>OX639995.1:89300263-91965593 GCA_951828415.1 Anomoia purmunda
ATTATCATTATCATTATCATTATCATTATCATTATCATTATCATTATCATTATCATTATCATTATCATTATCATTATCATTATCATTATCAGTATCATTATCAGTATCATTATCAGTATCATTATCAGTATCATTATCAGTATCATTATCAGTATCATTATCAGTATCATTATCAGTATCATTATCAAGCATCATATCAGTACCATTATCAGTACCATTATCAGTATCATTATCAGTATCATTATCAGTATCATTATCAGTATCATTATCAGTATCATTATCAGTATCATTATCAGTATCATTATCAGTATCATTATCAGTATCATTATCAGTATCATTATCAGTATCATTATCAGTATCATTATCAGTATCATTATCAGTATCATTATCAGTATCATTATCAGTATCATTATCAGTATCATTATCAGTATCATTATCAGTATCATTATCAGTATCATTATCAGTATCATTATCAGTATCATTATCAGTATCATTATCAGTATCATTATCAGTATCATTATCAGTATCATCATCAGTATCATTATCATTATCATTATCATTATCATTATCATTATCATTATCATTATCATTATCATTATCATTATCATTATCATAATCATTATCATTATCATTATCATTATCATTACCATTTATCATTATCATTATCATTATCATTATCATTATCATTATCATTATCATTATCATTATCATTATCATTATCATTATCAATATCATTATCATTATCATTATCATTATCATTATCATTATCATTATCATTATCAGTATCATTATCATTATCATTATCAGTATCATTATCATTATCATTATCATTATCATTATCATTATCATTATCATTATCAGTATCATTATCATTATCATTATCATTATCATTATCATTATCAGTAGCATTATCAGTATCATTATCAGTATCATTATCAGTATCATTATCAGTATCATTATCAGTATCATTATCAGTATCATTATCAGTATCATTATCAGTATCATTATCAGTATCAGTATCATTATCAGTATCATTATCAGTATCATTATCATTATCATTATCATTATCATTATCATTATCATTATCAGTATCATTATCATTATCAGTATCATTATCAGTATCATTATCAGTATCATTATCAGTATCATTATCAGTATCATTATCAGTATCATTATCAGTATCATTATCAGTATCATTATCAGTATCATTATCAGTATCATTATCAGTACCATTATCAGTATCATTATCAGTATCATTATCAGTATCATTATCAGTATCATTATCAGTATCATTATCAGTATCAGTATCATTATCAGTATCATTATCAGTATCGTTATCATTATCATTATCATTATCAGTATCATTATCATTATCATTATCATTATCATTATCATTATCATTATCATTATCATTATCATTATCAGTATCATTATCAGTATCATTATCAATATCATTATCAATATCATTATCATTATCATTATCATTATCATTATCATTATCATCATTATCATTATCATTATCATTATCAGTATCATTATCAGTATCATTATCAGCATCATTATCAGTATCATTATCAGTATCATTATCAGTATCATTATCAGTATCATTATCAGTATCATTATCAGTATCATTATCAGTATCATTATCAGTATCATTATCAGTATCATTATCAGTATCATTATCAGTATCAATATCATTATCAATATCATTATCATTATCATTATCATTATCATTATCATTATCATCATTATCAGTATCATTATCAGTATCATTATCAGTATCATTATCAGTATCATTATCAGTATCATTATCAGTATCATTATCAGTATCATTATCAGTATCATTATCAGTATCATTATCAGTATCATTATCAGTATCATTATCATTATCATTATCATTATCAGTATCATTATCAGTATCATTATCAGTATCATTATCAGTATCATTATCAGTATCATTATCAGTATCATTATCAGTATCATTATCAGTATCATTATCAGTATCATTATCATTATCATTATCATTGTCATTATCATTGTCATTATCATTATCATTATCATTATCATTATCATTATCATTATCATTATCATTATCATTATCATTATCATTATCATTATCATTATCATTATCATTATCATTATCATTATCATTATCAGTATCATTATCAGTATCATTATCAGTATCATTATCAGTATCATTATCAGTATCATTATCAGTATCATTATCAGTATCATTATCAGTGTCATTATCAGTATCATTATCAGTATCATTATCAGTATCATTATCAGTATCATTATCAGTATCATTATCAGTATCATTATCAGTATCATTATCAGTATCATTATCAGTATCATTATCATTATCATTATCATTATCATTATCATTATCAGTATCATTATCAGTATCATTATCAGTATCATTATCAGTATCATTATCAGTATCATTATCATTATCAGTATCATTATCAGTATCAGTATCAGTATCATTATCATTATCATTATCATTATCATTGTCATTATCATTATCATTATCATTATCATTATCATTATCATTATCATTATCATTATCATTATCATTATCATTATCAGTATCATTATCAATATCATTATCAGTATCATTATCAGTATCATTATCAGTATCATTATCAGTATCATTATCAGTATCATTATCATTATCATTATCTTTATCTTTATCATTATCATTATCATTATCATTATCAGTATCATTATCATTATCATTATCATTATCATTATCATTATCATTATCATTATCAGTATCATTATCAGTATCATTATCAGTATCATAATCATTATCATTATCATTATCATTACCATTATCATTATCATTATCATTATCATTATCATTATCATTATCATTATCATTATCATTATCAGTATCATTATCAGTATCATTATCAGTATCATTATCAGTATCATTATCAGTATCAGTATCAGTATCAGTATCAGTATCATTATCAGTATCATTATCAGTATCATTATCAGTATCATTATCAGTATCATTATCAGTATCATTATCAGTATCATTATCATTATCATTATCATTATCAGTATCATTATCAGTATCATTATCAGTATCATTATCAGTATCATTATCAGTATCATTATCAGTATCATTATCAGTATCATTATCAGTATCATTATCAGTATCATTATCATTATCATTATCAGTATCATTATCAGTATCATTATCAGTATCATTATCATTATCATTATCATTATCATTATCATTATCATTATCATTATCATTATCATTATCATAATCATTATCATTATCATTATCATTATCATTATCATTATCATTATCAGTATCATTATCAGTATCATTATCAGTATCATTATCAGTATCATTATCAGTATCATTATCAGTATCATTATCAGTATCATTATCAGTATCATTATCAGTATCATTATCAGTATCATTATCAGTATCATTATCAGTATCATTATCATTATCAGTATCATTATCAGTATCATTATCAGTATCATTATCAGTATCATTATCAGTATCATTATCAGTATCATTATCAGTATCATTATCAGTATCATTATCAGTATCATTATCATTATCATTATCATTATCATTATCATTATCATTGTCATTATCATTATCATTATCATTATCATTATCATTATCATTATCATTATCATTATCATTATCATTATCATTATCATTATCATTATCATTATCATTATCATTATCATTATCATTATCATTATCATTATCATTGTCAGTATCATTATCAGTATCATTATCAGTATCATTATCAGTATCATTATCAGTATCATTATCAGTATCATTATCAGTATCATTATCAGTGTCATTATCAGTATCATTATCAGTATCATTATCAGTATCATTATCAGTATCATTATCAGTATCATTATCAGTATCATTATCAGAATCATTATCAGTATCATTATCAGTATCATTATCAGTATCATTATCAGTATCATTATCAGTATCATTATCAGTATCATTATCAGTATCATTATCAGTATCATTATCAGTATCATTATCAGTATCATTATCAGTATCATTATCATTATCAGTATCATTATCAGTATCATTATCAGTATCATTATCATTATCAGTATCATTATCAGTATCAGTATCATTATCATTATCATTATCATTATCATTATCATTATCATTATCATTGTCATTATCATTATCATTATCATTATCATTATCATTATCATTATCATTATCATTATCATTATCAGTATCATTATCAATATCATTATCAGTATCATTATCAGTATCATTATCAGTATCATTATCAGTATCATTATCAGTATCATTATCATTATCATTATCATTATCTTTATCTTTATCATTATCATTATCATTATCATTATCAGTATCATTATCATTATCATTATCATTATCATTATCATTATCATTATCATTATCATTATCATTATCATTATCAGTATCATTATCAGTATCATTATCATTATCAGTATCATTATCAGTATCATTATCAGTATCATTATCAGTATCATTATCAGTATCATTATCAGTATCATTATCAGTATCATTACCAGTATCATTATCAGCATCATTATCAGTATCATTATCAGTATCATTATCAGTATCATTATCAGTATCATTATCAGTATCATTATCAGTATCAATATCAGTATCATTATCAGTATCATTATCAGTATCATTATCAGTATCATTATCAGTATCATTATCAGTATCATTATCAGTATCATTATCAGTATCATTATCAGTATCATTATCAGTATCATTATCAGTATCAGTATCATTATCAGTATCAATATCAGTATCAATATCATTATCATTATCATTATCATTATCATCATTATCATTATCATTATCATTATCATCATTATCATTATCATTATCATTATCATTATCATTATCATTATCATTATTATTATCATTATCATTATCATTATCATTATCATTATCATTATCATTCTTATTATCATTATCATTATCATTATCATTATCATTATCATTATCATTATCATTGTCATTATCATTATCATTATCATTATCATTATCATTATCATTATCATTATCATTATCATTATCATTATCATTATCATTATCATTATCAGTATCATTATCAGTATCATTATCAGTATCATTATCAGTATCATTATCAGTATCATTACCAGTATCATTATCAGCATCATTATCAGTATCATTATCAGTATCATTATCAGTATCATTATCAGTATCATTATCAGTATCATTATCAGTATCATTATCATTATCATTATCATTATCATTATCATTATCATTATCATTATCATTATCATTATCATTATCATTATCATTATCATTATCATTATCATTATCATTATCATTATCATTATCATTATCATTATCATTATCATTATCATTATCATTATCATTATCATTATCATTATCATTATCATTATCATTATCATTATCATTATCATTATCATTATCATTATCATTATCATTATCATTATCATTATCATTATCATTATCATTATCATTATCATTATCATTATCATTATCATTATCATTATCATTATCATTATCATTATCATTATCATTATCATTATCATTATCATTATCATTATCATTATAATTATCATTATCATTATCATTATCATTATCATTATCAGTATCAGTATCATTATCAGTATCATTATCATTATCATTATCAGTATCATTATCAGTATCATTATCAGTATCATTATCAGTATCATTATCAGTATCATTATCAGTATCATTATCAGTATCATTATCAGTATCATTACCAGTATCATTATCAGCATCATTATCAGTATCATTATCAGTATCATTATCAGTATCATTATCAGTATCATTATTAGTATCATTATCAGTATCATTACCAGTATCATTATCAGCATCATTATCAGTATCATTATCAGTATCATTATCAGTATCATTATCAGTATCATTATCAGTATCATTATCAGTATCATTATCAGTATCATTATCATTATCATTATCATTATCATTATCATTATCATTATCATTATCATTATAATTATCATTATCATTATCATTATCATTATCATTATCATTATCATTATCATTATCATTATCATTATCATTATCATTATCATTATCATTATCATTATCATTATCATTATCATTATCATTATCATTATCATTATCATTATCATTATCATTATCATTATCATTATCATTATCATTATCATTATCATTATCATTATCATTATCATTATCATTATCATTATCATTATCATTATCATTATCATTATCATTATCATTATCATTATCATTATCATTATCATTATCATTATCATTATCATTATCATTATCATTATCATTATCATTATCATTATCATTATCATTATCATTATCATTATCATTATCATTATCATTATCACTATCATTATCATTATCATTATCATTATCATTATCATTATCATTATCATTATCATTATCACTATCATTATCATTATCAGCAGCAAGAGTATAAAATAGCAAGAAATGCCCTGAAAGCAGAGATCAACTTAAGCAAAAGGAATAAATGGGAAGAGCTTAGACGAGACATAAATCAAAATCCATGGGGCCTGGGATATAAGATAGTCATGAAGATACTCGGGGCGAAACAGGTAGCTCCTATGCTCAGCGCATAAACTACGGAGAATATTGTAAGCACCCTCTTCCCCACCCATGCACCAAGAGTTGATCCGGCAGAAACTACGGCAGATAGCTCACTACATTTGTTCACTAAAGAAGAAATGAACTCAGCTGCCAGCACACTGAAGAGCAACAAAGCGCCAGGACCGGACGGGGTACCAGCAGAAGTGCTTAAAATAATCGCCTTGCAACGCCCAGAAGTACTCTTAGATATGTATAATGCATGTCTAATGGAAGGAGTCTTCCCAGAAGTCTGGAAAAGACAAAAACTGGTACTAATCAGTAAAGGCAAGGGAGATCGGGAGACGCCATCAGCATATCGACTTCTATGCATGCTCGATACTGCAGGAAAGCTTTTAGAGAGGCTGCTGAAACCCCGCATTGCGTGCGCTATAAAAAATGCCGGGGGTCTGTCAGAAAGACAACACGGGTTCTTACCCGGGAGGTCCACTCTCGGCGCCATCGAAGATGTCATTCGCAGCGTAGAGATAGCGCGAAAGAAAAACCACTACTCAAGACCAGTGGTACTCCTTGCTACGATCGATGTGAAAAACAGCGTAAAATGGACGAGCATAATAGACGCGCTAGAAGACCGCTTTAAACTGCCCCCTTCCCTAATGAGGATTATACGCAGCTACCTTCGAGACCGCGAATTAATATACGATACCAGCGAAGGCCAGAGGAGGAAGAAAATCACCTCAGGAGCAGCTCAAGGGTCGATCCTTGGACCCGATCTATGGAATGCAAGCTACGACGGCATCCTAACCATAGACATGCCGGATGATTGCTACCTCGTTGGATACGCAGATGACATTGCGGCCGTCATTAGCGCACGCGACACCGAAACGGCGAGAAGGAAACTGACCCAAGTGATGATAAGAACGCACACATGGCTCGATTCCCACGGCCTCAGTCTAGCTGCCGATAAAACAGAACTAATCCTTCTCACAAATAAACACATACCGCTGGAAATGGACATGCCTGTGAACAACGAGAGTCTCCGGACAAAGTTAGCAGTCAAGTACCTCGGGATAAGCATCGATAACAAGCTTACGTACTCGACACAATTGCAATACGCTGCCAAAAAGGCAGCCCGCATAACAGCATCACTGTCAAGACTAATGGCGAATATTGGAGGCCCTCTTGCCAGTAGTAGGAAGCTACTATTGGACACGACTCTATCGGTTCTACTGTACGGAAGTGAAGTATAGGCGGACACTCTATAGACGGAGCGTCGACGAAAAATTTTAGCCAAAGTGCAGAGAACAGCTGCACTAAGAGTGGCTTCAGCTTACCGCACAGTTTCCGATGCGGCTATCCTAGTAATAAGCGGGGCAATACCCTTGCAAGAGAAAGGCGGCAACTATGGACACGAAAACAGGATGATGAGAGCACGTATACACGACAAGAGGCGAGAACTGAAACGATGCAGCTATGGCAGGAACGTTGGGCAACAGAACCTAAGGGCAGATGGACAGCCAAACTAATACCCGAAGTAGAAAAATGGTGTAGTAGGAATTCGGGAGACGTAAACTACTACCTAACCCAGATGCTATCCGGTCACGGGTATTTCAGGAAATACCTTCTTCGTATGGGAAAAGTAGACGACCCAGCATGTATATATGGGGATGCGGAGATCGACGACGCAGAGCATACTTTCTTTAAATGCAATCGATGGCAAAGCGAGCGGCGCTCACTAGAGATCACGACTGGCCCAGTGTGTGCAAATACTGTTGCAAAAATAATGCTTAACAGCGAAGAAAACTGGAAAAAAATAGCCAGCTACGTCGAAAAGATCCTACGCGTAAAAAAGCGGGACCTGGACGCAGGTGCATCGAAGGATATGAACTAAATAAATGAGAAATATGGAACGCCACCCTGAAGCAATGCGAAAGTAGTCCCAGGGTGGGCGACAGTTCCAAACCGGGGGGAGTGTTTTAGTCTCCGGACATACCATTGCTGTGACGACAGTCTTGACGATGCATTAGGCATTTTAAACCCCCTGCCCGCAAAAAAAAAAAAAAAAAATCAGTATCATTATCAGTATCAGTATCATTATCAGTATCATTATCAGTATCATTATCAGTATCATTATCAGTATCATTATCAGTATCATTATCAGTGTCATTATCAGTATCATTATCAGTATCATTATCAGTATCATTATCAGTATCATTATCAGTATCATTATCAGTATCATTATCAGTATCATTATCAGTATCATTATCAGCATCATTATCAGTATCATTATCAGCATCATTATCAGTATCATTATCAGCATCATTATCAGTATCATTATCAGTATCATTATCAGTATCATTATCAGTATCATTATCAGTATCATTATCAGTATCATTATCAGTATCATTATCAGTATCATTATCAGTATCATTATAATTATCGTTATCATTATCATTATCATTATCAGTATCATTATCAGTATCATTATCAGTATCATTATCAGTATCATTATCAGTATCATTATCAGTATCATTATCAGTATCATTATCATTATCATTATCATTATCATTATCATTATCATTATCATTATCATTGTCATTATCATTATCATTATCATTATCATTATCATTATCATTATCAGTATCATTATCAGTATCATTATCAGTATCATTATCAGTATCATTATCAGTATCATTATCAGTGTCATTATCAGTATCATTATCAGTATCATTATCAGTATCATTATCAGTATCATTATCAGTATCATTATCAGTATCATTATCAGTATCATTATCAGTATCATTATCAGTATCATTATCAGTATCATTATCAGTATCATTATCAGTATCATTATCAGTATCATTATCAGTATCATTATCAGTATCATTATCAGTATCATTATCATTATCATTATCATTATCAGTATCATTATCAGTATCATTATCAGTATCATTATCAGTATCATTATCAGTATCATTATCATTATCATTATCATTATCAGTATCATTATCATTATCATTACCATTATCATTATCATTATCATTGTCATTATCATTATCATTATCATTATCATTATCATTATCATTATCATTATCATTATCATTATCAATATCAATATCATTATCAGTATCATTATCAGTATCAGTATCATTATCAGTATCATTATCAGTATCATTATCAGTATCATTATCAGTATCATTATCATTATCATTATCATTATCTTTATCATTATCTTTATCATTATCATTATCATTATCATTATCATTATCATTATCATTATCATTATCATTATCATTATCATTATCATTATCATTATCATTATCATTATCATTATCATTATCATTATCATTATCATTATCATTATCATTATCATTATCAGTATCATTATCAGTATCATTATCAGTATCATTATCAGTATCATAATCAGATCATTATCAGTATCATTATCAGTATCATTATCAGTATCATTATCAGTATCATTATCAGTATCATTATCAGTATCATTATCATTATCATTATCATTATCATTATCATTATCATTATCATTATCATTATCATTATCATTATCATTATCATTATCATTATCATTATCATTATCATTATCATTATCATTATCATTATCATTATCATTATCATTATCATTATCATTATCATTATCATTATCATTATCATTATCATTATCATTATCATTATCATTATCATTATCATTATCATTATCATTATCATTATCATTATCATTATCATTATCATTATCATTATCATTATCATTATCAGTATCATTATCATTATCATTATCAGTATCATTATCAGTATCATTATCAGTATCATTATCAGTATCATTATCAGTATCATTATCAGTATCATTATCAGTATCAGTATCATTATCAGTATCAATATCAGTATCAATATCATTATCATTATCATTATCATTATCATTATCATCATTATCATTATCATTATCATTATCATTATCATTATCATTATCATTATTATTATCATTATCATTATCATTATCATTATCATTATCATTATCATTATCATTATCATTATCATTATCATTATCATTATCATTATCATTATCATTATCATTATCATTATCATTATCATTATCAGTATCATTATCAGTATCATTATCAGTATCATTATCAGTATCACTATCAGTATCATTATCAGTATCATTATCAGTATCATTACCAGTATCATTATCAGTATCATTATCAGCATCATTATCAGTATCATTATCAGTATCATTATCAGTATCATTATCAGTATCATTATCAGTATCATTATCAGTATCATTATCAGTATCATTATCATTATCATTATCATTATCATTATCATTATCATTATCATTATCATTATCATTATCATTATCATTATCATTATCATTATCATTATCATTATCATTATCATTATAATTATCATTATCATTATCATTATCATTATCATTATCATTATCATTATCATTATCATTATCATTATCATTATCATTATCATTATCATTATCATTATCATTATCATTATCATTATCATTATCATTATCATTATCATTATCATTATCATTATCATTATCATTATCATTATCATTATCATTATCATTATCATTATCATTATCATTATCAGTATCATTATCAGTATCATTATCAGTATCATTATCAGTATCATTATCAGTATCATTATCAGTATCATTACCAGTATCATTATCAGTATCATTATCAGCATCATTATCAGCATCATTATCAGTATCATTATCAGTATCATTATCAAGTATCATTATCAGTATCATTATCAGTATCATTATCAGTATCATTATCAGTATCATTATCAGTATCATTATCAGTATCATTATCATTATCATTATCTTTATCATTATCATTATCATTATCATTATCATTATCATTATCATTATCATTATCATTATCATTATCATTATCATTATCATTATCATCATTATCATTATCATTATCATTATCATTATCATTATCATTATCATTATCATTATTATTATCATTATCATTATCATTATCATTATCATTATCATTATCATTATCATTATCATTATCATTATCATTATCATTATCATTATCATTATCATTATCATTATCATTATCATTATCATTATCATTATCATTATCAGTATCATTATCATTATTATCAGTATCATTATCAGTATCATTATCAGTATCATTATCAGTATCATTATCAGTATCATTATCAGTATCATTATCAGTATCATTATCAGTATCAGTATCATTATCAGTATCATTATCAGTATCAGTATCATTATCAGTATCAATATCAGTATCAATATCATTATCATTATCATTATCATTATCATTATCATTATCATTATCATTATCATTATCATTATCATTATCATTATCATTATCATTATCATTATCATTATCATTATCATTATCATTATCATTATCATTATCATTATCAGTATCATTATCATTATTATCAGTATCATTATCAGTATCATTATCAGTATCATTATCAGTATCATTATCAGTATCATTATCAGTATCATTATCAGTATCATTATCAGTATCATTATCAGTATCATTATCAGTATCAGTATCATTATCAGTATCAATATCAGTATCAATATCATCATCATTATCATTATCATCATTATCATTATCATTATCATTATCATTATCATTATCATCATTATCATTATCATTATCATTATCATTATCATTATTATTATCATTATCATTATCATTATCATTATCATTATTATTATCATTATCATTATCATTATCATTATCATTATCATTATCATTATCATTATCATTATCATTATCATTATCATTATCATTATCATTATCATTATCATTATCATTATCATTATCATTATCATTATCATTATCATTATCATTATCATTATCATTATCATTATCATTATCAGTATCATTATCAGTATCATTATCAGTATCATTATCAGCATCATTATCAGTATCATTATCAGTATCATTATCAGTATCATTATCAGTATCATTATCAGTATCATTATCAGTATCATTATCAGTATCATTATCAGTATCATTATCATTATCATTATCATTATCATTATCATTATCATTATCATTATCATTATCATTATCATTATCATTATCATTATCATTATCATTATCATTATCAGTATCATTATCAGTATCATTATCAGTATCATTATCAGTATCATTATCAGTATCATTATCAGTATCATTACCAGTATCATTATCAGTAACATTATCAGTATCATTATCAGTATCATTATCAGTATCATTATCAGTATCATTATCAGTATCATTATCATTATCATTATCATTATCATTATCATTATCATTATCATTATCATTATCATTATCATTATCATTATCATTATCATTATCATTATCATTATCATTATCATTATCATTATCATTATCATTATCATTATCATTATCATTATCATTATCATTATCATTATCATTACCATTATCATTATCATTATCATTATCATTATCATTATCATTATCATTATCATTATCATTATCATTATCATTATCATTATCATTATCATTATCATTATCAGTATCATTATCAGTATCATTATCAGTATCATTATCAGTATCATTATCAGTATCATTATCAGTATCATTATCAGTATCATTATCAGTATCATTATCAGTATCATTATCAGTATCATTATCAGTATCATTATCAGTATCATTATCAGTATCATTATCAGTATCATTATCACTATCAGTATCTTTATCAGTATCAATATCAGTATCAATATCATTATCATTATCATTATCATTATCATTATCATCATTATCATTATCATTATCATTATCATTATCATTATCATTATCATTATCATTATTATTATCATTATCATTATCATTATCATTATCATTATCATTATTGTTATCATTATCATTATCATTATCATTATCATTATCATTATCATTATCATTATCATTATCATTATCATTATCATTATCATTATCATTATCATTATCATTATCATTATCATTATCATTATCATTATCATTATCATTATCATTATCATTATCATTATCATTATCATTATCATTATCATTATCATTATCATTATCATTATCATTATCATTATCATTATCATTATCATTATCATTATCATTATCATTATCATTATCATTATCATTATCATTATCAGTATCATTATCATTATCATTATCATTATCATTATCATTATCAGTATCATTATCAGTATCATTATCAGTATCATTATCAGTATCATTATCAGTATCATTATCAGTATCATTACCAGTATCATTATCAGTATCATTATCAGCATCATTATCAGCATCATTATCAATATCATTATCAGTATCATTATCAGTATCATTATCAGTATCATTATCATTATCATTATCATTATCATTATCATTATCATTATCATTATCAGTATCATTATCAGTATCATTATCAGTATCATTATCAGCATCATTATCAGTATCAGTATCAGTATCATTATCAGTATCAGTATCAGTATCATTATCAGTATCAGTATCAGTATCAGTATCATTATCAGTATCATTATCAGTATCATTATCAGTATCATTATCAGTATCATTATCAGTATCATTATCAGTATCATTATCAGTATCATTATCAGTATCAGTATCATTATCAGTATCATTATCAGTATCATTATCAGTATCATTATCAGTATCATTATCAGTATCATTATCAGTATCATTATCAGTATCAGTATCATTATCAGTATCATTATCATTATCAGTATCATTATCAGTATCATTATCAGTATCATTATCAGTATCATTATCAGTATCATTATCAGTATCATTATCAGTATCATTATCAGTATCATTATCAGTATCATTATCAGTATCATTATCATTATCATTATCATTATCTTTATCATTATCATTATCATTATCATTATCATTATCATTATCATTATCATTATGATTATCATTATCATTATCATTATCATTATCATTATCAGTATCATTATCAATATCATTATCAGTATCATTATCAGTATCATTATCAGTATCATTATCAGTATCATTCATTATCAGTATCATTATCAGTATCATTATCAGTATCATTATCAGTATCATTATCAGTATCATTATCAGTATCATTATCAGTATCATTATCAGTATCATTATCAGTACCATTATCAGTATCATTATCAGTATCATTATCAGTATCCTTATCAGTATCCTTATCAGTATCATTATCAGTATCATTATCAGTATCATTATCATTATCATTATCATTATCATTATCATTATCAGTATCATTATCATTATCATTATCATTATCATTATCATTATCATTATCATTATCATTATCATTATCATTATCATTATCATTATCATTATCATTATCATTATCAGCTTCATTATCAGTATCATTATCAGTATCATTATCAGTATCATTATCAGTATCATTATCAGTATCATTATCAGTATCATTATCAATATCATTATCAGTATCATTATCAGTATCATTATCAGTATCATTATCAGTATCATTATCAGTATCATTATCATTATCATTATCATTATCATTATCATTATTATTATCATTATCATTATCATTATCATTATCATTATCATTATCATTATCATTATCAGTATCATTATCAGTATCATTATCAGTATCATTATCAGTATCACTATCAGTATCATTATCAGTATCATTATCAGTATCATTATCAGTATCATTATCAGTATCATTATCAGTATCATAATCAGTATCATTATCAGCATCATTATCAGTATCATTATCAGTATCATTATCAGTATCATTATCAGTATCATTATCAGTATCATTATCAGTATCATTATCAGTATCATTATCAGTATCATTATCAGTATCATTATCAGTATTATTATCAGTATTATTATCAGTATTATTATCAGTATCATTATCAGTATCATTATCAGTATCATTATCAGTATCATTATCAGTATCATTATCAGTATCATTATCAGTATCATTATCAGTATCATTATCAGTATCATTATCATTATCAGTATCATTATCAGTATCATTATCAGTATCATTATCAGTATCATTATCAGTATCATTATCAATATCATTATCATTATCATTATCATTATCATTATCAGTATCATTATCAGTATCATTATCAGTATCATTATCATTATCATTATCATTATCATTGTCATTATCAGTATCATTATCATTATCATTATCATTATCATTATCATTATCATTATCATTATCATTATCATTATCAGTATCATTATCATTATCATTATCAGTATCATTATCAGTATCATTATCAGTATCATTATCAGTATCATTATCAGTATCATTATCAGTATCATTATCAGTATCATTATCAGTATCATTATCAGTAACATTATCAGTATCATTATCAGTATCATTATCAGTATCATTATCATTATCAGTATCATTATCAGTATCATTATCAGTATCATTATCATTATCATTATCAGTATCAGTATCATTATCATTATCATTATCATTATCATTATCATTATCATTATCATTATCATCATTATCATTACCATTATCATTATCAGTATCATTATCAGTATCATTATCAGTATCATTATCAGTATCATTATCAGTATCATAATCAGTATCATTATCAGCATCATTATCATTATCATTATCATTATCATTATCATTATCATTATCATTATCATTATCATTATCATTATCATTATCATTATCAGTATCATTATCAGTATCATTATCAGCATCATTATCAGTATCAGTATCAGTATCATTATCAGTATCAGTATCAGTATCATTATCAGTATCAGTATCAGTATCAGTATCATTATCAGTATCATTATCAGTATCATTATCAGTATCATTATCAGTATCATTATCAGTATCATTATCAGTATCATTATCAGTATCAGTATCATTATCAGTATCATTATCAGTATCATTATCAGTATCATTATCAGTATCATTATCAGTATCATTATCAGTATCATTATCAGTATCATTATCAGTATCATTATCAGTATCAGTATCATTATCAGTATCATTATCATTATCAGTATCATTATCAGTATCATTATCAGTATCATTATCAGTATCATTATCAGTATCATTATCAGTATCATTATCAGTATCATTATCAGTATCATTATCAGTATCATTATCAGTATCATTATCATTATCATTATCATTATCTTTATCATTATCATTATCATTATCATTATCATTATCATTATCATTATGATTATCATTATCATTATCATTATCATTATCATTATCAGTATCATTATCAATATCATTATCAGTATCATTATCAGTATCATTATCAGTATCATTATCAGTATCATTATCAGTATCATTCATTATCAGTATCATTATCAGTATCATTATCAGTATCATTATCAGTATCATTATCAGTATCATTATCAGTATCATTATCAGTATCATTATCAGTATCATTATCAGTATCATTATCAGTACCATTATCAGTATCATTATCAGTATCATTATCAGTATCCTTATCAGTATCATTATCAGTATCATTTTCAGTATCATTATCATTATCATTATCATTATCATTATCATTATCAGTATCATTATCATTATCATTATCATTATCATTATCATTATCATTATCATTATCATTATCATTATCATTATCATTATCATTATCATTATCATTATCAGTATCATTATCAGTATCATTATCAGTATCATTATCAGTATCATTATCAATATCATTATCAGTATCATTATCAGTATCATTATCAGTATCATTATCAGTATCATTATCATTATCATTATCATTATCATTATCATTATCATTATCATTATCATTATCATTATCATTATCATTATCATTATCATTATCATTATCATTATCATTATCATTATCATTATCATTATCATTATCATTATCAGTATCATTATCAGTATCATTATCAGTATCATTATCAGTATCATTATCAGTATCATTATCAGTATCATTATCAGTATCATTATCAGTATCATAATCAGTATCATTATCAGCATCATTATCAGTATCATTATCAGTATCATTATCAGTATCATTATCAGTATCATTATCAGTATCATTATCAGTATCATTATCAGTATCATTATCAGTATCATTATCAGTATCATTATCAGTATTATTATCAGTATTATTATCAGTATTATTATCAGTATTATTATCAGTATCATTATCAGTATCATTAACAGTATCATTATCAGTATCATTATCAGTATCATTATCAGTATCATTATCAGTATCATTATCAGTATCATTATCAGTATCATTATCAGTATCATTATCAGTATCATTATCATTATCAGTATCATTATCATTATCAGTATCATTATCAGTATCATTATCAGTATCATTATCAATATCATTATCATTATCATTATCATTATCATTATCAGTATCATTATCAGTATCATTATCAGTATCATTATCATTATCATTATCATTATCATTGTCATTATCAGTATCATTATCATTATCATTATCATTATCATTATCATTATCATTATCATTATCATTATCATTATCATTATCAGTATCATTATCATTATCATTATCAGTATCATTATCAGTATCATTATCAGTATCATTATCAGTATCATTATCAGTATCATTATCAGTATCATTATCAGTATCATTATCAGTATCATTATCAGTAACATTATCAGTATCATTATCAGTATCATTATCAGTATCATTATCATTATCAGTATCATTATCAGTATCATTATCAGTATCATTATCAGTATCAGTATCAGTATCATTATCATTATCATTATCATTATCATTATCATTATCATCATTATCATTATCATTATCATTATCATTATCATTATCATTATCATTATCATTACCATTATCATTATCATTACCATTATCATTATCATTATCATTATCATTATCATTATCATTATCATTATCATTATCATTATCATTATCAATATCATTATCATTATCATTATCATTATCATTATCATTATCATTATCATTATCATTATCATTATCATTATCATTATCATTATCATTATCATTATCATTATCATTATCATTATCATTATCATTATCATTATCATTATCATTATCATTATCATTATCATTATCATTATCATTATCATTATCATTATCATTATCATTATCATTATCATTATCATTATCATTATCATTATCATTATCATTATCATTATCATTATCATTATCATTATCATTATCATTATCATTATCATTATCATTATCATTATCATTATCATTATCATTATCATTATCATTATCATTATCATTATCATTATCATTATCATTATCATTATCATTATCATTATCATTATCATTATCATTATCATTATCATTATCATTATCATTATCATTATCATTATCATTATCATTATCATTATCATTATCATTATCATTATCATTATCATTATCATTATCATTATCATTATCATTATCATTATCATTATCATTATCATTATCATTATCATTATCATTATCATTATCATTATCATTATCATTATCATTATCATTATCATTATCATTATCATTATCATTATCATTATCATTATCATTATCATTATCATTATCATTATCATTATCATTATCATTATCATTATCATTATCATTATCATTATCATTATCATTATCATTATCATTATCATTATCATTATCATTATCATTATCATTATCATTATCATTATCATTATCATTATCATTATCATTATCATTATCATTATCATTATCATTATCATTATCATTATCATTATCATTATCATTATCATTATCATTATCATTATCATTATCATTATCATTATCATTATCATTATCATTATCATTATCATTATCATTATCATTATCATTATCATTATCATTATCATTATCATTATCATTATCATTATCATTATCATTATCATTATCATTATCATTATCATTATCATTATCATTATCATTATCATTATCATTATCATTATCATTATCATTATCATTATCATTATCATTATCATTATCATTATCATTATCATTATCATTATCATTATCATTATCATTATCATTATCATTATCATTATCATTATCATTATCATTATCATTATCATTATCATTATCATTATCATTATCATTATCATTATCATTATCATTATCATTATCATTATCATTATCAGTATATCATTATCATTATCATTATCATTATCATTATCATTATCATTATCAGTATATCATTATCATTATCATGGCTGAGCTCAGGCCACCTCGGGCTACAGCTTGGCGAGCTGTGGACGGCCTAATCATCTAGGCCAACTGCGAATAACCAATAAGCAGTCTCGGACCAAGAGCGGCAGGAGGGGAGGGCCTGGTTTAAAAGCCCGGATGTACCCTAGGATCCTCCTGTGACCGGGCGAGTAGATGCCGCCTACCAATAAGCATCACAGGATCGAGTCCAGTAAGATCCTGATTATGGTATACTGGGGAACGTTAAGAATTGGGCTGCTTCGGAGCTGGCGAGAGTGGTATTCTGTCACCTTAGTACGTAAGGGTGACACTTTACGGAAATGGCTGGCAGGCTAATGCTGCAATCGTCTCCCGTCCCTCGAAAACCTTGGCAGGTCTCCAAGTACGTTCAAAGCTACGTCGCCATTAAGTTGGTGGTACAGGCTCAGTTGAGAAAACTCCTGACTTGCGTCCGATTCTGGCTCTGAACACTTGCTTCCACAAGAACTTGTGTCAACCCATGCGTGGCCTCCCTGTTTCGACATAGATAACCACGGGAATTGCTAAGGACGACTGTACATCGTGCGGAGATAGCGGCTTGGAGTTGGGACCCAAAAGCATGAACACACGAAACCAAAACAACAAAAACAAAGATATGGAAGAGGCAGAACGTGCATTCGGAAGGAGCAGCAGAGTACTGCGTTCTCCTGTCCAGAGCACTACGCGGGCGGTAGAGCAGACAGAAGAGTCTGCTGCCCCCAGCAGGGCCGTAACCCAGCCATTGGCGGGGATGGGCAGCCAAGAGCACCGCGGGCTAACTCCGGTGGCCCCACCCACTGCGAAGGCCGTCACTGAGCGCAGGGAAGACGAGCACCTAGCCAACATTCGGCGCATACTTAAAAAGATGCAAATGGCTGTCAGCAAGCAGAAGAATGTGTCAATGGACATAAAAACGGGCCTGGTGGAAATGGAGGAGGCGCTCAGCGCTATCAGTAACCTGCGGGAACATGAACGTAGGGATTCTGCTTCCCACCGGCTGCATGAATCTGGCCCTGGTGGACGAAAGCGGGCACGACCTCGATCCGCTACCCCCACAGAGGAGCCAGTAAACAAACGACTCCAGACAACCACACCAAAAGACAGCTGGTCAATGGTTGTAAAGCGGAGGAGGGCAAAGCCCGGTCTGGAGAAAGTGCGGCCGCCGGCGCAGCCGGAGATGCCCGTACGACGGAGAGAGAAGAAAGCAAGAGCTAAAGGATCTCTCGCGATCGTTATCAAACCGGCGCAAGGCAAAACCTACGCGGAGGTTCTGGGGGCGATACGTGGCGATCTGAAGCCAGAAGAGACCCAAACCGTAATCCGGTCGGTGCGGAAAACGCGAGGGTGGCGTCCTTCTCGAGATGGAACGATGCGGGGACCAGGCGGCTTTTAAAAACGCCGTCTGTGCTGCCATCGGGAAATCCGGGGACACCCATGTGCTTGCCAGACGAATGCGCCTTGAGGTTCTGGGAATGGACTGCCTAACAACGGTCGCAGAAATAGAAGATACTGTTCGAAAGGCCCTGGGCGACCAAAATAGCGGTCAACTCCGCGTGTCGCTCTTCGCAGCAAACACGCGAGAACAAAAAATGGCGGTAGTTGAAATTGACGAACTGCCAGGTCGAACCCTGATTGAAAAAGGTAAAATCAGGATTGGCTGGATCGTCTGCCGAATTCGGCAGCGCGCAGAGGTGCAACGCTGCTACCGGTGCCTGGGTTACGGGCACAGAAAAGTGGACTGCAAAGGCCCGGACAGAAGTGACTCCTGTTGGAAGTGCGGCCAAAAGGGGCACCTGGGATCCGCCTGCAAAGAAGAAAAGCCTAGGTGCTACTTGTGCCACACAAAAGAAGGCCAAGAGAAACCGGAACACTTGGCCGGGTCGGGTGGATGCAAGGCATTCAGGGATGCACTTGCTGAAGCCAAGGGAAAACTGAGGTCCAAATGACTAAATTCATGCAGGGGAACATGAATAGATGTAGGGTAGCTGACGACCTGCTGGACCAGCTTGCGCTGAAATACAGACCAGACATAGTTATAATCAGCGAGCCCTACAGGATCAGAGAAAACTGGCATGTTGACGAGACGGGAACGGCCGCGGTCTGGATTGCCAACCCCAATATCCGTGCATTGAATGGAGGAAAGGGACGCGGTTACGTCTGGGTGTCGACGGCGCGAACCACGATAGTGAGCTGCTATCTATCCCCTAACGACGCAGTTAGCCATTTCAGGGAGAAAATTGAGGCCTTGGAAGATGGGCTGCGTGAGAGAACCGGCGACATGATTGTTGCCGGTGACTTCAATGCGAGGGGCATGGAATGGGGCATGCCACAAACAAACACCAGAGGAAGACTGGTGCTTGAGATGGCGGCCCGCCTTGGGCTAACCGTCCTCAACACAGGGACGACTCCCACTTATCGGCGGCCGGGATTTGGATGCTCTATACCTGACATAACATTGGTATCGGATAACCTTCTACGAAGGGCCGAGGGTTGGAGGGTGATGGAAGACCTCACTGGCAGTGATCACAACTACATCACCTTTCAACTTGCCGATGTAACACAAGGGCAAGGAGATACCACCTTGCGTAGAAAATCGGAATGGAATCCATCAAAGGTTGATCCTCAGAAATTTGAGACAACACTTTTGGAAGTTGCCCAACAACTCGCGCAAACGGCGGAAGGTATCACCAATAAAGAATCCGCAGAAAAGACTGCTGAGGAAACGATGCTCTGCATACACCGCGCATGCAGGGCATCTATGCCACAGAAGAGAGCATGGAGGCATAAAAAGCAGGTGTACTGGTGGAATGACCGTATCGCGGAGCTTCGACGGCTTTGCCACAGAATGCGGCGGCTATCAACTCGCGCGCGTGGCAGGCCTGAGGCACTTACTAGGGCATCCGCATACAAGAGCGCCAAGAAAGCTCTTTGTGCGGAAATACAGAAGAGTAAAAGGAACTCGTGGAAAGCGCTATGCGATGAAGTGGACCGAGATCCATGGGGTCAGGGGTTCAAAATTGTTATGAAGAAGTTTCATAAGCCAACACAGGTAATGGATGAGGATCAGGTGCGGAACATAGTCGACACCCTTTTTCCCACCCATCCAATAAGAATATACACACCAGTCGAGGTGGGACAGGCTGAGGTGCCACTTTTTAGTGCAGATGAGCTTGAGCAAGCCCTGCACAGCATGAAGCCGGGCAAGGCTCCGGGGCCAGATGGAATACCAGCGGAAGCAATCAAATTGACAGCACATGGTTGTCCTGAGCTTCTGCTAAACATGTATAACAGCTGTCTTAAAGCTGGGGTGTTTCCGACCCAGTGGAAGACGGCCCGGCTCGTGCTTATACCCAAGGGCAAGGGAGACCCCAACTCCCCGTCATCCTACCGCCCGCTGTGTATGCTTAACTCCGCGGGGAAGATGATGGAGAGTCTGCTCAAAGTTCGGTTAGGCTCGGCCATCGAAAACGCTGGGGGACTTTCACCTCGGCAACATGGCTTTAGGAGGGGACACTCCACCATCGGCGCGATAAGCGAGGTGATCGAGGCGGTACAGAGGGCTAACACGGCCTGCCTTCAGGCACGGCCCATAGTGTTATTAGTAACACTTGATGTTAAAAACGCCTTCAATTCGGCAAGATGGAGCGATATGCTCGACTCGCTGGAACGGTTGTTCAGGGTGCCAACGTACCTTTTGAGTATGTTGAGCGACTATCTCAGAGACCGCTGGCTATTGTATGAGACAAACCAGGGCCAGAGAAAGAGACCCGTAACCGGAGGAGCGGCCCAGGGATCTGTACTTGGCCCAGATCTCTGGAACGTAATATATGACAGCTTACTCCGAATGGAAATGCCAGGGAACACTTTCCTCGTCGCTTTTGCGGATGATGTCGCCGCCGTGATAACAGCACGCAGCACACAGTTAGCGCAGCTGAGATTGAACCAGATAATGCGTTCCGTGAACGGTTGGATGAGTGACCATGGGCTCCAACTGGCAACAGCCAAAACGGAGATCGTGCTGATTACCAGGAAGCGCATTCCTACTATAATAGATATGATGGTCGGGACTCAGCCCGTGACAACGTGTGGGTCCACTAGGTACCTAGGGGTGAAGTTGGACAATAAGCTAACATTCTGGGAGCATATACGCGGAGCCTGCGAGAAGGCTGCGCGTATCACGGCTGCTCTCAGTAGGCTAATGGCAAATGTTGGAGGCCCCAGGCCTGCCAGGAGAAAACTCCTGATGTCGACTGTCCAATCGGTGCTCCTGTACGGGGCAGAAATATGGGCTGACGCTTTAAAAGTCAATAAATACCGAGTTCAAATGGCATCGGTACAGCGCAGAGGAGCTTTGCGCGTCGTGTCAGCATACCGTACGGTGTCAGAAGACGCAGTTCTAGTGGTTTCCGGGGTCATGCCAGTTGATCTACTTGCTTTCGAGCGGAAGGAAATATATACTTCCAGCGCCCAGACAGACCGAGCAACAGCCGCGGTGCGTGCACGTGAGCGATTGATCCAAAAATGGCAGCAAAGCTGGAACGCGAGCACGAAGGGTCGTTGGACTTACAGGCTGATACCCAACCTCGAGCCATGGTTAAAGCGATCACATGGAGAGGTTGACTTCTATCTGACCCAATTCCTCACGGGCCATGGGTACTTTCGGGATTATCTGCACAGGATGGGTAGGGTGGATTCGCCATTCTGCTCGTACTGTGAAAATGTTAAAGATGACGCATATCACACCGTCTTTGAATGTGGAAATTTTGCCGCCTTCAGGGAGAGTGTGGAGACTGTTGTTGGCACTTTGAGACCTGGCAGTATCATTAACACAATGATATCCAGCGTCGAAATGTGGGAAGTTATGGGGGAGTATGTAAAGAGACTACTCCGCAGCAAACTAGAGGATGGTTGTCTTTCAAGAACAACCGCTGTAAACGCCCTTTAAAGAGAGCAGCCCTGAGGCTCACGTGGCGCGTCCCGTATCCGAAGTAATGCTTTTGCGGTTCCGGATGCGGGAATTACGCGCGGGCGGTAGGAGTTAGGTTTTAGTGGGTACACCAGCAACTGCGATGGGACTCCCACACTCGGGAAAGCTAGTATAGAGACTAGTAATCTCGGTTAGTGCATAAAGCATTTCCCCTCCTACTGAAAGAAAAAAAAAAAAAAAAAAAATATCATTATCATTATCATTATCATTATCATTATCATTATCATTATCATTATCATTATCATTATCATTATCATTATCATTATCATTATCATTATCATTATCATTATCATTATCATTATCATTATCATTATATCATTATCATTATCATTATCCTAATCATTATCATTATCATTATCATTATCATTATCATTATCATTATCATTATCATTATCATTATATCATTATCATTATCATTATCATTATCATTATATCATTATCCTTATCATTATCATTATCATTATCATTATCATTATCATTATCATTATCATCATTATCATTATCATTATCATTATCATTATCATTATCATTATCATTATCATTATCATTATCATTATATCATTATCATTATATCATTATCATTATCATTATCATTATCATTATCATTATCATTATCATTATCATTATCATTATCATTATCATTATCATTATCATTATCATTATCATTATCATTATCATTATCATTATCATTATCATTATCATTATCATTATCATTATCATTATCATTATCATTATCATTATCATTATCATTATCATTATCATTATCATTATCATTATCATTATCATTATCATTATCATTATCATTATCATTATCATTATCATTATCATTATCATTATCATTATCATTATCATTATCATTATCATTATCATTATCATTATCATTATCATTATCATTATCATTATCATTATCATTATCATTATCATTATCATTATCATTATCATTATCATTATCATTATCATTATCATTATCCTTGGAGTGGCATCAGCATATCGTACAGTATCTGAAGTAGCGATTCACGTAATCAGCGGAATTATACCCATATATCTGGCGGCTAAAGCACGTAAAATGAAGTGGGAACTCAATCACAGAACGACCACGCTAGCAACAGCATGAAATAGAAGAACACATATCGGCATTATGGCAAGAACGATGGCACGCAGAAAAAAGGGGAAGGTGGACAGCAAAACTTATACCGAGAGTTCAAGAATGGGCAGATAGATAAAAAAAATTGTTGTTATTTGATCGTACTTACGCACCATTCTTATTACTATAATTAATCTGCGCCACTTTGCATAAAAGAACGCTTTCTAAACCCTTATAAGTAAGGAAACATTTTATTACAAAGCAACAGTTGCAAAGTTTCGCAAAGTTATTGAATCCTCTCCTGGGTTAGAAAGCGATGATACACCATCCACTAATAGAGAAGCATTTCGTAATATGTTAGAAAATGATAAACCGTCCAAAAGCATAGAAGATAGTGCGGAAGAATCTGTAAACAAATATTTAAGCAAGGAAATATGTAGGGGCTTAAAAACGTGGCCACCGTAGCCGAGTGTGCACGTGTGAGTGCTTCATTCGGTGGTCCCCAGGTTCAAATCTTGGGCGGGGCAAGTAAAATCAACAAAATTATAGAAACGTTTTTTCTAATAGCGGTCGCTCCTCGGCAAGCAATGGCAAACCTCCGAGTGTATATCTGCCATGAAAAAACTTCTCAAAACTGTAGGCCCTCAAATTTGTGTTACATCAAGACGCATACCACAAATTGTCGAAGAAGTTCGGCCAAAGCGGTTACAGCGCCAATTAATTAAGTAAGTAAGTTAAACAGCCTTACGGACCTAGAACGATTTTAGGCACAAATAGAAAAGTAATTCAAATTTGATATTTTTCTGAGGATGATTTTTTGTATTTAGGAATACAATATAACTTTAATTTCCAAGACTCTGAATTTTAGAAGAAACAACTAGGATTTCGATAGATGTTGGCTTGAAACTATGTAAAAGTTCTAATAGGGCATTGTTGTCAATTTTGGGGTCGTTGGTTTCCCAAATCATTCACCATATGATTAAGCCGGCCGATGTGAATAATTTCCTTGCAGAGTTTTGTGAAGAGGTAAAAGTTCTCATAATGGTGTAGAAGTAGGAACTTAGCAGATTTTAAAGGATTTTAGTGTAAGACTATTTACATGTGATGCATCAGCTCGCTCGTGTGAAGTCACATGCAGGGAAAAATTGCTGCACTAAATGCGTTCAAAAAGTTCAGTTTATTCAAAGAAGAGTAACTTTTTCTTGTGTGGAGGATTGAGAACAGATAGTTCATTTAAAAATAGGATAGATACAACACACCAGTTAGAAGTTACATTCGGTATTCGACTTCTCTCTTGTGAGAAATCTTGTCAAATAGAATCTAATGTCGCCAATTTTAAAAGAATTTGAAAAGTTGTCTAGTAATTTGTGTGTCGAACATTTAATTAGTTCCCATGCCCATGGTCTCTTGCATTTAAGTGCTTGCGTTAAACAATTCGGTAATAAATAAAAAAATGATTGATAATCCTAATAAAATATTGCACCAATTATTTTTAGGAATGAAGAACGAAGAGATCTTACGGATTGTAGCAGAATTTCAAAAGTAGATAAATTTATTATAAATTTGTGAAAAAGAAAAAGCTTTTTCAGTAAGCAAAAGCGGGATCCATAAAAATTGCCAACTAACAAACCCAAAGAGATACTTTTGGTGTTGTGGGTTTGACTAGGTTGGAGACGTTTTTAGGGAGCCCATGGTATCCTCATCTGGTTTAAGTATTTTAGTAGCTGAGATTATATATGAGGGTATTGAAATTAATAAGAAAGAGGATATATAGAAGATATAAAACGAAATTCGATTAAATATTTATATTATATTCTCATAATGGTAACATTCATATAACACTCGTAGCAGGAGTATCTCGTCGGTTCTACTCTGCTCAGTTACATTCGGAGCGTATGACCACCCAACCTAACGTTAACAGCGATTCAGGTAGATTGAATCAACAATGCGTACTGGATCATAATTTTAATCTACATTTATTTTTCAGGAAATACAACTGCGCTGAACCAAATTTTAGCCGCCCTTGGAAGAGTGGAGGCCCGGCAGGAACAAATTTTGCAAATACTTTCTGCTGTAGAAGAAACCTCTTAATGAACCCATTTGTATGGGGGATCTAGAGAGCATGGTAAACGTTTTTAAGCTGACCTGCTCAAATACCCTAGATCAGACTTGCAGTGAACCTAAACAATGGTGCAAACGTAAACCCCATTAGTGGTCACGTGAGTTGGACTCACTACGTAAATCTTGCAGGAAAAAATTCAACAAAGCCAAGAGACTTAGTCTCGAGCTGGTATGGCAGGAGTCCAAAGTCTCTCCAGACCTATAAAAAAGCTTTAAGGGTGGCAGAGAGATCTTCGTGGAGAAGCTTCTGCGGCGGCATCGAGGATGCTTCCGCGACAGCCAGGCTAAGGAAGGTTCTCTCTGGATCCTCTAACCCGATAGATTTCTTACAAAAGCAAGACGGTTCCTGGACCTCAACGGGAAAGGAACCCCCTTGAATTGCTACTAGATACCCACTTTCCTGGGAATACAACTGCGGAGCAAAAAATTCCTCCTTTTGTTTCTTCCAACCCTGTCACCGGTTTCGGAAGAAAATTTTAATTGCGCTATCCAAAGCTTTAAGCCATACAAATCTGCAGGGCCGGATGAGATAATACCTAGCTGCGCAGGTAACACTAGAAATGTCTGAAAAATGGCTCTCTACTATTTTCAGGGCCTGCTTCAAACTGAATCACATACCGTTGGCATGGAGAAATGTCACGGCTGTCTTTATTCCCAAAGCCTTAATCCAAAGGATCTTAGGCCTATCACTCTATCATCCTTTGCTCTTAAGACACTTGAAAGGATTGTTAGTAGCTACCTGTCCGATACCATCGACAGTCGACTATTGTCTAATGACCAACATGCCTTCCGCAAAGGCAAATCTACTGAGACTGCACCCCATAGCTTGGTCGGCTATATTGAGAAGTCCCTCAGCGTCAAGGATTTTTGTCTCGTAGCCTTCCTGGACATTAAAGGCGCTTTTAACAAGGTGCTTCCAGAGGCTATAACTGGCGCCATTAGGAATCTAGGGGAGGAACACTCACTGGTTAAGTTTATCGGCCAGCTACTCTGCTGCAGAGTAGTAAAGGCTAAGCTGGGTGCGAGCGAACTGCCGAGGCACGTGTCGAGGGGGACGCCCCAAGGGGGCCACTTCTGTTGAACCTCACTGTAAATACGCTACTGCGAGATATGGATTGGGGTGGCGAAAAAGTTGTCGCGTACGCTGATGACGTCGCGATCGTACTCAGGGGAAAGTTTCCGCAAACACTATGCGAGCTGATGCAATTTATTTATTTATTTATTTATTCAATATATATAATCTAAAAAATATAAAAGTTTCTTACAGATTATTGTGATAAAGAAAGACACAGTTAACAATTACTTAACCAATTCATTTAACAAAAGCTTAAATTTAGTTTTCGGTAAATAGAAATCAAGTGCAGTGGAATTTATGATTTTATTATATTCATTTAGAGTTCTTAAAATAGGAGAATTAGTTGCATATAGCGTTCTTGCTCGTTCTAGAAAAAAAGTATCATGATTACGAAGGTTCCTTGAAGGGATGTTAAAGTGAATACGTTCTAGTAAGAATGGACAGTCAATCGCACCTCGAATGATATCAAAGACAAAAGTGAGAGAAAGTATAGTCCTTCTATAGTTTAGAGATTTTAAATTAATTAGCTGACACCTAGCGCTATAAGAAGGAAGCGGGTCACTAAAATGTAAAGAGCGTAGGGCAAACCTGATAAACGTTTTCTGAATTCTTTCGAGTCTCAATATGTGGCGTTCAAAGTATGGCCTCCAGATGAAGACTGCGTATTCTAATTTAGAGCGTACAAGTGAGGTAAATAATAGTTTCAAGGTGTAAGGATCACAAAAATCTGAACTGAATCGGCGAATGAAAGCAAGCATAGAATATGACTTGGCAATAGTGGAGTTTAGGTGGCTATGAAATAAGAATTTAGAATAGAAGACCACACCGAGATCGCAAATTTCGCCCACTGTGCATAGCTGAGAGCCACTGATGTAATATGAAGTAGCAATAAGGGAGCGAGATTTGGCGAATGAAACATGAAAACATTTTTTTATATTTAAATGTAATTGGTTCTTTCTACACCAGAAAGCAACATTATCAAGATCCGACTGGATCTTAAGAGAATCTGAATTACTTGAAATAGTCCTGAATATTTTCAAGTCATCAGCATATACTAAAAATTGAGAATGCTTAAAACAGCTAGATATATCATTAATAAAGATAATGAATAGAAAGGGGCCTAAAATGCTCCCCTGGGGAATACCAGAGGACGCAATGAATGGACGGGAAGGCGCATTATCTACCACGACGGTACATCTGCGGTACGAGAGATATGATTTTATCCAAGAAAGAAAAATTGAGTGAAAGCCCAGGCTTGCTAATTTTGAAACTAAAATTGAATGGCTGATCTTATCGAAGGCTTTGGAAAAGTCGGTATAAACTGCATCAACTTGAACTCGATTATTAAAAGCAGGCAGGCAAAATTCGGAGAAAACTGAGAGATTTGTTACGGTAGACCTACCCGACATAAAGCCATGTTGTTCAGTCGAAATTAAACGCTTAGTCACAAAATATAACTTCTGCTTGACAATAAACTCAAACAATTTGGAAACCGTCGACAGTTTAGAGATTGGTCGATAATTAGAAACATTACTCTTGTTACCACTCTTGAAGATTGGCGATATAGAGGAAACTTTCCAATCATCAATGAACACCCCACAATTAAGAGATTTATTGAAAATTAATAAAATTGGATACGCAAGTGGAGAGGTCAAAGACATAAAGCGTTGCTTTAGATGTTTTGGATTCGGCCACCTGCAATATAACTGCAATGGAGAAGATAGAAGAGGCAGAGGTCTATGCATTCGCTGCGGTGAAGCGAACCTTAAAAAGAAAGAATGCCAAAACAAGCCGAGATGTTGCATTTGTATAGAGGCTGGAGAAAACACAGTGGATCACATGCCGGGTACGAACAAGTGCATGACATATAGAAAAAGTTGCGTCAAATGACACGGGCTTTGCAGGCCAACATGCACAGAAGTAAAACTGCAGATGAAATATTAAGCCAGATGGCGGTGGAAAAATGTATAGATGTAGTAATTATAAGCGAACAATATAAGCCGAGAGGCGATGGTGCATGGTTCGAGGACAGCACCCACACAGCAGCTTTGTGGCTCCCAAACACTAGCAGTCACACTGTTTCAAGAAATGGATCGGAAGAATGTTTTGTTTGGGTACAGAATAACCAATACACCCTCATGAGCTGCTATTTAACGCCCAGCGACTCGATTCAAAATTTTCAAAGAAAATTAAATGCCATTGAAGATGAAATCTTAGAGATCAATGGACCAATAATAGTCGCCAGCGACTTTAATTCGAAAGCGGTAGAATGGGGAATGACCGCTACAAGTTCCAGAGGCTGACGAATCTTAGATATGGCAGCACGGCTTGGACTGGTTGTAGCAAATAGAGGAAATGCTCCTACATTTAGAAGAACTGGCTGTGAAGGGACCATCCCGGACATTACTCTGGTTTCCGAAGGATTGCTAAAGGAAGTGAGGAACTGGAATGTCCTCGAGGAGTTTACCGCCAGTGCATATGCTTCAGCATAGAGCAAACAAATCTACCAGGCCCCGTAGAGCAGAAAAGCACTAGGAAGTGGGTGTCTTCCAAGTTAAATTCAGGAAAATTAATCTATGAACTTGGTAAAAATAGTATACTGGAGCAAGAAGATATTGACGCGAGAACCCTAATAGAAAAAACCATGAAAAAAATTTTTAACGCCTGTAATGCATCCATCTAAAGGTCAAAACATATAGAAAGAAAGCGGTGTCTTCAGAAAAGAAGAAGGCTTACTAGAGAAAGACGGCCCTATCGACGTATCTGCACCTTGGCGCGGTGATAGGGCTTGCGTACACCAGTGATGATTCTGAGCTGTATCGGCGGAGCGGACGGAGTCTGCTCTGGTAGGGTCTCCCATGCCGAGGAGGTCAAATTTGAGGTGTCAGACTAAGACAGGTACAAAGACTTTAAGCTAAGGTGTTGAGGTACCCGTGCCGAGAGCTGTATGGCTGTTAGTGTATAAAGAACCAGTCGCGAACGGTCCCCACCGATGCCCGGGCAAGGTCGGCTGTATTAAGTGCCTTACCCCGGTACGCTGGCAATGCCGGGGTGGACAACCCCTTCCTTGCTTACTCGTGGGACCAAAATATGAATTCAAGTAACATTATAAATAAAATGAGCAAGGATGGGAAGGAGGAGAAGGAGAGCGTTCTGGGAATGCTCTCTGAGGACGAGCTTCTGGCGAGTAGTCAGGAGAGCGTCAGGGCAGCGGGTACCAGCCATAGTACCCCTGTCACCGAGAAAACAACAGCCGTCAAAGGGGGCGCACCAGCCATAGTGGCCCCGAAGAGAGCCAAGAAATCCTCTGGCACCTTGCTGAAAGCGAGGTACCAGAGGGCCCTCTTCATTCTCGACAAGATTGCCAAGAATGAGCGGGAGGGTAAGATACACGAGCGGGACGCGGATGACAGAGTCAGGTATGAAGCGGTGGTCAAGGAGTACGAGACCGCCCTTGCCGCAAAGACCGCTTCACATTCGCAGCAACAACCAAAAATGCAGCAGTCAGCGAAGCGCAATCGGTCGCAAGAAGAGAACGAGCGCAGCGCGAAGAAGGGCAGATTCCCCAAGCAGAGCGAGGGCCCTTCAACTAGTGCTCTAGCATCGGCAAAGCACACCTACAGCGAGGTACTCGAGACCATCTCCAGGTTGCTCTTGTCGATGCAAAGAGCAATAATGGAAGGCAAGTTCTGGCAGTGTGGAGCTCCATTGAGGGACGGCTATCTGAGATGGTCGTAGAACACCTCATGGAGAAACAGACTCCAGTGCCAGCCTTCAACTGCGAGGAAGTATGCCGGGGCTGCAGAATCATTAAATGCGCGGACGGGTTCTCAAGGGAATTCCTGGAGAAGAGCGTCGCTAAGATTAGCAACGCATGGGGTGAACTTTCGTTAAAGCTCATCCCGGCTTCGGAGATTCCCAGGAGACCCCGGGCGCGCATCTGGTTATCCAAGATGAAGGTGGAGAGCTCGAAGCTCATCCAGTGTCTTAAGCTGCAGAATCCAGGTGTCCCGATGGACGACTGGATGGTCCTAAAGGTTGAGGAGCAGCAGCATAACAGCCAACCAGTCCTTCTGCTCATAAATAACGAGTGTCTGCCGATACTCGAGCAGAAGGATAACAAGCTCAGATTTGACATCAGGGAAGCCAAACTGAAGGTGTTTCCGGCTTCGGTTGCACCGGACGGCAACCTTGAAGAGATCGAGGACACGAGCAAGCTCATGGAGGAGCTTAAGCTGGCGGTGTCGGCTATGGACTGTGCCTCGTCTACAGCAGGGCAGGCTGTGAGTGCGCCACCTACCAACGCCCCAAAGGATGTTGAAGGTAGCGCAGATTAATTTGAAGCATGCCAAAATAGCCTCGGACAACCTAAAAGTGCTCCTTAGGGAGGAGGACGTCGACATCTGCCTTATTCAAGAGCCTTGGGTCTGGCGCTCAAAGATTATGGGTCTGCAAATAAGGCACTACAACATATTCCACACTCATGGAGAAGGTAAACCTAGGGCTAGTATCCTCGTTAGGAATACTATCAATGCTTTCTTTTTACCTAATTTCAGCTCAGATGACGTCGCGGTGATCAGGGCCGAAGGGAAAAGCGGCCGGAGCGTGGTTATCGCCTCCGTATATATCGCCCATGATCGACCCGCACCACCTGAGGAGGTGCAGGGACTGATGAGAGGACCGACAACCGGAAGAGAAGCTGTTCTGCTGGGCTGCGACGCCAATGCAAGACATGCAATGTGGGGGAGCAGCGAGACGAACGAGCGAGGTGAGTCTCTTTTTGACTTTATAATAGCAAATGATTTCAACATATGCAATATAGGGAATTCTCCTACCTTTATTTTTCCGAGTTCGGAAACCTTTGGAGGGTGGGAAGAGGTCCTTGACATTACTTTGGCAACAAACTCTCCCGATCTTGTAGTAAGAAACTGGATAGTTTCGCAGAAGATCTCGTTTTCCGATCATCGCATGATCCTTTTCGAGATAGGCTGGGAGAGGGAGAGTAGACCACCATCAAGAAACCCAAAACGAACGTCTTGGAATCTATTTGATAAGGTAGTCAGCGATAGACTCTGTAGAAGCAAAACACCCATTAATTGTCCGGAAAATCTGGATGACCGAGTCAGGTCTCTGGAGAAAAGTTTTCAGGCGGCCTACGGCGTCGCTTGTCCAATCTCGAGGAGCAAGAAGACCTACCCTCCGTGGTGGGACAAGAGTCTGAGTGACCTGAGGTCAAATCTCAGAAGCATCTTCAATTTTTGTTACTCGAGGAGAGATTTTCAAGAGTATAGGTACTCCCTGAGGGAATACAAGAGAGCCATACGTAACGCAAAGCAGAAATCCTGGCGAGATCATTGTGGGTCGATTGAGTCCACGAAGGATTCGGCGCGGCTAGGCAAAATTCTTGCTAAGGAGCATTCTAATCACACATTCGTAAAGCGGACTGATGGTACATGGGCGGAATCATCAGCTGAAACTCTGAAGATTCTAATAGATACCCACTTTCTGGACTGTCCTGTAGAGACAGTGAGCAGGAGAGAGCCGGTACAACAGGTTGTGCCGACAGGGCTGCTGGGTGAAATCATAACTGAAGAAAAGATTGCCTGGGCAATCAATAGTTTTTCACCATATAAATCCCCAGGGTTGGATGGAATCCTCCCTATTATGCTGCAGAAGACCCAAAGATCATTGATAAGTGAACTGAAGGAGATCTTTACTGCCTGCATTCTCTGCAACCATATCCCAGCTACCTGGAGCAAAACAAAGGTTGTTTTCATTCCTAAATCGGGTAGAAGGGGACACGAGGTGGCCAAAGATTTTAGGCCAATAAGTCTTACATCCTTTGTTCTAAAAGTTCTTGAGAGAATTTTGGACCAGCATATAAGGAAACTACTAGACCAATATCCACTCTCTACGGCGCAACATGCGTATTCAAAGGGAAAATCTACGGAGACAGCACTACATGAAGTGGTGCGTACTGTGGAAAAATCCCTTATGCAGAAGGAATTCACTCTGGCTGCGTTTGTTGATGTCGAGGGCGCTTTCAACAACGTCAGGGCTGATGCGATAGGATCCGCCCTTGTTAGGGCTAGGGTCGAGGAACCAATCAGGAATTGGATCTCGAGCCTGTTCCTAAATCGTGAGATATCAGCTGAGCTGGGGGGAGCAAAGGTGAATAAACAAGTAGGCAGGGGCACGCCACAGGGTGGAGTGCTCTCACCTCTTTTGTGGCTCATCACCATTAATGATATCCTAGTCGAACTTAACACAGGCGGGGTTAAGATTGTGGCGAGTACGGAAGGCCTATGTTGCTTTCTATGCTTGCAAATCGATGTTTGGCAAGAAGTGGGGTCTCAAGCCGAAAATGGTGCTATGGATGTACCAAGCGGTGGTGCGACCGGTGCTGAGCTATGGCTCTGTAGTCTGGTGGGAAGCTCTCCGGAAGAGCTATAACCTCACGGGTCTGCAGAAGGTTCAACGCACTGCGTGTGTTGGTGCCACGGGAACCTGTCGCACCTGTCCCACGGCGGCTTTGGATCCCATTTTAAACCTGCTTCCAATTGACTTATATGTAATGTGTACATCTTCTCAGACAGCACTTAGGCTCAGAGAGTCCGGGTGCTGGAAGGCTACACAGCAAGGACACAGTAGTATCCTTGATCAACTACCCTCAGACATAGTTAACACCCGGACGGACTACATCCCTCGCAAACTGGAGTTTGAGCACAGGATTAAGACTGTGTTTCCAAGCAGGAATGCGTGGAGGAGGGGTGAGGTCCTTGCCGATAGCGGCATTCAAATATTCACTGACGGTTCCAAAATGGATTCTGGAGTTGGAGCCGGCTTTTACTCCGAAACCTTGGAATTATCCACGTCTATCAAACTCCCTCCGTACTGCAGTGTTTTCCAGGCGGAAGTCTGTGCGATTTGGCAAGCCTGCAAATCGCTTGAAAACAGAAGCGCAACGGGGAAGATAAATATTTTTTCCGACAGCCAGGCGGCAATAAAGGCGCTAGCGGCACCAAATATTGGCTCAAAGGTAGTCGGTGCTTGTAAGCAACAGATTGCCTCTCTAACAAATCTAGAAATTACTGTCACCTGGGTTCCCGGGCATAAGGGAATCGAAGGGAACGAAAAGGCCGATGAGCTAGCACGGTGCGGCTCGGCAGAGGATGAGGTAACAACTAGTATCGAGATAGGTATACCCCTAGCCGTAGTGAAGGTAAATATACGAAATTTCTATCTCAACAGGGCTCAACAAAGATGGAAAGATACCCTTACATGCAGGATATCAAGAACTACCTGGCCGGACTACAATAAGAAGAGGACCAGAGGTCTTCTTTGTAGGCCCAGGGCTGTCACCCACAAACTTATCGCAGTATACACGGGCCACTGGACTTTGGGCACGCATGCGGAAAAAATGGGCATTCCGCATAACCAATACTGCAGAAGCTGCAAAGATGTGGCTGAAAAGGAAACGGTCGAGCATCTCCTGTGCAAATGCCCGGCCCTGGCCCGCATTCGGCTAACATACTTAGGAAGTCCCTTCCTTGACAACCTAGGGCAGGTATCTAGGATCGAGACCTCCAACATAGTAGATTTCATTAACAACTCTGGTTGGTTGTAATGCACATCCTTCCATTACCAAGTAGGTTTTTCGAGTTTATGGCATCAAAACGGCAGTATTTTTTGCTACTTGGGCGACATGGGTCGCAGCCATTTTACCTACCTACCTAGAGAAAGACTTAGAGGTGGGACATCTACACCAACAGAAGAGTACAAAGCAGCTAAAAGGAACCTAAAGAAGGCTATACAGCAAAGCAAGGTGAGCAAGTGGGAGCAATTGCGGAATGACATAAACACAAACCCCTGGGGTTTGGGATATAAAATAGTCACGCAGAAACTAGGGACTAGTAAAACTAAATTAGCTTTGAGCAGCTCAAAGATGCACCTCATCGTAGATGCACTGTTCCCCAATCTTCCAACAAGAATAGATAAGGCACAAACTTCGCAGCCCGAAGCACTGCCACTTTTCACAGAAGAAGAACTTAAAGCCGCCATAAAAACGTTAAAAAATAACAAGGCTCCTGGTCCGGACGGAATTCCGGTGGAAGTGTTGAAGGAAATCGGGAATTCAAATCCAAACATACTGCTACAGATGTATAATGCCTGCCTGAAATAGGGAATTTTTCCGGAAAGATGGAAGAAACAGCAACTAATACTCATTAGCAAAGGAAAAGGAGAGTTCAAGAATGGGCAGACAGATAAAAAAAATTGTTGTTATTTGATCGTACTTACGCACCATTCTTATTACTATAATTAATCTGCGCCACTTTGCATAAAAGAACGCTTTCTAAACCCTTATAAGTAAGGAAACATTTTATTACAAAGCAACAGTTGCAAAGTTTCGCAAAGTTATTGAATCCTCACCATCCACTAATAGAGAAGCATTTCGTAATATGTTAGAAAATGATAAACCGTCCAAAAGCATAGAAGATAGTGCGGAAGAATCTGTAAACAAATATTTAAGCAAGGAAATATGTAGGGGCTTAAAAACGTGGCCACCGTAGCCGAGTGTGCACGTGTGAGTGCTTCATTCGGTGGTCCCCGGGTTCAAATCTTGGGTAGGGCAAGCAACATCAACAAAATTATAGAAACGTTTTTTCTAATAGCGGTCGCTCCTCGGCAAGCAATGGCAAACCTCCGAGTGTATATCTGCCATGAAAAAACTTCTCAAAACTGTAGGCCCTCAAATTTGTGTTACATCAAGACGCATACCACAAATTGTCGGAGAAGTTCGGCCAAAGCGGTTACAGCGCCAATTAATTAAGTAAGTAAGTTAAACAGCCTTACGGACCTAGAACGATTTTAGGCACAAATAGAAAAGTAATTCAAATTTGATATTTTTCTGAGGATGATTTTTTGTATTTAGGAATACAATATAACTTTAATTTCCAAGACTCTGAATTTTAGAAGAAACAACTAGGATTTCGATAGATGTTGGCTTGAAACTATGTAAAAGTTCTAATAGGGCATTGTTGTCAATTTTGGGGTCGTTGGTTTCCCAAATCATTCACCATATGATTAAGCCGGCCGATGTGAATAATTTCTTTGCAGAGTTTTGTGAAGAGGTAAAAGTTCTCATAATGGTGTAGAAGTAGGAACTTAGCAGATTTTAAAGGATTTTAGTGTAAGACTATTTACATGTGATGCATCAGCTCGCTCGTGTGAAGTCACATGCAGGGAAAAATTGCTGCACTAAATGCGTTCAAAAAGTTCAGTTTATTCAAAGAAGAGTAACTTTTTCTTGTGTGGAGGATTGAGAACAGATAGTTCATTTAAAAATAGGATAGATACAACACACCAGTTAGAAGTTACATTCGGTATTCGACTTCTCTCTTGTGAGAAATCTTGTCAAATAGAATCTAATGTCGCCAATTTTAAAAGAATTTGAAAAGTTGTCTAGTAATTTGTGTGTCGAACATTTAATTAGTTCCCATGCCCATGGTCTCTTGCATTTAAGTGCTTGCGTTAAACAGTTCGGTAATAAATAAAAAAATGATTGATAATCCTAATAAAATATTGCACCAATTATTTTTAGGAATGAAGAACGAAGAGATCTTACGGATTGTAGCAGAATTTCAAAAGTAGATAAATTTATTATAAATTTGTGAAAAAGAAAAAGCTTTTTCAGTAAACAAAAGCGGGGTCCATAAAAATTGCCAACTAACAAACCCAAAGAGATACTTTTGGTGTTGTGGGTTTGACTAGGTTGGAGACGTTTTTAGGGAGCCCATGGTATCCTCATCTGGTTTAAGTATTTTAGTAGCTGAGATTATATATGAGGGTATTGAAATTAATAAGAAAGAGGATATATAGAAGATATAAAACGAAATTCGATTAAATATTTATATTATATTCTCATAATGGTAACATTCATATAACACTCGTAGCAGGAGTATCTCGTTGGTTCTACTCTGCTCAGTTACATTCGGAGCGTATGACCACCCAACCTAACGTTAACAGCGATTCAGGTAGATTGAATCAACAATGCGTACTGGATCATAATTTTAATCTACATTTATTTTTCAGGAAATACAACTGCGCTGAACCAAATTTTAGCCGCCCTTGGAAGAGTGGAGGCTCGGCAGGAACAAATTTTGCAAATACTTTCTGCTGTAGAAGAAACCTCTTAATGAACCCATTTGTATGGGGGATCTAGAGAGCATGGTAAACGTTTTTAAGCTGACCTGCTCAAATACCCTAGATCAGACTTGCAGTGAACCTAAACAATGGTGCAAACGTAAACCCCATTAGTGGTCACGTGAGTTGGACTCACTACGTAAATCTTGCAGGAAAAAATTCAACAAAGCCAAGAGACTTAGTCTCGAGCTGGTATGGCAGGAGTCCAAAGTCTCTCCAGACCTATAAAAAAGCTTTAAGGGTGGCAGAGAGATCTTCGTGGAGAAGCTTCTGCGGCGGCATCGAGGATGCTTCCGCGACAGCCAGGCTAAGGAAGGTTCTCTCTGGATCCTCTAACCCGATAGATTTCTTACAAAAGCAAGACGGTTCCTGGACCTCAACGGGAAAGGAACCCCCTTGAATTGCTACTAGATACCCACTTTCCTGGGAATACAACTGCGGAGCAAAAAATTCCTCCTTTTGTTTCTTCCAACCCTGTCACCGGTTTCGGAAGAAAAGTTTAATTGCGCTATCCAAAGCTTTAAGCCATACAAATCTGCAGGGCCGGATGAGATAATACCTAGCTGCGCAGGTAACACTAGAAATGTCTGAAAAATGGCTCTCTACTATTTTCAGGGCCTGCTTCAAACTGAATCACATACCGTTGGCATGGAGAAATGTCACGGCTGTCTTTATTCCCAAAGCCTTAATCCAAAGGATCTTAGGCCTATCACTCTATCATCCTTTGCTCTTAAGACACTTGAAAGGATTGTTAGTAGCTACCTGTCCGATACCATCGACAGTCGACTATTGTCTAATGACCAACATGCCTTCCGCAAAGGCAAATCTACTGAGACTGCACCCCATAGCTTGGTCGGCTATATTGAGAAGTCCCTCAGCGTCAAGGATTTTTGTCTCGTAGCCTTCCTGGACATTAAAGGCGCTTTTAACAAGGTGCTTCCAGAGGCTATAACTGGCGCCATTAGGAATCTAGGGGAGGAACACTCACTGGTTAAGTTTATCGGCCAGCTACTCTGCTGCAGAGTAGTAAAGGCTAAGCTGGGTGCGAGCGAACTGCCGAGGCACGTGTCGAGGGGGACGCCCCAAGGGGGCCACTTCTGTTGAACCTCACTGTAAATACGCTACTGCGAGATATGGATTGGGGTGGCGAAAAAGTTGTCGCGTACGCTGATGACGTCGCGATCGTACTCAGGGGAAAGTTTCCGCAAACACTATGCGAGCTGATGCAATTTATTTATTTATTTATTTATTCAATATATATAATCTAAAAAATATAAAAGTTTCTTACAGATTATTGTGATAAAGAAAGACACAGTTAACAATTACTTAACCAATTCATTTAACAAAAGCTTAAATTTAGTTTTCGGTAAATAGAAATCAAGTGCAGTGGAATTCATGATTTTATTATATTCATTTAGAGTTCTTAAAATAGGAGAATTAGTTGCATATAGCGTTCTTGCTCGTTCTAGAAAAAAAGTATCATGATTACGAAGGTTCCTTGAAGGGATGTTAAAGTGAATACGTTCCAGTAAGAATGGACAGTCAATCGCACCTCGAATGATATCAAAGACAAAAGTGAGAGAAAGTATAGTCCTTCTATAGTTTAGAGATTTTAAATTAATTAGCTGACACCTAGCGCTATAAGAAGGAAGCGGGTCACTAAAATGTAAAGAGCGTAGGGCAAACCTGATAAACGTTTTCTGAATTCTTTCGAGTCTCAATATGTGGCGTTCAAAGTATGGCCTCCAGATGAAGACTGCGTATTCTAATTTAGAGCGTACAAGTGAGGTAAATAATAGTTTCAAGGTGTAAGGATCACTAAAATCTGAACTGAATCGGCGAATGAAAGCAAGCATAGAATATGACTTGGCAATAGTGGAGTTTAGGTGGCTATGAAATAAGAATTTAGAATAGAAGACCACACCGAGATCGCAAATTTCGCCCACTGTGCATAGCTGAGAGCCACTGATGTAATATGAAGTAGCAATAAGGGAGCGAGATTTGGCGAATGAAACATGAAAACATTTTTTTATATTTAAATGTAATTGGTTCTTTCTACACCAGAAAGCAACATTATCAAGATCCGACTGGATCTTAAGAGAATCTGAATTACTTGAAATAGTCCTGAATATTTTCAAGTCATCAGCATATACTAAAAATTGAGAATGCTTAAAACAGCTAGATATATCATTAATAAAGATAATGAATAGAAAGGGGCCTAAAATGCTCCCCTGGGGAATACCAGAGGACGCAATGAATGGACGGGAAGGCGCATTATCTACCACGACGGTACATCTGCGGTACGAGAGATATGATTTTATCCAAGAAAGAAAAATTGAGTGAAAGCCCAGGCTTGCTAATTTTGAAACTAAAATTGAATGGCTGATCTTATCGAAGGCTTTGGAAAAGTCGGTATAAACTGCATCAACTTGAACTCGATTATTAAAAGCAGGCAGGCAAAATTCGGAGAAAACTGAGAGATTTGTTACGGTAGACCTACCCGACATAAAGCCATGTTGTTCAGTCGAAATTAAACGCTTAGTCACAAAATATAACTTCTGCTTGACAATAAACTCAAACAATTTGGAAACCGTCGACAGTTTAGAGATTGGTCGATAATTAGAAACATTACTCTTGTTACCACTCTTGAAGATTGGCGATATAGAGGAAACTTTCCAATCATCAATGAACACCCCACAATTAAGAGATTTATTGAAAATTAATAAAATTGGATACGCAAGTGCAGAACAATTCTTTAATAGATAGCCCATCAACATCCGTTTGCGATGAGGATTTAATATGCAGAATTCCATCAATCACGTCATCGAGCGTTAAGGAAAGAGCCCCAAAATTAATTCCGGAGTCGGTACTGACATCTGGTATAAACTTATTAGCTTGATCCGAATCCTGTTCAAAGTTTGAGCTAAAGAAATCTGCGAAAAGATTAGCCGCCTCCAAAGAAGAGTTAGCAGTAGCTTCATTATAAAAAACTTCCGAAGGAATGCTTGAACATAGTTTCGTAGAGCTTACATAGCGCCAAAAAGCCTTTGGATTGGACTTGATGTCTGATTCAAACTTACGAACAAAGTTTCTTTGGAGAGTTTTACTGAGTACTTTAAACTCGCTCGAATAACGCAGGTATTCATTCCTATGAAAAATTTATTTCTTAAATTCTTGAGTCTTTTTAGCTCTTCGGTATACCAAGGAATTTTGTAGCAACTCCTTTTAACTAGCGGAATAAAATTCAAGCAAATGTCCTTTATTATGGTTTTGAAGGCATTGAAACATTCAGCTACTTCGACCCCAGAAAATATCGAATCCCATTCAATCAAGGAAATTTCAGCATTCACGGCACCAAAGTTACAATTTTTAAAACAAAAATTGGTGGATTCGCTATCCGGATAAATCGCGTTAAAATCATTAAATTCCAACTGCAGAACAAGTGGTACATGGTGCATGCAGTGGTCCGACAGAGGATCCAGGCATTCACGCAATGAAAAGTTCATATTGTCGCTAATAAAAATAAGATCTAGGATTTTACTAAGTTTGTTTACAAAGTTATTTATCTGGAAAAGATTAAGACTTAAAAAATTATCAACTAAATAAGATTCAGAACAGCAATTGATATTTATTGGAATCAAGGCAGAACTATTATGCATATTAGTCCAGGCAATATTACCTAAGTTAAAATAGCCTAGAATACAAAAGTTACCATTTGGTTAACAATATTGTCGACGTGCGCTATGTAAAGAGTATCCACACTAGATGGAGGGATATAAGACGCACAAATAAAAAGTTTAGAAGTGCCATGTACAGATACGCAGAGTTGGTCCTATATGGAGTGATCGTATGGTGGCCTGCATTGAAAAAGGAAACTAACCTAAAGCTGCTCACCAAGATTCAAAGATCTAGTATGATCTGTATAAGCGGGGCGCTCAGAACCACACTAAACGATGCTCTGAGCGACAGTAACGTCGGAGAAGAAGTCTTCTCGCGAAACCCTCCCCTCTCCTTTAGGTTACCAGACCTCTGCAGCGTATTCCAGACTGAGGTATCAGCTTGTATGGAAGCGGTGGTAAAGCTTAGGATCGGAATTCTAGGAAGAGAAATCTTCATCTTTCGTGATAGCCAGGCCGCCCTCAAGGCTCTGAGTTCCTTCACGTTTAACTCAAACATCGCGCTGGACTCCTGCCAATCTCTGCAGGAGATGACCAATCATAACAGACAGCACCTCATTTGGGTTTCTGGCCATAGGGACATAGAGGGAAACTGCCGTGGTGGTTGGGCTCCGATAACTGCATTTGCCTGGCGAGAGTCAATGGTGGTAGTGACTTAGGACCCGCCGGTACGCCTCCGGATCCAGCGGTTGCGTTATGAGTGGCTGGTTCTAAGAGATGCCTTCTGATTTGCCTGGGGGGTAGCTCCACTGCAATCGGATGCCTATTTGGGTCCCACAAACGGTGACACCCAGCAAGGAACTGCTTGCTGATCATGATGTTGTGCTCCTTAACGCGGAGCACATTGACCTCTTGGTGGAGATGTTCCTCAGGCGGCATCAGCAGGCATCCTGTCACCGTGCGGAGTGCGGCGTTCTGGCAGGTCTGCAGCTTCATCCACTGTGTCCAGCTGGTTCCTGGCGACCACACTGGCGCAGCATAGTTTATTACCGGCCGGCCAATCGCCTTGTATGTTGCCAACAACGTTTCTTTGTCTTTGCCCCAAGAGCTGCCGGCGAGCGACTTGAGGACATTGTTGCGGCTCTGTACTCTATTGGCGATTGCGGTAGTGTACGCGGAGAAGGAGAGCAGGCTGTCGAAAGTCACCACCAGAATCTTCGGGTGATTAACCGTCGGAATGGGGGTGTCATAAATATGGATGTTGAGATCCAGCCTGACCTCCTTCGTCCAGGTGGTAAAGAGGGTCGCCGAGGACTTAGCAGGGGACAGCGCCAGGTTTCTGCTAGTAAAGAAATGGGCAAGGTCGGAGAGATATCCGTTCACCTTCGAACACAGGTTGTCAATTACTTTGCCGGTTGGCATTATCGAGCAATCATCGGCATAGGAGACAATTGTAACTCCCTCTGGCGGTTGAGGGATCTTGGAGATATAGCGATTAAACAAAAGTGGAGACAGGACGCCACCCTGCGGTACCCCTTGTTTAATCCTCATTAGTTTAGATGTTTTGTCTCTAAACCATACCGATGATTGACGACCACACAGGTATTCGCGGTCCACCGTTTCAGTCCCTGCGGGAGAGTCGATGCTTCCTCTTCAGCTAGTAGCATTAAGTGCTGTTGTTGTGCTGTGCACTTTCCGGAAGCCATGTTGATGCTTAGCCGACCCAAGGTGGTATGTGTAATACGGGAGGAGTAATGCCCAACGTGTCTTTACCACTGGCGAAAGCAGGGAAATCGGCCGATAGGAATCACCCTTGTCGATCGGTTTCCCTGGTTTCAGTGACAGGTTGAGGATCCCTGTGAGGAACTCAACTCCCGCGGGTCCTAAATTTTTCAGCATCAACACGGTTAGCCCGTCAGGGCCAATGGCCTTGGAGGCTTTCGCCTTCCCGATTACCTCTTTCACCTCGCCACAAGTGAAGGTAAGAGGCGCGCTGTTGTTCGGTAGTTTGGGCAGCCTCCTGGTCACCTTCCGCTTGGCCTTATCCCCCGAAGGATGCAATATGAATTGTCGGCTAAAAAAGCTCGCGCATTTCTTCGGGTCCGACGAGGCACGATCCCCGAATGAAATTTCCACTCGGTCGTCGGGCTTCGTCGGGTTGGATATGGACTTCACGGTGGACCAGAGCTTGCCAACACCCGTGATTAGGTTACAGGACTTCAAATGTTCCTCCCACTTGTTCCACTTATTTTGGTCAACCAGCCTCCGAATCTCCACGTTCAAATCCTTTATGTTCGGATTTCGGGGATCGGAGCGGCGAAGGTGGTCGCGTTGACGCAACCACCTTGCGGAACTTCTGTTCGCATTTGCGAACGTCAGTGGGTGTGGGAAGAGATCTGAAGGCATTTTCAGTGAACTCCGCGAACCCGACCCAGTCAGCATTTTTGAAGTTGATGTAGGTCCTGTGGTCCGCGGAGACAAAGTCAGCAGGTCTGTCAATCGAGATGATTATGGGTAGGTGGTCTGATGCAAGCGATAGTATAGGTCGCCTCGTTATACTATTTATCAGACCTGCGCTAGCTATTGTTAGGTCAGGCGAGCTGCTGCAACTAGCCATAATCATCGTCCATCTGCTCTGCCAAATCGCTGGTAGGCTTATATGGCAGAGATCGTGGTGCACGTTGAGTCACTTACTAGCAATCCGTTTTCACCTCTGAGGAGCGCACCTATGTCAGGGTGATATCCTGCCGGGCAGCAGGTGAAAGGGGGTATATAAATATTGAATATTTCGAGCTCGACATCGCCTGACCGGACAGCTATTCCTTAAAATGCTAAGGTAGTGTCCCTGCGGTCGATGTCTTCTTCGATGAGACTATACTGCACTGTGTGGTGGGTGATGAACGCTAAGCCACCACCATTACCTCGCTCGTGATCCTTACGATGCACATTGTAGCCGTTGTAACTCAACAAGGTTCAGTTAACTCAACAAGGTGCAGTTCAGTTAAAGGAGTCTCGTTTGTCTCGGGAGAGTCGTCGCGGAGAGAGGTGTGAGAGAAGGGTGATGTTGTCCACCTCGTCCCTGCTGCACATGCAGTAATACATTGGGCAGCCACAATGGGCGTGCGCGGCTGCGCAGCTCTACAGAAGGTAGCCAGGTAGTCACCCGACCAGTCACATATAGTGCGTAGAAAAGAGCACACACGAAAGTGGCACCAGCCCTGGCACGAGTTGCACCTGGCTGATGCCGCATTCCGGTATATCCTGGCGGAACAGACTGTGTGGGGTATCAGGAGATGCCGGCTAGTCCCCTCACGAGGGGGGAGCGGGGTGGACGAGAGGAGCGAACATGTTGTTGTTGTGTGCTCCTTTGAACCGTGGAGGTTCTGTCGGTGCTAGGCTAGGGTTCACTTGGTGCAGCTAAGGGGGCCGTAGAGGCTATGGACGCCGTAGGGCGCGAACAACATGGGGCCACATAATTTGTGGGCCACTCCTTATGGGTCTTAAGGCCTGAGCAGACCTTAAGATGGCTCCATCCGTCGCACGAATTACACCTCACCGAAGTGGAGTTCGGATGGAGCCTTTTCTGGCAGACGCAGCAGAAATAAGTTTCTGGTCCATGGATTGGCTCGATGCCAGCCCTGAGCAGAAGGATGTGGAGCAACCCTGCTGCTAGGAGTTGCTCCAGGGGAGACAGACGACTTATGGGGTAGGCCGATCTAAACAGGGTTAGATCACGGAAACAACAGTCCTTGGCCGGGTAAAACACGGGTCATTCCGGTACGTAGAACCGACTGTCGTGGGAATGGATCGCCGTTTTTGGCTGACCTTAGTGTGACTTCAAAAACCGACATTAACCGCCTGATGAAATTCTTCAGCGAAGCAAATTGGTTCAGCAAAGGGTAGTCATTCGGTGGATGGTGTGAATTGATTTTTTTAACACAATAGACTTCCATTTATGGCCTAAGTGTGCCGCCGTAGGCGCTAGTCACTCCTACCTACCTACCTATCGTGTTTTCCGTTGAGGTTGTTTAAACTTCGCCGATATGTGGTCAACTTCATTACAATTATAACAATTTATTTGACCATCATATTTAGCATTTTTATTCGATCTTTGGATATTGTTGCACAGACATTGTACTCGACCAATTAACGTTGGACTACCGGCAACCTTTAGGTTCCTTAATGCTGCCAACAAAATAAGATGTTAACTCCTTTGACAAAGCAATATAACCTTACCCACTAATAATATGCGTAATGATTGAGCTAATGGCCTTGAAGGATTTCGCCTTCCCGATGGCCTCCTTCACCTCGCCACAGGTGAAAGTAAGGGGTGCGCTGGTGTTTGGCTGTTTGCGCAGCCTTCTAGTCACCTTCCGTTTGGCCCCACACGAGGGGCGGTGTTGAGTGGGGGTTCATGTTGTTGTTGCGTGCGCCTTTGCTAGGCACGGGTGCACTGGGTGCGGCAAGTGGGGCGTAGAGGCTATGGGCGCCGTAGGGAACAACATTGGGCCACATAATTTGTGGACCACTCCTTGTGGGTCTTTAGGCCTCAGCAGGCCTTAATATGGCTTCATCCGTCGCACGAAGTGCAACTTTAAAAAAAAAAAATACTAATATTTACTGTATTTTGTATGTAGCTTCTATAAATTTCATCATTTTATTTTGATTGCAGATTCATGGTGCACAACAGGCAATGGGTTCATTGATAGTGAGAAACATAAGGTGTTACGGATAAAACCTAAATTTTATTTATACCGATTAATTTGCTAACTACTTGGTACTGAATGTTTTGTATTATCTCTTATTTTAAAACTACGTACTTTATAAGCAACCCTGCAATATTTGTAGCCATCTTGTTCGTGCGCTTCCGGTTCTTTCTTTTGGAATGAACCACACGAAGAGCACGAATAAGTAAGTTTCTTAAAATTGAAATGTATTTTCATATATCTTACTGTACTTTATCTATTTACATCAGATATTAAAACTCTACAAAAGTGTAATGTTATAATATTTTCGTGTGTTTTCTTCGAATAAGTCGCCGTCAATAACATTATTTTAATATTTATTCAACGTACATTGAATATAACTACACACTTTAGCGTCCTTCAATGAAAAAATTATCTACAAATCGCTTAGTAGAAGAAATTTCGCGTTACAATCTTCGTAGTAACAAAAAGAACTCCAACATTGCAGAAATGTCGCACAGCAGCGAAAATAGCGGCGATGAAGTCGATCGCACTATTACACCACGAAAAAATGCCATAGAGGACTTACGCCAACAAATTGAACAACTGAAAACAGCTTTAGCCTCATCGGAGAAGAAAAATCAACAACTCGAAAATGTTATTAGTCGTCAGCCAAATGCAAATAACCAAGACATCAACGAAATAAGTACGGAAGCTGTATCGGTCAACGCCCATGCCGTTAGCACAGTAGCTAGCACAATTTCAACACTTGCCTCATATGAAACGAACCCAAGAAACATCGCTATGAACAACACACTCACATCAACAAACAACACACCAGGCGCTTACGTCAACAGCGCTGCCTCTGCCAATGGTATGTATGTCAATAATAATTCAGTTTATTCCCATACTTACGCCTTTAACACCACTCGTGCCAATGCCGGCACAAGCCCCAACCTATTTGTCACCTCTTCCGCCAGTGGAAGTCATTCAACGCTACCTAACCTGAACTACGTAAATCCCACTTCCCATTTCGTCGCCAATAATTGGAATTCCCCATCAACCGTCGCTCCATCAATATATACAGTCGGAGCTCCTTACGTTTCTAGCCATAGTGCACCTGTAGCACCAATTGCCAGTTTTAGTCAGTCGCCATTGGGCCTTGGAGGTCATCCACCCATTCGTAAAGTACTCGATTTGCCAGAGTTTCATGGTTCACCAGAAGAGTGGCCAATGTTTTCAGTAGCATACAGGGAAACTACTGTTTTATATGCGTATACCGATTTGGAAAATTTGCTTCGCCTGCAAAAAGCAATTAAAGGTAAGGCCCGTCAACAAGTAGAATCACTTTTAATACATCCCTCCAATGTAAACGTCGTCATGAATACCTTGGAGCATCATTATGGTCGACCAGAGTTACTTGTGCGCAGCCAGATTGCAAAGGCCCGCGCGTATTCTGCAGTAACTAGCGGAAAAATATCAGATATTGTCAATTTCAGCACAATGGTTGCAAATTTAGCCGCTTTCCTTGAAAGTTCCGGTGCTTCCCCACATTTAAATAATCCAATACTACTTGATGAATTGTTAAGCAAGTTGCCGTTCAACAAAAGAGAAGAATGGACTCGCTACATTTTATCCTTGCAACAACCATATCCTACGGTGAGAGATTTCTCTAATTGGTTGCAACAAGTCGCGTTGTATGTATCAATGGCCACTGATGTCATGCCCACGAAGCAATCTGCAAATGAACAATATCAATATAACACCAAAAATAAAATGTTTACAAAGCCGGTGATGTCAATAAATAAAGAGGAGCAGAAATGCCCAATGTGCAGCGAATATCATTATTTATTCAGATGCCAGAAATTCAACAATGTAGAACATTCGAATAGATGGAATGTGGTGAAAAAACACAATTTGTGCTTTTCTTGTTTGCAGCCAGGTCATAATCTAAACAGCTGCTCAAAACGACGTAAATGTGGAATTCAGGCATGTGACAGATTCCACAATCGCTTGTTGCATAAAGAAAATTCTAATAAGAATTCAGTTAAAAACAACGATGCTGATAGTATGCCAGTAGCCACGGTCAGTGGATTTCAAACTTCGCAGCGGTCGCTTCGTAGATCAGCTGCTACGTGCCAACAACAAACACTATTGAAGTATCTGCCGGTCAAATTGAAAGGGCCGAAGGGTGAAGTGACTGTCGTTGCGTTCATCGATGAAGGAGCGAAAATATCGTTAATAGAAGAAGACATTGCAAACACCATTGGAGTGAAGGGTAAAACCGATATGCTTCGCTTAAAATGGATTGGTAATCAAACTATAAATGAACAATCGCGGCGAGTGTCATTTGAAATCGCCGGTGCTTTTGCAGAATCCACAACTTTTCAAATGAGTGGCGTACGAACAACAAAGAAATTGTATTTACCAACGCAAACTTTGAATTTTGGTGAATTTGTTGATCAACATGAACAGCTGAGATCTGCAAATATTTTTGACTATTGCAACGCAACTCCACAACTATTGATTGGATTGCCACATACACATTTAATTCGACCAATAAAAGTTTTGAATATTGATGAAGGATTTGCAGCACATCAAACAAAATTGGGATGGATAATTTTTGGGTCAAATGAAGAAAGTTGCACTGATTTTACTGTGGGTCATGTAAATGTAGAAATTTTGGAGTTACTTGAAATCAAAAAGCAAATCGCCGAATATTTTGCTGCCGATAATTTTGAGGTGAAATCAGTACCAATGATTAGGTCCGATGCTATTAGAGCAGAAAAATTACTTAAGGAAACCACTACATTTGCAAGTGGTCGATATGAGACTGGCCTATTATGGCGCAGTGATAATGTTAGTTTTCCAGCCAGTTATGATACGGCTTTAAAACGTTTGCAGCAAATAGAAGCAAAGATGAATACAGATGCCGATTATTGCAATTGGTATACTAATAAAATCAGTGAGTACGTTGACAAAGGCTATGCAAAAAAGTTGTCCGTAGCTGAGGCTAATTATGTTGATGAGCGTACATGGTACTTGCCTCATTTTGCGGCATGCAATCCAAATAAAGGAAATAAGCGTCGTTTGGTTTTCGATGCAGCCGCAAAAGTTAACGAAATGTCTTTAAATAATGCATTAATGAAAGGTCCGGTTGAGTATCAACCGAAATCACTTTTGACAATTTTATTTCGATTTCGTCAAGGAAAAGTAGCCGTTTGTGGAGATATTCGGGAAATGTTTCACAGAGTACTGATTCGCAAGGAAGATAAGAACTCACAGCGTTTCTTATGGAGAGGAGGGAACTGCCATCAGTCTCCCGATGTGTATGTAATGAGTGTTATGATCTTTGGATCAATTAGTTCACCTTGTTCGGCACAATATGTAAAGAATTTGAACGCTGAAGCCTTTAGAAACACTTTTCCTGGAGCAGTGGAAGCTATCGTCGACCGCCACTATGTCGATGACTACATGGATAGCTTCGATGAACTCGATGAAGCGACTGAAATAACAAAGAAAGTTATTGAAATACACTCCTTAGGGGGTTTTGAGCTGAGAAATATAATTTCGAATTCTGTTGAACTTATGCAAGCTGTTTGTAGTAGTTCAGCGCCGTTTACGCAAAGCGAAGTTAGCACATGTAAGGGGGAAAGTGCAACTGAGAAAGTGCTTGGGATGCATTGGTGTTCCAAACAAGACTACTTTTCTTTCAAGTTGTTGTTTGCCAAAGTACCAAAAGCTGTTTTAGATGGTTTTCGCAAGCCAACGAAAGGGGAAATGCTCAGCGTGTTAATGTCAATTTTTGATCCATTTGGTTTGTTAAGCAGTGCTACTGTTTGCGCAAAGGTGTTGTTACAACGACTGTGGCAACGCAACGTGGATTGGCATGATCCCATTCCTGACGATATATACGAGAAGTGGTTTGATTGGTATAAAGGTTTAAAAACCATACAAGGTTTGAAGGTACCGCGATGTTATCATCCACAAATTTTAAACGACAATGCAGACATCCAGCTTCATATATTTGTTGATGCAAGTGAGCTTGCATTCGCAGCCGTCGCGTACTGGCGTATTACATATGATAATGAAACAACTGTCGCGTTTATTGCTGGGCGGTCAAGATGTAGCCCGCTTAAGCCGCTGTCTATACCAAGACTAGAATTACAATCCGCTGTTTTAGGGGTTCGATTGAAAGAATCCATTGATACTGGCCACAATGTTAAGCCAAACAAGATAATATTTTGGACGGACTCCAAGACGGTGATTCAATGGATTAGGTCAGACCCCAGGTGTTATAAGCAGTTTGTTGCTCACCGCATATCCGAAGTTCTGCAGTCATCAGAGGTGCCCCAATGGAGATGGGTGCCGGGTAGTGATAATCCGGCTGATGATGCAACGCGTCCAAAGGCCTTCTTCGCGGACTGTAAGTGGGTAAGTGGACCACTATTTTTGAAGTGGAATGAAGATCGTTGGCCTGCTGTTCCAAATGACTTTGCTGAGAAAGATATAAATCTCGAGTTGAGATCTAAGACGTTATTTACGATACAGATAGACGATACTATAATTCCTTTTGATAAATTTACAAATTTGCATAAATTTCTCCGAATAATGACATGGGTGCAAATTGCTATAAAGAAGTTTCGAAACAAAGATTTTGTCGTACCTAGTTCGTTGTCAGGTCCTCAAATCAAGGAAACGGAGGTTCTCACTTGCCGCCGGGTCCAAGAAACCAAGTTTTTGGACGAAATTCAAACGTTAAGCAAGGGTGAATACGTAAATAAAAACAGTTCATTGTACAAATTATGTCCGACGTTGGATGATGAAGGCATCTTGCGTGTGGGTGGTCGAATCGATTACGCTGACTGCGTATCTACGTCAACTAAGCGACCAGTAATATTGCCAAAAGATCATTCGTTTTCTCGCATGGTAGTTAGACATTATCATGAAATGTTTCATCACCATAACTTCGAAGCAACAGTCGCCGCCATACGTTGCAAATATTGTATTCCAAGTACCCGCCGTCTTTTGAGATCAGTTAAAAAAAACTGTCAACTGTGCAAAAATTTGTCAGCTGTTCCGCAAACGCCATTGATGGGGCAACTTCCTAAGGACAGACTTACTCCATTTGTAAGACCATTTTCATACACAGGCGTGGACTACTTTGGACCAGTCACGGTTTCCATAGGTCGTCGACATGAAAAACGATGGGTGGCCATATTTACATGTCTTACAGTAAGAGCTATTCACTTGGAGCTAGCAAAAGATTTGTCAACAGACGCCGCAATTATTGTATGCCGTAATTTCGTTAACCGCAGGGGTGTTCCCATTCGTATGAGGAGTGATCGTGGTACGAACTTTGTTGGTGCTAGCAAAGAAGTGTGGATTCAGGTTGAGAAGGGCATCGGGGAGGAATGTTGTCGCAGAGGCATCGAGTGGTTGTTTAATGCTCCGGCAAATCCATCGGCTGGTGGCGTGTGGGAGCGGATGGTCCGTACAGTGAAGCGAGTCTTGCAATTCACATTGAAAGAAAGAGCACCGCAAGTTGAAACATTGCAAAGCCTCCTAATTGAAGCAGAGAATTTGGTGAATTCTCGCCCGTTAACACATGTTCCCCTGGAGAGCATCGACGACGAACCGCTTACACCCAACCATTTTTTATTGGGGTGTCCTAACTTCGTTCAAACCGCTGAGGTTCCTGAAAGGGGGTCTTTAAGAAAGCAATGGCATATAGCGCAGCAGCTAAAGCAAACGTTTTGGAAGAGATGGGTTCTCGAATATCTTCCGACTTTGACAAGACGAGTAAAGCCGATATGTGTTGGTGACGTCGTAATCATATGCGACGACAATGAAAGTCGTAGTCAGTGGAAGAAAGGCATCGTGTTGGAGGCAACGGCGGCTACGGATGGCCAAGTCAGGTCAGTTTTGGTACAAACCACCGCGGGAAATCTACGGAGACCTGCTTCAAAGATTGCTGTACTCGATGTAAGAAGTGATTCTCTCGTGAACGATTCGAATCACGGAGAGGAGGATGTTACGGATAAAACCTAAATTTTATTTATACCGATTAATTTGCTAACTACTTGGTACTGAATGTTTTGTATTATCTCTTATTTTAAAACTACGTACTTTATAAGCAACCCTGCAATATTTGTAGCCATCTTGTTCGTGCGCTTCCGGTTCTTTCTTTTGGAATGAACCACACGAAGAGCACGAATAAGTAAGTTTCTTAAAATTGAAATGTATTTTCATATATCTTACTGTACTTTATCTATTTACATCAGATATTAAAACTCTACAAAAGTGTAATGTTATAATATTTTCGTGTGTTTTCTTCGAATAAGTCGCCGTCAATAACATAAGGATTTTGTGATTTATATACATATGTACATATACATACATACATATATACGTATTTATGTATGCAATATAAATTTGTATTAATAATTAAATGTTTAATGTAAAAAATTATATACTATTTGTATAAATAAAATACAAATATATGTATGTTAAAATTTTTAAATACATACATACGTACATACATACATATATACGTATTTATATATGCAATAGAAATTTTTATTAATAATTAAATTTTTAATGTAAAAAACTATATACTATTTGTATAAATAAAATACAAATGTATGCAAGTTAAAATTTTTGGAAAATAAAGAATTTCAAACGTAAATGTTTTGATTTAAAATTCTATTCTTTTCCGTTTGAAGAAAAAGGAACCTTGCGCAGGCTGCAGAGGGAAATTAGAGATCAGCTATAGAATTTTCTTATGGCTGAATGCGTGGGACGTGATACCTGGTCACATGTAGATGGAGAAAGTGGCTAAAATCTGCGCATCGCCTTCACAAAACGATCTACTTTTTTTTAGCCAGCTTTGAAGTTAACGAATCCCACGTTATATCTAGTTTTTTAATGGCTCGCGGTTTGCAGGATTGAGGTTTGTTTCACTATTACTAGAAAAATAGTGGTACATTGGTTTTGTGCTACTACATAAGTAACTTATAAAATGTACAATGGAGCTGGTTTAATTACATTTAGTGGTGTAAGGTTACCTTTGATTGGTGGTATATATGGTAAAAATCATGAAATAACGAAGTTTTAGCAGGTTAGCCAATTTATTCTTTATACAAATATAGTTTATTCTATAAAAAAAAACTCAATTGAAGGTTGAAATTTTTCGTATATGCAGTTTTACAAACTATTCAAATTTATAATAATAAGTAACCGAGTTGCAAAAGAACACTAGGTAGGTTAACAAATTGCATGTAAAGCAACAACACTAACTCGGAAAAATATGCGAGTTTAGCCAACTCGGTAAAATGATATCCGACCTGAGATACCAATCTCATGTTTCATGAAAGATGCTAACAGGGTTGCTTTTGCACCTAAAGGAAATTTTATCCGAGCTGTTCAAATTACGTATGTATATATTGCATAAATCAAATAACAACCCCGCCAGCCACGGCTACCCACTTCCACTACGATTACAATACAATCGGGCATTTTTTCTTCAAATACCAATACCAATGCACAATTATTCGATTTGTTATTTTTTCTTCTCCGTAGCACGTTATGAGTGTGAATGAAACAGTGTGACTCTAGTAAAAAATCCCAAAATAGGTAAAAAAAAAAACAACACATGGAATTTCTGACATTTCCATAAGTGAAATTTCGCGAAAATATGCTCGAATAGGTAAGTTCACAAACTTGCAATAAAAATTCTGCAACTGTTGGTCTAAATTCAACAGATACTTTTAAATTCTTTTGAAGAAAAAAGCAACCCCGCGTAGGCTGGAGAGGGAAATTAGAGGAGAACAGCTAAAGGCTTTTCTTTATGGCGGAGATTAATGCGTGCAACAGTGATGCCAGATTACATGTACAAGGGAAAATGGCAAATCATTAAAAAGATTTTCAAATACTCAATTTTATATTTATGTAGTCAATAAATAATCACAGTTTGTGAAAGCCTTAAAGTGAATTTTGCACTGTGGTCATGTGAAATATTGTTACAATATGTTGAACTTTTGGTAATATATATTTTAGTTTCTGCTAGAACTATGGGCACCCATTATCTTAAGCATAGGAGCCTGCGTTCGATCCTCCGCAGATTTAGAATAAATTACTTCAACCAATAAATTGGTAGCATCTCTGTTTTAATATTAACATGTATGTACCTACAAAGACGTGCTCTTCTTCATTCCCGCGACAGTCGGTTCTACGTACCGGAATGACCCGGGTTTCACCCGGCCAAGGACTGTTGTTTCGGCGATCTAACCCTGTTTAGATCGGCCTACCCCATAAGTTGTCTGTCTCTCCTGGAGCAACTCCTTGCAGCAGGGTTGCTTCACCTCCTTCTGGCATCGAGCCTAACCCTGGCCCAGAAACCTATTTTTGCTGCGTTTGCCAGAAAAAGCTCCATCCGAACTCCACTTCGGTAAGGTGTAATTCGTGCGACGGATGGATCCATCTTAAGGTATGCTCAGGCCTAGCACCGGCAGAACCTCTACGGTTCGCAGGAGCACACAACAACATGGACGCTCCCCTCCTCCCCCTCCCCCCCCAACCAAGCTCCGCCCCCCGTGTGGGGAGTAGCCAGCAGCTCCTGGTACCCCACACAGTCTGTTCCGTGTGTCAGGCTAGGATATACCGGAATGCGACATCAGTCAGGTGCAATTCGTGCCAAGGCTGGTGTCACTTTCGTGTGTGTTCTGGCCTGCGCACCACACGTGAATGGTCGGGTGACTACCTGGCTCCCTGTTGTAGAGCCCTGCAACCGCACGCGCCAGTGGCGGCGCTGCCAAACAACACCATAAGACAGCCCAACGCGCCAATGCATGTGCAGCAGGGACCAGGTGGGCAACATCACCCTTCCCTCACACCCCTCTCCGCGACGACTCTACCGAGGCAAACGAGACTCCTTCAGCTGAACTGCAATGGGCTGCAGGGCGAGATTGAGGAGATAACCGACTTTATGAGTCGGCATAATCTGTCAATAGCTGCGATCCAAGAAACGAAACTGCACAGCAACTCAACCCTGTTGAGTTGCAACGGCTACAACGTGCATCGTAAGGATCGCGAGCGAGGTGGAGGCTTAGCATTCATCACCCATCACACAGTGCAGTATCGTCTCATTGAAGAAGACATCGACCGCAGGGACACTACCTTAGAATGTCAAGGAATAGCTGTCCGGTCAGGCGATGTCGAGCTCGAAATATTTAATATTTATATACCCCCTGTCACCTGCTGCCCGGCAGGATATCACCCTGACATAGGTGCGCTCCTCAGAGGTGAAAACCGACTGATAGTTGGTGACTTCAACGCGCACCACGATCTCTGGCATTCAAGCCTACCAGCTGATCGTAGGGGAAATGATGTGGCAGAGCAGATAGACGATTCGACATTCTGCACGATGAATGACGATGCCCCCACCAGGATTATGGGTAGTTACAGCAGCTCGCCTGACCTAACAATAGCTAGCGCAGGTCTGATAAATAGCATAACGTGGCGACCTATGCTATCGCTTGCATCAGACCACCTACCCATAGTCATCTCGATTGACAGACCTGCTGACTTTGTCTCCGCGGACCATCGGACCTATATCAACTTCAAAAAGGCTGACTGGGTCGGGTTCGCGGAGTTCACCGAAAATGCCTTCAGGTCTCTTCCCACACCCACCGACGTTCGTAAAGGCGAACATAAGTTCCGCAAGGTGGTCGCGTCAGCTGCGGCCCGCTTCATTCCGGCAGGGAGGACCCCTGAGATCCGTCCCAACTTCCCGGCTGAAGCGGCCGCTCTAGCGAACGAACGCGACCACCTTCGCCGCTCCGATCCCCGTAATCCGAAAATTCAGGATTTGAACGTGGAGATTCGGAGCCTGGTGAACCAATACAAGCGGAACAAGTGGGAAGAGCATTTGAAGTCCTGTAACCTGGTCACGGGTGTTGGTAAGCTCTGGTCTACCGTGAAGTCCTTATCCAACCCGACGAAGCACGACGACCGAGTGGAAATTTCATTCGGGGATCGTGCCTCGTCGGACCCGAAGAGATGCGCGAGCTATTTTAGCCGACAGTTTATACTGCATCCTTCAGGGGATAGGACCAAGCGGAAGGTGACCAGGAGGCTGCGCAAACTACCGAACAACAGCGCGCCTCTTGCCTTCACTTGTGGCGAGGTAAAGGAGGTCATCGGGAAGGCGAAAGCCTCCAAGGCCATTGGCCCCGACGGGCTAAGCGTGTTGATGCTGAAAAATTTAGGCCCCGCGGGAGTTGAGTTCCTCGCCGGGATCCTCAATTTGTCTATGGCCACCCTCGTCATTCCAGACATCTGGAAGGTTGGGAAGGTGGTCCCACTTCTGAAACCAGGGAAACCGGCCGACAAGGGTGATTCCTATCGGCCGATTTCCCTGCTTTCACCTGTGGTAAAGACACTTGAGGCCCTACTCCTCCCGTATTATACATACCACCTTGGGTCAGCTAAGCATCAACATGGCTTCCGGAAAGTGCACAGCACAACAACAGCACTTAATGCCATAAACACGCAGGTGAACCGCGGTCTTAACCAAAACCGCCCCTGCGAGAGAACTGTCCTAGTAGCGTTGGACCTGTCGAAAGCTTTCGACACAGTCAGTCACTCCTCGCTACTAGCTGACGTGGAAGCGTCAACTCTCCCGCAGGGACTGAAACGGTGGACCGCGAATTACCTGTGTGGTCGTCAATCATCGGTATGGTTTAGAGATAAAACATCCAAAACAAGGAGGATTAAACAAGGGGTACCGCAGGGTGGCGTCCTGTCCCCATTACTGTTTAATCATTATATCTCCAAGCTCCCTCAACCGCCAGAGGGAGTCACGATTGTCTCCTATGCTGATGATTGCTCGATAATGGCAACCGGCAATGTAATTGATGATCTGTGTTTGAAAGTGAACGGATATCTCTCTGATCTTGCCCATTTCTTTACCAGCAGGAACCTGGCGCTGTCCCCTGCTAAGTCCTCGGCGACCCTTTTTACCACCTGGACGAAGGAGGTCAGGCTGGACCTTAACATCTATATCGATGGCACCCCCATTCCGACGGTTAACCCCCCGAAGATTCTGGGGATGACTTGCGACAGCCTGCTCTCCTTCTCCGCGCACACTACCGCAATCGTTAATAGAGTACAGAGCCGCAACAATGTCCTCAAGTCGCTCGCGGGCAGCTCTTGGGGCAAAGACAAAGAAACGTTGTTGGCAACATACAAGGCGATTGGCCGGCCGGTAATAAATTATGATGCGCCAGTCTGGTCGCCGGGAACCAGCAGGACACAGTGGATGAAGCTGCAGACCTGCCAGAACGCCGCACTCCGCACGGTGACGGGATGTCTTCTGATGTCGCCTGAGGAGCATCTCCACCAAGAGGTCAATGTGCTCCGAGTTAAGGAGCACAACCTCATGCTCAGCAAGCAGTTCCTTGCCGGATGTCACCGCTCGGGGCATCCAAATAGGCACCTGCTTGCAGTGGAGCTGCCCCCCAGGCACATTAGGAGACATCTACTTGAACTAAAGGACGTGATCCAGCCACTCATCACACAACCGCTGGATCCGGAGGCGTACCGGCGGGTCCTAAGCAACATCCACAGAGACACAGTCACCAACATCATTGACTCCCGCCAGGCAAATGCGGTCATCGGAGCCCAACCTCCACCTGTAGCAGATGAGGAGTCCCCGCTGCCCCGCGAGTCCCGCGTCACTCTGGCACAACTACGATCTGGATACTGTAGCAGGCTCAACTCCTACTTATCCAGAATCAACCCTGACATACCCAACACATGTCCGGCATGTGGAGATTCTCCGCACGACACCAACCACCTATTCGCATGCCCTCTCAAACCCACTCATCTAACCCCCCTCTCCCTCTGGTCCAACCCTATCGAAACTGCACGTTTCCTGGGCCTCCCCCTAGATGAAATCGACGACAACGACCATGGGTGAATCCGCTCTTTACGGGGCGCGACTAGCCGCTACAACAACAACAACAACGTGCTCTTCTAACTAGTGATGCAGACCACAATTTTTTTGTACGAAAAAGTTTTAAAATATATTTTAAAAAACTGGAAGATGCTTACTTACCGTGAGGACAAACTACTGATTGAGGTTTCACTATAGGTTTGGTTGGCCAAGTACATATAGAGCCATCCGTATGAGAAGAAATAAAATATCTGCCTTCATAGTGCCAAGCTACCGATTTGGCTGGCTCAGGAGCTTGCCAGCGAAATTCCGCGCATTTACTTTTAAGGTCCCACAGTACAAGAAGTCCACATTCAAAAGCAATAAGTAGCTAAAATTCAGTAAATTAATTGTATTCGATAATGAATATAAACTTCCGTATCGCATATATGTATGTGTATGTTACGTACCTTGTTTGCATCAATGGGATTATCACATAACGCAATCACAGCACCAGGATGACTAGCTCGAACTCTAATAAAAAATACATTTTAAACTCACTTTGAATATAGTAAAAGTTTGTATACAAACTTAGGAATTGATTGCTAAGCGGATCAATAGAAATGATTTTTTTTGTTTGTTTTTAATTCTAAACATGCACTGCAGCTAAGGTCCTCTTTTGAATTAAGATTTTGGTAAATTGTTTTTTCTCTGAATAGAGAATATATCTAGCATTTCAAAACATAAAATTATTGGTCTCTTGGCATTTTTGGATTTTTGCTTGTTATTTTTGCTATTCCCTTATTGCAAAAATCAGTAAAAGTTAAGAGTTCTATTAAAAGAATTGCTGAATTATATTTTTTGATCACAAATTAAACTCGTTTTTGAGTGTGTTTTTTCGCTCTGAAGCGATTATTATTTTTTGTATTGATAAAAATATATGAATATCATTTTATTAACTTATTTTTTTAGTCACAAATTTTTCAATTTAACATTTTCAGCAAAATCAATCATTATTTTTTAGCTTTATTTTTTTTCTCAAACATAAAACTCAATTTTTGAGCATTATTTTATCTTTCAGATTAACTTCCGAGTTTATTTTTTGCAGAACGAGAAACTCAAAACGCCACACCATTTTTCTAATAAGTATTTCGCGATAAATTTGTTCTGATATGTCATTGTCAACATATGCACTCAAAAACTACAACACATTTTTATACATATGTACATAAATACATATATTGTAAGTACGTATTTATAAAAAATACGATTAGTAAGAAAAATGTATGAAATGGCTAAGCGAATTCGTACAGTGATTTTTTTTTAATACTCACAATGTTTTTTATGAAATTTTATTTCTTTGTTTTTTATTAGAAATATACTCTTTGTGTATCATAACCGTAATAACTACATAAACCATCTAAATCAAAGTTTCAAACTTTATACAATATTTACGAAAATTCAACAAATTAAAAAAAATGTCATCGAATTTTAAAAAATTACAATCAGAATTTTTAGAAACTTTCCGAGTATGCAGTTTAGTAGCTAATTAAATTTTAGTATAATAAGGTATACATACATATGTTTAAAATGGTTAAAAATTACCGTTGAATTTTGGTAATTTTTTTTTTCCTATAGTCTAAATTTTTGGTAATTTTTTTTTTGCCGATGATACACATTTTCTTCCATATAACGCACGCACAAATTTTATTTTTATGTAGTTGCTTTTCTTCGACTCGCAAATAATTTTTTATACAGTATAAATAGTGATGCTGCGCATATTTCCTCATACTCAACTCAAAAATCGAGTTTTTTGAGTTATTACACTATTGAAGTAAGTGAACGATATGCACCCACATAGCTACAACAAAGTCTTAGCCGAATTGGATGACACATGCGCAATAGCGACACAGATCCTACCAACAACAACGCATGAGTACGCAGCTTGGATTATGCTTGGCTTAGTTAACAAAAAGATTATAACTTCACTTGTAATGTAGACATTAAGCGAGTAAGATCGCCATCGAACACATTAAATAAATTATAAGTGACGAAAAAAATAATCATATTTAACTGGCGCCCAACTTGAAGGACCAAAGACCTACAAATGCTGAAAGGACATGCGAATCCTGGATGGGCAAAGGAACACTGACTGCTTTCATCTTTAATCTAATTAAAATTAAAAAGTGTAAGTGATCATTTAAAAAATTTTCAAAGTGGATACTTTTTCAAATATTAAATTGTTAAAAATACATGTTATATATTACCACATTAATTAAAACTGGAAAAGCTAAAACACGGTGTGCAAGTGCGATTTTGTTTTTCCATTCAAGTAAAATTTCGCTTTTTTTTCTAAAACTAAGTATTAACGATTGTTGCTTATATGAGTGCGTTCAAAAGAAACCTGTGAAGAAATTTAATTTTCAATTTAAATAATCTACAGTCTTTCCTAAAAGAGAATTTTTCTTTTTTGATAAAAAGTTTTCGATATAAAAGGTATTTAAAGTCTTAAGAAAAATACCCTTAAAAAAGCAAACGTGTTTGATATCGTGCTAATTACATAATTTTAGGTTATTCACTACATTTTTGTTGAATTAAATAAAGTATTAAAATTATTTAAATACAATAAAGTTATTTTCTATAACGACGATTGATTTTGGTATACATATTGGTGAAGTGGGAAGAGTAAAAAAATTTATAAAATTTAATTTTGTGTTTATTACGATCCTTATCAAGTTTTCTCTACCAAGTATTTTAGTAAAAATAAATAATAGTCTGACAAAATGTTTCTTAATAGAGAGCAGGTAGTAGAAATCGTAAACGAGGCGAATGGGCAGTTATCCGAACAGCTAAATCGCTTAACCTTGGCGACTAGTCAATTGCAACCACGTAGCGTTGAACAATATTTGCCTGTTTCGATTAACCCTTTGGTTGAAGAAAATAGTTCCAGTTAGATCTAATAAAGTCTCTTCCTGAATTCAGTGGTGATTCTGTTTCTTATCCAGCCTGGCGAAGCGTAGCGGAATTTGCCATTAATTATTATACCGAGGGTTCGGAAAAATATTATATTGCAATGGGTATATTTCGAAACAAAATCATAAGTTCTGCAAACGCCACCCTTGCATTTTTTAATACAGTGCTTAATTTAAGGCAATCATAGATAGGTTAGATCAAAAATACGCCGATAAAAGGCCGTTATATGTACTGGAAAATGAGCTAAGTATTCTTAGGCAAGATAATCTTTCTATTACTGAGTACTACAATAGGGTAGACAAAAAGCTATCCTTGATAATAAATAAACAAATCATGACATATAGCGGAAATAGAGATATCATCACCACTTTAAATGAGCGTGCTAGGGAGAACGCGTTACGCGTTTTTATATCAGGACTTCGTCGCCCAATATGCGATACACTTTTCTCTGCCAGACCCAAAGACCTTCCAACTGCTCTTGCAGATGCTCAAGAACTCCAAATTAATCATAAACGATATGATTTTGCAGAGGCCTTTGCGGTTGGAAATACTTTTAAACCCAATAGTCCAATAATGTCTCAATATGTACAAACAAATAGAGCGCAATAACCGACCGCATATGAGTATACGATTCAACCAAAATGCTTCCAATAGAACAACTCCAATGGAAATTGATAACAATACGAGTTATTACAGGCAGCGTAATAATATTCCAAACCTACCTACTCCACAGCATCAACATTTTAAAAATCCAGTTCAACCGCATACTCGTACTATACCTAATTATATTTCTAAACCACAACATTTAAATCCCAATTTGCCTGTAGCATATAAGCGGAGTCGCGAACAATTACATTCCGATCGTTCACCTTTTCAGAAACTACAAAGGGTAAATTATATGCCAGAAGAATTAGAAACTTTTTCGAGTGAAAGGGAAATCCTGAAAATTAATATTATTACGAAAGCCCTCAAAACGACAATCATAACTACAATGATGATGTTGCAGCGGAGTATGGAGACGAAATAAATTTTTTAAACTAAAATCGAACCTGCCGTTTATTACGAAAAAGTGCAAAAACGGTCAGGAGCTTCGTATTTTAATTGATACTAGGACGTCAAAAAATTATATAAAACACTGTTCATTTCTGCAAGGAATTAAGCCTTTAGACAAGCCTTTCAATTTGAAGTCAATAAATGGTAGAAATTTGATAAATAAAAAATGCTTAATTAATGTGTTAGACAATACCTCAACGTTCTTTCTGCTTTCAAGCTTAAGCACGTTTGACGGTATTGTAGGTTACGATTTTTTAAGACAAATCGACGCAAAAATTGATACGGTATTTATTATACCGAAACGGTAAAGAAAACTTACAGCATCTTTCATGTGATCAAGTAAATTTAATTACAGTAGAAGAAGATTCAGTTCTAGCCAAATTTCAAGCTCAGTTTCGACAGATAATAAGTAAGCCTTGCCTTACAATAGGACCGTTAAAGGCAGAATTCGTACAAATACAGACGAACCGATATACAGCAGAAGTTATCCTTACCCCATTTCCGTAGCCCCTTTTATCAACAATGAAATAAAAACACTACTTAAAGAAGGAATAATAAGTGTATCTTGTTCGCCTTATAATTCACATGTTCACGTGGTGTCTATGAAGGGTTTTGATGAAAATGGAAAGCCAAAATTGCGAATGGTGATCGATTATCAGAAAATTAATGAAAAAACAATTCCGGATCGATATCCCATTCCGGATACATCTGTTATCTTGGCTAACTTAGGAAATTCGAAATTTTTTACAACGTTAGACCTGAAGTCAGCCTTTCATCAAATCCTTATGTGTGAGAGGGATAGGCAGAAAACGGCGTTTAGTATAAACAACGAAAAATAAGAATTCTGCAGATTACCTTTTGGGTTAAGAAACGCGCCCAGTATTTTTCAAAGGGCCATCGATATCTTGACGACATAATCATTTACTCTCCAGATGTAGAGTCGCATTTAGAACACATCGACCACATACTTCAAAAACTTGAGTATGCAGAAATGAGTGTCGCCTGAAAAATTAAAATTTTTTAAAACCCAGGTAGAGTTTCTGGGGTTTATCGTTTCTGAAGCAGGAATTAGAATTTGTCCGGACACGGTTCATGACATTATTAATTACAAGCCTCCGCAAACCCTTCGAGCGTTACGTTAATTTCTTGGCCTAACCGGGTATTACCGGCGCTTTATAAAAGATTACGCTGCCATCGTCAAACCTTTGACTGTTTATCTTCGGGGAGAAAACGGACAAGTGAGTATGCGCAATTCAAAAAACGTGAAAATCGATCTTAATCAAGAAGCACTTCAAGCCTTTGAACGAATAAAGCAGATACTAGCTTCAGAGGATGTTTTACTTCAATATCCCGACTATAATCAATCTTTTGAGCTCACAACAGATGCCTCTTCTACAGCTTTAGGCGCGGTTTTGTCGCAAAAAGGTCGTCCAATTACAATGATTTCGCGAACGCTCTCTGCTAGCGAACAAAATTACGCTACTAATGAACGTGAGCTACTCGCGATTGTATGGGCATTGAGAAAGCTTCGCCATTATTTGTACGGAATCCAAGATGTACAAATTTTTACTGACCACCAGCCACTGATATTTGTAATGCCAGAGAAAACCCCGAACGCTAAACTGAAAAGATGGCGAGCGTTTATGGAAGAGTTTTCGCCCACTTTTCATTTCAAACCTGGAAAAGAGAATATAGTATCTGATGCACTTTCTAGGCAGTTTTCCCACAATTTGAGTGAAGTTGCCTCGGACGAAACTGTGCATAGCGAAGCATCTTTAAGTAAAGTGGTTAAAACAGTCAATTGCCCTATAAACCAATTCAGAAACCAGTTAATGGTTTCCAAGTCTAATTCTTTTAGCAAAAATACTGAAATTCTTTTTAAAAAAACTGATTCGTCACACGATCACCTTTGATACTCTCGAGAGTCTTATTCAATGCTTATTAAGTATTATTAACCCTAACGTCACCAACGGAATTTTCTGTGATCTCAAAACATTAGCAGAGATACAAAATGTAATAATATCGGCTTTTCCTGGGGTTAAATTTATTCACACTGAGCTTCTCTTAATTGACTGAATCAATAAAAATGATCAAATGGAAGTGATAGCAACGGAGCACAATCGGGCTCAACGTGGCTTACATGAAAACTTTCGCCAAATTACTCGTGAGTATTAATTTCCAGACATGAAAAAATTATTGAAATCAATAATAACAAATTGCAAGATATGTTTGGAGAATAAGTATCAACGAAAACCCCCCGATCCTGGAATAGGTAAAGCACCAATTCCACACCTTCCAGGCGAAATTCTCCATATGGATATCGTTATAACTGGCAAGCAATTGTTTTTAACGTGCATAGATAAACTTTCCAAGTTTGCTATTGTAAAATCCATTATTTCAAGGTCTACGGTTGATATTAAATACGCTATGTTAGAAGTTTTATTAGCATTCAATAACACTAAAGTAATTGTTCCTGATAACGACAAAGCCTTCCACTCAAATGCAATTAAAGTTTTACTAAGAGATAGTTTTTCAATAGACCAATTCTTTATACCTACTCTTCACAGCGAAAGCAATGGTCAGGTAGAAAGGTTCCACTCGACTTTGTTGGAAGATAGACGATACTATTGGTTTGGTTATTTTAGCAACGCACAAATATAATTGTACCTACCATTCCGTCATCAATGCTAGGGCAACCGCTATATTTTACAATTGTCCGGTGGAAAAGTTAGATATTATAAGAAAAAAGTTATTCGAAACTCAGGAAAAGACTCTACAAAGAAACAATCAAGGGCGAGCGGTTAAAACTTATAGCGCAGGAGAAAAAGTTTTTATAAGACGACATAACAGACATGGAAATAAATTTGATAAGAGTAGTGTTTTTCTACGTACGAGTTTATGATAGTTCGTAACAATTGTTACGAATTATCATCTTTTGGCGTTTTCTTACGCAAAAACTTGCAAGAAACTTGCAAAGTTGGGGAAATTGAGAGAGCGAAAATGACAGTTCTTTGGAGGGGAAGTTACAAGTTTTTACTGGATAAATTTTTACTCGTAACAATTTGCCAGTACGGAAAACAGCTGATTGCAAGTATTTGGTCGATCACAAAAAGAAAGCAAATATTAAAAATTGCAATTATTTTAATTTAAAAAGGTGAAAAATGGAAAAAGTGAGTAAATATATATACGTAAAAATGTTTGTGAAGTTCATAATGTTAATATATTAGGAAGAGGGCCGGAATCCGTGTGTTTGCGAAGATGGTGGTGCCCCTTCGGCCGGAGTGACTGCAAATAGCACTGCACTTTTTTAAATGTTCCAGGAGAACATGTTATTTCGATACTTTTTTTGTTATTATTTTCCATTTTACAATAGATTTATAATATTAATAAGTTTTTAAATTGCAAAATATTAAACTTTTTCGTTTTTGTTTGATTTGCGCGCCAAACAAGAATCAGCTGTCAGAAAAACTTGCAAGTTCTTACTGGTTTTGCGTTTTCTTACTTTCTTGCAAGTTTCTCTCACTGAGAGCAAATTTTGCTTACGCTCTAAAATTTAGTTACTGGCAAGTTACTGGATAATTTTGTACGTGTACGCACCTAAGGTGTTTGTTGAGAAGATAATTGAAAAAGACCTGGGGACGACAGTTTTGATTGATGGCAGAAGAATACATAAAAGCAATCTTCGTTAAAAATAAACTTTTCAAATCTTCCGAAAAAAAAACATAAAAGAAAAAAACATCAAAAAGGGCAGTATTATTAAAATAACAAAAAATATATATTTAAATAAACCACTTGTTAATTTTTTGAATTATCACAATAGTCTTAAGAAGCTTCACAAATTGAATTATTATTAATTTTTTATATGACTCCGTTCATCTGTTCAATATTCATATTACTCCTGTTCCTAATTGTAATCAGTAGTAACTAAGCCAATTTTTTGTAAAACTTAAGCCAAGCAACGACGCGAATATGTTTCCACTGTCAACAAATTCTGATAATGCAAACATAATATGTTCATCAAAAGAATAATGTGCGAAGCAGTGTATCTTCGAATCGAGGACGTTTCGTGATTTAGAAGGGGGATAGTTAGCATAGCAGCTAACATCACCAAATATTGTTCCGTCGTTTGCTATGCAGGGATAATCTGTTAATACAAGTTAACCATCTGTTAATACAAGTTGCCATTTAAAGTTTCCCCTGGGTTGTCTATGCTGGAATGCTGTGCTACAAACATACATACTTATGATCATCATTATCTTCGGCAAAAGCACATAGCAGCAGCAGAATATTTAACTTTCGTAACAACGCTCTAAATATTACGGAACTCGCATAATTGTGGTTAACATATGCACCCACATAGCTACCAACAAAGTCTTAACCCGAATTGGATGGCACATGCGCAATAGCGACACAGATCCTACCAACAACAACGCGTGGGTACGCAGCTTGGATTACACTGCGGAACAAAATTTTGCGGTCGGATATTTTTAAGTCGATTTAGGGTAATTTGGGGGCGCTGATTACGAAAATAATATCAGTTTTGTCGAATTGGCTTTCAGATAAAGACTTTTAAATATTTCACGAAAAAATCTAATTAAAAATACCAATATGGATTTAAATTATATTTTTATTGCGCGCCTGTATAAAAATAATACAAAAATAAAAAATAATATATTCTTTTCATTAATTAATTTTAAAAAAATTACAAAAAACTTTTTCTGTAGGACCTCCTATGATGTCGTTGCTCAGGACAATCCCGTATTAAGTTCCAGCGGTAGTCTGCCATCATGTGGTCGTCCCATCGACCTTGGTATCTTTCTTCCATTATTTTTATGTCCTAGTGGAACCGTTCACCTTGTTCCTCACTGTAATCGCCTAGGTTGTCCGGGAATTTGTCCAAATGACAATGTAAATAATGTAATTTAATGCTCATTTTAGCTCCTAGTTTGCGAAAATTGAGAAGCATATCAGCAACTAGTTTTGTATAGTCTGGTGATTTATGATTTCCCCAAAAAAAATTTTTACTACATTAGCAAAGCTTAGCCAGGGTTCAGATTCAATTTGTAACATATGGTTTAAGAATTCAGGGTCTTTTAGAAGGGTACGAATTTGAGGACCATCGAAGACTCCTGCTTTTAATTTTTCCATACTAAGGCCTGGAAATTTTTTGCACACATATTCGAAACAGTCACCTGTCTTATCAAGGGCTTTGATGAACTGTTTCATTAGCCCAAGCTTGATGTGAAGTGGTGGAAGAATGATTTCTTCTCGGCTTATCAGTTGGTCATGAACCACATTTGCTGTTCCTACCTCCTTATTTTCTCTCACCGGTCCTTTCTAATCCAATGTTCATTTCTTGCACGACTGTCCCATAAACATATAAAACAGGGGTATTTAGTATACCCACTTTGTTGGCCCATTTACAAGTTGCATTTACAAGTCACGCGGTCGATAACGTGCAGCGGCTGGCAGGGACTGTTAGAGTTTTCACGTATTTAGGCGAAGTCGTCGAATTAATGTTTAGTTGTATTAACTCACCCGACTTAACCGGATGCCCTTGCTCTCTTGCAAGGGGAAATAAAATATTTAAACCAACGAACTCCTTGTTTTAATAATTTATATAACAAAACTTATTGAGGAATAATTAAATTAATACAACTGGAACTGGGTCATATAATTCTTCATTAAGTTCTTAAGTTTCGTTTATCTCAAGAACTCGAGCCTATTCAAAAAAAGTAAAAACACAGTTCGTAAGCCTGCTACTAATGTTAATAAAAACTATTAACAAAATCATGACCGCAGGTTTTTTTTTAAATTTTTGTTCCGCAGTGTTATGCTTGGCTCTAAATATTACGTGACTCGCATAATTGTGGTTAACATATGCTCCCACATAGATACCAACAAAGTCTAAAGCCGAACTGGATGGCACATGCGCAATAGCGACACAGCTCCTACCAACAACAACGCATGGGTACGCAGCTTGGATTATGCTTGGCTTAGTTAACAAAAAGATTATAACTTCACTTGTAAAGTAGACATTAAGCGAGTAAGATCGCCATCGAACACATTAAATAAATTATAAGTGACGGAAAAAATTATCATATTTAACTTATATCTTACAATTTCATATGGATCCGGCTGCTACAATCTGTTAATCTATTCATATCACATGGGGCACTCTGTTAACTTAAACCGGAAACCTGCAATTTGAATGCCCTGCACCAGTTATCCATTTATTAGGTTAAACGGTGGCAATTTGAACGTAGTGTTAGACTCTTTTTACTTATTTGAATTAATTTTTCAATAGGAAATGCCAAAAGCACAGTTCACGTCAAAAGGGAGCAATGGTGGCTAAAAATAAGTAAAACTACCTTTATTCATTGCATCATGGACAAATATGCAAAAGTTAATGTTTTTCGTTAGTTTAAGAGTATAAAAAAATCTGAATTTTTGGCATATGTATGTATAGTGCCGGAAAAATTATTCACCCAGTAATTTTTTCATATTATGCACAAACTGTTTCGCTAGCTTGTTATCAAAATATAGCTCATTTTATAACAAAGGCCATATAACTAAGTATATATTTCACACGTTTTATAAAATTCATATTTAGACATTATAAAAATATTACTGCACCAATGCTTTTCTCCGTCACTGTATTTACCCTAAGTTGCTTTCGTTGCGATTGTACGAATTTTTCGCGTTAACGAATGAGGCTGACACTATGTTATTCCTAATATTGGGCGTCTTCTGTATATACTTAAATACACATTTTTTTAATTGTATGTTTTCGTGCATTCGCAATATTAATTAATAGGAAGAGTGATTTGTTTAAAAAGGGAACAAGTCAGTATGGGTAAAATATGATTTCCAATGTCTTACACTTCAATAGCCTTGTTCCAGTTGATTATGTAGCCACTAAGTGTAAAGGTTTCCACATGTACTACATGAACGTTACCCCTCTCCGTTCCAACATATAGCCATTTGCTTCCAACGGGTAGATGAATACATGTAACTCTTAAAAAATATAGTATTAAAGATGAAAAAAATATTTTTGAGAGCATAACAAAATGGAGCAAGCAAACCTTTCTCTTTGAAATTTGAGACTCTGAACCACTTGCGGTGTCTTCTGTCGTATACTCCACAAGTGCAATGTGTCATCTGCTGTTACCGTTACAAATGCACCTTCATTTATCAGAAATTCTACAAGTATGACAGCGCACTCCGACTCGCCTCCGTGTTTTGCATGGGCATCTACACCTGGTCGTCCGAGTCTGATAAGAGAAATATTTGCTTAATAATGTCATTTACAATGTAAATATGTAACAATTTCATACATTCTAATAAACCCAGATTTATCTCCAATCGCTATAAGTCTCTGCACGGGATCAAAGGCGAATGCAGTTGGAGAATATGGAAATCCGTGTCGAAATGTCTAAAAATATATTTATAATTATAATTTTTATTAAAACTAATGACTTATGGGCTTTAAATTTTTCTTCCGGCGTCATAATGTTTGTTGATTTTTTAAGGGGAGGGTGGGCGGATTTGGGGTGGGGTTGCTTGGACATGTAAGACAACAACCTTTTACAAGTAATTAAGTGAGCTTACAACTAGCAAGAAGTATTATTAGTTCTTTATTATCAACATATAAAAAATAAAATATGAGAATATCACAGAAGGCATATGAAAAGGGGCAGCAGAAGAAATGTAAAAGGAAAATAGTTTATTACAATCGCGCTCATTAAGACCAACACGACTAGACAATTACAATTGCATATCATCAGCACACCCTTGCACATTAACATACTCACACACAGATAACACATCGTTGACGAAAAGACTGAACAATAGGACTAGGGCAGATCCCTGTGGGACACCAACCAAGACAGCTTAGGACCCATTCTTCCCCTCCACTTTCTGTTCTATGCCTTCAAGGTACCTTATCACCAGATTTATAGAATTATCCGAACAACCAAAGAGTTGTCGAAGTTTCTTACACAAGACATCATCACTGACCTAATCAAATGCCTTAGCGAAATCTAAGAGACATAGAAGAGTTAACTAATTTTTGTCAAAATGTATTCTGATGTCGTCAAGTATTTTTGTCATGGCCGTAGAGCAGCTATGCTTAGGTCTAAACCCAGACAGTAGTGAAGATAATAATCTATTGCTTTGAATACATAATAATTTTTGCACTGTCATCAAGAACTTGTATACTTTTGCTAACGATGGTAATATACTGATCGGTCTTTAATCGTTAGGACAACTAGCCACTCTTCTTGGCTTCTGGGAGCATGACACCTTTTTTCAACTGCAGGAAAAGGTGATGTCGTGAGGCAGTGATTACTGATGTGGGTTATGGTGCCTAAATTAATAACAGGATAAATTTGACAATTTTTAGGGAGATTCCGTCGTTACCAATAGCATTAGATTTGATACCCCATATAGCTTTCATATATTAAAAATGGCCTTGAATTCATAAAACTTATTGTTTGATATAAAAAAAAATAGGCCGACAAATTAATATACAAATCAATGAATCAATTTTAAACAAAAATTTAAGCTTAAAGTTGACTTCCAATTTTTGGTGAACTGTGACAGAGAAACCGAACACAATGCGTTAATTCTGATCTATCAACGGAAATTTTTTTTTTAAACGGATGCCTGAAAATAAGAATCAAATAGATATTTGTAACATCGGAATTATTGCTGCAAGTTGTCCCCCAACGTAAAACCGCAAACCTGTTGACACGTGTCAGCTAACGCAACCAAAACCACCCGGGCTCCATATAAGTGTAAACACACAAAGTTCTGTGCTTCATTGATGCCAACAAAGTTGTTTTTTAATTAACTTTCAACCGAGATGCAGGGGTCTTTTCGTATTCAGTCAAGAAGAATGCTACTGTTGTAATATTCACTAAAACCAAATATTTCATTCAAACAGGACATGTAAATGTACTTGTACATATGTACCTACTTATAACTATATGCTTTCTATTCCATAATCTTGCATGTGTTTATTACAATCTGAGGTGGAAGCAAACGATTCGGCAAGCTCTATGGTTTTATGTATGTATGCAATCCATAATACGGTTGATATTAAAAAAATGTAATAGCCGCGTGTGTCTTATGATAGATTCAAAAACAGCTACCAAATAAAACAAACGCCAGCTACAACATTTCATTATAATTTATTATATTTTCGTACTTTCCAGCCATTATCACCAAAACCAGTAAAAATATTTAGTTTTTTCATTTACCCTTTTCAGCGCAAAGTGGTCAGCCCTTAAATGTTCCGGTATTTCTTGTTCCTGTCTGAACACCTGTGGTTGCACGCTTTGTCGAAAACCATCAAGGACTCCTTTAAATGTGAATTTTTTCATTTTCGTGTATGTACAATTTAGTTCGAAACTTTAGCGACCCGTTTAAATTTCGAGTTCTGAAAGCAAAAAACAAAAAAAAAAACATTTAAAAAAACTTGATTTAAAATTTAATAGTATGTATGTACATTAAGAATATTCAAATTTTCAAAATGATTTTTCCCAGCCATCAATTTAGGGCAAAAATATTTTTAAATTTCACTCAAACACATCATTATAGTTAAAGTAGCTCGTTAGAAAATTGGTTTTTTCTAAAAAACAATATTCTGCTTTTACTTGCATGGGATGAATTCTTATGAATTGGTATACGATAATAAGAAAAATCAGCAAGATAGTGTAACCAAAGTGTTGTTTGTATTTTTATAGATTTACGACCTATTTGCAAAAATGTGACTGAATTTTCTACATCGAAGCATATTGAATTTGCATTCGATTAGGAAGAACTTTGCAAAGATTCCATACTGGGCGCACGCATTTAGAAAAATATTTTACGCTTTTATCTTTTCGAAAACTATATATGAACTAGAAAACTCCGACAGACGTTGTCCTGCCTATATTTATTGTTGTTGATGTTGTTGTTGTTGTAGCGGCTAGTCGCGCCCCGTAAAGAGCGGATTCACCCATGGTCAATGTCGTCGAACTCATCTAGGGGGAGGCCCAGGAAACGTGCAGTTTCGACAGGGTTGGGCCAAAGGGAGAGGGGGTTTAGAGGAGTGGGTTTGAGGGGGCATGTGAATAGGTGGTTGGTGTCGTGCGGAGAATCTCCACATGCCGGACATGTGTTGGGTATGTCGGGGTTGATTCTGGATAGGTAGGAGTTGAGCCTGCTACAGTATCCAGATCGTAATTGTGCCAGAGTGACGCGGGACTCACGGGGCAGCAGAGACTCCGTATCTGCTACAGGTGGTGGTTGGGCTCCGATGACTGCATTTGCCTGGCGGGAGTCAATGATGGTAGTGACTGTGTCTCTATGGATGCTGCTTGGGACCCGCCGGTGCGCCTCCGGATCCAGCGGTTGCGTGATGAGTGGCTGGATCTCATCCTTTAGTTCTAGAAGATGTCTTCTAATGTGCCTGGGGGGCAGCTCCACTGCAAGCAGGTGCCTATTTGCACCCGAAAGGTGACACCCAGCAAGGAACTGCTTGCTGAGCATGAGGTTGTGCTCCTTAACGCTTAGCACATTGACCTCTTGGTGGAGATGTTCCTCAGGCGACATCAGAAGACATCCTGTCACTGTGCGGAGTGCGGCGTTCTGGCAAGTCTTCAGCTTCACCCACTGTGTCCTGCTGGTTCCCGGCGAACAAACTGGCACAGCATAATTTATTACCGGTCGGCCAATCGCCTTGTATGTTGCCAACAACGCTTCTTTGTCTTTACCCCAAGAGCTGCCGGCGAGCGACTTGAGGACATTGTTGCGGCCCTGTACTCTATTGGCGATTGCGGTAGTGTGCGCGGAGAAGGAGAACAGGCTGTCGAAAGTCACCCCCAGAATCTTCGGGTGGTTAACCGTCGGAATGGGGGTGCCATCGATATGGATGTTAAGATCCAGCCTGACCTCCCTCGTCCAGGTGGTAAAGATGGTCGCCGAGGACTTAGCAGGGGACAGCGCCAGGTTTCTGCTAGTAAAGAAGTGGGCAAGATCGGAGAGATATCCGTTCACCTTCAAACCCAGGTCATCAATGGCATTGCCGGTTGCCATTATCGAACAGTCGTCAGCATAGGAGACAATCGTGACTCCCTCTGGCGGTTGAGGGAGCTTGGAGATGTAGTGATGAAACAATAATGGGGACAGGACGCCACCCTGTGGTACCCCTTGTTTAATCCTCCTTGGTTTGGATGTTTTATCTCTAAACCATACTGATGATTACCACACAGGTAATTCGCGGTCCACCGTTTCAGTCCCTGCGGGAGAGTTGATGCTTCCACGTCAGCTAGTAGCGTGGAGTGACTGACTGTGTCAAAAGCTTTAGACAGCCCCAACGCTACTAGGACGGTTCTCTCGCAGGGGCGGTTTTGATTAAGAGCGCGGATCACCTGTGTGTTTATGGGATTAAGTGCTGTTGTTGTGCTGTGCACTTTCCGGAAGCCATGTTGATGCTTAGCCGACCCAAGGTGGTATGTATAATGCGGGAGGAGTAGGGCCTCAAGTGTCTTTACCACAGGCGAAAGCAGGGAAATCGGCCGATAGGAATCACCCTTGTCGGCCGGTTTCCCTGGTTTCAGCAGTGGGACCGCACTCCCAACCTTCCAGATGTCAGGAATGATGAACGTGGCCATGGACAAGTTGAGGATCCCTGTGAGGAACTCGACTGCCGCGGGGCCTAAAGCTTAGCCCGTCAGGGCCAATGGCCTTGCAGGCTTTCGAATTCCCGATGACCTCCTTTACCTCACCTCAAGTGAAGGCAAGAGGAACGCTGTTGTTCGGTAGTTAGCGCAGCCCCCTGGTCACCTTCCGCTTGGTCCTATCCCCCGAAGGATGCAGTACAAATTGTCGGCTAAAATAGCTCGCGCACCTCTTCGGGTCCGACGAGGCACGATCCCCGAATGAAATTTCCACTCGGTCATCGTGATTCGTCGGGTTGGATAAAGACTTCACGGTAGACCAGAGCTTACCAACACCCGTGACCAGGTTACAGGATTTCAAATGCTCCTCCCACTTGTTTGGCTTGTTCTGGTCCACCAGCCTCCGAATCTCCACATTTAAATCCTGGATATTTGGATTTCGGGGATCGGAGCGGCGAAGGTGGTCGCGTTCGTTCGCTAGAGAGGCCGCTTGAAGTCACCAAGTACCAATCGGTTTTCACCTCTGAGGAGCGCACCTATGTCAGGGTGATATCATGCCGGGCAGCAGGTGACAGGGGGTATATAAATATTAAATATTTCGAGCTCGACATCGCCTGAACGGACAGCTATTCCTTGACATTCTAAGGAAGTGTCCCTGCGGTCGATATCTTCTTCAATAAGACGATACTGCACAATGTGGTGGGTGATGAATGCTAAGCCACCACCATTACCTCGCTCGCGATCCTTACGATGCACATTGTAGCCGTTGCAACTCAACAAGGTTGAGTTGCTGTGCAGTTTCGTTTCCTGGATCGCAGCTATTGACAGATTATGCCGACTCATAAAGTCGGTTATCTCCTCAATCTTTCCCTGCAGCCCATTGCAGTTCAGCTGTAGGAGTCTCGTTTGCCTCGGTAGAGTCGTCGCGGAGAGGTGTGAGGGAAGGGTGATGTTGTCCACCTGGTCCCTGCAGCACATGCATTGACACGTTGGGCTGCCTTAGGATGTTGTTTGGCATCGCCGCCACAGGCGCGTGTGGTTGCAAGGCTCTACAGCAGGGAGCCAGGTAGTCACCCGACCATTCACGTGTGGTGCGCAGGCCAGAACACACACGAAAGTGACACCAGCCTTGGCACGAATTGCACCTGACTGATGTCGCATTCCGGTATATCCTGGCCTGACACACGGAACAGACTGTGTGGGGCACCAGGAGCTGCTGGCTACTCCCCACACGAGGGGCGGAGCTAGGTACGGGTGGGGGAGAGGAGCGTCCATGTTGTTGTGTGCTCCTGTGAACCGTAGAGGTTCTGCCGGTGCACTTGGTGCAACTAGGGGAGCTGTAGAGGCTATGGGCGCCGTAGGGCGCGAACAACATGGGGTCACATAGTTTGTGGACCACTCCTTATGGGTCTTAAGGCCTGAGCAGACCTTAAGATGGCTCCATCCGTCGCACGAATTACACCTTACCGAAGTGGAGTTCGGATGGAGCTTTTTCTAGCAAACGCAGCAAAAATAGGTTTCTGGACCAGGGTTTGGCTCGATGCCAGCCCTGAGGAGAAGGAGGTGAAGCAACCCTGCTGCAAGGAGTTGCTCTAGGGGAGACAGACAACTTAAGTGGTAGGCCGATCTAAACAGGGTTAGATCGCCGAAACAACTGTCCTTGGCCGGGTGAAACCCGGGTCATTCCGGTACGTAGAACCGACTGTCGTGGGAATGTATATTTATTAATTATTAGCCCTTTGCATTAGTAACCAGAAAACGCATTTCGGTTTCTGTCACATATAACTTCCAGAAGGTTTTTGTACTTTAGAAGGCCTTTTGAATGATTTTTAGAAGAACTGATTCAAAAGGGATTCTAAAGTACAAAAACCTTCTGGAAGCTTTTCTATAGGTAGCAAAATAAGAGGGCTTTTCGTGACACTTGCAACAAATAAACTTCTGGAAGCTCTTCTATGGGTAACAAAAGTAGAAGGCCTTCGGTTTGTGCAACTAAATACAAATAAGAAAGTAAAAAGGAATGTAGAAAGGAAGCCCCTCGACTCTTAGGCCTTTATATACATATTTGTAAATGTGGCGGAGTGCGTTGGGTAGCTGTTAATGGTCTGGCAACTCTCAACACTCAATCTTCACGTATCTTGTTTAAAGCTTAAGTTTAATATTAAATTGGAATTAAATAAATAAATCATTTAATTACCAAATTGGTGACAACGCACGAGCAACATGAGTACTGGTGGCGACAATAGGGATGCAGATGTAAGTTCTGCCCTGGCAGATGGAAATTCTGCCCAAATTGCTGCAAACTGCTTTGCGCGTCTACAAATGCCGCCATTCGACGAGACAAATGTCGAAAATTGGTTTTATTTGTTAGACTTTTATTTTCGAGCAGTGGGCATTTCACAAGGCGACAGAAAATTGTATACCGTGTGCTCTCAGCTGCCTCCATTGCGTATAACAGAATTTCGTCCGATTCTCGACACTGCCCCAGCTGACAATAAGTATAATTATTACGCCAGCTAGTATACGAAATGCAACTTGGGGATAGACGTCCTGGTCAATTGTACTATGAGACGCTTTTGAAGTCAAACGGTATCTTGACCGATACAGTATCACTCGACCTCTGGACATCTCGTCTTCCATCAGCTGTACAAGCCGCCGTAATAATGTGCACGGGTTCAGCAAATGCAAACGATTTCTGATGCCATATTCGAAAATATTGAGCTCTCGAATGGTAATTTTGTATCTTCGGCCACGACCGAATCTAATTTGGAGCAGTAACAAGCTACAATCAACAACTTGTCTAATCAAGTACAGCGACTGTCCTTGGCAACATCTGGCCAGGGTTCTTCTAATAGGCAGAAAGGCGATCGCAAACCAATTCGTGAACCCCAACTGCCAGCCAATACTGAAAACTCTCAGTTTGATACTTGCTGGTACCATCGTCGATTTGGAAATAGTGCAACAAACTGCAGACCACCTTGCCGTTAGAAAAAAACACAGCAGCGACAATGACTATATACAGCGAACATTGACAGACTATGCATCCAAGAAAAATTAACAAAAACCAAATTGGTTATTGATACTGGCGCGGAGGTATCATGTTTGCCACTTTCAAATAAGGTGAAAAAACTACACAAGACTACAACTCGTCTTTACGCTGGCAATGGTTCGCCTATAAAAGTATATGGAGAAATAACCAGAGATCTTGATCTTGGGCTTTCAAAAAAATTCACCTGAACATTTCTTGTAGCCGACGTTACCTCTCGAATAATAGGTGAGGATTTCTTAAAATATTATAATTTACTTGTTGATGTCAACGGCAGGCGATTAATGTGTGCCGACACGAACACCACACGCAAAAAACTGTGTACCATCGATAGTCCACAATCCACAATCATCATGTAGTGTACATTGCTAAGTCTGCCCCGTTCGCCAATATAATTCGAGCCTTCCCTAACATTTTAAGACTTGCGCCACCGGGGGTACAGGCAAAGTCAAAGGTTGTGCATTATATTGAAACCGTACGTACACCGTGCTCAGCGCGAGTCCGTCGTCTGCCGCCTGAAAAATTAGCTGCCGCCAAAACAGAGTTCGATATTATATTACAAGCAGGAATTTGCCGTCCGTCTGATGGTTCATGTCGTCCATGTGGCGACTACAGGGCGTTAAATGCATTGACAACGCCGGACAGATATCCTTTGCCATTTCTCCACGACTTTGCGGGAATACTTTATGGCAAGAAGATTTTTTCTAAAGTAGACCTCCGTAAAGCGTTTTATCAAATCCCAATTAATCCTGACGATATACCTAAAACTGCAATAACAACGCCATTTGGACTGTTCGAGTTTGCACAGATGACTTTTGGTCTGAGAAATGCAGCACAGACTTTTCAGCGTCTAATCCACTAAGTCCTTCGTGGCCTCGATTATGCATTTCCCTATATGGATGACATATGTATAGCGTCAGACAATTTGGAACAACACGAAAGACACTTGAAAGAAGTTTTTAGTCGGTTTCAGCAGCACAATCTATCAATTAATATATCAAAGTGTGTATTTGGCAAAACGGAGATAGATTTCCTTGGACACCGAGTCACATCACAAGGAATATCTCCTACCAACTCACGCACAGAAGCTATTATGAAATGCAGACGCCCCGAAACAGTGAAGGAACTTAAAGGATTCCTTGCGATGATTAACTTTTATAGAATGTTCGTTCCGCATGCAGCCGAAATTCAAATTCCATTAAATGAAATGACACCAGGAAATAAGTATAATGATAAAACCCCACTTTCATGGTCAGACACAGCTGTAGTGGCATTTGAAAGATGTCGACAGTTGTTGAAGAAAGCAGTATCATTAGCACATCCTAAAATGGACGCACCCCTTGTTTTGGTTACTGATGGTTCGAATTTGGCCGCAGGGGCCGCTTTACACCAGTTAATAAATGGCAAAGCTGAACCACTCGGATTTTTTTCAAAGAAATTTAACGAAGCTCAACAGCGATACTCGACATATGAACGCGACCTTACCGCAATGTATCTTGCTGTTGATCATTTTCGTGACTTATTGGAAGGCAGGAATTTTCACATTCACTGACCATAAGCCGCTTATATTTGCTTTCAGAAAAAAGGTCAGAGAAAGCTTCGCCTCGCGAAGTAAATTACTTGTCATTCATCAGTCAATTCACGACTCACATCCGATATATATGTGGAGAATAAAATGAAATAGCCGATCACCTGTCCCGAATCGATACGATATCTGCCAATGCTTTATACGAGCGTCTGATGTACTCGCAGAAAAATGATCAGGAACTTTTAAAGTCGCTTACAGGTGAAGTCTCACACTCTCTCGATCTCCAACCAATATCCTTTCCCGGACTATCTGGTCATATATATTGTGACACATCACTCAACCGCACATTTATTACAAAGGATTTACGGAAACATTTTTTCGATGCAACACATGGCTTATCACACCCAGGAAGGAGAGCGTCTGTACGTTTAATGGTGAACCGTTTTGTGTGGACAGGCATTCGGCAAGATTGTGCCAATTTTGCTAAAACGTGCACAGCATGTCAAAGAAGCAAGGTTCATCGTCATTCTAAAGCCGAACTCTAGAAATATTTGCCACCCGATGAGCGATTCGCACATATAAATGTGGACATTCTGGGTCCATTTCCGCCGTCAAGAGGTTTTGGATGAAATGACGGCACCAACATGTGCAAATGCATTAATCACAGGCTGGATATCTCGATTTGGTGTGCCACTTCGGATTACGTCCGATCAGGGTAGGCAATTTACATCCGCCTTATTCTCAGAGCTTTGCAAAATTTTGGGTGTAAATCATTGTATGACTGCTTGCTATCACCCACAATCGAACGGCATAATAGAAAGATTTCATAGAACTTTGAAAGCAGCTATGAAATGCAGCGATATGACGAATTGGGTAGATCGACTCCCAATCATTATTCTCGGGCAGCATTCCACTTTAAAAGAGGATATTGGAAGATCGCCTGCAGAACTTGTATACGGCTGGAATCTTCGTTTGCCTGCCGATATGCTGGTACCCTGCAAACAACCGCGAACATTTTCTGAATTTGTAGAAATCAAGGATTTGAGCACATCATCTCACGTTTTCAGTCGTAACGATTCGATGAAGGCTACGTGTTTTGCACCTTATGAAGGACCGTTTGAAGTCAAAGAACGGTATGACAAATATTTCTTAATCGATGTACGCGGAAGGCCCGTTAAGATATCAGTTGATCAGATGAAGCCTGCTTATCTCGAATCGGCAGAGATGCAACCATCTAGAGTGGAAGTATCTCCGCAATCTGCACAAGCACATGATGAAAATTCTTTTGGTGAACCTGTTTTCACTGACGGAGCGCGTATTCCCGAAACTCTACCACAACATGAATATCAGGCCCAACGCACCAGAACTGGTCGGACCATAAAATGCCCGTCCAGATTCAGGGAATAGGCTTTGACCCTTCTGGGGGGCCACTGTGGCGGAGTGCGTTGGGTTGCTGTTAATGATCTGGCAACTCTCAACACGGACTTCACTTTGACGATCGCTTCTATCGTGACATGATATTTTCTAAATTTATTTCAATCATCAAGTATCTTGTTTAAAGCTTAAGTTTAATATTAAATTGGAATTAAATAAATAAATCAGTTAATTATATTTATATATATATATATCTATATATAGTATATATAGTATATATAGTATATATATATAGTGACAGCAGATTCTGATGCTTCTCAATCTAGAGTTGCATTTTGGGAGTGGCAAAAATTCTTTTTGTACTTACGTACTATTAAAAATTAATAAATTTGAGAGAAACATGTAATAAAATACGATAAAATAAATAGTTAAGAAAAACATCATACCTAAACAATCAGTGGTATAGGTGCTATACCTTATAGAGCACCGATATTGATAATTTTTTAGTGGACTCTGTATAATTGATGAGTAAATAGCTTAGAATACTTCACGGTTTAAGCTGTCTAAACGAAAGAGTTTTGTAACTTATCACGGGCCAGGGGTATTTAATTTAAAACACACATCTTCGTGGGAGCACAAAATCGAATGTATTCTTTAACTTAACGCTAACAAGAACACGATGGCTTATTGGCTATTTACATTAACATGAGTAGAAATGCTGACAACTCGGCCATCCTGATGACTATAATCTCCTGATTCTTATATTTATCAGTTATTTATTATTATTACTTGTCATACTCTTTGTCGTGTTACATTCAAACCAGGGTTTTAAGTTTATAATGGACCTTTATACGGTAACCGGCCGGGTTTTTTGAAAATCTTCTACATCTTCTTCTAAATAACGATCATATTCTAAGATGTATGTGTATGGTCCTCTGAATATTTGGTATTAATTTGCTTGATGCTCCTAACTGAGAGCTGGCATTTGCTATCACATCATAATCTCCTACCTTGAATTTAGGTGCATGTAGTTAGTCGCTATCTGTGTATTCTTTACTATATTTCTGTACTTTTTGCTGTACTATTTGTGTCTACTGTCTTACCACTTGTGCAGACTTATCTTCGGTTCCTCTGTCCGACACAAAAAATGTTGGTCGATTGTAGGCTCTAACATAATCTTCTAGTGACGTTACCGTTTCTTTTGACATCGTGGTTTTGGCTGATACAATCGAACAAACTTTGTGTAAGCATCTATAATCACTAATATATGTCTGTACTTTGTATCCCTGCTCTGAATTGGCCCATAGTTGTCGACATGTATCATTTCGAAAGGTTTATTTCCTTTAGAAATCATATTGAGGAGTCCTTCTTGTTTCCCGTGTTTCGTTTTAAGAAATTTTCAACGTGTCTCGCTGCTTTCTTTCTAATGCTGGGAACCAGTAGTTTTTACTTATAACGTCCACTACCTTGTCAACAGCTATGTGCCCCAATTCATTATGATATTCGTAAAAAACACGATTTTCATTGGTACATAAAAAAATAAATTGGCATCGTTCTTTTTATACACAACTCCGTTTCTCAGTTCGTAATGGCTGCCCTAGAAGATACAGAAAATACACAATTAAGTTTTCTTCGACAGTATTTGAATGGATCGTTAGGACATTACTTATTCTGCTCAACGTGTCGACGTGTTGCATTCTTATACCTGATCTACGTTCTAATTCATAGTCAAATGGGAAGAATTCTCGAGGAGTTAAATCGTTAGAACGACATCAAAGTTGATTAAGGTTATTATTTCTTAAGAAATATATTTAAGCTTTGGTGTTTGCAGCCTTGAGTACGAAATCGTAGCATTGTTGCTATTTTCAAAATGTTTGGAATGGATTTGGTTCGTGTGCATTGGTGCAGCTACACTTTGCATACATGGCACGTTTTATTGCACCCGACTTGTCAAAGAACGCTCCAACTCGGATAAAACTTCCTTTAGTTGCAGAAGCAAACCTGCTGTGCAAACAAATTTTAGGTTGACGTAGTTATATATTTAAAAATACTATGCAAATAAAAACCAATTAGGTTTTGAACTGAAATTTCCCATGTATTTTAACCCGGCTCATTCACAATATCGCAGTTTTTTCGCTTCCCAACACTACATCTCAGGTTGGATATCATTTTACAGAGTTGGCTGAACTCGTATATTTTTCCGAGTTAGTGTTGTTGCTTTACCTGCAATTCGTTATCCTACCTAGTATTTTTTTGCAATTAGGTTACAAAAAAACGGGTCCAATATTGTCAAGGCTTGCGATCATCAGCTCTGCGTTGCTGCTGACTTTAATTTAAGCAATATATTTTGGTCTTACTTAAATAATTATTTTTCGTTAACTCCTGTCAATGTAAATAGAGAAACTGAAAGATATGTAACTGATAGTCTGTTAAGTAATGGGTTATCCCAAATTAATCATGTTGCTAACAATAATAAACGTATTCTAAATCTACTTTTTATAAGTAGCCACTTAAACTTTAAGTTAGATGAATGTCACTCTCCAATATCAGCAATTACTGCACATCACATACCCCTCGTTGAATTTTATGATTTTCCTACTGTGCCTGTCGGAACTGGACGGCTTAAACTAAATTATGATTTATGCAATTATATTTTAATTCAGAGGTTAGTAATTACGACTGCCGACAATTATTTATGTACCTTAATACTCCAATATAAATCAGAATTATTTTATTTTGGTTACCGTAACCAATAAAAACCCGAAATATTTTTTTAGGTTGAGAATAACCATGATTGCAACCTAAACAATTTTTTGGTACTAATAACCATTTTTTCAACCAACAATTTTTTTTGCTTACTAATAACTATTTTCCAAAGTAACTCTTTTTCTGGTTATTGGTGACCAATTGGACAGCAACAGTTTTATTTTTTGGTTACTGATAAAGGCAGTAGATCATTAATGTTCGTCCGTTATTCCGCCTACCAGTTCTTCAAGCGCATTTCATTATAAATATTCGGACAATAAAAAAGCTTCAGATTATTATCTCTATCAGTTTTACACACATAAGCGAATGTTGGCTGTGCCCAGAAGGTCTTTCACGATTATTTATAAGGTGTGTGCTCCACATTTAACGGAAAACATATTTCGATTTTCTGCACTGAAAGTATTTTCAACCTCTTCAAGGTTAAATATTGATTCCTCAGAGTCATTTTGAGCACTATTCTCTTCATTTGTAGTTGAATCGCCTTTAGCATATTTCGACCGTTATCTGTAGTTATGGTATATATTGGTTTCTTAGCTATATTAAAGTCACGCAAAACTTCTTCAACCTCAGTTTTCAGATTTTAACCAGTCTGCGGCACACAAATCCCTTTAATTGATAATGTACTAACTTCCACTTTGCCCTTATGTATTATTTGTGCATTAATACCAAAAACTGATCGGCCGTGGCGGGTTGCACTGTCCATTTTAAGGGATATTATTTTTCTCATAGATTTTTCCTTGAGAAGTCTTTTGAATCTTATTTCTTCTTCATTTACTACTGCCATGATATTGTGCGACGTAACGGGAGTCATATTAAGACCTTTAAATATTTCCTCAGTCAGACTCTTAAAAGCATTTGAATCGAAGAACGACAGCGGTTGGGACTCCTGTGTGACCAATTCGAGACAAGCCTTACTTATTTCAGTTTTTTGAAATTTAACTTTAACTTTTTTGTCATTGTCTTGTCTTCATGTCTTCGTATTCATCAATGCACTGTATATATATTTCATTATGTTTACTCATAATGTGCCTCCTTAAATTCGTTATACGATTTCCTACAAATATCATGGTGCAGGTCTTGCAAACCGATTCGCCTGTCCTTTCATTGTAGTGAAAAAAATCACGAATAACGTTCCGTTTTCTACCCATTTCTTTTTTAATTTTGAACAATATAAAAACTTAATTTTTCGCGTAACTTAATTGCACTATACTCGGTCGCAATCACTTTATAAAAGCACATAAACAACAGATAGGCAGAATAACGGAATAACGAAATAAAATTTAAGCTGTGAAATTATTCATTGATAACTAGAAAAAAAAAGTTACTTTGTAAAATGGTTATTAGTAAACAAAAAGTTTTTTTGGTTGCAATAATGGTTATTCACAACCTAAAAAATATTTCGCCTTTTTATTGGTTACCGTAACCAAAATAAAATAATGACCAAAATAAAATATATCTCCCAATAATGGTTATTTATAACCATTATTTGAATTCATCAATGTTAATGGTTAAATAAGACCATTTCATAATTTTTCTTGTAACAGTTATGTCTCTGATTAAATTCAACATTCTAGATAGAGCATTGTATAAAAAGTACATTAAGAAGTATGAAGCCAGTATTAAAAGTAATCCGAAAGTCTTTTGGAGTTACTTGAAATCCAAGAAATCAGGCTCTAATATTCCTCCTTCGGGTTTCTTCAAAGATAAGCACGCTAACTCGACTGAAGATGCGGCCAAATTTTTTGCAGAATTTTTTAGTGCTAATTTTGACACAGATACTGAAAATGTGATTGGGGATAGTTTTGCCTCCAATTCCTCGCTTTCCTTTGGGTTTGTTAAGATAACGGAAGATGATGTCTTAAGAGGTGTATCATGTCTAAAAACGTCTAAGTGCATGGATGTTGACGAGGTGTCAGTTGTACTTTTTAAAATGTGTTCTGCTTTTGTTGTACCTCTAACGATAATCTTTAATAAGTCTCTATCGTCTGTTAATTTTAATGATGACTGGAAAAAAGCCCTCAATTACCTCTATTATTAAAAGTGGCGATGCTCGCAATTATCGGCCTATTTCTAAACTATCTACGGTTTCTAAACTCTTCGAATGTATCATTAAAGAAAAGTTGGTTTTTGTCAACAATTTGATTTCTCCCAACCAGCTGTGCTTACCGAAGACTGCTTTTCGTCCTTTCAAAATGGGTATCAAGTTGACTCAATTTATACTGATTTTCGAAGGCGTTGCATAGAGCTCCGCACAAGATATTAATTATGAAATTAGCTTGTTTGGGATTTCATTCAATCTTTAATATTTCAAAAAAGCAGCCAAGTAAGAAATCTTCCAAATCTAACCCAGTGAAATACATATATAATTGCGTTCCAAGAAAAACGGTAGGAGTTGGAACGCGAAAAATTGGAATTGGGAAAGCGCGAGGGAAATCTAGCGCGTTTTAATTCCAAATACTCTTGACTGAGTTGGAGTTGGAAAGCCTTCTTTATTTTTTGTTTATTATAACTATTATAAATTCCAGTAACAGGGTATCGATGCATTCAAGTTAAATACCAGTTGCATTTCGTCACTCGTATCGTTGCTATTTTCGATATCCATATTTGCAAAGTAAACTTTAGTTGGACTTATATTTATGCGCTGGTATCGAATGTTCAAATTAGTTAGACAAATGTTATGTTTGTTATGTTATCATTTATTATTAATAAATGGAATAGAATTTTATATATTCGAGTATAGCATAATTGACAACAAAGGACGTCTCTGCTTCACCTTCGTTAGTTGTAAACTCTGGGTTTTCTCTAGGATGCTATTCGCTATCATCTAAAAGCTTTTCTTCTTGACTATCATCATCTGATATTTCAAAATGTTTACCCTTTTTTGTTATTAGAATATTGTGTAAAATTCCGCAAACTAAAATCCAACGGCATGCTTGACTAATATGATTTTTAAGTTGTATTTTCAATTATTTTAAGCTTTGAAACGCTCTTTAATTAAGACGAAACAGTGCTCAATTTTAATTCGATATTGACTCAAGGTTTTATTAAAAGAATTTCGAAGCTGCATAATACTTTCTGTTGAGTTAACTCTAAAAGTAGTTATTAGTAGTATTGTTAAAATTAATATGTGTAAAATTTGGCAAAACGTCTACCAAACAGTTTTGGGACTTCGGAACAGAGTGCTGAACGAAAGGGTACGCATATCTACACTGTTCAAAAGTGGCTGTGACTAGAATTATGTCTTCCATAATTTTTTCCTCTCATTTAAGCATATTTTCTACAACGAAATAGGTATTTATACACCCAACTAAAAGAAAACAAATATATATTGTATATACATATTATACATATATACTCATAATCGAAATCATCCAAAATTTTTCTCCAGTATCATGTCTTAGCAACTGTTTTGTTTTTATTTATTAATTTAATTTAAGCATTTAATTGCTTTTTAATTTAATTGTTTGACAATTAGACAGCTGATTGCATATGTTTACTCAAATAAATTGCCCGGGGCGTTCATATAACAATGTGCGTAAACGAATAAAAATATTAATTTTTTCCTGTTTGAACTTTGAAATCGATTGTCAACGTAAAATTTGTGCATATTTGAGAATTACAAAAATCAATATTCATACATACATAATTATTCATATTTTTGGTTCACATAGAACAGTTTTCCATAGTTAACAAAATAGAAGGTATGTGAGATAGTTTTCGCGCAATCGTGCATGCAAATTGCAAAAATATGGCATTTAGAAAACGCGCTTCAAAGTTTTGATAAAGTTTAACACGTGGTCGACGAGCATGTCTATTACTTGAAATATCTTTTGAACCACTTCGAAATCAAAGCTAATATTTTACACTAAGCAAGCGGCTTTGAGATTCTTTGCAACTGGTTACAATCAATGACCCGTAGGTGAGCAATGGGGAATATCCAGTTATCCGTAAGCCGGCATTCATCGGGTAACGAATGCAATCAATGATTCATTGTTTCACCAGAAAGTGAGGTTTACTATGCCCCAACTTGAACGCCAAGATGCTAAAAAAATGTTTGCGCTATTGGGGCCATCGATTGCACGCACGAAATATATCTATTTTGCCACCAAAGAATCATAAGGAGGCTTATGTCAGCGATCATATCTACCATTCAATTAATGTGCAAATGGTAAAAGCAAACTTCTATTAAGGATATATACATAAGTATAAAATCAGAAATATAGCTAAGTTTTAATATATAGATAAATGATTCTAATTAAAAAAAATTAAAAATATGTATGTAAATCCTGAATACGCTGGAGCACGACGCGAATTTTGAAAACGAAAACCATTGCGTTGTTCCGGATATTCCTTGGAGTCGAGCTGATGACTATTCTACCAGTTTGAAATAAACTAGTATATTATTTCACTTTAATGAAATATAACAAAAACGCTAAATTTGTTTTTTTTTTCTTAGGGCCAAAGTTTAATTTGCAATTGGCAGGCTTTAGGAGTTTTTCGGTCCGTGATATCTTAAAAGCAAACAAAAAGTTTCTTTTTTTTCCTCCGACGCGTTTCGGTGTCTTCCGCGCCTTTACCATTTATATTTGGAAGCACGCATTCGTTTAATTTTTCTCTATTCCTCTGTGTGCTTTTCGCGTATTTTGAGATTTAGTTTGACAGAGATGCCACTTATCACTTTGAATAAATACAACGAGACAGCTGTTAAGTGTCGTAAAGAATAAGTTAGTGAATGGCACAATCATTATTGCAAACAACAAATATTGTCGACAAAAATTACGATTGTCGCATCGTTTAAGGTTTGTGAATCGCACTACAGGTTCATTATCCTTATTATTTCATTACATTAATGCTAATTTCTTCTTAATAAAATCACTTTTACCAAAGTTTAACAAAGATCTGTTCCCTTAAAATAAATTTGAGATATACATATATTAATTTGAGGCATCTGCTTTATTTTACCTCAAATCCTCAGGGTCGCTACGCAATTTAGTTCACCCCCATACGGATGATTGGTTGCTACTCTTTTTCATAAAATTTAAGAAATATTTCACAAGTTTTATATATGCTCGTAAAATACTACTTTTATGTTGCAAAATAAAACTCTCCTTGTAAGTTTTATTTATGTTCTTTGAATAAATGAATAGATCTCTAAAATACTACATCATATATTTTCGACCATTCCTTCATGTTGATTTTTCCAACCGAATTTTCACCGACAGTTATTTGCGGTCGATGTACGAGACCTCTTTCTGAATTCCAAAACAATCGGTTATGATATAATGAAGACGAGAAAACACAAAACAGCTGAGGAGGAATCAGATGAAACTCCACCACCAAGGCAAGCAGAAATTATTTGTAGTGCTTAGTGATTCCCGTAAGCTAAAGCCATTATTCTCAAGTGGTTCCGATGATTGCAGACGAGACATTTTTCTGTAGAGGACGAGCTCCGAGAAGGTCTAGCAAAATCTTTCCTTGACAACTTCACTGTGGTTCGAGTGATATCTAAAGTTGACGAAGATCCACGATTGGTATACTGATGATTGCTGAAGGCATGGCTGTATCGCGAATATTAAGTAATCATGTGGGCTGCACGAAGAAATTTGCTCGATGTATTCCTCGAATTTTAAATTATGCCCAAAAAGAGCCTCGAGTGCAGTTTGCTTAGTTTTTCTTAAATAGTAAATTCGAAAACATGCAGTTTACCAACTTGAGTAGAGTCGTTACTGCGGGCGAATCTTGGTTCTATAAGTACTATCCGCAAACCGAACAGCAGTCCAAGATATAGAATCCAGCAGGAGCATACCCTCCCGTAAAATCTAAGTAATAAAAATCAGCAAGAAAAGTAATGATGCCAGTTTACTGCACCCGATCCGATCAAGTGAGAAGTGTATCTATAGGCTTAAGAAATGCATTGAAATAAATGGCGAATATGTGGAGAAAATAAAAAAATATAAAGGTTAAGAATAAATTTGAAGAGAGATAAAGCAAGTGCAGTCGTAAAGTAACGGTCGTAATAAGTTGTATTAAGCAGTAGGCAGTCGTCGCAGAGATCCGGTAAAAAGTGTCAACGAGCCGCAACCATTTGACTTACATATTAATTTACTATATCAACCATTTAATTTAGTGTAAGCTATAATTTTACTTGTAACACAATATTTAATTGATAAATGCTTACAACCTTACATACGTTGGGGCAACGAAGTGGCCTTTAGGTGTTAGACTAGGCGAACATGAAGCGGATATTAGGAAACAAAAAAAACAGAACGGCTTTACCACAACATATCACAATAAACGAGCACACAGAAAGTAGGGAGTCAACGCGATATACTATAGAAATTCTTAGGATAATGCAAAAAGCAAATACAATAAAAAAAACAACATTGCGCCTCCTATATTTCATGTTTATGATAATAAAATAAATGTTCAGTATTGACAAAACTACCAACAATTATAGTATTGAAATCTATTTTGAGTTTTTAACAACTATAGTGTCTTAATGTAATAATAATGTAAGTCGATTTAATTCCCATTCAATATTTTCATTTTGTCGTTTTTAATTCACATATGTATATATTATTCGAGCAAATACTTTAGATCAGATTAATTACGAAAATATTTTGTTTTGGTTTGGGTTTTCTGCCCAAAGAAGTGGACTTCGTAATATGTAATAACTAGGCAGCCTGAGCGCATAAGGATTTCTCTCATGTCTCTAAAAAGCGACGATTGTCTCGTTGCTGGTGGCCAGGTTACTGATCCGCCGAAGATGATAGGTATGTTGCCAATTTCTGAGCGTTGGACAAAATCCAAGAAATATAGTATTGCAATGCCTTTCCAGCTGAAGGTAGAGCGGAGGAGCATATCTCGGAATCTATAAATTATTGCGTTTACCACTCGAAATTCGATTGAAATAGATGCCGTAAGATAACTCAGCTCAGTGACGCCATAATACGATTTGTACTCACACTTCATAAGAACTCCTCATTTACTGTGCAATTATCCGTATGGTACTACAACGGACAACTAAAAATCCATCTTAACCCGAAATACAATATTTGAAAATGAAAATGCATTGCAATTGCATATATCAAATATATGCATACCAAAATTATTGTGTTCTTAAAGTATGCTTTAATGGCAAAAATTTTCAACCGCAACATTTCTAGGAAGTAATTCGATTACTAGCAAATTAAAAGGCAGTATGTGTAATTGTCAAATCTTCAATTCAAACTAAATTGGTGTATGTCTTATTTTGCCAAAACGATACACGGTTAGAATGATGGCAGAGCATAAAACTTACCCTTTGAAATAAATACAATAATTCGAGATATTTTTCTCTTATTTATATCTTTTTTTTTAAAACGACACATTGTCACATTTTTTGCTGAATCCATCGTAGCTAGATTTACGAAAAGACATTGCTGAGTCCGAACAGCTACGAATGCAAATTCGAAATTTTTAAAGTTGCATCCCAGTTTCGCAAAATGTCGCAGAAGAGTTAAAAAGTATAGGTTGGCCACTAACCAGCGAAATCATCGCGTGGAATTTGGCTTGATTTTACTTTGATTAAATTTTTCCAATAGGTATGGTTAGATTGGAAGACGGGAATTAAGCTATAACTTGTGACAAACAATAGAGAGCAGTCAGGATAGTCGTCTGAATTTTAATCATGGAAGTGTTCGTAAAAATATCAGTACAATAGTAAATGCCAATGAATACATTTTTCCCCCAATAAAATGAAGTCTTAAAAATTAGAAATACCATTTTGTTTGTTCGGCATATAAGTTTGGCAGCATTGTTTTCGAGTTCAATCGGATTCAGCGATAGCGATTTCTTTGTATCCGATAAAAAATTATTAGTTGTTTAAATTAGTCATTAATTTCTGGTTACTTAAATTACTGATTTTCCTGGCTCTCCAAAACACTTATAGCCGTTTACTGTATGTTTGATCAGGCGGTTAATCAGAACACAAGCGTTCACTCAATGCCCGGTTAGCGCATATCTGTCAAATAAAATCTGATTAATAACCAAAAGTGGCAGCTGGCAGCAGTTAAATAAACCAAACAAATTTTGACTTCCGATTTTGCAAATAGATTTTTTAATGGCTTTTGGAGCTGAGTTATCTGTTTAATGTACCTTGACAAACCTAAGAAAAATTGTGCTAATTTTGATTTCTTAAAACTGCGGTATTTCCACTCGATTGATTAAAGGTTTCTTCAAAATTAATAAAAGCACACAAAATATAAAATCTCTTTCCCCAAAAGTAGCGTCATTTCATTCCGCATTTTTTATTCTTTTGACAGTTGTTTTTCTTCAGCCAATATTTTTTTTTTTTTTAGAGTATAACCAATCAAGCATATTGCTGAAATTCAGTTTGTAGGAGCTTAACGCAAAAGTAAAAGGTCTACTATGTACGCGACCTAATAATATATATAAATTTAATCAATTGTTAACATAAAATTAAATTAATTACGTACTGTTCGGATAAATTCATAAAATTTAATACATTTTGATTGGCAGCGGTGCGGAAATAAGTTTACAAAAATTTTCATCTAGGGTGGTCCATCAATTAGAAATGGAAGGCTTAATGAGACAGAGGTATCTTGTATTTAACGCTGACTAAACTATCGGTCGATAAAGAGTATATAGTGCCCGCGGTAGATCTAAAGAAAGTAAGATAAATGAAAATAAACAAAATATGTAAATAAAGGCTGACTTTTTCACAGCGCCTCAAATTCATAATCTTTTTTAATCTCCTTGCAGATCAGTATTCATGGGCTCAACAATCTTAAATAGCAAATGGATTCAAATCACAGTTAGAAACATAATTAAATTGAGCCATCTGTACTTAACGCATCGGGCTTATCAACTTCACGTCGCTCCAAATCCATCATATCCTACGGCATCGCCACTTCCAAACTCAAACCCGATTTCTCTTATGTCCATACTTCTGACCAAGAGCAAAAATTTATTTTTATCATTCACAATAATTATTAAGTCGTTCATCTCAACTGCATTTAACATAAAATATACCTTAAATATATCTTTTCCACAAAATAGTTTCGATTCTCTTTTGAAAAAAAGCAACACAAATGTATTGATCTAGTGGATTGATTTCGCGGGAAACACAGTTATTGGCCTACTCTTAATTAAATTTCGTAAGTTCCTTGCTAAATCAGTGTAAATATGTAGATATATGTAGTTGATACCGAGATAGAGATAGTGTATGACTTGGTCATGTACATACATATGTACGCACACAACGCATAACTACGAACATTTTAGGTATAACTAGCACACTTTTTTTAGATGCCTACGGAGATTTTTACACACGACCTGCTTCTAGGGACAAAGAGAGTAAAAGTACCATAATGAATGGAAATACATATTATGTGGAGTGTTAGTACTATTCAAAACAATTCTACATTCTTCGTTTGGCTCAACATTTAACTACTAAAAAACAAAATCAATCTCTATCTGAGATATTATACATACATACATGCATTTGCATAGTTTAAATACTTATCGAAGAGCACTCACAGATTTGCAGCGGAGCAAAAATAAAATATATACATGTATGTATATTATATTTAATTATGAAAAGTAAACACTTACGCTTCGCAACATATTGAAAAAAAATTAAACTCTTTTCGCCAGTTAATTTATAATAAGAAAACTATATAATTCCAACCTTCTTCGGTTTAAACTGATTAACAGTTTTCACAAGGTTAAAGCTAATGAAGTACTTGTATTTGCAATTACTCAATTGATTTTTCCCTTCAAACGTATTGCTTTCTATGCAATTTTCAACAGACCAAATTGGAAAAATCGAACAAAGTTTCTGTATTAGTTGTATTTTGTTTTTTTCTTTCTTGCAAACACAATGTCTCTGCCTGTTATATTTAGGAAAATTTAATGCACTTATAAGGGCTTATTTTTAAATTTTTCATTTTTGAAATTAACACTTTTTAGGAAAATATGGATAAGTCTGTTGTAGGACAATTGCAAAACGGGAATTGAATGCTTTAACGAATGCGCATGTTTACGACTTAGCAATGTCCGGGGTTGAATAATGTATACCAGGAGTCAGTGCAAAAGCTCTATTTTATGGTGTAAGCTTATGGTCACGTGACAGCTTTTTTGAGATACATACATATGTACATACATATGTATGTACGTATTTTTCTCTGCCAATTTGAATTCTTGTTTTTTAGTACTGAAAGCTTTTTTAAATATTAATTTTTCCAAAATAAAGTACTTCTGAGTAGCAAGTTGGACCAAGACGAAAAAGTTATTGCATTGTTTATAAAAAAATATAATTTATGTTTAGCATGTTTTCAATAATAATAATTGTAATAATAGCATGTTGTATAAATGAAACTATGTTTTCAAATTGGTACTGATTCTCAATTTAACATTGTAAGGAGTATTTCCGATAACCATTAAACGGTCTTAAATTGGTCAGATCTTTCAATATTATTATCAATTGCACTTAGTTTGGTTTGCCAATTCATCATAAATAGACTAACGCCAGAACAAAATTCTGTAAGTTTATTTCGAAAATCAGGGATCAGTTATTATGGCGAGGCTAATGACTCAGTTATGGATCCCTAGCTTAAATTGACTTGATTTGAGAAGTGCCACATAACGACTGTATTTAATAAACTTTGTGTATAAGTGATCAGCGAACACGTAATCGAATATTACTTTACTTCAAAGTCTGTTGCATTTTGAATTCTGTTTTAAATCTAAGTGCAAAGGAAGTCATCAGATAATCATAAAAGAGTCGTGATAGAATCATGCTGCCATTTCATTTTTTCACCTATTTTGATAAAATTCCTACTTTTACACAAATGTAATACATATGGCAATATAAATTTTTTCCAAATTTCTATGTAAGTTAAGTAAAGTGAAAGTTTTGCAGAAGTAACGAAGCCATAAAGCTGGAATCAAAAATTTTTACTGTGTGAAATTGGCGCACAATAATGAGGTTGGCCCAATCAAATACTGTGGAGTCACACGATTTCCTCATTTTATACAATTTTGATTGCGGCAACTCTAATACTAAACACATGAACAGTTGATGTAAACAAACAAAAAATTGTGATTTTAATTAATTTAAAACTTATTGGCGATATTTTTGGGAAAAGTGAATCGGAATCGGTTTGCGCATAATTTTTAAATCACAAAAAATACTTATCAAAATGGTGAATAGATGAATTGTAAAAAAATCGTGATTAAAAATTCGAAGCGAGGACGAAGTATGAATTTTTTAAATTTGAACAAACGCACGGGCAGAATTCGTATGAGTGTGGTAATAACTGTTTTTTTTTTTTTTAATATAATAATACCTCCGGCTTTTAAAAATTTACAAAACTAGACAGAAGAGACCTGATATAGTGTTGCGAACGTAAAGAAGACTTTGGGTAATTAACCCATAGTTGAATTGGTGTTAACATTGATTCAAGAATTTGGGGAGACGACGATTTCCGGGGCGCCGCGATTTGTTGACTGACTCTGGTAGAACTCGACGAAATAAACACTTTTTCAAGATACAGCGAGTCAAAGTTAGAAAAAAATGTTCGCTGATCTGCTGCTGCAAGGAATACAAAGCGCGACACCGCATTCGGCACTCGGCAGCGACGCGAAAAAAGTAAAAAAAAAGTTTACGCTGGCACTACATGGACGCATGTCGCGAGGTACGTGGTGGTGAAACGGCGCGCGCGATACGAGACGATAACGAGGAGTGGTTCATCAATAAAACGGAAATTTCAGTTCCGCAAGAGTCCCGTTGGTTACTATCGCTCGGCGGAAAATTTTCACTTCCTGTGTCACGTAAGACATTCTCCCCAATACATGTTATTGCTGACTTAGAACAAGGAATTTAAGCAATTACAGATGAAAGGGAGAAAGATGTAACAAGGATCAATATGGCAGCAAAAATAAATAAATACAATGACAAATTAAGGAACAACATGAAAGAAAAATTCATATTGAAAACATACGAAGAAACGAAGAAATTTTTAAACCAACAGAAGGACCAAGTAATAATAACCCAAGCAGACAAAGGTAACAAGACGGTTATGTTGTACAAAAATGATTATGAGCGGAAAATGGCAGAATTGTTGAATGACAAAATGACATACAAAACTATAAGAAATGACCCCACACAACAATTATTAGGGAAAGACAATATCATAATCAATGACTTAAATCAACAGAAGATACTTGACTTAAAACAAAAATTCCAACTGACATGCTCTGCAGTTAATGCACCAAGACTGTATGGCCTTCCTAAAATTCACAAACCGGGTACAACACTTAGACCGATTTCTTCATCGACAAATGTACCTTGCTACAAATTATCTAAATATATTGGAAGCATCCTGAAAAATATCGTCTCGGACAAATACAACATAAAAAATTCATATGAATTGAAGGAAAGTATAAAAAGCCTAAGAATAGAAGATGATGAAATTTTAATATCATTTGACGTAATTTCATTATTCACAAACATACCAATACATTTAGCTATAGAAACCATCATAAAAAAATGGGATATATTGACCAAGCACACTAACATTAAAAAAATAAAATTTCAGACAACACTCGAATTTTGTTTACGTGACAATAATTATTTCAAATACAGTAACACATTTTACCAACAAATTTATGGTATGCCTATGGGGAATCTACTATCTCCAACAATAGCAGACATTCCCCAACTAGTTTGGAAGTAGTAGTAGGGTTGCCTAATACCTTGACCGTAAACTGAGGGCTTATTCGATAATGCAACTTTGTGGTGCATATTGAAATCATTATGGAAAATATGGTATCGCTGCAAAAATATATTATTCTTAAACGCAACCCTATTGTGTTACAGCGCGAAAATTCGTAATTTTCGCAGCAAATAAAACTGGTTTCACGAAACATTTGAACCTTCTCAGTTCCTCTAAATTTTTCTTTAGGGTCATCCCACGTATAAACACCCAAAAGATTGGTAAATGTGTCAGAGGATTAAGAGTGGCGTTGTACAGAACGCTCCCGGACAGCACACTCCGATTTTTCTTCGTAGTTTAGCAAGCAGATTTCCCACGCTATTGATTGAGTCTGCTCCACAATACTACTGTTACGTAACTAATAATGTGTATTTTGATCACTTTGACGTTAATTCAATCATCGACCAAGCCACACATGTCGGTCGTTAACATTATAAACCATTATCCAAGAGCGTTGGCCACCACGGGTCGCAAATCTACATAAATTACTGCGTAATGTAAATGAAACCCACAAAAATATTCTCCCAAGCCAGAAATGAAAGAAGGCGCAAGTTCGCTGATTTGTTCCCACGCCCCAACAGAAGAGAAGTACGATGAGATCAAGGATCACTCCCATGAGCGTATAGAAAGCATCTATTAGCGCTGCCTCCATCACGAAGTCAAAGTGCTGCTTGCCCTGCATCTTTGGTCGCACTGTCGGAAAATTCAGTATCGATGACGAAACCTACGCTAACGGACTGATGCCGAGGTTTGAAACATGGTAGTCTGTAGCACCAGGTTTCAGCACAAGAAGATGCACCAAGCTACTTGGATGTCTCCAGATCGACAGACTCGAAACCAAATCAATCATATTGTGCACTCTGAGGACCGAATATCGACTCGGATCATTATCTTGTCGCAACCAAAATGCGCATACGCCTCTGCGCAACAAATGACGTGACACAAGGAAAGCTCGACGTCGGAAAGCTGTAATCGCAAAAGACAGCTACCAACTTCGATACTGGACGCTCACACCTGCTCAATAAGAGCACTTCGTAACAAGCCCGAATTCGCAAGCATTGGGAACATATTTCCCTATCACTACGTACCGTCGCTGACGAAACCATTGGTTTTCAGCGTCTCCGACAAACGGTATGATGAGAAATGCCGCGCCGCTACGGATATTATATATGCTGCCTGCAGCGCCACGCTGCGATCGGGCGCAAGGCGAGCTGTATGGGATTGCAACAGGGAGTTGAGAAAGGGCGTGTGTGTGAAGAGCGTGAGATGATATCCGTCAGGAAAAGCGCCAGAAAATTTTACCAAAAGGTGCGGTGCCTTACCGAAGGTTTTAAGACCCGGGCAAATTCCTTTAAGAACAAGAACGGCGTCCTGGTGGCTGATGTCCAAAGCACACTCAAATTGCGGAGGGAATATATCTCCACTTCTCCACTCCGTCATCCAATCTCAATGAAGTTCGAATAGCAATAACGCCGCTACCGAACAACAAACCCGCTGGAGCTGATGGGTTACCAGCTGAGCTATTCAAGCATGGTGGCGAAGAGCTGGCAAGGTGCATGCATCAGCTTATTTCCCAAATATGGTCGGACGAAAGCATGCCTGCCGATTGTCCAATTGGCCAATTCATAAGAACGGGCAATCCTGCCATATGTGCTAACTAACTAACTATATATTGCGTATTGTGGGAAAGACTGAAGCCAACCGTCAACGAACTGATTTGACCTTGTCAGTGTGGCTTTAGACCTGGGAAATCTACCATCGCACAGTGGGGCAGAATGACCTAAAAGTTGGCATCAACTAAACGGCTTAAGCTAGGAAGTTGAAAATTGGTACACTGATTCCTCTTACTAAAGTAAGTATGTGTACCAAATTTCAGAATATTGCGCTTACAACCGCAGTTATTAGACTTTATCAGATTTACCTGAACCGTTCATATAGTGATTGGTGGCGACTGGTTTTTTCTTTTATTTTATTTCAAAAAATAAAAATTAAACTATAAAAAGAATTTAAACAATGCAAAAGAAATTATTTGATCAAAATAAACAAATTATTTGAAAGTAACTTAGGAAGTGTTTAGTTGCTATTGCTACTTTCATCACTAGACAAATTTTCATTTTATTGACCGTCATCATCGTAAATATCATCATATTCTTCATCGTTATTAGGAATTAGTGGACATATCAATAATTCCAATACTTCAGTAGGTAACTTTTGGTTATTAGTTCTTTTAAATTTTCTCTTTGAACTTATTACCGTATCAGACCTTAGCATAAATGAATTGAATAGGTCAACATTAGTTCCACTCGGCCGCATTTTCTTGAATGGTGTTCGCGATATCTTTTGAAATCCTTGTTGCAAGCCTCTTGTGCTTCTTCCGATAATTGGCCGATTGGTAGTAAAGCATGAGGAATTATTCCAGGGCCATGTATTAAAACCTTATGCATTGTTGGAGGCATACGGTACCAAGGGTATTTATCCACAAAGTACCTAGCAGTGACATGGGAATACTTCCTGAACTTTTCAACATTTATTTCATGTCTGCTGGCTGCACTTATTAATATATTGTGCTATATTTTAATCAACGCTAATTTTGTAATTTCAGCCGAAACCTCTGCCTCCCTGAAGAATCGTCGCGCAGTGTTGCCATCATTCGAATTTTCAAACCCTGGCTTAGAAATATCAACAATCAAACCGCAGCGTTTTTTAAATTCGTTTTGTATTCGTTTTTTTATTTTCAGCAACAATATTTTTTTCCAAGTCATTTCGAACTTGCAATTTTTCTACTGGCAGTTTATAAGACAGATGCAAAAGACACTCAAAGAATCTTATCCATCCGTGCAATATTGATAGTCTAAAGCTTAAGTTATCTCTTTGTATTTCTCGTTTCACCATTTCGTCAATATTGTTAAAATCTTTTTATGTTGCACTACAAATGTAGCACTTTTGAGTGGATGTCGTCTGGGTTATCGCATTACAAACTTTCCCATCAACCATAGTTAAAATTAAAGCGTGCTCAACTTCAATAGATTTTCCATCACATATCGTTTTAGATTTTTTTGAAGCTTCAATACCATGAAATACTTGCTTATATGAGCTATGGCCTGAGCTACCATCGAATTCCCACTTTGTGTACATACGCAATTTGTGTAAATCCTTTGCGGGAATCTATTACAGTCCTCTGTGCAATAATCAGACGAAATATTGTGTGGTCCAGGAAGGATTGTAAAGTTGTACAAACAAGCGTATTAGTTACCTTGATGTGTTCTTTGAAAGGATAACCTTTCTTTTTTTTCTTCCTGTATTACTTTATAGGAAGGAAATTTCTCCCGAGCAGCCAATCTTATTATATTGTACTGATTTCTTATCAACTTGGCATCTACCACCACAGCCAAAGCATCTTCACCTGACAAACAAGTACTTTCATAATGGCCTGATAAAATTTTTGAACACATATTTGCGCTATCATAATTCTGAGATAAGCCTTTCATCAAAAGTTTTGATGCCTTCACTTTACTCGATTCCCTTAATTTCATTTGAGTAGCATAATTCAGGACATCAACTGGCGTAGATTCCCACAAATCTTTTGTTTTCATTCGTTTAGTACGCTCTGAGCTTTCTTCAAAAGATCTCTCAGGACGACCACCTTTTCGGCTTGAATTTTTTATAAAAAAAATTGAGCAATTCATTCACGTTTTATTAATTTCATTAAAAACATCCATTTTTCGGTGCGATTTATTCCAACGAAGTTGAAATTCAGACTTCAGGCGGTTCAATGTTTTTTTCAATTCTTCTTTAGGCACTTGCTGAAATTTTTTTTGTTTTTCCAATTAATTTTTTTTTAAATTAATTTTTCATCAGTTGTGATTTTTTCACAAGAAAATATTATTTTAATGAGTTCCCTATGATTGACAAAAATTGTTTTTGAACTAACACCTCAAATGAAAAGTTAAATCAACCGCTCAAAGATTATAAAATTAAGATAGTATGGCAACACTGGTTTCTATTTGACGTTTGAGACAACTAAAATAATATAGATTATTACAGTTCACATTTTTACTTGTAGTTGACGTTTGACAAACATATAATCAAAACAAAGTTACAAAAGCCCGTTATCTTCGAACTAAACTACATCAAAAGGTAGTACATAGGGACATACATATATGCGAACAAATGCCAAAACGCAATAAATGCGCAAAATTTTTTTTTTCAATTTAGTACATAAATATACGTATTACAGGATAATAAAAAAATTCTGGCCGATCATGCCGGGCTCAGTAACTTTTCCAATTTTAAAAACTTAAACTGTAGGAAATTAAACTTGTTAAGGTAGGTTTCCGAAAAAAAATCGACCAAAGTGTGAAAATCACAATTACGCACAAAGTGAATATAAATGAATCTTTATAAATACCCGATGTTGACGGTTCCACAATTAAAGTTGTTAAATTATACTTAGCGACTGGAAAATATATATTCAAACTGTGAATAGAAAATGGAAAAAATCAAACTGCACTTATTGCGAAAATAAGCTCTGTGTTTGTATGGCAGTGAAAAGAGAGGTGGTGAAAATGGCATTTAAAAACAGTTGGTTTATTATTGCTGGTATATTCATAAATCCAAAGCAATTAACGAAAAGTGCTACCGGCTATTTCCAAAAAATTAGTTTTTGCCAACTTTTCTGGTCTGCTCCCCCATTGTGCATCGACCAGATATTCACTAACTCGCAAAATCGCAGTGAGAAGAGGGTCGATACGCACCATCTATTTGTAGACTTTAAATAAGCTTTCCACAGCACGAGAAGTTGTCTATATGCCGCGATGTCTGAATTTGGTATACCTGCAAAACTAATACGGCTATGTAAAATGACGCTGAGCAGCACCACTACCTACGTCAGAATTGGGAAGGACCTCTCCGAGCCGTTTGACACGAGGTTTCAACATTATGGTTGAAAAGATAATTCAAGCTGTATAATTAAACGGGTCAGGCACCATCTCTTATAAGAGTGTGAAACTACTGGCGTTTGGCGATGACATTGACATCATTGACCTCAACAACAGCGCCGTTAGTTTTGCCTTTTCCAAGCTGGATAAAGGAGCAAAGCGAATGGGTCTGGAGGTGAACGAGACCTCTTGTCATCGAGGTCAGCTCATTCGCGTCTTGGCTCCCGCATCACTGTTGACAGTTACAATTTTGACAAAGTAGAGGACTTTGTTTATATTGGAACCAGCATTAACACCAACAACAATGTAGCCTCGAAATCCAACGAAGAATCACTCTTGCCAACAAGGGCTACTTTTGGAAAGATTTTGGGACCGCTACGTTTTTGCGACGGCGTAGACGAGCTTTCACTGTAATACAATAATATTTTAACCGGTTATAAACTATTATATGCAAACCTAAAACTAGGTGTTTTATTATATCACCTCCAGGCAATAAAATGGTCGACGTAGGCAACACCCTCCCATAATTAATATAATATACCACTCCAAATTTTCCAGCATCTAGGTCTCATAAAAACCTTGAAGCACCCTCAAAGCTTAACTTAAACCGCAGAGTAAGATGGAACTCCCAAGGGGTTTGCCAGCGAACACGCAATCGTCAATAAAGTACGGAGCCACAACGAAGTTCTCAAGTCGCTCGCCGGCAGCATTTGGGGTAAAGACAAAGAAACGTTGTTGTCAACATACAAGGCTCTGAATAGCATTCGCCGTGAGTCAATCACCGCCTTCATGAACTCACGCCCTGTGAATGATGTTATTGGACCCAAACCACCATCTATAGCAGATGAAGAGCTTCAGCTGCCTCGAAAGTCCCGCGTCGCTATCGCTCAATTAAGGTCTGGATATTGTAGTGCACACAACTCCTACTAATCCACACTCGACCCCGACATCGCAAATGAATGGTCGGCATGCGGAAATAGGCACGATACCAACCACCTATTGAAATACCCAACAAACCTACACATCTAACAGAAAAGAACTCATCTGTCGAACAGTGGATAGTTTAAATATAACGACCATGGGTAAGCTGATCTAGCAGAGTGTAGCTGCCCCACAACAACAGCATGGAAGGCTCAAAACATTTTGGAAAAAGTATGAAACCCGTTATTGCTGCTAAGGATAGATCAAGATTCTACTAATCCCATTATTTCTATAGATTATGGTTTTATAATATTAAAGCTAAAGCTAACCACGCATATTTCATGAAAAAGAACATATCTTACTTTTTTAATTGGTCGCAGAGAAAATACAACCATACATATTTAAAGAAATTTCGTCATATATTAAGTTTTTATCTATTAAATGTGCCTGTTAAAATACAATAAGCTAAACCGTGGAGAAACATGAAAAATTTTAAAAACATGTATTAACTGGAGTTGTAAACTGTAGTTGGCCGTAGGTTTATCTAAGTTATGTGTTCATATAAACCCAAGTTGTAACATTTATGCAAATATCTTTATAATGGACCCGTTTTATTGTACCCTGCATGCAAAAGAACGCTCCGTTAGCATTTTCCATGAAACATGTAATATGTTTGATGCTATTTAAAATAGGAAAATTTTTGGTTGATTGGCTATATATTTAAAAATACTATATAAATAGAAAAGAATCTGGCATTAAACTGAAATTTCCTATGTATTTCCTTAGGACTCATTCACAATAGCGCAGTTATCCTACCTAGTCTTCTTTTGCAACTCGGTTACAAAGAACCGGGCCTAATTTAACAAATTTTCATCAAAATTACAAACTAAAAAAAGGGTTTAGAAAAGTTTCGAGTGTGCAGTTTGGTAGCCAATTAAATTTCTGTATATTAAAGCGCGAGTTCCTAGTAACTGGGAATTACCGTTGATTTTTGAAAAATCTTACCGAAAATGTCTTCATATAAAAATGAATTTTTTTGAATCGTTATATGGAAGCAAATGCGACAAAAAAATTTTTTTTTAAAAGTTTGTATATTTTATGAAAATAAAAAATTAATTAGAGAAAATTTGCCAGTATATGGTGCGTTTATAGTTTGCAACGGAGTATAAACGGTGCGATTCACTAACTTTCAACGACCCGACAATCACAATTTTGGTTGTTGTTGTCGTATCAGCATAAAACATTCCCCAAAAAATGTTGGGTAATGCTGCTGTCCTTGGCCGGATATAAATGCGGGTCGTTCCGGTATCGTAGAACCTACTGTCGTGGGAACGTCGCAATTTTGGTCGACAATATTAGTGCTGCCTTTTTATATTTATTCAAAGAGACAATCAAACATTGTCAAAATAAGCGAAACCCACAAAGAGGAATAAACAAAACAAAAAAATTATTACGTGCTACTGACTAATATTTGGAGTGGCTTATTATTATATTAATTAAGGTAAGTAAAATAATATATTAGTTTGTTTCAAATTATTATATATTTGTTGTTAAACATTGATTTAGAGGGGAATCGGCGGCTCCTAAATAAACAGTAGCCAACTTTCGGTTCCAGGCCTCGGTAATCTATGTGTACAACAGTTTTCATCGGTTATCGAATTCAAATGAATGGACTTCTTTTACAATGTCAAGGATACAGGTATTGTGTAATTCTAATTGATCGTTTTTCCAGGTGGGCGGAAGCTTTCCCTATAACGGATCAAACGGCAGATACGGCCGATAAACCATTTTATACCGCCTGGATATGAAGGTTTGGTTTAGTAAAAATCATTACAAAAGACCCAGGTTCGCAATTCGAATCGGAATTGTTTAGTCCACTTCTTAAATTCGTGGGGACTGAACGCCTCAGCACTATCATCCTGCGTATAATGACCACATCGAACGCTGGCACCGCTCCTTGAAATCAGCAATCATAGGCCACAACTCGAGATTTAACTGGGTCGATACTTTGCCGACAGTACTTGGTTACTTACACTCATATTTTTCTTCGTAAGGGCGTTGAATACTTTCAGGGCTGGAGCATTTTCGTCCATTTGCACGACATGTCCCAGCCAACGTGGCCGCTGTATTTTAATTCTCTGGACTATGTCTATGTCGCGGTAAAGCTAATCGCTTATCGTTCTATTTTCTGCGGTACTCGCCATTGCAAAGACGTAGAGGTCCATAAATCTTTCTTTCGGGCACTCCAAGGGCTGTCTCATCCGACACTGACATTGTCCATACTTCAACGCCATACAATAGTACGGGCCGATGATATCGATATCAACAGCATACGTCAGAGACTGCACGCTCTCATAAAATATGGTACCTGACCGGTTTAATTCTGCAACTCGAATTATCTTTTCTAACGCAAGTTTAAAGAAGTCGCTAGAAAGAGAGTCACCCTATCTGAAACCTCTTTTGGTTTCAACTCCTTCCCTATTCTGACGGAGCTGGTGGTTCAACGTCATATACAAAGCCGTATTAGTTTTGTTGGGATACAAAATTCATACATTGCGGCAAATAGGCAGCTTCTTCTCGTGCTATCGAAAGCGGATTTCAAGTCGACAAAATGATGGTGTGTGTATATTCTTTTGCTCGATGGTAGATTTGCCAGATTTGCTAAAGTCACACTGATAAGGTCCAGTCAGTTCCTTCACGGTGGGCTTCAGTCGTTCAGACAATACGCTCGACAGAACCTTATATGCTATGCTAAGAAGACTGATCCCGCGGTAATTGGCGTATATTGCAGGATCTCCCTATTTGTGTATTGGGCAGAATACACTTAAATTCCAATCAGGTGGCATGCGTTCGTCCGACCATATTTGACAAATGAGCTGGTGCATGCACTTTACCAGCCCCTTGCCGCCGCACTTGAATAGCTCTGCTGGCAGTTCATCAGCACCAGCGGCTTTATCATTTTTTAGCCGCGCTATGGCCGTTCGAGTTTCGTCCATGTCGAGTAACGGTACTTCGACTCCGTCTTCATTGGTTGGAGGTTCGTGTTCATCGTCTTCGATATTTTCCGCGTCACTATTATTAAACAGCGTGACGAGGTAGTACCTCCACAGTTTGAATGTAATCTGCATGTCGGTCATCAGGTCGCCGTTCTTAATCTTACGGGAAATTCAGTACCTGGCTGCGTAATATCTCTCTCAGCACATTTATATAGCCGCTTGCTCCAAGTCAGACGCCCGCTCACAGTCGCACCTACTGATGAACAGACCCTGATGGTTCGACTTCTCACTTTAGCTCACACCAAAAGGGATGTTCGGGAGCTACCCAGAGGGCACTTGGGTGAAATCACCCGGGGGTTGTGAGCTGCTTGAAACGCATGGAGAAGGTGAATGCCGATCAGAGATTTTCTACTCACGGTTCCATCCTACATCACCTGTTCACCCTATCGGTAGAGAGAGGGCAGATAGCTTGAAGAAATAGTCGATATTAGCGGCAGCGATCGTTTCTACAGGATGAAGTAGTCGGGAGCGTGCGGAGTCAGCGTCGGAGAAACTGGTGGGCAACGGTATGTGTCCTAGCAGTACAGCAGGTGGCTCTCATCAGCAGGTATGTGCTCTAGCAGCACAGTAGTAGGTGTACTGGTAGCACGGCGGGTTGCTCTTCTTCCCAATAGTGCGTGGAAACATACGGATACCAAGCAGACTAGTTATAAACATCACTGGTTACCACCGTTCCCGTAGTCGTACACTACATTAGTAGGGGCTTTGACAAAAATAATTTTAATCATTTAAGGAAACGTAACTTAGTCATATCCGGAATACTTTGACATAATCAATTTCTCAACATGTCCACGCGCAAAAATTATATTTTCTAGGTATTGTTGAATTAATTGATGTAATTATTTAGTCAAAAAAAAACTTCTTGAAAATAAAATTCAAGATGCCATTCAATTTGGGAAGCGTACGTTCAATAGATGTGTTTTATTTATATTTTTTTTGAGTTTTTTAAGGTCAAGAGGGCAAGAGCTTCGTAAAGCTCTTTTTTGAATAATAAAATTAATGTGTTACAAAATTTAAAAAATGTACAATCGATGTGTGTGGAATTAAACTAAGCCCATAAGACAGCGATAGTATCGAAGTAGCCTATTTTTCGCGGGAGTTATGTAAAGGAAGTTGGGATAGAAAAATTTAAAGACCTTAAAATGAATTTAAGAAACATTTGTTCACCCTTTTAACGCTCGTTGTAGCAAATTGGTGCTCAAATATCCAAATAAGTGTAACGTTTTCTTATCTACACCGAAAAAATGCGATAAGTAATGTAAAGAACAGAGAAAATTCAAGTAAGCCGTTTCACAAAACCTAAGAGCTAAGAAAATTAATGTGAACTGAGAAATGCAAATGTGAGTGAAAATAACTAAGAGGACAATGATACCAGGCCCCTGTGCCGCGAGCGTCTTTAAATTACATTTCACAAATTTAAATGAACTGCCTAACTTAGGGAATGTTCATTTGGTTTGAATGTTTTCAATAAAATAATAAAAATGCGGATAGATCATGTAAACAAAAATTGTATTCGAATTTTTATAACATGCAAAATGAACTCTAAAGCACACGAGTATCTGACTGGGTTTTGTTTTAACGCACTTGTATTTCACTGGGTAGGCGCCGCACAGTGGGCTGAAAGACCCCAGTAGCAGACTTAGATACATCAAGTAATTACTTGTTAATAGGCCCATTTCTTTATACCCGAGTTGCAAAAGAACGATCCGACTCGGATACAATTTCCTTTAGTTGCAAAAGCGATCCTGTTAGCCTCTTTCATGGAAGTTGCGATTTGCTTAGTGCTATTTAAGAACGGAAAATAGTTGAGCCAGCTACTTTTAGGTTTATGTAGTCATGTGATTTGACACCGTTGGACTACTTTCTTTGGGGTTATTTGAAAGAAAAGGTGTACGTCGATAAGCCAGCAAAAATTCAAGAGCTAAAGGATGAGGTAATTCGGTACATTAACGGCATAGAACCTCAATTATGCCTCAGCGTCATCGGAAATTTGGAACATCGGATGGAGGTGTGACGCCGAGGTCGCGGCGGATATTTGGCAGATATTTTGTTCCATACATAATTGAACCACCCCATATTATCATAATGAAAAGAAATTACAATAATTCCCAAAATAATTTGTGTTTTATTCAAAATCAACATCGGCCCTTAAAATTTAACCACCCTTTATATTTACAAATACTACGGAAATAAAAACGAATTAAATCTAAATTTCCCATGTATTTTCTTAGAGCTAATTCATAATAGCGCAGTTTTTTCACTACATCTCAGGTCGGATATTTACCGAGTTGGCTCAACTCGGATATTTTTCCGAGTTAGTGTTATTGCTTTACATGCATTTTGTTATCCTATCTAATGCTCTTTTGCAACTATTGAAAAAAAAAACAATGATGGATTTCGATTTTTATCCTTATAGCGAAACGTTTTTATATGTGAACATTTTGTCATAACACTTTAAGTAGTTATAATATTATGCGCAATTTAAGATAAAACTGTATAGGAAAAATTACAACAAAAGATATCGCAAAAGTAGGCAAATTCGTCGAATTTTCAAGAACACTTTCCACTGTTTAGCCAGATTAAAAAAATATATATGTATATTGAGTATGCAGTTTTTAGCCCACTGAATTTCAATAAAACAAAAAGAAGTTTGAGAAACTTGTGAATGCATGCTTTTCTGTAGATGTTCTGTGTGTTCTTCCATATTCATTTGCATAGTTTTAATACACCTGAAATTAACAATTAACTAATAAAAGTCATAATAAAGCATAACATAGCAAACATAACAAAAGCTAACATCACAACTATTTAAAAAATAATTAGATTTTCTAGGTGCGTTAAAAGTGCAATAAGGAATTCTAGAATTGAAAGATTTAAATGGTTTACCTATTGATAAAAGATTATCAAGAAAAAGTGCGTCATATAACGTAATCCAAATTGAAAAGGGCTTGAGGCATATACGGTTCGAATGCACCGAAGTAACCTAATTAAAACCCGGGGTTCTTCTAATCAAAGTACTAAATCTTAAAGCAACGGAAAAATTCATAAAAGCCACTTACATCGATATACTTATGAAGTACTTATAAAGACCACGGCACTCAAATCCCTCAACTCAACAGAAGGCCGAAATTTTCCTAGGAACATCATAAATCTCACCGACAAAGAATTGGTTGAAGGTTTAGCTAGAGAAAAAATCAATGAGGTCAGGAAGTTTTCAAAAAAGTCGACGGCAGAATAGTATACACTGTTACGTTTGACCTCATCCGTAGACATGGTAAAATGAAACTTGACTGGGAAATGGTAAATGTACCAGAACACATTCCGAACCCGATGAAATGCAGACACTGCCATAACGAAACTATCAACTGCTGTAACGAAACTCACCGCTCCGATGGCTCTATATGCCCAAGATTTCTCAAACACTAATCAGTGAACAAAATTAAAATCGAATAGAGATGTACAATACGTAAGGCCTGGAAAGTCTACAACATCAATGCGATAGTATACCAAATCGAGCCTTTTAAGAAAAAAAATAAGCAAGACAACGCTCTCACAAATGGTAAAAAATAGCATACCAACAAATGAAACAAACCAAAGCACAGAAGGAAAAGTGAATAATAATACCTAACTAACATCATCATATTCAAACAAATAAAACACAATCGAAAATAACAACGCCCAAAGAATTGAACATCACTCAACAATAGAGAGCTTAAGTCAAAACCATATAGTTTCAACATCAAAAGAAAAAACCTTCACCCCTGAAGCAGTAGACGAAACACCATCAAGCACACATGGAAAGCATAACACCAAAAGCCTCTGCAATGACACAGAGATGTCTTGCACACAAATATTCAACAAATTTCTCCAAATACTACACAGAAAAATAAACACTAAATACAAATACAACACACAAATGAACACTGGCGTACACATAACCAAACTTCAATGGAATATTCAAGGATTCATGAAAAATAAACTCGGTTTTGAATACCTGGTACCAAAGTATAACCCATAAATCATTCTCTTCAAAAATCGCATATAGTCAATAAAAACACACAATTTCTTCACTTCCCAAATGACAAAATTTTTTTAACATAACAAGAACTTCACCAACGCAAAATCAGGAATTGTTATCCTTATCAAAAACTCGTTAAATGCATCAAATCATATAACTTCCAACAAAGAGCTAGTACATGAGATGATTCGTTCCCGCGACAGTCGGTTCTACGATACCGGACCGACCCAGATGTACATATATCCGGCCAAGGACTGTCACTTCAGCAGCATTCCTCAAAAAAATTTTCAACTCACAGGCACACATCTACATACAACACATCACCAAATATTGAGCACACGAAACAAAAATGACAAGGTCGCAATAAAACATCCGACATGCCGAAACAAAAACGCACACATATGCTCTAACAGTCTCAGTGTTGTAAAATATGTATCTTTTTGCACTGGATCAAACGATAACAAGAAAAAATCACCATTGTATGGATATCTGGCCATATTGGTATAATAGGCAATGAACTGGCTGATGAGGCAGCTAAAAATAGCAATTCCTATGCCGCTCATAATGGAAGTGTCAAGATTAGACACAATAATAGCCCACTATCACAAAGCTTTATAAAAAAAAATAACAAAACTATCTTTGGCAATACTCCACCTCTTTCTTAAAAACACACCATAACTAACACATAAGATTGCACTACAATAAACATTTTACCAGAGATGGCTGCATTAAATTATCGGGAATGAGATTTGGAGTAACAAAATTCACGATACAACAACACTTTAGCGGAGTAGGACTAGCAGTCTGCACCCAGTGCAACACGCCACTCTCCGTACAAAATATATTCAAATACTGTACTCTATCGGGAAACCAAACTAATATAAAAAGAATACTATACTGCAGCAAAGACGACACTATCAAAAACATTAACGAAATCTAATCAAAACACAAGATCCACGAAGTCTAAATCACAGGCAGGGTAAATCGGCCTAATAGCCCAGCTCCCTTCGTAATAATCAAAATTTATTTATAAAATATAATTAAAAAATGTATTTATTTATACCTTATACATATACTATATTTGTAAGTATTGAAATTATGTATGAAAATCCATTAGATAGTTCTATAGTCGAGATTTTCAGAAAATCCATATTTAAGGTTCGAATTAGGTTAAATCTAATAAGCTTTGTGCTGTTAGAAACAATCCCACTTAGGGCCGTTTTCTCAGCAAATTTAACATCCAGTTTCATGATTCACACAGTAACAGCCAATCGAAAAAAAGGCCCTTGGTCAGACTCGAGAAAAAGTTGACTCTTAAATTAAAATGAGAATGCTTCTTCCTGAAATCGCCTTCAATGCTTTTGTGCATATGTATTTTTAATTTATTTCATCACTCTTTACTTGCATTTTTTCTCTTTGGTTTCTATGATGTGGTTAGTTTCGTTTGTCTGTAACTGAAAGTTTCAGTTTTTCTTTTACAGCTTCACACATTTTGTAGAAATCAGCAAACAATCGACTCAGCCGAGCTGCACTTGTAAAACCAAGTGCAATCATAAACATGACCCACTCAACAAACAAACATGTGGGGCACAGACGGAGTCAGCACAACTGTGACTGAAATTAATGTTGTAAACATTACCAGTACAACAATACATGGGAACCACCCGCTAAATTCAGCGTCAGCACGCGGTCGCAGCGAAGCACCATGAATTTACCACGCAGCAGAAACACAGACGTTACGCAGCAAAATGCAGTTGCAGCGCAGGCATAATTAAGTATAAATATTAAGATTATTGTAACTTAGTTTTAGATTCAATTCTCATCACAATAAACGCGGTCGTGCTGACATTCCCAGCACCCGAAAAACGTAAACTCGTGTTTTATTCACCAAACGCGGACGTGCTGTATTCCATACAGCCCGCGGATAATAAATGCAACACGAAGTGAATTAACTTATATAAGTACATATATATGTATGTACATATATTGTACATACATATGCAATAATACTTACTTTAAATATCCTATTAAATGTTTACTAATAATATTACAGCAACAAGTAGAAATTTTGGAATACAAATGCCGTCTTGCAATCGTATGAAAATTTTTACGTTTACGCTAAATAAGTTACGTTCCCTGAACTCATAATACCAAATTACGATATAGTGGATACGTTTACTTTTCGTGTAATGCCAAATATTCACTTTTACGTGACGAGGTTACATTTCCAACAACAACTTGTATGTGATTTAACTTGTTTACGAACTAATTTTTCCATTTAATCCATTAGCCATTTAGCACGTTTAAGGCTTCAATTTAAATGCGGTATTAATTTTGAATCATGAACACGGTAAATGTTTTTGTACTATTACTACTACTGCTACAACTGTATATGTATTATTGAATCATGAACAAAATTGAAATAATAAAAATTCTAGAAACAATGTCAAACGCAGCCAGCAATAGAGCAATGAAGAACACCAAATCAGCATATTTCACTCAACTGCCAGAGGGAGTCACGATAGTCTTATATGGCGATGATTGCTCGATAATGGTCACTGGCAATGAAATTGATGACCAGTGTTCGACCTTGCTCGTTTCTTCGCGGGCAGAAACTTGGCATTGTCCATACAAAGTCCTCGGCGACCCTCTTCACCACCTGGATAAAGAATACCAGACGGGATTCCAACACCCATGTCGATGGCACCCCCATTCCGACGGTTAATCACCCCAGGATTTTGGGGGTTACATTTGACAGCCTGCTCTCCTTCTCTGCGCACACTACCGAAATCACCAACAAAGTACAGAGCCGCAACAAAGTCCTCAAGTCGTTCGCCGGCAGGACTTGGGGCAAAGACAAAGAAACGTTGTTGGCAACACACAAGGCGATTGCCAGGCCGGTAATAAACTATGTTGCACCAGTGTGGTCGCCGGGATCCAGTAGGACACAGTGTATGAGGCTGCAGATCTGCCAGAACACAGCGACAGCATCTGCACACTTCATCCTTTCACAAGTGGTAAAAACACTGGAGGCTCCCATATTTTACAACCCACCTCTCCCCGGCGGTGCAAAGCACAACAACAGCACTTAACGTCATAAACACGTAGGTGAACTACGGTCTAAACCCTAACCGTCCCTGCGGGAGAACCGTCCTAGTAGCGTTAGATTTGTCCAAGGACTTCGACACTGTCAGCCCCGCAACGCTACTAGGCGACCTCGTTCCTACGATACCGGTTCGACCCGGATTTATATCCGGCCAAGGACTGTCACTTCAGCATCATTCCCCATAAGCTTATGGGAAATGTCTTATGTTGTAACATCAACAACAACAACAAGTCGACGTGGAGACAACAACTCTCTAACAGGTATTGAAGCGGTAGACTGGAATTACCTGTGTGGTCGACAGCCATCGGTATGCTTTATAGATGCTAACTCTAAATTGAGAAGAGTTAAAAAGGGGGTTCCGCAGGATGGCGTCCCCTCCCCGATGCTATTTAACTTCTACCTCTCAAAGCTCCCTCAACCGCCAGAGGGAGCCACCGTCGTCTCGTATGCCGATGACTACTCGATTGTAAAAAATGAACTCAGCTTTTAAACTATAAATTCGTTTATTATAGCAATTTATATTGTGACACGATGATTATTTAAAATACAATGCAAATTAAATTAAATATTTTGCAAATTGTTGAACTCTTTCGTTCATGTTGTTTCTAGACAGTATTCGACTTGCTTCTGCCCATTCTTGCTTAGGCTCGCTCAAGAATATAGTTCTATGATCTTTTTTTTTTGTACTTTATTCGTTTTGATGACTTATCTTTCCAATTTTAGAGTAAAGTATGGGGTAGCCATTGCGTACAAACTTACATCCCACCCCCGTAAATCTCTTTAGGATTCACGAAGTTGTAAAACTGCTAATTTGGATCTGGGCCGACGAAGTACTCATGTGACTGTCTTAACATCTACAAAACGCACTTGCCCATCTTTAGCCGGATACACCTTGATGACGATTCCCTTTTGCCAACGACCCCTGGGTATAGTGGGATCACGAATTACGACTACATGATCCACCTGTGGACATTTCGTTGCCTCAAACCACTTCTGCCGAAGATGGTAAAAACTCGACGGTCCATCGCTTCCACAAACGATTTTGCGCAATGCGCTACTGCTTCCTCAGGCAAATTTTGGCATCGACAAAAAGTGGTTAGGGGTCAATGGTTCGTCTTCTAACGTAGTGAGCGGAATATTGGTCAACGGAGGAGAATTAATAATATTTTCTGCTTCAATCAAAATGATTTGCAATGTTTCCACTCTGGGTGTTACTTCATATAGTGCCTTGAGGAGCAAACATTTTACGATATGGATCAAAAGCTCCCAACATCCACCTGAGCTCGGATTAGCTGGGCCTTTTTTAACAACCTCGCCCTCAATTGTTGAACGTCTAGTAGTTGTTCGTAGTAGTTTTTGGGCTCCAAGAAATTCGTGACATTATCATTGCACTGGTGTACCACGACGGTTAGCGAAATTCCTCAGGCAAATCAGAAATGCATCTGTAGAAAGGTCTGCTGCGAGCTCAATATGTACTGTTGCCGGCGTCTAATCGTAACTGTTAGTGGCTCGAATAAATCCACGCCTATGTAGGTAAAGGGGCGCACATACGGCGTGACGCGATCCTCTGGTAATGGAGCCAACAATTGGAGCACCGGTTAAGCTCGATCGAGTTGGCACAATGAACAATCCTTCGCACTTGAATTAACCCATCTTCTGATAAATATAGCAACAGTGAATACAAATTTACAAATTAATTTTTCTGCTGCATCTATTTCCATGACTGTTAACAACCCTTTCATCTTCTCTTGCATTTGGTCATTACTTCGTGACCGTAATAAAATGCGTTAAAACGTAATACTCACGCAACGGTGTTCTTAACTTTTATATTTATATAATGAAAAATGGTTATAATCGATTGACTGTTTTTGAACTAACAATTCTGGTTATACTTCTTCTGCTGACGTGTCAACGTGGCGTGACGTGCCGAATATTGGCCATGCCATTTCTTCTTTCCTTACAAAATCTGGTCCCTTAAACCATCGCAATTAATTTTGGATGGAGTCGGGATCCAACGCCATTGTGACGGATTAGAAGCGCATACAATATTAGAAGAGATTCTGTGTCCAACGATGGATTTGTACTTCCTATTTTTTGACTGCATTCAGTACCACACAGTTCTGGAATCTGTCCAAAACGTTACACTCGTTATGATAACTGCAGCAATAACGTCTGACCGGTATCCACAAACATGTGCAATTGCACGTCTCTGCTTAAATTTGTGGAATCCGCGCCACCAGTGCTAGTTGGGTGTCATTAAAGCTGCATACCAAGTCATCGACGTAATGTCTCTCGACAATTGCGTTTACCGCCTCCGGAAACTGCTTCTTAAATCGTAGGGCGTTGTGGTTCTTGTTGAACTCCGCACAAGGCGACCACGTGGCTTCGAAAGTCATCGACGACGTCGTACTTGCCTCGTTTGAGGGATTGACGTCACAACGTGCTCTTAAAAAGTTACTTTTTCAGAGTTTTGAGTGATTTTTACAAAAAGTTAAACACAGAATAATAAATGTGAAGTGCTTAGCTTTGTATTTTAGCAGCTGCAGTGCAAATAAAACGCCCAAGTGCAATTATCACCTTCCTTTTCTTCTCCCTTTCCTGTGGCAGCAACCGCTGTAACGTGTACGCTTCCGGCGTTGTCGTAATCTGGTTTTCTATCATTCTTGTCCCGAGACCACAATAGTAGTAGCTTACATGATATTCCGAGCTCGCTTGACATCTTCACTTTTAATTGACAGACCGGCCCCGTCCGAATTTAGAGGTGGCGAAAAACGCAGCAACTAACTGATTAAACTCATCTGACGTTTCCATTTCGTGAACATGTAACACTACTGGCAATGGCACGCCTGACAACTTTGGAGGACCGTAGGCAATCCACCCAAGATTTCTTCTTATGGCTAATGGACTGTCTTCTTTCGCTTGAACCGTAGCTAATGTGGCCGTCAAGTGCAAGCAGCATAACTGGCCTCTTCAATCGGCAATGAGTCAAAGTAACTAAATTCGGAAAGATTGTGTCGGTAAATTCAATTGCTTCACTGCGTGTACATTTTTGGTGTGAACCTCTCCTTGTCACTACGATTTTCGATTTTAAACTTCTTTGTCGAACCACTGAAGGGTTAATGTGCATGCCTGCCCTTTTAGCCCTAATTTGATCGCCACACCCGATTCTACCAATTTCTAGCTTTCCATTTGGTCAATAAACATTGACCGGCAACACCTTAAATAATTGGCTAGAGTTCAAGTTGGGTGTCGAGCAATTTAAAACTGGCTGTATTGATTCGCTCGATGGCGTTTGTTCCACCCTAACTTCATGTATACTGGCATAATGGAACCGTCGACATTCACCATTGTTTCTTCGAGCGGCAGCTTGATATATTATGTCCTTTGCGTAGACAAGCAAAGCATAACTTTTCCTTCTTAACTATATCCCACCGATCTTTCACACTAAGAGACTGATGGAATCTTTGACAACTGCCAATCCCATGGGCCCTATGGCAACAATAACACTCCAAGCCGATGATAGTGTTCTCGTTGAAATGCATAACTCGACGTGGTGGTTGATTAGTTTTTGTAACCGACGATGACGTTGATAGTGTAGTAGCAACTCGAGCGAACTCAGTTACCCAAGTTGCAAAGTCGCTGATTGTTGGATATGGCTTAATGGTTAATGGCTTGACTTGCCCATACTTCGTAAATCATACAATTTCTCCGCTTCCGTTTCCATTACTCTGTTCTCATTGTTGTTTACTGATGGCGTGGGATCTTCTCATATCTGCACCGGCAATGTGTCTGCCAGTAATTGCTGACGAAGATTACTGATCTCCCTCTGCTGCTCCTCGCCGTTGTGTCGAATTTCATCCGTTGAGGCTTTTAGGGATCTCATCACCACGATTAACGTTGCCAATTAGTCTGGTGCTGCTTGCGGTACATTTTCCGTCATGATACTGATATTTTCTTCTTCAACCAGCTGTTGTTATTGTTCGCTTCTCAAATAATAATTTTTTTGAATTTGCTCTACCTCCTTTCGTACGAATAAATTTCTTGCCGCCACACAAGTAAAAAATGGCGGGCTGTGCAAATTTTCCAGTAACGGCGTCGAACTTTCTTAAATCTTCTGGCTGCAGAAGCAATTGATTTCAAGAAAACGTGTAAAAAATTAAATCAGCTTTTAAACTACAAATTCGTTTATGTTGTCAACTTATTTTGAGATACGATGATTAGTTAAAATACAATGGAAATATTTTGCAAATTGTTGAAGTCTTTCGTTCGTGTTGTTTCTTGACTCTATTCGACTTGCTTCTGCCCGTTCTAGCTTCGGCTCGTTCAAGAACATGATTCAATGATGAAAGGTTTGATATATAAATAGCTTTGCTCCTCACCCTTCAGGTGTCGTCTCCTTTAGCTAAAACAGTGCTACTTCTGTGGAAATTAATGTGTGAATCTTATCAAATATTTTTAAATAGTAGTAAAATTAAAAAACAAACAATAAGGAATCGGTTTGTGTTGTTGTTGTTGTTGTTGTAGCGGCTAGTCGCGCCCCGTACAGAGCGGATTCACCCATGGTCGTTGTCGTCGAACTCATCTAGGGGGAGGCCCAGGAAACGTGCAGTTTCGATAGGGTTGGACCAGAGGGAGAGGGGGGTTAGATGAGTGGGTTTGAGAGGGCATGTGAATAGGTGGTTGGTGTCGTGCGGAGAATCTCCACATGCCGGACATGTGTTGGGTATGTCGGGGTTGATTCTGGATAAGTAGGAGTTGAGCCTGCTACAGTATCCAGATCGTAGTTGTGCCAGAGTGACGCGGGACTCGCGGGGCAGCAGGGACTCCTTATCTGCTACAGGTGGTGGTTGGACTCCGATGACTGCATTTGCCTGGCGGGAGTCAATGATGTTCGTGACTGTGTCTCTGTGGATGTTGCTTAGGACCCGCCGGTACGCCTCCGGATCCAGCGGTTGTGTGATGAGTGGCTGGATCTCGTCCTTTAGTTCTAGTAGATGTCTTCTAATGTGCCTGGGGGGCAGTTCCACTGCAAGCAGGTGCCCGTTTGGATGCCCCGAGCGGTGACATCCAGCAAGGAACCGCTTGCTGAGCATGAGGTTGTGCTCCTTAACTCGGAGCACATTGACCTCTTGGTGGAGATGCTCCTCAGGCGACATCAGAAGACATCCCGTCACCGTGCGGAGTGCGGCGTTCTGGCAGGTCTGCAGCTTCGTCCATTGTGTCCTGCTGGTTCCCGGCGACCAAACTGGCGCAGCATAGTTTATTATAATCCATTCCCACGACAGTCGGTTCTACGCCAGTGGCGGCGCTGCCAAACAACACCATAAGGCAGTCCAACGTGCCAATGCATGTGCAGCAGGGACCAGGTGGGCAACATCACCCTTCCCTCACACCTCTCCGCGACGACTCTACCGAGGCAAACGAGACTCCTTCAGGTGAACTGCACTGGGCTGCAGGGCAAGATTGAGGAGATAACCGACTTTATGAGTCGGCATAATCTGTCAATAGCTGCGATCCAGGAAACGAAACTGCACAGCAACTCAACAAGGCTACAATGTGCATCGTAAGGATCGCGAGCGAGGTAATGGTGGTGGCTTAGCATTCATCACCCACCACATTGTGCAGTATCGTCTGATTGAAGAAGACATCGAACGCAGGGACACTACCTTAGAATGTCAAGGAATAGCTGTCCGGTCAGGCGATGTCGAGCTCGAAATATTTAATATTTATATACCCCCTGTCACCTGCTGCCCGGCAGGATATCACTCTGACATAAGTGCGCTCCTCAGAGGTGAAACCCGATTGGTAGTTGGTGACTTTAACGCGCACCACGATCTCTGGCATTCAAGCCTACCAGCTGATCGTAGGGGAAACGATTTGGCAGAGCTGATAGACGATTCGACATTCTGCACGATGAACGATGATGCCCCTACCAGGAATATGGGTAGTTGCAGCAGCTCGCCTGACCTAACGATAGCTAGCGCAGGTCTGATAAATAGCATAACGTGGCGACCTATGCTATCGCTTGCATCAGACCACCTAGCTATAATCATCTCGATTGACAGACCTGCTGACTTTGTCTCCGCGGACCATCGGACCTATATCAACTTTAAAAAGGCTGACTGGGTCAGGTTCGCGGAGTTCACCGAAAATGCCTTCAGGTCTCTTCCCGCTCCCACCGACGTTCGAAAAGGCGAACATAAGTTCCGCAAGGTGGTTGCGTCAGCTGCGGCCCGCTTCATTCCGGCAGGGAGGATCCCTGAGATCCGTCCCAACTTCCCGGCTGAAGCGGCCGCTCTAGCGAACGAACGCGACCACCTTCGCCGCTCCGATCCCCGTAATCCTAACATTCAGGATTTAAACGTGGAGATTCGGAGGCTGGTGGACCAACACAAGCGGAACAAGTGGGAGGAGCATCTGAAGTCCTGTAATCTGGTCACGGGTGTTGGTAAGCTTTGGTCTACCGTGAAGTCCTTATCCAACCCGACGAAGCACGACGACTGAGTGGAAATTTCATTCGGGGATCGTGCCTCGTCGGACCCGAAGAGATGCGCGAGCTATTTTAGCCGACAGTTTATACTGCATCCTTCGGGGGATAGGACCAAGCGGAAGGTGACCAGGAGGCTGCGCAAATTACCGAACAACAGCGCGCCTCTTACCTTCACTTGTGGCGAGGTAAAGGAGGTCATCGGGAAGGCGAAAGCCTCCAAGGCCATTGGCCCTGACGGGCTAAGCGTGTTGATGCTAAAAAATTTAGGCCCCGCGGGAGTTGAGTTCCTCACCGGGATCCTCAATTTGTCTATGGCCACCCTCATCATTCCAGACATCTGGAAGGTTGGGAGGGTGGTCCCACTACTGAAACCAGGGAAACCGGCCGACAAGGGTGATTCCTATCGGCCAATTTCCCTGCTTTCACCTGTGGTAAAGACACTTGAGGCCCTACTCCTCCCGTATTATACATACCACCTTGGGTCAGCTAAGCATCAACATGGCTTCCGGAAAGTGCACAGCACAACAACAGCACTTAATGCCATAAACACGCAGGTGAACCGCGGTCTTAACCAAAACCGCCCCTGCGAGAGAACTGTCCTAGTAGCGTTGGACCTGTCGAAAGCTTTCGACACAGTCAGTCACTCCTCGCTACTAGCTGACGTGGAAGCGTCAACTCTCCCGCAGGGACTGAAACGGTGGACCGCGAATTACCTGTGTGGTCGTCAATCATCGGTATGGTTTAGAGATACAACATCGAAACCAAGGAGGATTAAACAAGGGGTACCGCAGGGTGGCGTCCTGTCCCCATTACTGTTTAATCACTACATCTCCAAGCTCCCTCAACCGCCAGAGGGAGTCACGATTGTCTCCTATGCTGATGATTGCTCGATAATGGCAACCGGCAATGCAATTGATGATCTGTGTTTGAAAGTGAACGGATATCTCTCGGATCTTGCCCACTTTTTCACTAGCAGAAACCTGGCGCTGTCCCCTGCCAAGTCCTCGGCGACCCTTTTTACCACCTGGACGAAGGAGGTCAGGCTGGATCTTAACATCCACATCGATGGCACCCCCATTCCGACGGTTAACCACCCGAAGATTCTGGGGGTGACTTTCGACAGCCTGCTCTCCTTCTCCGCGCACACTACCGCAATCGCCAATAGAGTACAGAGCCGCAACAATGTCCTCAAGTCGCTCGCCGGCAGCTCTTGGGGCAAAGACAAAGAAACGTTGTTGGCAACATACAAGGCGATTGGCCGGCCGGTAATAAACTATGCTGCGCCAGTTTGGTCGCCGGGAACCAGCAGGACACAATGGACGAAGCTGCAGACCTGCCAGAACGCCGCACTCCGCACGGTGACGGGATGTCTTCTGATGTCGCCTGAGGAGCATCTCCACCAAGAGGTCAATGTGCTCCGAGTTAAGGAGCACAACCTCATGCTCAGCAAGCGGTTCCTTGCTGGATGTCACCGCTCGGGGCATCCAAACGGGCACCTGCTTGCAGTGGAACTGCCCCCCAGGCACATTAGAAGACATCTACTAGAACTAAAGGACGAGATCCAGCCACTCATCACACAACCGCTGGATCCGGAGGCGTACCGGCGGGTCCTAAGCAACATCCACAGAGACACAGTCACGAACATCATTGACTCCCGCCAGGCAAATGCAGTCATCGGAGCCCAACCACCACCTGTAGCAGATAAGGAGTCCCTGCTGCCCCGCGAGTCCCGCGTCACTCTGGCACAACTACGATCTGGATACTGTAGCAGGCTCAACTCCTACTTATCCAGAATCAACCCCGACATACCCAACACATGTCCGGCATGTGGAGATTCTCCGCACGACACCAACCACCTATTCACATGCCCTCTCAAACCCACTCATCTAACCCCCCTCTCCCTCTGGTCCAACCCTGTCGAAACTGCAAGTTTTTCTGGGCCTCCCCCTAGATGAGTTTGACGACAACGACCATGGGTGAATCCGCTCTTTACGGGGCGCGACTAGCCGCTACAACAACAACAAGTGAATTACCACCTTTATGAAGTCTAGCCCTAAGAATGCTGTCATTGGAGTAAAACCACGACTCATAGCAGACAAAGAGCTTCAGCTGCCTCGAGAATCCCGCGTCACTCTGGCACAATTACGATCTGGATATTGTAGTAAGCTCAACTCCTAACTATCCAGAATCAACCCTGACATTCATACAACATATGTCCGGCATGTGGAGATTCTCCGTACGACACCAATCACCAATTCACATGCCCCAACAAACCCACTCATCTAACCCCCTCTTCATATGGTCCAACCCTACAATACCACAAAAACAACTATACAAACCCGAAATCCCTTGAAGCTAGCAACAGACATATCACTGAGAGCACGCAACAAAAATCTTCAAACAGCAATTTATGGCGTATAAAAACAGCTTAGTACCTTAAGTCATCTTCTTCACAGACGCAACATCATCCAACGCAGTGGTAAAACAAATGGGTGACTTGTTCATCACAATTCGTTAAGCGTTGCTTCTACCCCAAGCCGGAAGTTACAATGCAGAGCTGGCAACAATAAAGTTTGCAATCAAACACCCAGCATACCGAAACAAAAGTGCACTCATATACCTTGATCGACAGTCTCAGTATTGTCAAATACCCCCACAAACCAACTCATTTATCCCCCTTCTCCTTATGGTTCAATACCGACGAAACTCCACGTTTCCAGGGCCTTCCCCTAAATGAGTTTGACAACAACGACCATGGTGCATCCGTTCCTCACAGGGCGGGACTAGCTACTACAATAACAGTAATAAAATTCTCCGTTCGATGTTATTGTGTCCCAGCAATTAAGATTGACTAAATACTTTAATCTTAAAGTGAATAATTTTTTCTTTCCTCATACCCTTGGGTTTCACTAACTACAATAGTTTTAAATTTAACGTAAGGGGTCGCAGTAATGTAACTGGTTGAGTCTAGGTTTACCTGTTGACAGAACAAAGACGTTGACGGCTATTTTTTAACGCTTTTGATAATATTCCCACAAATTTACGAAAAATGTGTTACTATTGTTACAACAACTGCCCACGCAGGAATACTATATACTGCGTAGCCGAATTTGGGAACAGAAGTGTTCCAAGTAAAAATTTTGCAAACCGGGTTTGAATTATCCATGTAGAGCCATACAAACTTTAAGGAAAATTTTGAATTTTACCGTTTATCTTTTTAATTTGTTAACTATATCCAAATATTATATTACTGATAGAATCGGTGAAAAATAGCCTTACTTTAGGTTTCTTTTTTGTTGAACTGTTGTTGTGGTAATATCATAAAACATTTCCTATAAAATTTTGGGGAATGCTGCTGAAGTCTGGTGTCGTAGAACCGACTGCCGAGGGAACGTTTGAACTGTCGGAATCTTTGTTTCTAGAATCACCTAAGAAATGTGTTAATGTATCAGTACAACTATTTTCAATCAAATTCCAAAACGAGAAAAAATCTAAAATATATTAATATAAATATATTTTCGCCTACGTTGACCAATAACTCCCATATTATCCAATACCTTTTTGTGCAAACAAAATGATTTCATCGAGTATTTGCAAAATTAACAAGTCACTGCCCGCTATTAACGTTATAAATATATTTTTATTCACAAGTCGGTGAAATATGTTGAAAGCTAGTAATTTTTTTAAATAGTCACATATTTATTCACAACACAATAAAGCATAGTATAATAACATTGCACTATACAATAAATATTCGATTTTTGTAGTGATGTCAAACATCTTTCGCTCCTAATTCAGTGTTCAGACAGGGAAACTTTTGTCGCGGCAACTCGTTACTTGTAGGTGAGAGAGGGACGGGGAAAGGGGAAGGCCACCGAGTTGATCGTGCTCGGGCGACACGCTTTGTGTTCTTATTCGTCTCAGTCGGCAGCTAAGAAATTTGACATTCCTTTTCATTTATAAATTCTTTCAATGGTTGCAGTTTTGTTGAGTTTTAAGTGAATACATACGGTAAGTTGGGAAATGAAGTTTTGTTCTTATTTTTTTGCGATTAAATATACACATGTGTATGCATATACTATACATATTAACGTAAATTATGTTAAAACTTCATTTTTCAACACCTTTTACTTATAATCACAAAATTTATCAGAATGGTAAATGCCGCTTAAGCGAAGCGTACAGAAATTTGCGAAAATGATATAAAATGAAATGCCAGAAAATCGCCTGTACAGAGTTGCTCTGTGTGAACGTGACGAGCAACACCAAAAGGGAAATCGCCGATAATAAGCAACAAAAGTTTCCCCGTTTGAACACTGTCTAAGAGTTACCAACTCTATTTTGAAATTATTCATTAGTGGCAAGGTATAATGACAATAAGGTGATGTCAGAAGCGACGTGTTTGTCAAGAATGATAGAATACAAGATTGCACCTTACCGTAGCGAAGTGACAGCTCTCGCCTATATTAAATAAGAATACAGGAAAGAGAAAATTTAATGACTCTCAATATTTCAGTGAAAGCTTATTTTACTTGTTCTAAATTGTAAAAATATGGATTTATGGGCAGATATTTAATAAATGAATATGGAAAACACTAAAAAAAGTTGCCCTTTTCCCTAATTTGTGAAAAAACCTTTGTTTAATTGAAGCTGAGAATTGCCAAACTTGTGAAAACCAAAGTAGCGGTACCTCTGAAGGCGTCACCTTCTGTATTCAGTCAGAGAACTTAGAAGTATGAGAAGCTGCAAATTTGTGGACTGCAAAAAATGTTGTCTGAAACGTTTCCAAACTGGGTTTCCCCACAGCTATTTAACAGCTCTATTCTGATACCCTCACAAAACTCACCGTACTGACTGTTGTGAGGTTTCTGACTATTGTGAGGTTACCCTTATGCTGGGGAAAATTTAAAAGCTCAAAAGCTCACAATTGTCAGATAATTCGTGATGAACGAACACGAACCTCACAACATAAAACAGCTGATTTTGTAGTACTTTTTTAATAAGTTTGTGTAAATTTGCGTGCGCTATCATTAAATAAATTGAAAAAACACAAATAATGGAAGAACTATTGCTTGTTTGTGCGGCAGTTCTGGAAGAGCAAGAGAATGCGGTGAAGAGAAGAAGTCTTTTAAAGAGCCTGCGAGATAAAAGTGATCCGTTTTCCATGGAGGATTCCATATTCGTACAAACATTTCGGTTCCCGAAATCTCTATGTCAATCGCTGATTGAAGAGTTGAAACCCTACGATGCTCAAAAGTCGGAGATGCCCTTCACGCTTCGATTCCTAGCGTGCCTTTATTTTTACTCCCATGGCTCTTACCAAAAATGCGTTGGAAATAGCTATTCCATTTCAATGAGTCAGTCATCAGTGTCCCGATCTCTGAACTTCATATCGAAGTGTATTGTAGACGTAAAGGGTAGCGAGATACATTTCCCATCAACTATGCAAGAGATCGCAGATGTGAAAAGAGGGTATGATTGAAATCATACGATTTTTTAATCTATAATATATATATGGTACATATTTACTTATAAATTCCTAGGTTTTATACAAAATTTGGAATGAAGGGCACAATCGGAGCAATCGATTGCACCCATGTTGGGATCGTATCACCAACAGCAACAGACGCCAGCACTCCCACTTCTCTCTTCATGAATAGAAAGGGGTTTTATAGCATAAATGTTGAAGCAGTATGTAAATGTTATTTCTTGTTTTGTTTTTAAATGTTAATGATTATTTAATATTACAGGTGTGTGATCATCAACTTGTGTTTACGGCAGTCAACGCCAAGTATCCAGGCTCTTGCCACGACTCTGGTATCTGGACCACATCCCCCACACGATTTCATTTGAGAAGAAACCACATCTCACAACATGATTCGTGGTTGTTAGGTGACCAGGGGTATCCATTGGAGCCTTGGCTTTTAACACCGGTGGCAGAACCTTCAAACGCCAGGGAAATTAAATTTAATAAGTTGCATGCCATAGCTCGTAACACTGTTGGAAGAGCTTTCGGTGTTCTAAAGTCTCGTTTTCGATGCCTTTCGAAACATCGCATACTCCATTATGGCCCCAAAAGTGCAGCGAATATTATATATGCTTGCACCATTCTCCACAATATACTTCTGAAGAATGGTGTAGCTGCTGACCTTGGGTTCATTGAAATCGATGAAGAATTGGAAAATTTCGAAATTCAGCACGAAGCCGAAGACATTTCCAATGCAAGTGAGGGTGCAAGAGTTATGGTGCCCACAGTCACCGACGCAAACGTACGCTACGTGTCAGCTGACACGATCAAACTTATGAGAGCGCCATGTAAATGCAAACTCATCAACGTGTTCGTGTGACGGGTACGCGCGGCGTGTACGTGTGTAAACTGAGAAATTTAGATTTTTGCCGTGAAGCCGTGTCAGCTGAGTGCTCTCTCACCGCACAGTGTTGCCAAGCAGAACTTTTTAAAATCATTAACAAAATAACCTTATAAAAATTTAAATTTTTATTAAATTAATTTAAAATCGATGTTTAATAATGTTAATTATAGATAAATTAACTATTTGCATTTGTTGGTTTTTGGCTTTGGTTTATTATACAATGAAAAATTGTAATTGACAACGCGGATGTGTGTAAAAGTATGTATGCAAACAAAGGAATGACAACATTGTGTTGATGCATACAAACACAGTTTTATGTACGCAAAGTTTGTTTACAAAACATACGCGCGGGCACAAGTTTTGCTCAATTTTGTGTATCTCCCGACAAACAGACACGGCAAACGGACACGTCGGTGACTGTGGGCACCATTAGGGAACGCTACATAATGTCTCTTTAAATCCAATATAAATTTATGTATGGCAGTTAATAAAAACAAATTGTGAATTTCTTATCAAACATAAAATTTTGTTTTACTTTCGGTTATACCATCTTTTGATTTTTTCGGATAGAGCTTTTTTAAACTATTTCTTTTTAAGAACAACTCGGATTTATACCTGACCAAATACTCACAATTCAGTAATGTTCCAAGTTCGACATTATTTTACGTGGATGAAACTATCAGAAAGAAAGAAAAAAATTCAATGACAACTTAAAACTTGCACATTTGGTTGAAGGGGATATATAATTAAAACTCAGATTAAAAAATGTAAAATTTTGTTTAAAAGTTTTCGAATACTTAAAAACTTCGCACTTATTCAGCAATGTAATCAAAATTAAATAACAATTTCCAAACTAGGTAAAACGTCATGAGTCTACTATTCCTATATATTAACAAATAAATCGCTTATAGATTATTTTAAATTCAACATTTGTTCTTTATTTATTCAAATTTAATTAAATTAAAGAAAAAATTATTAAATATTTGTAAAATTTAGTACATGCCAGCGAATTCATTACATTAGGTATTAATGCTCTACAATTTGTCAATTTTTTCGCACAATTTGTCCAGTACTTGTCTAATCGAATTTAGTACTTGCGAAAGTTCTACAAGAGCACCAGCGATATTTTTGTTTTGTGCAATAATTTGTTCTTGCTGAAGAGTAGCTTGCTCCTCTCTTTTCTCACGAGCTTCCAACTTGCTCATCACAGCATTTAAAACTGTTGATGCGGTTATCTTTCGCTCAGCAGTTGGAGATGAAACAGCAGGAGTCGTAGCAGCATTAAGCATTGAATGATATGCAACACCAGACGATTGATTCGCAGAAGTGGCAACATCTGAAGAGACAGAAGCAGAAGCGTCAAAACCAGGCGACGCAGCTGCTGGAAATATAAAACAATGCGAAGCAGCAGAAGGAGACTCATCCATAGGAGAGGAAACAGCAGGCGTAGATGGTGAAGGGGTCGGAGGGAAACTGTCGTCGACAATGATGCTCAGCGGTTGCACAACCTTAATAAAATTTAAAATAAAATATTTTAACTGTTTTATATTTGTGCATTTAAAGCCCTATCTTACACTTTTGTACCTTCGAACATATTTTGAAAATTTTTCAAAAATTTTAGTTCTACAGTTGCGAGTTTCGTTAAAGTGCTGACTTTTATTAAACATAATTTTTAACTATTTCTTTTTAATTTCTATTAGGTATTGTAATCCATTTAACAAATTTTGATTAGAAAAAAAATTAATTAGAGACTGTATATTGAGGTAACGATATGTACGAATGTGTAATTAAAAATGGAGGGTCTCAAATCTTGTAAGTTATCCTTTGATAATTGGGTTTTGAACTCATATTCTTGCAAAACTCATAAATACTATCAATATGTTAGTCGAACAAACAAAGTTGACAAAGAAAGCATATGTGTTTTCCAATTTGCAAGAACTTCAAAATGTGTAAATGCAATAAACAAAACTACAAAATTCGAAACACTTCCATCTAAATATTAATTACGTAAATACCTCGTGGCCCAATGTGCCCACATCGGGGATTCCATCCACCGCAGCTGCCCCAAAAGTGTCAATTGCCTGTTGTTCAAATTCCGAAATATCGGCAACCAAAGGTCCTCCGCCAGTCATTTGTGATTCTGCTTTGAGCCTGCGTGCACGACTACGCAACTGGTGTTTCCAATGCATCATTACCTTAACAGAAAACGTATAGAAATTGGTCTAGAAATGCTTACTCACTCACTTCCTTCCACTTGGCTGCAGTTCGGGTGGGACCTCGCATTGAATTCAACGTCTCCGTCACCTCTGCCCATAGATTTTGTAGCATCTGAGGATTGTTTGCTTTAAATTTTCCTCTCTGAAGCTCAGGATGATCCTTGCAAGAACTAAGGAAATACTGCAGTTGTTCCTGCGTTGTCCTTTCGTACTTGCCTCGCCTAGCAAATACATAAATAAAGTAAAGATATCAACGAAATTTTTAAAATCAAAATTACTTACTTTCCGTGGTTTTCTGCATTCATCTTGTTTTATTTTTGTTTACAATCTGTTTGACAGAAAAGCGCTTTTCACCACACATGGTGAATTTTTTAAGCTTTTTTCTTGTGAGGTATGGCTGCGAATCACCTCACAAAATAGACCTGACAACAATGCTCACAAATTTTCCCTCACAGTTTATTTGTGAGGTTTTGGCAGAATAGGGCTGTAACATTTCCACATAATATTCTAACAGAGAGGTCAGTAAGAAAATGTCGAGAACATACATTTATTATGTTAAGATGTGACAATTAACAGCGTGCCTACCAATATTATTATTATAATCTTGCTTTTTTTAACTGATGTTGTAAAATTTTTGAAATTTCATTTCGGAAATTTTTTCCTTACTTAGTTTTAGAGTTTTTACAGTATCATATTCATTTGTACCTAAATAGAATCAGATCAGAACTTTTATGAAGTGATGCAACTGTTTTCAGGGATCGCCGTAACACCAAAAAAAGGACGGATAGTTAATATTTTATTTTATATCCTATTGAATTAATAAAATATGTAATGTGTTTGCATTTCGCATTTCACCTTATTCCAAAAATATCAACATATGAAAAAATTTTCACGATTTTGTATATTCATATGTAATGAAATAAAATCAGAGCAGAAATTTAAATGAAAAAAGATTTCCATAAAATGAAGGATAAGTTGTATGATATTTTATTTTTTATTGAATTAAAAAAAATTATAAAAATTAGATATGACACGAAAAAAAGCTAGGATTCGAACTATGGTGCAACAATTCAAACGTGCAATATGATAATGTGGCAGGCGACTATACGCGCTAAGCTACAGCAGACACTTCATGGAGTTCGCTTATACGGCTATTTATGCAAATCATAGCAATGTGTACGCAAAAAAGAAGAACAATTTACGAATCCAACTAAAAATGAAACAAAGAAGAAAAAGTAGTAACCCGAGAAAAAACTGTTTTTTGCTTGCCAGAGGGGCAAGTAGAGACGGAAGAGGGGTTATGCAACAATTGTGGATAAGAGAAGGGTTGAAAGGGAAAGGGAACGGTAAGCTAAAGAATATTCTTTTCTGTTTTTCGGCAATTTTTGTGTCGATTCGCCAATTGCGCGTGCACGTGTACGCAAATGAATTGATGCGCATTTGGACAAAAGTTCTAGAATGTTCTAGAATATTCTAGAATGCAAGCAATTTGTCAGACTGCGTTGGCAAATTGCATTATTGTCTGATATTGCGGTATTGAAACTATTCAATGACCGTCGATGGTTTGTAAAATTGAAGATTTTAGCATTTTTGTGTTCGTCGCGTAAAATATTGTTGAGGGGAACTTTTGCGTGCGCGGGGAGATGAAATGCTCGCGCTTATGAATGAACGGCATTTTTTTCAGGAATACGCGCACGCGTTTATGAATGAATTTTTTGTCGTTGTATGTAGTTTCAGATATTTTAGAATATTTGGCGCTGGCGCAGGCACAAGTGCAGCTGCGGCTGTGATTGCGATTTGATTTGATTTTGATTTAGCGTAGGTCAAGGTTGAATTTATGCACATGCGCTTACATAAGTACATACATATGTATGCATGTGTGTATGTATGTGTGTACATGGATGCACATGAATTTATGTATTTAGATATGGATATGTACATATGTATGTACATAGATATGAATACATACATATATGATTGTATACTTGATGATATTTTAGTTATTTGTGACTTTACATTCAAATGTAGATGTATGTACATATGTACTTATGTAGTATTCTCTGGTAGTATATATCAACTTACATATGTATATATGTATGCTAGTGCAAGAATTTGCAAAAAAGTAAAAATCTAAATAAAAATGAATTTAACATTTAAGTTAGAAATATAAAATACTTTATAATGCAGTATAAGAAGTTCACGATTAAGTAGTGATTTAGAGGCAGCGAAATTGTTTTTACTGTGGCTCTGCTGGTATAGGCGAGGCTTTATCATGCATTTCACAATTTTTTTCTAGGTTCAAATCACAGTTGGCCAAAAGTTTAGATATATTTTTGCCAGTTTTTTTATATTTCATATTTTATTTGTAATATTATTCTTGATTCAGGATCAATCTTGCGCTTTAAGTTTTAAGTACAAAATAAATATATGTAAGTGTTTTCTTAACCTGCATACGCACATACTACATACATATGTATTGTACATATGTGCACACTCTCATTTATAAAAATTAAGTAACTAAAAACATTAATTTGATAAATACATTAAACTCTTTATTTCGTTCTGAATATCAACAAAATCTTACTTTCTTAAGTTTTTCTATTTATTCTCATCTTCATTCGTTTGCATATTTGTTAACATCAAAATTTATATTTTTCACTGCTAACATTAATTTGAACATTTTTGGTGGCTTAAAAATGCTAATTTAACAGTGTGGTGCAGACCCAGTTTGGAAACGTATCAGCCCTGTTAACGACCATCGCCAAATAATTTCCACTTTCAATTTGCAGCTTCTCATACTTCTAAGTTCTCTGATTCAGTGCACCGTTTGAGTTTGTGGTAATATTGACAAGATTGGTATGCTTAGACAACGTTCAGACAGGGAAACTTTTGTCGCGGCAACTCGTTACTTGTAGGAGAGAGAGGGACGGGGAAAGGGGAAGGGCACCGAGTTGCTCGTGCTCGGGCGACACACTTTGTGTTCTTATTCGTCTCAGTCGGCAGTTTTTCATTTATAAATTCTTTCAGTGGTTGCAGTTTTGTTGAGTTTCAAGTGAATACATGCGGGAAGTTGGGAAATGAAATTTTGTTCTTATTTTTTTGCGATTAAATATAAACATGTGTATGCATATACTATACATATTAACGTAAATTATGTTAAAACTTCATTTTTCAACTCACCTTTTACTTATAATCACAAAATTTATCAGAATGGTTAATGCCGCTTAAGCGAAGCGTACAGAAATTTGCGAAAATGATATAAAATGAAATGCCAGAAAATTGCCTGAACAGAGTTGCTCTGTATGAACGCGACGAGCAACACCAAAAGGGAAGTCGCCGATAATAAGCAACAAAATTTTCCCCGTTTGAACCCAGTCTTATTTCAAAGTGTCTCCTTCTCCACTCCGTTTCCTATGATTCAACCGAAAAAGCTACACTTTCCAATAGTTCGTTTTTTTTATACGTTTAATAGTTAAAGTTTACAAACTTTTTATTAATATATTGCTCAAATACACCTTATTTATTAGACTAGTACTAAAACTAAATATCATAAAGACTAATAAATGTAAAAAAGATGACATCGCAGCCTGCAGTGTCTTGTGAGAAGCCTGACAGCATCCTCAGAATGTTCTTCGAGAGGTGCATAAACTGCTTGAAGCGTTTATGGTTGTATCTTCCCAGTAGACATTTCGCCTGACGTAACCCCGTCAAGTTGCCAGTGTTCTTCCCTCTAGATATTTTCTTCTATCCCAAGCTCTTCTTTGATAGTGTGTTGTCCTATCGCTAATAAAGGCTCGGGTCCTCTCTTGCTAATCTAGCGGCATCCTCATTACCTGCGATGCCTCGATGGCTGGGATCCAGAGGAGCTGAATATGATTTAGTATTGCTAATGTGTTAAGTTCCTCTTTACATTCAAGCACTAGTGAGGATTTCACCTCATACGAGGTTAGTGCCTTGAGTGCTGCTCGGCTGTCGCTCAGAATGACTATTCGTTCATTGCGGTAGATCCTCCTTTGGTTGACCTCTGCACATAACTGGATGGTGTACACCTCCGCTTGGAAGATGCTTGGAGTCCTTCCCATCGGTTTCGACATGTGTGTTCTAGGGCCAGAGACCCCAGTTTCTATTTCTTCCGGTGTTTTGGAATCGTCAATGCAGGTTTCTAGCTTGGAGGTGTCCTTCTTATGCGGATACGCTCCATGTTGCTTTGATTCCTAATTCAATTTTAAAATTCCTTTCAAAATTTGAAACTTTGATGATAACGTCCCTGGAGAGTTGAGCTAGTGGTAGCCGCGCGCTCAGCGTCTCAATTTTCTTAGACGATATGACTTTCCCTTTCCCATACCCTTCCATAGCAATGTTGAGAAGGGTTCGTTTTATAACTAAGTGGAGTGGCGTTAAGATCTCCTCTAGTGCTCTTGTGGGAGACGTGCGCATAGCTCCCGTCATGTACACGCACGCTAGCCGTTGGGGCCTTGTCCGTGATTTCCTCACCGTTGAAAGGGAAGTTCTTGAGACCCACGCCACCGCCCCATACGATACTTTGGGTCTAACAATTATGGTGTACATCCATCTAAGTATATTTGGGCTACAACCCCAGGATTTTCCCACTAGACGTCTGGGCACTATTATTGCTTCGGATGCCTTGGATGCTTTTGCATCGACATGTTCACTCCAGAGTAACCTGGAGTCCATGGTGAGACCGAGGTATTTCACTTGCTCGCCATGCCGACTTCAATCCCTGTCAGGGAGATAGCTCTCATCCCTAGTAATTTCCTTTTTCTGCTGAATGGTGCGATGGCCGTCTTGTGTCGGTTGATATTGTACAAAGCGGTATCCGTAGATCGTCCCGTCTTATTCGCATGCTGATTGGGGTGAAGTGGTTTCCTTCGCAGTTTTCGTTTTTGACCTTATCTCATTATCAATGATCTTCTCCATTGTTTGAGGACAAAGGAGGTTAAAATGATTTGTCTAAAAGACTTCGCAAGAGAGTAATCTCTTTTTCCTACCTTAGGTATAAAAATTACAATACCCCTCCTCAACACCATTGGAATGTAAGTGAAAGCCAAGGAATCCCTCATAACCTTCACAAGGTGTGAAATTATTCCTTCGACATGCAACGTTCAAACGAGTTCATGGCCCACCTCACTTAGTATTGGGTAAATATACTTTTAGCCACTACCCAGTCAGCTTGCGATGGTCTCGATTCCCGTGTCCAAGGCTACATGCCAGTTGTGGAGACATCCGGGAAGTATGCGTATTCCTCCCAACTTCCGGAGATGCTGAAACCACCAAGGGGTTTTTGTTTTACCCTTTGGTTTTGTTACAGGACAGCTGCAGTTTAAGGCGTCCGTGACTATGTCATTGAGCCTTCTAACTCCATATAATTCCTAATGGATGGTGCTAATGTCCCCTGGAAAATAAGCAGTAGCAAGAACTATGTCCTTGGATACTCCGTCCACCTCCAGTCTGGCCTTAACTGCTTCCACATCCCGAGGTAGGTGCTCTGTAATGCAAAAGTAATTAATATTGCTCTTAAGCACTACACATGCCCTGGGTCTTTCAGATGAGAGATCCCAAATTACCTTATTGTTTGACTCCTGTAGGCCCTTTACCTAGCCCTTGTAGACCCACCGCTCCTGAGCCAGTATTATACCCAGATTTTCTGAGGCGGACACTCTAGCTATAACAGCCGAAGCTGCTCTCGCGTGGTAGTCAGGGTTACTGTCACGGACGGGGTCATAATTGCGGCTCATCAATCTCCGAGGGCCTTAGTTCTCACTGCCTCTCTTGAGCTCGAGCCTACCCAGGTCGAGTCCCTCGATTAGTTCTGCCATTGTGGGAGCTTCCGCTGCCTCGGTGACCGTCTTTGCCGGATCCAGAAAAATCGCCCGGAATACAAGAGACTTGGACGGTGCTTTGGATAGTTGGTTAATTTGCGTGGACGCCTCTTCATCCTGCACTTTTCCCGGTGCCGTATCTGGTTCGCCCCCGATCTTTGGTCGCCAGGGCCTGACTGTGACGAAGCTGAACCTGTAGTTCAACCTGAAACTGTCTCTCTTCAGTCTGCTGAACGACTCTTCATCCATGCCTAGCATCAGCCTGATTCCAGTATCCTCTATACTGCTACTGAAAATGCGCCACGCTGAGGTGTGTGGCATATTCAAAGGGCTTATCCGCACTCCTCAGGAGGAACACCATAACTGTATGCGTGGGGGTATCTCATCCCCTCTTTGTGCAGAGCTTCGGACCTTTCCAAGCCTCGAGTCTCGGCGGAGCCTCCGCAAGCCATGCAGCAATTCTTTCATCCTTGCAGTCCACAAGGAGTAGCCCCGGATGAAAGTACACACCACAAAAGACAAGCGGGTAAGTCCACCCTTTAAAGACTCCATCCATAATCGCCTGTTGCAGATCGGTAAGGCTTTCGGAACCCGGCGGTGACGGAGCCTTCGGGCAGTACTGCTAAACGGATGCCTTTTAGGGCGTCTGAATATCTGATGGCCTGCCCTGTTCCACCGCTCCACTGGATCCCCCGATGCTGGGGGAGACAGGTGTGCCCGCTGCCCTTTGGAGCTCAGTGCCTGTGAGGTAATCTGTCCGCTACTCAGCTTATTCACGGGTGTAGGTGTATCTTGCATCGTGGGATGCCTGCTTCTCCGCTTTTTAGCGGGCGCGGGCCTGTCTCTTCCCGCTCGACCGCTCTAATTCGGGGCCTGTGCCCCTTGTCGCAGTGAGGCCACCTTTACTACTCGATGGGGCCCGACGTATAACAGCCTGGATTAGGAGGTGGCAGTTCTTGGTCATCGTTCTCAAGCGGTTCCGATTATCAAGGTGGTGCACCCTTTTCCTGATCTGATCCAATTTGTGATTCGATTAAGCCCCTGCACCACGTCAAGGTGCCTGCCCTAGCAGAGAGCCGGACCTCGAGCTAGTCGTTTTATCTAGATACGACAACATCTGCTGCTTGTACACACGTTCGACGTAAATGCTTGATTAATATACTATGAAAGGACCTTTTGTATGCCTTTGATTAAATTATTTGCCAGGTAGGTGGTTTGACTACTTTTAAAGATTAGCGAAAACTTCATAGTAAGTTTAAACGACAAATAGAGTTGAATTCACACTGAAAAACTTCCCTTAAGATTAGGCGTTTGAACTTGGTATAACTCTTAACCTCGCACTCAAACACCGGCCCTAAGGCTCAAATATTTCCATATACCAAATTTTTTTATTAGACTCTTATTTTATTTAAGTTCACAAATTTTAACTTAGACGAATTTTTAGTTTTTTAATTATTGGTTACAGTCTTATGACTTAAAATTGCAAATATGGTTTTAGTACATGTAAAATAAATGTGACACTCGTATTCAAAAAATGTAATTTACTATACCATACATTAAAATATTGCTGGACTGTCGGAATGGACGAAATTCCGAGCAGGCTAGACGCCGGCTGTCATACTGAGCAGGCGGTATGAAAGCACGAGTTACAGCTCCGCACTGCTGGGGGGTCGGAAAGAACTGGTTTCCAAGACGCACCTTCGCTTCTCTCATTGCTGTTTCAGTTCGATCTTCGTTTGTGATTATCATCAGACTGTCTGAACGAAATAGAACGGATCTAGAAGTACTACATAGGTCAAGATTGGGCTTGTATGGTCGGGTGGAAAGGTAGTGTTCGACAGTGATCAATTGGTAATCCCTTTAAATTGATAATGCTGTCATAATTTTTATTTCCGGCGATAGTTAGTCAATCCCTTGTAGAATATGTTCATTTTATCCACATCTGTTCTGTATAGCGGTATGCGAAAGTTATTATTTTCCCTGAGTATATATGAATGAGTTTCATTTATACATATATCTCAATTTATCAATAACCGGCTATTTTGAATACAACAAAAAATGCAGAACGCGATGAATTTTAAGGAAGACGTAGACAATATAAACTGCGCATACAGAACAGCAATAACGAGTAATTGTTAAACAGATGGACACAAAATTAGGGTGTAATTTTAATATGTGGAGTTTTATTGCTATACTTTTGTTTATTTTGATGTTATTACTGTTTTTAATGTGATTAAAAATGTAAGTGCAATAATTGTAAGCAAACATATTGTTATTTTGTTAACACTTGTTTTTATGTTTTATGTACAATGAAATGCAGACTCCCTGATGAAGGCGCGGAAGACGCCGAAACGCGTAGGGTGAAAAAAGAAACTTTTTGTTTGCTTTTAAGATATTACCGACCGAAAAGCTTCTAAATTATCCCAATTAAAAATTGCATTGTTATGGAATTCCATACTCCAATAATTTTTAAAATTGGTTTGTAAAAAGTTTATAATTTTGAAGATCATTTTTTCTATTGTTATAAATTTAGAATAAAGTTTAAAACTTGGGTTTATATGGCTTGTGTTAGTGAATAAACTGTATTTGAATTGAAACTTATCGGAAATTAAATAAAATAACAATAATAATATATAATAAGAGCATTGACATTTTACGGCTTCGACAAGAGCCTACAACCCTTCTCAGTTTTCAACCAGATCCTGTGAAGTTTCCCTTTTTCTTTTTGTTCTGGACGGTGTTGCGTGAATGGGTGAGCTGACAGGAGGACATCGCTACGAAGAAATGTGTTTCTGCTGGAGGGGGTCTATCCTGTGCGCTTTTGTTCCACTTTTAACTTTCTCGTGTGACTGCGCAAAACGATATATTTAATAAATTTATTAATATGTATAAATGTCCAAATAAATAAAACTATACTTACTTTTTTAGCCAAAATTCAATATTTCAATAATCAGCTGTCAACAGTGCTGCCAATAATTTAATTTCACCGCGAGGCGAACTTTTCTTTTTAACAAAGTTGCAAGAATTCCGGTTACAAGTACCGGTTACAAAGCTATGACAAAATATAAGTTGACAAATTCTTGTAAACAAATCGTTAGAATAGGCGGTAAGTGTGTCGCTTGCCGTGAAAAATATCATTGTGCAATAAATGAAATGCGGTTATATTATAGACCTATGTTTTTGTATCTTCTTCCTTAGAACTTACATAATCATTTCACGAGGCCAATGTACTTTTATTAACAGGATATTCTATATGTGCATTGAATTTATGTACATATGTGAATACATAAGTACTTAATTATTTTTACTTCATCAATTATTTCATCGCTGATTTTTAAACTATAGTTGACCAAGTTAACATTAACCGCCTTTGATAAGATTATGACATTGGTATTTTTTACATTCAATTTAAGTTTGTTTAAGCATAACCACCTATGTAAGGAGTCAAGATCCATTTGCACTTTCGTTATGTCATTTGGAAAGTTTCTGACAATAATGGTTAAAAGACTATCGTCTGCGAATAGTTTCATCTTACACTGTTTCAGTTCCGTATTTATGTCATTAATGTAAATGTTGGATCCAAAACCGATCCCGTAGGTAAATCAATATTGACTGTTGCCCTTTTTGACATAGTTGACTCGATCACTGTTTGTTGTTTACAATCTGAAAGAAACCAATCTAGCCCAGTGTTCTCAATACCAATATCATGAGATCAATACATCCTGTAATAATGTGAGAATCATGAAGCATGAGTTAAATTTGTCGAGATGATAAATTCGATTTCATATACTCAACAAGCGATTAAATATTTATTCAACGGCAGAGAATACTTTGCAGCACCGGGAGGAAAATAAAATAAAATCGCTAAATCAGCGGTTTAAAAATAAATAAATCCAGGAAGTTTTATTATGTTCTATATATTTTTAAATAAAAAACATACATCTGCACATAGACAACAAAATATAGGTATAAAGTGCTACTTTCGACGAAGGAATTATAATCAGATACCTCAAAAAAAGTGTAAACGAGTCGATCAGCTGTTTTATGTTAACAAGCAAAACAGATGAATTTGTCGAAGCGGAATTGACTGTAACAAGGATTCTCTCCATATTGGGAAGGCTTAATAAACTCAGCTTTTACTTTTTTTTACCGAACCTATCGTCGAAGCTTTCAATTCTTTAGGTACAATTCCTAATTATTAATTAAATAATATTATTATGTATTTATTTCTCAGTTTGATGCTAGTTGGTTTCCTATACATTAACTGATTCATTATCAACATCATATTTTGGTTAATAGGCTCCAGTATGGCATCAGTATCCTTTCTGTATTAGGTCGCTAAGTTGCAATGTGCAAAAGATATAGCAAGTTGTCGAGGCGAAGGCACCTACAGCGTAAGGCCAGTGTGCAAGAATTTTTCCGTAACCGAGTGTGTACATGTGTGTGTACATCCAGGCCGGGGCAAGTAACATCAAAAATTATAGAAAAGCGGTCGTGTATTGAAAGGTACTAAAAAGGGATACATTTATTAGTCTTTTTGATACTTATTTTTAGTACAAGTCTAATAAATAAGGAGTATTTAAGCGATATATTAATTAAAAGTTTGTAATCTTTAACTATTCTTATAAAAAAATAAAAAACGAACTATTGAAGATTGTAGCTTTTTCGGTTGAATCATAGGAAACGGAGTAGAGAAGGAAGCACTATGAAATAAGCATGCCAATCTTATCAAAACTACCACTAACACGTCGCCACTGACTTCACCTTATTATCATTGCACCATGATCTCACTGAAAAACAGCTTTGTAGTTTAAACTGAGTTCTAAAGCGAGTTTAAGTAATCTGAGTTTAAACTAGCACGGAAAAAGTTGTCCTTTCAAGGCTAAATTAAGTTTAAGAAATTCATCAAAGTTAAAGTCGCTTAATTTTTATTTGCAGTGATAGAAGAATTCCGACGAGAGGACAGGGAATGCACATATTGTTTTATCAAATATGCCATGCAGAATGTGCTACTGGATTTGGAGAGCCAACGTGTTTTTACAAGTTTGATATATTTATTTACTTCATTTTTATTATGGCATTGCAGAGCTAGCCTACGACTGTAAACTATACACGCAGAGCATCGTCAACCACGGAAGGACAGGTGCTACAAGGACAATATTTGCTAATTTTTATAAACTTTTATTTTATTCATTGAATCTGCCGTACTTAAGTGCCTAATTATAAGCTTGCGAATATTTCCACTTTCTTCTGATGCCAGTGACTCTTAATTCGCTGTACTATGTCACGGCCGTTGTAATGCTCATGCAGTTCATCGTTCCAACATATGCGGTATTCGCCGTCTCAAATTCGTAAAGGTCCAAAAATATTTCGGAGAATCTTTCTCTCGAACATCTGATGATGACAGCGTTCATGTTTTGCGCCATCCGATCCAATATATTGTTACAGAAGTCACACGACATGGAGTCACCCCGTCTGAAACGCCTCGGAGAGGTTTTTCCCTATTCTGACTGAATTGGTGGCGTGGCTCAGCATCATTTTACATAGCCGTATTAGTTTTGCTGGGATACCGAATTCAGACATCGCGGAATATAGACAACTTCTTCCCGTGCTGTCGGAAGCTGATTCAAAGTCGACAAATAGATGGTGTGTATCGATCCTCTTCTAATGGGTCTTTTCCCATATTTGGCATATCGTGAATATCTGGTCGATAGTAGATTTACCAGGTCTGAAGCTACACTGATGATCGAATCAGTTCTTTGACAGTTGGCTTCAGTCTTTCAAACAATACGCTCGATAGAACCTTGTATGAAATGTTAAGGAGGCTGATCCCGCGGTATTTGGCGCATATTGCAGGATCACCCTTCTTGTGAATTGAGCAGAACACACTTAAATTCTAATCGGCGGACATGTATTCGTCCGACCATATTCTAGAAATGAACTGGTGTAAGCACCTTACCAGCTCTTCGCCACCATGCTTGAATAGCTCAGCTGTTAATGCTTTCACTGGCAGCATTTAGCTAAGTGGAGAAGTGGTCCCTCCACAATTTGAGTGCACTGCGGACATCAGTCACCAGGTCGCCGTCCTTGTTCCTACAGGCATTTGCCCCGGTCTTAAAACCTTCTGCAAGTCGCCGCACCTTTTGGTAAATTTTCGAGTGCAACGGGGATGGTGGATCTACTGGTTATGCAGTTACAATTGAGCGACTATACTCAATCCCTAGCAAGGCTGCAAACGGGCGCCTGTCTTGGAGCAAGCGGCTCGCTATATAAATGTGTCTCAAAAACAAAAAACGCCAGTAACTAGCTGTGCGCTGTGATCTGAAATTCAGAGAGTAACTTGGGTGTGCCGTCACACCAGATTTACCGGTGGAGAGAACTGAGAGGAAACACGTTGGTACACAAGTTAGAAAGAATACACACTAAATCGGTATGGATAGCAACAGTTATTGGTGTGGGTTAACTTTGCTTTGAGATGGTTAACTTTTGGTTTGGGCATGATATTACATCCCATAGTTGGAATGAGTACAGCGATCCTTAAGAAAATCAATCTTTTTAATTCCCCCTTTAATAAAACAAACAGATTTACAATATATGAAAAGTGGCGTTTTGTTTATTTACATTTGGCAACAGCTGAGATCACCGATTTCTTTGTCACGCAAGGTTGCACCCCAAATTTGGAGAAAACTTTGGAAAACAATTGCAAACAAATTGTTTAAAAAGTTTATTTATTCTTAAAAATGAGAATGTAAAAATGAAATTAAACCTATTAATAAACATGTTTACTTATTTATTAAGTACATTTTTTGAGGTTTTACGCTTTTACGCAAAAATGAAACAATGCACGCATAAACGTAATGTCATTATCTTCCTTTTCATCAACTTCGCATTCGTCGGCTGGAAAATTAGGTAATTTTTAGCTTTTATTTCCAGAAGTAGATATTCTTATTTTTTATAATTGTGGGTGGGTGCTTTTATATGCGCACTAACAGAGCTAAGGAAGCCACCTGACCTAGGAGGGCATCAAAGGTATTTACATATGTACATATACATACATCTTCATATGTATATTATTTTTCGGCCTGTTTTTTATTAAACGATTATATTAATTTGTGAGCTCATTCACTTAATAGCGAAAGACTGTCGTACTTGAATTGTGTTAGTAGGGCATAAGGAAAAGTCGTAAAAAGCAACAGCAGCTTACATGCCGACTGTGGTCCATTGGCAACGCACTTGCCCTACAAGTCGTAGGTTGTGGGTTCGAGTGCCGGTGGAGTCATGAAAGAAATCTGATAAGGAGATTTGGTGATCTCCGAAATAGCTACATATAATTTCTACCACTCCTGACTGTTGTTGTCCTTTTTCCAATATACTTTTCCTTATACTGGCCTTGAGCTCACAAATTAATATTATCGTTTAATAAAAAACAGACCGAAAAATAATATATGTACATATGAATATTTGAAATGGATGAGCACACCCAACATAATAAAAATTCTAACAACAATAAAGTAAATAGTTTTTGTGTCACCCAACAATAATTAAAAAACCACACATTCACTTATTAGCGACAGACTGTCGTACTTGAATTGTGTTGGTAGGGCATGAGGAAAAGTGGTAAAAAGCAACAGCAGCTTACATGCCGACTGTGGTTCATTGGCTACACATTTTCCCACCAAGTCGTAGGTTGTGGGTTCGAGTGCCGGTGGAGTCATGAAAGAAATCTGATGAGGAGATGTGGTGATCTCCGAAATAGCTATAATTTCTACCACTCCTGACTGTTGTTGTCTTTTTTCCAATATACTTTTCCTTATATTGGCCTTGAGCTCACAAATTAGTATTACGTACATATATTGTATATGAAACCATTAATTTATTTTGTTGGTATCTTGCAGGGAAACCAAATGCCCATGGTGTACGGAAAAAAGAGCCGACGTTGAAGTACCGTTTATGGAAGCATACTGCCGTAGACACGGGCACGATTTTGCGGTGTGTGCAGGCAACATACTGCCCGGAAAATCGTGCGTGGAATTCGAGAAGCGTCCAATTACAACTCGATTATGCGTTAATGCGGATAGCAATAATAAACTGATTATTCGGTGGGAAATGGCCTCGTTTTCGGCAAGTAACATTTTTTTTATTAGAAAACAGTTTACTAAATTAAAAATATTGAGAAATCGTAAAAAAACGTATCAATAAAAACATGTGGGATATATGAAGACAGATTAATTTTCGGCGAATTACATCGTCTGTATCCACAATTGCGAGTAAATGAAATGCAATTTCACGATTATACAAGAATGCAGATGAAAATATTTGACTACATATTATCAAATATACATGATATTTTTTACTAGAGTACAACAAACTTTTAGGGACCTATATCCTATTGAGAAGAGGATTTTTCTTACTTTGAGGTAATTATGTTAGGTTAGGTTAATGTGGTAGTCTCTGCAGTAGGAACTCAATTAGACATAGTAGAGAAGTCCATTGCGATACCACCTGTTATATGAACGGTAACGTAAATCGGAATCAAGAAAGGGTAACCGGAGAAACGTTGCGTAGTCCGGATGAAGTCACGCAAATTACCAATTTCTACCCCAGAAAGCTCTTCTCTGGTATTAAAGAAGTAGAAGCCTAGGTACTTGAACCTCAGTCTCGCAATGGGAGGGCCACTGAGCAGAAAATGAAAAGATGACTCCACCTCATCATCCTCCATACAGCTGCGGCTGAAAGGGTCAGAGACTATATTCAGCCTAACCGCATGAATTCCCATCGGACAATGACCAGTCCGAACTCCTATGAGAATCGAGAGTTTCTGCTTTGTTACCTATCTCAGTTACTTTGAGCTCCCACGGTCTACTCTCGGCCAGAAGGTCCTTGCGATTCTGCATGTCGTGATAGTTTCCCAGCGCTCGCTAAGTCGATAGAGAGCCCGTTTATCCAAGAGAAGTCCGTAGGCAGCCAAAGGAGCCCCACCCTCTCCCTGCATGGAGTAATAACTTTCAGGGTACCCCACCGAGCGAGCTCACCAGCCATGCAGTTTCCTGCAATGCCCCAATAGCCCGGTACCCAAATTAGTCTAATGTCGAGGTACTCCTAGGCGGCTGAAAGCAGAGTCAGGCACTCCCCGACAAGTTTTGATCTCACCATTTGCGATCCTATGATCATTACATTGGTGAGTAGCCAATCGGCTACCTCCTTGATTGCGGCTACCCCCGCCTGAAACACACTGCAATAGTCCGGAAGCTAAAATTTTTTGCTGGGGGAGAGCTCCTCGCAGAGACATAGCACGGGCTGCAGCAACCTTGCTTGCAATGTCCATAGGTAACGTTGTCCACATAACGTTGAGCGCGATAGTGATTATGGTCCTAAGGTCCATTGATTCCAATGAGAACAGACCGTTGCACCGGCTCTAGCTGCTTAACTTTCGATACTTTCTCCAGTGAGTTCCACCAGACAACCACTCCATAAAACATTATAGGTCTAATTACAGTTTCATAAAGCCAGTGATTTACCATGGAAGAGAGGCCCCATCTCTTCCCAAAAGCACCCCGGCAACAGTATACATAAGCCGATTTCTTTTTCACTCTTTCTTCAATATTTGGCCCCCAGGATACCTTCCTGTCCAGAATCAGGGCCAAATACATGACCCAGTCAGAAAGCACAAGTGGGATGCCGCCTATTGAAGGAGGTCTGGCATCCGGCACCCTATACCTTCTGGTAAACAAGACGAGCTCCGTCTTGCTAGGCTTAATAGCGAGTCCACATCCTGTAGACCACTTTACGATCAAGTTTAGATAACAATGCTTGCAATCTAGGTTCTTCCTATTGGGAAGATATTGGCGAGAATTGGATATACCTATGATCAGAAAAGGAGTGAACATTAAGTACCCTCCAGTTCGAGATACGGGATATACATTCAGATGAAACCAGGGTAAGGTCCAAGACTTCGTCCCGGACCGAAGGTACAAACGTAGGGTCGCTCCCCCTATTACAAATCCGGTCCAACTGGAAAGAGGGCGTCACCGCCCCTGGCATCTTTAAGGGCTACCTTCTCGAAGCCATAGGATATGACCCCCTGCAGCTCAGCGAGAGGGCCGAGAGACTCTACGTTAAGTAAAATTGCTTTTCGTATATTTCACATAAAACTTCACTAAAATGTTTTCTATGAAACTGGATTCATTTTCAAATTTGCTTTTGGTTTTTATTTAACTTGTAATTAAAATAAGAAATGATCTGAATGGAATTTTATATGTGATACTCTTTGTGAATGTGTTTTAGTTTTATAGATTTTAAGTTGAATGAAATGCAATGAATTCTTGCTAATATTTTTATTAGTGAATTTAAAGATATAAATATATGTATATATATATGCAGTGAAATTTTTAAATAATATTTTGTTGTCTTAAATAATTAAAAAGTGTTTGCCTTCTGTCAAGGGCTGCGTCCAGGTTTCATTCTTCAAAACCTTCATCAAGTGCAAACGTATGTATTTTCATCACTCACATCGTTGATATCGCACAAATTTGCTAGTTGCCTAAATGCCACCGTATTTCTTACATACCAAATGTACATATACACGGGTTTTTTGTGGTAATAATAATACGCGTTCTACCACCACCAGATGTGGCAGGTACGCAGTTAAGAACATAAAATAGGATTAAGTTTATGCATTTCTTTTACACACATTTTGTTATTACTTGTTAGATATTCCACCGTTTGGCGTCTTAGCTTCATGTGCAGTTTGAAATCTGCCTCACTCATTGCATCGAGTGTACCTCATGTGCCTTGTTTTCACTCTCCAAGTCTTTAGAAGAGTTGGAGCTGGCATACATACATCGTACTTCTAGTACTTCTTGCATCTCTCTATTAGGACGTGATTCGCTATGCTCACCCGTGTACAAAGACATCATCTACAAAAGTAAAATGTTATTTAATGCATTTATTTAATGTTTTTAAATAAATTTAATAACTTGCCACATAATCCTCAGAATTGCTCATTTTGTTTAGCTTCTTTAAAATTTCTCTAAACAAATCAAATGTTTAATGACAGATTTTGCCAGTGTTGTGAAGTACTAAAAGGAAATTTTATCCGAGTTGGAGTGCTTTTTTGCAACTAGGTTACATTAAAACGGGCCCATTGTCTGATGATGCGGTTGACATGATTGAGTACACACACTTTGATCAATTTGTCAAGTCACTGCTAATCTGCTTGAAGAATCTGATCAACATAAGGTACGGATCACTTTCTTTTAACGTTACGTTTTCGTTTTTCTCAAAATATAAAATATGGTTGCCTCGTGCTTAGGACAATCGAATAATATGTGTTCGGGAGTGTTCTGAACTTTACAAAACTCGAATTTTGCGTATATAATATACTAAGGGCCTGTGCCAAACGGTAGCATAGCTCCTTGGAATGGAAATTTTTGACAGTATGAGGCGAACATAATTTTCCGACCTCATAAGGCTAGTGAAAAATTTGACAAGCAACTGGAAATATTTGACGGAAATATTTGCTTGCTTCTCCCCTGCAACAACATAGATACCAAAATTTCCCTGCAGTTAAAAGTTACTTATAGGAAAAAGGTATCTCACAATAAAACTTTGCTACCGTTTCGAAAAGACCTGATAGTACTACTATGCCTTATTTTACTATTATCGAGATATGACTACAAGAGCTGCCACTGTGTGCACTTCATTCGGTGGGTGCTGGGTTCACATCCTGGCCGGGGCAAGTAATATCAAAATTATAGAAAACGAAAAAGCGGTCGCCCCTCGGCAGGCAATGGCAAACCTCCGAGTGTATTTCTGCCATGAAAAAACTTCTCGCAAAAAAACATTCGCCTTTCGGAGTCGGCGTAAAACTGTAGGCTCTCAATTTGTGTTTTAACATCAAGACGGACACCGCAAATTGTAGGAGAAGTTCGGCCAAAATCGTTTAAGCGGTTATAGCGCCAATTAAGTAAGTAAGTCTTTCGTTCTTTCCTTGGCATTTAACACTTTTTACTGCAGTATTGACGTAATTTATCAGTTTACTTATTATTGTACGATCTTGTACTCAAAACTGCTCTCGGGTGTGCAACTCGATCGAACACATAGCTGCCGAGTGTGGCATTCGCTTGTGAAACAGAAACAAGAAGCTTAATCTTTAAGCCTGTATGCAATTTTAAATTTTACTTTTATATTGGTAGGTAATATCCATGAGCCAGTCATCCGCAAGCCGGCATTCATCGGGTAACGGATGCAATCAATGATTCATTGTTTCACTAGGAAGTGAGGTTTCCTATGACCCAAGTGGAACGCCAAGCTGCTAAAAAGCACAAAAACAGAAATATAGTTTAGTTTTAATATATAGATAAATGATTACAATTAAAAAAATTTAACTCGAACTGATGACTATTCTACCAAACCACTCAGAGAGCCCGGTATTCTGCTACAATGTAACATTGCAATATATAAAAAGAATTATAAATGTTTGTAGTTTGAAACATACTAGTATCTTATTTCACTTTAATAAAATATAATAAAAACGCTCAAATTTATATTTGGCAGCACGCATTCGTTTGTTTTTTCTCTATTCCTCTTTGTGTTTTTCGCTTATTTTGGCATTTAGTTTGACAGAGATGCCACTCTTTATCACTTTGAATAAATACAAAGAGACAGTTGTTAAGTGTCGTTAAGAATAAGTTAGTGAATCGCACAATCGTTAGTGCAAACGACAAATATATCGTAAAAAATTGTGATTGTCGCATCGTTTAAAGTTAGTGAATCGCACTACAGGGACACGTTTTTTTTTTTAAATTTGTCCAGGTTTTCGTACAAATATCTACCCTCTGGTAATTTAATATGTTCATGACTAAACGATATTAAAAAGCGGGTAACCCTTAGAACAGTTGACCATGCCGCTGACGGGGCTACCACAAATTTGCCAGTTGTCTAAATGTCACTGTATTACATACCAAATGTACATATACACGGATTTTTTGTGGTAATATTCCAGCAAACATTTTCGGACGGCTCAGAATTATGACTCCGAAATGAGTATAAAATATGACGGAAATATGAGGCTCTCTTACAGTTATGTATTGTATTTTGGAAATGCCGTTACTTGTGTTTCCACGAATTCCACGACCAACAAACACGTGCGTTCATCGATGAACAAAAATTCAGTTGAAGTGCAACTGTTGAAGTGTAAAGAATACTTTTTACTACCAAAAAGATTTACCAGTTTTATTTTTCTAAAAATCAGTGGTTAGTGAATAAAAATATAATTTAATATACATATCTAAAATATAAAGAACATTAAAAGGTTTTTGTCTACTTAATGTCACGAAGAAGAGACCATAAAGAGGCAATAGCGGTGATTAAATCATTAAAAAGGAATAATGTAGTCGAAAAATATTTTGCTGGGGCAGATCAAGCAAGGTCAAGTCAATTCTTGTGTCTTTTTCAGGAAAATGAAGTCTATGTAATTGGAATGCCAGACCCTGGGAAACTTGTGAGATATATTTGGAAGCGCTTGGTTACAGACGAGTTGGCCTGCGAAATATCATGGATATACAAAATTTCCCTTCAAAATATGGCCATAACAAGTGCTTTTAAGGGTAATACTTTTAAAATGCCGTTTGGTGCTTTTAATTAACTTTTTATTATTGTTATAGAAGCGTTTTCTCGAAAATTTGGCAGTGAGGTGGAATTTAAGAAAATTACAATAAAGTGGTTTCAAACTGCGCGAAACCGAGTTATATTAGTTTTTTAAGTATTTAAAAAAAAAAGGAAAATTTGTATATAATTTTTTAATTTTTGTTTTTTTTTACCAAAAATGGAATAAAAATTGAATTTTACTTTCTTTATTTAGTATTACATTATTTCTGTTGTTTTACTATAAAAGAAACAGATATATAAAAAGAACTCTTATTTTCTCTAAAAGGGGCTCATATGGTATATGAATTCGGACTCATATATGACGACCATCGCAAGAAGGGAAACATACTCATATTGGACTCCTATAAGAACTCTTATTTTCTCTAAAATATGAGTCATATATGACTCTTAAAAGAGGCTCATATGGTATATGAATTTGGACTCATATATGACGACCATCGCAAGAAGGGAAACACACTCATATTGGACTCCTATAAGAACTCATAATGAGCGCTCACATTCCGAATTATGAGTCTAATCCAGTGCTGTCCAGAATGAAAAATGTGAATGTATGAGTGACAACGAGAGAATGGGAGCAGCCCAGTAGGAAATTTAAACCAAAATAAAAGCATATTGGATTAGAGTAGAAATAAAAAACTCAAGTGTGTTATATGTTAAGCCTACACATTGTTAAATAAGGGCGGTATTTTACAGATTATGTATTTGGTAAAATTCTTGTACCGGCGATATTAATTATTTGATGCAAATTAATTTTTGTAAGTGTGTGGACTGATGGGAAAACATTATGACTGGTAATATAAATGCTTTGTAGGTCAACTGAACAATTCAATTTTTTAGGCACATTGCGTCAATATGAATACTTTCGTGGCAGCTTCTTAATAAAAGTACATTCGATAAATGACTTGATGTTAAACTGTGGCGCTGCTTGGAGCAAATGAATATTTTTAACTAGTTCTGTATCAAGATTCAGTTTTTTAAAAATTTTCAGACAAATGTTTTTAACAAAAACTCCATCTACAAAAGGCCGGCCTTGTTTAGCAATGTCTAAGCTGATCACGGAAGATAGCTCAGCTTTCAGTTTCAGTTTTCGATTTGATTGCTTAACAACTTCCTCATTTTCTACTTTAGCCAACCACCCTTTGAATTTTTTCAAAAAGACTATCTTTTTTGCTTCATATAATCCCTGGCTAGCTTTTTTGTCAAAAACTTGTATATTTTTGTGGGAGGAATCGAAATGCCTTCTGATATTAGATATTTTGCCTCCTTTGAACGACTTGTAACATAAAAGGCATTGCAAGTCCCCAAAGGCATTTTCTAGCATAAAGAAGTTCTTACAGGGCATTGTATTGCATACACGATTGCATACACTAAGCGTCGCGGACAAGCTTGGTGTTTATTCGTTGCTGGTTCGCTAACGACTGAACGATGGAGAGTAAGCTCAATTGAGCTATGGGATGGACAGCACTGGTCTAATCGGACTCATATCGGACTCCAAATGTTTACTGGGATACGCGTTCTACCACCACCGGATGTGGCAGGTACGCAGTTAAGACTCCGAATACTTCTCTGAACATAAAATAGCATTAAGTTTATGCATTTCTTTTACACACATTTTGTTATTACTTGTTACATATTCCACCGTTTAGCGTCTTAGCTTCATGTTGAAATCTGCCTCACTCATTGCATCGAGCGTACCTTCAAATTTGGAGCACTTCTCATGTGCCTCGTCTTCACTCTCCGAGTTTTCAGAAGAGCTGGAGCTGGCAAATATCGTTTCCAACACTTCTAGTACTACTTGCATTTCTCTATTGCGACGTGATTCGCAATTGTCACCTATGCACAAAGACATAACTTACAAACGTAAAATGTTATTTAATGCATTTATTTAATGTTTTTAAATAAATTTAATAATTTACCACAGAATCCTCAGAATTGCTCATTTTGTTTTGCTTCTTTAAGATTTCACTAAATAAATCATATATTTAAGACAGATTTTGCCAGTGTTGTGAAGTAACGAAGAAGAAATGTTATCCGAGTTGAAGTATTCTTTTGCAACTCGGCTACAATAAAACGGGCCTATAGTATACACCATTCGGCATGTTTGCCCCGTGGGATGTTGTTATTAGCAGTTCGTGTATTCAACCTCGAAGCACGGCGAGCGTGTTTATGAACATTAAAAGATTTCCTACAATATACGTCCCTTGCCTTACATTGCAAAGAAAAATGACCGTACCTATAGTGGCGATGAGTTCATTCTCTCTACTTTTGCGATGTTCGCTCATTATTTTCGTAACGTAATTTCATTGCGTAATTTTTCTTCCGAGATGTCTGTTGGGATATCAAATATTATCCACATTTTGCCGAGAAAATCCTGAACGGTTCTGGCTGAGTAGCCATTTTCGTGTTGGCAGCGTCACCAGTTTTGAACGTGATTTGGCACCTGGCATAACTGAATACCACCACTTCTGATATGTCTTCGATTAACAATTTATTTCAGAGTAAATTGGTAATACCAACCGGATTTATTGGCTTATCTTCGTGATTGGACAACTAAGATGAATACATGCAATTATAAAAAAAGATTAAGAAAAATATATGCTCAGCATTATAGTTTTTAACCTTTCACAAAAAATAAATGGGTGTTGTTAGAAAAAACATGCTCTAGCAGCCTCCTATAGGCATATGTCAATGTCGAGTATAACCAAACACATCCAATCCAACATATAGCATATATTGAGCATAAATTGTATAACTAACTTTTAATTAAAATAAAACTTTAACTATAATATTGCTACTACACTACCGCCATTCGACTTCAAACAGTTGTCAAAGCGTTTACTGCGGCCTCCCCTTTGCCTTTTTCTCTTTTCGAATAAAGTTACAAATGTCACGTGAAACCAAAGCTTATTATGTGGCATCGCTTGTTTACTAATTCCTGTTCGCATGCACTTTTAATGTGTCACTCTTCCCAGAAAATTTGGCGCGTCTCTTGAAACGTTCTTTTGATGGTAATCGGAATTCGGATTCCCACAGAGTTGAATTTTCTTAACTTCTACCGAGTTGTTCGATTTTTACGCGCGTAAGTGGATGTCAACATGTTACTCGTACGCACGCACATGTTAAACAAGTTTTCAAGATTTCGAGGTTGTTGTAGTAGGGATAACTACAACCTGCTAGATCAGCTTACCCATGGTCGTTATCTTCAAACTAATCAAAGGGGAGGCCCAGGAAACGTGCTGTACCAAAGGGAGAGGGGGGTTAGATGAGTGGGTTTGTTGGGGCCTGTGAATAGGTGGTTTGTATCGTGCGGGGATTCTCCACATGTCGGATAATCATTTACGATGTCGGGGTCGAGTTTGGATAAGTGGGAGTTGAGCCAACTACAATATCCAGACATTAATTGAGCCAGAGTGACACGGGATTCTCGAAGCAGCTGAAGATCTTCATCTGCTAAGGGTGGAAAGTTCATAAAGGTGGTAATTGACTCTTGGTGAATGCTGTTCAGAGCCTGTCTATACGCCATCGGATCCAGTGATTGACTGGTGAACGACAGGTAATTAAGAGTCCACCGATTCAGTCGATGTGGGAAAGTGGTTGTGTCCACGTCGGATAGTAGCGCTGCATGGCTCACAGGGACGGTTGCGGTTTAGGCGGTAGTTCACCTACGTGCTTATGGCGTTAAGTGCTGTTGCTATACTGCGTTTTTACCACTGGTTAAATAAGGAAAACCGGTCGATATTGTGATTCCTCCCTTATCTGCCGGCTTCCCTAGTTTCCGCAGCGGTATAACCTTCCCCACTTCCTACACATCAGGGATGATGAGTGAAGAGATGGAGAGGTTGAAGGTGCTGGGAGGTAAGCCGCTCCCGTCGGGCCCAAATTTTTCAGCATCAGCATGTTTACTCCATCAGGACCAATGGCGTTGGACGCTTTGGCCTTTCCGATGGCCTCCTCCACAGTTTGTTTGCCCAGCCTACTGATTACCCTACGTTTGGCCTTGTTCACCAAAATAAATTGCCGGCTAAATAAGCTCGCGCATTTCTTCGGGTTACCGAATAAAATCTCCACTCGGTCATCATGATCCGTCGGGATGGTCAGAAACCTTACGGTCAACCAGAGCTTTACCACACCCGTAGTGAGGTTTGAGGTCCTCAGATGCTCCACCCACTTGCCTCCTTGTGTTTGCAGACTGGGATCGGAGTGGCGAAGGTGGTCCAGCCGCCTCGGCCGGGAAATTCGGACGAATTTCCGAAATTCCGCCGACCGGGATGAAGTGTGCAGCTGCTGTCGCCACCACCTTACGGAACTTACGTTCGCCAGTGCGAACATCGGTTGGAGTGGGAAGAACACTGAAGGCGACAACTGAACACAACAATAATAATAAATCTCGATTCTCAGATTTCAGTAAGTGAGAATACAGTATAAGACTTCAGCAAGCAAGTGTATTGTCCATGTCTTTAGAATGATATTTGCCAAGACATCCGGTTCCACGTATCAGAATAACTCGGGGTTTACCCGGACAAGGTATGTTCGGCGATCTAACCCTTTCGCGCCCCTCGGGGCCTACAGCCTCAATGGCTCCCATTGCCGCACCTAGTGCACGGGTCAAGGAACACGCAACAAAAACATGGACGCTACCCCTCAAAAAAACCAGCAGCTCCTGCTACCCTACACTATCTGTTCCGTGTGTCAGGCCAGAATATATCGGAATGTGACATCAGTCAGGTGTAATCCATGCGACTCGAGACACGAAATTTCACTCAGCTTTGTTGAGTTGCAACGGCTACAATATGTACCGCAAGGATCGTGAGCGACGTAATGGTGGTGGCTTAGCGTTTATCTCCCATCACATATGAAGCTAGGAAACGAGCGCGACCACCTTCGCCACTGCGATCCCCTTAATCCCCATATCCGGGACTTAAACAAGGCGATTCTGAGGTTGGTTGACCATCATAAGCAGAACAAGTACAAGAAACCTTTAATGTCCTATAACCTTTTCCCAGATGTGAGTAAGCTTTGATCCACTTTGAGGCCCTTATCCAACCCGATGAACATGATGACAGAGTGAACATTTTGAGATCAGGCTTCCTCGGAACCGAAGAGATGTGCGAGTTATTTCAACCGGCAATTCAAACTGAATCTTTTGGTGGAAAGGACCAAACGGAAGGTGACAAGAAAGTTGCGAAAACAACAACTCACCTCTTACCTTTGCCTGCTGTGAGGTGAAGGGAGTTTTCATAAGAGAGATGCCCTGACGAGCTAAGCATATTAATGCTGAAAAATTTGGGAATATGGCAATAATTCCTTTCAGGGACCTATCGATAGCCACGCTCCTCATTCCTGATACATGGAAGTTTGAGAGAGTGGTCCCAATACTAAGGCCAGGGAAACCGACTGACAAGAGTGATTCCTTCCACCGCTTTCGTTGATAAAGACACTTCAGGACCTACTTCTGCCGTGCTACATATACCACCTTGCCTAGGCTAAGCATTAACATGACTTCCGGAAGGTGAAAAGAACCGCAACTACACTCAATGCCACAAACACGCAGTTCAGCCGCGGGTTTAACTGTATCCGCCCCTGCGAGAGAATGGCAATAGTGGCGTTAAACCTATCAAAGGCTTTTGGCATGGTCAGCCATTCTACGCACTAGACATAAACCCTGCCTCAGGGACTGAGGCGGTGGACCGCGAAGTGCCTTTGTGGTCGATAATCATCTTTGTTATTCATAATCTCAACATCCAAGCTAAGGAGAGTTAAACAAGCATAGTCGCCAGGAACTAGTAGGGCGTAGTGGGTGAAGCTTCAGACCTGCCAGAACGCTGTACACAGAACGGTGACGAGATGTTTTCTGATGTCACCTGAGACACATTTACAGCAAGAGGCAAGTGTGCTCCAAGTAGTTCCTTGAGGGTTGTCACCGCTTGACGACGAGCCACCGCACAGACACATCAGGGACCAGAAAGGACACCGCCAGAACACTTTTCAGAATATGGAAATATACAAACAGAAAACTTTTGACGGAAGAATAATACACTATTAGACGAACATAAACTCAGACGTGGTATTTGAGCCCTTAAAACTTGCTTACGAAAAACAAAATAACTTATATAGAACAAAATATTTCACAAGGCCAAAATCACCGACCTGGCTAAACACAGCACAGACACGACCGCGAAATAACCCGAATTTTAATATTACATTCACGCACATAAAGTAGTTCAGGTATCTACTACGCTAACTGAACATAACGAAAAATGACACTGAAGATGGCAAAACGCCGAAACCAGTTTGTCTCCAAACTCAACTCAACAAAAGATGACGGAAAATCGTTCCAAAATACATCAAGTAAATAGTCACCTAACCCCAATCATTTTCACAACCAAAACATCCGTTTCATTTAATTATTAGACGACTCACTCAAATATATGGAATTTGAAGTGTAGGTAATGAAGTGACCATTGCTTTTTCACGATTATACAAGAATGCAGATGAAAATATTTGACTACATATTATCAAATATACATGATATTTTTTACTAGAGTACAACAAACTTTTAGGGACCTATATCCTATTGAGAAGAGGATTTTTCTTACTTTGAGGTAATTATGTTAGGTTAGGTTAATGTGGTAGTCTCTGCAGTAGGAACTCAATTAGACATAGTAGAGAAGTCCATTGCGATACCACCTGTTATATGAACGGTAACGTAAATCGGAATCAAGAAAGGGTAACCGGAGAAACGTTGCGTAGTCCGGATGAAGTCACGCAAATTACCAATTTCTACCCCAGAAAGCTCTTCTCTGGTATTAAAGAAGTAGAAGCCTAGGTACTTGAACCTCAGTCTCGCAATGGGAGGGCCACTGAGCAGAAAATGAAAAGATGACTCCACCTCATCATCCTCCATACAGCTGCGGCTGAAAGGGTCAGAGACTATATTCAGCCTAACCGCATGAATTCCCATCGGACAATGACCAGTCCGAACTCCTATGAGAATCGAGAGTTTCTGCTTTGTTACCTATCTCAGTTACTTTGAGCTCCCACGGTCTACTCTCGGCCAGAAGGTCCTTGCGATTCTGCATGTCGTGATAGTTTCCCAGCGCTCGCTAAGTCGATAGAGAGCCCGTTTATCCAAGAGAAGTCCGTAGGCAGCCAAAGGAGCCCCACCCTCTCCCTGCATGGAGTAATAACTTTCAGGGTACCCCACCGAGCGAGCTCACCAGCCATGCAGTTTCCTGCAATGCCCCAATAGCCCGGTACCCAAATTAGTCTAATGTCGAGGTACTCCTAGGCGGCTGAAAGCAGAGTCAGGCACTCCCCGACAAGTTTTGATCTCACCATTTGCGATCCTATGATCATTACATTGGTGAGTAGCCAATCGGCTACCTCCTTGATTGCGGCTACCCCCGCCTGAAACACACTGCAATAGTCCGGAAGCTAAAATTTTTTGCTGGGGGAGAGCTCCTCGCAGAGACATAGCACGGGCTGCAGCAACCTTGCTTGCAATGTCCATAGGTAACGTTGTCCACATAACGTTGAGCGCGATAGTGATTATGGTCCTAAGGTCCATTGATTCCAATGAGAACAGACAGTTGCACCGGCTCTAGCTGCTTAACTTTCGATACTTTCTCCAGTGAGTTCCACCAGACAACCACTCCATAAAACATTATAGGTCTAATTACAGTTTCATAAAGCCAGTGATTTACCATGGGAGAGAGGCCCCATCTCTTCCCAAAAGCACCCCGGCAACAGTATACATAAGCCGATTTCTTTTTCACTCTTTCTTCAATATTTGCCCCCCAGGAGACCTTCCTGTCCAGAATCAGGGCCAAATACATGACCCAGTCAGAAAGCACAAGTGGGATGCCGCCTATTGAAGGAGGTCTGGCATCCGGCACCCTATACCTTCTGGTAAACAAGACGAGCTCCGTCTTGCTAGGCTTAATAGCGAGTCCACATCCTGTAGACCACTTTACGATCAAGTTTAGATAACAATGCTTGCAATCTAGGTTCTTCCTATTGGGAAGATATTGGCGAGAATTGGATATACCTATGATCAGAAAAGGAGTGAACATTAAGTACCCTCCAGTTCGAGATACGGGATATACATTCAGATGAAACCAGGGTAAGGTCCAAGACTTCGTCCCGGACCGAAGGTACAAACGTAGGGTCGCTCCCCCTATTACAAATCCGGTCCAACTGGAAAGAGGGCGTCACCGCCCCTGGCATCTTTAAGGGCTACCTTCTCGAAGCCATAGGATATGACCCCCTGCAGCTCAGCGAGAGGGCCGAGAGACTCTACGTTAAGTAAAATTAGCGCTTGCCGATAAGGTTCCTCGGACCCCTCAAACCAAACAACCTTCCAATTGTGCGTAGGAAGGTCCGGGTTGCAATAGCGGAGGATTTCCTCAATCTTCCTTGGTGCGGAGGGCTCCGCAGGAAGCCAGACACGAGCTCGCGGATGCAAAAGCAGATCCTTCTTGCCCACGGCCTCAAGCCTGGCCCCCTTCCAAACCTCCCCCACCAAGGCAACCGCCGCCTTATAGAGATATCTTTTTGAAAAGTCCGGAGTGCCAGCCCGCACTCTCGCAACGAGGAGGTGGTCCAGGATTGTCCTGATCACCTTCATGAAGATGCCCGAGATAGCTGACGCCACACGCTTCCAATCCCTCCTAGAGATAGCGCCGTCCTCGTTTCTGCGGTCCACGACACCCAAGATAATGGAGCCCGCCTGCTTAGCGACTTCGCTGAACGATTTGGCGCGACTCCAGTCCTGGTCTGTTTGACTAGGAATATTCCCTCTTCCCTCTGTACGTATATTAGATTTGACACAAATTACCAACTCGATTGTTCCATGTTTTTCTCTGAAGCCAAATAGGTTAGGTGGTATTACGATGAGGGTAATTGCGCAGCATAAGAAGTTGTGGTGTAAAAGGATTTGTTGATGGGTTTTACCTGAAAATATTTTGGAGATAAGCTGAAAAGGTGTGTCTTTTTCTACGTTACTCCGAGCCAGATTATCTTTATGGTGCCCTATTGACATTTTAACGGGTACTTTGGCTAGTTGGTGGGAACTTTTGGATGCACCATAGAAAGGGCTTTGAAGCTGGTGATCTATGAGTCGGTCATATCCGTCTTAGGGGTCGCATTTCAATATAATCATTTCATTGGTTAAATTAGTTTTTTTGTTCCTTATAACCCTTCTGGTGAGTGGAAATTATGTCCGCTGCTGTAATTGTAGATTCAAAAGCTACTATGGACAGCGGATAGCGTAATAAGAACTTGAATTATTCGTGCAACAAAGATGTATCCCGAAATATTAAAAATTAGTTAGGTTTGTTTCAGAAAGACGGATTATATCATATTCCTTGTTGTTAAGGAAAATGCCATTTTCAGAAATGCTATTGCTAAGTGAGGTCATTATATTATGTGTTGAGAGCAAGCAGTTTGAGCAGCGTGTTTGGAAGAAATGCATAGCACTGTTTGCTTGTTTGCTTCAGCTTAGAACTTATTCAATTCATTGCAAATGAATTGCATATCCAAAATCAAAACCAGCTTCCATCCCATTTCAGGATGGTATGAATGAGTTCCACAGCACATATGTAAGTGTAAGTAATATATAGCGCCAATAAACATGATGACATTAAACCTTTTTATTCTTTACAGATATATGGATTTTATGGATTGTTACTCCCTCTTCAGGAACAACCGGAAATTGGATTTTCTCAATTGTTATTTGCTCATTCCTTTTATATTGAAAAGCTTTCACTATCTTTTTAATTGGTGTCCAAGAAACAACACCGGAATGAGATATTTTTTGACCTAACCATCCTAGCGTGCATATGTCTATATCTATCTGAGTTGATTTATACTGTTACAAAAAACCGCTAAGTGAATGAAGTTATAAAAAAATATAATATTATAAAAGTAAGGAAGAGTGTCGGATTTAACCGAAGTAACACGCCACATTATTACAACGCTATCAAAAATATAAATTAGGGAGTTCACAAGCCGTGTTATATGTCGTATTTATTTAGTCCGTTATTGAAATAACAGTGGGACGTGTGAACGCACTGTGCTATTTCGTTAACTATTGTATGTCGTATTCAAGCAATTAATCAGCTGAGTAGAAGAAGAGAAAACAAAACGAAATAAAAGTATAAACCTTAAAATGCCTAAGAGGACCGAAAAAAATAAATTAATAGCTGCTGTTTGTAGAAAATACGAACAGGACATCCTCGTGACTTCTCTTCTGGCACCGTCCATCTCCGGATTGGGTTGCAGCGGACGCGTTTGGATTTGCCCTAAAATCAAAAGGTTGTTTAATAAGCCAGATGGGTTTGCTTTTTATTCAAAATCACTTACTTCGTCATTTAGATGTATTTCCATTCTTTTTTTTTTTAATATATCTCCTTCAATTGTTTCACTGGCCGCTTTTGCAAAAATAATAAAAAAGTGACGATAAACAGAAATAGCTGATCGAATAACACACACAAATAAAATAATAAGACTATTTTACATGTGAAACAAAAACAACAAGTTTACAACTGTTGTATTGAAATAACACGATTAAGGAAATACGACAAATAACACAGCTTGTGAACTCCCTATATATATATATATATTGATATATATTGTTACTCGAATGACACCGACCCGACAATCCAACAGATGCGAGGCGGTGAACGATTTCAGGGTGTATGACTTCGGACGGGACGTGAATTTCATCGTATTAACTTATATTTCAAAAAGCTCTAATAATATACATATATACTTTTAATTAGCAATTAAACTGATATTTTATTTAAATGGAATAAGCTATCCAGTTCAGATAAACGTAGGTAGTGCTAAATACCTGTACGCGACAGTTGGGAAGTAGAATTCGCCTACTACGCCTATTCGAACGATCTGGCATAAAACTGTCTAAAAGACCAAGAACGTTAAATTTGTGCTTTGCGATAACCAAGTTTGCTAACGAGTAAGCGAATATAAGTGCGTGATTTCGTAATACGGTGAAATCATCATTTTCAGTGTTCATGCGATTTGCTGCTGTACGTAACCTCACATTTGGTGAGACTTCTGTGTACTTCGGGGCTCCAGTAGACATACGCTTTGCAGCTGAGCTCAACGATCAAGTTTCAAACTTGCAGTTTTGTAGTTTGTATTGTCTTCGTTTTGGGGGATAGGGCCGTGTGTAGAAATCCACACAAGTGGGGAAAGTCTCTGATCGCCGTTCACCTGGGAGTGGCCAGAACGACTCTTCTGCATGCGGTTCAAGCAGCTCACAATTTCCAGGTGATTTCACTCAAGTGTCCTCTGGATAGCTCCCGAACATCCGTTTGGGGGTGGGCTAAAGTGAGAAGGCGAACCGGGTAGGGCCACTCCGGTGTTTTCGGTTTAAGGGCTCACCATGGTTTTGCAGCGTCTGCTCATCAGCACCAACGGCCGCGAGCGGACGTCTGGCTTGGAACAAGCGGCTCGGTATATAAATGTCCAATGAAAAATTTAAACAAAAAGCCTCTGATGACGACCACGGCAAACGTTTAAGGGACTATTAAGGGCATGCACCTGGAATGTCCGGACCCTTAATAGGGAAGGTGCACCTGCCCGGCTGGTGGATCTCCCCATAAAGGCAATGGCTGACATCACCGCGATCCAAGAGATGCGAAGGACGGCGCAGAGAATGAAGAGAATCTGACCTTGCGAGGCATACTATAGCTGTCATATAAAGGAGCGCAAGTTCGGTGTTAGGCGATTTTAAAGTCAAGGTGGAAAGGGAAGGAATTTTTGGTCCTACAGTCGGTATTATCAGACACGACAAAACATCCACATTTCTAAGTACCGCTACTGAAGAGGTCATTGGTTTTCAGCGAGACTGAAAAAACGATTTGTACGATGAGGAATGCCGCGCCGCAATGAAAAAGAAAGATACTGCTATAGGGCCACGCTGCGATCGGACGAATCGCGAACCATGCGGGAGAGATATCGGGAGTTGAAAAAGAGAGATGCTAGCCGATTGGAAATACGCCCGAAAATGGTAGTGGCGCGGAACACATTGAAGATGATGAACCCGAACTTCCAATCAACGAAACCCCTACATTTCTAGTTTAAAATTAAAAGTAGTTCGAGATTCAAGTAATTGAACTCAACTCAAAGAACCGTCCACAGAAGCAATACTTTTTTAGTCGGTCATAAAATATTATATAGTTAGTTCTAAATGTAATACTTTCCCATCTTGCCTGCTGGGCGAAGCAACACAGTCACGGTTTTACTTTTGCCGACCTCTGACAATGGTACCTAAATAGGTGCGTCAGCCATTTTCTAACGCCAACTAGTGGCGGTTATCAAATAACCGGGTCAAGTTTTCGACGATTTCTCTTTCTTTGGAAGTTGGTGACGTTGGTGTTTTGTTCTATTTGCACCGCGTGATGTTGAGATGCGCCATACAAATTGTAGAGGCATAAATTTTGGCAGTTCACTGCCGATTGGAGCATCAATTTAAGGATAAGCCGGGGTTATTTGTTTTGAGTGGAGCCCTGTTTGTATGCATGTATATTTCGCTGTGCGCATAGCGGCAGAGATTCTCTTATGTTGTTTTGCGTTGTGCTAGCTGAGCATCATAGGGGAGATAGTGGAGAACAATTTGTGGTTTGCTGACGCTCTCTCAACACAAACGAACAGTCTAGCAATGCGTAAAAATATTTGAATTTGATGAAAAACTTAATACTTTAATTCAACATATTTATTTTCATATTAAAAATAGTTTCATATCCTATAGTGACATTTTAAAACTTAAATCGTAGAAATCAACCCATTGCATCTGCGAAAATGTGGGTTTCAATTTTATATAATAGTATATATAGATAAAATAGACGAACATTTTAGATGTTGACAAATACCGTTTATTTCAAATAAAAACTTTCGGTGGATATTTAAAGTCCGATTGCGCCTTACTTGTTTTTATTGACTTCTCCCTATTCACCGTTTCAAAGATCTCTTTTATGGATTTAAGTTTTTCCTTAGCACTTCTTAAGAGAAGACAATGTAAAGAGAGTGCGACCACACGTTGCCCTATCTAATTATATTAATTGGACGGTTAATAAAATACAGCTCCAAATTATTAAATATTTCACCTCATTAAAGATTCACGTGGATTTACTTTTTCTCGTTGTCACTTTTATATGACTGTTGTCAATATTGGGCCCGTTTTAATGTAACCTAGTTGCAAAAAAACACTAGGTAGGATAAGAAATAGTATGTAAAACAACAACACTAACTCGGAAAAATATGCGAGTTGAGCCAACTCGGTTATATGATATCCGACCCGAGATGTAGTGTTGTGAAGCAAAAAACCCGCTCAATTGTGAATGGATACATAAACAAACCAAATAAAAATGTAACAAGGGTAAGTAAAATTGCTTTTCGTATATTTCACATAAAATTATGAATTAAAACATGTTTGTTATTTTAGAATGCAAGAAAAAATGCGAAAGAGATGGTCATGTGAGAAGACAATTGAGTATTTGAGATGCTACCTCGCCCGGAGCACCCAAAAAGAAAGAGATTGGCCTACGCGAACGTGTTGGAAGACATGGTGTCAATGGCGATCACGGTAGGTTCAAGAAATATATGTTTGAACAAATTATATTTATTTACATAATCCACTTCCAGGACTTTGAAAGGACGCCGCTGTGTTCGGAGTCGAAGATGCGCAGTCTTCTCTAGGCCTATAAGGCAGCACGGGACAACAGCAGCAGAACTGGCGCCTACCCGTGCCTTTATCCCCTAAATGGACGAATTATTTGGAAGAAATCCGATTATTTCAAACGACCACCCTTTTCATGTGGGTTACAGCCCGTTTGAAACACTTTCGGTTTCGGTGCTGTCTGGAAAAAATAGCTAACAGAAATTACTCTATCTAGCAACAGCTTTTAAAACGTTACAGTGAGTTTCAGTGAAAACCTTTTAGTGAATTTTTTGCAATGCTTTTGATGTAAATTCGTCGTGCTCGTTTTTATAAAACCCTTGTACATGCGGAAGAGCATCAACTTAACAATTGTTCAAAAAACATCGGTAACATTTTGCAGTACAATGTACAAGGGTTTTATAAAAACGATTATTTCAAAAGACCACACGGTTCATGTGGGTTACAGACCGTTTGAAACCCTTTCGATAAATGTGCTGTTTGCAAAATATAGCTAACAGAAATTACTCTGTCTAGCAACAGCTTTTTAAAACGTTACAGTGAGTTTCAGTGAAAACCTTTTAGTAAATTTTTTGCAATGCTTTTGATGTAAGTTCTTCGTGCTCGTTTTTATAAAACCCTTGACATGCGGAAGAGCATCAACTTAACAATTTTTCAAAAACATCGGTGACATTTTGTAGTACAATGTACAAGGGTTTTATAAAAACGAGCTCGCAGAATTTACATAAAAAGCATTGCAAAAACTTCACTAAAATGTTTTCTATGAAACTGGATTCATTTTCAAATTTGCTTTTGGTTTTTATTTAACTTGTAATTAAAATAAGAAATGATCTGAATTGAATTTTATATGTGATAATTTTTTGTGAATGTGTTTTAGTTTTATAGATTTTAAGTTGAATGAAATGCAATGAATTCTTGTTAATATTTTTATTAGTGAATTTAAAGATATAAATATATGTATATATATATGCAGTGAAATTTTTAAATAATATTTTGTTGTCTTAAATAATTAAAAAGTGTTTGCCTTCTGTCAAGGGCTGCGTCCAGGTTTCATTCTTCAAAACCTTCATCAAGTGCAAACGTATGTATTTTCATCACTCACATCGTTGATATCGCACAAATTTGCTAGTTGCCTAAATGCCACCGTATTTCTTACATACCAAATGTACATATACACGGGTTTTTTGTGGTAATAATAATACGCGTTCTACCACCACCAGATGTGGCAGGTACGCAGTTAAGAACATAAAATAGGATTAAGTTTATGCATTTCTTTTACACACATTTTGTTATTACTTGTTAGATATTCCACCGTTTGGCGTCTTAGCTTCATGTGCAGTTTGAAATCTGCCTCACTCATTGCATCGAGTGTACCTCATGTGCCTTGTTTTCACTCTCCAAGTCTTTAGAAGAGTTGGAGCTGGCATACATACATCGTACTTCTAGTACTTCTTGCATCTCTCTATTAGGACGTGATTCGCTATGCTCACCCGTGTACAAAGACATCATCTACAAAAGTAAAATGTTATTTAATGCATTTATTTAATGTTTTTAAATAAATTTAATAACTTGCCACATAATCCTCAGAATTGCTCATTTTGTTTAGCTTCTTTAAAATTTCTCTAAACAAATCAAATGTTTAATGACAGATTTTGCCAGTGTTGTGAAGTACTAAAAGGAAATTTTATCCGAGTTGGAGTGCTTTTTTGCAACTAGGTTACATTAAAACGGGCCCATTGTCTGATGATGCGGTTGACATGATTGAGTACACACACTTTGATCAATTTGTCAAGTCACTGCTAATCTGCTTGAAGAATCTGATCAACATAAGGTACGGATCACTTTCTTTTAACGTTACGTTTTCGTTTTGCTCAAAATATAAAATATGGTTGCCTCGTGCTTAGGACAATCGAATAATATGTGTTCGGGAGTGTTCTGAACTTTACAAAACTCGAATTTTGCGTATATAATATACTAAGTGCCTGTGCCAAACGGTAGCATAGCTCCTTGGAATGGAAATTTTTGACAGTATGAGGTGAACATAATTTTCCGACCTCATAGGGCTAGTGAAAAATTTGACAAGCAACTGGAAATATTTGACGGAAATATTTGCTTGCTTCTCCCCTGCAACAACATAGATACCAAAATTTCCCTGCAGTTAAAAGTTACTTATAGGAAAAAGGTATCTCACAATAAAACTTTGCTACCGTTTCGAAAAGACCTGATAGTACTACTATGCCTTATTTTACTATTATCGAGATATGACTACAAGAGCTGCAACTGTGTGCACTTCATTCGGTGGGTGCTGGGTTCACATCCTGGCCGGGGCAAGTAATATCAAAAATTATAGAAAACGAAAAAGCGGTCGCCCCTCGGCAGGCAATGGCAAACCTCCGAGTGTATTTTAAACTGTAGGCCCCTCAATTTGTGTTTTAACATCAAGACGCACACCGCAAATTGTAGGAGAAGTTCGGCCAAAATCGTTTAAGCGGTTATAGCGCCAATTAAGTAAGTAAGTCTTTCGTTCTTTCCTTGGCATTTAACACTTTTTACTGCAGTATTGACGTAATTTATCAGTTTACTTATTATTGTACGATCTTTGCTCGCTACTAGAAAGCTGCAACGGATACATAATTTTCGTGTGTACTCGAGCATCTAACAAAATCCGTTTTGCATCAATCTCTTTAAACGAGCAGAAGTATTTTTCGTTAGCGACTGAGCTCAAGGCGAACATGTTGGTCACAACACTCGAGTGCTTTTCATACATATTTGATTGGGTTCGGGTGTTTTGCAGATCTATATAGTCGAGTGTTCGAGTTTCAACTCGAGTGTGCACATAATTTGCATGTATGGCTTTTCGTAGTGTGATCGGCAGTGCAGTGAACATATGATAAAAAAATCCTTTCAATATTATCTATTGTTTATGTGTATACAGCACTTACACTTTGCCATTTCTTATATTTTTGCTTACACAAAATGCGACATCACGACGCCTACATTCCGTCTGCAGATTTAACTCGAGCACGTTCGAGTATCCGTTTCATTAGTTGCACACATTATGGGTTAGCTGCGGGTGTCGAGTGTGGTATTCGCTTGTGCTCGATTTTTGGCGCGGATGATTAAGCAGACTGGACCATACTCAAAACTGATCTCGGGTGTGCAACTCGATCGAACACATCGCTGCCGAGTGTGGCATTCGCTTGTGCTCAATTTTTAGCGAGGGTGATCAAACAGGCTCGAGCACACTTAAAGCAGCTCTCTGCTCGCTACCGATGTCTCTTCCGCAGATTCGACATGCAAGTAGTGCAGATTAAGTAATAGATCAAGGTATGAGAGTTGTAATACACCACAAGGATCTAAGAGAGACGGCACTTGCTTCACGCTTCCGGATCATGTAATAGAAATCCTGAATGCGTTATTTGGAGAATGATGCGTAAGAGCATCAACTTAAACAATTTGAAACAAACATCGGGAACATCTTACTATAGAATGTACAAGGTTTTTATAACAACGAGCAAGAAGAAACATTGCAAAAAATTCATTAAAAGTAAAATAGTAAAATAACAGGCTCCAGAAGAACAGCAAAATCGACTGAGAAACAAGTAGCTCGTGTAATCTTTAAGCCTGTATGCAATTTTAAATTTTACTTTTAAAAAAAAACATTGCAAAAAATTCACTAGAAGTAAAGTAGTAAAATAAGAGGCTCCAGAAAAACAGCAAAATCGACTGAGAAACAAGAAGCTTAATCTTTAAGCCTGTATGCAATTTTAAATTTTACTTTTATATTGGTAGGGAATATCCATGAGCCAGTCATCCGCAAGCCGGCATTCATCGGGTAACGGATGCAATCAATGATTCATTGTTTCACTAGGAAGTGAGGTTTCCTATGACCCAAGTGGAACGCCAAGCTGCTAAAAAGCACAAAAACAGAAATATAGTTTAGTTTTAAAATATAGATAAATGATTACAATTAAAAAAAATTTAACTCGAACTGATGACTATTCTACCAAACCACTCAGAGAGCCCGGAATTCTGCTACAATGTAACATTGCAATATATAAAAAGAATTATAAATGTTTGTAGTTTGAAACATACTAGTATCTTATTTCACTTTAATAAAATATAATAAAAACGCTCAAATTTATATTTGGCAGCACGCATTCGTTTGTTTTTTCTCTATTCCTCTTTGTGTTTTTCGCTTATTTTGGCATTTAGTTTGACAGAGATGCCACTCTTTATCACTTTGAATAAATTCAAAGAGACAGTTGTTAAGTGTCGTTAAGAATAAGTTAGTGAATCGCACAATCGTTAGTGCAAACGACAAATATATCGTAAAAAATTGTGATTGTCGCATCGTTTAAAGTTAGTGAATCGCACTACAGGGATACGTTTTTTTTTAAATTTGTCCAGGTTTTCGTACAAATATCTACCCTCTGGTAATTTAATATGTTCATGACTAAACGATATTAAAAAGCGGGTAACCCTTAGAACAGTTGACCATGCCGCTGACGGGGCTACCACAAATTTGCCAGTTGTCTAAATGTCACTGTATTACATACCAAATGTACATATACACGGATTTTTTGTGGTAATATTCCAGCAAACATTTTCGGACGGCTCAGAATTATGACTCCGAAATGAGTATAAAATATGACGGAAATATGAGGCTCTCTTGCAGTTATGTATTGTATTTTGGAAATGCCGTTACTTGTGTTTCCACGAATTCCACGACCAACGAACACGTGCGTTCATCGATGAACAAAAATTCAGTTGAAGTGCAACTGTTGAAGTGTAAAGAATACTTTTTACTACCAAAAAGATTTACCAGTTTTATTTTTCTAAAAATCAGTGGTTAGTGAATAAAAATATAATTTAATATACATATCTAAAATATAAAGAACATTAAAAGGTGTTTGTCTACTTAATGTCACGAAGAAGAGACATACAAAATTTCCCTTCAAGATATGGCCATAACAAGTACTTTTAAGGGTAATACTTTTAAAATGCCGTTTGGTGCTCTTAATTAACTTTTTATTATTGTTATAGAAGCGTTTTCTCGAAAATTTGGCAATGAGGTGGAATTTAAGAAAATTACAATAAAGTGGTTTCAAACTGCGCAAAAGGAAAATTTGTATATAATTTTTTAATTTTTGTTTTTTTTTACCAAAAATGGAATAAAAACTGAATTTTACTTTCTTTATTTAGTATTACATTATTTCTGTTGTTTTACTATAAAAGAAACAGATATACATATAAAAAGAACTCTTATTTTCTCTAAAATATGAGTCATATATGACTCTTAAAAGGGACTCATATATGACGACTATCGCATTTTCTCTAAAATATGAGTCATATAAGTTAACGAGCTCACGCTAGTCAGCTCGAAAAAATTGAAGTTGGGGGCCGCATCACGGCCCCTGGAAGTCCTTCCTAAAATAAATGAAAAGCAAGTGTTAATGTTTGTACAAGTATATTTACCATGACCGGTTGGCGTCCCAATATCAATTGAATACAAAATAATTCTTAAAGCTACGGCTTACTGACTAACCGGCTTTATTAGTTGCTGACGCTACGCTTCCCATGGATTCATTTATGAATACGCTTGCATTTATTGACAATTGCGTAAGAGTTCAATTGCTTACCTAGCTATGCGCGTGTTTAGGGGAAGTGCGGCGTCAGCACATTCGCGCGGGTATGAGCGTTGGCTCCCGTGTTAACTTATATGACTCTTAAAAGAGGCTCATATGGTATATGAATTTGGACTCATATATGACGACCATCGCAAGAAGGGAAACACACTCATATTGGACTCCTATAAGAACTCATAATGAGCGCTCACATTCCGAATTATGAGTCTAATCCAGTGCTGTCCAGAATGAAAAATGTGAATGTATGAGTGACAACGAGAGAATGGGAGCAGCCCAGTAGGAAATTTAAACCAAAATAAAAGCATATTGGATTAGAGTAGAAATAAAAAACTCAAGTGTGTTATATGTTAAGCCTACACATTGTTAAATAAGGGCGGTATTTTACAGATTATGTATTTGGTAAAATTCTTGTACCAGCGATATTAATTATTTGATGCAAATTAATTTTTATAAGTGTGTGGACTGATGGGAAAACATTATGACTGGTAATATAAATGCTTTGTAGGTCAACTGAACAATTCAATTTTTTAGGCACATTGCGTCAATATGAATACTTTCGTGGCAGCTTCTTAATAAAAGTACATTCGATAAATGACTTGATGTTAAACTGTGGCGCTGCTTGGAGCAAATGAATATTTTTAACTAGTTCTGTATCAAGATTCAGTTTTTTAAAAATTTTCAGACAAATGTTTTTAACAAAAACTCCATCTACAAAAGGCCGGCCTTGTTTAGCAATGTCTAAGCTGATCACGGAAGATAGCTCAGCTTTCAGTTTCAGTTTTCGATTTGATTGCTTAACAACTTCCTCATTTTCTACTTTAGCCAACCACCCTTTGAATTTTTTCAAAAAGACTATCTTTTTTGCTTCATATAATCCCTGGCTAGCTTTTTTGTCAAAAACTTGTATATTTTTGTGGGAGGAATCGAAATGCCTTCTGATATTAGATATTTTGCCTCCTTTGAACGACTTGTAACATAAAAGGCATTGCAAGTCCCCAAAGGCATTTTCTAGCATAAAGAAGTTCTTACAGGGCATTGTATTGCATACACGATTGCATACACTAAGCGTCGCGGACAAGCTTGGTGTTTATTCGTTGCTGGTTCGCTAACGACTGAACGATGGAGAGTAAGCTCAATTGAGCTATGGGATGGACAGCACTGGTCTAATCGGACTCATATCGGACTCCAAATGTTTACTGGGATACGCGTTCTACCACCACCAGATGTGGCAGGTACGCAGTTAAGACTCCGAATACTTCTCTGAACATAAAATAGCATTAAGTTTATGCATTTCTTTTACACACATTTTGTTATTACTTGTTACATATTCCACCGTTTAGCGTCTTAGCTTCATGTTGAAATCTGCCTCACTCATTGCATCGAGCGTACCTTCAAATTTGGAGCACTTCTCATGTGCCTCGTCTTCACTCTCCGAGTTTTCAGAAGAGCTGGAGCTGGCAAATATCGTTTCCAACACTTCTAGTACTTCTTGCATTTCTCTATTGCGACGTGATTCGCAATTGTCACCTATGCACAAAGACATAACTTACAAACGTAAAATGTTATTTAATGCATTTATTTAATGTTTTTAAATAAATTTAATAATTTACCACAGAATCCTCAGAATTGCTCATTTTGTTTTGCTTCTTTAAGATTTCACTAAATAAATCATATATTTAAGACAGATTTTGCCAGTGTTGTGAAGTAACGAAGAAGAAATGTTATCCGAGTTGAAGTATTCTTTTGCAACTCGGCTACAATAAAACGGGCCTATAGTATACACCATTCGGCATGTTTGCCCCGTGGGATGTTGTTATTAGCAGTTCGTGTATTCAACCTCGAAGCACGGCGAGCGTGTTTATGAACATTAAAAGATTTCCTACAATATACGTCCCTTGCCTTACATTGCAAAGAAAAATGACCGTACCTATAGTGGCGATGAGTTCATTCTCTCTACTTTTGCGATGTTCGCTCATTATTTTCGTAACGTAATTTCATTGCGTAATTTTTCTTCCGAGATGTCTGTTGGGATATCAAATATTATCCACATTTTGCCGAGAAAATCCTGAACGGTTCTGGCTGAGTAGCCATTTTCGTGTTGGCAGCGTCACCAGTTTTGAACGTGATTTGGCACCTGGCATAACTGAATACCACCACTTCTGATATGTCTTCGATTAACAATTTATTTCAGAGTAAATTGGTAATACCAACCGGATTTATTGGCTTATCTTCGTGATTGGACAACTAAGATGAATACATGCAATTATAAAAAAAGATTAAGAAAAATATATGCTCAGCATTATAGTTTTTAACCTTTCACAAAAAATAAATGGGTGTTGTTAGAAAAAACATGCTCTAGCAGCCTCCTATAGGCATATGTCAATGTCGAGTATAACCAAACACATCCAATCCAACATATAGCATATATTGAGCATAAATTGTATAACTAACTTTTAATTAAAATAAAACTTTAACTATAATATTGCTACTACACTACCGCCATTCGACTTCAAACAGTTGTCAAAGCGTTTACTGCGGCCTCCCCTTTGCCTTTTTCTCTTTTCGAATAAAGTTACAAATGTCACGTGAAACCAAAGCTTATTATGTGGCATCGCTTGTTTACTAATTCCTGTTCGCATGCACTTTTAATGTGTCACTCTTCCCAGAAAATTTGGCGCGTCTCTTGAAACGTTCTTTTGATGGTAATCGGAATTCGGATTCCCACAGAGTTGAATTTTCTTAACTTCTACCGAGTTGTTCGATTTTTACGCGCGTAAGTGGATGTCAACATGTTACTCGTACGCACGCACATGTTAAACAAGTTTTTAAGATTTCGAGGTTGTTGTTGTAGGGATAGCTACAACCTGCTAGATCAGCTTACCCATGGTCGTTATCTTCAAACTAATCAAAGGGGAGGCCCAGGAAACGTGCTGTACCAAAGGGAGAGGGGGGTTTAGATGAGTGGGTTTGTTGGGGCCTGTGAATAGGTGGTTTGTATCGTGCGGGGATTCTCCACATGTTGGATAATCATTTACGATGTCGGGGTCGAGTTTGGATAAGTGGGAGTTGAGCCAACTACAATATCCAGACATTAATTGAGCCAGAGGGACACGGGATTCTTGAAGCAGCTGAAGACCTTCATCTTCTAAGGGTGGAAAGTTCATAAAGGTGGTAATTGACCCTTGGTGAATGCTGTTCAGAGCCTGTCTATACGCCATCGGATCCAGTGATTGACTGGTGAACGACAGGTAATTAAGAGTCCACCGATTCAGTCGATGTGGGAAAGTGGTTGTGTCCACGTCGGATAGTAGCGCTGCGTGGCTCACAGGGACGGTTGCGGTTTAGGCGGTAGTTCACCTACGTGCTTATGGCGTTAAGTGCTGTTGCTGTACTGCGTTTTTACCACTGGTTAAATAAGGAAAACCGGTCGATATTGTGATTCCTCCCTTATCTGCCGGCTTCCCTAGTTTCAGCAGCGGTATAACCTTCCCCACTTCCTACACATCAGGGATGATGAGTGAAGAGATGGAGAGGTTGAAGGTGCTGGGAGGTAAGCCGCTCCCGTCGGGCCCAAATTTTTCAGCATCAGCATATTTACTCCATCAGGACCAATGGCGTTGGACGCTTTGGCCTTTCCGATGGCCTCCTCCACAGTTTGTTTGCCCAGCCTACTGATTACCCTACGTTTGGCCTTGTTCACCAAAATAAATTGCCGGCTAAATAAGCTCGCGCATTTCTTCGGGTTACCGAATAAAATCTCCACTCGGTCATCATGATCCGTCGGGATGGTCAGAAACCTTACGGTCAACCAGAGCTTTACCACACCCGTAGTGAGGTTACAGGTCCTCAGATGCTCCACTCACTTGCCTCCTTGTGTTTGTAGACTGGGATCGGAGTGGCGAAGGTAGTCGCGCTTATGCCAGCCGCCTCGGCCGGGAAATTCGGACGAATTTCCGAAATTCCGCCGACCGGGATGAAGTGTGCAGCTGCTGTCGCCACCACCTTACGGAACTTACGTTCGCCAGTGCGAACATCGGTTGGAGTGGGAAGAACACTGAAGGCGACAACTGAACACAACAATAATAATAAATCTCGATTCTCAGATTTCAGTAAGTGAGAATACAGTATAAGACTTCAGCAAGCAAGTGTATTGTCCATGTCTTTAGAATGATATTTGCCAAGACATCCGGTTCCACGTATCAGAATAACTCGGGGTTTACCCGGACAAGGTATGTTCGGCGATCTAACCCTTTCGCGCCCCTCGGGGCCTACAGCCTCAATGGCTCCCATTGCCGCACCTAGTGCACGGGTCAAGGAACACGCAACAAAAACATGGACGCTACCCCTCAAAAAAACCAGCAGCTCCTGCTACCCTACACTATCTGTTCCGTGTGTCAGGCCAGAATATATCGGAATGTGACATCAGTCAGGTGTAATCCATGCGACTCGAGACACGAAATTTCACTCAGCTTTGTTGAGTTGCAACGGCTACAATATGTACCGCAAGGATCGTGAGCGACGTAATGGTGGTGGCTTAGCGTTTATCTCCCATCACATAGTGCAGTATCGTCTTTTAGATAAAGACATCGACCGCAGGGATACTACCCTAGAATGCCGGCAACATATCACCCTGACATACATAGGTGCCCTTCTCAGAGGTGAGTGTGCTCCAAGTAGTTCCTTGAGGGTTGTCACCGCTTGACGACGAGCCACCGCACAGACACATCAGGGACCAGAAAGGACACCGCCTGAACACATTTCAGAATATGGAAATATACAAACAGAAAACTTTTGACGGAAGAATAATACACTATCAGACGAACATAAACTCAGACGTGGTATTTGAGCCCTTAAAACTTGCTTACGAAAAACAAAATAACTTATATAGAACAAAATATTTCACAAGGCCAAAATCACCGACCTGGCTAATCACAGCACAGACACGACCGCGAAATAACCCGAATTTTAATATTACATTCACGCACATAAAGTAGTTCAGGTATCTACTACGCTAACTGAACATAACGAAAAATTACACTGAAGATGGCAAAACGCCGAAACCAGTTTGTCTCCAAACTAAACTCGACAAAAGATGACGGAAAATCGTTCCAAAATACATCAAGTAAATAGTCACCTAACCCCAATCATTTTCACTACGCAAAACATCCGTTTCATTTAATTATTAGACGACCTACTCAAATATATTGAATTTGAAGTGTAGGTAACGAAGTGACCATTGCTTTTTCAAAAAATTGTCATTAAATTTTGAAACTTTTTAATCAGGAAGTGCAAGTTTTAAGTGGTTAGAAATCGCCCTTGATTTTTAATAAATTTGATAACAATTTTTTGAAATCTATTGAATTTTTGTAATTTTGTACGAGGCTTTAAACTTTGATTTTCATGGTTTATGTTATATAATGCAGTCGAATGTGATATCAAATTATTTCAGGAAAGAAAATTTCACCATAATGAAACAAAAAGTGGAAGAAAACGACGAATTAATAGTCCGGAGAACAAATACTTTATCCACGAGTCCTTCAAGGTTCGCATAAAATACTCTTCTGCCCTCGCTGCTGCCCTCTCGGAAGAAATTGGGAAAAGTGTTAGTGCCCGAACTGCTAGAAAAAGATTGATGGAACCTAGTTTTGGCAACTTATAAAGACCGAAAGACGCCGTGGCCCTAAGATAAAAATAAGAAAATGCAAAAAACAGACAAAAATTAGTTTAATGTTCTGTGGTCCGGTGAATCGAACTTCGAGATGAGTTTAGTTGACATATTTTTAAAATATCAACAAGCATCACTTCTTAGTAAGAAATGCTTACTCTAGTCCAATTTCGAAAAAATAACTCAAATCTTCTGAAACGTATTTTTCCCCAGACCTGCAGGTATGTACGTGAGCGACAAATTGGTGGGGAATATCGGCCAGATTGTGTGGTGCCCACTGTTAATCATTGGGGAGATTGTATTATGATTGGGTCAGCCAAATGTTTAATTGTGAAGGCCGCATGGCCAGTCAAAAGAAAATAAATGTATTAGAAACTGCATTTTTGCTTTCGTTAATGCGCCTGTTTAAGGATGGTGATCTTGATAGGATTTAATTTCAAGAATACAATACTCCTTCTCACAAATTCCCCACTACGATAAACGTGTTATTTTTTGCGTCTTTCTTTCAAAAGGGTTATGAATATTGCCCGTCACCTTCTCTGGAATGCATTATAGGCTCATACAATGCGTATATAATTGGCTGTTTCCCCCTCTTAGAGGACGATTTGGAATCTGCCATATCAAACCTGATATTCACTTAATAGTAATTTCGGCAATGGAGTAACATGCCTTGATATCATATGTGCATCCTGATTTTTCGGAGGCCTTTGATAAATTTGATCAGAACATTTTCTTCTTGGAACTTAAGATTCATGGTGTGTGGAACTCTACTTCAGTTTTTTAATAGCTTTTTATCTAATAGAAAATTGGTAGTAAGAATCAACTCTTCTCGATTCAACGTCATTATTAATGCAACTTTTAATCTTGTTTTTAATCTTACAAAAGATTCCTCGGAATGAACCCAAATTAGCATTCTCCTCAAATGTGGATTATGTAGTAAGCAACGCCCATTCTATATTAGTTTCTAAGGTGCTCTCACTCTGAAATCTGTTTATTTTGCTTTGGCCGGGAGCATCCATGGATATGGAGTCATTATCTGGAATCCTTGATGTGATTCTCTTTCGTGGCTTCATCAATGGTACCCGTATTGGTATCCCATCTTACGAATTAAGGCGGAAACTACTTGATTTACAAGTACTGGCTGACAAACGGGCATATTTATCCACCATGTTTGCTGGAAACACTTTGTCCGGAAGTACACACTGTCGAGAAATTCGCAAACTCTTTATTGCAAATGAGCCATCTATACAACTTCGGAGCTGTAAGCTTTTTGAAGAAGTTACTCCAAGACCTCATATGTAAGCAAAATATCAGCTTATAGCTAGAATTACTCGTTTTTATATTTCTGACGCATCAAATTTAAACTTTAATAATAGCATATATGTATGTACATATATGTTTAAATTGCAACTCTTCAAGGTTATCAACTAATGTGCCTGCATACTCATAAATTTTTGTAAAGTTAAGTCATAGTCTGTAAGAATATTGAATAAGTAAATAAATATAAAATCTTACAGAACATCTGAGTACCTTTAGTGGGAAAAACTTACGAAAAATTAATACGTGGTTTGAAAGACCAATATCTCCTAAATGAATTGTTTAAGGAGAAATATAATACAAATATTTCTATATTTCATATAATTATATTAATTTCCATAAAAACTTTCGCCCTACAACTTGATATTTTAAGTGGTCAAGGTAAAATTTTGTAGGCAAATAAATTCGAATGTTGAATGAAACTATGCCAAATAACCTATTTAATACTATATAGCTTATATAACTCACAAATTTCGAAATATTTATTTTGGTCGTTAGAAAAAATTAGTTTTAAAAGTTTTACTTCGATCATTTAAAATCAAAAGGATGGGCACTTGTAGGGCAAACGTTTATGAGAGATATATTCCGGTTTTCTTTTACATAAAAGTGTTTTTATATTGTTATTTCTGCCTAAACTATTTATTTAAGAGATGTTGGCAATTTAAAGCATGAATGTGCTAAACTCGGAGTATGTGTGTGGTCATGCATGCATAATTTTATGTCGACAGTCTTGAGCATTTTTCACCATATATAATATGTACTTATATAGGTGACCGCCGTTACCTAGGGTATACCAGCCGGGACAAGTAACAAAAAATTATATAAATGCTGTTTTCCAAGGGGCGGTATCCACAGGCAATCGCCGATGTCATGATAGTCAAGTCAGAAAATATATTGCCAATGGAGACAGCTTATTGCTCAAAGGCAGCAATATGTGGCAGAGATATTGCTTGATAACTATTGCCCGCCATCACCTGCCATTTTCGTTCATTGACAGCTATCTTTTCATTTAAGTGAAACCTCCGTGACGGCAATACCGTTGCAATTTTAATATGAAACCAAAAAAATGAGATTGTTTCGATTGGACCATGAATTATTATGTATTTGGCAACGAAATAACACATTTTCCATAATATTTAAGACTAAGGTCCGTACGCGTAAAAAAATATCTGGTACTTACCGCATTCAAGCCGAGATGTGGTACACAAAGCCTTGGCCAACTTCCAACGTGTCCGGAAATGACAGATGGAGTCGACAACGCAGTCTACACCCGCATCGACGATGATGGCTACTACAATACGTCTACCAAAAATGGATCTACCAACCTTTTCGGGTGATTCTACCGATTGGATAGCCTTCTACGATGCCTTTTGTTCATTGGTCGACACCAATGCCGCTTTATCAGGCGGGCAAAAATTTCATTATCTGTGCAGCAGCCTAAAGGGTGATAAGCTAAGCATTATTAGTGGATTTAAGACATGCGATGCGAATCATACAGAGGCATGGAATCAGCTGAAGTCTCGCTACAAAGTCATGCGAGTCATTATTGAAGCACATATCAGGGCGATCACTGACGTTCGCAAGGCTACGAGTGACACCGCTGATGCCATAAAGGGTGCGATGCAGTTCAGCAACACATTCGGGAGCTCAAAGCATTAGGTCGCCCGTCCAGTTTTGGGATGACTGGCTGGTGCATGAGATAGTTAACAAACTAGCGTTCGAGACGCGAAAGCAGTGGGAGCTGTCTAGTTAGTGATGAGCCTCCGACATTCGAACAGCTAACAGCTTTTTTGGAGGTTAGGTGTCGTTCACTAGCAATGCTTTTTACATCTGCAGCTCAGTCTTCGATGATCAAGGCACCTATTCAGAAGTCAACTACTAAAACAACCAAAGTGTTTCATACCATGCCGGAGCAAATTCGCTCGCGCTACATGTAGTGCAATGCAGCTCACCGAATTTATGCTTGTGATAAATTTCGCAATTTAGACTCAACCGCTAAGTGTAAATTTATAAGAGAATCGAAAGCTTGTTTTAATTGTTTAAGTTCTGGGCATTATAAAGAGCGTTGCAATAGCACATCCGCTTGCCGAGTATGCCACCAACGTCACCATATTCTGCTTCATAGTGCCGCAGGCTCACCCGCTCCCACATCCGCTCAATCATTTACCGCAATCGGTTACCGCATCCTTCAACAATCACGCAACCACTTCGTCCGCTTCGACTGTCATCGCTGTGCCAGCGAATAGTGCATCTACATGCGTTTCATCCTATTTAAGTTCCGGATCGATGCCGATTTCGACAACACAGAAAACAGTCGTTGGCAGACCGCTCGCTTACTGTTTGATACCGGTTCACATGCCTCGTTCGTAACGGAGACATGTGTACAGCGCCTGGGTATACCCCGCATACCGTCTTTAGTACTCGTCACCGGAATTTGTTCCTCGCAAGGGGGTCGCTCCAAAGGCTAGGCTTTGCTCTCTCTCATCTTACTGCTCGGATGAATGTTATACATTTAGTGCATTAATTCTTCCGAAAATCACCAGCGATTTGCCAACAGAAAATTTAAATGTTTCAAATTGGCCGCATATTAAAGGCTTATTCTTCGCTGGCCCACACTTTGCAAAACCTAGCAGCATAGAGATTCTGCTTGGCATGTGTGTTATCGATCGATTCATCTTCAACTTCGAAAGGGCCCACCAGGTACCCCCATGGCACAAAAACAATGTTTGGCTGGACCTTGTTCGGAAACGTTGACAGTTCTGCTTCGCCTGCTCTAAATCTACAATCGCTCTATTGTGATGTTCGTGTGGATCGAGCTCTCGCTGCATCTCACGCATGAAGAAAAAATCTATGAAAATCAACTTCAATTCCACGCATAGAAGAACGTATGTCGGAGGCTCGCCAATAACAACGATTTGCGGCTGCGTTATAAAGAGTTCATGCAAGAGCTCATTGAAATGGGACACATGGAGGCAAGACCTGAAATAACGAGCGAAGGATATTATATGCCGCATCACCCTGTAATAAAAGAGTCCAGCGTTACCACCAAACTGCGAGTTGTGTTTAACGCGTCCGCTAAGACCTCCACAGGAAACTCGCTTAACGACGTTATTGATGCGCTTCAGAACCCATCGGTATGCAGCAACTGCAGACGTTGCAAAGATGTACCGCCAAGTTTTCATATCATCGAAACGCGTCGACCTGCAGCGAATCGTTTGGCGTTCCGACCCCTTATCGCCAATTAAGGATTACCGAATGCTCCGCGTATCATATGGAGTCGCTGCAGCATCTCACTTGGCTGTTAAGTCGTTACAACAAACAGCTAAGTATTCGTCAAACAGTTTTACGAAAGCTGTTAATGCAATCCTTAAGGATTTCTTCAAATGCTGTGCTGAGCTGAATGAAAGTATATCGAACTCTTCTAAAAGCATGCCGCATTAGACAGTAGATAGTAAGGACGTTCACGCGCTGGGACACCGAAGCTGACTACCTAACATTCGCAGTAAGCCTTAAGAAACCACCCGTTATCTTAACCAAAAGAGCCTTTTTAGCCGCAAGCACGCTATTCGATCCGCTGGGCTTGATGGCTCCTGTAACGATCAGATCTAAGATGTGGTTCCAGGATGTAATTCGCGCTGAAGTTGGATGGGATGAGCTGATACCGAACCCAATGGCAAAACTGTGGTTAGATCATCGCATGCAGCTGCAGCATTTAACAAACTTGAGAGTGAGTCACTGGTCCAGCTGTGGAACGATTGGATCGTTCACTGAGCTATACATTTTTGCCGATGCTTCCGAGCGCGCTTACGCTGCAGTTATGTACGCACGTACCACTCACAGCGATGGTCATATCACCGTTGCAGTAATGTCATCCAAAACCAAAGTGTCGCCATTAAAAACAACATCTTTGCCTCGTTTGGAACTGTGTGCTGCCCATCTCGCTGCCAAGTTAGTAAAAAGCGTACTACATAGTTGGGGAGATCTCCGTTACCCGTTGTTCGCGTGGACAGATTCAACAATAGCGTTGGCATGGTTACAAGCACACCATAGCAAATGGAAGACATTCGTTGCTAACCGTGTCGCAGATATCACCGATATTCTTCCACCGGACTGCTGGAATCACATTCGTTCTGAGAAAAATCCAGCAAATTGCGCCTCTAGAGGTATTAGTCCTTTTGAACTTCTGCAACGTGAGCATTGGTCGACTGGCCCGGATTTTCTAAGAGCAACAGATGAGTTTTGGAAGCATGCCTCATCGAAACCGTAACTGACTTGGGTATGCGAAAGAAAGTTCACGCTCACGTCGTAAACTCGGAGAGCCATTGGTAATAAGCATATACAAGTACATTGAACATACATACACATATACATATGTACAACTAAGAAAATACGGCGATGAAAATAACGATAAATACTGCAAAACGGTTCAAAATTATATAAGCGTATATAAATAGGAGTTTTGACATTTATGTTTACGAATGTAACCACATACGAAGATGTGACGAAAGGCAAAGTGACATATGCAAATCATACCGTATGTGGAAGTTACTTTGACAAAGATAAAATATATAAATAAAAATTAGGCACATTGATACAATTGGCAACATATTTGAATGCTAAAGAAGGCGGGCGGCAACAATTTATGTTGCGGATTTTTGCTTAATGCGGGATGCGGATTATTAGACGAGTGGTGTAGGCGGTGGAGATCTAATATCTTGGTGGCTGCGGTAGGCGGTACTTTATTAAGTTTAATTAACAACAATGATAAGTTCAATTCGCGATTAAATTAGAAAATACTTTTATTAAGCGGGCGAGCGAGTATACCAACAAAAAAACGATTGAACTGAGAATGAACAAGAAGCAAAAGCAAGGCAAAAGAACGCTAAACGTCAAACCCACGTTCGCTATTAACCCTTAGGTAGTCACAAAACATTAAACCTTGTAAGTTTACATATTCGAATCCAACATACCGCCGCCCTTGAACTAAGTATATAGAAATGTTCAATACAAGATTACGAATGAAAACTTTTTAGAAATAAGCTTAAAATGATAGATTATACAATAGTTAATACTTAAATTATGAGTGAAATTGTGAACTTAAATTATCGGCGAATATGTCCCCTTTAGTAAGTAGAAGACACAACCAAGCAATTGGACGGACGAACTTTGACCCTCAGGTTCTGGAATCGATTTTAACGGTTCACCCACTAGGAAGTGTCTAGGTGTTAGAGACCCTAGATCACAAGCATTTCCAGAATTACCGCATAGTGGGCGGGAGTTTACACAGACTTCCACTTCCGTTAAGAGTGTGCTAAACTAATCAAAAGGCAGCAGAGTTTCGCCCAAAACGCGTTTTAGATGGTACTTGATGCGTTTGATACCGATTTCTCAGTACCCTCCCATATGGGGTGAAGTCGGTGGATTGAAACGCCATTCAATATTAGAATCAGCAAACTAGGTGCATTACACCAGTGCATATGCGGATAAAAGAGCAAATATAGCCTTTGGTGGACTTCGCTCCCATTCCATGGGTGAACTTAAACATATATGGGCCGGCGAAGTCTACAGCGGTGGGTGTGAAATTCGAGATGTGGGCAGGTCGCCCATAGACTGTGTTGCTAGATTCCGGTTTAAGCCGGTGTATTTCACTCATTTATGGTAAATGTTGCGGATCAAACTGCGGCCGCCAATCACCCAATAGCGGCGTTGCAAAACAACATGCATTAAACGTGGTCCAGCATGCAGCGTAAACCGATGAGTGTCGAAAATTATTAACTTCGAAGATTTTTTTTTGGTAATATGACCGGATGCCTTGCATAATTCGCGATATTTGCGGACTTCAGTCGACCTCCAACTCGAAGAATACCATTCGGATCAAGAAATGGCTGTAAGTGTAACTGTCAACTGCGAAGCGGAATTGGCCTTTTTGCGCTGCAAAGAGAAATTTCGTTAGCACAGTAAAAATGTTGGGTATACCTAAATAAGCGGAGTTCAGCTTGGTATATTTATCCACAGCTAGGAGACCACATCGGTTTTTCATGGCGGGTAGCGTGCCAGAGCGGGTATTGAAAATAAATCGAAGAACGTAAGCGATGATTCGTCGTAATTTTGAATATGATGAGTATTTAGTTATTAATGACCAATGGCTCTCCGAGTTTACGACGTGAGCGTGAACTTTCTTTCGCATACCCAAGTCAGTTACGGTTTCGATGAGGCATGCTTCCAAAACTCATCTGTTGCTCTTAGAAAATCCGGGCCAGTCGACCAATGCTCACGTTGCAGAAGTTCAAAAGGACTAATACCTCTAGAGGCGCAATTTGCTGGATTTTTCTCAGAACGAATGTGATTCCAGCAGTCCGGTGGAAGAATATCGGTGATATCTGCGACACGGTTAGCAACGAATGTCTTCCATTTGCTAGGGTGTGCTTGTAACCATGCCAACGCTATTGTTGAATCTGTCCACGCGAACAACGGGTAACGGAGATCTCCCCAACTATGTAGCACGCTTTTTACTAACTTGGCAGCGAGATGGGCAGCACACAGTTCCAAACGAGGCAAAGATGTTGTTTTTAATGGCGACACTTTGGTTTTGGATGACATTACTGCAACGGTGATATGACCATCGCTGTGAGTGGTACGTGCGTACATAACTGCAGCGTAAGCGCGCTCGGAAGCATCGGCAAAAATGTATAGCTCAGTGAACGATCCAATCGTTCCACAGCTGGACCAGTGACTCACTCTCAAGTTTGTTAAATGCTGCAGCTGCATGCGATGATCTAACCACAGTTTTGCCATTGGGTTCGGTATCAGCTCATCCCATCCAACTTCAGCGCGAATTACATCCTGGAACCACATCTTAGATCTGATCGTTACAGGAGCCATCAAGCCTAGCGGATCGAATAGCGTGCTTGCGGCTAAAAAGGCTCTTTTGGTTAAGATAACGTTTCCGAACAAGGTCCAGCCAAACATTGTTTTTGTGCCATGGGGGTACCTGGTGGGCCCTTCCGAAGTTGAAGATGAATCGATCGATAACACACATGCCAAGCAGAATCTCTATGCTGCTAGGTTTTGCAAAGTGTGGGCCAGCGAAGAATAAGCCTTTAATATGCGGCCAATTTGAAACATTTAAATTTTCTGTTGGCAAATCGCTGGTGATTTTCGGAAGAATTAATGCACTAAATGTATAACATTCATCCGAGCAGTAAGATGAGAGAGAGCAAAGCCTAGCCTTTGGAGCGACCCCCTTGCGAGGAACAAATTCCGGTGACGAGTACTAAAGACGGTATGCGGGGTATACCCAGGCGCTGTACACATGTCTCCGTTACGAACGAGGCATGTGAACCGGTATCAAACAGTAAGCGAGCGGTCTGCCAACGACTGTTTTCTGTGTTGTCGAAATCGGCATCGATCCGGAACTTAAATAGGATGAAACGCATGTAGATGCACTATTCGCTGGCACAGCGATGACAGTCGAAGCGGACGAAGTGGTTGCGTGATTGTTGAAGGATCCGGTAACCGATTGCGGTAAATGATTGAGCGGATGTGGGAGGGGGTGAGCCTGCGGCACTATGAAGCAGAATATGGTGACGTTGGTGGCATACTCGGCAAGCGGATGTGCTATTGCAACGCTCTTTATAATGCCCAGAACTTAAACAATTAAAACAAGCTTTCGATTCTCTTATAAATTTACACTTAGCGGTTGAGTCTAAATTGCGAAATTTGTCACAAGCATAAATTCGGTGAGCTGCATTGCACTACATGTAGCGCGAGCGAATTTGCTCCGGCATGGTATGAAACACTTTGGTTGTTTTAGTAGTTGACTTCTGAATAGGTGCCTTGATCATCGAAGACTGAGCTGCAGATGTAAAAAGCATTGCTAGTGAACGACACCTAACCTCCAAAAAAGCTGTTAGCTGTTCGAATGTCGGAGGCTCATCACTAACTAGACAGCTCCCACTGCTTTCGCGTCTCGAACGCTAGTTTGTTAACTATCTCATGCACCAGCCAGTCATCCCAAAACTGGACGGGCGACCTAATGCTTTGAGCTCCCGAATGTGTTGCTGAACTGCATCGCACCCTTTATGGCATCAGCGGTGTCACTCGTAGCCTTGCGAACGTCAGTGATCGCCCTGATATGTGCTTCAATAATGACTCGCATGACTTTGTAGCGAGACTTCAGCTGATTCCATGCCTCTGTATGATTCGCATCGCATGTCTTAAATCCACTAATAATGCTTAGCTTATCACCCTTTAGGCTGCTGCACAGATAATGAAATTTTTGCCCGCCTGATAAAGCGGCATTGGTGTCGACCAATGAACAAAAGGCATCGTAGAAGGCTATCCAATCGGTAGAATCACCCGAAAAGGTTGGTAGATCCATTTTTGGTAGACGTATTGTAGTAGCCATCATCGTCGATGCGGGTGTAGACTGCGTTGTCGACTCCATCTGTCATTTCCGGACACGTTGGAAGTTGGCCAAGGCTTTGTGTACCACATCTCGGCTTGAATGCGGTAAGTACCAGATATTTTTTTACGCGTACGGACCTTAGTCTTAAATATTATGGAAAATGTGTTATTTCGTTGCCAAATACATAATAATTCATGGTCCAATCGAAACAATCTCATTTTTTTGGTTTCATATTAAAATTGCAACGGTATTGCCGTCACGGAGGTTTCACTTAAATGAAAAGATAGCTGTCAATGAACGAAAATGGCAGGTGATGGCGGGCAATAGTTATCAAGCAATATCTCTGCCACATATTGCTGCCTTTGAGCAATAAGCTGTCTCCATTGGCAATATATTTTCTGACTTGACTATCATGACATCGGCGATTGCCTGTGGATACCGCCCCTTGGAAAACAGCATTTATATAATTTTTTGTTACTTGTCCCGGCTGGTATACCCTAGGTAACGGCGGTCACCTATATAAGTACATATTATATATGGTGAAAAATGCTCAAGACTGTCGACATAAAATTATGCATGCATGACCACACACATACTCCGAGTTTAGCACATTCATGCTTTAAATTGCCAACATCTCTTAAATAAATAGTTTAGGCAGAAATAACAATATAAAAACACTTTTATGTAAAAGAAAACCGGAATATATCTCTCATAAACGTTTGCCCTACAAGTGCCCATCCTTTTGATTTTAAATGATCGAAGTAAAACTTTTAAAACTAATTTTTTCTAACGACCAAAATAAATATTTCGAAATTTGTGAGTTATATAAGCTATATAGTATTAAATAGGTTATTTGGCATAGTTTCATTCAACATTCGAATTTATTTGCCTACAAAATTTTACCTTGACCACTTAAAATATCAAGTTGTAGGGCGAAAGTTTTTATGGAAATTAATATAATTATATGAAATATAGAAATATTTGTATTATATTTCTCCTTAAACAATTCATTTAGGAGATATTGGTCTTTCAAACCACGTATTAATTTTTCGTAAGTTTTTCCCACTAAAGGTACTCAGATGTTCTGTAAGATTTTATATTTATTTACTTATTCAATATTCTTACAGACTTAACTTTACAAAAATTTATGAGTATGCAGGCACATTAGTTGATAACCTTGAAGAGTTGCAATTTAAACATATATGTACATACATATATGCTATTATTAAAGTTTAAATTTGATGCGTGAGAAATATAAAAACGAGTAATTCTAGCTATAAGCTGATATTTTGCTTACATATGAGGTCTTGGAGTAACTTCTTCAAAAAGCTTACAGCTCCGAAGTTGTATAGATGGCTCATTTGCAATAAAGAGTTTGCGAATTTCTCGACAGTGTGTACTTCCGGACAAAGTGTTTCCAGCAAACATGGTGGATAAATATGCCCGTTTGTCAGCCAGTACTTGTAAATCAAGTAGTTTCCGCCTTAATTCGTAGGATGGGATACCAATACGGGTACCATTGATGAAGTCACGAAAGAGAATCACATCAGGGATTCCAGATAATGACTCCATATCCATGGATGCTCCCGGCCAAAGCAAAATAAACAGATTTCAGAGTGAGAGCACCTTAGAAACTAATATAGAATGGGCGTTGCTTACTACATAATCCACATTTGAGGAGAATGCTAATTTGGGTTCATTCCGAGGAATCTTTTGTAAGATTAAAAACAAGATTAAAAGTTGCATTAATAATGACGTTGAATCGAGAAGAGTTGATTCTTACTACCAATTTTCTATTAGATAAAAAGCTATTAAAAAACTGAAGTAGAGTTCCACACACCATGAATCTTAAGTTCCAAGAAGAAAATGTTCTGATCAAATTTATCAAAGGCCTCCGAAAAATCAGGATGCACATATGATATCAAGGCATGTTACTCCATTGCCGAAATTACTATTAAGTGAATATCAGGTTTGATATGGCAGATTCCAAATCGTCCTCTAAGAGGGGGAAACAGCCAATTATATACGCATTGTATGAGCCTATAATGCATTCCAGAGAAGGTGACGGGCAATCTTCATAACCCTTTTGAAAGAAAGACGCAAAAAATAACACGTTTATCGTAGTGGGGAATTTGTGAGAAGGAGTATTGTATTCTTGAAATTAAATCCTATCAAGATCACCATCCTTAAACAGGCGCATTAACGAAAGCAAAAATGCAGTTTCTAATACATTTATTTTCTTTTGACTGGCCATGCGGCCTTCACAATTAAACATTTGGCTGACCCAATCATAATACAATCTCCCCAATGATTAACAGTGGGCACCACACAATCTGGCCGATATTCCCCACCAATTTGTCGCTCACGTACATACCTGCAGGTCTGGGGAAAAATACGTTTCAGAAGATTTGAGTTATTTTTTCGAAATTGGACTAGAGTAAGCATTTCTTACTAAGAAGTGATGCTTGTTGATATTTTAAAAATATGTCAACTAAACTCATCTCGAAGTTCGATTCACCGGACCACAGAACATTAAACTAATTTTTGTCTGTTTTTTGCATTTTCTTATTTTTATCTTAGGGCCACGGCGTCTTTCGGTCTTTATAAGTTGCCAAAACTAGGTTCCATCAATCTTTTTCTAGCAGTTCGGGCACTAACACTTTTCCCAATTTCTTCCGAGAGGGCAGCAGCGAGGGCAGAAGAGTATTTTATGCGAACCTTGAAGGACTCGTGGATAAAGTATTTGTTCTCCGGACTATTAATTCGTCGTTTTCTTCCACTTTTTGTTTCATTATGGTGAAATTTTCTTTCCTGAAATAATTTGATATCACATTCGACTGCATTATATAACATAAACCATGAAAATCAAAGTTTAAAGCCTCGTACAAAATTACAAAAATTCAATAGATTTCAAAAAATTGTTATCAAATTTATTAAAAATCAAGGGCGATTTCTAACCACTTAAAACTTGCACTTCCTGATTAAAAAGTTTCAAAATTTAATGACAATTTTTTGAAAAAGCAATGGTCACTTCGTTACCTACACTTCAAATTCAATATATTTGAGTAGGTCGTCTAATAATTAAATGAAACGGATGTTTTGGGTAGTGAAAATGATTGGGGTTAGGTGACTATTTACTTGATGTATTTTGGAACGATTTTCCGTCATCTTTTGTCGAGTTTAGTTTGGAGACAAACTGGTTTCGGCGTTTTGCCATCTTCAGTGTAATTTTTCGTTATGTTCAGTTAGCGTAGTAGATACCTGAACTACTTTATGTGCGTGAATGTAATATTAAAATTCGGGTTATTTCGCGGTCGTGTCTGTGCTGTGATTAGCCAGGTCGGTGATTTTGGCCTTGTGAAATATTTTGTTCTATATAAGTTATTTTGTTTTTCGTAAGCAAGTTTTAAGGGCTCAAATACCACGTCTGAGTTTATGTTCGTCTGATAGTGTATTATTCTTCCGTCAAAAGTTTTCTGTTTGTATATTTCCATATTCTGAAAAGTGTTCAGGCGGTGTCCTTTCTGGTCCCTGATGTGTCTGTGCGGTGGCTCGTCGTCAAGCGGTGACAACCCTCAAGGAACTACTTGGAGCACACTTGCCTCTTGCTGTAAATGTGTCTCAGCTGACATCAGAAAACATCTCGTCACCGTTCTGTGTACAGCGTTCTGGCAGGTCTGAAGCTTCACCCACTACGCCCTACTAGTTCCTGGCGACTATACTTGTTTAACTCTCCTTAGCTTGGATGTTGAGATTATGAATAACAAAGATGATTATCGACCACAAAGGCACTTCGCGGTCCACCGCCTCAGTCCCTGAGGCAGGGTTTATGTCTAGTGCGTAGAATGGCTGACCATGCCAAAAGCCTTTGATAGGTCCAACGCCACTATTGCCATTCTCTCGCAGGGGCGGATACAGTTAAACCCGCGGCTGAACTGCGTGTTTGTGGCATTGAGGGTAGTTGCGGTTCTTTTCACCTTCCGGAAGTCATGTTAATGCTTAGCCTAGGCAAGGTGGTATATGTAGCACGGCAGAAGTAGGTCCTGAAGTGTCTTTATCAACGAAAGCGGTGGAAGGAATCACTCTTGTCAGTCGGTTTCCCTGGCCTTAGTATTGGGACCACTCTCTCAAACTTCCATGTATCAGGAATGAGGAGCGTGGCTATCGATAGGTCCCTGAAAGGAATTATTGCCATATTCCCAAATTTTTCAGCATTAATATGCTTAGCCCGTCAGGGCATCTCTCTTATGATAACTCCCTTCACCTCGCAGCAGGCAAAGGTAAGAGGTGAGTTGTTGTTTTCGCAACTTTCTTGTCACCTTCCGTTTGGTCCTTTCCACCAAAAGATTCAGTTTGAATTGCCGGTTGAAATAACTCGCACATCTCTTCGGTTCCGAGGAAGCCTGATCTCAAAATGTTCACTCTGTCATCATGTTCATCGGGTTGGATAAGGGCCTCAAAGTGGATCAAAGCTTACTCACATCTGGGAAAAGGTTATAGGACTTTAAAGGCTTCTTGTACTTGTTCTGCTTATGATGGTCAACCAACCTCAGAATCGCCTTGTTTAAGTCCCGGATATGGGGATTAAGGGGATCGGAGTGGCGAAGGTGGTCGCGATCGTTTCCTAACTTCATTCGGGAAAGTAGGGCGGATTTCGGGAATCCTACTTGCCGAGATAAAGCGAGCTGCAGCAGTCGTGAACACCTTGGCAGCCTGTGCGATTCTCAATGGATGTGCCCTAAAGGCATTATCAATAAACTCGGGGAACCTAACCCAATCAGCTTTTTAACGTTGATAAAGGTCCGGTGGTCCGCGGAGACAAAGTCAGCAGGTATATCGATCGAGATGATTATGGGTAGGTGGTGTGATGCAAGCTACAGCATAGGGCGTCTCGTTATGCTGTTCCTGCTCTGTCAATTCGTTTCCCTTAGGCAGGTATTTACACCTGCCAGCAGATCGTGATGCACCTAGAAGCCACCTTCTGTCATCTGGTTTTCACCTCTGAGAAGGGCACCTATGTATGTCAGGGTGATATGTTGCCGGCATTCTAGGGTAGTATCCCTGCGGTCGATGTCTTCATCTAAAAGACGATACTGCACTATGTGATGGGAGATAAACGCTAAGCCACCACCATTACGTCGCTCACGATCCTTGCGGTACATATTGTAGCCGTTGCAACTCAACAAAGCTGAGTGAAATTTCGTGTCTCGAGTCGCATGGATTACACCTGACTGATGTCACATTCCGATATATTCTGGCCTGACACACGGAACAGATAGTGTAGGGTAGCAGGAGCTGCTGGTTTTTTTTAGGGGTAGCGTCCATGTTTTTGTTGCGTGTTCCTTGACCCGTGCACTAGGTGCGGCAATGGGAGCCATTGAGGCTGTAGGCCCCGAGGGGCGCGAAAGGGTTAGATCGCCGAACATACCTTGTCCGGGTAAACCCCGAGTTATTCTGATACGTGGAACCGGATGTCTTGGCAAATATCATTCTAAAGACATGGACAATACACTTGCTTGCTGAAGTCTTATACTGTATTCTCACTTACTGAAATCTGAGAATCGAGATTTATTATTATTGTTGTGTTCAGTTGTCGCCTTCAGTGTTCTTCCCACTCCAACCGATGTTCGCACTGGCGAACGTAAGTTCCGTAAGGTGGTGGCGACAGCAGCTGCACACTTCATCCCGGTCGGCGGAATTTCGGAAATTCGTCCGAATTTCCCGGCCGAGGCGGCTGGCATAAGCGCGACCACCTTCGCCACTCCGATCCCAGTCTACAAACACAAGGAGGCAAGTGGGTGGAGCATCTGAGGACCTGTAACCTCACTACGGGTGTGGTAAAGCTCTGGTTGACCGTAAGGTTTCTGACCATCCCGACGGATCATGATGACCGAGTGGAGATTTTATTCGGTAACCCGAAGAAATGCGCGAGCTTATTTAGCCGGCAATTTATTTTGGTGAACAAGGCCAAACGTAGGGTAATCAGTAGGCTGGGCAAACAAACTGTGGAGGAGGCCATCGGAAAGGCCAAAGCGTCCAACGCCATTGGTCCTGATGGAGTAAACATGCTGATGCTGAAAAATTTGGGCCCGACGGGAGCGGCTTACCTCCCAGCACCTTCAACCTCTCCATCTCTTCACTCATCATCCCTGATGTGTAGGAAGTGGGGAAGGTTATACCGCTGCTGAAACTAGGGAAGCCGGCAGATAAGGGAGGAATCACAATATCGACCGGTTTTCCTTATTTAACCAGTGGTAAAAACGCAGTACAGCAACAGCACTTAACGCCATAAGCACGTAGGTGAACTACCGCCTAAACCGCAACCGTCCCTGTGAGCCACGCAGCGCTACTATCCGACGTGGACACAACCACTTTCCCACATCGACTGAATCGGTGGACTCTTAATTACCTGTCGTTCACCAGTCAATCACTGGATCCGATGGCGTATAGACAGGCTCTGAACAGCATTCACCAAGAGTCAATTACCACCTTTATGAACTTTCCACCCTTAGAAGATGAAGGTCTTCAGCTGCTTCGAGAATCCCGTGTCCCTCTGGCTCAATTAATGTCTGGATATTGTAGTTGGCTCAACTCCCACTTATCCAAACTCGACCCCGACATCGTAAATGATTATCCAACATGTGGAGAATCCCCGCACGATACAAACCACCTATTCACAGGCCCCAACAAACCCACTCATCTAAACCCCCCTCTCCCTTTGGTACAGCACGTTTCCTGGGCCACCCCTTTGATTAGTTTGAAGATAACGACCATAGGTAAGCTGATCTAGCAGTGTCGAGTGTGGCATTCGCTTGTGCTCGATTTTTGGCGCGGATGATTAAGCAGACTGGACCATACTCAAAACTGATCTCGGGTGTGCAACTCGATCGAACACATCGCTGCCGAGTGTGGCATTCGCTTGTGCTCAATTTTTAGCGAGGGTGATCAAACAGGCTCGAGCACACTTAAAGCAGCTCTCTGCTCGCTACCGATGTCTCTTCCGCAGATTCGACATGCAAGTAGTGCAGATTAAGTAATAGATCAAGGTATGAGAGTTGTAATACACCACAAGGATCTAAGAGAGACGGCACTTGCTTCACGCTTCCGGATCATGTAATAGAAATCCTGAATGCGTTATTTGGAGAATGATGCGTAAGAGCATCAACTTAAACAATTTGAAACAAACATCGGGAACATCTTACTATAGAATGTACAAGGTTTTTATAACAACGAGCAAGAAGAATTTACATCAAAAACATTGCAAAAAATTCATTAAAAGTAAAATAGTAAAATAACAGGCTCCAGAAGAACAGCAAAATCGACTGAGAAACAAGTAGCTCGTGTAATCTTTAAGCCTGTATGCAATTTTAAATTTTACTTTTAAAAAAAAACATTGCAAAAAATTCCCTAGAAGTAAAGTAGTAAAATAAGAGGCTCCAGAAAAACAGCAAAATCGACTGAGAAACAAGAAGCTTAATCTTTAAGCCTGTATGCAATTTTAAATTTTACTTTTATATTGGTAGGGAATATCCATGAGCCAGTCATCCGCAAGCCGGCATTCATCGGGTAACGGATGCAATCAATGATTCATTGTTTCACTAGGAAGTGAGGTTTCCTATGACCCAAGTGGAACGCCAAGCTGCTAAAAAGCACAAAAACAGAAATATAGTTTAGTTTTAAAATATAGATAAATGATTACAATTAAAAAAAATTTAACTCGAACTGATGACTATTCTACCAAACCACTCAGAGAGCCCGGAATTCTGCTACAATGTAACATTGCAATATATAAAAAGAATTATAAATGTTTGTAGTTTGAAACATACTAGTATCTTATTTCACTTTAATAAAATATAATAAAAACGCTCAAATTTATATTTGGCAGCACGCATTCGTTTGTTTTTTCTCTATTCCTCTTTGTGTTTTTCGCTTATTTTGGCATTTAGTTTGACAGAGATGCCACTCTTTATCACTTTGAATAAATTCAAAGAGACAGTTGTTAAGTGTCGTTAAGAATAAGTTAGTGAATCGCACAATCGTTAGTGCAAACGACAAATATATCGTAAAAAATTGTGATTGTCGCATCGTTTAAAGTTAGTGAATCGCACTACAGGGATACGTTTTTTTTTAAATTTGTCCAGGTTTTCGTACAAATATCTACCCTCTGGTAATTTAATATGTTCATGACTAAACGATATTAAAAAGCGGGTAACCCTTAGAACAGTTGACCATGCCGCTGACGGGGCTACCACAAATTTGCCAGTTGTCTAAATGTCACTGTATTACATACCAAATGTACATATACACGGATTTTTTGTGGTAATATTCCAGCAAACATTTTCGGACGGCTCAGAATTATGACTCCGAAATGAGTATAAAATATGACGGAAATATGAGGCTCTCTTGCAGTTATGTATTGTATTTTGGAAATGCCGTTACTTGTGTTTCCACGAATTCCACGACCAACGAACACGTGCGTTCATCGATGAACAAAAATTCAGTTGAAGTGCAACTGTTGAAGTGTAAAGAATACTTTTTACTACCAAAAAGATTTACCAGTTTTATTTTTCTAAAAATCAGTGGTTAGTGAATAAAAATATAATTTAATATACATATCTAAAATATAAAGAACATTAAAAGGTGTTTGTCTACTTAATGTCACGAAGAAGAGACATACAAAATTTCCCTTCAAGATATGGCCATAACAAGTACTTTTAAGGGTAATACTTTTAAAATGCCGTTTGGTGCTCTTAATTAACTTTTTATTATTGTTATAGAAGCGTTTTCTCGAAAATTTGGCAATGAGGTGGAATTTAAGAAAATTACAATAAAGTGGTTTCAAACTGCGCAAAAGGAAAATTTGTATATAATTTTTTAATTTTTGTTTTTTTTTACCAAAAATGGAATAAAAACTGAATTTTACTTTCTTTATTTAGTATTACATTATTTCTGTTGTTTTACTATAAAAGAAACAGATATACATATAAAAAGAACTCTTATTTTCTCTAAAATATGAGTCATATATGACTCTTAAAAGGGACTCATATATGACGACTATCGCATTTTCTCTAAAATATGAGTCATATAAGTTAACGAGCTCACGCTAGTCAGCTCGAAAAAATTGAAGTTGGGGGCCGCATCACGGCCCCTGGAAGTCCTTCCTAAAATAAATGAAAAGCAAGTGTTAATGTTTGTACAAGTATATTTACCATGACCGGTTGGCGTCCCAATATCAATTGAATACAAAATAATTCTTAAAGCTACGGCTTACTGACTAACCGGCTTTATTAGTTGCTGACGCTACGCTTCCCATGGATTCATTTATGAATACGCTTGCATTTATTGACAATTGCGTAAGAGTTCAATTGCTTACCTAGCTATGCGCGTGTTTAGGGGAAGTGCGGCGTCAGCACATTCGCGCGGGTATGAGCGTTGGCTCCCGTGTTAACTTATATGACTCTTAAAAGAGGCTCATATGGTATATGAATTTGGACTCATATATGACGACCATCGCAAGAAGGGAAACACACTCATATTGTGTGGACTGATGGGAAAACATTATGACTGGTAATATAAATGCTTTGTAGGTCAACTGAACAATTCAATTTTTTAGGCACATTGCGTCAATATGAATACTTTCGTGGCAGCTTCTTAATAAAAGTACATTCGATAAATGACTTGATGTTAAACTGTGGCGCTGCTTGGAGCAAATGAATATTTTTAACTAGTTCTGTATGAAGATTCAGTTTTTTAAAAATTTTCAGACAAATGTTTTTAACAAAAACTCCATCTACAAAAGGCCGGCCTTGTTTAGCAATGTCTAAGCTGATCACGGAAGATAGCTCAGCTTTCAGTTTCAGTTTTCGATTTGATTGCTTAACAACTTCCTCATTTTCTACTTTAGCCAACCACCCTTTGAATTTTTTCAAAAAGACTATCTTTTTTGCTTCATATAATCCCTGGCTAGCTTTTTTGTCAAAAACTTGTATATTTTTGTGGGAGGAATCGAAATGCCTTCTGATATTAGATATTTTGCCTCCTTTGAACGACTTGTAACATAAAAGGCATTGCAAGTCCCCAAAGGCATTTTCTAGCATAAAGAAGTTCTTACAGGGCATTGTATTGCATAGACGATTGCATACACTAAGCGTCGCGGACAAGCTTAATGTTTATTCGTTGCTGGTTCGCTAACGACTGAACGATGGAGAGTAAGCTCAATTGAGCTATGGGATGGACAGCACTGGTCTAATCGGACTCATATCGGACTCCAAATGTTTACTGGGATACGCGTTCTACCACCACCAGATGTGGCAGGTACGCAGTTAAGACTCCGAATACTTCTCTAAACATAAAATAGCATTAAGTTTATGCATTTCTTTTACACACATTTTGTTATTACTTGTTACATATTCCACCGTTTAGCGTCTTAGCTTCATGTTGAAATCTGCCTCACTCATTGCATCGAGCGTACCTTCAAATTTGGAGCACTTCTCATGTGCCTCGTCTTCACTCTCCGAGTTTTCAGAAGAGCTGGAGCTGGCAAATATCGTTTCCAACACTTCTAGTACTTCTTGCATTTCTCTATTGCGACGTGATTCGCAATTGTCACCTATGCACAAAGACATAACTTACAAACGTAAAATGTTATTTAATGCATTTATTTAATGTTTTTAAATAAATTTAATAATTTACCACAGAATCCTCAGAATTGCTCATTTTGTTTTGCTTCTTTAAGATTTCACTAAATAAATCATATATTTAAGACAGATTTTGCCAGTGTTGTGAAGTAACGAAGAAGAAATGTTATCCGAGTTGAAGTATTCTTTTGCAACTCGGCTACAATAAAACGGGCCTATAGTATACACCATTCGGCATGTTTGCCCCGTGGGATGTTGTTATTAGCAGTTCGTGTATTCAACCTCGAAGCACGGCGAGCGTGTTTATGAACATTAAAAGATTTCCTACAATATACGTCCCTTGCCTTACATTGCAAAGAAAAATGACCGTACCTATAGTGGCGATGAGTTCATTCTCTCTACTTTTGCGATGTTCGCTCATTATTTTCGTAACGTAATTTCATTGCGTAATTTTTCTTCCGAGATGTCTGTTGGGATATCAAATATTATCCACATTTTGCCGAGAAAATCCTGAACGGTTCTGGCTGAGTAGCCATTTTCGTGTTGGCAGCGTCACCAGTTTTGAACGTGATTTGGCACCTGGCATAACTGAATACCATCACTTCTGATATGTCTTTGATTAACAATTTATTTCAGAGTAAATTGGTAATACCAACCGGATTTATTTGCTTATCTTCGTGCTTGGACAACTAAGATGAATACATGCAATTATAAAAAAAGATTAAGAAAAATATATGCTCAGCATTATAGTTTTTAATCTTTCACAAAAAATAAATGAGTGTTGTTAGAAAAAACATGCTCTAGCAGCCTCCTATAGGCATATGTCAATGTCGAGTATAACCAAACACATCCAATCCAACATATAGCATATATTGAGCATAAATTGTATAACTAACTTTTAATTAAAATAAAACTTTAACTATAATATTGCTACTACATCAACGTCGTGTTTCGACTCTCACCAAGCAACCGCCATTCGACTTCAAACAGTTGTCAAAGCGTTTACTGCGGCCTCCCCTTTGCCTTTTTCTCTTTTCGAATAAAGTTACAAATGTCACGGGAAACCAAAGCTTATTATGTGGCATCGCTTGTTTACTAATTCCTGTTCGCATGCACTTTTAATGTGTCACTCTTCCCAGAAAATTTGGCGCGTCTCTTGAAACGTTCTTTTGATGGTAATCGGAATTCGGATTCCCACAGAGTTGAATTTTCTTAACTTCTACCGAGTTGTTCGATTTTTACGCGCGTAAGTGGATGTCAACATGTTACTCGTACGCACGCACATGTTAAACAAGTTTTCAAGATTTCGAGGTTGTTGTTGTAGGGATAGCTACAACCTGCTAGATCAGCTTACCCATGGTCGTTATCTTCAAACTAATCAAAGGGGAGGCCCAGGAAACGTGCTGTACCAAAGGGAGAGGGGGGTTTAGATGAGTGGGTTTGTTGGGGCCTGTGAATAGGTGGTTTGTATCGTGCGGGGATTCTCCACATGTTGGATAATCATTTACGATGTCGGGGTCGAGTTTGGATAAGTGGGAGTTGAGCCAACTACAATATCCAGACATTAATTGAGCCAGAGGGACACGGGATTCTCGAAGCAGCTGAAGACCTTCATCTTCTAAGGGTGGAAAGTTCATAAAGGTGGTAATTGACTCTTGGTGAATGCTGTTCAGAGCCTGTCTATACGCCATCGGATCCAGTGATTGACTGGTGAACGACAGGTAATTAAGAGTCCACCGATTCAGTCGATGTGGGAAAGTGGTTGTGTCCACGTCGGATAGTAGCGCTGCGTGGCTCACAGGGACGGTTGCGGTTTAGGCGGTAGTTCACCTACGTGCTTATGGCGTTAAGTGCTGTTGCTGTACTGCGTTTTTACCACTGGTTAAATAAGGAAAACCGGTCGATATTGTGATTCCTCCCTTATCTGCCGGCTTCCCTAGTTTCAGCAGCGGTATAACCTTCCCCACTTCCTACACATCAGGGATGATGAGTGAAGAGATGGAGAGGTTGAAGGTGCTGGGAGGTAAGCCGCTCCCGTCGGGCCCAAATTTTTCAGCATCAGCATGTTTACTCCATCAGGACCAATGGCGTTGGACGCTTTGGCCTTTCCGATGGCCTCCTCCACAGTTTGTTTGCCCAGCCTACTGATTACCCTACGTTTGGCCTTGTTCACCAAAATAAATTGCCGGCTAAATAAGCTCGCGCATTTCTTCGGGTTACCGAATAAAATCTCCACTCGGTCATCATGATCCGTCGGGATGGTCAGAAACCTTACGGTCAACCAGAGCTTTACCACACCCGTAGTGAGGTTACAGGTCCTCAGATGCTCCACCCACTTGCCTCCTTGTGTTTGTAGACTGGGATCGGAGTGGCGAAGGTGGTCGCGCTTATGCCAGCCGCCTCGGCCGGGAAATTCGGACGAATTTCCGAAATTCCGCCGACCGGGATGAAGTGTGCAGCTGCTGTCGCCACCACCTTACGGAACTTACGTTCGCCAGTGCGAACATCGGTTGGAGTGGGAAGAACACTGAAGGCGACAACTGAACACAACAATAATAATAAATCTCGATTCTCAGATTTCAGTAAGTGAGAATACAGTATAAGACTTCAGCAAGCAAGTGTATTGTCCATGTCTTTAGAATGATATTTGCCAAGACATCCGGTTCCACGTATCAGAATAACTCGGGGTTTACCCGGACAAGGTATGTTCGGCGATCTAACCCTTTCGCGCCCCTCGGGGCCTACAGCCTCAATGGCTCCCATTGCCGCACCTAGTGCACGGGTCAAGGAACACGCAACAAAAACATGGACGCTACCCCTAAAAAAAACCAGCAGCTCCTGCTACCCTACACTATCTGTTCCGTGTGTCAGGCCAGAATATATCGGAATGTGACATCAGTCAGGTGTAATCCATGCGACTCGAGACACGAAATTTCACTCAGCTTTGTTGAGTTGCAACGGCTACAATATGTACCGCAAGGATCGTGAGCGACGTAATGGTGGTGGCTTAGCGTTTATCTCCCATCACATAGTGCAGTATCGTCTTTTAGATGAAGACATCGACCGCAGGGATACTACCCTAGAATGCCGGCAACATATCACCCTGACATACATAGGTGCCCTTCTCAGAGGTGAAAACCAGATGACAGAAGGTGGCTTCAAGGTGCATCACGATCTGCTGGCAGGTGTAAATACCTGCCTAAGGGAAACGAATTGACAGAGCAGGAACAGCATAACGAGACGCCCTATGCTGTAGCTTGCATCACACCACCTACCCATAATCATCTCGATCGATATACCTGCTGACTTTGTCTCCGCGGACCACCGGACCTTTATCAACGTTAAAAAGCTGATTGGGTTAGGTTCCCCGAGTTTATTGATAATGCCTTTAGGGCACATCCATTGAGAATCGCACAGGCTGCCAAGGTGTTCACGACTGCTGCAGCTCGCTTCATCTCGGCAAGTAGGATTCCCGAAATCCGCCCTACTTTCCCGAATGAAGTTAGGAAACGATCGCGACCACCTTCGCCACTCCGATCCCCTTAATCCCCATATCCGGGACTTAAACAAGGCGATTCTGAGGTTGGTTGACCATCATAAGCAGAACAAGTACAAGAAGCCTTTAAAGTCCTATAACCTTTTCCCAGATGTGAGTAAGCTTTGATCCACTTTGAGGCCCTTATCCAACCCGATGAACATGATGACAGAGTGAACATTTTGAGATCAGGCTTCCTCGGAACCGAAGAGATGTGCGAGTTATTTCAACCGGCAATTCAAACTGAATCTTTTGGTGGAAAGGACCAAACGGAAGGTGACAAGAAAGTTGCGAAAACAACAACTCACCTCTTACCTTTGCCTGCTGCGAGGTGAAGGGAGTTATCATAAGAGAGATGCCCTGACGGGCTAAGCATATTAATGCTGAAAAATTTGGGAATATGGCAATAATTCCTTTCAGGGACCTATCGATAGCCACGCTCCTCATTCCTGATACATGGAAGTTTGAGAGAGTGGTCCCAATACTAAGGCCAGGGAAACCGACTGACAAGAGTGATTCCTTCCACCGCTTTCGTTGATAAAGACACTTCAGGACCTACTTCTGCCGTGCTACATATACCACCTTGCCTAGGCTAAGCATTAACATGACTTCCGGAAGGTGAAAAGAACCGCAACTACCCTCAATGCCACAAACACGCAGTTCAGCCGCGGGTTTAACTGTATCCGCCCCTGCGAGAGAATGGCAATAGTGGCGTTGGACCTATCAAAGGCTTTTGGCATGGTCAGCCATTCTACGCACTAGACATAAACCCTGCCTCAGGGACTGAGGCGGTGGACCGCGAAGTGCCTTTGTGGTCGATAATCTTCTTTGTTATTCATAATCTCAACATCCAAGCTAAGGAGAGTTAAACAAGTATAGTCGCCAGGAACTAGTAGGGCGTAGTGGGTGAAGCTTCAGACCTGCTAGAACGCTGTACACAGAACGGTGACGAGATGTTTTCTGATGTCAGCTGAGACACATTTACAGCAAGAGGCAAGTGTGCTCCAAGTAGTTCCTTGAGGGTTGTCACCGCTTGACGACGAGCCACCGCACAGACACATCAGGGACCAGAAAGGACACCGCCTGAACACGTTTCAGAATATGGAAATATACAAACAGAAAACTTTTGACGGAAGAATAATACACTATCAGACGAACATAAACTCAGACGTGGTATTTGAGCCCTTAAAACTTGCTTACGAAAAACAAAATAACTTATATAGAACAAAATATTTCACAAGGCCAAAATCACCGACCTGGCTCATCACAGCACAGACACGACCGCGAAATAACCCGAATTTTAATATTACATTCACGCACATAAAGTAGTTCAGGTATCTACTACGCTAACTGAACATAACGAAAAATTACACTGAAGATGGCAAAACGCCGAAACCAGTTTGTCTCCAAACTAAACTCGACAAAAGATGACGGAAAATCGTTCCAAAATACATCAAGTAAATAGTCACCTAACCCCAATCATTTTCACTACCCAAAACATCCGTTTCATTTAATTATTAGACGACCTACTCAAATATATTGAATTTGAAGTGTAGGTAACGAAGTGACCATTGCTTTTTCAAAAAATTGTCATTAAATTTTGAAACTTTTTAATCAGGAAGTGCAAGTTTTAAGTGGTTAGAAATCGCCCTTGATTTTTAATAAATTTGATAACAATTTTTTGAAATCTATTGAATTTTTGTAATTTTGTACGAGGCTTTAAACTTTGATTTTCATGGTTTATGTTATATAATGCAGTCGAATGTGATATCAAATTATTTCAGGAAAGAAAATTTCACCATAATGAAACAAAAAGTGGAAGAAAACGACGAATTAATAGTCCGGAGAACAAATACTTTATCCACGAGTCCTTCAAGGTTCGCATAAAATACTCTTCTGCCCTCGCTGCTGCCCTCTCGGAAGAAATTGGGAAAAGTGTTAGTGCCCGAACTGCTAGAAAAAGATTGATGGAACCTAGTTTTGGCAACTTATAAAGACCGAAAGACGCCGTGGCCCTAAGATAAAAATAAGAAAATGCAAAAAACAGACAAAAATTAGTTTAATGTTCTGTGGTCCGGTGAATCGAACTTCGAGATGAGTTTAGTTGACATATTTTTAAAATATCAACAAGCATCACTTCTTAGTAAGAAATGCTTACTCTAGTCCAATTTCGAAAAAATAACTCAAATCTTCTGAAACGTATTTTTCCCCAGACCTGCAGGTATGTACGTGAGCGACAAATTGGTGGGGAATATCGGCCAGATTGTGTGGTGCCCACTGTTAATCATTGGGGAGATTGTATTATGATTGGGTCAGCCAAATGTTTAATTGTGAAGGCCGCATGGCCGTCAAAAGAAAATAAATGTATTAGAAACTGCATTTTTGCTTTCGTTAATGCGCCTGTTTAAGGATGGTGATCTTGATAGGATTTAATTTCAAGAATACAATACTCCTTCTCACAAATTCCCCACTACGATAAACGTGTTATTTTTTGCGTCTTTCTTTCAAAAGGGTTATGAAGATTGCCCGTCACCTTCTCTGGAATGCATTGTAGGCTCATACAATGCGTATATAATTGGCTGTTTCCCCCTCTTAGAGGACGATTTGGAATCTGCCATATCAAACCTGATATTCACTTAATAGTAATTTCGGCAATGGAGTAACATGCCTTGATATCATATGTGCATCCTGATTTTTCGGAGGCCTTTGATAAATTTGATCAGAACATTTTCTTCTTGGAACTTAAGATTCATGGTGTGTGGAACTCTACTTCAGTTTTTTAATAGCTTTTTATCTAATAGAAAATTGGTAGTAAGAATCAACTCTTCTCGATTCAACGTCATTATTAATGCAACTTTTAATCTTGTTTTTAATCTTACAAAGGATTCCTCGGAATGAACCCAAATTAGCATTCTCCTCAAATGTGGATTATGTAGTAAGCAACGCCCATTCTATATTAGTTTCTAAGGTGCTCTCACTCTGAAATCTGTTTATTTTGCTTTGGCCGGGAGCATCCATGGATATGGAGTCATTATCTGGAATCCCTGATGTGATTCTCTTTCGTGACTTCATCAATGGTACCCGTATTGGTATCCCATCCTACGAATTAAGGCGGAAACTACTTGATTTACAAGTACTGGCTGACAAACGGGCATATTTATCCACCATGTTTGCTGGAAACACTTTGTCCGGAAGTACACACTGTCGAGAAATTCGCAAACTCTTTATTGCAAATGAGCCATCTATACAACTTCGGAGCTGTAAGCTTTTTGAAGAAGTTACTCCAAGACCTCATATGTAAGCAAAATATCAGCTTATAGCTAGAATTACTCGTTTTTATATTTCTCACGCATCAAATTTAAACTTTAATAATAGCATATATGTATGTACATATATGTTTAAATTGCAACTCTTCAAGGTTATCAACTAATGTGCCTGCATACTCATAAATTTTTGTAAAGTTAAGTCATAGTCTGTAAGAATATTGAATAAGTAAATAAATATAAAATCTTACAGAACATCTGAGTACCTTTAGTGGGAAAAACTTACGAAAAATTAATACGTGGTTTGAAAGACCAATATCTCCTAAATGAATTGTTTAAGGAGAAATATAATACAAATATTTCTATATTTCATATAATTATATTAATTTCCATAAAAACTTTCGCCCTACAACTTGATATTTTAAGTGGTCAAGGTAAAATTTTGTAGGCAAATAAATTCGAATGTTGAATGAAACTATGCCAAATAACCTATTTAATACTATATAGCTTATATAACTCACAAATTTCGAAATATTTATTTTGGTCGTTAGAAAAAATTAGTTTTAAAAGTTTTACTTCGATCATTTAAAATCAAAAGGATGGGCACTTGTAGGGCAAACGTTTATGAGAGATATATTCCGGTTTTCTTTTACATAAAAGTGTTTTTATATTGTTATTTCTGCCTAAACTATTTATTTAAGAGATGTTGGCAATTTAAAGCATGAATGTGCTAAACTCGGAGTATGTGTGTGGTCATGCATGCATAATTTTATGTCGACAGTCTTGAGCATTTTTCACCATATATAATATGTACTTATATAGGTGACCGCCGTTACCTAGGGTATACCAGCCGGGACAAGTAACAAAAAATTATATAAATGCTGTTTTCCAAGGGGCGGTATCCACAGGCAATCGCCGATGTCATGATAGTCAAGTCAGAAAATATATTGCCAATGGAGACAGCTTATTGCTCAAAGGCAGCAATATGTGGCAGAGATATTGCTTGATAACTATTGCCCGCCATCACCTGCCATTTTCGTTCATTGACAGCTATCTTTTCATTTAAGTGAAACCTCCGTGACGGCAATACCGTTGCAATTTTAATATGAAACCAAAAAAATGAGATTGTTTCGATTGGACCATGAATTATTATGTATTTGGCAACGAAATAACACATTTTCCATAATATTTAAGACTAAGGTCCGTACGCGTAAAAAAATATCTGGTACTTACCGCATTCAAGCCGAGATGTGGTACACAAAGCCTTGGCCAACTTCCAACGTGTCCGGAAATGACAGATGGAGTCGACAACGCAGTCTACACCCGCATCGACGATGATGGCTACTACAATACGTCTACCAAAAATGGATCTACCAACCTTTTCGGGTGATTCTACCGATTGGATAGCCTTCTACGATGCCTTTTGTTCATTGGTCGACACCAATGCCGCTTTATCAGGCGGGCAAAAATTTCATTATCTGTGCAGCAGCCTAAAGGGTGATAAGCTAAGCATTATTAGTGGATTTAAGACATGCGATGCGAATCATACAGAGGCATGGAATCAGCTGAAGTCTCGCTACAAAGTCATGCGAGTCATTATTGAAGCACATATCAGGGCGATCACTGACGTTCGCAAGGCTACGAGTGACACCGCTGATGCCATAAAGGGTGCGATGCAGTTCAGCAACACATTCGGGAGCTCAAAGCATTAGGTCGCCCGTCCAGTTTTGGGATGACTGGCTGGTGCATGAGATAGTTAACAAACTAGCGTTCGAGACGCGAAAGCAGTGGGAGCTGTCTAGTTAGTGATGAGCCTCCGACATTCGAACAGCTAACAGCTTTTTTGGAGGTTAGGTGTCGTTCACTAGCAATGCTTTTTACATCTGCAGCTCAGTCTTCGATGATCAAGGCACCTATTCAGAAGTCAACTACTAAAACAACCAAAGTGTTTCATACCATGCCGGAGCAAATTCGCTCGCGCTACATGTAGTGCAATGCAGCTCACCGAATTTATGCTTGTGACAAATTTCGCAATTTAGACTCAACCGCTAAGTGTAAATTTATAAGAGAATCGAAAGCTTGTTTTAATTGTTTAAGTTCTGGGCATTATAAAGAGCGTTGCAATAGCACATCCGCTTGCCGAGTATGCCACCAACGTCACCATATTCTGCTTCATAGTGCCGCAGGCTCACCCGCTCCCACATCCGCTCAATCATTTACCGCAATCGGTTACCGGATCCTTCAACAATCACGCAACCACTTCGTCCGCTTCGACTGTCATCGCTGTGCCAGCGAATAGTGCATCTACATGCGTTTCATCCTATTTAAGTTCCGGATCGATGCCGATTTCGACAACACAGAAAACAGTCGTTGGCAGACCGCTCGCTTACTGTTTGATACCGGTTCACATGCCTCGTTCGTAACGGAGACATGTGTACAGCGCCTGGGTATACCCCGCATACCGTCTTTAGTACTCGTCACCGGAATTTGTTCCTCGCAAGGGGGTCGCTCCAAAGGCTAGGCTTTGCTCTCTCTCATCTTACTGCTCGGATGAATGTTATACATTTAGTGCGTTAATTCTTCCGAAAATCACCAGCGATTTGCCAACAGAAAATTTAAATGTTTCAAATTGGCCGCATATTAAAGGCTTATTCTTCGCTGGCCCACACTTTGCAAAACCTAGCAGCATAGAGATTCTGCTTGGCATGTGTGTTATCGATCGATTCATCTTCAACTTCGGAAGGGCCCACCAGGTACCCCCATGGCACAAAAACAATGTTTGGCTGGACCTTGTTCGGAAACGTTGACAGTTCTGCTTCGCCTGCTCTAAATCTACAATCGCTCTATTGTGATGTTCGTGTGGATCGAGCTCTCGCTGCATCTCACGCATGAAGAAAAAATCTATGAAAATCAACTTCAATTCCACGCATAGAAGAACGTATGTCGGAGGCTCGCCAATAACAACGATTTGCGGCTGCGTTATAAAGAGTTCATGCAAGAGCTCATTGAAATGGGACACATGGAGGCAAGACCTGAAATAACGAGCGAAGGATATTATATGCCGCATCACCCTGTAATAAAAGAGTCCAGCGTTACCACCAAACTGCGAGTTGTGTTTAACGCGTCCGCTAAGACCTCCACAGGAAACTCGCTTAACGACGTTATTGATGCGCTTCAGAACCCATCGGTATGCAGCAACTGCAGACGTTGCAAAGATGTACCGCCAAGTTTTCATATCATCGAAACGCGTCGACCTGCAGCGAATCGTTTGGCGTTCCGACCCCTTATCGCCAATTAAGGATTACCGAATGCTCCGCGTATCATATGGAGTCGCTGCAGCATCTGACTTGGCTGTTAAGTCGTTACAACAAACAGCTAAGTATTCGTCAAACAGTTTTACGAAAGCTGTTAATGCAATCCTTAAGGATTTCTACATTGACGACCTGCTTACTGGCGCGGCTTGTATGGCAGAGCTTCAAATGCTGTGCTGAGCTGAATGAAAGTATATCGAACTCTTCTAAAAGCATGCCGCATTAGACAGTAGATAGTAAGGACGTTCACGCGCTGGGACACCGAAGCTGACTACCTAACATTCGCAGTAAGCCTTAAGAAACCACCCGTTATCTTAACCAAAAGAGCCTTTTTAGCCGCAAGCACGCTATTCGATCCGCTGGGCTTGATGGCTCCTGTAACGATCAGATCTAAGATGTGGTTCCAGGATGTAATTCGCGCTGAAGTTGGATGGGATGAGCTGATACCGAACCCAATGGCAAAACTGTGGTTAGATCATCGCATGCAGCTGCAGCATTTAACAAACTTGAGAGTGAGTCACTGGTCCAGCTGTGGAACGATTGGATCGTTCACTGAGCTATACATTTTTGCCGATGCTTCCGAGCGCGCTTACGCTGCAGTTATGTACGCACGTACCACTCACAGCGATGGTCATATCACCGTTGCAGTAATGTCATCCAAAACCAAAGTGTCGCCTCGTTTGGAACTGTGTGCTGCCCATCTCGCTGCCAAGTTAGTAAAAAGCGTGCTGCATAGTTGGGGAGATCTCCGTTACCCGTTGTTCGCGTGGACAGATTCAACAATAGCGTTGGCATGGTTACAAGCACACCCTAGCAAATGGAAGACATTCGTTGCTAACCGTGTCGCAGATATCACCGATATTCTTCCACCGGACTGCTGGAATCACATTCGTTCTGAGAAAAATCCAGCAAATTGCGCCTCTAGAGGTATTAGTCCTTTTGAACTTCTGCAACGTGAGCATTGGTCGACTGGCCCGGATTTTCTAAGAGCAACAGATGAGTTTTGGAAGCATGCCTCATCGAAACCGTAACTGACTTGGGTATGCGAAAGAAAGTTCACGCTCACGTCGTAAACTCGGAGAGCCATTGGTCATTAATAACTAAATACTCATCATATTCAAAATTACGACGAATCATCGCTTACGTTCTTCGATTTATTTTCAATACCCGCTCTGGCACGCTACCCGCCATGAAAAACCGATGTGGTCTCCTAGCTGTGGATAAATATACCAAGCTGAACTCCGCTTATTTAGGTATACCCAACATTTTTACTGTGCTAACGAAATTTCTCTTTGCAGCGCAAAAAGGCCAATTCCGCTTCGCAGTTGACAGTTACACTTACAGCCATTTCTTGATCCGAATGGTATTCTTCGAGTTGGAGGTCGACTGAAGTCCGCAAATATCGCGAATTATGCAAGGCATCCGGTCATATTACCAAAAAAAAATCTTCGAAGTTAATAATTTTCGACACTCATCGGTTTACGCTGCATGCTGGACCACGTTTAATGCATGTTGTTTTGCAACGCCGCTATTGGGTGATTGGCGGCCGCAGTTTGATCCGCAACATTTACCATAAATGAGTGAAATACACCGGCTTAAACCGGAATCTAGCAACACAGTCTATGGGCGACCTGCCCACATCTCGAATTTCACACCCACCGCTGTAGACTTCGCCGGCCCATATATGTTTAAGTTCACCCATGGAATGGGAGCGAAGTCCACCAAAGGCTATATTTGCTCTTTTATCCGCATATGCACTGGTGTAATGCACCTAGTTTGCTGATTCTAATATTGAATGGCGTTTCAATCCACCGACTTCACCCCATATGGGAGGGTACTGAGAAATCGGTATCAAACGCATCAAGTACCATCTAAAACGCGTTTTGGGCGAAACTCTGCTGCCTTTTGATTAGTTTAGCACACTCTTAACGGAAGTGGAAGTCTGTGTAAACTCCCGCCCGCTATGCGGTAATTCTGGAAATGCTTGTGATCTAGGGTCTCTAACACCTAGACACTTCCTAGTGGGTGAACCGTTAAAATCGATCCCAGAACCTGAGGGTCAAAGTTCGTCCGTCCAATTGCTTGGTTGTGTCTTCTACTTACTAAAGGGGACATATTCGCCGATAATTTAAGTTCACAATTTCACTCATAATTTAAGTATTAACTATTGTATAATCTATCATTTTAAGCTTATTTCTAAAAAGTTTTCATTCGTAATCTTGTATTGAACATTTCTATATACTTAGTTCAAGGGCGGCGGTATGTTGGATTCGAATATGTAAACTTACAAGGTTTAATGTTTTGTGACTACCTAAGGGTTAATAGCGAACGTGGGTTTGACGTTTAGCGTTCTTTTGCCTTGCTTTTGCTTCTTGTTCATTCTCAGTTCAATCGTTTTTTTGTTGGTATACTCGCTCGCCCGCTTAATAAAAGTATTTTCTAATTTAATCGCGAATTGAACTTATCATTGTTGTTAATTAAACTTAATAAAGTACCGCCTACCGCAGCCACCAAGATATTAAATCTCCACCGCCTACACCACTCGTCTAATAATCCGCATCCCGCATTAAGCAAAAATCCGCAACATAAATTGTTGCCGCCCGCCTTCTTTAGCATTCAAATATGTTGCCAATTGTATCAATGTGCCTAATTTTTATTTATATATTTTATCTTTGTCAAAGTAACTTCCACATACGGTATGATTTGCATATGTCACTTTGCCTTTCGTCACATCTTCGTATGTGGTTACATTCGTAAACATAAATGTCAAAACTCCTATTTATATACGCTTATATAATTTTGAACCGTTTTGCAGTATTTATCGTTATTTTCATCGCCGTATTTTCTTAGTTGTACGTATGTATATGTGTATGTATGTTCAATGTACTTGTATATGCTTATTACATTTATTCGCTAACCGCAATGCGTCAATCGCTGTTTCTCCTTTGTGCGCACATAACTTGCCAAAATTTATATTAGCTAACGTAGCAAGAACAGTGGTTCAGTCGTCGATCATTGGAGAGGAGCGAAGGACACACTGCGAAATAAACCAAGTCCAACCGGAATAATTAGAGATTTTGGATTTGCGTTATATTCGCTAGCGCGATCGACGACATTTTTATTTCGCATTGTATGCCTTTATATCAATGCTGACGTCCTAATTGGAAATAATCAGCCATTTCGCCTACACATTTGGCAAAAATGCCGACATAGTTATATTGGCAAATCACCTCGCCGAAGCCCTCGATTCAACACAGACGCCAGCGATTCGCCTATAATGGAAGCCAACGCCCCGGCATCGAATATTACTAGGTCGAAATCAGCCGCTTCGAACACTGCCGTATCGAAAGCCATTGCCACTGCCCCATCATGTGCCTTGCCAGCCGCGCCAGTAGTTACTACCACCGCCACAGTCAGCGGCGCACCAGCCGCTCTCAATCCCGCTTTAGTCATGGCCACCGCCACAGCCGGTGGCGCACCAGCCGCTCCAAAATCCACTGAAGCAACTTCTCATGCTTCGTCAACGACTTCTGCTGCACGCCTAGAAAATGTAGTTCAAGCAATGCAAAAGCGAATCGCCGTGCTTGAAAGTAGCTTAAGGGCTGCTGAAGCGAAATTGAAGGTGCACGAGTCGTGCGCTATTGCGCCCATAAATGTTTCCGTTGCCGGAGCTTCAGTTAGCCAAACATCAGCAGGGCAGCCGTTGTCTGCACACTCGGCGGAGTTACAATTTCCGTCAGGGTCGAACACGAATGTGGTACCAGCCTATGCACGATACTCGCCGCTTTATTTTGCAAATGGTGTGCCTGCCACAAACGCAAATTTTGTTTCGTCAAATGGTATGTCGGTACCACCTTACATGTACGCCAATCCACCGGTACCACCGAGTGATGCCACGTCAATGATTTCTAATTCAAATACGACTCCTGTTTTTGCAAACATGGGCCCTGTAGCCGCGGCGCCATCTTGCTTACCTAGACAAATGGAGGTTTTGCCGGATTTTTGTGGGAAAGCAGAGGGCTGGCCAATATTTTACTCTGCTTTCACTGAATCCACTGCAGCTTATGGGTATAGCAAATTCGAAAATAATCAAAGGCTACATAAATGCTTGAAGGGCGAAGCACGAGAAACCATAAAGTGTCTACTTATACACCCGAGCAACGTCGACAATGTAATTGAACAGCTAAAAATTAGGTTTGGTCGCCCCGAACAGCTGATTCGGAGCCAATTAGCACAAATTAAAGAAATAACGCCAATTGCAGAGAGTGCAATGGCAAAGTTGGTGCCATTCGCAACAAAAGTAAACAATATTTGCGCCTTCTTGCAGTCAGCCAAAGGAGGCGAGCAGCACCTCGCCAATCCTACGCTGCTCGACGAACTCATTATGAAACTGCCTATGAGTAAACGTATAGAATGGGCTAGTTACGCAGCTTCCATACAGCCGTGTGCAACAGTGAAGCAATTTAGTGAGTGGCTCACAAAATTAGCAAACGTAATCTGCACAGTATACGATGGCGAGCCAATACGCGACGCCAAACGCCGAGTTGTACTGCACGCAACTGAAACCCAACGTCCTCTAAGCTGCCCCATATGCCAGGGTCAGAACGGGCTTGCTGACTGTAAACATTTCGCTGATCTGTCAGTGACGAGTAGGTGGGCTGAAGTGAAGAAACGTCGTTTATGCTTTGCGTGCCTTAATGCCGGACATGGCACGCGTAATTGCCAGCGGCGCAAGCCATGTTCTACAGATGGGTGCAGGAGAATGCACCACAAGTTACTGCATGAAGTTGCATATAGTTCAAATAACTTGCTAATAGAGTCATACCAGGGCAGCAAACGCATACAGATCACGGGCCAACGTGAATGTCATCGCTCCACACGGGCACAACCGTCACCGAGTCGTCGTCAACCAAGTGACGTAGAAGCAGCAGTCCTTAGTTGCAACAGTGGTACTGCCGATAACAAGATTCTGTTTAGAATTTTGCCTGTGGTGCTTTATGGTAAGCAGAGGTGTGTCGAGACTTATGCGTTATTGGATGAAGGCTCGTCGATAACGATGGTCGATAAGGCCCTCCTCCATGAACTTGGTTTACATGGAAGGGAGCATAGCTTAAATTTGCAATGGTTCGATGGACGTGCAGCAAAGGAGCCAGCCGTTATTGTGGACATGTGTATCAGTGGCGCCGGTATTCAAAAACGACATAAGTTGCGAAATGTGTACGGTGTGTCTAATTTACTATTACCATCACAGAGTTTGAGCAAAGCTGAGTTAAGATGTTATGACACACAGATACGCAAGCTGCCAGTACAACCATACGAACAAGTCACACCAAAACTATTAATCGGGATAGATCATTGCCATCTCGGATTGCCATCGTCTACCGTTCAAATGGGGGATAGCGGTCCGTTCGCTGCTAACACCGAACTGGGTTAGGTGGTTTTTGGCCCAACAACAATCGCACACACATCGTCGCCGTCTTGCTTGCTCGTGAATAGCCACTCCGATCAGTCACTACATAATATGGTGGCAGAATACTTTGACATGGAGAGTTTTGGGATTAGACCGTCACCAATCGTCGAAAGTGAAGCCGATGTTTGCGCTAAAATCATTCTGAAGACAACAACAAGCCGAACCAATGGTAGATTCCAGACGGGTTTGCTGTGGAAACGGGACAGAGTAGATTTACCTGACAGCTACTCAATGGCGCTAAGAAGATTAAGGAGTGTTGAAATCAAAATGAGTCGGAATGCCGAGTTCGCAGCCGAATACAAAAACATCATTGATTCTTACGTAGCAAAGGATTATGCACGTAAGCTGCCACCAGAAGAAGCCGTCCTTTCATCGCCTAAGACGTGGTACTTGCCCCATTTTGCTGTAACTAACCCCAATAAGCCAGGCAAGTTGCGTTTAGTTTTTGATGCCGCTGCTGAGGCTGGAGGGATTTCACTGAACTCGCAACTGCTGAAGGGACCACAGGAATACAAGTCGTTACCGTCAATACTTTTTCATTTTCGGGAAGGCGCTATCGAGGTGTGTGCAGATATAAAGGAGATGTTCTGCCAAGTACTAGTTCGGCGAGAAGACAGGTGTGCCCAGCGCTTTCTGTGGCGAGGTGGGGTTGCCACAAATCCACCCGAAACTTACGAAATGCGCGTGATGACCTTTGGGGCTGCTTGTTCGCCTTGCGCAGCAAATTACGTCAAAACAGTAAACGCGCTGGAGCATCGCAGTGACGACGACTGCACGTCCCGAGCAATAAAAGCCATAGTCGACTTTCACTATGTGGACGACTTCGTCGACAGCTTCAGCACAGTTAAAGAGGCAATCGCAGTTTCGCAGCAGGTACGATCTATTCATCTAAACGCCGGATTCGAACTTAGGAATTTTGCGTCAAATTCACAGAGGGTGGTTGATGTTCTTGGTGGCCATGACATCACACGTCCGATTGTCAAAAAAGAGGGCTTCTTCGTTGAGAAAGTCTTGGGCTTAATTTGGCAGTCATCGACCGATTGCCAATTGTATCAATGTGCCTAATTTTTATTTATATATTTTATCTTTGTCAAAGTAACTTCCACATACGGTATGATTTGCATATGTCACTTTGCCTTTCGTCACATCTTCGTATGTGGTTACATTCGTAAACATAAATGTCAAAACTCCTATTTATCTACGCTTATATAATTTTGAACCGTTTTGCAGTATTTATCGTTATTTTCATCGCCGTATTTTCTTAGTTGTACGTATGTATATGTGTATGTATGTTCAATGTACTTGTATATGCTTATTACATTTATTCGCTAACCGCAATGCGTCAATCGCTGTTTCTCCTTTGTGCGCACATAACTTGCCAAAATTTATATTAGCTAACGTAGCAAGAACAGTGGTTCAGTCGTCGATCATTGGAGAGGAGCGAAGGACACACTGCGAAATAAACCAAGTCCAACCGGAATAATTAGAGATTTTGGATTTGCGTTATATTCGCTAGCGCGATCGACGACATAAATACTTAATCACTTTTCCAATTTTCGCGCTTTCTTATGGAAATAATAAACATTTTTAATAATTATTTTATATTGTTTTTCGTACTGGCAAATTGTTACGAGTAAAAATTTATCCAAAAAAAACTTACCACGCTCTCCCAATTTCCCCAACTTTGCAAGTTTCTTGCAAGTTTTTTCGTACGAAAACGCCAAAAAATGATAATTCGTAGCATATGCTACCATCAAATGCTCACACACAAAACTGTGGAAATAACAGATGGTAGCCCATCAGCGATTGCCTGCGGAGATGTGGGGTAATAGCGGTCATCCCTCGGCAGACAATGGCAAACCTCCGAGTGTATTTCTACCATGAAAAACTTCGCGCAAAATCATTCGTCTCAGGGAGGTTGTGTTACAACATCAAGATGTACACCACATATTGTACGAGAAGTTCGGCCAAATATCAAGTTATGCTGTAAGCACGAAATTATATTATTAATATTGTATAGGCGATATATAAAAAAGTTTTCCACGACCAAATTCTCCAAAAATTTTAAATAATCAGTTTCTAGCCTTTCCAAACTTGCACTTTTCATACTAAATGCTTATCAAAAATGCATACCACTAAATTTCTAAATATTGTGATTAAAAATGTCTGAAATTTCCTAATTTTGTATAAAATTTGAATCAATAATTTAGAAGGTTTTTGTATGAATCTAGCAGCCGAATGGGTTAAGCCTCGTCGATTGTATTTACCTGTTAAATACGTAGGGCTATGTTTCCGATATAAAAACCAACTACGGAAAAACCAATGTAGGTTAAATTAATAGAATTTTATTTTAATGGAAGTTAAATAATTTGGTTCGCACGCGCGTGTGTACCAGTTGGTTGTCAAAGACAGGAAAAAAATAATTAAGTATAAAATAACAAGTCAATAGTCGTAGTTGACTAACGAAAAGTAAAAGTAAAGTAAAATGAAAATAATGGAATAATGCAGGGTGCCACATGAACTATATTTTTGTATGATTAAGGAGAAAAATTATCAAAAAAAAAACCTTGCACGACAGCTAACAATAAGCTCAAATTTTCTTGATGTATACGTACTTACGTGCGGAAGAATGAATTGGCTTCGTCTCATCGTTTGCACATGACCACTTCTCTTCTGCGTTCTTTTACATTTATGAAATTCTCCATTTTCTAGTAATACTCACAATCCTTCCCCATTGTGCTTCACAGATAAAATGAAATTCAAAATTTCTTTCTAGAATACTTGCGTTTTCATAGAAAACTTGTACAAGCTTATACTGACTTGTGCCAAATCGCGTTCATTTAGCCAAAAAGCTTGACATTTCATCTGGAGGGGAAGTTGCGAGTTCGGGCTGGGAAAATTTGTTTTAACACAAATTAGCATACGAACAGATCAGTTGGTTGTGGCACATGGTTGCTTTTCGGTCAACAAAAGGTTTCGATATTGCAAATTATAGCTCTAAAAAAGAATAAATATGAGTGATTTGATTAAAAAATAAATAATGAAGCGATTGATTAACGAACAAGCGGAATACCTCACTATATAAATAAAATGAAAGCATATATTCAAATGCAGCTGCGCGCGCTTACTTTCAAATGCTTTTGCTAACTCAACTGTGCCAAATTCTGACGTCTATGGGCTAAGATTTTTCACTTGCATTTATTCACAATAGACGCCTTATTTTATTAACTGTTTTACTGGGGTCGAATCGTGACAGTCGTGAACGAGCAACTCGTCACGTAAAATTGTGAATATCGGATTATGGCAGTCGTGAACGCAGCCGTTTATCGAAAATCGGCATGATTACAAACGTCAACGAGTAAGTGAACGTACTCGTTCGTTCGAACTGTCATGCGATCACAAACCGCCAATCGTAAGCGCGCCGATTTGAAGCAAATTTTTAAACATGTGAGTATATTTAATGTATTTCTATATTTATTCAATATTTTAATTATTTTTGTTAATATAGGGCAAACTATAACAAACTGAACTCCACTCAAAAGGATGTAATGGCGCAATTTATGAGCGAGCATCCCGATTTGGCCAAAAATTTGCTACCAAACTGCGCGCAGGGGAGAATTACAGCCAACCGACTTTGGGAGGAGCTTTCTAAGCGATTAAACGCTGTAGGACCACCAATCAAAGACGCAAAATTGTGGAAAAAGGTGTGTTTATGGTGTATTTAATCGAAATTTATGTTAAAAAGTTGTTTTTTTAGGCTTATGCAAAAATATCAAAAATACAACGCCAAAAGAAACTTTGCTTTAATAAAGCCTCAAAGCGGCAAACATGTGGAGGACCTTTTCAAGAAAAAACACTCACCCTCGCGGAGGAACTTTTAGTCGAGGCAGCAGGGTTGGAAGCATGCGTTGAAGGGAATAAAACGGTTCCGACATTTGGGAACGTTGCATCACCTTCGCCATCTTCAAAAGCAAGCAGTGCCGAGACAATGTCGAGCATAGACAATGTTGCGAGTACCTCTGCTTCTATTCGTACTCCAGCCCGTAGAAAAGCAAACAGTCGGACACCAAAAAGTAAACAAAAAGGTGACCCGAAAACTGTGCTACTGGAGGAGAATATTAAGATAACAGCAGATCACCAATATAGTGTGCGTGCCAAGTTAGACAAACTGCTTGATTTGAATGAAAGGCAAATAGAAATATCTCAGAGGGAGTTGGAAATTTCTGAGAGGCAGCTAGAATTAAATGAACGTGCGCTTCAACTCAAAGAGCAGAAGCATAAAATTCAGACGGCATCCAGGGAGGTTGATTACCAAATCAAATGCTTACAGCTCGAATCTCTTAAGAAGAAAAATGCTCATTAATGGTATATAACTAAAAAGTGATACGAAAGTCACCTTAATTTTTTAACTATCAAGTGAATTATAAGTTTTTATTTTTTTATATGTATATACATAGTTACTAAGAAGACGATTTTGCCTTATCATATGTGCCTGAAAAATAAATGATCTCATTTAATGAATTAATAGAAAAAAACAAATATTAAAAAAAAATAGATGTTATTTCATTTTTTTCATATTATGTTTATTTAGCAAATAGCTTCTATATACTAATCGGTTTCACTAATTACATTTAATGAAAAGCCTGCTCTTAAATCCTAAAAGTGTTTGATTACTAATTTAAAAGCGAGTGTTTAATTTGGTCTCTAATGGTTTGACCGATTCTGGTGAGTTGGCCTTCTCCAACATCTATGTCAGGCTCACTTTACATTACAGAATCTTGCCACTTTAATAGGATCGTATCTCCCTTTCCTTTCGTAATACAAAATTCTCCAACGACCTTTCAGGATACCTATTGTTCGCTCAATTATGCATCTTGCTTTGGAATGAATTTCGTTGAATCTACTTTCACTGGATCCATCCTGTGCATTCCTGTACGATGTTATGCACCACGGCTCAAGCGGGTAACCAGAATCCCCTGTTAAAGACCAAATAAATACTTGCTACAAATAAATTCAACTTAGAGTAATTATAAATTATAAACATACCAAGGAGCCACGAATTATCGTTTCTATTGTTGGTAAAACGATCTTCCATAACACGCCGCTGATGTGAATTCTCCCACACAAAGGAATCATGGGCCGCACCTCCGTATTGGCAATTGATAGCTAAAATTTTGTAGTTCTGATCACATATCTGACAAATTATAACACATAAGTAAACAAATATTCAATTTGATTGAATGCAACTTACTATCATTGCATTTAGACTATGGAATCCTTTTCTATTGTAGTACATGTGCTCATCTTTGGTCGGCTTCTGCAATCCAATATGCGTACCATCTATACATGCGATAACTGAAAATAACAAAATATGATTTCTTAGCACCTCATACACACATGAATATATATTAAGTTTAATTTACCTCCAGGAATTCTGTATTTTTCAGCAAACCACTCTTTACAACTTTGCGAATCATCTGGGTTGAAACATATGAACTCCGGGCACAATTTGCTTTCCATTTCCACGAGTATCTCAGACGTCAATTTGGATACTGTGCTCTGGCACATTCCAATCAAGTAATCGCTGCCAATGGTATGTTGATATCCGCCACTCGCAAGGAGCGAAAGAGTTGTAGCTAATTGTAGAACTGCAGGAACAGCTTTGGTGTCCTGACACTTGAACTTAATTTTCGTGAGGACATAATTGAACGCCTCCTTGTTCATCCGAAATCGTTTCATGAATCTGTAAAATTTGAAATGTAGACAGATGTTGATTATGTACATGCATACATGGGACTTACGCATTACTTGACAATGCCAGTGGATTACTTCTATCTCGTAATTGTTTCCGCACAATTTTCTCATCATTTTCACTATCACTTGAGCTTAAATAAACCAAAAAACTAGGATCCATAGTCGCTTTTCAATTTATTTTTATTTTTGCTATCCTTATTTTGACATTTAAAAGTCTATTGTAACTTCCAAAAATGGAGAAGAAGAGGAGAATAATCGATAACAAAACTGACAATTACGATTCGTCAACTTTCGAATGTAACAATACGATATTGTTCATTCGATGATCGAATAACGTAATTTTTGATCGAACGATTGTCGACTCGTTTACGACTGTCACGATTCGACCCCTGGGTTTGTGTAACGAACTATCCTAGTATTAATGGGCTTTTTCTCGCCGTTTGCAGGAATGTGTGTATTTTCAAAGTATGGTCAGGCGATTTTTGCAGGAGTTGGTATGTACAATCGATAACTTATTTTCGATACGATCAGGCACTTTTGCGTGGGTGATATCGTGTATTCCCTCTTTAAGATAAAAACTAGCGAGCGTGCTATACACAGTTTTAAACCTTTATTAACCGCATGTTATTCCAGATTTTATGTATTGACTTCAAATTGTGATTCAAGAAATGAGGTCTAAAGTTAAGAAACCACATAAATCAACTAATAAAATACAGGATAGTGAAAATGAAGTTCAAGAACTTAGTAAAAAGTATGAGTCGATGTCGGTTGCAAACGAAATAAAAAAATTTCTGGACATGCCATTGTCACAAAAAACCTTAAAAGGATTGTTGGAATGCGAGTATATTGAGCTGACAGATATTCAACGGAATGGTATTTTGCCAGCATTACTTGGAAAGGATGTAATAGCAACTGCGATTACTGGAAGTGGAAAGACTCTGGCATTCTTGATCCCAGTATGTAAATCAATTTAATTTTTTTTATCTCAGTGATACGTAATCATGAATTTGCAGGTAATTGAGCATTTATATGTAAACAAATGGTCTCGTTCCGATGGAGTATGTGCAATTGTTATATCACCTACAAGAGAACTCGCGTACCAAATATTTGAGACTTTAAAGCGAATTGGAAGATACCATGATTTTTCTGCTGGGCTTATCATCGGTGGCAAAAACTTAAATTTTGAACGACGTAGAATGGATCAATGTAATATATTAATATGTACACCTGGCAGGCTTTTGCAACATATGGATGAAAATCCGTTATTTAATACAAGCACTATTGAGATGTTGGTTTTGGACGAGGCTGATAGGTGCTTGGATATGGGGTTCGAGGAAGCCCTTAATGCTATTATTGAAAATTTCCCAACAGAAGTTCAAACTTTATTATTTTCTGCCACACAAACCAACTCTGTAAAGGATATTGCTCGACTCAGTTTACGAGACCCTGTTGTTATTGATAGTAAAAAGACTATGTCCGAAGAAGTAATACCAGTACTCTTACAACAAAACTATGTTGTAATTGAATTGGAGGATAAAATTACAATGTTGTGGTCATTCATAAAAAACCATTTAAAGCAAAAGATTATTGTATTTTTTTCCAGTTGCAAACAAGTAAAATATGTCTTCGAAATATTTTGTAAGCTTCGACCTGGTACAAGCTTGTTGGCACTATACGGCAGTTTACACCAAGATCGTAGAATCGCAATATATAAAGATTTTATGCGGAAAAGCAATGTTGTGTTATTTGCCACCGATATTGCGTCGCGTGGTTTAGATTTTCCAACAGTTAATTGGGTTGTCCAGATGGATTGTCCGGAGGATGCTATACAATATATACATAGAGCTGGAAGAACAGCAAGAAACAAAGCTAGGGGCGAAAGTCTCCTTGTCTTGACATCTTTCGAAGAATCATCCATGATGAAAGAGCTGCAAAGTCGGAATATACAAATTCAAAAAATACATATTGATCCGAAAAAACTTTTTTCCCCAAGATTAAAAATAGAAGCAGCTTTAGCGCAAAATTTAGAACTGAAAGCATCAGCTCAACGTGCTTTTATATCGTATATTAAATCCATATTCCTTATGAGAAACAAAAATATATTCAATGTATTTAATATAAATTTCGATAGCTATGCAAAGTCTCTTGGTCTTGTTGCTACACCACGAGTACGCTTTTTAGAGCGCTTACTAAAGGAAAACTTGGCTTCATCGAATAATCTAGCTCGATCGAACGACTTTAATCAAGAAGATTCTGATAATGATGACTTCCTTACGGTAAAACGGATTGATCATGGTCTTGCTAATAGCTCAGTAGAGATCCCAATAGATCCTCCCAAAAAGAAAGTTATCTCTAAAGCCGCTTTAGCGAAAAAATCGATAAGGAAACAAATCCAAATAAATGAAAAAATTAACTTTGATGATGATGGAAATATCGTTATCGATAAGAGAAAGGAACTACAATCTGAGTTGTCTCCGGTATCTGAAGATAGCGCGGGTGGCATAAACATTGAGGTTGCAAAACAAATATTGTCACAAGAAGATTCTTTTGATAAAAAACGGTTTAGAGAACTTGTTAAACACCGTCACAAAAAACAAAAAGATAAATTGAAAAAAAATGCTGACGAAAATTTAAGAAGTGATGTTGAGAGTGACAGCGGCGACCATGTAGATTTGTCGTGGTTGCCAGATCCTGATAAAATATATAATTCAGCAAATCAATCTGATAACGGTATACGGGACGACGTTAAAGAACCCTCTAGTAAAAGGGTAAAATTGACTTCAAAACTCACATTGAATGACGCTGAGTCGATAGCTGAACAACTTTTATCTAATAAACTATAGTTTTAACACAAATATGTGTTTATTTAAAATAAGTTTTAATTGGACTACTCTTAGGACGAATTTTGGTAAAACTATTTAATGCATTACTGATTATTTCCCTTTTTAAATTTTCATGACTAGAGTAAGTAAGGGTAAGTCCACTACAATATACAATATCCAGACCGAAATTGGGACATAGTAGCGCGGGATTCACGAGGCTGCTGCAGCAGTTAGCCACACCATGTAAAGATCGGTTAAATCATGATCGTTGTCGTCGAACTCATCTAGTGGGAGGTCCAGAGTGGCGCGGAATTCTCGAGGCATCGTCCAAGTTGGGGCAACTTAGTTTACAACCGGCCGACCAATCGCCTTGAATGTCGCCAACAACGTTCCTTTGTCTCTGCCGCGGCGACCATTGCCGGTGCGATTTGCGGTTGTGTGCGCTGAAAAGGATCGCAGGCTGTCAAACATAACACCCAAGACTTTTGGGTGTTGTACTGTTGGTACAAGGGTGCCATCCACATGGATGTTTAATTGCATCGTGGCCAATTTCGTGCAGGTGGTAAATAGGGCTGCCGAGGACTTAGCAGGGAAAAGAAACAAATTCCGACCAGTGAAGAAACGAGCAAGGTCTGATATCCATTCACTGTCGAGCACAATTGCATTGCCGGATGCCATAATCGAAGAGTCGTCAGCATATGAGACTATTGAAACTCCCTCGGGTGGCAGAGGGAGCTTCGGGATATAGTGATTAAACAAAACAGGGATGTTTAATTCCTCTCGGTTTTGACGTTGAATCTCTAAAACGTACCGACGATCGTCGACCGCTCAGATAGTTCGCAGTCCACCGCTTCAGACCGTGGGACATTCACTGTCTCAACGTCTTCGAGTAGCGTTGAATGATTGAACGTATCAGAAGCCTTTGATAGGTCCAACGCCACTAAGATGGTTCTCTGAGGAGCGGTTACGGTTAAGGCCACGAATCACCTGGGTGTTCATGATGTTTAGTGCTGTTGTTGTGCTGTGCACCTTCCGGAAGCCGTGTTGATTCTTAGCTGGGCCCAGGTGGTGTGTAAAGTAGGGGAACAGCGTAGCTTCAAGTGTCTTTACCACTATTGAAAGAAAGGAAATCGGTCGATAGGATCCACTACTCTACGTAGCCACATACCGTGTGGTCCACTCCCTATGAGTCTTAAGGCCTGAGCATACCTTAAGATGCTTCCATCCAATGCACGTATTACACCGTACCGAGGTGGAGTTGTATTCAACTCCAGCCCTGCGCAGAAGTATGTGGAGCATCCCTTCTGCAAGACATTGCTCCAGAGATGTTATACGACTTGTGGTATGCGCCGATCTAAACAGGGTTAGATCGCCGAAATAACAGCCCTTGGTCGAGTGGAACCGGGGTCATTCCGGTACGTAGAACCGACTGCAATGGGAATGTATAAGTATATATATAGAATGGATCCCAGATGATGCTTCAATACTTTGATCTGACAAGAGAAAAATACAAATTCTTTGGCGTAAAAAGATCCTGGAATTCCTTTGAATTCCTCACTTCGAAGCCGAGCATAGACCTACACTTCGCAATCATAAAGTCTACATACATGAGTATGTACATACATATATCGAGCCCTATTTGCGAAAATAACGTAAGAGACATTTTCTCGAATTTTTTTTTATGCAAATATGTACACAAACACCAACCGCATCTGCACCAAAAATATCAAAAGTTAATTGTATATACATACATATTTACAAAGATATCGGCCTGTCAATTATAACGTAAGCGACACACACCTTTTTTTGTGGCCTCGAAAATAATGTAAGCGACACAAAATCAAAATTGTAAGTAAAAAGAAATGTCCAAATTAAGAGAAACCGAATTAGAAATAAAAGGAGATCGAAAAAGTCCCGTTGCTCTTATCACTCAGTTGATTCTTGGCAAATTTTTTCTTTTGTGTAGTTTCTGATTTTAAAGTGACTGGTTCTACTATATACAGTACATTCAAACTATATATATATATGTATATGTATATATATACATATATATATGTATATAACACTAAAGTAAGCAAAAATTACTTATTGTATAGCCTAATGCTAAATTTGAGGACAACAAATACTAAAAACCAAAAAAAAATCCGCATAATAAATCAGATGAGAGAAAAGTTGGGATTTAAAAAAAAATATTTCGAGGCATTACCAGCTGCACCATCTCACTATTGCCGCAATAAGAGCAATAAACTATATTTGCCTAAGGAATTTTGCAATGTTTCAACTTAATATAAATGTTATATTGAACATTTAAAAGATAAAGTTCTATTGAACTCTTCATTCTTTTTACAAGTGTTTCGCAAAATTTTCAAGAATGATTTCCACATTGGATTTCATTTGCCAAAAAAGGGCAGATGCAGTAAATGCGATCAAGCTAAAGACACCGTTGTTGAATCGGAAGAATTTAAGAACCATCTAAGAGACAAAGATGAAAGATCAAAAAATAAAATAAAAGAAAATAATTTGTTTCTGTGTGCCAGTTTTGATCTGCAAAAAGTATTAAATACTCCACATAGTAAAAATATTACACTATTTTATGCCAGAAAATATGCATTTTCCAATTTGAATATTTATGAAAATGGCACCAGAAATGGATATTGCTTTTTATGGGGAGAAAAAGATGGAAAACGGGCATGCAATGAAATTTGCACAGTCATTTATAAATACCTTTTAATTTTAGACGAAAGAAAAACTTCTGAGGAAATAAGTTTGTATTGCGATAGTTGCGCAGGACAAAATCGTAATTAGGCCATGTTGACCATGATTGCTTATTTTTTAAATTTATCGACATACATACATATGTCGAATTTATTAAGATTACATATTTGTTGCCAGGTCATACAATGATGCCTGTTGACTCAGTGCATAGCACAATGGAATCGTTTACTCGGAGTAGAACAGTGTGGACTCCTAGTGAGTGGCATACAATTATTAGAAGTGCAAGAACCAACCCTTTCGCATATGAATGCATACCGCTAAAATATTCAGATTTTTTAAAGTGGAAATTACTTTCTAATGTGCTGAAATTAAAAGGTGATAAACTAAATTTAACACGTTAACTGTCCACAGCCCATATATGGGCTGTGAACGGTAAGTGCCTGCAGTCCACAGACCGACCATACATATGTATGTGTGCTGTTCATCGATACAATTTTCAAGAGCTCTAGAATTGTGGACGTTGAGAGAACATCGTTTATTTGACTTGGCCTTCACAGGACAATCTTTTAGCTATTTATATACATATATGTTAAAAGATGTAGATATTTATTTTTATTTGTGTTTACCCAAAATACACCGATTATTAAAAAAACAGAAGGACGTGCGAGTCATTCTCAGTCTCTGCTTTGGACAGTTAATGTGTTAAGCTTGCTGCGGTCAGCAATTTTTAAAAAAGGAAGCTTTAAATTAAAATACGGATATTTTGAAAACAGCCCTGAAAAAAGTATTAATATGAGTTTTCAACAACATCTAAGTCGTTTATATTTTTAATGATTTAAAATCACTTTGTGAAAAAAGTATTACAAACCAATTTCATGAGGAATATTGTAGCCTTAAGACATCAGAAGCAGTCAGAGACACTTAAAACGAAACCGACGAAGATGATTAAAACAAAATTAATTTCATTTCTTCATTACAGTCTGTAAACTTACATATATCATTACTTTTATAAAATATTACGTAAAATTGATCAAAATAAATTTTAAAAAATAGATTAAAAAAAAAACAATACAATTGTATAAAAATCATTTAACGTAAACGACATTTTTTTAACTGAGCTTCCTAAAGACTAGCAGCGAAAATAACGTAAACGCCAAAAATGTGTAATTTTCACAAATGTAACCTTGAAACGGATATATTATTTACATGAGACCTAAAAAAAGCTACATTTTATATTTCAATATAATTCACCTAACGAAATCGAAAATAATTAGAAAATACTGTCTCCCGCAAAATTTGCTTTTTGGCGCTTACGTTATTTTCGCAAATATGGCTCGATATGTTTCGAAAACGACATTTTCGGTGTAAATATGACTCCCAGATGGTTCTTGTCATATATTTTTGAGAGGGTAGTAGTGCCCAACTTGTCATCGAAATCAATCGTAACTTTGCGTTTACTGAATAACAAGTTCTGACATTTACCAGCATTAAGAGATAAAAAGTTAGCATCACACCAAGTTTCCAACCCTGTTTCGTTGTATTTATTCAAAGTGGTAAAGAGTGGCATCTCAGTCAAACTAAATGCCAAATAAGCGAAAAGCACAGAGGAATAGAAAAAAAAACAAACGAATGCCTGCTGCCAAATAAAAATTTGAGCGATGTTGTTATATTTCATGAAAGTGAAATAGATATTAGTTTGTTTCAAACTACAAATACTTAAAATTCTTTATATACATATATTGCAATGATCCATTGTAGCAGAATTCCGGACTCTTCTATGAGTGTTTTGTTAGAATAGTCATCAACTTGACTCCAAGGAATATGCGGAATAACCTGCAAATATGCCATGGTTATCGTTTTTAAACTTCGCGTTGTGCTCCAGCGTATTTAGGATTTACATATGTACATATATTTAATTTTTTTCAATTATAATCATTTATCTATACATATATTAAAACTAAACTATATTTCTGTTTTTATACATGGATCCTTGTAAAAGTTTGCTTTTACCATTTGCATATTAATTGAATAGTAGATGCGGTGGTTGGCATAAGCCTCCTCATGATTCCTTGGTGGCAAAATTGATACATATGTGCGTGGAATCGACGGCTCCAATACAGCCTCCCACAAAGGGAGACGAGGCCGAAGCAAACATTTCTTTAGCAGAATGGCGTTCCACTTGGGTCATAGGAAACCTCACTTTCTGGTGAAACAACGAATCATTGACTGCATCCGTTACCCGATGAATGCCGGCTTACGGAAAACTGGCTCATGGATATTCCCCATTGTTCACCTACGAGTCGCCGATAGCAACCAGTTGCGAATAACCTTAACGCCGCTAGAACCTACCAATATAAAAGTAAAATTTAAAATTGCATACAGGCTTAAAGATTGCGCGAGCTACCTGTTTCTCAGTTGATATTGCTGTTATTCTGGATCCTCTTTTTTGGTTATCAAGCTCATAAATTAGGTATTCAGCCAAGTCTTGAGTTAACCGATACAGGTTTTGAAAGTCTGTTGCATTTAAATGAAAGGGATTGTCCACATCTCGGAGTAAACGTCGATCCACTGTTGGAGCGCTTACTTCTTCATCACCTCGTGATAAATCATATGCCAAATATTTAAACGACATTATTTAATGTTCCTTTTTTAATTACAAGAAAACAAATCACTGAATTTCAAATTTTTCTTTTATTTAAATTGAAATCACGAATTTCACTTTTCTCGATTGAGTTAACAACATAAAATTTGTTGTCGTTTAGTTGTCGGTCATCGAGAAAAGTGAAATTCGTGATTTCAATTTAAATAAAAGAAAAATTTTAAATTCAGTGATTTGTTTTCTTGTAATTAAAAAAGGAACATTAAATAATGTCGTTTAAATATTTGGCATATGATTTATCACGAGGTGATGAAGAAGTAAGCGCTCCAACAGTGGATCGACGTTTACTCCGAGATGTGGACAATCCATTTCATCTGAGTGCAACAGAATTTCAAAAGCTGTATCCGCTAACTTCAGACTTGGCTGAATACCTAATTTATCAGCTTGACAACCAAATAAGAGGATCCAGAATAACAGCAATATCAACTGAGAATGATACATTCGAAGAGTTTAGAAACCTAGAAATAGGCCGATAATTGCGAGCATCACCACTTTTAAAAATAGGGGTAATTGAGGTTTTTCCCAGTCATCATTAAAATTACCAGACGATAGAGACTTATTAAATATTATCGTTAGAGGTACAACAAAAGCAGAACACATTTTAAAAAATACCACTGACATCCCGTCAACATTCATGCACTTAGATGGTTTTAGACATGATATACCGCTTAAGATAACATCCTTCGTTATCTTAACAAACCCAAAGGAAAGCGAGGAATTGGAGGCAAAACTATCACCAATCATATTTTCGGTATCTGTGTCGAAATTAGCACTAAAAACTTCTGCAAAAAAGTTGGCCGCATCTTCAGTCGAGTTAGCGTGCTTATCTTTGAAAAAACCGAAGGAGAAATATTAGATTCTAATTTCTTGGAATTCAAGTAACTCCAAAAGACTTTCGTATTACTTTTAATACATGCGGTACGAAGCCCAGTAGCCTCCTCCCTCTATGGTGCGGAACTTGGTGTCCAGTTACGAGAGCGAACACATTTTGGTCGGCAGCGAGGCGAATGCTCACCATGTCAACTGGGGGAGCATGGATATCAATGATTGAGGTGAGTTACCCTTCAACTACCTTCTAACTACTAACCTACTTATATGCAACAAAGGTAGGGATCGAGAGTTGGCGGGTTCTAGATGAACACTCCTTCTCTGATCATAGTTATATTGAAATCGTATTGAACTTTTCTATTACCAGCCCAAAAGTGCGTAAAAGCATAAAAAACACGGATTTTTGCTCTAATAAAAGTTTATTTGAGGATATGCGAACCTCTTATTGAACCTAATTGTATCGGGGATCTAGAGAATATGGTGAACGTCTGACCTGCTCAAATGCCCTAGCAAACGTAAACCCCATTGGTGGTCACTTGAGTTGGACTCACTACGTAAATCTTGTAGGAAAAGTTTCAACAAAGCCAAGAGACTTAGTCTCGAGCTGGTATGGCTAGAATACAAAAAGTCTCTCCAGACCTATAAAAAGCTTTAAAGGCGGCTTCCGAGACAGCCAGGCTAAGGAAGGTTCTCTCAGGATCCTCTCTCTTGGACCTCAACGGGAAAGCAAACCCTTGAACTGCTACAAGATACCCATTTCCCTGGGAACACAACTGCGGAGGAAAGAATTCCTCCATTAATTTTTTCCAACCCCGTCAACATACCGGTTTCGGAAGAAAAGGTTAAATGGGCTATCCAAAATTTAACCATACAAATCTGCAGGGCCGGATTGGATAATTCCTGCTCAGCTAATCAAGACACTGGAGGTGTCTGGAAAATGGTTCTCTACTATTTTCAGGACCTGTTTCAAACAGAATCACATACCGTTGGCATGGAGAAATGCCACGGCTGTCTTTATTCCTAAAGCCGGTAAGGCCTCACACACTAATCCAAAGGATCTTAGGCCTACCAGTCTATCATATTTTGCTCTTAAGGCACTTGAAAGGATTGTTTGTACCTACCTGGCCGATACCATCTGCAGGCAACTACTGTCTAATGACCAACATGCCTACCGCAAAGGCAAATCTACTGAGACTGCACTCCATAGCTTGGTCGGCTATATTGAGAAGTCTCTCAGCGTCAATGAGTTCTGTCTTGTAGCCTTCCTGGAGGCACCTTTAATAACGTGTTTCCAGAAGCTATAACTGGTGCCGTTAGGGATCTAGGGGTTGAACGCTCACTGGTTGAGTTTATCAGCCAGCTACTCTGTTGCAGAGTAGTAAGGGCTAAACTGGGGGCAAGCGAATTGTCACGGCCCGTGTCGAGGGGGACGCCACAAGGAGGTGTGCTATTCCCACATCTGTGGAACCTCACCGTAAATACGCTACTGCAATATACGGCCTGGGGTGACGCAAAAGTTGTCGCGTACGCTGATGACGTCGCAATCGCACTCATGGGAAAGTTTCCGCAGACATTATGCGAGCTGATGCAACGTGCGTTTCAGAAGGTATCCAAGTGGTCCACCCACAGAGGGCTCAGGGTCAGCTCAAGTAAGGTGGAGCTTGTACTATTCACGAGAAGGTATAAAGTGCCTTCGGTGACTCCACCGGTACTAAACGGTATCCGGTTAAGTCTTTCTACAAGTGCCAAATTTCTAAGCGTAATTTTAGATAAGAAGTTGAACTGGAAAGAGAACCTAGTTCAAAGTCGTGAGAAGTCCTCCGTAGCCCTCTACACATGGCAGGAAATAGGGTCTTAATCCCCGGATCTATCGGTAGACTTTTACAGCGGTCGTCAGGTCAATACTCGTTAATGGGCTGTTCGTATGATGGCCTGCATTATATAAAGAGGTTAACCTCAGACTACTCACCAAGGTGCCAAGATCTAGTTTGATCTGTATAAGTAGGGCGCTCAGAACCACGCCAAGTAAGGCCTTGAACGACATTTTAGACCTCCTTCCTTTAGATTTGGTTGGACAACAGATGGCAGCGATGACTGCTTTGCGACTAAGAGAGACACCCCAGTGGAATCCTCAAAACCAAGGGCACTCTTGTATTTTGAACAAGTTCTGCTCTATTCCGAGCAGCACGGACCGGTGTGCTTTGACATCGGTTTCTGAAAGTAACTTTATTACACGAACTCCAAGCAGGGATGAGTGGAAACTTGAGTTTCATACTCCACCTGATAGCATTGTCATCTATACAGATGGCTCGAAAGTCGATAATAAGGTAGGAGGCGTTTTCTCACGAAAGCCTCTCCTGCAAATTTCCGTTAGGTTACCAGATCACTGCAGCGTCGTCCAGGCTGAGGTCTCAGCTACCATGGAGGCGGTAGAGAAGATTGGGACCGGAATTATAGGAAGAGTCATCTTCTTTTTTAGTGATAGCCAGGCCGCAATCAGATCTCTGAGCTCTTTCACGCAGAACATACTGTACCTCATTTGGGTCCCTGGTCACCGGAACATAGAGGGAAACTGCATGGCAGACGAACTTGCAAGACAAGGTACGACCAAGCAGATTCTTCAGGATAAAGAACGCATTGGTATGCCCTTTGCCATTTGCAAACTGCTACTCAAAGATTGTATATATAAACAAGCTGATAATAGATGGAGGCGAAATACGACCTGTCGAACCTCAAGGCAGAATGGGCGTAAATAAGATCGGAAACAGTCGCGCAGCGTTCTCTCTCTAAGAAGGGAAAACATCTCCAACGTGATCGGGGCTCTAACAGGGCACTGTCTGATAGGGAAACATGCTGAAAGGTTGGGAGTACCCTTCCGAAGATGCTGTAGGAGCTGCGAGAACGACGAGGAGGAGGAAACGACCTTGCCTTTACTGTGTAAGTGTCCTGCACTGTGTAAAAGCAGAACGCGATACCTGGGATCACCGTGGTAAATTGCCTGTTGAGGTTCATCAGTGAGGCAAAATGGTTTAGTGAGGGGTAATTTCTTCTTCTTGGATGGTACAAAATTTTTCTTTGTGGTAACACAATGGGCCTCTTAATACTGCCCTAAGTGAGCCGCTGCAGGCGACTGCCACTCCAACCTAACCAGCTGGTAGAAATGCCGAAAAGTCCCCTGAAAGTCATATTAAGATTCAACTAACTTTAAAATCGACTTTATTTTGACTCATAAATTTACAATAGCGCTACTCTTTAACGAATAAGTATCATAATATCAAAATAAAATTCATACGATCAGCTCATTATAAGGGTTGTGAAAGCATTTTCTGGTTAGTGAAAGCATTTTCTGGTTCAATATTTTGTATTGGGGACCGCGATTTCCGTGCAGATTGAAGCGGCTTCATCACACACACTGTTATATATATAAAAATAACTTATATGGACTAGTAACCACTAGGCAACCGTATACTTAAATTTGCATTAGTCATGGCAACCCACCACTGACTGTCGGCAACTGAGTCTGGTAGCGCTGTTTTCTGTATTATCTATTACTACCAAGAATGATAGAAAACCAGATTAGGACAACGCCGGCAGCCTATTCGTCACAGAGGTCCCTACCACAGGAATATCGAGAAGAAAATGAAGGTGATAACTGCACTAAGGCGTTTTATTTGCACTGCAACTGTTACAATACAAGGCTTGGTACTTCACATTTATTATTCAGTGTTTAACTTTTTGTAAAAATCACTCAAAATTCAGAAAAATAAACTTTTTTAGAGCCATTTGTGACGTCAATCCTTCAAACGAGGCAAATACGAAGGAACGGAAGTGGAAGAGGAGCACTAAATAATGCCGTTTGAATCCAACAGAATTTCAGATGCTTTATCGGTTAACTCCTGACTTGGCTGAAGACCTAATTTCTCAGCTTGCTAGGTTTCCTATGCCCCAAGTGGAGCGTAAAACTGCAAGAGAAATGTTTGCTTCAGTGCCGTAACCTTGTATTAATTTTGGCGCCAAAGAATCTTGAAGAAGCTTATGTCAACCACCATATCTACCATTCAATTAATGTGGAAATTGTAAAAGCAAACTTATATCAAGGATTCAAGCATAGTTGTAGTTTGAAATAAACTAGTATCTTATTTTACGGCAATCAAATACAAAACGCGCTCAAATTTGTATTCGGCAGTACGCATTCATTTGTTTTTTTCATTCCTTTTGGTGTTTTTCGCTCATTTTTGCATTTAGTTTGACAAAGGTGCCACTCTTTAGACTTTGAATAAATACAACGAGACAGATGTTAAGTGTCGTTAAGAATAAGTTAGTGAATCGCACAATCGTTAGTGCAAACCTCAAACGTTGTCGACAAAAATTGCGATTGTCGGGTTGTTTAAAGTTAGTGAATCGCACTACAGATATGTTGGTGCACTAATTAATTTATACAATGATAAATATTACCTATTATTATCATTTCTTTTAAAGCCCTGTTATTCCATATAAAAGTGTCATGCTTGGATCCAAGATGTCGACATTTTGTATTCGCAAGCCTGAGTCATCAGAATGTTTTATGTACTCAAAATAAACTTGCATCAATAAACTTACCATTAACGCGTTTATGCTAAAATATCCTTTCCGATTTAGGTATAGGTGTTGTATCTCCTTATATTTTTTACACTATTATTGTAAAAGTGTATTTTGCTGTTGCTCTGCTCATCCTTGCTCATTTCTATCCCCCGAAGAATACAAAATGAATTGAAAAGTTAGTGAATCGCACTACAGATGTCAGGAATGATGAGGGTGACCATTGACAAATTGAGGATCCCAGTGAGGAACTCAACTCCCGCGGGGCCTAAATTTTTCAGCATCAACACGCTTAGCCCGTCAGGCCCAATGGCCTTGGAGGCTTTCGCCTTCCCGATGACCTCCTTCACCTCGCCACAAGTGAAGGTAAGAGGCGCGCTGTTGTTCGGTAGTTTGCGCAGCCTTCTGGTCATCTTCCGCTTTGCCCTATCCCCCGAAGGATGCAGTATGAATTGCCGGCTAAAATAGCTCGCGCATCTCTTCGGGTCCGACGAGGCACGATCCCCGAATGAAATTTCCACTCGGTCGTCGTGCTTCGTCGAGTTGGATAAGGACTTCACGGTAGACCAGAGCTTACCAACACCCGTGACCAGGTTACAGCACTTTAAATGCTCTTCCCACTTGTTCCGCTTGTTTTGGTCCACCAGCCTCCGAATCTCCACATTTTAATTCTAGATGTTCGGATTTCGGGGATCGGAGCGGCGAAGGTGGTCGTGTTCGTTCGCTAGAGCGGCCGCTTCGGCCGGGAAGTTGGGAAGGATCTCGGGGATCCTACCTGCCGGAACGAAGCGGGCCGCAGCTGACGCAACCACCTTGCGAAACTTCTGTTCGCCTTTACGAACGTCAGTGGGTTTGGGAAGAGATCTGAAGACATTTTCAGTGAACTCTGCAAACCTGACCCAGTGGTCCGGAGGAGACAAAGTCAGCAGGTCTGTCAATCGAGATGATTATGGGTAGGTGGTGTGATGTAAGCGATACCATAGGCCTCCACGTTATGCTATTTATCAGACCTGCGCTAGCTCTTGTTAGGTCAGGCGAACAGCTGCAACTACCCATAACCCTGGTGCGGGCATCATCGTTCATCGTGCAGAATGTCGAATCGTCTATCTGCTCTGCTAAATCATTTCCCCTATGATCAGCTGGTAGGCTTGAGAGCCGGAGATCGAGGTGCACGTTGAAGTCACCTACTACCAATTGGTTTTCACCTCTGAGGAGCGCACTTATGTCAGGGTGATATCCTGCCGGGCAGCAGGTGACAGGGGTTATAAAAACGTTGAATATTTCGAGCACGGCATCGCCTGACCGACATCAATAACGGTCGATGTCTTCTTCGATAAGACGATACTGAACTGTGTGATGGGTGATGAGGGTGATGAACGCTAAGCCACCACCGGTGCACTAGGTGCGGCTAAGGTGACCGTAGGGCGCGAACAACATGGTGCCACATAATTTGTGGACCACTGCTAATGGGTATTTAGGTCTGAGCACACCTTAAGATGGCTCCATCCGTCACACGAATTACACCTTATCGAAGTGGAGTTCGGATGGAGAATTTTCTGGCAGACACAGCAAGAATAGTTTCTGGTCCAGGGTTTGGTTCAATGCCAGCCAGAAGGATGTGGAGCAACCCTGCTGCTAAAAGTTGCTCCAGAGGAGACAGACGACTTATGGGGTAGGCCGAAACAACAGTCCTTGGCCGAGTGAAACCGACTGTAGTGGGAATGAACGATTTCAGAGTTTGCTTTCGCTTATTAACAATGGTGTGGGGAGTGTCTACATAAGCGTAGAAAAGGGCAAGTGAAATTTGTGCGCTCTACAAAAAACTTAGTATTTCGAGAATGTTTGTTTACCGCACTATTGATCGTTGTTCCCCAACGTCTACAGTTATGACAGAAATAGAAGTGGTCGTCCTCGCGTGATTCGGACCAATTTAGCCATAAAAATTGTTCGAGAACGCATTCGCAGAAATCCCCTTAGAAAACAAAAAATTATGTCAGCGAAAATAGATACAGTGAATCAATTAAGTTTAGGTACAGTAACAATTTATACCAAAAATCGTTCAAACAACTAATTTCAACAAAAGTTTTAAAATAACCGTTATGTATATTCTAAGAACAGCATTGTGCTCATCGTTACTGAGTGATTGTTGTGCCGTTATCTTTCTTGCGGCGCCACTTAGACGCTGTGAATTAATAAGCACCCAAAAAGTACTCAAAATAGTTTTAGTACGCTTCATTCAGAGTGTCATGTTGTTGTTGTTTTTGTTGCGTTCGATTATTATTTTTAATAATTTGTTTAAGTCAGACAGAGAACTACACATAATCAAGTGCAAAAGTGTAACAATGTAAACGTTTAGTGTAATTATTTGCTGAAATGAAAAAAAATGGGCCGCGATTTAGAAATTTCGCTCGAAATAAGAAAGTTAATATTAAAATTATATTTGGAAAATAAAACTCTACGTGAAATTGGTACCATAGTGGGAAAACGACATGCAAGTGTTTAAAACATTATAAAATCGTATACAAATAATGGAGATCTAAATATAAAACATAGGTCGGGCAGACCTAAAGCTTTGATGCCCTACGAAGAAAGCAATGCCATCGCTGCCGTCAAGCGAAATCCTCGTATATCAGCAGTAACTGTGAGAAATGTGCTGCACAAAGCTGGGGTTTAAGGACGAACTGCGCGACTTAAACCATTCATATGTAAATAAGAAAAAACGGTTAAAATTTGCAAAAGAATATGTTGATAAGCTAGATCCGTTTTGGGAGAATGTTGTATTCACTGACGAATTAAAATTCAACATTTTTGGGTCGGACGCAGTAATAAAAGTGTGGAGGCGTACCAATGCAGAGATGCAAGAAAATAATTGAATACCTACAGCTAGATCCGTTTTGGGAGAATGTTGTATTCACTGACGAATTAAAATTCAACATTTTTGGGTCGGACGCAGTACGAACCTTCTGAAGCACAATTTGCAACCAAGCGTGCAAAAACTGGGTCTCGACAGCAGCCGATTTCTTTTTCAACAAGATAACGACTCAAAACATACGTTGTATCTCGTCCGCGAATGGCTTCTATATAACTGCCAACATTCATCGCATAGAGCACATATGGGATTTGTTAGAGAAAAGGATTCGAGAACACAATATTTCGTCCAAGGAAACGTTAAAAGCCGCTATAGATTGAATGGGCTAAAATTACAAAGTCTGCCACTAATGTGCTAGTAAAAATCATGCATCGCCGCTTGCAAGCAATAATTAAAGCTAAAGGAAGACCGACAAAGTATTACCAATTTTTTTTTGTATATCATTTTTTAATTCACTTTTGTTTTTGTACCAAAACTTTTTTGCCTGAAATCAATGGAATTTAAGTTTTCTTATTATATTTATGGAAAAAATAAAGATTTTTAAATAAATGCATTAAAATATGTTCGTTAATTGAATTACCAAAAAAAACAATTACTTTTTACTAATTTTAATGAAGAAATTATAGGTTTATTAGAGAAAATGCCATTGTACCTAAACTTAACTGATTTACTGCATATCAGCCAGATCACAGTCAAGACTTAATCGGTTTGATCGCCACATGAAAGCCTACTGTCGGTCAACTGGCCATCTGATAACGCGGTTGAAGCAAATTAGTCTCAACAGATGCAAACGGCTTCTTCAGTGGCACGTGTTCAACGGCCATGATGAAAGTATCATTTTTTTCGGATGAGAAAACGTTCACTTTTGAAGAAGTTTTTAATAAGCAAAACGACAAAATCTACGCAAAAACTTCGAAAGACGCAAAAAAAAATTATTCCAAGGGTTCCACGTGGTCACCGTCCAGCTGCTGTAATGGTTTAGTGAGGAGTCCCCTGTAAGGGCATTAAACCTCTTCTCTTCTGTGAAAAAGGCGTTAAAACTGGGGCAAAAGTGTACCAACAGAATTTTTTTTGAAGTCATGTTAAACCAGTTAAGCAATACTCTTTTCGATGGAGAGCATTGGATCTTCGTGCAAGATTCTGCTCCAACACTCAAGGCAAAAACCACCCAGCAGTGACTTAAAAGCCATCTTCCTGGTTTCATAGCTGCAGAAGTCCGGATTTCAATCCATTCTAGTACAGTTTGTGGTCAGAGTTGGAGAACATGGTCTGTCGAGTACTCTTCAGAAATTTGGAGTCTCAAAAAATCTTTGGTTCCAGCAGTGTCGTCAGTATCAATAGAAACTGTGCGTGCTGCTATTCATCAATGACCGAATGGGTTGAGGAGTTGTGTGAAAGCAAAAGGTGGCCATTTTGAATTTCATTTATCGCGCACTTAATATACGTATTAATATTAAATAAAATTAACTTCATTAAAAAGTTTCTTATAGTTTCATTATTATAACGGTCTGAACTTGTAACAGAACTTAAAGCAGTAGTGCGATTCACTAACTTATTTTAAAGATATTCGTTTGGTTAACTCAACTTAACCAAAATTTTAGCGACCCTGCTATTCAGTAGCCATTTTTAACGATTTTCGCATTCGCCGAATCAGCTGTTGATGTTAGCTAATCGATGACCGAAAACTAAACGACAACAAATTTTGTGTTGTTAACTCAATCGAGAAAAGTTAAATTCGTGATTTCAATTTAAATAAAAGAAAAATTTAAAATTCAGTGATTTGTTTTCTTGTAATTAAAAAAGGAACATTAAATAATGTCGTTTAAATATTTGGCATATGTTTTATCACGAGGTGATGAAGAAGTATGCGCTCGAACAGTGGATCGACGTTTACTCCGAGATGTGGACAATCGCTTTCATCTAAATGCAACAGACTTTCAAAAACTGTATCGTTTAACTCCAGCTGAATACCTGAATACCTAATTTATCAGCTTGACAACCAAATAAGAGGATCCAGAATAACAGCAATATCAACAGAGAAACAGGTAGCTCGTGTAATCTTTAAGCCTGCATGCAATTTTAAATTTTACCTTTAAATTGGTAGGTCCTAGCGGCGTTAAGGTTCTTCGCAACTGGTTGCTATCAACGACCCGTAGGTGAACAATGGGGAATATCCATGAGCCAGTTTTCCGTAAGCCGGCATTCATCGGGTAACGGATGCAATCAATGATTCGTTGTTTCACCAGAAAGTGAGGTTTCCTATGACCCAAGTGGAACGCCATTCTGCTAAAGAAATGTTTGCTTCGGCGTCGTCTCCCTTTGTGGGAGGCTCTATTGGAGCCGTCGATTCCACGCATATATCAATTTTGCCACCAAGGAATCATGAGGAGGCTTATGCCAACCACCACATCTACCATTCAATTAATATGCTAATTGTAAAAGCAGACTTTTACAAGGATCCATGTATAAAAACAGAAATATAGTTTAGTTTTAATATATAGATAAATGATTATAATTAAAAAAAATTAAATATATGTATGTGAATCCTAAATACGCAGGAGCACAACGCGATGTTTGAAAACGATAACCATGGCATATTCCTTGAAGTCGAGTTGATGACTATTCTAACAAAACACTCATAGAAGAGTCCGGAATTCTGCTACAATGGATCATTGCAATATATATAAAGAATTTTAAGTGTTTGTAGTTTGAAACAAACTAATATCTATTTCACTTTAATGAAATATAATAAAAACGTTAAAATTTATATTTGGCAGCAGGCATTCGTTTTTTTTTTCTATTCCTCTTTGTGCTTTTCGCTTATTTTGACATTTAGTTTGACAGAGATGTCACTCTTTATCAGTTTGAATAAATACAACGAAACAGCTGTTAAGTGTCGTTAAGAGTAAGTTGGTGAATCGCACAATCGTTAGTGCAAGCGGCAAATATTGCCGCTAAAAATAACAATTGTCGTACCGTTTAAAGTTAGTGAATCGCACTACAGGACTAAGTATAGTATTGAAATAAAACATGGAGGTTTTTGTAACATACATGCATATACACTTGCGGTCAATAAAAACGCACCACCAAATATAATTGAAATAAGATCACGTGAGCGATTTCTTTATAAAGTTAGGGTCATTTTAATTTCTTTGGCAACATAGTGTAAATTAGTTATCCACAAAAATTTTTCTCGAAAATGGTTCCAATCCAAACGTTGAATCCCTAGATCGTTAAATGTATTGGCCAACTAAAAATACAAATTCGGAGATCATATACACCAATATAGTATAGTTGTTTCATACTAGATTTGTTTCCAATCAAAACTTACCCATTTTGCACGACGGCATGACGCTGAGTCATCCTGGAAGATTAGGCGATCCGTTGTTGTTGTAGCGGCTATTCGCGCCCTTTAAAGAGCGGTTTCACCCATGATCGTTGTCGTCGAACTCATCTAGGGGGAGGCCCAGGAACGTGCAGTTTCGACAGGGTTGGACCAGAGGGAGGGGGTTTAGATGAGTGGGTTTGAGGGGGCATGTGAATAGGGGGTTGGTGTCGTGCGGAGAATCTCCACATGCCGGACATGTGTTGGGTATGTCGGGGTTGGTTCTGGATAGGTAGGAGTTGAGCCTGCTACAGTATCCAGATCGTAATTGTGCCAGAGTGACGCGGGACTCACGGGGCGGCAGAGACTCCTCATCTGCTACAGGTGGTGGTTGGGCTCCAATGACTGCATTTGCCTGGCGGGAGTCAATGATGGTAGTGACTGTGTCTCTATGGATGTTGCTTAGGACCCGCCGGTATGCCTCCGGATCCAGCGGTTGCGTGATGAGTGGCTGGAACTCGTCCTTTCGTTCAAGAAGATGTCTTCTAATGTGCCTGGGGGGGCAGCTCCACTGCAAGCTGGTGCCTATTTGGATGCCCCGAACGGTGACATCCAGCAAGGAACTGCTTGCTGAGCATGAGGTTGTGCTACTTAACGCGAAGCACATTGACCTCTTGGTGGAGATGCTCCTCAGGCGACATCAGAAGACATCCCGTCACCGTGCGGAGTGCGGCGTTCTGGCAGGTCTGCAGCTTCATCCACTGTGTCCTGCTGGTTCCCGGCGACCAAACTGGCGCAGCATAATTTATTACCAGCCGGCCAATCGCCTTGTAAGTTGCGAACAACGTTTCTTTGTCTTTGCCCCAAAAACTGCCGGCGAGCGACTTGAGGACATTGTTGCTCTGTACTCTACTGTACTCTATTGGCGATTGCGGTAGTGTGCGCGGAGAAGGAGAGTAGGCTGTCGAAAGTCACCCCCAGAATCTTCGGGTGGTTAACCGTCGGAATGGGGGTGCCATCGATATGGATGTTACGATCCAGCCTGACCTCCTTCGTCCAGGTGGTAAAAAGGGTCGCCGAGGACTATCCGTTCACCTTCAAACACAGATCATCAATTACATTGCCGGTTGCCATTATCGAGCAGTTATCAGCATAGGAGACAATCGTGACTCCCTCTGGCGGTTGAGGGAGCTTGGAGATGTAGTGATTAAACAATAATGGGGGCAGGACGCCACCCTGCGGTACCCCTTGTTTAATCCTCCTGGGTTTGGATTTTTTATCTCTAAACCATACTGATGATTGACGACCACACAGGTAATTAGCGGTCCACCGTTGCAGTCCCTGCGGGACTGTAGCCAGTAGCGTGGAGTGACTGACTGTGTCAAAAGCTTTAGACAGGTCCAACGCTACTAGGACGGTTCTCTCGCAGGGGCGGTTTTGGTTAAGACCGCGGTTCACCTGTGTGTTTATGGCATTAAGTGCTGTTGTTGTGCTGTGCACTTTCCGGAAGCCATGTTGATGCTTAGCCGACCCAAGGTGGTATGTATAATGTGGGAGGAGTAGGGCCTCAAGTGTCTTTACTACAGGTGGACAAATTGAGGATCCCTGTGAGGAACTCAACTCCCGCGGGGCCTAAATTTTTCAGCATCAACACGCTTAGCCCGTCAGGCCAATGGCCTTGGAGGCTTTCGCCTTTCCGATTACCTCCTTTACCTCGCCACAAGTGAAGGTAAGAGGCGCGCTGTTGTTCGGTAGATTGGGCAGCCTCCTGGTCACCATCCGCTTGGTCCTATCCCCCGAAAGATGCAGTATAAATTGTCGGCTAAAATAGCTCGCGCATCTCTTCGGGTCCGACGAGGCACGATCCCCGAATGAAATTTCCACTCGGTCGTCGTGCTTCGTCGGGTTGGATAAGGACTTCACGGTAGACCAGAGCTTACCAACACCCGTGACCAGGTTACAGCACTTCAAATGCTCTTCCCACTTGTTCCGCTTGTTTTGGTCCACCAGCCTCCGAATCTCCACATTTAATTTCTGGATGTTCGGATTTCGGGGATCGGCCGGGAAGTTGGGAAGGATCTCGGGGATCCTACCTGCCGGAACGAAGCGGGCCGCAGCTGACGCAACCACCTTGCGGAACTTCTGTTCGCCTTTACGAACGTCAGTGGGTGTGGGAAGAGACCTGAAGGCATTTTCGGCGAACTTCGCGAACCTGACCCAGTCAGCCTTTTTAAAGTTGATATTGGTCCGGTGGTCCGCGGAGACAAAGTCAGCAGGTCTGTCAATCGAGATGATTATAGGTAGGTGGTCTGATGCAAGCGATAGCATAGGTCGCCACGTTATGCTATTTATCAGACCTGCGCTAGCTATTGTTAGGTCAGGCGAGCTGCTGCAACTACCCATAATCCTGGTGGGGGCATCATCATTCATCGTGCAGAATGTCGAATCGTCTATCTGCTCTGCCAAATCAAGAATGATAGAATACAAGATTGCGCCTTCCCGCGGTGAAATGACAGAGAGAGAAAATTGAACAACTTCCAATATTTCATTGAAAAACGTGTTCTAATTGTTCTAAAGTGTAAAATATGAATTTATAGGCAGACATTTAATAAATAAATTCGCAAAATACTAAAAAAGTGTCTCTTTTTCTTAATTTGTGAAAAAAGCTTTGTCTAGTTGAAGTTGAGAATTGTCAAACCCGGCAAAACCAAAGTAGCGGTACTTCTAAAGGCGTCACCTTCAGTATTCAGTACACCGTGCTGCCAAATCATTTCCCCTACGATCAGCTGGTAGGTTTTCACCTCTGAGGAGCGCACCTATGTCAGGGTGAAATCCTGCCGGGAAGCAGGTGGCAGGGGATATATAAATTAAATATTTCGAGCTCGACATCGCCTGACCGGACAGCTATTCCTTGACATTCTAAGGTAGTGTCCCTGCGGTCGATGTCTTCTTCAATAAGACGATACTGCGCAGTGTGGTGGGTGATGAATGCTAAGCCACCACACCACCATTACTTCGCTCGCGATCCTTACGATGCACATTGTAGCCGTTGCAACTCAACAAGGTTGAGTTGCTGTGCAGTTTCGTTTCCTGGATCGCAGCTATTGACAGATTATGCCGACTCATAAAGTCGGTTATCTCCTCAATCTTGCCCTGCAGCCCATTTCAGTTCAGCTGAAGGAGCTGTTGTTGTGTGCTCCTGCGAACCGGTGCACTTGGTGCAACTAGGGGAGCCGTAGAGGCTATAGGCGATCCGTATAAGAATATTGCTCTTCAATTGCGGGTACTAGACAATTTTTAACTACTGTTGCATATTCTTGTGCATTCATTATTCCATCAACAAGGTGTAGAGGTCCCGAAACATGTCATGAAAAGCAGCCACAAATCATTTGAATTTGAGGAAACTAAACTTTATTTACTACACAACTATCGTGGAACCTCTCACCACCTGAATGTCGCGCGTAAAGCAAATTTTGTGAGCTTAACAAATTAAATTTTCTTTCGTCAGACCACATAATCTGTTGCCAATCATTTTGATCCCAATTTTGGTACTTTTTTGCACAAGAATTTCGTGCAGCCTTCCTTTTTTGTGTTAACAGTGGCTGTTGGCAGGGCATCTTCCATATAAACCCACATCTCTAAGCCGTCGGCGTATGGTTTCAACACTTAAATCCTCTTGGTGAAAATTGTTCATCTCCGCCCTTATAGAAAGTGCACTTTTAAAGGGGTCGCTTAAATTTATCCGCCGTAGTATGTTGTCTGTTCTCTCAGTTGACTTTCGAGGATGATCTGATCCTTTTTACGCTCTATCACATCACTATTCTCTTTTTTTTTGTAAAAGACGAACAATAGTTGAATGGCTACAACCAATTCTAGCTGTTATTTGCTGATAAGATAAGTTTTCTTCATCTAATGCCAATTTGCGAATTTTTTGATCACGCGTTAATTTCATCCGATTTTTTGGCATTTTGCACAACTTTTAAAATACACAACCAAAACACGACTATAACTGAACAGTGTGCAACCCAATTTAATAAAAAATAATTTATTTCTCAGTGCTTACTAGATCCAGTAGAAATTTTTTCAAATTTACAGTTATATAGCTGAAGATAGCCTACCAAAGTGATGGTGCGTTTTTATTGACCGCAAGTGTACATATGTATGTATGTACTAAAAACCATATTTGTACTTCAAGTCGTAAGACTTTGAAAAATAAATAAATGAAATAAGTGTGCAACAGCTGGGGTATGCCCGATGACATCGCCATCATGGCAGCGAAGCGAATGGATCTCGAGTTGAACGATTCTGTCATTCCCGTATTGGCTCCTGCGTCACTGTTTACAGTTACAATTTTGACTAAGTGGATGACTTTGTTTATCTTAGAACCAACATTATCACAAACAATAATGTCAGCCTCGGAATCCAACAAAGCATCTCTCTTACCAATAGGTGCTACTTTGGTCTGAGTAGGCAAATTAACAGTAAAGCCTTTCCTTGACGAACGATCACCAGGCTCTACAAGTCCCTTATCATGGTCGTGCTACTGTCAACATCGGATGAGAAGGCCCATGTAATTGCAAAAATTTATTTGGGTGTTGCTGCAATGGCATTTTATTTCCCCTCTATACAAAGCACATTAAACAAGGAGCAGCGTTAGACAAAATACAACCCTATCGTGAATTTTGCAGTTGCTGTAGCAAACGAAATGTCAAAAACGATGTGTGAAAAGTGAATGAAACTGAACGAAGACAAATTTTGAAAGAAAAAAATCAAAAATTCAACGCTGTTGGTGCTACCTATTTTAAGTATCTTGCCTCTATACGTACACGTTCACAAGTTTTGAGAACTATATGGCCTTTGCCCTATTCAATTAAAACAGCTACAATTTAACGAATCTAATTTATAATTAGACGGTATTTAAAACTAGTAAATGTATCTCAATATTTTACATATATAACATGTAAAATTTTACAATATTCAACAAAGGAAATATTAACACAGAAGAGATTTTACATCATTCCCCCCATTCCGCCCATGCCTCCCATACCACCCATTCCGCCCATACCACCAAGACCAGGAGCAGAGTCTTCTTTGGGGATCTCAGTTACAACGGCTTCAGCTGTAGTCAGAAGAGAAGCGACACCAGAAGCGTCTGTGATAGCCGTGCGCACCACCTGTAAATAATTATTTTACGTTCTCAAAAATGTTCTTTTTAAATTCCTCTAAGTACCTTTGTCGGGTCAATAATACCCTTTTCGATTAAATTTCCATATTCGGCCTTTAGTGCATCATAGCCGTAGTCACCATCTTTCGTCTCAACCTTGGCTACAACCGTTGCACCATCAACGCCCGCATTTTTAGCGATGGTCAAGCAAGGCATTCTAAGAGCACGGCGTACAATCTCAATTCCCATGTCCTTTGAAATTTATGAAATACAATTTTTAATAAAAATACACCAAAAAAAAACAATGTTAAAACTAATACAAACTTGGTCATCGTTAGAACCCTTGAGTCCATCCAATACTGGAATACATCTGAGAAGAGCAGTGCCGCCACCAGGTACTATTCCTTCTTCTACTGCGGCGCGAGTAGCGTTAAGAGCATCGTTCACACGATCCTTCTTTTCATTTACTTCAACTTCACTTGATCCTCCAACACGCAACAAGGCTACACCAGAAGCTAAACGAGCTAAACGCTCTTGCAATTTTTCCTTTTCATATTCAGAAGTTGTTTCATTAATTTGATCTTTAATTTGATCGACTCGACGGCTAATATCCTCTTTTTTACCCTTTCCTTTAAGCAATAAAGTGTCATCCTTAGTGATGACAACTTCTCCAACTTTCCCCAGATCGTTTATTTGAACGTCTTCCAACTTAACCAAATTCGCGTCATCGCCAAAAATAATTCCACCCGATGCAACGGCCATATCAGTTAGTGTGGACTTACGATTGTCACCAAATCCTGGCGCCTTAACAGCAGCTACTTGCAATCCAATTTTAAGTCGATTTACAACGAGTGTACTTAGTGCTTCGCCATCAATATCTTCCGCTATTATAACCAAAGGTTTACGTTGAGAATTAGCTAACTCAAGGGCAGGTATAATACTTTGCACAGACGAAATCTTCTTTTCAGATAAAAGAAGTAACGCATCTTGAAATTCTACTTTTGCTCCTTTAGATGAATTGATAAAATATGGAGAAATATACCCCCTATCGAATTTCATGCCCTCAATAATTTCAAGCTCATCTGAAAGGGTTTTTCCATCTTTAACAGTAATAACGCCGTCGCGACCAACTTTCTTCATGGCTTCGCTAATAAGATTGCCAACGTCTTTGTCTCCATTAGCGGATATTGTTGCTACTTGAGCAATCTCTTCAGGAGTATTGACTGGTCGGGACATCGCCTTTAAATGCTCCTTCACAGTGTCTACGGCTAGCATAACACCACGACGGATCTCTATAGGGTTAGCTCCCTTGGAAATTTTTTCGAACCCTTCTTTTGCAATAGCACGCGCTAAAACTGTTGCTGTGGTTGTACCATCGCCAGCCTCCTCATTTGTGTTATTGGCGACATCTTGAACCAACTTTGCGCCAATATTTTGAAATTTGTCTTTCAACTCGATGGATTTAGCAACCGTTACACCATCCTTAGTTATTTTTGGCGATCCCCACGATTGCTCTATAATAACATTTCGGCCCTTTGGACCCATTGTAACGGCTACTGCATCAGCCAGAACATCAACACCTTGCAACATCAAAGCACGTACCTCTGGCCCAAATTTAACATCCTTGGCGAATCCGCGGCTCACTAACTGTCGAATGTTGATACGAGCAAGGTTCAACGGTAAACGAAGCATCTAAAAAAAAACAGTTAAAATCAATTAAAATACAGAATTTAATAGAAGTAAACATGACATTAATATGTATAAGGTTAGACATATCACTTAAGTTTATTACTTTTTTCGATATAGTTTTTTAATAAAAGTATAACTCATTCTATAACATAAAACATACAAATAAAAGTTTCAAAATTTAACGAAATTCACAAAAAATAATTTTGCCATGTTTGCAACTAAATCCCGGCGGCTCTGTACTTTGCTGGCGATTACGTTTGTCTGCTTGCTGAGCATGAGGTTATGCTCTTTGACAGCGTCCTGGCAGGTCTGAAACTTCACCGAGCCCTACTAGTTCCTGCTAGTACCCGCCAGCCAAACGCCTGGTATGTTGCCAATAACCTTTCTTTGTCTTTGTCCCAAATTCTGCTGGCGAGGAGATTGAATACTTTGTTGGCGATTGCGGTAGTGTGCGTAGGCTGTCAAATGTTACCCCCTAATATCCTAAAATGATTAACCGATGGAAGGGAGTGCCATCGACATGAATGTTGAAGTTCAGTCTGACCTTCTTCAACCAGGGGGCCGAGGATTTAGAAGGCATTGCCAAGTTTCTATCTGTGCAAAAAAGGACAAGGTCGGGGAGATACAAGTTCATTTCAAACACAGGTCATCAATTACATTGCCGGTGACCGTTATCGAACAATCATCTCATGGTACTATAATTGTTGTTGTTGTTGTAACGACTACTCAGTCCCTGCCAGATCGGTTCAGCCGTGGTCGTTGTTATCATCAAACTCATCTAGGGGGAGACCCAAGAAACGCGCAGTTTCGACAGGGTCGGACCAAAGGGAAAGGAGGGTTAGTTGAGTCGGTTTACAGGGCATGTGAAAAGGTGAGCGGTATCGTGCGGGGAGTTATCACATGTCGGACACACAATGGGTATGTCTGGGTTAATTCTGGATAGGTAGGAGTTTAACCTGCTACTCAGGTAGTTCGCAGTCCACCGCTTCAGACCCTGCGGGAGAGTAGCCATCTCAACGTTTTCAAGTGGCGTTGAGTGATTGACCGTATCACAGACCTTTGAATGGTCCAACGCCACTAAGACGGTTCTCTCACAGGGACGGTTACGCCTGAGGTCACAAATCACCTGGGCGTTTATGACGTTTAGTGCTGTTGTTGTGCTGTGCACCTTCCGGAAGCCGTGTTGATGCTTAGCCGGGCCCAGGTGGTGTGTCAAATAGGGAAGCAGCATAGCCTCGAGTGTCTGTACCACTGGTGAAAGAAGGGAAATCGGTCGATAAGATTCCCCCTTTTCGGCTGGTTTCCCTGAAAAGTTTCGTAAGGTATGCTACTCCTTGGGGCCCAAATGTTTCAGCATCAACATGCCTAGTCCATCAGGGCCAATGGCCTTGGATGCTGTCGCCTTCCCGATGGCTTCCGCAACCTCGCCACAGGTGAGGGCAATTGGCACGCTAGGTTTCGGCAGTTTGCGTAGCCACCCAGCCAGCGGGGACACCTTCCGTTTAGTCCTATCCACCGAAGGATGCAGTATAAACTGTCGGCTAAAGTGGCTCGCGCATCTCTTCGGGTCCGACGAGGCGCGGCCACCGAATGAAATTTCCACTCGATCATCACGCTTCGCCGGGTTGGACAGGGACCTCAGCTTGCCCACACCTGATGCGGGGATTTTGGGGATCGGACTGGCGAATGTGGTCACATTCGTTGGCTAGTGTTGCCGCTTCCGCTGGGAAATTCGGACGAATTTCCGGTATTCGTCCAGCGGGAACGGAGCGGGTAGTAGCGGTCGTGGCCACCCTGCGGAACTGTCGTTCGCCAGCGCGAACATCTGTTGATGTGGGTAGGGCACCGAAGGCACTCTCGGTGAACCCCGCGAATCCAGACCAATCAATTTAAAGTTGATAAAAGTCTTTCGGGACAAAGTCGACAGGTCTGCCAATCGTGATGACTAATGGGTAGATGGTATGATGCAAGCGATAGCATAGGTCGCCACGTTATGCTATTTATCAGACCTGCGGTAGCTTTTGTTAGGTCAGATGAGATACTGCAACTACCGGTAATCCTGGTCGGATCGTCGCCCCTCCTAGTGCAAAATGTTGAATCGTCTATCTGGTCCGCCAACAAATTTCCCCTACGATCAGATGGCATTCTTGAATTCCAGAGAAACGTGTTGCGCGTTAAAGTCACACCTACTATATACCTAGTATTGCCAAAAATACTGTTACAAAGTTTACAACGTATACAGCGAAGACAAATTCGCAGAAAAGTGTCGTTATTTTTTATTATAATTTGTATGCACTGTCTACTCATATATGTACATGTGTATGTATACTAACCAATTCAGTGTTTGCTTTCGCTTATTAACAATGGAGTGGGGTGTATAAGTGTGAAAAAAGAGCAAGTGAAATTTATGAGCTTCTCAAAAAACTAAGTATTTCGAGAATTTTTGTTTACCGCACTGCACTATTGATCGTGGTTCGAACTATTCAGCATACGCAGAAATCCCCTTAAAAGACTGAAAATTGTGCATTATCGGCCAGGTCAAAGTCAAGACTTATTCGAGATGATCGTCACATGAAAGCCTACTCTCGGTCAACTGGTCATCTTCTGATAACGCGGTTGAAACAAAATTAGTCTCAACAGATGCAAACGGCTTATTCAGTGCCGCGTGTTCAACGGCCATGATGAAAGTATCATTTTTTCAGATGAGAAAACGTTTACTTTTGAAGAAGTTTTTAATAAGCAAAACGACAAAAGCTACGCAAAAACTTCCAAAAACGCAAAACATGTCATTCGAAGGGTTCAAGGTGGTCACCATCTAGCTGCTGTAATGGTTTGGTGAGGAGTCCCCTGTAAGGGCGTTAAACTCTTCTCTTCTGTGAAAAAGGCGTTAAAACTGGGGCAAAAGTGTACCAACAGAATTTTTTTTGAAGTCATGTTAAACCAGTTAAGCAATACTCTCCTCGATGGAGAGCATTGGATCTTCGTGCAAGATTCTGCTCCAACACTCAAGGCAAAAACCACCCAGCAGTGACTTAAAAGCTATCTTCCTGGTTTCATAGCTGCAGAAGTCCGGATTTCAATCCATTCTAGTACAGTTTGTGGTCAGAGTTGGAGAACATGGTCTGTCGAGTACTCTTCAGAAATTTGGAGACCCAAAAAATATTTGGTTCGAGCAGTGTCGCCAGTATCAATAGAAACTGTGCATGCTGCTATTCATCAATGACCGAATCGGTTGAGGAGTTGTGTGAAAGCAAACGGTGGCCATTTTGAATTTTATTAAAAAATGTATTATAGTTTCATTTTTATAACGCCCTGAACTTGTAACAGAACTTAAGGCAGGACTACGTATAGTGTAGAACTAAACATGAAATTTTTGTAATACAATTTAACTGCCACGAATTATATGTATACATGCATATGCACATATGTATGTACATACGTATGTACTAAAAACTATATTTTTACTTTAAGTCGTAAGAATCTGACAAATAAATAAATAAAATAAGAGAGTGCAACTGCTGGCGTATGCCCGACAACATCGACATCATGGCAGCGAAGCGAATGGATTCTGTCATTCGCGTATTGGCTCCTGCACCACTGTCGACAACTACAATTTTGACTAACTGGATTACATTGGTTATCAATCAACATTATCAGCAACAATAAGTGCTACTTTGGTCTGAGTAGGCAAATAACCAGTACAGCCTTCCCTTGATGAATGAACACCAGACTCTACAAGTCTCTTATCCTGGTCGTGCTACTATCAACATCGGATGAGAAGGTCCTTGGAGTGTTCGGGAGATTCAATCCCTATGGGAGAGTTGTTGTTTCCACGTCAGGGTGTAGCATTGCGTGGCTGATTGTGGCAAATGCCTTGGACAAATCTAACTCTATTAGGACGGTTCTCCGACAGGGACGGTTACGGTTTTGACCTTGGTTCACTTGCGTATTTAAAGCGTTAAGTGCTGTTGTTGTGCTGTGCACTTTCCGGAAACCATGCTGATGCTTCGCTGGGCAGAGGTGAGGGGTAAACTACGGGAGCAGCAGAGCCTCCATAGCCGAGTGTGTAGCGTATGCGTGGGTCCCGGGTTCGAATCCTGCCCGGAGATTATAGAGTTTTTTCTTATAGCGGTCGCTCCTCGGCATGCAATGGCAAACCTCCGAGTGTATTTCTGCCATGAAAAAACTACTCTCAAAAAACAAAAAACAAAAAAAAAAAAAAACATGTGCTGTTCGGAGTCGGCGTAAAACTGTAGGCCCCTCAATTTGTGTTACACCACAAATTGCAGAAGCTCGGCCAAAATCGCTTCAGCGGTTATAGCGGCAATTAAGTAAGTTAAGTAAGCAGAGTATCCAGCGTTTTTACCACTTCTGAAAAGAGGAAAATCGGCCTATAGGAATTACCCTTATTTGCCGGCTTCTGGTTTCAGCAGCGGTATAACCCTCCCCACCTTCCACACATCAGAAATGATAACTGAAGAGATGGAGAGGTTGAACATGTTCGTGAGGTAAGCTACTCCCGTTCAACCCAAATTTTTGAGCATCAGCATGTTTAATCCATACGGAGCAATGGCTTTGGACGCTTAAGCCAACACAATCTCAATACGGACAAACATTCTTTGACTTCATGTGTGCCTACATATGCATACACATATTGCTCTCCGAGGCTTTTTTTCTTTTACAGAAAAGGCAAATGTAGAGAAAAGTGTCGTCAAAGTTTAAACGAAAAATTGAGACACAGTAAGTCTCCATATTCTTCCATGATAATGTTGGTAAAAAACAAAAAGATGGTAAACAGCAGAATAGCAGGGCTTTAGAGTTAGAAATCTTTGATTACACAATTTAACATCGAATTGGAGCGAAAATGGCTCACCAAGATGCACTTAGTAGGGTTAAACAGACTATGAGAAAATTGTAACAGTAGTAGTCGATTGTGAGGGCATAGACTTCCGGTTGTAAGCAACACAAGTAGGCGATAACAAAATATCAGAATTGAAAAATTAGCTAGAATGTGGAGAACATGACCATTTTGAGATGTTAAATGGGATAATCTACAGGAAGAATGGCGACAATACATTATATTATGTACCTTATGAAGTAGAAGAGGAAATTATTACAACAATGTTATAAGAAAATATAAACAAATTATCGGTTTCCCGACATGACAAAACAAAAAACATCAAATTCATGAGAAATTCCATGCAATGGATAATGTATTCTCCGTCAACAAAGCCAAACGATAGATTACTACACAATATACCCAAGGGTCCTTCACCATTCCATACAATTCAATTTTTCAAATCATTTATTTACCAATATTTACAAAGACTTAGGCAAATATACAATAGCTGGAAATTCAGTACTAAGACTATACAACTCTAAAAACTAGCACAGTGTAACAAACATGTAAGAAAATTATTTTAATTTTAGTTTAGTGGTGGAAAAAATATGCAAAACCACACTAAAGATTTTATATAAAACTTAAATACTAGTTACACCAAGAATACCTAACAAAAGATTTAATCAGAGGATTATCTGAAAATTTACAATTTTGGTAGAACTTCGTTCTGTATTTAAATATCAATTCATCCAAAAGCACAATATCGGCTTTTTCATGAACAGAAATGGTATTATGAAGAAAAGGCAAATTGAGGATCATTTTCAAAATTTTGAGTAATTTGTATACATGTACATGTCCAAAGTCAAACCAAGATACTATAAGGCGGATCACCCGACTATAGCTGTGCCGCCTCAATCTATATAATTAGTTGGAAAACTTTGGCTAGCTTTTTTACGAGTGAAAATCATGGCTTGAGTTTTAGCTGAGTTAACTTTAATTTTCCATCTATGAAAAAAATCGTTACGTTCAGCAAGATGTTAATTGATGTTTGTGACTAGTAAAGTCATGTCGTGACCACTGCTGTACAAACAGGTGTCATCAGCAAAGAGAGCAAGTTTTGTTAGCGGATTTTTCGTTAAATCGGAAATGTATAAACTGTACAGAATAGGGCCTAGAACCGATCCTTGATGAACGCCAGCTGGAATACTAAAACTTTGTGAAGACACGTTAGAAACAAATACAGAAAATTTTCTGCCACTTATAAATGACTTAATGATTTTACAAATATGAAGAGGAATTTTTGCTCTCAACATTTTAAAAATTAGACATTCATGCCAGACCGAATCAAAAGCTTTTTCAGTGTCTAACTCCACAACAACAATAGAGCTTTTGTTAGACAAGCTAAGCTGAATATCGCAGGCTAAACGGCAGAGTTGATGCGTAGTTGAGTGACCAGAACGGAATTCGAAGTGCTCAGCGGGAGTAAGATTAAGGTCTTCAATTACGGAGACCAATTGGATTTTAATTATTTTTTCAAAAAATTTACTTAGACTACTGAGAAGACCGCGCGAGCCTTTTTCTAAATTTCCTAGAGCTTCACTGAATTTAATGTTACGGTGATTTTCAAACTGTTTTTTAATAGAATTTAAAGCGGCATTACCTTGTCGCTTAAACCTCAAAATACGTGTACGCTGCCATTCCATACAATTCACATAGATTTCTTAGGACCAATACCTTCACTACAGTCTAAGCGTTAACACATTTTAGTTATCATTGATAGCTTGAAGTATAAGAGGTCAATGCGTCGCTAAGCAGAAATTTTGGATACTATAGCCGCGCAGTTAGATGCATCACGGATAGGGTTAGTTGTTTCACCACCATAGATTTTTCTGAGTTCATGGAATATAAAAATATACAGCACGTTAAAGTTGTAGTTCACTCGCCCTAGGCAAATATCCAAGTCAAGAGGGTTAATCGCAGTCTAGTCGGTATGCTTGCTATATTTTGTAATTCAATTGAACACGCTGACTGGGTTAAGCACAAAGTGAAAATAGAATTAGCTATTAACCGCAGTCAACAGATCTTTTCGTATGGCACCTAGTCAAGCGTTATTTGGGGTGAACCAGCGAGGTCTTTTGATCGATAAGTTAACGGAATACCTAAACGACTGCCTTCCACAAAAGGGGAGGGGCAATATGGAAGAGTTACGTGAGATAGGGAAACCAAACATTGAATAATTGCAATTTGAAAACAATTTGAAACAAAGCGAGTTGAAAAACAAGGATAAAACGTTCAGGTCGGTGATTTCGTGGCAACTAAAAACGTGGATACGAGGGTAGAGAAGGATAAAAATCATTTGCCCAAGTTTAAGGGACCTTACGTGATACATAAAGTACTTCCGAACGTTATCCGAGACATCAAAAACTGCCAGATCACTCAAATAACTTACTATGGTGTCGTAGGAGCATGTATTTATAAAATGTGGAAAACCAATTCTGAAAGTCAATGCAGTACTTAACTATTCCTCTACCTAGTAAATTATAATAACTATAATAACCGAGGTTGTAGCGTTAAATTCATATTTCATATATTGTAAAGGGAGGATAACATGTCTATGATTATCTATTGTGAACAGACATACTATTGTAAACGATTAATGTCGCGTTGGGCCCTACAGAGATTAAAGGCATTAATTGAAAATCGATGCGCAACTGAAGAGGTTAATTTACTAATATTTACTTGTAGATTAAACTGTGCATAATTTTAAAAAAATGTGCGGTGTCACGTTAACGAATGAACACTTCAAAGCAATGGCAAAACTGAATAATTTAGGCTACGAATTGCTTCCTCATCCTCCTTCCTCTCCATATTTGGCTCCCTGCGGCTATTGTCAGTTTCCAAACTTGAAGAAATAGCTCGGTGGTAAGAGATTTTTATCAAATGAGGAAGTTTAGTTTTTAAACTGATACCTATTTTCGAGACTTTGACACAGCCTACTTTTTGGAAGGCATCAAAAATTTGGAGTATCGTTGGACTAAGTATATCGAGCTAAGAGGAGACTGCTTTGAAAATAAAATGAAATTTGCCCGAAAAAATTTTGTTTGCACTACTTTTGCAAGAACTTTTCAAATTGCCCTCGTATCTACCCAGCTATTTGCGTATATATGTGATGTGCATATATGAAATTCGATATATATGTACATATGCACATATTTTCCTTGGATCCTTTGTCAGTATACTCGTAACATCATTTTGAAACCTTCAACGACGTTTATATGTAGATTTAAATAAAAACAAAAGGATATTAATATGATTTAACGTACCACACCTTTCTTCAAAATTTAGATATTTTAATTATTTCTCATCCTCATTCAATTTATATCAATTTGAAACGATTTTCGATCTGATTTAGTAAAATACTTTATATTTTTTTCTAGGCTATCAAATTCGAGCAAATTACCCTATGTAGGTAATTATTATCGGATTTTTTTTTAATTATTGTATTTGACCGTTATATAAGAGGTGGGCATGGTTTTAGTACGATTATTAAAATTTTCGAAATTTTGCTTATTGACTTGAAATGCAATGTGTACACCAAATTTGGTGGAGTTTTTGGGATATACAGCTCCGGTCAACTAATTAACAACGCACCGATATCGAAATTTGTTTCATTAAAAACTCCAAAAATCTCTCAAGGCTAATAATTATTTCACGGAGAGTAAGGTTTCTTCGATACAACATGATATTTTAAGATACTTAAAATATGTTGCGTTTGTTATAATAATTACATAAAACAAGTCCTAACCTGTCGGTCATATAATTAACCTGTCGGTTATATAAAAAAAAACGGTTTTTATTATAGTGAAATTAATATTTTGTAGCAAGCCTCTTATTTAAAACCATTGCTTCACACCTACGAGGCATTAGCTCGATTAACTTCTCGCACAGAGGGTGGAATAGTGGGAAGCCATCTGGACCTTTGCCATTAGATCGGTGAAATTTCCTATTTTCCTATTTTGTGCAATCGAACTGTTTTTATTTAAGGTTCAGATCAGGGCTACATGAAGGCCAGTCTAACAATTTTATCATATTTTGTTCCATCCACTGTTTTGTTGCTCGTGCGATATGTTTTGCATCCTTGTCCTCTTGAAAGATCCATGTAACGGGCATGCTTTCATCTCATAGAGGAAAGATTACATTATTAAATGTTGAAATATATTGATGCTGATCTATACGGCACTAAATTTTTGTAATGGTCGAACTCCTCGCCATGACATAGCACCCCAGACCATAATACCGCCTCCGTGCTTAAGCGTAGGCCGGGTATATTTTGGGTCATTCGCTTTCAATGGGGGACGCCGAACGTAAAATTCTCCATCGGGTGAAAGTCGATTTATTTTTGTTTCATCGGAAAAAACCACTCTTTTCTTGTGATTTCGTTCCGATAGTAAAGGTTTCTTCCGAGAAATCCTTCCAACTAAACCTTTTTTCTATCGATGCAGAAGCGTAGTTTTCGCCAAAAATACAAACACGAATTTCATTAGCGGGTTTTTTAAGAAAATTTTTTAGATTCACGCACTATGAGTTCGTCTTCCCTAGTCGACGTTATTCGTCATCTTTGCTTTCGTGGAACTTTGTTGACGGTTCTATTCTCCTGAAATAGTGTACAGCGTCAAAAACCATCATTTTTGAAATGTTTCGAGTTTTCGCGATTTCGCCATACGATTTTCCGTTGTTGCGGAATTTAACTATTATGGCTCTCATAGTTTCGTCGCAGGATTTATTTTTACCCATTATATTCAAACTCTAAAATACTCTAGAATATAACAAAATAGAAAAATACAACTATAAAATGAGCAATCTTACCAAAATTATGCTATATATGACAATAAAATCTTCCGTTGCTAATGACTGACTGTTTTTTGACGAAAAGTGAAAATCTCACGACATTTAAATCAATGTACATTTTAGAATTTTTCTGTATATATATATATATGTATATATACAAATGTATTTTTATATCTCTGTCGCTTTATGCTGTTACAAACAACCATCCACCTTACGTAATAATACCCTAAGCACCGGTGTGCTTGGGTATAAATTGGTACACCGTTACAAGAGTATAAAGACGAATTCGAAATAGCGCTAACAGTCAAGAAAATAAAAAGCACAAAATGAAATAAAAAATCTAGTGAGTAAATCAAAATCGGGTAATAGCCAAATGTTATTTGGTGAAGTTCTAAAAAAGGATAAAAATAAGAACGAAATGCCTTCGGGATTAAAAAAGATAGTACCTCTAATAATAAAGCCTAATCAAAGCAAAATAGTAACCAAACACAAAATTATCTTTATGAAAAAGTAGACCCCAAAGAATTCAAAATGATATCAATAGATAAAATCAAACGTGTCTTAGAGAACCGAATCGGTGAAAATTATGAAGTGGTAATTCCTAGCGCTAGTTACCTGAAATTTGTGCTAGTTAGAATGAACTTCAAACCTAGGAACGAAAGTGTAATTGAATTGATAAAAAAAAAAAATAAACGTTTTGAGGAAGCAATTATTTAAGTTATTAAACAATATGAAACAAAAAGATAAAATACAATATATTTCATCGCTGCAGAATGACTGAATATCGCTTGCGAAAAATGCAAAGTGTTTGATGGTATTGATGTACAACAGTGCTTTAATTGCAGAAGAATTAACCATAAAGCTGCCGAATGTAAAAATGAAGGAGCATGTGTGAAATGCATAGGAAAATATAGAACAAAGGAGTGTTATTATGAAGTTTAAAAAAGTATGAACTGTGTACGTCCAAATGAAAGGCTAAGCCTTCATCTTGACATCAATCTTGTGACATTTAGTAAAATCTGTTCTATTTATTTACGTAAGTTGGAAGCTAGGAAGAAATGAAATGAGTATTAGCAATCAAAGTCAGTAATAATATTTTACTCGACTAAACAAGGACTTATGTATAAATAACAAAGCTGAATTAGAAAACATTGTAGAAGAATACCAATACGGTATTATAATTTTTTCGAAAACACATGTACCTGACGGCGCAGAAGATAGTGAAATAAAAATAAAAAGCTAAGAAATTTAACTGTACATCAAACTCGCGAAGAACTGGAGGGGTACTTATATGCGTAAGAAAAAAAAGTGACTCAAAAATTGGATAACTATTAAATGTACTCTAGATAGAAATGAATTATACATATTGGGAATATATGTATAGGCCACCTAATAACTCCGAACATAAGCTTTGCTCTTTTAGTAGTAATTTAGAAACATTGATGGAAACGAATAAATATATTATAATGGCTAGTGATTTCAGTATTGACTGGTCGGAAAGCAGTTTTTACAAGCGCGAATTAGAGAAAATAATAAACGATAACGGTCCTCTGCTATGACAGGCATCTTGACGTGGTGCAGGGGCTTAATCGATCGGAACCGCTTGAGAACGATGACCAAGAACTGCCACCTCATAATCCAGGGTATTATGCGACACCGTGCCCATTGGACGGTTTGCAGCCAGGAGGACAACCGGCTGTATTAGTACGGCGCCTTCTCGACACCGGGCCGCATCGAGGACTAACGGTGGTACGAAAAAGATGAAGACAACACACAAAAACAAAAATGATCTCTCCCCCGCAGAGGCAGCCCTCTTCGCCGAACACGTTTGGAAAGACAGTGATGGGCCCTCTAGTAGTGCCGAAAAATGGCACCCAGTAGGCAAATAACCCCGGGCAACGGGCGTGACAAACCTGTCGAGGCACGATCAGAGGGATCTGTCTCCAGGCATCCAAGTAGATCGCCGGCACTTTACAGTCACCGTTTGCCGGAATCCTGTCAAAGTAAAGTGCAAAGCTCTAAAGGTAGGCGCAAAAGAAGAAGAGGCATACCTCCGCCTCTACCCAGCCGGGGTAGATGACCGCAGGAGAGTAGGGCTGCCCGGCTCGGCAGTAAAGTGGTACTTGCGCTACCTCGAACAAGGCGAACCACCAGAGACCGCCAGAAAGATGCCGGTACTGAGAACGTGGTATGAACCGACACCCACACCCGCTGAAGACCGGGGGCCTAGTGCCCAGAATAGGCGTAACATCAGGTTACCCGCACCCGCATTAGAGCGGTCGAGCGGGAAGAGAGTAGCAGACAGGACCCTCCACGCATACAGTCCATCGGACTCCTTGAGAAGAGGCAAGGCCGCGTCTGCTATGGCCTCGATGAGGTCATCATTAAGGTGGGGACGCTCAGCGTGCCGCTGGTGCGGGTGCAGCAAAGGACGTGGACATTGAGGCACCCGAACCGGAGCCGGAACCGGAACTCTCCGACGCTGAAGGCAGCGTCTCCTCCCAGACAAACTTTGCACCAACAATGCACAGGATGTTTGCGGAGGAGGAGCTGCTGCTCAGCGACGGAGAGTGCGAGGCTGATGTCACCGTCGTGGCTGGAGGGGAGGTAGCGGCTTTCTCGCATGAGAATTCTGCAGATAAACCTCCACCGCTCTAAAGCAGCCTCAGCTGCTCTCCTAGGTCGCCTGAGCAAAGGCGACGTTACGGTGGTACTCATTCAGGAACCTTGGGTTTGTAACTCAAGGGTATGTGGGTTGAGTGCCACCGGCTTTAAGCTTTTCGTGGAGCGCGGTAAAGGTAAAATTAGAGCCTGCATTCTGGCTAAAGCAGATTTAAATATCTTTCTTTTACCTAATTACGGTGATGGCGACGTCACGGCAATTCTCGCGGAGATAGGGGGTATGTCAATAGTGCTGGCATCGGCTTACATGCCGTACGAAGCCGAATACCCCCCTCCCTCTATGGTGCGGAACTTAGTGTCCAAATTTGAGAGCGGACACATGTTGGTCGGCAGCGACGCAAATGCTCACCATGTCAACTAGGGGAGCACGGACATCAACGATCGAGGTGAGTTACTCTTCAACTACCTTCTAATTACTAACCTACTTATATGCAACAAAGGTAGGGATCCCACCTTCATTACTAGCAATCGTAAAGAAGTTTTAGATATAACTCTATGCAGTGATAGTCTATCTGAATTGATCGAGAGTTGGAGGGTTCTAGATGAACACTCCTTCTCTTATCATCGTTATATTGAACTTTTCTATTACCAGCCCAAAGGTGCGAAAAAACCTAAAAAACACAGATTGGTGCTCTTATAAAATGTTATTTGAGGATAGGCTAAACAGCGAACCTCTTATTGAACCTAATTGTATCGGGGATCTAGAGAACATGGTGGACGTTTTTACGCTGACCTGCTCAAATGCCCTAGATCAGGCTTGCCCTGAACCAAAACAGTGGGGTAAACGTAAACCCCATTGGTGATCACGTGAGTTGGACTCACTACGAAAATCTTGTAGGAAAAACTTCAACAAAGCCAAGACACTTGGTCTCGAGCTGGTATGGCTAGAGTACAAAAAGTCTCTTTAGACCTATAAAAAAGCTCTAAGGCGGCAAAGAGATCCTCGTGGAGAACAGACAACAGACTCCAACCCCGTTAACATACCGGTTTCGGAAGAAAAGGTTAAATGGGCTATCCAAAGCTTTAAACCATACAAATCTGCAGGGCCGGATGGGATAATACCTGCCCAGCTAATTAAGACACTGGAGCTGTCTGCAAAATGGCTCTCTACTATTTTCAGGGCCTGTTTCAAACTAAATCACATACCGTTGGCATGGAGAAATGTCACGGCTGGCTTTATTCCTAAAGCCGGTAAGGCCTCACACACTAATCCAAAGGATCTTAGGCCTATCAGTCTATCATCCATCCTTTGCTCTTAAGGCACTTGAAAGGATTATTAGTAGCTACCTGTCCGATACCATCGACAGTCGACTACTGTCTAATGAACAACATGCCTACCGCAAAGGCAAATCTACTGAGACTGCACTCCATAGCTTGGTCGGCTATATTGAGAAGTCTCTCAGCGTCAAGGAATTCTGTCTTGTAGCCTTCCTGGACATTGAAGGCGCCTTTAATAACGTATTTCCAGAAGCTATAACTGGCGCCGTTAGGGTTCTAGGGGTTGAACACTCACTGGTTGACTTTATCTTCCAGCTACTCTGTTGCAGAGTAGTAAGGGCTAAGCTGGTGCGAGCGAATTGTCACGGCACGTGTCGAGGGGGACGCCACAAGGAGGCGTCCTATCCCCACTCCTATGGAACCTCACCGTAAATACGCTACTGCGAGATACGGCATGGGGTGGCGCAAAAGTCGTCGCGTACGCTGATGACGTCGCGATTGCACTCAGGGGAAAGTTTCCGCAGACATTATGCGAGCTGATGCAACGAGCGCTTCGGGAGGTATCCAAGTGGTCCACCCACTGCGGGCTTAGGGTCAGCTCAAGTAAGGTGGAACTTGTATTTTTCACGAGAAGGTATAAAGTGCCTTCGGTGACTCCACCGGTACTAAACGGTACCCGGTTAAGTCTTTCTACAAGTGCCAAATTTCTAGGCGTTATTTTAGATAGGAAGTTGAGCTGGAAGGAGAATCTAGTCCAACGTTATGAGAAGGCTTCCGTAGCCCTCTACACATGTAAGAGAGCCTTAGGCAAGAAATGGGGTCTTAATCCCCGGATCTGTCGATGGATTTTCACAGCGGTCGTCAGACCAATACTCCTATATGGGGTGATCGTGTGGTGGTCTGCATTAGAAAAAGAGGTTAACCTTAGACTACTCACCAAGGTGCAAAGATCTAGTATGATCTGCATAAGTGGGGCGCTCAGAACCACTCCAAATGAGGCCTTGAACGTCATTTTAGACCTTATTCCTTTAGATTAGGTTGGGCAACAAATGGCAGCGATGACTGCTTTGCGACTAAGAGAGACATCCCAGTGGGACCCTGAAAGCCAAGGGCACTCTTGTATTTTGATTAAGTTCTGCTCTATTCCGAGCAGCACGGATCGGTGCGCCTTGACATCGGTCTCTGAAAGTAATTTTATTACACGCATTGCAAGCAAGGAGGAGTGGAAACTTGAGTTTCATACTCCACCTGATAGCATTGTCATCTATACAGATGGCTCGAAACTCGATAATAAGGTAGGAGGAGGCGTTTTCTCACGAAACCCTCTCTTGCAAATTTCCTTTAGGTTACCAGATCACTGCAGCGTCTTCCAGGCTGAGGTCTCAGCTATCAGAGTGGTAAGTGAGCCGCTGTAGGCGGCTGCCACTCCAACCTACCTACCTACTACAGGGTTAGCTTCGTCACCGTCAGGCCCTGGCGACCAAATATCGCGGGCGAACCAGAGACGGCACCGGGAAAAGTGTAGGATGAAGAGGCGTCCACACAAATTCCCCAAATATCTAAGGCACCGTATAAGTCTCTTGTATTCCCGGCGAGTTTTCTGGATCCGGCAAGGACGGTCACCGAGGCAGCGGAGGTTCCCACAATGCAAGAATTAATCGACGGACTTGACCTGGGTAGGCTCGAGCTCTACAGAGGCAGTGAGAACTATGGCTCTCGAAGATTGGTGAGCCACAACTATGACCCCGTCCGTGACAGTAACACTGACCTCCACGCGAGAACGTGGGTCCAATATCTAATCATCGGATGCGACGCTAATGCGCATAGCGAAGAGTAGGGCAGCACCGACAACAACAAGAGGGTGAGTCTTTAATATAATACGTACGGTTCTACGTACCGGAATGATCCGGGATTTACCCGGCCTAGGACTGTTGATCGCGAGCGAGGTAATGGTGGTGGCTTAGCGTTCATCACCCTCATCACCCTCATCACCCATCACAGTTCAGTATCGTCTCATTGAAGAAGAAGTTTGGTAGTGAGTGACATCCACACGCACCACGATCTCTTGGATTCAAGCCTACAAGCTTATCGTAGGGGAAATGATTTGCCAGGGCAGATAAGACGATTCGACATTCTGCACGATGAACGATGACACCCTACCAGGATTACGGGTAAATGCAGCAGCTCGCCTGACCTAACAATAGCTAGCGAAGGTCTAAAAAATAGCATAACTATTACTACTAAAAGCAACTCTCATTTCATATATAACTTATTATAGTTAGGTTTAAATATTGGAAGTTGCTTTATTTGTGTTGCTGGCGAAGGGAGACCATAGAATTTTTGCGTGCAACAATTTTCTGCGAAGGCGGCCTTCGCCCTGTCGATCCGACAACGGCTACGCCACAGTATTTTTGCGTAGGCGACTTGCCGCGCTTGATAAAATAATCCTGGCCGAGCCAGCCCCGACTAAGCTGACCACAGTATTTTTGCATACAAAACATTTCTTCGCAGGCTTTCGGTCGCGCTCCAAAAAAAAAATTACCCTGGCCGATTCAACTCTGGAAGCTTTCGGTGGCACGGGGCATCACCCTCAAAATGACCAATTCTCCCTTCGCCAGCAAAACAAATAAAGGAAATTATTTTCTAATATTTAAACTTAACTATATAAAATTGTATATCAAATGAATGGTATTTTCGTGCACTATTGGTTTAAGGAAACAAATACTTTTTATGAAACAAATGGACTTTATTTCATTTTTTTTTTAATTTTGTAGAAATAGCTATATAAGTAATATATATACAAAAATACACATCAGTGAAAGATCTCTTAAATGCCTATCCAATCATATTAATATTTTCAAAAATATTGAAAATACCCTCTATACCCCATAAGAACCAATAGACCCTATTCTTTACATATGGCTCAATTTCTAGTAGTGCGCATATTAACCACTTGCCTCACTATTGGAAACACTACTCAAAAATATATTTATATATGTACATACTATATACATATGTACGTGTTAAGTAAAGGGGTTACGCCACCTTGGAATTTTTTTAAAATCGATTTGAACGTAGGATTTTGCCATATATAATTTTCTGTTTTTTTATAACAATTAATGTAATGAAAAACATGGTAAAATAGGGAGAGGTACTAAATTCTGCTTTTCAAAATTCTTTTGGATGAAAATTCTGTAAAAATCAAAAAAAAAATTCTGTCCAGCCTAAATTCTTTTGGTTCAATATTCTGTATTTAAAATTCTGTATGATCACAATGATGGAGAACTGAAATTCTGTTTATTAAAATTCTGGAATCAAAATTATTTTCGATCAAAATGCTGTAAAAATATAACCAAATAAGCAGATAACCTGATAAGCACGCTTACCTGAATAGCACATTTATTTTATGAATAATGGAATTCCGATTTTATAGAATCAATGGTATATATACATACGGCAATTAAAGAAAAATTCAAAAATTCATTCAAAATAAAAGTTATTACATTATAATGGCGAAACAATTATTATATTATTAAATTTTTAGCAATTCGCTTTAGAAAAGAAACATGCCTTAATATAAGCCTTTTTTTTGTTATTCTTTTAATTCTGTTGTTTGCTTTTACAGCCTTCTTCGTTTGACTAATTTTGTGACCATTTTGAAATTTCTGAAGCTATAAATACATACAAACATATGTACATTTGCTTTATGTAAATCTGTTTTGATAATATAGGAAACCATATGGGTCAAGACAAGTCATGTATTGACAGTATTTTGTTTTGCAAAACTCTGTATTGAAAAACCGGAAGAGCATATGGATAAATAAAAAAGTGCGCACTGCCACAAAATACTGCCAATACATAATTTTGATTTACAGAATTTAAAATTACAGTGTTCCGCAATACAGAATTTTAACAGTACAGAATTTTGAATTACAGATTTTTGAATACAGAATATTGAATACAGAATTTTAAATACAGAATTTTGAACCAAAATCATATTGTACCCAACCCGGTAAAATAGCCATTTTTCCTTCATATAATTGTAATTTCGTAACAAGTCCATATAATATCAAACACCTACGATAGATCATAGCCAGTACATTTCTAATGAAGGCGAAGACTTGATTGTTACATTCGTATGGAGATTTTGGCAGCTACGCGGTGTACGAGGTATACTCGCCCTGCGAGAGAGGCAATATTCGCAATACTATTTCAACTATAATTATCGATGTAAAGTCCTGGAAAAATTTTCTAAGTAACTTCAATGTATGCACATTAAAACGTTGTCAAAAGATTTCCCTGACGGTGTATACTTTCTTTGGGAAAATATTTATTTTGGTTGTTGTTGTTGTAGCGGCTCGGCGCGCCCCGTAAAGAGCGGATTCACCCATGGTCGTTGTCGTCGAACTCATCTAGGGGGAGGCCCAGGAAACGGACCAGAGAGAGAGGGGGGTTAGATGAGTGGGTTTGAGGGGGCATGTGAATAGGTGGTTGGTGTCGTGCGGAGATCTCCACATGCCGGACAAGTGTTGGGTATGTCGGGGTTGATTCTGGATAAGTAGGAGTTGAGCCTGCTACAGTATCCAGATCGTAGTTGTGCCAGAGTGACGCGGGACTCGCGGGGCCGCAGGGACTCCTCATCTGCTACAGGTGGTGGTTGGGCTCCGATGACTGCATTTGCCTGGCGGGAGTCAATGATGTTAGTGACTGTGTCTCTGTGGATGTTGCTTAGGACCCGCCGGTACGCCTCCGGATCCAGCGGTTGTGTGATGAGTGGCTGGATCTCGTCCTTTAATTCTAGAAGATGTCTTCTAATGTGCCTGGGGGGCAGCTCCACTGCAAGCAGGTGCCTATTTGGATGACCCGAGCGGTGACATCGAGCAAGGAACTTCTTGCTGAGCATGAGGTTGTGATCCTTAACTCGGAGCACATTGACCTCTTGGTGGAGATGCTCCTCAGGCGACATCAGAAGACATCCCGTCACCGTGCGGAGTGCGGCGTTCTGGCAGGTCTGCAGCTTCGTCCACTGTGTCCTGCTGGTTCCCGGCGACCAAACTGGCGCAGCATAATTTATTACCGGCCGGCCAATCGCCTTGTATGTTGCCAACAACGTTTCTTTGTCTTTGCCCCAAGAGCTGCCGGCGAGCGACTTGAGGACATTGTTGCGGCTCTGTACTCTATTGGCGATTGCGGTAGTGTGCGCGGAGAAGGAGAGCAGGCTGTCGAAAGTCACCCCCAAAATCTTCGGGTGGTTAACCGTCGGAATGGGGGTGCCATCGATATGGATGTTAAGATCCAGCCTGACCTCCTTCGTCCAGGTGGTAAAAAGGGTCGCCGAGGACTTAGCAGGGGACAGCGCTAGGTTTCTGCTAGTGAAGAAATTGGCACGATCAGAGAGATATCCGTTCACTTTCAAACACAGATCATCAATTACATTGCCGGTTGCCATTATCGAGCAATCATCAGCATAGGAGACAATCGTGACTCCCTCTGGCGGTTTAGGGAGCTTGGAGATGTAGTGATTAAACAATAATGGGGACAGGACGCCACCCTGCGGTACCCCTTGTTTAATCCTCCTTGGTTTCGATGTTCTATCTCTAAACCATACCGATGATTGACGACCACACAGGTAATTCGCGGTCCACCGTTTCAGTCCCTGCGGGAGAGTTGATGCTTCCACGTCAGCTAGTAGCGTGGAGTGGCTAACTGTGTTGAAAGCTTTCGACAGGTCCAACGCTACTAGGACGGTTCTCTCGCAGGGGCGGTTTTGGTTAAGACCACGGTTCACCTGTGTGTTTATGGCATTAAGTGCTGTTGTTGTGCTGTGCACTTTCCGGAAGCCATGTTGATGCTTAGCTGACCCAAGGTGGTATGTATAATACGGGAGGAGTAGGGCCTCAAGTGTCTTTACCACAGGTGAAAGCAGGGAAATCTTCCCACTTGTTCCGCTTGTGTTGGTCCACCAGGCTCCGAATCTCCACGTTCAAATCCTGAATGTTCGGATTACGGGGATCGGAGCGGCGAAGGTGGTCGTTCGCTAGAGCGGCCGCTCAGCCGGGAAGTTGGGACGGATCTCGGGGATCCTCCCTGCCGGAATGAAGCGGGCCGCAGCTGACGCAACCACCTTGCGGAACTTATGTTCGCCTTTTCGAACGTCAGTGGGTGTGGGAAGAGACCTGAAGGCATTTTCGGTGTACTCCGCGAACCTGGCCCAGTCAGCCTTTTTAAAGTTGATATAGGTCCGATGGTCCGCGGAGACAAAGTCAGCAGGTCTGTCAATCGATATGATTATAGGTAGGTGGTCTGATGCAAGCGATAGCATAGGTCGCCACGTTATGCCATTTATCAGACCTGCGCTAGCTATCGTTAGGTCAGGCGAGCTGCTGCAACTACCCACAATCCTGGTGGGGGCATCATCATTCATCGTGCAGAATGTCGAATCGTCTATCTGCTCTGCCAAATCATTTCCCCTACGATCAGCTGGTAGGCTTGAATGCCAGAGATCGTGGTGCGCGTTAAAGTCACCAACTACCAATCGGTGTTCACCTCTGAGGAGCGCACCTATGTCAGGGTGATATCCGGGCAGCAGGTGACAGGGGGTATATAAATATTAAATATTTCGAGCTCGACATCGCCTGACCGGACAGCTATTCCTTGACATTCTAAGGTAGTGTCCCTTCGGTCGATGTCTTCTTCAATAAGACGATACTGCACTGTGTGATGGGTGATGAATGCTAAGCCACCACCATTACCTCGCTCGCGATCCTTACGATACACATTGTAGCCGTTGCAACTCAACAGAGTTGAGTTGCTGTGCAGTTTCGTTTCTTGGATCGCAGCTATTGACAGATTATGCCGACTCATAAAGTCGGTTATCTCCTCAATCTTGCCCTGCAGCCCATTGCAGTTCAGCTGATGGAGTCTCGTTTGCCTCGGTAGAGTCGTCGCGGAGAGGGGTGAGGGAAGGGTGATGTTGCCCACCTGGATCCTGCTGACTGACTGATGTCGCATTCCGGTATATCCTAGCCTGACACACGGAACAGACTGTGTGGGGTAGAAGGAGATGCTGGCTACTCCCCACAGCGGGGGAGCGTCCATGTTGTTGTGTGCTCCTGCGAGCCGTAGAGGTTCTGCCGGTGCTAGGCACCGGTACACTAGGTGCAACTAGGGGAGCCGTAGAGGATATGGGCGCCTTAGGGCGCGAACAACATGGGGCCACATAATTTGTGGACCACTCCTTATGGGTCTTAAGGCCTGAGCAGACCTTAAGATGGCTCCATCCGTCGCACGAATTACACCTTACCGAAGTGGAGTTCGGATGGAGCTTTTTCTGGCAAACGCAGCAAAAATAGGTTTCTGGACCAGGGTTAGGCTCGATGCTAGCCCTGATCAGAAGGAGGTGAAGCAACCCTGCTGCAAGGAGTTGCTCCAGGAGAGACAGACAACTTATGGGGTAGGCCGATCTAAACAGGGTTAGATCGCCGAAACAACAGTCCTTGGCCGGGTGAAACCCGGATCATTCCGGTACGTAGAACCGACTGTCGTGGGAATGATTTATTTTGGTCATCGAGTTCGGGTTTCCAAGGTGGCGTAAACTCTTCCTCCAGCTAATTGACATATTTCAACAAAGAAATTGATTCGGATGACAGCTTTTGGGGAATGTTTAGTTATTTGTATAAAGGTTTAGGGGTTTTACGTAGAGGCAGAGGTGGCGTGACACCCGAGACCAACCCCATTAGAAAAGGTACCCCCTCCCCATCTAGCCACTCCACAGACCCCTGGGGACCCACGAACACAATCAGAATCTTAACCCTTGTTTACGACAAAAAAAAGGGGCTCGCCCTCTGTTACTGTTGTGTAGGGCATATAACATTTCTCGAATAAATTAATATTTACGCTGTTAAAAAACGTACGTTTAAAAAAACATGTACACATTTCAACTGGGTTTTTGCTTAGTTTCAGTTTCTTTTGTCTTTTATCCTTCGTTCATACTTCAGAGTTTGACAACTGAGTTCCGTAATTACATGTGAATGTTTTATTAAAAGGTGTAAAAGTAATTTTCAGAGGAATTTTATTTAACAAATTGCTTATTAGTTTTAAGTAAAGCAATAAAAGTATGTATACGGGGAGATTACGATTCCTGGGGCGCCGCGTTTTGACGACTATTTCTTGTAGAACTCGACAAAATAAACACTTTTTCACAAGTAAAAAAAATTGATATCTCGCTTGGTTTTCGAGATACAGCGAGTTGAAATTTGTCGATTTTGGTATACATGGTGCATAATATACGTCGCGTGTAATGCACTTTACGCATGAAATTCTTTGAATTCGTTATTTGTTTTATTTCACTTTTTCCAATTGCCCCTCTTTACGCAGTTCCCATTATTTTTGCGTGCAACACCTTTCTGCGTAGGCGGCCTTCGGCCGCGCTTTAAAAAAATAACCCTGGCCGGTCCAACACGGGCTACGCTGACCACAGTATTTTTGCGTGCAACACCTTCCTGCGTAGGCGGCCTTCGGCCGCGCTTTAAAAAAATAACCCTGGCCGGTTCTACAAGAAATAGTCGTCAAAACGCGGCGCCCCAGGAATCGTAATCTTGCCATGTATACATATGTATGTATGTATGTATGTATATTTGCTTATTTAAGGCATAATAAGAACAATTAATCGACCTTTATTTCTGAAATATGAAAAAAAAATTTATTTCAAACCGAATTTCTTAACTACATACTACATACATATGTAATTATCACATTTAGCAAAAATGTGTTTTAAATAATTGATGCATCCATTTACATGGGTGCGAAAAAAATTTAAGATCACGCATTTGGGCACTATAACCCGAAACCTTTATACAAATAACTAAACCGTACCCTAGATTTTCATTATGTTACTCATATCGAACCAAAACACAACTTACTTAATTTTGAAGGAACATTCTAGACCCTCACCGGTTTCTACCAACAAAAAAATTATGTAACACTTACAAAATGCGCTAAACTTTACTTACTGTGCTTTTGTCTAAGGTCAGTTAAGATTCCAATTACTTATTTAAAGTGTAAACGCCAATTTCTGTACACTAAAACGCGCAGCAAAGAAAAACGCAATAAGTTCTTTAAATCTCAAAGCTAGCAGAACAATCAGAGACCACCACGTTCGAGTCAGTAGTATATCAACCGAAAAGGTGTTTTAGAGCTGCCGCCGCTTAGTAGAAAAACATGAGGTATTTATCGATATTATTGGGCGATATACACAAGCGACGGTGGGCATACATAATGCAAGCCCGAAACGATGTGACCGTTGATGCAACTTGCTGTGTAATCAAGTTAGACGTTTGGTAACAAATCTTCAAACTTCGCTCACAATCTCTCTCTTTAAATCTCATTTTGCAAACAGACTCCCGCACAGTTTTTTTGATGCGTTTACTACGAAATTAAGCACAAAATAGATTAACGTACTACAACGACGCGGTATACGGCTAACCAAAATATTCCAATTTTTTTATCTCTTGTATAACCAAGATACAACAAACCCACAAAGGTTACAATCTCGATCACAAACATCCTCAATCAGCCGTCGGAATTAAAGAATATAGAATTATTAGAAAGCACACCACGTTGCCTTTGCTTTTCTCCTTGATCAACTGGTTAGCGCCTTCTCTTTCGACCAAATCGCCAAAGAACATATAATTACGAGAATGGACAACTGGTTACATTTGCTTTTCTCGTTGTTCAACATGGTAGCGCTTAGTCCTTTTTTATTTATTTATTTTGTTACTATTTAAATTAACATTGTTTTACGTATAAAATTTAATTGTAACGCCTGTTTCTATGCGAATGTGAGTAAAGAAGAAACATGAAAATCGGTTGATTGTCAAAGCGCGAGAAATGATAAAGGGCCGTTTGCATAGAACTTTCGTCGCTTTGTTTGACAGTTCGAACCTTAACAACAAAGCGTGAGGCGTAGAAGGTCAGCTACATTGAACACTTTGACAGTTTCTGCGTTAGTAGTTTGTTATGAGTTGCGATTTGTGTTTGTTCAGAGTGTTTTGTTTAAAGATAGAATAGAAAAATGAATTTTACTGATATGATGGGAGTAGTAGCAGAGAAAGTAGAGTATGAGGAGCTGCAAATTGAAAGTGGAAACTATTCGGCGATGGTCGTTAACAGGGCTGATACGTTTCCAAACTGGGTCGCCACCACACTGTTAAATTTGCATTTTTATGCCACCAAAAATGTTAAATTTAATGTTAGCAGGGAAAAATATAAAGTTTGATGTTAACAAATATGCAAACGAATGAAGATGAGAATAAATAGAAAAACTTAAGAAAGTAACATTGTGCTGATATTCAGAACGAAATAAAGAGTTAAATGTATTTATCAAATTAATGTTTTTAGTTATTTAATTATTATAAATGAGAGTGTGCACATATGTACATAGATACATGTTCGCCAATATATATGTAGTATGAATGTATGCAGGCTAAGAAAATTAATATTTTGTACTTAAAACTTAAAGCAAAATACTGATTCTGAATCAAAAGTAATATTAAAAATAAAATATGAAATAAAAAAAAACTGGCAAAAATATATCTCGGCTTTTTCCCAACTGTGATTTGAACCTAGAAAAAAGGTGTGAAATGAATGATAAAGCCGCGCCTATACCAGCAGCGCCACAGCACACACTATTTTGGCGCGTCTAATTCACTACTTAATCGTGAACTTCTTACACTACATTATAAAGTATTTTATATTTCTAACATTAGATGTTAAATTCAACATCCTTCAATCTGAGACAATTCTTCTATTGGTTTGCCAATAATATTAACAAATTTTTAGAAAATTCTAAATATCAGCAATAGTTTTTCAGCTCAAGGCAAGTTTTTTGTAATTGTAAAGGATTGATACATATGTACATACATATATAATATGAAAATTCCATATAATTCAATGTTCATATTTGTTATATTATTTATACTATTATAACTATAACTTATAAGTTTGGTTCCAATTTAATATTTGATCTATTTTCTGGGGTTAATTTCGTTTTTCTGTAGATGCGAAATAATATGCGATCTTTATACATATGTACATATATTACAAATTTGTTCGTTTTATCAAAAATTTGTCTTGGCAAAAAATATTCACGGGAAACTGAATCAAGTAGCGATTAAGTTTAAGCAAATCAATTGTATTCTGTTGTGCAGTTGCTTCAGGATGCGCGGCAGTATTCTTCATGCTTTCGTTTTGCGCGAGTTCGGAACCAAGCCACGGGCTTCTGGCTTAAAATTTGGGTTGGGTTTTTATTTTTTTTGCAAATTCTTGCACTAGCATACATACATAAATACATAAGTATGTACATACATATATACATATGCAAGTTGATATATACTACCAGAGAATCCTACATAAGTACATAACTACATTTGAATGTACAGTCACAAAAAACTAAAATATCATCAAGTATACAATCATATATGCACACATCTATGTATATGTATTCATATCTATGTACATATGTTCATATACATATCTAAATACATAAATTCATATGCATCCATGTACATACATACACACATACATACTCGTATCTATGTACTTATGTAAGCGCATGTGAATAAATTCAACCTTGACCTACCCTAAATCAAAATCAAATCACAGCGCAAACACAACCGCAGCTGCATTTGTGCCTGCGCCGGCGCCAAATGTTCTAAAATATCTGAAACTACATACAAAAACAAAAAATTCATTCATAAATGCGTGCGCGTATTCGTGCAAACAAATGTCGTTCATTCATAAGCGCAATAATTTCATCTCCCCGCGTACGAAAATGCTCCCCTCAACGATCTTTTTCGCGACGAACACAAAAATGCTAAAATCTTCAATTTTACAAACCATCGACGGTCATTGAAAATTTCAACACTGCAATATCAGACAATAATGCAATTTGCCAACGTAGTCTGACAAATTGCTGGCATTCTAGAATATTCTAGAACATTCTAGAACTTTTGTCCAAATGCGCATCAATTCATTTGCGTACACGTGCACGCGCAATTGGCGAATCGACACAAAAATTGCCGAAAAACAGAAAAGAATATTATTTTGCTTACCGTTCCCTTTCCCTTTCAACCCTTCTCTTATCCACAATTGTTGCTTAACTCCTTTTCCGTCTCTACTTGCCCCGCTGACAATCAAAAAAACAGATTTTTTCTCGGGTTACTACTTTTTCTTCTTTGTTTCATTTTTAGTTGGATTCGTAAATTGTTCTTCTTCTTTGCGTACACATTGCTATGATTTGCACAATTAGCCGTTTAAGCGGACGCAATGAAATGTCTGATGTGGCTTAGCGCGTATAGTCGCCTGCCACATTATCATATTGCATGTTTATGTTTTAGCTTTTGCCCAATAGTTCGAATCCTAGCTTTTTTGTGCCATGTCTAATTTTTATGCATGTTAAATAGCTGTGGGGAAACCCAGTTTGGAAACGTTTCAGACAACATTTTTTGCAGTCCACAAATTTGCAGCTTCTCCTACTCTACGTTCTCTGGTAGTAGTAGTTATGCTACTAATGTTTGAAATTCGCGAGTGTCTGTAGTGTGTATACGCACGCCAAAATAAAAATAAAATGGAAATGATAACAGCTGATTGGCAAAGCGTACAAAAGTTGAGAGTTGCCCATGATTTTGCTTCGCTTTGCTTTGCTCTACTTTTCTCGCCTTGTATTTAGCAGGACTCATATAACATCATGTATTGAACTTATCTGTCAAAGCAAAAGTCTTATGTGAACGGCCCGTAAGAGTTGGCAAGCTTTCATCTACTCTTTGGCGTCGGCGTTGGTTAGACTTGGTTCAGACGGGGAAACTTTTGTTGCTTATTATCGGCGATTTCCCTTTTGGTGTTGCTCGTCGCGTTCACACAGAGCAACTCTGTTCAGGCAATTTTCTGGCATTTCATTTTATATCATTTTCGCAAATTTCTGTACGCTTCGCTTAAGCGGCATTTACACATTCTGATAAATTTTGTGATTATTAGTAAAAGGTGAGTTGAAAAATGAAATTTTAACATAATTTACGTTAATATGTATTGTATATGCATAGCACGAGCAACTCGGTGCCCTTCCCCTTTCCCCGTCCCTCTCTCCTACAAGTAACGAGTTGCCGCGACAAAAGTTTACCTGTCTGAACGCTGTCTTATGAGGGAAACTTCGTATAGTTGTATGTATCAGAGATCGGCATGCGCTGCTGTTTCTCTGACTTTAAGCCTACTTACATTAAAAGAAGTGGATGACTGAACGCCAGCGCAAAGCATGCAGTGCAAGCGCACACCACCACCGCATGTGACGATCAATTTAAGCCTGCATATACATATTGACTTCGCCAAAGAAGTGTTTCAAGTGTTACGCACGAGACAAGCAGACACTTTGTTTGACTTGTTGCCGAAGGCATAAGACACTGCGTTTAGCTTATTGCCGAGCATGACACTTTATTTGACTGTTTTTTACTGTAACAACAATTCAACGACACTTGACTGGCACGCTTATTTCATAATTTCAGTTATTCTGTTGCGCTCGGTTTGTTTACACGGAATTGAAAACTTGGCAGTTTTGTTTAATATAACTTTGTAACTTAATAAGCAGTAAGTAATATAATGATATTATTCTGTAGTGTATATTGTATGTATGTATGTGTTCACGAAATAAATGAGTTATTTTATGTATGGATATGTGTTTTTCTATAGATTTTATATAATGTCCGATACACAAGCTTTTATCACTGAACAAATTGCGAATGATGTTTACACCTTATCACTGCAACACAAGGGAAGAAGTTTCATTTGGAATATATTGTCAGAGGTTTTGAAAACAGATGGTACCAGAGTGGATGGTATACTGCCGCAAATGCCGCAAAGTTCTTAAATGTAATAAAAATTACAGATTTTTTCTCGGGTTACTACTTTTTCTTCTTTGTTTCATTTTTAGTTGGATTCGTAAATTGTTCTTCTTCTTTGCGTACACATTGCTATGATTTGCACAATTAGCCGTTTAAGCGGACGCAATGAAATGTCTGATGTGGCTTAGCGCGTATAGTCGCCTGCCACATTATCATATTGCATGTTTATGTTTTAGCTTTTGCCCAATAGTTCGAATCCTAGCTTTTTTGCGCCATGTCTAATTTTTATGCATGTTAAATAGCTGTGGGGAAACCCAGTTTGGAAACGTTTCAGACAACATTTTTTGCAGTCCACAAATTTGCAGCTTCTCCTACTCTACGTTCTCTGGTAGTAGTAGTTATGCTACTAATGTTTGAAATTCGCGAGTGTCTGTAGTGTGTATACGCACGCCAAAATAAAAATAAAATGGAAATGATAACAGCTGATTGGCAAAGCGTACAAAAGTTGAGAGTTGCCCATGATTTTGCTTCGCTTTGCTTTGCTCTACTTTTCTCGCCTTGTATTTAGCAGGACTCATATAACATCATGTATTGAACTTATCTGTCAAAGCGAAAGTCTGAAGCAAAGCAAGCAAAAGTCTTATGTGAACGGCCCTTAAGAGTTGGCAAGCTTTCATCTACTCTTGGGCGTCGGCGTTGGTTAGACTAGGTTCAGACGGGGAAACTTTTGTTGCTTATCGGCGATTTCCCTTTTGGTGTTGCTCGTCGCGTTCACACAGAGCAACTCTGTTCAGGCAATTTTCTGGCATTTCATTTTATATCATTTTCGCAAATTTCTGTACGCTTCGCTTAAGCGGCATTTACACATTCTGATAAATTTTGTGATTATTAGTAAAAGGTGAGTTGAAAAATGAAATTTTAACATAATTTACGTTAATATGTATTGTATATGCATAGCACGAGCAACTCGGTGCCCTTCCCCTTTCCCCGTCCCTCTCTCCTACAAGTAACGAGTTGCCGCGACAAAAGTTTACCTGTCTGAACGCTGTCTTATGAGAGAAACTTCGTATAGTTGTATGTATCAGAGATCGGCATGCGCTGCTGTTTCTCTGACTTTAAGCCTACTTACATTAAAAGAAGTGGATGACTGAACGCCAGCGCAAAGCATGCAGTGCAAGCGCACACCACCACCGCATGTGACGATCAATTTAAGCCTGCATATACATATTGACTTCGGCAAAGAAGTGTTTCAAGTGTTACGCACGAGACAAGCAGACACTTTGTTTGACTTGTTGCCGAAGGCATAAGACACTGCGTTTAGCTTATTGCCGAGCATGACACTTTATTTGACTGTTTTTTACTGTAACAACAATTCAACGACACTTGACTGGCACGCTTGTTTCAGAATTTCAGTTATTCTGTTGCGCTCGGTTTGTTTACACGGAATTGAAAACTTGGCAGTTTTGTTTAATATAACTTTGTAACTTAATAAGCAGTAAGTAATATAATGATATTATTCTGTAGTGTATATTGTATGTATGTATGTGTTCACGAAATAAATGAGTTATTTTATGTATGGATATGTGTTTTTCTATAGATTTTATATAATGTCCGATACACAAGCTTTTATCACTGAACAAATTGCGCGAATGGTGTTTACACCTTATCACTGCAACACAAGGGAAGAAGTTTCATTTGGAATATATTGTCAGAGGTTTTGAAAACAGATGGTACCAGAGTGGATGGTATACTGCCGCAAATGCCGCAAAGTTCTTAAATGTAATAAAAATTACACATCCAACCTAAATCGGCATCCTTGTTGCCAAGCCATCAAACATGCAGCAGTTTTAAAAACTGTAACAGAAGAAGACAAAAAAAAAGCTATTGATGCATGCGCAGAATGGGTTACTGAAGATTGTAGGCCATTTTATGCTATCAGTGGCTCAGGCTTCGCAAAGTTAGTCAAGTTTTTTATAAAGATAGGTGCAACCTATGGGGAAAATGTAGACATAAAAGACTTGCTGCCAGATCCAACAACAGTTTCGCGCAAGGTACAAAAGTCAGCATATGAAATAAAGGAACCGATTAAGAGTGAAATACGCGACGTTGTAAAAAGTGGATGTGCTTCTGTTACACTAGATATGTGGTCAGACAACTATGTAAAAAGAAATTTTTTAGGAGTCACGTTGCACTACCACCACGATTTTAAACTTGTTGATGTCACTTTAGGATTGAAATCAATGGATTTTGAGAGATCAACCGGTGACAATATTTTAAAGAAGTTAAAAATAATGTTTAGTCAGTTCGGTGTGCAAAATATGAATGCTATAAAATTCGTAACAGATAGAGGTTCGAATATGGTTAAAGCATTGGAGAACTACACACGCATTAGTTGTAGTAGCCATTTATTAGCAAATGTGTTAGATAAATCATTTGACGAAACTACTGAGCTCACTGAAATATTAGAGTCGTGCAAGAAGCTCGTAAAATATTTTAAAAAAGCAAATTTGCAGAACAGGCTTACAACTTCTCTCAAAAGTCCATGCCCAACCCGGTGGAATTCCAATTACGCCATGATAAAATCAATCGTTGATAACTGGTTTATTATAAATGAATAGCTAAATGAGAAAGAAGGAAGGCAGCGCCTTTTACACATAAATATTTCGACACTGAAAGTCTTACTTGAATTGTGTAAGAACATTGAAATTATTTTCAAAAAGTTGCAAACTTGCAACTCACCCTCTTTGTGTTTTGAAAGAAAAAATAATTCAAAATGTAGACGATATTTGGGTGAAGAATTTGACTTTGTGGCATAAGGCTGCATTCTTTTTATATACGCCAGCTGTAAATATGCAATGTAACGATCTCCGCGATATTAAAAATTTTTGCATATGTCGCATTCAAGAATTAGAATGTACTGCAGCAGATTCTTTCCAATCAATACCACTGGCTAATATTACTTCTGATTCCGAAAGCCCTGGTCCACAGTTGTCTGCGCCAGTTTCGCGAAATTCATCTAATAACTTAGCAAGTTTTTCAACAGCAACTAGAACGACTCCATGACCCTATCCCAATCAAGATATTCAGTTCTTTCTACCAAGTTTGTTAGAAGACTCAGCACCGACAGCATCAGAAACTCCTGAAGAAGAAGTGGAACGGTATAGCCAGGAAAAAGTTAAAATTACGGGAGATTTTGACTTATTTGAATGGTGGACAAATAATTCCAAAAACTATCCTCGTTTATCAAAATTAGCTCTTCAAATTCATTCAACTCCTGCTAGCAGTGCAGCGGCTGAACGAGCTTTTTCAATGGCTGGCAATATTATAACTGAGAAGCGAAGCCGACTAGCGCCAAATGCAGTCGATAGTTTATTATTTTTACATTCCTATTATAAAAATTTCAACAAATAATTGTGATATGTCAACACTCCGTTGAAAATTATAAACGCACCACATATTGATAAATGTTCTCTAATTTACTTTTATTGAATTTAATTTCTGCGTAATTTTCAATTTGAATAGACTTTATTCTTTAACCAAACCCATATGAGCCAAAGTTCTAAAGTTTATTTTAAATAGTTTGTAGTTTTCATGAAAATTAGTTAAATCATTCTAAATTTTTAATAAAGTTTAGAACTTTGGCTCATATGGGGTTTGTTAAAGAATAAAGTATATTTAAATTGAAAATTACGCAGAAATTAAATTAAATAAAAGTAAATTAGAGAACATTTATCAAAATGTGGTGCGTTTATAATTTGCTAAGGAGTATATTATAAATAAAAGGCAAAAGTACAAGACTGCAAATTGTATTTTTTTCTAGTTAATAGGTAAATATGTAATTATGTAGCATATGCAACCATCGTTCAATTGCGTTCCTCTGTTAGCGCCAAAAGCATGTTGTTGGTAGTTAAATAAAGTGTCATGCCTTCGGCAATAAGCTAAACGCAGTGTCTTATGCCTTCGGCAACAAGTCAAACAAAGTGTCTGCTTGTTTCGTGCGTAACACTTGAAACACTTCTTTGCCGAAGTCAATATGTTATGCGCACTCCTCGCTTTGCGCTTGTGTTCTTTCATCCACTTCTTTCTCTTTAGCATCACACGTATCAGTCAATGCAGTGTTCAGTCGCAGAAGCAAGAAGTATTGACTAAGTGTACAATAATTGCGGCCACCGCATGCAGATCTCTGGTATGTATTCATCTTAGTTGTGCCAAAGCGAAACACGCTTTCTATCTAGCATATATGTATATTCCTTGGAAAATTACATTAAGGCTACTCGTTCAAATTTCTTTTTACAACTTTCAATGCACTCTCACATTTTCACTAAAGCCCAATTTCAGATGAGTTATTCAAATATAGATTGCTTAGATTGATTAACTTCACAATTTAATGTTTACAGTACATACATATGTATGTATGTAAACTGTAGTTAGAAGAATACAACCTTGCTCGATTCCAAGCGACGGCTGATTACTCCAAGCTGAATATAAATACAGTACTCCTTCGATTTTTGCAACACCCGATTTGCGCACATCTCGGTTACGCAACTTTGGATCGAAATTTCCACTCTTTAATTTTTAAGAGATTAACTATGAAATCAGGCTGCAATAGGTGATGAACTTAAAATGTCTGTGTGTTAAATAGTTGTTTTGCAAACCCAGACAGTACTGTATAAACAATCCAATAAAGCAGACAACTTCAAGATGTAAAATTAAACAAGAGTCTCCGCAGGGTGGGGCCGTCCCTCCGCTATTGTTTGACTTCTGTTTATCGAAACTCCGTCCGAAGGAGTTTCTTTGGTCCCGTATACAGGTGGCTACACTATTATGGCGTCGCACAGTGTAACTTTTCAAAATTTTATCATGCCAAAAGTGAAAAAATAATGGCCGTGAATTGCAATCACTTTTATAACTCATAATACAAAAATATTTCACTGTTAGGAATATGAAATTAAACCAACAATAATTACAATAATAACCGTTAGAAAAATTGTATTCCGGTGACGAGTGCTGAAACTCAATTCATAGTTTGTAATTGTTGATCAGCTAAGCGATATTGTAATATATTTTTACATTAATATTTCTGCATAAAGCTTTTTGGTTTTATTTACCTTGCTACTTTGTATGTAAACTTTGTATGTAAGTCTGGAAGCAGAATTATTATCTTCCTAATTTTTATTTATTAAAATAGGCAGGCGCTAAAAATAACGTGATTTCAGAAAGTTGTCTTTTTTCAATGGAGTGAGTATAACCAAATTAATTTTTAACGCTTTTATTTTCCGATTTTGCTATCAGTTTTTGCTCGAATTCTTTTTATCACGAATCAAACCTGGCAGTTTCACGAATTATACTTTTCATTTTGCTACTGCCTTAGCTCATCGTTGTATTTTGGAAGTGGGGGAAAAATGGGAGGAAATTAATTTAATTTTCTAAAGTAGTAAATATATTATATGTAAAATTTCTTTCTCATGATAAATTCAGTTCTCGTCCGGTATCAGGACCCAGGACCTTTCGTAATAATGAAATTTCGGTTAAGCGAGTCATACAAATTATCTCATTGATGTTGTTATATTACGAACGCAAACGATTTTAATTATGGGATATAACGAACGCTATTTATATTTTTAGCATAAACTTCGTGTTCTTTGAAAATCAAAGCTCTGACTTGGGTAGTATCAAACAATGTTGAAAAACTCTTGGTATTCCAAAGTTTCAAACTTAATACAAAAACAAAATTTTTAGAGATTTTCGAGTATCCAGTTTTGAATACCATTCCATTTTGTAAAGTGCAAGTTTCAAATTTAAATTTCCTTTGATTTTTGATGATTTTTCTCCCGGGCGTTGTTGCACATTTTCTTCTAAACAACGCCTTTATGAAATGACATTTTATATGAAAGAAAAATGTTTCTAAGCATTCTGCTTAAAAGTAATGAAAATTCGTTGACATTTGTTTTAAATTTTTTGAATTTTTGTGAGTTTTGTGTAAAGTTTGAAATATTGTTTTATATTTTTAATGTTACTTAATGAAGTATATTCTGCAAAAAATTAATAAAAAATTCATGAAAAACGTTGTGAATATTTAGAAAAATATCCCTGTCAGACTATGCGTCAGGTCGATATATATATATATTTAGAGGTTTGCATTTCGACCGTTGAGATCCATCATGCCCTCAGCTCTTTACAGTACCTCGTCTAATCCCAACACCTTTAGTAAGTCTATTATGATAGTGGGTGGCAACGAGCGTACATGTTCCTTCGCTAGGCTATGTGTACCCAGGTATCTTTGCCGTCTTCTCGAGATAGCGTCACACTCAAAAAACAGGTACATCGGGGTATCCGAGACCGAGTCGCACAAGCCACAGGACTCATTCGACCATATTTCGAGTTTGTGCATATGAGGCTAGAGCCTTGAGTGCTGCATGGCTGTCGCTCAGAATGACTATTCATTCATTGCGGTAGTTCCTCCTTTGATTGACCTCTGCACATAACAGGATTACGTACACCTCCGCGTGGAAGATGCTTGGAGCCCTTCCCATCGGTACCGGCATGTGTATCTAGGACCAAAGACCCCAAAGTTATGCAAAAAGAAGCAGTCGCTCAAATTTTGGACACAAATTCTACTAGAGAAATGAAGGTGGAGACAAATTTTGAAAATAGTGATGTATATATATATAAATATATCTGTTTTCTTTTAGTTATGTGTTTAAATACCTATTTTAACACGCTTAAACGAGAGGAAGAAATTACGGAAGACTTAACCCTAGTCACAGCCACTTTTGAACTACTTAAAATTTCCACATCCGTAGTCGCACAATAAATTATGGATACGCTTACGTTTGTGCGCTGCTCGAAAATACTCCCGAGTATATCCCAGTGAGAGCATATTATTTTCAAATGATCCACCACATTTTGCTAATCTCCGCTAGCGATTAGTCCAGAGCTATTACCTCTAATTAACTGTCCAACATACATACATAGCTCCCCTTCAAATGCCTCAGTTTGCATTTTAACGATACCCATTCAATTAGCTGTAATCTGTAGTGCGATTCACTTATTTTAAAGATATTTGATTGGTTAACTCAACTTAACCAACATTTTAACGACCCTGCTATTCAGCAGCCATTTTTTAACGATTTTCGCCGAATCAGCTGTTTATGTCAGCTAGTCGATTACCAAAAACTAGACGATAACAAATTTGATCGAGAAAAGAGAAATTCGTGATTTCAACTTAAATAAACGATAAATTCAAAATTCGGTGCTTTGTTTTCTTGTAATTAAAAAAGGAACATTAAATAATGGCATATGATTTATCACGTAGTGACGAAGAAGTAATCGCTCCAACAGTGGATCGACGTTTACTCCGAGATGTGGACAATCCCTTTCATTTGAATGCAATAGAATTTTAAAAGCTGCATCGGTTAACTCCAGACTTGGCTGAGTACGTAACTTATCAGCTTGACAACCAAATAAGAAGCTCCAGAATAACAACAATATCAACTGAGAAACAGGTAGCTCGTGTAATCTTTAAGCCTGTATGCAATTTTAAATTTTGCTTTTATATTGGTATGTAGGCTCTAGCGGCTTTAAGATTCTTTGCAACTGGTTGCTATCAACGACCTGTAGGTGAACAATGGGGAATATCCATGAGCCAGTCATCCGTAAGCCGTAGCATTCATCGGGTAACGGATGCAATCAACGATACATTGTTTCACCAGAAAGCGAGGTTTCCTATGACCCAAGTGAAGCGCCAAGTAGCTAAAGAAATCTTTGCTTCAGCGTCGTGTCCCTTTGTGGGGGGCACTATTGGGGCCATCGATTGTACTTATATTTCAATTTTGGCGCCAAAAAATTATGAGGAGGCTTATGCCAACCACCATAGGTAGGTAGGTTGGAGTGGCAGCCGCCTACAGCGGCTCACTTAGGCCAATATTAGGAGACCCATTGTGTTACCACAAGGAAAAATTTGTACCATCCAAAAGGAAAAATTACCCCTCACCAAACCATTTTGCCTCGCTGATGAACTTCAACAGACAATTTACCTCGGTGCTTGAAACCTCACTAAGGTCATCCAAAAACGGTGATCCCAGATTCTGCTTTTATACCGTGCAGGGCACTTACACAGTAAATGCAAGGTCGTTTCCACCTCCTCGTCGTTCTTGCAGCTCCTACAGCATCTTCGGAAGGGTACTCCCAACCTTTCAGCATGTTTCCCTATCAGACAGTGCCCTATTAGAGCCCCGATGACGTTGGAAATGTTTTCCCTACTTAGAGAGAGAACGCTGCGCGACCGTTTCCGATCCCATTTAGGCCACATCTGCCTTGAGGTTCGACAGGTCGTATTTTGCCTCCATCTATTGTCAGCTTGCTTATAAGTACAATCTCTGAGTAGCAGTTTGCAAGTGGCAAACGGCATACCAATGAGTTCTTTATCTTGAAGAATCTGCTTGGTCGTACCTTGTCTTGCAAGTTCGTCTGCCATGCAGTTTCCCTCTATGTCCCGGTGACCAGGGACCCAAATGAGGTACAGTCTGTTCTGATTGGCCATCTCCTGCAGAGATAAGCGGCAGTCCAGCGCGATGTTAGAGTTAAAAGTGATAGCTGAGACCTCAGCCTGGAAGACGCTGCAGTGATCTAGTAACCTAAAGGAAATTTGCAGGAGAGGGTTTCGTGAGAAAACGCCTCCTCCTACCTTATTATCGAGTTTCGAGCCATCTGTATAGATGACAATGCTATCAGGTGGAGTATGAAACTCAAGTTTCCACTCCTCCCTGCTTGGAACACGTGTAATAAAATTACTTTCAGAAACCGATGTATAGGCGCACCGATCCGTGCTGCTCGGAATAGAGCTGAACTTATTCAAAATACAAGAGTGCCCTTGGCTTTCAGGGAGCCACTGGGATGTCTCTCTTAGTCGCAAAGCAGTCATCGCTGCCAATTGTTGTCCAACCAAATCTAAAGGAATAAGGTCTAAAATGACGTTCAAGGCCTCATTTGGAGTGGTTCTGAGCGCCCCACTTATGCAGATCATACTAGATCTTTGCACCTTGGTGAGTAGTCTAAGGTTAACCTCTTTTTCTAATGCAGGCCACCACACGATCACCCCATATAGGAGTATTGGTCTGACGACCGCTGTGAAAATCCATCGACAGATCCGGGGATTAAGACCCCATTTCTTGCCTATGGCTCTCTTACATGTGTAGAGGGCTACGGAAGCCTTCTCATAACGTTGGACTAGATTCTCCTTCCAGCTCAACTTCCTATCTAAAATAACGCCTAGAAATTTGGCACTTGTAGAAAGACTTGACCGGGTACCGTTTAGTACCGGTGGAGTCACCGAAGGCACTTTATACCTTCTCGTGAAAAATACAAGTTCCACCTTACTTGAGCTGACCCTAAGCCCGCAGTGGGTGGACTACTTGGATATCTCCCGAAGCGCTCGTTGCATCAGCTCGCATAATGTCTGCCGAAACTTTCCCCTGAGTGCAATCGCGACGTCATCAGCGTACGCGACGACTTTTGCGCCACCCCATGCCGTATCTCGCAGTAGCGTATTTACGGTGAGGTTCCATAGGAGTGGGGATAGGACGCCTCCTTGTGGCGTCCCCCTCGACACGTGCCGTGACAATTCGCTCGCACCCAGCTTAGCCCTTACTACTCTGCAACAGAGTAGCTGACCGATAAAGTCAACCAGTGAGTGTTCAACCCCTAGATCCCTAACGGCGCCAGTTATAGCTTCTGGAAATACGTTATTAAAGGCGCCTTCCATGCCCAGGAAGGCTACAAGACAGAATTCCTTGACGCTGAGAGACTTCTCAATATAGCCGACCAAGATATGGAGTGCAGTCTCAGTAGATTTGCCTTTGCGGTAGGCATGTTGGTCATTAGACAGTAGTCGACTGTCGATGGTATCGGACAGGTAGCTACTAATAATTCTTTCAAGTGCCTTAAGAGCAAAGGATGATAGACTGATAGGCCTAAGATCCTTTGGATTAGTGTGTGAGGCCTTACCGGCTTTAGGAATAAAGACAGCCGTGACATTTTTCCAGGCCAACGGTATGTGATTTATTATTATTATTATTATTATTATTATTATTATTTATTTTAAGTCTATGATTACAAAAAATCTTACAGACTAGAAGTGTAGACTTAATGATAATTAACCTACTGACTAATACATGTATATGTGTTTTATTATACATAGAAAGAACGAATCTTAGACACAAACAGAGATCTTAACATAGCAAAATCGAGATCCAGGCTACTATAGATTTTATTTAGCTCACTAAGTGCTCGAGTAATAGGGGCAAAATTAAAGTAGTTAGATTTCAATACGGTAACATGAAAAGGATAGTAGTGCCGGAGCATCCTATTAGGTACATTGAAGCCAATCTGCTCAAGAAGTGTAGGGCAGTCAATTAAACCATTAATGACATCATAGATGAACACTAAAGCCTGAATGGTTCTCCTATTCGCAAGGGATTTCAAATCTATGAGCAGACAGCGGGCACTATAAGATGGGACGGGCTCACTAAAATGAAGCGGTTGAAGAGCAAAACGAATAAAATTCCGTTGAACTCGCTCAATTCTATTAGAGTGTGAATTGTAAAATGGATTCCAAATTATTGACGCGTACTCCAGTTTTGAACGGACTAATGAGTTAAATAGCGACTTTCTAGTGTAGGGATCCCGAAAGTCTTTCGCGTATCGCTTTAAGAATGCTAAATTAGAGTAAGCCTTAGGAATCACACAGTTTACATGGTTGATAAAAGTAAACCCCGAATCAAATAAGACTCCTAAATCCAAAAATTCCTTTACTGTGGCAAGTTCGAAATTTAAGACCGAGTAATTTGAGAGGATAGGATTATAAGATTTCGAGAGAGTCATGTGAAAACATTTTTTAATATTGAGCGAAAGTTTATTTCTTATGCTCCACTCAGATAAGCTATTTAAATCAGTTTGCAGTGAAGAAACATCGGACAGACACGTAATCTTTCTGTAAAGCTTCAGATCATCCGCGTAAAGTAAAAATTGGGACTGTTTAAAACAGGAACCAATATCATTAACAAAGAGAACAAATAAGATTGGACCTAAGATACTACCTTGGGGCACGCCTGAAGTAGCCACAAATGGGTACGATTTAGTGTTCTCAATTTCTACAAAAGAAAGTCTGTTGGAAAGATATGAACGGAGCCATGCTAGAAATGATGAATAGAAACCTATACGTTCTAGCTTATGTACTAAAATATTGTGTGTGACCGTGTCAAAGGCTTTAGAAAAATCGGTGTAAATGGTATCCACCTGATGCCCACTCTTAAATGCTGAAACGCAATACTCGGAGTAAACTGCCAAGTTCGTAACGGTTGAGCGTCCACAGACAAAACCATGTTGACGCGGATCAATTGTTTCTTTTATTGCAAATGCTAGTTTTTCCTTAACCACTTTTTCAAAAAGTTTTGAAATACTAGTAAGTTTAGAAATTGGCCTGTAATTTCTAACGTCATTTTTGTTACCAGATTTAAAGATTGGAGTAATTGAAGTAATTTTCCACCTATCAATAAAAACACCAGACGACAAAGAAAGATTAATGATGAATGTTAATGGCATACAGAGTGAGTAATTACATTTCTTAAGAAAAAAAGATGAGAGCCCATCAAGGTCACTTTTCAGTGAAGATTCTAGGGAAGCGATGCCTTTGATGACGTCTAGTTGTGTCACAGACATAGCCCCGAAGTCTATTGGCTGTGATCCACCTGCAAAAGCTGACTTATCAAAGTCAAGGGAATTTATAACAAAGTTAGATTTGAAATAGTCAGCAAAGAGATTTACTGAGTCCGATAAGCTAGCAGAACATTTGTCATTGAAGTTCATACAAACTGGGATATTTGAGCACCCTTTCTTTGACCTAATATAATACCAGAAGGCCTTGGGGTTAACTTTGAGCTCATCTTCATAACGAGATATATATTTATTATACAAATATTTATCAAGTTCATTAAATTCATTCATAAACCTGATATATTTATCATTATAGATGTCATTATTGGTAGCTTTGAATAATTTAAAATATTTGTTTCTCTTGTTTTTTAGACTCTTCAATTTTTTATTATACCAGGGTAGCTTATGCAATCGCTTAGGAAGTAAGGAAAGATTATTGTTTAAAATTTCATAAATGTTAACTAAAAAAGCATCATAGCATTCAGTGGCATTTTTTAAATGAAAAACAGCAGTCCAATCGACTTCTGAGATGATTGAGTTTAAGGCATCAAAATTTGCGATACGAAAGTTAAACGGACGCGGACCACTATTACTAGTGGGAATAAAATCACAAAATTGAAGTGACAAAGTTAGGGGAATATGATGCATATCAGATTTGCAGATGGGAATAGAGCATTTATCTAACTGACAAATCAAATTCTCATCAACGAAAATGAGATCCAGGATATTACCAAGCATATTATTAAAATAATTGATTTGGGTAAGATTGGCACTAAATAGGCTATCTAAAAAGTTAATTTCATATGAATGCCTTACATTAGAAGGAGTAAGAACATTATTATTTAGCAAATTAGACCAGGCTATCTTATTCAGATTGAAATCACCTAAAATGCAGAAATTGCTGATTATATTCTTATCACAGATGTCAAAAAGATTATTGACATGAGCGGCATATAAAGATTCTGAGCTACTTGGTGGAATATAGGACACACAAATAATCAATTTACCAAAGGTACCAAAAATACAGACACAGAGCTGGTCAAGTAAAGAGTCATCATCCATAAGTTGGACGACTGAAGATCTTAGGGTACGCTTGATTGCAATAAGGACACCTCCACCTCTATTGCAACCTGTTTTAACTGAATCTCGATCCTTGCGGTATGTTTGAAATAAAACGGGGTCAAAAAATTCCGCATCAAAAAAATCCTTATTGAGCCAGGTTTCAACTAAGACATACAAATCGAATTCACATCGCGAGGTGAATAAAAATACTTCTCTCGCTTTTGTTCGCATACCCGAGATATTTTGATAATAGAGTCTTAAATTTAAATTATTAGATTTCATAGTATAAGAATTAAAACTAGAATTAAAACTATGATCCGTTCTGATCCTTTGGAAAAAAGCGAAAGGGCCGTACATTTATACCAGCCGGCCAAAGATTAGGATCCAAAAGTTTATTATAGAAGGCGAGTGGAACGCCAAGCTTAAAATTTATGTGCTGAATATCATCAGGAGAAGTTTCTTTCTTAATAAGTTTGAAGCAGGATAAAAAATTACTCGCAATGCCGGAGTGCTTTTCAACGTATGATTTTATATTTTCAACGGACACTGACGGTTTAAATGAAGATAAGTGAACCCACCTCTTTTTAACAATAACATCCAGCTCAGTAGATACATTCTGTCCGGCTACATTTTTCCGCTTAGAAAATTTCTTGTTGGGCACAGTAACCACGTTGGTGGGATCGCAAGCAATGCCAATAACAACGTTGTTGTTAAGAGAGTTCGATTCGACAGCAGTATGAGTATTAGCGCTGCATAAAACATTGGAAGCAGCAGCAGCATCACGCACACCCACAGTGGGACTAGTATTGCGATGATGAGAAAGCGAAGTAGATGAAGAATGAGCAACATTAGAGAGCGAAGCAGCGGCAGAGGCGGCGCAGTCGCGGATCGCTGACAGCGTAGGCACGTCAGCCGATGGTGGCGCAGAGGACGGTGCTGAGGAATTTTTTTCGAGCGCCGTATTATTAGCATAAACAGTAGTACAAGTGGCGTTAGAAGCAACAACCGATGAGTACGTAGGTAAAGTAACATGAGAGGATAATACTTGAGTGTTATTAGCTGCACTTATGTTGTTATTGGGCACAATATCACTGCTTGTGACCAAAGCAGCTTTAACGAAAGCATGTAAATCTTTGACCTCCGCAGTAAGTAGAGCAATTTCTTCGTCTTTTTTGATTATACATCCCTGCATTGAGAGAATATCTTTGTGCATCATGCCCAATTTTTTCTGCATATTGTTGTTATCACCATGCAAAGTGGAGATAATATTGACCAAGCGTGAGTTCTCAGCACAGAGAGAATCAATCGATTTGCAAATAGACGCCAACGAGAATTGTTGTTTATTGCCAATGGCATTTGCTGAGCCAGTCGGCTTTAGAAGAGCAGGAGAATTTGACTTGCTTGCATTACCAGATGATGAATTCTCGATGTTTGAGGCTTCGGCAGCAGGTAGTGCATTCTCCTCAACAGCGGGTGGAGGAGGCGAGCGGATTGAGTTTCGACGAGCAGTAGCGCACACTTTGCAAAAATAACTCTTATTCTCACTGAGCATGAACTCAACATCTGACGGCAAAATACCAACACAATCCGTATGGAAAAAATTCTTGCACTTTGCGCATTGAACTTTGGACTGCGCGCGGTCCACTTTTTGTCCACAGATACAAGGCATTGAAAATTCAATTATTATATATGTATATTTGAAAATAGATAAAGAGTCACTGTCTCACAAAATTTTATTTTGTTTTTTAGTATTTTGCATATTTATTTATTAAATCTCTGCCTATAAATCCATAATTTTACACTTCAGAGCAATTCAAACACGTTCTTCACTGAGCGGCGTTGCACCTAGACCTAGATTTAGTTTGAAACAGGCCCTGAAAATAGTAGAGAGCCATTTTGCAGAGAGCTCCAGTGTCTTAATTAGCTGGGCAGGTATTATCCCATCCGGCCCAGCAGATTTGTATGGTTTAAAGCTTTGGATAGCCCATTTAACCTTTTCTTCCGAAACCGGTATGTTAACGGGGTTGGAGGAGATGAACATAGGAGTTCCTTCCTCCGCAGTTGTACTACCAGGGAAATGGGTATCTAATAGCAATTCAAGAACCGTCTTGCTTTTGCAAGAAACCTATCGGGTTAGGGGATCCTGAGAGAATCTTCCTTAGCCTGGCTGTCTCGGAAGCACCCTCGATGCCGGCGCAGAAGTTTCTCCACGAGAATCTCTTTGCCGCCCTTAGAGCTTTTTTATAGGTCTGAAGAGACTTTTTGTGGTCTAGCCATACCAGCTCGAGACCAAGTCTCTTGGCTTTGTTGAAGTTTTTCCTACAAGATTTTCGTAGTGAGTCCAACTTGCGTGACCACCAATGGGGTTTACGTTTGCCCCACTGTTTTGGTTCAGGGCAAGCCTGATTTAGGGTATTTGAGCAGGTCAGCATAAAAACGTCCACCATGTTCTCTAGATCCCTGATACAATTAGGTTCAATAAGAGGTTCGCTGTTTAGCCTATCCTCAAATAACATTTTGTAAGAGCACCAATCTGTGTTTTTTAGGTTTTTTCGCACCTTTGGGGTGGTAATAGAGAAGTTCAATACGATTTCAATATAACGATGATCAGAGAAGGAGTGTTCATCTAGAACCCTCCAACTCTCGATCAATTCAGATAGACTATCACTGCATAGAGCTATATCTAAAACTTCTTTACGAATGCTAGTAATGTAGGTGGGATCCCTACCTTTGTTGCATATAAGTAGGTTAGTAGTTAGAAGGTAGTTGAAGAGTAACTCACATCGATCATTGATGTCCGTGCTCCCCCAGTTGACATGGTGAGCATTTGCGTCGCTGCCGACCAACATGTGTCCGCTCTCAAATTTGGGCACTAAGTTCCGCACCATAGAGGGAGGGGGGTACTCGGCTTCGTACGGCATGTAAGCCGATGCCAGCACCATTGACATATCCCCTAATTCCGCGAGAATTGCTGTGACGTCGCCATCACTGTAATTAGGTAAAAGAAAGATATTTAAATCTGCTTTAGCCAGAATGCAGGCTCTACTTTTACCTTTACCGCGCTCCACGAAAAGCTTAAAGCCGGTGGCACTCAACCCACATACCCTTGAGTTACAAACCCAGGTTTCCTGATTGAGTACCACCGTAACGTCGCCTTTGCTCAGGCGACCTAGGAGAGCAGCTGAGGCTGCTTTAGAGCGATGGAGGTTTATCTGCAGAATTCTCATGCGAGAAAGCCGCTACCTCCCCTCCAGCCACGACGGTGACACCAGCCTCGCACTCTCCGTCGCTGAGCAGCAGCTCCTCCTCCGCAAACATCCTGTGCATTGTTGGTGCAAAGTTTGTCTGGGAGGAGACGCTGCCTTCAGCGTCGGAGAGTTCCGGTTCCGGCTCCGGTTCGGGTGCCTCAATGTCCACGTCCATTGCTGCAGAGGCACGCTGAACGTCTCCGCGGTACACCTTAATGATGACTTCATCGAGGCCATAGCAGACGCGGCCTTGGACTCCTTGTTTAGGGACAAGACCACTTGTCTCGAAGGGCCTTCCGCGTCCTCGACCCGGACGACCCTCCAATCACTTGTTGGGAGGGCTGAAGCATCTTTAGGATGCTTTCCGGTGCCGATGGTGTCTTCGGAACCCATGCCCTCGCCCGGGGTCTGACTGGAATGTCCTTCCAGTCCACCACCTCCAACTTAGCCCCTGGGTAGACAGGGCCCACCTTTGCAACGGCGGCCTTATACAGCGCCACCGATCTCAGGTCCTCACAGGCGACCACCTTAATGTGGCCCTGGTACCAACCAGCGTCCTTACAGGCAGGGGGGGTTCCGGGGTTCTTCAGCAGAACGTCAAAGATGACGTTCGCCAGAGCTGCCTTCACCCACCTCTACTGGTCCTTTGGTATGGACCCGAGCTCGCTGCCTCGGTCTAGGACCCCAATAAGGATCCTGTCCTTCGCAACCTCGGCAAAGCTAGGCTTGCCCACCCAGGAGTGCGGCCGGATTTTCTTCGAGGCCGGAGTTTGTTCCTCCACCGATCTTTGTCGTTTTGACGGAGGCACCCGGTTTTCCACCAAAGCCCCAGTGACCCGGAAGTTAGGCAGCAGGGCTTTCGCCCTTTCCACCGCTTCCTTCGCGCTCTAGGGCAGCGTTTCCAACGGGACCCCGTCGTATCTTTTTAACGTCTTCGCGGCCTTACGCTTGTCAGCGAATTTGAACCGCTCCGACTCCAACATCAGAGGGGCGTGGCTCGTAGTTTCCATCGCTGCCACGCCCTCTATACTATCTTTTGCGGCTGCTTGTCGCCTTAGTCCACTCGGGCCAGGCCGTGAGACCGTTGCCTACGCGAGACTAGGCTTCGCAGCCGCGCCGGTGTTTGCCGGGCCCCTAGTGCCTACCGCCACGGAGGGATCTGCCGTTTCCAGCACAATCCCCACCATAGCTACCAATCAATTAATGTACAAATGGTAAATTCAAAGTTTTATCAATGTTTCAAATATAAAATTACTAGCATGCTTTTCTTTTCATTTATACATAGATATGTGATACAAATTTAAAAATTTTGAATGTGAATGCCAGGCTTCCGGGGGCACGGCACGATTCTTATATTTGGAGCTCCTCCGCCGCGCGAAGTGTTGTGCAGCGAAATTTCGAAAACGGAAGTCAGAACATGTTTTTCATTCGTGAGTTTTTTTTAATCAATCCTACTAAATAAAAAGTATTAATTTGAAATTGAAAATGTCTGTAGGTGATTCTGGATATCCATTGGAGCCGTGGCTGATGACTTCTCTAACAAAGCAACCAGAAGAAAGCCCGAAATTCTACTATAATGAGGCATTGTGCAAAACATGCAACCCCGTTGAGCAGTGGCGGATTAACGGTCAGCAAAAGAAACATTTGCTGACTGGGCCCCCCATGTAGAAGGGCCCCAGGGTTGCTTCAGTTACATATACGATTTTATTCACGTTCTTATAAAAAGGAAATTATATATTTCAGAATATAAGCTCATCAAACAATGGGATTACTTCAAATACCACAAAATAGCAAGAAGTTGGTTAGCCGAGTTTTTCATCCATTGCTGATAAACAGGATTCGTCCTTGTTGTACTAGAATTACATTAAGTGTGAGACTGAGAATGAAATATATAGTCAAGCACCTCATTATTTATTTTCGAAAATATACTTTTCCATAGTTATTTTGTTTTTTTATTTTGTTTTTTTTTCCAATCATTTTGATTATGTACTAAAATAATATTTCAGACCATTGGCATTGTAGAATGCATAAAACTGAAAGTTATCGTTTCAGAAGTGGCCTTCATTATATGCAAATATTCAAAAATCGTAAATAATTCTTAAAATGTAGTGACTTCATCGTTTTTGACGTATAGCAATGGCTTTTTACATTGTGTAACAACTATAAAAATAATTGATATCAATGAATTGATAATATTGATAGTAATTTATAATAATTAATAATTATTTGAAAACAATTGTATTAGGGGATGCGCGTTGATTATTAATGAAGATTAATAATGATAATAATGAAGTTGACGAAAAATGCAATACTAGAATTAACTACTTATACCACGCAATTCAAAAGTGTCGGCAAGGTAGCACTCGATGGTTGCGGAAGAGCAGTAAATGCGCTGCACGCGGACAGCATACAGTCGTTGCGTCCAAAATTTTAAATGCATCATTAACTGCATAGAGGATAAAATTTCAAGAGTTGGTGCTACTGAAGAAGACATAATGAATGCCCGATCGTTGCTTTCCGCGATGAACTGGTTGTTTTTCCTCAACATCCTATGGTGGCATTCAGTTCTCAGCGTTATAAATTCTGTGCAAGTTCAATTACAAAAAAAAAATAACTGGATTTGATTATGGCTCAACGGTGCATTTCTACGGCATATGAAAAATTGAAAGACTTGAGAAACGAAAACATCTACAATAATTTTGTGATGAAAGCAAAAAACAAATGGGAAGAAATGAAATAAAATAAAACACATGAGTAACATCGAATAAGTTACTATGAAGTTTTGGACACAATGTGCCACGAATTGCAAGAACGATCGAACGGATTTCAAGAAATAAATGACGTTTTCGGGTTTTGATGCCCGAGAATTTGAGACATCTAGAAGACGATCATTTGGAAACCAGTGTTAGCGTCATGATCAAGAAATACTCAGAATTTTTCACTACAGATCTAAAATTTTAATTGATCAGTTTTACGGACATGTATTTCTCAAGGAATCGTGTCTTTTCTAATGATACTCCACTTCAATATTTAGAGTTCGTGATTGGAAACAATATTATGGATAGTTTCCCCGAAAGCTGCAGTTTATTCAGATTGTTTTTGACTTTGCCTATAAGTTCAGCTAGTGCTGAACGTGTTATGAGCTCTTTGAAAATCATTAAAGAATATCGCCGAGCTTCTCTAGCGGAAGATACACTCAACAATTTTTGTATCCTTTATATTGAAAGATCAATGGCTAATTCACTAAATTTGGATTCTGCCATGGAAGTTTTCGCTGAAAAAAAAGCGAGGCGAGGATTTAAAATTACGTAACCCAATCGTTCCGCATTTGATAAGATAATTCAGACATTGCGAATTCATTTCTCGTTTCATTGTACACTATATTCTTGTTCATTAAAACTCGTGCTAAACCCAGAACTTTTACTCATTTCTAATGCTCGCTGCTACGACCTATGTTATGAGCATGTTTTACATTTTGAGTCAACAAGATAATAGAGACTGTTGCTAATATTTATCTTCTTCGCTGGGTAATATTCAATAAAAATATATTTTGGTCGCTTTCCTAGCCACTAATGTTTGTTCCCGTGCGAAAAAGCACAAATGGTAACAAATATTATTAAAAACTACTCGTCTCCAATAGTGTCCAATAGTGCTCTTTCGCGCGGGTTTCCATTTTGTCAACGTTCCGAGTTCTATTGCGAAGTAATTTTCATGACTGTGAAAATTCATTATATTGAAAATAAACCACTTTCTTCTCAAACATCCACAGTTCCACACTTTCTATTAAATAGATACACTGTCTTACCTTTGTTAAACAAACATTAATCATGTCTGAACCGTAACATTTTGTCATTTTCATGACGGCATGATTAATTTTATTCATATAGTAGGTATTGAGTGTATACTCTTCAAATCGCAAGTATATTTTGTTACAGAAAAATGGGTTATGATATAGTTATAGTTGTAGCACGAAACTAGCTATGTCTTCATCAAAAGGACAAAATGTTACGGTTCAGACATTTTTAATAATAATCCATAAAAAAAGTACAACAGTGTGTGAATGCTATAAAATGTGTGGATGTTTAAGAAAAAAGTAAAATAATGCTATAATTATGTATTTTCACAGTCTTGAAAATGACTTCGCAGTATAAGTCGAAACGTCGACAAAATAAAAACAAACATTGCTGGCTGGGAAAACGACAAAAATATATATTTTCATAAATAGAGACTGGTATGCGCAAAAGTTCAGATGAATAAGATTTGAAACTTACAATTCCCCAAAGGACCACAAACCCGGACCCCCCAGAGAAATTTCTTAAATCCGCCACTGCCGTTTAGAGACTTTTTTGGTGTTCTTAAAGGAACTTGGCGATGCTTATCGAAACAAAGAACTATTTTGTATGATCCCGGATTTACAGGAAAAGTAGTAAATGCGTCCACAGTGCTGCACAACATTAGTCTAGATGAGCAAATAGAAGTGCCCGAGGAAGAGTTTTCAGAGTCCACAACGGACAGCATTTTCTTAGCGCAAGATGCGCTATCCTCAATTGCGAAACTCATCCAAGAGCGACTAGTTGCAAATTTTTTTACCTATATACTTTTTACATTCATGTCCATGAATTCTCAATAAAAGTAAAATTATTACGTTTAAGGTTTTGCAAAATATTTATGGTTTCATTTTTATTGTTATATGTTTATATAAAAATTGAGATAACATTTTTTATCCAGTCTTACATACGAGTATAAAGTCTTTTAATTCAGGAGATATTAAATCCAAGTTTGGAAATTCATTTGTACATATGTATACATATTTTATCACATTTCAATCACTATATAAAATATAGAAAATGTGGAACTAATCGCCACATAGAGGAACATTCAGCTATTTCAAAAAAGTTCATTAAATTAAAACCAAATGAAATTGTACATTATGATCAAAAAAATTCATTTTAATTCAATTTCACTATAACAATATAAATTATCACAAAAATTTAAAAAATACAAGATTAAATTCATTGAATATTAAATTAATATTAAAAGTACTTCAAACTTAGAACTAAAGCTTACTTACTATAAAAGAAAATAAAACCATGAATTCAGGTACAAACATTCTTCATAATAAAAAAAAATTAAAATAATTCGCGGGGTAGATGGCATTTGTTAGATCGTTGAAAGCATCTGCCGTAGCTTTCAACCCTTCCCCAAAAGTGCTTATTGTCTCCGCCATATTTTTCTCAACAGCGACACGCGCTGTACTGGATTCGGCTCAGATCTAATAAGGAAAAGAAAAAAGATATAATAGACAATGTATGCGTGCTAGGCAAATATTACAAACCGTTAAAGCTTCTGCCTGTTGTTTGGCAACTTCGACACTTTGTTTGTTAGATTCAGCTAACATGTATAAGAAGAGAATCCCGAACAGAAAAGTACAAAAATCGTTACACTGTAACTTCGAAATCAATTTACCTTTAAAGCATCTGCTTGTTTTTCAGCGATCTCCAAAAATTTCGTACGTGCATCGCTGTCCTCCTCTGCACTTTAAAGTCCTGCGTGGTGTTCTGGCAGCAGTGTTTAATGCTGGTGACCGCAAGTCGATGCTTTCATTGACTACGGGTGAGCTTTGTTCTATTTCGAAAATTAAACTTTCGTCTCCTTCTTGCAGACGAAGTTGAAGTTCCTAAGAATAAGAACAATTGTAACTTACACTCAATAAACATTCACTTCATTTAACTCACCTTCTCTATTGGGGCATTTTCGGCCACTTCATGCCCCTCCATATATACCGTCCCAATCAGTGCAAGCACACGCCTATCAATTTCTGAGAGAGCCTCCTCGACTGGCCTGTTTCCAGTCAGTTCCAGCTCCTTCGCCGGTCTCGCGTGTTGATGCTGGTTCTACTCTTGAGATCCCGCCTAGCCTGTTTTGGTGAACAAAATGTTGTATTAGAATATATCAAGTAATTCAACAATGTTTGCTTACCGTGTGCCATTGATCGACAGTCTTAACTGCTCCGCCAAGACTATTCAAAATTGTTGCCAATTCCTTCTACTTCTTGTCGCACTCAAATTTTCCGTGTAGCTTCTGGAACCTAGATCAAGCAAAAAATCCGTCATACAATTAAGTTGCTCGGCGGTGGCGCGGCTTCTTTTAATAGTAGTTGTCGTCATTCTATGTAAAACAGTATATACAAAATTATAACTTAAATTATATTAATGATTTATTATATTTGTATACAGGTTTTGCTTATTGTTTTGTGTTTATCATATTTACTTCAAAAACCTCTGGCCGCTCTTTAAGCGTGTCAGAAACTGAATGCAATAATGTTTGCGTTCGCAGGTCTGCCCAACGGCGTGTAGGATTAATCCTCTGCCGTTTCGCTTTAGGTGTAGGAATCTGAAATATAACCATTTTTCATATTCCCTAAAATAAACTTATTCAATTCAATAAACTCATTAAATATTTGGTCTTACCATTTCGTTTTTCGAAAATTCCCTAGCTTTTTTTTTAATTTTAAATGTTGTAAACCAAAAAACTCATTTGGGAACCAAAATCAGTTGGCTAATTTATCAGGCCCTGATTAATAAGTTTTCGTACAAATTTTGATAGGTTATATATCAAGCTTATAAATTTATCAACTTGCGAGTTTATATGAATATCCTTATTATTTTATTTTTAATAAAAATATGTGAGTATTAATTGGTAAATGTTTGAGAATCTCTAGATCAAGAAACATTAGCATAGAAATATAGTAGTTTAAATGTGAGCTTTTCATTTTGACCTACAGTTTTTGATATATCATATTGAATAACATTCAATTCAGTAGAGTTTACCACTTACATATGTTTATTAATTTTGAAAAATAAATTATCAAAATTGAACGAAAGTTTTCAGTCACTTCAAACTTGCATTTTATTGCATTGACATTGATTTTGCTACAAAGCTACATACCCGAAAGTGATTAAAAAGTTGAACAATTTTTAAAATTTGTTGAATTTTGAAAAAAAAGTTTGAAATTTTTATTTATATGGTTTATGTTATGGAATGAGCTATATTTATAAAAAAATATAATTAGTAAATGCAAGTGGCAAACAGAATAACATTGAATTTTGGTCTTTAGATATGACGAGCACGTACATTAATGTCACTGAAAAGGGACCGCTCCTTGATTTAAGCAGTAATCTGCTAATGTGTCCCTTAAACGGTAAGCAGATTGACTTGCGTTGCGTCGAGATTATGCTATCTCACGCCATTCTCTATTTATTGTTCCTTACTCCGGGTTATCACTGGCCACGCAATTGTCTGGACAGTACCAACGTTTGAGATCGATTAAAATCACAAAGGTGTGTAGAACTAAGGATGCTAAAAGGATCTTTTCGCAGTTCTCCAGACAGCAATCTATAATCTCGCGATAACCGAGTTCGAGTTGGTTGTGAGCCTGGTTACGGTCGCATACAATTTTCTTTTAATGGGAATTCTGCATGGCCCACAAAAAAATGTGCAAAGCCTTCCGTAGATCCATTCCACAATGGAGTTATTGGTGGTAACTAAAACAATTGCTCAAAATCGCCCGACCAAAAGCGGTTTGCTGGAAAGTGACTTAGTGTACCTCCGTCATTTGTCCTCCATAGCTTCCAATGCTAGCAGATGTAAATGTATAATGAGCATCGCAGGTCGCCAAACTACACTATAAAATTTCGTATAGTTGAAGTACATCGATCCAGATTTTTTCGGGCAACTGACAATAGCAATGTGTTTTCCACCAATCGCTCAAACATAATTTGGCATATTCCACAGTCTTGAACAATCGTCCGCAATGTGTATATAAGTTACAACTTTCGTTGTTTAAAGAGTTAAAAAAAAAATATATGTTTTGGGGAGCCATGCTCCTTTATTGCATTCTTAATTCCAACTGGTTATTCCAAAGTGTTTTTCTTATTACTAGACCTACGTTTGCCTTGCTGCTGCGTGAATGGAATTTGCTGTCCCTGCGCTTCCCACAAGTGGAGTTGTTTGTTTCAACGTGACTTATTTTGTCCGTTGGTCGTTCACACGGTTTGATCTACACGTGCCGCAACCTCAGCCATTTATTGTCTGGAGTTGTCCTTCTGAAGTCCTTCTATTGCATTTTCCGTTAACTCAATGGACGGCTTTTGCTTGTTTTCTTTGGATGATAAGGCTATTTTGGCTAAGAATGTGATAAGGATTATTAGTATAATCATAAGGATGATATTTGCGTAATATTTTAGCTGGTTTGCAGATTGGGTGAGGCTTATTTCCTTCGTATTGTTGACATTTATCTGTTCTAACATCTGTGGGGAAAGTGTTTCTACGCTTCTTTTTGGTGTTGAGATTGGCTGAAGTATAGCAGGTAGAGGTTTATTTGTCGATTTTTCTGCGTTGAAAATTTTTTCCCGTTGATCTGGATTGTAGCGTTGTTGTAGTGAATCATGAAAGTACCATTAAGGGTCGTAAGACTTTCATTTATTAGGATATCACCTCTAAAATCATTTAGAAATAGCATTCCAGGTGACAGCTCTTCAAAGCCTGCGATGTGCTGGCTATTGGTCACTGTGCAGTTTGGCAAACGGCTATTTAGGAGATTACTGAAACAATAGTCATTACTTAAATCTAATAAATTGTTTGTTAAACATATCTGTAATGAATTATATTGTTTACAATTGGTTATTATTCCGTAAAGAGTCTTTTCACAGTTAAGGATGGAGTTAAAATTTATTTTGTTGATCTTGTCATTTCTTTTTACTGCTCTAATATCTATTGTTTTACAAATTTGGGTTTTTACACTGTAGGCAAACTTATAATGTAAATAATTATTTTGCCATTGGTTGCTACTTTTATTTCTGCAAATTCGAGAGCTTCGTCCAAATTTATAAATGGAATATTATCTCTATCGAAAATTTCTTTAGCAATGTCTATTTTTTCGCTCGACATAATGAACGAATTAATTATATTGGCTTTCGCCCAATGCATCGCGTATGCGATATTTACAACTTCTTCTTTTATGACTTCTAATTTGTATTTTAATTTCAAAAATAATTCTATTTCTTTACTTTTATCCAAGGCGAATTTATAGAAGGTGATGGCATAAGAGCAACTGATTTGATTTTTTTTTTATTCAGCTACATGTATTTTGTTTTTGCTTTGCGTATGAGCTTTCAAAAGCCGTAAAAGCAAAAACAAAATCTATTTGAATTTTGACAACTCGTACGCAGAAACAAAAACAAATTACATACGAATTTTGTATTTGTATTTATAACACCACCTTGTATGGATTCGCCTTGCTTTTATCATTTTGCAAATCTTTAATGATGTGATTTGTAATATTTGTAATTTCATCCACTTTTTCTATTGTAAGCTTGTTAATAAGGACTTGGTTGTTATTATTTTCCAGGACGTTATTTAATTTATTTGAGACTATTTCGTGATCTTGGTGGTCTGGACTTCCTGCAATCCATTTCCACGCACTGCCTAAGAAATTAAGTGACTTTTTAGATTTTTTCTCTATTCTTAGATTATTTATGTGAGCCTTTATTTGGGATATTAGAAGGGATATGAAAGGATAATGTGCTTTTGTAGAATATTTCTGTTCTCGTTGTCGTTTCAACGTGTTCCAAGATTTCTGTATATTTGTCAATGTCGATTTCATGTATTATTCTAAATGTTCCTGTCTGCAGTTTGGCCGTTCCTTTTTCTATAGTGACTAAGTGCGAATTCGAGTAGTCTAGAATTTGTACCTCTGCGAGGCATAGTGGTAAGAGAAGCCTGAAAAATAGATTTGCTATAGATAGTTCCGTTCTACTTTTGTGTTTTTTTTTTATTTGTCCTCTTTCGGTAACTACAGTACTATTTCTATCTTCCTTAACTAGGTTAGTTCCTAATCTTCTATTTTGCCTTACATAAATCACCTGTCCTGGTAAAAAGAACTTAGGCGTTTGTTTATTCCTATTATGGTATTCGATATCCTTATTTTGTTTTTTCACTAGCTTTTGTAAATTTTCGTGTCTAGTTCTTTCTAAGTCTTCGGGTGTAAATGTCACATTTCGTCCAAAAAAAATGTCAACTCGTCTTTTCTGTGTAACTGAGTGAATAGTGTGGTTATATTCGGATACTGATCTTTCTAACAATTCCTCATCTTCCATCTTCTTTAATACAACGCATTATTTCGCTTAGAGTGGAATGAAATCTTTCCACTTGGCCATTGGTCTGGCTTCTATATGTAGGAGTAGTGTAAACATCTATTCCTAGTTCATCCTTCATCATAAACTTAATTGAGGAGGAATTTAGCGATGGCTCGTTATCGATTACCGCAATTTTCGGTACACCGAAGGGTCTTCTAACATCTTCTATGGCCCTACTATTCAGCAGTTTTGTTACCGCATATTTCGAAAACTTATCCAATGCAGTCAGGACTTTCTTTCTTTCGGTCAAAAAGATGTCTACATGTACTGTGTGTCCTGAAGGTTGGTAGTGGAGTCGCTGTTAATTTTGGCTGATTAATTTTGGAGAAATATTTTTTTTCAATGATTTGGGCCTTGCTTTCGATCGCGTTTCTATGTGCCCTTAAATGTTCCTTTTATATTATGTTTTCCTGCTCCTGCTCGCTAGTTATGTCCTCGACCAATTTCTGCGTATACCTGCATTTGTAATTACTAAAATGATGCGGATAGATATTTTGTATTATACCCATGGTCCTTTCATCGGTGTGGATTCCATTGATCACAGACGGATTTAGGTATCTTTTTTTATAATCTTTTCTTCATCAAAAAACGGTTCGTAAATTTAGTGACGGTGCATAGTTGGGAAAATTATTTTAAATTGGTAGGATGGTATTTCTGCCTGCTCGAGAAAAATTGGATTTTTGAAAGCGTTTATTGCAACTTCTGCGCAAGGTATTAGGTTATGACCTGAACTCTCATCACTGTGGGTAGTGGATGTAAGGGAGTTTATTTGGACGGGTATTCTTGATAGAGCGTCTGCCACTACTTTCGATTTTCCGGGTGAATAGATGAGTTCATGGTTGTATTCTTCTAAGATGGGTTTTCATATTTTCATCTTGCTGTTGGTATTTTTGTGACTCAGCGCATACGTCAGGGGTTGATGGTCAGTAACTATCTTTATTTTTTTGGAACCGTATAGGTAACTGCGCAGAGAATTGAGCGACCAGATTATAGAAAGCATCTCCTTCTCGTTAGCAGCGTAGTGTTCCTCTGCTTTACTCAGAGTTCTTGAGATAAAGGTGATAGGCCTGCCATCTTGTGATAAGACGGCTCCGAGAGCAAAGTCGGAGGCGTCCGTGGTCAATTCGAAGTCTTTTTCGAAGTTTGGGATAGTAAGGACGATATCTTTTGATACTAGAGTATTCTTTATTTGGTTAAATGCGTTTAAAGCTTCTTCCTCTAATTTTATTGCGATTTCCCTAGATTGATGTTTTGAAACATTTCCAGCTTCTCCTCGAAGGAGTACGGTGAGAGGTTTGGCTAATTTAGAATAATCTCTAATGAACCGACGGTAATATCCTGACATACCTAAAAATGATCTTAATCCTGTCAAATATCTTGACACTGGGAATTGTGCTACAGCCTCTACTTTTTTGGGATTGGTTTTTATCACTTCGAGAGTAACAATGTACCCCAGGAATTCAACCTCTTGTTTTGAAAATTCGCATTTATTCAGCTGTATTTTCATATTAGCGTCTTCCAGGGTTTTGAATACCAATTCAATATTTTTCAATTGCTCCTCTTCATTCTTGCCGAATATTATTACATCGTCGATGTAAACATAGCATCTAGTTCCTATGTGTTGACGAAGAATGTCATCTAGTGCACTTTGAAATGTGGAGGGAGCATTCTTAAGCCCGAAAGGCAATCGGAGAAATTCATATTTTCCGTTGTTTACGGAAAATTCCGTCTTTTCTATATCGGATTCGCGAAGTGGTATCTGGTGAAAACCGCTCTTTAAGTCAATACAGTAAATAATTTATTGTTTCCAAGATTTGCCAGAACCTCGTTGATCTCGGGTATGGGGTATTTATCGGGGATTGTAACAAAATTGAGTTTACGGTAGTCGATAACCATTCGATACTTCTTTTCACCGGAAGCATCCATTTTTTTTGTTAACTATCCAGACTGGGGAGTTATATGGAGATTTCGATCTTCTTATTATTCCGATAGCAAGAAGTCCTTCGGCTTGCCGTTCGATCTCTTCTTTTAGAGCCATTGGGCATGGGTATAGTTTAGAGTAAACGGTGGTTTCGGTGACTGTCCTGAGCTCGCCTTTTACAAGAGTAGTGTATGTGAGCTTTTCGTCGGGATCGGCGAAAAGGATTGGGCATTTCCTAATAATGTTGTTTATTTTATTTTGCTGTTCTAGAGAAAGGTGTGGAACATTGATTCCGACATTATTAACTTCTTGTGATATCCGTTGCTTTAGCGGGATAGTTATATTTTGGCAAATCGTCATTAAATTTTTATCTGTATGGATAATTGTCTCTAATAGCCTGAGCGTGTCATTACCTACTATACCGTGGAATGCCTTTAGAGGTGGTAATATGAAGAATTTAATTTTCCTTACCTCTGGTCCGAAAATGACCACAAAAGTGTGGTGCGTAATTTCGATCGTACCGGCAACTGATTTTACCGTGAAGGATTTTTCATTTAAAATTGGGTTCCTAATCCTAGTTGACTGGATATATTCTTATTAGATCCGGTATCAATTAAAAAATCTATTATGTCTCCGCTCCTTGTTCTAAACTCGTAATATGGCAGCGAAGAAGTGGCTAATCTAAAAAATGGATAGTATCTGGTTCAGCTTGACCTTGTTCACTGTTAATATAATTAACATTTGCTTCAGGATGTGGATTCGTTTGTTTCGCTGTATCATAATTGCTATAATAGGAATCGTTGCCATAAATTCCGTTGGGGTCTGGCTCTTCTTGATAATCAGTAGAATTTACTGATCCTGTGTTGGCATAGAAGTTTCGTTGCACTTTATTTGGAGGGTGCATTGGTTGTGTGGAGAGCGGACGCTTCTGTGGTTGACTGGTTTGATTAGTGTTATGTCTGTTTTGGTAGTTATTATTATTATTATTATTTTTATTAATTATAATTAAAATTACAAATTAATATTTTAGCACTAGCTCCCAGGGCTATCGGCTTGGTCAGTATATGAAATTAAAATATTATTGTAAATTAGATGGGCAATGTAAGCGTTTTTTAGGAAGTTGAAGATAGTTTTTACATTGTTTTCTGAAGGGTTGGAAAGTAAGTTGATTGGGCTTTTGTCCTCAAAGCATTGAGCGCGAATGGAGAGCAGAGCAGGGCAGTGAAGCAAGATATGGTTGATGGTTAGCTCGGAATCGTTGCAGAACATACATGAGGGTTGGCTTGTGCTTTTAAAAGATACTCGTGGAATATATGTTTTTAATAGATTTCGACCCGAATGGCATGTGAAGGTGAAGGCATGATTTTAATGCATGTTTCGCTGCTTTGTCGGCATACTCGTTGCCGGTGATACCAGCGTGGCCGGGAACCCACATCAGCTTTATATTCGGTGAAACACTTATAGCATTTGCTGTATATGATATATAGGGTCTTCGTCATAGTGTATGGTTTTCACAGCATTGAATACGGATAAGCTATCAGTACATATAACGAATTTTTTGTTGGAGTTTTTGGCAATCAGTAAGCCGGATAAGAGTCCCTGCAGTTCTGCGTCAAATACGCTGGCAAAGTAAGGAAGATGGCCACAGGATAAAGTACCTCCGTTGTTGTCAAATGAAATGCAACTGCTTCGTTTTGTTTGGAGCCGTCTGTAAAAACACGTTTGCATCCCTTTAAAGGGTTCGGTATGTTGTGGAATGATTTTTGGTATTCGGAATTATTGGTTGCCTCTTTCCGTAAAAAAGTTAAATCATTAATAAAGGTATTTTTGTGAATCGTCCACGGTGGAAATTTAGTTGAGGCGAATTTCATGCTTAGCAGAGTGTTAGTATGAACACAGCTTCTTCGTGAACTTAAATACTTTATTACGTTAAGCATTTCTTAGACTAATACAGTGGTACTTAAAACTATGCTTATTATCAAATATAACGCCTAGTATATTTGTGGAATCCACGTTTGAAATTGTAAAGTTGTTGTGTTTAATATCTAATTCATTGCAATTAAGTTCCTTACAAACATGCAAATGCTTACATTTCATAAGCGAGATGCGAGCACTCGAATGTTGCGACCAACTTTCAATGGAATTTGGAGCGCCGTTAAAACTATTTAAGATGTCTGATGTGATTTTCTTATTGCATATTAAATAAAGATCATCAGCATATAGGCAATGTCTAATATTACTTTGTTCAGTTAGAAGATTGCTTAGGTCTTCAAATGCTATAAGGAATAGGGTTACCGACAGGGGGGCCCCTTGTGGTATGCCATTGTGCAATGGAAATGTAGGCGACAAAATGCCGTTTATTTTGCATCGAAATTTCCTGTTGCTTAGGAAAGATATAACATAGTTGAATATTTTTGGGCCTAGTTTCCATTCTTGCAGCTTTTTCAATACAACGTGGCAGCCAATTTTATCAAAAGCCTTTTTAAAGTCGATTGAGAGTGTCTGTTTTTGGCTTGGCTATTGGTACTACGACAGCTGTCTTAAAGCTTTGTGGGATGGTGCCAGTGGTTAAAATTGCGTTATAAGGTTTGAGCATCCGATGTTTGATTGGTACGGGGGTTTGATAATTTATTTTGTCGAACCCAGGGGTGCTACCTCAGGCACTTTTAAGAGCAGCTTCTAGTTCGTTAGCGTTTATATCTCTTTCAAGTTGTAGAGATAAACGATCTGGGCTATCGGTGGCAGTCATATGCGGAATATTTTCTGACAAATTATTCCTGTTAAAGTTTTAACACCCTTCCAGATGTTTTTAACTGAAGAGTTGGGATTAAGCTTTTTTGTAAACTCCTCGAAGCTCTTCCGTTTTGCTAGTTTTTTCGCTTTATTAAATATAGCATTGCATTTTTTGTAGGCAATTAGATCGGAGGAACACAGCGACTTACGATATTTTTTCCAAGCACATACTTTTTCATTACGGAGATTATTAATTTCTGGCGTCCACCAGGGTACTTTTCTTGCGGGGGGTCGGATGGAACTATGTGGAATAGAAATATTAGCAGCATTTCGTATGGTTTTTTGGATCCTAGCCACCTCTTTGTTGGTGTTGTGTTCTTCGAATTCTGGTAGAATACTTGAAAGCAAAATATCCTGGTACTTTATCCAGTTGGCCTTGGGGGTGTTATAATTGAAAGTTTTATAGTAATTGGTAGTATTTGGGGTAGACAGTGAGATAGAGCATATTATAGGGAAGTGATCGCTATTGTGTAAATCGTCGAGAGTAAACCACGAGGAAAGTGGAAGTAGTTGGGGTGAACATAAGGTTAAGCCTATATGGGTAAAGGTTTTGTGCGTCGAGAAGTGAGTTGGGCTATTGTCGTTAAGTATAGATAGGTTTGAACTAAGTACAAAGTCTTCAATAATCATGCCCCTGCGATTGGCGTTTGGTGAGCCCCATAGTGGGCTCCAGCTGTTAAAATCACCACAGAGTATTATTGGGGTATTAATGTTGGAAATAATATTGTATAGATCAGAATGCGAAAAATTTTGTTCGGGAGGTATATAAACAGAGAATACCGTGATGGGTATTTAAGGTTTATTTCGACTGTTATTATATACAAGTTTGAGTTGATGCTTATGCTTTTATGAGAAAGGCTTTTATGGATGAGTAATCCACAACCTTGTTTAGAATGATTAAACTGAGGAAAGTTGTGTAGGTAGGCAGAGTATTGTTTAGGGATGTAAGGTATAAAATTATGTTTCAGATGGGTTTCTTGGGGACAAATTACTTGAGGGTTGCGATCTTTTATTAGAGTTTCCAATTCAATGTAGTTGTTAAGATATCCTTTCATATTCCATTGAAGAATATTGAGGATCATCAACTAACTGTATAAACGAAATCTGTGTACTATTCGGTTATTTTTAACCAAAAACTAACCTATAGTATGCGGTGTGGGCAATCGCTGCTAATATCGTTTTTTCTACTGTTATTGTCTGTGTTGATATGTTCATTGTGATACTGGGAGATAGGAGTGAGAGAGTGATCTTCTGTTAAAAATTGTTGTTCGGAGAGAGATACGGAGTACTGAGAGAGAGAGTTTGTGGTGTTGAAGTTGTTTTGAGTGTTAACTGCGATTTTTTGGCTTGGAGTGGGATAGGAGCTTTGAGTAGAAATGGATGATGCGGTTTGAGTGGGCAAAGTGGTTGTGGATGCTTGAGTGTTGGCTGACGTGAGATTCTTGTTGGTGTTGGTATTGGGTTCAATATTTGTAAAGTTTGTAGATCGGCTGTGCTATGGTTTGTTTCGTTTTCATTTTGCGATGGTTCTACAGAGCTATTGTCATTGTTTGTGAGTGAATTAGCATTTGAGTTGTGTGAGTTTGGTTGCGGGTGAGTAGGTTGTGTGGAATTCGTGTCCGAAGAGTAAGTTTGCTTCAGATTACCGCTTATTGGGTTTTGTATTTTGTAGAAACGTCTTGCTTCATTAAAACTGCATTTGTTTTGTGTTTTTATTTTGAGTATTTGCTTTTGTTGTAGGTACAGTGGACAATCTTTGAAGGCTGCTGGGTGAGCGGCTAAGCATTTTGCGCACATTGTGCGTATACATTTTTCAGGTTGGTGTGGGGGAAAATTGCAAGTGTCGCAAGTGGGGTTCTTGTTGCATTTTTTTGAGGTATGTCCGAGCAGTTGGCAGTTTCGGCATCGCATGGGTGTGAGGAAGTACTCTTCTACTTTAACTGAGTACCAAGCAATGTCAATATCAATAGGGACTTTGTAAAGATTAATTGTTAGTACAATGCGACCAGTCGGGACTTATTCTCCGTTTTGAATTTTGGTGAATTTGTAGACAGCAACAACTCCTTGGGGTTTGAGGTCGTCGAGAATTTCTTGTTCTTCCGTGTTGGCAAGGTTAAGGTCAAATATTGTGCCTTTGCAGGTATTAAGATTTCCGTGCAAATCAATTAATACAGGGCATAAGCCGCCAAAGTTCTTACATTTTAAAAACATTTCGGCTACTTTACTAGATTTAGTGAGCACTAGAAGACTTCCATCGCGGAGTATGCTAACTGAGCTGTATTCAGTACTTATGCCGTCTAAAGCTTTTTTTTTTGGCGAATACACTGCATTTAGAGAGCGAATTAGAGCTGTCAGTTGATTTAATAACAACAAATTTCGGGTCACCTTGGTTATTGATTTTCGTCGGTGTTGGCAGCATAGGGAAAGATTCTTTTGGATTCGAAGTTTTTTTGCGTTTTGATTTTGGGGAGTTAAACATATTGTCAGACAATATTCTGAAAAAACTTACTTGGAAATAAAGAAAAAAAAATTGTAAATGAATGCACTTGAAAAAAAGCACAAAAGCGAAACGAAAAAAAATCAGCGAGAGAACGATTCCGTACACAACTGCTCGGGCCGAAAGTTAGTCGGAGGCTGTGTTTTGGTAGTTAACTTGTCTTGAATGTAGTGAATTGTCCACCTCCATCGGGACTGGTGGCTTTGGGGATAAATTTGGTTGTGTTTAGTTGATTTCTAAATCCTGGTGTATTATAGGAGTTATTTACGTGGTTATTAGATCCTGTTTGGAGTCCCTGAAAATTGTGTGGGTAATTATAATTGTTACGTGGAACAGAAGTTTGCTGAGCTCGGTAGGCTGGTGAAACATACGAGTATTGGGGGTAACGGTTCGATTGACGGCCAAATGTTTGTTGGCCGGAATTTTGCCTAGGTGAATAAGAATAGGCAAGCCCGGGATAAAAAAGTATGTTGTTCTTAAATGTTGTATTTTGACGGACAGGTCGTGGTGGTGGTTGACTGATTGATTTGTGCACATTATGTGCTAGACATGTTGTCTAACTTTTGACACAAATGCAAGGCTTGAGGCAGAGTTGTAGGTTCACGAATACTAAGAAGGCGAGGTAGATAGCCATTCAGTCCTCTGATAAACGTATCGAGGGCTTTGTCTCTGTAGGAATTAGTCATTGTCCTTATGGACTCGTCACTTAGCTCGAGGCACGCTATCTTTTCTAGAATAAGTGAAAGGTGTTGATACACCTTTTGATAAAATGTTGGGATATCGCCGTGGCGTTGTGCCAATGTGGTCAATTGATATTCTAGGGTACCAATGTCCCTCTTGTCCAAATAATGCATCATTAAGCATTTCCTGATTTGAGTCCAGTCGAGTGGAGTACTGTAAGACTATAAAGCTGTGTCGGCATCACCGACTATTTGTGTCTTACCGTATGTAAAATTGAAAAGTATTTTGGTGTTTCCTTAACCTCCTCGCATGCTTTGAAAACCCTTCCACACTTTTCCTCTAGGAGTTAAACTCTCTCGGACGACCTGCGAACTTCCTAAGACATTTTACCATGTCCGGGATTCTATCTAATTCATTTACATTCTGTGCAGTTAGCGCCACACCATGGTCGGCCTCTCTAGAATCATTTAAATTCGGTGTACTCATTCTCTCGAGTACCCCCCTTACTATTGTGTCTATTATTGTGGGATTTGGAGTAGTCGAGTTTTCGGACTGGGTGGCTCCGTAATCTATTCTTAGTTGGTTAAGTTGTGCAACTAATTCTTCGGCAGTGCCTGGCCTTTTGTTATAAAATTTATTTTTACCTGTATCTTCCTGATAAAATATGCTTATCAACTTCGTTAAGATTATTAACTTTTACTAAGTTTTTCTTTCACACTTTAAAACTGATAAGTTTAACAAAATTTCGGTATAATTAATTTTCTTTCATATTTTCCTCAAATATTTATTAAAGTTTAATTTCAATTAGTTTTCGTTTAGCTCATTCACTTTTATGATTTTTATTTCGAAAATTTCTTGCTCTAATTCTCAAATCTTGTATTTTATATTCCTCATTCAATATTTTATAAGGACTTTAAAGTTGTTTTTTCTTACATTCACTAAATATTTTTTACAGTTTGCAAATTCTAACATGTGACTCTACGAGCTTTTTGATTTCCGTAATTTAATTTAAAAATTTTAAGTAATATTAGTTTAACACAACTTTTTCTTTTTTTCTTTATAGTATTCGACGGATAACTTTATAAGTTTTGTTTATTTCCGTAATTGAAGCACAATTTCTTAAGAATAATTTCTTACACTAGTGTCCAGCGTGACATCATCAGGAACTTTTCGGGCGCTCTAGGATGATCCTCTTCCTTTGAACTAAGGTCCCTCGGCGTCACTGATTTCCTCTTGTCTTGCAAAGTAGCAGCTTCTTGATGCGTTTTATTTTTAGTTTTTACACATTTATGAGTCGCGTAGCCGTACTTTTTATTTTTCGGGCTGTTACTACTTTCGCTGTCCCTGCTCGGGCGCCAGTTACAACTTTCGTTGTTTAAGGAGTTAAAAATATATGTATGTGTTTTGGGGAGCCGTGCTCCTTTATTGCATTCCAACTGTTTTTCTTATTACTAGACCTACGTTTGCCTTGCTGCAGCGTGAATGGAATTTGCTGACACTGCGCTTCCCACAAGTTTGTTTCAACTTGACTTATTTTGTCCGTTGGTCCTTCACACGGTTTGATCTACACGTGCCGCAACCTCAGCAATTTATTGTCTGGAGTTGTGTGTATTGTGGATATTATTCTATTATGTTACACAAATATGTGTCGTGCTAACATATGTATATTGTGTCAAAGTGGGTTCGCTAACGTGTATGGAATTGTGAACTGTTGTTTTATCTAACTTATGCATTGAAGCGACAATTTCAAATGGGGTGTGCGATGTACCTACAATAACAATATGCAAGGAAAAAGTTTTATATTTTCCAAAAAATATTCACTTTTAGAAATTCACTTTCGCTTTGCTTCACGATGTAAAATAAAACCAGAAGATACTTGTGAAGTAGATTTGGATATATTTAATTGTACGTAATTCACTTTATTTGCATCAGTATTTTACTTACGCTATATACTATTGTTTGTTTAAGAATTTACTATATTAACTACAATTTGCAATCAGCTGACTTTGAGAGATGACGTCCGTTATGAGGAGTATAACCACCCCTAAGCTGTCCATGCGCTGCTTCACCATGCAGTGGCTTACAATGCTAGTATAACGAAAGCTTAAGGGTAACAGAATTTACACCATCTCCACGCGGCAATGAAAACAAGTTGTTTTCAGGAGTTGTTTCAATATTAAACATGACCGTTCAGACAGCATTCTTTTTACGAATTGGATCTCGTTGACACTTCTCTATTTATTTACCTTTTTACTCTACGGAAATCCGGTAACCAAATAATTTCCATGGCTTCAAAATAAAGGGCGGTTAAATTTTAAGGGCCGATGTTGAATGTGAACCACACCTAAACGTCAAGTTTTTTTCTGCATTTCATTTGACATTTCTCAATTTCAGACTAACTCAATTTGAACATGGAAAGATACACAATCGAGCAACGTGTTAAAGTTATTCAGGCTTATAATGAAAATGGGCGTTCAAATCAAAATACATATCGTGCACTTCGTGATTCTTTCGGTCAATTTAATCGTCGAAATGTGCGTACAATCGGGAAAATCGTGCATAAATTTGAGCAAACCGGGTATGTAGGAGATGTGAAAACACCAGAGCATGCGCGTCCACCTCAACTCGTCGTCGTGCCCAACAATTGCACCTCTCACGCTCGTCGTTGATGAACATTGTGCATAAAGACTTGCATTTACACGCTTACAAGGTGCAATTAACTCAAGAACTAAAGCCTCTTGACCATTCCAAACGTCGTCAATTGTCAGAATTTTGGCAAGAAATGGCAACAGTGGATGATCAATTTTCGAACAAAATCATCTTCAGTGATGAGGCACATTTTCACCTCAGTGGATTCGTCAATAAGCAGAATTGCCGCATTTGGGCGAATGATAATCCAAGAGTGATTGTTGAAAAACCAATGCACCCACAAAGAGTGACTGTTTGGTGCGGTTTATGGGCAGGCGGCATCATCGGGCCGTATTTTTTCCAAAATGAGGCCGGTCAGGCAGTTACTGTGAATGGTGTCCGCTTTCGTGAGATGATAACGAACTTTTTATGGCCCGAATTGGAACATATGGATGTGGACGATATGTGGTTCGAACAGGATGGTGCCACTTGCCACACAGTCAACGAAACAATGGCTCTTTTGCGCGACAAATTCAATGGCCGTGTTATCTCACGTGGTGGCAATGTTAATTGGTCACCAAGATCATGTGATTTGACCCCGTTGGACTACTTTCTTTGGGGTTATTTGAAAGAAAAGGTGTTCGTCGATAAGCCAGCAACAATTTAAGAGCTAAAGGATGAGATAATTCGGCACATTAACGGCATAGAACCTCAATTATGCCTCAGCGTCATCGAAAATTTGGACCATCGGATGGACGTTTGGCCGATATTTTGTTCCATACATAATTGAACCACACAATATTATCATAATAAAACGAAATTACAATAATTTCCTAAATAATTTGTGTTTTATTCAAAATCAACATCGGCCCTTAAAATTTAACCACCCTTTAAAAGCCTCGCACTGTGTGCACCAAATAGTGCAATTTTTAATAAATGTTCCAGTTTTTCTCCATCCCGGTTTTTTCCTATTATTGTTCTTATGGCTGTTTTCTCGACTGGCTGTAAATGTGAATATCATGGAACTGAAAGTAAAATTTGTCGAGATGATAAATTCGATTTCTCAGCAGCCGGTTAAATATTTATTTAAGGGTGGGGAATACTTGGTAGCACCGGAGAAGAAGACAAAAGAAAATGCTATAATCAGCAGTATAAAAATGCATTAATAAATCCATGACGAGGGTATTATAATCAAATACCTCAAACAAGAAAATGTAAACAAGTCAATCTGCTGTTTTATGTTTACAAAAAATCGATACAATTTTAACCGGAGAATTGACTGCATGTTAAATTTGTCGGCGGGATAAATATAGTAGGTACTTGAGAAAACAAAACCGTGTTTAAAGAGATGATAAGTTTTGGCACGCAGTCGAGAAAACGGCCATTATTCCTTATATAAAATTCTGACGGCAAACCATTGATATTTTTGTCAAAAAGTTATCGAGCACAGAGCTGCATAGGAAAACACGACGAAAATTTAATTGTTTTCGAGATTATCATGATTGATTCGTAATAAACTTAGACCAAGTCCACACGGCAATGAAAACCAGTTGTTTAGGGCTAATTCGTGCTGTTCTATGCAAACAAGCTGAAAGTAACGTTTTTGCCCTGCAAAAACTGTTTAACTTTATTGCGAACTAATCACGATAATCTCGAAAACGTCAAAATTTTCGTTGTGTTTTCATAATCAACTCTGTGTTCTATAACTTTTTGCCAAAAAAATCTATAATTCGCCAGCACTAGTTTGTTTAGATCGCAGCTGTCGTAGACGTCACAAGGTTCGATCCTCTTCATTCCTTACCCCGTCCATTGCATATCTTGGATGGCGGGGATGTCAACCTTTGCCTTTGCGTCTTACCTAAGGTGCATGCCCTTAATTATTGTTTTAAACGTCCTTAAAAATTTAAACAGTTAATAAAATGCATCAAGCTGGTCACATGAGATCCCAGAACTGACGTCAGAAGAGTGCGCATTAGAAGAAACTGTGAAGCGCGTCATCATGCAGAGTAAAGGAGAGTATCCAATCAATTTTTATAATTTTTCTTCACTTTTTAAGGTCGCACGAGTCGTTGCCTGGTTGCTACGGCTTTGTCATAACGTAAAATTTCATGTTCGCATTTCATGTTAAGCTATACTGAACTCGAAGCCGCCGAAAGTAAAATATTTCTTCGCGTTCAACTCGAGTCAGGGAGTGTACTGAGCCGTTCCAGTGATGGATCAGCTGCCAATAGACCATCTCACACCATATGTTCGTCCATTCTCTATGCTGGAGTCGATTATTGTGGACCATTTTCTGTCACTATCGGTCGCAGGAGAGAAAAACGATGGGTCGGATTATTTACATGCTTAACGACTTGAGAAGTACATTTAGAAATTGCTGACGATCTCTCGACTAATTCATTTATTTTGTGTTTGCGCAACTTCATCAAATGCAGAGGAGTACCAGTTAGAATCCGAAGAGATAATGGAACGAACTTTGTGAGTGCCCGAAGGAGCTTAAGGCAGAAGAATACATGTTCGATTTCAACGTGATAAAGGGTGAAGTCAACCGACGAGAAGGTCATGGCTACTATAATCCTATGTGTAATGTCTATGCATATTGCCTATGTGAAACAATGTAAAACAGCAAAAGAGATGGATCGTGTTGCAGGAAATACATCGACCAAAAGACCCCGCCAGAAAGGTTTAATTTATTAAGCAGCTACTGTGAATGCAAATGAATGTGGATGTGATCAACAATTTTTTGAGTAATATTTCAACTATTGTCGATAGAGATAGGCGTGGGACTGAACTATTTGTTATAATTCTCCTTACGAGCCTTCCGAAGTCATTCGACGACTTAGTGTTCGCGTTGGAGTCGCATGATGACCTACCAAAGCTAACTGCTTTTACACAAAGTGTGCAAACCACCCATTACTGAATGTAGCGCACAAGTTTTTATGGCACATACGTCAAGTGTTGGAAAAAAACCAGCAATCAGAAGCAAACCTCGTAAAAGTCGGTAGAACTTAAAACGTTTTAAGTGTGGATGAAATGGTAATTTTGATGCTCAATGCAAAAACAAAAAACGAGAACAGGAGCTTGTAGAGAAATTTAAAAGCTTGTAGACAAACCCCAAAGCATTCTCACTGTTCTCATCGTTTGAGTCATATATTTACATATGTACATTGCGACCGAATGTATGGTGTATTGACAGTGGCGCATCATCACATTCATATGTGCTGGGATCGCAGCTTGTTCGACGAGTTTAAAGAATATAATGAAAGGTTTTTACTAGCTCGTAACAAGTGTATAGAACTAAAGGGCAACGGAATAGTGCGATTCAAAACAGAAATGAGAGAATTTCAGCTGAATGACGTGCATGTTCCTGTGTTGAAATGCAATCTTCTTTCGGTGTCCAAAGCAGTAAACAACGATCTTTTTGTGAAACTTACGAGCGAATTTCCCACAATCTACGAGGACAATGGCAACAGTACATATATTACGTGGAAATAAAATTGGTAGTATATTTTTGTGTCGAACAAATAAGAATATGTTATTCTTAACAATACAACCGAATGAAAAAGTGAAATAGTATGCGCGGTATGGCCATTTAAACTATGGTAACATGCTCCAACTTATTAACAAGAATTTAGTGAACGGGCTTCAACTGAGTGTACCAAAATATATTATTTATAACAGCGCAACCTAATATAATTTCCCTTTTGTACCGAAACCGAAATGGTTTTGTTTGCGTGTATCGCGTAGAGTTGCATATCTGTCAAATATATTTATTTTGAGTCGGTTGTATGTTTCAATTTTACATATTGAATTTAAAAGTTTGTTACACTTATTCCAAAAACACAAAATGGATATTATACACGACCTTATTTTTATAAGAGAGTAATATTGAAGGCGACGTGGGCGTAGATGGAGACGTAGACTTTTCCAAACTCAAGATGAATTTGGATTTCAGGCCACTGAATACCAAATCCGAAAATACAACGACTCAGACCTATTTTTTAGATCGATAAAAATGCCGTGCGACCCACTCCATGTACTACTAAGATTGGTAGATCCGTTTTTAATAAAGGAATCATGTAGACCAGCAATAGATCCTGAACAACGTCTTTTCGCTTCGCTTTTGTAAGCAAATTTTAAAATATAGAAAGTCCATCCGAATAATTATATGATGTCTCTTTTAGTTTCCTGGCACAAGGCTGCTCCTTACACAGCATATCCCTACAATTTTGAATTGGCATAGAAACAACTAGAAGTATTATAATGGAAACGAGTGATATCCTCTGGAATCGCCTTACGGAATTCTACGTTAGTGTTCCAAAAAGAGAAGAGTGGACACAAATTGCATTGTATCTTTAAGTTTCCTGGCACAAGTCTGCTCAGCATATCCCTACAAACACTGTGAAAAGCCGTTGGAGAGTGCAGACGTGTTGTGTTTCGCTCCTGCTATTTTTAATCTTTTCTCGGTCATTATGGACGATTTTTGTGCAAAGTGCGATAAACTGTTTTCTAGAAATGATTCTCTTATTGTTCCTTGCAGTGGCTTCTGTAAGAAAGTATATCATCGCGCCTGTTGTGAGGGAACAATATCAGAATACGATGTGAAGCTAATTAAATCGAATCGCCATATTAGCTACATGTGTTCAGACTGTGTAAATTTGCCTGAAAGTTTGCGTAAAGCTTATGATAAAGTGATTCTTACTCAAAAACTTGGACTCGAATCCATTATTAGTACTTTTGAATTAAAATTTAAAGACTTGGTCTCGCAAATAGCTGAAATTAAATGTGAAATCACTGTTGGTAATATATCTAAAATCGATTGCGCCAACAACAAAGACAAGTGCATGGAAGCGTTAGCTGCTAATGTTGATGCTATTAAAAGTATTGTCAGCTCGTCTAATGTTATGAATAATAACAGCAAGGGCAATCGTGAGTCTTTCGCGCAAGAATTTACTGCTGCTGCTCAGGTCTCACCTTCGCTCAACATGTTGAGACCTTTTTGCATGTCTGCGCTATCCCCCAGTGTGACTAGTGATAACGGCTGTTCTCCCACGTTCACTGTTGGCTCCGCACAACAATCGAAAGCATTTAATGCCAATAATGTTAAGTCAACGTCTCGTCGGAATTCAGTTACGTCTGCTAATGCTGTTTCGTTTGCTGATGTTGCTGCTGGTACGCTTCGGGTATACGACACTGTCGATCTCACTGCCTTACCTAATGCTACAAATGTTATTAATGCTAAAAATGCTTCTAATGCTGTGCGCTCAAATAATTCTGTTTCTGTTGTTGGTAATGTTGTTGGTAACGTTCCCTCTACTGTTACGACTGCTTCTCAATCATCATCGCTTAATGTAAACGGAGGTTTGATGGACAACGCTGTATGGACGGAGGTGAGGAATAAAGGACGGAAGAAGGCAAAGGCAAAGGTTCTTGTTGGTGTAAGCGATAGCACCGAACTGAGCGTCTCTGTCCGCAAGAAGTGGGTGCATCTATCCTCGTTTGAGCCATCTGTTACTGCAGATGACATAATAAACTTCGTAGCTAATCATGCTAGTATTGAGAAAAACTCTCTCTCTTGCTATCCACTGATCAAGAAAGACAACCCAGTAGACAAATATAAACGGCTGAATTTCAAGCTAGGTGCTCCATCAACCTGCTTCGATAAAATATTAAATGCGTCGCTTTGGCCAGCTAACGTCAGAATAAGGCCTTTTCGTTTTTTTCAAAAACAGCCAGTTATAGTACAACAAGCGTGACACGGAATGACTTTAGTGAAGTTACCGTAACTAATGATGCGCTGAAGGTCTATTATCACAACACTTCAGGCATAAGAACTAAATCAAATATTGTCAACCAGTTTAGCGCCGAAGAGGCTTATGATATCATTGTCATTGTTGAGACGTGGCTGACCTCGGACTTTTATGACAGTGAATTCTTTGATTTAAATCAGTACGATGTATTCCGTAAAGATCGCGATGCTGTTAAGACTGGCTGCTTGAGAGGTGGCGGCGTTCTAATTGCTGTCAGAAGAAAGTACCGTGCCTTTTTATTCACCCTCAAAAATTGCGACTCACTGCTGGATCAACTTTGTGTTTGCATCATTGGCTCCAAGTCATATGGCTGCTTATATTTAATTGCCTCATATATCCCGCCTAATAGTAACCTGGAACTTTATAAGGCGCATGTAGATAATATTACTGCTCTAGTGTTAGATGAAATAAGCGATAGTCATCTTTGTGTATTAGGGGATTTTAATTTAGGTAACATTAGATGGTGTAGTATCTCAGACTCTGATAATGCAGCCCTCACAGCTAATAATATTGTTACTCCGCTTGAATCTCTCTTTATTGATAGTTTTCTAAGCTTAAACCTTAAGCAAGTTAATGGAATTTTTAATCAGTTAAACAGACTATTAGATCTTATCTTCGTAACTGATAACATTAACTACAGCGTTTCAAAATGTATTTCTCCATTATCAGATGCTGGTATACATCATGTGCCCTTAGATATTAAGTTAACGTTTTTTGAGTTTTTGCCTCTTTCAAATAGTGTCGTAACTGCTTTTAATTACGCAACCTGTGATTTTCCAAGTTTAAATTCTTCTCTTTTAGAATTTAATTGGGATGAATTATTGTCTGACTTGGATACTCACAGCTGTTTTTCTACGTTTAAGACACTGATGCATGAATTTTGCACTAACTATATTCCTTTAAAAAAGAAGCGATGTTATCATTCTCCTTGGCATAATAAGCAATTAAAAAAACTAAAGAATCTCAAAAACAAATACCTCAAGAAATTCAAAGCGACTAATAACCACGCACTCTTTGTAAAATTCCAACATTTTCAGAAGGAATTTAAGTCATTGGATAATCTGCTTTACAGAAATTATATAAGTCGCGCTGAGCGGAACATCAAAGCTAATCCGAAGTCGTTTTGGAAGTTCGTAAAGTCAAAGAAGTCGTGCTCTAGTGTACCTACCGCGGTGTGTCTGGATAAGGAATTTGCTAGTACACCTGCCGAAGCAGCTAATTTATTTGCCGATTTCTTTATGTCAAACTACGTTTCTGACGAAGATGAGTCCCCGGACTTTTCTTCGGAGATTTCTTCAATTTTAAACATTGGCACGATACGTTTTTCATCTGAAGACATTACTAAGGGGTTGGTTTCTCTGAAGCCTTCGACTCAAACAGACTCTGACGGGCTATCGGCTAGTTTGCTCAAAAATTGTCCGGCATTAGCAATTCCTCTTCAGATTATTTTTAATAAATCTCTGTCTTCAGGTATTTTTCTGAATGAATGGAAATTTACAGCCATTACACCATTTTTTAAAAGTGGAAAGAAAAATGATGTTCGGAACTATAGGCCAATTGCCAAGTTGTCTAGCATCTCAAAGCTTTTCGAATGCATTGTCAAGGACAAGATATATTTTGCGGTGAAATCTTTAATCCTACCAGAACAACATGGTTTTGTCACTGGTCGCTCCACAGCCACTAATCTTGCTGTTTTTAGTGAATACTGTATGTCATCGTTTTCGAAAGGACTACAAGTCGATTGTTTATATACGGACTTCTCTAAGGCGTTTGATAGTGTATCGCATAGCGTTCTTATAAATAAGTTAGCTTGCTTGGGCTTTCACTCCACCTTTCTGCAATGGCTTAAATCATATCTGTCGGACAGATGTTGTGTGGTGTCAATCGATGGTGTTATGTCGGACCACTTTGTTGCTGCTTCAGGTGTTCCCCAAGGAAGCATCTTGGGTCCACTACTTTTTGTTCTTTTTATCAATGACATCAGCAGTTGCTTTTCTTCTTCAAAGTTTTTGCTCTATGCTGATGATTTGAAAATATTTTCAACTGTGCAAGATTCATCGGATGCTCAGAGGCTGCAAGGAGATTTGAACAATCTTCATCGTTGGTGCGTTAAGTCGCGTCTCTCCATGAATATTAAAAAATGTTTTCATTTATCATTCTCGAGGCGACATAACGTTTCTAGCACATCATACACCATTGCTAATTATGTATTGCAAAATGTTACGGAGTTTAAGGATCTCGGAGTTATATTTGACTTAAAATTTTCTTTCCATTATCATATTAATTTTATTCTTACAAAAGCATACTCAGTTCTGGGTTTCATTCGTCGCAATACATCCGAATTTTCCGATCCATATACCTTCAAACTATTATATACTGCTCTGGTCCGGTCACACTTAGAGTATGCAGTCATAATTTGGAGACCTCATGACCAATTCTCGATAAGCAGAATTGAGCGTGTTCAAAAAATCTTTCTTAAGCAAGCTTTACGTTCCCTACGGTTTGAGGCTCCTGTTCCTTCCTACGCTTCGCGGCTTATGCTAATTAACCTGGAGTCTCTAGAAAAGAGAAGGACGGTCCTTTCACTTTCGTTCACTTTCAATATTATTAATGGCATCACTGACTGCCCTGTTTTACTTGAGAGGATTAGCTTTAATGTTCCACAGAGAAGTCTTCGCAATTTTTTCCCTTTTTATGGAGAAAACTTTAAGACTAACTTTGCAAGTAACGCACCAATAGCTCGTGCACTTCGGGAATTTAATGCATTATCTAATTCGAGCCTGCTGGATTTCGCTTTATCTAGACAAAAATTTGTAAAAATTCTAAGTTTAATTGCTTAGCATGCTATTGATATTAATTGCTAGTTTTATATTAACCAAATTTGGCCTGTCTATATTACTTTTCTTAGTCTGTAAGGTACTTTGTACTGTAGATTAATAACTTAATAAATAAATAAATAAATAAATAAATAAAAATTTTGAATTGGCATAGAAACCACTAGAAGTATTATAATGGAAACGAGTGATTTCCTCTGGAATCGCCTTACGGAATTCTACGTTAGTGTACCAAAAAGAGAAGAGTGGACACAAATTGCACGCCAGTTTGAGGAAGAAGCGGTGGATGGGAAACAAACTTGGAAAAATATGTGAGTTGAGCCAACTCGGTAAAATGATATCCGGCCTGAGATGTATTGTTGGGATGTGAAAAAACTGCGCTATTGTAAATGATCCGGAAGAAAATACATGGGAAATTTAAGTTTAAGACTTAATTCGTTTGTATTTGAATAGTATATTTAAATATATAACTATTTCACCCTAAAATTTGTTTGCACATCTATTCTCAATTCTTAAATAACACTAAACAAATCGCAGCTTTCATGAAAGATTCGAACAGAGTTGCTTTTGCAACGAAAGGAAATTTTATCCGAGTTGAAGAGTTTTTATGTAACTCGGGTGCAAAGAACCGGGCCTATAATGAAGCCTTTTGCTAGAGATATTAACGCTCAGAAAGAAAAATATGACGCACAGATTTCTCATGCCCGTATACGCATTGAAATCGCTTTTGGTTAGTACATACACAAAAACGATTTATTCAATAACTTTGACTAAATACAATTTACACAAAAGTGCTGGAATATTTGCAGCAAAATGGAGAGTTTTTCAGAACCCTATATACTTCATGGCAGACAACGCTAAAAGAGTAATTAATACCACTTTCGAGAAATATTAAGATTTTTCAACCATTTGAAAACTTAGGCTGTACTGACAACGATTGTACCGAACAATTTTTTACGTATTCACAAAATTTGTCTGATTGAACCAGATGCTAATCCCAGCAGGCACTTACCCAGTCTTAGCAGGAATAATTTAAGTACTTCAAATACTTCAACATACCAAACATTGCAAAATAGGATAACTTTATGTAATTTCGTTAATATTCGTAAAATTTTTGCCCAATTGCGATTACGAATTATAGGGGTTTCAGTGTAATTGCAGCTCTTTTAATTCCACATGTACTTTTACAAAGCAAATAAACAAATTTTTACAAATCTCGCTGTTTTCTCTGTCTGCAAGTGGAAACTGTCTATACTGACTTTGTTAAAGCGTTTGACAAAATTTGTCATTCGCTCCTAATTTCTAAATTATCCAATTTAAATTTTCACTCTACTTTTCTGAAGTGGGTAAAGTCTTGTCTTTCGTCACGCAAATGCATTGTTGCAATGGATAATATCTGTTTTAGTCGTTTACTGCGACCTCAGGGTAGCGTCTTAGGTCCTCATATCTTTGTGATCTTCATTAATAACATATATGTATGTATGCACATACATTCACTTCCTTTTTTCATTCAATTTTAATATCATCACAATTAACGGATCAATCTTCTGCTAGGGCAGGCACCTTGACGTGGTGCAGGGACTTAATCGAAGCTCAAATCGGATCCTACCATCGAGATGGGGCACCACCGGATAGGTGATGCCTCAAATGGATGGTAGATACCGCTTGAGCACCATGACCAAGAACTGCCACCTCCTAAGCCAGGGTGTTAAGCGACACCGTGCCCATTGGACGGTTTGCAGCCAGCAGGACAACCGGTCGTAATATAACAGCGCCTCATCGACACCGGGCCGAATTGAAGAGTAACGGTGGTCTTACCGCGACAACTACGATGGCGCGGCGGACCTTCAGAGACAGTATTGCCTCGGCGAGAAAGCGGTTCGTATGACAACAAAACAACAACAACAAAATCAACAGCAACAACAAAAAAGGAAGACGAGAAAATCCCCTCCCCGCAGACCTGTTCCCTGGAGAGGCAGCCCTTTTCGCCGAGCATGCTCGGGACGATAGTGACGGGCCCTCAACTAGTAGGGAAGTAGCGAGACAGCGCGAGAAGGTACCCAGTGGGAATGTGGCCATGGGCAAACTTGGGCACGAGCCAACAAGCGAGGCATCTGCCTCCAATAAGCGCTCCACAACCCCAGCACCATCAAAGAAGCACCGAGCCCCCAGTCCAAACCCCAGCGAGCCTTTCAGGGTGGTTAGAAGGCGCAGGCCCAGAAGGGCAAACCACCACCTCTGCTCTCTCTGGGGAAGCCAGGAGCCCTTGATGATCGAAGGAGATCTGGCCTTACCGGGTCGGCCGTCAAGTGGTATCTGACGTACCTGGAGCAGGGAAAGCCTCCTGAAATGGCTGGACTGAGAATGGGGTTGGAAACCGAACCCGCACCCGCAGAAGTGCGGAGTAGCGGGAAACGTAGAGCACAGCACAAATCCGCGCCCGCTGTAGAGCGGAGAAACGGGAAAAACCCAGTCCCAAACGAACAAAGGCACCTAACTGCAAGAGGCACCTCCTCCACAATCGAGCTCGGCAGGTCGTGAGGGATTCGGTGTTGTCGGCGGATGGGACTGGACAGCCCACCAGCTACTCAGATGCCCTCGAAGGTATCCGGCTGGTGGTGCTGCCCGAGAACTATCAGGTGGTAGCGCTGATTTCAGAGGATCTAACAAACCTGCAGGAGGAGATAATGGACGAGGTCTTCAAAGGATGTACCCACCCGAAAGCGTTTTAAGGAGTTTACTTTCGTCCAGGGCTGCTCTTGGTCGATTGTAAAGATGAGAACACCGCAACATGGCACTAGGAGGGGAGAATAGATACCTCCATTGCACACTATGATGGTGTTCCTCACGAGGAGTGCAGACAAGTTGATCGAGCACGAAATCGGGCTGTTAAATGCCCAAAATGATGGAATCCATACCTCGGCCTGGCGTATAGTGAAGTAACTTGGAGGACACTGGTATACAACTAGTCGTTGGTGTAGATTCTTTCAGTAGTGTCCTTCAACAGAATGAGGAGGGATGGTTATCGGCTGAACTACAGGTTCACCTTTGTTACGATAAGGCCCTGGCGACCAAAGATCGCGGGCGAATCCGAAGCAACGTCGAAGCAGGTGCAGGGTGAGGAGGATTCCACAACCTCAATCCTCTGCGCCATCCATATCGACCATCCCTCCTCCCAGAAACTTGTGACTAATATTTGTTAGTGAAAAGAAAGTTTCCGGTAAAAAAAAAGTTCATTTGAGAGAAATCAAATTTACAAGTATTTTAAAAAGTTTTCGTTACTAAGAAAATAGCCAGAATCATTACATAGGTAGTACAAATGCAAATGTGTTTAATTTTAGCTTCTATGGCTACGACTGTCAAAGTTTATAAGTATTTTGGTTTTGCTTTCATGGCAACAGATCTCAAAACCATATAAGCAAGAACAAAATACATGTAAAGTCACGGAATGAGTTGCGAGAAAAAAACAAGAAACAAATTAAAAACAGAGATACGAGTGTAAAGTTCCCTAAAAGTCGCAGCCACCACGTTGCGCTGCTACGTAGCCATTACGTCAAAGGAACGTTGTCTGATAGCTTACTGGAATGTTGTGGTTACCGAAATATTATTCCCCATTTTGGTCGTAAGCACGTAATAGATACCAAAGAACATAGAACTTTTAGAAGAGACAACACGTTACTTTTGCTTTTCTCGTTGATCAATAGGGTAGCCCATTCTCTTTTCATTCAATCATTTACGCATTTGGTCGAAAGGGTAGGCACTACTCTGTTGATCAATGAAAAAAGCAAAAGTAACGTCTTGTCCATTCTTATAGATCTATGTAGATACTTTCCTTTTACTGGCCCGTTACTAGTGACAAACCACTTTAAAATCACCACAATAGGAGCCGTCCCGTTCCAGCGACTGCTTGTGCTAGTTGGGATTGGTACAGTACTGCCTTAGAGCAGAGAACTTAGAAGTATGAGAAGCTGCAAATTTGTGGACTGCAAAAAATTTTGTCTGAAGCGTTTCCAAACTGGGTTTCCCTGCAGGTATTTAACATTCCTGAGAACTTAGAAGTATGAGAAGCTGCAAATTTGAGGACTGGAAAAAATGTTGTCTGAAAAATTTCCAGACTGGGTTTCCCCACAGCTATTTAACATTTCCAGATAACATTCTAACAGAGAGGTCAGTAAGAAAATGTCGTGAACATGTATGTATTTATTATGTTCAGGTGTGACTATTAACAGCGTGCCTCCCATATTATCATTGTAATTTTGCTTCATTTTACCTTTTTTAATTGGTGTTGTAAAATTTTTGAAACTTCATGTCCTAACGATCTCTATGGTAAGTTGTGTTTTACCAAATCTGCCCGCATATTAGACCTTATAGTCCCTCAGTTTACCTCATTGGTCTCAGCAAGGCTGTTCTTCGTTCACGCTATCCGCATTTGGAACTCTATCCCTGCCAATATTAGAAAACAGATAAATATAAGCAATTTTAGGGAATCTATCTATAATTACTTCGGTATTTAGCCTTTAATTGATATTCCATCTTCCATTATAGTCCTAATTTATTCATATTTTTGTAACTAATTTCTTTGTTAAAACATTGTTAACTCGATATTGCTTAGGTGACTATTACAAACCTGCCATTTAATTTATAAGTTTTATTGCTTATTTATATACATAAATATCTATGTACTGATTATTAGCTTACTTTAAGATCTGTTATGTCTTGTTATTGTGACTCTGAATTTTTTGTAAAAATTTGGCCTAATAAATAATGAATGAATGAATGAATTTCGGAAATTGTTCCCTTACTTAATTTTAGAGTTTTTACAGTATCATATTCATTTGTACCTAAATAAAATCAGATCAGAACTTTTGCGAAGTTATGCAATTGTTTTGAGGCATCGCTGTAACTACAAAAAATGCGCGGATAGCTAATATTTTATTTTATATCCTATTGAATAAATTAAATATGTAATGGTTTGCATTTTACATTTTAAATTATTCCAAAAAATTCGACATATGGAACCTTTGAAATAGAACCAGAACAGAAATGTAAATGCAAAGACTTCCAAAAAATGAAGAATAAGTTATATTATATTTAATTTTCTATTGAATTTAAAAAGTCATAGAAATTAGACATGGCACAAAAAAGCAGGTATTCGAACTATGAGGCAAAAGATAAAACCATGCAATATGATAATGTGATCGGCAACTACAGGCGCTAAGCCACAGCAGGTGCTCTGCGGTCGTCCTTAAACGGCTAATTATCCAAATCATATCAATGTGTGCAAAAAGAAGAAAAACAATTTACGAATCAAACTAAAATAAAACAAAGAAGAAAAAGGAGTAAACCGGGAAAAAACTGATTTTTGATTGTCAGCGGGGCAAGCGTAGATGGCAGAGGAGGTATGCAACAAGTGTTGATAAGAGAAGAGAGGAAAGGGAAAGGGGAAGGCAAGCAAAAGATTATTCTTTGCATATTATTAATATAGATTATATAATTTATATGTATGAATGTGCATACATAGTATGTCTGGATATAATAAATTTAATAAAATAAATAAAAAAATTAAAATAAAATGTCTCGAGGAGAAAATTGAACTCTGGGCTAAGTAAGATTGTACAAATGTCCAGACGCACGGTTGGAAATTTAAAAGAGAAATTAAAAAGATTGTGTTTAGTTTTAAAATGTAATCGAAATTTATTCAAATGTATATATGGAGATATACAAGAAGGTTGCTTTACCTGTGGTGTGAATCGGTGGTTGACCTGTGTCGCTCTTGAAAGAAATTGGAAATGTGAACAAAAGGAATTATCCGGCGGGAAATGCGGAATAATTCGCAGTTGCACATGTATGCGTATGTGTATGGACGCGCGCATTAGGGCGGTTAGAAAATATTTACTATGCGGCGTAAACAAAGATTTTTCATATATTACATCCTACAACGGAACCAGCGAAGCCACAACAGACGTTGCGATGTAACCGCTTAAAGGGTTAATTATTCAAATCTCTACTCGTGAGCATTTGGACAAAAAATTCTAAAATCTTCTAGAAAAATGCACCAATTTGTCATACTACGTTGCCAAAGTGCATTATTGTCTGATATTGCGCTGTTGAGACTTTTCAATGATCGTCGATGGTTTGAAAAATTGAAGATTTTAGCATTTTTTTGTTTGTCGCAAAAGATTGTTGAGGGGAACATTTGCGTCCACGGGGAGATGAAAAGCTCGCGCTTATGAATGAACGGCATTTGTATTCAAGAATACGCGCGTGCGTTTATGAATGAATTTTTGTTGTTGTATGTAGTTTCAGGCAAAGGTGCAGCTACGGTTGTGATTGCGCTGTGATTTGATTTAGATTTAGCGTAGGTCAAGATTGTATGTACATATGTACATATTTATTTATGTACAATATGGATTTATATATGTATGTAGATACATATATACATGCATACGGATGTACATACATATGTGCTTGCACTTGACATTTTAGTAATTTATGATGCAATTAATGTAGATGTGTATAAGTTAACACCGAAGATGTTATTAACCCCACAGCCAACATCCGGCGCGTGCCCTAAAAATATTGAATATTTAAATTCCAAGAAATTATTGCAATATTAATTGTGCCGACGGAAATCAATATTTTTGCACGATTGCACAAATATTAATTTCCAAAGAATAGCTTGCACAAAACGCAAGCTAAAACAATATTGCTGTCGCAGCTGTCTACACTAAACTGGCGATGCAAGTGGTTAAGTGCATAGCCCTAGTTTTAATATAAATTAAGACACCTGTAAAATTAGTTTTTAGTTAAGATTGGTGATTGGCAAATAAACGCGGATTTCCTGTCCGCTTAAAACCTTAATTGGTATTTTTTTTTCGCATTCACGCAAGCGATCGCGTAACTGCACAAAATGCAAGCTAAAACAATATTGCTGTCGCAGCTGCCTGCACTAAACTGGCGATGCAAATGGTTAAGTGCATAGCCCTAGTTTTAATATAAATTAAGACACCTGTAAAATTAGTTTTTAGTTAAGATTGGTGATTGGCAAATAAACGCGGACTTCCTGTCCGCTTAAAACCTTAATTGGTATTTTTTTTCGCATTCACGCAAGCGATCGCGTAACTGGCGCCCGAGCATAAGTTTATGCTTCGTGTAAAAAAGCTTAAGTGCTATTCGCGAACATAAAAACTAAGATAAATCTATATTTCTCACTGTGCGTAAAAAAAGCTTAAGTGCTATTCGCGAACATTAAAAAATAAGAGAAATCTATATTTCTCACTGTGCGTAAAAAAAACTTAAGTGTTTTTCGCGAACATTAAAAAATAAGAGAAATCTATGTTTCTCACTAAAAAAAATCTTGCGGAAAACTGAAAAGACTAAATCAATCCAAAAAGTGACCACTCGAAGTAAGAATTTTAATGGAAGTTAAAACTTCTTAAAAATAAACTGAATAAAGATAAAAGTGATTGTGGCCCGAACTTTAGTGGCACCGAGCCTAAAAGAAAGTGAATTGGCATATATGCTACAAGTAAATAAACCTTTTATGCAGACCCCGAACATGAGCGCCCCTAGACCTCCAAAACCCCGAAAGAAACCAGAGCCGATGGATATTGATCAAAGTATCCACTCACCCAGAATTAATTATATGAATCGTTCACCCTCAAATCAATTCCAAGGTAAGAGAACGCTTTCGGTTCGCAATCAGAAAGCAAATAAGCACCAAAGGACATTCCATATCGACACGGCGGAAGAATTGGACGAAGGAATCGTATATGGAGAGCCTACCGACATTTATTTTTTAGCATGATTAGCTCTTCGCTTCCCTATTTCGAGGTAATGACGGAGAGCGGGAATATCCTAAAGTTTTTAGTTGACACAGGTTCAAGTAAAAATTATGTAAAACCATAATTAGTAAAAAACGAATAAAAAATGAGAATCCATTTTTAGCAAGGTCAACCATAGGCGATATACAAATTAGTGAGCATACTTGTGCAACTTTTTAATGTTAGAGATAAAATAAAATTTTACTTAATGCCATCATTGAAGACATTTGACGGAATATTAGGAAATGACTCACTTAAAGCGATGGACGCAGTAATCCACGTTTATAGGAATTATATAAAGCTAGGAAATGGTTTCACCGTTTATCTCAAGCAGCTTCCTTCTCAAAGCGTAAATACAATATGAGTAAAAATAAAGGAGGAAAATTCATCCTCCGAACAAAAAGAAGTAATGGAGAAAATTGTAAATGCACACCCAGGACTTTTCTCAGAACCAGATGAGAAACTAACATACACAACTAAGGTCAATGGTCAAATCAGGACAACTACTGACTCTCCTGTGTATACACGATTCTTATCCTGCATCTCTCAGGACTTAGGTGGAGTCTTATAATAAAATCAGATCAGAACTTTTGCGAAGTTATGCAATTGTTTTGAGGCATCGCTGTAACTACAAAAAATGCGCGGATAGTTAATATTTTATTTTATATCCTATTGAATAAATAAAATATGTAATGGTTTGCATTTCACATTTTAAACTATTCCAAAAAATTCGACATATGGAACCTTTGAAATAGAACCAGAACAGAAATGTAAATGCAAAGACTTCCAAAAAATGAAGAATAAGTTATATTATATTTAATTTTCTATTGAATTTAAAAAGTCATAGAAATTAGACATGGCACAAAAAAGCAGGTATTCGAACTATGAGGCAAAAGATAAAACCATGCAATATGATAATGTGATCGGCAACTACAGGCGCTAAGCCACAGCAGGTGCTCTGCGGTCGTCCTTAAACGGCTAATTATCCAAATCATATCAATGTGTGCAAAAAGAAGAAAAACAATTTACGAATCAAACTAAAATAAAACAAAGAAGAAAAAGGAGTAAACCGGGAAAAAACTGATTTTTGATTGTCAGCGGGGCAAGCGTAGATGGCAGAGGAGGTATGCAACAAGTGTTGATAAGAGAAGAGAGGAAAGGGAAAGGGGAAGGCAAGCAAAAGATTATTCTTTGCATATTATTAATATAGATTATATAATTTATATGTATGAATGTGCATACATAGTATGGCTGGATATAATAAATTTAATAAAATAAATAAAAAAATTAAAATAAAATGTCTCGAGGAGAAAATTGAACTCTGGGCTAAGTAAGATTGTACAAATGTCCAGACGCACGGTTGGAAATTTAAAAGAGAAATTAAAAAGATTGTGTTTAGTTTTAAAATGTAATCGAAATTTATTCAAATGTATATATGGAGATATACAAGAAGGTTGCTTTACCTGTGGTGTGAATCGGTGGTTGACCTGTGTCGCTCTTGAAAGAAATTGGAAATGTGAACAAAAGGAATTATCCGGCGGGAAATGCGGAATAATTCGCAGTTGCACATGTATGCGTATGTGTATGGACGCGCGCATTAGGGCGGTTAGAAAATATTTACTATGCGGCGTAAACAAAGATTTTGGTTTGAAAAATTGAAGATTTTAGCATTTTTTTGTTTGTCGCAAAAGATTGTTGAGGGGAACATTTGCGTCCACGGGGAGATGAAAAGCTCGCGCTTATGAATGAACGGCATTTGTATTCAAGAATACGCGCGTGCGTTTATGAATGAATTTTTGTTGTTGTATGTAGTTTCAGGCAAAGGTGCAGCTACGGTTGTGATTGCGCTGTGATTTGATTTAGATTTAGCGTAGGTCAAGATTGTATGTACATATGTACATATTTATTTATGTACAATATGGATTTATATATGTATGTAGATACATATATACATGCATACGGATGTACATACATATGTGCTTGCACTTGACATTTTAGTAATTTATGATGCAATTAATGTAGATGTGTATAAGTTAACACCGAAGATGTTATTAACCCCACAGCCAACATCCGGCGCGTGCCCTAAAAATATTGAATATTTAAATTCCAAGAAATTATTGCAATATTAATTGTGCCGACGGAAATCAATATTTTTGCACGATTGCACAAATATTAATTTCCAAAGAATAGCTTGCACAAAACGCAAGCTAAAACAATATTGCTGTCGCAGCTGTCTGCACTAAACTGGCGATGCAAGTGGTTAAGTGCATAGCCCTAGTTTTAATATAAATTAAGACACCTGTAAAATTAGTTTTTAGTTAAGATTGGTGATTGGCAAATAAACGCGGATTTCCTGTCCGCTTAAAACCTTAATTGGTATTTTTTTTTCGCATTCACGCAAGCGATCGCGTAACTGCACAAAATGCAAGCTAAAACAATATTGCTGTCGCAGCTGCCTGCACTAAACTGGCGATGCAAATGGTTAAGTGCATAGCCCTAGTTTTAATATAAATTAAGACACCTGTAAAATTAGTTTTTAGTTAAGATTGGTGATTAGCAAATAAACGCGGATTTCCTGTCCGCTTAAAACCTTAATTGGTATTTTTTTTCGCATTCACGCAAGCGATCGCGTAACTGGCGCCCGAGCATAAGTTTATGCTTCGTGTAAAAAAGCTTAAGTGCTATTCGCGAACATAAAAACTAAGATAAATCTATATTTCTCACTGTGCGTAAAAAAAGCTTAAGTGCTATTCGCGAACATTAAAAAATAAGAGAAATCTATATTTCTCACTGTGCGTAAAAAAAACTTAAGTGTTTTTCGCGAACATTAAAAAATAAGAGAAATCTATGTTTCTCACTAAAAAAATCTTGCGGAAAACTGAAAAGACTAAATCAATCCAAAAAGTGACCACTCGAAGTAAGAATTTTAATGGAAGTTAAAACTTCTTAAAAATAAACTGAATAAAGATAAAAGTGATTGTGGCCCGAACTTTAGTGGCACCGAGCCTAAAAGAAAGTGAATTGGCCCCCTAGTAGCTTAGATTAGCAAAAAGGAGGTATAACGTACCAGCCTTCACTGATACCGCTATAAAAAGAACTTTCGTGAAGACTAAAATCAAAAAATTCAACAGAAAAAGGAGCAAAACAGTATTTTTGATGGGCGAACACATCATCAGCGAGCCAATTAAGAAGAACAGCAGCAAGACAACACCGGCAGGAAAAGCTAGTGTAAGTAAAAAATTGTAATAGACTATAAGCATAAACTACTTACTTACCAATATTGAGGAATTTGATATATGAAAATAAATTTATATAAAAAAAAAATTTATGAAATTATCTAAATGACCGTCTCTTATTGAATAAATTAATACTTTTTGTTAAATCAAATTATAATTATTATTAAAACTTAAAAGGAAAAGGCAGGATTAAGAGAAAAATGAAAATGGCAAATCAGAATAACCCAATCCGCGGCACCAACCACCTCTCAGGGTTCACAGAACACTTAACTCAGTTTAGATGACTTGACTATATTGATAACAAATATTGCTCAATCCAAGTGCCACCTTGTCTAGCGCAAGCGACCAATTAATAGAAGAAAGACATAGAACAAATTTAGGAGATTTAGACAAGATACCAGATGTAGTAAAATGTCTTAAGGAATTTTCCGGTCGTCCTGGAGAATTCAATTCCTGGAAGAAAAGCGTCGATCGTATTTTGAACATATACGAGCCGCTTAAAGGGGCAGCCAAATACTATGGCATCCTAAGTGTAATTAGGAATAAAATTGTAGGCAATGCTGACATAGCATTGGAATCATATAACACCCCACTCGACTGGGGAGCAATACAAAATGTTTGTAGATGCACTATGCCGACAAACGCGACCTTTCAACCTTAGAATACCAAATGACAGCATTAGTACAAGGGAACAGAACGGTTGCCGAATTCTATCAGCAGGTGTACAGACACTTCTCACTAATTCTCAACAAGCTTGGTTGCATAGAAATGGCGAACGAATCTTTGCGTATGATGACGCAATCATATAGGGACAAAGCAATGGACACATTCATTAGAGGTTTGAATGGAGACCTCCCACGACTACTGGGAATAAGGGAACCAGTTGACTTACCCCAAGCCCTGTATTTGTGCCAAAAGCTAGACAACCAAAACTGTCGAACCAATTACGCCAATACTATAAAAATGACATACGAGCTCCAGTTGAAAAAACCCATATATAGTCAACGCCAAGAATTTCACCCACAACTGGCATATATGCTACAAGTAAATAAACCTTTTATGCATACCCCTAGACCTCCAAAACCCCGAAAGAAACCAATCAATTCCAAGGTAAGAGAACGCTTTCGGTTCGCAATCAGAAAGCAAATAAGCACCAAAGGACATTCCATATCGACACGGCGGAAGAATTGGACGAAGGAATCATATATGGAGAACCTACCGACATTTATTTTTTAGCATGATTAGCTCTTCGCTTCCCTATTTCGAGGTAAAGACGGAGAGCGGGAATATCCTAAAGTTTTTAGTTGACACAGGTTCAAGTAAAAATTATGTAAAACCATAATTAGTAAAAAACGAATAAAAAATGAGAATCCATTTTAAGCAAGGTCAATCATAGGCGATATACAAATTAGTGAGCATACTTGTGCAACTTTTTAATGTTAGAGATAAATAAAATTTTACTTAATGCCATCATTTAAGACATTTGACGGAATATTAGGAAATGACTCACTTAAAGCGAAGGACGCAGTAATCCACGTTAATAGGAATTATATGAAGTTAGGAAACGGTTTCACCGTTTATCTCAAGCAGCTTCCTTCTCAAAGCGTAAATACAATATGAGTAAAAATAAAGGAGGAAAATTCATCCTCCGAACAAAAAGAAGTAATGGAGAAAATTGCAAATGCACAACCAGGGCTTTTCTCAGAACCAGATGAGAAACTAACATACACAACTAAGGTCAATGGTCAAATCAGAACAACTACTGACTCTCCTGTGTATACACGATTCTTATCCTGCATCTCTCAGGACTTAGGTGGAGTCTTAAGTAAAGAAACTATTGGATGATGGTATCATAAGACCATCTAGGTCACCGTACAATGGTATGGATTGTAGCGAAAAAGGCGGACTCAGCTGGCAATAAACAATATAGTATGGTAATCGATTACAGGAAACTAAATTCTGCCCCAACTACGGACAGATACCCCATACCTGAGATATCGTAAGTAATATCCCAACTAGGGAATAGTAATTTCTTCTCCGTTCTCGATTTAAATAGTGGTTTTCACCAGATTCCACTAAAAAAAAAATCATAGAGAAAACGGCATTCTCTATTAACAATGGTAAATATGAGTTCACACGATTACCATTTGGATTAAAAAACGGTCCATCTATCTTCCAGCGAGCATTGGATGACATACTCCGCGAACACATAGGAAAATGTTGCTATGTCTACATTGACGACATTATTTTTTTTAGCAAAAACCAAAAACAGCATTTCGAGTACATAAAGAAAATGTTTAAAACTTTAGAAGAGGCCAATAAGAATCTCCAATTAGACAAATGTAATTTCTTCAGAAAAAAAGTAAAATTTCTGGGCTATGTTATTACCCCGAATGGTGTAAAAACTAATCCCACAAAGGTTGAAGCCATTGTAAAGTTTCCACAACCAGCAACTTTAAAGGAACTTCGAAGTTTCCTGGGAATGTCTGGATACTATCGGAAATTCATAAAAGATTATGCGAAACTAGCAAAAACCTTAACGTCACTTTTAAGAGGGGAAGAAGGGAGAATTTCTAAAATCATATCCCAAAATGTAAAAATTGTCTCAAACAAAGAAGCAGTTCCAGCCCTTGTATTAGCTTACTCAGAACATTAAACAAGGCAGAAGAGCACTATGCCGCTAATGAGAAAGAAATGCTAGCCATAATATGGGCTTTGAATTCATTTCGAAACTATCTATATGGATCGGCCAAATTTCAAATATTTACCGACCATTAGCCTCTCACATACGCGCTGAGTAACAAAAATAGCAATACTAAGATGAAAAGGTGGAAAGCAGCTTTAGAGGAATACTCATACGAAATATGTTATAAACCCGGCAAACAAAATGTCGTGGCTGACGCATTGTAGAGAATACCACCAAACGAATCCCTCATCAACACTCTGTCCATTGCAACAAACTCGGACGAAAGCTCATCGCATAACTTAATATACAACATCGAAGCCCCGATCAATGCATTTAAAAATCAATTATTTTCAAATTCAAAATAATATTTCCAACATACCACCGCCATATTGTAACAAAACCGAGTTACTCCCAGCAGATCCTTATTTCAATCCTCAAAATATACTTTAATCCATCAGTTATAAATTGCATAAAAACAGAAGGACATATAATGAATAAAATACAGGAGCTTTACCCCCTACACTTTAGCAGGTATCGCATCAGATTCACTCAAATCGAAATTCAAGATGTAAGAAATGAACTAGAACAGGAGGAAATCGTAATCAGAATACACAATAGAGCCCACAGAAATGCGAAGGAAAATAAGACGCAAATTTTAGAAAGATATTATTTTCCTGGAATGGCAAATAAAATTTAAAAAAAATCATCAAATCATGTGCCACATGTAAGGTGAACAAGTATGATCGTCATCCGCCGAAGCCTGAATTGCAGGTCACACCAATCCCACAATTTCCTGGTCAAATCGTTCATATTGACATAGTTTTAACTGGCAAAGAATTAGTCCTCACCGCCGTAGACAAATTTTCGAAGTATGCTGTTGCAAAGCTAATCCAATCAAGGACAGCAGTAGACATAAGGCAACCACTAAGGGATATCCTTTTACTCTAAGACCACAAACCATAGTAATGGACAACGAAAAATCCTTTAACTCAGAATCCATAAACTTTATGATAGACAATTAATTCGGAATAGAAATACATAGAACTCCCCCATACACTAGCTGTTCTAACGGACAAGTGGAACGCTTTCACTCCACTTTACAGGAGATAATGCGATGTCTCCAAGGTGAAAAAACTCACAGATTATTCCAAGAACTCCTAGAAAAATCCTTTAAGGAGTACAATCATTCAATACACTCCACCACAGGGAGAAAACCCATCGAAACCTTCTTTGGAAGAAGAGTTAGCACCGACCCAGAAATATTACTTGCTGATGGGCAGGAAATAATAAAGAAACTGCAGGATAAGCAAACCGCTGACCTTTCCTACCATAATAAAAATCGGTCATTGCCAAAGCAATATTCCGAGGGAGACATAATATTTGTAAAAGTAAATCGTAGACTAGGAAATAAATTATCACCTAGGTATAAAAAAGAGACTGTAGCTCGAAATTACAATTCAACAATTAAAACAACATCGGGAAGAATAGTACATAAAAATAATATTAAACGGTAGACATCAAATTTAATTAGGTAAAAACCTTTTTCGTTTTTTGCTTTTTTTCTCAAAAGAACATGGAAAAATAACAATGTGTTTGACCATAGTAACGATGATTACAGCGCAACAAATCAATATACAGGACCTGACAAACAATAACGGATATATACCAATAAAAACGGAGGAAGTAAAAGTAATCGACCATTATAGTAGAATCCTTCACATTGTTAATATAACTGCATACGAAGACACAGCGACACTAATCCTACACAACTTACAAGGATTAACCGCTAGTAAAATTGAAAGCAAACACTTACTGGACACATTCAATAAAAATTTTATAATATTAGAAAATAAAATTGAAAATCTTAACCCACACTTTAGACATAAAAGAGGCTTAATAGATATATTGGGAAAAGGCCTCAAAGTAGTAGCAGGTACTATGGACAATGACGACGAAACCAAAATAAAAAACTCTTTAGAATCCTTCTCAGACAACGAAAAAATCTTGACGGATAGAATCCAAAATCTAACATTCGTAAATAATTTACTATCATCCCAAATACAAAACTTTACTGATCACATAAATAACAAACAGACCGTAATAAGTGACTATCTGAATAAACTCAAAAACTTTATGCAAAACAAAAATGATAGTAGAAGACGAAATTCAATTTATGCAACAAATTTACCAAGTTAACAATGACATTTCCCTTTTACGTGACCACGTTGACAACATTGGTCAAATAGTATTTTCAAGCTAACTTGGAATAATTCCAGCCGACATTCTAACAGAGACAGAACTCGATTTGATTGATGACTTTGACAGCTACTCTAACTCAAAGTTTCCGTCGCCGTACAAGATCAAAATATTATCATACTGCTTAAAATTCCTCACTACTCACAAGATATTCTATCCAAAATCCTGTTCGAGCCTATTCCTAATGCAAAAAATAAATCAATCATATTAAAAAATCACGAAATATTAGTTGGTACTATGAATAATATTTTTAATGTAAATGTTAAGGAAAATCTTAAACAAAATCTGGAAAAAATTGTAGATGATTGTCTAACAAATATACTAAAATTCGAGGAAGCATACTGCGATATGCAAGCCATCTAAGAAACCACTGTAAACGAAATTTTACCTGATATACTAATATTTAAGAATTTCTATTCTAAAATTGAACACAATTGTAATAAAATGGAAGTGAAAATTAAGGGAAATTTTCTAATCAAATTCGAGAACTGTGAAATTAAAGTAATGAATAAAACTTTTTATAACGTAAAAATTAAAGCATTCGATCAATTTATTTTGCCAAATATGGTAACAAAAATTATAGAACAAAATACACTTTTTTCAAATCTAAAGTTAAAATCATTGCACTTGAAACAATTAAAGCAAGACGATCATATAAAAATCTTGTTGAATGAAGGCTATAAAACGCATATAATTAGTATAAGCACTGACGTTGAACTAGTATTTATTATCATACTAGCGAGCCCCCTGCACACTTTGTAGTGCAAAAAAGAAAATGAAAAAAACAAATCAATTCAAATTCATTTAAATCAGTGATAAATTGCTTTTATTGTAATGCTCTGTGGTAAACAACATTAGTTGTTTTTCCATTTTCGGTGTAAATATACAAACCCGTTTGTGTCCATGTGAGAAAACTGGATACTCTAAATTCACTCCACAAATTCCTAATGATTGGCCTTGCGCCTTATTAATGGTAACCGCAAACGCAAGGCGAACCGGAAACTGAAGTCGTTTAAATTCAAATGGCATATCAGACGGAATCAAATGGAATGCGTGGAATGAATACATCTTCGCCTTTGAATTTTCCTGTCAAAATAGTAGCTTCAATTACATAAGCCATCAACCTTTTTATAGCAAGTCTTGTACCATTAGACAAACGGGGTTGATTGATATTCCGAAGCATAATAATAGTGGCTCCAACTTTCAATTGGAGATTATGCGGAGGCATTCCTGGTAAGTCCAACGAATTCAAAAATTCTGTTGGATAATTCACAACATCTTCTTCATTCGTAACAGTATCCACAGACTTGTACGACACCAATTCGCCAGGAATCTTTGATTGTATAGCCATGTTTAATTCAGTAACATCTTTGTTCTTTGCCGCTAAAATTGCTCTGTCACTCAACCATGCATGGCATGTATATTGTTGTGCTATGTTAGTGAAAACACATTCAATCAATTCCTCTTTTGACTGTACGAAACGGCAAAAATCATTTGGCAATGTTATTAATCCAGTGTCATCAACAGGCATTGCACCATTTCCAATTTTCAGCAATTGCTTAGAGAACTTATCAGCAGATGGATCATTCTGCAACTGAACACGAACGTTGGTAGTGAGTTTCAATATTTTAACAAATCTCCATAAATATGAAGACTTTAAGCAAGCGTTAATTTCATCGGCGGCGGTCGATCTAGGAATGATGGGCAATGTTTGCCTATAATCGCCTGACAATAAAATCAATGCACCACCAAACAACTCTGAATTATCTCGGAGATCTTTCATTGTTCTTTCCAAAGCTTCAACAGATTTCTTATTCGCCATAGTGCATTCATCCCAAATAATGATACCGCAACGTTTCAATAATTTTGCCGTTCCAGATGTTTTCGAAACGTTACATGTGAGAGTTTCATTTACTTGGTAATTCAATGGCAATTTCAAAACAGAATGTGCTGTCCGACCACCATCTAACAAAGTGGCTGCAATGCCAGAAGACGCCAATGCTAATGCAATTTTATTCTGGGAACGTATCGTTGCCAATAACAATGAAATTAGAAACGTTTTTCCGGTGCCTCCTGGTGCATCCAGGAAATAAAATCCACCGGCTTCACTATTGCCTTATTAGCAATCTGCAAACAGAAATCTTCAATACAAATCAATGCTGCATTGCAAATTTCTGGCGTGAAATCCATTGCAGGATTACGATTTTCTTGACGCACTCGAAACAGAATATCTTCCGATAGACAGATGGACTCGATGGAAAACAGGTAGACAAAATAATTGCAAACAATGCTCGAATTTGATAAGGATGAGCGACAACTGCTGCATCTGCAAGTGTTTGTTCCCAATTAATATCATTTTCCAACAAATTGAGCTGTTGACACGCTTGTCGATATGTCGTATGCAAAACTCCATTGATTGTTCTTAACTGTCGAAATGATGTTGGCCCACGAACGTTTATTAACAGCAAACGTAAATAAAAGCACTCAGCATTATTTGGGTGAACAGCATATACATATACGTCCCAAAGCATCACTTGAATATAAATTTTGATGTCTATCAACACGTTTTCCTTGCTTGCGCCGTTGGAACTCCTTTTTTGATGCACTCCACGTAAAATAAGTTGGCACTTCTGCATACAATACGTTCTGGCAAAAGCATCAACTTCACACAATTTAAAAAATGCAGTTAGAGTTGTATGAGGTGGTGATAGAGCTCTCTGTGCATCATTTTCGGTAGTGAAATACACACGCTGGCCATTTTCAAGATGAACAGCTAAGTGAACAACAGCTGGATATCTCTCGTGAATTTGAAATGAAAAAATACGCCAAATACTTATGTATTTCGTCGTTTCTATTTGGATCAGTAGCTCCATATACGGCCATATCACTACCTTTATTTACATATTTGCAAATGTATTTAATGGACTTGACAGAATTGCGGTATTCGACATTAATATGCGCTTTGAATACTTTCGACAATTAAGATGAATACGGCACAATCCAACGATTATCGACTTCAACGTTTTGATTTTTTACTCTTATGGTAACTGATCTACCATTATTTTGAGTTGATCGACGACGATATAATGGGTAACCATCATTTCCAGTGATTGTATCTGAAACCAAAGCTCTTGGATAACGTTTACTACATTTGCCATCAACTATACATGGGGAGTTAATGGTGAATGCTCCACACGGTCCATGTGTATCATATTTTGCACAACAACGTCATATAATTCAGGATCACTTATTTGATCAGGAATTTCAGCACATATCACATTGTCAACTTCATGCGGTGCGATTTTATTCACCAACCATATTAAAATGTGAGCGCTTTTGCCACTCCACAGAGTACATCCAGCATTTGACTTCCCCAAACACTTTAGATTTCACTATAAACTGCATAAGCGCTATCAATTTTTGCTTAAAAAAACGGGCAGTGATATCATGGCGGTCGGTTGGACTTTGACCAGCGAATAAATTGTCTTTAATGTCACTCCATTGCGGATTACACGTAAATGTTATAAATAAATCCGGTCGACCGTAATGACGCACATACATAAGTCAGTGCATCCTGCGCATACTCATGCATTTGACGTGGGCTGCCTGTGTACGTTGAAGGCAAAATGGTAATTTTCCCAAGATCATTAACATTACCATCATTATTTATAGCATCACGCAAATGGATGTACTCCTCCGAACGTAATTTCTTCTGATTAAATCGTATGAAATTTAGTCGTTCATTTTCAATTTTGGCGTACATATCAACAACAAATTGATGGAAAAGTCTACGACAATGCAAAATATGATTAATATCATTTTAACGGACCATAAGGCGATATGAATAATAATTCATTGCGCTTACTTTTTTATTTGATTCCGCTCCTAGAACTAAAAATTATTCGAAAAACGATAAAAATTAAATAAAATTTAAATGAACTAACCGGTAGAAGGGTTGATTATTTTAATATTAACATGATAACCGTCTTCTCCTCGACAAAACAACAATGGGTACTGTAATCCATCATAGCAGCGATGAAACTCTTTGCAGTTGCATATTTCTACGGCGCAGCACAATGTCACGGGAATTGAATTCATCGCCTACGATTACAATAGCGACATCATCCATTGTGGGCGCATTAAAACATCTGAGATGTTGCCCAGGAGCCGTTTTGTCAGCTCGAATCACAATTGCATATTCATCTGATGGCATTTGATCGAGAGCAGTTTGAAAAAGTCGCACTAATTCATTTTCAGCATGCAACATATTCTGCAAACGCTCGATAATATCCCTCCGCAAATTTGATGATATATCACAACGACGATCGGTTTCCACATTTGAGTTACCCACAAAGTATATTTGCAAAAATTGATAGGTTTGATCAGGAAAGGGTAACAAAGAACCAAGTCGATGGTAAACTTGGCCTTGAATCTATTGAAGATTGAAATTTTCACAATAGTACGTTTCGCGATCATCTAAATAGACATCAAAACAAACAAAAATACCTTGAAAGTTGACATAAAATTGTACCGCATAATATTCGTCGCTCCAAATGAAGTCATTTGAAATGCAGAGTTATACCCTTGTATGTTTTCCAGAAAATGCTTTGAAATTGGTGTGCCACCAGTTATCAAATTATGCAAGGGCTCCGGTGGTGAATTCAATTCTGGTAATTTAACTTGCTCGTTTGAACAACACAATCCAGATATCTCATGTTTAAACTTAGATCCCTTGCAATAACTGCAAACAGTAGTCATTGGTCCAATTGAAACCTTGCCATGAGAAACGTAATCAAAGTTTGCATCATAATTGAATGCAACACGCTCCAAAGTACGTCGCACATACGGACGTTGAGTTGGATTTCGCATAGTCCTACCACGTGCCATGGCATTTCGAGCAGCCAAAGTATTATTTGCACGCTGTTCGTCACTTTGAGATGCTCTAGATGCCGCAACATTTCTAGTATGACGTGATTGACGCCCAAATTGCTGCGCGTACGTACCATTTTGTATTAAAAATTTTTGCTTCACCAATTAAATATTAAGTAATTGAAATTTTATTTATTCACGAAATTCAAAAATTGAGGCACATATATTAGTTGAATAAAACAATTATTAAGAATTGAAATAGATCAGCTGATCATGAAATTTCAGTCATAGCAGGCACTCAAAAGCTAGCTACCTTGGAGAAAAATCCGTTACAGCATTACATATATATGTATATTAGCTGTTAAGTTAACATATAAGAAAGCTCATTACTGCATTACATGTATATGTATATTATCTGTTAAGTTAACATATAAGTCGAAAGGAGAAAAAGTCCGTTACAGAATCAAATGTATATATTAGCTGTTAAGTTAACATATAAGTCGAAATGAATGCAGTGTTCACCAAAATGGCTATAACTCATGAACCAATCCACATACAGAGACCGTTTATACATAAAAACGTTGGTATTGATGTTCAGGCATTCCAGAGAACATCAGTCACTAACACAATAGAACTTATTTTTATATATATAGATAGTGGTATTAATTTTTGTACTCATAATTAAGCATAAGCAAAAGCTATATGTATCACCAGTATCGCAAGGAAAAACTGAAGACGTTTCAAATTCGAAAAGCGGTCCATTTTTACAAGTCGCAATGTCTTAGAATACTTTACAAAACACCGATTGGGGACAATCGATTTAAGAGGGGAAGAGTTAACAACGAAGATGTTATTAACCCCACAACCAACATCCGGCACGTGCCCTAAAAATATTGAATATTTAAATACCAAGAAATTATTGCAATATTAATTGTGCAAATGTTAATTTCCAATGAATAGCTTGCACAAAATGCAAGCTAGAACAATATTGCTGTCGCAGCTGTCTGCACTAAACTGGCGATGCAAATGGTTAAGTGCGTAGCCCTAGTTTTAATATAAATTAAGACACCTGTAAAATTAGTTTTTAGTCAAGATTGGTGATTGGCAAATAAAAGCGGATTGGCTGTCCGCTTAAAACTTTAATTGGTATTTTTTTTTCCCTTTCACGCAAGTGATCGCGTAACTTATACAAATATCTGTGTATATATGAAAATACATAGATATATATGTATATACATACATATGTTTGTATATATAGAAGTGCAAGAATTTGCAAAAAAGTAAGAATCTAAAGTCAAGCCCCAAATATTAACACAGAAGCGCGTGACCTGGTTTCAAACTCGCGCAAAACGAAAGCAGTATTCTCAACCAATAGCGCCACAAAACACAGTTGGATTCTTACATATCAATCGCTACTTGATTCAGTTTCCCTGAATTTTTTGCCAAGACAAAGTTTTGATGCAAATACGGAAAAAGAAGAAGAGACAAGCTCATAAGTTATAGTTATAATAATATAAATAATTATTTTCAAACGATTTTTTTGAAATGCAATAACAATAAATTCATACTAATTTTTTACCTAATTTTATTTATATAAAGAATATTTTTGATGATATTTAGAAATATCTATAAATTTGTTAATATTATTGGCAAGCCTCATAGTAGAATTGTTTCAGATTCGGTGTTTCAGATTGCGGTGCTAGGCATTACACAACTTTTTCCAGCTTCAAATCACAATTGGACATATTTTTGCGATATTTTGTTTTAATTTAATTTTTATTATTTTTATTTTCATTAGAAGTCTTGTACTTTAAGTTTTAAATACAGAATAAATATAAATGTTTTGCTAACCTGCATATGTTTTACCAAATATTCTCATTTATAAAAATTAAATAATTAAAAAATGTTAAGTTCATATATACACTGAACCCTTTATTTCGTTATGAATATCAATAAAATCTTATTATCTTAAGTTTTTCTATTTATTCTCACCTTCATTCGTTTGCATATTTGTTAACATCAAATTTTATATTTTTCCCCAATAACATTAAATTTTACATTTTTGGGGACTTAAAAATTCTTATTTAACAGTGTGGTGGCGACCCAGTTTGGAAACGTATCAGCCCTGTTAACGACCGTCGCCGAATAGTTTCCACTTTGGATTTGCAGCTTCTCATACTTCTAAGTTCCCTGCTGAAACTGGCATATTCGGGTGATAATCTTTTCAAGACACCGATTTGAGCATGAATTATGGTCAGTTATGACTGCATTCACTGACCACTTTTGCATTTGCAATTTCAACTAATTGCATTTGAATTTAATTTCTTCATAGCAATTTTCCGATACAAATATAACATATGTTATATATTGGAGCTCGTATGTATGTATTTTGAAACTATTTTACCATGTTGCACCTTCCTTTCTCTATGTTTTTAATACAAATAAGTCATACTAATTTTGGATGTCTACTTCAAATACATATATAAATGCCTTCCAATAAAATTAAAAGCAGAACAGGAAAGTACAATATATGTACATATAATTTGCCGAAACATTTATCAAAAAAATTATAAAAATTTTGTTTTTGTATTTTGTCAACAGAAATACAAATACAACACGGCGGCCCGTATTGGATTTTTTGTGCAATCACGACACCCTATTGGGAAGCCCTGATCAAACCCCTGGGTTTCCTTCCTTATTATTATTCGAATTATTCTATTCGTATATCATTTATCGTGCAATTTCTATATCTGACCTTCCTTATTAGCCCTTATGTGACATTCCATATTAGTTGTGACCATTCACAATGTAGAAGATTTTTCACTTGTAGTTATTCACAATGTTTAGCAGCATCTGAAGTTTGCTGCACACTTGAGCTAGCCTGGGCGAACGTCATCGTAGTAACAGATATGTATATCAGCAGCTGCATGTGCATATGATAAAAAAGTGAGAGCATTAACGGAGCTGTTAGAATTATGCTCACTAACTTTAGACTGCATTGATCGAAAATTAGCAAAAACATTCGATTTTTCAAAAAGCTTCAGTCTTTCGTAATGAACATTTTCAACTTCGACTTTAGGCATAGTTAAAAATCCCCAAAAATTATGACTTTCTCATTACTAATGTCATTACTAAGAATCTCGCGACTTATATAATTTTCAAAAGGTTTCTCACTGAGTTGAAATGCAAAGCGTGCCTATGCCTATATCTATCTTTGCTTTATTACTTACTTACTTAACTTACCGCTTAAGCTATTTTGGCCGAACTTCTCCTACAATTTGCGGTGTGCGCCTTGGTGTTGTAACACAAATTGAGGAACCTACAGTTTTACGCCGACTCCGAACGGCGAATGTTTTTTGTGAGAAGTTTTTTTCATGGCATAAATACACTCGGTGGTTTGCCATTGCCTGCCGAGGGGCGTCCGCTATTAGAATAAACCTTTCTATAATTTTTGGATGTTACTTGCCCCGAGCTGGATTCGTACCTGGGACCCACCGAATGAAGCGCGCACGCTACACACTCGGCTATGGTCTGCTTAATGCTGTTACAAAAATCCTATTAAGTGAATAAAGTCATAATGCCTTGGGCACCACTGCGCTCGGGTGTGAAAAGTATAGAAGAGTCTAAGTTTGGTAGATAAATCCTATATATGAGGCTATATATTATTTGTTGGGGAAAAAGGCGGAACCATACCTCCGTTTAAGACGAAACTACTATTCTGATATATACATACATATTTCCTTAAGATCAAGGTATAAAATATATTTTAAGCACAAATGCAATGTTCAATATCTAAAATAAAATATGTCTTTATTTGCGCATCAAAGCAAGCCAGGTTTGCTAGTAGGTATAACAAAATTTTGAAATCTTAAACGATTTAAGTAAAAAAAGGAAATTACCATGAATTTAATTATTTCTCTCCCCAATTCAATTCTTGATACCAAATTTGAAAGAGTTCGCGACATGATTTAGGAAAGTATTAAATATTTTGATTTGTTGTAAATTTTCGTTATATGAGAGGTAAGCGTGGCATTAGTCTGATTTCTATGTTTTTCGGTAGTGTGCTTGCTGATTAGAAGTGCCAAGTGGGTATGTTATTTGGTAAAATTTGACAAAGAAGTTTCGGAGGTATATAAATTTGCTCTAAGTTGGCCATTCCCAACACATATGATTCCACGTATTTCATTCTCAATTCTAATCTTGTCTATCAAATTTGAGCAAATTACCTTGTATGGTTAATAAATATCGGAGTTTTTTGTCGTTATATGAGAGGTGGGGCATGGTTTTTGTACGAGTTTTTACAATTTTTGACGTTTTGGTTATTGACTTGAAATGCAATGTATGCACCAAATTTGCTGGCATAGTTTTTGGGATATACCTGGGTGGTGCCACGCCTATTCCCAATTTTTTATTCCGTGTATTTGCTTGTGGAACTTCATTCTTCTTATTAAATTTAATAAAATTCTCTTTAAAAGTTACTTAAATACAGCTTTTTTTTATTTTTGAAAATTACCTTTATATGAGAGGTGGACGTAATTTTGTTCTGATGTGAACAATTTTGCTTACTCATATTAAATGTGATGTGTCTGCCAAATTGGGTAGACTTTCGTAGCATGCCTTCAAATGCAGCTACTGGATTGGCACAGAGGTCTGTTTCTAAGCTAGCTATTCTTGATGTATCCGGCGGTGAATTGCAATGGAATCACGGGGGTGGGGATGTTGAACATATGCCTTTATGTGTTGCATGTAGTGCGATTCACTGACTTTAAACGATGCGACAATCGCAATTTTTGACGGCAATATTTGTCGTTTGCACTAAAGATTGTGCGATTCACTAACTTATTCCTAACGACACTTAACAGCTGGCTCGTTGTATTTATTCAAGTGGCACCTTTGTCAAACTAAATGTCAAATAAAAATTTGAGCGTTTTTATTATATGTATTTCATTAAAGTGAAATAAGATATTAATTTATTTCAAACTATTACAAACGTTTATAATTCTTTTTATATATTGCAATGTTCCATTGTAGCAGAACTCTCCTCTGAGTGATTTGGTCAGCAACTCGACTCCAAGGAGTATCCGAAATCACATCGTCATCGTTTTCGTTTTCAAAATTCGCGTTGTGCTTCAGCGTATTTAGGATTTACATTGTATATTTAGATTTTTTTAATTAGAATCATTTATCTTTTATATTGGTAGGTTCTAGCGGCTTTGAGATTCTTCGCAACTGGTTGCTATCAACGACAAGGCTTATACCTCCTCATTATTAAAACTAAACTATATTTCTGTTTTTATACTTGGCTCCTTGATAAAAGTTTGCTTTTACCATTTGCACATTAATTGAATGGCAGATATGGTGATTGAAAAATTAATGAAACCTATACTTGAATCGATAGTACGGTCGATATAATTTAATGTTTGAATATTATTTCATGCAAATGTTGACAGCGTCTGCGTCTCAATAGCTCCATCCGCTTAGTCCCATTTTGGCATACTCTTTCCAAAATTTCGGCCGGTATCTCACGAATAAATGGTTCAATGTTGACATCCAGTGCGTCAATCGAAGCGGGCTTGTCGCTATAGACATGAGCCTTAACATAGCCCCACAAAAATAGTATAGAGGCGTTAAATCGCACGATCTAGGCGGCTAATTTTGCTTGTTCGCGTATCCATTCAACCAGAAATTAGCTTCTTTGCTGAACACAATTCTTCCATAAAAAGCGCCCGATGAACATTTCTAACAGAGCAAGCATTTTTATAATAAACTTCAATAATTTGCAAGCGTTGTTCGTTTGAAAAACGATTCATGGTTAAATTATAGACCAAACAGAAGAGATGTTTAACAGTGACACAAGACATGAAACGAGCATAACCTGTCAAACCAGTGTTGTCAAAAAGAAAGTAGCTAAAAAAAATCAACCTTTGTAACCAATGGTAATAGGTCAAGCTTCTTGCAAGGAGCTGACACTGATTTGTTCATGATTTGCTTCTTGTTTTATGATCAAATACCTCATTTAATCTGAATTTAGTGACAGAATTTACAATGCGATACTACTTAGGTTCTTTGAAATATGATCATAAATTAAGAATGAACCATAAATTACGATAGTGTGTAACTTTTATTTCGTAAAAAATTGCGTTTGTTACTTAGCGTGTGAATAATTCTGGTACTGGTGTTTTTATATACCTAGTAAGAAAGTCATGTGTCCTATCAATTGACTAGCACTATTCTTGCAAGGGTTGGCGCTACTCAAGATTCATAGATATGTGAAAATGAGTAGTGAAAATCTGTTGGATATTCTGGTAACAAAAAACAAATGATAATGGAGATAACCATTGCGAGTGAATAAAGATGGCGGCGGCTAATATTAAGTTTCACAAAAAGGCCTTTATTAGTTGCCAAACATAGAAATTCGCTTAGTGAATGACACACGCATTTTGAGGATTGCTATATCAGGTGATCTCAGCAGTGCCGAATTTAGACGTATATGGACTAAGATTTTTCACTTGTATTTATTCACAAAGGACATAACTCTTTAAATAAATTGACATTTCTTCTACTTTCATTTTGTTTATATAAATGTACATAAAAAATTAATTGAAAATACTCTTACCCCTGCCAACTTCTATCATTATTTGTAATTTAGTGTATCATAAATTTTTCATTTGGGCCCAACCCAAACAATGTTACCGGATCCGTTCCTGGTGGTGGTCTTACTATTACTGAATTTATCAAGGAATTCAATGATTCAATTTCTTTTATTTTTAAATTCAAGAATACATTTTATTTATAATTTAATTGTGTTCCACCAATATTAAGGCCCTCTTTCAATAGTATCTTTTTCTTTCCGATGTTTCAAGATCAGTGCCACTCTTACAAAGTTACTGATATCGAAAATGGAAAGTACTTTAATTCCGTATATGTCTTTAAAACTACACTAATAGAGTTGGAAACACCTATTGTACCGGTTTCGCTACCTAAAGCCGATGAATTTCATTTCAAAGGCTGAAAAAAAACGTACATTTTGAACCCGACCCCCTCAGAATTTGATGAAATTTTGCATATAGGTACATCTTACGTACCCAAACACAACCTTATTTTTAGAAAATGGATTTTCGAAAAATTGTGGGCGTGGCAAGGTATCGAAATATTCGAAAATATTCGAAAAATGACGATAATAGGTACTTTTAAAGTGTGATTACTACGGAATGGCTTTTTTAGTACACTGAAAAAAAATTTTTTTCAAAATAAAATTTCAAACTGAAAAAACACTTCAAAGATCAAGCGATTTTGAAAAATAAAATTTTATTTTAGAAAGGTCTATTTAATATATATAACATATCTGAAAACTAAAATGGGGTGTTTTTTTATTTTTTTATACAGATACAGATACTATGACTAAGTATTCTAATAGATTCGAACAAGAATCGTATTATCAAATTTTTCAGACCCGCACAATAAATTGACGTACACTTGATAAAGTTAATTTTTTATTTTTATTTATTTAGATTTAATATACAACTTTGCGCAGCTCATACTGCTGACTTTCGGAATATTTGCTTACTTTTAGTGATGTTTCATCTAAAGATACAAAAGAATGGAAGCTTTGAGTTCCTGTAATAGTTTTGGCATTTTTGTATCTTGAAAGTAGCTCTTCTTTTGTTTTGTTGTATTCATCAGAGTCTGCGCAAGCAACTTCTATGGAGGTGTTATACGTTTGTGAAGCCCAATGATAAAGGTCTTTCGCCGTTTGAATTTGGTTTTTATTTGCCATGCTATAATTCCGAGCGCCTCTTTTTAATGTCCCACCTATACCATCACATGCAGATTTTCCATGGCTGGTTGCGTAAAAGTGCCACTCAGCGAATATTTCGAAATCAATTTTATGATGAGATAAATTAATTAGGTTGTACTTGTTTTTGTACTGTGCTCCAGCACCATCTCACACGTAAATAACTTTCGTAATTGAATTGCTTATACATATTAGTCTTAACAAAATTAATCATTTTTGAAATATATAGATGAACTGCTATGCTATCATGGATATTACAATCGGATATTATAGCAAAGGTTCTATGAATTAAATTATCGTTATCTTTGTAATAAATAACGAACGGATGTATCGTGGCTTGATTATTATTCCAATGATATCCTTGAATGGCATCTTGTATAACAAACGCATAGTTTTCAGCGAAATCCATTTGAATTAGCAGTTCTCCTGGCAGCAGTGTCATTTTTCTTTCACTTACGAAGCGGGACTGGCGCTTAGCTGTGAAATGATGTGACACCAGCTTATTGATGTGTTGTACAAAAACGTCAACAAATGTGTTTGTAGTAGAGGAAATGGTTTCGAGATTACATCTGAGTGTTGTGTTCCAGTTTTTGTAAATGACTTCTTGAATCGAATTTTTTTCGTAATATTCCAACATAATCGTTCTAAGGTTCGTTAAATTATCGTAGCACCGACCACACATTGATACGCAACACTCGCTGTTTTCTATATTACCATTACAGACAACGAATTTAATAACATCTTTATAGTTTATGAAATTATGTTGACCTTCCATCGATTTCAAACCCGATTTTTTCGAACATCAGTTTTACATTCTGATGCAATGTGCACACACAAACATTTTGCTGGTTTCCAACCCCAAGTTTGATACAATTCTCTGGTCGCAACATGGTAAATTTTGTAAATCCTAATTGAAGTGAAGGATGTATTTTTCTAAATTCATAGTAAGTTTCACGAAGCGATGACAGCATTAGTCTTTTTTGAAGTTTCTCGCGTATGTTTCCTTGCCTTACTACAATTGAGTCCTGTGACCCAGGCATGATTCGGCTGATTTCATCATCTTCATAAAACAATTTTACTGTGTTTAAAGTTTGTTCAGGTAAACTACGTCTGTCCATGCTAAAGTGTTTGACGTCCGAAAACTTTGTTTTATTTTTTTGTATATCTTTGCTAATTTTTATCAATTCGTAAGATAAATCACGCCCAAAAATGTCTTTAATTTCCTTAGATGTCATGGTGTTTGGTAATAGAGATAATATTTTTTGCTTATCCAAATTATTTGAGCAGTTTTCGATTTGATATTTCATGTTCTCCAAAATTTGTTCGTAGTAAGCTTTGATCTTCTTTTGGTCTTCTGATAAAGTTGACAGTGAACCACCTCCAAGTGAATCCGAAATACCTTGCGCAATTTGCTTTGTTTTTTTTTGCAGTATGAATCCCTTTCTAAACATTTTCGCTTCATTGGCGATGGATGGCTTGCAAGATGAGGAATAACATGCTTATTTATATTGTTGACGAGTTCGTTGCGTTCGAGTGATTTAGTATAGCTGCTGCATGTTGGAACTTCCTTATATTCTTGATACAATTCACTGCTAGCCAAGTCATGTAAATCCTCAATTTCCGTTTCAGTAGAACGCTGATTATCAGCAATCTTGATAGCATCCTTCAGTTTAAAGCGACAATTTTCGCAAATACGGCAACAATGAGTGTTGGAGACTGCTGGAAAATGCTCAGATATCACCGCTGCTTCGTTTAAGCTAATGTTTCGAAGTTTAGAGGAACATTTTGTTGATAGCTGCACACATCTGTATTTATTAGTTGATTCCATATCTATTTGTAATTTAAGGAGAAACTAAGCACGAAGTATAACAGCCGTTTAAACACAACTAAAATTTTTACTAGACGAAATTAACGTACGTTCGCTTTGAATTTGCAATGGCAACTGAAACGAATTCATAGAATATCGCTATGAAGCTAACAATCAGGTAGAAATAGTATATACTTAGTCATTAAAAGTTTATTGTACTATCTAACCGAAGGGTGTATGTCTATGTTGTCCAATAGATCCTAGGTACGTTTCGGCACTACTATGCATAGGATCTATTGTACAACATAAACATACACCCTTCGTTTAGATACTATTTCTACCTGACTGATAGCTTCATAGCGATATTCTAGGAATCTGTTTCAGTTGTTGCGGTAAATAGCACAACAAACTGGTACAAAAAATTATTTTCGCTACTGATTTCATGTGGTGGAAGGTTGATGCGCTGTATCCTTTGATGAGCGGTTAAATTTTTGTGTTACCAAGGTCATTAATTTTATATTTTGGGAATGCCTGAAAATTTGACAACAAAAATTCTTGTTCGACTCTATTAGAATTAAAAAAAAACCTGTATAACTTCCAAAGTATAGCTAGGTACCTTTTTTGGTCACACAATAATATCAAAATAAAAAAAGTTAACAAGAGATGCATTTACTTAAATAAATTTAAAAAAAAATAAAAAACACCACATTTTAGTTTTCAGATATGTTATATATATTAAATAGACCTTTCTAAAATAAAATTTTATTTTTCAAAATCGCTTGATCTTTGAAGTGTTTTTTCAGTTTGAAATTTTATTTTGGGAAAAATTTTTTTTCAGTGTAATAAAAAATGTTTACAGTTTATTTCAATACCTTTCTAATGGTATGAAGATCTTTGAAATCGGTAAAGCCATTCCGTAGTAATCACACTTTAAAAGTACCTATTATCGTCATTTTTCGAATATTTTCGAATATTTCGATACCTTGCCACGCCCACAATTTTTCGAAAATCCATTTTCTAAAAATAAGGTTGTGTTTGGGTACGTAAGATGTACCTATATGCAAAATTTCATCAAATTCTGAGAGGGTCGGGCTCAACGCATATTGGATTTGATATGAAATTCATCAGCCCTTTAGTCCACTTTTGCTTCCAAAAACGGATTTTTATGCCCATCCATTAAGCCGTTGAATAATTTCAGCTTCATATTATCAGCTGGTTTTGGCAAAACGGCCTGCTGCTGGTATTTATGCTGCTGATATCGGTTAAGATGTAGTTACACTGATACCGGTTGACCAGTGCCTTGATGTCATTCACATTCATCAATAGAATGTGGCGGGACGGGATATCGGTCAATAATGAAGTATATCAATTTTATCTCGAAATTGTAGGTACGCTCCGCTCAGGAGCAACATTACGAAGGTGAGTAAAAGCGGCAGTAATGGAAGCGGTAGAAGAAACGGCAGCCTTGTGAGCTGTAAAGGAAGTGGTTGGAGCGATAATAGAAGTGGCGACGATGGCTGCAGCGTAGAGGCTGCTAGTACAGGCTTAGGTGGCTGTAATTATGTTAACGGCGGAATCACCCACCGAATTGTGGTTTCTATTGTTACCCAACACATTTAGAAGGGGCTTGATTTTTCCAGTAAAAATTAATTTATTCATGCAACGTCTACAGTTTACAAATCTTACAGCTAATATACCATTACAAATAAATTACGAGTGATGTGCATATAACATATTTTTAAATTCAGTACGGTTGGCAAAAATATCAATACTATTAGCTTTAAACAGGCGCGGGTCCAGGGGAGGGGTTTTGGGGGTTCAGACCCCCCCCCCCTCCCCCCACCCTCCGAAATTTGGGAATTACCTTAACAAATTTGAATGCTGCTAAAATGAGAATGTGGTGTATTATTCACACTCAACAGGTGAATGATACGAAAAAAATGACTTTTTTTATATCAAATCTTGATATTCATTCTTATACAAATTTTTGCCATAACGTCATGATTTGTGTACCTTTTTTACCAAAAAATTCTCTCACTCAGTTAGCAATATCGTTTTCTTGATAATATACTTATTTTCTCGCATGTATTTATACACATATTGCATTTTTGACATTGATGTTCAGACTGCGCAATGGTGTGAAACATTTAATGGGTATCTTATAGCGCTTTTTGGTTCTAAAACAAATATGTGAGCATTTATAAAACATTCACATATGCGCACAAAAACAATGTAGTCTTTCTCTTAAGCATTATTAGTCATTTTCATTATTCATCATTTTCCAACAGTTTTTTACGAAAACTCGGAAAATTTGATTAAAAAAAAACGAATTTTCTTTGATAAATTATAACTTATCTATATCTAATGAAGTCTATAATATATAATAAAGTCTATGTGTGTTGTGAAACCGAGTTCGTTACATCAGATTCTCTCAAACTGTTCCAAAGTGCTTTTCCATACATCTGCTCAGCGTTAGAAGAATTGGACAACAAAAATACAAAATCCGATGGCGTTCAACCTAACGCAGTACTTGCGTCGATTCGCACATCTTCATTTATTATTTCATTGACGGTGCTCCCACCAATTTTCATTTTGACGAAAAACCTTAGCTTATTGCTGCAGCAGAAAGATTGTGATTTGAGCAACTGCGTCAAATATGTAACCGAATTGTACGATGAAATACAAGAGATGCGTCAAAACTCAGAGGCAAATTTTCATGAAATATTTGTCACGGCCACAGAAATGGCTGCAACAGACGGAGTAAAACTGGAGGCACCAAGGCGTATCAAACAGCAGCGCAACCGCGATAACTACGGTGGCGATGCAGAATCCTATTTTCGTTTATCTATCTTTATTCCATTTTTGGATAATTTTTTGAGTCAGCTGCAATCAAGGTTTCTCGAAAATCGTGAATTACTCTCTGAAATTCAAAATATTTTGCCTAGTAAATATCAGAGACCCTAAATAACTGTTATTTTATTTTTTGAGGAAGAAAAAGTTGGCTGTAGGTTAACAAATAATCGTTTGTGTTACTTTATAATAGTTATTAACAACATTTTTTATTTTTCGTTGGTCATAACTTTTATTTTCAATTTTTTTATTTTTACGTTGCCTGGTAAGAGTTATTCCCAATTTTTTTTTTTTTCGTTGATCTTAACTTTTATTTTCAATTTTTTTATTTTTACGTTGCCTGGTAAGAGTTATTCCCAATTTTTTTTTTTTTCGTTGATCTTAACTTTTATTTTCAATTTTTTTATTTTTACGTTGCCTGGTAAGAGTTATTCCCATTTTTTTTTTTTCGTTGACCTTAACTTTTTTTTCAATTTTTTTATTTTTACGTTGCCTGGTAAGAGTTATTCCAAATGTTTAAAGCGTTTCTTCCTGAATTCGAGGTTCTCTACTTAGGCGGTTATTGCTTTTTGAACACAGCAGTAGATAGATAGATATATATTAGAGGATTGCACTTCGACCTTAAAGATCCATTGTGCCCTCTGCTCTTTATAATACCTCGTCTAAACCCAACTCTTTTATGAAGTCTAATATAGTAGTTGGTGGCAACGAGCGTACATGCTCCTCAGCTGGGCTATGTGTACCCAGGTAGCTTTGTCGTCTTCTCGAGATGGCGTCACACTCAAGCAACAGGTGCATCGGGGTCTCCGGAGCTAAGTCGCAAAAACGACAGTACTCGTTCGACCATATTCCGAGCCTGTGCAGATGACCTCTCAGCCTGCAGTGTCCTGTGAGAAAGCCTGTCAACATCCTCAGGCTATTCTTCGAGAGGTGCATAAACTGCTTGAAGCGTTTATGGTTGTAACCTCCCAGTAGACACTTCGCCTGACGTAACCCCGGCTCAAACTGCCAGTGATCCTCCTTCAAGTTGTTTTCTTCTATCCTAAGCTCTTCCTTGATAGTGTGTTGTCCTATCGCTAGGAAAGGCTCAGGTCCTATAGGCGTTTTTTGAGCCGCCTCCCTTGCTAATCTGTCAGCTTCCTCGTTACCTTCCATACCTTGATGGCCAGGGATCCAGAGGAGCTGAATATGATTTTGTAATGCTAGTGTGTTGAGTCTCTCTATACATTCAAGCACTAGTGAGGATCTCACCTCATATGAGGCTAGCGCCTTGAGTGCTGCTTGGCTATCGCTCAGAATGGTTATGCGTTCATTGCGATAGTTTCTCTTCTGGTTGATCTCTGCACATAACAGGATGGCATACACCTCCGCTTGGAAGATGCTTGGAGTCCTTTCCATTGGTACCGACATGTGTGTTCTGGGGCCAAAGACCCCAGCTCCTATGCCTTCCGGTGTTTTAGAACCGTCAGTGTACCAGTGCAGGTTGCTAGCTTGGAGGTGTCGTTCTAGTGCGGATACGCTCCATGTTACTTTGCTTCCTAATTCAATTTTAAAATTCCTTTCAAAATTGGTTACTTTGATGATATCGTCCCTGGGGAATTGGGCTAGTGGTAGCCGTGCGCTGAGCGCCTCCATTTCCTTAGACGATATGACTTTCCCTTTTCCATACCCTTCTTTAGCAATGTTCAGTAGGGTTCTTTTCGCTGTCTGTTCTATAACTATGTGGAGTGGCGTTAGGTCCAGAATCACCTCTAGTGCCTTGGTCGGACACGTGCGCATGGCTCCTGTAATGCACACACACGCTAGCCGTTGGAGCCTTATCAGTGATTTCCTCACTGTTGTAAGAGAGGTTCTTGATACCCACGCCACCGCCCCATAGGTTACTATCGGTCTAACAATCATAGTGTACATCCATCTAAGCATGTTTGGGTTGCAGCCCCAGGACTTTCCCGCTAGACGTCTGCACACCATTATTGCTTTGGTTGCTTTGGATACTGTCACATCAACATGTTCTCTCCAGAGTAATTTGGAGTCTATTGTGAGACCTAGGTATTTCACCTTGCTCACCATGCTGACTTCGATCCCTGCCAGGGTGATAGTTCTCATCCCTGGTAGTTTCCTTTTTCTGCTAAATGGTACGATGGCCGTCTTGTGTGGGTTGATATTGAGCCCCACCCCGGCGCACCATGCCTTTGTAAGATTAAGAGCTCTTTGTATGATGTCGCATAACGTGTTCTCGTATTTTCCTCTAGCTATAATGACAATGCCATCCTCGTATCCCTGGCAGCGAATTCCGTTGTCAGTTAGCAACTGTAGCAGTTCGTCTACTACCAGGCTCCACAAAAGGGGGGAGATTACTCCCCCTTGTGGGCAGCCCTTACTGGGTTTTAGCTGCACAACGCTACCTGCTACAGTTGTTTCCGCTGTTCTGGTCCTGAGTAGTGCCTCTATCCAATTGCATATGGATGAGTGCACGTTCCTTTTCGTTAGCGCTTGGCATACCCCTGTATGCGTGGCGTTGTCGAAAGCTCCCTCTATATCCAGAAAAGCGCATATAACGGTCTCCTCGAAGTCAAATGCACTCTGTATCTCCGTCGTCAGTTGGTACAGAGCAGTATCCGTGGATCGTCCCGCTCTGTATGCATGTTGACTTGGGTGAAGAGGTTTACTTCGCAGAGTATTTGACCTTATCTCATTATCGATGATCTTCTCCATTGTTTTGAGTACAAAGGAGGTTAGACTGATTGGTCTAAAGGACTTCGCTAGTGAGTAATCCCTTTTTCCTACCTTTGGTATAAAAATTACCTTAGCTCTCCTCCATACCATTGGAATGTAGGCAAGAGCAAACGAGTCCCTCATAACATTCACAAGGTGCGAATTTATACCTTCGCCGCCCTGCTGTAACATCACTGGCAGTATGCCATCAACTCCCGGAGACTTATACCGTTCAAACGAACTCATGGCCCACCTCACTGAATGGTGGGTAAATATACGTTTAGCCATCATCCAGTCAGTTTGTGATGGTCTCGATTTCCGTGACCAAGGCTCCATGTCAATTGCGGAGGCATCCGGGAAGTGAGTCGACAGCAGAGCTAGCGCCCTTTCCTCTTCACTAGCGGTATACGTACCATTCGGTAGTTTAATGGCTAGTTTTGTCTCTATTTTCTCTTTTGCTAGAGCTCTGTGAAGTCTTGCTGCAACTGGTGTGGAAGCAATGTCCTCACAGAAGCGTCTGAAGCTGTCTCTTTTTGCTTTTCTTATCTCCTTACTGTACTTCGTTAGATTTGCTGCGTATTCCTCCCAGCATCCGGTGCGTTTTGCTTTGTTGAAAAGCTTCCGCACCGTTTTCCTAAGGGAAGAGAGGTACTCTGACCACCAGGGTGTTTTTGTTTTGCCCTTTGGTTTTGTCTCGGGGCAGCTGCAGTTGAAGGCATCCGTGACTATGTCATTAAGCCTTGTTATCCTGCTTTCTAACTCCATACAGTTCGTTCCCCTGCGAGTGTGTCCTATGCTAGATAAGTTTAGGCTAATTAAGTTACTATATTTCTCCCAGTCAGCCCTCCTGGGATTTCTCATGGATTTGCCCGCCATAGACTTAACCTTCAGATCAAACTGGATGATTCTATGATCCGACAGAGAAGGTTCCGTGGAAACCTCCCATTTCGAGACCAGATTATCCGCCAGTTTATTGCTGAGAGTAATGTCTAGTACCTCTTCTCTGGTTCTGGTGACAAACGTCGGTGTATGCCCGACGTTACATATGTCCAGATCATTGCTTAGTATATATTCTAATAAAGACTCACCCCTCTTATTGGTGTCGGTGCTGCCCCACTCTTCGCTATGTGCATTCGCGTCACATCCGATGATAAGTAGTAGTTTTGCATCCTCACAGTACCTTATTAGCTGTTGAACCTCGGGCGGGGGGATGGTGTTAGTGTCCCCTGGGAAATATGCAGCGGCAAGTACTATATCTTTAGATACTCCATCCACCTCCAGTCTTGCCTGAACTGCTACCAAGTCTCGAGTTAGGTGCTCTGTAATGCAAAAGTAATCAATATTGCTCTTAAGCACTACACATGCTCTGGGCCTTTCAGATGAGAGGTCCCAAATTACCTTACTATTTGACTCCTGCAGGCCCCTTACTTGGCCCTTGTAGACCCACGGCTCCTGGGCCAGTATTATACCCAGATCCTCCGAGGCGGACCTCCTAGCTATAACAGCCGAAGCTGCTCTCGCGTGGTGGAGGTTGATCTGGGTTACTGTCACGGACGGGGTCATAGTTGTGGCTCGTCGATCTCCGAGAGCCTTAATTCGCTCTCGCTGCCTCTGTCTAGCTCGAGCCTACCTAGGTCGAGTCCCTCAATCAGTTCCTGCGTCGTGGGAACTTCCGCTGCTTCGATGACCGTCTTTGCCGGTTCCAGGAAACTCGCCGGGAATGCCAGAGACTTGGCCGGTGCTTCGGATGGTTGGGCCATTTCCGTAGACACCTCTTCGTCCTGTGCTTTTCCCGACGCCGCATCTGGTTCGCCCGCGATCTTTGGCCGCCAGGGCCTGACGGTGACGAAGCTGAACCTGTAGTTCAACCTGAAGCTGTCTCGCTTCAGTCTGCTGAACGACCCTTCATCCATCCCTAGTGTCAGCCTGATGCCATTGTCCTCGGTACTGCTGCTGATGATGCGCCATGCTGAGGTGTGCATGCCCTCATTTGCGCGCTTATCAGCCCTATGGCATGCTCTACGGATTTATCCGCACTCCTCGGGAGGAACACCATAACCGTATGCGTTGGGGGTATCTCATCCCCCCTCTTCGTACACAGTTTCGGACCTTTCCATGCCCCGAGTCGCGGTGCCGCCTCCGCAAGCCATGTCGCAGTTTTTTCGTCCTTACAGTCTACAAGGAGTAGTCCCGGACGAAAGTACACGCCACAAAAGGCGAGCGGGTAGGTCCACCCTTTAAAAACCTCATCCATAATCGCCTCTTGCAGCTCGGTAAGGTCTTCGGAGCTCAGCGTTACCGCCGGGTAGCCTTCGGGCAGTACTGCCAGCCGGATGCCTTTGAGAGCGTCCGAGTAACTAATAGGCTGCCCTGTTCCACCCGCCGGTTCCACTGGGCCCTTCCCTACCCTTGCTTCTGCTGAGCCCGACGATGGGGGAGGTGGGTGTGCCCGCTGCCGTTTTGAGCTCGGTGTCTGTGGGGTGATCTGCCCGCTCTTCCGCTTATCAGCGGGTGCAGGTACGTCTTGGTTGGTGGTATGCCCGCTTCTCCGCTTTACAGCGGGCGCGGGCCTGTCTGCTACTCCTTTCCCGCTCGACCGCTCTAGTGCGGGTGCGGGTACACTTAAATTTCGCCTGTATTGGGCACTAGGCCCCCCGCCCTTCCGTTCTTCGACGGGTGCGGGTGTTTGATCTATCCGCGCTCTCAGTACCGCCATCTCTCTGGCGGTCTCCGGAGATTTGCCCTGTTCCAAGTAGCGTAGGTACCACTTTACACCTGAGCCAGACAGCCCTACTCTTCTGCGGTCATCTAGGGCTCCTGGTCTTCCTCGGGTAGGTAGAAGTGGAGGTTTGCCCCTCCTTCGCTTGCGCTTCCCTTTGTGGCTTTGCGCTCTGCCTGGCCCGAATTCCGGTGAACGGTGACTTGTGTGTGCCGATCTACCTGGATGCCCGGAGACCGATCCGTCCGATCGTGTCTCAACGGTCGTGGTAGACGAGGCCGGTGATCTGGAGCGATGCCTGGAGACTGATCCCTCTGATCTTGCCTCGACAGGTTTGTCACTCCCGTTGCCCGTTGTTTTTCGGCAGCGTGCTGCTTCTCTGCTCGTGGAGGGCCCGTCACTATCTTCCCGAGCGTGCTCGGCAAAGAGGGCTGCCTCTGCGGGGGAAAGGTCAACTGGGAGGGCAGTGCCTCGTCTCCCTGTTCTCCCCTGGTCTTCCTTCTTCTCTTCTTCATTTTTGTTTTTGTTATTGTTTTTGTTGTTGGTAGTTGTCTTCATCTTTTTCGTACGACCGCTTTCTCGCCAGGGCGATACTCACGGTCTATCTATTTGAGTGGGGGTCTCAAAAAATTCGCCGCGCCAGCGCCCCTTGTCGCGGTGAGGCCACGTTACTCCTCGAGGCGGCCCGGTGTCGAGAAGGCGCCGTACTACTACAGCCGATTGTCCTCCTGGCTGCAAATCGTCCAATGGGCACGGTGTCGCATAACACCCTGGATTAGGAGGTGGCAGTTCTTGGTCATCGTTCTCAAGCGGTTCCGATCATCAAGGTGGTGCACTATTTGGGTAGTGCACCCTCTTCCTGATCAGATCCGATTTGTGATTCGATTAAGCCCCTGCACCACGTCAAGGTGCCTGCCCTAGCAGAGGGCAGTAATATTAAACTAAGCGGATGCATTGAACACCTGAGGTTGACGACAGAGTAATTGCCAGAAGTGATGTTATGGTACAAATATATACCATAATGACTAATGTTAAGTTAACATTTTCAACAATTTCTCTGAGTTCATCGTAATGGTTTGTACATAGCGTGTTAAAAAAATATCAAGAGCAAGAAATTAAAAACGAAAGTTGAAAATAACTTCTGTTGGTTAGTCAACGCAACATCAAATAACTCAGGTATGCTGATAACATAGACTTCAATCCCTAAACAGTGTGAAAAGACATCCAAATGATTCTTGTTTAAAAAAAAATCTTTTTATCTTTTGCTTTCACCAAGGGAAAAAATTATCCTTCAAGAAATCAACTATGTAACGTAAAAAACATAAATTTGAAAATAATAATTACCCGCAACGAAAATAAAACTTGGGTTGAGAATAACTCTTACAAGGCAACGTAAAAACAAAAAAATCGGAAAAAAAGTTATGAGCAACGAAAAAAAATTTGCGTTACCGATAACACTTACGAGGCAACGGAAAAAAATTAAAGTTCAAAATAAAAGTTATGAGCAACGGAAACTATTTTGCCTTGAGAATAACTCTTACCAGGCAATGCAAAATCAAAAAAGTCAAAGATAGAAATTATGAGCGACGAAAAAAATATTATATTATCAATAACACTTATGGAGGAGCAAACATTTTTTTATCGCTGCGCAGATTGAAAACTTATCTGCGGAGCAAAACTAGTGAAGATCGATTAAATGGGTTAATGTTGTTGAACGTACATCGAGATGTGGAAGTGACGTGCGACGATGTAATTGAAATATTATCAAAGACTCCAAGGAGAATGGACATAGTGTTATAAGTCAAACCACTGTAAATAATTGAGTGATAAGCTCATAGCTGCTGATAACTAATTTCATCAATATACTACATATCAATATAATGAACATTAAAATTTGAAAAACCCCTTCGGAAATATTTTTCTGGATCCGCCCCTGGCTTTAAATAATAACTTTAATTCACTTTGAATTCTAGTAATTGGCTCATTCTGTGCATAATTTTTTTTATAAAACCCTATACTGAAAACATTATTGTAACGTAAGAACTTCATCGGAACATTGAGTTTTATGATATGTAAAAGACAAGGACAATCAATAACTTCACTCAAGAGATCAAGTAAAAATACCAACCCTGAGATGGACCTTTTAATTCTCAGAGTAATCAGTTTACAACGAGAAACATAAGATGGAATCGGAAAGTCAAATTTGATTTGGGACAATGCAGATTTTGTAAAATTCTTTTGAATGCGTTCAATTCAACTAGAATGGACTTCATAACAAGGATTCTATATCAAAGAAGCATATTCTAATTCAGACTTAACAAAAGTTTGTTGATCCTTAAATTCAGGGCAATTTCGATTAACGAATGCTAGAGAAGAAAATACTTTGGGAACAATATAGTGAATATATTCACTAAACGAGAACGCTGCGTCAAAAACAACACCAAAGTCTTTAATTGTATCACTAGTTTATACAACGTTATTCGAAATAGAGTAAGAATACAACAGTGGGATCGAATCTTGTGATAAGTTACAAAAAACACTTATTTTTATTGATGGATAGCCCATTTCGACAACTTCAACTTTCTTTTTATATATGTAGTTCGAAATCAGCAGCATGAAGGAGGTGACTCCAATGTTTAAAACATTAATAAAAACAAGAAAAAACAGGCCACCTAATATGCTTCTTTGAGGAACTTCCGACGTTACCCCATATGAAAATGAATCGTATTAAAACAACAACACGATTAAATCTATTTGCAAGGTAGAGCTTAATCCAGGGCAAAAATATCGACTGAAACCCGAATTTATGTAACCTCTCCAATAAACTATGCAAAAAGGAAGCTTTTGATATGTGAGTGTAGATAGTACCCACCTGGCAGCCATTGAGAAATGATGAAATACAGAAGTTTGAAAAAACCGTAAAATTTGTTACAGCAGAGCGCCCAGGAACAAAAAAATGTTGCCATAAGGGAATGAGCTTGTTAATGTTAACTGATTACTAATTGATTAAATCTTTAGTTAGGCATTCTTGTTGTAACTAGTATTTAAGTTTTATACAAAATCTTTAGTGTGGTTTTGCATATTTTTTTCACCCCTAAAGTAAAATTAAAATAATTTTCTTACATTGTTTGTTACACTGTGCTAGTTTTTAGAGTTGTATAGTCTTAGCACTGAACCTCCAGCTATTGTATATTGTATATTGTATTAGCCTAAGTCTTTGGAAATTTTGTAAATATTGGCAAATAAATGAATTGAATTGAATTGAAATAGCAGTAGTAATGGTTTGGAAATAGATGTAATACATTGATTAAGAAAAAACGCAGATATTTGATGGGCTTCTGCATGCTTCGAAACCTTTGCAGTGTTTATATTAAAATTTCGTAAAGTAAATCTATAAACTTTAACAACAAATAACTTTAAAACTATTATAATTTTTGACCAAAGTGTTATAAATATTGGTCAACGAGCACCTACATAACAGCCCCTGTGAATTTCATTAAAAAATTCCACGTAGATTGGCTAAAACTGCCAATGCTTCATAATTGGAAAGCCGATCCCACAGAATATTTTCTTCCCGTGTTTTTTCTTTTTTATTTACGAAATTACAAAATATCTGTCAAGTCTGCGTACAGACAAAGAATGCCATTACCAAGGCGAATTCATATAAGGTGTAGTTACTATAGCAGGCGATTTGATTTTTTTTTATTCACCTACATGTATTTTGTTTTTGCTTTTGCGTATGAGCTTTCAAAACCCGTAAAAGAAAAAACAAAATGTATGTAAATTTTGACAACTTTTACGCAGAAGCAAAAACAAAATAGATAGTAATTTTGTAGTTGTATTTATAACACCACCTTATATGAATTCGCCTTGGCCATTGCTTTCTGGCATACTTTAAATGATTACACTATGCTATGGGTTTTGTGGAATAATTTTCCACTACTATTGTTAAGAATACCATGCGTACCGAACAACAACATAAAATAATATGAATGACGCTTCGATTTCTGTTTCCGTTCTTTGTTGCACTAACCCGAAAAAAAGCCACACAAAAAAAAACGTCAAACGTGTGGACCCTCCTTATAGTTCTTTGGCACAGCCCTACTAAAATTGTTTTTAACTCTTTTCGCATATAAAGACTCGATGGGTTCCGTTTTCGTACTGATAGTACCTAAAGTCAATGTTTCCTTGCCATCTGGGAGAGTAACGTTTTTGCTTTCGCTATCTTTTTTTTTAATTTCTTCCGTAAAGTACATTTCGAAGTTGGAGTATTGAGACGTGAGTAATCGGTCTTTAATAAAGGAGTGGCCAAAAAGTTGCTAACAAGTTAAATTTTGTCATAAGTTTTCAAAACCAGAGTTTTTGATATCCATATATGTAAGTAAAATTATATGCATTTCGATGAAAATGGTTCTAAGCTGCCGGTATTTTCGTATTATATTATTTGAATTAAAAGATGTTTCTTAGTGAGTTATAAATTCCTTATACATTATAAAGTTATAAATACATATTATATTTTGCAAATGGAATATGGTTTACGGTATAAATATGTAGATTATTTTGTTTGAATGCATCATCCAAGTAAGATATGTATGTACATATGCATGTACAAACAAATGTATATGGCTGCATACATACATACATACATATGTATGTATATTGAAACATTCATGAGCTCAATCAGGAAACATTCATATGTATATATATAACCATATGTATGTATATACATAAACATATGTACATATATACTTAAACATATGTATATACATACGTACATAGATGTGTACACATTGCCGAAATATATGAATATGTAGTATACGTTAGTATATACTTATTTACATATCTACAAACGTATTTTGAATTGATTTTTGAACACAAAAATCTTTATTCGCAAATTTACATTTAGCATTCGTTCGTTTACTATAGTCATAAACCATACGACGATTATAAGGAAACTTGGACAGACTACGATTTCTGGGGCGCCACTTTTTCAAGAATAAAAAATTTCGATATCTCGCTTCATTTTCGAGATACAGCGAGTCAAAGTTAGAAAAAAATGTTCGCTGACCTGCTGCTGCAAGGAATACAAAGCGCGACATGGCATTTCAACTCGGCAGCGGCGCGAAAAAAGAAAAAAAGTTAACGCTGGCAATACACGGACGCACGTCTCGAGGAAGGTGGTGGTGAAACGGGGCGCGCGATACGAGACGATCCTGAAATGTAACCCGCTGTATCTCGAAAATGAAGCGAGATATCGAAATCGCCGCGATTTAATGACTGATTATGGGTAGAACTCGACGAAATAAACACTTTTTCAAGATTAAAAAATTTCGATATTTCATTCGTTTTCGCGACGTGCGTCCGTGTTGTGTGTGATTGTGTGTCTATTTCGGCTTTCGCGCGCCTGCTTTTAACAATTTGTAGTGTCAACGTAAACTTTTTTTTTTACCTTTTTCGCGCCGCTGCCGAGTGCCGAATTCCGTGTCGCGTTTTGTATCATTGCAAACGGATTCTGGCCATCTTATTGATATATGTATGTACATATGTATGTACATACACAATGAACTTCATAAACTTAAGTTATGTTTCGTATTCACTATCTAGTAAAAACCAGCAAGAACCAATAATAATTTTACTGGATCGCGTGTTCGTACGCCAAAAATTGGCAAAGTAGGGGGAAATTGAGATAATGATAAACAGCTGATTGAAAGTATTCAGTTGATCACAAGTAGAAAACCATTATTAAAAATCTTTTTTATTACCATAAAAAAAGGCGCAAATTGGAAAAAGTTATTAAATATTTAAATTTACATAAAAAACTTGCAACTTCTTACTGGTTTTGCGTTTTTTTTTTTCTTTCTTGTAAGATTTTTTCAATGAGAGCAAATTTTGCATACTCTCTGAAATATAGTTACTGGCAAGTTGCTGGATAGGTTTTTACTGGAGAAAACGAAAACACAACTTTAGTGTACGTTTATTTATTTACTCACTTTTACTATTCTTCACCTTTTTTAATGAAAATAGTTTCTACTTGTGATCAAATGGATAATTTAAATCAGCTGTTTATCTTACTGGCGGATTCTTGCTAGTAGAAATTTATCCAGCAAAAATATAGTAAAACTTGCAAGTTCAGTTGCCATTTTCACTCTCACTTTCCCCAACTTTGCTAGTTTCCTGCAAGTATTGCCGTACGAAAACGTTATCCAGTAAAATTATTATTGGTGTTTGCAGGTTTTTACTGGATAGTGAATACGAAAACACCCTGTTAGATCAGCTCATCCACGGTCCAGGAAATGTCCTGCTTCGATAGGGTTGGACCATAGGGAGACGGGGTTAGATGAGTGGGTTTGTTGGGGTACATGAATAGGTGGTTGGTATCGCGCGGGGATTCTCCACATGCCGGACATTCATTTAAGATGTCGGGGGCGAGCCTGGATAAGTAGGAGTTGAACCTACGACCCGGAATTCTCGAGGCAGCATCCTTCTGATCAGGGCTGGCATCGAGACAAACCCTGTACCAGAAACCTATTTTTGCTGCGACTGCCAGAAAAGGGTCCATTCAAACTCCACTTCGGTAAGGTGTAATTTGTGCGACGGATGGAGCCATCTTAAGGTCTGCTCAGGTCTAAAGACACAAGGAGTGGTCGTCCACTAATTATGTGGCCCCTTGTTGTTCGGCAGAACCCCCGTGGTTCAAAGGAGCACACAACCACAACATGACCGCTCCTCTCCTACATCCAGCTAGCCAGCAGCTCCTGGTACGAATGTTTCATCAGTCAGGTGCAACCCGTGCCAGGGCTGGTTCCACTTTCGTGTGCGTTCTGGTCTGCGTACCACTCGTGACTGGTCGGGTGACTACCTGGCTTCCTGCTGTAGAGCTCCTCAGCCGAACACGCCCATAGTGGCGCTGCCAAACAACACCACGAGGCAGCCTAATGGCTACTGAATATGCAGCAGGGACCAGGTGGACATCACCCTTCCCTCACATCTCTCTCCGCGACGACTCTCCCGAGGCAAACGAAACTCCTTCAGCTGAACTGCAACGGGCTGCAGGGCAAGATTGAGGAGATACCCGACTTCATGAGTCGGCATAATCTGTATATAGCTACGATCCAAGAAACGAAACTGCACAACAACTCAAATTTGTTGAGTCGCAACGGCTACAATGTGCCTCGGAAGGAGCGCGGTACCTGTTACTATCAAATCAGCAGCAGCTAGTGCATTCGTTTCGCATCACTTTTACACAGCTACAATTTTTACGAAGTAGAGGACTTTTTTCTTGGAACCAGCATTGGCTGGCTATGGACTGAGTAGGCAAATGAGCACTAAAGCGCTCTCTCGACGAACGAAAACCACGCGCTATAAGATACTCATCATGTACGTGCTATTGTATGGCGCAGAAGCAAGGATACTCTCAACATCCGATGTTCGAGAGAAAGATTCTCCGAAAGTTTTTTTGACATTTTCGTATCTGTGTCAGCGAATGCCGCAGACGTTGGAACGATGAGTTTTATGAGCATAATAACGACATTGATTACTGTGAGTATTTACGTAAAGAAGAAAATGATCCCGGTGGTGGCAGAGGGAAAAGAAGTCCCGCGTTACGTTGGAAATACCAGGAGTAGAAGGACTTGATATTGCATGATGTAACGCCTGTACTTGTTATTAGGCCCTAAGTATTACAGATTCAATAAATAAAAGTAAAGTTAAAAAAATTAGCAAATATTGCATGCTGTACCGCCTGTCCTTCTGTGGTTGTCAATGCTCTGCTTGTATGGTCCACCGTTCTAGGCTAGCTCTGCAATGAAATCGAATAAAAATGTAGTCATTAATCAAATTATAGTATATCGTTCTTCTGAAGTAAATAAATATGTATGTATATCAAACTTATAAAAACACCTTGGCCATACAAATCCAGCAGCACATTCTGCATTGCAAATTTGATAAAACGATATATGTACATATGTATGTACATATGCTTCCGCTGTTCTCTGGTTCGAATTTTTCTATCACTACAAATAAAAATTAAGCGAGTTTGACTTTGGTGAATTTCTTAAAGTGAGTTTAACCTTGTAAGGACAAGTTTTTCCGTGTTAGTTTAAACTCAAATTACTTAAACTCGGTTTAAATTTAATTTCAGCTTAAACTACAGAGCTGTTTTTCAGTGAGAGTTTTAAACTTGGCTATTTTGTATGGCAACACTATTTTCTTTATCTAGATACGACAACAGCTGCTGTTTGTTCACACCACAGTATAACCAGCAGATAACCTTTTCGGTTTGTTACTTTTTGTGCTGCCAGAAAACAATCAATAAATTGTAACATTTGTGGTCAAACAACTAGCTTAAAATAAAGCGATTTATTACGATGTAAAAGTCAACTTTAAAACATTTTATGATGGAGTATACATACATATACATACATATGTATCTATATATGTACATAATTTCTTGAAATACAGAAATACATTTGTACATATGTATATCAAAATGCACTTCGACTAGGCAGTGAAAAAATGTTTTATTAATTCATCAATACTGATCAGCAATTCATCACAATTTCGGAAAGAGCCAAATTCTGTATTCGGCACATTACTCATTATTTTCAAGGAATGTTGTGCGAAAATTTAATGTTTGTTTACCGTCTCCAAAGATTTGTTAAAAATCTAATGGACAAATATATTTTCCATTTTAGGAGATTCTTATGTAATCTGATTATAGCCAACGCTTTCTTTACTACCACCTGATTTTTGTAAAATATACGCCAAATTTGTATTATAAATTTAATCGAAATCTATTAAAATTCATTTTTTCAAGTAAAAAATAGACAAAAAAAAGTTGGAAAAGCGTAAAATAATTCATAGATGTTACAAAATAAATAAGATTAACACATTCTCATTGTGAAGTAATTTAAATAGCTGAAGTGGAAACCTTCATAAACAGGGAAGGATGAACAATGGATGAAATGTTGGTAGCCATGAGATCTTTTCACATCAGCATTAAAGGAAAGGAGTAATATTATAAAGAAAATATACATACATATCTTGACATTCAACCCAAATCAAATCTGAAAATTTTTGAATATAATACTAATTCATTGCCGCTTGATCAAAGAAAGCAAAAGATCGACCTGAAAGTTAGTTGCGGCTTAATAGATAGCCTATTCAAAATTATGGCTCGTACTAAATAGGTACTTAAAGTCAGTTGATGTAGAATATTATTCCTTCCCGTTCCATAAATAAATTTCAGCACCATTTAATTTTAATATTCAATTTCAATATTTATTTTTATTTCTCAAACTTCGACCCGACACCGCTGAAAATGAAAACTGAACTGAAGCATCATAACCGAAATATTCAAATATTTTAATTAGAAGTAAATGAATACCGGTAGAATATGTACATATGTATACATAAGTATTTATATAACACCTTGCCTACTATGATTGATTTTGAACAAGCCATCTAGCTTTATTATGTGTAGAAACCTATTTCTTGTTTCTTTTGCTTGTCACTACAACCAACGCACATACATATTCACCATCCACACATCATACTCGTATGCTGCAGCTTATGCAAGCAGCATTTACTTTGAGTAAATTACTCATCTTATTCTAACGGAACATAAGAATGATACATTAGGATGGCCCAAACATGAGTGTTCGTTACAGTGACTTCAACACACCTCCTCAAAATAAACAAGAAAAGGATTATCAAGAAATACAATATACATAAGCAAGATTACACAAATATAAATATATTATTTACCTATATCTTAAATTGGTGCCAGGTCGAGTATTCTGGGGAATGTTACAATTGTGGTCCAACATTTGTTGCATGGATTGGGGAAACCCAGTAAAACCCAATCAGACCAACTTCATTAAAGTCTAATGTACTTTATATGTACTTCATTAAGAAATTCAAAGTTAAATGAAGTACATACATATAATATAATGAAACGTATTATAATGAAATTAAATAAAATATTAAGTATTTAATAAAGCAACAACTAAATTTTTTTTTTTTTTTTTTTTTTTTTTTTGGAAATTGTTTAAATTAGCCCAAGTAGATCCCTTAGCTCGGCAAATCGTGGTCCAGGTAATGGTTTTGTCAAGATGTCAGCCAGTTGTTTATCTGTAGGAATATACTCAAGAATAATTAGTTTTCTTTCAATTTGTTCTCTAGAAAAATGGTATTTAATATCTATATGTTTAGTTCTTTTATGACATGTAGGATTATTAGCAATGCTAATACATCCCTGATTATCTTCAAATATTTTTATGGGTTCCTGTAATTTTAATTTAATACTATCTGCTAATGATTTTAGCCACATAGCCTCTCTAGTGGCCTCAAATAACGCCATATATTCAGCTTCAGTCGATGAAGCCGCGACTGAGCTTTGCTTTTTCGTATTCCAACAAATAAGAGATGAGTCGAACATTTTGAATAAATAACCTGTGGTGCTCTTTCTATCGTTTACATTTCCTGCCCAATCTGAATCAACATATCCAGTGAAAATATTTTCAGAATCTACAGTTTTTGTAAATGTCAACTTTAGATTAATTGTAACTTTTAGGTACCTCAAAACCCTTTTAAGACATTGCCATAGTTCTTTATTATTCTTATTTGTGTATCTACTTAAAATACCAACTGACGTACTCAAGTCGGGTCTCGTACATAACATTATATACATTAGGCACCCAATTACATTTCGACATGGCGCGTTATAATTTCCATCTGAATTTAAATCCTCAAAGTTCAATTTACTTGGAAGTGGAGTACTTACTAGATTACAACCATCCATACCAAATTTTTCTAGGACTTTATTAATATATGTAAGCCGACTGACTAAGTTCTATTTTATTTTCTTGTCTACTAACTTTTATACCAATAAAATATTTGATTTCGGCCAAATCAGTCATTCTGAATTTACACATTAAATAGTCTTTAAAGCTTGACATCGCTTCTAAATTATGAGTTGCTATAACCAAATCATCGACATATAGTAATAAATATATATTTCTCTTCACTTCACCTTTATCCAATAAATAAATGCAGTGATCTACTTTTGAACTAATAAATCCAATTTCTCTCAATGTTTTCTCAAACATTTCATACCAGCATCTAGCTGCCTGTTTGAGGCCATAAATTGATTTATTTAATTTACATACCTTATCATTTTCACATGATAACCCTTAAGGAATTTTCATATAGATTTCCTCTTTCAGGTTGCCATTTAAAAATGCTGTTTTCACATCCATATGATGAACTTTTAGGTCAAATTGATTAGAGAGAGACAAAATAAACCGAAAACTAGAAATCCTTGCTACGGGCGCAAAAGTTTCTTCATAGTCAATTAAATATTTTTGTTTAAAACCGCGCGCAACAAGCCTAGCTTTGTATTTGACAGGATCACCTAGTTCATCATTCTTGATTGTGAAAACCCATTTACAATCAATGATATTTTTATTTTTCGGACTGTCAACAATGCTCCATGTTTCATTTAGCAAATGAGAGTCTAATTCTTCATTAATTGCTTGCTCCCATTTTGATCTATCGTCCCTTTCTTTTATTTCATCATAATTGTTGGGAATGTCAGAAAACACGGTTTGTGAGGATAATAGGCAACTATCCAAAAATCTATAAGATCTTGGGGGTTTATCTCTCAGCCTATCACTTCGCCTTACTTCGGCATTATCTTCCGTACTTTCGTTCGGGAAATAAGTCTCATCTTCTTCCTTACTCTCATTCAGGATATTTGTTATGTCGTTACCATTTTGAAAATCACCCTGTTTATCTTCCTTACTCTCATTCTGAAAGTCTGTAATCTCCCTACTCTCATTCGGGCAGTCTGTAATCTCCCTACTCTCATTCGGGGCGTTACTTTCCATATTTTCGATACACTCATGTTGTGATTCACCTTGTTGATCCATACTGTCATTCTGGATAACCCAATCACTCTCAGGGTGTTCAATTTCCAAAATCTCAGGGCTCATCATATTTCCCTCATCTACAACAACATCTCTGGCAACAACAAATTTACTGTCCTCTAAAACCCATAGTTTAAAACCATTTGTTTCATAACCAACAAGTATACATTTAATAGCTTTATCATCGAATTTCCTTTTTCTCGTTTTGTTATGCATGTATACTGTTGATCCAAAAACTTTTAAATATTTTAAATTGGGTTTACGACTATGCCACATCTCAAAAGGAGTATTTTTCTTGTCACAAAGGGCATTACTAGGAGTTCTGTTTATTAGATAAGTAGCTGTTAAGACAGCTTCTCCCCAAAAACATTTATCTAATTTTGTACCATTTAACATCGTCCGTGCCTTTTCAGTTATGGTCCTAATCATACGCTCAGACACCCCATTCAATTGTGGTGTATGCGGAATTGTTAAATGGTAACTTATACCCTTTTCAACACAATATTCACGCATTTCATTCGATAAATACTCCCAACCATTATCAACATACAAGTTTACTATTTTAAGATTGAAATGATTTTCGCTTTTTGCAACAAAATCTTTGAAATGAGCAAAAACATCTGATTTGTGACTTATTAGGTATGTTACACAGTAATGTGTATATTGATCAATAAAAATTACATAGTAATTTTTACCATCAATTGTAGGAGGCGTAATAGGACCACAGACCTCGGAGTGTATCATAAATAAAGGCCTTTCTATGTATGCATTGTCTTTAAACTTTGAAAATGATAATCGTGATTGTTTTCCCTTAACACAGGATTCACAAATCTCATTTTCAATTCTTACATTATTTAATAATTGTGTATCCTCGCACATATTATTTCGCTTGAGTTCTATTAACTTTCCATTACTGATATGACCTAACCGTTCGTGCCATAATTGATATGAACTCTTGCTAACTTGGTTTGATATATATGCTTTACAACAAACCTCAAATTCAATAACAGGAATATTAATAGAGCAAATACCTTTAAACAATACTTCACCGTCTTTCGTGATTTCCACACCTCCTGCCGAGAAAACAATCTCCATCCCGGCCTTTGTCATTTTGTTCACGGATAGCAAATTTTGTGGAATATTCTCGCAATACAAAACCTTTTTAAGCATGATGTTTGACTGCAAGTAGTTTTTCATTTGAACCGTGCCTACGGCTGTTGCATAGATATATTCATCACTTTTAGCGATTGCTATTTTGATCGGCTGTTCCAGCTCAGTAAAATTAAGTAGTAAATTCTTGTCATTTACCATATGGTCCGATGCACCCGAGTCCAAAATAAAAGATATGCATTGCGAGTTTTTATTTTTGTAGTTTGCTACACTGTTTAGCATAAACGCGAAAGCGGTATTAGATTGCACAGCAGCCGTTTGCACTTGCTTAGCTTTATCTTTATTTTGACCATTTTGTTGCCGTTTAAATATAAAACAGTCTCTTTTTATATGCCCCGTTTTCTTACAATGGTGACATTTTATATTTACGCGGTTTTTCGATTGAAATTTAAAATTATTTTTAAATTTGTTATTGTAATTTGATTTATATTCACTTGGTTCGCAATTTCCAACCGCTTGCAGAACTTTCAAACTTGTATCTTTATTTGCCAATTTTAATTTTATTTCGTGATCAAGTAACCGACTTTTCACAAATGCCAAGGTTAAACTTTTTTCGGATAAAGTTTAAACTGCTGTTTTAATCCCATCATACGAAGAGGGAAGAGTTAGTAATAAATGCGAAACTTTGTCCATTTCATCAATTTTAGCACCCGAACCAATTAACTCTGTGATTAAGTCGTCAAACACATTAAAATGATTCATTAAATTTGTATTCGGTTTTAACTTTAATGATAATAATTGTTTTCTGACCGACAATTGCGACGCTACACTTTTCCGCTCATATATTTTGTCCAAATTTGTAAAAATTTCCCTTGCAGTACACTCTGTACTAGCAAAACTTAAAAACGCATCACTTAAAAATTGAATCATAATACTTTTCGCGATTCTTTCGGCTTTTGCCCACTGTTCAGTTTCTTTTTCTGGTTTTTCATTTTCAATTACAAATAACACATCGTTTTCTGCTAGCAAAGCTCTCATTCGAAATTTCCAGATGGAATATTTTTCCCCATCGAAGGGTTTTATGTTCTTTTTTAGTTTTTCCATCTCTTCGGAAATAACTTTTATTTTCGCAATTGAAATAAACCACAACACAAGATTTTTCTTTTCACTTTCTTTTATTTGTATTTTTCTAAACCAGACACCAGATACGATCACAGTTTGTGTCTGGACCCATAACCTGTAGAATATTATTCCTTCCCGTTCCATAAATAAATTTCAGCACCATTTAATTTTAATATTCAATTTCAATATTTATTTTTATTTCTCAAACTTCGACCCGACACCGCTGAAAATGAAAACTGAACTGAAGCATCATAACCGAAAATATTCAAATATTTTAATTAGAAGTAAATGAATACCGGTAGAATATGCACATATGTATACATAAGTATTTATATAACACCTTGCCTACTATGATTGATTTTGAACAAGCCATCTCGCTTTATTATGTGTAGAAACCTATTTCTTGTTTCTTTTGCTTGTCACTACAACCAACGCACATACATATTCACCATCCACACATCATACTCGTATGCTGCAGCTTATGCAAGCAGCATTTACTCTGAGTAAATTACTCATCTTATTCTAACGGAACATAAGAATGATACATTAGGATGGCCCAAACATGAGTGTTCGTTACAGTGACTTCAACAGTTGAAGAGTTTTCGTCAGACAACGCATTGAAAGTTAAGTCAAAAATCTACAAGGAACTTTAAGTATCAACTTAATTTTTACTATGAATACGCCTCAATGTCATAAAGCTGTCACCAACTAAAGACGACTATAATTATGGGGTAGGCCGATCTAAACAGGGTTAGATCGCCGAAACAACAGTCCTTGGCCGGGTGAAACCCGGGTCATTCCGGTACATAGAACCGACTGTCGTGGGAATGTGGGAATTACGGCATGTGGAGATTCTCCGCACGACACCAACCACCTATTCACATGCCCTCTCAAACCCACTCATCTAACCCCCCTCTCCCTCTGGTCCAACCCTGTCGAAACTGCACGTTTCCTGGGCCTCCCCCTAGATGAGTTCGACGACAGCGACCATGGGTGAATCCGCTCTTTACGGGCCGCGACTAGCCGCTACAACAACAACAACAACGACTATAATTACGCGCCAATAAGTTTCTGTAGGCAACTTCTCTTTCACCAAATAATCGATTTTAAAATGATTACTAGTTTTTTATATTCAACTAGAGCAATAAATATTTAATAAAGTAGTACTTTATTGCAATGACAGAGTTAAATTTTAAACACTCCGTGGAGCAATTGCTTTAAATACAACTCTGGTATAGGATAATGTTGAGCCAGAAAAGTACAAAATGAACGCAAGTGTGAAAATGATGCCTATAATCAGAAAACTTTTTGAATATAAAGAAATATACATGATATACAATATGAAAATAACTAAACACACTCATTTCGCCGCTTGTTATACAGGAATTAGCAAATGATGATAACTCACCTCTCTATACCTTAGCAACGAAAACTAACAGTGCTGCTGTGCTCCGAGCAATCCGATAATCACTTTTATTTTGCAAGATATATGGGAAGAAACGAAATTTTACGATAAATATTTGTGCTGTATACTTTATATAAATTAGTCTACGAATTCTTAAGTAAAAAGATGTGCATTAAATTATAATTTTTTAATCAATTTACTGTGTTAATTTGTCTTGTTTCCAAGAGCAACCATGTATGGTGAGAAGTGTATACGTTTAATTTCAACCCTGAAAAGCTTAACCCCAGGAAAGGTTTCATCTCAGGTTGTCTACTGGTTATACTGTAGTTCACACGTTGTTGTTATTGTTGTTGTAACAGCATAAAACAGTTCTTCGCCGGATATAAATCCGAGTCGTTCTGGTATCGTAGAACCGACTGTCGTCGGAACGTGAAAACGTGGTTCACACGTTCGATGCAATTGCTGGATAATAAACATTAAAATAGAACGATGCCCAAAAATAAATAAAGTGCCCGGGAGAAGTAATAATATATCAACAATGAAACGACCTTTTGTTTGCGTTTGATAGAATTTTTTGTTATCAAAGCCGACGAGGCAGCCGAACAACTGATTTTGAAATACAGTTTAACCCTGCCAGGTTGGCTGTTTGAACTAGGTTTAAAGCTAACTGAAAAACTGTCCTTAAAATTGTGAGTTTGATCTTGGTATAACTCTTAAACTCGTACTGAAATACCGGCCGTAAGATTCAAATAATTCCATATAGCATATATTTTTTATTAAACTCTTATTTGGTTCTCAATTTTTGGGTTTGTCGAATTTTTATCTATTTTTTTTATTTGTTAGTCTTACGACTTAAAAGTACAAATATGGTTTTAGTACATGTATGTATGTACATATGTACACCTGTATATATAAATTTTGACACTCCTGGTACAAAAATTTCATTTTTTATTTTGATACCTATATGCTATATACATATGTATACATTTAAATGCTGCTGCAGACTGGACGCTGGCTCTCACACGAAAGTGATCAAGTAGTAATCTCTTGAAATTGATGATGCTATCACAATTTCTAATTTGCGGTGGTAGTACGTTAAAACACTTCAATCCCTTGTAGAATATACTTATATTTATTTTAGCCACATCTGTTCTGTATAGCGGTAAGCGTAAGCTATTATTTTCCCTGAGTATATATGAATGAGTTATATTTCTGAGATTATCGCTCAGGTAGGCTGGCAGCCGACCGTTCTTTTTATTAGGAGTGTTCGTTACGAAAGCCCAGTAAAAATGAGCAATTAAAATAATTCTGAGAATAAGGTGTCCTACTCTCTCAAAAACAAGAACTTACTGAGTTTTTCGCGAACAGGATTAAGTAAACATTCGCAAGGAATACCGCATAGTTGCATATAAAGTTATGCTTTTGAATCTCTTGCCTCGCCTCCACATATCACCCTGGTACAACATCTTAAAAATCAACGAAATAAATATTACAAATTGTACAAGGCTTATAATAATAATATCTGTTACAAGAAGTACTTTTATTACATGTATCAGATAAATGTCCTCGATAGGTTTTTATATAATCAATATACATATATACATATATGTATATAGGTTTGAACCTAAATTGAAAGAAAATCCTAAAGCTTTTGGAAGTACATTCGTTCTAAAAAGGGCTGTACGAACATTCCAACTTGTATGTATTTTAATAAGGTTTGTTCCCGAAATTTGTCTGATACTGTCAAGTTATTTGCGGATTATTTCAAAACTAACTATGTGACCGATGATGGAATCGCTGTTGCAACCACAATTTTTAGTCATACACAATCCCTAGATTTTGGGTCTCTTCTTATCTGAATTACATGTTATTAATGGTATTTCTTTTTTAAAAGCCTCTTTGAATTTTCGATATTAATGGGTTTCGCTCTCATTTTTTAGGCAATGCAACTCATCTATAAATTAAATTTAGCTCTTTCCACTTTCGTGTTTATCGATTATTGGAAGATTGCATCTTTCACCCCAATTTTTAAATCAGGAAGCAGAAATGATGTGACAAATTATAGACCTATCTTTAAGTTAAGTTTTTGCTCTAAACTTTTTCGAAGAAATGGTTAAAGATAAACTTTCTTTTAATTATTGAACCTCACCAACAAGGGTTCGTCCGCGGCCGGTCCACCGTAACTAACCTAGCGGTTTTTTCAGAATATTGTGTATTGGCGTTTAAGTGTGGGTCTCAAGTAGATACTATTTATATGGATTTTTCCAAAGCTTTCGTTAAAGTTTCGCATACTATTTTACTCCAAAAGCAAAAAACCTTGGGGTTTCACTCTATTTTTTTGTCTTGGTTAAAATCTTATCTGACTAATAGATCGTTGTTTGTCGAACTTGATACTTGCAATCGTATTCGTTTGTAGCTACTTCTGGTGTTCCACAAGATAGGATCATTGAATCGTATTCGTTTGTAGCTACTTCTGGTCTTCCACAAGATAGGATCATTGACCTTATTTTGTTTATAATTTTTATTAATAAAATTGGATACGGCTTTAACGTGCTGGTTGTATGCTAATAAAATAGAAAATAGAAGAATTATTCAATCATTAATCTTTGTGTACGATGTGATTTGTGGGTTCACTAACTGTCCTGAACTTCTTGAGCAGATTGGCTTTAACGTACCCAATAAAAAAAAATGATTTGTGGTTTCACTAACTGTCATGAACTTCTTGAGCAGATTGGCTTTAACGTACCCAATAAAAAAAATGATTTGGCTTTAACAATTGGAGACCGAATAATTGTTATAGAAGAGATTGGGGTAGCGCTAGTGAAGGCGTATGCGGCCGCAGAGCTCTGCAACATGGGGCAAGGTTGTCAGCCTTGGCACGAATTGCACCTGACTGATGACACTTTCCGGCGTATCCTGGCCTGACACACGAAGCAGACAGTGAGGGGCACCAAGAGCTGCTGGGAATCCCTTACACTTGGGTGGGAGAAGGATGAGTTTAAGAGGGTTGGGGGAGATGGGGAGTTAAGGTGTTGCTGGCTGCTCCTTGGGGCCGTGGAGGCCCCTGTGTGCTAGGTGGTTCCGGCGCAATTCGCGCAATGTTTCTAGACCAGGGTTGGATTCAATTCCAACAACCCTGGGATGATAAACGACTAAAGGTGTGAGCCGATCTAAACAAGGTTAGATCGCAGAAAACAGCCTTTGGCCTGGTAAAGCCCGGGTAATTCCGGTACATAAAACCGGCTGTATTGGGAATGGTGAATGGTGTAGGCCGTTGATTTTATATGGTTGTCATTAAAGTAAGCACTATATTTTTATGAAAACTTAACTGCATGTACGTTATATTTATTAATTCATTTAAATAAAAAATGCTTATGAAAGATTCATGAAATATTAAAAAGAACTTAAAAAAAATTTATACATGTTGAGGAAGCTCAGTTGAACGACACCCTGTACATACATTCATAGATTTGTACAATTAACATTGAAGATTATTATTATAACGGTATTTCATTGTGAAAAGGGTACAATTTGTTATGTAATAAATAATTTCTATCAGGGCAAATGTATTAAAACTAAAACATTATAGAATCTTTAAATTAGTACAAATTTACAAATGTACGGTCAAAGTTCTTTTTTTGGCCGAAGCTGAACCGAATTTCAGTGCTCGAAGCCGAATTTCGGTCGTTTTCTAGTATTAGCCAAAGTAATCCTTTAGTTTACGCATGCTGTATTATGTATCATTGTAGATTAACTCCTATGGGCCTACGGCTTAATACGTATTAATACATAAATTAGTGCAAAATTAATAGTATTATTGATTTCACTTTTAGATTCAAAATGGCGTCTCCCGCACTTAAAGACCTCCCTAAAGTGGCTGAAAACTTGAAAACTCAACTTGAAGGTTTTGACACAGAAAAGCTAAAGAACGCTAATACACATGAAAAAATTGTGCTCCCGACTGCGGAAGGTAAGTTTTCTTTTATAAGGATTACACATTTTAGTAATGCCATATGGTTTCCATTTTTAGATGTGGCTGCCGAAAAGACACAGCAGTCTTTGATTTCTGGGATAGCAACCTTTGATACATCAAACTTGAAGCATACTGAAACTAACGAAAAGAATCCCTTGCCCGATAAGGAAGGTAAGATTATTATTTTTTTTTTCATCTACAAGTAATTGCTTTGTATATAAAGGGTGTCTTTTTTTAGACTGATAGAACTTTAAATTGAAATAAAACACATAAAAAATTATGCCAATTTTTTTTTATTTGATAGAAATAATAAAATCGATTTCTGTCATATGCCCGCCACGACTAGCTTTGGTGAATCGGATGCGATCAGTCCAATTTTCTTTGCGCATAACTTTCCATGTTGTGGATGGACTTGTTGAGCACAACGGCGAATAGAAAAATTCGGATCTTCTCCAACACTATCACTTACTGCACCAATATTTTCTTCTGTACGTACAGTTCTTTGTCTTGTTGGTTTTTCATCGAGTAGAGTAAATGTTGTTCGAAATTTATCAACAGTTCGACGAATAAGCTGCTCTGATGCTCGATTATGTGGACCATAAAATTTACGAAGTGCTCTGTAAGTTTGGCGAACAGAACACTGATTTTAAAGTAAATTTCCGCAATTTAAAAACGTTGTTGCGGCGTCATTCTTTTCATGCTGATTTGTCAATGCTTACTGAACAGAAATGTCAAAACGAAATGTCATTTACCAGCTGCCAAGTGACAGCTATCCCTAACGAAAGTTCTATCAGTCTAAAAAAAAACACCCGATATCAATTTTAAATTCAGAAAGCTCCAATTCAAATGCAGAAACAAGTTGAAAATTTCCATTTCAAATACAGAAATTCGCAATTCTAATTCAGAATTTCCAATTTAAATTCAGAAAATTACAATTCAAACTCATAAAATTTCAAAAGTATGTAGTTCTGAAAACTGTTTAACTGCAAGATTTCAATGGAAATATATACATATATATGTACATACATACATACATGCATACATAATATTAAAGTTACATATGTGCATACGTGCATATTTGTACATTTAGATATGTATATATGTATTATTAAGCAGTTTGCACTGAGAATAAGTTTAACACTTAGTCTTCAGCTCTATGTAAGGATTTACATACATACATATGTAATTATTCATTTTCATATAATCAACAGTAACAATACATGGATTGTAGTGTATTTCAGTAACAATAATAACACAAACCAAAAACAGAAGTTAATTTGTATACATACATATGTATATATGTACATACATACATATGTGTGTATATATAAATGTGAGTAACCTTTCGTGTAGGTTATGATAATACACTATGTATACTGAATAAAATGAAAAACTTTGTGCCACAATTCCTTCTATGCAACATAAAATCTCCAAATCGTACAGTGAATATAAAATTTTAAAATTTCTGAATTTGAATTGTAACTTTCTGTATTTGAAATGAAAATTTCTGAATTTGAATTGGAAATTCTGAATTTGAATGCTAACTTTCTGAATTTTAACTGTAATTTTCTTAATTTGAAATTGAAATTCTGAATTATAATTGCAACTTTTTGAATTTGAAGTGAAAATTCTGAATTTAAATTAGGGGGGTTTGAATTTAAAATGGAAATTCTAAATTTGAATTGTAATAAAGTGGAAATTCTGAACTTAAATTATAATTTTCTGAACTTCAATTGCAATTTTCTGAATGTGTAATGTAGATTCTGAATATGAATTGCAAGTTTCTGAACTAAAACTGAAAAAGGTATAGTTTACAAATACTTGATATTGATATCAGTGCTACCTCATTGAAAAAGTGTTTTTGTTTTTACTCATTTTGGGTCGCCGAACATGAAAATTGAATTTCATTTATTTTTTCCAAAGGAGCGCTTTCGAGATATATGTTTTACATATGTAGGCAAAACCCCTGTTTTCGAGGTACTTTTGCAGGGCATGGTGTGCACTAAAAGTGCATATACCGAAATATTAGGAGTGTTCGCCATGAATACTGAGTAAAAATTATCCAGTAAAATAATTCAGAGCATAAGGCATCTTACTCTCTCAAAGACAGAAACATACTGAGTTTTGCGGGAACAGGAATTAGTAAACATTTGCAGGGAAACCCGCGCAGTTGTATTTGAATAATTTCTCATACATACATACGTACATATATATGTATATGTAGGTAGGGAGTTCACAAGCCGTGTTATTTGTCGTATTTCTTTAATCGTGTTATTGCAATACAACAGTTGTAAACTTGTTGTTTTTGTTTCACATGTAAAATTGTCTTATTTCAATACAACTCTGAAAGGTATGTTTAGTGTTTTATTTGTGTGTGTTATTCGATCAGCTGTTTCTGTTTATCGTCACTTTTTTTTATTATTTTTGCAAAAGCGGCCAGTGAAACAATTGAAGGAGATGTATTAAAAAAAAAAAGAATGGAAATACATCTAAATGACGAAGTAAGTGATTTTGAATAAAAAACAAACACATTAGGCATTTTAATGTTTATACTTTTATTTCGTTTTGTTTTCTCTTCTTCTACTCAGCTGATTAATTGCTTGAATACGGCATACAATAGTTAACGAAATAGCACAGTGCGTTCACACGTTCCACTGTTATTTCAATAACGGACTAAATATATACGATATATAACACGGCTTAGGGAGTTCACAAGTTAACGAAATAGCACAGTGCGTTCACACGTTCCACTGTTATTTCAATAACGGACTAAATATATACGATATATAACACGGCTTAGGGAGTTCACAAGTTAACGAAATAGCACAGTGCGTTCACACGTTCCACTGTTATTTCAATAACGGACTAAATATATACGATATATAACACGGCTTAGGGAGTTCACAAGTTAACGAAATAGCACAGTGCGTTCACACGTTCCACTGTTATTTCAATAACGGACTAAATATATACGACATATAACACGGCTTGTGAACTCCCTAAGCCGTGTGAACGTGTGAACGCACTGTGCTATTTCGTTAACTATTGTATGTCGTATTCAAGCAATTAATCAGCTGAGTAGAAGAAGAGAAAACAAAACGAAATAAAAGTATAAACATTAAAATGCCTAAGAGGACCGAAAAAAATAAATTAATAGCTGCTGTTTGTAGAAAATACGAACAGGACATCCTCGTGACTTCTCTCCTGCCACCGTCCATCTCCGGATTGGGTTGCAGCGGACGCGTTTGGCTTTGCCCTAAAATCAAAAGGTTGTTTAATAAGCCAGATGTGTTTGTTTTTTATTCAAAATCACTTACTTCGTCATTTAGATGTATTTCCATTCTTTTTTTTTAATATATCTCCTTCAATTGTTTCACTGGCCGCTTTTGCAAAAATAATAAAAAAGTGACGATAAACAGAAACAGCTGATCGAATAACACACACAAATAAAACACTAAACATACCTTTCAGAGTTGTATTGAAATAAGACAATTTTACATGTGAAACAAAAACAACAAGTTTACAACTGTTGTATTGCAATAACACGATTAAAGAAATACGACAAATAACACGGCTTGTGAACTCCCTAATAGTTTTTTTTTTGTTCTCGGCTTCTTCGTTAATAAATCACTTCTTCTTTCGTTAAAAAATATCGATTTGTTTTGTTGACTCGAGTGCAACCATATACCATAATCAGTTGTTTTTATTGCTTGCTAATTTATGCCGGAAAAAATTTCGTAATAAGCATAAGCGAATCTTAAATTTGATTTTAATGAAAAAACGGACCACAAACGTCTGTCAATGCGTCATTTAAAAAAATAACTATAGGAGAAGGAAATACTTAATTATTGCATACGTTCCTATGAATGTCAGGACTACGATATCCGGCCAACGATTCACTTCAGCAACATTTCCCAAAAGTTGATGAGAAATGTTTTAGGCCGTTACAAACAACACTATTATCATAAACTTCAATATATCGATTTGTAATAAAGATTTCTTATTTGTGGTTTTATAAACTAACACCATTTAGTGGATGAAATTATTTCTTCTAGTTGTGGTTTGGTTGTTATTTTGTTGATCTTTGGACTGCTTTGATTAGTCGATTATAATGCCTCTCTTTCATCCGTATAATAATGTTTATTGACCATTTCGGAGATTGTTTTTGTCGCGACGAAAATTTTATGAAACTCATCTTGCTCTAAGACTGTATTACTCCTTAAGGTGGCCTAGTCGCAAAATGTCACGTTATATCCTTTATTTAAGGTTGGAAGTTGTTCATCCTCTTGTGGTTCCTTTGTTACGGCCGTAGGATTATATTTGGAAATTTACACATTCTTGATAACTATTAAAGACAATTTTATTTTTGCATATAAAATTGTTTAAAAATAAAAGAAGTGAATCCATTAAGTTTAGGTACAGAGGCATTTTCTCTAATAAAGTTATAATTTCTTCATTCAAATTAGTAACAAATTATTTTTTTTTTTTTGTAATTCATGTGACGAACATATTTTAATGCATTTATTTAAAAATCAGTGTTTTTTTCCATAAATATAATAAGAAAAACTTCAATTCCATTGATTTCACGTCAGTTTTGGTATAAAAACGAAAGTGAATTAAAAAATGATTATACAAAAAAAAATTGATAATTTTAATACTTTGTGGGCCCTTCTTAGCATTAATTATTGCTTGCAAGCAGCGATGCATTCTTTTTACTAGCATATTAGTGGCAGACTGTGTAATTTTAGCCCATTCAATCTCTATAGCTGCTTTTAACGTATCCTTGGACGAAATATTGTGTTTTCGAATCCTTTTTTTTAACAAATCCCATATGTGCTCTATGGGATGAATACCGGGTGATTGTGGTGGTGTTTGGAGTTGCTTGCAGTTATATAGAAGCCATTCGCGGACGAGATACAACGTGTGCTTTGGGTCGTTATCTTGTTGCGAAAGAAATCGGCTGCTGTCGAGACCCAGTTTTTGCAGGCTTGGTCGCAAATTTTGCTTCAGAATGTTCAGACATACATATATCTTTGTCCATTTTATCTGTTATAAACTCCAAATTATCCAGGTCAGATGCAGCCATACACCCCCCAAACCATGATGCTTTCTCCACCATGTTTCACTGTAGGTATTAAATTATTTTCTTGCATCTCTGCATTGGCACGCTCCCACACTTTTATTACTGCGTCCGACCCAAAAATGTTGAATTTTGATTCGTCAGTGAATACGAGTACCGCAATCTCCCAAAACGAATCTGGCTTATCAACATATTCTTTTGCAAATTTTATCCGTGTTTTCTTATTTGCTTTTGATATGAATGGTTTACGTCGCGCAGTTCGTCCGTAAAAATCAGCTTTGTGCAGCACATTTCTCACAGTTTGAGGATTTACATTTTTTTTTTTTGAAATTCAAAATTTACATATATTATTCGTAATCTTTACTGCTGATATACTAGGATTTCGCTTGACGGCAGCGATGGCATTGCTTTCTTCGTAGGGCATTAAAGTTTTAGGTCTGCCTGACCTGTGATTTATATTTAGATCTCCATTATTTGTATACGATTTTATAATGTTATAAACACAATATGGTGCCAATTTCACGTAGTTTTTTATTTATTAACTTTCTTATTTCGAGCGAAATTTGTATACTGCGGCCCATTTTTTTTTATTTCAGCAAATAATTACACTAAACGTTTGCATTTTTACACTTTTACACTTGATTATGTGTAGTCCTCTGTCTGACTTAAACAAATTATTAAAATAAATTGATCGAACGCAACAAAAACCACAACAACATGACACTCTGAATGAAGCATACCAAAACTATTTTGAGTACTTTTTGGCTGTTTTTTTTTATTCACAGCCACAAGAAAGATAAGGCACAACAATCACTCAGTAACGATGAGCACAATACTGTTCTTAGAATATACATAACGGTTCTTTTAAAATTTTTGTTGAAATTACTTTTTTGAAAGATTTTTGGTATAAATTGTTACTGTACCTAAACTTAATTGATTCACCGTATATATATATGTATATATACATACATATACATACATACATATGTACATATATACATACGCCCAAGATGGATCTATAGAAGGTGATAGCAAGATAAATAAAGCGAACCCGCTGTGTATTTTGTTTGTGTAATTTTGCGTGTGGAATGTCGAAATCTGAATTCGCCCAGTATTGCTCATGTATTTTGTTAGTGCAACTTTGCGAGTGAAATGTCAAAACCCGAATTCGCCCAGTTTGCTCATGTATTTTGTTTGTGTAAACAAAACGACTCAGCGAGTTTGGAAAGAAGAACAAGCATTCAGCTCATGGGATGCTATCACCTTGTATGAATTCGCCTTGCATACGTCATAAAAAAGTCTTATTGAAATTTACATACACTAACCATATCTACTTTGTTTTTTCAGCAATTGAAAAGGAAAAGGAAAAAAATCAACTTATTTCCGGCATTGAAAATTTTGATTCCAAAAAATTAAAACCCACAGAAACGTGCGAGAAAAATCCTCTACCCACGAAAGAAGTTATTGAGGAAGAAAAAAAAGCTTAAAATAAAATCTTATAGAGTATTCACATGGATTTTTGTTGAATGATATACTTTTACTCATTCCTAATATATAATATTCCTGAAAGAGATACTAGTTTGTGAAAAGGATTTTATAATTTTTCATATTTGTAATAAATAAACAAAAATTTAAAAAATCGTTTGTTGTATTTCCCATTGCACAGATTTACGAAAGGCTACTTTAATAAGGTGGACTCAGTAAACAGTTGATTTCTTTCACAAATGCCAAAATTGTGTGTTTCTTATACATTTGTTGTAATACTAATCGCCATATAAGATAGTGTTAATGACGAAGGTAATAAGTTTATATTATATGTCATAAATTTAACGTGCATTTTTTGGTCTAATAATCGATAAACTGATAACTTACTTGTAAATAATTAAAAATAGTTTATATCAAACGTTTTTGAAAATAGCGAAAATATATAAGTTTAAATTTTTATTTTCATGAAAAATTACTGTACCCACAACTCAAATACTGAACGTTATTTCTGAAGAACAGCAGACGTAAACAAAAAAACTTTAATTTCAATTCGAAGCTAATAGCGTTTTCTTTTCTCGAAATAATGTTGCACTTAATCTGCCCTGTGCCAGGACTGTCAAATTTTCGTGGTATTTTCTGGGTTGTTTGTTCTTTTCTCAAGATGGTGCATTTTTACCTGACAAAAGTGCAACATTTTCTACCCGCTACCAAACGTGAGGCTGAGCGTTGAAGAACTGATTTTAATTGTGTAGTTTTATTGTTCGTACAATAGTTCTGTTCGAAAGTCCCAATTTGTATACTAAATTCAAGTAATTTGTCTAATTTTATTGCCAGTCAATAATTGAGACATTGTTTTTGAGACTATTCGGTATTCAGAAAACTGTTTCAAGTCTCTCGTCTCAAAATAAAGTCACTAATTTCTTGGCTGGTCCTGAGTAGGTCACAAAACAAAGAAGTTGAGGAAAGTATTGTACAAACGCGAAAATGAAGTAACACTCGATCTGTCTCTTAGTCGTATGCTATATTTTGCTTAAATCTGAAAAAAAAATAATTTCCATACCGCAGAATTAAAAAAAAATATCTGTGTACATTTTCATCATTGTACAGGTTTACAAGTATGGATTACTGGTTTTGCGTTTTCGTACTTACTTGCATGTTTCTCTCATTGAGAGCAAATTTTGGTTAGTTTGGATTGTTTTTTGCGGGAGAATACGAAAACATAACTATTGTCTTCTTTTACATTTTCAAGTTCGCGGCATTCGTCAGCTGGAAACTGAGGTAATTTTTGGGGTTTGTGTGCAAAAATTTATTTAAATAATAATTTAATATATTACTTTCCAGAAGTGGATGTTCTGCACGTATAATTGTGGGCGGGCGCAATTCTATACGCATTTGCAGACGAAAGGAAGCCACCTGTCATACGAGCACAGCAAAGGTATTTCCATATGTACGTAAAGGGTGTTTGTTTTAGGCTGATAGAACTTTAAATTGAAATAAAACACATAAAAAATGAAGTATGATGCCAACATTTTTTTATTTTAAAGATATTTTCATGACATTTAGTATTTAAAAACGATTTCTGACATATGTCCGCCACGACTAGCTTTGGTGAATCGGATGCGATCGGTCCAATTTTCTTTGCGCATAATTTACCATGTTGTGGATGGACTTGTTGAGCACAACGGCGAATAGAAAAATTCGGATCTCCCCAACACTATCACTTACAGCACCAATATTTTCTTCTGTACGTACAGTTCTTTGTCTTGTTGTTGGGTTTTCATCGAGTAGAGTAAATGTTGTTCGAAATTTATCAACAGTTCGACGAATAAGCTGCTCTGATGCTCGATTATGTGGACCATAAAATTTACGAAGTGCTCTGTAAGTTTGGCGAACAGAACACTGATTTTAAAGTAAATTTTCACAATTTGTAAACGTTGTTGCGGCGTCATTCTTTTCATGCTGATTTGTCAATGCTTACTAAACAGAAATGCCAAAACGAAATGTCATTTACCAGCTGTCAAGTGACAGCTATCTCTATCGAAAGTTCTATCAGTCTAAAAAAACTGGCCTGAGCCGCTGGTGGACTACGGCGTTCACCAAAATATTCGAATAAAATTAATTTTTTTTCAACGGCATCAACGTATGCCGGTGTTTTATATTTTGCTGTTGATTTTTGTTACGCGTGGCGGTAAACCCTTGTATAGCTATTAAATAAATAAGCCAATAAATTGTATCATTGCAAATTTTTTATCTTATAATTAAAAGACATTTTTTTTAATGTTTTACTTTATTTTTTATTTTATAACTTTTTTTTATTTTTTTATATTTCTTTTTATTTTTTTTTTAATTTTATTGTTTTTTTTTTAATTTTTAGTTTAATTTTTTTAATTTTATTGCTTTTCCACACCACTATTGAGGCTGCAATAACGGCGCGTTATCGACTTTTTTTGGGGTTTCGGTACCCCATAATAAGTGCCTGCATATGAGTTCAAAAAGTTCATAATTCGTTTAAAAAACTACACTGATCTACTTCAAAGAACCGATTATCATTAGTAAAACTACTACATGCAAATAAATACCTCTTGAAAGCTTATCATTTAATATTATCGCTTATATAAAATATTAACAAAATCATCCACAGTAACTTCCTTTCTATGAACTGTGATAGATTCTAGCAAACAAATGTGGTGGGGTTTCGGGTTCTATTAGTGGAAAACGTACAAAAACTATATTGAAATCAAAGATATAGAGGCCGGGGCTACAGAAAGAAGTTTAAGTTTAATGAAAAGAAGAAATTCCCCAAGTTTTGCGGCAATACATTTTTGAGATTTTTATCATATAGAAGCATGGTCTTGGGTGCTAAAATAAAAAATAAGCACATTTAAAGACATCAAACTAATACACAGAAATTTTGTGTTTTTAAAATTTGGCTGTTTCGTCTCTTTATTAAATTTATTGAGTAAAAATATTTTCTTATTCGGATATAGTATATGTATATACATTATCGCCCATTTTCATAAATAGGATTTGCGAAAAGCCAATTCTGTGACAAATATAATCGAATTTTTCTGCTAAATACTCTCCATTTTTTTAAAATAAATTCGATAAGTTTTGTAGGCGGTTTAACCAGAGAACTTAAAAGTATGAGAAGGTACAAATCCAAAGTGGAAACTTCGGCGATGGTCGTTAACAGGGCTGATACGTTTCCAAACTGGGTCGGCACCACACTGTTAAATGAGAATTTTTAAGTCACCAAAAATTTCAAGTTTAATGTTAGCAGGGGAAATATATAAAATTTAATGTTAACCAACATGCAAACGTACGAAGATGAGAATGAATAGAAAAATTGAACAAAGTAAGATTTTGTTGACATTCATAACTAAATAAAGAGTTCAGTGTATTTATGAATTTAATATTTTTTAATTATATAATTTTTATAAATGAAAAAAGTTTGGCAATACATATGCAGGTTACTAAAACATTTATATTTATTCTGTACTTAAAACTTAAAGTGCAACACTGATAATGGATGAAAAATGACATTAAAAAGAAAAAAATAAATTAAAAATAAAATGTCGCAAGAATACATATGTCCAATTGAGATTTGAATGCATAATGAAAGTTAGTCCATATTTGTTCCATGTTCATATTTGAAGAAAAGTTTTGATTTAATATTTGCATGTTAAGGGTGAGTAAATTTTGGGTTTACCTACTTACTAGTTATACAAATATATACGAAATATTACTTACTATCTCCTTTTTCACCTGCCATCATGAATATTTTTAAAAATAAAAAAAGTGAAATATTAAAAGCATATTAATTTGTTTTGACTTACTTTTTTACTTTATTTTACAATTTTTATTTTACTTCAAGATTTTTTATTGTTATTTTATTTCAAAAAACTTTTTAAAAATAATACTATAACTTACGAGTTTGCTTCTGATTTAATATTTTACTTGGGGTTTGGTGTTGGTATTATTTACAATGTTCACTAATTTTTAATTGTCTTAAATGTTTATTATATTTCATTATATGTTTTATTTGGTATTGGAATTACGGCTCTTATTTTTAGATTTTTAGGTATTTCAAATATCAGGTAAGCAAACATTTAAGTCAATTATATTTCATTATTTCAGCACTTGTTAGTATATTGGGGTGTATTATTCCATATTTTGTTGACACAATATTATCTCGCAAATGTTTTATTTTGCTTTTCAGTAATTGAATATTCGACAATTGTTCTAAATACAAGTTTTGATAATGCTCTTCGTTAATAAATTTACTTATAGAATTAAATTCTTTTTCGATTTTGCTCCTGTCACTTTTTATGATTTCTTTAAATTGTTCAATTGCATAATTAAAATAAGTATTAATTTGAATTTGCTGGTTGAATTACTCGTTCGTTTGTAAGAGATGTCCTTGTATGTTTTGTCGGTCTTCATAGTCCATTGTGGCGAAAAGCCATTTTGACATACATATTACCTATTGCATTGATCAAACCACGCTTCTGTCTGTTTCTAATCGGAATTAGTATTAACAACTTATATCTAGCAATTCTAGTTGGAGTATATCTTTATGTTTAATTTTCATTCAACTTATATTATCCGTCATTTCATTTATAATGTTTTCAATTTGTTTATGGTCATACTTCTGTTACCTAATCGATGGATATTGATCCATAGCAGTGTTATCATTATCTGTAAATTTAGAAGGTCTTTTTATATTACATGGATGTATACTCACCAAATTTTCCTTTCTAAATTTGGGTTGCCGGTTAGGCACAAGCCGCCTTATAGTTTTTAATGAAGCCTTCCTTTCTATTTCCTTGATATTCTTCTCTTTTTTCGTTTAGTTTACCTATTAATCTTTTCTTATTTTTTTCTATATTGCATTGGATTTTAGCCAAACCTGCACTACCATTTTGAACATCTAATGGTGTGCTCTTAATTATAAAGTGATATTTGTTGTTATACATAATTTCTAATTGCTTTGTTTTATTGACAAATCCTTATTTAATTTATATATCATCCTAAATTTCTCTGTAATTGTGTTGTGGAATCTTTCGATGTCTGCGTGTATTTGGTTTGGTTAAGTGTAGTTCTACATTTTCATTGTTTAAAAATTACTTTATTCTTATTGCATTGAATTCGTTATCCGAAACGAAAATTTGGTGGCAACCCTTCTCCCCAACTTGTCTAAGATTGAGTCTATATTAGGTAGCCTATTATAAAGTCATAACTCCATCCTTTTGGTGGCGTGACTTTCATCGAATCCGTGCATTGTCGGGTAAATTCAATTCGTCCAGGTGCTACTGTATGTATTTCATATTTGATTGCATCTGTATTGTCAATGTACTGAAAATTATGGGTGGTATCAATTTTAACGTAAAAAAACCATGTTGTTAATTTCTTCCCCATGACTTATTTCAGGCCCTTCTTGACTTTGCCTATCAACGTTTAAGCGATTTTGGCTAAACTGCTGACTTTCTGACTTATACATTGCCTAGGGGTTTCTGGCCTATGATTTTTACCATTTTGGAGATAGTTCCTATTATTGTTGAAATTGTTTCTTGTCTGCCCTGAATTAAAAGCTCTTCTAAATTGATCGGAGTTATTAGGATGAGCATAGTTACTAAACCTTCTACCAGTATCCTGATTTGTATAATTCCGTGGATTTTTTTTACTTTTCTTCCTTTCTATACTTTTTAAACTCTGGTCTTTTACAACCGTCCTCGTATCTACTTACTTGTCATCAGTTCTAGAATTTTGTCTAAGTCCTGTTAATTCTAAGTGTCCCTTGGGTCATCTCTTTTGCTACATTAACCAGCAACTTATCGGTATTACTTAAATCTATACAACTATTTCCTTCCTAACAAACAATTAATTCATTGCTTTTGTATTTTATATTTTGGATGTCTACAGCTAATTCACTTACGGTATTTGCTCGCAAATTTGATATTCTTCGGTGCTGCGGTTCTGCATCTGGGTGATAGCGTAGTTTTAACGGTCAACGTCTTATAGTTGGCTATGGAAACGCTAGATTTTTTTGGGTGTTAATATTTATTTAATTTTTTTTCCGCGTACCGTTCGTATCACTGAATCCTTACTTATTATTTTGAAAGGATCCTACCGACTGCGCACATTCAACAGACTTTGGTGGAGGTGTACTGACACCAACCGGAGATGGAAACAAACTGATCTTTATTGATTATTAACTTAAAACGAAGCTTATTGCTAAATTACAAAATTGCTTATTTTGAAATTTTACTTTAACATAATAAAAAATTCTTAGCAGCTAGTTTTTTATTTAATTGTCCGCAATATTGCTCAACAATGTTGCGGTTCTTGGAATTTCGTCTGTATTTAATTTTGCTTTATTTCTTTTGGCCCAATTTATTGAAAAACTGCCGGAAGTGGTATTTTGTTACGTTGCTTGTTTTATTTTATTTATGAACCTATCATATTTGCCGAGGTCATTGTCTGGTGCGCTGGCATAAGTACTTGTATGTATATGTAACTCACGCGCGCGTTTTTCTAAAATCTTCAATTTTACAAACCATTGACGGTCACTGAAAATTCTCAACATAACAATATCAGGTAATACAGCACTTTGGCAAGGTAGTCCTACAATGGCTGGCATTTTCGCAGAAGATTTTAGAATGTTTGCCCAAATGCTCACATGTAGAGATTTAGATAATTATAATTAGCCGTTTAAGCAGGAGCATTTCAATATCTTCCGTGTCTTTGTTTGTTAAGTTGCGGCCTGCAATTTGGTATGTTACCGTCCAGAGTTTGGGTCCCATCTTTTTCAGGATTTTTATGATTATTTTGTTTTTTAATTCATTTGGATATAAAATAATATGTTAATAAATATTAAAGTCTAAATTAGTAATTCGCATCAATATCCAAGCATTTATTAAATAATTCATGTGGGCATCAATTCATTTGCGTACACGCGCATGCACAATTGGCGGATCGACATAAAAATGGTAAAAAAACAAAAGGATATTTTAGTTACTGCCCCCTTTAACTTCCCACACTTGTCTTATCAACACATATTGCATAACTCCTCTTCAACTTGCCCCGCTTAGTTAGTTTAGTTTGATTCGCAAATTGCTATTTTTCTTTTCCGCACAAATCGATTGCATAATTAGCCGTTTAAGAAACGTTCGTAGAACGTCTGCTGTGATTCCGTGCGTACAGTCGCCGGCCGCATTAACATACTCGTATTGCACGTTTTAGCGTTTGCCCCACAGCTCGAAACTTTTATTACTTTTTTTTTAATTCAATAGAAAATTAAATATAACATAACTTAATCGTCATTTTTTGGAAATATTTTTTCATTTACATTTCTGTTCTGATTCTGTTTAGGTACAAATAAATATATAAAATGAAATGAAACTGGAAAGTCTCTGAAATTAAGAAAGGAAAAAATTTCCGAAATGAAATTTCAAAAGTTTTACGACATCAATAAAAAAATAATACTAAGCTAACTTATAATAATAATATTGGTAGAGACGCTGGTAATTGGCACACCTTAACATAATAAATAAATGTTCACAACATTTTCTTACTGACCTCTCTGTTAGAATGTTAAATAGCTGTGGGGAAGCACAGTTTGAAAACGTTTCAGACAAAAATTTTTCCAGTCCACAAATTTTGCAGCTCCTCATAGTTCTCTGATTTAACTAAATGACTGTTACTGAATTGCCCCCTGCTCTAATATGCCCGAAAAAGTTTTCTCTTTATCTTGACATAATTTTCGGGTCATTAAATGCATGAAACCCTTATGTGACCAAAAATGCCCCAACCGTCGCAAACTACTTATGTTGAGGAGCCAGCCCGTAATAAAATGTAATAAGTTTGTGACCTCCCGGCCAACATAATATTGGTCTTTAAAGGAACCAAAAAATCGCTTGCCTTTCTCCAGATTTTTATATATAAATATTGGTATACTAATCAAAATAAAACTTTACTCAAATGTATATTTTAGCCGATTTACATAATTTTTCAAATTAAAATAAAAATATTAAATAGAGTCTTGATGCCACTGGCAACAAGCAAGAAAATGTTGACGCAACATTGAATTTCCGCATTTATCTGCTTTTCTCTACTTTTCAACTCTGTTAAAAAATAAATAAAAATGTTCCACCTTAGTCGCTTGCACCTTCTCATTTTTTGATGTTCTCCGGGGTTGATCTCCGAAATAGCTATAACTTAATTATAAGTTTTCCTATTATAAAAATTATTGTTTGATATAAATATATAGGCCGAAAATTTACCATATGCATAAAAAAAAGTTAAAATAATTTAAAAACTTACGGGAGAATTAGAAATTTGATTGCAGGTGATCCGACCACAGTTTGCATCAAATGTTTAATAAATTTTGAGATTACTAAATTATTTTGGAATTTAAAGATTTTGTTTATATTAACTAATATTTGAGTTCAACTAATCAGCTGTTCGGCTGCCTCATCGTTTTTGGGAGCAAAAGATTCAATTAAAGGCATTCAAAAGTATTTCGTATTTCGTCTTCTTCTGTACACTTGCCCAAATTTTGAAATGTGTGTGTCAATCCTTAGGTTTTTCATTTGAGTTTATTCTATCTGTTTTTGTTTTTGCTATTTCTACTGTTTCCAGTAAAAACTTTGTTTCATTTGTAGAAAAATTATTACTTCTCACGTACATTTTATTTATTTTTTGGCTGCGCCTTAAATTGCCTGTAAACTGTAAACTGAGTTTAAAATTAAAAAGAGTTTAAGTAATCTGAGTTTAAACTAGTAGTGAAAAACTGGTCTTTATAGTAGTATGATATCTAAAATATATTTCAAAAACTGATAAATAAGAAAAACTATGACTTAATAACAACCCTTACTGTTTTCATAAATAAATCTGACCATGTTATGATATATTTTTTTAGAAGAGACCTAAGCGTTGGCTTGAAAATTTTTTCGTATCATTGAAAGTGTCTGCCAAACACTGCCGCTATCATGCTTTTCAGTTTGACAGGCATATCAGTTTTTAGAAAGAGAATACACAAAACGGGGTATAGTTACAATACATATTTTAAATAATCCATTCACATAAAATGCAGTAATAAGAATTTTGAACGGTTAGTTTCAATGCTATTTTTACGATAACTGTATGGTTTTAATTTTTAAAAGACAAAGAACACAAAGAATTGAAAAAGTATAATCATAGTCTTTGGATAAATTTTTTAAGACTGTTGCTCACTGTAATAAGGAAATCGCCTCAAGTCACAAAAAATTTCTCTAATTGCATGCAAAGAACGTAAATTACCAAAAGAGTTGCATGTCGTTTAGTTTCCCGTGACAAGATTTTTCGTCCAATTTGATCATACCAGAAACCAAATTAGTTATGGTATGGTGAAATTGGACGAGAGTTTCTATTAGAGGAACGATGGCAGTGATGCAACTTCTTTGTAATCTACGCTCTTTGTTGCAAGTTCCAAATTTAGTGGTTTGAGATGAGACTGAGTTACAGAATGACTGAGTTACTGGTATAAGGTGGGAGTGATGCAACTTCTTTGTAATCTACGCTCTTTGTTGCAAGTTTCAAATTTAGTGGTTTGAGATGAGACTGAGTTAAAGAATACTGGCATTATATGCCGGACATACTTCAACTTATTTACGTCCAAATTACTTCTCATAAACCAAATGCATTTACACTTGCCATTCCTACTTTGTATTGATAGTTCTGTAGCAGCAGAATTGCTTAGTTCTTAGACCAAAGGAAAAAATGTGAGAGATTATGTACATTTTAGATATATGTATAATATTTTATTGTGATAATATTCTTTTTTTTTAAATTTACAAGCATAAAAGAAAGCTTCTAGAGGCAGGAAAAATCAAGGAATATTTGAGTGAAAATCTAATTTGGTTTGGATTATTATAGATAAAATTGAGAGCCGACACTATTTGTTCGTGATTTCGTTTTTGACTTATGATAAAATACCTCATTTCATCTTAGTTTATTGACCGATTTTACAAGGCGAAATTACTTCGTTTCATCGTAAGCTGCTCATAAACTAAGCGTGTCCGGGGTTTTAGTGTGACATGCAATGGTCTCTACAAAAACGTCTGTTAATGTATCCTTGCAAAAAATGTTTGACCATATCGAAAATAAGTTATCGATTGTACATACATACATACATACATTACATTCCTGGAAACGATGAGAAAAAGCTGTTTATGCTTCCGCACGTAAGTACCCATCAAAGAAAATTTGAGTTGAATGTTAGCTATGAAACACAACGGGCGTGTATTACAAGAAAATAAAGAATTCTGTGAATTCATTTTCACAGATGCAAAAAAGCGAAGGAGAGAAGTGGCAATTTAATACCCGACGCCCATACAAAACAAACCGACAAACTGGGCAATAGTTTCAGCTAATTTTCCCACTAATATAATCGATAGTTATAGGCTACCCTGCAAAAAATTACTGACCATATCGAAAACAAGTTATCGATTGTATACACAAACATTCCTGCAAACGACGCATTGAAAGATTTACATATGTACATATTTTTTGCGCGTGCGCGTGAATAAAAAACCGTTTCTAACTCGATGTGGTCGGAGAAGATAAGTTTTGAGGCAAGTGGGGCAAAATATAAAAAACTCACAATTTGCCAAGCCCGACTGCGTAGGCAGTGACTCCAGTGCTGTATTAGAATACATGGAATTCCATTGAAACTCACGAATGGAAGCAGAACGACCCGACTTAGCTAAGGAATTTGCTTTTAGCTACAAAAATTCAGAATCTGATGAAAAATCAGAAGAATTTTTGGAGCTCAAAAGCTTTGAGAAAGCTATCGAAATTAACTTATGGGCATTTAGGAGCAATGTGTCGCAAGTAGTTTTAAATAATTTATTGAAGACTTTAAATAACATAGGTGCTAGCGATTTTCCAATGGAGAAATCCTATATTTTGTACAACTGAAACTTTTAAATGTTTCACTAAATCTGATATTTTAGCGTTAATTTGCGAGGCTAAAGTTTTATTCTTAGAACTTCAAAAATATGATTAACCTGGCGTTCTTTAAATTGATTAATATCTTATTAAAACGTGATTTTATTTATATACATAATTATGAGATAAAAAATACATATGCTGTTTATATTTATTTGAAATTATAACATACGTTTTTTATATACTTAAAATATTGTTGTTTTTAAACAAAAATAATAATGCAAATTTAAATTGTATATTTTTATTTGTTTTCATGTTTATTTGGGTATTTTACTGGCCATTCTACTCGTTAGCTGATCGATTATTCCGAAGGTAGATTAGCTGTCAGAAAACCACTAATTAACCAGATACTTTCCCACTAGGTTGACCATATAATCGTTAGTTATTGGGTAGACTTCTTGCAGTGATAAAACCCCGCAATAAATGCCTGGCCATATCGAAAATAAGGTATCGATTGTACATACACGGATTCCTGCAAACGATGGGAAACAGCAAATTCATACTGTTTATGCTTCCGCACGTAAGTATACATCAAAGAAAAGTTGAGTTTAATGTTAGCTGTGAAGCTCAACGGACAAAATGTGTGCGTCTTATAAGGAAATAATAAATTCTGAGACTTCATTTTCATAAATACAAACCTAACCGTTAATCTGACTTTTAGTATAGCGCCGGCTTTTTGCAAAGAAGTTACTATCGTATCGCCTATCCTCATTTGCTCAACAGTTTGAAATCTGTGTGAGAAAAATATGTAGGCATACATTTAAATTTATTCATACACACATATATAAAATCTGGTAAACTAATTTATAAACTAAACCGGGTTGGTATGTATGTGGGCAGGAGTTTAGAGAGAATTTTGCCGCTTTGTCTGCTTGTACGTTACCAAATATGCCTGAATGACCAGGAATCCACATTAACTTTGTGCTTGGTGTCGGTCCAATTAATATTTGTTGCAGGTGAGATAGGGGACCTGTGTTAAATACCGATAGACTGTCAGTGCATGTGATTGTTTTTCTACTGTCGAATTTTGCTAGAATTGCAGCCGAAATTACACCCTGGAGTTCATCGTCGAAGATATTGGCGTAATGTGGTAGTAGTCCATGAGATGGGGTTGGACCAGCATCGTTTGTGATAGCAAATGAAACTCTGTTGTTTAGTTTGGAGCCATCAGTGAAGAATGTATTACACCAAAGTTCCTTAAGTTGATTGACTACGTTTAAAAACAGTTGTTGGTATGTAGCACTGTCAGTATTCTGTTTTTTAAGGTACGTCAAATCTCTGACGAAGCTTTCTTTATTTATTTCCCAAGGAGGGAATTTACTTTGAGTGATTACCATGAGTGTCATATCTAGAATTGGGGCATCGGCCAGATTCATTATCATGTAAAGTGCGGATTTGTATGAGGGTTGTGTTTTTCTTTTTTTCAATAGCTGGATCTCTCTGTGGAGGATATGAGTAGAATTGAAGTGAAGTGTGTAAATAATTCGACTCTTTATGTATTTTGCCCGATCTTCTATAGATTGAACCCCACCTTCAATAAGTACAGGGCGGTGTTCTGAAAGCACGCAAACTTCACCTTACCGCTGAATGAAACGGTGCTTTGATTTTACCAAGTGTAGTTTTACTGCGTTTGCCATATATCTGCAGAACGTATGTAATCAATTTTGCTTTGTATTATTAGTTTAGTTATACTTAGTAAGGTGTTAGAGTGTACATAGCTTTTCTTACATGATAAATATTTTATAATATTCAATCTGGTTGCTATGTAGTTCATTTCTTAGGCTATTACAGTGTTGTTTAAAACTAAACTTATCGTCAAAGGTTAGAGCAAGAACTTTCAAGGTCTTAATATTAGGTATTACATGGCCACCATATTTGATTTCTAACTGATTACAACTATGTTTCCTGCATACAAGCAGGTGCTTGCATTTCGGGAGTTGGATGGCCTTTTCGAATGTTTCCGAAATTTCGGAATTCTTTTTATTATTACATATTACAAATAAGTCGTCTGCATAAAGACAATATTTAATATTCCTCTGCAAACTCATATACCGCTGATTTCTTCGACAGATATTAAAAATAGTGTTACGGATAGAGGAGATCCTTAAGGGACTCCGTTGAAAATAGGAAAGATAGGGGATAGGCAACCTTTACTTTACATCGCAACTTACGATTGGCAAGAAAGAACTTCACGTAGTTAAAGACGTTTTTCCCTACTTGCCACTGAATGAGTTTTGTAAGAACCACGTGTCAACCAATTTTGTCGAAAGCTTTGGCGAAGTCAATAGCAAGGATAGAAGAGTGGTTTTTTGTAGAGAGGATCTTAGAAAGGTGGTCGTCTATGTAGATTAAGGCATCCAAGCTGCTGGTACTGGCCTTGAAGCCAACCTGAGGTGGGCTAAGGAGTTTCTTTGTTGTTAAAAACTACATTATCCGTTTCGCTATGATCTTTTCCAATTGTTTGCTGATGCAGGGTATTAAAGAGATTGGCCGATAACTTTCAACGTCTGGTGGGTTTTTATGTGGCCTTAGGACTGGGACAACCGACGCTGTTTTGAAGCTTTGGGGAATAATGCTAACCTTAAATGTTAAAGTTTAATAAGTGTTTGTTTAAAATTAGATGGAATATTTTGAAGCATGCTATAGTTGATCTGATCAAAGCCTGGTGTGTCGCCTTTAGCAGTTTTTAAAGCATAGTCTAACTCAGCAAATGTAATCTCTTTTTCCATATGTAAAGCTAGGATGTCAGTGTTAACTGCTGCTTGGATAGCCGAAGTATTCATAGAGGACTGTATAAAGTGATTTGGAAAACTTGCAGTTTCGGAAGCCTTGGAAATGTATTGACCGAAGTTAAGTGAGATTGAATGAGGATCGGTATGTGTGACATTGTTAATTGTGAGTAAACATATATTAGTAGGGGAAGGTTTGTTCACTTTTCCAAATACTCCGCGTAGATGAGCTAGGGTTTAATCTATGAGTGATTTCTTCGAAACTCTCTGTTTTGGCTTGTCTTTTAGCTTTATTAAATCGATCGTTTGATTTTTTTGTAAAAGATTAAGTTATCATAAGTGGAGCATCTTTGGTATACTCTCCAAGCTGTTTGTTTTTGTTCCGCAGTGAGTTTAGCTCTGGTGACCACCATGGCACGTTTCCCGAAGGTTTTGTGGGTAAACTACGAGGAATAGCTATGTAGGCTGCTTCTCTGATTGCCTTTTGAATTAAAGAAGCTTCTTTATTTGGGTTATTGTTATCGAAATTGGGTAGGGTTTTGTTTAGCACACGATTCAATTTTAACCAGTCGGATTTGTCGGTGTTATATTTTGGTGCTTTGCATGGGCTTGAAACATTGGTAGCAAAATTCTGAAAGTGGAAATGGTAGGGAAATGATCGATATTATGTAGATTATCTATCGTGTGCCAAATTGAGATAGGAAGTAGTTGTGGTGAGCATAATGTTAGGCCAACGTGTGTAAACGTCTGGCGTGTGGATAAATGTGTGGGGCTGTCATCGTTTAGTAAACACAAATTGGAGCTTAAGATGAACTCTTAAACAACACTGCCTCTGACATTAGCATTTGGTTAGCCCCAGAGTGGGCTCCAACCGTTAAAGTCTGCACATATAAATACTAGAGTATTAATGGAACAGGTAAGCTGTAAAAAATCAGAAGATGAGATGCATTGATTTGGTGGAATGTACATACATATGTACATATGGGTCATTCTTAAAAAACATGACCAATTGGTGTCCCCAGACTTTACTATTTTATATTTTGTTTCTCCAAAAAGAAAATAGAAAAATATCTGCATTTTTATAAATTATTATCGATTCTACGTAACTATATTATAAAAAAAAATAATTAATTATCTGAAAATAACTTAAAAAATATTTTCAATGTCAAAGATTTAGCAAAAACCTGTGTCCCGAGCCAATTTATAAAAATTTAATAGTTATTTTCAGTTGAAATAAAATTGAAAAAAAATAATATTTACAATTTTTGTTATTCAGTTTGTGTGTATTAATACCATATATAGAAAAGAATGATGAAAAATAATTTTTTTGTATAATTTTTATGAAGAAAATTTTTGTCCCCAGGTTTTGGTCCCCTCTGTTACGTCCACTCATTTTATTGAAAAATTTTTGTTAAACGTTATGACGCGTATATTTCTCTTATGCTTCTCCATCATAACTTAGCTAAAATCAACAAAATGTGTTTTGAACTGTTCAGTCTTGTTTAGTGCGTTGTTGAGTAAGGAACCCAATTGTAGGCCGGGTACGTACCCTTATTCAGTGTCAACTCTGTTACTGTTAAAAAACGGTGAGTAAAGTGATTTTTTATTTATTTTATAATTTTTTTATAAATATTTTATGTACATTAATTAAGTGGACAAATAAATTCTCCAAAATTCGAATAAAAAACTAAAATATGGTATTTTTGAGTTAATTTGTCCCCTCTGTTACCGGTCCACTCTGTGACTTATTAAAAAGTAACAGAAGGGACTCAAAAGTAACAGAGTGTACAATTATGCTTAAATTTGCTATTTGTTTTTCAGAAAATGGGCAAGAATAAACCATTATCTGCAGCGGAAAAACAACGCCGATATAGGGGAAAAAGGAAGCTTAATAAGGAGAAAGTTGAAGAAAATAAGAAGAAAGATTTGGAAAGGTATCATAATAAAAAAAGACTTATAAGTGATATGAAAATTAGAGAGGCTAGGTTAGCAAGAAGAAAATGGCGCACAAATAAGAACAACTATCGTGAACGTCTAAAAAAATTGAAAGCCGTCATCGATATTACACCACCATCGTCGCCTTCTACAGAGCAGGTTCGAAATGTCGTCTGTGGCCGTAAAAAAATGCGTATGGAAAAAGCAAAAGTACATAGGAAGAATATCAAATTGCAAGTCGAAGTTAATAAGTTAAAAAAAAAAGTTGAGAAATTGAAGAAGCAGAGACAGCGATCCAAAAAAGTTAATATTATCAGTTCAGCGTTAAGCCCACTTTCAAAAACCAACGAGCTAATAAACACATGTTTGCCAAATGTACGAGGTGCTGGAGTTGAAACTGTTAAAAAAAATTTACTGAAATACGCCACACTAACTGAAGGGTTAAAAAATAGGTATGCGGAATTGCGAACAAAGAGCCAAAAAGAAGGATTTAAATCAATTTTGAGCAATAAACTTATTCGGAAATACAAGCTAAAAATGCAATTTCATCGCGATGTGTTCAATTTAACAAGAGTACGTAAGAGTTTTTCAAAAACAAAACCAAACGACGATATCTTAAGTCTGCAACGTTTTTACGAAAGAGATGACATAAGTCGTGCCACTGCTGGCAAGAAAGAAACTAGAACTAAATTAAAACAGAAATTACAAAAACGATATCTTCTTGATACCTTACAGAATATCTACAAAAAGTATAAGTCTGAAGGAGGTCGGTATTCTTAATCATATTTTGCTGGTCATCGTCCATTTTATGTGGTTTCACCAACAGTTGCATCAAGAGATACATGTGCATGCAAACTCCATGTAAACTTTGAATTCAAATTGTCCGCTTTGAAACGAATTAATGCAATTCATGTCAGCAATTTAAATGAATTATTAATGTCTGTAGTTTGCGATATGAACAGCAAAAGATGCATGTACAATGAATGCACCTCATGCAAAAATAAAACTTGCACTTTAAGTATTAAAAATGAATCTGAAGTAGCCTGGAAATAATGGATTCGAAAAGAAGAGCGGTTCCAAAAAAATGAAAAAGTAACTGTTGCTATTAAAATGATACGAGAAGAGCATACCACAACAACATCGTTATTAGCAGAGAAATTTAGTTCTCAATTACAAGTTTTTAAAAAACATATATTTAATATTCGCACTCAACATAAAGCATATCGCAGCTGTATCGATCAATTAAAAACCAATGAGGCTGTATTACACGTCGACTTCAGTGAGAACTATAGTTGTAAAATGGGTCAGGAAATCCAAAGCCATCATTTTGGATCTTCGCGTAACCAGATCACACTACATACAGGGGTATTATATTTCTCAGGTAAGGTGAACTTACCCCATTCTTTTTGTACACCTATCAACCTTATATTATATTTTTCAGGTGAAAATAATCCTTTTTCTTTTTGTACCATATCGGCCTGTAACGAACACAGCCCCAGCGCAATATGGGCTCATTTGCAGCCAATATTTGATTTGATAAGAAATTCAAAAAAGGATGTTAACACAATTCATATTTTCTCAGACGGGCCCTGCACTCAGTATAGACAAAAACAAAATTTTTACCTTTTCGGAACAAAACTTTTTGAAAATGGATTTCAGCTAGCAACGTGGAATTTTTTTGAAGCAGCTCATGGTAAAGGAGCAGCCGATGGGATTGGTGGAGTGCTAAAAAGAGTTGCTGATAGAATGGTCGCACACGGAGCAGACATCATGAACAGCCAGCAGTTTTTTGAACAGGTACAAAAAGAAACAACAATAAAATTATTTCTAATTGATAAAGCGGCAATTGATTGCATCAGGAAGACACTTCCGTCCAATATACCATTACTGAAAGGTACCATGCGTCTCCACCAACTTATGACTAAAATTCAGGGTACAGTTTTATATCGTGATGTTAGTTGCTTTTGTAGCAACATTCCACGAGGATTTTGTAGCTGTTTTGAAAGCAAAGTATATAAAACTAATTTAATCAGAATAGAAGAAGGAAAAACTACTCAAAAAAAATTATTTTATAAAGAAGTCTATACTCCGTCGTCGCCAGAAGATGAAAGTGAAAAAGAAAATACGGATATTGAAAATAAGAATGGAATTATGAATGGGACATTTTTACTAATTCAAGTGTTAGGAAAAAGTATAACTTATAGATACGTTTGTATAGCACAAACGTGTGTTGATGAAGATGGTTATATCAAGGTAATTTTTCTACGTTCGAATGACAGCACAAGTGCAAACTTCAGGATTGAAGAAAATGACATTTCGTATATAAAAAAAGAAGCAGTAATTAAAATCCTGGAAAATGCGAACATAAAATTGAAAGGTGGTCGAATTTACTACAATTTCAACCATCCAATAGATATATTAGAAGCACAAAATTAATAATCTACTTTGTAAAAAAAGTGATGGTAATAGCGGATACTTAAATAGTACAGTGCCTCAGTAACAGTGTCTCCTCTGTTACGTTACGTCTCCTCTGTTACGTCAAGCCTCCTCTGTTACCATCTAGTTTTCTTTAATTAAGAAATAAGGCTAAGTTATTAGATTTATTATATGAGTGTAATTTAATAAGGTACACTGGCCTAAAGTCATTAAAAATAATTAACCAGTATTAAACTATTTAATATTTTATTTATCATTAACTTAGTTCACCAAAATGAAATTTGAATTAATATGGGTGACATTATGTGTTATTTTTTGTTATTTTTATATTACTTTTTAAATTTTTTATATAATAAATTAAAATGAATTATCTTTCCTGGGGAAAAACAATAAAAAGAATTTAATTTTCAATTGTTGATGTTTTTTTATTTCGTATTTAATTTAGGTAACAGAGTGGACGAAAGTGCATTGGTCTCTTCATGTTTTTATCTGTAAAAACTCCAAAAATTAAAAAAAAATACTGCTGGTTATGGATTCTTATTGTTGATACCATCCGTAACCACATGAGGCCAATTATAAACATATTTGGCCAACTTAATTTTTAAAAATTACAAAATTCAGAATGGTCATGTTTTTTAAGAACGACCCATATATAGAAATTACAGTGATGGGCTGTTGAAATTGGTAGCTAAGCTAATTAACCTATGGTGAATATTTTTGTGGATTAATAGCCCGTAACCTTGTTTAGCGTGTCTGATATTGGGAAAGTTGGGGAAGTATACTGAATATTGTTTAGGACAATATGGCGTGGAATTAGAATTAAGGTGAGTTTCTTGTAAACCAATTATAGAGCAAGAACTTTCAAGGTCTTAATATTAGGTATTACATGGCCACCATATTTGATTTCTAACTGATTACAACTATGTTTCCTGCATACAAGCAGGTGCTTGCATTTCGGGAGTTGGATGGCCTTTTCGAATGTTTCCGAAATTTCGGAATTCTTTTTATTATTACATATTACAAATAAGTCGTCTGCATAAAGACAATATTTAATATTCCTCTGCAAACTCATATACCGCTGATTTCTTCGACAGATATTAAAAATAGTGTTACGGATAGAGGAGATCCTTAAGGGACTCCGTTGAAAATAGGAAAGATAGGGGATAGGCAACCTTTACTTTACATCGCAACTTACGATTGGCAAGAAAGAACTTCACGTAGTTAAAGACCACTGAATGAGTTTTGTAAGAACCACGTGTCAACCAATTTTGTCGAAAGCTTTGGCGAAGTCAATAGCAAGGATAGAAGAGTGGTTTTTTGTAGAGAGGATCTTAGAAAGGTGGTCGTCTATGTAGATTAAGGCATCCAAGCTGCTGGTACTGGCCTTGAAGCCAACCTGAGGTGGGCTAAGGAGTTTCTTTGTTGTTAAAAACTACATTATCCGTTTCGCTATGATCTTTTCCAATTGTTTGCTGATGCAGGGTATTAAAGAGATTGGCCGATAACTTTCAACGTCTGGTGGGTTTTTATGTGGCCTTAGGACTGGGACAACCGACGCTGTTTTGAAGCTTTGGGGAATAATGCTATCCTTAAATGTTAAAGTTTAATAAGTGTTTGTTTAAAATTAGATGGAATATTTTGAAGCATGCTATAGTTGATCTGATCAAAGCCTGGTGTGTCGCCTTTAGCAGTTTTTAAAGCATAGTCTAACTCAGCAAATGTAATCTCTTTTTCCATATGTAAAGCTAGGATGTCAGTGTTAAATGCTGCTTGGATAGCCGAAGTATTCATAGAGGACTGTATAAAGTGATTTGGAAAACTTGCAGTTTCGGAAGCCTTGGAAATGTATTGACCGAAGTTAAGTGAGATTGAATGAGGATCGGTATGTGTGACATTGTTAATTGTGAGTAAACATATATTAGTAGGGGAAGGTTTGTACACTTTTCTAAATACTCCGCGTAGATGAGCTAGGGTTTAATCTATGAGTGATTTCTTCGAAACTCTCTGTTTTGGCTTGTCTTTTAGCTTTATTAAATCGATCGTTTGATTTTTTTGTAAAAGATTAAGTTATCATAAGTGGAGCATCTTTGGTATACTCTCCAAGCTGTTTGTTTTTGTTCCGCAGTGAGTTTAGCTCTGGTGACCACCATGGCACGTTTCCCGAAGGTTTTGTGGGTAAACTATGAGGAATAGCTATGTAGGCTGCTTCTCTGATTGCCTTTTGAATTAAAGAAGCTTCTTTATTTGGGTTATTGTTATCGAAATTGGGTAGGGTTTTGTTTAGCACACGATTCAGTTTTAACCAGTCGGATTTGTCGGTGTTATATTTTGGTGCTTTGCATGGGCTTGAAACATTGGTAGCAAAATTCTGAAAGTGGAAATGATAGGGAAATGATCGATATTATGTAGATTATCTATCGTGTGCCAAATTGAGATAGGAAGTAGTTGTGGTGAGCATAATGTTAGGCCAACGTGTGTAAACGTCTGGCGTGTGGATAAATGTGTGGGGCTGTCATCGTTTAGTAAACATAAATTGGAGCTTAAGATGAACTCTTAAATAACACTGCCTCTGACATTAGCATTTGGTTAGCCCCAGAGTGGGCTCCAACCGTTAAAGTCTGCACATATAAATACTAGAGTATTAATGGAACAGGTAAGCTGTAAAAAATCAGAAGATGAGATGCATTGATTTGGTGGAATGTACATACATATGTACATAAGTATATAGAAATTACAGTGATGGGCTGTTGAAATTGGTAGCTAAGCTAATTAACCTATGGTGAATATTTTTGTGGATTAATAGCCCGTAACCTTGTTTAGCGTGTCTGATATTGGGAAAGTTGGGGAAGTATACTGAATATTGTTTAGGACAATATGGCGTGGAATTAGAATTAAGGTGAGTTTCTTGTAAACCAATTATATTCGGTTTGCGATTTTTGATTAGGATTTCTAGATCTAAGTAATTATTATAATAGCCCCTGATATTCCATTGCAGAATATTGGGTGTCATTATTATTTAAATTTTTTTATTATTATATAAGAACTACATGTGTTATTTTCATATGAAAATAAACTATAGTTCAGGTTCTTGAAGATCGTTTTGTGCATCGTTGTTATGTGTAGCAGAGATTGTACTCAGTAGAGATTGAAGAGTTGTTGTGAGAATTAAAGCTCGTAAGAGTTGGGAAATGATCGTTAGATGTATGATTCGAGAAGGCGGGGATAAAAGTTGAATTTGTGTTTGTAGTTTTATTGGCATTTTCAGTAATGTCCATATTGTGATAGGGTGATGGGTTTTGGAGATGTTCTTGAGAGAAAGAGAGGCAATTAGTAGTTGACAGAATATTTCGCTGGTTCATTGAGTTTATTGAGAGAGAATTTGATGTTGATGGCATGTTTGATGTTGTGGTGGCGTGAATATGAGTGGGTGAGTGGTGTGGGAGTGAGTGAGCACTAGAAATTGAGTTGTTTATGGTGGTGGTTGTTGTTTGGTTATTGAAGTTAAGTGTTTGAGTCCCGGTTGGTGAGTTGTCGGTTGATGGGGTGGGAAACTGTGTAGAGAAGTTTGTGTTGGGTTTGTTATAGATGCAAATGTTTGTGATTGAAAAAGGTTAATGGGAGTTTGAGTTTTGTACAGACGTGTAGCTTCAGCGTAGCTGCATTTATTTTAAGTTTATATTTTCAATACTTCTTTTTCTTGTAAGTATTTTGGGCAGTCTTCAGCAGATGCGGGATGAGGACCGAAGCAATTAGCGAACCAGGTTCGTTGACAAGGCAAGGGGTTGTGAGGGGAAAGATGCATGTTTCGCAAGTGTTTTTGTACCTTTTTATGGCAAGAGCGGCATTTCATTGGTGTTGGGAAATATTCTTCCACTCTCACTGAATACCATGCAATGTCAATTGTCTGTGGGACTTTATATAAATTAAATGATAGTACTATTCTGCCAGTTGATATCTTTTTACCTTGAGATTTCAAAGCTTCTAGAATCTGTTGCTCTTCTATGCAAACTCAACTCGCAAATTTACAGTGTCGCAAAAGATATAGTAAGTTGTCGGGGCTATACATATCCCAAGATGTTACTTCTGTCAGTTTTGTTAAAGGCTTACACGTTTTTATAATACATCGAAACATTATAGTTTCATGATCAGATATTCTCTATTCTTCCAACTTTTCACATAAGACTTCTCTGCTATTAGTAAACAACATGTCGATAAGTGTTTCGGAATGTTCCGTAACCCGCATATTAAAGTTAATTAGTAGTTTCATTGCCAGGTGTGCGAAGATTTCATTAAGTTTCCTACTATAAGCTGATATAATATTTTGGTTTATATTGAAATGCCCAATGATAATGTTATTTACCTTATTGCCACATGTTTCGGATAGAATAGCTTCCATATAGGTCAAGAAGTCCGCATCACTATTACTAGGTGAGTGGTAAACCGCACCAATTTGCCACCTTGTTAACAAAATTTTCAATTGGATGACTATACACCATATATTTTTATTTACAGACTTATTTATTTTTATTTTGAAATCAAGTTCATCTCGAACTATTATAATCACACCACCCGTGTGCCTACTGTGCCAATCGCACCTAATTACGCGAAAGGAAGGAAACTACTCCTGAATCATTAATTTCCTCTGTTATACTTGTTTCAGAGCATAGAAGTATATCAGGATTAACAGTCTCAATGAGTCTTTCTACTTCAGCTTTATTAGCCAGAACACTATTAATGTTAAGATTGACGCATTTCAAGTAACTAAGACGCATTTTGTCAGAATATGATTGGTAATATCCTACTCTTTGTTCTATATTTAATTCTAATCCTAAATCTCTATTAGCATCACAAAAGTTGCCTCATATTGGTTTTGGGTTAGCCTCAGTGCAATTAGTAGCATTATGATTAACACCTTCTGATTACCGACTTTCCGTTATAAACTGGGCATCGTCCCCCACCAATCGCTTTGAGTCTAGAACCTGCAAGAATAATTCATGCTATACTTCGATTAAAGCACTAAATGATGATGAAGTCTCATTATTTCTTTTAAATTTCGATATTTGTATGGATTTTAAATTTGCATTACCCAGGCTCTTATTCTCCGATAATTTTTTATTTATGACCTCTGCTTTAGTGTATTCAGTATTTATTATTTATTTATTACAGAAGTACAGTAATACATGAATTCTTTACGATGTTTATATTTAACAATTAAATTACAAAAAATTAAACTTAAATTAGTTAAACTTAAGCTAAAAATAATAAATAAGTAACATACTAAATTTAACGCTAAAGAACAAATACAAAATTGAGAAAAGAAAAATGATAGTTTAAAAAGCTGAAATATTTGTGACTGCCGTTTTGAAGCATCTAGTAGATTTAATTGACACTGGTAAGGAATTCCATAGTCTGACTACACTAACAAAGAATAAGCTGGAGGCAGTTCATATTTAATACTTTGGAACAACAAAGTAATGTGTGCGAGATGACAGAACAAAGTTAAATTTTTGAGAAAGATACCCAGGCTTACGATATCTAATTATTTTAAATATAAATGAAGTATTGCGAACATTGGGGTAATTTTCAAAGCTAAGTCCAAAAATATTTATAGTTATAGCGGAATGTGATCATACTTTCTTTTAAAATATATGAATCTAGCAGCATTGTTTAAAGCTAGATTTAATTTATTTTTAGATTCGTTAACAAGATTACTATATACCACTTTAAAGTATGATATTTGAGGGTCTTTACAAGTTTAAGTTTTGTATCGATCGGTAGAGCATAACAAGTGTGCCATAAGTTTCTTAGTGTATAATATATCATTGATATGACGTACCACGTTAAGTACGTCTGTGCAAGTCAAACGTGAGTTTATTTTAAATCCAAGGTTAGTGACTACTGATTTAAATTTTATCTCTGTTTAGTTCAGCAAAATTGGCGATAAGCTAGTCAGGTCAAGAGAGTTCTGAGATACAGGTAGTGCTTGCGTTTTGGACGCGTTTAAACAAAAGACCATTTGTTTTGGCCTAGACAGATATTCTTCTTAGGCCATCATTTAGTCTATCTTCTTTAGGGTATCTTCAGCGTATAGGTGTATAGAGGTACGAAACGAAATGGATAATGTCATCCACAAAAGCAGAAAATAGTATCGGACGCAGGATTGATCCTTGAGGTACACCAGAAGAAATAGTACTGCGTTGGGAAAATATATCTCCACACTGGACTTGTTGCAACCTATTCGATAGATAGCTTTTCATAAATTTAACTGATATTGCATGAATGCCGAAATAATGTTTCAATTTCAAAAGCAAAACGGTATCAAAAGCTTTAGAGAAGTCCAGAAGTACGAATATAGTAAGTTGTTTACTATCAAATGCTGTTGAACAACTGTGACTAGATCTAAAGCCAGATTGAAACTCACTCAAGGGATTGTTTTCATTCAAATGCAATTTTATTTGATTGGAAATACATTTTTCCAAATTTTTTGATAAAGACGGTAAAATAGTGATGGGTCTATAGTTTGAAGCGGAGTCATAAAGGTTACTTTTAGGAATCGGAATAATATTTGCCATTAGTTTGGAAAAGTAGAGGAGGCTATTGCAAAATTTATTATGTGTGTAAGTGAGGGAAGCGCGTAAGGAAGAATCAGTTTTAAAAAACGTAAGTTAATACCATACACACCAATAGCATTCGACTTTATGACATATATACACCTTACAGTTTCATCTTTAGTGGCTTTATCGAACGTAAATTCATAAGCCGATTTGGGGATTATACTCTGATTGATTGTAAATGATGGGATATCTGTTTGCCTATTTATTGGTATCAATCATACAGATTTTTTCTCCTTGGCGTAGACTCCCAATGAATTTATATTTTTCGACAAAATCTTAGACGTAACGTACTTGTATATACATATATATACATATATACTTGTATATACATATACTCCAGCGATTATTAGTAGGATTTCGTTTCAAGCATTTATAGGCCATATTTCGCTTTTTAATAAGACTTTAAATGGTTTTAGGGAACCATGGTTTTCTTTTGTTAGAAATTTTAATATTTCGTATTTATCATACAAATATTTCACGAGTACATTAAAATGGGCTAATTTATCGTTGATATCTGAAAAGATCCAACAAAAGTTCCAGTCCAGTGAGGCACTTTTGTCAAGTAGCGTATATATATATTTATGTTCTTGTAATCTCTAAACGTGAAGTCTGTAATTGATTTCATTTCACAAAATTCAATATTATAAAATAAAAACATTATATTATAGCATAAACATTATTTTTATTTTGTTTTGCTTACAATAATATTATACATACAAACGTATGTATTTCAACGCTTTTAGACGAGCAATCAAAAACACGTTCGTTGACTGTGAGAATTCACCTACATCTGAACCTGAAGGGGGCTACTGCAGATCCTCCGACGTCTTCGGTAAAGCTTAGCGACATAACGAGACAGTATCTGACCGTGGCGCTATTAGACACGAGCGACCCCTATGGACAGAGGAAGTCTATAGAGGGGGAGCCTCTCAGCGTCATGATTAGAAAAAAAACTATGGTGTAAGCGCCAAATTATTATTATTGTTATATAACTTATTAGATGCAATGACGACGTATCGCTCAGCTGGCTAAAGCTGGCTGGTGGATAGATCTCTGATAGCCACGATATCGACGACCAAGGTATAGATTCCAGGTGTGGAGAAGTCGGAAGACGTTCTGTGCTTACTGCAGGGCCAGAACCCGAATATACTGACACGGGATTGGAAGGTACTTCACGTATAAAAGCCAACAGAGGAGGGGCAAATATACATCGTCTAGATTAATAAAGAGGCAGATGACTGCCTGTACCCGGAGCATGAAAAGATTTCGTGCAGTGTTTACTTTGAAAGAGCGAAATCTCAGAGACGATAACCTCAACACTGGTGAAGTCATAAAGACCGGCAGTGATGCGAGGTATGAGCGTTCTTACGCTGAGAATCCTTCAAGTCAACCTACAGCACAGTAAGGTAGCTTCGAGCGATCTTCTCCTAACGCTGGAGAAGAAGTCGCTCGATGTGGCGTTGGTTCAGGAGCCGTGGCTTGAGGCAAGCGAGAGAGTATCTGGACTTAGATGAAATAACTTCAACACTCACCAGGCGACTTTAGGTGGCAGGGTGAGATCTGCTGAGAGATGGTAAAATCTACTCATACATTACTGAGAGGGAGAAAGAGGAGGCATCAGAGAGTGTGTTAGACATATCTCTATGTTCCGAGCTAGGTATGACATTTGATACGATGTAGTCCTGAAAAGGCAATACAGAGGAAATCAAAGAGCTCCCTAATGAATCAAACGCTTAGATTCATATACATACCACCGGCAAACCAAACCCAAAGAGAACTGACCTACTGGACAACAGTTGCACCCGAAACCCAAATTTTGGACTTCAGCAATTCTGAAATTATACAATTGAAATGGGAATAGCACGACTACAAATTGGAACTTTTAAATTGATGCACAAAATCGAACTTAACCAATATTATGACGCAGGAAAGGACGTAGAAATTCTCGTCCAAAAATATGTTAATACGAAAGAAAGCAACTTTCAATTTTTTAAACATGACATTGAAGAAATGAAAAACATTCTTAATGGACTGAAGCCTAGACGAAAAACACGATCCCTAAATATTTTAGGAACCGCTTGGAAGTGGCTAGCAGGTACGCCAGCCCACGACGTTTTGCAATTAATTACTGACCAGACCAATAACTTACAGACTAATAATAACAAATTGACCGTACAAAGATTAAACGAAATATCAAAAAATACAAATACTATTTTAAATACAGCTCAATCAATAGCGAAAAAAGAAATTTTGAAAAATATAAAGGATAAATTAATTCAGATAGACTATTCAACACAATGGTCAAAATCACACATTTTAAACTCTTTTACTTTATCAAATTTTGAAATAAATGTAACAAAGAAGTTTTTTGAAGAACAAAATATTCCATTTGTTAACTTAAGTGAAACCCTTGAATTTAGTGAAATTAAAATTGCAGCAAATGACAAAACATTACTTTATATTGTAACGCTACCAAAAACAAGCAAAGAAAATTATCAAAAAAATTTAATGAAATCAGTAAAAAATGGAAATGTTAGTATAAAATTAAATTTTAAGGATGTTATTACGTATAAAGATGTAATCCTAGGAGTAAGAAATAAATGCAAACCCCAAAATGAAATATCAATTTGCAAACCCAATAATGTCGAAAACATTACTGCATCCCAAATCTTCTTAGAAGTCAGCCATCAAAATGCACCATTACAACCAATCAACATTTGCCTCTTATAGATTACACCCAGCAGTGAAAATCGATAACCAAACCATAACATTAAAATGAACATTTCTAATTCTTCATGAGAATTCGACCATTATCGTACAAAATCAGACATATTCGAGTAAAGATCTTACAGCATTTTTATCGCTATCTTTTGCCTATTACCCTACAATAAAGTGCATGGCATCGAACCATTTGCATTTGCTTTTACTCACTGTTCAAGTTTGAACTCGCCTTGCTCAGGTTGAACTAAGTTAGATGTTTGATTGCGAGTTAGTGCTTATTTTCATACGCATAAAAACAACCTTTTGCTTTCTTTTGTGAGCTCTTGCTCAAATATTGTTGACCATGCCTTATAGTTGACTCGCGTATATTAAAAAGGAAACATGGCTGAATATTTCGTGCCACAAAGCAATACAAAATATTATCAAAAGCGTAAAACAAATTTAGAAAGTGAAAATAAAAAATTGTACAGGTTTGTATCCTCAATTATTCACCTCTTTTTCATACAAATAATTATAAAATTATAAATACATAGGTTTGATGATAGTAGCATCTGTTGGCTGGCTAACTACTTACTCGGAGAGGCGGAAGAAACGCGTGGTGGTGCCCTCACACATTGACAAAATGCGACTGTATTTAAGATTTTGTGCAGATCTTGGGTTCCAAAATGGTGTAGCCTCAGTTATTGGAGTCCATCAATCAACTGTGTCACGAACTATTGCGGAAGTAGCGAAAATTATGTATATCCTCAAAGGCCATTTGCAATTGGAGTGATTGATTGCACTCGCATAAAAAAAAAAAAAACACAAATCAAAGCGATGAGTATATTTGTAGAAAAGGTTTCCATTCTATAAATGTGCAGGCAACTTGTGCTGGACAAGAAATTTTTACAAGCGTTGATATATCCTGGCCTGGATCAGTCCATGACTCACGTATCTTAAGAAATTGCGAGGTACGTAGAATAATGAAAAATGCAACGAACGATGCTTTACTTCTTGGGGATGAAAGCTATGCAATATGCCCTTGGCTAATGACACCATTCCGAAACCCAACAACTGAGTTAGAAAAAACATTCAACAAAGTATTTACAAGGGAACGTGTAATTATAGAACGGTGTTTTGGACAATTAAGCAAAGATTTTCTATACTACAATACAAAATTCGTGTGTCGACAGAATTAGCGCCCCACGTAATTTTTAAAAGATGATTATACAATCAATAATGATTACAACAACAATGATATATGGCAATTAGAAAATAACAACACACAACAATAATTTCAGGAGCTGGAAGAAATAAAAGGAGGATGATCGCTAATTTATTATCAAATTAATTGTTTATAAAAATAATATATATGTATGTTATTAATTTTTTTTTAAATGATTCACTTTTGTTTCAAAATAAAAATAATGTAAATATAATTCACTTTTTTAGGCATTAAATATTAATTAATTAATTAATAATAAAATATCAAAATTCATGAAACTGCATAGTTTTTTCCACAACTTTATCTTGCAAAATTTCAATTTTTAGAGTAAGTACTTTGTTTTGCTTTAACAAAACAAGCCTCTGCAGATCTTGAAAATTTAACTCCTTTGTTTCAGCAGTTTCATAACGACTCAAAGCTTCTGTTGACTTTTTGTTAACCTACAAAAAATATACAAAATTTAGCAAAATTTATAACACGATAATAAAAAAAATACAGGTTGATCATCATTATCAGTGCAACGTTGTTGTTTTGCTACAGATGTTGTTGTTGCTGATGTCTCTTCTAATGTTTCAAACGTACAGTTATCATCATAGGTTCCAAGAGAGAGATGAACTGTAACAAATAAATGAAGAGCGAAATCAACTACAAATATTAATTCGATAACGGTACACTTACCTGGTAGTTTGTTTGATGAGGGATTAGAATCAGTACAAAGCAATTCTGACAAATCAGTTTCGCATTGTTTTAAAATAATTTTTTATTGCCTGTTTTATTAATATTGATCTTATTTTTTATACGGCATTTCAAATTAGCTATTTTTTTAATATTTTTTTTGGGTTAATTCGATTCCAAATTTTTGCTTAATTTGTTTTACACATGTTTCTATTGTTTGTTTTTTTATTTTAAGGGTTTGCAACTGACTTTTTTCGAGTAAGTATTTGTTTTCTTTTATTTTTTCAACTAAAAATTTGAAAATTCCGTAATTTTCTATGTTATTATTTAATTCTAATTCTAATTCATTATCACTTGACATGTTTTCACTTTATCAAACGTTCACGTTTGATCCCCCTTTCCTCAAGTAATTGCAAACGGTTTGAACTCATTTTTATGCATACGAAACTGAGCAAAAGCTGTTGCTGTTTGCTTGAACTCAAATTTTGAGCAATTGCTCACCTGACTCAACTCAGCGCTTTTACTCGTTTTTATGCATGAGACCCAATGTGTACATTGTAAATGTTGTTAAAATTATGGTTAAATGATAATTTTCAATAATTTTACAAATCTTTTCCAAGCTATCACACAATACAACATTGCTTTTACAAATCTTCTCAAAACTACATCAAAATACAACAGTGTAGTTGACGTTTTTTTCATATTTCTCTTTCACAACTTCTTTCGTGAAAATAATTGTGCTTTTCAGTAACATAAGGTAAAATAAATTTAAATTTTGTTTAAATTTAAATCCTAAATTAGCATATTTCAACTTCCCCCCCCAATAGGTCTACTCAACCTAAGCGATTGGAATGGAATAATTTCCGGGTGTTGGGTGTGTCGACTACCGTCAGGTGGCCAGTAGCTTGTCTGCTCCATGGCCGTATTAATATAAATATAGAACAAAATATATATCAACAAGAGACAGAAAATCGAATTTGAAAAGTAAAAACACATGCGCATAGATTGTATGTTACTTTTAGTTTTGCATTATGGGTCGAAAATAAAATTAGATGTTCGTAAATCTTGCAAATTGCTAAACGCTTTGCGTTCATGTGCTTTTTTACTGTATAACTTCCATCGCCGAAATAACAGCCCTTGGCGGGTGAAACCCAGGTCATTCCGGTACGTAGAACCGGCTTCAGGTCTTGTGTCTCCCTGCGGTCGTCTGCTCTAGTCGGAATCCTTAGCGAAGGTGTTTGTCGAACATTGGTCAATTAGCGCGCGGACCAGGTGAAGCCGGGCATCGGACTCCACCATAATTTCGTTGAACCTGTTACGTGGATGGACAGCACATTGTCGAAGCTGTGTTCATCTTACCTTGTTTGGCTAGGCGTCGGTCTTTCGTCTTGCTGCTTCCGGTCGCTCTCGTACTCGAGGTGCAGACTTGTGGGTGTTTCTCCCGGCACAGATGGCAGCGATCTTCGCTGCTGCAAATTTCCATACGATGAAATGGGGATAGGCAGTTTGAACAATAGCGGTGTATCAGGACCGCGCGCATGATTCCACCGATTTCTCGCGATACTTTTGGCACAACCGAATGCCGTGCTTCACGCCGCTCCGGTGAAACGGGTCATCTTCCTGAAAGTATGAAAATAGAGTCGTCCGCTTGCATATCGGGTTGTTGTGTCTTCCACTTAGTCCTCTTCTGTAAATGATTCAAGTACTCGTTCTTTCACCGGTGACAGAATGAGTGAAGGAGCGCCTTTTCTGGATTCTCGTTGACCTCGATCTCAGGTGGTGCGAGCAGATGAGTTCCAATGAGGCGTGAGTGACTCCAGACTCGAGGTATCGTTCGAAGCTAGACTTATAGTTCTGGAATTGAGGTGCGCTTCTATTCTGCAAAGCAATGTTGTAAATTCTTCGAAAGTGTATTTAAAGCCCGACGCGAGTGTGATTTAAAACTATTTACCCCAGCCTCTCATAAGCAACGGATATGTGGAGTAGAAGGTGAAAGAAAGACGCGTTTTGAATTCAGTTTTAAGCTCCAGACAAAGTTAGTTCCGTTGTCGCAATGTATCCAATTATGTATGATCGATTTGATCATGACCTTGATCCGATGGAGCCAGTACTGGGCTCGTATAAGCCGCAACATTAACTAACTTTCTCCATGAAGCGAATCTTCATGAATGAATTGTACTAACAATCTGAAAAATTGACAATTGCATGGAAGAATGATTATATGTCGTTCACTATAGTTTAAATCTTTTGACGCGCTTAGACGCCCTCGTACTCTAAGTACCCCACCAGAATCGATAAACGTATATAGTGCGAGGATTTCCCTTTTGGAGCTTATTTATATACTTGTCCTTAAATCCGAAAATTCCTTGGTAATATTGTTCTTGGCTAATTGCTATCACGCGCTGTGGCGTAGCACTGATTTACTCTGAAGAAATCTAGATAGACGATGCAGTAAATTTACTCTTCTCAATGGGATGCGTGCTTTCGAGAAATCGCAATACATACGATACTACTCACGAAGCTCCCGGGAGTGAGGAGAATCTGTAGAGGATGTATTCGATGACGAATCAACGTAATACCTGCTGACAGCTTAGCTTTTCGATAATTTTGGTCACCCTTCCAACCAGATGATCAATGCAATGCACCCTAATGCCTACTAACGCTGCTCGTATCCTCGTAATCGAGGAAGTCTTCGCTTAGCAGGTGAGAAGACGGAACCTTCTAACTACGGTCCCCTATCGAAGTGGGAACCCCGCTGAACTGAATGCCGCGGTAACTTGAAATCATGTCCACCCCCTAAAACGTCATCGACGTACATTTGTATGTCGCTTCAGGTTTACTGAAGCGATCGGAAGTGATTCGCGAACGTCGTCCGCAAGTTCCAGAATTGTCCTTATTGCGAGATATGGAGCTCAATTCATCCCGAAAGTGACGGTATTTAATTGGAATTGAAATTTGCTCTATTGAGGCTGAACAAGGATCCGACAACAAATCTTTTCAATATTGCTGCCAAAGACGAATTTGAATAATCTCTATCAAAGTATAAGTATCGTCAGATCGCTTTGAATGATGGGTCCAGGAAGTAGCACATCATTGACGCTGACTCCATTATCCGAAAGAAAGGACGCATTAAACACCACCCGAACCTTCGTAGAAATGCTTTCGAGTTTGCTTACCGCATGGTGAGGTAGGTAGAAACAGACACTCGTCCGTACTACTGAATATATCAGTCATGGCCCAGTTGCTGATATTCTTTCAGCACCCTAGTATATTCCTATATGAACTACTTCGATGAACTGGGTCAAAATACAGCAGTGAATGATGCCTAGAGTGGCAAAGTGAGCATTTAAATGCATTGGTGTAATTTGCTACGCCATGTCCGAAAGACTAGCAGTTCCAACAAAGTTGATTCCTTCGTACATAATGGCTTCTTTCGGAAGGTAACATATTTACGAATTGCACACTCACTTTAAAAGTCTTAAATTTTCGATGCGAATTGCCGAGACTTGATTTAGAGGGTTGGGGCTTTTGTGGATGTGAAACGCTAGACTCTCCAATTTCGAATACAGTTTCCAGAGTCTGAAACCGACTTATCAGAAATCTGTGGATATCCTCCCGTTTGGTGGAGCAAAGGCATGCCCTAATCGCATCTCAAAAAAAAAAAAACACGATACATTTCGTAGCTAGCGGACGTGTTTGCATATCGCTCTTAAATTTTGGCATAACCGTGCGAAATAAATTTTAATTAATAACATTTTTTAACTTGCGTTCTGTTATTCAGCTTCAAGTGCGGCGATTGGCAATAGAAGGAAATAAATATATTAAATTAAATAAAACTAAATTGTTTTTAATTCGCGTGTTTGTTTTTCCCGATCGTTCGTTTTGTTTTGCTGCTTATTGGTAATGTCGACCGTTACTGCATCACTGAAGCGTCGACTGAGCAAAGGCTCCCCTCTGCAAAAACAGCTAAAGTTGACGAAGGTGCAGCTATCACACTCACAGCTGTGTATAACAAACTGAAGGAGGTAGAGCAAAGGGTGCAGCAACAGACCGAACAGTTGCTGCCGCTGATTGAGAGTGTGTCACACAAACTTGTGGAAGTGGAGAATAAACTCAATAAACGGATTGAGGAGGAGATTTCAACGCTCACTGCTGTTGTTGCTGAATCCACTGAGTGCATTTCGGTACTGAAGGAGAGAGTGGAAAAGTCTGAGTGCGAAATTGAGTGCTTAAAAGCGGAGTTGGTGAAGGGCGTAAAAGGAACGACTGACATTGCTGCTGATGCTGTTGCTTTTACCGTCCCATTTAGCGAAGGAGAAAATCTCAAGAGCATCTTTAACCAGATCTGTCTGTCGATTGACTTCTTAGCTCCGCAGATAAGAGATATTTTTCGCACAAAGCCTTCACGGGCGGGTGTGAACGGTGCGGTTGTAATAAAGTTTCACTCGCCGCTCGATCGCAATCGTACTCTACGTGCATTTGGTGACTACCGCAGGCGTTTTAACTCTGCTGTTCCCCTGCAACCCCTTGGCATCCAGGGGAGTTTTCATATTTTTGAAAGCCTTACGAAGGAGAATAGGCTTCTTCTGCAAGCGGCTATAAAATTACGGCGTGAGGGGAAGTTACAGTCTGCATTTACTCTCCGTGGATTTGTGCATGTAAGGCAAACAAATGATAAAACCACCCAACCAACCAAAGTCTTGTGTGAAAATGACTTGGAGCAGTTTCGCTAGTTATAAGCCTATGAGTGTGTATGATTGTATGCTTGTTTTGTTTTCTGTTTATTTATTTTATGTAAAGGTAGCGCAACTTAGCTTTTTTAGTTTAGGTTTTCTGTTTTATTTTCGTTTTTGTTGTCTTAAAGTTGCTTTTACTTCTGTTTGTTTAAATGAGTTTGGGGAGTAGGAGTGCGAGTGGCATTGAGGACAATAGCCTCGCAATGCTAAATATTTTGTGCAAGCGACAAAAGGGACTCAATGTTGTGCATTTTAACGCGCGCAGTTTGAATTATGAAAAAATGGATACGATCAGAGCGATATTTGAATTATCTTATGTTGATGTCATTTGTGTCTCAGAGACTTGGTTTAGACCAGAGCTAAAAGATGCCAATTTTGACATAAAAGGTTATACACTTTACAGAATGGACAGGAAGATTAAGAGGGGTGGTGGTGTGGCTATGTATTGCAAAAAGTATCTAAAAACTCGGTTGATACCAGGAATATCTGGTAGCGCCACTGAGCACATGTTAGTTGAAGTGTTCAGTTCATTGTCTAAAATCCTTTTGTCGTGTGTTTATAATCCCCATAAATGTTGTAATGTAAATGAATATTTTGCTATGTTGTCACCTGTAGCTGTTGACTATAATGAAATTGTTGTTTGTGGAGACTTTAATGTGAATCTGTTATGTGATGATTTGTATAGCCGCCGTTTGTTAGATGATGTTTCCTGTGTTGGTCTAGAGGTGGTTAATATTACTGTACCCACAAGATATGGGCAAAACTGTGATCCCAGCCTTCTTGATTATTTTATTGTGTCTGATACGTCTATTGTTTTAAAGTTTGACCAAATTTCTTTTGTATCTGACCACGATTTAATTTTCTGTGCATTTGATGTAAAATTTGACACCCACATTGATGTAGTTAGTCCGTCCAGTTCACCAGATTATCGTCTCCTTGACGTTAATAATCTATTATGTAATATATCCTCGGTCAGTTGGTCTACTTGCTGGGGTCTAAGCTCGGTGCATGATAAGCTGAGCTTCTTGAATGAGATCGTGCTATACCTATATAGGACCCACGTTCCGACTCGCACTCGCCATGGTAGTACCTCCTCGTGCCCTTGGTTCAACAAGGTCATTCGTGCAATGATAGTTAAGCGCAACAAGAAGTATTCCGCCTGGAAAAAGAACCGCACCGAAAACAATTGGCATGCATATAAGCTTGTCCGAAATGAAACTACGGCCATTATAAAGCGGGGAAAATGTAGATACTACAGGAAAATGCTGGAAACATCGCTGCCAAATCATGTTCTTTGGTGCAACTTAAAAAACCTTCGTGTGCATGTTAGTGACAGTTCTGATTGTTCTCTTAGTCCTGAAGACCTTAATGATGCTTTCGTCAGTCGTATTTCTCCATCTTGTATTAATATTTGTCTTACACCATGTTCCTCGTCTGCAGCGTCTATTTGTCAAGTATTTGAGTTTAATGTTGTGTCGGAATTTGATGTAGTTATGTGTATCAATAAGATAAGATCGAATGCAATCGGGGCGGACAGCATACCAATTAAATTTATTAAAATAATTGCACCGTACATTCTGTCTACTCTGACCCATATCATTAATCATAGCATAACAACTTCTTGCTTCCCTGACGCATGGAAAGTTGCCACGGTGCAACCAATAGCCAAAAACAAGTCTGCTTGCGATCCCAGTGATTTTCGACCGATTAGCATTTTACCTGCACTCTCAAAAGTCCTTGAGATGCTGATGTCTGAACAAATTCATGATCACATTAATAAATTTAGGCTTCTATCCCCATTTCAGTCGGGATTTAGAGCAAGGCATAGCTGTTCTACGGCTATTTTAAAAATTTTAGATGACATTAGAATTCCTTTTGACAAAAACCAACTGACTTTGTTATGCCTACTTGACTTTTCTAAAGCTTTTGACTCTGTGAACCATGACTTACTTTGCATGAAGTTAAAAAACTACTTTGGTTTCGGGAATTCCGCAACGCGTTATATGCGGAGCTACTTGACGGGTAGAGCCCAGTGTGTCAGAGTTGGCTCTCAGACTTCTGGTCTAAAACCACTGCTAGCCGGTGTGCCCCAAGGATCTATCTTGGGACCGTTATTATTTAGTATATTCATAAATGACATATTTAATGCTTGCCAGCACGTGCATATGCATGCATATGCTGATGATATTCAGCTATATCTATCTGCAGCTTATAAGGAAACTGGTTATCTATGCACAAAGTTGAATAAAGATTTAAAATCCATCTCTGCATGGGCGAAGAGAAATGACCTATGTCTAAACAGTGATAAATCGTACGTGCTGCCCATAACTAAAAAACGAATAAATTTTTCAGACATCCCGCCTCTATATATTGTCGATAAGCGCCCTAAGCTCGTGTCTAAGGTGACTAATCTTGGGTTCGTTATTAATACCAGCCTAACGTGTGACGATCACGTGAACTCGATAATTGCCAAAGTGTACAATATTTTAAGAAACCTAAGAATGTCTGCAACTTTTACACCGGCCCCCGTTCGTAGAAAGCTTGCTTTACAATTAATAAACCCGATCATCTGCTACCCTGAACTTGTCTACAGTAAATTAAGTTCTCATTCTGCTCATAAAGTTGATGTGGCATTCAACCATGTTACACGTTACGTATTCGGGTTAGCAAAGTTCGATCATATATCTGGATGGAGATCGCGGTTGTTAGGCTGTGAAATTTCCGATTATTTGAAAGCAAGAAACTGTATTTTTCTGTGTCGACTTATTATGTATAAGGAACCGAGCTATCTTTATGACAAACTAATTTTCCCTAAGTCAGCTCGAATTAATGACTTGATTGTACCGACTTATAATTATCTGGCGTCTGTTCGGTTATTCTTTGTCAATGCCGTACGTACATGGAACTCTGTTCCGGCGCACGTTCGCAGTAGTCTAAATAAAAGCAACTTTAAGAATGTTTTATATATGTACTTTCGTTAAAACAATAAAAACATATTATATTATTATGAGTTTCGCTACCTAAGTTCCGTCTTTCTGGACAATGTGTGTATATGTCCATATCTTTGTTTATAAGTGTTCGGTATTTTAGTCTTTAAAACTTAGCTTTAACTACTATTTTATCATTATTTTTCTTTTTATAATATGTGTTTCTAATTTTACTCTTTACATATGATGTGTTGTACTATAAAAGATCCTAGATCTTATTGTACTAATGATTTTTCTGGCAATAAATGAAATGAAATAAATGAAAATGAAATGAATTCGTAATGCCAATTTTATGAATCTTGGGTGCGACTATACAATTATTAATATCGCGCTGAATATTTTTAATTGCACTTCCAGATTCAGGTCTTACCGCGGATATGTTGAAGAGAATCTTCAATTTACTATTTACGAGAATTCATTTAATCTCGTAGCGACCTGTTAGATTTTTTCACCTCGATATCACAAGGCGGAAGCCGAAAGCTGTGAGCTATTCGAATTAGGAACTAAAAAAAGTACGTTATACGAACAACCGTAGAAATCAAAAGAAGTTTTGAAATCTAAAGAGAACTGGTTGTATCTATTATACGCTTCAATGTGCCTAATAAGGCGAAAATACCAAAAAATGAGTATAAATAAACATTTATTCAAACAAAATTTTTTGTTTAGAAATTGATTACAAAACTATTTCGGAAAAAAAAGTTTTCGAGCAAGGGTGCGTCGCGCAGCCTTGCAATGATTGGCGATGGCACCGAAGTTTTTAAATAGAAAAATAAGAAAAAACAATTGAGTTATATTAATGCTTCAAACGAGTAATTTTTTATTTTATATAATATATGTATATGTATGTAAATATGCGTGTGTATTATATAAATTGGTACAATATTTGTATCTGAGAAGGGGTTTGGCTGAGTGCGTCCTAGGAAAACTCCAGTGACCAACGGAAAGTAGAAAAAAACGGAGTCAAAAAAAACCGCATATTTTGCTGTGAGGAAATTTGACGAAAGTTATCAATGGTGGCTACCGTAGCCGAGTGTATGGCGTGTGCGCGCTTCATTCGGCGGGTCCCCGGTTCAAATCCTGGACGGGCAAGTAACATGAAAAATTATAGAAAAATCTAAATATAAATTTGGAGCAAGCCTAATTACCAATCTTATCATTTTTATCGCTATCTTTTGCCTATTAACCTACAATAAAGTGCATGGCATCGAACCATTTGCATTTGCTTTTACTCACTGTTCAAGTTTGAACTCGCCTTACTCAGTTTGAACTAAGTTAGATGTTTGATTGCGAGTTAGTGCTTATTTTCATATGCATAAAAACAACCTTTTGCTTTCTTTTGTGAGCTCTTGCTCAAATATTGTTGACCATGCCTTATAGTTGACTCGCGTATATTAAAAAGGAAACATGGCTGAATATTTCGTCCCACAAAGCAATACAAAATATTATCAAAAGCGTAAAACAAATTTAGAAAGTGAAAATAAAAAATTATACAGGTTTGTATCCTCAATTATTCACCTCTTTTTTATACAAATAATTATAAAATTATAAATACATAGGTTTGATGATAGTAGCATCTGTTGGCTGGCTAACTACTTACTCGGAGAGGCGGAAGAAACGCGTGGTGGTACCCTCACACACATTGACAAAATGCGACTGTATTTAAGATTTTGTGCAGATCTTGGGTTCCAAAATGGTGTAGCCTCAGTTATTGGAGTCCATCAATCAACTGTGTCGCGAACTATTGCGGAAGTAGCGAAAATTATATCCTCAAAGGCCATTTGCAATTGGAGTGATTGATTGCACTCGCATAAAAAAAAAAAAAAACACAAATCAAAGCGATGAGTATATTTGTAGAAAAGGTTTCCATTCTATAAATGTGCAGGCAACTTGTGATGGACAAGAAATTTTTACAAGCGTTGATATATCCTGGCCTGGATCAGTCCATGACTCACGTATCTTAAGAAATAGCGAGGTACGTAGAATAATGGAAAATGCAACGAACGATGCTTTACTTCTTGGGGATGAAGGCTATGCAATATGCCCTTGGCTAATGACACCATTCCGAAACCCAATAACTGAGTTAGAAAAAACATTCAACAAAGTATTTACAAGGGAACGTGTAATTATAGAACGGTGTTTTGGACAATTAAGCAAAGATTTTCTGTACTACAATACAAAATTCGTGTGTCGACAGAATTGGCGCCTCACGTAATAGCCAGTTGTTTCATTTTGCATAACATCGCTAAATTTTTAAAAGATGATTATACAATCAATAATGATTACAACAACAATGATATATGGCAATTAGAAAATGACACCGAACAACACACAACAATAATTTCAGGAGCTGGAAGAAATAAAAGGAGGATGATCGCTAATTTATTATCAAATTAATTGTTTATAAAAATAATATATATGTATGTTATTAATTTTTTTTAAATGATTCACTTTTGTTTCAAAATAAAAGTAATGTAAATATAATTCACTTTTTTAGGCATTAAATATTAGTTAATTAATTAATAATAAAATATCAAAATTCATGAAACTGCATAGTTTTTTCCACAACTTTATCTTGCAAAATTTAAATTTTTAGAGTAAGTACTTTGTTTTGCTTTAACAAAACAAGCCTCTGCAGATCTTGAAAATTTAACTCCTTTGTTTCAGCAGTTTCATAACGACTCAAAGCTTCTGTTGACTTTTTGTTAACCTACAAAAAATATACAAAATTTAGCAAAATTTATAACACGATAATAAAAAAAATACAGGTTGATCATCATTAGTATCAGTACAAAGCAATTCTGACAAATCAGTTTCGCATTGTTTTAAAATAATTTTTTATTGCCTGTTTTATTAATATTGATCTTATTTTTTATACGGCATTTCAAATTAGCTATTTTTTTAATATTTTTTTCGGTTAATTCGATTCCAAATTTTTGCTTAATTTGTTTTACACATGTTTCCATTGTTTGTTTTTTTTTTATTTTAAGGGTTTGCAACTGACTTTTTTCGAGTAAGTATTGGTTTTCTTTTATTTTTCCAACTAAAAATTTGAAAATTCCGTCATTTTCTATGTTATTATTTAATTCTAATTCTAATTCACTATCACTTGACATATTTTCACTTTATCAAACGTTCACGTTTGATCCCCCTTTCCTCAAGTAATTGCAAACGGTTTGAACTTATTTTTATGCATACGAAACTGAGCAAAAGCTGTTGCGCGTATTTTTAAGCGCGACAGTTGTACATATATTCTTTAATTGAAACACAAATTTCTAACAGCGTGCGAGCGCTTTAAAACTTTTTGTATTTAAGTATATGTACTTCTTTTACAACTGTGGCAATCTGCTTCAAGTGACATGATTTTATAGCCGGTCAAAGTGGCCTGACATTGCAGTTAGTTTTTGGTAAATATGTACTAAATAACAATAGAAATATGTGTAACAGTTCATATGTAAATAAGTAGGCAATGAGAGACATTGCATAAAATAAGATAATACATTGCATGTGAGCGGCATATGTGAACATGAATATGAAGGTATAGAGTATAAATGATATTTACTGCTCGACCGTACTTTTCGTCGGTAACACTCCTTCGCCCGTAAACAAGTTGTGTAACATATGTTTACTCTACCCAGTACCGACATCTAACACTGCTACCTTTGCAATCGGTCGATGAAATACGCCTGATTTAGTTTTTACCATTGCGCTTCGAACTTGGCCGTCCTTCGCTCTTATCACATCCACAATTCTGCCTTTCGGCCAGCAGTTCCTCGGCAGGTCTTGGTCTGCAATTACCACGACGTCGCCAATACATACTGGACGTTGTTTCGTGAACCACTTGGTGCGTCGAGAGATGACTGGTATATATTCCTTCACCCATCGATACCAAAAGCGGTCGGCGAATTGCTGAGTTAGTTGCCAACGTTGGCGTAGATTGACTGTGTTGCTGCATATAGGTTTGTAGCCATCCGATGACCCAATCAGCAAGTGGTTGGGGGTGAGAGCCTCATCATCACAATTTTCCAAAGACACAAACGTAAGCGGTCGTGCGTTCAGGATAAATTCGACTTCGTTTAAGGCACTCCGTAGACTTTCATCGCTAAAACTTGTTGACGGTAGTATCTCATAAAGCACAGTCTTTACTGATCTGACAAGTCTTTCCCATGCTCCTCCCATATGGGGGGCACTTGGTGGGTTAAACCGCCATTTCACTTGATCGAACGATGAGACGATACCAGCCATGTCGATATTTTTGAGGCTCTCGCAAATGACCTTTTCTGACGCTTTGAAGTTGGTGCCGTTGTCCGAGAATATTTCTCTCGGATACCCACGTCGTGATACAAACTTTCGTATTGCCATGATACAGGAACTGGTATCTAAACTATGCGCAACTTCAACGTGTACTGCTCGAAGCGTTAAACAAGTGAAAAGAACGCCCCATCGCTTTTCGCGCCTTCTTCCAACGACGACAAACAAAGGGCCGAAATAGTCGATACCTACATATGTAAAAGGTCTCTCGAAGGCAGCATTCCGTGCGGCTGGCAGCGTTGCCATTTGTGGCGGCTGTGGCGTCGAGCTAACGTTTTTGCATTTTTGGCATTCCGTGCGTACTCTTTTATACAGCACCCTAAGTCGGTGTATAAAGTACATACCACGAATTTTGTTTATAACCGACTCATGCATCTGGTGATGGAAATCTTCGTGGATTGAACGCACTATTAAGAAGGTAACGTGATGAGAGTTCGGAAGCACTACGGTATCCTCGTGGTTATTTAAGTGCTCAGCCCGACTTTTGCATCTTATTATGCCATCTGTATCTAAGTAAACATTTAATGTGAAGAGTTTGCTAGATTTTTCTATCATCTTACCGCGTTTGAGACAGCTGATCTCTTCACGATAATCAATGGATTGGGCATACCTGATAAGAAGATATTGAGCCTTTTGAATAGTGTCAAAGTCGATGGCTTTTTTTCGCAGTCTTGCTAGTACAACTGAGCGTAATCTGTCGACGTATAACAAAAATTTTGCCACTGCTCGATACAAGCGTTTCCAGCTGGAAAACTGCTCCACGTTTAGCGTAAGGTTGTTTGTGGGTACCTCTTTCGTATGCAGAACAAAGTGTTTAATTTCCGAATCGTCACCTTCCTGTAAGTTCAACTCTTCGCACTGTGGCCAAACTTCCGGGTTCGACATTAAAAATTCCGGGCCTACAAACCATAACTCGTAGCTTTTACGTACAGTTGTTTTTGTAGCTAAATCAGCGGGGTTATATCTCGAAGGAACCCACCGCCATTGGCTCACGTTTGTTGCTTCTAGAATTTCGCCTACTCTATGCATCACGAATTGGTGGAAGTTTTTAGGGTCCATTCGCATCCATCTCAACACCGTCTTTGAGTCCGTCCACCAATATTTTGACATTATGTCAATACGCTGTATGTTGCTTACAATGTTTGCCAGCCTTACACCAACGGCTGCTGCCTGCAGCTCTAGTCTGGGAATCGATAATGGTTTTAGCGGCGCGACTTTGGACTTGCCAGCCACGAGAGTAACCGTAACGTCGTTCCCTTTTGACACACGCAAGTAGCAAACCGCCGCGTACGCGCTTTCGCCGGCATCAACAAAGGTGTGAAGCTGAACGTCGTCAGCGTCTTTCAGCAATAGTGAATAGCATCTAGGTATTTCGACAGCTGTTATTAATGGCATAATGGACTTCCATTGCATCCATTTGTCGAAAAGGTTGTCGCGCAGCGGGTCGTCCCAGGCGATACCAGAGCGCCATACGTCTTGCAGCAAGATCTTTAACCCTACGGTGTAGCAACAAACAAATCCAAGAGGGTCGAAGATCGACATTAAGACTTGGAGCGCCTCTCTTTTCGTAGGCAGAATCGGTTCGTTAATAACATCGCGACGCAGTCTCGCAAATCTGAAAATATATTTAAAATTATCGCTTATGGGGTCCCAAAACATACCGAGAACTTTCGTGGTTGAGCCCCACTCCTTGACGGATTGAATTGACGTAGGATCATCATTGAGCTGCTCCAAGACGTATTTGGAATTGGAAGACCAGCCACGTATATTGAAGCCAGCCGCGCTGTGAATTTGTTTCACTTGTTTAGCTAACTCTAGCGCAGATTGTTCATCATCTCCACAGTCGATAAAATCATCTACATAATGATTTTTTTTAACAGCTTCTGCGGCACGAGGAAGTTCATTTTCAAATTCATCAGCATTTCTATCACGTATGTAATGGGCGATAAATGGTGCGCAATTCAATCCAAAAGTCAATGCTCGCATGACGTAAATGCTTGGATGCTGCGGTTCATCATCGTCATCACACCACAAAAACCGCTGAACATGCATGTCGCTGTCTCGAATATTGATGCGGTGAAACATCTCAGCAATATCACCGCATATAGCCACTCTGCCAATTCTGAACGCAAATAGAACGCTTACAAGTGGATTAAGCCGATCTGGGCCACTCAGCAGGAAGTCGTTGAGCGATACCCCGTTCACCTTGGCAGCGGCATCCCACACCATCCGAAGCTTTCCAGGCTTATTTGGGTTTGTTACGATAAATATTGGCAAGTACCATGTTTTATTCCTGGGAACAGCAGCCTCTACTTTGGTAAGCTTTTTTGCGTACCCTTTGGAAAGTAGGTTATTGATCTGAACTTGCATGTTAGATTTTAGCGTAGGGTCCTTAACAAACTTCTTCTGCATACACATCAGTCGTTGGAAGGCGTAAGCATAGCTATCTGGCAGCAATACATTCGTGTTACGCCATGGCAGCCCAATTTCGAAGTGGTTATCGACTTTTTGACAAGTGTCGCTCACAATATTCACGGCCCTTGCATCTTCTTCTGACAGTAGGAGAAGGGGTTTGGATGACTCAAGCGTGAAGAATTCTTTCACAGTCTCGTGTAGTTCGCCGTATCTTTTTTGGCAGTCGCATGTATGAACGCTTAGTCGATGTTCGCCAGTTTGTCTTGGATTACACCCTTGTAATGTCCATCCCAGACGGGTCTTTGACGCTATGGGCTGGAACCAGGTTCCTTCTCTAATTTTGAGAGGAATGGCCAGCCTCCAGTTGTCCGCACCGATTAACACGGCTTCACGTTTTCGTATGATGCAATTGGCAATCACGATAAATATGGATATAGACGCTTCATCTCGGATGCATTGATTGACTGCGCTGGTAAATCGAGATCGTCCACGGTGTGAATATTCTTCAAAACGTATTTATGGCCACTTGTCACACTCGAAATTTTGACGGCAGCCCTCACAGAATTTTCTTCTACCCGCGTGGTGTTGCCTGTCCACCGCAAACACAGAGGTTCACGTTCACCTTCCAAGTCAAGTTCATCAAGAAGTCTCTTTTCCATTAGCGTCACGGAAGAGCCTTCATCCAAAAATGCACATATTTATAATACTTTGTTTTTCGAATAAATGCGAATGGGAACGATTCTGAAGAGTGGCTGCATTCCTTTGCGACCGTTGCTATTAGTATGTATCTGCACGTCTGAATGTGCGTTTGCATTTGCACTTATGCTTCCAGGTTTCTCTTGGTTCGCTGTTGTGATGGTTTTGTGTAGTAACTGATGGTGTTTAATTGTGCAGCCATCTACCCCACATACCTTGTTAAGAAAACATTTGCGACTATGCGGGTTTAAGCATTGGCGGCAGAGGTTGTTCGCCTTCACTTCCTCCCATTTTCGCTGAAGTGGTACGTTTTTAAAAGCGTCGCAGTGCGTCACCTTGTGATCGGAGCTCTTGCAAATTATACATTGCTTGCTCTTTACCGTGTTACGAGCTGCTGACTGGTGCTGGGTGTTCGCGTCGATGACGTGCGTGTTAACTGATGCATTACTTTTAGCAGGCGCCAGAGATACGACAGTACTGGCAGCTTCAGCTAAATTGTACAACCAGTCGCTGAACTGTTTCACCACCGGAGTCGTATCGTCTTTCGGGTGGATTGCCCAGTTCAACTTTTGGTGGTTGGGAAGCTTATCAACCATCTCCTTTACTAGCATGGGGTTGTGTAGGTGTGTATACATTTGGCAACCTTCCATCATTGCGCAAATATTCCTTACGCAAAGAGCAAATTCAATAAGCCCCTCCAACTTATCCTTTACTGCTGGCATAGCACGAGCTTTATTCATTGCGCGCTCAAGGATATGTTCAGGCCTACCGAAACACATTCTAAGAGTATTTATAATTTCGGGTACCATGGATGGCAAAAACAATTTGCTTTTCACCATCTCCCGCGCTTTACCTTTAAGGCTCACCTGTAGCCTGATTAAGTTTTCCGCATCGGTGTACCCAGCAACCGTGGTGCTGTTCTCGAAACTGCTACTAAATAGCGGCCACTCTTCAGGGTCACCATTGAATGTTGGCAGCTGTTTGGGAATGGCCTGCCTTGCTGCCAATTGCCCAGGCGTAGGCCCACGGCTAAGTGCGAACATTGAAACGTTTGGTGAAGGGACCTCGTTCAACTGCGAAAGAATCTTATATTTGTTCTCCAAATATAGTTGTTGCATTCTCATTTCCTCTTCCAATTTCTCAAGCTGGAGATTTCGATGCGTTTCGGAGTTGAAGGACGTTTGTATACCAGGTAAATTTCGTATGCCTACTTGCGGTACCGATTGGAATGCTTTTGGCTGATTGAACGGTATACCAGTTGCAGAGGTGGCGATGCTGCCTGTTGTGAGGTGCTGTAGCGGCTCGGTTGACGAAAGTAGTCGGTTATGATCTGCAGTTAGCGTCGATCTAGTTGGCAGCTTCATTCCGTGCACTGATTCACTAAGCCCGAAGTTCCAGCCTGACGATGCCAAGGTCGAAAATGTCGTTGATACTGGTGCTGGGTTATTATTACCAGCGGTGACGGTATAAGTCGTAGATTTTAGAGGCTCATTGGCTCTGGGTTCCGATATATTTGCTGTTGTTGGAAACGTTGGCATGAAATGTACGTGCCGGTTACCTTGCTCGGTAGTTGGCGATGACGATGCAGCTGGATGCGCGTTCGTGGTTGATGTATGGTTCCGGCAGCTTTCACAGCTCCAGCTTACGTCAGCCACATTGCTGTCTACTCCACCGCAGTTGAAATGGTACCAGGCGTCGCAGGTGTCACACTGGACCATAGTCTCGTTGTCTGCTGCATCGCATTTTTGGCAATTTTGGCCCGTTGTTCCTTTGTCCATATTGAACATTATAGCAAACATTCACCGGCTTAAATTTAAATCGATTCGCAAATTTTAAGTAAACCGAAAAAAGTTTTAAAGAATTGTTGCGCGTATTTTTAAGCGCGACAGTTGTACATATATTCTTTAATTGAAACACAAATTTCTAACAGCGTGCGAGCGCTTTAAAACTTTTTGTATTTAAGTATATGTACTTCTTTTACAACTGTGGCAATCTGCTTCAAGTGACATGATTTTATAGCCGGTCAAAGTGGCCTGACATTGCAGTTAGTTTTTGGTAAATATGTACTAAATAACAATAGAAATATGTGTAACAGTTCATATGTAAATAAGTAGGCAATTAGAGACATTGCATAAAATAAGATAATACATTGCATGTGAGCGGCATATGTGAACATGAATATGAAGGTATAGAGTATAAATGATATTTACTGCTCGGCCGTACTTTTCGTCGGTAACAAAAGCTGTTGCTGTTTGCTTGAACTCAAATTTTGAGCAATTGCTCACCTGACTCAACTCAGCGCTTTTACTCGTTTTTATGCATGAGACCCAATGTGTACATTGTTGTTGAATTTCTACATTTATGGCAACTCTGCTATTCATTCTGCTGACATCTTTATTCCTGAATTCATTTCATCTACCGTTTTGTTCATTTTTTCATAATTTCCATTTTGTAACTGCTAAGCTTTTACTCTGAATAAATCTTTTGTAACGATAAGACGTGTTTGGTATTTTTCTATCTGGCTTGCGAATTCTAACAGGTTATGGGACCAGCCCTTTCCTGAAGTGCATACACGTTTAAGATGAGTTCTAATTTGTTTAATGTAGAAAAGTTGGACGAATCCAACTACGACGCTTGGTGCGTGCAAGTAAAAAGTATACTTATCTACAAAGAGCTCTGGGATGTGGTATCAGGTGAGCTGCAACAGCCAAATTTTGAGGAGAATGACGTAGCTAAGCTGAAGGCGTGGAAGTCAGTCGACGAGAAGGCCATGGCTACCATAATACTGTGAGTAACGCCTTTAAAATTGCCTATGTGAATCAGTGCAAAACAGCAAAAGAGGCATGGAGCGTATTGCAGGAAATACATCGACCAAAAGGCCCCGCCAGAAAGGTTTCGCTATTTAAGCAGGTACTGGGAATGCGAATGGAAGAAGGTGATCAGGTGCAGCGGTACTTAAGTAATTTTTCAACTATTGTCGAGAAGCTAGCAGAGATAGGCGTAGACCTGCAGGAGGAATTATTCGTGATAATGCTCCTTGCGAGCCTTCCCAAGTCATTCGAGAACTTAGTTGTCGCGTTGGAGTCGCGTGATGATCTACCAAAGCTAAGTGCTTTAAAGATTAAATTGGTGGAGGAAGAACAACGCCGCAAAGTGTGCGAACCGCCTATTGCTGAATGTAGCGCACAAGTTTTTATGGCACATGCTGGTGTTGGAAATAAACCAGCAAACAAAAGCAAAACTGGAAAAAGTCGATCGAACTTGAAATGTTTTAACTGTGGAAGAAACGGTAATTTTGCTGCTCAATGCAAAAACAAAAAGCGTGAACAGAAGCTTGAAGAGAAATCTGATGAAAAACCCAAAGCATTCTCATTATTCTCAGCGTTTGAGTCAAACACATTGCAACCGAATGTATGGTGTATTGACAGTGGCGCATCATCGCATATGTGCTGGGATCGCAACATGTTCGACGAGTTTGAAGAATATAATGAAAGAATTTTACTAGCTGGCGACAAGTGTATAGAAGCAAAAGGCAAAGGAGTAGTTCGATTCAAAACAGAAATGAGAGAAATTCAGCTGAACGACGTGTTGTATGTTCCTGTGTTGAAATGCAATTTTCTTTCGGTGTCAAAAGCAGTGAACAGCGATCTTTTTGTTAAATTTACTAGAGAATTTGCCACAATCTATGAGGACAACGGCAGCAGTATATTACGTGGAAATAAAATTGGTGGTATATTTTTGTGTGAAATAAATAAGAATATGTTATTCTTTACAGGGCAACCGAATGAAGCAATGAAATAGCATGCGCGATATGGCCTTTTGAACTATGGTAGCATGCGGCAACTTATTTCCAAGAATTTAGTGAATGGGCTTCAACTGAGTGTGCCAAAAGATATCAATTGCAATGTATGCATGCAAAGCAAATGTACATCCAAACCATTTACCACAACTACAAATAGAGCGAGTGAATTACTTGAATTAGTACACACAGATGTGTGTGGACCAGTTAAACGGTCAGCTGGTGGTTCGCAATACATATTGACATTCATAGATGATAAGTCACGATATGCATTTGTTTATTTGCTCAAGCATAAGAGCGAAGTCTTTGAGAAGTTTAAAGAATTTAAATTTTTTGCGGAACGCCAAACTGGGTGTCCAATAAAAGCTCTCAGAAGTGACAACGGCACTAAGTATTCCAATAATTCGTTTCAGCAATACTTTAAAGAGTGTGGAATTTTACACCAATTGACGGTACCCTATACTCCGCAGCAAAATGGGGTAGCTGAGCGTTTTAACCGCACTTTAGTAGAGATGGCACGCTGCATGCTCGTTGGGGCAAATTTGAATGAGACACTGTGGGCAGAAGCCATTAATACTGCAGCCTACTTGCGCAACAGGTCACCAACAAAGCCGCTTGATGATATGACCCCTTATGAGGCATGGCATAAGAGAAAGCCAGTTGTGTCACATCTTCGAACATTTGGTTCAACAGCATATGCTCTAGACAAAAAACCTAAAACGAAGTTTCAAGCCAAAGGTAAAAAATATGTAATGGTTGGTTACGGTAGCGCAACAAAAGGTTATCGTTTGTATGATTCGACGACAAGGGGAATTATTGTGAGTCGCGATGTATCATTTATTGAGCCTAACATTTCGAAAGAATGTACTATTGTTGATGAAGACATAATAGAAGGTAATAAAATGCGAGTGGATGACAAGTGTATAAGTAGCGATTCAGAGAGCGACTATGAATCTGCACAAGAAGAAGATAAAGAAGAATCCGCTATCAATCGTATTGGTCCTGGTCGTCCTAGATTGGTGCGGTCTGGTAAACCAGGAATACCGAAGAAGGCGTATAATTTTTTAAATTTTCTTCACGTGATTGATGTTCCAGTTACTGTCGAACAAGCGATGGCCAGTAAACATGCTGATGAGTGGCGTAAGGCAATGCAAGAAGAGTAAACATCTCTTCTGGACAATGAAACCTGGCAGCTGGTAGACTTGCCTGCATATCAGAAAAGCGTAAAATGTAAATGGGTGTTTGCTGTGAAAAGAAATAAGAACGGTGAGATTGATCGATTCAAGGCGAGGCTGGTTGCTAAAGGTTGCAGTCAAGTGTATGGGGTAAACTATACGGACACATTTTCACCTGTTGTGCGGTACGCTACAATCCGCATTATTTTCGCACTAGCTGCAGAGTATGAGTTGTACCTACATCATGTTGATGTATCATCTGCGTTTTTGAACGGTACCATAGACGACGAAATATATATGGCACAGCCTGAAGCGTTTGTAAGCAGCATGTATCCCAACAAAGTACTGAAGCTTAAGAAGGCCTTATATGGACTGAAACAGTCAGGGCGTCAGTGGAATATAAGGTTGCATGACATCTTAATCGGTATTGGGTTCAAGCAATGTGAAACTGAACCATGTGTTTATACGAAACATCATGATGGAGAAATTAATTTAATAGCTGTATACGTGGATGACTTGCTTATTGCAAGCTCGAATAAAGTAGAGTTGAAATTAATTAAACAACAAATTTCGAATCATTTGCAGATTGTAGACAAGGGTCCAGTTCAACTGTTTCTAAGCATGGAAGTTGAAAGAGAAGGCGAGAAAGGCGCAATATCGATATGTCAAAAGGGGCATATTAAGCAGTTGTTGCAGCAACACAGCATGCTCGATTGTCGTTCTATAGCTACGCCACTTGATCCGAAACAACAAATAAATTGTGATGCATCTGCATGTAAACGAGTTGATAAGCAAGAGTTTCAGTCGCTCATAGGATCGTTGTTGTATTTGGCTCTCTGCAGTAGACCCGATATTATACACACAGTGTGCAAGCTCGCACAGAAAAATAACGACCCTCATAGCGAACATTTGGCTGCTGCGAAAAGGGTGCTAAAGTATTTATGTTCCACGACTGACATGGCGCTGTGTTATTCCAAGACAGGCAAGGCAATTGAATGTTATGCCGATGCAGATTGGGGAGGAGATTCATTTGAACGAAAATCGTACACGGGATATGTTTTTGTTCTGGCTGGTAGCGCAGTTTCATGGGAATCAAAGAAACAGTCGACAGTGGCGCTAAGTAGTACCGAAGCGGAGTACATAGCCTTGTCAACTGCAGCGAAAGAGGTTATGTTTTTAAAACAGTTTTTTGAAGAAATTAATTTACATTGCTCAGACCTGATTGTAATAAATGGTGATAATTTAAGCGCATTACATCTTGTAAGAAATCCTGTATACCATACTAGGTGTAAGCACATAGAAATTAAATATCACCATATAAGAGATATGTATAAGAAAAACGTAATTGATTTAAAGTACTGTTCAAGTACAGAAAATATTGCAGATGTGTTAACTAAAAATTTAAATAAGTTGAATCATAATAAGTTTGTAAAGATGTTAGGTTTAAAGTAATTTTGTCAAAATATCTAAAAAAAAAAAAAATTTAAATAAGTTGAATCATAATAAGTTTGTAAAGATGTTAGGTTTAAAGTAATTTTGTCAAAATATCTAAAAAAAAATATGTTTGTGAATTAAATTTATTATTCAAAGTTAACAATGAATACCAGATTTGAGGTGGAGTGTTGAATTTCTACATTTATGGCAACTCTGCTATTCATTCTGCTGACATCTTTATTCCTGAATTCATTTCATCTACCGTTTTGTTCATTTTTTCATAATTTCCATTTTGTAACTGCTAAGCTTTTACTCTGAATAAATCTTTTGTAACGATAAGACGTGTTTGGTATTTTTCTATCTGACTTGCGAATTCTAACAATTGTAAATGTTGTTAAAATTATGGTTAAATGATAATTTTCAATAATTTTACAAATCTTTTCCAAGCTATCACACAATACAACATTGCTTTTACAAATCTTCTCAAAACTACATCAAAATACAACAGTGTTGTTGACGTTTTTTTCATATTTCTCTTTCACAACTTCTTTCGTGAAAATAATTGTGCTTTTCAGTAACATAAGGTAAAATAAATTTAAATTTTGTTTAAATTTAAATCCTAAATTAGCATATTTCAACCGCCCCCCCCCAATCAACCTAAGCGATTGGAATGGAATAATTTCCGGGCGTTGGGTGTGTCGACTACCGTCAGGTGGCCAGTAGCTTGTCTGCTCCATGACCGTATTAATATAAATATAGAACAAAATATATATCAACAAGAGACAGAAAATCGAATTTGAAAAGTAAAAACACATGCGCATAGATTGTATGTTACTTTTAGTTTTGCATTATGGGTCGAAAATAAAATTAGATGTTCGTAAACCTTGCAAATTGCTAAACGCTTTGCGTTCATGTGCTTTTTTACTGTATAACTTCCATCGCCGAAATAACAGCCCTTGGCGGGTGAAACCCAGGTCATTCCGGTACGTAGAACCGGCTTCAGGTCTTGTGTCTCCCTGCGGTCGTCTGCTCTAGTCGGAATCCTTAGCGAAGGTGTTTGTCGAACATTGGTCAATTAGCGCGCGGACCAGGTGAAGCCGGGCATCGGACTCCACCATAATTTCGTTGAACCTGTTACGTGGATGGACAGCACATTGTCGAAGCTGTGTTCATCTTACCTTGTTTGGCTAGGCGTCGGTCTTTCGTCTTGCTGCTTCCGGTCGCTCTCGTACTCGAGGTGCAGACTTGTGGGTGTTTCTCCCGGCACAGATGGCAGCGATCTTCGCTGCTGCAAATTTCCATACGATGAAATGGGGATAGGCAGTTTGAACAATAGCGGTGTATCAGGACCGCGCGCATGATTCCACCGATTTCTCGCGATACTTTTGGCACAACCGAATGCCGTGCTTCACGCCGCTCCGGTGAAACGGGTCATCTTCCTGAAAGTATGAAAATAGAGTCGTCCGCTTGCATATCGGGTTGTTGTGTCTTCCACTTAGTCCTCTTCTGTAAATGATTCAAGTACTCGTTCTTTCACCGGTGACAGAATGAGTGAAGGAGCGCCTTTTCTGGATTCTCGTTGACCTCGATCTCAGGTGGTGCGAGCAGATGAGTTCCAATGAGGCGTGAGTGACTCCAGACTCGAGGTATCGTTCGAAGCTAGACTTATAGTTCTGGAATTGAGGTGCGCTTCTATTCTGCAAAGCAATGTTGTAAATTCTTCGAAAGTGTATTTAAAGCCCGACGCGAGTGTGATTTAAAACTATTTACCCCAGCCTCTCATAAGCAACGGATATGTGGAGTAGAAGGTGAAAGAAAGACGCGTTTTGAATTCAGTTTTAAGCTCCAGACAAAGTTAGTTCCGTTGTCGCAATGTATCCAATTATGTATGATCGATTTGATCATGACCTTGATCCGATGGAGCCAGTACTGGGCTCGTATAAGCCGCAACATTAACTAACTTTCTCCATGAAGCGAATCTTCATGAATGAATTGTACTAACAATCTGAAAAATTGACAATTGCATGGAAGAATGATTATATGTCGTTCACTATAGTTTAAATCTTTTGACGCGCTTAGACGCCCTCGTACTCTAAGTACCCCACCAGAATCGATAAACGTATATAGTGCGAGGATTTCCCTTTTGGAGCTTATTTATATACTTGTCCTTAAATCCGAAAATTCCTTGGTAATATTGTTCTTGGCTAATTGCTATCACGCGCTGTGGCGTAGCACTGATTTCCTCTGAAGAAATCTAGATAGACGATGCAGTAAATTTACTCTTCTCAATGGGATGCGTGCGTTCGAGAAATCGCAATACATACGATACTACTCACAAAGCTCCCGGGAGGGAGGAGAATCTTTAGAGGATGTATTCGATGACGAATCAACGTAATACCAGCTGACAGCTTAGCTTTTCGATAATTTTGGTCACCCTTCCAACCAGATGATCAGTGCAATCCACCCTAATGCCTACTAACGCTGCTCGTATCCTCCTAATCGAGGAAGTCTTCGCTTAGCAGGTGAGAAGACGGAACCTTCTTACTACGGTCCCCTATCGAAGTGGGAACCCCGCTGAACTGAATGCCGCGGTAACTTGAAATCATGTCCACCCCCTAAAACGTCATCGACGTACATTTGTATGTCGCTTCAGGATTACTGAAGCGATCGGAAGTGTTTCGCGAACATCGTCCGCAAGTTCCAGAATTGTCCTTATTGCAAGATATGGAGCTCAATTCATCCCGAAAGTGACGGTATTTAATTGGAATTGAAATTTGCTCTGTTGAGGCTGAACTAGGATCTGACGATAAAACTTTTGAATATTACTGCCAAAGACGAATTTGAATAATCTCCATCAAAGTATAAGTATCGTCAGATCGCTTTGAATGATGGGTCCAGGAAGTAGCACATCATTGAGGCTGACTCCATTATCCGAAAGATAGGACGCATTAAACACCACCCGAACCTTCGTAGGAATGCTTTCGAGTTTGCTTACCGCATGGTGAGGTAGGTAGAAACAGACACTCGTCCGTACTACTGAATACATCAGTCATGGCCCAGTTGCTGATATTCTTTCAGCACCCTAGTATATTCCTCTATGAACTACTTCGATGAACTGGGTCAAAATACAGCAGTGAATGATGCCTAGAGTGGCAAAGTGAGCAATTAAATGCACTGGTGTAATTTGCTACGCCATGTCCGGAAGACTAGCAGTTCCAACAAAGTTGATTCCTTCGTACATAATGGCTTCTTTCGGGAGGTAACATATTTACGAATTGCACACTCACTTTAAAAGTCTTAAATTTTCGATGTGAATTGTCGAAACTTGATTTAGAGGGCTGGGGCTTTTGTAGATGTGAAACGCTAGACTCTCCAATTTCGAATACAGTTTCCAGAGTCTGAAACCGACTTATCAGAAATCTGTGGATATCCTCCCGTTTGGTGGAGCAAAGGCATGCCCTAATCGCATCTTAATTCGTAGTGCCAATTTTATGAATCTTGGGTGCGACTATACAATTATTAATATCTCGCTGAATATTTTTAATTGCACTTCCAGATTCAGGTCTTACCGCGGATATGTTGAAGAGAATCTTCAATTTACTATTTACGAGAATTCATTTATTCTCGTAGCGACCTGTTAGATTTTTTCACCTCGATATCACAAGGCGGAAGCGGAAAGCTGTGAGCTATTAGAATTAGGAACTAAAAAAAGTACGTTATACGAACAACCGTAGAAATCAAAAGAAGTTTTGAAATCTAAAGAGAACTGGTTGTATCTATTATACGCTTCAATGTGCCTAATAAAGCGAAAATACCAAAAAATTAGTATAAATCCAACATTTATTCAAACAAAATTTTTTGTTTAGAAATTGATTACAAAACTATTTCGGAAAAAAAAGTTTTCGAGCAAGGGTGCGTCGCGCAGCCTTGCAATGATTGGCGATGGCACCGAAGTTTTTAAATAGAAAAATGAGAAAAAACAATTTAGTTTTATTAATGCTTCAACCGAGTAATTTTTTATTTTATATAATATATGTATATGTATGTATATATGCGTGTGTATTATATAAATTGGTACAATATTTGTATCTGAGAAGGGGTTTGGCTGAGTGCGTCCTAGGAAAACTCCAGTGACCAACGGAAAGTAGAAAAAAACGGAGTCAAAAAAACCGCATATTTTGCTGTGAGGAAATTTGACGAAAGTTATCAATGGTGGCTACCGTAGCCGAGTGTATGGCGTGTGCGCGCTTCATTCGGCGGGTCCCCGGTTCAAATCCTGGACGGGCAAGTAACATGAAAAATTATAGAAAAATCTATATCTAATCGCTATCTTTTGCCTATTAACCTACAATAAAGTGCATGGCATCGAACCATTTGCATTTGCTTTTACTCACTGTTCAAGTTTGAACTCGCCTTGCTCAGTTTGAACTAAGTTAGATGTTTGATTGCGAGTTAGTGCTTATTTTCATATGCATAAAAACAACCTTTTGCTTTCTTTTGTGAGCTCTTGCTCAAATATTGTTGACCATGCCTTATAGTTGAGTCGCGTATATTAAAAAGGAAACATGGCTGAATATTTCGTGCCACAAAGCAATACAAAATATTATCAAAAGCGTAAAACAAATTTAGAAAGTGAAAATAAAAAATTATACAGGTTTGTATCCTCAATTATTCACCTATTTTTATACAAATAATTATAAAATTATAAATACATAGGTTTGATGATAGTAGCATCTGTTGGCTGGCTAACTACTTACTCGCAGAGGCGGAAGAAACGCGTGGTGGTACCCTCACACACATTGACAAAATGCGACTGTATTTAAGATTTTGTGCAGATCTTGGGTTCCAAAATGGTGTAGCCTCAGTTATTGGAGTCCATCAATCAACTGTGTCGCGAACTATTGCGGAAGTAGCGAAAATTATATCCTCAAAGGCCATTTGCAATTGGAGTGATTGATTGCACTTGCATAAAAAAAAAAAAAAAAACACAAATCAAAGCGATGAGTATATTTGTAGAAAAGGTTTCCATTCTATAAATGTGCAGGCAACTTGTGAAGGACAAGAAATTTTTACAAGCGTTGATATATCCTGGCCTGGATCAGTCCATGACTCACGTATCTTAAGAAATAGCGAGGTACGTAGAATAATGGAAAATGCAACGAACGATGCTTTACTTCTTGGGGATGAAGGCTATGCAATATGCCCTTGGCTAATGACACCATTCCGAAACCCAAAAACTGAGTTAGAAAAAACATTCAACAAAGTATTTACAAGGGAACGTGTAATTATAGAACGGTGTTTTGGACAATTAAGCAAAGATTTTCTATACTACAATACAAAATTCGTGTGTCGACAGAATTGGCGCCTCACGTAATAGCCAGTTGTTTAATTTTGCATAACATCGCTAAATTTTTAAAAGATGATTATACAATCAATAATGATTACAACAACAATGATATATGGCAATTAGAAAATGACACCGAACAACACACAACAATAATTTCAGGAGCTGGAAGAAATAAAAGGAGGATGATCGCTAATTTATTATCAAATTAATTGTTTATAAAAACAATATATATGTATGTTATTAATTTTTTTTTAAATGATTCACTTTTGTTTCTAAATAAAAATAATGTAAATATAATTCACTTTTTTAGGCATTAAATATTAATTAATTAATTAATAATAAAATATCAAAATTCATGAAACTGCATAGTTTTTTCCACAACTTTATCTTGCAAAACTTCAATTTTTAGAGTAAGTACTTTGTTTTGCTTTAACAAAACAAGCCTCTGCAGATCTTGAAAATTTAACTCCTTTGTTTCAGCAGTTTCATAACGCTTCAAAGCTTCTGTTGACTTTTTGTTAACCTTCAAAAAATGAACAAAATTTAGCAAAATTTATAACACGATAATAAAAAAAATACAGGTTGATCATCATTATCAGTGCAACGTTGTTGTTTTGCTACAGATGTTGTTGTTTTTGATGTTGTTGTTGCTGATGTCTCTTCTAATGTTTCAAACGTACAGTTGTCATCATAGGTTCCAAGAGAGAGATGAACTGTAACAAATAAATGAAGAGCGAAATCAACTACAAATATTAATTCGATAACGGTACACTTACCTGGTAGTTTGTTTGTTGAGGGATTAGAATCAGCACAAAGCAATTCTGACAAATCAGTTTCGCATTGTTTTAAAATAATTTTTTATTGCCTGTTTTATTAATATTGATCTTATTTTTTATACGGCGTTTCAAATTAGCTATTTTTTTAATATTTTTTTCGGTTAATTCGATTCCAAATTTTTGCTTAATTTGTTTTACACATGTTTCTATTGTTTGTTTTTATTTTATTTTAAGGGTTTGCAACTGACTTTTTTCGAGTAAGTATTTGTTTTCTTTTATTTTTTCAACTAAAAATTTGAAAATTCCATCATTTTCTAAGTTATTATTTAATTCTAATTCTAATTCACTATCACTTGACATGTTTTCACTTTATCAAACGTTCACGTTTGATCCCCCTTTCCTCAAGTAATTGCAAACGGTTTGAACTCATTTTTATGCATACGAAACTGAGCAAAAGCTGTTGCTGTTTGCTTGAACTCAAATTTTGAGCAATTGCTCACCTGACTCAACTCAGCGCTTTTACTCGTTTTTATGCATGAGACCCAATGTGTACATTGTAAATGTTGTTAAAATTATGGTTAAATGATAATTTTCAATAATTTTACAAATCTTTTCCAAGCTATCACACAATACAACATTGCTTTTACATATCTTCTCAAAACTACATCAAAATACAACAGTGTAGTTGACGTTTTTTTCATATTTCTCTTTCACAACTTCTTTCGTGAAAATAATTGTGCTTTTCAGTAACATAAGGTAAAATAAATTTAAATTTTGTTTAAATTTAAATCCTAAATTAGCATATTTCAACCCCCCCCCCCCAATAGGTCTACTCAACCTAAGCGATTGGAATGGAATAATTTCCGGGTGTTGGGTGTGTCGACTACCGTCAGGTGGCCAGTAGCTTGTCTGCTCCATGGCCGTATTAATATAAATATAGAACAAAATATATATCAACAAGAGACAGAAAATCGAATTTGAAAAGTAAAAACACATGCGCATAGATTGTATGTTACTTTTAGTTTTGCATTATGGGTCGAAAATAAAATTAGATGTTCGTAAATCTTGCAAATTGCTAAACGCTTTGCGTTCATGTGCTTTTTTACTGTATAACTTCCATCGCCGAAATAACAGCCCTTGGCGGGTGAAACCCAGGTCATTCCGGTACGTAGAACCGGCTTCAGGTCTTGTGTCTCCCTGCGGTCGTCTGCTCTAGTCGGAATCCTTAGCGAAGGTGTTTGTCGAACATTGGTCAATTAGCGCGCGGACCAGGTGAAGCCGGGCATCGGACTCCACCATAATTTCGTTGAACCTGTTACGTGGATGGACAGCACATTGTCGAAGCTGTCTTCATCTTACCTTGTTTGGCTAGGCGTCGGTCTTTCGTCTTGCTGCTTCCGGTCGCTCTCGTACTCGAGGTGCAGACTTGTGGGTGTTTCTCCCGGCACAGATGGCAGCGATCTTCGCTGCTGCAAATTTCCATACGATGAAATGGGGATAAGCAGTTTGAACAATAGCGGTGTATCAGGACCGCGCGCATGATTCCACCGATTTCTCGCGATACTTTTGGCACAACCGAATGCCGTGCTTCACGCCGCTCCGGTGAAACGGGTCATCTTCCTGAAAGTATGAAAATAGAGTCGTCCGCTTGCATATCGGGTTGTTGTGTCTTCCACTTAGTCCTCTTCTGTAAATGATTCAAGTACTCGTTCTTTCACCGGTGACAGAATGAGTGAAGGAGCGCCTTTTCTGGATTCTCGTTGACCTCGATCTCAGGTGGTGCGAGCAGATGAGTTCCAATGAGGCGTGAGTGACTCCAGACTCGAGGTATCGTTCGCAGCTAGACTTATAGTTCTGGAATTGAGGTGCGCTTCTATTCTGCAAAGCAATGTTGTAAATTCTTCGAAAGTGTATTTAAAGCCCGACGCGAGTGTGATTTAAAACTATTTACCCCAGCCTCTCATAAACAACGGATATGTGGAGTAGAAGGTGAAAGAAAGACACGTTTTGAGTTCAGTTTTAAGCTCCAGACAAAGTTAGTTCCGTTGTCGCAATGTATCCAATTATGTATGATCGATTTGATCATGACCTTGATCCGATGGAGCCAGTACTGGGCTCGTATAAGCCGCAACATTAACTAACTTTCTCCATGAAGCGAATCTTCATGAATGAATTGTACTAACAATCTGAAAAATTGACAATTGCATGGAAGAATGATTATATGTCGTTCACTATAGTTTAAATCTTTTGACGCGCTTAGACGCCCTCGTACTCTAAGTACCCCACCAGAATCGATAAACGTATATAGTGCGAGGATTTCCCTTTTGGAGCTTATTTATATACTTGTCCTTAAATCCGAAAATTCATTGGTAATATATTGTTCTTGGCTAATTGCTATCACGCGCTGTGTCGTAGCACTGATTTCCTCTGAAGAAATCTAGATAGACGATGCAGTAAATTTACTCTTCTCAATGGGATGCGTCCTTTCGAGAAATCGCAATACATACGATACTACTCACGAAGCTCCCGGGAGTGAGGAGAATCTTTAGAGGATGTATTCGATGACGAATCAACGTAATACCTGCTGACAGCTTAGCTTTTCGATAATTTTGGTCACCCTTCCAACCAGATGATCAATGCAATCCACCCTAATGCTTACTAACGCTGCTCGTATCCTCGTAATCGAGGAAGTCTTCGCTTAGCAGGTGAGAAGACGGAACCTTCTAACTACGGTCCCCTATCGAAGTGGGAACCCCGCTGAACTGAATGCCGCGGTAACTTGAAATCATGTCCACCCCCTAAAACGTCATCGACGTACATTTGTATGTCGCTTCAGGTTTACTGAAGCGATCGGAAGTGATTCGCGAACGTCGTCCGCAAGTTCCAGAATTGTCCTTATTGCGAGATATGGAGCTCAATTCATCCCGAAAGTGACGGTATTTAATTGGAATTGAAATTTGCTCTATTGAGGCTGAACAAGGATCTGACGATAAATCTTTTCAATATTGCTGCCAAAGACGAATTTGAATAATCTCTATCAAAGTATAAGTATCGTCAGATCGCTTTGAATTATGGGTCCAGGAAGTAGCACATCATTGAGGCTGACTCCATTATCCGAAAGATAGGACGCATTAAACACCACCCGAACCTTCGTAGAAATGCTTTCGAGTTTGCTTACCGCATGGTGAGGTAGGTAGAAACAGACACTCGTCCGTACTACTGAATATATCAGTCATGGCCCAGTTGCTGATATTCTTTCAGCACCCTAGTATATTCCTATATGAACTACTTCGATGAACTGGGTCAAAATACAGCAGTGAATGATGCTTAGAGTGGCAAAGTGAGAATTTAAATGCATTGGTGTAATTTGCTACGCCATGTCCGAAAGACTAGCAGTTCCAACAAAGTTGATTCCTTCGTACATAATGGCTTCTTTCGGAAGGTAACATATTTACGAATTGCACACTCACTTTAAAAGTCTTAAATTTTCGATGCGAATTGCCGAAACTTGATTTAGAGGGTTGGGGCTTTTGTGGATGTGAAACGCTAGACTCTCCAATTTCGAATACAGTTTCCAGAGTCTGAAACCGACTTATCAGAAATCTGTGGATATCCTCCCGTTTGGTGGAGCAAAGGCATGCCCTAATCGCATCTCAATTCGTAATGCCAATTTTATGAATCTTGGGTGCGACTATACAATTATTAATATCGCGCTGAATATTTTAAATTGCACTTCCAGATTCAGGTCTTACCGCGGATATGTTGAAGAGAATCTTCAATTTACTATTTACGAGAATTCATTTATTCTCGTAGCGATCTGTTAGATTTTTTCACCTCGATATCACAAGGCGGAAGCCGAAAGCTGTGAGCTATTAGAATTAGGAACTAAAAAAAAGTACGTTATACGAACAACCGTAGAAATCAAAAGAAGTTTTGAAATCTAAAGAGAACTGGTTGTATAATAGCTTCAATGTGCCTAATAAAGCGAAAATACCAAAAAATTAGTATACATCCAAACATTTATTCAAACAAAATTTTTTGTTTAGAAATTGATTACAAAACTATTTCGGAAAAAAAAGTTTTCGAGCAAGGGTGCGTCGCGCAGCCTTGCAATGATTGGCGATGGCACCGAAGTTTTTAAATAGAAAAATGAGAAAAAACAATTTAGTTATATTAATGCTTCAAACGAGTAATTTTTTATTTTATATAATATATGTATATGTATGTAAATATGCGTGTGTATTATATAAATTGGTACAATATTTGCATCTGAGAAGGGGTTTGGCTGAGTGCGTCCTAGGAAAACTCCAGTGACCAACGGAAAGTAGAAAAAAACGGAGTCAAAAAAAACCGCATATTTTGCTGGGAGGAAATTTGACGAAAGTTATCAATGGTGGCTACCGTAGCCGAGTGTATGGCGTGTGCGCGCTTCATTCGGTGGGTCCCGGGTTCAAATCCTGGCCGGGCAAGTAACATGAAAAATTATAGAAAAATCTAAATATAAATTTGGAGCAAGCCTAATTACCAATCTCATCATTTTTATCGCTATCTTTTGCCTATTAACCTACAATAAAGTGCATGGGATCGAACCATTTGCATTTGCTTTTACTCACTGTTCAAGTTTGAACTCGCCTTGCTCAGTTTGAACTAAGTTAGATGTTTGATTGCGAGTTAGTGCTTATTTTCATATGCATAAAAACAACCTTTTGCTTTCTTTTGTGAGCTCTTGCTCAAATATTGTTGACCATGCCTTATAGTTGACTCGCGTATATTAAAAAGGAAACATGGCTGAATATTTCGTGCCACAAAGCAATACAAAATATTATCAAAAGCGTAAAACAAATTTAGAAAGTGAAAATAAAAAATTATACAGGTTTGTATCCTCAATTATTCACCTCTTTTTTATACAAATAATTATAAAATTATAAATACATAGGTTTGATGATAGTAGCATCTGTTGGCTGGCTAACTACTTACTCGGAGAGGCGGAAGAAACGCGTGGTGGTGCCCTCACACACATTGACAAAATGCGACTGTATTTAAGATTTTGTGCAGATCTTGGGTTCCAAAATGGTGTAGCCTCAGTTATTGGAGTCCATCAATCAACTGTGTCGCGAACTATTGCGGAAGTAGCGAAAATTATATCCTCAAAGGCCATTTGCAATTGGAGTGATTGATTGCACTCGCATAAAAATAAAAAAAACACAAATCAAAGCGATGAGTATATTTGTAGAAAAGGTTTCCATTCTATAAATGTGCAGGCAATTTGTGATGGACAAGCAATTTTTACAAGCGTTGATATATCCTGGCCTGGGTCAGTCCATGACTCACGTATCTTAAGAAATAGCGAGGTACGTAGAATAATGGGAAATGCAACGAACGATGCTTTACTTCTTGGGGATGAAGGCTATGCAATATGCCCTTGGCTAATGACACCATTCCGAAACCCAATAACTGAGTTAGAAAAAACATTCAACAAAGTATTTACAAGGGAACGTGTAATTATAGAACGGTGTTTTGGACAATTAAGCAAAGATTTTCTATACTACAATACAAAATTCGTGTGTCGACAGAATTAGCGCCCCACGTAATAGCCAGTTGTTTCATTTTGCATAACATCGCTAAATTTTTAAAAGATGATTATACAAACAATAATGATTACAACAACAATGATATATGGCAATTAGAAAATGACACCGAACAACACACAACAATAATTTCAGGAGCTGGAAGAAATAAAAGGAGGATGATCGCTTTTTTAGGCATTAAATATTAATTAATTAATTAATAATAAAATATCAAAATTCATGAAACTGCATAGTTTTTTCCACAACTTTATCTTGCAAAACTTCAATTTTTAGAGTAAGTACTTTGTTTTGCTTTAACAAAATAAGCCTCTGCAGATCTTGAAAATTTAACTCCTTTGTTTCAGCAGTTTCATAACGCTTCAAAGCTTCTGTTGACTTTTTGTTAACCTTCAAAAAATGAACAAAATTTAGCAAAATTTATAACACGATAATAAAAAAAATACAGGTTGATCATCATTATCAGTGCAACGTTGTTGTTTTGCTACAGATGTTGTTGTTTTTGATGTTGTTGTTGCTGATGTCTCTTCTAATGTTTCAAACGTACAGTTGTCATCATAGGTTCCAAGAGAGAGATGAACTGTAACAAATAAATGAAGAGCGAAATCAACAAATATTAATTCGATAACGGTACACTTACCTGGTAGTTTGTTTGTTGAGGGATTAGAATCAGCACAAAGCAATTCTGACAAATCAGTTTCGCATTGTTTTAAAATAATTTTTTATTGCCTGTTTTATTAATATTGATCTTATTTTTTATACGGCGTTTCAAATTAGCAATTTTTTTAATTTTTTTTTCGGTTAATTCGATTCCAAATTTTTGTTTAATTTGTTTTACACATGTTTCTATTGTTTGTTTTTATTTTATTTTAAGGGTTTGCAACTGACTTTTTTCGAGTAAGTATTTGTTTTCTTTTATTTTTTCAACTAAAAATTTGAAAATTCCATCATTTTCTATGTTATTATTTAATTCTAATTCTAATTCACTATCACTTGACATGTTTTCACTTTATCAAACGTTCACGTTTGATCCCCCTTTCCTCAAGTAATTGCAAACGGTTTGAACTCATTTTTATGCATACGAAACTGAGCAAAAGCTGTTGCTGTTTGCTTGAACTCAAATTTTGAGTAATTGCTCACCTGACTCAACTCAGCGCTTTTACTCGTTTTTATGCATGAGACCCAATGTGTACATTGTAAATGTTGTTAAAATTATGGTTAAATGATAATTTTCAATAATTTTACAAATCTTTTCCAAGCTATCACACAATACAACATTGCTTTTACAAATCTTCTCAAAACTACATCAAAATACAACAGTGTAGTTGACGTTTTTTTCATATTTCTCTTTCACAACTTCTTTCGTGAAAATAATTGTGCTTTTCAGTAACATAAGGTAAAATAAATTTAAATTTTGTTTAAATTTAAATCCTAAATTAGCATATTTCAACCCCGCCCCCAATAGGTCTACTCAACCTAAGCGATTGGAATGGAATAATTTCCGGGTGTTGGGTGTGTCGACTACCGTCAGGTGGTCAGTAGCTTGTCTGCTCCATGGCCGTATTAATATAAATATAGAACAAAATATATATCAACAAGAGACAGAAAATCGAATTTGGAAATTAAAAACACATGCGCATAGATTGTATGTTACTTTTAGTTTTGCATTATGGGTCGAAAATAAAATTAGGTGTTCGTAAATTTTGCAAATTGCTAAACGCTTTGCGTTCATGTGCTTTTTTACTGTATAACTTCCATCGCCGAAATAACAGCCCTTGGCGGGTGAAACCCAGGTCATTCCGGTACGTAGAATCCTTAGCGAAGGTGTTTGTCGAACATTGGTCAATTAGCGCGCGGACCAGGTGAAGCCGGGCATCGGACTCCACCATAATTTCGTTGAACCCGTTACGTGGATGGACAGAACATCGTCGAAGCTGTCTTCATCTTACCTTGTTTGGCTAGGCGTCGGTCTTTCGTCTTGCTGCTTCCGGTCGCTCTCGTACTCGAGGTGCAGACTTGTGGGTGTTTCTCCCCGCACAGATGGCAACGATCGTCGCTGCTGCAAATTTCCATACGATGAAATGGGGATAGGCAGTTTGAACAATAGCGGTGTATCAGGACCGCGCGCATGTTTCCACCGATTTCTCGCGATACTTTTGGCACAACCGAATGCCGTGTTTCACGCCGCTCCGGTGAAACGGGTCATTTTCCTGAAAGTATGAAAATAGAGTCGTCCGCTTGCATATCGGGTTGTTGTGTCTTCCACTTAGTCCTCTTCTGTAAATGATTCAAGTACTCGTTCTTTCACCGGTGACAGAATGAGTGAAGGAGCGCCTTTTCTGGATTCTCGTTGACCTCGATCTCAAGTGGTGCGAGCAGATGAGTTCCAATGAGGCGTGAGTGACTCCAGACTCGAGGTATCGTTCGAAGCTAGACTTATAGGTCTGGAATTGAGGGGCGCTTCTATTCTGCAAAGCAATGTTGTAAATTCTTCGAAAGTGTATTTAAAGCCCGACGCGAGTGTGATTTAAAACTATTATAAACAACGGATATGTGGAGTAGAAGGTGAAAGAAAGACACGTTTTGAATTCAGTTTTAAGCTCCAGACAAAGTTAGTTCCGTGGTCGCAATGTATCCAATTATGTATGATAGATTTGATCATGACCTTGATCCGATGGAGCCAGTACTGGGCTCGTATAAGCCGCAACATTAACTAACTTTCTCCATGAAGCGAATCTTCATGAATGAATTGTACTAACAATCTGAAAAATTGACAATTGCATGGAAGAATGATTATATGTCGTTCACTATAGTTTAAATCTTTTGACGCGCTTAGACACCCTCGTACTCTAAGTACCCCACCAGAATCGATAAACGTATATAGTGCGAGGATTTCCCTTTTGGAGCTTATTTATATACTTGTCCTTAAATCCGAAAATTCATTGGTAATATATTGTTCTTGGCTAATTGCTATCACGCGCTGTGTCGTAGCACTGATTTCCTCTGAAGAAATCTAGATAGACGATGCAGTAAATTTACTCTTCTCAATGGGATGCGTGCTTTCGAGAAATCGCAATACATACGATACTACTCACAAAGCTCCCGGGAGTGAGAAGAATCTTTAGAGGATGTATTCGATGACGAATCAACGTAATACCAGCTGACAGCTTAGCTTTTCGATAATTTTGGTCACCCTTCCAACCAGATGATCAGTGCAATCCACCCTAATGCCTACTAACGCTGCTCGTATCCTCGTAATCGAGGAAGTCTTCACTTAGCAGGTGAGAAGACGGAACCTTCTTACTACGGTCCCCTATCGAAGTGGGAACCCCGCTGAACTGAATGCCGCGGTAACTTGAAATCATGTCCACCCCCTAAAACGTCATCGACGTACATTTGTATGTCGCTTCAGGTTTACTGAAGCGATCGGAAGTGATTCGCGAACGTCGTCCGCAAGTTCCAGAATTGCCCTTATTGCGAGATATGGAGCTCAATTCATCCCGAAAGTGACGGTATTTAATTGGAATTGAAATTTGCTCTGTTGAGAAAGATAGGACGCATTAAACACCACCCGAACCTTCGTAGAAATGCTTTCGAGTTTGCTTACCGCATGGTGAGGTAGGTAGAAACAGACACTCGTCCGTACTACTGAATATATCAGGCATGGCCCAGTTGCTGATATTCTTTCAGCACCCTAGTATATTCCTATATGAACTACTTCGATGAACTGGGTCAAAATACAGCAGTGAATGATGCCTAGAGTGGCAAAGTGAGCAATTAAATGCACTGGTGTAATTTGCTACGCCATGTCCGGAAGACTAGCAGTTCCAACAAAGTTGATTCCTTCGTACATAATGGCTTCTTTCGGAAGGTAACATATTTACGAATTGCACACTCACTTTAAAAGTCTTAAATTTTCGATGCGAATTGCCGAAACTTGATTTAGAGGGTTGGGGCTTTTGTGGATGTGAAACGCTAGACTCTCCAATTTCGAATACAGTTTCCAGAGTCTGAAACCGACTTATCAGAAATCTGTGGATATCCTCCCGTTTGGTGGAGCAAAGGCATGCCCTAATCGCATCTCAATTCGTAATGCCAATTTTATGAATCTTGGGTGCGACTATACAATTATTAATATCGCGCTGAATATTTTTAATTGCACTTCCAGATTCAGGTCTTACCGCGGATATGTTGAAGAGAATCTTCAATTTACTATTTACGAGAATTCATTTATTCTCGCAGCGATCTGTTAGATTTTTTCACCTCGATATCACAAGGCGGAAGCCGAAAGCTGTGAGCTATTAGAATTAGGAACTAAAAAAAAGTACGTTATACGAACAACCGTAGAAATCAAAAGAAGTTTTGAAATCTAAAGAGAACTGGTTGTATCTATTATACGCTTCAATGTGCCTAATAAAGCGAAAATACCAAAAAATTAGTATAGATCCAAACATTTATTCAAACAAAATTTTTTGTTTAGAAATTGATTACAAAACTATTTCGGAAAAAAAAGTTTTCGAGCAAGGGTGCGTCGCGCAGCCTTGCAATGATTGGCGATGGCACCGAAGTTTTTAAATAGAAAAATGAGAAAAAACAATTTAGTTATATTAATGCTTCAAACGAGTAATTTTTTATTTTATATAATATATGTATATGTATGTAAATATGCGTGTGTATTATATAAATTGGTACAATATTTGCATCTGAGAAGGGGTTTGGCTGAGTGCGTCCTAGGAAAACTCCAGTGACCAACGGAAAGTAGAAAAAAACGGAGTCAAAAAAACCGCATATTTTGCTGGGAGGAAATTTGACGAAAGTTATCAATGGTGGCTACCGTAGCCGAGTGTATGGCGTGTGCGCGCTTCATTCGGTGGGTCCCGGGTTCAAATCCTGGCCGGGCAAGTAACATGAAAAATTATAGAAAAATCTAAATATAAATTTGGAGCAAGCCTAATTACCAATCTCATCATTTTTATCGCTATCTTTTGCCTATTAACCTACAATAAAGTGCATGGGATCGAACCATTTGCATTTGCTTTTACTCACTGTTCAAGTTTGAACTCGCCTTGTTCAGTTTGAACTAAGTTAGATGTTTGATTGCGAGTTGGTGCTTATTTTCATATGCATAAAAACAACCTTTTGCTTTCTTTTGTGAGCTCTTGCTCAAATATTGTTGACCATGCCTTATAGTTGACTCGCGTATATTAAAAAGGAAACATGGCTGAATATTTCGTGCCACAAAGCAATACAAAATATTATCAAAAGCGTAAAACAAATTTAGAAAGTGAAAATAAAAAATTATACAGGTTTGTATCCTCAATTATTCACCTCTTTTTTATACAAATAATTATAAAATTATAAATACATAGGTTTGATGATAGTAGCATCTGTTGGCTGGCTAACTACTTACTCGGAGAGGCGGAAGAAACGCGTGGTGGTGCCCTCACACACATTGACAAAATGCGACTGTATTTAAGATTTTGTGCAGATCTTGGGTTCCAAAATGGTGTAGCCTCAGTTATTGGAGTCCATCAATCAACTGTGTCGCGAACTATTGCGGAAGTAGCGAAAATTATATCCTCAAAGGCCATTTGCAGTTGGAGTGATTGATTGCACTCGCATAAAAATAAAAAAAAACACAAATCAAAGCGATGAGTATATTTGTAGAAAAGGTTTCCATTCTATAAATGTGCAGGCAATTTGTGATGGACAAGTAATTTTTACAAGCGTTGATATATCCTGGCCTGGATCAGTCCATGACTCACGTATCTTAAGAAATAGCGAGGTACGTAGAATAATGGGAAATGCAACGAACGATGCTTTACTTCTTGGGGATGAAGGCTATGCAATATGCCCTTGGCTAATGACACCATTCCGAAACCCAATAACTGAGTTAGAAAAAACATTCAACAAAGTATTTACAAGGGAACGTGTAATTATAGAACGGTGTTTTGGACAATTAAGCAAAGATTTTCTATACTACAATACAAAATTCGTGTGTCGACAGAATTAGCGCCCCACGTAATTTTTAAAAGATGATTATACAATCAATAATGATTACAACAACAATGATATATGGCAATTAGAAAATGACACCGAACAACACACAACAATAATTTCAGGAGCTGGAAGAAATAAAAGGAGGATGATCGCTAATTTATTATCAAATTAATTGTTTATAAAAATAATATATATGTATGTTATTAATTTTTTTTTTTAAATGATTCACTTTTGTTTCTAAATAAAAATAATGTAAATATAATTCACTTTTTTAGGCATTAAATATTAATTAATTAATTAATAATAAAATATCAAAATTCATGAAACTGCATAGTTTTTTCCACAACTTTATCTTGCAAAACTTCAATTTTTAGAGTAAGTACTTTGTTTTGCTTTAACAAAACAAGCCTCTGCAGATCTTGAAAATTTAACTCCTTTGTTTCAGCAGTTTCATAACGCTTCAAAGCTTCTGTTGACTTTTTGTTAACCTTCAAAAAATAAACAAAATTTAGCAAAATTTATAACACGATAATAAAAAAAATACAGGTTGATCATCATTGTCAGTGCAACGTTGTTGTTTTGATATAGATGTTGTTGTTTTTGATTTTGTTGTTGCTGATGTCTCTTCTAATGTTTCAAACGTACAGTTGTCATCATAGGTTCCAAGAGAGAGATGAACTGTAACAAATAAATGAAGAGCGAAATCAACTACAAATATTAATTCGATAACGGTACACTTACCTGGTAGTTTGTTTGTTGAGGGATTAGAATCAGCACAAAGCAATTCTGACAAATCAGTTTCGCATTGTTTTAAAATAATTTTTTATTGCCTGTTTTATTAATATTGATCTTATTTTTTATACGGCATTTCAAACTAGCTATTTTTTAAATATTTTTTTCGGTTAATTCGATTCCAAATTTTTGCTTAATTTGTTTTACACATGTTTCTATTGTTTGTTTTTTTTTTTATTTTAAGGGTTTGCAACTGACTTTTTTCCAGTAAGTATTTGTTTTCTTTTATTTTTTCAACTAAAAATTTGAAAATTCCATCATTTTCTATGTTATTATTTAATTCTAATTCTAATTCACTATCACTTGACATGTTTTCACTTTATCAAACGTTCACGTTTGATCCCCCTTTCCTCAAGTAATTGCAAACGGTTTGAACTCATTTTTATGCATACGAAACTGAGCAAAAGCTGTTGCTGTTTGCTTGAACTCAAATTTTGAGCAATTGCTCACCTGACTCAACTCAGCGCTTTTACTCGTTTTTATGCATGAGACCCAATGTGTACATTGTAAATGTTGTTAAAATTATGGTTAAATGATAATTTTTAATAATTTTACAAATCTTTTCCAAGCTATCACTCAATACAACATTGCTTTTACAAATCTTCTCAAAACTACATCAAAATACAACAGTGTAGTTGACGTTTTTTTCATATTTCTCTTTCACAACTTCTTTCGTGAAAATAATTGTGCTTTTCAGTAACATAAGGTAAAATAAATTTAAATTTTGTTTAAATTTAAATCCTAAATTAGCATATTTCAACTTCCCGCCCCAATAGGTCTACTCAACCTAAGCGATTGGAATGGAATAATTTCCGGGTGTTGGGTGTGTCGACTACCGTCAGGTGGTCAGTAGCTTGTCTGCTCCATGGCCGTATTAATATAAATATAGAACAAAATATATATCAACAAGAGACAGAAAATCGAATTTGGAAATTAAAAACACATGCGCATAGATTGTATGTTACTTTTAGTTTTGCATTATGGGTCGAAAATAAAATTAGGTGTTCGTAAATCTTGCAAATTGCTAAACGCTTTGCGTTCATGTGCTTTTTTACTGTATAACTTCCATCGCCGAAATAACAGCCCTTGGCGGGTGAAACCCAGGTCATTCCGGTACGTAGAATCCTTAGCGAAGGTGTTTGTCGAACATTGGTCAATTAGCGCGCGGACCAGGTGAAGCCGGGCATCGGACTCCACCATAATTTCGTTGAACCCGTTACGTGGATGGACAGAACATCGTCGAAGCTGTCTTCATCTTACCTTGTTTGGCTAGGCGTCGGTCTTTCGTTGACCTCGATCTCAGGTGGTGCGAGCAGATGAGTTCCAATGAGGCGTGAGTGACTCCAGACTCGAGGTATCGTTCGAAGCTAGACTTATAGGTCTGGAATTGAGGTGCGCTTCTATTCTGCAAAGCAATGTTGTAACTTCTTCGAAAGTGTATTTAAAGCCCGACGCGAGTGTGATTTAAAACTATTTACCCCAGCCTCTCATAAACAACGGATATGTGGAGTAGAAGGTGAAAGAAAGACACGTTTTGAATTCAGTTTTAAGCTCCAGACAAAGTTAGTTCCGTTGTCGCAATGTATCCAATTATGTATGATCGATTTGATCATGACCTTGATCCGATGGAGCCAGTACTGGGCTCGTACAAGCCGCAACATTAACTAACTTTCTCCATGAAGCGAATCTTCATGAATGAATTGTACTAACAATCTGAAAAATTGACAACTGCATGGAGGAATGATTTTATGTCGTTCACTATAGTTTAAATCTTTTGACGCGCTTAGACGCCCTCGTACTCTAAGTACCCCACCAGAATCGATAAACGTATATAGTGCGAGGATTTCCCTTTTGGAGCTTATTTATATACTTGTCCTTAAATCCGAAAATTCATTGGTAATATATTGTTCTTGGCTAATTGCTATCACGCGCTGTGTCGTAGCACTGATTTCCTCTGAAGAAATCTAGATAGACGATGCAGTAAATTTACTCTTCTCAATGGGATGCGTGCTTTCGAGAAATCGCAATACATACGATACTACTCACAAAGCTCCCGGGAGTGAGGAGAATCTTTAGAGGATGTATTCGATGACGAATCAACGTAATACCAGCTGACAGCTTAGCTTTTCGATAATTTTGGTCACCCTTCCAACCAGATGATCAGTGCAATCCACCCTAATGCCTACTAACGCTGCTCGTATCCTCGTAATCGAGGAAGTCTTCGCTTAGCAGGTGAGAAGACGGAACCTTCTAACTACGGTCCCCTATCGAAGTGGGAACCCCGCTGAACTGAATGCCGCGGTAACTTGAAATCATGTCCACCCCCTAAAACGTCATCGACGTACATTTGTATGTCGCTTCAGGTTTACTGAAGCGATCGGAAGTGATTCGCGAACGTCGTCCGCAAGTTCCAGAATTGTCCTTATTGCGAGATATGGAGCTCAATTCATCCCGAAAGTGACGGTATTTAATTGGAATTGAAATTTGCTCTGTTGAGGCTGAACAAGGATCTGACGATAAATCTTTTCAATATTGCTGCCAATGACGAATTTAAATAATCTCTATCAAAGTATAAGTATCGTCAGATCGCTTTGAATGATGGGTCCAGGAAGTAGCACATCATTGAGGCTGACTCCATTATCCGAAAGATAGGACGCATTAAACACCACCCGAACCTTCGTAGAAATGCTTTCGAGTTTGCTTACCGCATGGTGAGGTAGGTAGAAACAGATACTCGTCCGTACTACTGAATATATCACTATTTACGAGAATTCATTTATTCTCGTAGCGATCTGTTAGATTTTTTCACCTCGATATCACAAGGCGGAAGCCGAAAGCTGTGTGCTATTAGAATTAGGAACTAAAAAAAAGTACGTTATACGAACAACCGTAGAAATCAAAAGAAGTTTTGAAATCTAAAGAGAACTGGTTGTATCTATTATACGCTTCAATGTGCCTAATAAAGCGAAAATACCAAAAAATTAGTATAAATCCAAACATTTATTCAAACAAAATTTTTTGTTTTGAAATTGATTACAAAACTATTTCGGAAAAAAAAGTTTTCGAGCAAGGGTGCGTCGCGCAGCCTTGCAATGATTGGCGATGGCACCGAAGTTTTTAAATAGAAAAATGAGAAAAAACAATTTAGTTATATTAATGCTTCAAACGAGTAATTTTTTATTTTATATAATATATGTGTATGTATGTAAATATGCGTGTGTATTATATAAATTGGTACAATATTTGCATCTGAGAAGGGGTTTGGCTGAGTGCGTCCTAGGAAAACTCCAGTGACCAACGGAAAGTAGAAAAAAACGGAGTCAAAAAAAACCGCATATTTTGCTGGGAGGAAATTTGACGAAAGTTATCAATGGTGGCTATCGTAGCCGAGTGTATGGCGTGTGCGCGCTTCCAGGCAAGTAACATGAAAAATTATAGAAAAATCTAAATATAAACTTGGAGCAAGCCTAATTACCAATCTCATCATTTTTATCGCTATCTTTTGCCTATTAACCTACAATAAAGTGCATGGGATCGAACCATTTGCATTTGCTTTTACTCACTGTTCAAGTTTGAACTCGCCTTGCTCAGTTTGAACTAAGTTAGATGTTTGATTGCGAGTTGGTGCTTATTTTCATATGCATAAAAACAACCTTTTGCTTTCTTTTGTGAGCTCTTGCTCAAATATTGTTGACCATGCCTTATAGTTGACTCGCGTATATTAAAAAGGAAACATGGCTGAATATTTCGTGCCACAAAGCAATACAAAATATTATCAAAAGCGTAAAACAAATTTAGAAAGTGAAAATAAAAAATTATACAGGTTTGTATCCTCAATTATTCACCTCTTTTTTATACAAATAATTATAAAATTATAAATACATAGGTTTGATGATAGTAGCATCTGTTGGCTGGCTTACTCGGAGAGGCGGAAGAAACGCGTGGTGGTGCCCTCACACACATTGACAAAATGCGACTGTATTTAAGATTTTGTGCAGATCCTGGGTTCCAAAATGGTGTAGCCTCAGTTATTGGAGTCCATCAATCAACTGTGTCGCGAACTATTGCGGAAGCAGCGAAAATTATATCCTCAGAGGCCATTTGCAATCGGAGTGATTGATTGCACTCGCATAAAAATAAAAAAAAAACACAAATCAAAGCGATGAGTATATTTGTAGAAAAGGTTTCCATTCTATAAATGTGCAGGCAACTTGTGATGGACAAGAAATTTTTACAAGCGTTGATATATCCTGGCCTGGATCAGTCCATGACTCACGTATCTTAAGAAATAGCGAGGTACGTAGAATAATGGAAAATGCAACGAACGATGCTTTACTTCTTGGGGATGAAGGCTATGCAATATGCCCTTGGCTAATGACACCATTCCGAAACCCAATAACTGAGTTAGAAAAAACATTCAACAAAGTATTTACAAGGGAACGTGTAATTATAGAACGGTGTTTTGGACAATTAAGCAAAGATTTTCTATACTACAATACAAAATTCGTGTGTCGACAGAATTAGCGCCCCACGTAATTTTTAAAAGATGATTATACAATCAATAATGATTACAACAACAATGATATATGGCAATTAGAAACTGACACCGAACAACACACATCAATAATTTCAGGAGCTGGAAGAAATAAAAGGAGGATGATCGCTAATTTATTATCAAATTAATTGTTTATAAAAATAATATATATGTATGTTATTAATTTTTTTTTTAAATGATTCACTTTTGTTTCTAAATAAAAATAATGTAAATATAATTCACTTTTTTAGGCATTAAATATTAATTAATTAATTAATAATAAAATATCAAAATTCATGAAACTGCATAGTTTTTTCCACAACTTCATCTTGCAAAATTTCAATTTTTAGAGTAAGTACTTTGTTTTGCTTTAACAAAACAAGCCTCTGCAGATCTTGAAAATTTAACTCCTTTGTTTCAGCAGTTTCATAACGCTTCAAAGCTTCTGTTGACTTTTTGTTAACCTTCAAAAAATAAACAAAATTTAGCAAAATTTATAACACGATAATAAAAAAAATACAGGTTGATCATCATTGTCAGTGCAACGTTGTTGTTTTGCTATAGATGTTGTTGTTTTTGATTTTGTTGTTGCTGATGTCTCTTCTAATGTTTCAAACGTACAGTTGTCATCATAGGTTCCAAGAGAGAGATGAACTGTAACAAATAAATGAAGAGCGAAATCAACTACAAATATTAATTCGATAACGGTACACTTACCTGGTAGTTTGTTTGTTGAGGGATTAGAATCAGCACAAAGCAATTCTGACAAATCAGTTTCGCATTGTTTTAAAATAATTTTTTATTGCCTGTTTTATTAATATTGATCTTATTTTTTATACGGCATTTCAAACTAGCTATTTTTTTAATATTTTTTTCGGTTAATTCGATTCCAAATTTTTGCTTAATTTGTTTTACACATGTTTCTATTGTTTGTTTTTTTTTATTTTAAGGGTTTGCAACTGACTTTTTTCGAGTAAGTATTTGTTTTCTTTTATTTTTTCAACTAAAAATTTGAAAATTCCATCATTTTCTATGTTATTATTTAATTCTAATTCTAATTCACTATCACTTGACATGTTTTCACTTTATCAAACGTTCACGTTTGATCCCCCTTTCCTCAAGTAATTGCAAACGGTTTGAACTCATTTTTATGCATACGAAACTGAGCAAAAGCTGTTGCTGTTTGCTTGAACTCAAATTTTGAGCAATTGCTCACCTGACTCAACTCAGCGCTTTTACTCGTTTTTATGCATGAGACCCAATGTGTACATTGTAAATGTTGTTAAAATTATGGTTAAATGATAATTTTCAATAATTTTACAAATCTTTTCCAAGCTATCACACAATACAACATTGCTTTTACAAATCTTCTCAAAACTACATCAAAATACAACAGTGTAGTTGACGTTTTTTTCATATTTCTCTTTCACAACTTCTTTCGTGAAAATAATTGTGCTTTTCAGTAACATAAGGTAAAATAAATTTAAATTTTGTTTAAATTTAAATCCTAAATTAGCATATTTCAACTTCCCCCCCCAATAGGTCTACTCAACCTAAGCGATTGGAATGGAATAATTTCCGGGTGTTGGGTGTGTCGACTACCGTCAGGTGGTCAGTAGCTTGTCTGCTCCATGGCCGTATTAATATAAATATAGAACAAAATATATATCAACAAGAGACAGAAAATCGAATTTGGAAATTAAAAACACATGCGCATAGATTGTATGTTACTTTTAGTTTTGCATTATGGGTCGAAAATAAAATTAGGTGTTCGTAAATATTGCAAATTGCTAAACGCTTTGCGTTCATGTGCTTTTCTACTGTATAACTTCCATCGCCGAAATAACAGCCCTTGGCGGGTGAAACCCAGGTCATTCCGGTACGTAGAATCCTTAGCGAAGGTGTTTGTCGAACATTGGTCAATTAGCGCGCGGACCAGGTGAAGCCGGGCATCGGACTCCACCATAATTTCGTTGAACCCGTTACGTGGATGGACAGAACATCGTCGAAGCTGTCTTCATCTTACCTTGTTTGGCTAGGCGTCGGTCTTTCGTCTTGCTGCTTCCGGTCGCTCTCGTACTCGAGGTGCAGACTTGTGGGTGTTTCTCCCCGCACAGATGGCAACGATCGTCGCTGCTGCAAATTTCCATACGATGAAATGGGGATAGGCAGTTTGAACAATAGCGGTGTATCAGGACCGCGCGCATGCTTCCACCGATTTCTCGCGATACTTTTGGCACAACCGAATGCCGTGCTTCACGCCGCTCCGCTGAAACGGGTCATTTTCCTGAAAGTATGAAAATAGAGTCGTCCGCTTGCATATCGGGTTGTTGTGTCTTCCACTTAGTCCTCTTCTGTAAATGATTCAAGTACTCGTTCTTTCACCGGTGACAGAATGAGTGAAGGAGCGCCTTTTCTGGATTCTCGTTGACCTCGATCTCAAGTGGTGCGAGCAGATGAGTTCCAATGAGGCGTGAGTGACTCCAGGCTCGAGGTATCGTTCGAAGCTAGACTTATAGGTCTGGAATTGAGGTGCGCTTCTATTCTGCAAAGCAATGTTGTAAATTCTTCGAAAGTGTATTTAAAGCCCGACGCGAGTGTGATTTAAAACTATTTACCCCAGCCTCTCATAAACAACGGATATGTGGAGTAGAAGGTGAAAGAAAGACACGTTTTGAATTCAGTTTTAAGCTCCAGACAAAGTTAGTTCCATTGTCGCAATGTATCCAATTATGTATGATCGATTTGATCATGACCTTGATCCGATGGAGCCAGTACTGGGCTCGTATAAGCCGCAACATTAACTAACTTTCTCCATGAAGCGAATCTTCATGAATGAATTGTACTAACAATCTGAAAAATTGACAACTGCATGGAAGAATGATTTTATGTCGTTCACTATAGTTTAAATCTTTTGACGCGCTTAGACGCCCTCGTACTCTAAGTACCCCACCAGAATCGATAAACGTATATAGTGCGAGGATTTCCCTTTTGGAGCTTATTTATATACTTGTCCTTAAATCCGAAAATTCATTGGTAATATATTGTTCTTGGCTAATTGCTATCACGCGCTGTGTCGTAGCACTGATTTCCTCTGAAGAAATCTAGATTGACGATGCAGTAAATTTACTCTTCTCAATGGGATGCGTGCTTTCGAGAAATCGCAATACATACGATACTACTCACAAAGCTCCCGGGAGTGAGGAGAATCTTTAGTGGATGTATACGATGACGAATCAACGTAATACCAGCTGACAGCTTAGCTTTTCGATAATTTTGGTCACCCTTCCAACCAGATGATCAGTGCAATCCACCCTAATGCCTACTAACGCTGCTCGTATCCTCGTAATCGAGAAAGTCTTCGCTTAGCAGGTGAGAAGACGGAACCTTCTAACTACGGTCCCCTATCGAAGTGGGAACCCCGCTGAACTGAATGCCGCGGTAACTTGAAATCATGTCCACCCCCTAAAACGTCATCGACGTACATTTGTATGTCGCTTCAGGCTTACTGAAGCGATCGGAAGTGATTCGCGAACGTCGTCCGCAAGTTCCAGAATTGTCCTTATTGCGAGATATGGAGCTCAATTCATCCCGAAAGTGACGGTATTTAATTGGAATTGAAATTTGCTCTGTTGAGGCTGAACAAGGATCTGACGATAAATCTTTTCAATATTGCTGCCAATGACGAATTTAAATAATCTCTATCAAAGTATAAGTATCGTCAGATCGCTTTGAATGATGGGTCCAGGAAGTAGCACATCATTGAGGCTGACTCCATTATCCGAAAGATAGGACGCATTAAACACCACCCGAACCTTCGTAGAAATGCTTTCGAGTTTGCTTACCGCATGGTGAGGTAGGTAGAAACAGACACTCGTCCGTACTACTGAATATATCACTATTTACGAGAATTCATTTATTCTCGTAGCGATCTGTTAGATTTTTTCACCTCGATATCACAAGGCGGAAGCCGAAAGCTGTGAGCTATTAGAATTAGGAACTAAAAAAAAGTACGTTATACGAACAACCGTAGAAATCAAAAGAAGTTTTGAAATCTAAAGAGAACTGGTTGTATCTATTATACGCTTCAATGTGCCTAATAAAGCGAAAATACCAAAAAATTAGTATAAATCCAAACATTTATTCAAACAAAATTTTTTGTTTTGAAATTGATTACAAAACTATTTCGGAAAAAAAAGTTTTCGAGCAAGGGTGCGTCGCGCAGCCTTGCAATGATTGGCGATGGCACCGAAGTTTTTAAATAGAAAAATGAGAAAAAACAATTTAGTTATATTAATGCTTCAAACGAGTAATTTTTTATTTTATATAATATATGTGTATGTATGTAAATATGCGTGTGTATTATATAAATTGGTACAATATTTGCATCTGAGAAGGGGTTTGGCTGAGTGCGTCCTAGGAAAACTCCAGTGACCAACGGAAAGTAGAAAAAAACGGAGTCAAAAAAAACCGCATATTTTGCTGGGAGGAAATTTGACGAAAGTTATCAATGGTGGCTACCGTAGCCGAGTGTATGGCGTGTGCGCGCTTCCGGGCAAGTAACATGAAAAATTATAGAAAAATCTAAATATAAACTTGGAGCAAGCCTAATTACCAATCTCATCATTTTTATCGCTATCTTTTGCCTATTAACCTACAATAAAGTGCATGGGATCGAACCATTTGCATTTGCTTTTACTCACTGTTCAAGTTTGAACTCGCCTTGCTCAGTTTGAACTAAGTTAGATGTTTGATTGCGAGTTGGTGCTTATTTTCATATGCATAAAAACAACCTTTTGCTTTCTTTTGTGAGCTCTTGCTCAAATATTGTTGACCATGCCTTATAGTTGACTCGCGTATATTAAAAAGGAAACATGGCTGAATATTTCGTGCCACAAAGCAATACAAAATATTATCAAAAGCGTAAAACAAATTTAGAAAGTGAAAATAAAAAATTATACAGGTTTGTATCCTCAATTATTCACCTCTTTTTTATACAAATAATTATAAAATTATAAATACATAGGTTTGATGATAGTAGCATCTGTTGGCTGGCTAACTACTTACTCGGAGAGGCGGAAGAAACGCGTGGTGGTGCCCTCACACACATTGACAAAATGCGACTGTATTTAAGATTTTGTGCAGATCCTGGGTTCCAAAATGGTGTAGCCTCAGTTATTGGAGTCCATCAATCAACTGTGTCGCGAACTATTGCGGAAGCAGCGAAAATTATATCCTCAGAGGCCATTTGCAATCGGAGTGATTGATTGCACTCGCATAAAAATAAAAAAAAAACACAAATCAAAGCGATGAGTATATTTGTAGAAAAGGTTTCCATTCTATAAATGTGCAGGCAACTTGTGATGGACAAGAAATTTTTACAAGCGTTGATATATCCTGGCCTGGATCAGTCCATGACTCACGTATCTTAAGAAATAGCGAGGTACGTAGAATAATGGAAAATGCAACGAACGATGCTTTACTTCTTGGGGATGAAGGCTATGCAATATGCCCTTGGCTAATGACACCATTCCGAAACCCAATAACTGAGTTAGAAAAAACATTCAACAAAGTATTTACAAGGGAACGTGTAATTATAGAACGGTGTTTTGGACAATTAAGCAAAGATTTTCTATACTACAATACAAAATTCGTGTGTCGACAGAATTAGCGCCCCACGTAATTTTTAAAAGATGATTATACAATCAATAATGATTACAACAACAATGATATATGGCAATTAGAAACTGACACCGAACAACACACAACAATAATTTCAGGAGCTGGAAGAAATAAAAGGAGGATGATCGCTAATTTATTATCAAATTAATTGTTTATAAAAATAATATATATGTATGTTATTAATTTTTTTTTTAAATGATTCACTTTTGTTTCTAAATAAAAATAATGTAAATATAATTCACTTTTTTAGGCATTAAATATTAATTAATTAATTAATAATAAAATATCAAAATTCATGAAACTGCATAGTTTTTTCCACAACTTCATCTTGCAAAACTTCAATTTTTAGAGTAAGTACTTTGTTTTGCTTTAACAAAACAAGCCTCTGCAGATCTTGAAAATTTAACTCCTTTGTTTCAGCAGTTTCATAACGCTTCAAAGCTTCTGTTGACTTTTTGTTAACCTTCAAAAAATAAACAAAATTTAGCAAAATTTATAACACGATAATAAAAAAAATACAGGTTGATCATCATTGTCAGTGCAACGTTGTTGTTTTGCTATAGATGTTGTTGTTTTTGATTTTGTTGTTGCTGATGTCTCTTCTAATGTTTCAAACGTACAGTTGTCATCATAGGTTCCAAGAGAGAGATGAACTGTAACAAATAAATGAAGAGCGAAATCAACTACAAATATTAATTCGATAACGGTACACTTACCTGGTAGTTTGTTTGTTGAGGGATTAGAATCAGCACAAAGCAATTCTGACAAATCAGTTTCGCATTGTTTTAAAATAATTTTTTATTGCCTGTTTTATTAATATTGATCTTATTTTTTATACGGCATTTCAAACTAGCTATTTTTTAAATATTTTTTTCGGTTAATTCGATTCCAAATTTTTGCTTAATTTGTTTTACACATGTTTCTATTGTTTGTTTTTTTTTTATTTTAAGGGTTTGCAACTGACTTTTTTCGAGTAAGTATTTGTTTTCTTTTATTTTTTCAACTAAAAATTTGAAAATTCCATCATTTTCTATGTTATTATTTAATTCTAATTCTAATTCACTATCACTTGACATGTTTTCACTTTATCAAACGTTCACGTTTGATCCCCCTTTCCTCAAGTAATTGCAAACGGTTTGAACTCATTTTTATGCATACGAAACTGAGCAAAAGCTGTTGCTGTTTGCTTGAACTCAAATTTTGAGCAATTGCTCACCTGACTCAACTCAGCGCTTTTACTCGTTTTTATGCATGAGACCCAATGTGTACATTGTAAATGTTGTTAAAATTATGGTTAAATGATAATTTTCAATAATTTTACAAATCTTTTCCAAGCTATCACACAATACAACATTGCTTTTACAAATCTTCTCAAAACTACATCAAAATACATCAGTGTAGTTGACGTTTTTTTCATATTTCTCTTTCACAACTTCTTTCGTGAAAATAATTGTGCTTTTCAGTAACATAAGGTAAAATAAATTTAAATTTTGTTTAAATTTAAATCCTAAATTAGCATATTTCAACTTCCCCCCCCAATAGGTCTACTCAACCTAAGCGATTGGAATGGAATAATTTCCGGGTGTTGGGTGTGTCGACTACCGTCAGGTGGTCAGTAGCTTGTCTGCTCCATGGCCGTATTAATATAAATATAGAACAAAATATATATCAACAAGAGACAGAAAATCGAATTTGGAAATTAAAAACACATGCGCATAGATTGTATGTTACTTTTAGTTTTGCATTATGGGTCGAAAATAAAATTAGGTGTTCGTAAATATTGCAAATTGCTAAACGCTTTGCGTTCATGTGCTTTTTTACTGTATAACTTCCATCGCCGAAATAACAGCCCTTGGCGGGTGAAACCCAGGTCATTCCGGTACGTAGAATCCTTAGCGAAGGTGTTTGTCGAACATTGGTCAATTAGCGCGCGGACCAGGTGAAGCCGGGCATCGGACTCCACCATAATTTCGTTGAACCCGTTACGTGGATGGACAGAACATCGTCGAAGCTGTCTTCATCTTACCTTGTTTGGCTAGGCGTCGGTCTTTCGTCTTGCTGCTTCCGGTCGCTCTCGTACTCGAGGTGCAGACTTGTGGGTGTTTCTCCCCGCACAGATGGCAACGATCGTCGCTGCTGCAAATTTCCATACGATGAAATGGGGATAGGCAGTTTGAACAATAGCGGTGTATCAGGACCGCGCGCATGTTTCCACCGATTTCTCGCGATACTTTTGGCACAACCGAATGCCGTGCTTCACGCCGCTCCGGTGAAACGGGTCATTTTCCTGAAAGTATGAAAATAGAGTCGTCCGCTTGCATATCGGGTTGTTGTGTCTTCCACTTAGTCCTCTTCTGTAAATGATTCAAGTACTCGTTCTTTCACCGGTGACAGAATGAGTGAAGGAGCGCCTTTTCTGGATTCTCGTTGACCTCGATCTCAGGTGGTGCGAGCAGATGAGTTCCAATGAGGCGTGAGTGACTCCAGGCTCGAGGTATCGTTCGAAGCTAGACTTATAGGTCTGGAATTGAGGTGCGCTTCTATTCTGCAAAGCAATGTTGTAAATTCTTCGAAAGTGTATTTAAAGCCCGACGCGAGTGTGATTTAAAACTATTTACCCCAGCCTCTCATAAACAACGGATATGTGGAGTAGAAGGTGAAAGAAAGACACGTTTTGAATTCAGTTTTAAGCTCCAGACAAAGTTAGTTCCGTTGTCGCAATGTATCCAATTATGTATGATCGATTTGATCATGACCTTGATCCGATGGAACCAGTACTGGGCTCGTATAAGCCGCAACATTAACTAACTTTCTCCATGAAGCGAATCTTCATGAATGAATTGTACTAACAATCTGAAAAATTGACAACTGCATGGAAGAATGATTTTATGTCGTTCACTATAGTTTAAATCTTTTGACGCGCTTAGACGCCCTCATACTCTAAGTACCCCACCAGAATCGATAAACGTATATAGTGCGAGGATTTCCCTTTTGGAGCTTATTTATATACTTGTCCTTAAATCCGAAAATTCATTGGTAATATATTGTTCTTGGCTAATTGCTATCACGCGCTGTGTCGTAGCACTGATTTCCTCTGAAGAAATCTAGATAGACGATGCAGTAAATTTACTCTTCTCAATGGGATGCGTGCTTTCGAGAAATCGCAATACATACGATACTACTCACAAAGCTCCCGGGAGTGAGGAGAATCTTTAGTGGATGTATACGATGACGAATCAACGTAATACCAGCTGACAGCTTAGCTTTTCGATAATTTTGGTCACCCTTCCAACCAGATGATCAGTGCAATCCACCCTAATGCCTACTAACGCTGCTCGTATCCTCGTAATCGAGGAAGTCTTCGCTTAGCAGGTGAGAAGACGGAACCTTCTAACTACGGTCCCCTATCGAAGTGGGAACCCCGCTGAACTGAATGCCGCGGTAACTTGAAATCATGTCCACCCCCTAAAACGTCATCGACGTACATTTGTATGTCGCTTCAGGTTTACTGAAGCGATCGGAAGTGATTCGCGAACGTCGTCCGCAAGTTCCAGAATTGTCCTTATTGCGAGATATGGAGCTCAATTCATCCCGAAAGTGACGGTATTTAATTGGAATTGAAATTTGCTCTGTTGAGGCTGAACAAGGATCTGACGATAAATCTTTTCAATATTGCTGCCAATGACGAATTTAAATAATCTCTATCAAAGTATAAGTATCGTCAGATCGCTTTGAATGATGGGTCCAGGAAGTAGCACATCATTGAGGCTGACTCCATTATCCGAAAGATAGGACGCATTAAACACCACCCGAACCTTCGTAGAAATGCTTTCGAGTTTGCTTACCGCATGGTGAGGTAGGTAGAAACAGACACTCGTCCGTACTACTGAATATATAACTATTTACGAGAATTCATTTATTCACGTAGCGATCTGTTAGATTTTTTCACCTCGATATCACAAGGCGGAAGCCGAAAGCTGTGAGCTATTAGAATTAGGAACTAAAAAAAAGTACGTTATACGAACAACCGTAGAAATCAAAAGAAGTTTTGAAATCTAAAGAGAACTGGTTGTATCTATTATACGCTTCAATGTGCCTAATAAAGCGAAAATACCAAAAAATTAGTATAAATCCAAACATTTATTCAAACAAAATTTTTTGTTTAGAAATTGATTACAAAACTATTTCGGAAAAAAAAGTTTTCGAGCAAGGGTGCGTCGCGCAGCCTTGCAATGATTGGCGATGGCACCGAAGTTTTTAAATAGAAAAATGAGAAAAAACAATTTAGTTATATTAATGCTTCAAACGAGTAATTTTTTATTTTATATAATATATGTGTATGTATGTAAATATGCGTGTGTATTATATAAATTGGTACAATATTTGCATCTGAGAAGGGGTTTGGCTGAGTGCGTCCTAGGAAAACTCCAGTGACCAACGGAAAAGAGAAAAAAACGGAGTCAAAAAAAACCGCATATTTTGCTGGGAGTATGGCGTGTGCGCGCTTCATTCGGTGGGTCCCGGGTTCAAACCCTGGCCGGGCAAGTAACATGAAAAATTATAGAAAAATCTAAATATAAACTTGGAGCAAGCCTAATTACCAATCTCATCATTTTTATCGCTATCTTTTGCCTATTAACCTACAATAAAGTGCATGGGATCGAACCATTTGCATTTGCTTTTACTCACTGTTCAAGTTTGAACTCGCCTTGCTCAGTTTGAACTAAGTTAGATGTTTGATTGCGAGTTGGTGCTTATTTTCATATGCATAAAAACAACCTTTTGCTTTCTTTTGTGAGCTCTTGCTCAAATATTGTTGACCATGCCTTATAGTTGACTCGCGTATATTAAAAAGGAAACATGGCTGAATATTTCGTGCCACAAAGCAATACAAAATATTATCAAAAGCGTAAAACAAATTTAGAAAGTGAAAATAAAAAATTATACAGGTTTGTATCCTCAATTATTCACCTCTTTTTTATACAAATAATTATAAGATAATAAATACATAGGTTTGATGATAGTAGCATCTGTTGGCTGGTTAACTACTTACTCGGAGAGGCGGAAGAAACGCGTGGTGGTGCCCTCACACACATTGACAAAATGCGACTGTATTTAAGATTTTGTGCAGATCCTGGGTTCCAAAATGGTGTAGCCTCAGTTATTGGAGTCCATCAATCAACTGTGTCGCGAACTATTGCGGAAGCAGCGAAAATTATATCCTCAGAGGCCATTTGCAATCGGAGTGATTGATTGCACTCGCATAAAAATAAAAAAAAAAAAACACAAATCAAAGCGATGAGCATATTTGTAGAAAAGGTTTCCATTCTATAAATGTGCAGGCAACTTGTGATGGACAAGAAATTTTTACAAGCGTTGATATATCCTGGCCTGGATCAGTCCATGACTCACGTATCTTAAGAAATAGCGAGGTACGTAGAATAATGGAAAATGCAACGAACGATGCTTTACTTCTTGGGGATGAAGGCTATGCAATATGCCCTTGGCTAATGACACCATTCCGAAACCCAATAACTGAGTTAGAAAAAACATTCAACAAAGTATTTACAAGGGAACGTGTAATTATAGAACGGTGTTTTGGACAATTAAGCAAAGATTTTCTATACTACAATACAAAATTCGTGTGTCGACAGAATTAGCGCCCCACGTAATAGCCAGTTGTTTCATTTTGCATAACATAACTAAATTTTTAAAAGATGATTATACAATCAATAATGATTACAACAACAATGATATATGGCAATTAGAAAATGACACTGAACAACACACAACAATAATTTCAGGAGCTGGAAGAAATAAAAGGAGGATGATCGCTAATTTATTATCAAATTAATTGTTTATAAAAATAATATATATGTATGTTATTAATTTTTTTTTTAAATGATTCACTTTTGTTTCTAAATAAAAATAATGTAAATATAATTCACTTTTTTAGGCATTAAATATTAATTAATTAATTAATAATAAAATATCAAAATTCATGAAACTGCATAGTTTTTTCCACAACTTCATCTTGCAAAACTTCAATTTTTAGAGTAAGTACTTTGTTTTGCTTTAACAAAACAAGCCTCTGCAGATCTTGAAAATTTAACTCCTTTGTTTCAGCAGTTTCATAACGCTTCAAAGCTTCTGTTGACTTTTTGTTAACCTTCAAAAAATAAACAAAATTTAGCAAAATTTATAACACGATAATAAAAAAATACAGGTTGATCATCATTATCAGTGCAACGTTGTTGTTTTGCTATAGATGTTGTTGTTTTTGATGTTGTTGTTGCTGATGTCTCTTCTAATGTTTCAAACGTACAGTTGTCATCATAGGTTCCAAGAGAGAGATGAACTGTAACAAATAAATGAAGAGCGAAATCAACTACAAATATTAATTCGATAACGGTACACTTACCTGGTAGTTTGTTTGTTGAGGGATTAGAATCAGCACAAAGCAATTCTGACAAATCAGTTTCGCATTGTTTTAAAATAATTTTTTATTGCCTGTTTTATTAATATTGATCTTATTTTTTATACGGCATTTCAAACAAGCTATTTTTTTAATATTTTTTTCGGTTAATTCGATTCCAAATTTTTGCTTAATTTGTTTTACACATGTTTCTATTGTTTTTTTTTTTTTTATTTTAAGGGTTTGCAACTGACTTTTTTCGAGTAAGTATTTGTTTTCTTTTATTTTTTCAACTAAAAATTTGAAAATTCCACCATTTTCTATGTTATTATTTAATTCTAACTCTAATTCACTATCACTTGACATGTTTTCACTTTATCAAACGTTCACGTTTGATCCCCCTTTCCTCAAGTAATTGCAAACGGTTTGAACTCATATTTATGCATATGAAACTGAGCAAAAGCTGTTGCTGTTTGCTTGAACTCAAATTTTGAGCAATTGCTCACCTGACTCAACTCAGCGCTTTTACTCGTTTTTATGCATGAGACCCAATGTGTACATTGTAAATGTTGTTAAAATTATGGTTAAATGATAATTTTCAATAATTTTACAAATCTTTTCCAAGCTATCACACAATACAACATTGCTTTTACAAATCTTCTCAAAACTACATCAAAATACAACAGTGTAGTTGACGTTTTTTTCATATTTCTCTTTCACAACTTCTTTCGTGAAAATAATTGTGCTTTTCAGTAACATAAGGTAAAATAAATTTAAATTTTGTTTAAATTTAAATCCTAAATTAGCATATTTCAACCCCCCCCCAATAGGTCTACTCAACCTAAGCGATTGGAATGGAATAATTTCCGGGTGTTGGGTGTGTCGACTACCGTCAGGTGGTCAGTAGCTTGTCTGCTCCATGGCCGTATTAATATAAATACATATAGAACAAAATATATATCAACAAGAGACAGAAAATCGAATTTGGAAATTAAAAACACATGCGCATAGATTGTATGTTACTTTTAGTTTTACATTATGGGTCGAAAATAAAATTAGGTGTTCGTAAATCTTGCAAATTGCTAAAGGCTTTGCGTACATGTGCTTTTTTACTGTATAACTTCCATCGCCGAAATAACAGCCCTTGGCGGGTGAAACCCAGGTCATTCCGGTACGTAGAATCCTTAGCGAAGGTGTTTGTCGAACATTGGTCAATTAGCGCGCGGACCAGGTGAAGCCGGGCATCGGACTCCACCATAATTTCGTTGAACCCGTTGCGTGGATGGACAGCACATCGTCGAAGCTGTCTTCATCTTACCTTGTTTGGCTAGGCGTCGGTCTTTCGTCTTGCTGCTTCCGGTCGCTCTCGTACTCGAGGTGCAGACTTGTGGGTGTTTCTCCCGGCACAGATGGCAACGATATTCGCTGCTGCAAATTTCCATACGATGAAATGGGGATAGGCAGTTTGAACAATAGCGGTGTATCAGGACCGCGCGCATGTTTCCACCGATTTCTCGCGATACTTTTGGCACAACCGAATGCCGTGCTTCACGCCGCTCCGGTGAAACGGGTCATCTTCCTGAAAGTATGAAAATATAGTCGTCCGCTTGCATATCGGGTTGTTGTGTCTTCCACTTAGTCCTCTTCTGTAAATGATTCAAGTACTCGTTCTTTCACCGGTGACAGAATGAGTGAAGGAGCGCCGTTTCTGGATTCTCGTTGACCTCGATCTCAAGTGGTGCGAGCAGATGAGTTCCAATGAGGCGTGAGTGACTCCAGACTCGAGGTATCGTTCGAAGCTAGACTTATAGGTCTGGAATTGAGGTGCGCTTCTATTCTGCAAAGCAATGTTGTAAATTCTTCGAAAGTGTATTTAAAGCCCGACGCGAGTGTGATTTAAAACTATTTACCCCAGCCTCTCATAAACAACGGATATGTGGAGTAGAAGGTGAAAGAAAGACGCGTTTTGAATTCAGTTTTAAGCTCCAGACAAAGTTAGTTCCGTTGTCGCAATGTATCCAATTATGTATGATCGATTTGATCATGACCTTGATCCGATGGAGCCAGTACTGGGCTCGTATAAGCCGCAACATTAACTAACTTTCTCCATGAAGCGAATCTTCATGAATGAATTGTACTAACAATCTGAAAAATTGACAATTGCATGGAAGAATGATTTTATGTCGTTCACTATAGTTTAAATCTTTTGACGCGCTTAGACGCCCTCGTACTCTAAGAACCCCACCAGAATCGATAAACGTATATAGTGCGAGGATTTCCCTTTTGGAGCTTATTTATATACTTGTCCTTAAATCCGAAAATTCATTGGTAATATATTGTTCTTGGCTAATTGCTATCACGCGCTGTGTCGTAGCACTGATTTCCTCTGAAGAAATCTAGATAGACGATGCAGTAAATTTACTCTTCTCAATGGGATGCGTGCTTTCGAGAAATCGCAATACATGTGATACTACTCACAAAGCTCCCGGGAGTGAGGAGAATCTTTAGAGGATGTATTCGATGACGAATCAACGTAATACCAGCTGACAGCTTAGCTTTTCGATAATTTTGGTCACCCTTCCAACCAGATGATCAGTGCAATCCACCCTAATGCCTACTAACGCTGCTCGTATCCTCGTAATCGAGGAAGTCTTCGCTTAGCAGGTGAGAAGACGGAACCTTCTTACTACGGTCCCCTATCGAAGTGGGAACCCCGCTGAACTGAATGCCGCGGTAACTTGAAATCATGTCCACCCCCTAAAACGTCATCGACGTGCATTTGTATGTCGCTTCAGGTTTATTGAAGCGATCGGAAGTGATTTGCGAACGTCGTCCGCAAGTTCCAGAATTGTACTTATTGCGAGATATGGAGCTCAATTCATCCCGAAAGTGACGGTATTTAATTGGAATTGAAATTTGCTCTGTTGAGGCTGAACTAGGATCTGACGATAAATCTTTTCAATATTGCTGCCAAAGACGAATTTGAATAATCTCCATCAAAGTATAAGTATCGTCAGATCGCTTTGAATGATGGGTCCAGGAAGTAGCACATCATTGAGGCTGACTCCATTATCCGAAAGATAGGACGCATTAAACACCACCCGAACCTTCGTAGAAATGCTTTCGAGTTTGCTTACCGCATGGTGAGGTAGGTAGAAACAGACACTCGTCCGTACTACTGAATATATCAGTCATGGCCCAGTTGCTGATATTCTTTCAGCACCCTAGTATATTCCTATATGAACTACATCGATGAACTGGGTCAAAATACAGCAGTGAATGATGCCTAGAGTGGCAAAGTGAGCAATTAAATGCATTGGTGTAATTTGCTGCGCCATGTCCGGAAGACTAGCAGTTCCAACAAAGTTGATTCCTTCGTACATAATGGCTTCTTTCGGAAGGTAACATATTTACGAATTGCACACTCACTTTAAAAGTCTTAAATTTTCGATGCGAATTGCCGAAACTTGATTTAGAGGGTTGGGGCTTTTGTGGATGTGAAACGCTAGACTCTCCAATTTCGAATACAGTTTCCAGAGTCTGAAACCGACTTATCAGAAATCTGTGGATATCCTCCCGTTTGGTGGAGCAAAGGCATGCCCTAATCGCATCTCAATTCGTAATGCCAATTTTATGAATCTTGGGTGCGACTATACAATTATTAATATCGCGCTGAATATTTTTAATTGCACTTCGAAATTCAGGTCTTACCGCGGATATGTTGAAGAGAATCTTCAATTTACTATTTACGAGAATTCATTTATTCTCGTAGCGATCTGTTAGATTTTTTCACCTCGATATCACAAGGCGGAAGCCGAAAGCTGTGAGCTATTAGAATTAGGAACTAAAAAAAAGTACGTTATACGAACAACCGTAGAAATCAAAAGAAGTTTTGAAATCTAAAGAGAACTGGTTGTATCTATTATACGCTTCAATGTGCCTAATAAAGCGAAAATACCAAAAAATTAGTATAAATCCAAACATTTATTCAAACAAAATTTTTTGTTTAGAAATTGATTACAAAACTATTTCGGAAAAAAAAGTTTTCGAGAAAGGGTGCGTCGCGCAGCCTTGCAATGATTGGCGATGGCACCGAAGTTTTTATATAGAAAAATGAGAAAAAACAATTTAGTTATATTAATGCTTCAAACGAGTAATTTTTTATTTTATATAATATATGTATATGTATGTAAATATGCGTGTGTATTATATAAATTGGTACAATATTTGCATCTGAGAAGGGGTTTGGCTGAGTGCGTCCTAGGAAAACTCCAGTGACCAACGGAAAGTAGAAAAAAACGGAGTCAAAAAAAACCGCATATTTTGCTGGGAGGAAATTTGACGAAAGTTATCAATGGTGGCTTTTACTCACTATTCAAGTTTGAACTCGCCTTGCTCAGTTTGAACTAAGTTAGATGTTTGATTGCGAGTTGGTGCTTATTTTCATATGCATAAAAACAACCTTTTGCTTTCTTTTGTGAGCTCTTGCTCAAATATTGTTGACCATGCCTTATAGTTGACTCGCGTATATTAAAAAGGAAACATGGCTGAATATTTCGTGCCACAAAGCAATACAAAATATTATCAAAAGCGTAAAACAAATTTAGAAAGTGAAAATAAAAAATTATACAGGTTTGTATCCTCAATTATTCACCTCTTTTTTATACAAATAATTATAAAATTATAAATACATAGGTTTGATGATAGTAGCATCTGTTGGCTGGCTAACTACTTACTCGGAGAGGCGGAAGAAACGCGTGGTGGTGCCCTCACACACATTGACAAAATGCGACTGTATTTAAGATTTTGTGCAGATCCTGGGTTCCAAAATGGTGTAGCCTCAGTTATTGGAGTCCATCAATCAACTGTGTCGCGAACTATTGCGGAAGTAGCGAAAATTATATCCTCAAAGGCCATTTGCAATTGGAGTGATTGATTGCACTCGCATAAAAATAAAAAAAAAAACACAAAGCAAAGCGATGAGTATATTTGTAGAAAAGGTTTCCATTCTATAAATGTGCAGGCAACTTGTGATGGACAAGAAATTTTTACAAGCGTTGATATATCCTGGCCTGGATCAGTCCATGACTCACGTATCTTAAGAAATAGCGAGGTACGTAGAATAATGGAAAATGCAACGAACGATGCTTTACTTCTTGGGGATGAAGGCTATGCAATATGCCCTTGGCTAATGACACCATTCCGAAACCCAATAACTGAGTTAGAAAAAACATTCAACAAAGTATTTACAAGGGAACGTGTAATTATAGAACGGTGTTTTGGACAATTAAGCAAAGATTTTCTATACTACAATACAAAATTCGTGTGTCGACAGAATTAGCGCCCCACGTAATAGCCAGTTGTTTCATTTTGCATAACATAACTAAATTTTTAAAAGATGATTATACAATCAATAATGATTACAACAACAATGATATATGGCAATTAGAAAATGACACCGAACAACACACAACAATAATTTCAGGAGCTGGAAGAAATAAAAGGAGGATGATCGCTAATTTATTATCAAATTAATTGTTTATAAAAATAATATATATGTATGTTATTAATTTTTTTTTTAAATGATTCACTTTTGTTTCTAACTAAAAATAATGTAAATATAATTCACTTTTTTAGGCATTAAATATTAATTAATTAATTAATAATAAAATATCAAAATTCATGAAACTGCATAGTTTTTTCCACAACTTTATCTTGCAAAACTTCAATTTATAGAGTAAGTACTTTGTTTTGCTTTAACAAAACAAGCCTCTGCAGATCTTGAAAATTTAACTCCTTTGTTTCAGCAGTTTCATAACGCTTCAAAGCTTCTGTTGACTTTTTGTTAACCTTCAAAAAATAAACAAAATTTAGCAAAATTTATAACACGATAATAAAAAAATACAGGTTGATCGTCATTATCAGTGCAACGTTGTTGTTTTGCTATAGATGTTGTTGTTTTTGATGTTGTTGTTGTTGATGTCTCTTCTAATGTTTCAAACGTACAGTTGTCATCATAGGTTCCAAGAGAGAGATGAACTGTAACAAATAAATGAAGAGCGAAATCAACTACAAATATTAATTCGATAACGGTACACTTACCTGGTAGTTTGTTTGTTGAGGGATTAGAATCAGCACAAAGCAATTCTGACAAATCAGTTTCGCATTGTTTTAAAATAATTTTTTATTGCCTGTTTTATTAATATTGATCTTATTTTTTATACGGCATTTCAAACAAGCTATTTTTTTAATATTTTTTTCGGTTAATTCGATTCCAAATTTTTGATAATTTTTTTTACATATGTTTCTATTGTTTGTTTTTTTTTTTTATTTTAAGGGTTTGCAACTGACTTTTTTCGAGTAAGTATTTGTTTTCTTTTATTTTTTCAACTAAAAATTTGAAAATTCCACCATTTTCTATGTTATTATTTAATTCTAATTCTAATTCACTATCTCTTGACATGTTTTCACTTTATCAAACGTTCACGTTTGATCCCCCTTTCCTCAAGTAATTGCAAACGGTTTGAACTCATTTTTATGCATATGAAACTGAGCAAAAGCTGTTGCTGTTTGCTTGAACTCAAATTTTGAGCAATTGCTCACCTGACTCAACTCAGCGCTTTTACTCGTTTTTATGCATGAGACCCAATATGTACATTGTAAATGTTGTTAAAATTATGGTTAAATGATAATTTTCAATAATTTTACAAATCTTTTCCAAGCTATCACACAATACAACATTGCTTTTACAAATCTTCTCAAAACTACATCAAAATACAACAGTGTAGTTGACGTTTTTTTCATATTTCTCTTTCACAACTTCTTTCGTGAAAATAATTGTGCTTTTCAGTAACATAAGGTAAAATAAATTTAAATTTTGTTTAAATTTAAATCCTAAATTAGCATATTTCAACCCCCCCCAATAGGTCTACTCAACCTAAGCGATTGGAATGGAATAATTTCCGGGTGTTGGGTGTGTCGACTACCGTCAGGTGGTCAGTAGCTTGTCTGCTCCATGGCCGTATTAATATAAATATAGAACAAAATATATATCAACAAGAGACAGAAAATCGAATTTGGAAATTAAAAACACATGCGCATAGATTGTATGTTACTTTTAGTTTCGCATTATGGGTCGAAAATAAAATTAGGTGTTCGTAAATCTTGCAAATTGCTAAACGCTTTGCGTTCATGTGCTTTTTTACTGTATAACTTCCATCGCCGAAATAACAGCCCTTGGCGGGTGAAACCCAGGTCATTCCGGTACGTAGAATCCTTAGCGAAGGTGTTTGTCGAACATTGGTCAATTAGCGCGCGGACCAGGTGAAGCCGGACATCGGACTCCACCATAATTTCGTTGAACCCGTTACGTGGATGGACAGCACATCGTCGAAGCTGTCTTCATCTTACCTTGTTTGGCTAGGCGTAGGTCTTTCGTCTTGCTGCTTCCGGTCGCTCTCGTACTCGAGGTGCAGACTTGTGGGTGTTTCTCCCGGCACAGATGGCAACGATATTCGCTGCTGCAAATTTCCATACGATGAAATGGGGATAGGCAGTTTGAACAATAGCGGTGTATCAGGACCGCGCGCATGTTTCCACCGATTTCTCGCGATACTTTTGGCACAACCGAATGCCGTGCTTCACGCCGCTCCGGTGAAACGGGTCATCTTCCTGAAAGTATGAAAATAGAGTCGTCCGCTTGCATATCGGGTTGTTGTGTCTTCCACTTAGTCCTCTTCTGTAAATGATTCAAGTACTCGTTCTTTCACCGGTGACAGAATGAGTGAAGGAGCGCCTTTTCTGGATTCTCGTTGACCTCGATCTCAAGTGGTGCGAGCAGATGAGTTCCAATGAGGCGTGAGTGACTCCAGACTCGAGGTATCGTCGAAGCTAGACTTATAGGTCTGGAATTGAGGTGCGCTTCTATTCTGCAAAGCAATGTTGTAAATTCTTCGAAAGTGTATTTAAAGCCCGACGCGAGTGTGATTTAAAACTATTTACCCCAGCCTCTCATAAACAACGGATATGTGGAGTAGAAGGTGAAAGAAAGACGCGTTTTGAATACAGTTTTAAGCTCCAGACAAAGTTAGTTCCGTTGTCGCAATGTATCCAATTATGTATGATCGATTTGATCATGACCTTGATCCGATGGAGCCAGTACTGGGCTCGTATAAGCCGCAACATTAACTAACTTTCTCCATGAAGCGAATCTTCATGAATGAATTGTACTAACAATCTGAAAAATTGACAATTGCATGGAAGAATGATTTTATGTCGTTCACTATAGTTTAAATCTTTTGACGCGCTTAGACGCCCTCGTACTCTAAGTACCCCACCAGAATCGATAAACGTATATAGTGCGAGGATTTCCCTTTTGGAGCTTATTTATATACTTGTCCTTAAATCCGAAAATTCATTGGTAATATATTGTTCTTGGCTAATTGCTATCACGCGCTGTGTCGTAGCACTGATTTCCTCTGAAGAAATCTAGATAGACGATGCAGTAAATTTACTCTTCTCAATGGGATGCGTGCGTTCGAGAAATCGCAATACATACGATACTACTAACAAAGCTCCCGGGAGGGAGGAAAATCTTTAGAGGATGTATTCGATGACGAATCAACGTAATACCAGGTGACAGCTTAGCTTTTCGATAATTTTGGTCACCCTTCCAACCAGATGATCAGTGCAATCCACCCTAATGCCTACTAACGCTGCTCGTATCCTCGTAATCGAGGAAGTCTTCGCTTAGCAGGTGAGAAGACGGAACCTTCTTACTACGGTCCCCAATCGAAGTGGGAACCCCGCTGAACTGAATGCCGCGGTAACTTGAAATCATGTCCACCCCCTAAAACGTCATCGACGTGCATTTGTATGTCGCTTCAGGTTTACTGAAGCGATCGGAAGTGATTCGCGAACGTCGTCCGCAAGTTCCAGAATTGTCCTTATTGCGAGATATGGAGCTCAATTCATCCCGAAAGTGACGGTATTTAATTGGAATTGAAATTTGCTCTGTTGAGGCTGAACTAGGATCTGACGATAAATCTTTTCAATATTGCTGCCAAAGACGAATTTGAATAATCTCCATCAAAGTATAAGTATCGTCAGATCGCTTTGAATGATGGGTCCAGGAAGTAGCACATCATTGAGGCTGACTCCATTATCCGAAAGATAGGACGCATTAAACACCACCCGAACCTTCGTAGAAATGCTTTCGAGTTTGCTTACCGCATGGTGAGGTAGGTAGAAACAGACACTCGTCCGTACTACTGAATATATCAGTCATGGCCCAGTTGCTGATATTCTTTCAGCACCCTAGTATATTCCTATATGAACTACTTCGATGAACTGGGTCAAAATACAGCAGTGAATGATGCCTAGAGTGGCAAAGTGAGCAATTAAATGCATTGGTGTAATTTGCTACGCCATGTCCGGAAGACTAGCAGTTCCAACAAAGTTGATTCCTTCGTACATAATGGCTTCTTTCGGAAGGTAACATATTTACGAATTGCACACTCACTTTAAAAGTCTTAAATTTTCGATGCGAATTGCCGAAACTTGATTTAGAGGGTTGGGGCTTTTGTGGATGTGAAACGCTAGACTCTCCAATTTCGAATACAGTTTCCAGAGTCTGAAATCGACTTATCAGAAATATGTGGATATCCTCCCGTTTGGTGGAGCAAAGGCATGTCCTAATCGCATCTCAATTCGTAATGCCAATTTTATGAATCTTGGGTGCGACTATACAATTATTAATATCGCGCTGAATATTTTTAATTGCACTTCCAGATTCAGGTCTTACCGCGGATATGTTGAAGAGAATCTTCAATTTACTATTTACGAGAATTCATTTATTCTCGTAGCGATCTGTTAGATTTTTTCACCTCGATATCACAAGGCGGAAGCCGAAAGCTGTGAGCTATTAGAATAAGGAACTAAAAAAAAGTACGTTATACGAACAACCGTAGAAATCAAAAGAAGTTTTGAAATCTAAAGAGAACTGGTTGTATCTATTATACGCTTCAATGTGCCTAATAAGGCGAAAATACCAAAAAATTAGTATAAATCCAAACATTTATTCAAACAAAATTTTTTGTTTAGAAATTGATTACAAAACTATTTCGGAGAAAAAAGTTTGCGATGGCACCGAAGTTTTTAAATAGAAAAATGAGAAAAAACAATTTAGTTATATTAATGCTTCAAACGAGTAATTTTTTATTTTATATAATATATGTATATGTATGTAAATATGCGTGTGTATTATATAAATTGGTACAATATTTGTATCTGAGAAGGGGTTTGGCTGAGTGCGTCCTAGGAAAACTCCGGTGACCAACGGAAAGTAGAAAAAAACGGCGTCAAAAAAAACCGCATATTTTGCTGGGAGGAAATTTGACGAAAGTTATCAATGGTGGCTACCGTAGCCGAGTGTATGGCGTGTGCGCGCTTCATTCGGTGGGTTCCGGATTCAAATCCTGGCCGGGCAAGTAACATGAAAAATTATAGAAAAATCTTTTCTAACAGCGGTCGGCCCTCGGGAGGCAATGGCAAACCTCGAGTGTATTTCTGCCTTAAAAAAAAAAAACAAAAAAAATGTTCACAAAAAAAAACATTCGCCGTTCGGAGTCGGCGTAAAACTGTAGGTCCCTCAATTCGTGTTACAACATCAAGACGCACGCCATAAATTGTATGAGAAGTTCGGTACAAAATCGTTTAAGCGGTTATAGCGCCAATTAAGTAAGTAAGCATCAACGGCACTTTTCATTGTTAATTTGCAACTTAACGGTATAGACGGTATACCATTTAGGATGGACTTATAAACACCTAAACACCTTGCGGCACGCAAAAAAAAAACGTCAAAGCGGTCGCTAATCAGCAGTCACGCTCAATTTTATAGATTGTTATATACATACAGTATCTCACAGCCAAAGTGATGCAACCGTATAAGAAATACTAAAGCAAGTATTACCTGAAAACTAAATACTTACATCTTCCAAAAAATATAAATACCACTTAACAGCGGCAGATACATATAAGTTAAAATACAACAGTATAAAAACAAAAATTTGCAATCGCAGCGTACAATAACGGCAGAATATTTTGCGCTGCGACATAATCGAAATATTATATTTAACGCAGACATAACAACGGAAGCGCTTGCCAGCAACAAGCAACAGTACCAGCCCAAAATCGTGGGAATCGCCAGGTCAGCAATTAAGAGTCACACGGCAGTCCACGTGAGGTGTTGGTAGTAAGGGAGTTAGGCATTCAGGTGCAGTCACCGCCATATTTAGTCATAGTAACTCGCTCGGCATTAACGGCTGCTATGGCATAGCAAGGAAAATAAAAGATTATTATAATAAATTAATCTTGTTTGATTTACTTATACACATTTAACTTATGCTTTAAAAAATTCAGATTGTATAGTTATTTTATTTAATTAACAACAAAAGCAAACTTCAGTATTAAATTGCACCTCACAGCGAAAATGATGCAGTAACAAAAAAAGAATACATTGCAATGCTTTTAATGACACAACTAAAATTTTAGGTCGATTAATACTTTGTGGGAGACCCCTTACTATCTATAACTGCTTTCATACGTTTCGGCATGGATTTCACCAATTTCTTTGTATAGTTAGGAGCAAGTTTATTCCATTCTGCTTGCAGGGCATTTTTTAAGACGGTTTTATTTCAAATCTCGTATTTTCGAATCTCTCGTACCATACCTGACCAAAGATTCTCGATTACATTTAAATCTGGAGACTGTGCTAGTGTTTGTACTATGTGCGGACAGTTCCAAATAAGCCAACTTTGCACAACTCCGGATTTGTGTTTCGGATCATTATCTTGATAGTACCGAAAGTTGTCGGAAATATTTAATTTCGCGGCACTTTGTAGCAAATTTCGTTTCAAAATATCCAGATACACACTCTTGCTCTAGTACAATCGATGAATTAAAAATTTCCGAGTCCAGAAGACAACATGCATCCCCACTACATGCCCTCCACCATGTTTTACGGTGCTACGTAGATTTTGCGGTTGTAGCTCAGCATTTCCTTTTCTCCATACATAGCTCTTTCCATCCGATCTAAACAGGTTGAATTTACTCTCATCTGCAATGATTACGGTATTCCAGAAACTTTCACTCTTATATAAATGTTCGTTTGCAAACTTCAACTTTGCATTTCGAAATTTAGCATTGACGTTGGTTTATTTCGGGCTCAGAGCACTCTTCGTATGGTTTCCGGATGACTTTTCTTCCCAAGAAATTTTTCCACTTCGTATCTTTTTATTTGCGACACGATCTTCACGAACATAACGTCCAATGATATGCTGAATAGTTCCTTGACTCAGAGTCACCATTTCCGCGAATTTGCGTTGGCTTTTGCCGTCTTTATAATGCTTTAGTACTAATTCGCGCACTTCAATACTTGTTTGGCGACCCATTTTGAACTACACTTTATGAATGACAATACTAAAATGACAAAACTATCAAATACTATTCCAGAATTGCTAACATTTATAACAGTATTTACTTTGCATTTGAAAATCGACGCCAAGGTGTCGCCGCTAACGGTAAACATTTGTGCATAATTTTGGCTGTGAGCTTGTATTTCGGTAAACGGACATGTTTTTACTTTACGTTTGTAAAAAAGAAGTAGTTTTGGCGTTTTTTTATTTTACAAGATTTAACATATATGTACCAAATTAATAAATTAGTAAATTTCTTTTATTTCGCAATATAAGCAGGAGCTTCTTACTAAGCGCTTTTTCATTTCGTTGCTGCATCGTTGGCTGTTAGCCACTGTATGTGCATATGTATATAATATTTTGTTTATATATGTATATGGACATATACATATGTATGTATATATATTTTGTATTAACTTCGCTTCCGTCGGCTGAAAATAGGGTTTCTCGACCACCGCTTTGTTCTTGCCCGAATGTTTCCTAAAGCTGTATGTGGATTAGAAGAGAAGATTAAATAAATATACAAAGTGTGGTTGAATACTTGAATGCACGGTTTTCGTGTTTATTAGAAAAAAAGAAATAATATCAAAAATAAAAATAATATTAATAAATTACGCCGGTAATTGCGCAGAACGGCTGCGTGGATGATCATCCGTTTATTTTGGCCATGCTTGCCCCTCAATCGTAGTAAGCACCCCTTTACGAAGGTCTCTTCCAAATCTAGATCACGCGCCAAGTCGTCAGATACGATCGACATCAAGGCGAAAACGTCTATCAGGGCGCGAACGACAACTGCCGTTGGCGCTATCGCCGTAATGGGTCGTAGAGTTGATGCTACCTTGGCATTCTGCCCAGACACTATTCCAGAAAAACCGTGGTAGTTGTTAAGGTCTGGTTTCCATTCTGCCTCGGTGTCGGATCATACATCGTGAGCCGGTATGATTATGGAACTTGCGGAAAGTCCTGGTTTCCGATTCGGACGCAACTCCTCACCTTCCTCTACTTCTGGTTGGAGAGGCCTGGTCTCCGTTCCATAGTCTGTGGCGTGGATCGTTATCAGTTCCTCGGACAATTCAGCTTCCTCCACGTGTTGACTCACGATTTCGTCTGATTTTTACAATGCCTACTTCGTCGAGGTGGAGCGTAGTGTGGTGCCTTTCCCGGCATCTACGGCAATTCTCTTCGCTGGTGCACTCATCTGTCGTGAGCGAAATGAATTTCGAGTCCGCCGGACTTGTTTTTGGCAGTTATTTTCAAGAGTACTAAAAAGTCGATCTACATATTTAGTGCATTCCAATTGCAAAAAAAATGATTGAAAATATGTGTATGGGGGGTTTTTCGGTCGGGGAATCTTTTTTTCACATTGATTTTTATTTTTGGGGAAGGTTTTGAACCTTTTCACCTTTTTTACGGAGTTAAAGATATTATTGCACAAATCGACATATCCTTGACCTTTGACATAATTCAAAATACCTCAAAAATCTAAATTAAAAATTTATCAAAATTCGTTTTTGCACTTTCGACAAATTTATGTGGACTACTTGATTTTGATGAAGTTATCTGTATTTCAGAACATTTAGTACAAGTCGACTATGGATCCAATACCGTCTACATCACAAGGTGAAACAGCATCAACAAGTGCCGAAAGTGAAACATTTGCTTGTGAATTGAGTGAGCCCAAAGTAAAGTGCTTTCATATACAATTACTCACAATGTGACGGACATATTGGTTAAAATTTGGAATAAACTTGATACTGGAATTACCCTTAAGCACAATATTGTTAGAAAATTTAAATCTTTGCTTGACAAATATAAAATCGAAGTTAAATAGAAAAAATAAGGCAACATTCAAGGCGAATTTATATCAGGTGGTTTTATAAGTACAAAAACAAAAAAATACACTAACAAAATATGTGCACAATGACAGTATGATTACAACAAACACATCATTTTGACTTAACGTTCACCAAGCGAATTCAATCAGCTGCTTGATCAACGTCACCTTATATGAATTCGCCTTGGCAACATTCGAAGCGTACGAACAATCCACAAAACAATTATTTTATATTGGAGCATGATCGAGGAGATAGCCGACTTTATGATTAGATATACAAGGTCTGTTGATAGCCAAGATCCAAGAGACGAAATTGCACAGCAATTCAACTCTGTGGCGACCTTTGCTATCGCTTTCATCAGACCACTTACCCATAATCATCATGATTGATAGACATGTCGACTTTGTCTCCGCGGATCGAAAGACTTTTATCAACTTTAAAAAAGCTGATTGGTCCGGATTCGCCGAGAGTGCCTTCGGTGCCCTACCCACACCAATAGATTTTCGCGAGCGACAGTTCAGCAGGGTTGTACCGACCGCTACGGCCCGCTTCGTTCCTGCTGGACGAACACCGGAAATTCGTCCGAATTTCTCTACCTGAGTGGTCGACAGGCGTCGGCACATTTTAGAGACTCAACATCAAAATCGCGAAGAATTAAGCAAGGGGTACCAGAGTGGCGTTCTCTCCCCGGTTCTGTTTAATTACTATATCTCGAAGCTCCCTCAACCACCCGCGGGAGTTTCAATAGTCTTATATGCCGACGACTGCTCGATTATGGCATCCGGCAATGCAATTGATGACATGTGCTCGGTAGTGAACGGCTACCTATCAGACCTTGCTCGTTTCTTCACTGGTCGGAACTTGTTTCTCTCCCCTGCTAAGTCCTCGGCGACCCTTTTTACCACCTGGAGGAAGGAGGTCAAGATGCAATTAAATACACATGTGAACGGGACACCTGTACCGACAGTAAACCACCCAAAAATTTTGGGTGTTACGTTTGACACCCTGGCCTCTTTCTCTGCGCACACAACTGCAGTTGTCAACAAAGTACAGAGCCGCAACAAAGTCCTCAAATCGCTAGCCGGCAGCACTTGGGGCAAAGACAAAAAAACCTTGTTGGTAGCATACAAGGCGGTTGGCCGGTTGGTTTTAAACTATGCCGCTCCAATTTGGTCGCCTGGGACAAGCAGGACCCAGTTGATGAAGCAGCACTCCGGACGGCAACAGCATGCCTTCTGATGTTACCTCTTGAACACCTACACCATGAGGCTTCAATGCTCCCAATTAGGGAGCATCCCCCATCCGGCTAACGTTAGGTGTCGACGTGTACGCCCGCCTGATAATCCATTGGATATTTATTGGTGCAGGCGACCATATTTGGGTTAGACGTCTCCGGAGCCCACCAGCAGTAGATCAGTATCCAAAACAAAAACGAACACAAACTTGTATATAATTTTTAAACTTAAATAAACGTGCAAATTAGATTAAACGAACGGCTCTTTCATTTCATCCTGGGGTCGAATCGTGACAGTCGTAAACGAGTCGACAATCGTTCGATCAAAAATTACGTTATTCGATCATCGAATGAACAATATCGTATTGTTACATTCGAAAGTTGACGAATCGTAATTGTCAGTTTTGTTATCGATTATTCTCCTCTTCTTCTCCATTTTTGGAAGTTACAATAGACTTTTAAATGTCAAAATAAGGATAGCAAAAATAAAAATAAATTGAAAAGCGACTATGGATCCTAGTTTTTTGTTTTATTTAAGCTCAAGTGATAGTGAAAATGATGAGAAAATTGTGCGGAAACAATTACGAGATAGAAGTAATCCACTGGCATTGTCAAGTAATGCGTAAGTCCCATGTATGCATGTACATAATCAACATCTGTCTACATTTCAAATTTTGCAGATTCATGAAACGATTTCGGATGAACAAGGAGGCGTTCAATTATGTCCTCACGAAAATTAAGTTCAAGTGTCAGGACACCAAAGCTGTTCTGCAGTTCTACAATTAGCTACAACTCTTTCGCTCCTTGCGAGTGGCGGATATCAACATACCATTGGCAGCGATTACTTGATTGGAATGTGCCAGAGCACAGTATCCAAATTGACGTCTGAGATACTCGTGGAAATGGAAAGCAAATTGTGCCCGGAGTTCATATGTTTCAACCCAGATGATTCGCAAAGTTGTAAAGAGTGGTTTGCAGAAAAATACAGAATTCCTGGAGGTAAATTAAACTTAATATATATTCATGTGTGTATGAGGTGCTAAGAAATCATATTTTGTTATTTTCAGTTATCGGATGTATAGATGGTACGCATATTGGATTGCAGAAGCCGACCAAAGATGAGCACATGTACTACAATAGAAAAGGATTCCATAGTCTAAATGCAATGATAGTAAGTTGCATTCAATCAAATTGAATATTTGTTTACTTATGTGTTATAATTTGTCGTTGTATTTTTGATCTGCATAAGCCTAAAAAAACAACTTTTTAACATAAATTTCGATTAAATACACCATAAACACACCTTTTTCCATAATTTTGCGTCTTTGATTGGTGGTCCTACAGCGTTTAATCGCTTAGAAAGCTCCTCCCAAAGTCGGTTGGCTGTAATTCTCCCCTGCGCGCAGTTTGGTAGCAAATTTTTGGCCAAATCGGGATGCTCGCGCATAAATTGCGCCATTACATCCTTTTGAGTGGAGTTCAGTTTGTTATAGTTTGCCCTATATTAACAAAAATAATTAAAATATTGAATAAATATAGAAATACATTAAATATACTTACATGTTTAAAAATTTGCTTCAAATCGGCGCGATTACGATTGGCGGTTTGTGATCGCATGACAGTTCGAACGAACGAGTACGTTCACTTACTCGTTGACGTTTGTTATCATGCCGATTTTCGATAAACGGCTGCGTTCACGACTGTCATAATCCGATATTCACAATTTTACGTGACGAGTTGCTCGTTCACGACTGTCACGATTCGACCCCAGGACTCTTACTAACCTTATTTGATTTTTTTCCAATGAGCAATCTGCGCCCCTAAAGACCTATGGATATCCGAACATCAATGAAGTTTGTTCGCTGAAAAAATCGCAAAATGTTCACCATTTCTCGAGTATATACAATCCCTAACAGCAATTCAAAAAATTTCAAGAAATTCCTTAAATCTAAATCTATACAACAAAGCACCCACCAAGTTTGGGATAGAACTTCACAATGGTACAAATTACATAACACTAAAAAAAAAATTACATAAACAGCTTTTTAAAAAGGAATGTCAATCTATGCAGTTCTACAGAACCAGAATATTCCAAACCCAAAATATTTTAAATATTTTAAAGTTATTTTAAAAGTTGCTAATGGTTGTTTTCAGATATTTGATAGAAAATCAAACGCCAAGAGGAGATTGCCGTATAACAAGTCCTCGAAGCGGCACTCAGGCCGTACCAAAAGAGGAGCTACTTGTTGAAGCAACTGAGATAGAAGCTTGCGTGGAAGGACTCAAATCCATTCCAATTCGGGAACACCCTCACCAACCGCTCGCTCGATTCGGACGGAGGAAGAAACAAGCAAACAAGGATGATTTTCCCAGCACTTCTGCAAGTTGCTATAAACCTGCACGCCAGCCAGAAAGTCGTACAGCAAAACAAGCACAAAAAGAAGCGGTTTTCAGGAGAATTTGAAGGTAACTGTAGAAAATGAGAGGCAACTTGCAATAAATGAAATAAAGCTACAGATCAAAGAGCTGCGCCTTAGTTTGAAGTCAACCAGACAAATACTACCAAATAAAATGCCTTGAGCTCGAAGTTTAAGCGACAAAGTCCAAAATGTAAATACATATAAGTGATATCTTTTTGAAGTACATATTTTATTTTTTGTTTGTTTTTGTGTTGAACTCTTTTTATGTTTTTTTTTACCATTAGCTGTAATTTTTTAAAATTTAATTTAAATACCCTCCAATGTGATAATGAATGATTCCTAAATAAAATTAATTAACAAGCAAACGCATAATTTGGAAAAATCATGTTTTATTATACTTCTGCCTGTGTTCATATTTCAAAAACTGGTATAACTAAATAAAATTATCACTAATTCAACAGCGAATAGTTGATATGGCCACGTATAGCTTGACCATCTTCTCCAACATTGATATCAAGTGATTTTCCAAATTTCACTGTTTTAGATTGAAATTGATTTTAAATTTAATATAAATCTTCAATATTAATTTTTGAGCTCAAGGTCAGAGGAGTATAATGAAAATATTTTGGAAGAAGACAACAGTCAGGGGTGGTAGAAATTACAGCTATTTCGGAGATCATCACAACTCCTCATCAGATATATTTCATGACTCCCCCGGTTTGAAAGCCTGCAACCTACGACTTGCTGGGCAAATACGTAGCCAATGGGCAGCACAGTCGGCTTGTGAACTACTGTTGCTTTTCACCACTTTTCTTATATCCTACCAACACAATTCAAGTACGACAGCCTGCCGCTATCATAGTGAATGTGTGGTTATTTATTTGAAACTGAATGGCATTTCAAATGTGGTCAAAAATTCGAAATTTTTTCTATACTCCCAAGTGTTAATTAAAATTTCGGAACGCGAGAAGACACAGTAGTTGGCAGACTTTCAATTTGTTAATACATATACAAAGGTAATTATCGGAAAATATTAAAAAAAATCCAACTATATACACTTGCGTTCAATAAAAACGCATCACCAAATAACGGGGTTTTCAATAGAAACGCTACAAAATTAGACCGATAGTTAAAGCAAACGACACCATATTTTTTCTCGCTCTTTTGATATTTCTCCTCAGTAAGGTTGGCCATTTCATCATGGAAAGATATGTGTACGATCCAACGACTCGAAATTATTAAAATTTACTACCGAAATTCGGAGTCAATGGCCTCAACTTTAAGAGCGCTACATCCAATTTATGGTCGTCGTCATTTCTGGCTGAATGGCTTCGTCAATAAGTAAAATATGCGTTATTGGACAGACAGCATACCACACATACTCCATGAGTCAACATTGCATCATTGGCGATTTATGCTTGAAAACCGTCGAAAATTGGGTTCAGCGTCTGGACTTCTGCAAGCGTGCCCGTGGTGCCCATGCAAGAGAAATGGAGTTCCATACATAATGGCATCGAATGTAGGGTGTGTTCGAGCTGCGATTATTGCGGCAGTGTTACTTTTGATGATAGAACATCACGTTCTTCGGCAAAATTTCGGCAACAGTGGCAACGTCACGCGTTCGTTGAATAAAATGTTGACAATCTGTTGCTCATCACTAGCAAATCAAACGCAATATAAAAATTTTTACTGCGCAATTGAGATGGAGGAAGAAAAGTAAGTAAAGTTTTTAATAAGTGTTATTTTAATATGCAATATTGTTTATTATTTGTTTTTAGCTTAAAATTAAGCGTGACTGAATACAAATTATTGGTCAGGTGTCGATTGGACCTGGAAAATAAGTTTACTTGCGGGAGGAGAAAGAAACATGTCCTTTGGGGCAAAGTACTGGACAAGATGAAAAGTGATGCTCCACTTTTCACTTCCTCACTTTTCTTCTTTTGGAACCCTTCAAACAAGAAACGATTTATCTTATGTCTTTTCCGCCTGCTTTTGTCCATGTTTATCAAAAATTTATCACCGCCCCTTTCCATCATCTCATCAGCTATTAAATAAGTTAAAATCTCCATATTTCGCAATTACGCGTTGTGTGTAAAATAAATGCTGCAATATTGCTGCACATTATCAGCTGAGTATCAGCAACAGGGTATCAAGTAAGGAACATTGAGCGGCTCGAACACACCCGTACTTTCACAGGAATAAAGAATTTAATTCATATTCCAAACCATTTTTGTTTTATTTAAAAAAAACTTTTGTAGCGTTCCTATTGAAAACCCCTGTATAATTGAAATAAGGTCACATGAACAACTTGTTTATAAAGTTAGAACATTATTTGTTTGGCAACATAGTGTAAATTAGTTATCCATAAAATTTTTTCTCGAAAATGGTTTTTGTAATAGCCAATTAATTAAAAAAAATTAACAAAAATGTACGTTCGATGATATTCATGATTAATTAAAAGAAAACAATGTGAAGTTAACTTAAAGCGACTAAATCATTTTCACCTCTAACGGTAGAAATATAGACTTCACAAAAGGCTTTCCTAATAACGAGTGGTTCCTCCTTTAGCCATAATAACTGCCTAAATTCTTGAAGGCATGGAATTCACCAGAACCTCAATTGATTTCCTTATAACGGGACCATACGAAACCAGTTCTAAAATCTTTATCAATTGACTTTTATTTGTTGGCTTCATTATGTGCCATAAGTGCTCAATAGGGTTTAAGTCTGGCGAGTTTCCAGGCCAATCCAAGCGTTGAATCCCTAGATCGTTAAATGTATTGGCCAACTAAAAATAAAAATTCGAGGTGAATAGGATCATATATACCAATATTGTATAGATGTTTTATACAAGATTTGTTTCCAATCAAAACTTACCCATTTTGCACGATGGCATGGCGCCGAGTCATCCCGGAAGATTAGGCGATCCGTATAAAAATAATGCTCTTCGATTGCGGGTATTAAAAAATTGTTGACCACTGTCGCACATTTTTGTGCATTCGTTATACCATCAACAAGGTGTAGAGGCCCCAAAACATATTATGAAAAGCCTCAAATCATTTGACTTTGAGGAAACTTAACTTTCTTCACTACACAATTATCCTGGAACCTCTCACCACCTGAACGGCGCACGTAAAGTAAATTTTGTGAGCTTAGCAAATTAAATTTTCTTTCGTCAGACCACATAATCTGTTGCCAATCATTTTGATCCCAATTTTGGTACTTTTTAACCCAAGAAATTCGTGCAGCCTTAATTTTTGTGTTAATAGTGGCTTTTTGGCAGGGCGTCTTCCATATAAACCCACATCTCTAAGCCGTCGGCGTATGGTTTCAACACTTAAATCCACTTGGTGACAATTTTGCATCTCCTCCATTATACGAGTAGAAAGTGCTCTTTTTTTTGTAAAAGACGAACAATAGTTGAATGGCTACAACCAATTCTAGCGAATTTTTTGATCCCGCGTTAATTTCTTCCGATTATTTGGCATTTTGCGAAACTTTTCAAATACACAACCAAAACATGACTATAACTGAAGTGTGCAACCCAATTTCATAAAAAATAATTTATTTCTCAGTGCTTACTAGATCTAGTAAAGGGTGGTTAAATTTTAAGGGCCGATGTTTATTTTGAATAAAACACAAATTATTTTGGAAATTACTGTAATTTCTTTTTATTATGATAATAAGGTGTGGTTCAATTATGTATGGAACAAAATATCGGCCAAATGTCCGCCGCGACCTCGGCGGCACACCTCCATCCGATGGTCCAAACCGGCCTCATTTTGGAAAAAATACGGCCCGATAATGCCGCCAACCCATAAACCGCACCAAACAGTCACTCTTTGTGGGTGCATTGGTTTTTCGACAATCACTCTTGGATTATCATTCGCCTAAATGCGGCAATTCTGCTTATTGACGAATCCACTGAGGTGAAAATGTGCCTCATCACTGAAGATGATTTTCTTCGAAGATTTAAACGCCCATTTTCATAATAAGCCTGAATAACTTTAACACGTTGCTCGATTGTGTATCTTTCCATGTTCAAATTGAGTTAGTCTGAAATTGAGAAATGTCAGATGAAATGCAGAAAAAAACTTGACGTTTAGGTGTAGTTCACATTCAACATCGGCCCTTAAAATTTAACCACCCTTTAGAAAATTTTTCATTTTTCTTTGCAACCATAACTCGACGCGATTGACTTTTTGATTGAATTTCGGTTATTCATACATTACTCCATAGTTAAAAATATAATCAAGGCTAGAGTGCACTTCACGGCGTAAAACAATATTGTAAAAACCAAACCAATAAAAACACAATTCGCTGATAAATATTATTTAATGCGAATGGTGGCAAAGCTATTTACTGTTTCTATATATGCACATATAATACTTGTAAAAAAGTGTATGTTCCGAATTTTGTGTTTTTCTTTGATTTTCTTATAAAATACTGCCTATCAAACGCAATAAAGAGATATAAATTATTATATGTATGTATTTGTATACAACATTGGTGTCAAAAATGTATATGCTCAAATAAATCTGTATGAGGAATGTGGGAGTCAGCTATGAAAGCTTACTGTTCATCTTTGTCTTTCGCTCCGTGTTTGAGTATCCTTGTAAACTCAATATAATCAAACAATCCGTGTTTAATGGGTGCCTCACGATACATCTCGTCAACCTTAAAACAAAATAGAAAAATAGAAAAATTTTGTTTTAAGCGAAAATTTAAATAAATACATTGTACAAAAGTGCAAGGTTGTTGGTTGGTTCAAACCAGCGTGTTGCCAAATTCTTCTAAATAATTTTAAGTTATATGTCCTAAAATTAACGTACATTTTTGGTTCTGTTAACCCATTAACAGGTAATATACTTGTAAACACTTAATAATGTTTTGTATCATGTTTTTAAAACAGTTTTACACTTCAATGATATATTTTAGACTGCAAAAATAACTAAATTCTTATTTTAATTAAAACTTTCTATACGCTGTCACTTTAATTCTGAATGGCGTTTTTGACGAACATAATAAATAAACAAACAAAACAAAAAACCAAATTGAAATTGCATTTAATTCGAAGCTTAACGGTTGTTTTCGGGAAAAGTATATTGAAATCGGTTCGCGTAGAATTTTTAATAATAATAATAATTTGGCGCTTACACCATAGCTTCATATTTGGCCGAACTACTTCGAGAATTTGTGGTGTGTGCCTTGATATTGTAACATAAATTGAGGGGCGTACGTTTCTACACCAAATCCGACCGGTAAATAATTTTTGTGAGAAGTTTTCTTCCACGGCTGAAATACACTCGGAGGTTTGCCATTCACTGCCGAGGGGCGACCGCTATTAGAAAAAGAGTTTCTGTAATTTTTGATGTTACTTGCCCCGGCCAGGATTTGAGCCCGGGACTCACCGAATGAAGCGTGCACATTCTACACACTCGGCTACGGCGGTTCGCGTAGAATTTTTACATCATACAAAATGATCATGAATCGTAAATAGCTAAATGATTAAAAATCGTGTTTAAAGATTCGAAGCCAGCATGAACTGTGCAGTGTTTAATTATGAACAAATGCACAGGCCAAATTGTACGATTTTTGGCGGCAACTGTTTTTTTTTTAAATATAGTCAGCCATATTCTGTATTTCGACTCGAATCGAAATTTTCTCAGTTTGGCAACTTTGGTATTCTGCGTTTCGATGAGTTTCGATCAATCTTCGAAACTTACAATTTTATGTATTCTACATTGCGATCGTAGTTACGTTTTTGTAAGTTGAAATTTTGTTGGCGGAGGACGGTTAGATTTTCATTTTCGTGTACTTTTAAAATATAATTTTCCCAAAAATGTGAGTAAAACTTGTTGATAGTTGTAAAAGTCATCAACATGATTTTTTTTAAAGTTTTTTGGGCTTTATTGATGTTTTTTGATATCTTTGCAGGTCAAAAACAACAACGCTGGAGCAGTATGAAAAATTGGCTGATATGATGGCAACCAAAAAGGATATTGAGCAGGGCTTTCAAAAGCGACCGAAGGAGGAAGTGATGGAGTTTTGGGAGGGGGTTGCAAATGCCCTAAATGCACTTGTTCCACCATCAAACAACGCCAGTACATGGAGAAAGGTAATGTGCAACTGAAAACTAATTTTTTATATACTTCTAACGTTTTGTTACAGGTGTGGAATGACTGGAAGTGCTATATAAAACGCAAGCTATCGGCAAATAAAAAGGAACTGATGACCACAGGTGGAGGTCAATGTCGTTTGAACCGTTTAAGCCCATTTGAGGAGAAGGTTATAGCTTTGACGGGGTTGGAAACCTGTACAAGTTAGTAAGAGGTGCGCGAGATTATAGCGATAGTGACCAGGCACAAGACGTTGCCCAAACCTCCGAAATGGACATTTCTGCATGTTCGGAGGATCGAAATGATATTCCTTCACCCAGCAGAATTAGCAGCCAGCGCACTCAAGTAGTATCGCCGTGGCTATTGAATCCATTACGCGATTATATTTTTATTTATTTTATTTAAAAAGCAATAGATTGGCCACGAATTTGTATCTGTTTGCTTTATTTTGTTTCAATTTCACACATTCCAAGGCAAACAGCTGATTTCGAAAAGGTTGCCGCTCTTCCTCTTTTTCTTTCGATTCCGTCGTAACTCGGAATACCTAATTCCAATTGATGAATGCGGGAACGTAATAGAAATGCAGAATAGGGATGAATATCCACTTTCAAACAAGTAAACAGTAGAGGCCAAGCCTAAAAGAGTTATGTATAAGTATATTTAATAACTGCACAGGCTGCAATATAATGGTATCACTTTTTGTAATTTGATTTTGGGTCAGAATTTGCAGCCAAAATTATCTCGGAAAAGTTAGAATTTTTGTAGATTTTTTAGGCAAAAAGTTACTCTAGATGTAAGAAAATTTATATAAGAATGTAAACGTTTTTGATATCAAAATTTGCATAATCAGTATTAAAAAACATTGTGAAAAGTTAAGCTATGTTGGGACAAATTTATGAAAACCCTTAGCATTCTGTATCTCAAAATCTAGACGTGATGGAAAAATTGGGGCCCATTTCCATAATCAGAGGAATCAAATCAATATAAAATGTGATATAACATGAAATCAACATTATGGCTGTGGCACCGTGAAATGAAGTTTCCTGTCCAATTTAGACGCCCACATTTTCGTAATGAAATTCTCTTTAAAACAAAAAAAAAAGTTCTAATAATTTGATTCGGTTACTCTTTTAAGTAATTTTCTTGTTTGTTATATATAGGTATGTTAAAATGTGGCTTCAATATTATACAAGGTTTTCACAAAAGGCCCAGAGTTTTCAAATTAGATATCTAATAGAAAATGATTTAAAATGGTAACGAAACATGAGAAAACAGTAACGCATTCAATTTTTGTTTTTTATTTTGCAATTGCTGAAATCCGGTCCACAGTGAGTGTGACGAAGTTAGTTCCATGACGCCACCGGGGTCAATAGTGGTTTAAAATGCCTTTGTCAATTCGGCATTTTATGACTTCCAAATAACCTATGCACATTCAGAATATAAAAAAAAATGTATGGTTTTCTAAGCCTCTTCCATAGGTATTACAACGATACACTTCGAAAATTTGAACAGCTTTGATGACCTTGAAATTTGGAACAAGGAAAGATTTCGAAATGTCTGATAATCATAACGACGAATCAATTATCGAGCAAGATATTCCACGACCGAAAGTGAGTTTCAGGAAGCAGCTGAAAGCATCTACACTAGGCATCAAATGAAGATATAAATTTCATAGCAGTTATTTAAGTTCAGATTTATTAAAATAAATAAATCGTAAGCCATACAATATTATCATATTTCCATAGGTCTCTGAATAGCAAATTATATAAGGGTATATCTTTTTCCAGAAATCGAAAGAAAAATTTTATTTTTTAACTTCAAAATAAGTATTCTAAATCAAAAGTCGTCAAATGAAAGTATAAACTGGTGAAAAAGGCGAACATTTGTGTTTTAGAAGTATATAAATTTAGTAACTAGTATTCCCACCTTTGCTCTGAATTACTGCGCGAAGACGTTTCGGCATGCTTCGAACCAAATTTTCTAACATTTCCGATGGAATATTAACCCATTGACGCTTCATCTCTAATAAAAATGACTGCAAGTTTGTGCGGCTGCTTTTTGGTATTTTGGAGTCCAAAATGGACCACAAATGCTCAATCGGATTTAAATTTGGCGATTGGGATGGCCAATTAAATTTTTCGATGTCGTTTTCTTCAAAAAACTGTTTAGCAAGGCGGGACGTGTGTTTAGGGTCGTTATCTTGTTGGAAAATAAACGACCCCAAATTCATTTTTTCCGAGCGTATGGCCAAATTTTCGGTAAGAATATCAACATATGAAGCACCGGTCATTCGTCCACCGATTTTGACTAAATTACCCACACCAAATTTGGAGAAACAGCCCCAAACCATGAGAGACCCGCCTCCATGCTTCACCGTTGATTGTATGCACTGCGGTTTCAAGCGATCAGAAGGTTTACACCACACTCGTCTACGTTTTTTTGAATTCCTTAGCTCGAATTTGGACTCATCGGACCAAATTACTTTGTGCCAAAATACGGTTGGCATGTTTACATACTGTTTTGCAAATTGCAGTATTTTTTCCTATTCGCAATGGAAATCAGGGGTCGCTTTTTTGCGACATAGTTTTTCAAACCAAATGTTCGTAATTTTCTCTGCATTGTACTGACGGAAACATTCAAATCAAAACATTCGATCAACTCCCTCGATGAAATTTCAGGGGTTTTCGCAACTTTTTTTTTTATGAGCCGCTCATCGTGTGTCGAAATTTTGAGCTTTGGACCTCCCCCATACTGGGTCTTGCATGTCTTCCTTTTTTTGAAGTTTTCAAAAATCTTTCTTGCTCCTCCGATCGAAATGGAATATTTTTCAGAAATTTTTGAGTAAGTTTCACCCTTCTTCCTATCTTCTACAATTGATTTCCGAATTTCTTCAGTTTTCCGCATTTTCCACTAAAAACAGAACAAAAAACTATTCAGCATATCAGAAATTCACTTAATAAACTCAACTTTGTGAAATCTTGCGTAAAAGTCGGTTTTACCTCGTTGAAATTCAACATAAACTAAAATTATACTTTCATATGACGCGCGCTTATTAGTTGACCAGCACAGACTAATCACTCTCCATCGAGAAAATATTTTTTGCGTATAAATAATAAGTGCAAATTTTATATGAACGGTTTATTTACATAACGGTGCCTCTTCATGGCATGCTTTATAAATTTAACTGTAAGTGAAAATGTAGGAAGTAAGTGAATGCTGTTAGGTTGGCAGTAGGTAATATATTAATACTTTCATTTGATGCCTAGTGTATACATTTACATAGTAGTAAGAAAATACTAACGCTAAAAATTAGGTGGCAGACCTTGTCAATATGCGCACGAAAATTATCAAGAGCTGTTAAATAAAGTCTCGAATGCATCTTTAATATTTTATATTTAAAACCCCGTAATTGATTGAAATACGTTATCGTTTAGAAAAGTTAATAATTCGAAAAGGTTAATAACCCTTGCGACATTTCGGTTAACCTTTTCGAGCTTCTACTGTATCGTAATGAAAATTTCCGATGATTTTTGAAAATTTTTTCGCCGGTAGTGTTGCCAATTTTCTTCTTTATACTAATAAATTTTGCTCATGCGTTTTAGGAAAAAAAGCGAATTACTGTCAGGAATAAATTTTTTTAAATTGTAGAGAATTTTCAGTTACTTGAAACTGCAAATAATAATAATAATAATATAAAAATTCTGATTACAATATTAGAGGTATTATGACAATTTCTTTAAATTAGATTTTTTTTACACAGGTTGAAACTTTGATTTACTGTGCCAATACTTTGATGCGCCACTGTACATATGAATTTAACATTTTTCAATTTTCATTACAGTTAAGAACGATTAAATAAGGAATAACCGGGATCATGCTTCGAAGTTTTATTTCATACTGACTCCAACCAAAATTTCATTAGCAACTTTTCATTAGTAGTAGAAAAATAAAACAGATGAAACATTGCATATTCTGATAAGAATATAAATACATATTTAGTTTGGCACGCGTTCAAAGCTAACATCGTGAAGCGTGAACGTTTGCCGAATATGAAATCAAAAAATCCTTCGGAAAAACTTGATTCCAAATTAATATGTAGCCTTATCGACGCAAGGTCATCCTTGAACGACAGAGTATAGCTATCCAGTCACGTCAATGACGTGTTCGAAATATTTAATATAGGGTGTTTTTTTAGACGTGTGGTTTTTTTTTATTTATTTATTTATTTGTTTATGAAGTCAATGAATACAAAATTCTTACAGACTACACATATTAGAAAGTACTTAATATTTATTTGGTCTACAGAAGGATTATTTCTCGCAGACAACTTATTGAGTAAATATACATATATATGAAGTTATAAAAACAAAAGTTTCCGTACAGACTATTAACAATATTATGCTTAATAACTAAGAAAAGAAAAATTCAAAGTCTAAAAAATTGAATCCACATTTTTGGAAACATTTTTTTTTTCAGGCAGATTTTATCAAAGCGCATATTTTTTTTTAAAGGTTTAGAGCAGTAACTGAAAAATAAACAAGCTTAAAGAACTACATAGAAATTACTATCCTTAAAGTTACATGACTTAAAATTTAAGTTCTTTGCGTATACATTTCAACGGCAACGTAATTGACGACCTGTGTTCGAAAGTGAACAGCTTTCTCTAGACCTTGCTCGTTTCTTCCTTGACATTATCTACTACTAAGTTCTCGTAAATAGGGTCGATTTACAACATGGACGAAGGAGGTCAGGCTGGACCTCGGCACGGTTAATCACCCAAGGATTTTGAGGGGTACATTCGACAACCTGCTCTGCTTCTCTGTAGTAGCGTTGTGTTGCTGACAGTGTCAAAAGCCTGGAACAAATCTAACGCTAGTAGGGCAGTTCTCTCACAGGGACGGTTACGGTTTAGGCCGTAGTTCACCTGCGTGTTTATGGCGTTAAGAGCTATTTTTGTACACTTTACGGAAACCATGCTTATGCTTCACCAGGCTGAGGTGGTTTGTAAAATACGGCAGCAGAAAACTCTCCAGAGTTTTTACCACTGGTGAAAGAAGGGAAATCGGTCGATAGGAACCACCCTCATCTGCCGGCTTGGGATGATGACTGAGGAGATGCAGAGGTTGAGGATTCTGGTGAGGTAAGCCACTCCCGTCGGTCCCAAATTTTTCAGAATCAGAATGTTCAATCCATCAATACCAATAGCTTTCGAAGCTGTCGCCTCCCCGATGGCCTCCTTAACCTCACCACTGGTGAAGGAAAGGGCCGCGCTTATTTTTGGCGGTTTGCGCAGCCTCCTGGTCACTCTGCTTTTGGCCCCGTGCACCGAATGACTCAAAATAAATTGCCGGCTAAATAAGCTCGCGCATCCGACGCAGCATGGTCGACCTGAGTTTACCCACACCCGTGGAGAGGTTACAGGACCTCAGATGCTCCTCGCTATGTAAGCTCTTAGAAATCATGCTCAGAAACAAATCGCCTTGTCGCCCGGTTGTAAACTATGCTTCTCCAATCTGAACGCCAATTGACAATTTTTGACAATTACAATTATTAAAAAGTGGAAGACTTTGTTTATCTGGGAACCATCCTCAAAACCTAAATAAATGTCAGTCTGGAAATCCAACGTAGAATCTCTCTTGCAAACAAGTGCTACTTTCGGCTGAGTAGGAACTGTGCAGTCTATAAGTGTCTGATCATGTCCGTGATATTGTATGTATGTGTCAGCATTCGAAAGATATATATCTAGATCACTACGTCTTTGCCAGGGTGAATACCGCAACGATGGAACGATAAGCTGTATGAGATTTACCGCGACATAGACATAGGACAGCGAATTAAAATACAGCGACTCCGTTGGCTGGGACATGTCTTGCGAAAAAACCCCCCAGCCCAAGTATTCAACGCGGTACCAGCTGGTGGTGGCAAAGGAAGATCACGGCCTCCTCTGCATTGGAAGGATTAAATTGAAAAGGATTTGACGTCACTTCGTATTTCCAATTGGCGCCAGTTAGCAGGTAGAACTAACTGGCGCAATTTGCTGAACTCATCCAAACTCGCTTAAGCGGTTATAGCGCCAATTCTCCCAACAGCCAATCAACAAATTTTTGTTTTAAAAAATGTAATTTTGATACTGTTAATGATGAAATATCTGTGATTGATTGGGATTCGGTATTTTCTGGTAAGGAAGTTGCGGATTGTTTCTATGCTTTCAAAATCATAATAAAGGACATATGCTTGAATTTTATTCCACTAGTTAAAAGAAGTTGCTACAAAATTCCGTGGTATACTGAAGAACTAAAAATAATTAAGAATTTATGAAACAAATTTTTCAAAAAATTTAAACTGACTAGTTCCGAATTTCATAGGAATGAATATCTGCGTTACTCGAGCGAGTTTAAAGTACTCAGTAAAATTCGCCATATAAATTATGTGCGTAAATTTGAATCTGACATCAAATCCAACCCTAAGGCTTTTTGGCGCTATGTAAGCTCTTTGAAATCATGCTCAAGTATTCCCTCGGAAGTGTTTTATAATGAAACCCATGCCAACTCTTCTACGGAGGTGGCTAATCTTTTCGCAGACTTCTTTAGCTCAAATTTTGAACCCGATTCGATTGTAGTTAATAATTTGTTCCCAAATGATAGTACCGTTTCCCCAATTAATTTTGGTGCTCTATCCTTAACGCTCGATGATGTGTTAGATGGGATTCTAAAAATCAAATCCTCTTGCCAAACTGATGTTGGGGTTTTCTCTTATCTTTTAAAGAACTGTTCTGCATTTGCGTATCCTATTTTATTAATTTTTAATAAGTCTCTTGAGTGTGGTGTTTTTATCAATGATTGGAAAGTTTTCACCATCTTCAAGAGTGCCAATAAGAATAATGTTTCTAATTATCGACTGATCTCTAAACTGTCGACGGTTTCAAAATTGTTTGAGTTCATTGTGAAACAGAAGTTATATTTTGCGGCCAAACATTTGATTTCGACTGAACATGGCTTCATCGTTGGTAGGTCTACTGTAACAAATCCCGCAGTGTTCTCCGAATTTTGTCTGTCCGCTTTTAATAGTCGAACCCAAGTTGATGCAGTTTATACCGATTTTTCTAAAGCCTTCGATAAAGTCTGCCACTCAATTTTGGTCTCCAAATTAGCAAATCTGGGGTTTCACTCAGTTTTTCTTTCTTGGATAAAATCATATCTCTCGTCTCGCATTTGTACAGTCGTGGTGGATAACGCTTCTTCTCGTCCTTTCCTTGCGTCCTCTGGTATACCCCAGGGGAGTATTTTAGGTCCCCTCCTCTTCACTATCTTCATTAATGATATATCTAACTGTTTTAACCACTCTCAATTTCTATTATGTATATGCTGATGATTTGAAAGTATTCACTACCATATCTAGCAATTCAGATTCGGTTAAGATCCAGTCGGATCTTGATAACGTTGCTTTCTGGTGTAGAAAAAACCAACTACATTTAAATATAAAAAAATGTTTTCATGTCTCATTCGGCAAATCTCGTCCCCTTTCCCTACTTCTAATTATATTAATGGTTCTCAGCTAAGCACAGTTAGTGAAATATTCGATCTCGGTGTGGTCTTTGATTCTAAATTTTTATTTCAAAGCCATTTAAACTCCATTATTTCCAGGTCATATTCTATGCTGGCTTTCATTCGCCAATTCAGTTCAGATTTTAGTGATCCTTATACCTTGAAACTATTATTTACCTCACTGGTACGCTCTAAACTAGAATACGCTGTCTTCATCTGGCGGCCATATTTTGATCGCCATATAGTGAGACTCGAAAGAATTCAAAAAAAGTTTGTCAGATTTGCCCTACATTCTTTACATTTTAGTGACCCGATTCCGTCTTATAGTGCTAGATGTCAGCTCATCAACTTAAAATCTCTAAACTCTAGAAGAACTATACTCTCGCTCACCTTTGTCTTTGATATTATATTATACGTGGCTCGATTGACTGACCATTCTTACTAGAACGCATTCACTTTAATATCCCTACAAGAAGTCTTCGAACCCATGATACTTTTTTCCTAGAACGAACTCTGTATGCCGCCAATTCTCCTATTCAAAGAACTTTAAATGAATATAATAAAATCTTGAATTCCACTGTACTTGATTTAGATTTACCAAAAGCTAAATTTAAGGTATTATTAAATGAAATTGTTAAGTAATTATAACTGTCTTAGCTTACTCACAATAATCTGTATTTTATATTTTCTAGATTATTATTTTGTAATAAATAAATAAATAAATAAATTAAATAAGTAAATAATGAAACTGCATACACAAATTTTGAAGTTTTTTTTGTAAATTTCATAAAGTTTGAAACTTCAATTTAAATTGGGTTTGTTAAATTAAATAAAGACCAATAGTCAATAGTTGTCAATATGTGGCGGGGTTACTATTAGAAAATAGACTGTATTTATTTAGAAGTAGCTAAAGATACTTACATCTTCATCAGTAAAACGATCGCCCATGGTTGTTAAAAGCTCACGTAATCGGTCCTCCGGCAATACACCGTTATTCTCCTCATCAAAACAACCAAAAGCATTTTTTATTACGTCTTCTGGATCAGTTCCTTGTAGACGTTCTCCAAATAATGTAAGGAACATGGTGAAATTTATAGGACCGGGTGCTTCATTCATCATCGCTTCTAAATATTCATCTGTAGGATTTTTGCCAAGTGAAGCCAACATATCATGTAAATCCTCTTTTTCCACAAATCCATCTCTGTTTTGATCAATCATATTAAATGCTTCTTTAAATTCAGCAATTTGAGCCTGATCGAACATAGCGAACACATTCGATGTGGCGCGTTGTGCTCGCTTTTTTGTAGTGGCGCGGCGACCAGCAGTTTTACGAGAAGACATTGTCGAACTAAAAAGATAAAATAAACAGTTATATTAGCAAGAAACATCAACGTAATATTTTGTAGAAATAGTTACTTTAAACGGTTGGGAGGTTTTTACCATGAAAGTAATTAAGTTAAAAAAAATTATCAGTCTTCGGCTAGCATTTCTCTAGGTGTCAACTTCAGTGCGGTTATACACCAACAACTAATCCCTTGCGTTCTGTGTTTTTCGTTTCCTTTTCGTTCGCAAGTTTCACAAGTTTTTGTAGAAAACATCATCAAAAATTCACAATGCCCGCTGGGCGCATAATAGGTCTGCTGCTTTTACAGAAAGCCCCAAACGTAAAAGAAAAAACGCCCCAACAGGACTTTTAACGACTTTCCAGACCTATCTAACTAATATTAGTAAAACTTTACCCAACCCCAAATACATTGTGGTTTCTTCCACCAATGAAGAAAACCTATATCTCACTACTCGTGTTTTCTTAACCTAGAGATGGAAATCTATATTTATTAGTTAAAGACAAATATACAGCTGAAAATAGATTACGTCAACGAAACTCGCTGGAATATATGAAATCAGAAGCAAATACCATGATAACCTCGCTTCCACGACAGTCGGTTCTACGATACCGGAGCGACCTGGATCTATATCCGGCCAAGGACTGTCACTTCAACAGCATTCCCCAAAATTTTATGGGGAATGTTTTATGCTGTTACGACAACAACAACCATGATAACCTCAATTTTGTAAAAGGTACAGTACACGAACCTTATCTCAAAAACTACCGGACGAGGAAATCACGAAAGAACTATAACCTGGAGGTGTAGTGTGTGTCTTCAAATTCTCCAGAATGGTTGACAACAAAAGTACACCGAGCGGTGTTCTACTTCTGTATTTTGACTCTTATAGAATCCCAGAAACCATAAACATTTATTTATTTATTTATTTAAATCTATATTTCATAAATTAATTTATAAAATATATTTTGGGGCTGGGTTCTTAGACCATATAGCCCCACGGGGGTTGTAGTTTATACTTCATGAAGTAGATTGTGTTTATTTAACGCATCTGCTAATATTTTAATGTTGTCTTCTTTGCTGCAATCGAGGATTTCTTCCAAGTTGTTGTTGCGGCTGCCGGATACAGCACAGTTCTTAAGAATATGTTCAATACTAAGGGTCGTGTGGCACCATCTGCATTCTCTCGGCCTGGATTGTGTGAAGTAGTGTTCGGATGAAAATTTCGTTACCCCTGCCCTCATGCGGGCGAACCTAACGCAGTCATGTCTTGACCAATTTGGATTGTAGTTGGGTCTGTCGTAATTGCTATTATGCTTCCTTAGAAAAGTTTGTGATATCTGCCATTTTCGTCGTTTTTCATCCTTGAGGTTGGCTGAGTGGAATTTGGTGATGATTGATTCTAGACAAGGAACTTCTGCTACTAATGGTAGACTTACGGCTTTTTGGCGGCGTCGTCTGCTAGCTCATTTCCCCTTATTCCTATATCACCTGGTATCCAAATTATTTTGATATTTAGTTGGGTTGACAGCCCGCTCAAAATGTATTTATATGCTTCGGTGTCTTTGTTCGCGAGAGATTTCGCTACACTTAGGCTGTCTGTGCAGATCAATGTTCGGTTATTGTCTCTTGCTGCATGGTGACTGCGAACTTCACTGCTGCCAATTCCGCATTGTAGATGCCAGCGTTTACAGGCAGAAGTGCTTGGTAAACCACATTATAAGCGTTATTCGGGATGATGTTCCATCAAGGGAAGAGCCGTCGGTGAAGTATGTTACATCAGAGGAGTACGATTTCTTTAAATAAAGAAAGCATCGTCTGTGGAGTTCAGGGCACGTGGAAAGCGCTTAGTGAAATGTTTACTTCTAAATTTGCATCTACTAAGCTTTGATTAACCGGCTTTGGAGGAATTGGTGTATTGGTGCTCCTTAAATGTTCTGATATAAGTTCAATACTGCAGCGGTTGCTTCCTCTTTTGTCGTTTGACTTTTTTATGTGTTTCCAGAAGCTTTCATGTAGGGCATGTAAGGGGGATGTAAGAGATTTTGCTCCTAGTTTCGTAGATCTGAGTTGAAGTAACCACTGGAAGTCTTTATATCGAGCTTCCACCCTGGTGGCTTCTAGTGGAGTCACCGCTAAAAGTCCACAAGCCGTTCTAAAACATCTGTTTATGGCCGTATCTATTTTCTTTTTATTTGCCTCGGATGTCCACCCGTAGAGGGTTACGCAGTGTTGAACAGCTCCTTCAACTAGTGATCGGCATATCGATAATGCTGACTCCATATGAGGCCCCTTTATTACACCGTATATTACTTTTAGTAAGTTGTGAATTTTGTTTAGCTTGTTTACAATGTTTTTGACCTGTTCATTCCACAATCCGTTTCTGGTGAATGTTACGCCTAAAACCCGCATGTTTGTTTTTAGTGTAATGTTTGTGTTGCTAATTGTCATATTATTAATATGACAATTTCTTTTTTTGCAAATGTGCAAGACTTCGGTTTTATTGGCTGGAATTTCCGCTCCCGTTGTTTTGGCCCAGTTCTGGATTCTCCTGCTAAGGTCGTTCAGACTTTCATGTACCTCTTCTTCTGTGCCCGATGATAGTGCAAATATGTTATCTGCGTATATACCTATGAACTTTATTCCCGGCACGCTTGTTAGGGCTTTGGACAATGTGTTTGTATAGGCGCTGAAGAGGAATACGGAAAGAGGTGATCCTTGTGGGATTCCGTTGTCAAGATTCAGCGATTGTGATATATATCCATCTACTTTCACAGTAATCCTTCTATGGGATAGGAATGAAGAAACTAGCTTTAGCACCAAACTTGGAACTCCCCAATTATGTAATTCATTTGTGACCTGTGTGGATATTACTCTGTCAAATGCCTTTTCTATGTCTTCTGAAATTAGTACGTTGTGCTCTTGTTTTTTCAGATTGCTTTTTACATTTGTTTCGAGAAGGTGACAGAGAGTATGTACTCCGTATCCTGCTCTGTAAGCGTGTTGTAGTGTTTTTATGTTTTCCCCATATTCTTTCCAGAGCCTTTGTGTTAGTATCTTGTCCAAAATTTTCGATAGTACTGACAACAGTGATATGGGGCGGTAGCCTTCATTCGAGTTTTGGTTTTTCCCCATTTTTGGTATCGGTGTTAGTATTGCGTGTTTCCATTCGGCGGATATATGCCTGTTTTAGTATTAGATTATATAACTCACACAGGCGATTTTTGATCGAATTGGATGCGTTTTTTACCATGAGGTAGGTTATTTTGTCTCTACCGGGCGTCGATCCTTTTACATTTTGGAGTGTAATATTTAGTTCCATTGGTGTTATTTCATTTAGTATGCTATATGAACCCTCAGTATTTACATCCGTGCTGTCGAAGTTTATATTTGTTTTATTTAAGATTAGGCGGCGTTCAAAACGTTCGTTAGATCCTATGGAGCTCCACACCTTCGCGAAATTATTAGCTATTTCCTTTGGGTACGAGATTGCAATGCCATTTGAGAATATCGGCGGAAAATTTGCGTGTTTCCCGATTTGATAATTTTTACCTTGTTCCAAAGGGTTTTTACATCTAGCTTTGGATTGATGGAGTTTACAAAGCGACTCCAGCAATCTTGTTTTGCTTGTTTACAAGCCCTTCTTACTTGTGCACAAATCTTTTTGTATTGTAAGTTCCGCATTGATGTCCGGTTTGCTTTAAATTTCTTCCAAGCTTTGTTTTTCAGAGTAACAAGCTTACTTACTTCAGTGTTGAACCAAGCCGGTGTGTTTCTTTGTGTAGGAGGCTTGCTAGTCGGCATGGATTCGTTTCCAGATTTTCACAAAAAATTTTTAATTTGCGCTGCCTCTTTGTTAACGTTTTCCGATCTTGCGATTTGGCTGTCCAAGATTTCGTTTCTATTTCTGAAAAGCTCCCAGTTCGCTTTGTGTTCCTGAAATCTACCAATGAATTTCGTTATATAGTTCGTATGAGAGTTCCGCATGAATATGGGAAAATGGTCTCCTGGTACTGGTTGTGATGGACAATCCCAATTGAGAACTACTGCTAGTTCCTAGCTGGCCATGGATACGTCAACTGCTGTTAGGGTATTCCTTGTGTTTAAGAGCGTTGGTGATCCGTCATTAAGAATGGCTAAATGCCGTTCGTTCGCAAACTGTTCCCATAGAATTCAGCTTCTTGAGCTGTATTGGGATCCCCAAAGAGTGTTTTGCGCGTTCAAGTCCCCTGCTATTAGGTGGTGATCTGAATTTATAAGCGGGATGTCGTTAAGTAGTTGTGCTGTTAAATTGATGTCCGTTTCTTTGTATATATATTTGTAATATGTAGATCTTTGAGTCCATGTACTGTAACAGTTTGATGTAAAAGGTTACTTGTAGAAGTTCTGTAATTCGATGAGTTTAATGTGTTTTTTATTAGAATTGCTATTCCGGTTTTGCATATGATGTACCTTTGTTGTGGTGGTAGATTTTATATTTTTTTAGATGTAGAAATTGGAGATTTTTTCCCACTATGTGTGTTTCTTGTAGTAGGAGTATGTCTGGTTTATGTTTGTATACCATATATTCTAGTGCGAATTTGTTATTCGTAAATCCCTGAATATTCCATTGCAGTATAGATAAATTAATACCTATGTTCATGTCGGAGTAGTATTATTTAGTTTAAAATGGGACTACTTTTTTGCGTTTGGTAGTGTGCTTCTGTAGGTATTTGGTGTGATAATTGCTTTTAAATCCGGAAATCTATTGTAAAGTTCTGTTGTTGTTGTTGTTGTTGTAGCGGCTAGTCGCGCCCCGTAAAGAGCGGAGGGGGAGGCCCAAGAAACGTGCAGTTTCGATAGGGTTGGACCAGAGGGAGAGGGGGGTTAGATGAGTGGGTTTGAGAGGGCATGTGAATAGGTGGTTGGTGTCGTGCGGAGAATCTCCACATGCCGGACATGTGTTGGGTATGTCAGGGTTGATTCTGGATAAGTAGGAGTTGAGCCTGCTACAGTATCCAGATCGTAGTTGTGCCAGAGTGACGCGGGACTCGCGGGGCAGCAGGGACTCCTCATCTGCTACAGGTGGAGGTTGGGCTCCGATGACCGCATTTGCCTGGCGGGAGTCGATGATGTTGGTGACTGTGTCTCTGTGGATGTTGCTTAGGACCCGCCGGTACGCCTCCGGATCCAGCGGTTGTGTGATGAGTGGCTGGATCTCGTCCTTTAGTTCAAGTAGATGTCTCCTAATGTGCCTGGGGGGCAGCTCCACTGTAAGCAGGTGCCTATTTGGATGCCTCGAGCGGTGACATCCGGCAAGGAACTGCTTGCTGAGCATGAGGTTGTGCTCCTTAACTCGGAGCACATTGACCTCTTGGTGGAGATGCTCCTCAGGCGACATCAGAAGACATCCCGTCACCGTGCGGAGTGCGGCGTTCTGGCAGGTCTGCAGCTTCATCCACTGTGTCCTGCTGGTTCCCGGCGACCAGACTGGCGAAGCATAATTTATTACCGGCCGGCCAATCGCCTTGTATGTTGCCAACAACGTTTCTTTGTCTTTGCCCCAAGAGCTGCCGGCGAGCGACTTGAGGACATTGTTGCGGCTCTGTACTCTATTAGCGATTGCGGTAGTGTGCGCGGAGAAGGAGAGCAGGCTGTCGAAAGTCACCCCCAGAATCTTCGGGTGGTTAACCGTCGGAATGGGGGTGCCATCGATATGGATGTTAAGGTCCAGCCTGACCTCCTTCGTCCAGGTGGTAAAGAGGGTCGCCGAGGACTTAGCAGGGGACAGCGCCAGGTTCCTGCTGGTAAAGAAATGGGCAAGATCAGAGAGATATCCGTTCACTTTCAAACACAGATCATCAATTACATTGCCGGTTGCCATTATCGAGCATTATTGGCGGTTGAGGGAGCTTAGAGATATAATGATTAAACAGTAATGGGGACAGGACGCCACCCTGCGGTACCCCTTGTTTAATCCTCCTTGATTTCGATGTTTTATCTCTAAACCATACCGATGATTGACGACCACACAGGTAATTCGCGGTCCACCGTTTCAGTCCCTGCGGGAGAGTTGACGCTTCCACGTCAGCTAGTAGCGTGGAGTGACTGACTGTGTCGAAAGCTTTCGACAGGTCCAACGCTACTAGGACAGTTCTCACGCAGGGGCGGTTTTGGTTAAGACCGCGGTTCACCTGCGTGTTTATGGCATTAAGTGCTGTTGTTGTGCTGTGCACTTTCCGGAAGCCATGTTGATGCTTAGCTGACCCAAGGTGGTATGTATAATACGGGAGGAGTAGGGCCTCAAGTGTCTTTACCACAGGTGAAAGCAGGGAAATCGGCCGATAGGAATCACCCTTGTCGGCCGGTTTCCCTGGTTTCAGTAGTGGGACCACCTTCCCAACCTTCCAGATGTCTGGAATGATAAGGGTGGCCATAGACAAATTGAGGATCCCAGTGAGGTACTCAACTCCCGCGGGGCCTAAATTTTTCAGCATCAACACGCTTAGCCCGTCGGGGCCAATGGCCTTGGAGGCTTCCGCCTTCCCGATGACCTCCTTTACCTCGCCACAAGTGAAGGCAAGAGGCGCGCTGTTGTTCGGTAGTTTGCGCAGCCTCCTGGTCACCTTCCGCTTGGTCCTATGCAGTATAAACTGTCGGCTAAAATAGCTCGCGCATCTCTTCGGGTCCGACGAGGCACGATCCCCGAATGAAATTTCCACTCGGTCGTCGTGCTTCGTCGGGTTGGATAGGAACCTCACGGTAGACCAGAGCTTACCAACACCCGTGACCAGATTACAGGACTTCAGATGCTCTCCCCACTTGTTCCGCTTGTGTTGGTCCACCAGCCTCCGAATCTCCACGTTTAAATCCTGGATGTTAGGATTACGGGGATCGGAGCGGCGAAGGTGGTCGCGTTCGTTCGCTAGGGCGGCCGCTTCAGCCGGGAAGTTGGGACGGATCTCAGGGATCCTCCCTGCCGGAATGAAGCGGGCCGCAGCTGACGCAACCACCTTGCGGAACTTCTGTTCGCCTTTACGAACGTCAGTGGGTGCGGGAAGAGACCTGAAGGCATTTTCGGTGAACTCCGCGAACCCGACCCAGTCAGCCTCTTTGAAGTTGATATAGGTCCGATGGTCCGCGGAGACAAAGTCAGCAGGTCTGTCAATCGAGATGACTATGGGTAGATGGTCTGATGCAAGCGATAGCATAGGTCGCCACGTTATGCTATTTATCAGACCTGCGCTAGCTATTGTTAGGTCAGGCGAGCTGCTGCAACTACCCATAATCCTGGTGGGGGCATCATCATTCATCGTGCAGAATGTCGAATCGTCTATATGCTCTGCCAAATCATTTCCCCTACGATCAGCTGGTAGGCTTGAATGCCAGAGATCGTGGTGCGCGTTGAAGTCACCAACTACCAGTCGGTTTTCACCTCTGAGGAGCGCACCTATGTCAGGGTGATATCCTGCCGGGCAGCAGGTGGCAGGGGGTATATAAATATTAAATATTTCGAGCTCGACATCGCCTGACCGGACAGCTATTCCTTGACATTCTAAGGTAGTGTCCCTGCGGTCGATGTCTTCTTCAATGAGACGATACTGCACTGTGTGATGGGTGATGAGTGCTAAGCCTCCACCATTACCTCGCTCGCGATCCTTACGATGCACGTTGTACCCGTTGCAACTCAACAGGGTTGAGTTGCTGTGCAGTTTCGTTTCTTGGATCGCAGCTATTGACAGATTATGCCGACTCATAAAGTCGGTTATCTCCTCAATCTTGCCCTGCAGCCCATTGCAGTTCAGCTGAAGGAGTCTCGTTTGCCTCGGTAGAGTCGTCGCGGAGAGGGGTGTGAGGGAAGGGTGATGTTGCCCACCTGGTCCCTGCTGCACATGCATTGGCACGTTGGGCTGCCTTATGGTGTTGTTTGGCAGCGCCGCCACTGGCGCGTGCGGTTGCAGGGCTCTACAACAAGGAGCCAGGTAGTCACCCGACCATTCACGTGTGGTGCGCAGGCCAGAACACACCCGAAAATGACACCAGCCTTGGCACGAATTGCACCTGACTGATGTCGCATTCCGGTATATCCTAGCCTGACACACGGAACAGACTGTGTGGGGTACCAGGAGCTGCTGGCTACTCCCCACACGGGGTGCGGAGCTAGGTTGAGGGGGGGAGGGGAGCGTCCATGTTGTTGTGTGCTCCTGCGAACCGTAGAGGTTCTGCCGGAGCTAGGCACCGGTGGACTAGGTGCAACTAGGGGAGCCGTAGAGGCTATGGGCGCCTTAGGGCGCGAACAACATGGGGCCACATAATTTGTGGACCACTCCTTATGGGTCTTAAGGCCTGAGCAGACCTTAAGATGGCTCCATCCGTCGCACGAATTACACCTTACCGAAGTGGAGTTCGGATGGAGCTTTTTCTGGCAAACGCAGCAAAAATAGGTTTCTGGGCCAGGGTTAGGCTCGATGCCAGCCCTGATCAGAAGGAGGTGAAGCAACCCTGCTGCAAGGAGTTGCTCCAGGAGAGACAGACAACTTATGGGGTAGGCCGATCTAAACAGGGTTAGATCGCCGAAACAACAGTCCTTGGCCGGGTGAAACCCGGGTCATTCCGGTACGTAGAACCGACTGTCGTGGGAATGTGTAAAGTTCTGTAGTAGGTGATAGTTCCATTTCGCTGGCTTGAGTACATGTTGTATTTCTTTCCTTAGTTTTGTTTGTTGGTTGCTGTTTTGATGGCGGCGTGAATGGGAAGTTTTGAGCTTTGCTAGTAGTTTCTTCTGTAATAGTTACGTTTTCATTGTTGTTGTTTGGTAGTTCTTCGTTGTTTTTTTTGGTTATTGTTGATTTTTTCTGTGTTGGTTTCATTTGTTGTGCTTAGGGCAGTTGTGGTGGTGTTGCTTTTTTTTACGACTTCCGCCATTGTGGGGCTATTAGTTTTTCGGAAAGGTTCTGTTTGGTATGTTGTGGGATTGTTGTTGTAGGTTTTCCACGCTTCTCTTACTGTGCATCTTTGTTCTATTTTGATTTTGTTAATAGCGTTATGTTTCAGAAAACTTGGGCACGTGGGGTCGTACGAAGCATGAGTGTCGTTGTTACAGTTTGCACAGAATTTTGTAGAGCAATTATCGTGTGGTGGTGGATTACCGCATTCCTTACATATTTGTATGCTACGACATCTGTTTTTCGTGTGCCCCAGCTTCTGGCAATTTAAGCACCGAATTGGGTTGGAAATGTACTCTTGGACGTGTACTCTTTCCCAGCCTATCACAAGGCTGTCAGGTCTGCGAATTAAGTCGAAGGTTATGATTGCTGCTCCGGTTGGAATAAGTTTGTCTTCGGTTTTCCTCATTATTTTTCGTACCTCCACAACCTTTTGGCTAGTAAGGCCCTCCACTAGTTCTGCTTCCGTGAGGTTAATTATATTTCTTGAATAAATTCTTCCTTGCGTGGTGTTTAGAGATTTATGTGATGTAATTTTAACTGGAATCACTCCTTGTGTGTGGCCTTCATACATTTTTCAGCTGATTTTAGATGCCGAGTTTTAATAAGGAGGTCCCGTTTTGTAATTCAGACACGTGTGTATAGTCGGCACATATGTATATGTTTAAGTCCTTTTTCGACCTGGAACACATTGTAGGAAGATAAGGGCCGTACTTGTTCTTCGACTATTGGTTTCTGAAAGGGGGCTCTGCCCCGTTTATTTAAGTTTTCCCAATATCGGTAATTTATTCAGAGAGATTTATTTATAAGCACAAGGGAGAAATAAATATAATAATACACGAATTGTTAGTGCACCACTCTAGTGCAGTTAGCAATTTTATACGTGTGTAAGCTAGATCAACGAATTGTAGAATCCGATCACGATAGCGAGGATGTCTTTACACGGCGAATGCCCGAAGTAGACTGAAACCATAAACATATCTTGGCACAAAGTAAAAGTAAGTAAATCTGTGAGACTTGTAATCTACCACCTCACCGAAACGGTAAATGTATAACTGCGATGAGGCCCACCCTTCGAACTCCAACAAATGCTCGAACTGCAACGACCTCAAGTCCTTCTGCCGCTTGCGATTAGGTCATACGATATTAACACATAGCCACCTGCTTAAAAGGCCTAAGTTCACTAACCGGCCAATCCTGCAACGTCACCTCAGTGTCCGTCACTCACCTACTCGACTCCTGCCAACAATTTCATACAATAAGGCATAATCGGATATCATTTTACCGACCTGCTCAACTCGCATATTTTTCCGAGTTAGCGTTGTTGCTTTACATACAATTCGTTATCCTACCTAGTGTTCTTTTGAAAATGGGTTACAAAGAAACGGGACCAATATTATTTACTTTTGAAAACCGTACTTATTAAATTTTCGAAGATGTTAAAAGAAAACTTAAACACTGCTATTGTGCTCGCCTTGCAAATAACTTCGCGTCACATAAATTAAAATGTCAAAATATAAAGCCAACTTACCGTCATTCGAGCGTTGTAGTTTGCAAATATTAGTGTTAGAAAACGGTTTGGCAAAAATAAATATTTTAAAAATTTATAAATATCAAAACTACAATGGTAGACAGGATGTTCTTGTTGTTGTTCTAGCGGCTAGTCGCGCCCCGTAAAGAGCGGATTCACCCATGGTCGTTGTCGTCGAACTCATCTAGGGGGAGGCCCAGGAAACGTGCAGTTTCGACAGGGTTGGACCAGAGGGAGAGGGGGGTTAGATGAGTGGGTTTGAGAGGGCATGTGAATAGGTGGTTGGTGTCGTGTGGAGAATCTCCACATGCCGGACATGTGTTGGGTATGTCGGGGTTGATTCTGGATAAGTAGGAGTTGAGCCTGCTACAGTATCCAGATCGTAGTTGTGCCAGAGTGACGCGGGACTCGCGGGGCAGCAGGGACTCCTCATCTGCTACAGGTGGTGGTTGGGCTCCGATGACTGCATTTGCCTGGCGGGAGTCAATGATGGTAGTGACTGTATCTCTGTGGATGTTGCTTAGGACCCGCGGTTGTGTGATGAGTGGCTGGATCTCGTCCTTTAGTTCTAGAAGATGTCTTCTAATGTGCCTGGGGGGCAGTTCCACTGCAAGCAGGTGCCCGTTTGGATGCCCCGAGCGGTGACATCCAGCAAGGAACTGCTTGCTGAGCATGAGGTTGTGCTCCTTAACTCGGAGCACATTGACCTCTTGGTGGAGATGCTCCTCAGGCGACATCAGAAGACATCCCGTCACCGTGCGGAGTGCGGCGTTCTGGCAGGTCTGCAGCTTCGTCCATTGTGTCCTGCTGGTTCCCGGCGACCAAACTGGCGCAGCATAATTTATTACCGGCCGGCCAATCGCCTTGTATGTTGCCAACAACGTTTCTTTGTCTTTGCCCCAAGAGCTGCCGGCGAGCGACTTGAGGACATTGTTGCGGCTCTGTACTCTGTTGGCGATTGCGGTAGTGTGCGCGGAGAAGGAGAGCAGACTGTCGAAATTCACCCCCAGAATCTTTGGGTGGTTAACCGTCGGAATGGGGGTGCCATCGATATGGATGTTAAGATCCAGCCTGACCTCCTTCGTCCAGGTGGTAAAAAGGGTCGCCGAGGACTTAGCAGGGGACAGCGCCAGGTTTCTGCTAGTGAAGAAGTGGGCAAGATCAGAGAGATATCCGTTCACTTTCAAACACAGATCATCAATTGCATTGCCGGTTGCCATTATCGAGCAATCATCAGCATAGGAGACAATCGTGACTCCCTCTGGCGGTTGAGGGAGCTTGGAGATGTAATGATTAAACAATAATGGGGGCAGGACGCCACCCTGCGGTACCCCTTGTTTAATCCTCCTTGGTTTCGATGTTCTGTCTCTAAACCATACCGCTGATTGACGACCACACAGGTAATTCGCGGTCCACCGTTTCAGTCCCTGCGGGAGAGTTGATGGTTCCACGTCAGCTAGTAGCGTGGAGTGGCTAACTTTCCGGAAGCCATGTTGATGCTTAGCTGACCCAAGGTGGTATGTATAGTACGGGAGGAGTAGGGCCTCAAGTGTCTTTACCACAGGTGAAAGCAGGGAAATCGGCCGATAGGAATCACCCTTGTCGGCCGGTTTCCCTGGTTTCAGTAGTGGGACCACCCTCCCAACCTTCCAGATGTCTGGAATGATGAGGGTGGCCATGGACAAATTGAAGATCCCAGTGAGGAACTCAACTCGCGCGGGGCCTAAATTTTTCAGCATCAACACGCTTAGCCCGTCAGGGCCAATGGCCTTGGAGGCTTTCGCCTTCCCGATGACCTCCTTTACCTCGCCACAAGTGAAGGTAAGAGGCGCGCTGTTGTTCGGTAATTTGCGCAGCCTCCTGGTCACCTTCCGCTTGGTCCTATCCCCCGAAGGATGCAGTATAAACTGTCGGCAAAAATAGCTCGCGCATCTCTTCGGGTCCGACGAGGCACGATCCCCGAATGAAATTTCCACTCGGTCGTCGTGCTTCGTCGGGTTGGATAAGGACTTCACGGTAGACCAAATCTTACCAACACCCGTGACCAGATTACAGGACTTCAGATGCTCTTCCCACTTGTTCCGCTTGTGTTGGTCCACCAGCCTCCGAATCTCCACGTTTAAATCCTGGATGTTAGGATTACGGGGATCGGAGCGGCGAAGGTGGTCGCGTTCGTTCGCTAGGGCGGCCGCTTCAGCCGGGAAGTTGGGACGGAACTCAGGGATCCTCCCTGCCGGAATGAAGCGGGCCGCAGCTGACGCAACCACCTTGCGGAACTTCTGTTCGCCTTTACGAACGTCAGTGGGTGCGGGAAGAGACCTGAAGGCATTTTCGGTGAACTCCGCGAACCTGACCCAGTCAGCCTTTTTAAAGTTGATATAGGTCCGATGGTCCGCGGAGACAAAGTCAGCAGGTCTGTCAATCGAGATGATTATAGGTAGGTGGTCTGATGCAAGCGATAGCATAGGTCGCCACGTTATGCTATTTATCAGACCTGCGCTAGCTATCGTTAGGTCAGGCGAGCTGCTGCAACTACCCATAATCCTGGTGGGGGCATCATCATTCATCGTGCAGAATGTCTATCGTCTATCTGCTCTGCCAAATCATTTCCCCTACGATCAGCTGGTAGGCTTGAATGCCAGAGATCGTGGTGCGCGTTAAAGTCACCAACTACCAATCGGTTTTCACCTCTGAGGAGCGCACCTATGTCAGGGTGATATCCTGCCGGGCAGCAGGTGACAGGGGGTATATAAATATTAAATATTTCGAGCTCGACATCGCCTGACCGGACAGCTATTCCTTGACATTCTAAGGTAGTGTCCCTGCGGTCGATGTCTTCTTCAATGAGACGATACTGCACTGTGTGATGGGTGATGAATGCTAAGCCACCACCATTACCTCGCTCGCGATCTTTACGATGCATATTGTAGCCATTGCAACTCAACAAAGTTGAGTTGCTGTGCAGTTTCGTTTCTTGGATCGCAGCTATTGACAGATTATGCCGACTCATAAAGTCGGTTATCTCCTCAATCTTGCCCTGCAGCCCATTGCAGTTCAGCTGAAGGAGTCTCGTTTGCCTCGGTAGAGTCGTCGCGGAGAGGGGTGTGAGGGAAGGGTGATGTTGCCCACCTGGACCCTGCTGCACATGCATTGGCACGTTGGGCTGCCTTATGGTGTTGTTTGGCAGCGCCGCCACTGGCGCGTGCGGTTGCAAGGCTCTACAACAGGGAGCCAGGTAGTCACCCGACCATTCACGTGTGGTGCGCAGGCCAGAACACACTCGAAAGTGACACCAGCCTTGGCACGAATTGCACCTGACTGATGCCGCATTCCGGTATATCCTAGCCGGACACACGGAACAGACTGTGTGGGGTACCAGGAGCTGCTGGCTACTCCCCACACGGGGTGCGGAGCTAGGTTGAGGGGGGGAGGGGAGCGACCATGTTGTTGTGTGCTCCTGCGAACCGTAGAGGTTCTGCCGGTGCTAGGCACCGGTGCACTAGGTGCAACTAGGGGAGCCGTAGAGGCTATGGGCGCCTTAGGGCGCGAACAACATGGGGCCACATAATTTGTGGACCACTCCTTATGGGTCTTAAGGCCTGAGCAGACCTTAAGATGGCTCCATCCGTCGCACGAATTACACCTTACCGAAGTGGAGTTCGGATGGAGCTTTTTCTGGCAAACGCAGCAAAAATAGGTTTCTGGACCAGGGTTTGGCTCGATGCCAGCCCTGACCAGAAGGAGGTGAAGCAACCCTGCTGCAAGGAGTTGCTCCAGGAGAGACAGACAACTTATGGGGTAGGCCGATCTAAACAGGGTTAGATCGCCGAAACAACAGTCCTTGGCCGGGTGAAACCCGGGTCATTCCGGTACGTAGAACCGACTGTCGTGGGAATGGAGCACAACCTCATGCTCAGCAAGCAGTTCCTTGCTGGGTGTCACCGTTCGGAGCATCCAAATAGGCACCTGCTTGCAGTGGAGCTGCCTCCCAGGCACATTAGAAGACATCTTCTAGAATTAAAGGACGAGATCCAGCCACTCATCACGCAACCGCTGGATCCGGAGGCGTACCGGCGGGTCCTAAGCAACATCCATAGAGACACAGTCACTACCATCATTGGCGCCCGCCATCGTCATCGGAACCCAACCACCACCTGTAGCAGATGAGGAGTCCCTGCTGCCCCGCGAGTCCCGCGTTACTCTGGCACAATTACGATCTGGATACTGTAGTAGGCTCAACTCCTACCCATCCAGAATCAACCCTGACATACCCAATACATGTCCGGCATGTGGAGATTCTCCGCACGATACCAATCACCTATTCACATGCCCTCTCAAACCCACTCATCTAACCCCCCTCTCCCTCTGGTCCAGCCCTGTCGAAACTGCACGTTTCCTGGGCCTCCCCTAGATGAGTTCGACGACAACGATCATGGGTGAATCCGCTCTTTACGGGGCGCGACTAGCCGCTACAACAACAACAACTAAGACTTTTATGGTGTTGGCTGACCTAAACAGGGTTAGGGTCCGAGTGGCTTAAATCACCAGCGTCTTTAACTTCTCTATGTCTATACTTATCATTCCAGATGTGTGGAAGGTGGAGAGGGTACTACCGCTGTTGAAACCAGGGAAACCGACCGAAAAGGGAGAATCCTATCGACCGATTTCCCTTCTTTCACCAGTGGTTAAGACACTCGAGGCTATGCTGCTTCCTTATTTAACACACCATCTGAGCCCGGCTAAGCATCAACACGGCTTCCGGAAGGTGCACAGCACAACAACAGCACTAAACGTCATAAACACCCAGGTGATTCGTGGCCTCTATCGTAACAGTCCTGTGAGAGAACTGTCTTAGTGGCGTTGGACATATCAAAGGCTTTTGATACGGTCAACCATTCAACGCTACTTGAAGACATTGAAACATCCACTCTCCCGCAGGTTCTGAAGCGGTGGACCGCGAACTACCTGAGTGGTCGTCAGGCGTCGGTGTATTTTAGAGACTCAACATCTAAACCGAGAATTAAACAAGGGGTACTCCAGGGTGGCGTCCTCTCCCCGGTTCTGTTTAATCACTATATCTCGAAGCTCCCTCAGCCACCCGTGGGGGTTTCAAAAAGGTCAAGACACAATTAAATATACATGTGGACGGTACACCTGTACCGGCAGTAAACCACCCAAAAATTTTGGGTGTTACATTTGACAGCATGGCCTCTTTCTCTGCGCACACAACTGCAGTCGTCAATAAAGTACAGAGCCGCAACAAAGTCCTCAAGTCGCTAACCGGCAGCACTTGGGGCAAAGACAAAGAAACGTTGTTGGCAACATACAAGGCGATTGGCCTGCCGGTTTAAACTACGCCGCAGGACCCAGTGGATGAGACTACAGGCTACCCAGAATACAGCACTCCGGACGGCAACGGGATGCCTTCTGATGTCTGCGCTAGACCATCTACACCATGAGGCTTCAATGCTCCCAGTTAGGGAGCACAACTTTGTGCTCGCCAGGCAGTTCCTCGTTGGTTGCCATCGTAATGGCCACCCTAACGAGTACCTGCTTGCTTAGGATCCACCTCCGAGACATGTCAGGGAGCATCTCCTAGATATGAACGCCGAGATCCAGTCGCACACCACCAACAGACTGGACCCTGCTGTCTACCGGGTAGTCCTGAACGACATTCACCGAGAGACAATCACCACCTTCATCGACTATCGCCCTGTGAATGCCGTCCTCGGGGTCAAACCACCACCCATAGCAAAGGAGGAGCTCCAGCTGCCTCGTGAATCCCGCGTCACTCTGGCCCAACTACGTTCTGGATATTGTAGCAGGTTAAACTCCTACTTATATAGAATTAAGCCAGACATACCCAATGTGTGTCCGGCATGTAATAACTCCCCGCACGATACCGCTCACCTTTTCACATGCCCCTTAAAACCGACTCATCTAACCTCCCTTTCCCTTTGGTCCGAGCCTGTCGATACTGCGCGTTTCTTGGGCCTTCCCCTAGATGAGTTTGATGATAACGACCATGGTTGAACCGATCTTGCAGGGTCTAGGTAACCGCTACAACAACAACAACAACAACATGGCTTATAGACAGGCTCTGAACAACATTCAGGAAGATTCAAATACAACCTTCAGTAACTCTCGCCCTGTGGATGCTGTCATTAGATTCAAACCACCACCCGTATCAGACGAAGAGCTTCAGGTGCCTCGAGTCCTGCGTTCTGCCTCAATTAAATTTATCGTTTGAGTTTTTGCTTTTATAACACAATTTTCCATAATTACCTAACTTCTGCAAGGCTATTCTTTATCAACGCTACTCGTATTTGGAATTCCATTCCAGCTTCTGTTCGCAGTAGTTTAAACAAAAGCAACTTTAAGAATGTTCTTTATGAGTATTTTCGTTAATCTACCTTTAAATTTAATATAATTATCCATAGCATAATGATGAGTTTCGCTACCTAAGTACAAATGTACGTGTAATGTAGTCATATATGAATACTGATTGTTTGATACATATGTTAGTTTTAATATCTTGTGTTACTTTACTTTTACTTTACAACTCTAGTACTATAAAAGATCATCTCAAATATTATTGTACTAATAATTTTTTTTATCTTGTAATTTTCTTGGGGCCAAAGTTTAATTTCCAATTAGAATGCCTTAGGAGCTTTTCGGTCGGTAATATATTAAAAGCAAACAAAAAGTTTCTTTTTTTCTCCTACGCGTTTCGGCGTCTTCCGCACCTTCATCAGGGAGTCTGCATTTTATTGTACATAAAACATAAAAACAAGTTTTAACAAAATAACAATATTTTTGCTTACAACAATAATTGCACTTACATTTTTAATTACATTGAAAACAGTAACATCAAAACAAATAAAAATATAAAAACAAAAATAAAAATAAAACTCCACATATTGAATTGTACACTACGTTTTTGTCTCTCTGTTTAACCATCACTCGTTATTGCTGTTCTGTATGCGCAGTTTATATTGTCTACGTCCTCCTTAAAATTCATAGTGTGTCGTATTTGTTGTTGTATTCTCAGCCCTTCTAATGTTAATCTTGTCCTCTCTTTTTTCTTCACGTCTAATATTTTTGTATTTTCGATGTATATTACAAAACAACAATAATTAATATAACAAAAACAACAATAAACTTACAAAACAACAACAGAGACTAAAATTTATATTGAAATGTAAAGATTTTGGAGTAACACCACCACATTTAAAAGGAAAGATTAAAAATATATATAAAGGATTTGAACTTGACATAACAAAGAAAGAACTACACAAGATTGAATAGCAATTTATCATAAAAGTGTTAAACTTAGAAATTAAAGAAGTAAACATACAAATGAAAATTATTCGTACAAATATTGGACACATTAGGGATGTACTACACAATAAACTGGATGAAACAGACTACAAGATGATTGAAGAAAATCAAAAACAATTCATAAAATACTACACGACCACCACAGAAGAACGACTAAATACAAAACTTAGAACACAAATCACCAACAACTTCGACAAATTTGGTTTTAGAACGAACGAAGATTGGTTCGTAAATAAAACAAATATTGAGGTAACCCAAGAATGTAAATGGCTTCTTTCTTTGGGGAATAAATTTGCGTTACCAGTAACGAGGAAAACGTTCTCGCCCATACATTTGATCGCCGACATAGAGCAGGGAATTCAAACTTTGGAAGACGAAAAAGACAAGGACACTACGAGATGTAAAATTGCGACTAAAATAAATAATTATAAAAATAAACTTAAAAATTCCCCAAAAGGCAAATTTATATTGAAAGTTTACGAAGACACTAAAAAGTTTATCGCACAACAAAAGGACCAAATAATAATAACGAACGCAGATAAAGGTAACAAAACGGTGATGATGAACAAGGTGGAATGAAGGATCTTCTAAGCGACAAAACTACATATAAAACCATCCGTATTGACCCAACACAAAAGCTACAGAGAAAAAACAACACCATAGTTAATGACATCTACAAACAAAAGAAAATTGACGCAAAACTTAAATACTACCTGACATGCAATGCAGCTACAGCACCAAGACTATATGGCCTTCCGAAAATACACAAGGAAAACTCCCCTCTTAGACCAATTTGCTCTTCAATAGGTGTACCGTGCTACAATCTTTCGAAACATATTGGAAAAACACTGAGACAGATAATTTCGAAGGACTACAATATTAACAATTCTTTCCAACTCAAAGAAAGATTACAACATATAACGATCGAAGCGGATGAAATTCTTATTTCATTTGACGTGGTTTCCCTATTCACGAATATACCGATACAACTACATAGCAATACACACGATTATGCAACATTGGACCATCCTAGAAGAACATACCACTCTCACTAAGAAACAATTTTTGACAATACTACAATTCTGCCTACGGGAAAATAATAGGCCGTTTACATAGAACTTTCCTCGCTTTGTTTGGCAGTTCGAACTTTAACAACAAAGCGTGAGGCGTAGAAGGTCAGCTACATAGAACGCTTTGACAGTTTCTGCGTTAGTAGTTTGTTATGAGTTGCGATTTGTGTTTGTTCAGTGCTACTAATGTTTGAAATTCGCGAGTGTCTGTAGTGTGTATACGCAGGCCAAAATAAAAATAAAATGGGAATGATAACAGCTGATTGCCAAAGCGTACAAAAGTTGAGAGTTGCCCATAATTTTGCTTCGATTTGCTTTGCTCTACTTTTATCGCCTTGTATTTAGCAAGACTCATATAACATCATGTATTGAACTTATCTGTCAAAGCGAAACTCTGAAGCAAAGCAAAGCAAAAGTCCTATTATGACGACACTCACTATCAACAGATACAAGGAATGCCAATGGGCAACCCACTGTCATCCACCGTAGCTGACATTGTATTAGATAAAATACTGGACGACAGCATCGCTGAACTTAAACAAAAGGACATATATATAAAATGCATTAACAAATATGTAGATGATATATTCGCTATTGTTAAGATCAAGGACGTGGAAGACATACTAAAAACACTAAACGCACAACATACTAAAATAAATTTCACTACGGAAACAGAACACGGGAAAAAGTTAGCCTTCCTAGACATGGAAATACAGCGAATTGACAATAAAATCACAACGAACTGGTATGCAAAATCGATAGCATCGTCAAGGATGATTAATTATCATTCAAACCACCCGTGGACGCAAAAAAGAAACACAGCTATCAATTTAATAAATAAAATATACGATTTAAGTGACCAAGAATTCAAAACGGAGAACACCAAGAAAATTAAAAATATATTGTACAAAAATGGATACCCTAATGCAACAATAGAGAGTCTGTTAGCAACTGCAAACAACAAAAGGGCATTGGCGCACACAAATATTGTAACCACAAACAAAAACGAAAACAAAAAATACACAGGTATCACATACATACCAGGACTGACGGACAAAAAAACAATAAGCAGAAGTATACAGACAGACAAAATATGCTTTGCACATAAAACGCATCGCACGCTAAACTCGGTGTTTACCAAAACAAAAGACAGAATCAACAAGGAACAACAACACAACGTAGTATATGAAATCAAGTGCAATTGGGTGAAAATTGCGATAAAGTATACATAGGCACTACAAAGCGATCACTCGGAATTCGAATTAGTGAACATAAAACGGACGCGAAGAACAGAAAGACAACAACAGCATTGGCACAACATTTAACGAATAGCGCACACTCAGCCGATTTCGAAAATTCAAAAATATTAGACGTGGAGAAAAAAGAGAGGACAAGATTAACATTAGAAGGGCTGAGAATACAACAACAAATACGACACACTATGAATTTTAAGGAGGACGTAGACAATATAAACTGCGCGTACAGAACAGCAATAACGAGTGATGGTTAAACAGAGAGACAAAAACGTAGTGTACAATTCAATATGTGGAGTTTTATTTTTATTTTTGTTTTTATATTTTTATTTGTTTTGATGTTACTGTTTTCAATGTAATTAAAAATGTAAGTGCAATTATTGTTGTAAGCAAAAATATTGTTATTTTGTTAAAACTTGTTTTTATGTTTTATGTACAATAAAATGCAGACTCCCTGATGAAGGCGCGGAAGACGCCGAAACGCGTAGGAGAAAAAAAGAAACTTTTTGTTTGCTTTTAATATATTACCGACCGAAAAGCTCCTAAAGCATCCCAATTTTTTTTATCTATAAATGAAATAAATGAAATGAAATTTCGGCACAACACGCCCTATTTTCCTATTAACGGCCACGCCAATAAGCGAATTGTTTTATAGACTTTGCAACTTTGCAATACAGGCAGTAGAAAGAGCTGCTGGGAGTGGGAAGAGGTGGTTAGAGGGAGTGGGAGAGAGCGGAGTTATTTTTGGCCCTTGTTTACGACTTACGCATGTGTCTTCCGATACTATGAGGTACTAAGGGCCAGTTTTTCAGTGCTACTTTGAACTGAGTTTAAACTAAGTTTACTTAAACGCCGTTTAAGGTTAAACTAAGTTTAAACTGCAGAGCTGTTTTTCAGTGAGCGTTTAAGGCCGCCCTAGAATTTGACAGTGTGGTAGGGCGACACTGTTTTTTTCTTTATCTACACAACAAAGCAGCTGACGTTTGTTTACATTTTTTGTACACAAAAACCTTCGTGAATTATTTGTGAAAATTTAAGTTACTAATACGGTGAAAAAATGTATAAGCGGAGCATCGCTATAGTCACTTTCACTTGAAAAATCCATATTTTAATATATTTTACGGACAAAAAACGTAATTTTGTTGATTTCAATTTCTGTGAACTCATGAAATGACAGCTGAACAGTTGAACAGCTGATTGCTTAAACTCAGTTTAAACTTAGCATATCGGGCGTTTAAACTTAGTTTAAACTAAGTTTAAATTCGACTGAAAAACAGCACATCGAGTTTAAACTTAGTTTAAACTGCAAATCAAGTTGAACTAGCACTGAAAAACTGGCCCTAAGTAACGCCGATATTCATTGGACTTACACATTTCATATCAAACATTTAATTTTAAATAACATTATATGTCGAGCAATCAGGACCAAAATGTAACCAATTTAAAAAAAAAAATCTATTAAACAAAATGTGAATTTCGAGTCGAGAACTTCCCAATGCTTCTATTTCATTCAATTATAAACAAGGTCTCGATGACCGCCACTTTGTTTTTTCCAGCGAACATAAATAATTGCGAATGATTTTGCATTTCATACACTTTTAAATACATTAACAAGAAAAAATTCCTTGCCTTTGAGTTGTTCACACATTGGTGCATACCGTATTAAGCAATATCGAATACATGTTTGTATATACACACATACATATGTATGTATGTATGCCGTCAATGTCAATGCACTTGTGCACTTTTCAGTATGTTCTAGTACGTATGTATGTACATATGTGCTGAATATGTGTCAAATTAATCATTCGCATCATTGGCCTTGCTAGTACATGTTTGGTCAAAATAAAGTCGTGCACATTTAAAAGCATCTTTTTATAGCAAAATTAAGCAACACACTTAACATGGTTTCGAAAACAAAAAAAAAACAATTCTCAAAAATACATCAAATACATACAACATACCGATTTATAAGTAAAGAAAATTTTATAGGTTCTGTAACAGAAATGATATAAATAAAAGTTTTAAGCTTTGTACGAAATTTATTTACACTCATGTTTTACCTAGGTTGTCAACACAAGCAGAGGAGTGTGGGAACGAAAGCAAACCCTGTACGACCGGAAATATGTGCATAGGTAGTATCGATGCGCCGGGCTGAAAAAGTTTCTTCTTTACGTAAATAAAGCACATGAAAAATTTGAAACCTCTCGGAAAATAATTAATGGACCCAAAAGTTGGTTAAAGTTTTGTCTTTGGGTCTTTTAGTACTTGATTTCCACTTATAACTACATACATACATTTCTATGAGAAAAGAAGTGGTTAATATTGATTGCTAAAGGATATTTAAGACAACCGAAACATACCACATTTTTCTCAAATCCACCACAATTTTTTGCTAAATCGAATACTAATCAAAGTCCGAAAACTGTCCACAATACGTTGTATGCATGAAAAATAAATAACGACCCTGCGCTTGCATTGAAACCGTTATGATATGAATTGCAATAGGTGTGTTTCTTTGAAAAGCCAGCAAAGATCTGTCAGCAATAGAAAGTTTTGTAAAACTCTCAAAATCTCAAATTTGCTGAGTTTTCGTCGAACAGCACTTAGTAAAAACTTGCAGAAAAACAGCTGGTACCTTTCTGATTGGCTAATGATTTGAATTTGCATTTTTTTGTTGTTTTGCCATGTTGTTTTGCTGGACCAAATATTCCCAGCAATAACTTGCAGCGAATTGTAGCTCCCTCTCAATTAAATGTCAAAAAGATGCTGAAATCGCCGTTATTTGTGTGAAAGAAACGCCTTCCCAGGAATAATTATGTAATTATGAATAACTAGCAGCAACCGAACGAAGCTAATGTGTTTTTGCCAAACTTATTTGTTTACGTGCTAATTTCAAGTGTTTCTTTCGAGTGTTACAAATAATCGTCTAATATTTAAGACAAAATGGCAAAATCGGTGGATTCGAGACTTTCATCGGTTAAAACACGCAAAAGTGATGAGCAGCAATGAAAAATTGCATTGATTGGAAGTGTTTCACACCAAATTTTAGGAGCCAAATTGCCTTCAAACAGACAAGTGTTAGAAGTATTTTTCTACAATATGCGTTTTGTGAAACTAAATGCAAAAGAAAGTGCTATTGATGCTGTGTCGATATTTTGGCAACAAGCGCGTATTCCAATCCGAGAACCACATAGATGCTCTGAAGGTGGAAAAGATGACTATGATGAGGAACGAGCAGGACAAAGCGTTTTTGGAAAAGCAGCGTCAGAAAGGACGACCAGGATCAATGTTGGGGATTGACAAGAAATTGGCGTCCAAAGAAAAAAGATCGGAATTGAGAAAAGAAAATGAAGAAGCACGGATATCAAAACATGTGCAAATGTCAAAGTTGCAGCCAGTTGGTAAATAATTTAATAGTTACTTTTGTGGACTATAGTTAAATGTGTATTAGTTCTAATTGAAATAAAATCGTTTTCTCACTAAAGTTTACTCGGAAAGTGAATCCTAAATTGAATCTGAGTATATGGAAGCATCTACAGATAGTTTTGTCGGCGATGATAATGAACCCATACAACAAAAAACGAGTTCTGATATAAAAAAAATTGGATTACGCCACGGTTATGCGCTGCACTTGATAAAGCAAAGGTTACAAAAAAAAAAAGAATATAAAAAAATTAGACTCTCTCTAAATTAATATTTATTTCGACTTTAGGTATCAGATCGTTAAGCTATGCATATATTGATGGCAACTGTAGAGGCTTTAGAGATTTCTGCAGATCATCTGATCCTGAATCGTACGTCATTACAGCAGTTGAGTGAAAACAATCGACACCCTCAATTCAATGAAACCAAGTCTGAGTTCATAAAAAACGTGGGTATTATGCATAGATAAATATATTTTGTATATTTAAGTTTGTCTATTTATTATAAAATAGTTAAGTATCAACGATCGCTTGGTGGTTCACTGGGACGGAAAAATTTTCGCAGGTTTAGTCGGCAGATCAACTGTAGATCGAATAGCAGTTCTGGTAAGCTACAATGGAAAGGCCAAATTTTTAGGAGCTCCTAAAATTGAGTCGGGTAACGGAAAAAACATCGCCCAAGCTGTTCACAAACTTCTAGTCGAGTGGGGGATTTCTGAAAAAGTAGTAGCTTCAAGCTTCGATACTACCTCTTCTAACATTGGCCTTACACGTGGTGCTTGTATGCTTTTGGATGATCTTCTCGGTCGGAAACTTATCAATCTTGCGTGCCGTCATCATATTTATGAGATTGTGATAAAAAACGTTTTTGAAAATAATTGCGGTAAAAGTAGTGCGCCGGTAACTCTAATTTTTAATATATTCGCTGAATTATGGCAGAATATAAAACACGACCAATACAGTTTCGGTATAAATGACCAGATTGTTGGTTCCAAAATTAGCCTCGAAGAAATAGAGCAAATAAAACAGTTTTGTCGAGATCAGCTCAAACATACTCAAATACGCGGTGATTATAAGGAACTTTTAGAGCTCTCTATGACATTCCTTGGTGACGACGGCGTTGTCTTTCGTACATGTGGCGCGACATCTCATGCAAGATTTATGTCGAAAGCAAAATATTGTCTAAAAATTTTCCTTTTTCGCGATCAGTTTAATATGACTTCAAGAGAATTTAATTGTATTCGAGATATGTCAATATTTATTCTTAAACTTTACATCAAAGTGTGGTATAGGTGCACTAATTCTATTGAATGCCCCAATCAAGATTTGAACTTTTTGCGCGATGCTTTCAAGTATTCAGACATCGATAAGACTGTTTCTGAAGCGGTAATTGATAAGATGAAGAATCATTTGTGGTATCTAACTCCAGAAACGGTTGGGCTGTTTTTGTTTGATCCCAGCGTCTCACTCGAAATTAAACGAAAAATGACGAATCATTTAAAGGAAAAGGATCCTGTTGTAACTTTGGTTAAATACCGCACGTTTCCAAATGCGCAACATTTGTTGAAATTTGATTTATCTGATTTCGTATCTTATAAGACAAAATCTTTGTTTACCAATTTCGAGCTTCAATGTGATTTTCTTGAGCTGCATCCCGCCGTATGGAAAGACAATGAGGAATATCAGACAGCTTTGGAATTTTTTGAAAAATTATTTGTAGTAAATGACACTGCCGAGCGTGGCGTCAAGTTTATGAAGGATTACAATCGAATTTTAACACACGACGAAGAAGAAGCCCAGTTTATAGGTATTGCAAGTGGTTGACTCATATCGAAAAAAGTTTTCGTCCCATACAAAACCAGCATTGACTGATCAATCTCAGGCGTTGTAACGTTTTCTTCAATTGAATTAAAATATCATATACAGACAATAATATCTATGTACGTGCAATGCATGTTGTACTCTTTCTTGAAAAAATAAAAAAATTGTTTTAAATATCCATATAAATGCCTTAGTTCAACTTTAATTAAGTTTTGGGTCCATTAAAAACTGTCAGATGGGCGTAAAAGTGACTTTTCAAAAATGGCCAGGCTAATGTATATGTGAAATTACTGGCTGATTTAGTTATCTTTTTATTTTACTGGCTTTATATGTTCTGTTCACAATTCCATGCTTTAAAATAGTTGTATGTTTAATTACATTTAACCAAAACAACTTTAAATGCAATTAAAATTTAAAAAGGGCCGAATAATGTAGAATTATACATAATTTTCCATCACTGGAATGTAGTTTATAAACTCAAAAACTACTACACCGGATAAGCTACAATTCATAGGATGCGTTTGCGATGGTGTATATTGTGCATAGAGGGAAAAATCCGATAGCAGGCGATTGACTCGAGAAAACCGTATTCACAGTTAAATTTTATTTGCGTAAGCTCTATAACAGTAAACATTGTTTATTCGAGAGAATTGCTATAAGTTTTAATAATGTATTCATTTACATAAACGTATTAAATCATGATTGAAATATTTCAATTTGTCGGGTGTACCGAGCAAGCCAGATCAGATAGTTTTACAATAAAGTCATAGTTTCACGTGAGTAAACATTCGCGTTGATTTTTGATAATTTTTTCCGACCGTGTTGTGCATTTTCTGCCATATAAAGCATGCACAAAACTTTTTTTACGCTAGCGGGATTGCCCTAAATTGATCAAAAGAGAAAACGTAAGAACAAGCTAGCTTCAACGTAAACCCACAGTACTGCCGGAGAATTATAACGTTATCATAATTAGATTGGTAACAATCCTAGTTTGAATGTACTTATATGAAAATTGGTACACAGTAGTAGTTAGTATATCACGTCCATCAAATCGCGCCCTCATCTGGTACAAGTATTGTTGCCAGTTTAGCATTTTTCTGTCTACATTTAGCACCGTTTCCACGACTGCGTGCTAAAGTGAGAATCATGAAACTGGAAGTTAAATATGTCGGCATGATAAAATCGATTTCATTTTCTCAACAACCGGTTAAATATTTATTTAACGGGAGAAGACGTGTTAGCATTGGAAAAGAAGATGCCAAAATCAGCTGTGTAAAAATAAATAAACCCACGAAGTTTTCTTGTGTTGCATAAATTTTTAAATAGAAAACATGCATGCGCATGGGGCTTCATAATCAAATGCCTCAATCGAAAAAATATAACCAAGTCAATCACTGGAGAAAACCAATGAGATACATATGTATATTTTAGCACACAGTCAAGAAAACGGCCCTTAGACCCGTTGCAAATTGGTTTAGCCAGTAAAAAACATTTTAGCTGTTTCATTATTTCATATATTTCATTTTCACTAAAATTTGCATATGTATGTGGCTTGCACTTTGTAGGGTTTTTATATATTTATGTATAAACTACGTATTATTATTTTTATGAATGTATTGTATTGTTCATTGAAATTCTTATATTTTGTAAATTGAAAATTATTGTTAAGTCAATTTTATATATTCAACAAATTAAGTCAAAATAAATTATAATTTAAATTAATGACGCTTAACGATATATACATACATACATAGCTCAACAAAAGCACATAACATATGTATGTAAATCTAAGATTCAAATTCTACAGAAAAGTGTAAAAAATTTCCTCCTTTTCATTAAGAATTTTTGAATTGAGATAAAGTGCATGTCTAAAGTATCTCAAAATTCCCGTTAGTTTTTGTGAAGTATTTTTATCCCTTAACTAAAAATATGTTATCAATATGAGACCTCAATTCTTCGAACGTAATCATTTAGTATATAGTATGTAAATATAAAAAGCTAGGAATTTCGCGTTGTCGATGTATTTTAACGCCTACCTATCATTCAAACCAAATGCCATGAAAAGCGTACAGATTAATATCAATTTTAAACAATTTAGATAACTGTTGGCGGTTCAACTCAGTATTTTTTCACATAACTTCTTTCTGCGTATTTACAAAAGTAAAGTGCATGTTTCACGCATTTGGGTACAATCACCCGAAAATATTGTATAAATAACAACCGTATCCAAAAATTTTGTATTAATTTCACACAAGTACACATGTACATGTATTCTGGGACCAACTAAAGCATAATTGATACTTATTTAATCAAACGAATACTTACGGTTGAAACGCACTACTTATACCAGTACCGCTTAGAAATAATAAACTAAGATATAAGACAAATTTGCTTCCGCAGATGACTAAATACCAGTATGATTCATTTATTTATAAGTAATGAAAAAACAGATTTTATCACCGATTACCGATATTTTTTTATTAAGCTTAGAGAACACTAAACAACCAAAGAATGATAGAAACCCAGATTACGACAACGCCGGCAGTGTACACGTCACAGATGTTCATACCACAGGAATAGCGGTAAAATGTAAAAACTGCAACTGCTACAATACAAAGCTCGGCACTTCACATACATATATTACTTTTTGCTTAACTTTTTGTAAAAAAGTCACTCTAAACTCAGAAAAATCAACTTTTGAAGAGCCGTTCGTGAAGACAATTCTTCAAATGAGGGAAGTCCGAATTAAAGGAAGTGCCATCACCTTTTTTCTCTGCATCGTGTACACAACCATGTCGGCTTACTTGAAGAAGCAACCAAGATGTCGCGCATGAATACGGCAAAAAGTAGGAGGTATGCTTTTCCCCGCATACCAATCGGTAATCGAGCTTTCGCTTGCTACAACCGTTATTTTGAGAGGAATTTAGTATAGAAACCACTATGGATAATATGGATAATACATCTCGCACTAATGTGCAGTACAAATATAAAAATGTGTTTAGTTTATTGCAGTTTCTTACTAAAAACAAAGGATTGTTAAAAAACTACTCGTAATACACACATTCGCATGAAGAATGATTTGCCCAGGTACATTAAACAGGTAAATGCATTAGATAAAATACGATCATACCCATTTTGTTGCTGCAGCAAGTCCACTCCTTATGTTCTGTAGTGAGACGGATAAACAGATCGAGTTATTTACCTCAAATAAAGTGTACATACATTTAAAAAAAATTGATCTTATTGTTCATAGTTTGCAGCCCTTAAGGCTATTTATATGTACTTGAATTTTGGTGTGCTCCTACATAGAGGTAAACTCTGGGAACAATCTGCACAAACCCAACCGTTCGCCAGAAGTTCCACACTACAAGCGCTTTCCCAATTGTTCTTCCCACGTTTTTCATGCTTTTTCCCCTGCTCTTCTTGCACAAATACCATTTTCCCATTTTCGATTATTTTCTTTCAAAATTTAAACTTTAACGACCAAAAGACAGTTTGTAGTTTGTTGTGAAACGAAAAAATTTTAGCAACCGTTGACAAGTTATGGCCAACTTCGAATAAAAAATATCAAAAATGCAACCCTGTTACAGCTACCGATTTAATGTTCCCTGATATATTCAAAGAACAGCTGAAGAATGCTGTTACATCCAACAAACCGTGCAATGTAAAAGTAAAACAATATAATAAAGTAATTATATTTCGTGATAAATAAAAGTAAACCAAGGACTGGGATCATATTAATAATAATAGCTTGATGGTTGCCGAACTTCTCTTACGAAGTGTGCTGTGCGTCTTGATATTAGGCCCGTTCTTTTGTAACCTAGTTGCAAAAAAACACTAGGTAGGATAAGAAATAGCATGTAAAACAACAACACTTAGGGAGTTCACAAGCGGTGTTATATGTCGTATATATTTAGTCCGTTATTGAATTAACAGTGGAACGTGTGAACGCACTGTGCTATTTCGTTAACTATTGTATGTCGTATTCAAGCAATTAATCAGCTGAGTAGAAGAAGAGAAAACAAAACGAAATAAAAGTATAAACATGAAAATGCCTAAGAGGACCGAAAAAAATAAATTAATAACTGCTGTTTGTAGAAAATACGAACAGGACATCCTCGTGACTTCTCTTCTGCCACCGTCCATCTCCGGATTGGGTTGCAGCGGACGCGTTTGGCTTTGCCCTAAAATCAAAAGGTTGTTTAATAAGCCAGATGTGTTTGTTTTTTTATCCAAAATCACTTACTTCGTCATTTAGATGTATTTCCATTCTTTTTTTTTTAATATATCTCCTTCAATTGTTTCACCGGCCGCTTTTGCAAAAATAATAAAAAAAAGTGACGATAAACAGAAACAGCTGATCGAATAACACACACAAATAAAACACTAAAGATACCTTTCAGAGTTGTATTAAAATAAGACAATTTTACATGTGAAACAAAAACAACAAGTTTACAACTGTTGTATTGCAATAACACGATTAAAGAAATACGACAAATAACACAGCTTGTGAACTCCCTAACTAACTCGGAAAAATATGCGAGTTGAGCCAACTCGGTTATATGATATCCGACCTGAGATGTAGTGTTGTGAAGCAAAAAACCCGCTCTATTGTGAATGGGCTCTGGAAAAATACTTGGGAAATTTCAATCAACTGTCAAATCTTGTTTGTTTTATGGATGCATAAACAAAACAAATAAAAATGGAACAAGGGTAAGAAAAATTTGCGCTTCGTATATTTCACATAAAATTATGAATTAAAACATGTTTGTTATTTCAGAATGCAAGAAAAAAGGCGCAAGAGATGATCATGTGAGAAGACAATTGAGTATTCGAGATGCTACCTCGCCCGGAAAGCGGAGTTGGAGCACCCAAAAAGAAAGAGGTTGGCCTACGCGAACGTGTTGGAAGACATGGTGTCAATGGCGATCACGGTAGGTTCAAGAAATAAGTATATGTTTGAACAAATTATATTTATTAATCCACTTCCAGGACTTTGAAAGAATGCCGCTGTGCTTGGACAACAACAGCAGAACTGACGCCAGCCCGTGCTTTGCCCCCTATATGGAGGGGTTCCTGTGGGTTACAGACCGTTTGAAACACTTTCGGCAAATGTGTTGTCTGGAAAAAAAAAATAACAGAAATTACTCTGTCTAACAACAGCTTTTTAAAACGTAACAGTGAGTTTCAGTGAAAACCTTGTAGTGAATTTTTGTGCTCGTTTTTATAAAACCCGTGTACATGAGGAAGAGCATCAACTTAACAATTTTTCAAAAAACATCGGTAACGTTTTGCTGTACAATGTACAAGGGTTTTATTAAAGCGAGCGCGAAGATTTTACATCAAAAACATTGCAAAAACTTCATTAAAATGTTTTCACTGAAACTGGATTTTTTTAAATTTGCTTTTGGTTTGTTATTTTATTTGTAATTAGAATAAGAAGTGATCTGAATTGAATTTTATATGTGATACTCCTTGTGAATTTGTTTTAGTTTTATAGATTTTAAGTTGAATGAAATGCAATGAATTCTTGTAAATATTTTTATTAGTGAATTTGAAGATATAAATATATATGTATATGCATTGAAATTTTTAAATAATATTTTGTTGTCTTAAATAATTAAAAAGGGTTTGCCTTCTGTCAAGGGCTGCGTCTTGGTTTCATTCTTCAAAACCTTCATCAAGTGCAAACGTATTTTCATCACTCACATCGTTGATATCGCACAAATTTGCTAGTTGCCTAAATGCCACTGTATTGCTTACATACCAAATGTACATATACACGGATTTTTTGTGGTAATATACGCGTTCTACCACCACCAGTAGTGCGATTCACTAACTTTAAACGGTACGACAATTGTTATTTTTAGCGGCAATATTTGCCGTTTGCACTAACGATTGTGCGATTCACTAACTTATTCTTAACGACACTTAACAGCTGTTTCGTTGTATTTATTCAAAGTGATAAAGAGTGGCATCTCAGTCAAACTAAATGCCAAAATAAGCGAAAAGCACAAAGAGGAATAGAAAAAAAACAAACGAATGCCTGCTGCCAAATATAAATTTGAGCGATTTTGTTATATTTCATTAAAGTGAAATAGATATTAGTTTGTTTCAAACTACAAACACTTAAAATTCTTTATATATGTATATTGCAATGATCCATTGTAGCAGAATTCCGGACTCTTCTATGAGTGTTTTGTTAGAATAGTCATCAACTTGACTCCAAGGAATATGCGGAATAACCTGCAAATATGCCATGGTTATCGTTTTTAAACTTCGCGTTGTGCTCCAGCGTATTTAGGATTTACATATGTACATATATTTAATTTTTTTCAATTATAATCATTTATCTATACATATATTAAAACTAAACTATATTTCTGTTTTTATACATGGATCTTTGTAAAAGTTTGCTTTTACCATTTGCATATTAATTGAATAGTAGATGTAGTGGTTGGCATAAGCCTCCTCATGATTCCTTGGTGGCAAAATTGATATGTGCGTGGAATCGACGGCTCCAATACAGCCTCCCACAAAGGGAGACGAGGCCGAAGCAAACATTTCTTTAGCAGAATGGCGTTCCACTTGGGTCATAGAAAACCTCACTTTCTGGTGAAACAACGAATCATTGACTGCATCCGTTACGCGATGAATGCCGGCTTACGGAAAACTGGCTCATGGGTATTCCCCATTGTTCACCTACGAGTCGTTGATAGCAACCAGTTGCGAAGAACCTTAACGCCGCTAGAACCTACCACTATAAAAGTAAAATTTCAAATTGCATACAGGCTTAAAGATTACACGAGCTACCTGTTTCTCAGTTGATATTGCTGTTATTCTGGATCCTCTTATTTGGTTATCAAGCTGATAAATTAGGTATTCAGCCAAGTCTGGAGTTAACCGATACAGTTTTTGAAAGTCTGTTGCATTTAAATGAAAGGGATTGTCCACATCTCGGGGTAAACGTCGATCCACTGTTGGAGCGCTTATTTCTTTATCACCTCGTGATAAATCATATGCCAAATATTTAAACGACATTATTTAATGTTCCTTTTTTAATTACAAGAAAACAAATCACTGAATTTAAAATTTTTCTTTTATTTAAATTGAAATCACGAATTTCACTTTTCTCGATTGAGTTAACAACATTAAATTTGTTGTCGTTTAGTCGTCGGTCATCGACTAGCTAACATCAACAGCTGATTCGGCGAATGCGAAAATCGTTAAAAAATGGCTACTGAATAGCAGGGTCGCTAAAATTTTGGTTAAGTTGAGTTAACCAAACGAATATCTCTAAAATAAGTTAGTGAATCGCACTACAGATGTGGCAGATACGCAGTTAAGACTCCGAATACTTCACTGAAAATAAAATAGCATTAAGTTTATGCATTTCTTTTGCACACATTTTGTTATTACTTGTTAGATATTCCACCGTTTGGCGTCTTAGCCTCATGTGCATTTAGAAGAGTTGGAGCTTGCATACATCGTTTCCAATACTTCTAGTACTTCTTGCATCTCTCTATTGCGACGTGATTCGCAATGCTCACCCGTGTACAAAGACACCATCTACAAAAGTAAAAGGTTATTTAATGCATTTATTTAATGTTTTCAAATAAATTTAATAACTTACCACAGAATCCTCAGAATTGCTCATTTTGTTTTGCTTCTTTAAAATTTCACTAAACAAATCATATGTTTAATGACAGATATTGCCAGTGTTGTGAAGTAACTAAAAGGAAATTTTATCCGAGTTGGAGTGTTTTTTTGCAACTAGGTTACAAAAGAACGGGCCTATTATAACACAAATTGAGGGAACGACAAGTTTTTCCATGGCGAAAATACACTCGGAAGTTTGCTATAATGTTTGATGTTACTTGTCCAGGCGAAGATTTGAACAAGGGGCCCTCCGAATGACGCGAGCACATGATACACACTGTGCTACGTCGGCCGCTGGGGTCATATTATCCCAATAAAATAAAGTAGGGTATGAATAAGCAGAAAGATGATCAACGCAAAAATGCTGTGGATGGCGCAGCCGGTACGAAGAAAAGTGTTCCACGCAAAAATACTGTGGATGGCGTAGCAGGTGTTGAACTGGAGTTGCATATGAGCAGCAGTTACTTTATTTTGATGAAATGCGATTCCTTGACTCAGTTGTAGCCTTGCGGAAAACGACAAACAGTTTGGAAATAGTACGTTTGGAAAAAATCTGTTAATTTAAATTATTCCGTATGCACTATGTGCTCATTAGTATATTTGCGCTGTTTATTTTCCGATCTGGTTAGAACTAACTTAAATTAGCTATCTACTTGCCCCTATGCTTTGCACAGATTGGTGACAGTGTTTTTGTTATTGCTGCTGCAGTGCTTCCCGGTAAGGGTGTAGTTTCGTTGTTGTAGCCTTTACCGGTAAGCTTGCAATTTGATGTTGCAGCGCTAGCAGGTAAGTATGCATTTTTGTTGTTATAGCGCTTGTAGGCAAGCTGGTATTTGTTCGGCGTGGGAAAATGATGACGCGGACAGTTCTCGCGCATACTGACTGGTGTGGCGAAATTCGCAGAACCGGGACTAGAGATGCTAAATTTGTTTTTTTTTCTATAGGGAAACTTAGAATACAGCACAGAAACTGAAATTGAGCTAAAATCAACTAGGACATTCTCCAGTCTCATTTCAATCAACTCCCACCGTCCTTCAATTCTCAAAATTGGTCAGGATCAGCAACAACACCAGAGTCAATGGCCAATCGGCGGCGTCCTACTCGAAAGTAACGATAAGACTCGAGATATGGCAAAGCAATTGATACCATTGTTACTTCAACTACGGCCGAATGCGATGATGTTTTTACTTAATTAAGGACTTCAATTGAAAAAATGCCGGGCATTCACCTCATGGTGATACGTAATGCCCTGTTCAAAATTCTATCTATTAAATCTAATGCAATTGGTGAAGCGAAAATAAGCTTGAAATTTATTAAGATAATTTTGCCATATATTATTTTACCCTTGACTCATATCATACATTTTTCTTTAATGTCGTTAACGTTTCCAGATAATACCTGTTGCGAAGCAATGCAATGTTACCTTCAGACTATCGCCCGATAACCATTCTGCCGTCATTGTCTAAAGTCTTCGAAAAATTATTTTAAGCCAGATTATGGGTTATATAACGGAATACCAATCAGGTTTTTGGCGGGGGTATAGTTGTTTTATCGGTTATCTCGGTTTCAGCAAGCATGCACAAAAATTCATGAAATCTTATCTAACAAATAGATGGGAGAGTGTAATATCAAAAGGTTCCTGCTCTGACTTATTGGCAATAACACCTGGTGCTCCACAGGACCAGTTTTGTTTTGCCTTAGTGAAATGTTGTAAAAATGTTAATATTCTTATAAATGATGTATAAATATACTTATCAGCGCCTATAGGTCTTTCTTTCTATAGGACTTAACCGCCAGAATCAATGAGGACTTAGATTCGATGATTTATTATTTGAAATATCGAATTGGTTTGTAGACCGAAATGCAACCATATGCCGCAATCCGTTTTTTTCTTGGGACAAATTTTCCCAGCACGAATTAACAACTCTCCTCCAAATGAAATGTCAAAATTCCGCTCTCTCCTAGCAAGTTTTGGAAGTTTTTTGCCTAAACGAACGCGATTTGGTACAAGTTAGTACAAGCTTGTACAAGTTTTCTGTCAAACGAACACTTTTTTAATTAATAAATTTTACACTAATTCATTCGACATTAATTTATATTTCATTAAATTTTTAACCAAATTAATTTATAATTTCAAAGATAGTATTAGTATTCATGATCTATCAAATTATAGCTCATGTCCTCGTCATGCCGGCGGCCTGTGGCGAGGTTAGCATGAAACTTACGTATTGTTTCTGGTTTACATGCTAAGCGACGCTCTAGCGCCGTGAAGAGAGGTATTTTCTATAAAGGGCTGGTGAACAATTACTCTACCTTCGCTGCTATGTGAAACGGTTAAAAAAATGATACGGAGAGAACTTGTTCGTCAGAGAGTGTAGAAGCCGGATATATTTCTTCCAATTTCCAAAGTTGCTCAAGGTTAAAATTTGTTGAACCTTCGGATGAGAAGAGACATGTTGGCGAGGGCGACCCAACCCAGCAGTGTTTAGCTGATTTGGCCTACGGACAGCACATCAGAGAAACTTCCTGCCCCTAGCAGCAAATCTAAGCATTTGGATCTAAATAAATTCATCGGATAGTGTTGTATTTGCTAGCAGATTCCAGGATAAAATGTCTATCTCGGTTTTAGGGTGGTATGAGATACGTGACGTTACACAAAGGCTTAGGGGGAGCTCAATATTTGTTGATTTAATGTTGATCGACGAATTCTTCAGTGATAAAGTTAACCTGCGAAGGAATCGAGCATTACTCTACCCAATTGTTAGCTTCCAGTGGCGTCGCGAACGAGGACAGCAGCTGTAGCATCGGCATGGGTGTGACGATGCAAATGGAAGATGAGGATTTCGAGCGATACAGTATTGTAAGATGAGCACGTCCACAGACCTTACATATGAATGGATACGACCAGGATATATTACAAAGAAGAAAGAGAGCAATTAAGTGGAGATTTTCAGACGTTTAATTATTGGTAGCTTTTCAAATAAGTAGTAGTACCAAATATAATAATATTAATCAAGTGTACAACTGCAATATTTACAACTATTACTAACAGCACGTAACAAATTACTAATACTAATTGCTAATCCAAAACAAAAAAAAAATTACTAATAGTACATAACAAACAATTACTAATACTAATTACTAAAATCACAGAAAACGATTAACAAGTAATTACTAGTATTGGTGTAGCTAAACTTACAGTTCTGGGCCCCAATGAATACTTCTCTTAATTCCTTGTAACACCCCAACCAACTCACTTAGTTTCATAACATAGAGTAGTGGGTTTAGTATAAGCAACTACAATTTCATATTTTGTGAACATGTATTCATGTCTAACAGTACAACTAATTGTGTGAATTGTACTGTAAATTAGAACGATTTAACATAAAATATTTGAAGTAGTTTCCTTTATACTAAATGCATGCTAATTTACAAGTTAATTTACTTCATTGTAGTTAAACTCAGATCAACAAGACTTAGTGAATACAATACATAAATACTTATCACAAAATCAACTTAATTCAATTTACTTTCTAATAGTTAAACATAAATAAATAGGATTTAATGAATTCAATATATACTTATTGGAAAATTAGCATTTAAGTTATTTTATAATAGTTGGACGTAAGTAAATAAGATATAATGAGCACAATATATACTTATCATGAAATCCTTTCCTTATAATACTTATGTATAAGTAAATAAAGATTTATATACCTATCATAAAATTATTTTACCTTAACCCAGTTGATTATAGTTAAGCAAAGATAAATAAGATTTAGTACATACTATATATACCTATAAAATAATTTTATATCTGGGGGTGATACAAGCTAACGCAACACCCCACACGCGCAACCCAAAAGTAGCCAAACCAACATACCAGCGACTAGATTTCCCGTGGAAAATGCCAATTCAGCAAAACCAGCACGTTGACGAGACACGGGTTAGAATAGAAGTAAGAAACTTTGTAAAATTTTGTATTAAGATGTATTAAGATTGAAATTGATCAATAAACACCGGCATCGTTCGGGAAATGTTTTTTATGAAATTTTCGCAAGCGAATAGTTTAACTGGCGTCCGAGCAGTTACCGCCGGCGCGAGCAAAAGTACAAATTAAGCAATGGACATAGTCTCCTTTAAAGGGGAAAAGCAGCAAGATCCGTGTGCAGTACCTTCATCGGACAGAGGCTCCTGTAAGAAAGAAACAGCAGCAAAGTCCTTACGCGTCTGCTCGGTAGAGTTTCCCTGGATGAACGCTTACATCGTTGGATAGGAGCGTGTGCATACAGACTATCTATCGGTCGTTGAGTTCGGACGTGTTTTTCACTTGCTCCGCATTAAACTAATAGTTCTAATATAAATTACAAATTTCGAACGGCTAAATTTTATTGACCAATTAGCTAAATACAAGTCTATGAGTGAAATAATTTTTTAACAAGTTTGTGATGGAGACTAAATGTCCACGCCAACCTAAAGTTTTTGTGTGATTATTGCATTGAGTACATTGGAGGTGCGCATAATAAATTCGACGAAATATTAAGCCTTATTAAAGATACTGAAAAAAAAAGTTCAAATATTGTTGAAGAAAAAATAAATGAGGTGAATGAAGCGGTAAAGCAAATCCAAAAAGCCGTAGAGGATAAAAGTGCAAACAAAGAGAAGCATTTAGAAATAAGAGCAACCTATGCGGATAAACTAAAAAACCCGATAACTCGAAATGCACCTGTTATACTGAAACCAAGAATAAACCAACAAAGTGAAGTAACGAAGAGTGATGTAAAAACAATAATAAAGCCATCAAAATTGAGTGTAGGTATAACCGTTTCGGGACGAGAACTTTTTTGACAAGCAATCTTGAAAAAGAGTGTTGATTTAGTCTGTTACAGCTATTTCAAAAAAAGTAATTTCATAATTTATTTTTAGGACGTCCTGAAAAGGAGATATCGTCCTGGGACAAAAACATCCCAAACATACCTGAATAGCAAAATTGGAATAAAAATTTCAGAGTTTTTTTGACTTCATTTCACTTTATTTTTATAGTTAATTTTATACATTATAACATTATAATAGTGTTGTTTATATTTGATGACAAGGTGTGAAACATTTTTTACAGAATGCCAAATTGCAGCCAATGCAAAGCTGATTTGTTCGACTTTCTTTGCCTTTTTGGCACAATTTACGCAGCGTTGTCGCTTGTTAGTTCTTTTTGGCAAATGATTCCCCAGATTTTGTTTGATCTGTTTTTTCACTGCGGAGAGGGGTCCTGTTCGATCTTGGCGCCGGATTGTCGCACGCGTACTTCCTTCGTCAATGAGAGATTCGGATAGCTCCACTAAAAATCCCAAAAACGGATCTTTTTTTTTTGCCGTGGATGATTTGCTTCCGCATGGATTATCCACGCATTGACGGCGCATGTCATCATTAGCCGGAAAAAACTTTTCGCCACCATTTAGTTGATTTTCGGTTAAGTTCATACAATGTATCCATTTTGTCTGCCAAATCTACGCCACCCATAAAGTTTCTGTACGATCCGTGCCTTCTTCCTCTTCTGAACCACTACTGCTTTCCTGACTGGGACTATAAGAAGAACCACCATCAGCAAATGGATCATCTTCATCATGGCTGGAATTATGTAAAAAATCCTCAATTTGTGAAGCTGCCAGTCTACGTTTTCTATCCATTTTTTCCTGAGACAAATAATGTAAATGAGTACGATTGGGATGATAACGTCCCACAAATAAACAGTTTTGGGATGATTTTGTACCGCGGAACTTACCTTAGCCTCAAATAAAGAAAAATTAAGTTTTTGTCTGTTCTACACTGTCCTCTTTATAAGATTACTACTGTTTTTATAAAATTTCACTAAATTACACTTGTTTTCACAATTAAACCACTTGTTTCTTGAGCTTTTGTCAAATATGTGATCATCAACACAAATGCCGCGATTTGATGTTTCACTTTTGACATAAACGTGATAATTTACATTGACAGCTTAATTTTTTTTTGTAGAAAAGAAAATCACTAATGATTTGGGACCTATTTCAACCAAATCGTGTGAGAATTTTCAAAGATACGATTTTTTGAAATTTTCTGGGATAAAAACATCCCCATCGTACCGAAACGGATAAACGGGATAACTAATAGGCAAAACGGAGCAGTAGCTATACGTTGTGAAAGTGATGAAGCGAGGACAATATTGGTAAATGATATTAAAGAAAGAGTAAGTGAAAAATATGACATTCATCTACCAGCAATGAAAAGGCCAAAGATATTGATATGTGGATTGAGTGAAATGCTCGATGGGGAGAAAATAGCTCAAGCAATAAAAAGTCAAAACAATTTGCAGGAGAGCTACTTGAAGTGTATTAAAGTGTACAAATCCTACAAAAATCCAGCAGTGCACAACGCAATAATTGAAATTGATGGAAAAGGTTTTGAAAAAGTTATGGAACTTGGGAAAATTAACGTGGAATGGGATAGGTGCAAGGTGTATGAAAGCCACAATATTTTAAGGTGTTATAAGTGCTGGGGTTACAACCACACAAGCAAAGTGTGTAAAGAAAGCCTACAAATATGTGCTAAGTGTGGCGAAAAAGGCCATGCATACCGACAGTGTACAAACGATGTTTTAAAGTGCGTTAATTGTGTAAAAGCAAAGAAGAGACTTAATCTGGCTGATTTATGTGTAAATCACGACAGCAGAAGCCCTGATTGTCAGACATTGCAAAAGAAGTTAAAAATTGAGTCCGAAAGGATTCAATATTAGCAATTAAATTCAGAGATAAGAGGCTTGTATTTAAATATTGGCGGTTTAAGGACAAACTTTAACCAGCTCGAAGCTATATCATTTGGTGTAAAATTCGAGTTTATCTGTGTGAGTGAAACTCATTTAACGAATTCAATACAGAACTGTGAAATAAAACTAAGTGACTATCAGCTTGTGAGATGTGATAGCAAATCAAACCACACAGGAGGTGTTTTATTTTATATTAGCTCAGAATGGCAGATTGAAGTTATAGAGGAAACAGCGATCGAAAAAAGTATATGGTGGTTAATAATAATGGTTAAGCAAAAAAATATTAATATAACCTTAATTGGATTATATAGATCACCTGACAAACGTAGATCCCCAGAATGGGTGTTTTGTGACTTTATTAAAGAAAAAATTGAGCACTTATGTGACAGTGGTAGAGAAGTACTCATAATGGGAGATTTTAATATTGATTGGCTGGGAAATAGTGCCTACAGGGGTCAAATTTGTCAGTCAGTATCAGACAATGCATTAAAGCAAATAGTTCTTGAACCAACAAGAATCACAAGAACTAGCGCAACGCTAATTGACTATGTATTGACTAATATTTCAAAAGCCGAAGCCAAGGTTAACGCCAACTATAAAATAAGTGATCATGAGTCCATTGAAATTAATATAAACATAAGACAGGAAAGATGCAATAAGCTCGTGAAAGTAATAAAAAAGTTCCGCTTTGACAATATTCTATTCGCTGAAGAAATAGCAAAGTCAAAATTCTCGAAAATTGACATACATAATTTTAACGAAACTGTGAGCATTTTCAGTGAAAAAATAAAGGAACCTATCAAAAAAATTATTACGGCTAGAACGATTAAACAAAAAGGAAACTTTGATGGGTGGTTTGGTACTAATCTGCTCCAAATGAAAAAAACAAAAATTGAGTTATATAAATCAGCAAAATTGAGTAACTCCCAGGCAGAGTGGCAGAACTATAAACAGTACCGAAATAGGTATTCAAAAGAACTTGAAAAAGCGCGAAACAGCTACATTTCGAAGAAGGTTGATGCATCGAATGACCAAAAGACGATGTGGAGAACAATAAAACAATTTGTCCTAAACGAGGAGAGAACAGAAATTAGCAAAATTATGGTGGAATCCATCGAGATAAAAAACCCGTTGGGAATCGCAAACAAACTTAATAAATTTTTTATAGAAAGTGTTGAAGAGCTGAATAAAAATATACCCAATGTGACATATATAAACAATGTAAAGCCTTGTGATAAACAATTTAAATTTAAGAAATTAGAATTGAATGAGCTCAAGAGTATACTCAAAGCAATGAATAACAAGAAAGACTATAACTTAATATCCCCAAAAATTATACTATGTGAATTTGATGTGCTGGGCCCAATCCTCCTTGAAATTGTGAATGCGTCGTTTGAACTGGGAGAATTTCCAAAAGAATGGAAAACTTCAATGGTGGTACCAGTGGAAAAGTTAAAAATACGCTGAATCCTGAAGAGTTACGTCCCATCAATATGTTAATGACCGAAAGTAAAATACTTGAAAAAGTGGTGCATATACAATTAGAAGGCTGCATGGAGAGTAATCGGCTAATATCGGAAAACCAATCGGGATTCCGACAACGTCATAGCTGTGAGTCGGCAATAAATCTAGTAATTTCACACTGGAAATCAGAAATGAACAACAGGAAATGTATAGCGGCTGTTTTCTTGGATTTCAAGCGAGCTTTGAAACAATTGATAGAGGAATTTTGCTAGAAAAAATTAGGCAGTTGGGAATTAAGGGAGCTGAATACCGGTGGTTTCAAAGTTACTTAAGTAACAGATGGCAGCGTACTAAAGTATCTGAAAGTGTATCAGAGCCAGCAAAAATAATGTTAGGCGTACCTCAAGGCGCAGTGCTTGGGACACTGCTATTTTTAAACATAAACGATATGGAAAATATACTACAGGGAGGGGTTCAAATTTGTCAATTTGCAGATGATACATTGCTTTATATGACCGGAAGTTCTTGTCGGGAATGTATTGCGCGGCTGAATGATAATTTGGAAAATATATGCAAATATCTGGAAATGAACAAACTAAAACTTAATGTCAATAAAACAAAGGCAATGATAATCAATGGCGAGTCAAATGAAAACAGTACAGTGAATGGTGAAATAATCGACAAAGTTGATGAAATTAAGTATTTAGGGGTTATTATCGATGAAAAATTAAATTTCAACAAGCATTTAGACTATGTTTGTAGTAAAATTTCAAAAAAAATTGGATTTTTCCAGAGAATGCGCAAAAAAGTGTCTGTAAATAGTGCCCTAAAGATATATAATGTCATGATAAAGCCCCATTTTGAATATTGCTCAACTATACTGTTCTTGGGATCCAACCATTTGAAAAGCAGACTGCAAAAATTGCAGAATAAGGGAATGCGGTGTATTCTTATTTGTAATAGATTGACACCAACCTCGCATATGCTCGATACCCTGAAATGGCTAAATATAAACCAAAGAACTAATATGAATGTACTACTTTTTGTATTTAAAATGAAGTATAATCTGCTACCAAAGTATTCAACGAGCCACATTGTGTATGTTGGAGATGTGCAACCCTACAGTTTAAGGAACAAAAATGATTTTAGAATTAACTTTTATAAGTCTAATAAGGCACAAAACATTTTAATGTACAAAGGCCTAAAACTATTTAATGAATTACCAAGTAATATCAAAAATGAAAGAAACATTAATGTATTTAAAAGACTGTTAATAGATTACGTTAGAGCAGTATTTTAGCTCACAATTAATTACTTATAAACAAATTACTATCTAATAAGTGTACATAAAAAACTGTATATTCTTAAATGGCAAAAAAAGCTAAATAAAGTTACTTTACATTACATTACATTACAAATTACTTAAGGATCCTTAATAGTCGCGGAATAAGCAAAAATACACATCCGGTCCCTCACCGATAGGGATGCCCAACTGGTTTTACTATTGAAGTAAGTCATTTAGAGACTTGTTCAAGCATCAAAAAAATGAAAGTGTAGAATAAGTATTAGTGAAAAAGAAATAACTGAGAAATTAACTAAGAAAGAAATAAGTGATCAAACTGTTTTGGGTAAATACATACTAACATAAATAAGTGTAAAAATTTATGTATTGAGAATTTTTAATAAAAAAATTGTGATGAGAATAAATTTGTTTTAGGGAAAATAAAAGTTTTAATAAAAATCCATTTTGCCACATAAAGAAAAAATATAAGAAACACAATTTTGTGAACACTTCAAAGTTGTAATAAAAAGAATTTTTGTAGACAAATAGCAAATTTGCCACATAAAGAAAAAATAGGAAACAAAACTTTGTGAATAATAATAATAGAAAGCAGCAAATTTTTACGTATAATTTGATTTCAAAAAAAGTTTAAATACAGAACACCAAATTATTTCGGAATTATAATGGCCATAAGAAATAAAATTGTTGGTCACGCTGACGAGGTATTAGAATCATATAATATTTTATTTAATTGGAATAGTATTCGGTCATGCCTAACGTGGCAGTACGCTGATAAGCGAGATCTGAAAACTCTCGAGTATCAATTGTGCAGTCTAGTTCATAGCCGATTGCAAATTCGACAATTTTACCAAACGATGTACTTTCTTAATACTAAATAAAATATCTTGTATGGAGGAGAGCCAAATTTTTACTTAGAGACGGGAACCAATGGACCTGCCACACACCCTCCGTGTGTGAGACCCTAGGAAACCAAATAAATTATTCTCCTCACAATAGAGAAAATTTGCGTATTCCACCAACTTCCCATCGCTCAAATATTCAGATAAACGCCCTCATATTTTACCATCAGTTCGACTGATTTAGCCTCAGGTTCCAAGGACCGCAATATATTCCACCTGTTTGGAATAGACAATCTGTCCGCCGTAATAAACATACATGGCAGAAAGGCAATTCAATTTCTTTTCAGAACCCAACACGAAACTGACTTATACTACTACGGTAGTTGGCGAAATAAACACTACCTCCAACTCACCCCTTTACATTAAATATTACCCATATTCTTTGGTAATGCGAGAATTCGTAACCCAAGAAATCGAAATTCTATTATGAAATGGAATCATTCGACCCTCTCGATCCGCTTTTAACTCACCAGTTTGGGTTGTACCCAAAAAACTGGACGCCTCCGGAAAGAATAAATATAGACTGGTCGTTGGCAGATAAATATGCTATACCCGAAATTAATAAAATCATCCCAAAAAGTGGATTCCACCAAGAGAATCTGACGTTGAGAAAACAGCTCTCTCAACAATGGGAAGTACGAGTTTACGAGACTCTCAATACTTTCCTTACCCAAGGACTTTAAAGGACTTAAGATGATTTCTCGGACTTTTTGGCTATTACAGACTATTCATTTGCGACTATGCTGAATTAGCACGACCATTGAACTTACTCCTTATAGGAGAAGACGGGCGAGTTTCAAAAACCGCCTCTAGTATCACATTGAATGACGAAGCCATGTAAGCCTTCCATCAAATTAAAACTTCCCCTATTTCTGAAGAAGTCATATTAACGTATCCAGATTTCAAAAAGGAATTCCAACTTACTAAAGATGCATTCCTAGAACAATCAGGTGAACCTATCACATACATATCCAGATCTTTAACAAAGACAGAGGAAAACTACGCCGCCAATGAAAACGAAATGCTGGCGATAGTTTGGACATTGAAAACGCTCAGAAATTATATGAACGTTACGGCCAACATAATAATTTGAATAGACCATCAACCACTTACCTTTGCTAATAAAAACCATAATGCGAAGATTAAAAGATGGAACTGCATACTGAAAGAATACAGTTACGAATTTTATTATAAACCGGGAAAAACTAACGTCGTTACCACAACTTGCCATAGTGATGAAAATTCTTCACATAGCCTGTTTGAAATCAAAAGAAGTGCAGTGTTTGATTACTTAATAAAGTTTATTCGAGCTTATTAAATTTAATTCTTAGGTATTTGCAAATTTAACACGAGGTGAACAATTAAGCGCAAAGATGAAGCTAACGAATCAGTCTAATGAAAAGAAGTGTCAAACTTTGAGGGTGGTCGTTGCGTGCTATGTGTTTTACATATGCAGGGTTGCTTCTCAACATTTTCCGCCCACCTCGTCCAACCTTTGCGACGAATTATCGTTTGCGACGGGTGACCGCCCACCGTTTACCTCTTCAGACTCAGTCTCTATTGGAAGCACTACCAGTTTCGAAATTGCTCTCTTGAGGATTGAAGACTTGGTTCTTATGGTGGCTACTCGAACCGCTGCGTCATCGCCAGCGTGAACTTCCAGAACACGTCCCAACATCCATTGCGTAGGGGGAGCTCGCTCGTCTCGTACCAAAACCAAGTCGCCTACTTTTAGATTATCTTTGGTGGTCTGCCATTTGTGACGCACCTGAAGTTCGTGCAAATATTCAGCACTCCACCTTTTCCAGAAATCTTGTTGCATTTGTTGTAGTTGTTTCCATTTCGTCAGTCGTCCCACCTTTATGTCCAAATTACTAGGCTCTGGGAGTGCAATCAGTGGTCCCCCCACCAAAAAATTGCCAGGAGTCAATGCCGTAAGGTCGGTTGGATCATCGGATATAGCCGAAATGGGCCTTGAATTCAAAACAGCCTCAATTTGTTTTAACACAGTATAAAACTCTTCAAACGTTAGCAGAGCATCACCGATAACACGTCGAAGGTGGTGCTTCATACTTTTGATGCCAGCCTCACATACACCTCCGAAGTTTGGAGATCCCGGTGGGATGAAATGCCATGCTAGGTTATTGGCTGCAACCGATCGTGCGCCTGCTTCGAGTTGATTTCGGAATGCGATGAGATCTTCTTTTAAAGCGGCGTTGGCGCCAACAAAAGTTGTAGCACAATCGCTGTATAAGTCGGAGGAGTACCCACGTTGAGAAAAGAATCTCCGCAGTGCCGCCAAAAACGCTTCCGTGGTCATATCGCTTACCAGCTCTAAGTGAATTGCGCGCGTACTGAGGCAAACGAAAAGTGCGACGTAGCCTTTTATGCTTCGAGTACCGCGACCTTTCGTGGCACGTACTTTAAAAGGTCCCCCATAATCTAAACCGCTATGCTTGAATGCAAGAGCACGAGTGCATCGATGTACAGGCAAACTCCCCATTATTTGAGTTGCCGCAGATGATTTCTGTCGGACGCACTTTATACACCGATGAATAAAACTTTTAATGCAAGTGCGAGCATCAATTAGCCAATAACGTCGTCTGAGTGCGTGAAGGGTGGCCTGTACTCCGCCATGGAGCGTGCTCTCGTGTGCTTGCGAAATCACTTATTTGCTAAGGTGAATTTCTTTTGGTAATATTATTGGGAATCGTTCGCAGGCGAGTAGCAGTGCATTTTTTAGACGCCCATTCAGACGCAGGATTCCGTGTCCGTCAATTATCGGATTTAGTTTCATAAGTTTGCTTTTTGAATTTGACTGCTTTCCCTGTCGAAGGCAAGAAATCTCGTTAGAAAAATTAGTATTTTGAACGAATCTTACCCAAAATTGCATGGCTGTTTCGCGTTCGGAAGCGGTACAGTACAAGGTTATCTCGTGTTCCCTTTTCATAACAGATTTGATGAAGCGTTTACACCAGGCTGTAATGTCAAGTAATTTATGCAAGCTGGAGTAGTTGTGCAAAATCCAACTAGTATGCGTCTGCTGTGATACGGCCAAAAGCGATGCTGTCTGAGCGTCATCCTCATCCGTTGAGATCGTCGGCTCAACCGAAGTGCAAGCTGGCCAAAAGCGTTCATCCTCGTGAAGCCAGGACGGTCCCATCCACCAAATACTAAGTTTTCCGAGTTCTGTCGGGTAGATGCCACGAGAAGCAACATCAGCCGGATTTGAGGATGTAGGAACGTAACGCCAAGCCTCGACGTCAGTTAGCTGCTGTATCCTTGCTATTCGATTAGCGATGTATTGCTTATGGTGACCGGGGTTGGAACGAATCCAACTAAGCACAGTCTTTGAGTCGCACCAATAAAACGTTTGCGTAACTTTTCGCTGAATATCATCCAGGATTTTTGCGGATAGAGTTGCAGCTAGTAATGCTCCATTCAATTCCAACTGAGGTATGGTACGCGTTTTTAACGGAGCTACTTTTGTTTTAGCCATTAGTATGGATACTTTGACATCTCCACTCGGCTGAACCACTCGCAGATATGCTACGGCTGCATAGGCTGCGGTAGAAGCATCACCAAATATATGGAGCTGATCGGTTGAGTCTGCGGTTGAGAAAGTCCATCGAGGAACTTTGATTTTGTTAATCAAAGGAAGCTCTGAGCGAAACCTTTGCCATTCGCTCTGAAGGGGTTCGGGTAAGGGGTCGTCCCACGCACAACCACGTCGCCACAAGTCTTGACACACACGCTTCCCCGTTATGATAACCGGTGCCAGGAGACATGTGGGATCATAAACTCTTGCTATATCGGAAAGTTGTTGCCTCTTGGTGATTTCAGAGGAAACTGGGTTTTCTTGAGCGGTGTACCCGATGACGTCCTTGTTGCATGACCAGTGGATACCGAGTGCCTTGGTATTACGATCTAAGCTTAAATCACACAATTCGTCTCTCTCACACTTTTCACCGCTTATCTGTTGTAAGAAATCCGAAGAATTGGAACTCCATTTTCGGAGGGTAAATCCGCCACGATGTAGCAAGTCTCGAACTTGTTGCTGTAGTTGAACGGCCTCTCCAACCGTATCGGTGCCACTTAAGAAGTCGTCAACATAGAAGCAGTCTTTAAGAGTTGCCGCTGCTTGGGGGCAGTCACCACCTTCGTCTTTGGCTAGGGTATGGAGAACCTTTATAGTCAAATATGGTGAACAATTTAAGCCATATGTCACAGTAAGTAGGCGGTAAATGCATATGTTGTTTTCTGAGTCTTTCCAAACGATCCGCTGCATATCAGCGTCCTCATGATCTACCATAATTTGTCTGAAGCATTTTTCTATGTCCGCCATAAATGCAATTCTGTGCATACGCCATTTTAGTATAATCGACGACAAGTCATTTTGGAGCTTTGGGCCGACATGTAGGCAATCATTTAAAGAAACACCCGAGCGGGTTTTTCTCGACGCGTTGAAAACTGTTCTTAGTTTGGTTGTTGAACTGGACTCTTTATAAACCGCATGATGTGGAATATAGCACACATTAGATGGCTCTTTATCTTCGAAAACTGGTTCCATGTGTCCACACCGTGAATATTCGGACATGTTCGGACATTCTTCATAGAGATTTTTCAAATATGGATCTTTTCTAAGGTTCTTAATCTGATAATGAAAGAGTTTCACGGCATCAAACTTGCTGTCTGCAAGAACGGAAAGATCTGCTTGTTTACTAAATGGGTAGCGGACGATGTATCGGCCTGAGCAGGTCCGGCGTACGGTTTGCTCGAAAAACTCTTCACAGTATTGTTCATCGAGAGTCAAACATGAAGACGACTCCATCTTTTCGCACGAGTTAAAGGTCCATAAGTCTTTAACCAGTTCATCGAGATCCGTAATTGTTGAAGCACACAGTTTTGCGCTTGGTTGGGCCGTTAATTCCGTATAGCGTCCGAGAATAACCCAACCCAATTGTGTATGTATCGCGAATAGAGAGTCAGTTGTGCTCTGCCTCATCTCACCACAGAGAAGATGCCCATATGTATCAGCCCCCAAAATAACATCTATGGACCCGGGCTGGTAAAATTGGGGATCTGCAAGACTTAGATCATTAAAATTGGAAAAATGAGTGGTATTAATGTGAGAGCTCGGCAGCTGCTGACTTAAGTGTGGTAGAATTAAAGCTGAACATCAAATGTTGAAATTTGGTTTCTGAATAGAGTGCACGGTCATTTCGACCATGCCCGTCGAGGTTCCGACTGATGAGCAACCTATTCCTGTAACAGGCACTTTAAGTCGTGCGCGTAGCAGATGTAACTGCTGCGCAGCAAACTCAGTGATAAATGAGGCTTGAGAGCCACTATCTAATAGCGCCCTGAGTCGCATGCGATGACCAGTCGCTGAGCTTACCTCTATCTGGGCGGTAGCAAGCACTACTTGGCCCGGTTTTGGTGTGAAAGCTTCAGACGCACGTGAGTGATGGGATGCGATTACGCTTGATTGCGCTTGTAGACCGTCGTGCAGCATAGTGTGGTGCTTTTGTTGACATCTCTGACACACATATGTATGTGGATGGACATGCTTTAGCCCCATGCCCTGGCTTTAAGCAATTCATGCACAGCTTAGATTTTTGAATTGTGTCCTAAAGAGGCATTTCGTCGACCTACGTTGTCCCCTGACCTTGAATTCACTTTGTCTCCCATGGAGTCTAGGCCTTGGATACGAGCTTCGAGAAACTTTACCAGCTCGTCGTATGTTGGTAAATGATTTGGGGATGGTAATGATATTTCCCAATCTCTAATAGTGATTGGGTCCAGTTTCTCGGTAACCAAAAAGATAAGCCCGTCGTTCCAATGCGAAGCTGGACACCCCAGTTGACTAAGGGCGCGAAGAGCCTCGACTATGCTATCTAAAATTTTACGCAATGAAGCTGCAGACTCATTTTGGGCAGGTGGAATACGAACTATTTCTTGTAAGAATTTTTTAACAAGGCGTCTCTTGTTATCGAATCGGTTAGATAAAATGTCCCAAGCAATTTGGAAATTATCGCCGGTTACCTGTATATTTTTCAACAAGTTTTGCGCTTCACCTTCAGCACAACTTTTGAGGTAATGTAATCGTTGTACATTCGAGAGTGCTGCATCGTTAATTACAATTGTAGTGAACATATCTTTAAACTGCAGCCACCCTTGATATGTACCTTCGAATTTCGGTAGTTCTATTTTCGGCAAAATTGATTTTGGTGCGGCTATCGAAGCCGGCTGTGATGCGTCGGCCATTGATTGAGTTGAATTAGCGGCAGGTTGAATGGCAGGCGTCAACTATAAGCGCCAGCTGCACCTCATTTTCTTTGGTGGACTCCATGGTTAAGATTTCGTCGTACGCAGTAGTATATTTCCCCCAATAGTCCTCCAGTAAGCGCTTTCGGGCAACAAAGTAAACTTTTGTCTGCTTTTGCTTTGACACTTTACGTGTATTCGCCGAAAAATTTAGAATAAGCTTTGCGGTGGCCTCTTCTTTTTGCAATGCCATACTTATTAGCGCAATTGAGGTTATCTGCTAGTGCAATTGCGGATAGCTGAATGGATGAGAATTTTATGGAAAACTGTCGCACAGTTCCCCGCAAGGGATGCCAATGTTTGAAATCAAAAGAAGTGCAGTGTTTGATTACTTAATAAAGTTTATTCGAGCTTATTAAATTTAATTCTTAGGTATTTGCAAATTTAACACGAGGTGAACAATTAAGCGCAAAGATGAAGCTAACGAATCAGTCTAATGAAAAGAAGTGTCAAACTTTGAGGGTGGTCGTTGCGTGCTATGTGTTTTACATATGCAGGGTTGCTTCTCAACATAGCCTTATACCTTTTACAGAAGCCCCAATAAATACATATAAGAACCAAATATTTCTGCCACTTGGCAACGAAAATAGTTATAACTTGGAACTGACCTTCCCCAGTTATCACTGACACAATATTATTATGACAGAATACTCGACGCAGGACATACATAATTGACATTTTAAAGCATCGGTTAGATCCACCCCTAATTAATGGACTGTCACAACAGAAACCATGATGGGTAGAATTAAAAAAATGTATCTGGAATATAAAAATCTGATTTACACAAACCCTCGTACAGAACATTATAAGCGAAGCTAAACTGGAGAAATAATATTTAAAGAACATCAGCACGCTCAGAGGAATAGCCGCGAAAACAATCTCTAATAGTGATTGGGTCCAGTTTCTCGGTAACCAAAAAGATAAGCCCGTCGTTCCAATGCGAAGCTGGACACCCCAGTTGACTAAGGGCGCGAAGAGCCTCGACTATGCTATCTAAAATTTTACGCAATGAAGCTGCAGACTCATTTTGGGCAGGTGGAATACGAACTATTTCTTGTAAGAATTTTTTAACAAGGCGTCTCTTGTTATCGAATCGGTTAGATAAAATGTCCCAAGCAATTTGGAAATTATCGCCGGTTACCTGTATATTTTTCAACAAGTTTTGCGCTTCACCTTCAGCACAACTTTTGAGGTAATGTAATCGTTGTACATTCGAGAGTGCTGCATCGTTAATTACAATTGTAGTGAACATATCTTTAAACTGCAGCCACCCTTGATATGTACCTTCGAATTTCGGTAGTTCTATTTTCGGCAAAATTGATTTTGGTGCGGCTATCGAAGCCGGCTGTGATGCGTCGGCCATTGATTGAGTTGAATTAGCGGCAGGTTGAATGGCAGGCGTCAACTATAAGCGCCAGCTGCACCTCATTTTCTTTGGTGGACTCCATGGTTAAGATTTCGTCGTACGCAGTAGTATATTTCCCCCAATAGTCCTCCAGTAAGCGCTTTCGGGCAACAAAGTAAACTTTTGTCTGCTTTTGCTTTGACACTTTACGTGTATTCGCCGAAAAATTTAGAATAAGCTTTGCGGTGGCCTCTTCTTTTTGCAATGCCATACTTATTAGCGCAATTGAGGTTATCTGCTAGTGCAATTGCGGATAGCTGAATGGATGAGAATTTTATGGAAAACTGTCGCACAGTTCCCCGCAAGGGATGCCAATGTTTGAAATCAAAAGAAGTGCAGTGTTTGATTACTTAATAAAGTTTATTCGAGCTTATTAAATTTAATTCTTAGGTATTTGCAAATTTAACACGAGGTGAACAATTAAGCGCAAAGATGAAGCTAACGAATCAGTCTAATGAAAAGAAGTGTCAAACTTTGAGGGTGGTCGTTGCGTGCTATGTGTTTTACATATGCAGGGTTGCTTCTCAACATAGCCTTATACCTTTTACAGAAGCCCCAATAAATACATATAAGAACCAAATATTTCTGCCACTTGGCAACGAAAATAGTTATAACTTGGAACTGACCTTCCCCAGTTATCACTGACACAATATTATTATGACAGAATACTCGACGCAGGACATACATAATTGACATTTTAAAGCATCGGTTAGATCCACCCCTAATTAATGGACTGTCACAACAGAAACCATGATGGGTAGAATTAAAAAAATGTATCTGGAATATAAAAATCTGATTTACACAAACCCTCGTACAGAACATTATAAGCGAAGCTAAACTGGAGAAATAATATTTAAAGAACATCAGCACGCTCAGAGGAATAGCCGCGAAAACAAGTAGCAAATTCTAAAACATTATTATTTCATTCTAAAATAGAAAAAAAGTCAAACCGTGTTCAACTTACCTTTAGCAAAAATATGACAGACATCCTGAAATTCAAGCCACCTCAATTCCACACGGAGAGACGGAAATGCAAAAATACAGGAATACGCCCCAATATGATAAACTGACTAAAATACTTGAAAGGACTATTGCACAGAACATTCAAACTAATCACCCACTACATCCTTTGGGCATTGCTTTCATAATTAATTCCTAAAATAAAAAAGAAACGTTCACTAGATTTTATCGGCATTGCATGGAAATGGATTGCCGGTAGCCCAGACCATCATGACCTTACGACAATAAACGAAAACTTTGAGAAATTGTTAGAAAGTAATGATAAACAGATAATAATAAAGAAATTTGTTTAGATAGAGTTGATGAAATAACAAACAAAAGTAACGAGATACTTAAACATATTAAGGAAAACGAAAATATGAAATTAGAAGTCCGCTTCAAAATTAAATATAAACTACAATTGATAAAGGAAAAACTTATTAACATTGAAGATGCCTTACACTGGGCAAAATCCAACATTATCAATTCAATGTTATCTAATTTAGAAAAAATGGTTGAAAATGAAGAAATTGCATAATTTAATCTCGAAGAAGAAATAGAGTTTACAGATATAACAATAGCGACAAATGGCACATCTGTTATTTATATTTTAAGTTTGCACACTTATAAACGAATAGCAATTTATAACTAGAAAATTCTTAGTGATATTAGTAATAGTAGTTGTATTGGCAGTCTTATTAATAGTAGACGCCCAAAGTATGTTCGTGCTAACGCTGACCACATCAACATGACAGAGAAATTAAAACCCGGAATTTTATTCTTAAATAACTACAATGGCTCCATTACAATAGATGATTAACTTATTGGAACATTTATTATCAAACATCATAACTCCACCATAAAGATACAGAATCGAATTTTTTACGTGCGCGAAATTAGCAGTCTGCAACCATTACCAGCCATCTTACAGAATATAAAGATGCTTCACACGATCAACAAGGTCAATAAAGTTGGTCTAATGTTATATTACTCGTTCTCAAAATCCCAGATAGGATGAGATCAAGAAAGGACAATGTAATAAATAGCACACCCTAACTCTACCAAAAGGCGAACGGAGACGTCCGCACTTGAGGAGGGAGGAGCTAACACAACACCTTGCGCTGCTAACGGACAGGCAGGAATCGCAACACCCCACACGCGGAGCCCAAAAGTAGCCAAACCAACATACCAGCGACTGACTTTCCTGTGGGAAATGCTAATTCAGCAAAACCAGCACGTTAACGAGACACGGGCTTGAAGGAAGAATGTTAGAAAACCAGATTACGACAACGCCGGCAGCGTACACGTTACAGATGTTCATACCACTGGAATAGTGAGAAGAAAAGGAAGGTGATAACAGTACTTGGCCGTTTTATTTTCGCTGCAACAGCTACAATACAAAGCCCGGCACTTCAAATTTATTATTCTGGATTTAACTTTTTGTAAAAATCACTCAAAACTCAGAAAAATCAACTTTTTAAGAGCCATTTGTGACGTCAATCCTTCAAACGAGGCAAGTACGAAGTAACATCGTGGGCTTGAAGTTAGAATAGAAGTAAGAAACTTTGTAAAATTCAATACACACCGGCATCGCCCGGTTTGTAAAAGTACAGTGTGCTTAGTACTCATCCATAATAACCGAGCAGATTATTACGTGCGCTTTGTGAATATAACGCTTTACATTCACTCTGAATTAACGTTCATTTTCTTTTAATTAGGAAACATTCTGTATGTACGTTTTTACGAATCTAATTTTAAGAAGTTGATTGAATCACCACTTGTTTATTCACAATATTATAATGTAAAAATTCTTCAGTGAAAACTATTTCAAAAAAGTATGTATTGCTTATAATTGCGCAGAATATGTTGATATGTTTGTTATTTGATTATGGAAGCGTTGACAAATGAATATTCATTATACCATAGCGTTTTCTATGCAAACCGTGATTAATGTGCTTACGCGGCTGCGAACAGACAATATATCTATGTTTAAGTCACTATATCTTCCATGGTTTTCAAGGTATCAAGACAAGTAAAGTTGGAAATTGAGTCTCCTTCAAGAATATATTTGGTTTCATTTTTAATTTTTTGCGTTGTTAAAAAGTTATAGTGCAAATATCACGCTTCATATACATTCAAGTCTAATTTTTTGATTTCCAATAGCTATATCTTTTGATGAACTTGTAATAAAAAAATTATTTGTTGGCTATTTATTGTGCTTATCATCTACTATTTTTTTGTCTACGTTAAAAAAAATTAGTATGGGTGCTTTCCATCTCGATTCAACCGGTCCACTCGGGACTCTATTTTATTTTTCAGAGAAACTCAAATATGTTCCTCTGTGGTCAAAGTAATGAGACACGTAGTTTTTTGAGCCCTAAAAAATTTTTTTCTGAGAATTATCGCCAATTTTGTTTTTCGGGTGAAAATCAATTTTTTCCGTTATTCGCGGACACTTTTTTTTAATTACTTACAACTTCGTCAAAAATTTACCGATTTCAACAATTTTTACTATGAAATATTTGTAATAACTTGCACTACCAAATACAGGTATGAAAATTGCTCGGATATTGTTTATAATTTTGTATTTTGCAATAAAAAAAAATTGCAATTTTTTTTTTTAAATCAATTATCTCAAAAACAAAAACGAAAATAAAAAATACACAGGCATCACAACATACCAGGCCTAACGGACAACAAAACAATAAGTAGAAGTATACAAACTGACAAAATATGTTTTGTACATAAAACACATCGCACGCTCAACTCGGTGTTTACCAAAACAAAAGAAAAAATTAGCAAAGAACAACAACACAACGTGGTATATGAAATTAAGTGCAATGGTAAATTGGGCGAAAATTGCGACAAAATATATTTACATAGGCACTACAAAGCGATCACTTGAAATTATAATTAGTGAGCATAAAACGGATGCGTACAACAAAAATACAAATATTAGACGTGGAGAAAAAAGAGAGGACAATATTAACATTAGGAGGGCTGAGAATACAAGAAAAATAAGGACACGATGAATTTTAAGAAAGACGTAGACGATATAAACTGTGCATACAGAACAGCAATAACGAGAAATTGATAAACAGACAGACATAAAATTAGGGTGTAATTTCAATATGCGGAGTTTTATTGTTATACTTTTGTTTATTTTGATGTTGTTACTGTTTTAAATGTGATTAAAAATGTAAGCGCAATAATTGTCGTAAGCAAACATATTAATGTTTTGTTAATACTTGTTTTTATGTTTTATGTACAGTAATATGCATACTCCCTGATGAAGGCGCGGAAGACGCCGAAACGCGTAGGAAAAAAAAGAAACTTTTTGTTTGCTTTTAAGGTATTACCGACCGAAAAGCTCCTAAAACATCCCAATCGGATATTAAACTTTGGTCCTAGGTTAGGTTAGGTTGGAGTGGCAGCCGCCTGCAGCGGCTCACTTAGGCCAGTATTAGGAGGCCCATTGCGTTACCACAAGGAAAAGTTTGTACCATCCAAGAAGAAATGACCTCTCACCAAACCATTTTGACTCGCTGATGAACCTCAACAGGCAATTTACCTCGGTGCTTAAAACCTCGCTAAGGCCATCCAAAAACGGTGATGCCAGATATCGCATTCTACTTTTACACAGTGCAGGACACTTACACATTAAATACAAGATCGTTTCCTCCTCCTCGTCGTACTTGCAGCTCCTGCAGCATCTTCGGAAGGGTACTCCCAACCTTTCAGCATGTTTCCCTATCAGACAGTGCCCTGTTAGAGCCGCGATCACGTTGGAAATGTTTTCCCTTCTTAGAGAGAGAAAGCCGCGTGATCGTTTCCGAACCCATTTAGGGCACGTCTGGAGGTTCGACAGGTCGTATTTTGTCTCCATCTGCTGTCAGCTTGTTTATATGTACAATCTCTGAGTAGCAGTTTGCAAGTGGCAAACGGCATACCAATGCGTTCTTTATCTTGAAGAATCTGCTTGGTCGTACCTTCTCTTGCATGTTCGTCTGCCATACAGTTTCCCTCTATGTCCCGATGACCAGGGACCCAAATGAGGTACAGTCTGTTCTGATTGGCCATCTCCTGCAGAGATAGGCGGCAGTCCAGCGCGATGTTCGAGGTAAACGTGAAAGAGTTCAGAGCTCTGATTGCAGCCTGGCTGTCACTAAAAATGAAGATGTCTCTTCCTATACTCCCGGTCCCAATCTTCTCTACCGCCTCCATGATTGCTGAGACCTCAGCCTGGAAGACGCTGCAGTGATTTGGTAACCTAAAGGAAATTTGCAGGAGAGGGTTTCGTGAGAAAACGCCTCCTCCAACCTTATTATCGAGCTTCGAGCCATCTGTATAGATGACAATGCTGTCAGGTGGAGTATGAAACTCAAGTTTCCACTCCTCCCTGCTTGGAATTCGTGTAATAAAGTTACTTTCAGAAACCGATGTATAGGCGCACCGATCCGTGCTGCTAGGAATAGAGCAAAACTTATTCAAAATACAAGAGGGCCCTTGGCTTTCAGGGTGCCACTGGGATCTCTCTTAGTCGCAAAGCAGTCATCGCTGCCATCTGTTGTCCAACCAAATAAAAAGGAATAAGGTCTAAAATGGCGTTCAAGGCCTCATTTGGAGGGGTTCTGCGCGCCCCACTTATGCAGATCATACTGGATCTTTGCATCTTGGTGAGTAGTCTAAGGTTAACCTCTTTTTCCAATGCTGGCCACCACACGATCACCCCATATAGGAGTATTGGTCTGACGACCGCTGAAAATCCATCGACAGATCCAGAAATTAAGACCCCATTTCCTGCCTATCGCTCTCTTACATGTGTAGAGGGCTTCGGAAGCCTTCTCATGACGTTGACCTAGGTTCTCTTTCCAGTTCAACTTCCTATCTAAAATAACGCCTAGAAATTTGGCACTTTGGAAAGACTTAACCGGGTAGTTTAATATCGGTGGAGTCACCGAAGGCACTTTATACCTTCTCGTGAAAAGTACAAGTTCCACCTTACTTGAGCTGACCCTGAGCCGGCAGTGGGTGGACCACTTGGATACTTCCCGAAGCGCTCGTTGCATCAGCTCGCATAATGTCTGCGGAAACTTTCCCCTGAGTGCAATCGCGACGTCATCAGCGTACGCGACAACTTTTGCGCCACCCCATTCCGTATCTCGCAGTAACGTATTTACGGTGAGGTTCCATAGGAGTGGAGATAGGATGCCTCCTTGTGGCGTCCCCCTCGACACGTGCCGCGACAATTCGCTCGCACCCAGCTTAACCCTTACTACTCTGCAACAGAGTAGCTGGCTGATAAACTCAACCAGTGAGCGTTCAACCCCTAGATCCCTAACGGCACCAGTTATAGCTTCTGGAAATACGTTATTAAAGGCACCTTCAATGTCCAGGAAGACTACGGGACAGAATTCCTTGACGCTGAGAGACTTTTCAGTATAGCCGACCAAGCTATGGAGTGCAGTCTCAGTAGATTTGCCTTTGCGGTAGGCATGTTGGTCATTAGACAGTAGTCGACTGTCGATGGTATCGGACAGGTAGCTACTAACAATCCTTTCAAGTGCCTTAAGAGCAAAGGATGATAGACTGATAGGCCTAAGATCCTTTGGATTAGTGTGTGAGGCCTTACCGGCTTTAGGAATACAGACAGCCGTGCCATTTCTCCATGCCAACGGTATGTGATTCAGTTTGAAACAGGCCCTGAAAATAGTAGAGAGCCATTTTGCAGACACCTCCAGTGTCATAATTAGCTGGGCAGGTATTATCCCATCCGGCCCTGCAGATTTGTATGGTTTAAAGCTTTGGATAGCCCATTTAACCTTTTCTTCCGAAACCGGTATGTTAACGGGGTTGGAGTAGATGCTCCGTTCATCTCCGTTCCTTCCTCCGCAGTTGTATTACCAGGGGAATGGGTATATAGTAGCAATTCAAGGGTTTCCTTTCCCGTTGAGGTCCAGGAACAGTCTTGCTTTTGCAAGAAACCTACCGGGTTAGAGGGTCCTGAGAGAACCATCCTTAGCCTGGCTGTCTCGGAAGCACCCTCGATGCCACCGCAGAAGTTTTTCCACGAAGATCTCTTTGGCCCCCTTAAAGCTTTTTTATATGAAGGTCTGAAGAGACTTTTTGTACTCTAGCCATACCAGCTCGAGACTAAGTCTCTTGGCTTTGTTGAAATTTCTCCTACAAGATTTTCGTAGGAACTCACGTGACCACCAATGGGGTTTACGTTTGCCCCAATTTTTTGGTTCAGGGCAAGCCTGATCTAGGGTATTTGAGCAGGTCAGCGTAAAAACGTCCACCATGTTCTCTAGATCCCCGATACAATTAGGTTCAATAAGAGGTTCGCTATTTAGCCTATCCTCAAATAACCTTTTATTAGAGCACCAATCCGTGTTTTTAGGTTCTTACGCACCTTTGGGCTGGTAATAGAAAAGTTCAATACGATTTCAATATAACGATGATCAGAGAAGGAGTGTTCATCTAGAACCCTCCAACTCTCGATCAATTCAGATAGACTATCACTACATAGAGTTATATCTAAAACTTCTTTACGATTGCTAGTAACGAAGGATCCCTTCGTTGCATATAAGTAGGTTAGTAGTTAGAAGGTAGTTGAAAAGTAACTCACCTCGATCATTGATGTCCGTGCTCCCCCAGTTGACATGGTGAGCATTTGCGTCGCTGCCGACCAACATGTGTCCGCTCTCAAATTTGGACACTAAGTTCCGCACCATAGAGGGAGGGGGGTACTCGGCTTCGTACGGCATGTAAGCCGATGCCAGCACCATTGACATACCCCCTATCTCCGCGAGAATTGCCGTGACGTCGCCATCACTGTAATTAGGTAAAAGAAAGATATTTAAATCTGCTTTAGCCAGAATGCAGGGGTCTGACTGGAATGTCCTTCCAATCCACCACCTCCAACTTAGCCCCTGGGTAGACAGGGCCCACCTTTGCAACGGCGGCCTTGTACAGCGCCACCGATCTCAGGTCCTCACAGGTGACCACTTAATGTGGCCCTGGTACCAACCACCATCCTTACAGGCCGGGGGGGTTCCAGGATTCTCCAGCAGAACGTCAAAAAGACGTTCGCCAGAGCTGCCTTCACCCACCTCCACTGGTCCTTTGGTATGTACCCGAGCTCGTTGGCTCGGTCCAGGACCCCAATAAGGATCCTGTCCTTCGCAACCTCGGCAAAGCTAGGCGGATTCTCTTCGAGACCGGAGTTTGTTCCTCCGCCGATCTTTGTCGTTTTGACGGAGGCACCCGTTTCTCCACCGAAGCCCCAGTGAACCGGAAGTTAGACAGCAGGGCTTACGCCCTTTCCACCGCTTCCCTCACGCTCTGGGGCAGCGTGAGTGATTTATTAACGAACAAGTGGATAATAAAAAAAGTAAAGTATTTTGTGGGACTCAGCGAAAAAGGAAAGCAGTATTGCGATTCACTTACTTTAAACGGTGCGACAATCGCAACTTTTCACAATATTTGCCGTTTGTACTAACGATGGTGCGAATCACTAACTTATTCTTAACGACACTTAACATCTATCTCGTTGTATTTATTCAAAGTAATAAAGAGTGGAATAGAGAAAAAACAAACGTATGCGTGCTGCCAAATATAAATTTGAGCGTTTTTATTATATTTCATTTAAGTGAAATAAGATACTAGTTTGTTTCAAACTACAAACATTTAAAATTCGTTTTATATATTGCAATGTTTCATTGTAACAGAATTACGGACTCTCCTCTGAGTGATTTGGTAGAATAGTCATCAACTCGACTCCAAGGAATATTCGGAATCACCTGCAAATACGCCATGGTTTTCGTTTTCAAAATTCGCGTTGTGCTCCGGCGTATTTAGGATTTACATGGTATATTTAGATTTTTTTAATTGGAATCATTTATCTTTTACATTGATAGGTTCTAACATCTTTAAGATTCTTCGTAACTGGTTGCTATCAACGACGCGTAAGTGAGCAATGGGGAATATCCAAGCGCCAGTCAGACATCCGTAAGCCGGCATTCATCGGGTAACGGACTATACTTCTGTTTTTATACACCTAAAAACATATTAATTGGTTGATATTGTGGTTGGCATAAGCCTCCTCATGTTTCTTTGGTGGCAAAATTGATATATGTATGTACATATGCACATATGAGTACAATCGACGGCCCCAATAGTGCCTCACACAAAGGGTGACGACGCTGAAGCAAGCAGTTCTTTAGCAGCTTGGGTCATAGGAAACCACGCTTTCTGTTGCATTCAAATGAAAGGGAAGCAAACTTCGATCCATTATTGGAGCGTTTACATCTTCGTCACCTCGTGATAAATTATAGCCAAATATTCAAAGGACATTATTTAATGTTCCTTTTATAATTTTAAGAAAACAAATCATCAAATTTTAAATGTTTTCCTTTATTTAAGTTGAAATCACGAATTTGAATCACTTTTCTCGATTGAGTTTACAACATCAAATTTGTTGTCGTTTAGTTTTCGGTAATCGACTAGCTAACCTTAACAGCTGATTCGGCGAATGCGAAAATCGTAAAAAAATGGCTGCTGAATAGCAACATCGTTAAAGTTTGGGTTTAGATGAGTTAACCATGCGAATATCATTAAAATAAGTTAGTTGGTCGCTCTACAGCTGATTCGGCGAATGCGAAAATCGTTAAAAAATTGTTGCTGAATAGCAGCATCGTTAAAATTTTGATTAAGATGAGTTAACCATGCGAATATCGTTAAAATAAGTTAGTGAATCGCACTACTGATATTAATTCGTCTTGGTTTGCATGTTTTTGAGATCCAAAATATAAGTTGCTGCATTCAAGTTATACAGCGTAATTTATATTTAAATGAATTACGTGTACTGTGGCGGTAGATAGCGTTAGCTTGTCCGTATTACCTTGAGTCCATTTAATAGAAGCGGAAAAGAAAAAGGCGTCAAGTTTGACAGCATGTCAACAGTGCTGACAAGCCAGACTTGACTTAAGGTCTAATTACAAAGTGCGTATTGGGCACGAACATGCCGGCCACCTTGAACAATTGTTCAAAACTTAGTCCTAAATGAAAATAAAAATGTACAGAGTAACAAATATTTAAATTGAAAATATGTCCGTCTTCGTTGGCAAGAGCGATAACTTTGCAACAGGTCGCAACAGCTCTCCTTCGGATGTCCTCAAGTTAACTACTCGAACGCGGGAATCAGAGCCAGGATTACAACTGAGAACACGCCCAAGCTTCCATTTGGTTGGCGGTGCATCGCTATTATGAATGACAACCACATCATCCCTTTGTAAGTTTTCCGTTGGGCGAAACCACTTCGCTCGTTGCTGAAGATTCGCTAGGTATTCATCTCGCCAGCGCTTCCAGAAATGCTGTCTTATTGCTGTGATAACTTGCCATCGTTGAAAAAGCGTTCCCTTGAAGACTTTCAAATCAGGATCAGGGAGTCCTTTTAATGGTTCACCAATTACAAAATGGCCTGGAGTTAGGACCTCAAAGTCGCCAACATCCGACGGTATCCAACAAATAGGTCGGGAGTTTACACAGGCCTCGACCTCTGTTAGAATCGTTGCAAGTTCTTCATATGTTAGAAGAGTGGAGTCCAATGCACGCTTCAAGTGGTATTTAATGCGCTTTATGCCAGCCTCCCAATACCCATCCATATGAGGAGCGCTAGGGGGGTTGAAATGCCAAGTCGTTTGAACGTCAGCAAAGTAGGACACTAGCTTGTCGTCGTTAATGCAGCATTCGTAAGCAGCACGCAACTCTCTTTCCGCCCCGACGAAATTTGTGCCATTGTCGGAATAAATATGTTGGCAGAACCCTCTTCGATTCGTAAAGCGTTGAAAAGCGGCGATGAAGGTAATGGAAGAAAGGTCTCCCGCCAACTCCAGATGCATTGCGCCTGTGCTCATACATATGAATGAGCAGATGTACGCCTTCGTAGATTTGGCGCCTCTTCCATTGGAAAATTTTATGCTGTACGGTCCAGCAAAGTCGACTGCACTATGAAGAAAACTTCTCGCTTGTTACACGGCTGAGTGGTAGATCGGACATCAATTGCTGCAGTGGTTTGTGATTCAACCGCTTACACCGGACACAATGACGATACGTCCTTCGGACGATGTTTCGGATACCGGGCACCCAGAATCGACGCTGAATTGTAGCTTGCATCATTTGTGGGCCAGCATGTAACATAGTGATGTGGACTGCGGCGGCGATTAGTTTGGCGAGCGATGAATTCTTCGGCAATATCATCGGGTTCTTAACGTCATCTGAGCATGCTGCGTTTCTAATATGACCCCCTACTCGAAGAATGCCTTCGTTATCCAGGAATGGTTGGAGACGTATGAGACTGCTGCGGGTCGATATTGGTTTCTTTGCTCTGCAATTAGAGATTTCTTGTGCGAAGGTATTAGATTGTGAGTGTCTTACCAAAGCTAACTCTGCTTTATGTATCTCTAAGCAAGTTAAAGGACCCAATAGTCGTTTATCTGCATTAGCGTGAAGAGAGGACTTCCGCGAGTTGCTGCTAAACCGAATTATGTATGCGGCCACTCGTTTGAGCTTGTTGTATGAATGGTATCTGGTTAACAAATCCCATTCGTCAGCGACTTGTGCTAAATGCGAAATAGCTTTGCTGGATTTCAATTCCAGCTCTGTTGTATGTTGGGTGGAAGGTTGAAACCAGAACCGAAACCGATTGCATTCGGGTTGTGTTCAGAGGCGACATGCCTCCACTGTGACGGCGGTATGACCTCCTGTACGTCGGCGACGCGATTTGCGACGAACACTGTCCAACGATTTGGAATTCCTTGTAACCAAGCCAAAGCAACCATAGAGTCCGTCCACGCATAGATGTTTTCGAGTTCGTGGCCGAAGCTTGACTGTATCTGACGAACTAGTTTTGCGCCCAAATGAGCTGCGCAGAGCTCCAATCGCGGCAATGAAATAGTCTTCAAACGTGTGACCTTAGTTTTCGCGGCGATCAACTTAATTTTGACCCCATCGTCAGGAGTTAAACTTCTACAATAAACGGCGGCAGCGTAGGCAACTTCGGAAGCATCTGTGAATACATGGAACTCAGCGTTTGCAACGGACCTAGTGCTAAGCCAGCGACTTAGCTTGAGAGACGAAAGTGTTGCCAGTTCACATCTATGCGACATCCATTCGGCGGCTATGCCAGCTGGTACCAATTCGTCCCAATCTACATTTGAGCGCCAAGTTTTCTGCAACCATATTTTGGAGCGGATGGTACACGGGGCGATAAGTCCAAGCGGGTCGAAAATCTTACTCGAATCGGAGAGGAAACTGCGCTTTGTCAGCTTGTTCGGCAACTCATCTAAATTAAAGGCAATTGAAAGCGAGTCGCTGTCTGTATGCCAAATGCAGCCCAGTGTTCGAATATCGTTCCCATCAGCCAAAAGATGTGAAATTTGTGTGGATGCGTCCGGCATCTGTGCTTTTAATGGTTGGCAGTTTGTCGCCCACTTCCGAAGCTCGAAACCACTTTTCGAAAGTACGTTTGAAATATCTCGTTGAAGCCTGCAACAAATCGTCCATGTAAAAATCTGACGTAATGACTTTAGCTACATTTTGGTATGCGTCGCCTGCCCGCTGCGCTGCTCGATGGAGCGATTAAACTGCGAGGTGTGAAGCGGCGGCTACCCCATAAGTAACCCTCAAAAGGCGGTAATCACGCAACAGCTCTGATGAATCGTCACGCCATACGATGCGCTGATAATCAACATCCTGTTTAGCGACGTAGACCTGTCGATACATCTTCTCGATGTCAGCAATAAGACCATAGCGATGAGTGCGAAAGCGGACCAAAATTGAGAAGAGGTCCTGTTGCAGCTGCGGGCCTACCATTAGGGCGTCGTTTAGTGAATACCAGGATGCTGTCTTCATGGACGCGTTGAACACCACCTCGGCGCTCGTCTCTTTCACCACTGCATGGTGTGGCATATAGTAAGCGGTTTGCATTGCTGGGCCAGCCGGCTCCATATGGCCCAAGTCGATCAGCTCTTTCATAAAATGTTTGTACTCCTCTTGAAGGCTCTTGTTGTTGGCAAACTTTCTTTCCATGCTTAGTAATGCACGAACTGCTGCGTTTCGCGATTCGCCAAGCGGAACCTGCTTTTTGAGCGGCAGGCATACTATGAAACGAACGTCTTCAGCGCGTTGGGTAGTGTTGTCATATAACTTCTCACAATGAAGCTCTTCGGCTGTGTAAAACTTTTTCGTCGGCAGTTCTTCAAGTTCCCAAAACTTGGTGAGAAGTTTGGTTGGCTGGGTGTCACAGTGCAGCGTTGAGATTGAAACAGGTTGCCTTTGTGAAGGCGTAACGTTTCCGAACAACACCCAGCCAAACGAGGTGTTTTGCGCCATGGGAGTGCCATTTTGTCCTTTCTTCAGACCTTCAAGCAAAAACTTGTCCATCTCGTCCATGCCTATCAAAACATCTACTGGTCCTGGTTTGGAGAAGTGAGTTGGAAGGTTATTAGTGATTTTGGGTAGGATAAGCGTACTCACGTAAAAAGTTGAGTCTAATGACCTCGGTGACAAGCATGCCTTGACTTATCCCTTCGTACGACCTCCTTGAATCGACCCAATACCTGTAACACTAGCTGACGATGACTTTATAGATAGACAAAGGCGTTGGACACAGGATTCAGTGATGAACGAGGCATGTGACCCATTGTCAAGAAGAGCCCTAGCGGGTTGCCAGCGACCCGCATGGTCCTGCAAGTAAACCTCAGAAGTAGCCAGTAAGATAACGCGTTCAGCATCAGCGTATTGCGATGTTACATTAATGGTTTGACTGGTGTCGTTGTTAGCGGGGGCACACTGTTGGTAGTTGAGGCTAGCGTGCAATAGCGTGTGATGACGATGTTGACATATTCGGCACAATGATGAACTGCGACATTTCGCGATGATGTGCGCCTTGCTAAGGCAGTTTAAGCAGGCGCCTAGAGCCTTGATGGCTGCTAGCTTGGCTTTTGCGTCGAGTTGGCTTAATTTTGTGCATGTGTAAATTCTATGCTCACCATTGCAGTATGTACAGGCTGCAGTGTTAGCGCTGTTTGCCGAAGCATGATTCTTTGATTCCAGCTGGCTGCATGTTGTATGAAGAACGTTCCTTGCAGTCGCCCTTGAGCAGTTAGAAATCGCCGGCAACATCTCCAAAGAGCGCGCTCGAACTTCGAGAACGTCACGAAGCGCAGCGAACGTCGGCAAACCGTCGGACACTAAAGACAGTTCCCATTGCTAGCGGGTCTCATTGGCTAATTTCGACACGGTTAGATGAATAAGCCAGTCATCCCAAAACTCGACCGGCCGACCAAGAGCACGTAATGCACCGGCATGCTGCAAGCACATGTTTAATTGCCTTAGCAGAGTCCTTAGTTGCCTTTTCAATCGATGTTAAAGACTTTATATGGCTGTCGACAATGATCCGCATGACCTTATAGCGTGAGGTCAGTAAGTCCCAGGCCTCACTGTAGTTGCTGTCGCTCACTGCTAAACTGCTTACCAATGCCAGTGCTTCACCCTTTAAACAATTGCGGAGATACTGCAACTTCTGTCCGTACGACAGATTTGCGTTCGCACTGACGAGCGAACAAAATGCATCATGAAAAGTGAGCCATTCGGTGGGATCGCCCGCGAATGATGGTAGCTGCAGCTTTGGAAGCGGCGCAGGTGCACTCGCAGTTTGAGTTGCTTGAGCAGCAGGTATCTTGAGCGGTGCAATTAGTCGTTTGAAATTCGCCTGTGCGATGGTGTACCACTCTTCACCCTGGATGCGTGATTGCTCCTCCAACTTGAGGTTTCCCTCGCCGCACGCGAGTTCCACTTCCTGCTGAGCTTCACGAAAGCGCACCCACTGTTCCTCCAACAACTGCAAATACGTAGACACAACTTCTACGTCGACTGCAAGCTCATCGGTTTTGCTCGATTGCAAATAGCGTTTTATGGCTTTTAATGCGGAATCACGAATTTTGCGTGTGCGGTAAAACTTTTGTTATATTAAAATAACGCGGTGTGGACTGTATATAAAGGAAATATTGCGAAATTTGGCTCGTTGGACCAAAAATGTGGCGGTAGATAGCGTTTGCGGGTTTAAAGCGGTGTAAATTAACCGGATTAATTAGGATAAATAAAAAAGCACGTCCGTATTACCTTGAGTCCATTTAATAGAAGCGGAAAAGAAAAAGGCGTCAAGTTTGACAGCATGTCAACAGCTCTGACAAGCCAGACTTGACTTAAGGTCTAATTACAAAATGCGTATTGGGCGCGAACATGTACGATTTGCAAAACTTTATTTTGTTCCATTTTTATAACCTCTAATATATCAGAAAATTACGTAAAATTCAAATAGTTTCACAATTCGCCGCATAAATTATACAGGGTGGTTAAATTTTAAGGGCCGATGTTGAATGTGAACTACACCTAAACGTCAAGTTTTTTTCTGCATTTCATTTGACATTTCTCAATTTCAGACTAACTCAATTTGAACATGGAAAGATACACAATCGAGCAACGTCTTAAAGTTATTCAGGTTTATTATTAACAGTGGATGATCAATTTTCGAAGAAAATCATCTTCAGTGATGAGGCATATTTTCACCTCAGTGGATTCGTCAATAAGCAGAATTGCCGCATTTGGGCGAATGATAATCCAAGAGTGATTGTCGAAAAACCAATGCACCACAAAGAGTGACTGTTTGGTGCGGTTTATGGGTTGGCGGCATTATCGGGCCGTATTTTTTCCAAAATGAGGCCGGTTTGGACCATCGGATGGAGGTGTGCCGCCGAGGTCGCGGCGGACATTTGGCCGATATTTTGTTCCATACATAATTGAACCACACCTTATTATCATAATAAAAAGAAATTACAATAATTTCCAAAATAATTTGTGTTTTATTCAAAATAAACATCGGCCCTTAAAATTTAACCACCCTTTACTAGATCTAGTAAGCACTGAGAAATAAATTATTTTTTATGAAATTGGGTTGCACACTTCAGTTATAGTCATGTTTTGGTTGTGTATTTGAAAAGTTTCGCAAAATGCCAAATAATCGGAAGAAATTAACGCGGTATCAAAAAATTCGCTAGAATTGGTTGTAGCCATTCAACTATTGTTCGTCTTTTACAAAAAAAAAGAGCACTTTCTACTCGTATAATGGAGGAGATGCAAAATTGTCACCAAGTGGATTTAAGTGTTGAAACCATACGCCGACGGCTTAGAGATGTGGGTTTATATGGAAGACGCCCTGCCAAAAAGCCACTATTAACACAAAAATTAAGGCTGCACGAATTTCTTGGGTTAAAAAGTACCAAAATTGGGATCAAAATGATTGGCAACAGATTATGTGGTCTGACGAAAGAAAATTTAATTTGCTAAGCTCACAAAATTTACTTTACGTGCGCCGTTCAGGTGGTGAGAGGTTCCAGGATAATTGTGTAGTGAAAAAAGTTAAGTTTCCTCAAAGTCAAATGATTTGAGGCTTTTCATAATATGTTTTGGGGCCTCTACACCTTGTTGATGGTATAACGAATGCACAAAAATGTGCTACAGTGGTCAACAATTTTTTAATACCCGCAATCGAAGAGCATTATTTTTATACGGATCGCCTAATCTTCCGGGATGACTCGGCGCCATGCCATCGTGCAAAATGGGTAAGTTTTGATTGGAAACAAATCTTGTATAAAACATCTATACAATATTGGTATATATGATCCTATTCACCTCGAATTTTTATTTTTAGTTGGCCAATACATTTAACGATCTAGGGATTCAACGCTTGGATTGGCCTGGAAACTCGCCAGACTTAAACCCTATTGAGCACTTATGGCACATAATGAAGCCAACAAATAAAAGTCAATTGATAAAGATTTTAGAACTGGTTTCGTATGGTCCCGTTATAAGGAAATCAATTGAGGTTCTGGTGAATTCCATGCCTTCAAGAATTTAGGCAGTTATTATGGCTAAAGGAGGAACCACTCGTTATTAGGAAAGCCTTTTGTGAAGTCTATATTTCTACCGTTAGAGGTGAAAATGATTTAGTCGCTTTAAGTTAACTTCACATTGTTTTCTTTTAATTAATCATGAATATCATCGAACGTACATTTTTGTTAATTTTTTTTAATTAATTGGCTATTACAAAAACCATTTTCGAGAAAAAATTTTATGGATAACTAATTTACACTATGTTGCCAAACAAATAATGTTCTAACTTTATAAACAAGTTGTTCATGTGACCTTATTTCAATTATACAGGGGTTTTCAATAGGAACGCTACAAAAGTTTTTTTTAAATAAAACAAAAATGGTTTGGAATATGAATTAAATTCTTTATTCCTGTGAAAGTACGGGTGTGTTCGAGCCGCTCAATGTTCCTTACTTGATACCCTGTTGCTGATACTCAGCTGATAATGTGCAGCAATATTGCAGCATTTATTTTACACACAACGCGTAATTGCGAAATATGGAGATTTTAACTTATTTAATAGCTGATGAGATGATGGAAAGGGGCGGTGATAAATTTTTGATAAACATGGACAAAAGCAGGCGGAAAAGACATAAGATAAATCGTTTCTTGTTTGAAGAGTTCCAAAAGAAGAAAAGTGAGGAAGTGAAAAGTGGAACATCACTTCTCATCTTGTCCAGTACTTTGCCCCAAAGGACATGTTTCTTTCTCCTCCTGCAAGTAAACTTATTTTCCAGGTCCAATCGACACCTGACCAATAATTTGTATTCAGTCACGCTTAATTTTAAGCTAAAAACAAATAATAAACAATATCTATTCCGTAGATTCCTTGAAAATTATTACCCAAAAACCCGCCAGTAAAAAAAAATACCCAGTACTTGCCAGTAACTAAATTTCCGAGCGTAAGCAAAATTTGGTCTTAGTAAAACAATTTGCAAGAAAGTAACAAAACGCAATACCAGTAAGAAGTTTCAAGTTTTTTTTTTTTGGTTGTGTATTTAAATATTTGATAACTTTTTTTAATTTTCGCACTTTTTTACGGAAATAATTAACCTTTTGGCGTAGAATACGTCTTACCTTACGGTATGGGCACCAATGTCAGGTTTTTATTGTTGTAATCTCTATTTCTTTAATTATAAGGAAACGGCTCGATAAATTTTTTTTTTTTTTTTTTTGTAGTCAAATGAAGATGTTAGCTTTCGTTTGACATACATTTCATGTTGGTTGATATCTTCCTAATATTTAAATTTCTCAAATGAAAATTGTATAAACACATGCACACAAATATGTGTGTGGTGTTTGGTTGAGTGTTTGCTGTTGGGCGATTTAAATGTATACTCGTGTATTGCATAATTTTAGGCGGGCAAGTTAAAGTAGAGTAAAAGAAGAGAAAATGCTGCCAAGCACTGCAAAGCTTATGTATGTATATCATCCAAAGTAACTATCAAATAAAGAAATTCATTTGCTTGTATTATTTATCATTTATTGTTACATATGTTTTCTGTCTTATCGGATGGCGTATTCTACGTTAAACTTAATGGCCGTGTCTCTGACACAGCCTGCTTCTTTCTTTTTTTTAACATTCTATTATATTTGTGATCAATTTAATACTTCCACGTGTTTTTCGTACTGGCAAATTGTTCCGAGTAAAAATTGATCTAGTCAAAACTTTCAACTTCCTTTCAAAACAACTGTCATTTTCGCTCTCTCAGTTTCCCCAACTTTGCAATTGTTACGAACAAAAAATAGTACGTAAACAAACAAACTAATATTTACTTATTCGGTAAGAGAAGTGTGCGAGTATACTGTGATCCGTTGCACGTGCAGACAATCGTTTGAGGCAATATTTGCTTCAAACGCTTACAGGGTGGTGTTGCTAGTTTTATTTCATCCGAATAACCTTATAGTAGTTATAAAGTTTTCACACATTCCTTACGAGCTGGTAAAGAGTAACGGTAGTTCTCAATGAAGCCAATGGAGACAAAGTAAACGAAGATGTCTGGTTTCGACGATCCTTTCGGCGAAAATCCTTTTGCTGATCCTGCAATACAGCAGGCAACAAGGGTAACAAGTAATATACAAAATTCTTTGGAAGATTATAATCCATTCGAGCAAGAAAACGCTAAACCGCAATTGCAGATAAATTCGGGCAATAATGCCGCTGTCGTCCAGCCTTTTTCGCAAAACGCCCCTCCAGTAGCTGCTCCAAGTACGAGCATTCAAATAACCACTGAAGAATTGCAGGTAATTTGATATAAATTCTTAACAAAATATGTAGTTCTGCAATTTGCACACAGTATATTGCACATACATATATGTACATACAATAAAAAGTATGTAGTTAAAAGCCAACATCTACGAATAAAAGTGTAAATAAAACATATTAGTAAGTACATAGTAAGTACACACGTACATACATATGTAAGTATGAACATGTCATCGATAACTAACTATGGGCTGATTTATCTTTTTTTACCTCTTACTTAAAAGGCAATTAATTCTTTACACAGGTGTCTCATTGTAATAAAATATACTTGGCCAGTGTTTGAAATCTACTGCGGATATGTAATAATAAAATTAAAGTTTATTACTTACATATGTATGTATGTAAGTATATGTACATACATATCTACATACATATTTTCACTGTGTTTTCTCCTAGTCGATCTATGAGTCCATTTACCACGTAGTTTTCTACAAAAACAATTTACCTGACCTGCTTTAATCCGAAGGTTAGTCTTTTTGGAATACAATTTCTAGAACAAACTAAAAGAAGATACTCGCCCTAAGAATTTTTTTATTTGGGTGTTTTTAGCTTTTGTATTAATATTTCCTTAGTGGTTCGCTTTATATAGCAGCAGAGCATAACATAATGGGCAATGTTTGGATATTTGTAAAATGGATTTGGGTTACCGTGTCCGAATAAAGGGCCGTTTACATAAAACTTTCCTCGGTTTGCTTGACAGTTCGAACTTTAACAACAAAGCGTGAGGCGTAGAATGTCAGCTACATAGAACGCTTTGACAGTTTATTCGGTAGTAGTTTGTTATGAGTTGCGATTTGGTTTGTTCAGAGTGTTTTGTTTAAAGATAGAATAAAGAAATGAATTTTACTGATATGATGGAAGTAGTAGTAGTTATGATACTAATGCTTGAAATTCGCGAGTGTCTGTAGTGTGTATACGCACGCCAAAATAAAAATAAAAAATGGAAATGATAGCAGCTGATTGCCAAAGCGTACAAAAGTTGAGAGTTGCCCATGATTTTGCTTCGCTTTGCTTTGCTCTACTTTTCTCGCGTTGTATTAAAGGCCCGTACACATAGGACTTTTGCTTTGCTTTGCTTCAGAGTTTCGCTTTGACAGATAAGTTCAATACATGATGTTATATGAGTCCTGCTAAATACAAAGCGAGAAAAGTAGAGCAAAGCAAAGCGAAGCAAAATTATGGGCAACTCTCAACTTTTGTACGCTTTGGCAATCAGCTGTTATCATTTCCATTTTATTTTTATTTTGGCGTGCGTATACACACTACAGACACTCGCGAATTTCAAACATTAGTAGCATAATTACTTCCAGCATATCAGTAAAATTCATTTTTTTATTCTATCTTTAAACAAAACACTCTGAACAAACACAAATCGCAACTCAACAAACTACTAACGCAGAAACTGTCAAAGCGTTCTATGTAGCAGACCTACGCCTCACGCTTTGTTGTTAAAGTTCGAACTGCCAAGCAAAGCGAGGAAAGTTCTATGTAAACGGCCCATAAGAGATCGGCATGCGCTACGGTTTTTCTGACTTTAATCCTACTTACATTAACATATGAATGAACACCAACGCAGAACGGGCAGTGCAATTGTATTTCAATAATTTTGCGCTTTTCCTCACTTTTTGGGTCAAAAGCAGGGCGCATTCATACAAAGAGATGGCATAATGAATCACAAATTCCTATGCATTTTGTTTTTGCTTCTGCGTAAGAGTTATCAAAATTTACTTACATTTATTTTTGCTTTCACGACTTTTGGAAGCTCATTATATGAATTCGCCTTGCGAAAATCTTTGCTTCGTGAAAGCATTGTCAAAATGCGCATTTTTTTATAACATTTCCCAATGGCGCCACTATGGAAAAAATCTAATTTGGGAATTTTAAAAGCATTTGTTGGAGATTTTGCAATTCTACACTATTGTTGAAATTTAATAAAGAAAAATGCAGTTAAAAATAAAACTGAGTATTTGGAATGACACGGGGGGTTTTATATTTAAAGTCGAAAAATTAGAAATGAACTTGAAAACATAAAAATATAATGCCAATATAAAAGTGTATATATTTATATATTTAATACAGCGTATATGAGTATTATATATAAATTTTTTTAGCAAAACAACATCTACCCTCTTGTTCTATTATACTAGAAAACGCACTGCTTTTGCCAATTATTTTGTGTATTTTCCTCTGGCCGTTTGTCTATCAGCTGATAATAGGGAGACTGAAGTGGCAATATTGCCATCATCAAACACGAGTTCAGTCCCCCTATTTTGTGAGCAATTGAGAGAGTTTCATATCCAGTTATCTATGGCTGTACCAAAAGTAGTTTTCATGTTGCGTACGAAACTCATTTTCCGCCTAGAGGGATTTAAATTGTGTTTGGGCTGGCAATAAAGCCAAATGAAAGAACAGCTGGAATGTAAAATGGCGAGGTGCCAGACCTACCCGCTAACTAACTCAGTGTGTTTTGCATTTTTATGGTGGATGGTGTGCGGCCTTAAAAAAATTGACGATTGAGTACATTATTTATTATTGTTCTTCTCGACGGAATTTGAGAGGAATTAAATCTCTGTTTTTTTATTTTATTCACTTAAGTTATTACTTACTTCAATGTTTTAAAAGTGAAATTATTTTTCGTTTTTCTTCTTAGCTTTTAAGATACTTATTCTTTTATTGTTAATGTTATCATATATTTCAGTAAAATTGTATCTTTCTGCTATATCATTTTACATAAATAAAAAGTTTTAATTTTTCATATTAAGTTCGTTTTATTGTGACCAACTTGCAAAATAACGCTCCTGCTCAGATAAAATATCATTTTTCATGAAAGATGCGATTTGTTTAGTGCTATTTAAAAGTAAAAGTTCCATGCAAATAAAAACAAATTAGGTCTTAAACTGAAAATTTCTCATTTCTTCACTTCCGGCTCGTTCACCATAGCGCAGTTTTTTCACTTCCCAACACTACATCTCAAGTCGGATATCATTTTACCAAGTTGGGTTAACTCGCATATTTTTCTGAGTTAGTGCAACCAAGTGTTGGTTTGCAACTCGAGTACAAAGAAACGGACCATATTTTTCCGGTTAGTGTTGTTGGTTTGCATGCAATTTGTTATCGTACCTAGTGTTCTTTTGCAACTAGGTTACAATGAAACGGACCTATTGTTAATTTGTTTCGTTGAATGTATATTGCATATTTATTGTTTGTTGTGTTTTGGGTATCTCATTTTTTTCTCTTTAATTTCCCTGGACAACGTTTCCTTTGATTTTTTTAAGTATAATTATAACTTTATATTTATGTATATTCATTATTTATATAGGTGTTATAAGGGGCAATCGAACCGCCAAAACTTACTTCGGTAAAGCACTTATCTCACCGGTTGTGTGGAAGGTGCAAAATACCCAATAATAGCACTGGACCACGAATTTCAACTTTTTCTCTTTACCAGAAATGCCGTTATAAAATTCACATGTATAATCACCCCCTGATTTCGAAAATCGAGTTCATTTTTGATTCTATCGTACCGTTTTTGAGATATTTGCAATTTACCGTTATTCGAAAAAACCAAAAAGATGGCTTCCTTTAAATACGTATATCTCACGAACGGGGCAAACAATTGTTTACGGAATCGGAAAGACGATAAAATTTGCTATAAATGCATGATACATTGTTTTTTGCTCAACCAGATAGTTTTCGAGATATTAGCTTATCATTTTAGATTTTTGTTTTTTTTTATGAAAAAATATGAAAAAATTACTCTTTGCGAGAGCAGCATTCCAAAACCACAACTTTTTTTCCAGATATTTTTTCTTTATGTAAAGCTCTGTTTAATTAGAAAAAAGATAAGCTATCATCGAAGAAAATCGATGCAAAACGACGTAAGTTATAAACGATCAAATAAAAATACCCAGGTTGCGCAACTTCAATGTATGTATACATACATATATTAAAGGTATAAAGTGCAAATGGAATATTATCCGGATAAACGAATAACATCATAACAATGATAATACTTTTTCTTTAAATAAATCAAATAGTACTTTTAATACTCGAATTGTTTTATAGTAGGTAGAGTGGTTGCATCGAAAGGAAGAGTGGTTGGGTTCGAAACCTGCTGTAGGCATGTAGTTATAAACATGTATTTCCGTCACTTATGGGTAAGTATGCAGGTAGATTTTCAAAATTATAAGGCACAGAAAATTTTTAAAGCCTACATCTAAAGCAGGTAGTATTTTCTTTTCCCGGCTTCGTATAAAAAGGAACTTTTCTGTCTAGGTAAGACTTGATTTTTTTCAATTTTATTCTTGTTCCGAGTATAAATATGAGTTAATGCGCCTTGAGACTTCATAACATCTGCAAGGCTCGCCGGAGATAGTTCAGTTCATAAGTCAAATTTCAAAACCGTGATTTATTAAAAAAAATAAAATGAGTAAAAGGACGTGAGAATGTGAGTGTAATAACGATCCAGATATGTTCTGTTTCATGTGTGGCCAATATACTATCATAAGGCGACGACGAGTGTTCTCAGATCATATCAAAACTTTATACTCCAAGTATTTTGGCATTGAGCCCAAAAATGCTGAAAAACCATGGACACCGAGCACTTTGTGTACATCGTGTCGAGTTGAATTGATTCAGTCGGAATCAGGACAACATAAAATTTTACATAAAATTTGAGACACCAATGATATGGAGAGAACCTACTTGCCATTCAATAGAGTGTTATATTTGTCAAACAAAAGTACTTGGCGTTGGAAGATCAAGAAGAGTAACCTATGCTAGCGTACCATAAGTGACATTACCAGTACTACATTCAACGGCAGTTGCGGATCCAGTTCCATTGTCAACAGTAATATCTGAGTGCGGGGAATCAAGTTGTACTGAATTTCGCATGGGAAACGAGAGAAACGTTCTGTCACAAGCACAACTTAATGATTGGATAAGAGATTTGGAACTATCCAAGGAAAAGGCCGAGATCCACACTTCTCGTATGCAACAATTTAAATTTGTGTCATCCGATGTAAAGGTGATATGTATATTGTAGAACTCGGCACGAACCATTTTCCAAACACTATACCACGAACGACAGTATATGCTACTGCAACGACATTCCTGGTTTATTCAAAGAGTTTGGTCAAACATATGATTCAAAAGAGTGGCGATTGTTCATAGACAACAATAAACTGAGTTTGAAGGCTGTATTATTGCATATTGGTAACAAAAAGCCTTCTATCCCGATCGCACATGCAGTAAATACAAAGGAAACCTATGAGGAAATCCAAAAAATACTCAAATTTATCAAATATGAAGAGCATGATTGGAAAATATGTTCTGATCTCAAAGTCGTTGCAATGCTATGCGGTCTACAATGGCTACACCAAGCACTGCTGCTTCCTGTGCAAGTGGGATAGCCGAGCTCGTAAGGACCGTTACGTCAGAAAGGATTGGCCGGAAAGAGTCGAGTTTACCGTTGGTGTGGATAACATCAAATACACCCCTCTTGTCAAGAAAGAGAAAATCATACTTCCACCCTTACACATCAAGCTCGGTCTCATTCAAAACTTTGTTAAGGCTTTGGACAAAGAAGGCGAAGCATTCGACTATTTGAAAACAATTTTTCCAGATATTTCTCAAGCCAATATAAAGGAAGGTATTTTTGTTGGACCACAAATAAAAAAGTTGATCAACAATAATCAATTCAAAGGACTACTCTCATCAGTTGAGGCAGCAGCGTGGGAATCCTTTGAAAAGGTCGTTGCTTCTTTTCTCGGTAGACACAAAAGCCCTAACTACGAGCAGATAGTGAATGACTTAATCAATAATTATGCGAAAATGGGTAAATATTAAAGGCTTCTTAAAATTAACTTCCCAAAATTTTATAACTTGTTTACCTAACTAATATTTTCTTTCCAGGCGTAAATATGTCTTTAAAAATTCACTTTCTCCACTCACATTTGAGCTTTTTTCCGGCAAATCTTGGCGACGAAAGTGACGAACATGGCGAAAGGTTTCATCAGCAAATAAAATTAATTGAGAATCGATATCAAGGATTCTGGGACGTCGCAATGATGGGTGATTACTGCTGCTTTCTCATAAGAGAAACCGATCATAAACTGAATAAGCGTCAAAGTAGAACACATAATTATTTCGACTACATAGTAAAATCAAATTAAGATAAAGATTGTTAGAATATAGTATAAACATAAATAAATTTAAAAAAAAGTTAAAAATATTGATAATTTCATTGATAAATTGAACTTTTAACTCAATAGAAACAGAGCATAGCGTCACCTAAAATGCAAAAGGCCGTAACTAACAAAAAATTCAAAATTGACTTTTTGATTGATTATGAAGTACTTAACCGAAACACATGTACACAGCAAATTTTACATGCATACGTCCAAAAATAACGACTTTATAGGCGAGAATCAAAAGGCCGTAACTACAACTTCAACAATTTCATAAACCAAAAAGCCGTAACTACCCTTTTTTTCATTCTCTTTGATTCAATTTCAATGTGACACATTGTGTTATCCGTAATTACAGTTGTTTTCATTATCTTTCATTCTTTATCAAATTGTGTTATTGTGTTACTGCCTTTATTCCCGGAATAAAACAAAATTAATAAAATGAGTACTAATTGTGAAAATGGTTGTAATGAAAAACTTAAAAAAAATAATAAAAGATCTGCAAATATAATAAACCGATTGAAAGGAAAAAATACATGGGACTATCGAAAGGCATTATTAGTGAAAAAGCTGTACTTCAAAATTCTGTGAGAAAAGTGCTGTACGGAATTGTTCTACATTTTCCGAAGAAAATCGTAAGGAAATATTTAATGGGTTCTGGAAAATGTCATGGGATCAAAAATAAATGTATGTCGTTAATCTTGTTGAACGCGCAAACATAAAGCGAATTGGTGTTGAGAACTCTAGAAGATCAATTACAAAACGTTACTATTTAAAACATCATTCTAAACGTGTTCAAGTGTGCTTTCATATGTTTTTATCTACGCTTGGAATAAATGAGAAAATGGTGAGGAATTGGATAAATTTCAATGACTCCCATGGCACCAATATTTCGCCAGAAGAACAAAACAAAATAACATCAGAACGTAAAGCATTTAATAATGAAGGAGTCCTATTTCAAAAACGTTTAAATTTTCTGGAAAAATGGTTGCATGACATTCCTAAACTTGAATCACACTACCGAAGACAGTATACGGAGAAACTGTACTTGCAGTCCGATTTTAAAAGCTACAAACATGTCTATGAAGTTTCTTCTAAAGACTGCGAGACTAATGAAGTAGTTCATGTATCTTTTCCAACATTTATGGCAGTATTAAAAAAACAAAACTGTTGTATATTTAAGCCAAAAAATGATATGTGCGACACCTGCACATCATACGAATCGAAGAACTTAACCCAAGATCAGTACGACATTACATATTGATTACAAGTATTTCCTTGACTACGAAAGTATTCCTAAGCGCTACGTATCTATTCGACCAGGTAAAATTTAACACACATGTATAAATTATGTATAAAAAACTCAGTATCTTCATTACAGGCAAAAAATCCGGAGAGCCAACTGTTAATATGATCCGTGCCTTGGCATATGATCCATCTGGAATAATTTATTATAAAACAAATATCAACGACGATTATAACGTTTTGCCACAACGTACACAACAAAAATTTAGGGACATCGAACCTTCACAGTTACATACCGAAAGAATACCAATATCCAAAAAGAAATGGGAACACCTGCAGGAACTTAAATTTTTACTTCCGGCTGACTGCCACAGCTTTTATGATAATATACCCTTTACATCTTAAACCTATTCTAATTTGCTATTTGTAATGCAGGTTTTGTTGTTTCCAAATGAATTATTTTGTTTTTCTTAACCAGTTTAATTTAATTTTATTTTCTCGAACTAAATGTATTAATTAAATAATTTCTTCTGTGTTAAAATACTTACAATAAATAGATACAAAAAGACATAACTTGTTAAAAACTTTTTTAGTTACAGCCTAAAAGCACATTTTCTTATTTTAACCATTGGTTTTATTTTATCCACAATTTTTTTCAAGTAGTTACGGCTTTTTGGTTTCAGAAAAATAGAGTGCAAAAGGCCGTAACTAACATTTCTTAAAAACTGCTTTTTTCCCATTAATTTGGTTTTCAGAAACAAATCCGTCTTTGTTTTCTAAGCTTAAATCTACAATTTGGATATTTAGCTTTAAGTAGTCTTTAATTTATCACGTTTTTTGCTTCTCCTCTAAAATACTAAAAATGTTAGTTACGGCCTTTTGCATTTTAGGTGACGATAGCTAGATATTTCACTCTTCTTTATACCATACATACGTTTTGAGGTATACGTTGAAATTGCGCAACCTGGGTATTTTTATTTGATCGTTTATAACTTACGTCGTTTTGCATTGATTTTCTTCGATGATAGCTTATCTTTTTTCTAATTAAACAGAGCTTTACGTAAAGAAAAAATATCTGGAAAAAAAGTTGTGGTTTTGGAATGCTGCTCTCGCAAAGAGTAATTTTTTTCATATTTTTTCATAAAAAAAAACAAAAATCTAAAATGATAAGCTAATATCTCGAAAACTATCTGGTTGAGCAAAAAACAATGTATCATGCATTTATAGCAAATTTTATCGTCTTTCCGATTCCGTAAACTTTTTTGCTTGACCCGTTCGTGAGATATACGTACAGTGGAAACCGCTTATTACGACGACGAAGGGACCGGTAAATTTCGTCGTTATAAGCGGTTCGTCGGTACATACGATATGTACTTTTTTTAAATAATTTTTTTTTCTGCTTATATTGCGCTTCAATAAAAATACAGTTTGGATGAAATATAAAAAAAAATGTTTATTCAAAAGAAAAATTAAATTAACAGTAGTATATTCTGTGATAGTAAACATATTCGCAAATATATCTGAACTGAAATTAATTTTGGAAAAAGTTATCTATTTTCATTTGCTTATAATTTGATTTGTCACTGATAAATTTGTTTTCCAAAATTTTTTTCAGTTCATATATATTTTTGTTCGTTATATTTTCGCCTAAATCGTTTAGGTTTATATAGTTTTTTAATGTTGTTACTGCAGTAATCGCATCTGATATATTTGGGGCAACATACTCATTTTCTGAAAGCAAAAATTTTTTATAATATTTAACATTATTTAGTTTATTTTTTAAGAACATACCAATTTCTTCTTCATCACTTTCATCTTCTGTGTTATCTTCTATTACATCTTCTATTATGGCCTCATCTGTCAGGGTAGTCATGCACTCAACGCCTTCATCAATGTTCACAAAATTATCAAATGTTACTTCTGAACAAATGTCATTAGATTGCGCCCAAAAGCTTAGAGGCCAGTCGTCTTCGTCATCATATTGTTCTTCGGTGGAAATAGAACCTCCTTGTAGCCCACTATGTTTGAAGCAGTTTTGAATTTTTGTTTGCGCAACCCTCTCCCATGCTGTATTTATCATCAAAACGGCTTGAAGTACGTTTATTTGAGACTCCGCATCCATTTCTTTGATTAGTTCAAGCATCATAAGCTTTCTATAATGCGCTTTCAAAGATCTTATTACTCCTTGATCCATCGGTTGGATCTTAGCTGTCGTATTTGCCGGAAAAAATTGTAGCTCAATAGCTTTGAGACCTTTAACTTTAGGATGCGCTGGGCAGTTATCAACAAGAAGTAAAATTTTTTCTTTATTTTGGGTTAATTTTTTGTCCCAGTCCCTTAGAAACTATTCAAATATATTTGACGTCATCCATGCCTTCTTATTGTGTTTGTAAATAACAGGAAGTTTTTTTACGTTTTTGAAGCATCGGGGTTTTTTGGATTTCCCAATCACCATTAGTGTTTCTTTTTTATTCCCTGTCATATTAGCGCAAACGACTATGGTTAACCTGTCCTTAGACAATTTTCCCCCAATACACTTTTCACCCTTAAATTTTAACGTATTACTGGGTTTCATTTTAAAGAAAAGACCTGTCTCATCCATATTAAAAACTTGGTCAGCACTATAATTTTTGTACATATTTGGCCATACGTTTTGCAACCAGTTATTCACTGCTGCTTCTGGCACACTTGCTGCTTCTCCCACAAATTTTCCGCCTACAATATCATAACGTTTACGAAAACGCTGGATCCACGATGATGTACACACCCATTCGTTCTGTCCCAGTTTTTTAGCGAAATCTTCAATTTCAATTTCTTACAAGAAAATTTATTTTCTTCAAAAACTCCTTGTATTATATCTCTATTCTTCCATATCGTGGAAATTGTTGAGTGAGATACAGAATACTCTTTAGCAAGATCTACATTCTTTTCCCCAGCTTCTAATCGGAAAATAATGCCTGCTTTTTCCTCAATTGTAAATATTCTGCGTTTATTTGACATCTTTCACAAACACCGCGAAGGAACTGATCGAAAAATAAAAATAATATTCTTTCTGAATGAAAAAGAATATGTATTTTTCAACTTGATTACCGTTATTTTTTGTGTCTGTATCATCGTTGCACATTGAAATTTCAATTCACAGAATTTTAGTAGCAATTGCGACGTAAAAATTCCGTTATTAATATGTATGTTGTACGACTGAAAAAAAACATTTAGCGGCGTCATATATTTTCGTCGTTATAAACGACAAATAAATCAATTTTCGACGAAAAATCAGTCATTGTAAGCAATATGTCGTTGTAACCGACGACGCTAAATCCGATATTGCTATGCCTACATTCTTATGGAGCTCAGCCGGGACCTTGAAATTTGGTCGTTAAAAGCGGTTCGTCGTTACATGCAGAGTCGTAATAAGCGGTTTTTACTGTAATTAAAAGGAGCCATCTTTTTGGTTTTTTCGAATAACGGTAAATTGCAAATATCTCAAAAACGGTACCATAGAATCAAAAATGAACTCGATTTTCGAAATCAGGGGGTGGTTTTACATACGAATTTCATAACGGCGTCTCTGGTAAATTTCGGCCGTCGACCAATGTAGTTTGAAAATCCCCAGAGTTCATTGTATCCTGGTGACAGCAGTGAAAAATGTTTAAAAAATGCAACTTTTGACAGCGCTCTCACAAAACAAAGAGTTTTGTATCTAGTCATCTTGGACCTAAGCAAAACATCTAATGATCAGGATCTTATATGCAATTTTAATCTTTTATTCAAAGCGAATATAGAATCATTTGTTCTGCGAATGTTGGTTTTACTCCAAGGGAGCCGGTTTTGTCAAGAGGGAGCGAGAAAACTGTTTACTGATCAACCCTGTGATAATAATATCATGCCCATGCTTTTTGTTTTGGCATTTTTGTATGATAATTGTTAAAGTTGCTTGTTGTTGTTGTTGCTGTGGCAACTAGTCACTCCCTGTAAAGAATAGATTAACCCATGATTGTTGTCGTCAAACTAATCTAGATGGAGGCCCAAGAAACGTGCAGTTTCGACGGGATCGGACCAGAAGGAGAGGGGTGCTAAAAGAATTGGTTTGAGAGGGAATGTGAACAGGTGCTTGGTATCGCGTAGAGAATCTCCATATGCTGGACATGTGTTTGGTATATCAGGGTTGATTCTGGATAGGTAGGAGTCAAGTCATAATATTGAGATATTAATTGGGTCAGAGTGTTTTATGAGTAGGTTTTAAAGGGCAAGTGCCAAGGTGTGTGGTATTGTGCGGAGAGTTATCACATGCTTGTTATACATTAAGCACGTTTGGGTTGTTTCTGGATAGGTAAGAGTTAAACCTGCTAAAATATCCATGCTATCTCTGCTATGGGTGGTAGTTTGACCCCGATGACGACATTCATAGGGCGGCAGACGACGAAGGTGGTAACTGGCTGATACTGAATGACTGGATCTCGTCGGCCATTTCAAGAAGATGCCTTCTGACGTGTCTAGGAAGCGAATCTTTAGCGAGCAGGTACCCGTTTGGGTGGCCACTTCGGTGGCAACTGACGAATAACTGCTTGGTGAGCATAAAATTATGTTCAAATTATAGAGGCATAGCTTACTGGCCAATCGCCTTGTTTGCTGCCAGCAACGTTTCTTTGTCTTTGCCCCTGCCGGCTAGCGACTTGACAACTTAGTGGCGGCTATGTACTTTATTGACCTTTGATAGGTCCAACCCCACTTAGACGGTTCTCTCACAGGGCCGGTGACGGTTAAGACCGCGAATAATCTGAGTGTTTATTACGTTTCGCGCTGTTGTTGTTGTTACAGCATAACACATTCTATATACAATTTTGGGGAATGCTGCTGAAATGACGGTCCTTGGCCGGATATAAATCCGGGTCGTTCCGGTATCGTAGAACCGACTGTCGTGGAGCTATGCACCATCCTGAAACCGTGCTGATTCTTAGCCGGGCCCAGGCGGTGCATGAAGTAGGGGAGCGGCTTTGAGTGTTGTTGTTGTTGTTTTAGCGGCTAGTCGCGCCCCGTAGAGATCGGATTCACCCATGGTCGTTGTCGTCGAACTCATCTAGGGGGAGGCCCAGGAATCGTGCAGTTTCGACAGGGTTGGACCAGAGGGAGAGGGGGGTTAGATGAGTGGGTTTGAGGGGGCATGTGAATAGGTTGGTGTCGTGCGGAGAATCTCCACATGCCGGACATGTGTTGGGTATGTCGGGGTTGATTCTGGATAGGTAGGAGTTGAGCCTGCTACAGTATCCAGATCGTAGTTGTGCCAGAGTGACGCGGGACTCACGGGGCAGCAGGGACTCCTCATCTGCTACAGGTGGAGGTTGGGCTCCGATGACCGCATTTGCCTGGCGGGAGTCGATGATGTTGGTGACTGTGTCTCTGTGGATGTTGCTTAGGACCCGCCGGTACGCCTCCGGATCCAGCGGTTGTGTGATGAGTGGCTGGATCTCGTCCTTTAGTTCAAGTAGATGTCTCCTAATGTGCCTGGGGGGCAGCTCCACTGCAAGCAGGTGCCTATTTGGATGCCCCGAGCGGTGACATCCGGTAAGGAACTGCTTGCTGAGCATGAGGTTGTGCTCCTTAACTCGGAGCACATTGACCTCTTGGTGGAGATGCTCCTCAGGCGACATCAGAAGACATCCCGTCACCGTGCGGAGTGCGGCGTTCTGGCAGGTATGCAGCTTCATCCACTGTGCCCTGCTGGTTCCCGGCGACCAGACTGGCGCAGCATAATTTATTACCGGCCGGCCAATCGCCTTGTATGTTGCCAACAACGTTTCTTTGTCTTTGCCCCAAGAGCTGCCGGCGAGCGACTTGAGGACATTGTTGCGGCTCTGTACTCTATTAGCGATTGCGGTAGTATGCGCGGAGAAGGAGAGCAGGCTGTCGAAAGTCACCCCCAGAATCTTCGGGTGGTTAACCGTCGGAATGGGGGTGCCATCGATATGGATGTTAAGGTCCAGCCTGACCTCCTTCGTCCAGGTGGTAAAAAGGGTCGCCGAGGACTTAGCAGGGGACAGCGCCAGGTTCCTGCTGGTAAAGAAATGGGCAAGATCAGAGAGATATCCGTTCACTTTCAAACACAGATCATCAATTACATTGCCGGTTGCCATTATCGAGCAATCATCAGCATAGGAGACAATCGTGACTCCCTCTGGCGGTTGAGGGAGCTTAGAGATATAATGATTAAACAGTAATTGGGACAGGACGCCACCCTGCGGTACCCCTTGTTTAATCCTCCTTGGTTTCGATGTTTTATCTCTAAACCATACCGATGATTGACGACCACACAGGTAATTCGCGGTCCACCGTTTCAGTCCCTGCGGGAGAGTTGACGCTTCCACGTCAGCTAGTAGCGTGGAGTGACTGACTGTGTCGAAAGCTTTCGACAGGTCCAACGCTACTAGGACAGTTCTCTCGCAGGGGCGGTTTTGGTTAAGACCGCGGTTCACCTGCGTGTTTATGGCATTAAGAGCTGTTGTTGTGCTGTGCACTTTCCGGAAGCCATGTTGATGCTTAGCTGACCCAAGGTGGTATGTATAATACGGGAGGAGTAGGGCCTCAAGTGTCTTTACCACAGGTGAAAGCAGGGAAACCGGCCGATAGGAATCACCCTTGTCGGCCGGTTTCCCTGGTTTCAGTAGTGGGACCACCTTCCCAACCTTCCAGATGTCTGGAATGATGAGGGTGGCCATAGACAAATTGAGGATCCCAGTGAGGTACTCAACTCCCGCGGGGCCTAAATTTTTCAGCATCAACACGCTTAGCCCGTCGGGGCCAATGGCCTTGGAGGCTTTCGCCTTCCCGATGACCTCCTTTACCTCGCCACAAGTGAAGGCAAGAGGCGCGCTGTTGTTCGGTAGTTTGCGCAGCCTCCTGGTCACCTTCCGCTTGGTCCTATCCCCCGAAGGATGCAGTATAAACTGTCGGCTAAAATAGCTCGCGCATCTCTTCGGGTCCGACGAGGCACGATCCCCGAAGGAAATTTCCACTGTTGTTGTTGTTGTTGTAGCGGCTAGTCGCGCCCCGTAAAGAGCGGATTCACCCATGGTCGTTGTCGTCAAACTCATCTAGGGGGAGGCCCAGGAAACGTGCAGTTTCGACAGGGTTGGACCAGAGGGAGAGGGGGGTTAGATGAGTGGGTTTGAGAGGGCATGTGAATAGGTGGTTGGTGTCGTGCGGAGAATCTCCACATGCCGGACATGTGTTTCCACTCGGTCGTCGTGCTTCGTCGGGTTGGATAAGGACTTCACGGTGGACCAGAGCTTACCAACACCCGTGACCAGGTTACAGGACTTCAAATGCTCTTCCCACTTGTTCCGCTTGTATTGGTTCACCAGGCTCCGAATCTCCACGTTCAAATTACGGGGATCGGAGCGGCGAAGGTGGTCGCGTTCGTTCGCTAGAGCGGCCGCTTCAGCCGGGAAGTTGGGACAGATCTCAGGGATCCTCCCTGCCGGAATGAAGCGGGCCGCAGCTGACGCGACCACCTTGCGGAACTTATGTTCGCCTTTACGAACGTCGGTGGGTGTGGGAAGAGACCTGAAGGCATTTTCGGTGAACTCCGCGAACCCGACCCAGTCAGCCGAATCGTCTATCTGCTCTGCCAAATCATTTCCCCTACGATCAGCTGGTAGGCTTGAATGCCAGAGATCGTGGTGCGCGTTGAAGTCACCAACTACCAGTCGGGTTTCACCTCTGAGGAGCGCACCTATGTCAGGGTGGTATCCTGCCGGGCAGCAGGTGACAGGGGGTATATAAATATTAAATATTTCGAGCTCGACATCGCCTGACCGGACAGCTATTCCTTGACATTCTAAGGTAGTGTCCCTGCGGTCGATGTCTTCTTCAATGAGACGATACTGCACTGTGTGATGGGTGATGAATGCTAAGCCTCCACCATTACCTCGCTCGCGATCCTTACGATGCAAGTTGTAGCCGTTGCAACTCAACAGGGTTGAGTTGCTGTGCAGTTTCGTTTCTTGGATCGCAGCTATTGACAGATTATGCCGACTCATAAAGTCGGTTATCTCCTCAATCTGGGCTGCCTTATGGTGTTGTTTGGCAGCGCCGCCACTGGCGCGTGCGGTTGCAGGGCTCTACAACAGGGAGCCAGGTAGTCACCCGACCATTTACGTGTGGTGCGCAGGCCAGAACACACCCGAAAGTGACACCAGCCATGGCACGAATTGCACCTGACTGATGTCGCATTCCGGTATATCCTAGCCTGACACATGGAACAGACTGTGTGGGGTACCAGGAGCTGCTGGCTACTCCCCACACGGGGGGCGGAGCTAGGTTGGGGGGGGGGGGGAGGGGAGCGTCCATGTTGTTGTGTGCTCCTGCGAACCGTAGAGGTTCTGCCGGTGCTAGGCACCGGTGCACTAGGTGCAACTAGGGGAGCCGTAGAGGCTATGGGCGCCTTAGGGCGCGAACAACATGGGGCCACATAATTTGTGGACCACTCCTTATGGGTCTTAAGGCCTGAGCAGACCTTAAGATGGCTCCATCCGTCGCACGAATTACACCTTACCGAAGTGGAGTTCGGATGGAGCTTTTTCTGGCAAACGCAGCAAAAATAGGTTTCTGGGCCAGGGTTAGGCTCGATGCCAGCCCTGATCAGAAGGAGGTGAAGCAACCCTGCTGCAAGGAGTTGCTCCAGGAGAGACAGACAACTAAATATGGGGTAGGCCGATCTTAACAGGGTTAGATCGCCGAAACAACAGTCCTTGGCCGGGTAAAACCCGGGTCATTCCGGTACGTAGAACCGACTGTCGTGGGAATGTCAGTTTCGTTTCCTGGATCGCAGCTTTTGACAGATTATGCCGACTCATAAAGTCGGTTATCTCCTCAATCTTGCCCTGCAGCCCATTGCAGTTCAGCTGAAGGAGTCCCGTTTGCCTCGGTAGAGTCGTCGCGGAGAGAGGTGTGAGGGAAGGGTAATGTTGTCAACCTGGTCCCTGCTGCACATGCATTGGCACGTTGGACGTTTGGCAGCGCCGCCACAGGTAGTCACCCGACCATTCACGTGTGGTGCGCAGGCCAGAACACACACGAAAGTGACACCAGCCTTGGCACGAATTGCACCTGACTGATGTCGCATTACGGTATATCCTGGCCTGACACACGGAACAGACTCTGTGGGGCACCAGGAGCTGCTGGCTACTCCCCACACGAGGGGGGAGCTAGGTAGGGGTGGGGGAGGGGAGCGTCCATGTTGTTGTGTGCTCCTGCGAACTGTAGAGGTTCTGCCGGTGCTAGGCACCGGTACACTTGCTGCAACTAGGGGGGCCGTAGAGGCTATGAGCGCCGTAGGGCGCGAACAACATGGGGCCACATAGTTTGTGGACCACTCCTTAAGGGTCTTAAGGCCTGAGCAGACCTTAAGATGGCTCCCTCCGTCGCACGAATTACACCTTACCGAAGTGGAGTTCGGATGGAGCTTTTTCTGGCAAACGCAGCAAAAATAGGTTTCTGGACCAGGGTTTGGCTCGATGCCAGCCCTGATCATAAGGAGGTGAAGCAACCCTGCTGCAAGGAGCTGCTCCAGGGGAGACAGACAACTTATGGGGTAGGCCGATCTAAACGGTTACATCACCGAAACAACAGTCCTTGGCCGGGTAACACCCTGGTCATTCCGGTACGTAGAACCGACTGTCGTGGGAATGCAGCATGTTGTGATAAGAGAGCTTGGTGGACTGTTCTGTAGGTTCCACCAATGAGCTGTTCTATTGCGGCGTAGGACGGTGTGTCTCCAAGTAGCGAGCCATCGGTGTAATAAAACACGTTTCTTGGATGGCTGGCTTTGTAGTGTAAAAAGTTTTGATTGTACACTTCTGGGGATGTGTTGGATTTCTTTAAAGTGCTCATTGAAAGGTCGATTGATATTTTAGCGCTGGTCTGGTGTTCGTCTGGTGGTTTTGGTGGTATTGGTGTATGTGTGTTCAACAGGTACTTGGTTATAGCTTCAATGCCACAAGTGCTTCTATAGCTTCCGCTGGTATGCTTTCGGCTGGTTATGGTAGTCCAGAAAAGTTTATGTAAAGGAAGTGACGTAGTTGTGATGGATTTCGCTGCTTTTTTGAAACAATTGTTTAAAGCTACATTTATTTTATTTTTGTTGGCCTCTGAGGTGTGTCCATAGACTGTGACGCAGTGTTGCACCACTCCTTCTGTTAGTGCACGGCATATTTCAATTGCTGTCTCTATGCGAGGTCCCTTAGTTTTGGAGCATATTATTTGAAGTAGGTTTTGTACACTACTGAGTTTTGTTGTGATTGTTTTAACGTACTCATTCCATAAAAGGTTTCGAGTGAAAGTTACTCCTAGGATTTTCATTTTCGTTTTAAATTCTATGTGAGTATTTCTAAGTGTAATCGAAGTTGTGTCACAATTTCTTTTCCTGCAGATGTGAATGGCCTCAGTTTTGTTAGCTGAGATTACCGCCCCTGCTTTCGTAGACCATTTATATATATTTTTTGTCAAGGTCGTTAAGGCTCCGGCGAACTTTTTCCGATGTACCTGAGGACAGTGCGAAAATGTTGTCTGCATAGATGCCTATGTAGTCTATTCCATTTATCCCTTTCAGTGTTTTTGAAAGCGTATTGGTATAAGCATTGAATATGAATACTGAAAACGGAGAGCCTTGCGGAATTCCGTTGTCAAGGTTGTAGTTCACAGACGAATGCCCGTCTACTTTAACTGAAATTCTTCTGTGGGACAGAAATGATAGGGCTAGCTTAAGGAAGGTTTTGGGTAGTCCCCATTTATGTAGCTCTTTTAGGACGGAAGTGCTTATTACCCGATCGAACGCTTTTTCGAGATCTTCGGAGATGACTACACAGTGCATTCGAGACTTTAATTTATTTTTAATTTCGGTTTCTAGTTGATAGGCGTGTAGGCGTGTTGGATCTTTAGAATTTTTTTGTCGCATGCTCTCCATGATCTTCGTGTAATTATTTTGTCAAAGAGTTTCGACAGTACAGACTAAGGAAATGGGGCGATAACCCTCCGTGGAATTTGGGTTCTTACCAGCCTTTGGTATAGGTACTAGGGTAGCTTGTTTCCAGTCGTGTGGATAGGTTCCGGTTTTCAGGATATTGCTATATAATTCACATAATCTTGTTTTGAGAGCCATTGATGCATTTTTAATCACTTATACTAGTGACTCTGTCTTTTCCCGGTGTTGTTCCCTTTCTTCTTTAGTACCAAATTGAGTTCGAAAAGCGTCTCGGGATCTAGGGTGTAATCTAGCTCATTTCCGGGGCTTCTCCATCTATCGATGTTGATGTTCAATTTTTCTCTTATGAGACTTCTGTTAAATGTCAGAAGAAAGTACCATGCGTTTTTATTCACCCTCAAAAATTGCGACTCACTGCTGGATCAACTTTGTGTTTGCATCATTGGCTCCAAGTCATATGGCTGCTTATATTTAATTGCCTCATATATCCCGCCTAATAGTAACCTGGAACTTTATAAGGCGCATGTGGATAATATTACTGCTCTAGTGTTAGATGAAATAAGCGATAGTCATCTTTGTGTATTAGGGGATTTTAATTTAGGTAACATTAGATGGTGTAGTATTTCAGACTCTGATAATGCAGCCCTCACAGCTAATAATATTGTTACTCCGCTTGAATCTCTCTTTATTGATAGTTTTCTAAGCTTAAACCTTAAGCAAGTTAATGGAATTTTTAATCAGTTAAACAGACTATTAGATCTTATCTTCGTAACTGATAACATTAACTACAGCGTTTCAAAATGTATTTCTCCATTATCTGATGCTGGTATACATCATGTGCCCTTAGATATTAAGATAATGTTTTTTGAGTTTTTACCTCTTTCGAATAGTATCGTAACTGCTTTTAATTACGCAACCTATGATTTTCCAAGTTTAAATTTTTCTCTTTTAGAATTTAATTGGGATGAATTATTGTCTGACTTGGATACTCACAGCTGTTTTTCTACGTTTAAGACACTGATGCATGAATTTTGCACTAACTATATTCCTTTAAAAAAGAAGCGATGTTATCATTCTCCTTGGCATAATAAGCAATTAAAAAAACTAAAGAATCTCAAAAACAACTACCTCAAGAAATTCAAAGCAACTAATAACCACGCACTCTTTGTAAAATTCCAACATTTTCAGAAGGAATTTAAGTCATTGGATAACCTGCTTTACAAAAATTATATAAGTCGCGCTGAGCGGAACATCAAAGCTAATCCGAAGTCGTTTTGGAAGTTCGTAAAGACAAAGAAGTCGTGCTCTAGTGTACCTACCGCGGTGTGTCTGGATAAGAAATTTGCTAGTTCACCTGCCGAAGCAGCTAATTTATTTGCCGATTTCTTTATGTCAAATTACGTTTCTGACGAAGATGAGTCCCCGGACTTTTCTTCGGAGATTTCTTCATCTGAGGACATTACCAAGGGGTTGGTTTCCCTGAAGCCTTCGACTCAAACAGACTCTGACGGGCTATCAGCTAGTTTGCTCAAAAATTGTCCGGCATTAGCAATTCCTCTTCAGATAATTTTTAATAAATCTCTGTCTTCAGGTATTTTTCTGAATGAATGGAAATTTACTGCCATTACACCATTTTTTAAAAGTGGAAAGGAAAATGATGTTCGGAACTATAGGCCAATTGCCAAGTTGTCTAGCATCTCAAAGCTTTTCGAATGCATTGTCAAGGACAAGATTTATTTTGCGGTGAAATCTTTAATCATACCAGAACAACATGGTTTTGTCACTGGTCGCTCCACAGCCACTAATCTTGCTGTGTTTAGTGAATACTGTATGTCATCGTTTTCGACAGGACTACAAGTCGATTGTATGTATATATACGGACTTCTCTAAGGCGTTTGATAGTGTATCGCATAGCGTTCTTATAAATAAGTTAGCTTGCTTGGGCTTTCACTCCACCTTTCTGCAATGGCTTAAATCATATTTGTCGGACAGATGTTGTGTGGTGTCAATCGATGGTGTTATGTCGAACCACTTTGTTGCTGCTTCAGGTGTTCCCCAAGGGAGCATCTTGGGTCCACTACTTTTCGTTCTTTTTATCAATGACATCAGCAGTTGCTTTTCTTCTTCAAAGTTTTTGCTCTATGCTGATGATTTGAAAATATTTTCAACTGTGCAAGATTCATCGGATGCTCAGAGGCTGCAGGAGATTTGATCAATCTTCATCGTTGGTGCGTTAAGTCGCGTCTCTCCGTGAATATTAAAAAATGTTTTCATTTATCATTCTCGAGGCGACATAACGTTTCTAGCACATCATACACCATTGCTAATTATGAATTGCAAAATGTTACGGAGTTTAAGGATCTCGGAGTTATATTTGACTTAAAATTTTCTTTCCATAATCATATTAATTTTATTCTTACAAAAGCATACCCAGTTCTGGGTTTCATTCGTCGCAATACATCCGAATTTTCCGATCCATATACCTTCAAACTATTATATACTGCTCTGGTCCGGTCACACTTAGAGTATGCAGTCATAATTTGGAGACCTCATGACCAATTTTCGATAAGCAGAATTGAGCGTGTTCAAAAAATCTTTCTTAAGCAAGCTTTACGTTCCCTACGGTTTGAGGCTCCTGTTCCTTCCTACGCTTCGCGGCTTATGCTAATTAACCTGGAGTCTCTAGAAAAGAGAAGGACGGTCCTTTCACTTTCGTTCACTTTCAATATTATTAATGGCATCACTGACTGCCCTGTTTTACTTGAGAGGATTAGCTTTAATGTTCCACAGAGAAGTCTTCGCAATTTTTTCCCTTTTTATGGAGAGAACTTTAAGACTAACTTTGCAAGTAACGCACCAATAGCTCGTGCACTTCGGGAATTTAATGCATTATCTAATTCGAGCCTGCTGGATTTCGCTTTATCTAGACAAAATTTTGTAAAAATTCTAAGTTTAATTGCTTAGCATGGTATTGATATTAATTGCTAGTATTATATTAACCAAATTAGGCCTGTCTATATTACTTTTCTTAGTCTGTAAGGTACTTTGTACTGTAGATTAATAACTTAAATAAATAAATAAATAAATAAAAATAAATGTTTCATTTGAGCTTATGAAGCGCCATATTTCCCCTAGGTGATTGGCTATTTGTTCAGGATGTGATATAACGGCGTTATTTGTAAAAATTGGTGGAAAGTTGGAGGCGGCATGCGATATGGACTTAAGTCCATAGTGTTTTGGTATCAAGCGACGGGTTTATAGAGTTTACAAACAATTTCCACGACTTCTGTTTTGCTGTTTTACAAGCTTGTGCTTGTGCGCACAACTTTTTATAAGCTAAAGTTCTTTCCAAAGTTTTTCTTTCTTTAAATTTTTTCCAAGCTTTATTTTTTTCTCTTATCAAAGCACAAATTTCGCTGTTGAACCATACGGGATTATTGCTTTGTCTAGGGCATCTGCTGGTTGGCATGGATTCGTTTGCTGATTTCCTCACAATTTTTTTAATTATGGCTGCTTTCCTGTTTATGTTATTAGATTGTGCAGACTGGGGGCTCAAGGACTCTGTTTTATTCCGGAAAAGATCCCAGTTGGCTTTGACTTCTTTAAACTTGCCAATGAACTTTTTGTGCGAGTATGTGTGCCCGTTTCGTATGAAAATTGGAAAAAGATCACCTTCGATTGGTTGGGATGGGCAACTCCAGGACAATGATACTGCCAAATCAGCACTTGCCATGGATACATCTACCGAAGTGAGTGTATTTCTTGTGTTAAGTAGTGTTGCTGCGCCGTTATTTAAAATCACCAGATTACGGTCGTGAGCAAAGGACTCCCATATATTTCCACTGTTAGAAGTTTACTGGGACCCCCAGATTGTATTTTATGCATTTAGGTCCTCTGCAACTAAGTGATGCGCAGTATTTATCCGTGGAACATCTTGAAGTAGTTGGTATGTTAAATTGATGTCTGTCTCTTTATAAATGTTTGTGATGTACAGATCCTTTAGACCGTGAATTGTGATGGTTTGGTGTAAAAGTACATTTGTGGATGTTACGTGGTTTGAAACGTTTAAGGTGTTTTTCGCTAATATTGCTATTCCCGGTTTTGCATATGTCGTGTTTTTGTTGTGGTGAAATATTTGATAGTTAGGTATATGGAGGAAATGTTTGTTTTTGTTTATTATATGCGTTTCTTTTAGTAATATAATGTCTGGCTTATTTTTGGATATTACATATTCTAGTGCAAATTTGTTGTTGATAAAGCCTTGAATATTCCATTGCAAGATTGAGAGGTTTAGTCCGATATCCATTGGTATAATAATAATATTTTTTCCATACTAACATCTTCTGTATATGTGTTCTTTTTCTTAGCTATGGGAGTAGTTGTTGGTTCGATTGACTGTGGTGTTTCGATTATTGTTTGTATTACCTGTACCTAGCTTTGTATTAACCGACCGCGAATAAGCACTCAGAGTGAACGTCTGTACGCGGCGATTGCCTGAGCTAGACTGAATAAATTAATAGTTTATTAAATATTTATTTTATAAATTTTAAAATCGATTAATTGGTGAAAGAGCAGTTGCCTACAAAAACTTATTGGCGTGTAATTATAGTCGGCTTCATAGTAGCAGCTTTATGACATAGAGGCGTATTCAGAGTAAAAATTAAGTTGGTACTTAATGTTAGTTGTAGCTTGTTTGTTGTTATATTATTTGTATCCAGAAATGATTGAAACTCTTTTGAAGTGAACACACTTCCTCTGTCAGAAACTAAAAACTTAAGGCGACTGTAAGTATTAAAGTATAATTTTAAGCAACTTATTCACTAGACCCAGCAGTTCGCGTTGGGAAGAGTTTTACAAATTTTGAAAAGCCATCCACAACTAATAACACATACTTCTTTTTACACTTTTTCATCGATATCGGACCAAAGTGGTCAATGTGTATCTTGTCAAAAGGTACTTCCCCTTTAGGGATATTATGCAAGAATCCCTCGTGTCGTCCATTCTTTTGGGAGAACGTAATACATTTTAAGTAACTGCCGATATGAGTTTTGATTTTCGACCTAAGTTTAGGGAACCAATAAGTTTTCGATATTGATTTGAAATCCTACTCAAAGCGTCCACATGTTGCATCTTTGTACCGCTACGATGTTCTAAGACATAGTCTAAGTTTTTTAATTCCAGAGCCCATCTGGCGATTCTAGGATTAACTTCTCGTTTGTTCAAGGTTAACTTTAGTGAATTGCAATCAGTCACAATACGAAACTTCAAACCCTGCAAATATATTCTAAACCTCCTTAATGCATATATTATCGCTAAAGTTTCCAGTTCGAAACTGTGGTATTTGGCTTCTGCTTCACTAGAACGCTTTGAAAAGTAAAATATTGGATGGAATCTGCCATCCCCCTTCCTCTGTAAAAGTATTACTCCAAATCCACGAGCACTTGCATCACAGTGCAATTTATTTATTTATTTATTTATTTATTCAATATATATAATCTAAAAAATATAAAAGTTTCTTACAGATTATTGTGATAAAGAAAGACACAGTTAATAATTACTTAACCAATTCATTTAACAAAAGCTTAAATTTAGTTTTTGGTAAATAGAAATCAAGTGCAGTGGAATTCATGATTTTATTATATTCATTTAGAGTCCTTAAAATAGGAGAATTAGTTGCATATAGCGTTCTTGCTCGTTCTAGGAAAAAAGTATCACGATTACGAAGGTTCCTTGAAGGGATGTTAAAGTGAATACGTTCTAGTAAGAATGGACAATCAATCGCACCTCGAATGATATCAAAGACAAAAGTGAGAGAAAGTATAGTCCTTCTAGAGTTTAGAGATTTTAAATTAATTAGCTGACACCTAGCGCTATAAGAAGGAAGCGGGTCACTAAAATGTAAATAGCGTAGGGCAAACCTGATAAACGTTTTCTGAATTCTTTCGAGTCTCAATATGTGGCGTTCAAAGTATGGCCTCCAGATGAAGACTGCGTATTCTAATTTAGAGCGTACAAGTGAGGTAAATAATAGTTTCAAGGTGTAAGGATCACTAAAACCTGAACTGAATCGGCGAATGAAAGCAAGCATAGAATATGACTTGGCAATAGTGGAGTTTAGGTGGCTATGAAATAAGAATTTAGAATCGAAGACCACACCGAGATCGCAAATTTCGCCCACTGCGCTTAGCTTAGAGCCACTGATGTAATATGAAGTAGCAATAAGGGAGCGAGATTTGGCGAATGAAACATGAAAACATTTTTTTATATTTAAATGTAATTGGTTCTTTCTACACCAGAAAGCAACATTATCAAGATCCGACTGGATCTTAAGAGAATCTGAATTACTTGAAATAGTTCTGAATATTTTCAAGTCATCAGCATATAGTAAAAATTGAGAATGCTTAAAACAGCTAGATATATCATTAATAAAGATAATGAATAGAAGGGGGCCTAAAATGCTCCCCTGGGGAATACCAGAGGACGCAATGAATGGACGGGAAGGCGCATTATCTACCACGACGGTACAACTGCGGGACGAGAGATATGATTTTATCCAAGAAAGAAAAATTGAGTGAAAGCCCAGGCTTGCTAATTTTGAAACTAAAATTGAATGGCTGATCTTATCGAAGGCTTTGGAAAAGTCGGTATAAACTGCATCAACTTGAACTCGATTATTAAAAGCAGACAGGCAAAATTCGGAGAAAACTGAGAGATTTTTTACGGTAGACCTACCCGACATAAAGCCATGTTGTTCAGTCGAAATTAAACGCTTAGTCACGAAATATAACTTCTGCTTGACAATAAACTCAAACAATTTGGAAACCGTCGACAGTTTAGAGATTGGTCGATAATTAGAAACATTATTCTTGTTACCACTCTTGAAGATTGGCGATATAGAAGAAACTTTCCAATCATCAATGAACACCCCACAATTAAGAGATTTATTGAAAATTAATAAAATTGGATACGCAAGTGCAGAACAATTCTGTAATAAAAAGGAGGATAGCCCATCAACATCCGTTTGCGATGAGGATTTAATATGCAGAATTCCATCGATCACGTCATCGAGCTTTAAGGAAAGAGCCCCAAAATTAATTCGGGAGTCGGTATTGACATCTGGTATAAACTTATTAGCTTGATCCGAATCCTGTTCAAAATTTGAGCTAAAGAAATCTGCGAAAAGATTAGCCGCCTCTAAAGAAGAGTTAGCAGTAGCTTCATTATAAAAAACTTGCGAAGGAATGCTTGAGCTTAGTTTCATAGAACTTACATAGCGCCAAAAAGCCTTTGGATTGGACTTGATGTCTGATTCAAACTTACGAACAAAGTTTCTATGGAGAGTTTTACTGAGTACTTTAAACTCGCTCGAATAACGCAGGTATTCATTCCTATGAAATTCGGAACTGGTCTGTTTGAATTTTTTGAAAAATTTATTTCTTAAATTCTTGAGACTTTTTAGCTCTTCGGTATACCAAGGAATTTTGTAGCAACTTCTTTTAACTAGCGGAATAAAATTCAAGCAAATGTCCTTTATTATGGTTTTGAAGGCATTGAAACATTCAGCTACTTCGACCCCAGAAAATATTGAATCCCAATCAATCAAGGAAATTTCAGCATTCACGGCACCAAAGTTACAATTTTTAAAACAAAATTTGGTGGATTCGCTATCCGGATAAATCGCGTTAAAATCATAAAATTCCAATTGCAGAACAAGTGGTACATGGTGCATGCAGTGGTCCGACAGAGGATCCAGGCATTCACGCAATGAAAAGTTCATATTGTCGCTAATAAAAATAAGATCTAGGATTTTACTTAATTTGTTTACAAAGTTATTTATCTGCATAAGATTAAGACTTAAAAAATTATCAACTAAATAAGATTCAGAACAGCAATTGATATTTATTGGAATCAAGGCAGAACTATCATGCATATTAGTCCAGACAATATTACCTAAGTTAAAATCGCCTAGAATACAAAAATTACCATTTGGCCGCTCAGATATCAAGTTAACAATATTGTCGACGTGCGATATGTAAAGAGTATCCACGCTAGATGGAGGGATATAAGACGCACAAATAAATAGTTTAGAAGTGCCATGTACAGATACGCAGAGTTGGTCCAGAAGCGAGTCACGATTTTCCAACGGCAGAACTGATGACCGAAATTTCCGCTGAACAGCGATAAGAATACCACCCCTGTTTTAGAAGAATCGCTGTCTTTTCGGTACACGTTAAACAGCTTAGAGTCAAAGAATTCGCTGTCACAGAAGTCCATATTTAGCCAGGTCTCGATAATCACAAAGATGTCATATTCCAATTGTGCACTCAGATCATATAACAACTTAGACTTTGTCCTTATACCGGAGGCGTTATGAAAATAAATATTAAGATTTTTGGAACGAATTTCAGGATGAGAGGACGCATTTATGATTCTTGCAGAGGGGCACCGTTTCTGTGAAAAACTGGAACGGTCGGATCTTAACATTCGCAGGCCAAATATCTGCATTCAACAACTTATCGTAGCACCATTCAGATACGCCTAGCTTAAAGTTGACTCTTAAAAGATCGTCAACCCTGGTATCTTTCTTAATAAGCGTAAAGCAAACCAGGAACTTTTTGTCGATAGCTGCATGCTTCGAGACATATGCCAAGATATCATCAGTAGTTACACTGGGCGAGAAGGAGGAAATATGTAACCACTTCATTTTCGATACGACGCTTAATTCGTTATTGACGCTAGAGCCAATAACTAAGGGCTGTTTTAACTTACGGCGACTATTCTTGGTTGAATTTTTCCAGTTGGGGCTTTTGTCAGCACTATGCATACGAGTATTAGCAACAGTTACAGCATTTTGAGCGGACGACTCAGGAGGCGGTATGAACGCAGCAACATTAGCATAAGAAAATGATTGAGTAGTTACTGCACTAGGGAGAGCAGCGCTAGCATGTATAACAGCCTGAGAACACAGTGACGAAGCTGGCAGAGGTAGCACAGGCGCAGCAGCAGAACTCGACGTAACACCAACAGCACTAGAAGCAGCAGCCGGCGACGAAACATCATTACAGATAACAACCGGCATAGGCAACGAGACTGGCATGAGCGCAGCATTAGCAGAAGATGTTGTTTTCGCAGTTATTGGGTTAGCACTGGCCAATACAGCAGCAGCACTGCGCGAAGAGGGAGAAGCAGTAGTAGAAAACAGCGACGTCGACTTATTCGCTGCATTAATTTTAGCAGGAGGTTGCGATGTATTATTAGCAGCCACAGTAAGAGAGCTCGTAGCAACGGATGCCGGTGAGTTAACAACAGGCAGAGAAGAAAATGTACCAACGTTAGACGAGCAAGCTAGAATATCACGAAGATTTTTAAGTTCCGAGGTTAGTAACGATATGCTAGCATCTTTGTTGTTGAGTTTATTCTGCATAGAGAGAGTTTCTGCATGCAGGGCATCGAACTTTAGCATTAGTTGTTTCTTATCGGCATGCAAAGCATTGAGCAAAGATAACACGCGCACATTTTCGCTTCTGAGAGCGGCAATTTCCTTTACGACGGTATGCAAAGTAATTTGCTGTATGTCACTATTTTCATTTGAAATGTCAACTGTATTGCAATTTTGAGAGTCGGAGGAGGCTGAATTAACATCAACTTTCTCCGTCGATACTGCTGGTAGGGGGGGCGAGCAAACTGATTTGCGGCGCTCAGCCATGCAAACTTTACAGAAAAACGGTTTATCGGATTCAAGCAGAAAGTCAAGATCAGCCGGTAAAACACCAACACAGTTTAAATGAAAAAACTCCGTGCATTTAGCACACTGCACTTTACGTTGCATCCGATCAACTTTTAGCCCGCACAGGCAAGGCATATTAAATGAATGATATTTGTTTTTAGCGGAATATATTTGTAGAAATTGTTTTGTAGAATATTTATGTTGAAATATGTAAGTCACTTAGTGAGGAGCCACTGTCTTCGTATAAGCACCATACTAACACCAATAACTTATTGTTTATTTTCGTTTTTGGAATATTAGCAAATTTGAATAGCAATGACGAGCGATCAGAAACACGTCCGCACAGTCGAACATACCACCTTTCGGATCATAAATGGATAAAGTTGGAGCTTCCACTAATTTGGCTTTTAACTTTTTGAAACATTCCACCTCATTTTGTTCGAATTTAAAGCTAACATGTTTTCTTATCAAATTATATAACGGTTGCGCTTCCACTGAGAACCCTTTAATAAACCTCCTAAAATATTAGCAGAGCCCCAAGAAGCTGTGAATGTCCTTGGCATTTCGTGGAGTAGGAAAGTTCACAACGGCATCTACATTATTTTTATCTGCTCTAATACCATCTTTTGAAATCCAATAACCCAAATATTTCAGTTCTGATTTCATAAACTGGCACTTGTCTATTCTCAATTCAAGTTTATTTTTAACTAATCCAAATGCTCATCATAATTATTCGTTGTAATCATTATGTCGTCTTTATATCGCAACTTTACCCGCACGCACAAGGTCATCAAACACATAGTTAACAAAGCGTTGAAAAGGGGATGGGGCGTTCCTAAGCCCAAATGGCATCCTACAAAACTCGTATTGTCCCAAAGAGGATACAAACGATGTGTACTTAATGGAGTCTTCATTCATAACTAATCTCATTATTATCAATACCTAAATCCATTTTATCAATATCTATTTTCATTAGATTGTAACACTCGTTTTCATAACTGGACTCATCTGCACTACTGCATATATACGTTTCATATTTAAGTTTACATTTAGCTATATTCAAGCAATCTCTTCCTAAAATTACAGGATACATCATAGTATCATCAGGAACACCATACAAAAACAATTCTTCTCTCATATTGCATGAAATAATACATTTTAACTTTCCAATTATTTTAAGTTGGCTTTTATTTATACCACAAAAATTCAATTCAGAGTTTATATTTTTTAAAAGAAATACATTAGGCACGAACTGTTGGCGAATGAAGCTTATCGAACTACCAGTATCAATTAGGGTACCTAGTATAGATTGAAATCTGTAACTATCTCTAATGAAACTATAATTAATGTACCTTACATAATCATCGGGATCATTGTCATCTTGCTCGTCAACCTGATGGACACTACTTTTCGGGCATTCGGCAGCATAGTGTCCCATCTGCGCACATACGTGGCATGTGCATTTTTCGCGTTTCGGTTTACGGCATTCGGCTGCTACATGGCCCCGGGAGTTGCAGTTAAAACACCTCTTTGATTTTGATTGTTGAACTGCATTGTCGTGCGCATTATCAAGAACACTTTTTTTCTTCATTAGTTTGACTCCTTGAAAAGCTTCGAGCAAATTTTGTTTGTTCTTGAAACGTTGCATTTTTGCTTGTGAGCGCAGTAATTAATCGGGAACTCCTTCAACAATGTGTTCTAGCAAGTCGGCTTCATTCATCAAAATTTTATTGGATAAAATTAATTTCTCATTAAAGTAGTCTTGGAACGATTCATTAGTTTGCCACTTTCTTGCCTGAAATTCTCTCTTAAGCGCTAATCGGCTTGAGCGATCTTCAAATAACAAACGCATTTCCGTCAATATATTTGCAACACTCATTACAATTATGTCAGAGCATGAATAAAACCACTTCAACGCTCGACCTTTTAATATTATTGAAATCAGTGTCTTCATGTTGTTTTCGTTTAAATCGTAAGCGTTTTGTACGCTTTTTAGCTGGGCTTCCCATTGTTGAAAATAGTCACCCGTGCCTGCAAAATCCGCTAATATTTCTTTTGCAAGCATAAAATTACTCGTACTGGCAACGCCTGCTCCGGAATTACCACCGATTTCGTTGTCGCTTTGCTTTTGTTGTTGGTCAATTCTTGTCAGCATCTCATTTTCTCTTTTAAGTAACTCGGTCTCTCTTTTCTGCATTTCATTTTCATTAGCTCCAATTCCCTTTTCATTAGTTCCCACTCGTTTGTTTGAATCCCTGTTCGCTTTCCGTCCACGTTCTGCTTTGCAATTGTACCGATGTACTCGTTTGGAATATTGTCGCCATTACGATTCATTAGCTGCGCTGCTCTACTGGCGTTAGCCTCGTCGCCGCAACATGCGTCGACGCTTTGTGTGTCGTTTTCTACTAGCACTAACTCTGCATCGCCCTTGGCTCCGACTGTACTAACACTTTCGACTGCAAACACGTCTGCGCGGCTATCCTCACTACATATTTCGCTGTGTCTTCAGGCAGCTGCAACTCACCTCGATTTGGCAAACTCGCCAATCGAAGTACCAATTCATTTTTGCTTCCGCTGGTCTCCTCGCCGAGCTTGCGTAGCCAGCTGCGCAACGGTATACATTTTTAAGTTATTTAGAACTTCATTATTAGGCGCGTCCATACCTCTTCTGATTATTGTAGTAATATCAATATTTCTACTAAAGGAAACGAATAGTTGTACTTAAGCGTCTTTATTGCTTCACGATCTTCCAACGAGTGAGTCTTATTCGTAATGGCCCTTTATGCCATTCCGTTTCTAAAGAGTTGCCACAAGATTTTATTTGGATTGAATGGGGAGATATGTTTTGTTTTTTTTTATAATCTGAGCCTTATGTGATTACAAAGCATTCTAAACGCTTCTAGCACCCCCTCATCTAATTTGACCGAAATAGATTTCTAAGTTATCTTGACAAAGCCGTTTGTCTGTAAGCTAGTGACATAATAGAGGACGGTAATGTTGCACTACATAAATATACCTGTAGGATGGCGCAAAGAAATTAAATTCAAACAACGATTTTAACCGATTCTAATACACATTTTAATCTTTATTAAATTCATTTGAACACATTTAAATATAGTAGGTTGAAGCCTGCGGTTTGGTCGGTGCGTCGTCTACCCTTGTGTGCTAGCGAGTGTAATGTCCGTGATACTCGGTCCGTTGATGAGTCCTATGTTTCGTCAAGTTTGTCTGTTTCCCTTTGCTCCTTTTCTTCGTCAATCAGTGTTGCCCCTGTGGGCTACAGTCCAGTGTTGCTTAAGGGCATTCCGGTCAGTTTGTGTTTAGTGTTGTCTGTCGGTCAAATCCCACATTCGGCCATCCTGAGTGTTTATTCGGCCGCGAATGAAGGGTTCCACTTCTTAATAAACTCAGCGACTGTGATGGTTCGTCCAGGTCCTTCGTGGTCTCCAACGTTCTCGACTTCATATCTTCCATGCTTCATCTTCTTAACAATTTTGTATGGACCAAAGAATTTTGCTCTCAATTTTATTTGTAAGCCGTATTCTGCTGCCCTCTGAAAGACTCGTTCCAATTTGCGCACGCCTTCGGTGTAATCCTTGGAGGGAATAACCAAATCGTCCATATAAGCTACGACAGTGTCATCTTGGATAAGATCTCTGAAGATGGCTGAGATGAACCTCGAGAAAACCGCCGGTGAGTTTGATATGCCAAAAGGCACGTGCAGGAACTCGTATTGACCGTTGTGGGTCACGAATGCGGTGTACTTTCTGAAAGCAGGTTCCACTGGCACATGGAAGAATCCGTTTGTAAGGTCCAGTGTGGTGAACACTCCAGCACCCTGTAGCTTCTCGATTACGTCGTCAATATTAGGCATCGGGAAATTATCGCGAACTATCTTGGCGTTAAGGCGCCGATAATCGCAGCACAGCCGTTTTCTTCCATCCTTCTTCGAAACAAGCACCACTGGGGACGCATAGTCTGAAGTGCTGGGTTGGATGATGCCATCCTTCAGCCACTGCTTCACTTGCTCTTCTACTACCTGCCTGTCAGCGTGTGACATTCGCCTCGGGTTCTCGTAAACCGGGATGCCATCAGAAAGCAAAATCTTCATCTCAACTGGAGACTTTGAGTGGCTTGCTGGCCTATATTTCGCAATCATGCTTCTTACCACAACTGCCTTTTCGCGGTCGAAGTGTGAAAGATCGACTTCATCTGTAGACACCTTTTCTATACCGCCTTAACAGAGCACCATCCTCTGTAACCACTAAATCGACTTGCTTCAAAACGTCGTTTCCGATCACGAGTGCGTACTTAATGTCTCGCTCCCTTGCGACATGGAATGTCATCTCCAACTTAATGTTGTCTACTTCCGTAAGTGTGGTAAAGCTGCCCATTGTCGTGAGTTCGCTTGTACCAATCCCCACCAGTCGTCGTCGATCGTTACTTAAATCAACGTCCAAATTGAGCATCATTAGCGTATCGTAGCGCATTAGGCATAGGTCGCTACCCGTGTCGATCAGTGCCGAAATTATTGTTCCGTTCAAGCTTATATCTTTAAAGATCAACCCGCATTTCTGCCTCGATTTGACAACCTCTTCTTCATTCGTCATGGCATTCACGCTGTTCTGTTCCGACTTGACCGTTTTGTCTTTTGACTTGCAGTCAGCCGCACGATGACCTTCCTTACCACAACTGAAACACGCGTTCCGTTTACGAGGGCAATTTCTAGCAAAATGTGATACGTCGCCGCAAATATAACAACCCTTGCTTGTTGATGCTGAGTTCTGAAAAAACTTGTTTGAGGACGATGGCTTTCCAGTATTCATGACCGCGGATGGTGGCTGGCTGGAACGAATCTTCTCGTAAACTTTAATTTGCTCTTTCAGGTCCAGGATAGTTTTTGATTGGTATAAGTTGCTTTTGTTTGCCTTGGAATCCGGTATGCCTTCGATAAAATAATCGATTAGGCTAGCGTCATCTAGACAAATCGGTTTCCCCAGTTCCATTAGCACGTACAAATACTCTCGGAGATCTTCTTCGTGACGTTTCCGACGATTGCGCAAGGCACGGTGCACCTCAATCGATGACAGCGCAACACCAAATTCCTGACGCAGTGTGAGCTTTAAAGAGTTCCAACTGTTGATGCCGATTTGGCTGCGTATAAAAATTTTCGCGCCACCTTTCAAAAGTTGCTTTGCATAAATAAATTTTTGCAAATCGTCCCATTGAACCGCTGATGCATTTGTTTCGAAATCCCCAAGCCATTGTTCGAAACTAGGGCGACCTGATCCGCTGAACGAAGTCATGGAATCTTCGACATCACGAAGAGTAAAATTATGCCTCTCAATTCGAACCTCACGCCCGCTTCGCTGACTTACTATTTCATCAACGTCGGTATCTTCGCCATCACTCATATTTAGGCCGAAGTGTTCCATTAGTCTGTCCTGCAAAGTCGACAGTCAAGTTAAAAATTTCGCTTCGGTCCATAGTTTACAATTTTAATGAATAAAATGTTATATTAAATAAGCAGTGGTAAATTACAAGGTATGTAGTAATATTTGATGATATTAACTCATATATGTAGTGTATAATGGTAGATAATATTTTGCGTAAAAACAAGGAAAATTTTAGTTGCTCTTATAGGAAACAATTAGACTGTTATGCTATTGCACAGTGGCTTCAAAACTTTCGCTTAAATTATGGTAACTAGAAATTTTCTTATTGGAAATATTTTTCTTTAGTTATCACTTTACAAGTTCTTATTGCGTTACCACAAATACATATATAGTAAAACAAAGGTTATAAAAATTTATATTTCAACGTATGTATGTATGTATTATCTACTCATCTGCTCCTCGATCATCCCTCGCTGCTGTCTACTCAGTATGTTGTTGTTGTTGTTTATTCGTTTATGTACTCGGTGGTGTCCCCCGCCGCTGTCAACTAGGCTACTTGCTGTTTCGCTAACTGTGCAATGCTGCTGCCGTCGGGATTTTCTGCGCAACGCTTGGTTTTCGCTGCCGTTGTTTTCAACGCCGCCTGCTTCGCTACTGTCGCTGCTGATAATTTCTTGCGCGTTGCCTTTGCTGCGCAACTGCCTAGCTCGCTGTTGTATGACCGTTAGCAGGTTGTACTTCTACATACGTACATATGTACATGTGTATATGCACTCTTGCCTATGTACTTAGTGGAGTACTGCAATTTTCAACACCAACAATTCGATGCTCTAGCACAACGACGCACTCGGACCACTTGAAGTAACAGTTATGTTCCGTTATGAGGCATAACGGACCCCAAAACTTTGAACAAAATTTCGAGTTTTTAAATGTATCGAATTTAAAGTTTTTTCTATATGCATATGCGCACTACCAGTTTACATACATAAATATGCGAATGCGCTGCAAATCACTTCACTCGAATGTTCGCAGATTCGATATCACTTTTGACACCAATTTGTAGGATGGCGCAAAGAAATTAAATTCACACAACGATTTTAACCGATTCTAATACACATTTTAATCTTTATTAAATTCATTTGAACACATTTAAATATAGTAGGTTGAAGCCTGCGGTTTGGTCGGTGCGTCGTCTACCCTTGTGTGCTAGCGAGTGTAATGTCCGTGATACTCGGTCCGTTGATGAGTCCTATGTTTCGTCAAGTTTGTCTGTTTCCCTTTGCTCCTTTTCTTCGTCAATCAGTGTTGCCCCTGTGGGTTACAGTCCAGTGTTGCTTGAAGGCATTCCGGTTTGTGTTTAGTGTTGTCTGTCGGTCAAATCCCACATACCTATCAAACAATTCATGGTAGACGCGTCCATGTACGCTTGAGCACTGATCTAGCGAACGGACATCATTGAGCACACCACCAACAGGACTTTGACAAGACGAACGAAATGACAGAAAGATTATTGTAAAACCAACCGCATTCGAGCGAAGTTTTGTACTGTTATACTGTGTTTGTAACACATATTATGTACATATGTACATATTTCTAACCTGAACTTTTTGTAATTTGAATTTGCTACTAAATTGTGCGAACTAATAAAGGGTGTTTTTGAGTAACCAGATCCTACAAGTGGTGTCCGGAAAGTAAGACGACTCCCACAGGAGTGTTCGTATGAAATTAAATTCAACAATTTGGCTGTGCGTATGAAAATGCACACACATTAAGCAGGTACAAATTGCGCGAGTTAGTTGAAAGCGGTATAGCCATAAATAACTGCATATCGATCTGTAAATTGTATAAAGCGCTCCTATATGCATAAACATATGTAATAAACACGCAAAACTTTAAAGGTAAAGGATTAGCTACCCACGCTACGTAACCCGTTACTTATACAGTTATTTCTGTCAAATGTGAAATACCGTTGGTCCCGTTTGAGCGAATACCAATGTGAAATTCAGCGTTGCCGACAGCGACGCCTGAGCAAGTCAGCATCAATTGAATTTGTAGCAGCGTCCACTGCAAACGTACATCAGCGTCCACAGAGCGTATATTATCATCGGCAGTGAATTTGTGGCAGCGTCAGCAGCGTAATATAAAAGCCTAGTAGACGATAGCGATTGATGAAAGCCAGCGAATCATTCAGCTAAGTCATCGGTAACATAACATTATACGTCAAAATTATTTGTATTATTTATCACGCCAAGCCTTAAATTAGAAATTGTGGTAAAAGTTGTTCTGAACATGTTTTCACGGACGTGACGTTAAATTGAAATTTTGTACTAGTCTTCAAACAGTAATTTCGAGAGCGTGATATTTGTTTCCGTTAACTTTTAAACATTTTACTGAGTAAATAACCACATAATTTAATAACATTTTCATTTATTATTGTATTTAATTCAATACTAATTTCACAGCCTTTTTTAAAACATGGACCGAGACCAAATTTTAGTATTGGTGGTTCACGGGTTGAGGGAACAACTGGAAGTGTTGGGGTTGGACACAAACGGTCGGAAAGCAACTCTTCAGGGACTTGAATGTTAGAGAAGAAACAGGGTCATATGAGGCCTCAAGTAGACAGAGCGCACCCAGGTCAGTGGTCGCCCGCCCAACGTTCAACCTTCGATACATTGAGGTGTCTTTGTCAAAGATCAGTGGTTTTGGTCAATCTACTTTTGAACAGTGGCAGGGGGCATCGAAGACAACGCGACGGCAGTACAGTACTTAAAGGCGCGGCAAAACTCTTCATAAGGAGCCAACGCGGAATAAGCAGTTGGGATTCTCTAAATCTGCCATGCGTTCCGAGTTTGGCGTTAGCGTTTCTGAGTTATGGGAAATATTTGTATGCCATGTTAGAGATTGGTAAGCCGATAGATCTGGATGATTCCAGTCTGATATACTACTACATCGAAGTGATCCCAGATACTAAGATCAGCAAGAGCAACCTGTATCAGCTCTAGCGCCAAATCAAAATAAACGAGAAGGAACGTGCAAATAAGCCTCCGTCTTCAAAGTGAGTCATATGCAGCCATCATCTTCGACAAAATCTCCGGCGAATTGTGGCGTGAATGGCAATCGGTGTTTCAACTGTGGAGATAGTTCACATCTGGCCCGAAACTGTCCGCGCAAAGGCGTTACTTGTTTCAAATGCGGCAACAGAGGGCATCGGGCAAACGAATGTAAAGATGATGGTGTAGGGGTGATAAATAAGAGCGGTCTTAGTTTTTTTTAGACATTTTTTTTCGAGCTAGCTAATCGACATGGGGTTAAATCTTTCCTTATGCCTCACGCCATGTTGGTGATGGTAGGCCTCGAGCTCGAATTAAGCAAGGGGAATTGGTGATACTGGGATGGATATTACATTCCATGTGACAAAGGAGCGAAATTTAAGGTGATGGTTAACGACGTCCTAAAACAAGTCGTCCTTAGTGTGAGAGAAGAGGACGCGGTATTTAGAAAGAAGGCGGCAGATATAGAGCGTATCGAAAGAATATCTGGTGACGGTGCAACGGTGCACGAGGCAGGCCGCAAATAATCAGGACGAAGTGGTCTTACTCGTGAAGGTGTGAAATTGGTGTTGCTGTTGTGACTGTTACTCAGCCCCTGCAAGATCGGTTTAACCATGGTCGTTATCATCAAACTCATCTAGAGGGAGGCCCAAGAAACGCGCAGTTTCGACAGGGTCGGACCAAAGGGTAAAGGTGGTTAGATGAGTTGTTTTTAGAGGGCAAATGAAACCGTGGGTGGTATCGTGCGGGGAGTTATCACATGCTGGACATACATTAAGTACGTCTGTGTTAATTCTAAAGGTAGGAGTTTAACCTGCTACAATATCCAGAACCTAGTTGAGTCATAGTGACGCGTGATTCACGAGGCAGCTGAAGCTCCTCCTCTGCCATGGGTGGTGGTTTGACCCCGAGGAGATTCACAGGGCGAGAGTTGATGATGGTGGTAATTGTCTCTCGGTGAATGTCGTTTAAGACTACCCGGTAAGCAGCAGGGTCCAGTCTGTTGGTGTCAAGTGACTGGATATCGTCAGACATATGACGTGTCTCGGAGGCGGATCTTCGTCAAGCAGGTACCCGTTTGGGTGGCCACTAACTGGGAGCATTGAAGCCTCATGATGTTGATGTTCAACTGGTGACATCAGAAGGCATCCTGTTGCTGTCCAGAGTGCTGAGTTCTGAGTAGCCTGCAGTCTCATCTACTGGGTCCTACTGTTTCCAGCAACCAAATTGGAGTGGAATAGTTTAGAACCGACTGGTTAATCGCCTTGTTTGTTGCCCGTTTCTTTGTCTTTGCCTCAAGGGCTGCCGCCTAGCGACTTGAGGACTTTGTTGCGGCTGTGAATTTTATTGACGATTTTGGTTGCGGGGCAAGGTCTGAGAGGTAACCGTTCACTTTCGAGCACATGCCATCAATTCCATTGCCGGATGACATAATCGAACAGTCGGCAGCATATGAGACTATTAACCCTGCTGTTAGGTTAAGACCATTTGGTCCAATTTTTTTTTTGTTTTCTTTGTAACTTTGGAACGGTGATATATACTGTCTAAATTTTTCAGCTCAGGTGGTCTTTTTATAAAACAATATTATGTGCGAAAATTTAATTCTCTGACTTAAAACTGGACTAAGATAAATTGAAAATTACGAATCTTAGGTTAAGGGACCATTTGGTCCATAGTATATTTTCTTTGATTTTCTTTACATTAATTTTCCAAAAATAAGTATTTATTAGTTTGTTCGATATTTTTTGGCACTACATGATGAGCAAAAAAAATGTTTTTCGGTTGGTTTTGCAAATAAACGCACTGCAAATGGAGCATTTTACATCAGACTTAGACTTGCAGCAACTACAAATTCCTCGCTTTCGAGCTCCTGAACTAGAAGCATTTTTAGAGCCGGCCACTGGTGCTGGGTTTTACCAGAGTTGAGTAAATAATAAAATAACAATATTTAGCAAGTATTGAACCAAACTAAATATAAAGACTAAGATTAAATTGTTATTTTGTATGAAAACTGCAGTATGGACCAAATGGTCCTCTAACCTAAGATTCGTAAGTTTTTTTTTAACCTAACAGCAGGGTTAAAAGAACGCCACCTTGTGGTACCCCTTGTTTAATTCTTCTCGGTTTTGATGTTGAGTCTCTAAAATAGACCGACGCCTACCGACCACTCAGGTAGTTCGCAGTCCACCGCTTCAGACCCCGCGGGCGAGTAGATGTCTCAACGTCTTCGAGTAGCGTTGAGTGATTGACCGTATCAAAGGCCTTTGATAGGTCCAACACCACTAAGACGGTTCTCTCACAGAGACGGTTACGGTCGAGGCCTCGCATCACCTGGGTGTTTATGACGTTTAGTGTTGTTGTGCTGTGGACCTTCCGAACGCCGTGTTGATGCTTACCCGGGCCCAGGTACGGTGTGAAATAGGGAAGCAGCATAGCTTTGAGTGTCTTTACCACTGGTGAAATAAGGGAAATCGATCGATGGGATTCACCTTTTTCGGCTGGTTTCCCTGGTTTTAACAGCGGTATCACCCTTCCAGCCTTCCAGATCTCCAGAATGATGAGGGTGGTCATAGACAGGCTGAAGAGTCTCGTAAGTGATACTCCCGTGGGACCCAAATTTTTCAGCATGAACATGTTTAGTCCATCAATACCAATGGCCTTGGAGGCTTTCGCTTTCCCAATGGCTTCCGCAACCTCGCTACAGATGAAGGCAAGTGGCACGCTAGGTTTTGGCAGTTTGCGAGCCTTCTGGACACCTTCCGTTTAGTCCTATCCACCGAAGGATGCAGTATAAACTGTCGGCTAAAGTAGCTCGCGCATCTCTTCGGGTCCGACGAGGCGCCGTCACCGAATGAAATCTCCACTCGGTCCTCACGCCTCGCTGGGTTGACAAGGACCTCACGGTGGTCCAAAGCTTGCCCACACCTGCCGAGAAGCTGCAGGACTTCAGGTGCTCCTTCCACTTGTTCCGGTTGTGTTCATCTACTAGACTCCGAATCTCCGCGTTTAAATCCCTGATTCGGTGCGTCGTCATTCAGTGTGCATATCTGCTAGGCCAATTCATTTTCACTATGATCTGCTGGCAGGCTTGAGTGCCATATATCGTGGTGCGCATTAAAGTCACCTTCTACCAAACGGGTTTCACCTCTGAGGAGCGCACCTATGTTATGGTGATATCCTGCCGGGCAGCAGGTAACGGGGTCTATATATTTTAAATATTTCGAGCTCTACATCGCCTGCGGGGATAGCTATGCCCTGACATTCAAGGGTAGGATCCCTGCGGCCGATGTCTTCTTCAATAAAACGATACTGCACTGTGGTGTGTGATGAATGCTAAGCCACCACCATTATCACGCTAGCGATCCTTGCGATGCATATTATATCCGCTGCAATTTAACAAAGTTGAATTGCTATGCAATTTCGTCTCCTGGATCTTGTCTATCAACAGACCATGTCTTCTCATGAAGCCGGTTTTCTCCTCGATCTTCTGAAGTCCGTTGCAGTTTATCTGCAGGAGCTTAATCTGCCCAGGATGAGTCGACCCGATGGGGGTGTAAGGGATAGGTACGATTGTCCACCTTGTCTCAGTTGCGCTTGCATGCAGGTTGCTGTCTGGTGGAGATTGGGGGCAGCGCCGCTGGAGGCGTATGTGGCTGCAGAGCTCTGCAACATGGGGCAACACTCATATGTGGTGCGCAGACCAGAACACGTCCACCAGCCTTGGCACATATTGCTCTTAACTAATGCCACGTTCCGGTGTATCCTGACCTGGCACACCGAACAGAAAGTGTGGACGCTAAGAGCTGCTGGGTAGCCCTTACACTTGAGTGGGAGCAGGATGAGGATGGAAGGGTAGGGATAGATGGGGAGTGCAAGTGTTGCTGATTGCTCCTTGGAGCCGTGGAGGCCTCCTGGGTGCTAGGTGGCACCGGCACACTGTTTTGAGCCGTAGAGGCCGTTGGCGGTAGAGAGCGCGAACAACACGGGATCACATACCGTGTGGTCCACTCCTTATGAGTCTTAAGGCCTGAGTAGACCCTGCTGTAAGGCATTGCTCCAGAGATGATATACAACTTATGGTATGCGCCGATCTAAACAGGGTTAGTGTGAATATGGATCATAAGGTGCGAAGCCGGTTGAAGAGTTAGCAAGTCGTATTATTGAGCTGAAGGATGAGTTCGGAAGCCTCTGTGTAATGGCAAGGACAGAAGAAGTCCCACAACCTGAGATGAAAGCCTGTCAGGAACCTCGACCCGATGATGAAAGTGATGATATTATTCGATATTATTGACTAATGACGTTCCAGTATTTGATCGCCCCAGAATAATGTCGAATGCAGACCCACACTTTGTGAAAGAATAAGTGGAAACATGGCTCAGAGAAGGTATCATCCAGCCAAGTAATTCAAACTATGCATCGCCAGTCGTACTCGTCGCTAAGGATGATGGGTGCTATCGTTTTTGTTGCGATTATCGAAGATTAAACGAGGAAATTGTTCGCGATGATTTCCCAATGCCAATGATCGAGCAATTGCTAGGAGCTTTTCTTTTATTCGACACTAGACCTCATGAACGGCTTTTTCCACGTTCCTGTCGGGCGGGCTCGAGGAAGTACTCATCATCCGGGCAGTATGAGTTCCGTTTGAAATATCAAATTCACCTTAAAGCTGCCCTGCCCAGTCTTGAAGTTGTATAATCAGAAAGCCTGACTGCAAGAGTTACACCCAATCCAATATATGAGCCGTAGATACGTGCTGTCCGACGAATTTTATAGAGGCAGCTACGAGGATTTCTGCGATAAGATTAATATTCTCTATAAAGATCCGATAAAGGAGCTCATAGTCGTACAGGCAGCCATGGAGGATAAGCAAGGTAATTTTTCTGTGAAAAAGACCCGAGAAGCCTTGGAGAAGACGTTCTTCATACCAAAGCTCAAAGCAAAGGGGCGCATGTAGTCAGGAGTTGTATTGCCTGTATAGTGACCGATTCCAAGTCCGGGAATAAAGAAGGATATTTTCATCCGATTCACAAGGAAGACACACCGTTGATGACTTTCCACCTTGGTCATGTTCCCTGACGTGCTTGGTATGCGGCTCGGCCATTTGCATGTTCCCGTTTAGGAGTCCCATTCGGTGGCATCCAATCAAGAAATACTTGCTGAGCAGGATGTTATGCTCCTTTACCGGGAGCATACACGTCTCCTTATAGAGATGTGCCTTAGGCGACGCCTTGTATGCTGCCAACGTTTCTTTGTCTTTGCCCCAAGTGCTACCCACGAGCGACTTGAGGACCTTGCTTCCGCTCCGTACTTTGTTGACGTGTACGCTTGTGTGCGCTGAAAAGGAGAGCAGGTTGTCGAAGGTAACTCCCAGGATTAATGGGTGGTTAACCGTTGGAATATCATCAACATTAATGTTGCGTTCCAACCTGACCTCCTTTGTCCATGTGGTGAATAGGGTCGCTTAGGACTTAGTAGGGGATAAGATCATATTCCGTTCAGTGAAGAAGTGAGCAAGAGCAGAGAGATAACTTTTCACCTTTGAGCACATGCCATCAATTGCATTGCCGGTAACCACTATCGAATTGTCAGCATACTAGACGATGGTAACTTCTACTGGCGGTTGAGGGAGCTTAGAGAGGTAAAAATAAAACAGCATCGGGGAGAGGACCCCCTATTTAAAGAAGTACTTTGGAGTGAATTGTATGTTTTGTTCAATCATTTTCTAATAATATTGTGAAGATTACCCCGCGCAATGAGCAAAAACACAAAATACAATGAATGACGTTTCCATTTCTATTTCTGTTCTGTGGTTGCACCAACCTGAATGGTAGCCTAAAAAATGGCAACAGAATCAGTCAGATTCTGTTCCTGTGTTTGTTCTTCCCTACGCTGAGCATTTTTAGTGTTGTAAATACCTACATAATCGATTTGTAACTACTTGCCGTACAGAGGCAAGTGATAAAGATATCTCCAGATTTCCACAAAGTTTTCAGATTCGGGATTCTTTAAATGACTTAAGAAATATTTGACATTGAAGGGTAGTACGTCCATTTTGGTAGGCATCGCGTTTAGTTTCCTGTGGTAAGAATTAATCGGACAAGAGTTACTGCTAGAGGAACGGTGGGGGTGATGTAACTTCTTTCTATTCTAAGTACGTTTTGCGCATCAGAGGGAAAATAAACATAAGATAATCAAAAACTGTGTTGTTTAATCGATTTTGTCTCTGTTTTCGTTATTTTCTACACTGATCAGTGCATTGCTATGCTCGTTTTCATGGGCAGCGTAAAGCAGATTATTAACATAAGATAATGAAAAATTACATCCTTTTGCCTCAGCTTGTTTTATTCATAAATATGGCGCGGAAAGTAGGAAAGAATAATTTTCGATTTGGACTAACGAATACATCGCTGAACCAAAATTACTAAACGGGGAACAATCACTTCAGAATTTAAAAAAAATTTGAAAAAGAAGGTTGTTTTTGTTGTTGCAGCGACTTGTTGGCCATAAACATAAGAGGAATGTTGCCGAAGCGACTGTCCTTGGTCGGATATAAATCCGGGTCGGTGACTACTGTTTAAGGCCCGTCTGTACGCTGTTGTTGTTGTTGTTATTGGTATTGTAGCGGCTGGCTACGGTCTGCAAAGAACGGATTCACCCATGGTCATTGTCGTGCAACTCATCTAGGGGGAGGCCCAGAAAACGCCAGCATCAAAATGGTTCATCCAGCGAGGGCTAAATGGACCTAACAGGTAAATCAATTTACGATTTAAAAAAGCAAGCAAAATATCTGCAACGCTTGCGGCGTCAGAAAAAGAAAAAAATAGATTTAAACCAAACAATCGCTTCGCAATCGAAACTTAGTGCCGCAAATGCCAGCTCTGCGGCAGCAGGCTCAGATAACCCCAATTTTCTTAACATAACCTTTGCCAGCAACAATTTTGCCGATGTATTAATTGCTAACATCACCTCTGCCGACGTAATCTCTGCCAATCACACTTTATGCTTTATAAATTCTGCCGATGCTCTGTTAAGGTCAACTCTATCAGCGGTAGCTATGCCAACGGTAGCGCTTGCAACATACTCCCCAATACTAACGTTAACTCCTATGGTAATTTCCCCATTATTTCTACAGCCGGCAAAATTTTGTGTGCCCCATATTCTAGTGCACAGCCAGCCTACGTCTCCTATGCCGACCTTATGAACGCTAGAGCCAGCCATTCTCTAAATCCTAACATAAATTCGTTTAACAATAACTTTTATACAGGTGCAGTCACTAGTTCGCCAAACTTGTACGGATTCTACCAACTATTTATCTCAAGCCAAGTTCCATCCAGTGAGCAGTTAAATATACACCTAATACTAATGTTTTAAAATAGTGATTGTATCTCCGGCCGTTGGGTTGGCGACTAAAATTGCTTAAACTATTTTGTAGTATGACTTTAATTTGTGGGGGTAGGTTACTACATAAAATATTGCAATTAACTCTCTCTTCGAGGGTCTTGGCTTCTGATTTTAAATGTCCTATTTTGAGTATTTTAAAAATGAAATGTTTCTGTCTTTTTCTTCTAATTTAGCCTTCTTCACTAGCTTCTAATCTCTAGCTGCCAAGGACGTTAAACTCAAGTTTGTTTTACTTTCTCTTACAAATTTTCCCTTGTAATTTATTTAGAAATGCCGTATATTTTCCTGGGTCTCTTCTGTTACGGACGCAAGCAACAAAAGATCACTGGATTATACGTATGAATCCGAGCGAGTGTTCATAGACTGAAATAAATAAATTATTGACTATGTTCACAGCCACGCTAATATTGACAAGATTTATATAGTGTATTTCAAATTAGCGAAAAAGGCGCAGAAACTAAGAGCCTAAACATGATATCGTTCAAATTAGGAGCATGGGAAAATTTTCGATCCTTCTCTGTGGTAAGAGAATGTAAGAGTCACGGCGTTCGAAAATTTTCGAAAGAGAGTAAGCGTATTGTATTATCAGAATAGTGAAGGTATAAGAAGTAAGAACTAAGAACTTTATATCTACTTAAAGGCGGCGGTGTACTTGTTGCTGTTCGCTCTTCTCTGTCCAGTACCCAGATGAATGACATAGATAAAATCATTATCAAAATTTCAAGTGATAAATCTCATGACATTTATATATCTGCCTCTTATGTCCCACCACTTAGTCCAGTAGATTTATATAAAGCTTATATAAATATTTAGTGCAATTCTTAGTAATCGCAGTGAGATCTCAACCGGCCTAATGTTAAATTGAGTTATGATGAAGATGTTAAACAACTGGTACCTTATCAAGTTTCGAATGCAAGGTTCTTGACACATTGGGCTTTGTAGATGATCAATTGAAATCTGATGTTGATCCCATCTCTTCACCCCCTCTACCTAGTTCAATGCACCACAAAGCATTTGGTTTAATGCTAGGCTTATAAAAATCAATAACAAGAAAACGAAAGCATATAAACGGTACCGCAAGTTAAGTTATGACCAGGGTCTTAATGAATCCTACTGTGAGTTAGAAAATGAATTTGATGTTTCGAAGTTTTTATATTAGAATTATATTTATAATATCGATAACGAAATATAAAGACATTATAAACGAATCTCTTAATAGTGGCATTGTTCCTAATTGCTGGAAGATATCAACAATAGTACCGGTGGAAAAAGTTAAAAGTACAATGAATCCTGAAGAACTACGCCCAATTAATACGCTACCTGCAGATGAAAAAATTATGGAAACAGTGGTAAAAAAACAACTATTAGTATACTTAGAAAAACAGAATAAAATAATACCAGAACAATCAGGGTTCAGAAGGAGCCATTCATGTGAAACAGCACTGAACATGGTAATCGCGGAATGGAAAGAAGATGTAGCCGACAAAAAGGTGGTGGTATCTGGCTTTTTAGACCTAAAGCGGGCTTTTGAAACAGTTGACAGAGTTGTATTATTGGACGCCATGTATAAGATTGGTATCAGAGGTAAAGCGCTGGAATGGTTCCGAAGTTATTTGAGTAACAGAAAGCAGATAACGGTAATTGGAGATGCAGTATCATCGGTTGCTGATGTAAATATTGGCCTACCGCAAGGCTCAGTATTGGCTCCGATATTATTCATAATTTATATTGATGATATTAGAACCTGCCTGAAAAATTGTAAAATACGTCTGTTTGCGGATGACGCATTGGTAACCATTAGTGGAAACTCTGTAAATAGTGCCATTTCTAAAATTCAAGAGGACTTAAATTTTTTATATAAATGGCTATGTCGTAAAAAGCTGAAACTAAATGTAGATAAAACTTGATATATGATATTCTGCAAGAACCACAACATTATTGATAATAATGAATTAAGCAATATAAGTCTGAAGATAAAAAACAATGAAATTCAAAGAGTGGATAAAATGAAGTACTAGGAGTTATAATAGATGAAAGACTGAATTTTGGAGAACATATATGTTATTTAGAAACCAAAATTGCAAAGAAAATAGGTTTAATGTATAGAACAGTAAACATATTAATAAACATCTTAAAATATTAGTATATCGTTCAATTATAGAGCCTCATTTTATATACTGCCCAACAATAATATTGCTAACAAATGATTCACAAATTAAGAGACTACAAATACAACAAAACAAAGCAATGCGATTAATTTTAAAATGCCCTTCACGAACATCAAAGAGTACCATGTTAAATATGCTGAATTGGCTTAGTATAAAACAATCAATTAGCTATTATACACTGAAATTTATACATAACTAGCTGACCCGGCGAACATTGCTCCGCCTTAGAAGCAATAAATGAGCAGATTCTTGATTTTATGAGTTTAAATTTTTTATTAGGATAATAAATATAAGTAAGTACCAAAAATCAATTATTGTAATGATTCTTTATTGGCCATGTATTTTAGTGCATAGGCTGCACTCTTCAGTGAAGCACCTTGTGATAGACGATATTTTTAGTTTTATTACTATGTGCAAGAACAAATAACGCAGCTGGTCTTCCGACCCTTGAACATGCCGCATATAATTGACCATGGGAAAAACATGGATTTTCTAGATTTCGACCACAAACTTTCAAGGATTGGCCTTGTGATTTGTTAATGGTCATGGCGAATGCAAGACGGATGGGAAATTGAAGTCGTTTAAACTCAAACGGCATGTCGGTTGGGATCATCGGGATCCTCGGAATGAGAACTTCCTCACCTTCAAATTTTCCTTTGAGTATCGTCGCGTAAATCACATTGTTCATCAATTTACTTACACCAAACGCGTTCCGTTGCACAGTTTTGGTGGGTTTATGTTTCGAAGCATGATTATTACGGAGCCAACCTTTAGTCGTAAATTATGCGGTGGTAAGCCAGGCATATCCAAGGACTTTAAAAATTCAATTGGATAGTTGTTGGCATCATCTGCATTTGTTGCACAGCCAATAGATTTGAACGAATGTAGTGTACTAATGACCTCATTCTGAATTATGTAAACAATGAGTGCAATGGCTCAGGTGGGGGAGTCAATAATGGCAATTTCACTTTCCCATTAAGGCAGCACAATCTTGGCGTTTCTCCGGTAAACTTCAATACTCGCAAACCACATCCATTGGCCCAATGCGAACGCTAGTATGCAAGCAGTAATCAGTGCTGTAATCATATCGAAACGCTGCTCGATTCAAATCAGTACTTGATAAATTTCTCCTTGTGCGTCGAAAATTATCAAGATGTTGATCTCTTAGGTTTGCTCGATGATTTCTCATAGCCAACCGAGCCTTTGCACGGACTGCCTCGCTTTGCTCTTGTGATTGAGAAGCACGAAGTCGAGCCATACTAAAGCGGCGCTCTTCACGTGCAATTTCTTGTACTTCTTCAGTCCTTTCATTCGCAACGTTTTGCATCCTAGTTGCATAACGGCTTTTTCGGGGAAGATTTGATCGTCTTGGACGCGGCATTTTAATGATAATAATATCGGCACAATATTTATAGACACTCGAAACAAATACAAAAACCGGTAAACTTCAAAATTTCTAACTGTCAATTTTTCACCCAACAAAATTCGTAAAAGTAAACAAAATACATGTTAATATCGGCAATTCACACCAATTACATGGATATTGCCCTTCTCCGCTAGATGTCACTACAATTTACATCGATATTACCTTTCGCCGCCAGAGTACATGTAAAATATATGAAGGGCGAAGAAAAAAAATCAAATTTACCGTTTTTTTGGCGTTCCATGGTAACGGGATAACCTGCCCCTGGTTCTAAGCTACCTCCCCACCAATTTTCAGCCAAATCGGTTCAGCCGTTCTTGAGTTATAAGTGGTGTAACTAACACGACTTTCTTTTATATATATAGATATCGGCACAATATTTATAGACACTCGAAACAAACACAAAAACCGGTCAACTTCAAAATTTCTAACTGTCAATTTTTCACCCAACAAAATTCGTAAAAGTAAACAAAATACATGTTAATATTGGCAATTCACACCAATTACATGGATATTGCAATTCTCCGCTAGATGTCACTACAATTTACATCGATATTACCTTTCGCCGCCAGAGTACATGTAAATTTTGATTTTCATACAAAATAGCAAAAGCAAAATATATGAAGGGCGAAGAAAAAAATCAAATTTACCGTTTTTTTTGTCGTCCCACGGTAACGGGATAAAAAGTATCTTATAACCTGCCCCTGGTTCTAAGCTACCTCCCCACCAATTTTCAGCCAAATCGGTTCAGCCGTTCTTGAGTTATAAGTGGTGTAACTAACACGACTTTCTTTTATATATATAGAAGATATTAAATTAAGAATGTTGCCAAATTACTTAAGTGATAGAATACATTATAATTATGAGATTCATAATTATGGAACTAGAAGTAGTAAAAACATATGACTGCCTAAAGTAAGAACGGAATTCGCAAAGAAAACTCTAGAATACGTAGGTTATAAAATGTATGTATAATGAATTACCTACTGAGATAAAAGACTGTGAAAACATTGTTAAGTTTAAAGGAAAATTATTTTCATACTGTAAAACGTTAAAGATGTAATATTTATGTAACATTTAATTTACTTGAATTAGGTCTGAAAGACCGTAATAATAAAAACAAAAATAAAGTTAGATAGCAAACGTTTCTGGCAATTTATAAAGAACAAAAATAAGAATACGAGAATTCCTGATATAATGCAATACTCAGGCGAATCTGCTTCTGATGTTAAACAAATTTGTAATTTGTTCGCAAACTTTTTACGTTCCTTCTTCCGTCAAGTAATCCAGAGTCACATGCCATGTTGACTACCACAAACTCAAAATTTTCTGATGGGGAAGTGTATCAAGCTTTTTTGTCATTGCCTAATGACCCTGTTGAGGATGAGGAGGGATTCCCTCCCATATTGTTGAAGAACTGTGCATCGGAACTTTCTCTTCCACAGTCAATAATTTTTAACAAACTCTTATGCATACCCAAATTGTTCGAAAAATATAAGCTATTTGTTCTTGTGAAAGAGTACATATCTCATGGGTTTTTAAAGGGTAGATCCACATCTACAAACTTGACGTTGTTATCAAATTTCGTCTTCAAACAACTTGAATGTGGAAACCAATCCGATTCCGTACTTGCTGATTTTGCGAAAGCGTTTGACAGGGAATGATGAACTTCATGATCTGTTTGCCCTCAAGAACCTATACTTTTCCTTTGTTAGATCCTACCTTGAGTACTGTATTATAATCTGGGATCCTCACTATATCGGATACGCTTTAAGTATAGCAAAAATTGAGAAAACCAGGTAAGCGATTTACCGCCTGAACTGGAGTGGTTACGTGCCCGAGTATAGAAGCATGTGCCTCTTGCTCGTGCTGACAAGATTAGAGACGCTTAGAAAATTTCATTCCATAATGTTTATAAGAGACTTAGATATGATTTGAAACTGCTACTACTTCTATAATACTTCTATGTACTCGTATATCTGTAAACTAATTACTTTAACCTTTTCTTGATTTGGGAAGTTGTAAATATGTTGGCCACCAACGCACTCTAACACACACCACTTCTTTGCTTTCGATATATTTTCTGCTAAACTAGAAGAACACAGACTTTTTTAGCTAAAAATCATCATATTTAATATATAATTTGCAAATTTTTGCTTTAGCACAAATCCCAGACAAACGAAGTGATTTCTTATGTTATTTTGGCGGGATTTTTTCTGGCAGCCCGCCTTTTTGCGTGCCAGCTAATTCGTTTTTGTTGTCAGCTCAAACCACGAGTCCAGGAGACGCTCCCAGCAGACAAATGAGAGAGTTTCGTACCATATTATCTTTGATGCAGTATTCATTCGTAGAAACAAGGAGTATTGACCAAGTGTACAATAATTGCTGCCACCACATGCAGATTTGTGGTCCAAATGCGAGACCCGATCTAAAATACAAGTTTAGTGAAAGGATTCAGCTCTTATTGCAATAAGTCTGTGCGCGCTTCATTCGGTGAGTTCCGGGTTCAAATCCTGGCCGGGGCAAATAACATAAAAAATTATAGAAAAGTTTTATCTGTAGGCTCCTCAATTTGTGTTACAACATCAAGTCGAACACCACCAATTGTAGGAGAAGTTCGGCAAGAAACGCTTAGGCGGTTATCGCGCCAATTAAGGAAGGAAAGGCAGAAAGAAACGGCAACAGAACTTTTCAAGTGATAGAAAAAATGTCAAATATTTGACTAAATCTGCACAAAAGCAATATTTTGCAGGATTTTATGTTTTGTTTAATCTTTTCCAATGAATGAATGACGTTTCCATTTCTGAAAAATGGCAACAGAATCAGCCAGATTCGAAACGAAAATGGAAAAAAACAATTTTTTGAGCAGATTTCTTTACATAGCTAAGGCGAATGATCTAACGTAGCGAAAGGAAGAACCAGAAAGACAGCGACATATACACAACGACACAAGCGGTAAAAGACGTTTTTTTTCTGCTAACATAAAATTTTTTTATGTAAATATCTACTTCAATTTATAACTACTTGCCGTACAGAGGCATGTGATAAAGTTATCTCAAGATTTTAGATTTGGGATTCTTTAAACTACTTACGAAATATTTGGGTTGGAAGATTTTTAAGTTTCTGCATTGAAGTGTAGTATTGCTACGTCCATTTCGGTAGGGAGCGCACAAACAACTTAGACTATAAAGAAGTTGACGGCGTTTCGTTTCCTGTGGTAAGATTTCATCGGACAAGAGTTTCTGCTAGAAGAACGGTGGGAGTGATATAACTTCTTTGTAATCCACGTTCTTGCAGCGCATCAGAGGGAAAATAAACCTAAGAGAATCAAAAACTGTGTTGTTTTTTCGTAAATATCTACTTCAATGTGTTGTTTTTTTCGTTATTTTCTGCACTTTAAACTACTTACGAAATATGTACGTTTTCATAGGCAGGGTTAAAGCAGATGATGAACTTAAGATAATGGAAAATTACATCCTTTTGCCTCAGCTTGTTTTTCTTCACGCTGTTGTTGTTGTCATTGCTGGTGTTATTGTAACGGTTAGCTACACCCTGTAAATAATGGATTCAACCATGGCCGTTATCAACAAACTCAACTTGGTAGAGGCACAAGCAACGCGCAGTTTCAACAGCGTCGGACCAAAAGAAAACGAGTGTTAGATGAGTTAAGCCCTCTACAATATCCAAATCGTAATTGAACCAGAGTGATTTGGCCGTAATGACGGCATTCACAAGGTGGGAGTTGACGAAGGTGGTGATTATCTCTCCAGTCCATTAGTGGTGTATGACTGGATCTCGTCAGACGTTTCAAGAAGATGCCTTCTGAAGTTTCTAGGAGGCGAATCTTCAGCGAGTAGGTGCCCGTTGGGATGACCACTGCGGTGGCATCCAACGAGGAACTGCTTGTTGAGAACGATATTGCGCTCCCTAATTGGGAGCATTGAAGCCTCATGGTGTAGGTGCTCCACCTGTGATATCAGAAAGTATCCCGTTGGCGTCGGGAGTGATGTGTTCTGAGTGGTCTGCAGTCGCATCCACTGGGTCCTACCTGCCCCAGGCGTCCAAATTTAGACGGTATAGTTTGAAACCGACCGGCTAATCGCATTGTATTTTGCCAACAACATTTCGTTATCATTGCCTCAAGTGCTCCTGGCAAGCGACTTAAGGACTTTGTTGCGACTCTGTACTTTATTGACGATTGCAGTTGTGTGCGCTGAAAAGAAGAGCAGGATGTCGAAAGTAACTCCCAAGGTCCTCGGGTTCAAAAATAGAGTTGTTGTTGTTGTTGTAGGGCTAGCTACAGCCTTCTAGATCAGCTTGCTCATGGTAGTTATCTTCAAACTCATCTGAGGGTCAGGAAACGTGGTGTTTCTATAGAGTTATAGGTCCATACCTTAATTGAGTCAGAGGACGCGGGACTCTAGGCTGCTGAAGCTCTTCGTCTGCTATGGGTGGTGGTTTGACTCCAATGACAGCATTCACACGTCGAGAGTGCATTTGCAGGTTCCTACTTCGGTTCCCGCTCGGTATCGTATAAATAGTAGTCAATCAATCACATTGACAGATTTAGACTAAATATAGAAGTAACTATTAATGAAAGGTAAAATAGCTAAATCATTTGATATTATGTTCAATTATGTTCAAAAACTGCTTAATTATGTTACAGTTTGTATGAAAATAAAAAAATGTAATTATTCTTTCAGCGTCGCCAAGAAGAATTGGACCGCAAGGCTGCTGAACTGGATAGGCGTGAACAACAACTACAGGGAAATGTTCCGCAACTGAATAACTGGCCTCCGTTGCCAAATAACTTTTGTGTGAAACCATGCTTTTACCAAGATATCAATTTGGAGATACCCCCGGAATTCCAAAGGCTGGTGAAACATTTGTACTACACATGGATGTGTAAGTAGCATTTCTAATTTTCAGAGACCATAACGGTTATAACTTTTAGTAAAAAAAGACGTATTACAATGTCATAAAGGACCAACAAGATACAGAAAATTATATAAATTTCCAAACCATGGTCATACAATATACATTTTCCGATTTCCGTGTATACTTATAGCCAAAAGATTTAAGGGATCTTTGAAAGCGTTTTCGTTCGCAAACATCAGAAATTTAGGAAATGTTTAAAAAATTTACCTTCTCAGAACATTTTTGATGTTTCCCTATTATGTGTATATCTACATACATATACTTATAAGTTAAAGGATCTAAGATAATATCCTTAAATACAAGATAATTTCAAGAACACTTAGAATTATTTACAAGAACTCCTTTTAGTTTAACACATTTAGTTTATGTTGACTAGACTGCAGCTCGTTTCGAATTCGACTGCCTGTTGGTTGCGGCAGTCGTTTACTTTACACATTCTCCGGCAGCGGCGCAATGGTTGTATAACTTGTTTACAATCCATTGTCTGATACCGGCCATGGTCTTGACATTCCACAGGTATATTATTGAATGCATTATGTGATGAAATTGAAATGTATAATGTGTAACAGATAATCAGATGCTCCCTTATCGAATAACTTCATAGTATATATTAGCGAACAGAGAAGTGAAATGGATAAGCTTATAGCAACCGTAATAAGAAGATCAGTACATTATTGACACACAATAACAAAGAGGTTAAGAGAGTGATGGACAATATAAAAAAGTAAACAAAGAAAAAGGCAAATTGGTTAAAAGATTAGAAAAGTCGGCTGGAAGCCTGTCGAAACAAAGAGAGAAGATAAGACAGGAAGTACTTTTCTAAATGATCTTTATTGGGCGTGCTCAAATTTTCTATCTTACAGGAAGCCATTCTCAAGACATCCGATTCTATGCACCGGAATAACCCGAGGTTTTCCGGCCAAGGGCTATTGTTTCGGCAATCGGCATCGAGTCAAACCTATTTTTGCGAGTTTTCCAGAAAAGCATCCGAACTTCGCATCGGGAATGTGCAATACGTGCGACGGATGGAGCCACCTTTAGGTGTGCCAGGCCAGAATATGTCGGAATGTGACATCAGCCAGGTGCAAACTGGTGTCTCTTTCGGGTTTATTCTGGTCTGCGCACCACACGCGAGTGGTCGGGTGACTACTTGGTTCCTTGCTGTAGAGCTTTGCAGCCACACATTTCAAGGCAGTCTGACGTGCAGCTACATGTGAAGCAAGGACCAGTACCTCATACGCTCTCTGCGACGACTCTACCGTTGCAGACGAGACTTCTACAACTGAACTGCAATGGACTTCAGAGCAAGATCAAAGAGATAACCGACTAACTGAGTCGGCACATAGCCTGTCGATAGCTAAGATCTGGTGGTGGCTTAGTGTTTATCACCTATAACACAGTGCAGTATCGTACCACGTCGTTGCTGACATCATCTTATTATCATTGCACCATGTTCAGCCCTGTTGCAAATTCCTTGGGAACAAATATTCTCTCGAATTCGCATCCGAAACAAAAACAACTTTTTCCGTTTTGATTTTGTTTTGCTTGTAAATTTATGGGAATGATTTGTTCCCATGAAGTTTGCGATAGGACCGATTGTGTGTATGAGGTTTGATCGACATAGAATATGCGGTTATAAAACCATTATGTTTAGTATTAATATTAGGACAGAAATATCCCTCCAAAATATCTTTCTGAGAATTTTTCTCTAGAACACTACAATGGCTATCTCAATGGCCCGGGTATGATAAAAGACTTATACGAGTGTGGTTTGGTTCGTCGAGATAGGAATTTACTACCCAATTGCTTTCGCAGCCTAAAATAGCTCTTGTTGGCAAGAGAGAATCTCCGCAGGTTTTCCTTGCAGACATCATTATTGGTGTTGATGCTGGTTTCAAGATAAGCAAAGTCCTCGCCTTTTTGAAAATTGCAACTGTCAATAGTGATGTTGGAGCCGATATTGCTATTTGTTGACAGAAGCTACTTCGTTTTGCCTTCGTTCACCTCCAGACCTATACGCTATTATGTCGATGTCATTAGCATGCTGGCATATGCTTGATCACTCTTATAAAAGATGTTAGGGTTCAGTTCCGCAGCTGGAATTATGTATCTTTTCCAACGTGAAGATAAATAAGCCGTATGAGGTACTTCGCAATTTTGGTGCAGCTAGTGGTGCTGTTCAACGTCATTTTACATAGCCGTATTAGTTTTGTAGGTATAGCTAATTCATTCAGACATGGCGGCATATAGGCAGCTTCTCGAAAGCTGAATTAAAGTCGATAAAAGATGGTGTATGTCGATAGTTTTCTCTCAAATATTTTTCAACATTTGGAATCAGTCGATGGTAGACGTGCCAGTTCTGAACCTACACTGTTAAGGCGCAATCAGATCGGTCACGAGAATGTTATTCTTTGCTTCTGCTGCCTCCTCTGAAAGCTGGCCTATTGACAGCAAAGCATGTTAAATAAAATCCGATCATCTTACGTAAAATCGGAGTCACTGGATGCCTTATATATATACATATATAGGGTATTCCGAGCTTCCTGGCAAAGTTTACATTTGACATCTTTAGCGAGATAGAACGACCGATCGTGAGCACCCTTTCATGTCTAAGTAGCTGTTTATCAGTTATTATCAGTTATGTGGCTAACTGGAAAAATAAGCTTTTTAAGAACGAATTTAGAGCACGCGGTCTTATTTCATTTTTTGAATGCAGTTTTATTTCCATCGCACTCTTTAGGGTAGTCAACCGTATAGAAATTCATAAATCTAAAATGTATAATTCGGCAGTAAGATGACGGAGTTGCAGTTTGCAACAGGACCTTGTTAGTTCCATATGCTTTACATAACGGCACAAGTGAACTGTGAAAAATGTACGAGTGGGGCATTACCATTTTCGAATTTTGCTTTATATTTGTCTGTTGCGATCCATCGCATCCCCATTTACAAATCTTATTAAGGTTATTCCACTCATTGTCTGGAAATGTATTTAACATTTCTTCCAAGAGCTTTAAAAGTCTTCCTACAAGCTGATGGCTTGCAGCTCAACTTCTACGCAATCTTCAGCTACGAAAAATTATTCTTTAGGAGGATAACACATATTCATGCATTTTTGTAATATGGAATAACGTGGAAGGTTTCCAGTTGTTTCTCTGATCATTTCGGTTTTGCCATTGTCGGTCGAGGGGCGACCGCTATGAGAAAAAGCTTTTCTATAATTGTTTATGTTAATTGTTCCAGCCAAGACGTAAGCACGGAACACACCGAATACAGCGCGTATACGCTACACTCTCGTCTACGACGTCTGATACATCCTTGAGGATAGTTGAAGTGTTTCTCTGTCCTGTAGCTCTAAATTGAATTTGGGCTGCATAAATATTTTTAAAAGAAATTCCATCGGCAGACTGTCGTATTTGAATTGTGTTGGTAGGACATAAGGAAAATTGGTAAAAAGCAACAGCAGCTCACAAGCCGACTGTGGTCCATTGGCTACGCACTTGCCCAGCAAGTCGTAGGTTGTGGGTTCAAATGCCGGTGGAGTCATGAAAGAAATTTGATGAGGAGATGTGGTGCAATCATATCTACCACTCCCGACTGTAGTTGTATTTTTTCCAATGTACTTTTCCTTATACTGACCTTGAGCTCTAAAATTAATATTGTCGTTTAATAAAAAACTAGGCCAAAAAATAATATAAGAATATTTGAAATGGATGAGCACACCAAACGTAACAAATTCTAACAATAATAAACTAAATCGATTTTGTGTTACCCAACAACAATTAAAAACCACACATTCACTTAATAGCGACAGACTAAGACTGTCATACTTGAATTGTGTTGGTAGGACATAAGGAAAAGTGGTAAAAAGCAACAGCAGCTCACAAGCCGACTGTGGTTCATTGGCTACGCACTTGCCCAGAGAGTTGTAGGTTATTTTTTCAAATGCCAGTGGAGTCATGAAAGAAACCTGATGAGGAGATGTAGCTATCATTTCTACCACTCCCGACTGTTGTTGTCTTTTTTCCAATATACTTTTCCGTTAAACGACCTTTATTTATTTAAATCAAAACAAAAAGAAATTGATATGCTTTCATGTTATGTGTGTGCGTACAGTTATATGCTTAAGAAAGTATTGTTACTTTCGTTATATTAAAATAGAATGTTAAAATATTTTATTACATTTTGTACATATTTATTCTTTACTAGCTATAGCCTACGTTTGTCGCTACGGTTTAATTTTTTTTTAGCAAAATCATATTTAGCGTTATCTCTCAAGCTACGTAAATGGCATTATCGGATAACAAATCCTGATATTTAACATTCATTTTAATTTTGGCTGAAAATTAAAAAAAAATCAATAACCAAAAATAGACACAATGATGCCGTTGAAAACATAAAATGTTATTCAACGGAAAATGATTATACACCATTTCCAATCAAAATTGTTTTTTTTAAATTTAATATTTTGATAAAATATACCCCATGTTGAAGCGCCATGAAAATCCATTCAGTATTTTCGGATGTTAGTGAGTTCAAATAGACACGTAAATATGGTCCAGATGTATTCTACTAATTATTAATTAATTAAATGTAAAGGTCAATGACAAAACGGATCTACGACATTCCAACGGCTTTAGGTTTATCAACATCAGACGAGATGTGTACGATGACACTGGGCTTGTAAAGTTCAGGGACTTTAGAGCAAATTTGAGGAAAGTTTTTTGTATACGTTCAATTCTCCCCGTAGAGAGCTGACTATAGGGCCTCCAAACAAACACAGCGTACTCGAGACGAGAGCGAACAAAACTAGTAAATAATATATTTAAGGTGTATGGGTCTAAGAATTGTGTACTATTATGACACACAAAACCAAGAAGTGAGTAGGATTTCGCTACAATATAGTTGATATGACTACTAAAAGATAGTTTAGGGTCAAATACAACTCCTAGGTCTTTAATTTCACTAACATTCTGCAGAGTATAGTTCGAGATGTTATACGACGTATTGCGCGCGCTAAAGATTTTAGCAAAAGTCATTTTAAAGCAGTTTTTTGTATTCAGATAGAGGCGGGACTTTAGGCACCAAGAGTGGAGAGCATTAATGTCTCGTTGCAGTTTAGTTTCATCGGAGGAATCTTTGATCGCTGCAAATAATTTAAGGTAATCAGCATAAAGTAAAAAATTTGCAAAGGTGAAACGTTTACTTATGTCATTTATAAAAATAACAAAAAGCAGTGGACCTAGAATGCTTCCTTGCGGAACCCCTGAAAAAGCTAAGACTGGGTCAGAAAGGTCATTATCTACTGTAACAAAGCAGCGTCTATTGGACAGGTAGGAAGTGATCCAGTCCAAAAAACAGGAATGAAAGCCCAGACAAAATAGTTTGTTTATTAAAATTTTATGCGACACAGTGTAAAAAGCTTTACAAAAGTCCGTGTATACACAGTCCACCTGCAAAGCAGCTGAGAAAGAAGATATGCAAAACTCAGTAAAAACAGCCAAATTCGACACCGTGGACCTCGAGGATATAAACCCATGTTGATTAAGACAGATATAAGACTTTACAGCAAAGTACAATTTATCATAGACTATGCATTCAAAAAGCTTAGCGACTGTTGAAAGCTTAGAAATAGGTCTATAGTTGCGCACATCATTTTTCTTACCACTTTTCAGAATCGGAGTTATGAGAGTTATTTTCCAATCGTCAATAAACTTACCGGTCACTAAAGATTTATTAAAAATTATTTTCAGGAGCAGAACCAGAGCAGGACAGTTTTTTAACAACACAGCAGAAAACCCATCGATGTCAGTGTGCCAGGATGGCTTAAGTGCAGTTAATCCCTTTGCAACATCTTCAGAAGATAATGTAAGGGAGCCAAAATTAAGGCATGAATCAATGTCAGACGAGAAATTTGGTAAGGGTTCATTGCCATCTGAAACAAAATTCGACTTGAAAAAGTCAGCAAACAAATTCCCCACGTCTAGCGAAGACTCAGCCACTTTATCATCCAAAAAAACTGAGGTTGGTATATTCGAGCCGGACCGTTTCGACTTGATATACTTCCAAAAATATTTAGGATTAGATTTAATGTTTGACTCTGCATTTCGAATGTATTTATTATAAAGAAATTTATCCAATTGATTGAATTCCCTTACATAATATTGATACTTGGCAAAAAAGTTGTAATCTTTAGTTAACTTAAACTTTTTATAAAATTTATTCCTTAAGTTTTTTACCTTTTTTAGGTCGCTAGTGTGCCACGGTATTTTATAACGCAAATTTTTCTTAACCGGAATGTTTGAAGAACATATAGCCAACAATTTTGATTTAAAACCGGAATAACACTCAGAAGTATTTGCACCACACAGCAAGCCCCCCCAGTTAACGTCAGCCAAAGAGTTGTTTAACTGGGAAAAATCACATTGTGCGTAATTAAAGACAGGTTTATTGTCATTCCCACGACAGTCGGTTCTACGTACCGGAATGACCCGGGTTTCAAGGACTGTTGTTTCGGCGATCTAACCCTGTTTAGATCGGCCTACCCCATAAGTTGTCTGTCTCTCCTGGAGCAACTCCTTGCAGCAGGGTTGCTTCACCTCCTTCTGATCAGGGCTGGCATCGAGCCTAACCCTGGCCCAGAAACCTATTTTTGCTGCGTTTGCCAGAAAAAGCTCCATCCGAACTCCACTTCGGTAAGGTGCAATTCGTGCGACGGATGGAGCCATCTTAAGGTCTGCTCAGGCCTTAAGACCCATAAGGAGTGGTCCACAAATTATGTGGCCCCATGTTGTTCGCGCCCTAAGGCGCCCATAGCCTCTACGGCTCCCCTAGTTGCACCTAGTGCACCGGTGCCTAGCACCGGCAGAACCTCTACGGTTCGCAGGAGCACACAACAACATGGACGCTCCTGTCAATAGCTGCGATCCAAGAAACGAAACTGCACAGCAACTCAACCCTGTTGAGTTGCAACGGCTACAACGTGCATCGTAAGGATCGCGAGCGAGGTAATGGTGGAGGCTTAGCATTCATCACCCATCACACAGTGCAGTATCGTCTCATTGAAGAAGACATCGACCGCAGGGACACTACCTTAGAATGTCAAGGAATAGCTGTCCGGTCAGGCGATGTCGAGCTCGAAATATTTAATATTTATATACCCCCTGTCACCTGCTGCCCGGCAGGATATCACCCTGACATAGGTGCGCTCCTCAGAGGTGAAAACCGACTGGTAGTTGGTGACTTCAACGCGCACCACGATCTCTGGCATTCAAGCCTACCAGCTGATCGTAGGGGAAATGATTTGGCAGAGCAGATAGACGATTCGACCTTCTGCACGATGAATGATGATGCCCCCACCAGGATTATGGGTAGTTGCAGCAGCTCGCCTGACCTAACAATAGCTAGCGCAGGTCTGATAAATAGCATAACGTGGCGACCTATGCTATCGCTTGCATCAGACCACCTACCCATAGTCATCTCGATTGACAGACCTGCTGACTTTGTCTCCGCGGACCATCGGACCTATATCAACTTCAAAAAGGCTGACTGGGTCGGGTTTGCGGAGTTCACCGAAAATGCCTTCAGGTCTCTTCCCACACCCACCGACGTTCGTAAAGGCGAACATAAGTTCCGCAAGGTGGTCGCGTCAGCTGCGGCCCGCTTCATTCCGGCAGGGAGGATCCCTGAGATCCGTCCCAACTTCCCGGCAAAAGCGGCCGCTCTAGCGAACGAACGCGACCACCTTCGCCGCTCCGATCCCCGTAATTTGAACGTGGAGATTCGGAGCCTGGTGAACCAATACAAGCGGAACAAGTGGGAAGAGCATTTGAAGTCCTGTAACCTGGTCACGGGTGTTGGTAAGCTCTGGTCTACCGTGAAGTCCTTATCCAACCCGACGAAGCACGACGACCGAGTGGAAATTTCATTCGGGGATCGTGCCTCGTCGGACCCGAAGAGATGCGCGAGCTATTTTAGCCGACAGTTTATACTGCATCCTTCGGGGGATAGGACCAAGCGGAAGGTGACCAGGAGGCTGCGCAAACTACCGAACAACAGCGCGCCTCTTGCCTTCACCTGTGGCGAGGTAAAGGAGGTCATCGGGAAGGCGAAAGCCTCCAAGGCCATTGGCCCCGACGGGCTAAGCGTGTTGATGCTGAAAAATTTAGGCCCCGCGGGAGTTGAGTTCCTCACCGGGATCCTCAATTTGCCACCCTCATCATTCCAGACATCTGGAAGGTTGGGAAGGTGGTCCCACTACTGAAACCAGGGAAACCGGCCGACAAGGGTGATTCCTATCGGCCTATTTCCCTGCTTTCACCTGTGGTAAAGACACTTGAGGCCCTACTCCTCCCTTATTATACATACCACCTTGGGTCAGCTAAGCATCAACATGGCTTCCGGAAAGTGCACAGCACAACAACACTTAATGCCATAAACACGCAGGTGAACCGCGGTCTTAACCAAAACCGCCCCTGCGAGAGAACTGTCCTAGTAGCGTTGGACCTGTCGAAAGCTTTCGACACAGTCAGTCACTCCACGTGGAAGCGTCAACTCTCCCGCAGGGACTGAAACGGTGGACCGCGAATTACCTGTGTGGTCGTCAATCATCGGTATGGTTTAGAGATAAAACATCGAAACCAAGGAGGATTAAACAAGGGGTACCGCAGGGTGGCGTCCTGTCCCCATTACTGTTTAATCATTATATCTCCAAGCTCCCTCAACCGCCAGAGGGAGTCACGATTGTCTCCTATGCTGATGATTGCTCGATAATGGCAACCGGCAATGTAATTGATGATCTGTGTTTGAAAGTGAACGGATATCTCTCTGATCTTGCCCATTTCTTTACCAGCAGGAACCTGGCGCTGTCCCCTGCTAAGTCCTCGGCGACCCTTTTTACCACCTGGACGAAGGAGGTCAGGCTGGACCTTAACATCCATATCGATGGCACCCCCATTCCGACGGTTAACCACCCGAAGATTCTGGGGGTGACTTTCGACAGCCTGCTCTCCTTCTCCGCGCACACTACCGCAATCGCTAATAGAGTACAGAGCCGCAACAATGTCCTCAAGTCGCTCGCCGGCAGCTCTTGGGGCAAAGACAAAGAAACGTTGTTGGCAACATACAAGGCGATTGGCCGGCCGGTAATAAATTATGCTGCGCCAGTTTGGTCGCCGGGAACCAGCAGGACACAGTGGATGAAGCTGCAGACCTGCCAGAACGCCGTACTCCGCACGGTGATGGGATGTCTTCTGATGTCGCCGGAGGAACATCTCCCCCAAGAGGTCAATGTGCTCCGAGTTAAGTAGCACAACCTCATGCTCAGCAAGCAGTTCCTTGCTGGATGTCGCCGTTCGGGATGAGACACAGTCACTACCATCATTGACTCCCGCCAGGCAAATGCAGTCATTGGAGCCCAACCACCACCTGTAGCGGATGAAGAGTCTCTGCTGCCCCGTGAGTCCCGCGTCACTCTGGCACAATTACGATCTGGATACTGTAGCAGGCTCAACTCCTACCTATCCAGAATCAACCCTGACATACCCAACACATGTCCGGCATGTGGAGATTCTCCGCACGACACCAACTACCTATTCACATGCCCTCTCAAACCCACTCATCTAACCCCCCTCTCCCTCTGGTCCAACCCTATCGAAACTGCACGTTTCCTGGGCCTCCCCCTAGATGAGTTCGACGACAACGACCATGGGTGAATCCGCTCTTTACGGGGCGCGACTAGCCGCTACAACAACAACAACAACAGGTTTATTGTCAATCTTTCTAGAGGCGAAATCGTAAAACTCAACCGTTAGCACCAACGGAACGTGATGTTTGTCTGACGGCGAGAATGGCGAATAACGTTGCGAGATAACTGAATTTATGTTATCACTAACAAATACAAGATCTAGGAGTCTATATTCGGAAGATTAAAATCGCCAAAGACACATATCTGATTACTATCTGATTGATTATGAGCTAAGAATACAATATTATCTATATGCGCTTTGTACAATTCATAGCTACTACTAGGCGGGATATACGACGCCATTGAATATAAGGAGCCATATCCTTGAGAGCCTTTTATGCAAATACACAGTTGATCTAGCACAGTGTCGTCATTGTTTAGCAAGTTACGCCGTACCGCAATAAGAACACCGCCACCCATAGTACAGCCCGTACCTTTTGCATCACGATCCTTACGAAATACATGGAACAAATTCATATCAAAATATTCATTGTCATAGAAATTGTCATTCAGCCATGTCTCCACAAAAATTATTATGTCAAAATCTGAATTTCCACACCTCATGAGAATGATTTCAGACTTCGTTCTAATGCCACCCATATTTTGAAAGTAGATCTTCAAATTTTTTGTTTGTGCAGTTGACTCATTGACTGAGGCTATTGTTGATTGTTGGGAGGAAGTCCCCGTGGAAAAAATTGAAAGGGGCGAACTTAAACATTAGTTGGGCAGAGTGCTGGATCCAAAACTGTATCAAGTAATGAAGGAGAAACACCCAGTTTAAAATTAATGCTCTTTAAAGAAGAAGAATCCGTATCTTTTTTAACAAGCTTAAAACATGCCAGATGTTTCCTATCAATATTTGCATTATTCACAACGAAAGATAAAATATCCTCTTCATCCTCTTCATTATATATATATATACAGTACATATGTAGATTATATAGGAAAGCTACTTTTATTTATAGCATAATATTACATTCTTATTGTCAGTACCATGAGTAATAAGAAATATATGTAATAGTTATGCTTATGCATATGATATACCAATGAATAAAAGAAAATAGTTAAAACACCATTCTACAACTTCATTTCAGGAAAGGAATTAGTTTATAAAGGTTGTATACAACATTTGATCTAGTAGTATCGGGAACATTAACAAAAAGTTATCTACATCGCTCGCTTGTGTGGGGCTAACTCACTCTAAAGTCCACGTCCAGAACACGCATCTTTTGTCCTTGCGCTTTATTTATGGTCATAGCCTAACATAGGTTCACCAGGAATCGTGTGCGTATAAATCGAAATAGGAATTGATACGTATAAGTGGTATTGGAGGTATAGAAACACGATCGCCTGTGCCACTGTCCGTCAAAATTTCCGCTTCTCTGGCGTTACTTTGGCGAGAAGTAACTTTAAGGCTCGTTGTATTACACATTTTTTGGTGAACTTAAGTTTCACGAAAAAAAATTGGTACGCCGGTTTTGAGAGTGATTTTATATGATGGTAGACCGAGTGCGGTAAGGGTGTTTACAAACGCGACTGGATAATTGATAGAGTCATCTTGTTCCAAAACTCTGTTAATACATACATATGTATGTACTCAACTTCTCCGCCAATACGACTAAATATGTACATATGTATGTACATATATCCGAGTTAATTTTTGCAACTTAATCGTTTCGTGGTGTCAAAAAAGCTGTCTCAAAGGCAAGAGTTTCCTTGAGATGAACAGTACGACCCTCTTCTTCAGGATATATACCATTTCCAAATTTTAACAATATATCGGATAACATTTGAACTTTTCTGTTACTTCCAATTCGTGAACGCATGTTCACTATTAACTGCATTCTCGTAATGTGCATGCACAATATAATAAACCATCAGCACTGGTTGCTCGACAGCAAGCTACATACAAAACTGCTCTAGGTATCCTAGCCCGGGTGTGAACATCTATTTTGTTATACGCAGCACCCTGGCTTTTATGGATTGTTATCCACTCTGCGGGAAACAACCGGAAATTAATTTCTTTCAGTTGTTTTTAGGTCGTTCCTTTTATATTGAAAAGCTCTCACCAAACCAATAGAAGGTTCCAAAAACGTTAGCCAAAGGATAGCTTGGCATTGAAGCCATCACCTGTGTTTATATTAACAGTGATCATATATCATATATCATATAAGCTAAACGACAGACTCTGTGCCCCGGAATTTTTAAAAGAGTCTAACTCTCCCCAAAATATTTGAACTTTCGCACCTATTCTTTTCACTACACCTTTGGTGGTGGACATAATGGTCGGAGTTGGAATTTTGCTAAGTTATAGTACATTCAAATTATTACACTCTTCGTTTAACCAGAATAAATTAATTGCAGCTTCGGGTGTTTGATTTGAAAAGGAAAAGGATAGCAAAAGACGGGGAACTAGTCTTACTGCAGTTAACGCAAAATATTTAATTAACCAATTAGCATTGCTAAGATTGATTGGGAGAGAAAATCCACCTATCTCCAATTGCCTTAAATCACCAAAAACAATAACCAGAATGCCTCCAAATAGATTACTATTTTTGAAGATTTGTTTAAGTCTAGTATCAATAGAGTTAAAGATTCGCGCCCCTACGATTGATATTTCATCAATAATTATTCATTTTAAATCAATCAATTTAGAATATATTTAGTTTACAATATCGTTGCTAAATGGCCGCACCTCTTGATTTGACTGATTTACGGGAAGTGAAGTGTCGGCGGATTCTATTTTAAAAGCTGCCTTTCAGGTAGGGGCACAACTTTTAATGAACTTGCATTAGATCCTGGCGCGTAGTTTATGCGATGGATAAGAGTCTGATATATTGCAGATATAAACCGGCTATTTCCAACTCCTGCCCCGCCTCCAACAAACTCATGAAGTGTTTCACATTTAGACTTCTAATTAAGGAAAATTATAGTTGGAAGTATAATGACTCTGATATTACCATCAAAGTCGCCATCATTGTTAGGTGGGCCTTCTTAATATAGATCCAACAAATTCAAATCAGATTTGTTCGGGAAGTGCTAAAACCCTTAATTGATTGTGTACAATATGTTGGATATTTCACTCATTTGCGTCAAGGCCGACATCATCGCAAAGTCGATCTACGGAGTTTTCAAACTCCCATTGTTCAAATACATCATATTTTTTCGATTTGCCTCAATTGGAATATGGTTGCTACACATGTTTGATCGTTATAATTTTCAATGATATTTTGATATGTATATGTATGTCTATATCAATCTCGGTTGCTTTATGATGTTACAAACAACCGTTAGGCACCAGTGCGCTTGGGTGTAAAAATGAGTGCGAGTCCTTTATAGGTGTCCAAAGTACTCAACCGATCTTTATGAAAGTTGCGGTTGCGGTTGCGCCGCCTTTGAAGGGAAAGTTTTAATTCGTCTTATTTCCGCAACTATTCAGTGCACATTAATCATATTTGGGTACATACATATGCACAGTTTGATAGTGTATCATTTTGGATAAATGGGTGGGCCAAGCCTTGCGAAAAAGCCAAATTCTTTATAACTCTGCAACTATTTGATGCTGGTGTACAATAACACTGTGGAACAAATTCAGGATAGTAAAAGTTATGTCGATTCTGTTGCACAGGTCTCTAGCAATAATTTGGCTTTAACAGATTGAAAAAAATATCAGTCAGTCGACGAGTTATAGCCAAAAAAACCATATAAACAATATGCTGAAAATCGAAAGTTGACTGCAAAGTTCGAAGGTCGATTAAAAAAAATTCGATCTAACATAAACAAACGCCGCGATAAGGGTCTTCTAATTTAGCCTCTATTTTCATCCCTCACTCTCAGAATCGACCTAACTTTTGCTAACCTGAATTTGTTCCACAGTGTAATTGGTATATTTATCCTATATATCAGGCTATATATTGCTTGTTGAAAAAAAGGCGGCTTCTGTCCCCAAATAAGACGAAACTACTATTCACCACATCTATTTGACGCAGATATGTGATATTTGATATATATGTGTGGGCATATTTCTGTTAGATCAAGGTATAAAACAGTAATAAAATACCTGTTCAATATCTAAAAAAAATAACTTTATTTGCGCAGCAAAGCAAGCCGGGTACTATAGTATAATATAATTTTGAAATCTTAAATGACGGTTATTGATTTAAATAAAAGTATAAATAATGATTTGATGATTTTAACGTAAATTGTTTAAGTGTTTTCCTAATTGAATTCTTTATACCAAATTCGAAAGAATTCGTGACATGATTTATAAAGGATATTGAATGGTTTGATTGGTTGTAAATTAGAATTATATGAGACGAGAGCGTAGTTTCCGTCTGATTTCTATAATTTTCGAAGTTATGCTTACTGACTTGAAATACAAGACGTATTCTAAATTTTGTAGTGTTTGATCATGATGCAATAATAAAAAGGTGATTTGCGTAGTGACAGCTCGTTTTGTTACTGTCTTAGCTCAACATTGTATTTTGGAAAAGGGGTAAAAATTTGGGAGAAATTAAGGCCGTTTTGAGGGAAAAATTCTAATAAAAATATTTTTTTTTGGTATAAATAATTCGCTTTCTAGTATATTAAGAATGAAAACATAACTAGATAGATTGTCCTGAGTTGTCTTATTAAACCCAAATATTACCAGATATACAGGCCAATCCAATGTTTCTTGAAAATTTTCACAATGCCGTTTGGGTGTCAGACAAAACAACAAAAATCGTTAGCTGAAATTACGTCCCTCACTGCGTTTATCTACGCATTTTTTAAATAGAAATTCTCTGGTGCAGACCTATCTGCCTCTGTATTCAGATTAAAAAAATTAAAGAGTTAGTTTGAAAATTATTTTTCATTCCGACTTGTCAAAGGCAAAACTTTTCAAATGTTGACGGAATCGAAATCAAGAACACTAACCCATTCCGATTCCGAAAAATTTGATCTACCAGGGAACCAAGGGAAGTTTTCTCATGGCAGAAATACACTTGGGGGCTTGCAGCTCCCTGCCGTTGGGCGACCGCTTTTAGAAAAAAGCTTCTATAATTTTTTATATAATTTGCACCGGCCGAGAATCGGAACTCGGGACCGGATGACACACTCACAATCGGGCGATACTGACCTTGGACAGGAACCCAACACAAATGAATTAAGACCTACAATTGAGCTTTTTATCAAGGTTTTTGTAACATGAATAAAGACTTGTTTGAAAGTGTCCGTAGATAGGAGTAGGAAAATATATAAAAATAAACGAAGTAAATACTCCATCCATTGCATACATACGTCTCATTATGTACTGAATACATTCTTTCATTCTTTCATACGACTAATATTATAAATAAGAAATTGTAATTTACGATTTCATTAAATCACCAAAACCAATGCCAGCGAATAAAAGCAAATCAAAATATGAAGCTGTGTTGCCTACTCTATATTTCGTTAACTTTAACTTAACTGTACAAAAAAATCCTCTCAAAATTAGAAAAGAGATCACACGGTTTTTCTAAGGCAGTCAACAGGCCGATTTAGAGCGAAAAGTTCCCAACGTACAACAGCTTTCATTGTTGCATCATGGTATTTGATAAAGTAGTTTTGGATATATGTACATACATATATGGTACCTCTACCTCTACCCCTGCTCTATTGTGGGGGTGGCAAGCAAATTCTCTTTAATAGTTAATAAAATATGGAATTTTTATGATTTTGTAAATTATATGAAATGTAAACATGGTTTTTCCCCGATTTTTGCAATTATCGAAATCTTGCTTATTGAACTAAAATGCAATGTATGTATGTAAGATGGCAACACTGGGCAGCGTTCACGAGTAGCAACGGGGTGTAAATGAATCGTCGGTAGCTGAGAACGAGAGGAGTTGAAGTTGGGTTTTTCGCCGAGGAGGTCGCACCAAGTTTTCTTTCTACAATTATTCAGTTGCCGCATTTTATCTAATAAATCTTTTTGAACTATTACATCAACTACAATTATACTATTTTAAACTAATAAAAACCATCAGTTTTTACATGGGGGCTCAACCGTTTGAACGTTTTTAAGTGGAATGTGGTTGCGTTCATCAAAAAAAGCAGAACCGAAACAGCAAAAAGAAAGCAGAACAGCCGACGAATGCAGTAGCCGTACAGAGCAGCGACCAGAAGCCGAGGTCGAGATAAGTAAAGCAGCGAGTTCAGTAGAAGCAGATCAGTTAAGCAGAACGAGTGGTGAAATTGATTTCAGCAGCAACAGCAGAGAAAAGAACGTAGAAGAAGTTATAGCAGCAGTTCTAAAATCAACAAACAAAAAAGCAGCGTGTACATCCAGCGAAACTAATATCGTTGACATTAGTAGCAGAGGCAAATACGAAGCAGAGGTTACAGCAGCAGACATCGTAGTAGAAACAACGAGTTCAATTTCAACAAACGCAGTAAAATATACGTTCATCAAAAACGAAATGGCAAAAGAGGGGAGTAACGATTTCAGCGAATTAGTCAAAGCGCTGACGCAAAGCATTGAGCAAAGCAGCACAAATGGCGTAACAGTTGACGGTTTTGCAAAAATAGTGCCAGAATATGATGGCTCGTCAATACCAGTGCGACAATGGATTAGCAACTTCGACGCAAATGCTGAGGCATACGAATTGACTGCAAAACAAAAATATGTAAACGCTCGCAATAAGATGAAAGGCACAGCGAAATTGTTGTTGGAAACAGCAACGGTTTCAACCTACGAAGCGTTATGCGAGATTTTAATCGAGGAATTCGACAGAAAGCTGTGCAGTAACGAAGTACATAAAATGTTAAGAGAACGGCGAAAGAAGGTAACAGAAAGTTTCCATGAATATGTATTAAATATGCGAAAGATTGCTGCATTAGGGTGTGTAGATAATGAGTCAGTAATAAAATATATTGCTGATGGCCTACAAGTGCGTGACGATCTAAAATATCCCCTTTATAGTGCGCCAACATTTAAAGACTTGATTAAATGTTATGAGTTAATAGAGTCAGTCGGAAAAAGTGGTGCAGTTGGAAAGCAGCATGAAAATAAAAAAAATAAAACAGAGAAGAATAACAAAACAGATGCACTGAAACATTGTTTTAATTGTGGCTCGGCACAACATAAGCGTGCTGATTGCAAAGAGCCGACGAAATGTTTTAAGTGCAATGGAGCGGGGCATATGGCAAAGAATTGCACAGATTTAAAAAAAAATATTAATGTAGTAAGTCAAACTAGATACAGGGTTGTGAAAGTAAACAACAATAATATTTCATGTCTTGTTGACACCGGTGCTGATGCATCAGCACAGATTTAAAAAAAAATATTAATGTAGTAAGTCAAACTAGATACAAGGTTGTGAAAATAAACAACAATAATATTTCCTGTCTTGTTGATACCGGTGCTGATGCATCGCTAGTGAGCAAAGCCATGTATGAAGAAAAATTTGCTGGGTGCGCAATGCAAATAAGTCGTGCGAAGTTGTACGGTCTGGGAAATATTGCTACGCCTGTATTAGGCAAATTTCAAGCACAAGTCGAGATAGATGGTCTAAATATACAACACACATTTTTGGTAATACCAGATGGGAAAATAAACGTAGACGTTATTTTAGGGTACGATTTATTGCAAAAATTCACAATAATTTTAGATGCAAATGGGTACAAATTTGTGCAAGCAGCCGAGACCATGAATGAAGAACAATTTCAAGGCAATGTTTATAATGTGGTAGAAACAGATCTCGACGTCGATGTTGACTTGCAATACAAATCGGCAGTAACGCAATTAATCAAAGATTATAAGCCATCAGATAGCAAACAGCATTGTCCAGTAAAGCTAAGTATCACTCCAAGCGGTAACAATATTTCTTTTTTTGAGAGTCCGAGTCGCTTGTAGGTGGTTCAACATGAGGTTGTAAAAAATCAAGTCGAGGAGTGGTTGCAACAAGGTATAGTACGAGAATCAGTCTCAGATGTAGCGAGCAAGGTAGTGTTGGCCAAGAAGAATGATAATTCATACAGATTATGCGTTGATTTTCGAAAGCTAAACTCAATGGTATTGAAAGATAGATTTCCGGTGCCTATAATAGATGAGGTTATTGAGAAATTGCAAGCCGCCAAATTCTATACCGTCATGGATCTTAAAAATGGGGGTTTCCATGTTGAGGTCGAAGAGCAAAGTCGCAAAAACACTGCATTTGTAACCAGAGAAGGACTTTTTGAGTTTAATAAAGCACCTTTTGGTTTTTGTAACTCGCCAGCGGTATTTGTAAGATTTATTAATTATGTTTTTAGAGAGTTGATTAACGAGGACATAATGGAAATGTACGTCGACGATATTGTAGTATATGCTAAATCGGCTGAACAAGGTTTAGATAACATGCGAAAGGTGTTAGGTCAAGCACAAAAGTTTGGGCTACAAATTAATAGGAAGAAATGCAAATTTTTGAAGACGAAAATAAATTTTTTGGGCCACGAAGTAGAGAATGGCTTTGTGCGGCCAGGCCAAGAAAAAATTAAGGCGGTCAAAAAATTCCCTGTGCCGAAAACTGTAAGGGGAGTACAAGCCTTCCTCGGGCTAACAGGCTATTTCCGTAAGTTTGTGCGAGAGTATGCGACCATAGCTAGACCATTAACCCAACTGCTAAAGAAAGACGCCATTTTCAAATTCGAGACAGAAGAATTGCAAGCCGTTGAAAAGTTAAAATCGGCATTACTACAAGAGCCTGTATTGAGAATTTTTCAATACAATGCTAAGACGCAGTTACATATTGATGCATCCAAAAACGGGTTCGGCGCTACACTGCTAAAGCTGCAGGACAATGAGTGGCACCCCGCTTATTTTTACAGCAGGAAAACGACAAAACAGGAAGAAGCGCTGCATAGTTATTTTTTAGAAGTTAAAGCAGCTTATTTAGCGACAAAGAGGTTGCGTCACTACCTTTTGGGTATAACGTTTGAGTTGGTCACTGATTTTGCGGCTTTCAAACAAACGGCAAGCAAGAAAGATGTACCACGCCAAGTGGTGCAATGGTTGATGTACCTGCAAGATTTTAATTTTAATATAGAGCATCGAGCTGGAAGCCGAATGCGCCACGTAGATAGTCTAAGTCGATACCCTGTGATGGTTATAACAAGGGAGGTACACGCACAGTTGCGAAATGCACAGCAGAAAGATGCACATTTGAAAGCGGTTACTGAAATTTTGAAACATAAGCAATTCGCAGATTATAAAATGAAAAATCAGCTGATTTATAAACAAGTTGACGGTACTGATTTATTAGCTGTACCGAAGAGCATAGGAAGAGAAATAATTCGAAGCGCTCACGAGTTTGGTCATATGGGCGTGCAAAAGACAATGCATTCGGTACGGCAAGAATACTACATACCACATTTGGAACAAAAAATAAAACAAATAATTTCAAACTGCATAAAGTGCATAACGCATAACCACAAGTTAGGCCGACAAGAAGATATGCTACACTGCATAGATAAGGGAGACGTTCCACGTTACATGTCGACCACCTGGGATCGTTGGACGCTACAGCTAAGTGTTACAAGTACATATTTGCCGTCGTAGACGCATTTTCGAAATTTATTTGGATCTATCCCACGAAGACAGCAGACGCGTCAGAAGTTGTAAAACACTTAAATTCATGGGTAGCAATTTTTCGTAGTCCACAGCGCATTACAAGTGACAAAGGTGGAGCCTTCACCTCGAGATTATTTAAAGAGTTTTGCGAGACAAATAAAATCGAACATATCGAAACAACAGCTGGTGTACCCAGGGGTAACGGTCAAATAGAAAGGGTGAACAGGGTGATACTTTCCGTGTTAGCAAAATTGTCTGCGGCTGAGCCAGCGAGATGGTACAAGTATACATCAAAAGTGCAGCAAGCAATTAATGCACACGTTCACTGTTCGACCAAGTTCACGCCCTTTGAAATTTTATTTGGGGTGAAAATGCGAAAAGAAATAAATACGGAAATACTCAACATTCTAGAAGAGGAGGTAGCGTTAGGGTTAAAAGAAGAACGCAACAAAATCAGAATGGAAGCTAGAGAAAACATATTAAAAGCACAAGCAAGTTATAAACGAAATTTTGATAAAACACGCAAAGGGCATCATGGCTATCGTGTGACAGATCTAGTAGCCATCAAAGTCACGCAGTTCGTAGCCGGGAAGAAACTGGCGAATAAGTACATTGGTCCTTACGAAATCATCAAAGTTAAACCCAATGGAAGATATGACGTGAAAAAAGCCGCCGAATTTCAAGGGCCAAACCAGACCTCTACGAGCGCAGATAATATCAAACTTTGGCGTTTTATGCAATGCGAAGAGGAGACAGACACCGAGCAAGAGGATGAAACCGAATCATCTGGGGCAGATGAGTTACAGGATGGCCGAGTGTAAGATGGCAACACTGGGCAGCGGTCACGAGTAGCAACGGGGTGTAAATGAATCGTCGGTAGCTGAGAACGAGAGGAGTTGAAGTTGGGTTTTTCGCCGAGGAGGTCGCACCAAGTTTTCTTTCTACAATTATTCAGTTGCCGCATTTTATCTAATAAATCTTTTTGAACTATTACATCAACTACAATTATACTATTTTAAACTAATAAAACCATCAGTTTTTACATGTATCTAATTTCTTTTGGTAGAATAGCTTTCGAAATATAAATATTTGCTTAAAAGTGGGCGGTGCCACGCTTATTGCCAAAATTCTCTTTAATAGTTACTTAAATATGGCGTTTTCTGATTTATGTAAATTACCGTTTATGAGAGGTGGGCGTGGTTTCTGTCTGACTTTTGAAATTTTCTAAATTTTGCTCATTGAATTCAAATGTAATGTGCGTCAATGTTTGGTCAAGTAGCTTCGGATATATACCTTTTTATTCTAGCGAAGAGAAGCCACTGGTTACTGAAATATCTCATTCTTTTGATTTTCATAAAACACCGTATGTGGGCGTGTTATTATCCGATTTCGCCCATTTGCTATACCAACGTACCTTGGGTCCTGGGCAATATATGCCAAGTTTCGTTGATGGAGCTCAATATTTACTCGAGTTATTCGATGCATGGACGGACTGTCAGACATGACTTAATCAATTTCGCTATTAATTCTAAGAATTTTGCTATATATATGACTATATCAATCTCGCTTGGGCATAAACACCAGCGCTCACTTCCAAGTTCCGACCAACCTGCAATTTGGCACAGGAACCCTACACTAGAGAATATTCAATACAAGCTCTAGGAAGCTGGGACCGAAATACACCAACAAAAGATTTTACGGACTTTTCGATAGACGATTGGCTTAACAAACAGGAACTAAACACAGCCCATAATTGAGGTTTTCATGAAATACACTCGGAAGTTTGCTATTGCCTGCCGAGGGGCGACCGCAATTAGAAAAAACTTCTCTATAATTTTTGATGTTACTTGCCCCGGGCGGGATTTGAACCCAGGATCCACCGAATGAAGCGCGAACACGCTACACACTCGGCTACGGCGGCCGCCAACACTTATTTTAATATAAATAATACTGTGCGATATCGGATGGAATGTACGATATTAGATAGAATGCTCTTTTTTTTCTTCTGTTAACAATTTGGTAGATATTTATTGTATAAAGGTAGGATTTTTACAAATGTATATGTGTATGTGATGTAGAATATGTTATGCACGTGTGCGGTTAATATTTAAAAATTGGTAGCAATATGAGTGAAAAATGAGAATGAATACTTTTGTAATTATACTTATTTCGACGATATATGATTCCCTCGCTGATGGTGTAAAAGATGAAAAGATGTGGTGTAAATCCCTCCTTGATGATGTTTGCGGGGAAAATTGAAGAAGAAGAGGAAAAATGGTATGGAGCGCTGGCTCTTATAGCCGCTCGCCTAGCAACTTCGCTTCCAGGCATTTCGAAACAGGGTGGCTGCTTTCGCATAACGAGAGGGTTGCATTCTTTAAGGCATGCAACTGCCTTAAACATGACGGCCCCGTTGCACTGGTGCAAGGGATAACGATTTCCGCACCTTTTATAATGCAGCTATAGCCTGCTCCACTACACGGCATGCTTGGTTGGTTGGCAACTTCGATGAATTTCGTTCGCCAGGCTTCTGTCGATGCAATAAGGTATGATGAGGCCTTTTGCAGGTCTTGCAGTTGCTTTGTGAATTGCACTGCTTTATACGATGCGTCCTGGTCAGCCAATCCTATCTTCAACGTTGAGACGTAAGAATACGCTGCAGAAACGAAGCGAATGATACCGATGGCATACGAGGCATAGATGTATGGTTGGATCCCGATTGTCCTGTCTCCTGGCGGCGATAGGCTCCGACATGAACGTCTCATGATGTCTCTGTAAACGATATTTGCTTTAGTTAAGGTTTTGAAACAACTTATGACTAGAACCAGGTTAAGACAAGATGACGAAAGTTGCAGTCAGGGATGCGGATTAGATATATCTGGCGGAGTTGGGAGTGGACTTAATTTGACAATTGGCCTGGCTAGTAGACCGTGTTGTGTTCTCACATCCGCAACGCGAACCTTGTTATCTGAGCCATGATACACTTTTTCTATTCTCCCTAACCGCCATTCGTTTGGTGGTGTTAATTCATTTTTAATGATGACGAAGTCATTAACTGAGATGTTTTTCTGTGGATGTTTCCACTTATATCTTTTATGTAATTCCTTGAGATATTCTTCTTTCCAACGAGCGCTGAAATGTTGGTGAAGAATTTTTAATTTTTCCCACCGGTTTTGAAGAGAGGTTATCCGCTGCCGGTTCGGGTATAGCGAGCAGTGGTGCCCCGCGGAGGAAGTGCCCTGGAATTAGAGCTGCTAATTCTTGTGGTCATCAGACATAGGAGATAATGGACGAGAATTGAGGACCGCTTCGATTCGGGCAAGTAACGTTGTGAATTCTTCAAAGGTGAAATGCATGTTTCCGGCGACTTTTTTGAAGCGGAGTTTAAAGTTTTTTACAGCGGCTTCCCATAAACCGCCCATATGGGGAGCATTCGGAGGAATAAACCGCCAGTCGAAACCGTGAGTGGTGTATTTGGAACGGATGTCAATGGACACTTCCTTGAGAAATGGTTGAAAGTCCTTTTGTAAAATGCGACTTGCGCCGACAAAATTTTTTCCGTTGTCAGATACGATAAGTTGAGGCAAACCACGTCGACCAACAAATCGGGAAAACGCTGCTAGGAACGCTTTTGAGGAAAGGTCGGAGCAGAGTTCTAGATGTATCGCTTTCGTAGAAAAGCAAGTAAAAACGCACACATAGCCCTTGAGAAAGGGTGCTGTGCGAGTTGTAGATGATTTTATCTCGAACGGGTCGGCGAAATTAATTCCTGTTCGAGTAAATGGTGAAGAAAAGGTAGACCGTTCTGGTGGTAGAGCAGCCATGATTTGGGTTTGCGCCATTTGCTTATAGATGGTGCATGTCTTACAATTGAAGATGCATTGCTTTACTTTGGATTTAAGTCTCGGAATAAAACACTCTTGTTTGGTGATTCTTATCATTAATTGATGTTCTGCATGCATCAATAGGTCATGAATAAACTGGAGAAGTAAGTAGCAATATCTGGATGATTGTGGCAGAATAATTGGGTGTCTTTCATTATAGCAAAGGGAAGAGTTTGCCAAACGTCCGTTGACCCTAAGAACGCCGTCTTGATCCAGAAATGGATTTAATGTTAAGAGTGCGCTTCGCTTGGATATTGGTTGAGAGTTTGAGAGGTTTGAATATTCGTTAGGATAATACCGCTTTTGTGCAAGAGATATCAGTCGAGTTTTCACAACCTGAACTTCGCTTTGAGAGATTACTGTGGTTTGGTAATTATCTTCTAAAGTGGACTGTATTTTGTGGGATTGAAGTCGATTGATGAAGCGAAACATGTATGAGATAACTCGTATGGCTCGAGGCCATGAGGAGAATCGATTGAGTATATCGGTTCCTTCTTCTAATGTATGAAAAGTTTCCACTTTGCGTGCTTCGGTGGGAATGACTTTTGGATAAAGTGATATTGGCCAGAGCTCGGGAGCTTTTATAAGCCATTCTGGACTATGCCACCAGAGTGAATTATTAATTAAATCTTGTGGCTTACATCCACGAGTTTCCAAATCCGCTGGGTTCTGGCTAGATGAAATATGTCTCCATTTGACATTCCCAACGTCTTTTATGATTTGTGCTGTACGATTTGCGACGTACACTTTCCATGTACATGGTGGGTTTTCAAGCCACGAGAGGACTATGGAAGAATCACACCAAAGATATAATTCGTATTTTCCTAGAATAACTTAGGACAGAACGTGTTTGATTGCTTTGGCAAGTAGCGCTGCTCCGCATAATTGAAGTTTGACACATTCATCCCATTCTGTCCCCTCAAGCCATAGCTGTTGTAGCAACATTTTTGATTGGATAATGTTAAGCGATAGCCACCCTGCCGGGCCAAAAAGTTTCGATACCGAAGACAAAATTTTTCGTTTTGTTACATTTGCAAAGGGTTTTACTGGCTCTATGGAATATGAAAACGAGTTGCTTAAGGCATTTCACCTTATACCAAGTGTTTTCATGGAGCTGGTGGGATGTTGCTAAGAAGTGCTGGATGATTTGCGGTGATCTTTTTTAAAGGAAATCCCCCAGAGGCTAGGCATTGAGTGAGCTGAGATTGAGGAATATCATGACCCCCGGATAATATGTCATGGGCATAGGTTTCCTCAGTGAGAATTCTTTTTGCTAATGGGAATTTGTGTTGCGAGTCTATAGCCAACAGATGTAAGGTGCGTATTGGAAGGTATGGAGCGCAATTAACCCCAAAAGTTACTGTTTTTAGTGCAAAGTCACTGAGATTAGGGTCGTTTTTGGCACGGAAGAGGATACGTTGAAATTGCTGATCTTTTTCATGTACCAGAATCTGTCGATACATTTTTTGGACGTCTCCATTAAATACGTATTTGTAGAGTCGCCTATTAAGGATGACCTCCATTAGATCGGTTTGTAAGGTGGGGCCGGTGTGAAGAACATCGTTGAGAGAAAGTCCCGTTTCGGAGGGTTTGGACGCATTGAAAATGACTCTGACTTTGGTTGATTTGCTTTCAGCGCGCACAACGGAATGATGGGGTAAATAGAATGAGAGATATTTCTCATTGTTATGGATCTCTTCTGAAGTAGTAGACTCCATATGGTTTAATGTCAAGTACTCGTCTAAAACTTTGTGGTATTCTTCTTTTAAGTTTAGATTTTTGTTCAGCAAGTGTTCCATACGAAGCGCTTGCTTCATGGCTTGCGAACGCGAGCGACCCAGACTTAGAGAGGAGGGAAATGTTTTTTTAAACGGAAGTCTAACAACATACCGTCCATCTTCTTGTCGGTATGTTGTTTCTTTATAAAAGTTTTCACTAAAACGTCATCGCCAGATAGTTCACGATTTTCCGGCAATTCCTCAATTTCCCAAAACCTTTTAAGCTGAACATCTATGTTTTCGCTGTGGTTTTCAACAACGTGAGTGTGAAAGGTTGAGAGAGGTTCCCGTTCAAACGGTCCGCTGAGATACCAACCGAAGATGGAGTTTTGAGCCATAATCTGGCCAAAGACGTTATGCTTGACTCCGTCCAGGAGCACTTGTGGTATTAAGTCACTTCCGATGACTACCTCAATTTGAGCAGGTTTAAAGAAATGTGAATCAGCCAGTTCCAAGCCTGAGACTTCAGAAATTGTAGGCTTTTTCATTTCGAATATTGGTGGAAAACTGGTTAATTTTTGAAGTACGATTGCTTTGGTTTCGATCCGAATATTGTGTCTTTTGGCAACGAGAATGAGGCGGCATGCTCGAGTTGAATTTTCGACCATAGTACCACCCATGCCCGTTATGGAACAGTGTTCCTTGAAAGTTGGAATTCGCAATCTTTTTTGAGTTTTCTCGGAAATGAAAGTTTTTTGCGATCCCTGATCGATGAGCGCTCTGAGTGAGAAGAGGTCCCCTAAATGTTCGATATGTACCGTAGCCGTTGGTAGTAGTGTGGTTTCCTTATTGCTTGAAAAGTTCGCTTGAACGACCGCGGATGAACTCTCGATAGTGGAGTTGCTGCCTTGCAAAAGTTCAAAGATTGGGTCTTAGAGTGAGTTGGATTAGAGTTGGTTGATTGGATGTGCAATAAGGAAGTTGAGCTGGTAGATGGTTGAGCTGATTGGTTGCGAACAAAGGGTGGGTATTTGGGTTTAGATTAAGATGCAACAAAGTGTGGTTGGACTTTTTTGCAATGGAAGCATTGGAATGTACTTTGACATTCGTTTACGAGATGATTGTATTTGGAACGGATGTCAATGGGCACTTCCTTGAGAAATGGTTGAAAGTCCTTTTGTAAAATGCGACTTGCGCCGACAAAATTTTTTCCGTTGTCAGATACGATAAGTTGAGGCAAACCACGTCGACCAACAAATCGGGAAAACGCTGCTAGGAACGCTTTTGAGGAAAGGTCGGAGCAGAGTTCTAGATGTATCGCTTTCGTAGAAAAGCAAGTAAAAACGCACACATAGCCCTTGAGAAAGGGTGCTGTGCGAGTTGTAGATGATTTTATCTCGAACGGGTCGGCGAAATTAATTCCTGTTCGAGTAAATGGTGAAGAAAAGGTAGACCGTTCTGGTGGTAGAGCAGCCATGATTTGGGTTTGCGCCATTTGCTTATAGATGGTGCATGTCTTACAATTGAAGATGCATTGCTTTACTTTGGATTTAAGTCTCGGAATAAAACACTCTTGTTTGGTGATTCTTATCATTAATTGATGTTCTGCATGCATCAATAGGTCATGAATAAACTGGAGAAGTAAGTAGCAATATCTGGATGATTGTGGCAGAATAATTGGGTGTCTTTCATTATAGCAAAGGGAAGAGTTTGCCAAACGTCCGTTGACCCTAAGAACGCCGTCTTGATCCAGAAATGGATTTAATGTTAAGAGTGCGCTTCGCTTGGATATTGGTTGAGAGTTTGAGAGGTTTGAATATTCGTTAGGATAATACCGCTTTTGTGCAAGAGATATCAGTCGAGTTTTCACAACCTGAACTTCGCTTTGAGAGATTACTGTGGTTTGGTAATTATCTTCTAAAGTGGACTGTATTTTGTGGGATTGAAGTCGATTGATGAAGCGAAACATGTATGAGATAACTCGTATGGCTCGAGGCCATGAGGAGAATCGATTGAGTATATCGGTTCCTTCTTCTAATGTATGAAAAGTTTCCACTTTGCGTGCTTCGGTGGGAATGACTTTTGGATAAAGTGATATTGGCCAGAGCTCGGGAGCTTTTATAAGCCATTCTGGACTATGCCACCAGAGTGAATTATTAATTAAATCTTGTGGCTTACATCCACGAGTTTCCAAATCCGCTGGGTTCTGGCTAGATGAAATATGTCTCCATTTGACATTCCCAACGTCTTTTATGATTTGTGCTGTACGATTTGCGACGTACACTTTCCATGTACATGGTGGGTTTTCAAGCCACGAGAGGACTATGGAAGAATCACACCAAAGATATAATTCGTATTTTCCTAGAATAACTTAGGACAGAACGTGTTTGATTGCTTTGGCAAGTAGCGCTGCTCCGCATAATTGAAGTTTGACACATTCATCCCATTCTGTCCCCTCAAGCCATAGCTGTTGTAGCAACATTTTTGATTGGATAATGTTAAGCGATAGCCACCCTGCCGGGCCAAAAAGTTTCGATACCGAAGACAAAATTTTTCGTTTTGTTACATTTGCAAAGGGTTTTACTGGCTCTATGGAATATGAAAACGAGTTGCTTAAGGCATTTCACCTTATACCAAGTGTTTTCATGGAGCTGGTGGGATGTTGCTAAGAAGTGCTGGATGATTTGCGGTGATCTTTTTTAAAGGAAATCCCCCAGAGGCTAGGCATTGAGTGAGCTGAGATTGAGGAATATCATGACCCCCGGATAATATGTCATGGGCATAGGTTTCCTCAGTGAGAATTCTTTTTGCTAATGGGAATTTGTGTTGCGAGTCTATAGCCAACAGATGTAAGGTGCGTATTGGAAGGTATGGAGCGCAATTAACCCCAAAAGTTACTGTTTTTAGTGCAAAGTCACTGAGATTAGGGTCGTTTTTGGCACGGAAGAGGATACGTTGAAATTGCTGATCTTTTTCATGTACCAGAATCTGTCGATACATTTTTTGGACGTCTCCATTAAATACGTATTTGTAGAGTCGCCTATTAAGGATGACCTCCATTAGATCGGTTTGTAAGGTGGGGCCGGTGTGAAGAACATCGTTGAGAGAAAGTCCCGTTTCGGAGGGTTTGGACGCATTGAAAATGACTCTGACTTTGGTTGATTTGCTTTCAGCGCGCACAACGGAATGATGGGGTAAATAGAATGAGAGATATTTCTCATTGTTATGGATCTCTTCTGAAGTAGTAGACTCCATATGGTTTAATGTCAAGTACTCGTCTAAAACTTTGTGGTATTCTTCTTTTAAGTTTAGATTTTTGTTCAGCAAGTGTTCCATACGAAGCGCTTGCTTCATGGCTTGCGAACGCGAGCGACCCAGACTTAGAGAGGAGGGAAATGTTTTTTTAAACGGAAGTCTAACAACATACCGTCCATCTTCTTGTCGGTATGTTGTTTCTTTATAAAAGTTTTCACTAAAACGTCATCGCCAGATAGTTCACGATTTTCCGGCAATTCCTCAATTTCCCAAAACCTTTTAAGCTGAACATCTATGTTTTCGCTGTGGTTTTCAACAACGTGAGTGTGAAAGGTTGAGAGAGGTTCCCGTTCAAACGGTCCGCTGAGATACCAACCGAAGATGGAGTTTTGAGCCATAATCTGGCCAAAGACGTTATGCTTGACTCCGTCCAGGAGCACTTGTGGTATTAAGTCACTTCCGATGACTACCTCAATTTGAGCAGGTTTAAAGAAATGTGAATCAGCCAGTTCCAAGCCTGAGACTTCAGAAATTGTAGGCTTTTTCATTTCGAATATTGGTGGAAAACTGGTTAATTTTTGAAGTACGATTGCTTTGGTTTCGATCCGAATATTGTGTCTTTTGGCAACGAGAATGAGGCGGCATGCTCGAGTTGAATTTTCGACCATAGTACCACCCATGCCCGTTATGGAACAGTGTTCCTTGAAAGTTGGAATTCGCAATCTTTTTTGAGTTTTCTCGGAAATGAAAGTTTTTTGCGATCCCTGATCGATGAGCGCTCTGAGTGAGAAGAGGTCCCCTAAATGTTCGATATGTACCGTAGCCGTTGGTAGTAGTGTGGTTTCCTTATTGCTTGAAAAGTTCGCTTGAACGACCGCGGATGAACTCTCGATAGTGGAGTTGCTGCCTTGCAAAAGTTCAAAGATTGGGTCTTAGAGTGAGTTGGATTAGAGTTGGTTGATTGGATGTGCAATAAGGAAGTTGAGCTGGTAGATGGTTGAGCTGATTGGTTGCGAACAAAGGGTGGGTATTTGGGTTTAGATTAAGATGCAACAAAGTGTGGTTGGACTTTTTTGCAATGGAAGCATTGGAATGTACTTTGACATTCGTTTACGAGATGATTGTATGCCAAGCAATTGACACAATACCCATTTTCTTCTACGAACTTTTTCCGTTCTTGGGTTGGGAGTTGTCGAAATTTTTGACACATTTTCAATGAATGGTGATTGTTGCAAAGTTTACACTTGAATGATATCCTTTCCTTTGCATGAAAAGCTTGAATTTTGGTTTGAGTTCGATGTGGAAGAGAATGGCCGGTTTTGGTATGTCGAATACTATTTAGTCGTTCGACGACTTCATAGCGACTGGTTAGGAATTCATCCATTCGAGCCCATACCGGAAGTTCTTTCCGTGACTTAAGAGATTGCTCCCAGAGTGAAAGGGTTTCATCTGGAAGTTTAGTTGAACACAAATGAATTAGAATTGGATCCCAGTTAGAGACTGAGACACCCTGTGATGAAAGTGAGGATAGACAATCATTGATTGCGGTTTGAATTCTTCGAATGGCTTCACTATTTTCAGAACTCGCCGCTTGTATATTGAAAAGAGCCTTCAACTGATTGTCGACTAGCATCCGCTTGTTCCCATAGCGGGTTCTTAACGCTTCCCAAGCTAATGAGAAATTTTCATCACATAACTGGCAATGCTTTACAATGGCTCCGGCTTTGCCTCTCGTTTTATTTCGGAGGTGATAGAGCTTCTGAGCAGGGGTTAATTTCGGGTGATGCAAATATGCGGCCGTGAACATGTCACGAAATGAGGCCGAATCTTCATAACTACCATAAAATACCTCGGTATCGCAAGGTGGAACCTTGATGCAAGTCCCAGACGTATCTAATTGAGAATTGTTGTGATTCGGGATCTTATTGTTACCTGGGGTTCCTTGAAAGACTTTGATTTGATCTAAAATTTGGGCTTTTCAAATGTAGTAGCTGTCTGCGCATAGGTGAAATTTCTCGAGACAGTCTTTCTTGAAATCGGGCGAAACTACACTATCTTCAGTTAAGCAAACTTTTTCATAAGAGGCGCATAAATTTTCCCAGCGTACATTCAAATCGTGCAACTTCCTCGAGAACCGTGTCTGTATGTTCATCGAAGTCTTCTTTTCCGAAATTGGAACAAAACTATATCACGTGGTTGGTATCAAAGATAAACTTTGCTGTTAAAATATGGTCTGTCGACGTTTTGTATTATTCGCATACAAATTTTACAAATCGAGAGTGAAAAATAAATTTAAAATTTCACAAGTTAAAATTATTGATTTTGACCTGACTTAATTCGCATATGGATGTACATATGCACGTATGTATGTATTCAAATACGCGAGCAGATCTTTTAGCGGCGACGCAAGCGCAGCGTCCGGGCAGAATGTGTGTACGTAAATGAAGCAAATTACGCGCAAATATAGCAATTTGCGTTATCTTAGAAATCAATAGTGAAAAAATATAAATTTAAAATTTCACAAATTAGAATTATTGATTTTGACCTGACTTAATTCGCTTATGGATGTACATGTTAACATGGCAAATGTTAACAATTGCTAAATAAAAGCAATAATGCGTAATCAGCACTAATAAGTAAAGCATAGCGGAAATGCATCTTTAGTTGCACAATATTTCCAACAGCAAAAGCTAGACGCTTTCATCAGCATAAAATCCCATTTTTCGGTGTGAAGCGGAAGTCCAACACGCGCAACCCAAATAAGCCAATTCAGAGAATTGACAACAACATCAAGTCAGGAGTTGGCCAGTGCAACTTAGCTTAGCTTCTAAGTAAATTAACTCTTAAGTTTTAGTCTTAGCTCTGTAACCAAACAAAGAAGAACTAAATACAATTTTTTTTAAAAGAAATTCACTTTAAACTTCTTAACTTACATATGTACGCAAGTATTCAAATATGCGAGCAGATCTTTTAGCGGCAACGCAAGCGCAGCGTCCGGGCAGAATGTCTGTACGTACAGAAATGAAGTAAATTACGCGCAAGTATAGCAATTTTTAAGGGATGAACGCAAGAAGCCGAACGACTTGTTTGCGTTGACGCTGGCAGCGTGGTGCTGGGAAGTGCATGTCAAACGAGTCGCGAGGCAATATACGCATATGCACATACATACATATATATGTAGGTGCATACATTCGGTTGATTTTCCCTGCTGGAGTTTTGTTCTTTACTTTCTGCTGCTGCTTCTGCTTCTGTTCTGGCACTAAATGTCGTTGTCGTTATCTGACTGCAGCGCTGCTATTGCTTTTGGGTTTCCCCTCTTACCCGTTTAGCGAAACGAAAATTTCCTTCTTTCAATTAAATATTCAAGGAGAACTATTTATTACACATTAACCCTTAAACCACTGAGATTTAAATCTTGAATATTTTGCTATGAAAATTTTAGTTTTAGTATGATTTATGGGTGAAAAAAACGAATCTAAAGTTTTTTGATAAAAAAATTTTTTCCTGGAGGCGCTAGGTGAAAAAAATTAAAGACCGTCTGTAGACGGCTATAGTGGGTTAGCTGAACAATTTTAAAACATGCACTTTTTAATTTATGCACAAAAAACTCATTTTTATTCAAGGTAAGTATTTAATTCATTAACAAAAATGTGTAAATTCTAGTTACGTTACATCATTTTTCTACATGATATTTTGTAAACCAGTTGTTTGCTTTGGAAAAACACAAATGGATGTTGCATTTCGTACAAAAAGTGTGAGTTTCCGATTTTTTGCACAATTTGCACGATTTTTTCGATTTTTTGTTAAACACATTTGTTCCTCGACGCTTAACCTGGCATTTTTAGGAATAGAATCAAACCTCTCAATCGAATATGTCGCCACCATTCGTATTCGAAAAATTGGATCATAACTTGTACAACCTTTTGAATGACAAGTATTTCCTTATTTGTTCAAATTTGTTTTTTTATGACATGCAATCTGGTATGCTTTTAAATCCATATTCGCTCCAATGTGATTCGGTGTTAGGATAGCGGAAAATCGACATAAACATCAAAACCCCAATATAACGACGAATCCCATGTTTATCTATTTTGAGACATGTATTCACATTTTCTATAATTGCAGCTCGATTGGTTTCTACGCTTATCAACTCAATAAGCTCATCGGTAAAATAATAAGTGAAAAAATCAATTGGCGTTTCTAGCTCTTTCACTTCAGATGGCAAATCTGGTTTACCTCTGAATGCAGCTTCGTTCACATGCAAGTGCATACATATTTTATGCCAAACAATGCTTCTGAATTCAGGTGAATCTCTGTTGATGTTATCTAAGTCTGAAAGAAAAATAATAAGTGCATTATCTACTTATTCAATTTAGATATAAGAAAATTTTTGAGGTGCTGACCACCTCCATTAAATCCACCATCTGATGGTAATATTTGAGGCTTCTACAATTGGTAGTGGGGAACGAGCTCTTTTCTTTGGCTTGTATGATTTCGGCGCTTCTGGTTGGGGGTTATCTTGTCTAGGAACCGATTTCGCTACTATTTCATCCAGTCGCGTTGGACGCACCTCTTCGTTAGCTACTACCTCCTTTTCTGACGTTTGTTGTGGTTCTTCAGTTAGATTGCTTACATTCATAGACAAGTTAACTGCACTCTCAAATGATGAGGAGTCCAATACTTCCAAGCAATCATTTATCATCTCATCATCTTCTGGTTCGATTTGATCACAAATATAATTTGGATCTTCGATGCTGTCATCAGAATCTTCGAATTCTTCATCTACTTCAACTGAATCCATCAAAGCTTCAATTTCGGAATCACTCATTGCAGAGAAATTGACTTTTTTCTGACTGTTCCAGCTTTTATTTCTTTTGAATTGGCGCGACATTTTTTAATTACAACAGAACACCTGAAACCACTTTTGTTAACAACAAATGTAAAACAATCAGATAAGAAGAGAAAAAACGAAATAGCTCGAATGTGAAATAATGTTTGAGAAACTTTTTTTCACCTAAGCTACTAAGACCGTCTAGAGACGGTGTTCGCAAAACACTCCAATATCACAAATTGTTCGCTCCAGAAATTAAAATACCAACAAATTATCAAAGTATGAGTTAAAACAACTTACCAGAAAAATTCTCGATTCAATTGCGTCGTTAGAAAATATTTTTTTTTAAATTGTAAATTGCACTAAACTCACAAATAATTTTTTCGCCACTTTCCACAAAACTTTTGACAGAAATAGCTATATCTGTCAAAATAATCACCAAAGAGCTTTCAAAGATGCTTTATTTGGATGATTATTTCGTAGAAAATAGATAGTATTGAAAAGTAAACTTCAGAAAATATTCAGCTTGCATATATCTTAAACAAATATTTGTAATAAATTTTTTATTTAAGAAGTTTTCAACTTTTTAACCGCTTTCTTTAAACCTTACTTCGATGAATGCCGAAAAATTGCAAGTGTCATTTATCTTTCGCGTTACCAATTTGGCTCGCAAGGACCATGATGTGCGATATCGGATGGAATGTGCGATATTGGATAGAATGCTCTTTTTTCTTCTGTTAACAATTTGGTAGATATTTATTGTATAAAGGTAGGGTTTTTACAAATGTATATGTGTGTGTGATGTAGAATATGTGTAGTGCAGTTATGCACGTGTGCGGTTAATATTTAAAAATTGGTAGCAATATGAGTGAAAAATGAGAATGAATACTTTTGTAATTATACTTATTTCGATGATATATGATTCCCTCGCTGATGGTGTAAAAGATGAAAAGATGTGGTGTGTAAAAGATGAAAAGATGTTGTGTAAATCCCTCATTGATGATGTTTGCGGGAAAATTGAAGAAGAAGAGGAAAAATGGTATGGAGCGCTGGCTTTTATAGCCGCTCGCCTAGCAACTTCGCTTCCAGGGGTTTCGAAACAGGGTGGCTGCTTTCGCATAACGAGAGGGTTGCATTCTTTAAGGCATGCAACTGCCTTAAACAAATACATATTTTAAATGTCAACCAAATCAGACCAGAAATGAGGCTTTTACGAATATATCGTACCTGCGCCACCTAGCGATACAATTTTTAAATTAGCTGTCGTTGATGTAAAACGAATAAAGACTGCATTGCATTTATACTCAATACTGGATCCAAAGTACACATCGCGCTTTTGTCTGAACATTGGTATATTTGAATCAAATTATTAGCTTAAGGATTTGGTGTTTTGGAATGAGCAACGTTCATCCATATGCTCGAAAAATCTAATGTTTTCAGGAATTGTTCACTATTTAAAGTTGTTTCAAGTCCATGCCGTATGCGTATATATGAATATGTATTCTCGTATATATGAATATAATTTCACAATTTGATTTCAAGAATAAATCACTTAAAGTGTTGAAAAAGTGTTTATAGCAAGAGGAAATTGTTATTCAATTGCAACTGCTTGTACACTAAATATTTGTTTAGAGGCGAAATATATTAATTATAATTTACGATAATTTCAGTTTACACGATGACTATGATAATTAACATAATTGGTGGGCTAATACTTTTATTGCACAAAAGTGAATTTACAACGTTTGGCTTGGCTTTATTTTATACAATGCTTTCTACTCCTGCATCATACATTTGCTGGTAAGTAAATAAATTGACTGACTAGCATTAGCTGAGTAGGATGTTTACATTTTTTTTTATTATTAATATAGGTTTCGTCCAGCTTATAAAGCTTTTCGCAATGATTCCAGTTTTAACTTCATGGTATTTTTCTTTGTGTACTTCTTCCAAACTGTGCTAACGGTTTTTCAAGCGGTTGGTGTTCCTGATACAGGTTATTGCGGCTTTATAATTGCTATTTCACAGTTTAATTCATCTGCAGCAGGCATCATAGTTGGACTACTCTTGCTTTGCATAGCCTTTTGTTTTGCAACTACCGCTGCTGCAAATATAATGATGATTACCAAGGTAAACGATAATATCCGTTTTATTACCTATAATCAATAACCACCTAGTCCACCATACATGAGTTAAACGACAACGACGTCACACATAATAGCGGTATGGTTGGAGATAGGGATAATGAAAAAACAAACGATTTTCACACGGTTAGCGTGGCTGAGTGGTTGCGTGTTCGCCCAGCAACTCCGTGCACCATGGTTCAGAGCCTGGTAAAATCTAGAAAGAAAGAAGTCTGATGAGGAGATGTGGTGATCTCCAAAATAGCAGCTATCACTTCTACCACTTTGAAAAGTCGTTGTTTTCTCATATTATTCCCTAATAAAAACCTGGCCTCAAGCTCACTAAATTACAGTCAATAATCAATTAATTTTTAATAATCGTTTATCATTATCTTTAGCTCTTTAATAATCTTCTCCTTAAAGAAAACTGCGTAACACCAAATTAAAAAAAGTCAATACAATTCATACATAATGTATAAATATTACATTTTCTTAAATGCATACATATGTATAATGCAAATGATTTGTTGGTCGGGTTGAATAAAATAATTGTTTCGTATAGGCGGCCGCCGTAGCCAAGTGTGTAGCGTGCGCACGCTTCATGCGGTGGTCCCGGGTTCAAATTCTGGCCAGGGCAAGTAACAACAAAATTTATAGAAAAGTTTTTTCTAATAGCGGTCGCTCCTCGGCACACTACAAATTGTGGGAGAAGTTCGGCCAAAAATGCTTAAGCGGTTATAGCACCAATTAAGTAAGTTATTGATATTTTGATTAGTTGATAATTCGGCTTCAATTTGAAGTCACCTTCAGCGTGCCTGGCCGACTTATTACTTTTGAGTAATTTACAGTTTAAAAAACTAAAAAATGTGGTCATATAAGTATAAAAAATTACGTTTTAAAGAAGTTAAAGAACTGTAATAGTAACCATAAAGCATACAATGTAAGAAAAAATAAAATACAAAAACGATGTCTCGATTTTCAAATTAAATTTCGGCCGGCATGAGAGAAATTGTCTTCGCTGTTTTAAAATTAGACGTATTCATTACTATATGCAGTATCTTCAGTTTTAGCGTTTGTTTGGTGGGACTAATGTTGTAAAATAGCTACGTTGTTCAGTACCCCTTCAGTGAGATGATAAGGCTGTTTTTTTGTCATTACTACTGTTTCCTAACTTTATATTTTTACACTATGCCCGATTTCACGATTTTTTAATCTTGTAGTGTCCCTGCGGTCGATGTCTTCTTCGATAAGACGATAGTGCACTGTGTGATGGGTGGTGAACGCTAAGCCAGCACCATTACCTCGCTCGCGATCCTTACGATGCACATTGTAGTCGTTGCAACTTAACAAGATTGAGTTGCTGTGCAGTTTCGTTTCCTGGATCGCATCTATTACAGGTTATGCCGACTCATGAAGTCAGTTATCTCCTCAATCTTGCCCTGCAGCCCGTTGCAGTTCAGTTGAAGGAGTCTCGTTTGCTTCGGGAGAGTCGTCGCGGAGAGAGGTGTGAGAGAAGGGAGATGTTGCCCACCTGGTCCTTGCTGCACATGCAGTAGCACATTAGGCTGCCTTGTGGTGTTTTTTGGCAACGCTTTTACGGGCGTGTGCGGTTGCGGAGCTCTACAGCAGGGAGCCAGGTAGTAACATGACCAGTCACAAGTGGTCCACACCAAAGTGGCGCCAGCCTTGGCACGAGTTGCACCTGACTGATGCCGCATTCTGTTTTTTGCACAGTTTACTGACCACGGAACGAATTTAGAAACACGTCTTCACTCTTCTTAATTGGCGCAATAACCGCCTAAGCGATTTTGACTGATTTCAACATACCGCGCCAGTTGCTCCTCTGCATTGCTAACTGGTGCCAGATACAGCAAGTGAAGATACATCTTTATCCACCTGGTCTTTCTAACGTAGATGAAGCCTTACTCTTCTCCTGCTACTACCAGCGGGTACCGCGTTAAATACTTTCTGGGCTGGAGCATTTTCTTACATACGTAAAACATGACCTAGCCAACGTAGCCTCACGGTATTCGCCGTCGCAATGACGTAAAGGTCTAAAAATCTTTCGGAGAATCTTTCTCTCGAACGCTCTAAGGCCCATCTCATCTGATGTTGACAGCGTCCATGCTTCTGCAGCATGCAATAGTACGGACATGATGAGGGCTTTACGAGAGAGGGCTTTACTACTCATTTCTACTCAACCCAAAGTAGCACTTTTTGGCAAGTGAGATTCTTCATTGGATTTCGAATTTGACATTGTTGTGAGTGTTAAAGCTGGTTCCAAGATAAACAAAGTCCTCTACTTTATCAAAATTGTAACTGTCAACAGTGACGCGGGAGCCAAGACGCGAATGTGCTGACTGTTTATTTGATGACAACAGGTACTTCGTTTTGCCCTCTTTCACCTCCAGACCCATTCGCTTCGCTTCTTTATCCAGCTTGGAAAATACAGAACTAACAACGTGGTTGTTGCGCCCAACGATGTCGATGTCATCGGCAATCGACAGTAGTTGTACATTCTTATAAAAGATGGTGCCTGACCGGTTTAATTCTGAAGCTTGAACTATCTTATGATAATGCACATTTTCCGGACTTTGACAACGTAGTTATTTAACAGCAAGAGTTCCACTAAAACAAACGCTACTTCCTGTACTTGCTGCATTTTGAACTGTGATACAAAATCGCGGCTTTGGAAATTGACTAAAATTATATATATAAAAACGAATCTGCGAAATGTATGCACGCGAATAACTTTAGAACGCCGGCAACAAATGGGAAACATTTTTGCTGTTATATGTATGGTCCGAGTAGTGTTTGTATGAAACAAAATTGCCGGTGCGCTGGAGTCGAGATATATTTAAAAGTAATATTTATGGGCACAATAGTGCATATTCAGTATATACGGTGGCTATGCAAACGAAAAAGTGTTTGCCAAAAATATTCCCGGTAGGTGGCGCTGGTGTCGAGATATTGCGAGAAATCGTATTTATGGACCGATTTAGTTTATATTAGGTATGTAGATTGGCTGTGGAATGAGAAATTGTTTTACAAATAAATAGACCCGGTAGGTGTCATGGCTCGAAAAATTGTATTTCTGGACTGATGTAAGTTCATATTCAGGATGTTGGTTGGCTGTGTAAAGAAAATATATCAATATATATCAACATATTTTTTTATGGATCGATTTGGTTCATATTTGAACAGGAGATTAATAAACGCACTAGAAGTTTTTGATTTAAGTATTGACTCAAGAGATGGCGTTGGAGTCGAAATATTTCCAAAAATAATATTTGTTGGCTTATTTGGTTCGCAAACGAATCTATTTAATTTTCTTTTTTTTGTTCTAAATACTGTCACTTAATGTTTGAAATTCGAAGCAAAAATTGTGTAGATTTTATCGAAAAGCTGAGATAGTTCATAACAAAGAGTGATTATCACAGTTTGTCCTCCTAGATACCGTCATTTTGGAGAAAGGTATAGTTATGCAGTAAACCCATTGATATACATATAATCTCTGAAGGGATATCAGTTACTGTTTGTCTCGGCTGGCACAGGCAAAGAGTGATTTGATCTTCGAGCTGCGGCGATTTTGAAGATGTGTAGTAATCTTATGATATTTAATCAACGAAGGATATGCTTCTACCTTGGCACCAATCGTTTTAAAGTGAAGCCTCGGCTGGTGCAGATAAATTGTATTTACTATAATTCTCTTTTCGATATACTATGGATTTCGCATTCATATTGAATTCCTTTATAATGCAAATCAACGGAATTTACGATCTAGGAAAGATGCTGTGCAATACGAAACCCGAAATGAGATTGAGCAGAATCGCATAACACAAACATGTTCAGCGTACACACAAGGCGAATGAGGCTTCATTGGATAATATAACGCAATCGCGTGACAGACAATTTGCATAAAGTGTAAGAAAACAAGCAAATACTGCATCAAATACTCAACTAGCTGCCTTCCGTTACAACGCTACACACCAATCTGTTGTTATTGGATCCATGAGCATTGTGTGCTCGCATTGTAAAGTAGTGCAATTCAAAAAAGAAGAAGCTCCTGGCTTGTGTTGTGCAAGTGGAAAAGTCAAATAGCCACTCTTGGTCCACCACCAGAGCCATTGCGCTCATCCGTATCAGGAACGAGAACAGAACAATTGCTTTCAAATAACGCCCTTTGGGAGAGAAAATATAATTCATTAGAACAAAATTATTGCTCACACCTTAGACACTTCCAGAAAATACTCATCATCGCCATGCTACAGATTCAAGAAATATTGCACCGAGCAAGTTCTCTGTTGTCAACGCCGAAAAAATACCATACATTTCTACAGATTTATTTCAAGGGCAATTCCCAACAAGAAGTAAGCCAGCATTGCGCATATAGTCACTTTTTTCATTAATATAACAAATTGATTTCATTGTTTAAAACCGAAGTAGACCAGATGCTTTCCGATAATCACAAAATTATAATCAGAGCTGATAAGACACCGTCTGTCGGGCCAGCTAGTAAATTCTTAAAAACTTCATTGTATGTAGTAGATAACGAAATTTGACAATAAGCATAAGCAGGGCCGGATTAAGGGCAGGGCCGACGGGGCCACAGCCCGGGCCCCCACATTTTGGGGCCCCCCACAAAATGAAAGAACAAAATAATTTTTTTCATCAGTACAAACGATTTTTTTTTTGTTGCTTTGACATTTTTATTTCATTTTATTTAATTTAATTTTTGTTACTCAGTTGATTTGAATAAAATTTTATTATGTATATTACTCGACAAATAGGTAACGCGATATTGGTTAGGTCATATTTCGTTCAATTTTCCCTCCACCTCTCAGTGTGAGCAACGCAGTTGAACTATCGATTCATATCGAGAAAATCGAGAGTAAACAAAAGTCAGTTGAAATAACGAGGTTACACTTAAAGGAAAATTTGTCTCACTTGTCTTACTGTGTTAATTGCTGTAAAATGAATCTCATTAACGAGATTATTATCTCTGAACCGTTTGTTTCGAGTTTGTTCGATTAATTAACGCCAGCTAGAAAAATAAATGTATCAATATATGTAACTAGTTAATAATGCATTCGCTAGATATATCTGCACGTTTTGCTAACATAATTCATGAAATGTGATTTATTTTTAATTTGCCAAAATTAAACGTGTAAAATTAGCTTTTCAAGAACTTTAATTTTATTTTTTGATTGTCATTCGTAAAAAATAACCTTACTCACCTGCATTGTAACTGAGTTAGCCTTGACATAAAAATACAATCCAAGTTTGATTATTCAAACATAATCGAATCATAACTATTATAACCTTACTTACATTAACAAACTTATTAATCTAAAGTGCACAGCGTTTGAATAATAAAAAATTAGTTGTGTTCAAGCAGCTGCGTTAGTGACTATATACAGTCGAACTCCTCTATAACGAAAACCTCTCTCTAACGAATTTTTTTTTGAAACACTACGATTTCCACAATTTATTCATATATTTAGACCTCTCTATAACGAACTTCTCTATAGCGAATTCCTCTCTGTAACATAAATGGAATTTTCCATAGCAAATAACTCCTCTATAACGAATTTAGCGAAGAGCTAAAAAGTAGTTGTTATAATACACAAACATATATTAGAGTTCCATCATTCTCCGAAACGCGTGCAGCATTACAAACTCTATTAAAATTTGTTGAATCACGGAGCGATGTACCCGACATTATATTTAATAAAATTAATTCCTTAGAAGCATTTATTGATAAGGAAAAGGCTCAAACAGCTAAACAAACTATAGTCGACAATTTCTTCATACCAGAATAATCCTTATAATCTTTTTGACTTTTTATTAAGGTCTTCTTTTTAAAATGTAAGAAATAAAAACAAATAAAACAAATGAAATGAATCAATGTTTCATTAAATAGGCCTTGAACATAAATACATGAAATTTCGTATGACCTCTCTATAACGAAGCCCTCTCTATAATGAACTTTTTCACCGGTCCCGACGACTTCGTTATAGAGGAGTTCGACTGTATATACATTGTTTTCAGTTTGCCTTAGGCACGGGTAGGTCCAAGTAATTCCATAATTTTCATTTATCGAATATAAAATGTTAGTAAAATGTCAGGCACTCCGTAATCGTCCATTTCGCACAGACACGGTCTTGGCATAACATAAGGATTGTTCAATCTACAAAATTAAACAAATTTCTTTCTTGGTTTCCTTTAAATTTATTAATTTTAAAGAGAGATATTTGTATATTTAGAATTGAAATTTAAATAGTTAATAATAAAATATTGATTTGTGGTGTCAATGATATGATTTAATCATTTTAGATCGTGAAAATATATATATCAATTTGTAGAATTATATTTGTGGTTTTAATTCTTATTAGAATTACAAATTTTTTTTTTTTAATTTTAAAAAACTATATAGTCATGTTCTATGATTATCATATCATTATTCATGTTGACAGTTTGAATGTGAATTGCTTCGAAATAGTATTTTTAGTTATAAAAGTCGGCAGTGAAAATGTGTTTGAATTTGTTTATAGATAGATATAAAAGAAGGGCCCCACACGTATGCAGGCCCCGGGGCCCCCACATTCTTAATCCGGCCCTGAGCATAAGCATTCAAACCAAGGCGAATTCATATAAGGTGGTGTTATAAGTACAACTACAAAATTCCTATGTATTTTGTTTTTGTTTCTGCGTAAGAGTTGTCAACATTTATATATATTTTGTGTTTGTTTTTACGTCTTCTGAAAGCTCATACGCAAAAGCAAAATACATGTAAATGAATAAAAAAAAAATCAGGTCGGCTGCTGTAGTAACTACACATTACATAAATTCGCCATGCATTCAAACACACATAAAAAAGCAAATATTGATTGAAAGAAAACTACTAGTCAAAAAATCGAAAATTAACGGTTAGTCGACTAGATGATGTGAAGTTGACTAGTGTGTTTTTTAGTAACTTTTGCTCGATTAGCAAGAACTTTACTAAACACTCTACATATAATTTCAAAGCATTGTACGGAAACGCAAAAAAGTTGCATGCATTTCTACTTTCTCGGATAAAATGACAATCGAAGCGCACTCATACGCATGCTATGGAGTTTCATCTTAACGCTATTTTTTCTAGCAAACATAGTCTAACATAAATTTGATAATGAAACATACATCAAAAAAGATCTTTTCAAGTCTACCGAAATTTAATTAAAAAAACTAGACATCGCAACCACAACCCATTGTAGAGCTATTAGTGTTCTTTAATTTGATTACGTCGTCATATGTTATACTTATGTATTTGTACACAATTTTTATTTTGTTAAACTGTAATTTTCTCAAATGAAATAAGTCGACCACAGTCAAGAGTGTAAGCTTGTGTACATATTGGTAATATTGAATTGGTAAAACAAGGCGAGTTTATATAAGGTGCCAGTACAACAACACATATTTTGTTTTTGCTTTTGGGTAAAATTTGCCAAAATTTACATTCATTTTAGTTTTCCTTCTACGGTTTTGGAAAGTCATACGCAAAAGTAAAAACAAAATGCATGTAAAGTGAATGAAAAAATCAAATCGGCTGCTTTAGTAACACCACCTTGGTGTAAGAGATGAAAAAAAATGTTATTTCAATTTGAAGTTGACTTCACAAATTGTAAACAATTTTAGCATCTAGATCTCTAATGGGTTAAAAGCCAAAATAATATTAACACATTCGGCTGAAGTGCGGGAATTCCCGTCATTCATGTTTCCTTCAATAAAACAATTGCGGGAATTCCCGCGCTATTTGAATAGAGCTTTTCAGCCGTCAAAAACGGTTCACTTCTTATCACTGCACATTTCTAGTGCAGGTAAAGTCTTGAACTACCATCCTTGACAGGCCAACTGCAATTCAAACAAATTTAATCACCCCCTGATTTCGAAAATTGAGTTCATTTTTGATTCTATGGTACCGTTTTTGAGATATTTGCAATTTACCGTTATTCGAAAAAAACCAAAAAGATGGCTCCCTTTAATTACGTATATCTCATGAACGGGTCAAGCAATTTCTAAAAAGTCGATAAAATTTGCTATAAATGTATGATACATTGTTTTTTGCTCAACCAGATAGTTTTCGAGATATTAGCTTATCATTTTAGATTTTTGTTTTTTTTTATGAAAAAATATGAAAAAAATTACTCTTTGCGAGGGCAGCATTCCAAAACCACAACTTTTTTTCCAGATGTTTTTTCTTTACGTAAAGCTCTGTTTAATTAGAAAGAAGATAGGCTATCATCGAAGAAAATCGATGCAAAACTACGTAAGTTATAAACGATCAAATAAAAATACCCAGGTTGCGCAATTTCATCGTATACCTCAAAACGTATGTATGGTATAAAGGAGAGTGAAATATCTAGCTATCGTCACCTAAAATGCAAAAGGCCGTAACTAACATTTTTAGTATTTTAGAGGAGAAGCAAAAAACGTGATAAATTAAAGACTACTTAAAGCTAAATATCCAAATTGTAGATTTAAGCTTAGAAAACAAAGACGGATTTGTTTCTGAAAACCAAATTAATGGGAAAAAAGCAGTTTTTAAGAAATGTTAGTTACGGCCTTTTGCACTCTATTTTTCTGAAACCAAAAAGCCGTAACTACTTGAAAAAAATTGTGGATAAAATAAAACCAATGGTTAAAATAAGAAAATGTGCTTTTAGGCTGTAACTAAAAAAGTTTTTAACAAGTTATGTCTTTTTGTATCTATTTATTGTAAGTATTTTAACACAGAAGAAATTATTTAATTAATACATTTAGTTCGAGAAAATAAAATTAAATTAAACTGGTTAAGAAAAACAAAATAATTCATTTGGAAACAACAAAACCTGCATTACAAATAGCAAATTAGAATAGGTTTAAGATGTAAAGGGTATATTATCATAAAAGCTGTGGCAGTCAGCCGGAAGTAAAAATTTAAGTTCCTGCAGGTGTTCCCATTTCTTTTTGGATATTGGTATTCTTTCGGTATGTAACTGTGAAGGTTCGATGTCCCTAAATTTTTGTTGTGTACGTTGTGGCAAAACGTTATAATCGTCGTTGATATTTGTTTTATAATAAATTATTCCAGATGGATCATATGCCAAGGCACGGATCATATTAACAGTTGGCTCTCCGGATTTTTTGCCTGTAATGAAGATACTGAGTTTTTTATACATAATTTATACATGTGTGTTAAATTTTACCTGGTCGAATAGATACGTAGCGCTTAGGAATACTTTCGTAGTCAAGGAAATACTTGTAATCAATATGTAATGTCGTACTGATCTTGGGTTAAGTTCTTCGATTCGTATGATGTGCAGGTGTCGCACATATCATTTTTTGGCTTAAATATACAACAGTTTTGTTTTTTTAATACTGCCATAAATGTTGGAAAAGATACATGAACTACTTCATTAGTCTCGCAGTCTTTAGAAGAAACTTCATAGACATGTTTGTAGCTTTTAAAATCGGACTGCAAGTACAGTTTCTCCGTATACTGTCTTCGGTAGTGTGATTCAAGTTTAGGAATGTCATGCAACCATTTTTCCAGAAAATTTAAACGTTTTTGAAATAGGACTCCTTCATTATTAAATGCTTTACGTTCTGATGTTATTTTGTTTTGTTCTTCTGGCGAAATATTGGTGCCATGGGAGTCATTGAAATTTATCCAATTCCTCACCATTTTCTCATTTATTCCAAGCGTAGATAAAAACATATGAAAGCACACTTGAACACGTTTAGAATGATGTTTTAAATAGTAACGTTTTGTAATTGATCTTCTAGAGTTCTCAACACCAATTCGCTTTATGTTTGCGCGTTCAACAAGATTAACGACATACATTTATTTTTGATCCCATGACATTTTCCAGAACCCATTAAATATTTCCTTACGATTTTCTTCGGAAAATGTAGAACAATTCCGTACAGCACTTTTCTCACAGAATTTTGAAGTACAGCTTTTTCACTAATAATGCCTTTCGATAGTCCCATGTATTTTTTCCTTTCAATCGGTTTATTATATTTGCAGATCTTTTATTATTTTTTTTAAGTTTTTCATTACAACCATTTTCACAATTAGTACTCATTTTATTAATTTTGTTTTATTCCGGGAATAAAGGCAGTAACACAATAACACAATTTGATAAAGAATGAAAGATAATGAAAACAACTGTAATTACGGATAACACAATGTGTCACATTGAAATTGAATCAAAGAGAATGAAAAAAAGGGTAGTTACGGCTTTTTGGTTTATGAAATTGTTGAAGTTGTAGTTACGGCCTTTTGATTCTCGCCTATAAAGTCGTTATTTTTGGACGTATGCATGTAAAATTTGCTGTGTACATGTGTTTCGGTTAAGTACTTCATAATCAATCAAAAAGTCAATTTTGAATTTTTTGTTAGTTACGGCCTTTTGCATTTTAGGTGACGCTATGCTCTGTTTCTATTGAGTTAAAAGTTCAATTTATCAATGAAATTATCAATATTTTTAACTTTTTTTTAAATTTATTTATGTTTATACTATATTCTAACAATCTTTATCTTAATTTGATTTTACTATGTAGTCGAAATAATTATGTGTTCTACTTTGACGCTTATTCAGTTTATGATCGGTTTCTCTTATGAGAAAGCAGCAGTAATCACCCATCATTGCGACGTCCCAGAATCCTTGATATCGATTCTCAATTAATTTTATTTGCTGATGAAACCTTTCGCCATGTTCGTCACTTTCGTCGCCAAGATTTGCCGGAAAAAAGCTCAAATGTGAGTGGAGAAAGTGAATTTTTAAAGACATATTTACGCCTGGAAAGAAAATATTAGTTAGGTAAACAAGTTATAAAATTTTGGGAAGTTAATTTTAAGAAGCCTTTAATATTTACCCATTTTCGCATAATTATTGATTAAGTCATTCACTATCTGCTCGTAGTTAGGGCTTTTGTGTCTACCGAGAAAAGAAGCAACGACCTTTTCAAAGGATTCCCACGCTGCTGCCTCAACTGATGAGAGTAGTCCTTTGAATTGATTATTGTTGATCAACTTTTTTATTTGTGGTCCAACAAAAATACCTTCCTTTATATTGGCTTGAGAAATATCTGGAAAAATTGTTTTCAAATAGTCGAATGCTTCGCCTTCTTTGTCCAAAGCCTTAACAAAGTTTTGAATGAGACCGAGCTTGATGTGTAAGGGTGGAAGTATGATTTTCTCTTTCTTGACAAGAGGGGTGTATTTGATGTTATCCACACCAACGGTAAACTCGACTCTTTCCGGCCAATCCTTTCTGACGTAACGGTCCTTACGAGCTCGGCTATCCCACTTGCACAGGAAGCAGCAGTGCTTGGTGTAGCCATTGTAGACCGCATAGCATTGCAACGACTTTGAGATCAGAACATATTTTCCAATCATGCTCTTCATATTTGATAAATTTGAGTATTTTTTGGATTTCCTCATAGGTTTCCTTTGTATTTACTGCATGTGCGATCGGGATAGAAGGCTTTTTGTTACCAATATGCAATAATACAGCCTTCAAACTCAGTTTATTGTTGTCTATGAACAATCGCCACTCTTTTGAATCATATGTTTGACCAAACTCTTTGAATAAACCAGGAATGTCGTTGCAGTAGCATATACTGTCGTTCGTGGTATAGTGTTTGGAAAATGGTTCGTGCCGAGTTCTACAATATACATATCACCTTTACATCGGATGACACAAATTTAAATTGTTGCATACGAGAAGTGTGGATCTCGGCCTTTTCCTTGGATAGTTCCAAATCTCTTATCCAATCATTAAGTTGTGCTTGTGACAGAACGTTTCTCTCGTTTCCCATGCGAAATTCAGTACAACTTGATTCCCCGCACTCAGATATTACTGTTGACAATGGAACTCGATCCGCAACTGCCGTTGAATGTAGTACTGGTAATGTCACTGTAGGTACGCTAGCATAGGTTACTCTTCTTGATCTTCCAACGCCAAGTACTTTTGTTTGACAAATATAACACTCTATTGAATGGCAAATAGGTTCTCTCCATATCATTGGTGTCTCAAATTTTATTTGTTGTCCTGATTCCGACTGAATCAATTCTACTCGACACGATGTACACAAAGTGTTCGGTGTCCATGGGTTTTCAGCATTTTTGGGCTCAATGCCAAAATACTTGGAGTATAAAGTTTTGATATGATCTGAGAACACTCGTCGTCGCCTTATGATAGTATATTGGCCACACATGAAGCAGAACATATCTGGATCGTTATTACACTCACATTCTCACGTCCTTTTACTCATTTTTTTTTTTTAATAAATCACGGTTTTGGAATTTGACTTATGAACTGAACTATCTCCGGCGAGCCTTGCAGATGTTATGAAGTTTCAAGACGCATCAACTCATATTTATACTCGGAACAAGAATAAAATTGAAAAAATCAAGTCTTACCTAGACAGAAAAGTTCCTTTTTATACGAAGCCGGGAAAAGAAAATACTACCTGCTTTAGATGTATGTAGGCTTTAAAAATTTTCTGTGTCTTAAAATTTTGAAAATCTACCTGCATACTTACCCATAAGTGACGGAAATACATGTTTATAACTACATGCCTACAGCAGGTTTCGAACCCAACCACTCTTCCTTTCGATGCAACCACTCTACCTACTATAAAACAATTCGAGTATTAAAAGTACTATTTGATTTATTTAAACAAAAAGTATTATCATTGTTATGGTGTTATTCGTTTATCCGGATAATATCCCATTTGCACTTTATACCTTTAATATATGTATGTATACATACATTGAAGTTGCGCAACCTGGGTATTTTTATTTGATCGTTTATAACTTACGTAGTTTTGCATCGATTTTCTTCGATGATAGCTTATCTTTTTTCTAATTAAACAGAGCTTTACGTAAAGAAAAAATATCTGGAAAAAAAGTTGTGGTTTTGGAATGCTGCCCTCGCAAAAAGTAATTTTTTTCATATTTTTTCATAAAAAAAAACAAAAATCTAAAATGATAAGCTAATATCTCGAAAAATATCTGGTTGAGCAAAAAACAATGTATCATGCATTTATAGCAAATTTTATCGTCTTTCCGATTCTGCAAACTTTTTTGCAATTGATTGACCCGTTCGTGAGATCTACGTAATTAAAGGGAGCCATCTTTTTGGTTTTTTCGAATAACGGTAAATTGCAAATATCTAAAAAACGGTACCATAGAATCAAAAATGAACTCGATTTTCGAAATCAGGGGGTGGTTTTACATACGAATTTCATAACGGCGTCTCTGGTAAATTTTGGCCGTCGACCAGTGTTATCTAAGTGTGACAAATGCGAAAGTTTACTTTTTCTTGTAAAACTATAATAAATAAAATTTTTGTCTTAGTTGTACATGGTATTTTGTAATAAAATATGGCTAATAAAAGGTTGCAAAATTTGGTGGACGAAATATTTGGTGATTCAGAAGACGAAAATTCATTAGACGAGGAGAAGGTAAGTTCCAGTGATGACGATGAGAGTGAAAACAACACAACACATCAGGAAGATTCCAGATACGAGGATGATACCGATATTTCCGAAGTGGAATGTGAAGATATTTGGCGTGAAACAACAAAACCAATACCACTTCTCCCCTTTGCTGCTACTTGGGGAGTTCAGGATGAAATTGATAGTGAAACATCCCCGCTAATGATATTTGAAATGTTGTTTGATAATGACGTCATAGAGTTATTAGTTTCTTCCAGCAATGCTTATGGGATTGACTTGGAAGATAATGACCCTAAGCCATCAACGCGAAAGCGGCCTAAGATGCAATTTACTGCAATAACAAAATATGAAATGCTTCAATTTTTAGGCATGTGCCTATTACAAGGCCAAAACCGAAAACCCCGTAATGGCGGAAATTCCCGTAATTTGTTCAGACTATTTAAAAAATGATCCTGTAAAAAAAGCGGGAATTCCCGCTCTTCAATTTTGTATGGAAAAATTAAGTGATTAACTGGCAGCCACCCGCTAAATTTAAATGAAGCCGAATGTGTTAAGAAAACTTCAAATGTGCGTACTTCAATTATCTGACACTCCTTATATCATTACACTATGATAAAAATAAGAATAACAAAAGATTTTCTTAAATCATTTGAGCGCTTATTTCATAAAACGTTAGGCCGGTGGATTTTTTTTAATGTGCAGACTTATAATTGAATATTATAATACAGTACCAAGCAAAACTCAATTCTTTCTAAAGTCGACATGGCGGTTATCGCATGTAAATACAGATAAGCATCAATTAAGATATTCTATATAAATACCTTTTCTCTTTTTCATCCCAGATTCATTCAATTTATCGTAGCACTGGAGCTAGTATGGCCAAGGCGCAGCAGGAATTCGCAACAGAATTCATGAGAAATCAGCATATACAACAAGCTGCCTCTTCCGCAGTGAATACAGCAATAAATTCACAGATTAACACCAGTAGATACTAAAAATATAATATCTTTTCGCATAGCGTTATGAAATGCTAGGAGTTTCGTGGCTTTTTAAATGCTTAAAACTTCTTGATATGTAAGTTACACTACCAGATTAATAAAAGCTTGTAAAATGCCCAGATCTACTGAAGCCCTGATTTTTTCTTAGTGTTTAATAAGATGTTCTAAATTCATACATATATTATAGTCTAAGCTAGTGTTTTTACAATAATATATTATAATTTCGATGCCTTCAAGGATAGCGCACACTAAAGAGTCACAACTTAAAAATCAAATTCAGAAATCAACGGTAGCTTTCTAGTTCAAGAGGATAATCATGTAAAGTAAAATGTTATAATTAGTTAGGTATGTTGGTATTTGACAGTAAAAGTTATCAATTGTCTTAGGAGGAAGTGATTCTGAAAAACGAATTACGGTGACAAAGAATATTTGGATGATGCCTTGTACTAGAAGTACAGATCCTGGAGATTTAATAGCAGAGTAGACTAAAAAAATCAGTGTTTCATATAAGTAAGGTGGTTACTACCCCGAAACTTCAATACCGAGAGATACTATGCAAACAGAGTTTACCTTTACAAAAAGATTCAAAATAATATAAAATAAACCAATGGTTCACTAAGTGAGGAAGGTACCGGGGTAGGAGTATATGGTCCGGGCTTAAGATACTCGGAACCCATGCCAAAGCGAGTGTCTATCTTTCAGTCAGAAATATGCTATAGAAAGATGTGCGTACTTCAATACCACCCGCTACTTCCGGAACCCGAATATTGCCGTAATGACCGACTGCCAAGCAGCTATTAAGGCCCTCGAATCTCGCCAGGTAACTTCTAAATTTGTGATGTAGTGCCTAAAAAACTGAACACATTTGAATGACAATCGAAGCGCACTCATACGCATGCTATGGAGTTTCATCTTAACGCTATTTTTTCTAGCAAACATAGTCTAACATAAATTTGATAATGAAACATACATCAAAAAAGATCTTTTCAAGTCTACCGAAATTTAATTAAAAAAACTAGACATCGCAACCACAACCCATTGTAGAGCTATTAGTGTTCTTTAATTTGATTACGTCGTCATATGTTATACTTATGTATTTGTACACAATTTTTATTTTGTTAAACTGTAATTTTCTCAAATGAAATAAGTCGACCACAGTTAAGAGTGTAAGCTTGTGTTAATATTGGTAATATTGAATCGGTAAAACAAGGCGAGTTCATATAAGGTGCCAGTACAACAACACATATTTTGTTTTTGCTTTTAGGTAAAATTTGCCAAAATTTACATTCATTTTAGTTTTGCTTCTACGGTTTTGGAAAGTCATACGCAAAAGTAAAAACAAAATGCATGTAAAGTGAATGAAAAAATCAAATCGGCTGCTTTAGTAACACCACCTTATAAGAGTCGCCTTGGTGTAAGAGATAAAAAAAAATTTTATTTCAATTTGAAGTTGACTTCACAAATTGTAAACAATTTTAGCATCTAGATCTCTAATGGGTTAAAAACCTAAATAATATTAAGAAAACTTCAAATGTGCGTACTTCAATTATCTGAGACTCCTTATATCATTACACTATGATAAAAATAAGAATAACAAAAGATTTTCTTAAATCATTTGAGCGCTTATTTCATAAAACGTTAGGCCGGTGGATTTTTTTTAATGTGCAGATTTATAATTGAATATTATAATACAGTACCAAACAAAACTCAATTCTTTCTAAAGTCGACATGGCGGCTATCGCATGTAAATACAGATAAGCATCAATTAAGATATTCTATATAAATACCTTTTCTCTTTTTCATCCCAGATTCATTTAATTTATCGTAGCACTGGAGCTAGTATGGCCAAGGCGCAGCAGGAATTCGCAACAGAATTCATGAGAAATCAGCATATACAACAAGCTGCCTCTTCCGCAGTGAATACAGCAATAAATTCACAGATTAACACCAGTAGATACTAAAAATATAATATCTTTTCGCATAGGGTTATGAAATGCTAGCAGTTTCGTGGCTTTTTAAATGCTTAACATTTCTTGATATGTAAGTTACACTACCAGATTAATAAAAGCTTGTAAAATGCCCAGCAACTCTACTGAAGCCCTGGTTTTTTCTTAGTGTTTAATAAGATGTTCTAAATTCATACATACATATATTATAGTCTAAGCTAGTGTTTTTACAATAATATATTATAATTTCGATGCCTTCAAGGATAGCGCACACTAAAGAGTCGCAACTTAAAAATCAAATTCAGAAATCAACGGTAGCTTTCTAGTTCAAGAGGATAATCATGTAAAGTAAAATGTTATAATTAGTTAGGTATGTTGGTATTTGACAGTAAAAGTTATCAATTGTCTTAGGAGGAAGTGATTCTGAAAAACGAATTACGGTGACAAAGCATATTTGGATGATGCCTTGTACTAGAAGTACAGATCCTGGAGATTTAATAGCAGAGTAGACTAAAAAAATCAGTGTTTCATATAAGTAAGGTGGTTACTACCCCGAAACTTCAATACCGAGAGATACTATGCAAACAGAGTTTACCTTTACAAAAAGATTCAAAATAATATAAAATAAACCAATGGTTCACTAAGTGAGGAAGGTACCGGGGTAGGAGTATATGGTCCGGGCTTAAGATACTCGGAACCCATGCCAAAGCGAGTGTCTATCTTTCATTCAGAAATATGCTATAGAAAGATGTGCGTACTTCAATACCACCCGCTACTTCCGGAACCCGAATATTGCCGTAATGACCGACTGCCAAGCAGCTATTAAGGCCCTCAAATCTTGCCAGGTAGCTTCTAAATTTGTGATGTAGTGCCTAAAAAACTGAACACATTTGGTCTGACCAATCATGTGTGGATTCTCTGGATTCCGGGCCATACTGTTATTGAAGGTAGGGAGGTAGTCCAAGAGCCCTTCTGCGGCATAGGAAAGGGGGCAATATCCACTTTGACCAAAGAAGAAGCCCGGAGGGATCTATACTTGGAAAATCTAGCAGGTCTGGAGCACTCCTAAGCGCTTTTAGGCTTATCAAAGGCGACAGGTAACAAGATCAACGGATATAACGTCAATTGACACTATTTCCCTTAGCTTTGCGAAATAAAATCAATTGACGTATTACCTTTTCAAAAAACAAATAAGGTCAACATAAATTTTGAAATAAAGTAAATGATGTTTCCTAATTCAAAAGGAAATATCGTCAATAGTGCTTAAAATACATATGTCGATTCAAAGAATTAGTTGCTGATTTGTTCCGTAAATCCGCCACATATGAGAACCGTTTGTTAATGAGTATCGTAAGTAACAAATATACAATTGTCAGTTGGTTAGTGCAATTAGGGAAGTGCGGTAACCTGTGAAGTAAAATAAAATAATAATATAAGTGCAAAATATCTTTGCAATACTCATTTGTGGAAGGGCTTCGGAAAAACTCATAACTATTATTAATTAATGACAATATGCAGGTGTTCAAGAAAAAAAATGTTTTAGTGTCTTACGTGAGATATCAATGTTACAATAAATCTTGCCACGTAAGTGTTTCCATTGATGACAAAGGTTATTGCCAAATCATCAGTGCAATTAATCAACATAATCACGAACCACCAATTAATTTTTTGAAAAATCTTAAAATTACGAATTTAATAAAAGCGCGATGCGAAAAACCTAATACAAAAAGAGGTAGAATACGAGAAATATTTGATGAAGAATGTAGAGAAGATCCAGAACTAGCAGAACATGTTTCATTTCCAAAAATAAAGCGTACACTACTGAATCGAAGAAATAGTGGATTGTCACGATGTCCAAAAACCCCAGAAGAATTGAAAGAACTGTTTTCCAATGAGCATATTTTGAACGAATTCGGAATGTCAAAAGTGGAAAAGAAGCCGCTCTATAAATAAACAATTATAGAAAAGAAATTTTCTTACACTGAGTTTATGTCACCATTAATTTGTGAAATTAAATAAAGGCAGCCAAGAAGAACGCCATTATTTATTAGATGGCACATTCAAATCGGTGCCAAAATGCGTGTATAAACAACTACTGATTATTTTTTTATCGGAACCGAGATCATGTAAGTAGTTGATTGAATGGTTTTCACACTTTTGAAACACAAATTATGTGCTTCATTTATATTTACAGGTATTCCCTTTCGTATACATATTGATGACAAACAATTCCCGTCAAGAGTATGAGCATAGTTTTCAATGTATTGATAAGAACCTTTTTGAGTTCAATGCCGTTTCTTTCCAAAGTGACTGAGCAAGCGTTGCGTAGGCGTTAAGACGGAACGCGTTGAAAATACCCAACTTTTGTATGACAGTAATAAACTCAGCACCTTTGCGGAAATGGTATCGACATTTTTTTCTTCTTCCCTTGGTCAAGCATATTGAAGAAATGTTTATGAAGCTAAAAGCTGAAGTACAAGACAACAACTATATTTTAAAAATTTAATTAAAACTTTAATTCGATCTTAAATTCAAAGCTAATAAAACATGGCCGCCTTTACAAATTTTTAGACACAATTGCTAATGAAGATTTTTCGATGTCTATTCTTTTGAGAAACGTCTCTAAGAGTATAGTCGATGGCTTGCCATCATCTAGAAAACAACAGCAATTGAAATGCAGTAAAATTGAATAATTGATTAAAATACTAGATGAAAAAAAGATAACGCTTTCTGAACTCTTTAATCAAATGGAAAATAAGACAAACAAGTTGCTAAGCAGCGCGGTTGATGAAAATGTTATGGCGGATTGTGATGCAAATATGTCGGAGACAAGCGAGGAGGAAGAATATGATGAACTCATCCATTTCAGTCAAAGTAATGCCATTTTGCATTGCATTTTTTGTGCCGATACGGCGTTACAGTCTGTCTAGTAGAAGCGTGATCGGCAAAATTTGCACATAGAGTGCCGTTATCAAAATAATTTGAATGCACCTTGGTAGCGACATCATTTTTGTAGTACGCATTGCAAAAACTGTCAGTTTGTTGAAACTATTACAAAGTGCACGTTGTTTTAAAAAATGAGTTCCGCGTACGAGAAGCGATTTGAAGCTGTATTTCTTTTTCTACACCCTAGAGGGCCGAAAATGTCACGTTTAGCTGCAGCAAAATATATGAAGAAGTCGAAGTCATTCGTAACGAAGTGGACGAATCGGTATTTAGAAGTAAAAAATGTCGACGATTTGCCTGGGCGGGGCCCTGAAAAAAAGACCTCACCAAAGCAGGACAAGAAGATCCTTGATTTGTTTGCGACGAAGCCGGGCTTATCGTTGCGTAAAGCTAAAGAAGTTGTAGAGAAAAGTGTTGTTCAAATATCGGTAGAGACGATTCGAAAACGTTTAGGCGCTAACGACGTCAAATACCGCAGCTCTCTTAAAAACCCGTTGCTCTCATCATCACACGTTGACAAAAGACTCGCCTCGGCCTGCGCCAATTCAGAACGGAATTGGAATAATGTAATATTCACGGATGAATCTTCATTTTGGGCAAATAGTAACATCAATCGATCTTGGTGTACCGCTAAAAATCGATTGCTCCAACGAACTGTTAAACACCCAGTGGAGGTCCATGTTTGGGTATGTTTCTCGCAAAAAGGATTTGGGCGCCTTTTCGTGTTTACCAGCAACTTGAATGCGGTTTTGATGAACAAAATTTATCAAACAGCTTTATTACCATCAGCTGCGAAGATGTTCGGGAGAAGAGGACACTCTTGGATTTTGCAAGAAGACAATGACCCCAAACATCGCAGTCGAATGTGTGCAGAGTGGAAACAGCAAAATGGTGTTGAGGTGTTAGATTGGCCTTCACAGTCGCCTGATGCCAATCCGATAGAAAATGTGTGGGCAATAGTAAAGCAGAAACTCAGAGGAAAAACGATATGGACAGCAAAACAGTTGTCAAGACAAATTCGGCTGATTTGGAAACGATTGCCTCGGCAACTTGCTCAGAACTTAGTGCAAAGTATGAGTCGGAGGTGTGAGGCCATAATAGCGAATGACGGTGACTATACATGTTATTAAAAGTATTTCGTACAATAAATATTATAAACGTGTAAAATGTTGTTTATTTGAAACGAATCGGACAAATAGTTTCCAAGTTATGGCGATCACGCTTCTACTAGACAGACTGTATTTCCATGCAGCCATTTTAAACTTTGTGCTGAATGCTATTCAAAAATTGTGCAAAATGCTGCTGATGCAAAATGTCCTATTCTCTGCCCGTACTGCGGACAAGTTGTTGCCAACACAGTAAAAATCTTCCAATGACTTTATAAAAGTTAACAATATGTAAAATATATGATTATGTAAAAGTTTAAAAATAAAAGTATCAACAAAAAATATACATGCGTTGCCGCACGGTGGGGGAGGGGGGCGTCGCGGCGCGGCGCGGAATGGTGTGCGAACGTGAACCGCCGCGATGCTACGCAAATTAAATGTTTGAAAGAGCAATAAAGTCAACGGATTTTATTTCTCTTTTGAAAAGGTAATAACGTCCATTGATTTTGTTTCGCAAAACTATGGGAAATAGTGTCAACTGACGTTATTTCCGTTGATCTTGTTACCTGTCTACTTATCAAAAAGTAACATAAGAATTATGACGGGAATTCTTACAGGACACTGCAGGCTGAATTATCACCTGAATAAACTGGGAATTTACTCGGATGAATGCTGTAGGTTCTGCAGAGTAGAAAAGGAAACTGCGAGACACATTCTGGAGCAGTGGCCTGCAGTAATGCTTAAACGCAAAGAGAATCTGGGTGAATACCTAATAAAGGATGGTAGTACGCATTCCAGAGGTTTAGGGTCAATACTAAATTTTATCACGGATGCTGGATTAAAGGATAAAGGATAATCGAATCCAATTTACTGTTCAAAAGCTCATCATAAGAAATTTGAGGCATTATAACAGTTTTGACTAATTTCAGTGTCTCGTTGTTGTTGTTGTTGTAGCGGCTAGTCACGCCCCGTAAAGAGCGGATTCACCCATGATCGATGTCGTCGAACTCATCTAGGGGGAGGCCCAGGAAACGTGCAGTTTCGACAGGGTTGGACCAGAGGGAGAGGGGGGTTACATGAGTGGGTTTGAGGGGGCATGTGAATAGGTGGTTGGTGTCGTGCGGAGAATCTCCACATGCCGGGCATGTGTTGGGCATGTCGGGGTTGATTCTGGATAGGTAGGAGTTGAGCCTGCTACAGTATCCAGATCGTAATTGTGCCAGAGTGACGCGGGACTCACGGGGCAGCAGAGACTCTTCATCCGCTACAGGTGGTGGTTGGGCTCCAATGACTGCATTTGCCTGGCGGGAGTCAATGATGGTAGTGACTGTGTCTCATCCCGAACGGCGACATCCAGCAAGGAACTGCTTGCTGAGCATGAGGTTGTGCTACTTAACTCGGAGCACATTGACCTCTTGGGGGAGATGTTCCTCCGGCGACATCAGAAGACATCCCATCACCGTGCGGAGTACGGCGTTCTGGCAGGTCTGCAGCTTCATCCACTGTGTCCTGCTGGTTCCCGGCGACCAAACTGGCGCAGCATAATTTATTACCGGCCGGCCAATCGCCTTGTATGTTGCCAACAACGTTTCTTTGTCTTTGCCCCAAGAGCTGCCGGCGAGCGGCTTGAGGACATTGTTGCGGCCCTGTACTCTATTGGCGATTGCGGTAGTGTGCGCGGAGAAGGAGAGCAGGCTGTCGAAAGTCACCCCCAGAATCTTCGGGTGGTTAACCGTCGGAATGGGGGTGCCATCGATATGGATGTTAAGATCCAGCCTGACCTCCTTCGTCCAGGTGGTAAAGAGGGTCGCCGAGGACTTAGCAGGGGACAGCGCCAGTTTTCTGCTAGTAAAGAAGTGGGCAAGATCGGAGAGATATCCGTTCACCTTCAAACACAGATCATCAATGACATTGCCGGTTGCCATTATCGAACAGTCATCAGCATAGGAGACAATCGTGACTCCCTCTGGCGGTTGAGGAAGCTTGGAGATGTAGTGATTAAACAATAATGGGAACAGGACGCCACCCTGCGGTACCCCTTGTTTAATCCTCCTTGGTTTCGATGTTTTATTTCTAAACCATACTGATGACTGACGACCACACAGGTAATTCGCGGTCCACCGTTTCAGTCCCTGCGGGAGAGTTGATGCTTCCACGTCAGCTAGTAGCGTGGAGTGACTGACAGTGTCAAAAGCTTTTGACAGGTCCAACGCTACTAGGACGGTTCTCTCGCAGGGGCGGGTTTGGTTAAGACCGCGGTTCACCTGTGTGTTTATGGCATTAAGTGCTGTTGTTGTGCTATGCACTTTCCGGAAGCCATGTTGATGCTTAGCCGGCCCAAGGTGGTATGTATAATGCGGGAGGAATAGGGCCTCAAGTGTCTTTACCACAGGTGAAAGCAAAGAAATCGGCCGATAGGAATCACCCTTGTCGGCCGGTTTCCCTGGTTTCAGAAACGGGACCACCCTCCCGACCTTCCAGATGTCTGGAATGATGAGGGTGGCTATGGACAAATTGAGGATCCCTGTGAGCAACTCGACTCCCGCGGGGTCTAAATTTTTCAGCATCAACACGCTTAGCCCGTCAGGGCCAATGGCCTTGGAGGCTTTCGCCTTCCCGATGACCTCCTTTACCTCGCCACAGGTGAAGGCAAGAGGCGCGCTGTTGTTCGGTAGTTTGCGCAGCCTCCTGGTCACCTTCCGCTTGGTCCTATCCCCCGAAGGATGCAGTATAAATTGTCGGCTAAAATAGCTCGCGCTATCCCTGAATGAAATTTCCACTCGGTCGTCGTGCTTCGTCGGGTTGGATAAGGACTTCACGGTAGACCAGAGCTTACCAACACCCGTGACCAGGTTACAGGACTTCAAATGCTGTTCCCACTTGTTCCGCTGGTTTTGGTCCACCAGCCTCCGAATCTCCACATTTAAATCCTGGATGTTCGGATTTCGGGGATCGGAGCGGCGAAGGTGGTGGCGTTCGTTCGCTAGAGCGGCCGCTTCGGCCGGGAAGTTGGGACGGATCTCGGGGATCCTCCCTGCCGGAATGAAGCGGGCCGCAGCTGACGCAACCACCTTGCGGAACTTCTGTTCGCCTTTACGAACGTGAGTGGGTGTGGGAAGAGACCTGAAGGCATTTTCGGTGAACTCCGCGGACCTGACCCAGTCAGCCTTTTTAAAGTTGATATAGGTCCGGTGGTCCGCGGAGACAAAGTCAGCAGGTCTGTCAATCGAGATGATTGTGGGTAGGTGGTCTGATGCAAGCGATAGCATAGCAGAGATCGTGGTGCGCGTTAAATACATACATGTTGTTGTGTGCTCCTGCGAACCGTAGAGGTTCTGCCGGTGCTAGGCACCGGTGCACTTGGTGCAACTAGTAGAGGCTATGGGCGCTGTAAGGCTCGAACAACATGGGGCCACATAGTTTGTGGACCACTCCTTATGGGTCTTAAGGCCTGAGCAGACCTTAAGATGGGTCCCTCCGTCGCACGAATTACACCTTGCCGAAGTGGAGTTCGGATGGAGTTTTTTCTGGCAAACGCAGCAAAAATAGATTTCTGGACCAGGGTTTGGCTCGACGCCAGCCCTGAGCAGAAGGAGGTGAAGCAACCCTGCCGCAAGGAGTTGCTCCAGGGGAGACAGACAACTTATGGGGTAGGCCGATCTAAACAGGGTTAGATCGCCGAAACAACAGTCCTTGGCCGGGTGAAACCCGGATCATTCCGGTACGTAGAACCGACTGTCGTGGGAATGTTCAGTGTCTCGTGCCAAGCGTCGCTTTCGTGTACGTCTGAATTGCCGATCGTGGATGTGTGAAAAATACGATTATGGTCGGTCTGGCAAGCTGGTTAGTTAAACTCAGTTTTATCGGTTTTAACTAAGTTTAAACTAGGTTTAAAGTAGACTGAAAAACGGCATAGCCAGTATAAACTTAGTTTAAACGACAAACAGAGTTGAACCAGCACTGAAAAACTGGTCTTCCGTTTAAACTCCAGCTACTTAAACTCGGTTTAAATTTAAACTATTTACACTTAGTTTAAAATACAGAGCTGTTTTTCAGTGAGAGTTTAAGGCCGGTTTAAATTTTGCTAGTTAGCAGGGCAATAATGTTTTTTTGTATGTAGACACGACCACAGCTGTTGTTTTTTTACACATTCGACTCCATTGCTTGATAAAATATACTTTAAAAATAGAACGATGCCCAAAAGTTAAAAAATATCCGTCATTATTTTTCTACCACTAAAATCAATTTTTTACTAGAAATAGTATAGAGAAATAAATTTATATTGGAGTGCACAAAAACTGACCGAAAGCTGAAAAGTGCTGAAGACAAGGACGCGAAGAAGAAATTTGCAGCAGAAATAAATGTATAGAACCAGCGGAGGAACAAGAGTTTCCATACCCAGCACAACCATTGGCGGGAAAATTCTGAGCATTTGTCAGGCTCAACAAATTGCGGGCAGTGAAGCTATTTATGATGATGCTTGAGAAATAATCGCTAATTAATTATTGAATAAATGCAATCAGTCTTATTCTGAGTTTCGCCCGAAAAAAAAATAGCCCGTAATTTTTTCATCCGCCCGAAGTGAATACGCTTATTATCAGTTCCGCCCGAAATAAATTCCACTTCGAAACAGCTAGTAAAATTCGAAAATCGAAGTTACAACTCTGTTTTGTTTGCAAAATTTAAAAATGAGAAAAGCGAAAAACTATAATTTATACATGTAGGTCCCTGCTGACCAATTTGATAAAAGAGCAAATTTAGGTAATTGACTAATTGTAAGTTTGTACGCTTTTAAAGACAAAATAAAGAAGCGTTTACATATTTATTGGACGTGCTAACCAATGCATTATCAAATTCAAGATAGAAAATTTTGTATTTCGCTAATTGATAAACTCAGCCCTTTTTTCGTTTTTTGCGCAGGGTAGCTATCAAAGTGGTATTGGTAAAAACTTTGAAGTTGGTCTCGCACAATTTAACTCCAATGTTCGCTGCTTCCACAACTCTACCACATTCTCTCAATTCTCCCTTACAAAACCGCTGGCAATGTCCAGTTTTTCCTGTATTCTACTTAAAAGGATATCGGGCTGGTTCTTATTTATCGTTTTATTTCTATAATAAAAGTAAATTCCATTGTTTTATAGAAAGGTTATAAATAATACAATAATACTATTACTTACATTTTGAATTTGTTTGTTCGCCTCTCGAATTTAAGTGAAAAAATTCAGAGCCGACAACGGGTAAACACAAATCGGAAAAATATTACTGTATGTAAATGTTTTATGTTTAATCATAAATTATTTCTCAATAGACAAACCTAAAGAGATTTCATAGCAGAAATATACTCCAGCAAATCTTCGTAAACCGGTGCTCAACACGTTAGGGGGCTGACTCAAAAAAACCAAAAAAGTGCGAGTTGTACATGAAATGTATTGAGGAGCACGAGCTTGAAAAAAAAGTTCAAATGAAAATAGACTTCATGAAGCAGGAGCACGAACTGAAAGTTAAAAAAATGGAGTTGGAAATTGAAATGCTCCAATTAAAAATGCAATATAAGAAAAAGGAATTAGGGACAGGATTTTGGAAGTTTTATTTTTATATGTTAGGAACACTTTTTAATATTTGTGATAAAATGAATTTAAATTAATTTGATCTATTTAGGAGAAACCCATATTTATTTTAGACATGGTAATTTAAAATAGGCATTTCAATGAATTTTTATGTGATACAGAAATGGATACACATTTTTCAAACTATGTAAAGGGTTTTCCAATAGGCACGCTACAAAAGTAGACCAATAGTGGCAGCAAACGACGCCATATTTTTTCCCGCTCATTTGACATTTCTCTTCAGTAAGGTTTGCCATTTCATCACGGAAAGATATACGATCCAACATCGAGTCGAAATTATTAAAATTTACTACCGAAATTCGGAGTCAATGGCCTCAACTTTAAGAGCGCTACTTCCAATTTATGGTCCATGAGTCAACATTGCATCCCGAAAAAATTACGGTTTGGTGCGGTTTATGGGCCGGCGGCGTCATTGGGTCGTACTTCTTCCGTGATGGTCAAGACCGGCACGTTACTGTGAATGGGAATCGCTACCGCTTAATGATAACAGAATATTTTTGGTCCGATTTGGATGATATGGACTTGGACAATATGTGGTTCCAACGGGATGGCACCACAAGCTACACGGCGAATGTCACAATCGATTTATTGAAAATCAAGTTTGGTGAACGTGTTATCTCACGAAATGGCCCAGTCACTTGGCCGCCTCGGTCGTGCGATTTGACACCGTTGGACTATTTCCTGTGGGGCTACGTCAAGTCTATGGTCTATGCCAACAAGCTAGAGACGATTGATGAACTTCGTACGAATATCGAACATGAAATTGCAGCAGTATTGGCCGATTTATGCTTGAAAACCGTCGAAAATTGGGTTCAGCGTCTCGACTTCTGCAAGCGTGCCCGTGGTGCCCACTAAATAAAAAAATGGAGTTGAATTTAAACACGAACTTATTTCATTTCGCAGTAAATCTTTGAAGTATGGGTTTACTAGAACTGTTCGCATCGAATTATTCGTGTTCGATGTTTCATGTTGTCCATTACTTGGGACTGGCAGCGCAAAGCCAACAGCAGATAATACATCAGGTAATACAGGCAATTCAGGTTCATTATTTAAGCTGCAAATATTATACAGGACTGCGGTACTTTTCGTAGGTTCCAACGAATTCCATTCTCCATAGCTCCTCTCAACGGTACAACGTGTTCTGATAAAGATTCGCTAGAGGAGTTATCAGAATTTTTTTTTATTTTGCCAATAATCAAACTGTCACCGAAATCGCCGTTTTCAAAGAGCGAACCTATTCTTGAATTGCTTATTATATTTGAATCATGACCAGAACCTGGCCAGGAGCCAAATTATTTATTATTTTAAGATTAACGTCACATGTGGTTTAAACGTTTATGGAAAAGAATCCGATACAGCTACGAATTTTCGCTACCTACGATTTATAAATACGTATCAGTTTGTACCTGGTGACATTATTTTTATGTGGGTGCAATCCAAAGCCGCTATTACTGTGGGGAACTTAGTAATTTTATAAGTTTCCTGTTTGTCCGTATCGTTTTCATTTTCATTTATTTCATTTTTTTTCATTTATTGCCAGAAAGATCATTAGTACAATAAGATCTAGGATCTTTTATAGTACAACACATCATATGTAAAAAGTAAAATTAGAAACACATATTATAAAAAGAAAAATAATGATAAAATAGTAGTTAAAGCTAAGTTTTAAAGACTAAAATACCGAACATTTATAAACGAAGATATGGACATATACACACATTGTCCAGAAAGACGGAACTTAGGTAGCGAAACTCATAATAATACAATATGTTTTTATTGTTTTAACGAAAGTACATATATAAAACATTCTTAAAGTTGCTTTTATTTAGACTACTCCGAACGTGCGCCGGAACAGAGTTCCATGTACGTATGGCATTGACAAAGAATAACCGGGCAGACGCCAGATAATTATAAGTCGGTACAATCAAGTCATTAATTCGAGCTGACTTAGGGAAAATTAGTTTGTCATAAAGATAGCTCGGTTCCTTATACATAATAAGTCGACACAGAAAAATACAGTTTCTTGCTTTCAAATAATCGGAAATTTCACAGCCTAACAACCGCGATCTCCATCCAGATATATGATCGAACTTTGCTAACCCGAATACGTAACGTGTAACATTGTTGAATGCCACATCAACTTTATGAGCAGATTGAGAACTTAATTTACTGTAGACAAGTTCAGGGTAGCAGATGATCGGCATTATTAATTGTAAAGCAAGCTTTCTACGAACGGGGGCCGGTGTAAAAGTTGCTGACATTCTTAGGTTTCTTAAAATATTGTACACTTTGGCAATTATCGAGTTCACGTGATCGTCACACGTTAGGCTGGTATTAATAACGAACCCAAGATTAGTCACCTTAGACACGAGCTTAAGGCGCTTATCGACAATATATAGAGGCGGGATGTCTGAAAAATTTATTCGTTTTTTAGTTATGGGCAGCACGTACGATTTATCACTGTTTAGACATAGGTCATTTCTCTTCGCCCATGCAGAGATGGATTTTAAATCTTTATTCAACTTTGTGCATAGATAACCAGTTTCCTTATGAGCTGCAGATAGGCATAGCTGAATATCATCAGCATATGCATGCATATGCACGTGCTGGCAAGCATTAAATATGTCATTTATGAATATACTAAATAATAACGGTCCCAAGATAGATCCTTGGGGCACACCGGCTAGCAGTGGTTTTAGACCAGAAGTCTGAGAGCCAACTCTGACACACTGGGTTCTACCCGTCAAGTAGCTCCGCATAAAACGCGTTGCGGAATTCCCGAAACCAAAGTAGTTTTTTAACTTCATGCAAAGTAAGTCATGGTTCACAGAGTCAAAAGCTTTAGAAAAGTCGAGTAGGCATAACAAAGTCAGTTGGTTTTTGTCAAAAGGAATTCTAATGTCATCTAAAATTTTTAAAATAGCCGTAGAACAGCTATGCCTTGCTCTAAATCCCGACTGAAATGGGGATAGAAGCCTAAATTTATTAATGTGATCATGAATTTGTTCAGACATCAGCATCTCAAGGACTTTTGAGAGTGCAGGTAAAATGCTAATCGGTCGAAAATCACTGGGATCGCAAGCAGACTTGTTTTTGGCTATTGGTTGCACCGTGGCAACTTTCCATGCGTCAGGGAAGCAAGAAGTTGTTATGCTATGATTAATGACATGGGTCAGAGTAGACAGAATGTACGGTGCAACTATTTTAATAAATTTAATTGGTATGCTGTCCGCCCCGATTGCATTCGATCTTATCTTATTGATACACATAACTACATCAAATTCCGACACAACATTAAACTCAAATACTTGACAAATAGACGCTGCAGACGAGGAACATGGTGTAGGTTAGGTTAGGTTAGGTTACTGTGGTAGTTCCCCAAAGGGAACTCACTTAGACATAGTAAGAGTCCGTTGTGATACCACCTAAATTTATGAACGGTAACGTGAATCGGAAAGTCAGGAAAGATTAACCTGAGAAACGTTGCGTGCCCCGAATGAAGTCACGCAAATTACCAATCTCCACTCCAAAAAGGTCTTCTGGAGAGCTAAAGAAGTACGAGCCCAGGTACTTGAACCTCAGTCTCGCAAATGCAGGGCAGCTGAGCAGAAAATGACAAGATGAATCCACCTCATCCTCCTCCATACAGCTGCGGCAGAAAGGGTCAGAGACTATTTTCAGCCTAACCGCGTGAATACCCAACGGACAATGCCCAGTCAAAACACCGACCAGGGTCGAGAGTTGTCGCTTAGTAAGCGACATCAGCTCCCTTGAGCGCCCACGGTCCACTCTCGGCCAGAGAGACCTTGCAATTCTGCATGTCGTGGCAATTTCCCAGCGCTCGCTGAGACGACATAAAGCCCATCTGTCCAGGAGAAGCCCGTAGGCAGTCAAAGGAGCCCCCACCCCCTCCCTGCAAGGAGAGATGACTTCCAGGGTACCTTGCCGAGCAAGCTCATCAGCCATGCAGTTCCCTGCGATGTCGCTATGGCCCGGTACCCAAATTAGTCTAACGTCGAGATATTCCGAGGCGGCTGCGAGGGAAGTCAGGCATTCCCTGACCAGTTTTGATCTCACCATTAGCGATCCTAAGGCCTTGATAGCGGCCTGGCTATCCGAATAAATGTTGGCCCGTCTGGAGGGCATTACATTGGTAAGTAGCCAATCGGCTGCCTCCTTTATTGCGGCCACCTCTGCTTGAAATACACTGCAGTGGTCCGGAAGCCTAAATTTACGGTTGAGGGAGAACTCATCGGAGAAGACCCCTCCCCCAACCTTACCATCCAGCTTCGAGCCATCCGTGAAAAAGTTCACCGTCCCACCGCCCCACAACCCCCCCTCCTTCCACTCCTCCCTACGCGGGATGTAAGTGGATAGGGAGCAACTACGAGCTGGAGCAGGCAGACAGTAATCTGTTTCCGGAGGTACAAAGTCGAAACTGGCCAGAATCCTAGAATGCCCAAAGGCCGAGCTGAAACTGTATCCATTGCACTCTAGCCGTGCTGCTACATGGGCTGCTGCAACCCTACCTGCAATGTCCACAGGAAGTACGTTAAGCATAACATTGAGCGCGAGAGTGGGTGTGGTCCTAAGCGCCCCACTGATCCCAATGAGCGCGGACCGCTGCACCCGCTCTAGCTGCTTAACTTTAGATACCCTGTCTAGTGAGTTCCACCAGACCACCACTCCATAAAACATTATAGGCCTTATTATAGTCTCATAAAGCCAATAGTTTACCTTGGGAGAGAGGCCCCATCTCTTCCCAATAGCACCCCGACAACAGTACACCGCAACCGAAGCCTTTTTCACCCTTTCCTCAATATTTGGCCCCCAGGAGAGCTTCCTATCCAGAATCAAGCCCAGATACTTGACCCGGTCAGAAAGCACCAACTGGACGCCACCTATTGAAGGAGGATGGGCGACCGGTACTTTGTACCTCCTGGTGAATAATACCAGCTCTGTCTTGCTAGGATTTATCGCGAGTCCACACCCTGCAGACCATTTCACGATCAGATTAAGGTACCCCTGCATGATATCAAACAGGGTACTCAAAAACTTACCCCTGACAATGAGAGCAACATCGTCAGCATAGGCAATAACCGTGCAGCCTACCCTTTCCAGCTCCTTCAGTACACCATTTAAAGCAACGACCCAAAGGAGTGGCGAGAGAACCCCTCCTTGTGGAGTGCCTCTACTCACCTTTCGCTGGATGGAGGCGCTGCCCCATTCCGCCACGACAGTTCTGTCCCGGAGAAGGTGATTGATGAGCCTTACCAGACCCGACTCAACCCCAAGTTCCGCCAAGGATCCGACTATTCCCTGTGGCTGAATGTTATTAAAGGCACCTTCTATATCCAGAAAGGCACCAACTGCAAAGTCCTTGTGTTCAAGAGACTCTTCAATGACGTTAACAACCATATGCAGGGCCGTATCCACGGACCTGTAGGCATGCTGAGCATGCGACAGCCGCTCTCGCGGTATTTCCTCTCTTATATGAAGATCAATCAGCCTCTCCAGGGTCTTCAAAAGAAAAGAAGAGAGGCTGATAGGTCTAAAGTCCTTTGGGGTTGTATGAGAGCTCTTACCCGCCTTGGGAATAAATATAACCCTCACATTCCTCCAAAGTCTGGGAATATAGCCCCTACTTATGCAGCTCGCGTAAATAGGCGCCAACCACCGACACGACACCCGTTCGGACATCTGCAACTGGGCAGGAATGATACCATCAGGTCCTGGCGACTTGAACGCTTTGAAGGAGCGTAGAGCCCATAGTAGGCGACGCTCTTCTAACATGTCGCAAGGAGGGACATAGATGGCATCTGGTTCCACGCCTGTAGTCTCACATGGTTCAGGATTTTCGGGGAAGTGGGAATCGAGGAGAAGTTTGAGCGACTCCTCACTGCTCATCGCCCAGTTTCCCGAGTCGTCCCTGAGACATCCCAAGGGGACGGGAGCCCTCGCGAGCACCCGCCTAAGCCTGGAGGACTCGTGGCATCCTTCGACGTTCTCACAGAAACTTCTCCACGATTCCCGCTTAGCCTTCCTTATTCCGGACTTATATATTCCCAGTCCGATCTTATAGAGTTCCCAATCCGAGGGTTTTTTGCTCTTCCTCGCCTGGTTAAAAAGTCTTCTACTCGAAGCCCTGAGCTCCGAAATTTCCAAAGTCCACCAGTACGGCTTAGATTTACCCGAAGGCCTCCTCAGCGGACACGAAAAATTTATCGCTTTATTACAAGCTACGGTGAAATTACCCACTAAGCTGTCAATCGAACTTTCCGACAGAAGTACGTTACCCTGAGGTTCCTCAGGAAGAAACTCCTGCAACTTCTTACAGTAAAGATCCCAATCCGTGTTCCTCAGATTCCTAAAGGGACGATTTTGGGGGCACAGATCGCCCAAGGAGAATTGAATATATCTATGATCAGAGAAGGAGTGATCGTTAAGAACTCTCCAGTTCGAGATACGGGATAACAATTCAGACGACACCAGGGTAAGGTCCAAGACCTCCTCCCTTACCGAAGTTACAAACGTAGGGTCGCTCCCCCTATTACAAATAGACAAGTTTTCGCTAAGTATATAATCAAAGAGAGACTCACCTCTTTCGTTGATGTCTGAGCTACCCCAGCAGGAGTGCCTCGAATTGGCATCACATCCCACCACGACGCCGGCTTTCCTGCGCCTCGCTTCCGCCAGAGCGTTCCTCAGCAGAACAGGAGGTGGTTCCACCTCATCATCGTGAGCCATATACGAGGACATGAGCCAAAGTTCTTCGGCCCCGTCCTCGAGTCTCACCGTTACTACGTCTCCGTTACTGAAATTAGACAGAAAATAAGTATTTATTTCACGCCTGACGAGCATACAAGCTCTAGGTTTACCTGCGTCACTGGACACCAGAAGCTTGTACTTCTTCGTCCCGATACCAGAAATACCGTTACTGCTCAGCCACGGTTCCTGGATCAGGACTATATCTACCCCACCTTGCTCAAGGTGGAGCATCAAATTGGCGGACGCGGCCTTAGAGTGCTGGAGATTTATCTGCAGGATAATCATCCCCAGTAATCTCCTCCAGCCCCCCCGCGGCCACGTCCTCGCTATCCGAGGCAAGAAGCCTCTCCTCCTCCACCCCGTCGAACAGCCTGTTTAGGCTCAGGACGGACCCCGCTACCGAGGAGACCCCCCCGGCGCTCTCGGCGTCCGACCTGACAGAGTCAACCTCCATACTCATGAAGGCCTCCATGACCTCCACCTCTTCCTCCGCGTCAGGTCCGCAGACCTCCGGCACCAACTCCGGTTCAACCGGAAGGATGGCGTCACTACCCCTGGCATCGGATTGGTAGATTTTTAGAGCTACCTTCTCGAAGCCATAGGAAATGACTCCCTCCTGCTCGGCGAGAGGGCCGAGGGACTCCGCGTTAAGCAGAATCAGCGCTTGCCGATATGGTTCCTCGGACCCCTCGAACCGAACAACCTTCCAATTGTGAGCCGGAAGGTTTGGGTTGCAATACCTGAGGATTTCCTCAATGTCTCCCGGTGCAGAGGGCTCCGCAGGGAGCCAGACCCGAGCCCTCGGACGCAAAGGCAAATCCTTTTTATCCACGGCCTCCAGTCTGGCACCCTTCCAGACCTCCCCCACCAAGGAAACCGCCGCTTTATAAAGCGTGGCCGACCGCTCGTCAGCACACGAGATCCTCTTGAAGAGGCCAGAGTGCCAACCCGCACTCTCGCAGCGAGGAGGTGGACCAGGATTGTCCCTGATCACCTTCATAAATACGGCAGAGATCGCTGCCGCCACACGCCTCCAGTCCATCTTAGAGATGGCACCGTCCTCCTTACTGCGGTCCACGACACCCAGGATAATGGAGCCCGCCTGTTTCGCGACTTCGCTGAAGGTTTTCGGCGCTACCCCAGTCCTGAGCCGTTTGACAGCAGAGGTTTCCCCCTCCTGAGACCGCTGTCTTTTTGGGGCTGAGGTCTTCGAAGGCGCACTCGCGCTCTCCCTCAGCACTCCCTTAGCCCACTCGAGCGACTTTGCATGCCTCTCAGATAACTGAGACCCCGCCTGGCCGCCATAGCGCTCCACAATCTTGGAGGCCATGCGACGATCGAAGTGGGCCCTCCTCCCCGTGCCCAATCGCCGCTTAGATCCATCGGCGGGCTGCGTTTGGGTCTCCTTCGCCTGCACCGGTACGCTGCAGGATAAACCCTTGCTGGTACTGGCGATATCGTCCAGTACCCCCCCTCCAGAGGCCGCAGGCGATTTCCCCTGCAACTCACCTGTGCGACCAGCTGGAGTCACACCCCCAACTAACCTAGAGGCCGCGGAGGTCGGCTTCGACTCTCCCCCTCCAACAACGCGAGTGGCAGTAACTGTACCCCCCGGTCTAATCACGAGTTTGGATGTCGGCTCCGACGATCCTTCACCACTCTTAACTTTAGCCACAGCAGCTGTCCCTCGTACAGAACAGACGGAGGGAGGCGGGTTCGCCCTCCCCGCGTCAGTAGAAGCTGCCACTCGCAGCGATGAGCCAGTTTTGGGGATCGGCTTCGACGCCCCTCTACTGCTCGAAATCGGTTTTTTTTTAAAAAGGTTTTTATTCATTTTGATTTTTTTCACTGGGTCCCAACTCAGAGCCGCTATCCAAAACCCGAAAGTGTAGTCGTCCTGAAAAGATGGTCCCATGGTTATCTGTGCCGAAGCAGGGAGGCCATGCGAGGGTTGACGCACACCCTTATGAGGTGAACGTTCAGAGCCAGACCAGACGTAAAGACGGGAGTCCTCTCAACCGCACCTACACCACCAACCTAATGACGACGGGAATTGGAACGTACTCTGAGACTTGCCAGATTTTAACGGGACGGGGGCGGCTGTGGCATTAGCCTACCAGCCATTTCTGCTGAGTTTCACCCCAGCATACTCAGGTGATAGAATACCACGACCGCCAGCCCAAAGCAAACAGAATCACAAAAGATAAGTCGAAGAATAGTCCATGGACAAAAGCAGGGGTCGTTACCGTTCAGGTTAAGGCCGTCAAGGCCGCACGATCATTTAGCGTTACCCAGGATGCACCACGAGGAGGCGACCATGCGACCATGCATTACATCCCATGGTGTAAGACAAGTATTAATACAAGATGGAGAAATACGACTGACGAAAGCATCATTAAGGTCTTCAGGACTAAGAGAACAATCAGAACTGTCACTAACATGCACAGGAAGTTTTTTTAAGTCGCGCCAAAGAACATGATTTGGCAGCGATGTATCCAGCATTTTCCTGTAGTATCTACATTTTTCCTGCTTTATAATGGCAGTAGTTTCATTTCGGACAAGCTTATATGCATGCCAATTGTTTTCGGTGCGGTTCTTTTTCCAGGCGGAATACTTCTTGTTGCGCTTAACTATCATTGCCCGAATGACCTTGTTGAACCAAGGGCACGAGGAGGTACTACCATGGCGAGTGCGAGTCGGAACGTGGATCCTATATAGGTATAGCACGATCTCATTCAAGAAGCTCAGCTTATCATGCACCGAGCTTAGACCCCAGCAAGTAGACCAACTGACCGAGGATATATCACATAATAGATTATTAACGTCAAGGAGACGATAATCTGGTGAACTGGACGGACTAACTACATCAATGTGGGTGTCAAATTTTACATCAAATGCACAGAAAATTAAATCGTGGTCAGATACAAAAGAAATTTGGTCAAACTTTAAAACAATAGACGTATCAGACACAATAAAATAATCAAGAAGGCTGGGATCACAGTTTTGCCCATATCTAGTGGGTACAGTAATATTAACCACCTCTAGACCAACACAGGAAACATCATCTAACAAACGGCGGCTATACAAATCATCACATAACAGATTCACATTAAAGTCTCCACAAACAACAATTTCATTATAGTCAACAGCTACAGGTGACAACATAGCAAAATATTCATTTACATTACAACATTTATGGGGATTATAAACACACGACAAAAGGATTTTAGACAATGAACTGGACACTTCAACTAACATGTGCTCAGTGGCGCTACCAGATATTCCTGGTATCAACCGAGTTTTTAGATACTTTTTGCAATACATAGCCACACCACCACCCCTCTTAATCTTCCTGTCCATTCTGTAAAGTGTATAACCTTTTATGTCAAAATTGGCATCTTTTAGCTCTGATATAATTCAAATATCGCTCTGATCGTATCCATTTTGTCATAATTCAAACTGCGCGCGTTAAAATGCACAACATTGAGTCCCTTTTGTCGCTTGCACAAAATATTTAGCATTGCGAGGCTATTGTCCTCAATGCCACTCGCACTCCTACTCCCCAAACTCATTTAAACAAACAGAAGTAAAAGCAACTTTAAGACAACAAAAACGAAAATAAAACAGAAAACCTACAACAGCAGAGTTGAAACGCCTGCGGTAGTCACCAAATGCACGTAGAGTACGATTGCGATCGAGCGGCGAGTGAAACTTTATTACAACCGCACCGTTCACACCCGCCCGTGAAGGCTTTGTGCGAAAAATATCTCTTATCTGCGGAGCTAAGAAGTCAATCGACAGACAGATCTGGTTAAAGATGCTCTTGAGATTTTCTCCTTCGCTAAATGGGACGCCAAAAGCAACAGCATCAGCAGCAATGTCAGTCGTTCGTTTTACGCCCTTCACCAACTCCGCTTTTAAGCACTCAATTTCGCACTCAGACTTTTCCACTATCTCCTTCAGTACCGAAATGCACTCAGTGGATTCAGCAACAACAGCAGTGAGCGTTGAAATCTCCTCCTCAATCCGTTTATTGAGTTTATTCTCCACTTCCACAAGTTTGTGTGACACACTCTCAATCAGCGGCAGCAACTGTTCGGTCTGTTGCTGCACCCTTTGCTCTACCTCCTTCAGTTTGTTATACACAGCTGTGAGTGTGATAGCTGCACCTTCGTCAACTTTAGCTGTTTTTGCAGACGGGGAGCCTTTGCTCAGTCGACGCTTCAGTGATGCAGTAACGGTCGACATTACCAATAAGCAGCAAAACAAAACGAACGATCGGGAAAAACAAACACGCGAATTAAAAACAATTTAGTTTTATTTAATTTAATATATTTATTTCCTTCTATTGCCAATCTTGAAGCTGAATAACAGAACGCAAGTTAAAAAATGTTATTAATTAAAATTTATTTCGCACGGTTATGCCAAAATTTAAGAGCGATATGTATTAAGCAGATGCATCTTACAGAATAATTATAATTATATATTGTGTGACACCAACGTTACCACTTTTGAAACTGTCGACTTTGATATCCAAACAAATCGATTTCTGCTAATAAGGGGCATTTATCTTATTTTTCTCACAACATTCAGAACGAACTCGTTTCGCCAATGGGAAACGAAGTTAGAAAATCTATTATTTAAGCAGTCAAAAATGAGGTTACTAAAGTATTTCTTTTGATACAGCTCCGGATTCTAGTCATGAAGAACTAATGGCTCTGATCATAGGATACGTTGAAGTTAAAAAGATATCTGTTGAGGTTAAATAATCATTTGTTTCTCTAAAAACAAAAGGTGCAGAAGGACTGACAAATGAAATTCCGAGTAAGCTGGAAAATGATGGGCTTGATCTCAATAACTGCAGAGGCCAAACAAAGTTAAAAACTATAATGCTGAGCATTTATTTTGATTAATATTTAAAATTTTATTGTTTTTTTTGGAAAAAAATTAAGCGTAGCGTCTGTCTCTAAGCGAATGCGAGTAATAAAAGAGATATGCAAATCAGTAGATTGCGAACTTTCTGTTTCGCTTTGGCGTCGGCGTTGGTTATTTGGGAAACTTCGTGTAACCGTATGTCTTAGTTGTCAAAGCGAAACAGTCACGCAAAGCGAAGTTTTAACAAATACAAACAAAATACACGTCGAAAAATTTAGCCATTCTTTAACAAATTTGACCAGAAATATACGGAAAGTAACAGTCATAGCTGACGTGTAATAGTTATTACCAGAACATCTCTTGCAGACGGTATTCCTTTAGGGGTAAGTTCAAGAGTCCCTCACTTTTCTTGGCTGTTTTCAATAGAAAAATTACATCTTTGATATCGTCAAACAATTCCTTCCAAATTTCCAATAGTTTTTTCTCAAAAATTTATTTATCGTCATTGAGATATTCTTTAAAGTTGAAGGAAACCCGAACCGCTCATTCAGGTCTCTCAAGCTAGCAAAGCGAATAGAAAGCGTCTTGTCATCAGCAAGTTCACCTGGCATCGTACGTTTTCTAATTCTCATCTTCATTACGCCCATTTCTTCACATACTTTTTTAGCTTTCAATATGCTGTGTCGCAAAGACCCTTTTATGTGGTCTAAAAAAACTTCGTAAATGTTGATCCCTTTGGTTTGAAATATTTCCTGCATTCTTCGTCCATAAGAGGAACAGAACCAAGAAATTAAATTTTTCAATAGCACTGATGACAAATGCTGCATCTTGCCTCGTGCCCACGGTTTTAGAAGACATATCTCGGAGTATTTCTAGAGCTGGATTTAGACCTTTGGGTACCTGATTTGTGTCAGTTCCCAGTCGAAACTCAATTAATCGATGAACAGGAAGAGTCTCCTGTTTCAAGACCCTCCATCCGCCATACCTTCGATTGATCATATCAAAACGATCACTTCTCGTCTTCTGGTGGTAACAAAAGTAGGCCTGTTACCTACGTTTGTATTACCAGCCCGGAGGACAGAATAAAGTCTAGTAGCGTATTCCCGCGAGGGTTACACTTCCAGCTACCTCACATAGTGTTCTGTGAGTTTGCATCACAGCCCACTATTAGGCGCAGGGCATTTGACTCATCATACTGCACGATATCCATAATTTCTCTCTAAGGGGGGGATATACTTAGTCGTATCACAGGTAGGCCAAGACTACGATGACCTCGGCTCGACGGACGCCAATATCTCTCCTAACTTGCTCACTTCTTCACTGAACGAAATATAACCCTATCCCCTACTAAGTCATCGGCGACCTTATTCACTACATGGATAAAGGAGGTCAGGGTGGAGCTCAACATCAACGTTGATGTCTCTCCTATTCCAATGGTTTCCCACCCAATGATCCTGGCAGTTACCTTCGACAGCCTGCCCTCCCACTCCAATAATCAATAAAGTACAGATCCGCAACAAAGTAATAAAGTCGCCCGCCGGCAGCACTTGGAGCAAAGACAAAGAAACGTTGTTGGCAACATATAAGGCGATTGGTCGGCCGGTAGTAAACAATGCTGCTCCAATTTGAACGCCGGGAACCAGTAGGACATAGTGGATGAAGCTACAGACGTGTCAAAACGCATCACTCCGGACTGTAACGGAATGTCTTTGATGTTGCCTAAAGCACACCTCCATCGGAAAACATGTATACAACAAGTAAAGGAGTATAGCATCCTGCTCAGTAAGCAGTTCCTGATTGGATACCTAGAAAGGAACTTGTAAATGGCCGCCTCTCAAGCACGTCAGGAGACATCTAGGTGAACTCAATGACAGGATCCAGTCGTTTACCACTCACCCACTGGATCCGATGGCGTATGGACAGCACCCATCCAGAGTCCATTACCACCTTCATGAACTCTGGCCCTTTGAATGGTGTCATTGGAGTCAAACCACCAACCATAGCAGACGAAGAGCTTCAGCTGCCTCGAGGGTCCTCGGTTAATCTGGCTAAATTAAGATCTGAATATTGTAGTAGGCTCTACTTCTATTTATCGAGAGTCGAGCCCGACATCGTAAACGAATATCCAGCATGTGGAGAAGCCCTGCACGATACCAACCACCCATTCACACGCCACAACAAACCCACACATCTAACCCTCTCTCCCAAGGGTAAGCTGATCCAGCAAGGCGTAAATAGCCCAACAACAACAACAACAGTGCTATTGGTCAGTACTAGTTCGGATTAGTGATTCGACTAAGCCACTGAACTGCGACAAGGAACTTACTTGCTTACTTAATTTGAGCTTTTTTGCTAAGCGATTTAGGTCAAATTGCGCCAGTCGCTCCTCCTTCCTGCCAATTGTGACCTCAAGGTTTTTTCCACTTGGTACCGCCAATGCAGAGGAGGCCTTCCTCTTCCTCTACAGCCAACAGCTGATACCGCCTTGAATTCTTTCAGGGTTGGATTGTTTTCGTCTTTTTGCACGACATGTCCCAGCCAACCTAACCGCTGTATTTTAACTCGTTCGACTACGTCTATGTCGCAGTAAAACTCATACAGCTCATTGTTCCATTGTCTGCGGTATTCGCTGTTGCAAAGACGTAGTGGCCAATAAACCTTTCGGAGAGTCACCGGCTATCCTTAGCGGCGAGCAGTTGTCTATTTCGTGTCTCTCCAGTGTGTTTTTCGCTTTTCACTTAGCTCTCACTCGGTGCGCATTTGCTTAACGTTTGCTGACGCGCAATCGCACTACAAATTAATTCTACTAGTGCAAAGAACCAACCTGCGTATTATTGTAATAAAATAAGTGAAAAATGCCCCCCGGGGCTACCCGTCTCGGGGACAATCGGTTTGCAATGCTTGCCGAAAGTCCCCAAGCAAAGCGAAAGAAACCTTTAAAAAAAACATGGGCAACTTTTCCTGAACTTCCACCAACCAAATCTGATGATCCAAAATTCATAGTGATTAAATCAGACGATCCCACAAAGCCTCTTTCCAAAATTTCGTGCTTTCGTGTGCATGCTGCAATTTTATCAATAAGTAAAGAAATCAACAAGATCAGCGAACTGCGGGATGGTAGTTTATTACTTCTGGTAAAAAACAAAATCGTTGCCGAAAAATTCATTAAGTCAAAAACTCTCCCTTCAATTGGAGCAATTAATGCAAGCTACCACCAAAATCTTAATTCTGTTAAATGTACAATCTACGCTCCGTTCCTTATCGATGTGCCTGAGGAAGAGATTATCGAAGGCTTGAGCCAATATCAAGTCACTTTCTTTTGATAGTTATTCACAGCCATCCAAAATTGACATAGCGTGGAGGATGACCTCTGTTCGCTCTTATGTGCCTAATCCTATGAGATGCAAGTCATGCCAGATGCTAGGGCATACAACAAAAAATTGCAAAAACTCTCCCAATCTCCCAATACATCATCCACAAAAATGCATTAGAGTCATGTGTGCAAACTGCTCTGGTGACCACTCTGCCTCCGCTAATACTTGCCTTAAGTATAAGCAAGCAAGAGAAATACTGAAAATCAAAACTATTGAGAAATGTAGCATGCGCGATGCACTAAAAAAATACAGAGAGACACTTCCAATTCCCACTTTGTCAGAAACATTTGCTAATATAATGAAAACCACCAACCAAAACGCAGTCAATATAAGTGATGCCCCACACAACTCTACCACCATAAAAAGTAATGAATCCAGCCAAAATTTCCAAATCAACTCCCACGAAATCGTCAACGAACCTCTAACTCATTCTTCTTCTATTAATTTCAATCAAATTCTTAGCACATCAGTCCCTATACCAAACAACAATAACGCAGTAAACAACCACTCTTTTGAAAATCCAACAAACTTTGATTATACCCACATTGACAACATACAATCCACACGTAATTATACAGCCAACAGTTACTCACTAAATCAATCAGTATACCCTAGAAATTCTAATCGCCATCCCAACACTTTTACAGCACAAACAAGTAGTCAAGATCAGCATGAAATAGAGCCTATAGAGTAAGATATGTAAGAAATGAGCGCATTCCTCATTGGCTTCCAACAGGTGACTCTCAGCAAATCTGACTGCTCATTCGTGTTGGATCCCGCGTTTTTTATCATATTCCTATGTATCTCACTACTACTCTATTTTCTCTTTTTTCTCTACTTTATTTGCCATTCTCCCTATTCCAATTGCTCGCTCTTCTACATATTTACACTTCTATTCTACACTCTTTATCGTATTCCTATGTATCTCACTATTACTCTCCCCTTTCTCTGTCTCACTTTATTTCTCATTCCTTCCATTTCAATTTCTCGCTCTCCTACTGATCTACATTTCTATCCCAATAACCTCCCTTGGCCTCTCTTATTATTCGTACTGATGGTTTCAATAATCCAATGGAATCTAAACGGCTATCATAATAATTATCACGAGCTTCAATTATTGATAAAAGATCTCACTCCAACAATAATACTGCTAAACGAAACTCATCTCGCTCATAGAGCGAATGCATTTTCACCAAAGCAATATGTGGGTTTATTTCACAATCTTCACATTAACTCTAATAAGCAAGGCATTGCCATACTTGTTAAAAGAGGTATCTCATACAAAGTTAAAAATATTAATTCTAACTTGGCAGTCATTTGCATAGAAATCCAAAACATCAACATTGCATGCATATATATCCCACCTGATCAACGTTTTTCAACAATTTATCTCAGTCACATAACCCAACAAATGTCCTCTCCGCAAATTATTGCAGGAGACCTGAATGCTTGGAGCCCAATATGGGGCTATCCAGCCTCTAATAGTAGGGGCAAGTGTATTGAAGATTTGATACTTTCCACTAGCCTAATATTGTTAAATTATGGGTCAGCAACGCATTTCTCCACCCACTCCACCTTTTCACATGTTGATGTAACTTTGTGTACAGATACACTTGCTCCCAAGTGCGAATGGAGAGTTCTCGATGACCTACATGGGAGCGATCATTACCCTATATTATTAAATATAAATCTACGATCACAGATCAGCAATTGCAAACGGAAAGCAATTTTTAAAACAGAATGCGCTGATTGGATAAAATTCCAAACAATTAGCAAAACCTATTGCAGCTCCTACTCTACCTCAGAAAATATAAATCAAGAATGTGCTCGAATAACAAAAATCACGCGTGCGGCAGCAAACGCGGCCATCCCGCAATCCCAACAAACATTTTATTCTAGGAAAGTTCCCTGGTGGAATAAAGACTTAACAGAGCTGAGAGCAAAAAAACAAGCCACATGGTACGCGTACAAACGAACTCGCTCCTTGACTAACCTGATCCTTTTCAAGAAAGCCAATGCAACGTTTCGAAAGTCCGCGAAACATGCTAAACGCAAGAGTTTCGAGAAATTTAACTCGACAATAAATCCTTCTTCTAACCCAAAACAGCTATGGGGAGATATAAAAAGACTTTCGGGAACTCCTTTCGTATCTAGTATTCGGTGTGTAAATGGACCAACCCAACTTACTAATAACTCCCTTGAGATAGCGGAGTTGTTTGTTAAAGACTTTTCCGAGGCAAGCTCGGACGATTCCTTCAGCCCTCTGTTTCGTAATATGAAATCAGACGCATTAGCAGACAGCCCTAACTCGTATTCCACCCCAATTTTTTCAGCAGACCCATTTCCCTCTCACCTTGCATGGGGAAAGTTTTTGAAAAGATCGTGGCCAACCGCTTGATGTGGTTTGCCCGGCGACATAATCATATATCATCTAATGAAGTATGGTACAAAAAACGCCAAGGTACATTGGATGCACTAGTACAAATTGACCACTTCATAACTAATGCTTTGTCTACCAAAAATCATATAACTATATTGTCTTTAGATTTTCAGAAAGCTTTTGACAGAATCGGAATCCATATAGTGTTAAGGCAGTTAAGAAAATGGAAAATCGAGCCGAAAATGTTGGGCAATCAAGTCCTTCCTGACCAACAGAAAAATAAAAGTAAATGTGAATGGATTCCTTTCATCAACCCTTCCATTATATAATGGAACACCTCAGGGCTCTCCACTGTCAACTTTTCTATTCATAATTGCATTCAATGAAGTAAGCCATATTCTCAACAAACACAACTCAATTGAACATCAGTTATACGCTGACGATGTGATTATTTACACAAGAATGAAAAACATTAATGATACTAAAAATATATTTGTCAAAATTCTTGACTACATTACCTCTTGGTCAATTGTATCTGGTGCATCACTATCCTTAAACAAAACAAATATACTTCACATATGTAAAAAAACATTTGCAATGAAATAACACTAAATTATAATAATACTAACATCGAATGTAAAAAAGAACTAAAAATTCTAGGCTTAATACTAGATTCAAAATATAATTTCAATGCGCACTGTAAATATATTAAAAATTCTTTACAACTAAGGCTTAATATTGTAAAATATCTGTCGTCTAAACACTCTCTCGTTCACATCAATACTCTCCTTAATGTTGTCAGATCCTTGCTACTATCAAAGATAGACTACGCGCTTCCAGTATACGGAAAATGTCCAAAGAAGTACATCAACCAACTACGTGCGCCATACCACAGTGCTATTCGCCGTAGCCTAAGGGCATTTCCGACATCGCTAAATTTTGCAATCTTAGCTGAATCTGGATTGCCTAGTATTGCCAATAGAAGCATAGACTTAACAAACCGTTTATTGGTAAAATTTTATGAAAGGTGGAATGAAATGCTACTTAAGACATTTAAAAGTGCAAATAAACGCTCCAATCCACCAATAATACAGTCTGCCATAAGGAAATGTTTAACCTTTGCAAAAGAAAACGGTATCCCATTGCACACCCGACGGAAAACTGTGGAACTTCATCCTTCGTGGTTGATTAGCTCAAATTCATTACCGGACAAATTATTGTCGATGTCTAAACGAACTACATCCAAGGCTTTCCAAGGCGAATATTTTATTTCGGAAGCGGATTACAGAGCAAGCGATTGGAACTTACTATTCACTGATGGGTCCAAAACTGCCGATTTCTGTGCTTTTGCTGTGGTTAACAGCCACGGAGTAACCGTTTGCAACTGGCTCCTCAACACGATGTGCTCTATCTTTCCCGCAGAGGCTTCTGCTATCCTACACGCCATCGAATACACAAAAAAACGCAAAGGGAAGTACCTAATCTGTACAGACAGCAAGTCATGCATTTCAGCTATTGCTTCGCCTTCGAACAGCAACCCCATAATCGTTTCTATAAGAAACACATTAATAGCATCGCCAGGTAAAATTAAAGTTATGTGGGTTCCAGGCCACGTCGGTATACCTGGCAATCAGCTTGCGGACATTGCTGCAAAAAACGTAAGAAACTTACCCACCCCTACATCCAATTATATTTTGAAGCAAGACATACTAAATTTTATAAGACTCAAAAGGAATCACCAAGCCATGAACGAGTGGTTATTTTACACACACCATTATGCAAGAATCAATTTTGGAAGGAAACGAATTGTCTACACACCAACAACCAGCACCAGTGCTTGCAAAGTTTACACTCGTCTAAGAATAGGGCACACCATTTTAACCAAGTCACATCTCCTTACCGGTAGCAGCCACAAACCCTGCCCTCTTTGCAATGGACATACATCGCCTGAGCACATAATTGAATCATGCCCAATACTGCACACAACAGCACACAATTCTGACAGCAGCGAACTAACGATAGCATTAAGAAACCTGGGCGAGAAAAATGTGATGTTAATATACAATTTCGTAAAGAAAAATAATTTACTAAAATATATCTAACTACTAACATAGAAATAGCATATTTTAGCAACACATTAGATGTAGTAACAAGGCGGCTGAAGACCTCGTAGTGAGTGCTGCGTTTTGTATATTTATATAATAAATTTTTATTATATAAGTTTAATAAATAAATAAATAAAAATCTTTCGGAGAATCTTTCAGTGCCCATACAATAGCACAGTCATGATGAGAGATGTAAAGAGTGTGTTTGTGGTTCGTTAAGAGAGGGCTTCACTACGCAGTTGTCTACTCAGCGCAAAGTAGCACTTGTTGGCAAGAGAAATTCTACGTTGGATTTTGAGGCTGACATTATTGTAGGTGTCAATGCTGGTTCCCAGATAAGTAAAGTCCTCCACTTTTCGAAATTGTTATTGCCAACAGTGTATTTAGTTTTGTCCTCGTTCACCTCCATACGTTTCGCTTCTTTATCCAGTTTGGAAAGGGCAGAAGTAATGACGCGGTTGTTAAGGCCGATTATATCGATATCATCAGCATACGCCAGAAGTTGCATGCTCTTGTAAAATATGATACCTGAACGGAGCAAAGCTGCAGCTCAAATTATCTTTTCTAACATAATGTTAAAGAACGCGCACGAAAAGGAGTCACCCTGCCTGACCAGATCTGATGGAGCTGGTGATGTTGCTCAACGTCATTTAACATAGCCGTATTAGTTTTGTTAGGATACCAAATTCAGGCATTGCGGCAAATAGGCAGCTTTTCCCCGTGCTATCGAAGGCGGATCTTAAGTCGACAAAAGGATGGTGTGCGTCTATTCTTTTTTATCGGGTCTTTTCCCAGATTTCGCAAATCGAGAATACTTTGTCGATAGTAGACGTGCCAGCTATGAAGCCACATGTGGTTCAATCAGTCGTTCACACAAGCCTTGGACAGAATCTTAGATGCTATGCTACGATGACTCTTACCATGCCGGAACTACCCGGATTTATTTCCGGCTAATGACTACCACTTTAGCACCATTAGACAAAAGTTTATTGGGCATGATTTATGCTGTTAGAACAACAACAACGCATCCATCAGTATAGTTAATAGTTGCAGGAGTTCGTTTGAAATTGCGGTATCATCACTGTACTTTATTTAACTTCAGAAAAGCGAATTAGAACGGGGCAGCTTAGGAGAGTTCATTGAGAACAACTTTGCCGCTCTTTGAATCCACAGATGTTGGAGGTGGCAAACTTCAAGAATAATAGAATACCAGATTGCGCCGATTGATTTGAAATTCAGGAGAGTAACTTGTGTGTGACGTCACACTAGATTTACCGTTGGATAGGTCTCAGAGGAAATACGTTGTCATACATATGTATTAGGAAGAATACATATTAATATTATTAAACACGTTGGAAAGAGTACACACGAGTGCTAGAATCCATACAAACACGTTTTTTGTAAACAAAATCTGTCTGAAAGGGTTAGGGGTACGACAATTAGCGCCACCATCTGTATTCTTTTCACCATTGCACCATTGCACCATTGCGCTTCATTGCAGCTAGGCGTGTTGCGCAAATTCATTCGCAAATTTTACTTGTTGCCGCTACAGCGCGCTTAACCGAAATTGTCACTGAGGTACCGATCAGAGTAGCACCTTATGGAACCAATTGCGTAGCAAAGAGCCAGAAAAATCGTAGCAAAATAAATAAAGTGACTCAAATTCGTAACGTAATTCATGCTCATCTTTTTTACAAAATTTTAATTCGTAACTTAATAAATTCATATAAATAATATATAAAACCTTGCCGAAAACTTTTCGCCTCAATACGCACGCACTAAAATTTATTATTATATATGATTTTGCCGAAAGAATATTTGATTCCCGGAATTGTTTTTATTTAATTTATTTATTCTTTGTTTATAATCATAAAAATAAACTCAACTTCTACCCTCCTCCCGCTCTACCGACGCGAAGTATCGAAGGTGCTGGAAAGACAGTTGAAATCCTGACACAGACATCGGAAAGGTTAATTCAATTCGAAAAATTCGTCTTACACAGGTAGGTCTTGAGACTCGAGAAGGAGCATTAAGTTTAACTTCGGCAATAAGAAATGCACTTACAATCGAACCTGAAAATTATGAAATTATGAAAATTATGCCTAGCATTTCTCTGCGGCTGGAATAGAGTAGGAAGATTTATTACTTGCAAACGATTAGTATAATGGGGAAGATTAAACCGAGAATCCTTTCGAAAATGTCTTAAGGCATTTAAAAAAGAAATCAAAAATCAACCGACTCGATGAAAATTCATCAATTCAAAATTTACCGGCATGCGTCAGTTATTTTATGAATTTATTGCATGTTCCGAAGATAATTGTTAGCTTTTTCTTCCCCTTTATCTGTAATTGGGTGTTTTTAACCATTATCGTAAGATATATTTTGGTTATGAATAACTGGTACCGCAACCAAAAAAATTTTTGGTAATATAAAATTATCGAAAGTAATATAATTTTTTGGTTATCGATGATCAACTCGACGGCAACAATTTTTTTGGTTAGTGGTTTAATACAGCAAAATATTATATTAAAATAAGTTTGCTACGGTCAACGTAACTATGGATACTTACTTACTTACTTACTTACTTACTTACTTAATCGGCACTATAACCCCTTAAGCGATTTTGGCCGAACTTTTTCTACAATTTCTGGTGTGCGTCTTGATGGTATAACCCAAATTGAGGAACCTATAGTTTAATGCCGACTCCGAACGACAAATGATTTTTGTGAGTATTTTTTTCATGGCAGAAATACATTCGGAGGTTTGTCATTGCCGCTATTTGAAAAAAACTTTTATATAATTTTTGATGTTACTTGCCCCAGCTAGGATTCGAACCCGGGATCCACCGAATGAAGCAGGTTAAAGTGTGGTGTGGTAGTGTCACATGTCACGAAGATATGAAAATATTGACAAATAGTGGCGTGCAGTGGACGAAGATACAGACTTGTCAGAATGGCTAGAACACCGTCTACATATGTACATACTTCATGTAAAGCAAGCAGTTTCTGCTTTAGTAGGGATCTCTTGGAAAGCACTTAACTTCCCTCATCGGGAATTAGCTCTTGCGTTCAGAAAATTGTAGCAGATTCAACTATTATTTAGCACAAGCCCCTACATACTGAATGTATTTCCAATATGTCCTGAGTCTATGGACGACACCAACCAATACTTGCCTCTGGTCCAAACATGTCGAAACATCACGTTTTCTGGACCTCACTTAGATGTCCTCGATGACAACATTTAGTGGATCATCCAATTATTGCTGGGATTAGTATAGCTGATACAACGACATATATGTAAATCGAAGAATTAAAAATTCCCTAAACCTCAACACAATTTCCCAATCAACGTTGATAAATCTAAGTTAAAAAACTCAAATAAATTTATTAGATAGCCTAACTTAAAGAGGGTTTTATCGATCAGGGTAAAACCTGGGGCATACCGGAACGTAGAACCGGCCAGTTTTTACCATTGAAAATTATATTACGCTCTAACTAACATCGGAAACTAAGTCTTTCCAACCGTATAGACAGTGGGGTTCAGAAGCGCAACATTCTAACATCATAAGCAGCTGAAAACATAATGGCCGAGCTGATTGGAGTGCCGAATTTGACCCACATGGGTTAATACAAATCGTGTTTTAAGAATAAAAAAATATGCTATAACATAATCCAAATCAATCATCCACTAATTAAAAGCATTGATGTTTGCAGAATGAATAAACCCCTAATCGGGAGATAGTAGCAAATTACTCATGGAAATTCGCAAATGAAACCATTTGTACGGCAGCGCCAAAGCTTAGCTGTCTTTATTTACCAAACCAAATTGCACCATCGTATATCGAATTCTAACCACCAAAAGGGCGATAAAAGGCATATTATATATAATGCCGGTAATTTTATTTGCTTATATTTAATGAAAAGGATGCCAAAAACCTACAACACCCAGCTGTGGCAGTTAAGTCAAAGCAGCAATATAAATTTAAAATAAATTTTTGCAGCGCCAAAAACCATTTATTTCCTCCAATCCCATTATTAAAAAACAAGTCTTCAACACAAACTTTATGCTTATGATTAAAATAGTTCAAAATAAAATATTAATAAATAACTGCGCTATTTGTGCGTTTTAGGTTAAGGCACTCGTTGTGAAATTTTTGAAGGATTATATTCAAATCTACATAGTCGATCAATGAAATATTTTATAAGCTACTGTTTAAAGTTAACGGTCCCTAATCTAGTAATAAGAAGAACGTTTCATTCGCTAAATTTATTTGCTTTTTTATATAGAAATTATCCATACGGCAGTGCAATTTTAAGACTGCGTTTTCTAATTCAGTAGATCGCAAAGTTTTATAAAATAGTTTTGATGAAGTGGAACCATTGCCAGTGAACCTTCAGAGAAATCGTTGTTATATGCACGCTTATAGAACGCACCAATCCAAATTAATATCTCTCTTTATACATTGTATATATTAAATATATTATACAATTATTCACGGGAAAAGGCTTAACTGGCACTTTCAGTGCGCAAAAAATTTTAAAAGAGCAAAATTGTAAAAAAAAAACGGATGTGTTAGTAAGAATGGGCTGGGTTAATAAGAAACCAGTATAATTCCATAAACACTTATGTACATATGTATGTATATGTACATACCGTGCGGCTTATAATTTCACTCGCTTTATTTCACTAGGAAAAATATACTTGTACTTGAATCACCCGGTACTCATTAACCCTTGAGGTACTCTTTGAACTGTATTGATACGATACAACGGTTAAGACGTGCACTCAAGTAAAATATGGTCTGCGACGGAAACACTCGAGAAACGCCGAAGGGTGCAACACTTCAGTTTATGCGCTAAGATTTACTTTATCCTTTTACTACTCTTTAGTTGTTCATTTGATTGCGCCTGTGCTTAAAGGACGCGCCCGATGTAAATTGCTATGCTTAGACTTGAATGGAATTTGGTGTAGTGCGGATATAAATAATAAAGTTAATAAGATATATTCAACATAGATCATTTACTTTACTTATAAAATAAGTGTAATAATGTAATGAAATGCTACAATAAAATTAAAGAAGAATAAGAGGCGATATGTGATAATTAAGATAAAAAATTACATTTATTACGTGATGTATGCGAAATAATATATACGAAAGCATCTATAATAGTGAAAATCGATTAATTCCTCTAAAATATATGGTTATACAGAATAAAGTGAAACTCTCTTTGATGACACTTTTTATTAGTTCCAAAGAAATTTATAGTAATTGATGTTTCAAAATTGCTTACAAAAATTATACATGTATTTATGTATTTTCCTATATACATACATATATTGATTAAAGTGAAATATTGCTTGCACTGTGAAATGTTTTGGTATACAATACAATAACTCCTTCGCGAAAAAATGGATTCATTCGTAATACTTTCAGATGTGTGCATGTACAATACATACATACATATACACATGTATACATACATATGTATGTATGTGTACTTTCAATCTACTTGCAGAAACGAGCACATTAATTTGGATTTATGTACAGACACACGCAAGTAAGTTTAGACTGTGATATTTAAAAGGATGTACTACCCTATTTTTGAAAGTCCAACAAATTTGTAAATCGATAATAAATATAAACATAATTGTGTGCCGTCAGTAGGTACACATATGCACGCAAATAAGTACAGTATTTAATAAATTAAAGTTGAACAAAATTGCTAAATTGGATGTTTCATTTAGTACTGAAAGATTTATTTTCTATTTATTCATAATTGGAAGCGGATAACAAGAGCGACCAACATGACTGTGAGTTTAGACTTGCAGAAAATAGCCTAGGCTCAAATTTATTCCCAAGAGTGTGTATGTACATACATACATACATACATATGTATGCATGTGTGGCACGTGATATGAAGGAAGCTCATACATATGCGCAGGATAGTGTCTTTGGATATACATATATACCTACCTACATATGTATATACTTCGATATGCACCTTCAAAAATAAAATCAGAAAACAAAGCGAATATCCATTGCCAGCAGTTAAGTATCTTCGTTCATTTGAAAGTACAGCAAGAGTTATCACGTACCAAAATTTTTGCGAAATATAAGACTTGGGTTATTTACATCCAAAGTGATAAAATGGAAAACATTCGAAATTTAAATTCAAATTAGCGTAGACTACTTTAGCAAAATAGCTTCTGTTTAAAGGTAAATTAAGTTAAATTAATAAGTTAAAGCAAATTTTACAAGAAAGGGCTTTAGAAAGTTTAGTTTCAAAACTATTTTTCTACAGGATTGTCATCTGTTTAAATTATAACATGTTCAATAAAATATTACAATATTGGTCTTAATCGAAGGTTTAAGAAAATTGTAATTGGCAAACATTTAATTTATTCACATGGGGCCATGAGAAAAGTGCGAAAAATGTTCTAACCAAAATACTAAACATTTTGTATTTCTATAAATCCTTGCAAAACGCTTGCTTTCAGAGAGTATTTAGATCGAGAATTTGATTTATACCAAACTAGCTGACCTGGCGAACATTGCTCCGCATTAGAAGCAATAAATGAGCAGATTCTTGATTTTATGAGTTTAAATTTTTTATTAGGATAATAAATATAAGCAAGTACCAAAAATCAATTATTGTAATGATTCTTTATTGGCCATGTATTTTAGTGCATAGGCTGCACTCTTCAGTGAAGCACCTTGTGATAGAAGATATTTTTAGTTTTATTACTATGTGCAAGAACAAATAACGCAGCTGGTCTTCCGCCCCTTGAACATGCCGCATATAATTTTTTTTTTTTTTTTTTTTTTTAACTGTAAATATTTATTGAATCTTCTCTGTAAGAGACTAACAATAAGTTTTAAAATCTTAATTTAATTCTTAAACCTACCCCCTATTGGGGGAATGTGTTTGCTAAACGGGCCCTTATATTAACTGCCGGGCTGGAAAATCATTTCGTCTGAGTCGAGTTTGTGTTGCTTCATCGGTGAGTGATTGTGCTAGTTGATTTGGGTGCACGTTTAGCTTGTCCAAATACTTTTCTTTGATTTTCGCTATTTCATCTTGAACGGATGGGATGTTGAGGTCTTCATGGATGTTCTTATTCCGAATATACCACGGAGCTCCGGTGAGTGTCCTAAGGATTTTTGATAGCCCTTTGAATGATGTCCACATTACTGGCGCATGCATTACCCCACAACTGTGAGCCGTACGTCCAGCATGGCTTTATAATACTTGTGTACAGAAGTACTCTGTACTCCAGTTTTAGTGGGGATCGCGAGTTCATGAGCCAATGAAGGCTATTGGCTTTCAGTTTCATTTGGGTTTTCTTAGAATCAATATACTTGCGCCAAATGAGGCGCCTATCGAGATGTACACCGAGATACACCACTTCATTGGTCTGCGGGATCGTAATGCTATTTAGGGTCAATGGCGGACAGGAATTCCTATTTAGTGTGAAGGTGACGTGTTTACTCTTTTGCTCATTGACCCTGATGCGCCAGTTGGCCAACCACTTCTCCAGGAGCAGTAGGTACTGAGCTAGAAGTCTGGTTGCATTGTTTGGGCATCGAGATCTGCTAAGGATAGCAGTGTCATCCGCAAAGGTTGATAATGTTAGACGGGGATCTGTCGGTATGTCTGCTGTGTAGAGAATATAAAGGAATGGCCCAAGAACGCTTCCTTGTGGAACTCCAGCTGCGATGTCAAATTCTCGTGTTATGAATCCGTTTTGTCGTACGGCAAAAACTCGATGACTAACATAGCTTTCAAGAACTTTGTGTGTGTTCGCAGGAAGTAGCTTCCATATTTTATATATCAGTCCGTCCAGCCAAACGCGATCAAATGCTTGAGCGACGTCAAGAAAAATTGCCGAGCAGTACTCTCTTCGTTTGAACGACGTCCTTATCTCCGATGTTAGACGGTTAACTTGTTCTATAGTCCCGTGTTGGGCCCGGAATCCAAATTGATGCGAAGGTATAATTTTCCTCACGTGTGCACCAATCTTGAGCAGCAAGGTTTTTTCAAAGAGCTTTGAGAAGCAAGGTAGCAAGCTTATTGGCCTGTATGAACATGCTTGTGTTTTGTCCTTTCCTGGTTTTGGTATCATTATTATGATCGATTTCTTCCAATGTGTTGGAAAATGGCCATATCTCAAAATAGCGTTAAAGAGATTTGAGATGTATGTTATGGCAGGACGCGCAAGTTCCATGATCATCTGTGGGGTTATTAGATCAGGTCCCGGTGATTTCTTTAAGTTCAGTTGCTCTTTGATGACTTTCATAATCTCAAGTGGATGCACTTTTATTGGTTCTGTTTGTGAGACAGCAGGGAGTAAAGGTAAAACATATCCGTTTGATGACGCGTTTGGCTGAAATACGTTTTTTAGGTGAAGTGAAAAAACATTTGCTTTCTCTTCATCGCTACGGGCCCATTTCCCATTGTGGTCTCTTAAAGGCGTGTCGACGTTCGTTGGTGGCTGTATACTAGATTTAGCTTTCCATAGAGAACACTTTGCGCTGGTTGGTGACAAGCTTTGAATGTATTTCGCATGAGCACGCTGTTCTTCAGCCTTGAGGGATCTGCTTAGTTTGCGGGTTGCGTCTTTTAGTCGTTGTTTTGCAGCAGGTGATCTGTGGTTCTGCCATTCTCTGCGTAGGCGCCGCTTCTCGGCAACAAGACGTTCTATTTGACTGTTTGTAATTTGATGGTTTTGCCTTAGATTTTTCGTTTTCATTTTTGGAGTGGCCTGATAAGCAGCAGATGTTATAACTGAATTTAGAGCCTTTTCGGATTCTTCAATGTCTTTTTCACTTCTTATACTTGGGTTAAGCTCAATGTGGCTACTGATGTACATCCTATATTTCAGCCAGTTTGTTTTGGGAGACGTAAGTCTCAATGGGTATTCTTTAGGCCTCGGACACTCCTGCAAGGAAAAAACAACAGGAGAATGATCTGAAGCTAGGTCCGAAAGGGCCTCTGACTCTATCAGGTTATTTTGGATTCTTCTTGTTACGGCAAAGTCTATAAGATCGGGAATCTTTGTAGGGTCTGTTGGCCAGTAAGTCGGTGTTCCTGGTGACGCATAGCCAAGGTTGTTTGATGTATCAATAAGTGCTTTATAGAGTTGCCTTCCCTTTGGATTAATCAAGCTGGAACCCCAGTGGGGATGCTTTGCATTATAGTCGCCCGCTGCGATGAAGCGATTTCCAAGAGTGTTGAAGAAGTCCATAAATTGTTCAACCGATATGGAGAAACGTGGAGGACAGTACACTGCGGACAAAGTTATATTGCCAGAACTCGTAACCACGCTTATTGAAGTGGCTTGCAGGTAACTCATAGCAAACTGTGGAAGAATATTGTGCTTGATTCGCCTTCTTATTAAAACTGCTGTCCCGCCGTGCGCTTTCCCATCCGGATGATTTGTTGTATATATATCGTATCCTGATATGTGGAAGTGATTTTTGCTTGTTAGATGCGTTTCGACAGAGAGCATGACATCGATCTCCTTATCGTTTAAAAACTTCAAAAGCTCTAGTCGGTGCTGAGAAATGCCGTTGGCATTCTATAGACATATTTTTAACGGGGGCATTTATTTCATCTGTTTGTCAGCGAGCAATTGGATGAGCTGATTTTGATTTTTCATAAGCTCTTGCATAGTTGATTGCATAAAAGTCATGAAATTCATCATGTTTTGTTGCAAGGAGACGATTAAGGTCTCAATACTGTTAAGAGTGTTGCCGGAGACAGGTGCTAAGGTTGGTGCAGTTGATTTAAGGGCGGGTTGCTGAAGTCCGGTTTTGACCGCATCAGCAAATGAAACGCTGGAAGTAGCCTTAGAGTTAAACATGGGTGCACGTGAGAAGCACACTTCAGATAGAGTTTGAGATTGCGTAAATGTTGGTTGTCCACGAATCGGGGTTTTTTGAACTAGTCGCTGTTTTAATTCTTTATATACAGGGCATCCCCTATAGTTAGCTGTGTGGTTGCCCCCACAATTGTTGCATTTTTTCATGGAAGGATCGTTCTTATTTACAATGCATGATTCTGTAGCGTGAAGGCCTCCGCAAGCCACACAAACGGCGCGTAAGGTGCAATATGTTTTTGTGTGTCCGAATTCTTGACAATTGGTGCACTGGACAGGGCCATTACGCTTATGGGGCTCTTCCACAGTACCTCTACGGTGCAAAAGGTACTGCAAGTTGTAAATGGGGTGAACAGTATTTTTTCCAAGAGGCTTACTTTCTGGCTCCAGCTCAACTTTGAACATAGGCTGTGGTACCCTATTTCTGTTGATTATGTTTATAACCGCCTTTGCGTTGAACTTCTGGAGTTTTAGGGCATTTAGGATTTCCGCAGGTTCAACGGTAGCCTCGATACCTTTGACTACGACTTGAATGCCTTTTGCACTTTTAAGTTGGTACGTGTAAAAATTTATCTTAGCATCGTTAAGATATTTAGATACCAGGCGGTAATGCTCTTCCGAGTGTATTTGCAGTTTCGTCTCGGGAATATTGCCCTTGGTAAGTGAGATTATGTGAAAAGTGTTTTCACCGATTAGCTGCACTAGTTTTTTTACTAAAGCATTTGAGTTTTGCCCGCGGATATAAATAGGCGGGGGCTTGGCCTTACTAGTCGTGGGCATGATTTCTGTATTGCCCTTGTCCTGAACTGTGTCGCTAAGCAAAGCAAATCTATTGTTGCTTAGTAGAGACTCCTTCTCTCCTTTACTTTCTTCTCGAATTGATTTTGCTTTATTTCCTATTCTAGAATTTTCGGGGCTCAGCTTTCTTTTAATTTGGACATATCGATCCATACCTGTCTGCACAACTGACCTAGTTCTTGACGCTGCTGATGTTTTTGGTGTTGAAATCGTTTTTTGCTTAGTTGACATAATCGATGGTTGCGCTATGGTTACTGCTGAAGTCGTTGTAGAGCTGGTATATGTGAGGGCGTTCACCGTCGTTGGCGTTGCCCGTGACGAAACTGCAGTCATAGTGGGCAGCGAAGAGAGCGAGGCGTATTGCTGATTCCATGGCATGCTAGAATCAGTGGTGATGGGAGTAGTCGAGCGTTCTCCCTCTTTAGTTGTTATTGTCGGTGGTGCTCTTGCGGGTACCGGTGAGACATACGAAAAGTAAGCGTTGTTGCGTTGTATAGAGAGGCGACGTTCTTCTTCGTCTCTTTGGCGCTGAGTGCGAATATCATTTTGGCTCATACTGCAGTTTTCTTTATGAGCTGAAATTTATCGAAATGCTCGTACGCTTGCATTTATTATCTGCTAGCGTTATGCTGTGTATTATATTATATATATATATATATATATATAATATTAATGTTATTTTATTCTTCTTGATTTTTGTTTTCTTTTTATTCTGCTGAGTTTTTACAAGTTGACCGACCACGGAACGAATTTAAAAAACACGTCTGCACTCGTCAACGGTTAAACACAAAATCTACATATAATTGACCATGGGAAAAACATGGATTTTCTAGATTTCGACCACAAACTTTCAAGGATTGGCCTTGTGATTTGTTAATGGTCATGGCGAATGCAAGACGGATCGGAAATTGAAGTCGTTTAAACTCAAACGGCATGTCGGTTGGGATCATCGGGATCCTCGGAATGAGAACTTCCTCACCTTCAAATTTTCCTTTGAGTATCGTCGCGTAAATCACATTGTTCATCAATTCACTTACCACCAAACGCGTTCCGTTGCACAGTTTTGGTGGGTTTATGTTTCGAAGCATGATTATTACGGAGCCAACCTTTAGTCGTAAATTATGCGGTGGTAAGCCAGGCACATCCAAGGAGTTTAAAAATTCAATTGGATAGTTGGTGGCATCATCTGCATTTGTTGCACAGTCAATAGATTTGAACGAATGTAGTGTACTAATGACCTCATTCTGAATTATGTAGTAGCAATGAGTGCAATGGCTCAGGTGGGGGAGTCAATAATGGCAATTTCACTTTCCCATTAAGGCAGCACAATCTTGGCGTTTCTCCGGAAAACTTCAATACTCGCAAACCACATCCATTGGCCCAATGCGAACGCTAGTATGCAAGCAGTAATCAGTGCTGCAATCATATCGAAACGCTGCTCGATTCAAATCAGTACTTGATAAATTTCTCCTTGTGCGTCGAAAATTATCAAGATGTTAATCTCTTAGGTTTGCTCGATGATTTCTCATAGCCAACCGAGCCTTTGCACGGACTGCCTCGCTTTGCTCTTGTGATTGAGAAGCACGAAGTCGAGCCATACTAAAGCGGCGCTCTTCACGTGCAATTTCTTGTACTTCTTCAGTCCTTTCATTCGCAACGTTTTGCATCCTAGTTGCATTACGGCTTTTTCGGGGAAGATTTGATCGTCTTGGACGCGGCATTTTAATGATAATAATTTCGGCACAATATTTATAGACACGCGAAACAAACACAAAAACCGGTCAACTTCAACATTTCTAACTGTCAATTTTTCACCCAACAAAATTCGTAAAAGTAAACAAAATACATGTTAATATAGGCAATTCACACCAATTACATGGATATTGCCCTTCTCCGCTAGATGTCACTACAATTTACATCGATATTACCTTTCGCCGCCAGAGTACATGAAAATTTTGATGTTCATACAAAAAAGCAAAAGCTAAATATATGAAGGGCGAAGAAAAAAAATCAAATTTAAAATTTTTTTTGTCGTCCCACGGTAACGGGATAAAAAGTATCTTATAACCTGCCCCTGGTTCTAAGCTACCTCCCCACCAATTTTCAGCCAAATCGGTTCAGCAGTTCTTGAGTTATAAGTGGTGTAACTAACACGACTTTCTTTTATATATATAGAAGATTGTTGCGTGCAACGTTACTCGAGTCTTCATATGTACTAAACGAGGAATGCTATACTAAGTTGACCACCCTGCAAAAACCGTTGGACTAAAAGGACAATTTTTGTTACTCGAAAATTGCTCATATTATAACGATTGTAATCATTAATAAAAAGTCAGTGCGGCATTGTGCGGGGCCTACGGCCACGCACGGGCTGTCATGTTATTTCGAGGTATCGTAACGTTGAACGTTGAATGACGTTCTATTTGAAAAAAGTTCGCTCACAAGCACGACCACTATTATATTGGTCGTCGCTGAGAATAATAGCCCTGCCACTTAGAGTACGTTGCGTGCATTCCGGCGAAGCATGCGACTGACAGGGCGTACGCAGCGTAAAGGCAAGCCACAATGAAACGTTTTCGCAAGCAAACAAATCAGCTGTTTTGTATTGGCGGGAAATTTTTCTTTCTGTACAAAGTAATCGTATTTTGTTAATTTTGATATTTATTATTTTGTTTATTCCTTTTAAATATGTTTACCACTGACGCGTTGTCGCCACCAAAGACAATGTTGCCACAAACAAAATAAACCAATCAGCTGTCTTTAGCGACGGATTTGAATGCGCCAAAAGTAGAGAGTAGAGCGACTGTTGTACGTTGCGGTATTGCATGCGTTGCGAATGTGGCGATCTGCATACAGATACACATAATTTACTCAGCTGTCAGTCGAATGTTTCGTCGGAATGCACGCAACGTACTCTAAGTGGCAGGGCTATAAGTGAGTAGCAAACATTGAGCAACCAGCTGACATGATACATACATACATAGCTATCACTGGCGTTAGACAGTGTTCAAACGAGGAAACTTTTGTCGCGGCAACTCGTTACTTATAGGTGAGAGAGGGACGGGGAAAGGGGAAGGGCACCGAGTTGATCGTGCTCGGGCGACACGCTTTGTGTTCTTATTCGTCTCAGTCGGCAGCTAAGAAATTTGACATTCCTTTTCATTTATAAATTCTTTCAGTGGGTGCAGTTTTGTTGAGTTTTAAGTGAATACATGCGGGAAGTTGGGAAATGAAATTTTGTTCTTATTTTTTTGCGATTAAATATACACGTGTGTATGCATATACTATACATATTAACGTAAATTATGTTAAAACTTCATTTTTCAACACCTTTTACTTATAATCACAAAATTTATCAGAATGTGTAAATGCCGCTTAAGCGAAGCGTACAGAAATTTGCGAAAATGATATAAAATGAAATGCCAGAAAATCGCCTGTACAGAGTTGCTCTGTGTGAACGTGACGAGCAACACCAAAAGGGAAATCGCCGATAATAAGCAACAAAAGTTTCCCCGTTTGAACACTGTCTTAATGAATGTGGTCACTGAGCGCTCTGTCAGTATGTATGTATGCATTAAAGCAACTAGTGCAAATTTTATTCTCTACAACAAGAGAATAGAAAAGTTCGCTCACAAGCACGACCACTATTATATTGGTCGTCGCTGAGAATAAGTGAGTAGCAAACATTGAGCAAACAGCTGCCCCAGAAATGCCCCTCACCTCACTACACTTCTGTTCCTCACTTTTTTACTTCAGCATACCCGCATCTATCTCTTTACCCTCACTTTTTTTACAAATTTCTCTCTGGTTTCAATTTTGCCTGAAAACCCTACCGTATAGCGTCATTCAACGCTAAAACAATAATCAAAATGAGTTTATAGCCGTAAATATTTTTCTAATAAAGCATTAAAGTTAATTGAGTTAAACTTGTTTTTACTCCAGCAGAAGAGGCACCATGTTTTATAAGAATGTGCAACTCTTAGCGTATGACGACGACACCTACATCATTGGCCTCAACAACCGCGCCGTTATGCCTTTTCCAAGTAGGATAAAGAAGCGAAGCGAATGGGTTTCCCGCGTCATTGTTGACAGTTACAATTTTGACAAAGCAGAGGACCAACAATCTCTCTTGTCAACAAGTGCTTTGTACAAGTACTTTGGGCTGGTAGGCCCTCTCTCGACCACGCTCCCTAAGTCCCTCATCATGCCCGTGCTACTATATGGCGCAGAAGCACGGACACTGCCAACATCAGATGAGATGGCCCTTGGAGTGCTCGAGAAAAATACTCTGAATGATTTTTGGACTTTTACGTCTTTGCGAATATCGCAGACGACGGAACTATGACTTGTACGAACTTTCAAACAACTGTGTTATAGTACAGCGAAGTAAGATTCAGCGGCTACGTTGGTTAGGTCATGGTGTACGTATGGGTGAAAATGCTCCAGTCCTGAAAGTATTTAACGCGCTGGTGTTGGTAGAGGAAGAGGAAAACCTCCTCTATGTTGGAAAGACCAGGTGGAGAATGCTTTGGCTTCACTTGGTGCCTCTAGCTTGCGCCAGTTAGTAAAGCTTCGCGCGGGTAGCGAATCTTCTAATTGTTGCAAACACTTATGCAGCTTCAACCTCCATAGTGCAACATACTAAATAATTCTATTAAATATAATCGGAACTGTCTTCTTGCAAGAAAAATGATATATTCAATAATAACTCGAATACAATTCAATACAATCATATTTACATTCACTGCCTGGGTCGTCGAGAACAGTGCGAGCTCATCCATCAAAGTATTTTTTGCAACCATTGTGAGCATATACAAATATTTCTCGCAATCACATCGATAGCGGGACGTAATTTTAGAAACAAGTGAAAGAGTACTACGATGTTCGTGCAACTTTAGCATCCAGCTTCTTCAAGGATTGAGTCAAGAAATATTTAGATCGAACGTTAAAATTAAAAACGATGAACTTCATGAACATGATTAATTGTTTTTTTTCTCAACTTATTATGGTGCCATTCAATGCCAAGTGTTATGAAAACTGTGCAAGTTCAATTGCAAAAAAAGATCTGGATTTGAAAATGGCGCAGATGTACATTTCAACTGCTTTGAAGCAATTTAAAGACTTCAGAACGATAATTTTGTTCTCAACGCGAAACACAAATGGCTGGAAAAGGTGCCGACTTGGGTTTGGAAACGCCTGAAGGACATCGAGTTAGTTACTACGAAGATTTAGATAAAATGAGTAATAATTTGCAAGAACGTACGGGTGGATTTCGATATATTGACAATGTTTTCGGTTTTCTGATGCCTGAGGATCTAAGGATTTTAGAAGAAGACAATTGCAAACCAGTTAGCTTCATTAACGTGTTATTAAAAAAAAATGGGATTTTTCGAGCGACACATCACTACATTATTTTGAGTTTGGAATTGCGAAGAAAATTTGGATAGTTTTTCCTAGTGCTAAACGTGTCATGAGCTTTTTGAAAATAGTTAAGCAATATACCGGAGCCTCCTTAGCTGAGAATACCATAAATAATTGTTGTATTCTTTACACTGAAAGAACAGAAGCGAGATCACTGAATTTAGATTCTGCTATGGAAATATTTGCTGAAAAAAAGGCGAGACGAGGATGCAACTTTATTTAATGCAATCTCTCTATATTGAAAAACAACCTACGTTCTGTGTCATTAGCACTAGTATGCTTCGAAGTAGTTATATGGAGTAGCATTTAAATAAACTAAACATAAAACTGGACCCTTCTAAGAATTGCTGGCTGAGCATTTTTCTTTAAACCCGCTACTGAACGTACGTTTCAGTAAAATTACTATAGTGTTAACTCTGCTATCTTACAATTACGCATTTGGTTTTAATTGATGAAAGTGAAAGTTTAGTTCTGGAAAAAAAGAGTGTGTGACCATATTGAACATGTCTCAAAATCAATAACTCAAAATGTTGTTTTTCGTTTCGAGTATAAATATGAATATTTCGAATTTGATTGTTTTAAATAATTTTCAAAAAAGTAAAAACAACTCTTATAATAAAATTTTATGTTTTGCAATAATAGCAAGCTGGATGTACAATTGTTCTGAGATAATATTGCAATGGGATGAGAAATTACTATCGTTTTTGATGAAAATATACGTTTAGCTGAGTATAACTTAGAAGGTAACTATAATAATGAAGATCCAGATTTGAAATACGAGTCCAAATAGAAATTATTCCTTGAGAGATGGTACCAGTACGAACTACACTTGGTAAAATCACCTTATTGTCGTTGTTTATATTAAAGTCGTTTTTTACGGTACAAATCCAAATAAGTTATCAAGAATTTTATAAGGTATTGTTTTTGATCGTACGTCTTTTATATTTTGTAATCTAATGGAGTTCGTGTTTGTAAATAGGATAGTGGATAGTGTAATGATAACTCTTCCCCCTTAAAAATCTGCGGTCCGCAGCTACTGGTAAGCTAGTTTATAGGCGTAAAATTCTGATACGAATTTTCCCTTACTAATATTGGTGTTGCTGGGACTTCACCGTTTCTATTACTTCGATAGTATTGGTATGGGAGTGAATCTGGTTGACCTCGTGAGTGTCGATTAAGTTGGTGTTAAGAATTCTGCGCTATAAGTGCGCTGTCTTCAAATATTTCTGCTTCAACTTCTCCTGACTCGGTATTCACGCGGTCCTCTACCTCATCGATTTTTTTGAAAATACCTTTAGTGCCCGAGAATAGTTTCTCATTGACTTTAGATTGGTGGTTGTTGTTCTCGATGACCTGGTTTTGGTTGTGGAGAATGTTACTCCAGTTAGTTGCGTCTGGTGACCCTGGCAGGCATTTCAATGCTGATCCTATCCGGTCCCATTAGTTCTTCGAGACGCTCCATCATTTCGTTAGTGTAAAGCTGTGCCGGGAGCTTGTCATCAGACTATTTGATTAAGCGGCTCACCAAATCTTTCATCTGCATCATAGTCGTGTCGTATTGTTGAAGGTTGATGACGTGGATTAATTTGAATGACCCGCTGATAATTCAACCGCTTCCACTTTGGATCGTTACTATTGGATCCTTGTAGTGGAAGATATGAAGACCGCAGATGGCTGACACCACAATGACAATTTGCAATTCAAAATGTTATTTCGTTTTGATTTGCGGATTAGGCGCAAACATATTTTATTTCTCATTTTTGGCCTTATTTTTTATGAATCGTCTGTATAATTTATAGAGCTTGTGGCCAGGTTTGTATTAGGAATAATATGAGAAAACAACAATTTTTCAGAGAGGTAGAAGTGATGCTGCTGTTTCGGATATCACCACATCTCCTCATCAGACTTCTTTCTTTCTAGACTTTACTTGACTTTGAACCATGGTACACGGAGTTCGAAAGAAACTATGGACGAATCAAATAAGGGCAATTCTAGAAGGGCTACAACAATAACAACAACCTAGTTTCCGCTCCTCATTACTAGTTAGATGTTTGCCCTGATCGGAAAGGGCAAGTTCAATAGAAAAGTGTTAATACAAAAAAGTGACATGTCATTTTTGAAAAAGAAAGGGCATTTAAAAAATGTGTTTATAACGAAAAAAGAAAGATTTGCTTCAAGTGGACGTCAATAAAGTGAAAGAGTTTCGCGATAAAGTGCTCTGCAAATTACATTTAATTTAACAACAAAATCATTGAGTTTGAAGTTGACACAGGTGACAATAGTAAACTTCTTCCAAGGAGAGTTGCCGTGCGTGACTATCTAACTAGCAAGAAATGACAGTTCGCTAAAATATGCAATTTGGTTCGCAACATCTTCCATGTTTCAAGCATTCGTGTAATTCAGCAACTTCCGCAATCTTATCTGTAGCTTGGAACAAAAAATCGACTTATACAGGCAAATTTTGGATAATCTCCATCACAACTACGTGCACTTCTTCGATAGCTATGTATGTGCTTGAAGTAGGCAACTGAGACAAAGCATCAGCATTCGCGTTATCATGATTTTCTTAACTCGTATGACATACATAGGTAAAGGCTTCTAAGTATATTGCGTAGTGCTGCATTCGTGTGCCTGATAAAGTCGGTAACCCTTTCTCCGGTGAGAAAAACGGTCCAATCGCTATGTTGTCGGTCACTAAGGTGTATTTTCTACCAAAAACGAATTGATAAAATTCCTTCACGCCGAAGATTATAGCACACGCCTCTGTCCACTTGACTGTATTTTTGTTGCACGTGTGACTTAAAATTGCACCAACCCCAGTAGAGCTTGCATCCAATACCAAAGGCAACTTTGGGTTGTAGTGGGCCAGGATGATATCCGACTGCATCAACTTTTTAACGTTTTTGAAAAGCATCGATGCATTTGGAGACAAAATTAAACGGCACGTTTTGACGCAGTTGCGTATTCAGTAGGTAAACAATATCACTTAAATTCTGAATGAACCGCCCGTAGTAATTAATAAGACCTAATATGGCAAGAAGAAAGTTTTTTCTATTACCGGTCGTCCCTCGGAAGGGAAGATATTTCTGCCTTCAACAAAATTCTCACAAAAATCATTTGCCGCACACCACAATTTGTAAGAGAAGTTCGGCCACACATTAATCTACATCAGCCTCGACCAGCTCCTACTATTTTTAGTCTTCGTTTTTTCACACCTACAGTTGAGCGATCGTTTTTTCACACCAACATGCCCGAAGCTTCGCAGCAGAACAAGCGAAAACAAATCAGTTGCTGTCTGAATTTTGAACAAGCAACATCTTACTCGTTCGCTAAAGCAAATCAGACACTCGCTACGGCAAAATTTGTTCTTGCACTGAGCAAAAAAATGGATCAATTTTTTATGTATGAAAATGAAAATAATCTTGCGCAATGTATGTTGTGCAAGAGTACTTTTAAGAGTAAGCGTCTTTTCAATTTAGAAAAGCATTTTTTAAATTCTCATAAAGATATTTCTAATCTTGAAATTTCCGAAAGAGAAAACAAATTAGCGAATTTAAAAAAAATGAACATTTACAAAGCATTTGATACTGAAGAAAAGGGTAAACAAAAGAAAAAGGCGTCGTTTATAGTTGCTCTTTATTTAGCGAAAAAAGGACGCCCATTTGATGATGGCGTTTTTTTTTTAAATTTGGGCTCTGAATTTTTTAGTTGTTTGGGAAACAAAGGTTATGATGCCTGTCGGATATTAGAATCTGCCCCTTTGTCCCGCCCCAAGCTAGTCCGTCGAACAGAACAAATAAGTTCATATATTTTTAGATGTTCAATAGATAGACTTAGAAATTGTATGTTTTTTTCCTTATCATTTGACGAAACCACAGATGCAAATAATATATGTCAGCTTATTGTTTGTGCAAAATCAGTTGGAAGCAATTTCGAAACAGTAGAAGAAGTTTTAATTGTGATATCTCCCCACAAAAATGTCACAGGGGAAATAATTTATAAGGCTATCGAGGAAAATGTTTTAAATTTGTTAGACATTGAAAAACTGAGCAGTATTTGTACTGATGGGGCAAGAGTTATGTTGGGGAAAAACAAAGGACTTGTGGGATATTTTTATAAAAAAAAATATCAACATACCCACATTCCATTGTATAATCCATCAGCAGGCGTTATTTGATAAAAAATTAAACATTGTTAAAGCCATGGAAGTTTCCATCAAAATAATTAATAAAATAAGAGACGGACACCACGCTCTGAGCCACCGAAAGTTTAAACTTTTTCTTGAAGAACTATCTTCGGATTATCAAGACCTGCTTCTATATACCGAAGTTAGATGGCTCAGTCGTGGGAAAAGTATACAAAGATTGTTTAATCTCAAAGATGAAGTCCAACTTTTCCTTCAAGAGCTCAATGATGAGGAATCTTTAAGCTTAGCGAACATAATGTCCAACAAAGATTTCCAACTAGACCTTGCCTTTCTGAGTGATATTACCAGCTTTATAAATGAATTAAATCTCGCTTTACAAGGCAAAAATAAATTTATAACGGAACTTATTAATAATGTTGGCCAATTTAAAAGAAAATTAAATATTTTGATTAGCGAACTTAAGGAGAAAAAAGTCACAAGTTTACCACGTACAGAAGAAATAATATTGGAAACAGCAAACGTGAGTAAATTGGATGAATATGTGGAAGTATTGGAATCAATCGTTATTGATTTCAATAAGAGATTCAAGGATTTTGATAAAATTAGCAACATTATTATTCTCCACGATAGCCCACTTACATGTGACATAAGTCAGCAAAAAGAACCTCTTCAAACTGAACTAAGGAGTCTGCAAAGGAGCGTAACTGTGCCATTGGGGAGCGGTTTGGAGTTTTGGAAGAATCTGGATTCAACTTTATATAAGAACACAATAAACGAGATCTACAAGCTTTATTCTATGTTTGGTTCAACCTACAACTGTGAAGCTGCCTTTTCCAATCTTAAAATAATCCAAAATAAATATAGAAACCACCTAACGGACAAACATATATGCGATTTAATGAGAATCAAAAATTATGAATATGAAATTGACATTAATAAAATCTATACTACTTATAAAATAAAGTCGCTAAAAAGCTATGTACGGAATTGGCTTCGCACAGAATGCTCCGAGTTGAAAGCGGTTTTTTGCATTTTAAAGCTTAGCTGTGTGAGATGGACTTTTTTTTATATAATGTGAAGGAATATATAAAGGGGGCGTGGCAATCGGACAAAATGTGGTAAAAAAACATAAATTTTTGGTTTACACAGCCATACATCATAACCTAATCAACCGATTAGAATGAATCTTCCTTGAAGTTAAACTTTGAAATATTTACTTTCGTTCTGCATCAAAAAAAATAGTTGATTTCTTTCTAATTTAACCAAAATTGTTTAAACAAAAGCAGCACTTTTTCCAAAACAATCTGTTTGTGTGTTTGTTCGCTGCCAACCGAATAAGTCAGAGTGATTTAAGCGACAGCAGTGATGAGCCATTCATTTGATGAATTCGCGAAAGAGCTCGGTAGCGTTACTTCACTTCGGACGTATGTATGTATGTATGTATGTTACATAATTTCACTTTTATTTCGGCTTCACATACATATTTATGCATGGTGCCAGATTAATGCAACAAAAAAGAAAAAGAATGCATGCATATTTTTAAAAATACATGCATACATATGTATGTATATACTCCTAAAGTTTAAACAAAAGTACTATGTTTTCGTATGTTTGTATGTATATACTATGCATATACGTACTTATTTGTGCAGTAGGGAGATTGAATTCTACAACATTTTGTTTTATCCAAATTTGTATGATGATTTCCAAAGACTGAGTACCGATCCATTTTAATTTTTTTTGTTCGGCAACCATGAACATTTTTCTTCAAAAAGAACCTTTGCTTTTCACGAATTATGCTATTAAAATTTGTATGTTACAGTACATTAAAATCGCAGTTCATAAAGTTTTATTTTGAAGTGATTTTTATTAATCAAAAGTGCAGATTTAATAAATAATTTGACTTTTGAGTGGTAAGTACATTACAGTGCAATTTTTTATATTATTTAGTCTAATTTTACAACCAAATTTTCCTTAGGGCCATTTTCACAGTTGCGAGTTAACTTACATTCCACAGTTAACTATGAATTTTCGATTCAATTTTAGTGACTTAACTAAATATTCACTACCCAATCTACGATAGACAAGATTTTATTTCTAACAAAAGGTTAACTCACCAATATTGGGCAGTTAAACTTGAGATAAGTCGACATGAAAATCGAAAATCGAGAGTTAACTGTGGAATGTAAGTTAACTCGCCACTGTGAAAATGACCATTAGAAAAATAAGTGATTTCTATGAAACATAGTTGTTACTCAAAGCTTAAAGATTTCTATAAAATTTATAAAAGTTCTCAAAATTAGAGAAAAATATAATTTCGTATTTTTTATTATAAAAGTTCTCAAAATTAGAAAAATATTTGGTTTTTTTATACAAAATTTTAGTAAGTTCTTAAATATGCAATTGAAATAGATTATAAATTACTAGCAAACCGGGCAGGTGTTTTTCTTTTCAACCATTTTCTTCTCAGCTATGACATTTGACCAAATTCCAGAGCAAAAAATATATATGTACATTAGAGTGCTTCAAAAAAAATGTTTGTTTCTTTTTTTAACACTTACCTTTGATGGAAAAAAAATCCTCACCAAATATGGCGCCCGCCGTGGTATGGTGGTAGCGCGCTCCGCCTACCACACCAAAGGTCCTGGGTTCAAGCCCCGTGCAAAGCATCATAAAAAATTTATAAAAAGTTTTTTCAATTAGAAAAAAGTTTTCAAAGCGGGGTCGCCCGTCGGCAGTGGTCTAACAAACACTCCGAGTATGTTTCTGGCATGAAAATTCATATGCCTAGCAGATGCCGTTCGGAGTTGGCATAAAACATGTAGGGGGCCCGCCAGTTTGTAGGAAAAATTAAAAAGGAGCACGACGCAAGAGAAGCTCGGTCTAAATCTACTCGGAGGTAAATCTTGCCAATTATTTATTTTATTTCAAAGATGGGTCCAATAGCTGAACTCATAGGGGTCGCTATTTTTTTTTTTAGTTTCCCATGTAAAATTGGCTTTTTGATATGTAAACATATTTGCTCACGGTATGGGGGAATACAAAATGAAAGATGTAAGATATGAAGTGCGAATTGCAAGGTATGGTGTGACGACTCTCCAATTTTTTACAAATTTCACTCTTAATAAAATCTCCATATCGCCGCCCTTACCTACATATCGCTTTTCAAAATTACGGTCATTATCCCCAAAACCGCTTTATTTTGGTGTTCCTTAATCCACATTTTCATCCATATCTCCAGAAAGGGTTGAAATCGGCTTGAAAGAGGCTATTCATTCAATACTTGAAGTGTGAAAAAAGTTATTTTCCTTGAAACTATTTCATTTGGCAGCTTCCTCAAGTATTCAACTTAGCAACGAAAAGGTATCCATTTTTAAAATTCCCACGTTTTGTTCTGTAAGCTTACTGAAAGCCCTTTTACCCTTTTAGCTTATTTTTATATTAAAAACCACACGAATGGGTAAACATCCCATAACGCATCTTTCAAAATGTCTTATTTTTGGCCGTATATAAATAAAGTACAGCTCAAAGAAAATATGAGAGTTTCTACTTCCGGACAAGGAAATGCACTTTTTGCTAATAACTTGCTAAAAATTGGTAACGGACAGTTCCCTACGACATGTGGGCAAATCGATCTGACAAATATTTGTAATTTAACCCAAACTATTGAAGATCTAATTGAGAAAGTATATCCCGGAGTTGGTGGTCTTATAACCAATTCATTGGACTGGTTTGAGGAGCGGGCAATATTGTCAGCTACCAATGATCAGGTGGATGCAGTAAATGCCTTAATACTTTCAAATTTTACTACGGAAGCACAAGTTTTCCACTCAATAGACACAATAATAGATATTAGCGAGGCAGTTCATTACCCAATAGAATTTTTAAATTCTCTAAATCCCCCCGGAACGCCACCACATAAACTAAATGTTAAATTAGGAGCTCCGGTAATATTACTACGCAATTTAAATCCACCAACTTTATGTAATGGAACTAGGCTGCTGATCAAAACAATTAGAACGCATTTGATTGAGTGTTCAATTTTGACTGGCTGTGGTGCTGGAGAAAACGTCTTGATTCCAAGAATCCCGATAATACCAACAGATCTTCCATTTCAATTTAAACGGCTCCAGTTTCCAGTCAAATTATATTTTTCAGTAACAATAAATAAGGCTTAAGGTCAAACACTTAAGGTGGCCGGTTTGGACCTTAGATCTCAATGTTTTACGCATGGCCAGTTATATGTATGTTGCTCTATCCCGTGTAACAAACAAAGACAATTTATTTGTTTTGGCTCCTGATGGGAAAGCTGCGAACATTGTATACAATGAAGTGTTATAAAACTGAAAATAAAAACTAACTGAATATGAATAATTAATATGTATGTACATAAATATATCTTCTAATTGGACTTTATTTATTTATGAAATTTTCTTTATTTACTAGGGTCATTATTCCGAAATATTACAAAAAATTACTTTTATTTCAATTATAAAGTTGTTTTAAACATTATCAACCTGTGTGAAACAAGGTGCGGGTTGCTTGTATATTATATAAATATGTACATCATTATACATAAATATTTGTGTATCTACATAAATAACCGAATCCTCTTCATTTTAAGGTATACCAATCATCTTATTTCTCTTTCTTACAGGAGTGATTAATACGTCATTGTAAGATGCCTTATGTACAAAATACGCCTACTGTTACTTGAGGCAGGAGAAATATGTTACTGCCAATTTTTCAGTTATTCTTAGATACAGTCTAGCCGTGCAACATATTTTACCTGCAAATACCCTTATTCGTCAAAATTGCCGATTGGTAAATAAATTGCGTACTGTTATGTTGAACTTGCATTCATGTCACAATGAAACTGAGTGTGAGTGCATATCGCGCGCACGCATCAGCACACAAAAAAATTCTTTCGAGCGGGTACCATTCACAACTCAATTACGGCAGCACAGGTGCGGCAGTCTCTTCTTCTGCTGTCTTGCAGATGGTAAAGAAAACATATTCAAAATTGTTGTACATGTAAATAGCAGTTTTTTTTTACTATTTGCTGCAGATGGATCCCAACGAAGGTACGATGTCGTTCGCCAAAGTTCATCGTGGAACCGATGGCAATAGTGACACGGATATTTTGAGTCCCTCCGGTACAAGCAGTTCCGGCCAGGAGCGAACGGGAACTATAAGTAAATCGCAGCCACGCGGGAGTGACGACGATAATAGCACTGTCATATATTCCGATATTAAAAGCTCTGGACAAAAGTAAGTAAAGTAATAATACTAGATAAGTAAAACTCCACGCTTACTCGGTCATAATAAATGGGCTTTCTGAGTAGCAGATAGTTTTGGAGTCGACATTTAAAAGGTTTAAATCAATTTAATTATTAAAGTAACTGAAATAATTGATGATTGATTTTGACATCTTTTTCTGTTTTGTTTTTTGTGGAATTTACGTTAAGAATAAAAATTTACATAATTGTAACCTTTTTTTACACCTCATCTTGTCGAAGCCAAAAAAGCCCTATAGAATTTTGCGCTATTAGAAACTTTAAAGTGCCTTAAAAGCTTGAAAAAGACCTGCAAATTGGCCAACTTCCATATATTTTAGTACATTTCTATTCATTTACATTCTCAATGCAAAGAAAGCGTTCATTGGGTTAGCACTTTACCACTGTCCTTAAGCGAAATATGTTATTTCCGTCAATATAAGTTATATCAGAAAATACACTGCATTAAATAAAAGCGGCATGAACAGGAAAATTTAAATGCCACCGATACTTACAGTTTGCCATAACTGAAAGAGAATAAATTCAGTTGAAAGTTGATAGCTCAAATTGTACATAATGTTTTGCACCAAAATAAAATAGCACAAAATATCAATTCCTAAAACAGTCGGTTCGACTTACCGGAGCGAGCCGGGTTTTTCCCGTCCGCGAACTCTTGTCTCGGCGACCTAACTCTGTTTAGGTCAGCCAACGCGATAAGACGTTTGAGACCCCTGGATTAACTCCTTGTAGCAGGGTTAATCCACATCCTTCTGCTCAGGGGTGGTGTCGGACCAGAAATTTTTTTTGTTGCGTATGCCAGAGAAGGCTCCATCCGAACTACATCTCAGTAAAGTGTAATTCGGCCAATGGATTGAGCCATCTGAAGGTCTGCTCAGGCCTTTATAGATATAGTCCCGTAACCCGACCACGGGTGTGGGTAAGCTCTGGTCGACCGTTAGGTCCTTGTCTAATCCGGTAAAGCGCAATGACCGAGTGGAGTTTTCATTCGGTGATAGCGTTTCATGCGAATGATTATTTAGAACTGTCCAGTCGTTGATCTTTGGCCTTACTCATGGTTTGTCTATTGCCAATTTCCAATTACAGTCGCCGGAGTTCTTCAGAGATGCGAATTATGAGTTCTGTAGAGTTAAAGAAGCGGTTCTACAGTGTGACGTCCTCCCCCCAATGTTGTTTAACTTTTACATCTCGAAACTCCCTCAACCACCAGCGGGAGTCATTTGTCGTCTTGTTTGCTGATGACTGCTCGATACTGGCTACGGGAAATGCAATTGATAAAATATGCTTGAAACAGTTATCTCTCCGATCTTGCTCACTTCTTCATTGTACGTAACATGACCTTGTATTCTACCTAATTCTCGGCAGCCTTTTTTAAAACATGAACAAACGAGGTCAGGCAGGAACTTAACATCCATGTTGATGGAACCCTCATCCCAACGGTAAACCACCCGAGGATTTTGGGTGTCTCCTTCGACAGCCTGGTCTTCTGTTCAGCGAACACAACGGCAATCGTCAATAAAGCCCACAGCCGCAGCAAGGTCCACAAGTCGCTCGTCGGCAGCAGTTGCTGTCCACATTCCAAGCAATTGGTCCGCCTATTGTAAACTATGTAGCTCGAATTTGGACGCCGCAGAACGGTACGACAGAAGTTACAGACCCGTCAGAACGCCGCACTTATGATGGGATATCCTATGATTTCGCCCGAGACGCTCCTTTACTAGGAGGCTTGCGTGCTTCCTGTGAAGGATTATAACATCAATATTAGGAAGCGTTTCCTGATTGGATGTTACCGAACGGGCCACCCAAGTAGGAACTTGCAAGACCAGGCAAGTCAGAGGGCATTCCCACGAACGTATGGACGAGATTCAGACATACGTCAGTCAACCACTGGATCCAACGACATAAAGATATACATACACTGAATAGCATTCACCGAGAGACAATCATCACCTTCACAAACTATCACCATGTGGATACTCTAGTAGACTTAACCTATACGTACGATACCGTTCAACTAGTCACATTCCTCTGCAAACGTACTCATCTAACACCCTTTTCACCGTAGTCCTCCCCCATCGAAACAGCTCATTTCCTGTGTCTCCTCTTAGTTGAATATAACGGGTAAGCTGACCTAGCAGGGTGTAGCTAGCCGCTACAATAACAACAGTAGAAAATGTTTTCGTTGCTTAATATGACCACTACTATTGTAAGATAAAAATGTAACTGTTTAGCGCAAAGAAATAACTTTTACTAAATTTAGTCTGCCATTTTTCACACATTTTCAGAAAAATTTTGCCATGGAGATAATAAAATCAAACTAAAACTCCAAAAATCTTCTTAGTGAAGATATCTGGCAGCACTTGAAATTTTTTTTGATGGTTGGAAAACACATTTTTCTTTATAAATACGACCTGCAATTTTTAAGGTGCTTACTTTAAATATACCCCTGGACGTGCTTTGCTAGTTTCTTGTTTATTATAGTGTTATAGTTGTGTGGAGCCGTAGCTCAATCTTTATTTACAAATGTACAATAAAATAATATAATACAAATTATACATATAATCTAAAACATATAATTAGTTAATTTGTCTTACCGCGTATTTTGTTACAACGTGCTTATATGGCGGCAGACAGAAAAGAAAAGAATTAACATAAAATACAATACGATAACGGATCTAATACCGCTTTACAATGACAAGTTAAAATGATTTAAAGTCTACACTTGAGGGTTGCCAACATCCCTCTTTCTTTTAAAAAGATGATAATCTGGAGTCCATGCCGGATGTCGTTTGCGTCTTGTTGAACGTCGCAGCTCTTGCGAAACCGTGGTCGGTTCTGTTATAGGTTCACAGTACTCCGTCTGAGCATCAGTACTGACCGTTGGTAGCAAGTTGTTTGTATGACCTTCCACTTGCGTGCATGGTAGTAGCTCTTGGTTAGAATCACTGGAAGTTTGTTCATGTGGACTGACTGTAGTAGGATCTATAGTACGATTGTCTGAGTTGCTTACGTCGGAGATTGATGAAGGCAATTCAAAATAATCAAATAGAATATCCAGCGTCTTGGTTTGCATTTGTGCATATCTTGAACGTAGTTGGTTTGCGTGTGATCTTACTGCTTTGAGATACTTGGAGTTCTCAATTCTCACTTCGTAGTTGACTTTGCCAAGAACCTTTGTTATTGTTCCGGGCGCCCAAAAGGATTCATTCCGCTTATACAGTTTTGCGTATACCGGACCACCGATTTTATAGCTTCGTTTCTTGACACGATGTCTATTATTAAACTGTTGTTCCATCTGTTCGTTGCGTAGGTTGCTATGTGGTTTAAAATTCTTAAGGAGGTCAAATTCCGTCCTTAACCTTCTCCCCACGAACAATTCAGCTGGCGATTTACCTTGTGGTGCGCTACGATTAGGCGTGACGCGATAAGTTTGTAAAAAGGTTTGCAAAATTTGTGTTGATGTTCCTGTACCGTCTAATTTCTTTAAAGCTCTTTTCAGGGTGTCAAAAAAAGGTTCCGCTTGCCCGTTCGACTGTGGATGATACGGAGCAGTGAATTTATGCATAATACCTTGGCTTTTACAAAAATTCGCGAAATTTTTAGTTGAAAATTGAGTCCCATTGTCGCTGACTAGTAACTCCGGGTTTCCAAACTGTGACGTAAAATCCGAAATACAATTCAAAATACTCGAAGAAGTTATTGACTTGATTGGGTATATTTGCGGCCACTTCGAATATGCGTCGATGATTACGAAGTAGTAGATGTGATTTACCGGACCCGCAATGTCAATATGAACACGTTGCATTGGGTGTTCTGCTATTGGCCATGACGAAAGAGTCGTTTTTGGTAACGTCTTTGCAACAAACGCGCATTTTTCACATGTTCGAATATAATGCTTAATATCTTCATCAACTCCCGGCCAATAAACGTAACTTCGTGCTAGTGCTTTTGTTCGCTCAATTCCTTGATGACCTTTGTGCAATTGTTTCAAAATTCGCTTACGAAAACATTTTGGTATGACCAATCGATCTTTTAGCATGATGCAGTTTTCAATTATGCTCAAACTATCTCGATGCGTGTAATAACTACGTAAAGCGTCGGCTATTGTATTCGGCCATTTACCATTTTTCAAATTTGTGATTACTTCCTGTAACACTACATCTTTGAGCGTTGCTGCGATGATTGTTTCTTCATTAGGCTTCGATGTGTTTCTAATGAGGCGTGATAATAAATCTGCTGCTCCAAATTCCTTTGTAGGTATATATTCTAATATAAAATCATAGGACATTAACGTTAAAGCCCATCGCTGAAGGCGGTTTGCAGAGTGTGCAGGAATCCCCTTCTTATTACCGAATATGGCAAGCAATGGTTTATGGTCTGTATGCAAGTAGAACTTTCTACCGTACAGGTACTTATGAAATTTAACAACAGCAAATACTAACGCTAAACCTTCCTACTCAATTTGCGAATAATTTTTTTCAGCTTGAGTAAGTGCTCTGGAACCATGCGCAATTGCCTTTTCTTTACCATCAGGATATATATGGCAAATATATGCACCTAGACCCACGTTGGAGGCATCAGCAGCAACTTTAATTGGAAGTCTAGGATCATAGTGCGTTAACAACAAATTCGATGTTAATAGTTCTTTGAACCTAATGAAATGCTTTTGACATTGTGTTGACCAATTCCATTTCGAGTCAGCTTTCAATAAAGCGTCTAGAGGGTTTCGTAGAACACGCATTTCCCGAATGAATTTGCCGTAGTAGTTTATAGCGCCTAAGAATGTTCTAAGCTCACTTACATCTTTTGGAGGCGGTAGTTGTAAAATTTTATTGATTTTATTTTTATCTGGGCTAATACCCTTACTATCAATATGATATCCTAAGTACGTACAAGAATTTTGAAAAAACTTACATTTGTTGAAGTTTACAGTGATGTTGTGCAATTTAAAACGTTCAAATAGTTGAATCACGGCGTTGGTATTCTGCTCTTTAGTTTTAGTGGCTACCACAACATCGTCTAGGTACGGAAAAACGCCAGGTATTCCCGCGAGAAGCGATTCCATGACTTGTTGAAATGCGCCGGGTGCCGATTTCACTCCGGGTGCTAAACGATTGAATGTATATAATCCACGGTGAGTATTGATTACCAGATGCTTCTTAGTCTCCTCATCAACTTCTATTTGCATGTATGCGTTGTTGAGGTCTACTATAGAAAAATATGAGCAGCCGTTAAAATTTACAAAAATTTCATCTGGAAGTGGTAGTGGAAAAGTGTGAGATTCAAGCTGTTCGTTGAGACCTGTAGAATAATCTCCACATATGCCCACATTGCCTGAAGCTTTCTTTACCACAACGATTGGGGCGGACCATTTAGAAAAATTTATTGGAGTTATAACACCATCATATTCCAATCTCTTTAATTCCCTTTCAACTTGGGCTCGCGCCGCGTATGCTATCGGTCTTTTCGGGCGAAATACGGGAACTGCTTGCGGTTTAAGTTGTAAGTGCACTTTGTATGCCGTGCAGTGACCAATTTCGTCTCTAAATACACTGGGAAACATTTCACGTAAATTTGGTTGTGCTAATTTATCGCTGTCTCGAACTTGCTTGCATGAAGTGTATTCAGTGATGCGAGTGTTCCATAAATCGAAAAGTGAGATGATGTCTGTAACTAGTAAGTTTAGGTTAGGAGACACAGTGATTGTAGTGTGCTTTTTTATTCCGTCCACAACAACGTCTGCATCGAATTCACCTGCAATTGCGATTGTATTAGCCGAAGCATCACGAAAAGCTTTTTGACACGACCGTAATGAAGGACTACCGATTCGTTTCCAATTCTGTGTCGAAATTATGGTGACGTCCGAACCGGTATCGTGTTGCAGTTTGAGATGAACATTGTTGATCTGTATAGTGACATAACGACGGTTGTGAGAACCATTACGCTTTTAATAAATTTTCGCGTTTTCCTACTCTTTTTATTTATTTCATTCACTTTTGGAATAACCGGTTTCCGTTCCGAAAAGCATGGACAGTATCCTTCTTTGTGACCCACTTTACCACATTGCGTACATTTATGATTAGTGAATTTACAATCCCGAACGAAATGCATATTGCCACATTGCCAGCAAGGTCTACTAGGTACTGTGTTAACAGAAACTTTAGTATGTTTGTGTTGTGAAACTGTTTGGATTTTCGTTTGATTGGCACTTGCGAGTGCATCATTTTTCAAATTCTTAATTCGCTGTATTTCTGCCACTAAAATATCGATTGTTAAAGGCTTTCTTCTTCGTCTTGTGCCGATTGAATGCCGTGAACGAACATCAAACATTTAAAATTATCAGCCGTACAATCACACAGAGAAAAATTTTCGCATAACCGATTTACTCGAGCTGCATACATTACAATATCTTCTTCTTCCACACGCACATTCTGTATGCATTTTACTCTAACACTGAACTGCGATTCCTTTTTCCCGAATAATTTTTTTAGCGTAGCAACCGTGTCTTCGAACTTGATGTCACGCGGTTGGGCAGGCAAAATATAATCCCGATATTTGTCGAACACATTCGTGCTTACCTTCCGTAAAAGCAAACGAACTTTTGCAGCCTCATCCTCAGGGTCAAAAACAAATTCCCGTATACTTTTCGCAAGAGTTTCCATTAGAGCTTCAGAACCATTCAACGCACTGCCTGTAGGCGAACCACGCTCATTTTGTCCGTTGGCGTTGATTGTGGTGGCAGCAATTAATCGTTCCAAGAGCTATCTTTGTTGCTCCGCGGTTTCCTGCTGTCTAGTTAAAAGAGTCGCAGCCACCTGCTCCAATGTAGTCATCTTGAGTTAAAAGAGTTATTTTCCTTCGTCGCCAATGTTATAGTTGTGTGGAGCCGTAGCTCAATCTTTATTTACAAATGTACAATAAAATAATATAATACAAATTATACATATAATCTAAAACATATAATTAGTTAATTTGTCTTACCGCGTATTTTGTTACAACGTGCTTATATGGCGGCAGACAGAAAAGAAAAGAATTAACATAAAATACAATACGATAACGGATCTAATACCGCTTTACAATGACAAGTTAAAATGATTTAAAGTCTACACTTGAGGGTTGCCAACATATAGAAAAGAATATGTATTTAACATTTTGTTAATATCTTTAAAAAAAGTCGCGTGAAACTTTAAGAATAACATAGATTTAGTGTGGGAGGCAGAGAGAGAGAGAGCATCTCAAAAGATATACATAATACAAAAATTTGCATAAAAATATTATGTTTATTGATATTAGTGGCTTGTGGTAACTAAATAAAATATGTGTATAACACATTTTTCGCAAAAAAATTTTAGTTCGCGGTAAAGAATCATCTGATACAAAATTTGAGGTAAAATCTTCCCCTAGGATCATATGGATTTTATCTTCGCCCCTACCAAGAGCACCAGTATCTGTATAACTGTGCATACATACCTTGTAAATGCCTTCCATGCTTAAACATTTTATTATGATACTTTATGCATATGTGTAATTTATATACCAGCGATCCACTTTGCGGTTTTCGTATTTCTTATACGCATGCGTAAAATAGTCCTCTTTTAGAAAAAACACCAACTCTTGCTATAGTATGGCCTTTGGCCTGATTAATTATAATTGCGAACACTACAATAATTAGGAATTGACGACGCTTCATTTAAATTGAAGTAGAATAATTGATTAATTTTTGACAACCATGATGCACAAAAGGCTTCAAGTCTGCCTAAAGAATGTATCCAACAAAGTAGTTGCATGCCCGTTCGATTCTTGTAAGCTTATTTACCCCTTAAACTTAATTGGATCAAATTAGATTCTAATATCAATCCGATAACGTTCAATTTTTATAGTGCAACGGTGAAAGTATGCAACTTCTTTGTTTTCTACGCCCATTGGGCTTCCTAAGAAATAAAAAAAAAACAGAGACGAAAGCGAATAAAACGGGCAGTTGTTCATTATCTTATGGCAATCTTTCTGCTAATCCGCTACCTATTGAAATAATCGTAGCAATGTTTTACTCAATTTAAAAATTTCTAAACCATTCAACGCAAATATCTCGGGAGTCATTGAAGGAATCCTAAATCAGAAAATTTGTGCACAACTTTAATTTGATACATAACTTTTTTCTTTGTGCGATAAGTCGATTTCCATGAATTGAGTATGTAAAAATAGATTTTTATGCGGTCAGAAAAAGCACTTATTCTATCTCCTTGTATCGTTTTGAATACTTCGCTTTCTTTCCGTTCTCTCTTCTATACGTTATATCTTTCGACTCTGCTTTAATACATCAGCTTTATACATTTTCCTCGCCATTTGAGATTCACCGCCTAAGAAGTTCCACTTCAAAGAGTGAACTTTATTACAAAAAAAAAAACAAGCACTGTGAAATTCAATATCATAATGAAGGAAACAAGCCTCAGGATGAGGTTGCAAAATTGGTGGGATGTTCATAGTGCGTGATCCATTGCGCTATCAAACGATTTGAGGAGACAAAATCCTACTATAGTAAAAAAACAAGTAACTAAAGGATAGGAAGACTGAAAACTGTTCCACGATCCTCTCAAGGATCGTAAAAAATTTTCTCTTTCGTTGCTTTTCTGTCGGAAGAAATTGAAAAAAAAACAGCTATTGAACTGATAAAAAGGCTGTTTAAGGCAGCTTTCACAGACGGCGTGGTTTGAATTGTCAAAAGTACATAAATATATCAGGAACAAATTACCGACTACGATGCGCAGGCTTAAAAACAATAAAGTTGTTTTAGTAAATGAGCCTGTAGAAATTCCTGATTTAAATTTCACCGAGTACATATGGACAATTTTTTAAACGTAAAGTAAGGAAATACAGCATAACATTAAGAACAGCCCTGACAAATAGTTCGATTCATGCGTGGGTTGCCCTAAGTACAGCCGAAAGTAAAAAGCTAGAACCAGGAGATTGCTGCTGTCATAAAATCAAAGGGCGAAATTATCGAATATTTCCGGTCTTTTTTACTAGTTCCTTATATTTATATTAATTTAAATGAAAGTAAATGACCAAGGCGGTAAGCGCCATGCACGTGCGATCGCGTTAAAATTGGTACTGTAAAGCTTTTGAGTGAAAATTAAAAGATATCTGGTGCTTAATAGAATTACGATTTTCCATAGTGTGGACACCCTTATAATATACATTGTATATACACAAACGAACAATGCATTTCAATTCCTAAATTACATATTTCTAACTCTCCCGTTAACAATACCAATAAAAATACAATTAAATATGTGTATTTTTTATTTTAAATTAAGTCGCTCCCCACTAAACCAAAACTTGCGACTTTTCCCAGACCGTTTTGTTTTGTGCAAAGTTGAATGCTTTTCGGCGCGGCTTAACGAGTTCGTTGAAATATCAAAAAATGTAAGTTCTTTTGAGGGAAATCATGTCAACTTTCAGTACAAAAGTCTGGATGAATTCGTAAAGAAATCGGCTTCGGTTTCAGAAATTTGTATAAGTGTTTTACCGAATACCGTTAAAATAATGGAACAAGTAATTTATAGACAGTTATGAGCTTTTTCTGCATATAACAACTGTATGTTCAAATATACATTCAAATGATATACTTCTTATTACAGGAAAGCAGAGCTTGTTGATAGGCCTTCTGATTTAGATTCCGACTGGTGAGTTTTCCTTCGTTGATTGCAAATTAGCAATAGTTGCATGCACGATAATTTAATGTCTGTATTTAGAAATCGTTGATTTATATTTTTTAACGAGCTAGTACCTGATGTACATTGAGCACCCAAATAAACCAATGATTTGAAATTCTATTTCAACAGTGGATTTAACTAACTACCACTCGGTTAATCCTCTGTTCAATGACCCAAGTTATTTCCAAATTTATTTTAAACTTTTATATTGAAATGCTTTATCATTTATTTATTTATGATCAAAGTATTTTGAAGCAGATTGTTGATCATATCGATTTACATTTCCATAGTTACATAGCTAGTTTCAAATTTTTGTTTGCACTTTACCAAGGAAGTCTCACAGAGCATGGTGGCATGGTACACTTATACAGTGTTCGTTCAGTAATTATAACAGCATGGTTCGATCCCACACAATATCTTTGTTGGCAATATATTTGTAACTATTTTGTAAAATCAACCTACTTACTTTAAAACATTTACTTTTTTATGCAACTTATACCTTTCAGTTTTTGGAGTCAAGTGTAAATGATTTGCCCAGTATTGCCAAACAAATGTAATTATGATGGTCCGTACAAGAAAGTCAGTTCTACTCAAGCTCAGAGTTAAAAGTACAAGCTGAGATTCCTATTAGAATAAAACATATAATCTCAGTACAAATCTAGCTTAAAAAATGGATTTAAAGAGAGAGAAAACTTTCAACCTGAGATGGCAACGTGGACTTAATATTTTATATATTAAGCGCTTTATATATATGTATATGTATGTATTACATATATCTTAGGTTTTACTTTAAATGAACAATGTTCTCTGACACCCAAATGCTCTCTTCAACACAGATGAGAATTTTCTATAAGAAAAAGTAGAATTTTTTGGTTTTTGTGATAATGCGTAGGGAAATACTTTACGCAGAATTCAGAAAAGTGTCTCGGTTTTTGTAAAACTGGCTAATTAGCCAAAAAAAAATACCTTATCAAAAACCCCATCTCTACTTTTTACTTACCCACAATATCAAAGGGGCAGCAAATCTGCTGGCGGTGCGACGAGACTGTAACCAATAAAATAATAAGTTCTGCGCAATTCATTTTATAAATTAAAACTAGTAAGTAGACAAATAAGTACGAAAGAGTCTAAGTTCGGCTGCAACCGAACTTTAAATACCCAGCGCAAGTTTTTGTTTCAAATAAACCTTGCTTGTTGTATGCAATCAAAAAGTTAATCTTATATACAACTGAATGTGAGTCCTTTATAGGCGCCCAAAGTATTCAACCGATCTTTACGAAGCTTTTGAAGGAGGTTCATGTAGTCTCCGAGCCCAACATAGGATATATGTATACATATAAGTGTTGAAAAGTGTGCGGTGCCACGCCACAATGGAAGAGAAAATTTGAATTCGTCTTATATCCGCAACTATTCGGTGCAGGTGAATGATTTTTGGGAATATATTTCTTATAAATCAAACTTTGTATCATTTTGGAAAAAGGAGTGGCCTATACAATAAAAAACCCAAACTCCTTATAACTCCGCAAACTTCTCCTTTTCATTTTTATGTATCAGGCTATATATTTCTTGCTGGGAAAAAGCGAACTCCTGTCCCATTTAAAATAAAACAACTATTCACCATATCTTCCCAACTCTTTGACGTAGATATGTATATGTTATTCGATATATACATATTTCTTTCACATCAAGGTATAAAGAATATTGTATACCTAAAGTCCTGCAATAAAATACCAGCTCAATATCTAAAAACAAAAATGTCGTTATTGGCACAACGAAAATAAAAATAAAAATAAATTAGTTACTATGCTTTTAAAGTACCGCAGCTATTTTCCAAAAGATTTACTTTTTTAGGTATTTCTAACTCTAATTAAATTTTTTATTCCAAATTTGAAAGAATTCCCGACATGATGTAGTGAAATATTAAATATTTTGATTGGTTGTTAATTACCGATGTATGAGAGGTGAGCGTAGTTTTTATACTGATTTCTATCATTTTCGAACGTGTGTACGGAATTTCAATTTTTAATTTCAGTATGTGATTGGAGCGTTTAAGTTGGGATTTTAATTAAAAAAAAGGTGAATATGTCCTATTTTGATCTTATTCATAGTCGGATTTTCCGCTTAAAGCAAGTACCAAAGTTAGAGTAACGAAAAGCTATCCTAAACCTGTTACTAAATCCGACATTAAACGAAATTTCAATTTCAGTGTGTGATTGGAGTGTTCAAGTTGGGATTTAAAAAATGACGATGAAATTTGAAGGAACTTCGAGGCTAAACAAAGCAGCGCGTGTTTGACAGTATTTAGTAATATATTTTTTGTGAAGTAATAGAAGCTGGTATAAAATAGGGTCTTGGTTGAATACGGCGCTAAACCGACTATGATATACATACTGAAAAATAAAGTACACTTTCTTTGACCCGTGACACGTACGGAGTTTTCCCATTGTCTACCAAGGGGCGACCTCTTTAGAAGCCCCTTTTCTATAATTTTAGATGTTACTTGCCCCGGCCAGGATTCAAACCTGGGGTACACCGAATGAAGCGCGTACACTCTCGTTTACGGGAAATACTTTTGCTTTTACGGGAAATACTTTTACGAAAAATTGATCCACTAGATGGCGCAGTATGCTGTATTTTAAGTTTTGAGCGCAGGTTGCTCACCCACGGGATCGATTGCAAATAAATTGTAAATAATGTATATCTCTGAAAGTATTTCCAATGGAGTGCTGGAATTCGGTACGGATATACATACATATGTATATGAAATCAGTCCCTAGAAAACTAGGAAATATTGACCTCCCATATGCAATGCATTTTTCATGCTGCATATCTCAGAAAATATTTGCTATGGAGCACTGGAATTTGATGCGGATACCTTATATCTTATCTATGTATGTATGTACATATAAAAATTATTAGGTGTTCGTTAGTCTCCCTAAAACTCGAAAGCATCTTGACCTACTTTAATATTTGTTTTTATTTGATCGCTATAATACTCGAGTAGTTTGAAAGTAGGCAAATAGCTGTTTGAAAAACTTTGTTTAATTAAATTCATAGAAAAGCTTTTACACGGTGTATATGTATATGGCTTTTCCGATACATATGTATGTAATTTCATCCGTCTGTAAAATTCACTGCAAATGAGCAACAAAGAGTTACATTTTTAGTATTTTGCATATATAGTTAGTAAATCTCTGCAATTAATCGTATTTATAGACTTTAGCAAAATTAAAACACATTTATCAAAGAAAAATTGAAGCTTATTCAGTATTATTTCTCCTATATTGTTTGTTTATTTGATTTGGAATATGTCACTTGGCCGAGGGACGGTGCGATCTTATATTATATCGTTATTGGTTATTACACAGGATAAGATAGTTATCTCATAAGATATATGGCAAATGCAGACCGCTTCCGCTTTGACAGCTATATTTCCATTTAAACGAAAGCTTTTCGGTGGCAACATCAATGCGAAGATAAATCGATTTGCAAGAGAAAGCTGGTTCGATAACTTTATCTAAATTAAATCTTATGCGATGAAATGCCCACGTGAAATATTTCCTCTGCGATAACTGGTCGCAAGTTAACAGAGTCGAGCAGAGACAAAATTTTTTTAACAGAGAATAAATTCGAATACATGTTGATTATTTTGCAGTTTTGCGGACGCAAACTCAAGAATATTGTAGTGCATGAAGTTCAATTTTTTGGACATTTAGGTATATGTATGTATGTATTTAGAAATGCAAATGAAAATAAGTATGTACATATGTATATACATGTGTACATCTGCACTTGCATATGTATGCACATATGTACATAAACGCACAAATATATATGTATGTAACTGCATTTGGCTGTGCAATCATACATAAGTAAAATGTCAACAATTATGCACATCCTTACATAATACACGTACACAGCCATTTATATATTTATATGCATGTGCCATGTGTGTATGGGCATAAAATCAAAATCAACTTTGACCTACGCAAACCCAAAACACTCAGCAGCACCTGCGCCAGACATTCTGAAATATCTTCAAATACTACATACAATAACAAAAAAATCATTTATAACCGGAAGCGCATATACATATGTATCTAAAAAGAATGCCGTTCATTCATAAATGCGTGCATTTTATCTCTCCGCAAACACATGCGCCCCTCATCTATTATATTTTTCGCGACGAAGGCAAACATCTAAAAATCATAAATTGAAGATTTTTGTAATGATGAGCCAAATGCTCACAAATAGAGATGGGAATGTAGGAATTTTAGCCCGTCCGGCCGTGCATATAAAATCTTTTATAAAGAAATTCAATCATTATAAATATGTTATGTTTACTTATATTATAAACGACTTTGGTACGAAATCCTGCAATATATTTCATTTAAAGCGATAATATTATTCCAAATCAGCGCCACCAAATGTGTAGGCCGGACTAACCGCTAGGCCCACTTGCATACATATGTACATCACATACACGACAATATGTCGTCTAAAATTGGTCGCATTTATTTACTACCGAAATTCGGAGTCAATCGCCTCAACTTTAAGAGCGCTACGTCCAATTTATGGTCATCGTCATTTCTGGCTGAATGGCTTCGTCAATAAGCAAAATATGCGTTATTGGACAGGCAGCAATCCACACGTGCTCCATAAGTCAACATTGCATCTCGAAAAAATTACGGCTTGGTGCGGTTTATGGGCCGGCGGCGTCATTGGGTCGTACTTCTTCCGTGATGATCAAGACCGGCACGTTACTGTGAATGGGAATCCCTACCGCTCAATGATAACCGAATATGTTTGGCCCGAATTGGATGATATGGACTTGGACAATATGTGGTTCCAACAGGACGGCGCCACAAGCCACACAGCGAATGTCACAATCGATTTATTGAAAACGAAGTTTGGTGAACGTGTTATTTCACGAAATGGCCTAGTCAATTGGCCGCTTCGGTCGTGCGATTTGACACCGTTAGACTATTTCCTGTGGGGCTATGTCAAGTATATGGTCTATGCCAACAAGCTAGCGACGATTGATGAACTTCGTACGAATATCGAACATGAAATTGCAGCAGTATCGGCCGATTTATTCTTGAAAACCGTCGAAAATTGGGTTCAGCGTCTGGACTTCTGCAAGCGTGCCCGTGGTGCCCATGCAAAAGAAATCGAATTCCATACATCATGGCATCGAGTGGCGCTCCTATTGCAAGACCCAATATTTAATTGATAGTACTACTGCCGCGTCTTCCAGAGTGAATTAGTGGTGGATAGGTTTTTGGGCAATTGTTTATGATGTGATTGACCGACATATCGTTGTTGTTGCACAGTATGCAAAAATGTACTTGTTTGTTAACCTCGTGTATCCAATGCGGAATCTGTTTGCTCTAAGGTGGGCGATACCATGCATTTTTGATTCCATGGATTTCGTTCTCAAACCCAATCTTGCATTTGAAATTTGAACAAATTACCTTGTATAGTTAATAAATGTCGGATTTGTTAGCTTTCTGTATTTTACCTTATATGAGAGGTGAGCAGGGTTTTTGTACCACTTATATAAATTTCAAAATTGTGCTTACTGACTTGGAACGCAAGATATGTATACTTACTATTTGTTCTATAGTCTCTAATAGTTAATAAAATATCGAATTTTTTGAATTTGTAAATTTTTGTCCGACTTTTACAACTTTTGAAATCTTTCTATTGAATTGGAATGCAATGGGTGTACCAAATTTAGTAGAGCAGACTTTTCAAGAAGTGGGCAGTTTATTCGGCGCGTATTAAATTAAAGCAAATTCTGCTTAATAACTACTTAAATTTAGCGTTGTATTTATTTTTAAATTACCGTTATATGAGAGATGGGTGTGGGTTTCGTTCGATTCTTACGATTCCCCAAATTTTGCTTACTGAATTGAAATGAAATGTGTGTACCAAGGTTGGAGGAGTTTTTATAAAAATAGCCGCCAAAGTTGTTAACGCACTAATTTTTCTATTTTTTCGAAAAATTTATTACTTATGTTGAATAAATTGACAACTGCCAGCTGTGAATTTATTTCTTGGGTGAATCAAAAACGAGCTATAAAATGATTTATATTCATTTTAATATTCACTTTCATTTGAATTCCAAACGCCGCCTGCATAATATATAAAGTACATACATATATGTAAATATTACACTGTGTAACACTGAAAATGAACTTTGAAAGAGACCTAGCCTAGGCGTTAGGCCTTATAAAACTAAGAAAAACTGTACACTTGAAATTTGCGAAACACTCCCAAAATCTCATTTTAGGGCCAAAAAACTGTTTTTGAGGTCATTCGCTAGTCAATCATCAATATCTTTGCGAATTTTCATCCGATTCAAAAGTTGTTTATATATTTTGAAAGGTGACAAATCACTATTTTTAATGGCGTATAACTCATCAAAATCAAACGAGAACTGACGAAGCTACAGAGAAAAAAAATCATAACTTAATAAAAAAAAAAAATAATTTTGAAACTTTGACTACGATTTTACGATAGTCTTAATTCAGAAAGGTACCTATCAAAGACAATATTATTAAAGTGAATTTAGTACTGCGTCGATTAAGCTATTTTAATCGAAAATCGGTTGGAAATTGACAGAGTTATTACTATTTAAATTATTTTAGATGATGACCATATTTAAAAATTCATACATTTTGATTATCTTTCAACTTCAAATTTTTATTGTGACTGAAAATAAAAAAAAATTAATCATTAAAATGCTAAATAACTTTATAGCTAAAAATGTTTGCTTGATCTTCTGCGTTTATAAGACGAGTCATCTGTTTCACGTTTGAGTGACCAGCAGTAATTAGCTATCACTTGGTTCTTTCCTGTAAACCGTTTTTCAATGTTGGAGATTTCTTGGTGAAATCTTTCACCTTGTTTATCGCTGAATTGACCAAGATTATCCGGGAAAAATTCCAAATGAGAATGCAAAAAGTGAATTTTTATAGACATGTTGCATCCCATTTCTCCATAAGCTTCCAAAAATTCATGGACCACCTCAACGTAATTTGAACTTCTCGTGTTTCCAAGAAAGTTTCGGCACAAAGAAATGAAACTCAGCCATGCTCTTTTCTCTACTGGGTTCAATTTTTTTATGAAGTCATCATCAGTCATAATCTTACGAATCTGCGGTCCAACGAAAACGCCTGATCAAAATGTAAAAATAAATTAGGATGAATTCTTTTTGAAGAATTCTTGTTGGGAAATTTTTATAAGTACCTTCTTTAATCTTGGCGTCACTCAACTTGGGGAATACAAGTTTCAGGTGTAGAAAAGCCTCGCTGTTTTTTTCGAGTCGTTTAACAAACTGTTTCATGTACCCCAATTTTAAATGCAATGGCGGCAAAATTATATCATCAGGCTTAACTAATGCAATATTGAGAACATTATTTTTGCCAATTTGAAACTTTCTCGGTGGCCATATGTTACACTTGTAATGATTTTTGGCACGACTGTCCCATTCACAAAAGTAACAAGGATATTTAGTGTAGCCACCTTGCATTCCAAGTAGAATTGTCAGGACTTTAAGGTCCGAGACAATCTGCCAGCGGAATTTATTGTATTTAATCAATCGTAGAATTTTTTCCATCGTTTGGTAAGTCTCTTTCATATCAGTAGCGAATGCCACTGGAGCTGATGGCAATTCATTTCTGTTGTGCAGCAATACTGCTTTCAGACCTACGATGTTAGTCAATTGAAAATTAATTGATAAATTGTATTCAAATTTAGTTCTCTCACACTCATAACACATTAAATACTTACTTTTGCAAGAACCGTCTAGAAATAATCGCCAATCTTGTGGACAGTGCACGTGATCGAGTGCAGCAAACAATTCATCCACATCAACGCAATAAACTAGTTTGTTATTGGTGTCATCAGCTTTGAAAATGTGTTCGAACGAAGATAGGTCTCTGTCTCGTGCAGACGTTACTTTAAAGTTACTGTCTACTATATTCCACTGCTTTAATCTGGAGGCCAGAATCTCTGTCTGTCTTATAGACAGATCCATATCCCGCACAAGATCACAATAATCGTGATTTGACACGAAATGACGTTCCGTTTCTATGGCTTTGGTTGGAAGGTACGGTTCGTCATTTACCTCATTAGAAGATTTGTGGCTTGAATCAGGAAATGTAGCTGGATTTTTGTCTTCAGTTCGCTGATCTTGTTTTCCTCTTGGAATCGGTTTCGATACAGTCAACTCATTGGCATATTCTATGAGGTGGCGAGTTTTATAGTGGTGACCAGTGATTTTTGTTTGGCAAAAGTAGTAATCCTCCGGCTTGTGATATATTTGATAATGCCAAGCCATAGGAGTCACAAACGGCAGACGCTGCCCATCTCATTTACCGGTTTTCCATTGTTTTAATGTTATACAGCACATCGAACAAATATATTCGGGTTCATACCAAGCACTTTCCACGTATGAGCAACCGAAAAAGAGGTTGAACGCTTCAACCACAGCTTTATTTGTTCTTAAATCGAACCGATATTTCTTATCAACAAATAGACCGCAGGCGTAACAAAATTGGTTGCGCCTATCACACATTTTACCACACTTATCACACAATATAATTGCGAAGCGGTCGCAAGGTTGAATTGACGGCGTAAATTTATTAGATGAGCACTCAAAATTTTTGGAAATGAATGTGTTTAAAATAATACCTCATACTTGCTATGTTTCTAGTAAAATAACGCAATGAAATGCGGTCAAAGTAGAAAAATTAAAAAAAAAACTTTTCGCAAGGTAAATTTATTTAATAGCAGAAAAAATTTAATAGCTTCATGGACATGAATGTACTTTCAAAATAATTCCTCATACTTGATATGTTTTTAGTAAAATACTGTAATAAAATGCGGTCAAAGTAGAAAAATTTGAAGAAAAAACAAATTTTACAAGTTTACCCGATGAAAACTTACAACACGCTAGCTCAAATAGATCTTTCTATCTCAATTTAAAGGTATAATCCTTACCTTTCCAAAACATATTTCATATTGAAAATCGGTAAAGAAATGGCCAAGTAATGAAAAGATTAGCGCGTACACTTCCGAAGAACGGTTTTTTAACGGTAAAACAAGATTTTGAGGGTGTTACAAATTTTTCAAAAACCGTTTTGAGTTATATTCGACCAGGTGAACAATTTCCACTATGTCACTTTAAAAGTTCATTCAATTTTTTCCATTTTGTAACACTGTGTTATTTATAATATATAAAATTTACGAATGCTATGCTTAAAATTAAGATAAGAAAATTTTGTCAGAGACAGAAATGCAAATACGATCATGGTAACAGTGAACCGTTTCATAAGTGATTGCATTAACTAGTATGTTGCCATCCAAATTTGAAAACGCCCAGTCAATTTGTCATAACGAAGAATATCGCGGAGCTCTGCTTCCAGGTCTCCGATACAGAAAACTGAAGTTCTGTAAATATTTCAGGCTTAAATAAAATAGCTTCTAAAGATATTCGCCAGGAAAATATTTTTTTCATTCTACAAGGTTCAATTGAAGAGCATATATAACTACCCCGTTTATTCCTATTTCGGGCTTAGGTGCTATCTATTCTTAACTCGGTTAATAGATTAAAACGTGGAATTTAAAAGTTTTTGGAGGGAAAACTCCACATCTCAACAAAACATAAAATATCTGAAAAAAAACATCAGATAATCATTTCTAACATCATCAAATCTGAAGTTTTCGAGAACGAAGTTAAACGTTGTGGTTAGGTCTTTAAAGGTATTTGTATCAATCAGTTCTTTATAGCGTCTGATTCTGTAAATGAGTTAGGTGGTGACTAATATAAATAAACTATCAGTACTGGTTGCTCGACTGCATGTTACATATAAAGCTGCTCTAGACATCCTAGTCCGGATGTGAACAAGGTCGTTGCAGTACGCATCACCCTTGCTTTTATGGATGGTTATTCAATTTGTGGGGATAACCGGAAATTGGTTTCTTTTAATTGTTATTAGCTCATTCATTTTATATCGAAAAGCTCTCACTGTCTTTTAAATTGGCGTCCAAGAAGCATCAGTGGGTCGCTGGCATAAAAATCAATGTGCCAGTTGCACCTGTGTTTATACTAACAGTGATCATATATCATATAAGCTAAACGATAGACTCTGTGTCCCAGAATTTTTAAAAGAGTCTAACTCTCCCAAAAATATTATAACTTTCGCATCTACATCTATTCCCTTCGCTACACCTTCGGTGGTGGCCATAATATAGTGCATTCAAATTATTATACTCTACATTTAACCAGAATAAATTAATTGCTGCTTCGGGTGCTTGATTTGAACTAACTACTTGGCTTTCGATTGAAGATATTTCATCATTAGTCATAGCGCCATATTATTCAAAGCGATAGCAAAAGACTGATCCCCCTTTACCTCATTAGTTAACGCAAAATATTTAAATAACCAATTAATGTTCTATTAGCGTTGCTGGGATTGATTGGAAGAAAAAATTAACCTATCTCCAATTGCCTGAAACCACCAAAAACAATAACCGGAATGCCTCCAAATAGATTACTATTTTTGAAGATTTGTTTAAGACTAGTATACATAGAGTTAAAGATTCGAGCACCTACCATTGATATCATCAATGATTATTAATTTTAAATCAATCAATTTAGAACATATTAAGTTTACAATATCGTTACTTAATGGCCGCAACTCTTGATTTTACTAATTTACAGGAAGTGAAGTGTCAATTCGCCTATTCCAAAAGCTTCATTTCAGGTAGGGATACAAAGCTGAACTTTTAATTAACTTGCATTAGATCCTGGCGTGCAGTTTAAGCGATGGATAAGAGTCTGATATATTGCAGATACGAACCGGCTCTTTCCAGCTCCTGCTCCGCCTACAACACACTCATAAAGTGTCTGATTTTGTATAATTTGTGTATCATATGAGCCAAATGCGTCTTTTGTTTCACATTTAGACTTCTAATTAAGGAAAATTATAGTTGGAAGTTTAATAACTGATATTACCATCAGAGTCGCCATCATTGTTAGGTGGGCATTCTTAATGTAGATTCAACAAATTAAAATCAGATTTTTTTCGGAAAGTGCTGAAACCCTGAATTCATTGTCTACAATATGTTGGATAGTTCGCTCATTTTGACAAAGTCGCAAAGTCGATCTAAGACTTTTCAAACTCCCATTGTTCAAATACATCATATTTTTTGACTTGGCTCTATTGGAATATGATGTGCTACACATGTTAGTTCGTTATAATTTTCAATTATATTTCGATATGTATAAGTCTATATCTATCTCGGTTGCGTTATGCTGTTGCAAGCAACCGTTAGGTGAACACAGTTATTGGCACCAGCGCGCTTGAATATAAATGTCCTTTATAGGCGTCCGGAGTACTCAACCGCTCTTAATGAAATTTTTACAGTAGGTTCAAGTGGTATCGGGACCCAACATAGGATATATATGTATTTAGAAAAGTGGGCGCGATTGCGCTCCTTTGAAGGGAAATTTAGAATTCGTCTTATATCCGCAACTATTCGGGGCACATTAATCATATTTGGGTATACACATAGGTACATACTACATGCATACTGTTTGGCAGTGTATGATTTTGAATAAATGGTTGGGTCACGCCCTATGTAATGAAAGAGCGTAATTCCTTATAACTTCGCTACTATCTGATGCAGATGCACAATAGTTGGTATATAGATCCTATATATCAGGCTATATATTACTTGTTGAAAAAAAGCGGACTCTTATCCCCATTAAGACGAAATTACCATTCCCCATATCTTTCTGTTAGATCAAGGTATAAAACACTGTAATTAAATACCTGTTCATTTTTTAACAATGAGTGGAAATTCGTCAAGTGGTCACTCAATTATTGTAATGGGTAGTCTTAAATATCCTCATATGGGTTTAAAGCCTAGTACTGAGTTCGAGTTTCATGTGAAATGGCTGTCAAAATCCATACTAATTGCATTGCCGTGAAATATGCGTGAAATTTCATATGCATCTCACGGCAAAGTAGTACTAAGTTTTCGCCACGGAAACACCTCGCAACATGCTAGCAACATGATGCCGGCAACAATATTTCACCCCTATTTAAAATGCTCATGCCATTTAAAATTGAGCGAAAAGTGACGTTCGTTAAAATAGACAATCCGTTGAAAAGTTCGGAAAACTCTTCAAATTCCGCTAAATGTAGTAAAACCTGTTTAAAAGAATACAATTAGTTATATAATTATGGTTAAATACACTTTTCTTACCAAAACTCGCTAATTGCTACTGGGGCGATGCTTATAAATTTGCTTGTTTACAGATTTTCAATTTTTATTTTGACGTTTCTTCTCATTTGACATTCAATGTTGCTAGCAACATTTCACGGCAATCCAAATGCATGTTGCTGGCGAAATTTCACGGCTGTGAACTTAGTACTATGCTTAAGGAGTAAAATTTTTTTGCTACCAAAAATAACGGTAAATTTTTTGTTTCCATTAATTACGTAAAAACTACTTGATCGAATCATTTCAAATTTTCAGGATATGTTAAAACTTTATAGGAAAGGAAGTTACACTAATAACAATAAATTTTTCCTACTTTTTAATAACATTTATTATAAATAAATCACTTTTTTAACGCTCTCAATCGTTTGAAAACATATTTTTCAATAGATTATATTTCTTATATATGTTGACTTTAGATTCTGGAAGAAAATCTTTTTGATCGCACTCAAGTTCGTAAATATTCGATATTTTGATGCGCGACATGCGCGTTGTGCGTGCGTTATAACCGTTTTAACCCTCTCGTGCCCGATGTTGCGTATACGCAACATTGTATTTATGCGCCCCTAACTACCGTTATTTTAAATTTTTTGTTTTGAACCTTTCGCAGAAATATAGCTGTATGTGTTGAGTGAGCTTACAGCTAATTGTTCGGTAGTCAGCTGCACACGCGTTCAGTTAGTAGCTATTCTCCCGAGAACGTAGTTGACAAATTCATTGTGCAAAAAAACGTGATTTTAAAAATGTGTTAAAAAAACATTAAAATAATAACTTCATCCTAAAACCAAGATCAACAACTAAATAAAGAAAGGTAAGTGAGTATTTAAAAAAAACCCCGCATGAAAATATTATTTAGTTTACCTGTAATATTTTTGTAAATGTCGTGTTGCGTATATGCAACATTGGTATATAGTGGTAATTTTCGAAAAATAAAACTTTTTTGTATGCACATTTTAAGATGCGCCCAAAAGGTCTGACTCAAGCTGGGATTGAAAAATTTGCCAACTTTGATTGGGATGATTCGGCTGAAGAAACTTTGAAAAATTTGGATGATTGGCCAATTTATTAGCAGCGAAAATGATGGAGATTTGAATGAAAATGAAAACGTTGTACAGGAGGTGATGGAAAAGATTGATCTGATGAGTTTGAAGTGGAGGAGTGCAGATTTTATGGAAAGCGAGACCACCTGGAAAAGTGAATTATGCAGAAATGCGGTGAAAGCCCCCATAAAATATTTTGGTACTTTCTTTGCGGATGAACTGTGAGGAAACGAATTTATATGCCATGCAAACGAAGGGCATATAATTGAAATGATCTGTGCCTGAAATGAAAAGGATTCTTGGCATACTTCTTTACCTTGCAGTTGAGAAAATACCAGCTTATAGAATGGCGTGGGCGGTCAATTTCAAACTACCGGCCGTTGCAAATGCATTACCGAGAAACAGATTTGAAAAAATAAAACAGTTTTTCCATTTGAACCATAATTCTAAACAGCCTCAGAAGGGAACACCTGAATATGACAAGTTGTACAAGGTTCGGCCTTTGTTGGACGTCATAAAAAAAATGCAAGTGGGGTTTCAAGATGTTTACGAGAGCTGGTGTATCTGGGATTATATATGATTTTAATCTGTACATTGGAGAAGGAACGTGCAAGACTTATGGCTTGGGCATTTCATCAGATATCGTGCTATTTTTATCATCCAATTTGCCAGTAAACGAAAATTTCAAACTGTTTTTTGCCAATTGGTTTTCGTCAATAAGCTTGATGATTGCTCTGAAAGAAAAAGGCATATTGGCCGTTGGTACAATTAGAAGCAACCGATTGAAAAATTGTGCTCTAATAAGTGAGAAAGTCATTCAAAAACGAGGACGAGGATCAAGCGATTTCAAATATGAAGCAACGCACAACTTGATTGCTTGTCGTTGGTATGATAATAAGAGCGTACAATTAGTTTCAAATTATGCAGGAGAAGAAGTTTATAACTATACCTCGTCCAGGTTGTTGTACCGCAGAGACATCACGCATACAGACGGCGAATTGAAGCATATGCCGCTCATAAATTTCCAATTGGATGTTGCTTCCGAGCTTTTGAACGCAAGTTAAACTACAGTTGTCGCCAAAAAGAGAGGTCGTCCATCATCACTCCCTTTGACAATGAACTCATCCCCATCATCACCAGCTCCATCACCACCAGCTCCATCATCACCAGCCCCTTCTACGGGCTCTGAATCAAACCCCTATAAAAGAGCTTATGTTGCAAATCCACCAAAATCACTACGACTTCATGGTTATAAACATTTGCCGGAATGGGGAACAAGAGGAAGTGTAGAGTATGCAGCACTGAGTTTCCAGGCTGTAAATGCAGTAAATGTAATGTGCACTTATGCTCCAATCCCCAAAAAAATTGTTTCGTGTCCTATCATACTTAAATATTGTAGTAGTAACTAGCACAATAGATAATAATTGTAGTGACTAGCCTAATGTAACACCCTATTCAAGTTCCGTTGCTTACTTATTACTCTCTATTACTTTTATCCGTACTCAAGAAACCCTAGCGTAAGTAAGCCTTGCAATGCAATTATTACATGCAGAGCCTATCCCTGTATTTACTCACTCTCATAAGTGTAATTATTTACCGCTTTACTGTCGGGTACCTGCACATATGTATGTATATTGATTAGCGCAGCTCCAAGCAGGTTGCTCTATTTGGTGTGAGGACATAATAAAGCGAACTATAGCAGAAGTAAGACGCGTTTTCAGTTCAGAAGTGAGACGAATTCTGCCCACAATTTGAAAAAAAAAAAAAAAAAAAAATTTCTCAAAAAATGCTTTTGGTTGAAAACTATAGCCTGACACAATTAAAAAACTGGCTACGACAACTTGGCCAACCTACCAAGTCAGCACTTGTAACACGCCTCAACGAAATACCAAAAGAATTACGAGGCGAATGCCCAACGGAGGCTGAAAACGACAACGTTGGAGGTACAGAAAAAGACCTATGCAGCAAAGATGCGGAGTTCGTCAAAGGTAAAGGAAAAGATGTTCCAAATTCCAGAGGCTCTAGCAAAAGTGAGCACAACAAAGGACAAGAAAACGATGCGGATATTGACAACGGTGGAAGCAGCAACAACAACAATGAACGAGAAAACAATGATGCGCACAGTAAAAACGGTGCGGATTTGGTCAAAGTAGGCGGTAACGGCAGCGTAAATAACAACGGCGAAAATTTTCCCGTTCGCAACGAAAATGATACGACAGAAAATGGAGCGCCAGGACGACGCAGCGACTCCGACGGCAACATGAGCCCCAGTATGAACACCGAGGCCCTTAATGTACAAAATGAGGCGATTATTTTGAAACTACAAATGCAGTTGCTACGTCAAGAAAACGAAATGCTAAAACATCAAATGAAGGCGACTGACAATCCCGTTCGTGATAACGAGTCAAATTTTTCGATTAGCTTTGTTAAAGATATGATACCTGACTATTGCGGCGATGGCTCAGTTACTGTGTGGATTGCATTAATAAAAAATGTCATAAGCGCATATAAAATTGATGACAATATGCTTCGGGTGCTAATAGCCAGTAAATTAAAAGGCAATGCACAAACTTGGCTGTATTCACGAAGCCACTTCCTAACCAAACGGCTGAACAAATTTTTGAAAATTTAGTGGATGCTTTTGATAAGCGTGAAAGCAAGATAGTATTGCGCAACAATTTTGAAAAGAGAACTTGGCAGTATGGAGAAAGTTTCAATTCGTATTAGACAGCCAAACGAATGCTAGCTAACGCAATACAGATCGACCCAGAAGAGTTGTTAGACAGGATGATCGCAGGCATCCCAGATCAGCAACTGCGAACTCAGGCGCACATCCAATGCTACACCACTGTAGAGCAGTTAGTACGAGCATTTGCAAAGGTGGAATTAAAAGAGAAGCCCAACACGAACGTGCGAACGACCACAAGGACCGAGGGGAGTATGGTGAGGTGCTACAATTGTAATTGCAGAGGACATATTTCGGCGGAATGCAGAAAACCTCACAGAGAGCCGGGATCTTGTTTCGGATGCGGAAGTTCAACACATGTAGTTGCGGCATGTCCTGAGCGAAAAGGGGCAATTAAAACCGCTGGTATCGACGAATATGTAAGTTTTATGAATATTTATATTGGAAATAATCCTAACAATAAGTTATTCTTAGCGTGCCTCATAGACTCTGGAAGCCCGGTCAGCTTAATTAAAATATCTAATTTGCCAAATGAAGTGTATTTTGAAAATCATGAAATTTTATGTTATTTTGGGTTAAATAAAAGTAAATTAAAAACTTTCGGGAAAGTTAACTGCTTCTTTATTATTAATAGCAAAAAGGTTTATGTCGATCTGATCGTGGTAGCAGATGAGTCAATGAGTTACGACGTTATTTTAGGCAGAGACTTCATGAAATTAAGTAAAATGAAATTTTTTGTGAAGATGAACTAAGTGAAACAAAAAGTACTTGCAAGGTGGCATATATGACAGAAAATTCAAATGGTCAACAAGAAAACGATATATGTGCAATAAATTGTTTTGGGTTATCGTCAAAAGATAGAACATATAATCTTAATGAAGACTTAAGTTTAGAAATTAAACAAAATTTTAACGATGAGTTTAACAAATATTACGTTTTGCCCAAACGCCCAAAAGAACCAAACGTTAGATGCGAAATCAAATTAAATTTGGAATGTTCAAAGCCCTTCAATTGTCCTCCTAGACGGCTATCGTTTGCGGAAAAAAGTGAACTTCAAAAAATAATTGATGAGTATTTAGAAAAAGGTTATATACGACCAAGCGAATCGGAGTTTGCATCTCCAATCGTATTAGTAAAGAAAAAGACTGGAGAACTAAGCTTGTGTATAGATTACAGAAAATTAAACAAAGCAACAATAAAAGACAATTACCTGATTCCACTTATCGACGATTTATTAGAAAAGTTAGGGGAAAAGAGCATATTTACAAAACTAGATTTGAAAAACGGGTTTTTTCATGTGTTTGTAAATGAAGAATCAGTCAAGTACACATCTTTCGTTACACCATTAGGGCAATATGAGTTCCTACGGATGCCTTTTGGGCTAAAAAATGCTCCTTCAGTTTTTCAAAGATTCGTTAACAAAATTTTTGCTGACATGATAAGAAATAACAAAGTGATTATATACTTAGACGATATTATGATTGCCACAAAAGATATAGATGAGCATATGGAAATATTAAAGGAAGTTTTTAATAGACTTGGCATAAATAAGCTCGAGTTAAGGTTAGACAAATGCGAATTTTTGCAATCATGTATAAAATATTTAGGGTATACCATAACTGGTACAGGCATTAAGGCTGACGACAAAGGCCTCCAAGCAGTAAAAAATTTTCCGGTACCGGATAAAATACGGAGTGTATAAAGTGTACAAAGTTTCTTAGGGCTGTGTTCTTATTTCCGAAGATTTGTTAAAGATTTTTCCACAATTGCAAAACCACTACACGACCTAACTAAAAAAGATAAACCATTCCACTTTGGAGAAGAGGAACTAAAATGTTTCGAAACTCTCAAACAAAAACTCATAGAATCACCAGTGTTATCTTTGTATAACCCAAACGACCCCACTGAATTACATTGTGATGCTAGCGCCTTGGGATTCGGCGCGATTCTCATGCAAAAAAAGCATGACAACAAATGGCACCCGGTATTTTACTATTCGAAGAGGACGAGTGAATCGGAATCGAAGTATCACAGCTTCGAGTTAGAGACTTTAGCTATTATTTACGCCCTCGAAAGATTCCGTGTTTACCTGAATGGTCTCAAATTTAAGATTGTCACCGATTGTAATGCCCTAACTCTTACATTAAATAAAAAAGACCTCAACCCAAGAATAGCTAGGTGGGCGTTAGAGCTTCAAAATTATGATTACGATTTAGAACATAGGTCTGGAAATCGTATGCAACACGTAGATGCCTTGAGTAGATGTAATAACATATTAACCATCGAATCGAATACTTTTGAAGAAAATCTGCTCATTTGCCAAGGAAAAGATGCTAAGTTAAGGACAATAAAAGAACAACTTCAAAAAACCGAACACAAATTTTATGAAATGCGTAATGGGGTGCTGTATCGAAAAAAATCCGACAATTCTCTTCTATTTTGCGTTCCCGAAAATATGGAAAAACACGTCTTATACAAATACCACAATGAAATGGGACACGTTGGAACAGACAAAATGACAGACTTAATACTAAAAAGCTATTGGTTTCCCAATGTAAAAGCAAAGTCAGGATTACACATACAAAATTGCCTCAAGTGTATAGAATTTTCTACAAAAGTAGGTAAAACAGAGGGATTATTGCACATGATACCTAAAGGTGAAAACCCATTCGAAGTTCTACACATTGACCATTTTGGACCGTTAGAAGCGGGTAGAGCCAAGAAACACATATTCGTTATAATAGATGCGCTTACAAAATTCGTAAGATTATATACAACTAAGACCACAAATTCTAAAGAAGCAATATCAGCTCTAAAAGACTTCTTTAGATCGTATAGCCGACCAAAATGTATTATATCAGACAGGGGCACCTGTTTCACTTCAAATGAATTCAAAGTTTTTCTGGAAACAAATAACGTTAAACACATTAAAATTGCACAAGCAAATGGGCAAGTCGAACGAGTGAACAGAAGCTTAGGACCAATGATAGCAAAACAGGTAGATCCTGAAAAAGGGCTTTATTGGGATACAATAGTGGAAAATGTTGAATATGCCTTGAACAATACCAAACACCGATCAATCAATGAGTATCCGTCAAAAATGTTATTCGGTGTGTACCAAAAGGGAAAAGTTTTGGATGAATTGAAAGAAAATCTCGTTGAGTCTGTAAACGACAAAAAGCAAATTGATTTGAAGAAAATTAGGGAAACTGCCTGTCGAAGCAACACAAAATCTCAGTTATATAATCAAAATTATACAAATAGGAGGCGAGTAAAGTCAAAAACATATACTACGGGAGATTATGTTATGATAAAAAATTTCGACTCACACACAGGTGTTTGCAAAAAGTTAATACCCAAGTTCAAGGGGCCTTACAAAATTTCAAAAATTTTACGTAACGATAGATTTGTTTTGGAGGATGTGGATGGCTTTCAGAAATCAAGAATTCCTTATAAGGGCGTTTGGGCAGCGGCAAATATTCGGCCGTGGTTAATTAAATAAAATCACACACCGGAACAATCCAGGCAACACTGTTGTCCTCGTATGTTCTCATTATAGTAGAGCGTACTGTATATTTCTACCTATACGTTTGTACATCTCATACATACATAAACGGTCTATAAAGTCCCGCGACATTTTAATTATTCGCTGCTCATATTGTATTTGCTAAGTCCCTTGCAATGCAATTATTACATGCAGAGCCTATCCCTGTATTTACTCACTCTCATAAGTGTAATTATTTACCGCTTTACTGTCGGGTACCTGTACATAAGTATGTATGTATATTGATTAGCGCAGCTCCAAGCAGGTTGCTCTATTTGGTGTGAGGACATAATAAAGCGAACTATAGCAGAAGTAAGACGCGTTTTCAATATAAATAAACGGTATTTGAAAAAAAATCAACTTGACTTTAAATATATAACACCATTGCCCAATGTTGCATATACGCAACATCCTGTAGCTCTTGAACCAGGACACCTAGGACATTGAAATTTTTGTCAGTTGATATTGAGGTCAACTCTAGCTTATATGTCTACTCAAAAAAATTTTAGCCACTCCCATTTTAATTCGGGCATGAGAGGGTTAATTTTAGGTAGGCAATAAAAACCTCATCGCTTGCGAGGGGTGCGCTGTCGTGCTGCCGTGCACGGTTCCTGGGATATTGTTAGCTCTAGTGGAATATATTTAGTTGATAGCTTTTTAATTATCGATCTCATGCAGATTAACTGTTTTCCCAATAAACTTGGTCGCACTTTGGATATTTCCAAATCGGATATGCATCATTTACCTTTAGTTATTGATTTTGAATTTTATAAATTTGCAAAAGTTTGTTATGTTAACTCAAATTTGTTTTTTTAATTTTAAACTATGCGATTTTTTGAAACTGAACAATCTTCTTATGGACATTAATTGGGATAGCTTGTTTCATTTTACTTGATGTTTCTAAGTGTTTTGAAAGTTTTAAGTTGAAGTTTGCAAAACTATTTTTCCTCTGGCAACAAAAAGCAATATAAAGTGCCCTGGCATAACGCGTCTTTGATGAAACTTCGCAATAGGAGAAACAAGTTTCTTCATAAATTTAAAAAGAGTAATAATTGTGCTTATTTCAATTTGTATAAAAAGTATAATAGGGATTTCCGGTGGCTGGAGAAATTTTTGCATAGGAATTACGTGTTGAGGGTTGAAGACAATTTAAAATCTAACCTGAAGTCATTCTGGAATTTCGTTAAATCGAGGAAAACTTGTTCCAATATCCCGTCGTCTCTGTACCTCTACGACAGAGTGGCTAGCTATCCTATTGATGCCGCTAATTTATTTGCCGAGTTTTTTATGTGCAACTTTGCATCTGATTCTGACGGTGTTGATAATATTTCTTTCAACATACAACCTTCTGTTGATTTCGGCAAGCTGGTGTTGTCCTCTGATGATGTGGTTAAGGGCATTGCTCGACTTAAACCCTCTTCACAAACTGATGTTGATGGCTCATCTGCTGTTTTGTTCAAACTTTGCAATTCTCCTGTTCTCCCTTTGTTGACCATCTTCAATAAATCCTTGTCTTCGGGAACTTTTATTGATGCATGGAAATTGGCTTTCGTCACACCCATTTTTAACCCATTTCCTTCCTCTGTTGCGTATACGCAACGTTACTTTCAAAAAATTCGTATGTGCAGTGTATGTGAGATATTCCAATAAATTTTTTTTGTTCGAAAGCTATATCCTTAGGCTTTTTCCCCTTCAATCTCAACTACCTACGAAGCACACACTGACGCAGACTCTTGTATATGTAGACACTTGTTTTTCATACAAATTTCGCATCGCACACTAAATATTGTCGAATGTTATTCTTTTTTTGGTTGACATGGAAATCCGTTCACATTAAGGCAAGGAAAAATTATAATTGGCTTGCGAATCATCTGGGTGGTATTATGCGTGTTCTGGATGAGTCTCGAATCTGTGTTGCGTACACGCAACATGACGTCACGGTATTGCTAGATACCGAAAAATATGAATTAATTCAAATAAGTATTTTAGGGCTAACTGATAGCGTCTACAATGATTTTACTCCAATAACAAATTTTTTAGCAAAAACGGCGAAAATGGGTTAAATGCGGTAATAAAAACGACATTAGCAATTATAGACCCATTTTGAAGCTTTCCGCCACTTCAAAACTTTTTAAGTGCATTATTCAAGACAAATTGTCTTCAGTTGTTAAGAATGCAGTATGTCCGGAGCAGCATGGTTTTATTCCGGGCCGCTCGACGGTGTCTAATTTAGCTGTTTTCTCTGAGGACTGTATTGTAGAATTTCAAACTGGGCTCCAGGTGGACACCATTTACACCGACTTATCCAAGGCCTTTGACCGCGTTTCACATGCTATTTTGTTAAAAACGTTAGCCTGCATCGGTTTCCACTCAACATTCTTGAGCTGGATCTCATCGTATTTACACAAGCGTCGTTGTTGTCGACAATGTTAGGTCAATGCCCTTTGTTGCTTGCTACGGCGTCCCGCAAGGTAGCATTCTTGGTCTAATATTCTTTATCTTATGTATTTATTAACGAGATTTGTACTTGTTGCTCGTCTGCAAGATTTCTGCTATATGTGGACGACCTCAAGATTTATTCCCAAGTCAGTAACTCCCTTGATTCTCAATTGATGCAGTCCGACATTGTTAATGTTAGCAAGTGGTGTATCAAAAATCGGCTAGCATTAAACTTGAATAAATGTTTTCACGTCACCTTTTCGAAATGCCGTAATGTCATTAAGACATCTTATTGTATCTCCATGTCACCTCTATTACGCGTTAGTGAATTTAAAGACTTAGGTGTAATCTTTGACTCTAAGTTTACGTTCGTTAGTCATATTAATTTCACTATTGCTAAGTCGTATACCATGCATGCGTTTGTCAGACGACACAGTTCTCATTTTACCGACCCTTATACCTTAAAACTTTTGTATATGGCTTTCGTACGCTCCAGGCTTGAGTACGCGTCCTTTATTTGGTCTCCGTATTAGGCGGGCCATACTACTAGGATTGAGGGGATCCAAAAAGTATTTTTGCGTTTTGCTTTACGTAATCTCCGCTTTTTGGGTCCTATTCCAACGTATCAATCAAGGTGTTTATTGATCAATTTAAAATCTTTGCAGAATAGGAGTATTATTCTTTCATTGTCTTTCGTTTTCGATTTAATACGTGGTGCTGTTGATTGTCCTGTACTTCTTAAGAGAATTTCTTTTAAGGTTCCTGCTAGAGCTCTTCGTATGTCAGATTTCTTTCATGTTAGCTTTTCTAGGGCTCTGCATGCACAATATGCTCCTATTACAAGGGCCTTAGCAGAATTTAATAGAATCTCCAAATTTGTTGAGATCGATTTTTCTTTTCAAAAGATCGCCTTATTAATTCTTTAAATTCCTTTTATAATTAGTTTATCGTATGTAAATTTATTTTATTTTATTTATTTTTGCTACATTACCTATGAGAATTTGAATTGTATTCATTGGCTAATTTAATTACATAAATAAAAATAAATCAAATTTTGGGGCAAACTTGTCTAGAGTAAAGCTTCCGTAATATACCCACTCGTAGTCTCAGCTAATGATTTTTGTTGTTTTAATGCATTCTTGCCTGGGCACACACAAACGGTATTGTTAAGTTTTTCAAGGAACATATGTATATAAATTACAACAACGGCATGGAAATGATTCGAAAACTATTCTAGCTCACTCGGAATCAAGAATATGACCACGAAAATGAGTCGGAATTGCATCAATTTTACTTTTCACACCAAATAGAAATGCAGAACAGGCCTGTATATCTGGTAATATTTGGATTCAATAAGACAACTTAGGACAGGACCAGAAAACAAATTATTTTATCGAACTTTTTCCCAAAACGGCCTGATGTCTCCTGTCGAACATCAACACTATGAGGCTTCGATGCTCCCAGTTAGGGAGCATAACTTTATGCTCACCAAGCATTTTCTCCTTCGTCGGTTGCCACCGTAGTGGCCACCCAAACGGGTACCTGCTTGACGAAGATCCGCCTCCGAGACACGTCAGAGGGAATGTTCTTGATATTTCTGACGAGATCCAGTCACTCATCACCAACAGACTGGACCCTGCTGCCTACCGGGTAGTCTTAAATGACATTCACCGAGAGACAATTACCACCTTCGTCAACTCTCGCCCTGTGAATGCCGTCCTCGGGGTCAAACCATCACCCATAGCAGAGGAGGAGCTCCAGCTGCCTTGTGAATTCCGCGTCACTCTGGCTCAACTACGATCTGGATATTGTAGCAGGTAAAACTTCTACCTTTTGTGTGTCTGGCATGTGACAACTCCCCGCATGATACCACTCACCTTTTCACATGCCCTGCAAAACCGACTTATCTAACCCCTCTTTCCCTTTGGTCCGACCCTGTCGAAACTGCGCGTTTCTTGGGCCTCCCCCTAGATGAGTTTAATGATAATGACCATGGTTGAAGGGTAATGACCATCTTGCATGGGCTGAGTAACCGTTACAACAACAACAACATAATGTATTGACAGCGTTCTTGCACTATGTTTCGTGCAGGGACGATGTCACCATGCGAATGCTCTATTTCGCACAGGGACTGTCGTCACTGGACGAAGGTTAGTATATGTTGAGATTTGGAGTGTGCCGGTCGTGAGTGTGCTAGTGATGAATAAAAAGCTATGTAAGTATAAGGGGTTTTTATGACTGAGGTCTTTTTCCCTTAAAAAAATATATGTGTTTTATTTTGCTTAAGAGCTGTGCCAGTAGAGGATTTGCCTTTCTGTAAATCTTAGTAGATCTTATATATGTAGAATTGCTGGATTTGCTAAGTGCGCAAATACATTGGTCAGTGTCGAGCCAGATTCGGTGCCTTTGGGTTTTTTCCTTCAAAATGGAGGCGAAAAATGAGAGCAGAGAGAGTGGAATGCGTTGCCAACTGTTGTTGGGCAGGATGAATTGCATTTCTATTATTGTGGAAAAAGTTTTGAAGCGTTAACATTGCGGAGCACAAGTTGATTGATTAGTGTTTTGAATATTTAAAGATTAAAGACAATATAAAGTTTTTAAGCAATTAAAAAGACAACTCTCAGTAAGTTGATACAGTCCACTTATGGCGAAGTGTGCGGGTGCGGTGTGTAGAGATATGTGCATGTGAAATGTGTGCATGCATACATATGTACATACATATGTATGTTTATATAGTAGCAGAAGTTGCTAGAAAGCAAGAATATTTACAATGTGTGCTTGCCTATTAAAGTAAAGAAAATATAATGCCAAATAAGTTTTAAATGTTTAAATGATTGGCAGAGTGTGCATGTTGGGACATGATCAAGAATTCGCGGAAGCGAAAGAGTAGTGCATTGTATTGCTAGATCTGGAAATTTCCACTGCGCAGCGGTGGTTGTTTTTGGCAACGGCGTTTTGTTTTGTGTGCTTGTGGTGCCTGTGTGTAATCCAGTGCTGTCCATCCCATAGCTCAATTGAGCTTACTCTCCATCGTTCAGTCGTTAGCGAACCAGCAACGAATAAACACCAAGCTTGTCCGCGACGCTTAGTGTATGCAATCGTGTATGCAATACAATGCCCTGTAAGAACTTCTTTATGCTAGAAAATGCCTTTGGCGACTTGCAATGCCTTTTATGTTACAAGTCGTTCAAAGGAGGCAAAATATCTAATATCAGAAGGCATTTCGATTCCTCCCACAAAAATATACAAGTTTTAGACAAAAAAGCTAGCCAGGGATTATATGAAGCAAAAAAGTTAGTCTTTTTGAAAAACTTCAAAGGGTGGTTGGCTAAAGTAGAAGATGAGGAAGTTGTTAAGCAATCAAATCGAAAACTGAAACTGAAAGCTGAGCTATCTTCCGTGATCAGCTTAGACATTGCTAAACAAGGCCGGCCTTTTGTAGATGGAGTTTTTGTTAAAAACATTTGTCTGAACATTTTTAAAAAACTGAATCTTGATACAGAACTAGTTAAAAATATACCCTTGTCCCGCCAAACAGTAGCCCGACGGATTGATGAACTAGGAATACACATTCAATCTGCAGTAAAGGAAAAAATTAATGATTGCCAATTGTTTTCTCTGTGCTTGGACGAAACCACCGATATTAATGATTTATGTCAACTGGCGATATGTGTTCGGACAGTTAACGTAAATTATGAAATAACTGAAACAATGTTTTCTATTGAAACATTCTGTGGGAATGTGACAGGAAAGATCTTGTTCGACGTAGTAAACGAAAAAGTTTTTTCAGTTTTCGATACAAACAAATTTGCAGGAGTATGCACGGATGGTGCAAACGTTATGACCGGCAAGAATGAAGGCTTCATTGGCCAATTGAATAAAAATGGAATTTCTGGGAGACATTTTCATTGCATTATTCATCAAGTTGCACTCGCTTCAAAATTTTTGAGCGGTCATCCTGTCATGAAACGTGCAGAACAGATTATCAATGAAATACGGGGAGGGCACCATTCCCTCACCCACAGAAAGTTTGTAAATTTTTTAAAAACAACTTCTGCTCGGCATATTGACCTAAAAATGCATACAGACATTCGTTGGCTAAGTCGTGGTGATTGTCTCAACAGGTTATTTGAGTTGAGGGAAGAAGTTTAACAATTTCTTGAAATCAATTGTAATGAAGACACCCTAGTTCGATCTTTAAAAGATGACAATTTTATTTTGGATTTAGCATTTTTGGCTGATGTCTCCTTTTTTTTGAACAAACTCAATTTAAAGCAGTGCTGTCCAGAATGAAAAATGTGAATGAATGAGTGACAACGAGAGAATGGGAGCAGCCCAGTAGGAAATTTAAACCAAAATAAAAGCATATTGGATTAGAGTAGAAATAAAAAACTCAAGTGTGTTATATGTTAAGCCTACACATTGTTAAATAAGGGCGGCATTTTACAGATTATGTATTTGGTAAAATTCTTGTACCAGCGATATTAATTATTTGATGCAAATTAATTTTTATAAGTGTGTGGACTGATGGGAAAACATTATGACTGGTAATATAAATGCTTTGTAGGTCAACTGAACAATTCAATTTTTTAGGCACATTGCGTCAATATGAATACTTTCGTGGCAGCTTCTTAATAAAAGTACATTCGATAAATGACTTGATGTTAAACTGTGGCGCTGCTTGGAGCAAATGAACTTTAAGTCCGAAAAAATTTTCTCACAAAAATATGTTGTGGGAAAAAGTGAAAGGCACTGATAAGATATTCTTTTCAATATTGGATATGATGATTCTTCTAAATTTTTCCAGAATTCAATATTATCTCCGTGTGGTGGAACGTTTTCGCTTTGCAAGATGATTAGCTCGGACTGAATTGCAAGTTCATACTTACTTATATCGCATTTGAAGGGGTTTTCAAAGATGTCAAGAAATGGTTGAAAAGAAACAAAATCCTGAAATCTGTCTTCAAAATTTATAAGCAATTGTTCGAGAAGTGCAATATGATCACTCGGCTTAACACCCTCATGTTTCGTAATAATAACCGAAGTTTTCGGAAAATGAGTATAATCGCCAGATTGAAGTTCCCTTAAAAGCAAAAATAGCTCTGTTTGGAATTGATGCACATTTTTCACAGCATCGTTTATTCCTGTTTCTTTTCCTTGAAGCTTTAAATCAATGCTGTCCATCCCATAGCTCAATTGAGCTTACTCTCCATCGTTCAGTCGTTAGCGAACCAGCAACGAATAAACACCAAGCTTGTCCGCGACGCTTAGTGTATGCAATCGTGTACGCAATACAATGCCCTGTAAGAACTTCTTTATGCTAGAAAATGCCTTTGGCGACTTGCAATGCCTTTTATGTTACAAGTCGTTCAAAGGAGGCAAAATATCTAATATCAGAAGGCATTTCGATTCCTCCCACAAAAATATACAAGTTTTAGACAAAAAGCTAGCCAGGGATTATATGAAGCAAAAAAGTTAGTCTTTTTGAAAAAATTCAAAGGGTGGTTGGCTAAAGTAGAAAATGAGGAAGTTGTTAAGCAATCAAATCGAAAACTGAAACTGAAAGCTGAGCTATCTTCCGTGATCAGCTTAGACATTGCTAAACAAGGCCGGCCTTTTGTAGATGGAGTTTTTGTTAAAAACATTTGTCTGAAAATTTTTAAAAAACTGAATCTTGATACAGAACTAGTTAAAAATATACCCTTGTCCCGCCAAACAGTAGCCCGACGGATTGATGAACTAGGAATACACATTCAATCTGCAGTAAAGGAAAAAATTAATGATTGCCAATTGTTTTCTCTGTGCTTGGACGAAACCACCGATATTAATGATTTATGTCAACTGGCGATATGTGTTCGGACAGTTAACGTAAATTATGAAATAACTGAAACAATGTTTTCTATTGAAACATTCTGTGGGAATGTGACAGGAAAGATCTTGTTCGACGTAGTAAACGAAAAAGTTTTTTCAGTTTTCGATACAAACAAATTTGCAGGAGTATGCACGGATGGTGCAAACGTTATGACCGGCAAGAATGAAGGCTTCATTGGCCAATTGAATAAAAATGGAATTTCTGGGAGACATTTTCATTGCATTATTCATCAAGTTGCACTCGCTTCAAAATTTTTGAGCGGTCATCCTGTCATGAAACGTGCAGAACAGATTATCAATGAAATACGGGGAGGGCACCATTCCCTCACCCACAGAAAGTTTGTAAATTTTTTAAAAACAACTTCTGCTCGGCATATTGACCTAAAAATGCATACAGACATTCGTTGGCTAAGTCGTGGTGATTGTCTCAACAGGTTATTTGAGTTGAGGGAAGAAGTTTAACAATTTCTTGAAATCAATTGTAATGAAGACACCCTAGTTCGATCTTTAAAAGATGACAATTTTATTTTGGATTTAGCATTTTTGGCTGATGTCTCCTTTTTTTTGAACAAACTCAATTTAAAGCAGTGCTGTCCAGAATGAAAAATGTGAATGAATGAGTGACAACGAGAGAATGGGAGCAGCCCAGTAGGAAATTTAAACCAAAATAAAAGCATATTGGATTAGAGTAGAAATAAAAAACTCAAGTGTGTTATATGTTAAGCCTACACATTGTTAAATAAGGGCGGCATTTTACAGATTATGTATTTGGTAAAATTCTTATACCAGCGATATTAATTATTTGATGCAAATTAATTTTTATAAGTGTGTGGACTGATGGGAAAACATTATGACTGGTAATATAAATGCTTTGTAGGTCAACTGAACAATTCAATTTTTTAGGCACATTGCGTCAATATGAATACTTTCGTGTCAGCTTCTTAATAAAAGTACATTCGATAAATGACTTGATGTTAAACTGTGGCGCTGCTTGGAGCAAATGAACTTTAAGTCCGAAAAAATTTTCTCACAAAAATATGTTGTGGGAAAAAGTGAAAGGCACTGATAAGATATTCTTTTCAATATTGGATATGATGATTCTTCTAAATTTTTCCAGAATTCAATATTATCTCCGTGTGGTGGAACGTTTTCGCTTTGCAAGATGATTAGCTCGGACTGAATTGCAAGTTCATACTTACTTATATCGCATTTGAAGGGGTTTTCAAAGATGTCAAGAAATGGTTGAAAAGAAACAAAATCCTGAAATCTGTCTTCAAAATTTATAAGCAATTGTTCGAGAAGTGCAATATGATCACTCGGCTTAACACCCTCATGTTTCGTAATAATAACCGAAGTTTTCGGAAAATGAGTATAATCGCCAGATTGAAGTTCCCTTAAAAGCAAAAATAGCTCTGTTTGGAATTGATGCACATTTTTCACAGCATCGTTTATTCCTGTTTCTTTTCCTTGAAGCTTTAAATCAATGCTGTCCATCCCATAGCTCAATTGAGCTTACTCTCCATCGTTCAGTCGTTAGCGAACCAGCAACGAATAAACACCAAGCTTGTCCGCGACGCTTAGTGTATGCAATCGTGTATGCAATACAATGCCCTGTAAGAACTTCTTTATGCTAGAAAATGCCTTTGGCGACTTGCAATGCCTTTTATGTTACAAGTCGTTCAAAGGAGGCAAAATATCTAATATCAGAAGGCATTTCGATTCCTCCCACAAAAATATACAAGTTTTAGACAAAAAAGCTAGCCAGGGATTATATGAAGCAAAAAAGTTAGTCTTTTTGAAAAAATTCAAAGGGTGGTTGGCTAAAGTAGAAAATGAGGAAGTTGTTAAGCAATCAAATCGAAAACTGAAACTGAAAGCTGAGCTATCTTCCGTGATCAGCTTAGACATTGCTAAACAAGGCCGGCCTTTTGTAGATGGAGTTTTTGTTAAAAACATTTGTCTGAAAATTTTTAAAAAACTGAATCTTGATACAGAACTAGTTAAAAATATTCATTTGCTCCAAGCAGCGCCACAGTTTAACATCAAGTCATTTATCGAATGTACTTTTATTAAGAAGCTGCCACGAAAGTATTCATATTGACGCAATGTGCCTAAAAAATTGAATTGTTCAGTTGACCTACAAAGCATTTATATTACCAGTCATAATGTTTTCCCATCAGTCCACACACTTATAAAAATTAATTTGCATCAAATAATTAATATCGCTGGTACAAGAATTTTACCAAATACATAATCTGTAAAATACCGCCCTTATTTAACAATGTGTAGGCTTAACATATAACACACTTGAGTTTTTTATTTCTACTCTAATCCAATATGCTTTTATTTTGGTTTAAATTTCCTACTGGGCTGCTCCCATTCTCTCGTTGTCACTCATACATTCACATTTTTCATTCTGGACAGCACTGCTTTAAATTGAGTTTGTTCAAAAAAAAGGAGACATCAGCCAAAAATGCTAAATCCAAAATAAAATTGTCATCTTTTAAAGATCGAACTAGGGTGTCTTCATTACAATTGATTTCAAGAAATTGTTAAACTTCTTCGCTCAACTCAAATAACCTGTTGAGACAATCACCACGACTTAGCCAACGAATGTCTGTATGCATTTTTAGGTCAATATGCCGAGCAGAAGTTGTTTTTAAAAAATTTACAAACTTTCTGTGGGTGAGGGAATGGTGCCCTCCCCGTATTTCATTGATAATCTGTTCTGCACGTTTCATGACAGGATGACCGCTCAAAAATTTTGAAGCGAGTGCAACTTGATGAATAATGCAATGAAAATGTCTCCCAGAAATTCCATTTTTATTCAATTGGCCAATGAAGCCTTCATTCTTGCCGGTCATAACGTTTGCACCATCCGTGCATACTCCTGCAAATTTGTTTGTATCGAAAACTGAAAAAACTTTTTCGTTTACTACGTCGAACAAGATCTTTCCTGTCACATTCCCACAGAATGTTTCAATAGAAAACATTGTTTCAGTTATTTCATAATTTACGTTAACTGTCCGAACACATATCGCCAGTTGACATAAATCATTAATATCGGTGGTTTCGTCCAAGCACAGAGAAAACAATTGGCAATCATTAATTTTTTCCTTTACTGCAGATTGAATGTGTATTCCTAGTTCATCAATCCGTCGGGCTACTGTTTGGCGGGACAAGGGTATATTTTTAACTAGTTCTGTATCAAGATTCAGTTTTTTAAAAATTTTCAGACAAATGTTTTTAACAAAAACTCCATCTACAAAAGGCCGGCCTTGTTTAGCAATGTCTAAGCTGATCACGGAAGATAGCTCAGCTTCTACTTTAGCCAACCACCCTTTGAATTTTTTCAAAAAGACTAACTTTTTTGCTTCATATAATCCCTGGCTAGCTTTTTGTCTAAAACTTGTATATTTTTGTGGGAGGAATCGAAATGCCTTCTGATATTAGATATTTTGCCTCCTTTGAACGACTTGTAACATAAAAGGCATTGCAAGTCGCCAAAGGCATTTTCTAGCATAAAGAAGTTCTTATAGGGCATTGTATTGCATACACGATTGCATACACTAAGCGTCGCGGACAAGCTTGGTGTTTATTCGTTGCTGGTTCGCTAACGACTGAACGATGGAGAGTAAGCTCAATTGAGCTATGGGATGGACAGCATTGATTTAAAGCTTCAAGGAAAATAAACAGGAATAAACGATGCTGTGAAAAATGTGCATCAATTCCAAACAGAGCTATTTTTGCTTTTAAGGGAACTTCAATCTGGCGATTATACTCATTTTCCGAAAACTTCGGTTATTATTACGAAACATGAGGGTGTTAAGCCGAGTGATCATATTGCACTTCTCGAACAATTGCTTATAAATTTTGAAGACAGATTTCAGGATTTTGTTTCTTTTCAACCATTTCTTGACATCTTTGAAAACCCCTTCAAATGCGATATAAGTAAGTATGAACTTGCAATTCAGTCCGAGCTAATCATCTTGCAAAGCGAAAACGTTCCACCACACGGAGATAATATTGAATTCTGGAAAAATTTAGAAGAATCATCATATCCAATATTGAAAAGAATATCTTATCAGTGCCTTTCACTTTTTCCCACAACATATTTTTGTGAGAAAATTTTTTCGGACTTAAAGTTCATATGCTCCAAGCAGCGCCACAGTTTAACATCAAGTCATTTATCGAATGTACTTTTATTAAGAAGCTGCCACGAAAGTATTCATATTGACGCAATGTGCCTAAAAAATTGAATTGTTCAGTTGACCTACAAAGCATTTATATTACCAGTCATAATGTTTTCCCATCAGTCCACACACTTATAAAAATTAATTTGCATCAAATAATTAATATCGCTGGTACAAGAATTTTACCAAATACATAATCTGTAAAATACCGCCCTTATTTAACAATGTGTAGGCTTAACATATAACACACTTGAGTTTTTTATTTCTACTCTAATCCAATATGCTTTTATTTTGGTTTAAATTTCCTACTGGGCTGCTCCCATTCTCTCGTTGTCACTCATACATTCACATTTTTCATTCTGGACAGCACTGGTGTAATCGTAGTTACGCGAGAAAAAAAAAGAAGAAAAGAGAAGATTGAGAGTAGTTTGTGGTAAAAAAATTATGAGAAGATTTGTGGGTGCTAGAAAAATGTTGGTGTGTAAAAATGATCGCATGAGAGTTAATTGTAATGCAACAATACGTTGGGTGCATATGGAAATATGTGTGCTAGAATAAATTGGTGCCAGACAAATGGTGTGCATATGTAAATAGATTGTGGACCGACATACATACATACGTTATGTGCATATGTCAATATGTGTGCTAGAATATATTGGTGCGTGTGCGTGAGCATGTGGATCGTAGATCAAAAGCGAAAAGAAAATCGCAGAGTGCCAGAAATCCTGCAGGTGGTGCTAGAATTCCAACAATGGCATGTTTGAGCAGGCGCTAGATATGAGTGAGCATGGTTTTGGGGTGCTTGAGTATTTTATCAAACACATATGCTAGTTGGAAACAAAACATTAGGCAAGATCGGCATGCAAGATTTTGATAAATCATTGCGGTGTTATTATAGTGAGCCAGTTATGAAATATTAAATTTATGGGTGCATATTGTTAATGGAGCCAGAATGTTAAAGATTTGTGTGCATATATTTATGGGTGCATATGTTTAATGGAGCCAGAATGTTAAAGATTGTGTGCATATATTTATGGGTGCATATGTTTAATGGAGCCAGAATGTTAAAGATTGTGTGCATATATTTATGGGTGCATATGTTTTATGGAGCCAGAATTTTAAAGAATTGTGTGCGTGAATGCAAGGAATTTTGAAGTTTGGTATCCATGTTGATTGTTTTGTTGTTTTCATTTTAGAATATCTGAAAATAAAAAATTAAAGTCGTTCGCGGCTACAATTAAGCGGGCGCTAGATTTTGCAAAAAGTGAAGATGGGGAGCAGGCAGCGGTGAGCCAGATGAAGGTGCGAATGATGGCGCTAGAGTCTGCATGGCAGGCGTACAATATAGAATATGCAGTGGTGATTGAAGATGTGGACACCGATGTGCTAGAAAAGTTTGATGAAGAAAATTTGGCGCTAGTAGAGGGCTATTATTTTGAAGCCTCTGCAATATTGCAGGAGAGGATAGATGCTTTGGTGCCAGCTGAGAAGCCAGTCTCAAAGGATCAACCCATTAACGTGCAAGTGCGTATGCCGGTGCAAGCCAATAACATGAAAAATACATGGGGCGAGTTTGATGGTACTCCCACCAAGTGGACTGGCTTCCGTGATCGATTCAGGGCATCGGTGCATGAGAATCCGGAGATAGACCCAGCGTACAAGTTCATGTATCTAACGAATTCGCTGGTTGGGTGCGCCAAGCTTACCTTTGGGCAATGGCAGTTCTCGGCGGAAAATTATGTCCAGGCATGGGAGCGCTTAAATCAGATGCATGATCAGAGCTTTCTGATTGGCCGGGAGCATTTGAGAAATTTCACCAGATTGCCAGAACTGAAGGCCCCGATCAGGGCAACTGACCTTAGCCGAATGTCAAATGTAACACATGAGGTGCGTCGGCAGTTGCAGGCGCAGGGATTACCGGTAGAGCACTGGGATTTCTTTCTGGTGCACATGTTGCATTAGCGGCTGGACAGCGAAACAGCCAGGCAGTGGGAGCTAGTGCGTGAAAGTGACACCCCGAAGGTTGACCAGATGCTGGCCTTCCTGGATAAGCAGGCTTTAGCGTTGGCAAACTCGGCGGGAAATCGCAGGCGCGTTTAGTTGGCAGTAGTAATGCCGGACAGGAGCAATAAGACTTTTTCAATTGGTGCTAGAGGTGCTAGAGGTGCAGAAGAAGGTGCGTCTACGTCAAAAGCAGCAGCATTGCGGCAGACGGTATGTGAGGTGTGCAACGAGAATCACATGCTGTATCATTGCCCGGAATTTATGTCGTTGACATTGCGGGCGCGTAAGGAGTATGTGGTTCGGCGCAATCTTTGCCCGAATTGTTTTAAAAAAGGGCATGGTGCAGATGCCTGTTATCAGGGAGAGTGCTGGAAGTGTTCAGGCAGACCGAAACACAACAGTGCGCTTTGCCCGAATCGTGACGGGACAAGGCAAATAAACAGTGTGCAAGCCAGGAGTGAAGGCCGACTTCAGAGCAAGCAGAAGAGGACGATGGATTGACGCCAGGGTGGTGCAAGGGACGGAGCTAGAAAAGAGCAAGTGCGGCTCAACAGTGTGCAAGATAGTGTGCAAGTGACTACAGAGCGTATCCGTCCGATAGTGAGCAAGTTAAAGGTTATGCCGGTAGCTAAAAAAACGAAGATTGCTAATGAGGTTCACATTGTGGACGATTGCGGGCATGAAAGCAAAGCTAATAATAATTCTTATACTGAAGATTACATAATGCATTTTAATTCGGAGCGGGAACATATTGGAACTTTATTGCCAACAGCAATGATTAGATTTCAGGTCAATGACCATTTATATGGGCCAGTGCGTGCACTTTTGGATACAGGGGCGCAAGTAAACTTAATGACGTGTGCATTTCAAAAGAAATATGGTTTCCTTACTGAGCCTATTACTCAGAAGATGATTGGTATAGAAGGTGAGCCGTTGAAAGTGAGCAAGAAAACGAATCTGTTGGTTAGGCCTTGGTTTGCGACCAATCAGATGAGTGTAGAATTTTAGGTTTTACCTAAAGAGAGCCAGTGGTGCCCGATATTACCTTCGTCAGGTGCCAGAGTTGCACCAATGCATAATTCATTGGATGTAACGCTTGCTGATCCAGAGTACTGGATAGCAAAGGAGGTGCATGTTTTGCTGGGAGCAAATTTTGTAGCTAGAAGTATTACTGGGGTAATGAAAGAAGGTGCAGAAGGCATAGCGTTAATGGAAACGATGTTGGGCGTAGTAGTTTTTGGCGAGCATGCTCAACGGCGCGATGAGCTGACGGGTGAGCTCATATCTATTGTTGAGTGCAAAGATGACAGGGAGCTAGAGAGATTATTAAAGAAATTTTGGGAGCTAGAACATACTAATGAACGCCAAATTAGAACAGCAGAAGAGGAGCAAGTTGAGAACATTTTCATGAGCACTTACTATAGAGATAATGAGGGCAGATTTGTGGTTACCATACCCTTAAAAGATGTACAAGATATTGGTGACTCCAAGGAGATTGCTCTGCGCCGGTTTTTATATCTAGAGAAAAGACTAGAGAAGGACCCAGAATTGAAAGCACAGTATATCGAGTTTATGAAAGAGTATGAGGAGCTGGGGCATATGCAACTTGTGAAGGAACAAGTAAAGAAAAATCAGCTAAGGTATTATATCCCACATCATTGCGTGGTGAAAAAATTTCGCGTGGTATTTGATGCGAGTTGTTGCACAAATAAAGGCATCTCCTTAAATGAGGTGCAATTGTTGGGCGAGAAGTTGCAGAGAGATTTGAGCGAGATAATAATGCGGTTCAGACGCCACAAGATAGCGTTCAGCGCGGATATTAAAATGATGTTCCGTCAAGTTAAGGTTGACGACAGAGTACACGCTATAAGCGGAGCGAAGATTGAAGCGATAATATTTCTTGCTATAATCAAAGCTATCACATGTCAGAGTGTGTGCTAGTTTGCTTAATATAAATGTCAATTTAATGTAATATAAATGTCATTTAGTTAACTACTTTTCACTTTCCATAAACACATAATAATTTAAGTGCGAAACAGCTGTTAAATTGACAGAAAACAAGAAGAATAGCAAAAATTCAAGCGAATTCATGCTATAAAGCAATTCACAACATACTTTGTAGCTTCACGCTTCATTTATAGCATGAACACACTTTGCTCTTCGCTTACACTCTGACATGCATCAAGCAAACACATAAGAAAATACAAGATGCTATTTATAGCACGATATAGCTTTACTGCTTCGCTCCGCTTATAGCGTGTACTCTGTCGTCAACCTAAGATTGCTAGGCACCAATGGGATTTGCAACGTATTTTTTGGCGCAAGAACAGATACGAACCATTAAGAGAATATTGGTTAACTGTTGTCACATATGGAATGACGTCTTCAGCATACAATGCTGTAAGAGCGGTAATTCAGTGTGCTAGAGACGTGCAGGAAGAATATCCAGAAGCTGCGAGTGCAATTGTAAACGATATGTATATGGATGATTGTGTAACAGGTGCTGATAATGAGCTAGAAGCCATTAAGTTGGCAAAGCAGATGGAGCATATTCTGGATGGTGCAGGTTTCAAGCTTCGCAAATGGAGATCGAATAGTAAATCATTAATGAAGGCAATGAATTCGGTTGACGAGGAGGCTATTGTACAATTTGATAGCGAAGCAAAGGTGCTAGGCTTGGTGTGGCTGGTGGCGCAAGATAGGTAGGTATACATTTAATGTGAAGACACCAATAATACCGGAGGTGGTAACTAAGCGTGTAGTTGTGAGCCATGTGGCGCAATTGTTTGACCCAAATGGGTATATATCGCCAGTGACCATAGTTGGCAAAATTCTGATACAGGATTTATGGCGCCTCAAGATATTATGGGATTCGATATTGCCAGTGGAGCTAGAAAACAAGTTTAGAGATTATTGGTATGGAATAAAGGGCCTTGAAAGGTTCAGGATTCCAAGATGGATTGGCGCAAGTACTAAAGATAAAATTGAGGTGCATGGTTTTGCAGACGCATCAGAGGCTGCTTACGGAGCAGTGATATATATTAGAACGGAGCATGAAAATGGTGGAATTACATGTAGATTGCTAGTGTCAAAGACACGTGTGGCGCCTGTCAAAAGAATAACGATTCCTCGATTAGAATTATCGGCTTGTGAGTTATCGACAAAACTTATAATGGATGTTAAGCGAGCAATGGAATGGAGCGATGTTAGTTATACGTTGTGGACAGATTCGATGGTGGTGCTGTATTGGTTGGAGAAAAGTCCAAGAGATTTAAAAACATTTGTTGCAAATAGGGTTTCAACAATACAAGAATACAATAGTGCTAGAAATTGGAAGCATGTAAATACGACAGATAATCCAGCGGACTTATTGAGTCGAGGGATGAGTGCAGATGAGCTAGTCAACAACCAATTGTGGTTAGAAGGGCCACAATGGCTTGCTAAGCCAAAGGAGCAGTGGCCGGTAGATAAGTTTGAACAAGCTAAGATGAAAAGCCCAAGAGAGGTGCAAGCAGAAATTAAGGTAAATACAGTGAGCGTTTATCAAGAAGAACTTTGCATTTTTGTGCCAAAAATGGGGGGGGGACGGAGAGCTTGTTCCTCTTACACATTATGAGAGTAAGTTAGAGCGCATATTGAACATATTAGCATATGTAAAACGGTTTGTAGAAAACCTGAAAGCTAGATTTTTAACAAGAGATAGAGCCAGAAAGTCGAAAAGGGTGCGAAGGTCAAGGAATAAAGAATCAATTTCATTGATTCCAACTAAAGAAGAGAAATTATGGGGCATGGAATATTTGTTGCGAAAATCGCAAGAGGAACATTTTCGTAAGGAGCTAGCCATGATGGAAAAGGAGCATCGATTCCCAGAACATAGCAAGATAGAATCGCTAAGACCGATCTTAGATAAAAATGGTTTGTTAAGAGTTGGAGGTCGCCTAGCAAATGCGGAGCAAGATTACGAAATGAAACATCAAGCTATCGTAGCGAAGGGCTCGAGGCTAGCCCAATTGATAGCGGATTATGCGCATAGACAGACCAAACACGGAGCGGTGCAAGTAATGACGCAGTTCATACGTCAAAAGTACAGTTCTTACACAAATGTGTGGTGTGTGTGCGCTATAATTATAGGTTAGAACAACAGTTGATGACGGACTTGCCTACTGATAGAGTTTGCGCTGGAAAGGCTTTCCTGCACTCTGGGTTGGATTACGCTGGCCCTCTGAATGTGCACATAAGGGTCCGAGACGATTATGTAGCGAAAAGCAAATGCTGGATTGTGATTTTTGTGTGCCTGAAAATGCGTGCGATTCATATTGATATGGTGCTAGATTTGACGACTCAGTCGTTCATTGCGTGCTATGAGAGGTTCATTGGAAGGCGTGGGCGGTGCGAGAAAATCTATAGCGATAATGCAACAACCTTTGTCGGTGCTAGCAGAATGATAAAGGCAGCAATCGAATACTGGAGGGAGCGAGAGGTGCTAGAATATTTCAACATGAAGGGAACTGAATGGCATTTTATGGTTCCTGCCGCTCCGCATCAAGGCGGGATTTATGAAGCCGCTGTAAAGTCCATGAAGTTTCACTTGACGAGAATAGTGGGCCAGAAAACGCTGGCACAAGACCAGCTCGCGACATTGTTGGTTGAGATTGAGGCAATCCTCAATTCCCGACCATTGTACCCGCTATCAGATGATCCAGATGATGTGCAAGCATTGACACCAGGTCACTTCCTTATCGGAGAGCCGTTGGTGCTACCTCCTCCATTTGTGCTAGAAGATCAGTCTGATACTAGAGGGCTTAGACTTTGGAAGCAACGCCAAACTATGTTGCGACATTTTTGGGCAAGATGGCAAGTTGATTATTTAAACAGTCTGCAAGAAAGAAAGAAATGGCGTAGAGAGCGAGAAAATCTGAAAGTCGGCCAACTTGTGCTGATTAAGGCGGAAAACTTTCCACCTGCACAGTGGGCTCTCGGGCGAGTGAGCGAGATATTTGTGAGTGAAGACAAGCTGGTAAGATCCGTCGTTGTGGAGACGCAGACGAGCCGATTAACCAGGCCAGTACAGAAGTTGTGCATACTACCGATGGAGCCGGTGAATGTGGAGCAGCATTAGAAATTTAATTAGAGATAAGATGATTGTATATATGTTCAAGCTAATGGAAAACCGGAGGTTTTCGCTGGCACTGTTTCGTGCAGGGACGATGTCACCATGCGAATGCTCTATTTCGCACAGGGACTGTCGTCACTGGACGAAGGTTAGTATATGTTGAGATTTGGAGTGTGCCGGTCGTGAGTGTGCTAGTGATGAATAAAAAGCTAAGTATAAGGGTTTTTTATGACTGAGGTCTTTTCCCCTTTAAAAAATATATGTGTTTTATTTTGCTTAAGAGCTGTGCCAGTAGAGGATTTGCCTTTCTGTAAATCTTAGTAGATCTTATATAGAATTGCTGGATTTGCTAAGTGCGCAAATACACACTATGCCCACATATCTTTATTTATGTATATGTATGTATATTCTGATTTCATTATCCCAATTTAAGGTGATCGATGGCTGTCGTCATTTGTACGATTTTCAGCTTGATGCAATAAATAAAGGAGTAATACGCAGTGACAGCGCATTTCGGCGTTCCCTTATATTGCGAAGAACGAGAGAAAGGGGAAGAAAAAAAGGCCATTTGGGAAAATAAAAAAACTGAGAATTGGACAATTTCTTACTAAAATTGTATATTAATGTAAACTAAATGCTATATCATGCTGGATACTTGTAAAAACAAATATTTACTAAGTTTTAACACTAGCCAATTTTAAATTCACTTTATTTAAAGTTGATGTATGGTATTTGGATAAAAAAATCTTGGGAAAAATATAAAATTAACCTCCCTGAATTGAAATTCTGAATAAAACTATATAATTATGACTACTTATGAGCTTTTATTAACTTTTTTTTAGTTGTGAAAGTTGTATTTCATAATAAAATAAAATAAATATACTTAGTCCTGCCATAAGTTCTGTTACAAGTTCAGGCTGTGATAAAAATGAAACTATAATAATATAAAGTTAATTTTATTTAATAATGCATATATTAAATGAGCGATGTACAAAATTTGAGTCGAAATGGTCATCTTTTGCTTTCACACAAACTCTCAAATGATTGGTCAATAGCAGCACACACAGTTTCTATTGGTATTGACGACGCTGCTCGAACGAAATATTTTTTGAGACTCTCCAAATTTCTGTAGGCTATTCGACAGGCCATGTTCTCCAACTTTGACCACAAATTGTAGCCCAATGGATTCAAATCTGGACTTCTAGACGGCCAATCATCTGCAGCTATGAAACCAGGAATATTGCTTTTAAGCTACTGCTGGGTGGTGCGTTTGAGCAGAATATTGCTAGAAGGTCCAATGCTCTCTATCGCAGATGGCATTGCTTAACTGCTTTACCACGTCTTCTAAAACATCTTGCTGGTATACTTCTGCCCAGTTTTAACCCTTTTTCACAGAAGTGACACTGAACTGATTATTATACATATATGAGTAGACACTGCGTACAAATTACAATAAACACTAACGGCACTTTATTCTGCGAATTTGTGCTCGCTGTATGCATTGTAAACTTTGTAACAGAATTTATGGCAAGACTAAGTACATTTCAAAACTTGTTTCTGTGTTACCGTGTTTTCTATAATTTCTTTCGGCACGATTTTATAAAATTATTTTTATATTTTTACTGGAATTTTGACAATTGTCTTCTGATTGTCTTAAAACTAGCATTGTTGTTCTAAAATTATAATTATTTCAAAGAAAAATTTTTGAAATATTTATCTGTGCCATTGTGCCTAGAATAAAAACATTTCTTATATTCCTTATTCAATTTTTTTTTAATTTTCTTTGTTTCTTTGTGTGCATAACCGAGTCGTTATGGTTGATTCTTTCTTCTATACCTGATTAATATTTGTATGCATATGGCTTATTAGTTAACCAAATTTGTATGTATTGAATGTCTCGATAAAGTTTTACAATAGTGCACCAGTCTTTGGGAAAAATTACTTTTTGAGAGGGATAGAGGGTGTCGTACACATCACAAAACTGAAAATCGTTCCGTGAGGATACTCATAGTTCTTGAGTCATTTGTTGTTAAAGCTGCGAAATTCAGCGAATGGTATTTTTGCAATTAACCAGAATTAAACAAACGAAAGTTACCCGAAATTCATCCCTTTAGAAAAAGCATAGATTTTAGAAAAAGTACCCCCACCGACAACTGAGGACATATTTGGAAATGGGTGCTCGGCCTCTCTTATTGTTTTCTATGGCATTTAACATTTCTTTATTAAATTTTTGTCTATTATGAAGGCTTTTTCCTTGAACCTTTGGCAGCACATACACCTGAGACCATTCTCTATTCGGTTCTTTGTTGAAAGTGTAATGTAAATAAATTTATAAACACGTTGCTCATCTTTAAACTATAAAATGTATCAAGTAAAAATAAAGAATATATAACAAATCATTAAGTGAAAGAACCATTAGTACAACATTCCTACAAAGTTTCATTTGGTTTGTATATTAAGGCAAGTGGTGTACTATTTTAAAGCCAACCCAATATCTCTGTTTGTTTTTAATTTATGAATAAATTAACTTCTTTTGTTTATAATTGTATTTGTCAAAATATATATAAAGGACATAATTCAATTATTATAGGTTTGATATATCATGACAGCTAATTTTTAGCTCTCCCGCACAAAAGGTTGCATTTGCGAATGAAGTAGAAAGGGGAAAGAATGTAATCCCTTTTTGTGAAAAAGTTTTTAACAAGAACGGAAATTATATACTTAATTAATGGTAGAATGTAAGTTGCACAAAATCCAAATATTTTTCGCAGTCTATGCACTGTTCTGATTGAAAACTCTTTCTTTTTGCAGACATTGATTTAATTAACAAATATCATTACATATACATAAGTATATATATATCTTACTTAATTACTTAACCGGCGCTATAACCGCTTAAGCGATTTTGGCCGAACTTCTCTACAGTTTGTGGTGTGCGTCTTGATGTTGTAGCAAAAATTGAGAGACCTACAGTTTTACGTCGACTCCGAACGGCGAATGTTTTTTGTGAGAAGTTTTTTCATGGCAGAAATACACTCGGAGGTTTGACATTGTCTGCCGAGGGGCTACCGCTATTAGAAAAAACCTTTCTAAAATTTTTGATGTTACCTGCCCCGGCCAGGATTTGAACCCGGGACCCACCGAATGAAGCGCGCACACGCTGCTCACTCGGCTATGGCGGTCGCATATATATAGGTATATATATTTATAAAAGAATCGAGGTTCTTCGGCTGCTTAAATCTTATAAACGACTGGACCAAAATGGATACTTCCTTCTGTGGATTTGTTGGTAATTACTCCACGAAGGTTTAGGGGGGGAAAAAACCCCAATTGTAGAGACTTCTTTAATACGCTTGACAAAGAACGTACATAACAAAGGAGCTGCATGACGTTTCGCTTCCTGTGGCAAGAATTTTCGTCCATTTTCACCACACTAGAAACCAATTGGATTAAAGCAGATTCTAATATCAATAAGCAAAAGTCAAATAAGTTCTGGTAGAGTGAATTTGGACGAGATTTTCTGTTAGAGGAACAGTGGGAGTGATGCAACTTCTTTGTCGGTTCCAAAAATTCGCGACGTACAAGTCAAAACGACGTAAACGACTAAGTTGCGTACAGAAAAATGTATGATACAAAAAGTACATAACCATAAATAACTATATAATCACAGGATTACATTTCGTTTAGGTTTGTTTTGTTCTTGTATAATCTATTTAGAATTAAAATAAAAAAGGTTATATATTTTGGAAATGTAATCTCATGATTAATTACACTTTAAACAATTTACATTCAAACAGGGTAGGTGATAGAATTGAGCAGAAAAGCACTCCAAATCGGCGACAGGGAAGTTCAGGAATGCCAGTTAATAGCAACCTACAAATAAGCAACTATTGTTTAGAATAATATTGCTCTCAAAGAATAAATATATATATAACTTTTATTATAAAATATTTAATTTTTTTTTAAATACGAACTTAAATTCTCGAAATTCGAAATGCCCACTATCGGACTACAGTGCACTTTGGCTCAGGGGTGGAGGGGTTATGAAAATCGTTGCAATATAAAAATAAGTTCATCAAAGAGGGAAACTGAATTTCCAAAGGGGGTTCAAGATGGCGATTAAAGTGGGAGGAACATGAACGTATTTCCCCTTTCTTTATAACACCATGGATTCTAGGCTACAGATGACGATTATTTTAATGGTTCAGAAATTATGGGCGACTTCAGAAATCATTCAGATACAAAGTTTTCGTAAATAATTTACTTATGGCCTTATCCATAAAAAACGTTTAAAGAGCTTTATAACGTGATATTTTTGATTTATAAAGGAGCTTAAGTCTTCTTTGCGACTGCGATGGGGTATGGTCGATCTTCTGGGTATATAGATACAGTTGAGAGGCTATGCTCAATCCCGACTTTTACGTCCACGTTTGTGCACTCTGGGCTACGGGAGCAACCAAAGTGCGGGATACGGTAACCAATACGTGTGGAGCCTTGGGCCACGGCAGAAAAAGAGAGCGCTTCAGTAGCGCCACTCCGACATACTCGGTTTAAGGGCCCACTAAAGTCAGTGCGTGTGTTCACCAGTAGGTGCGACTGCAAGCGGAAGTCATGTTTCCAGTATATTAGACGTGCGTACACTTCGAACTCGGATCATTATTTTGTCGCAGCCAAGATCTGCATACTCCTCTGCGCAGCAAAAACGTGGGTCTAAATCCACAAGGAAACCTCGACGTCGGAAAGGTGCAATCGCAAAAGACAGCTACTAACTTCACTACTCGACTCCCACTCCTTAAGAGCACTTCGCAACAAGCCTGAATTCGCGAGCATTTGGAGTATACGTAGCGCCGCTGAGAAAGTCATTGGATTTCAGCGACCCCGATAAACAACTGGTACGATGAGGAATGCCGCTACGGAAAGTACGGCCTATAGGCCACTCCGCGATCGGGAGTTGAGAAAGGAACGGAGACATATTGTTCGGAGAAAGAAGAGAGAGTCCGAAAGACGTGAGTGCGAAGAACTTGAGATGCTAGCCGAAAAGAAAAGTGCCCGAAGACCGGTGCAAATCCTTGTAAGAACAAGAACGGTAACGACCTGGTAACTGATGTCCAAAGCACACTCAAATTGTGGAGGGAATATTTCTCCACTTTGCTGAATAGTGACTACGAAAGCGTCGCCGGAGAAGATGAAGATAACGAACCCTAAGTCGCTGATGAACGGCATTAACATCCCGTCACCCGATCTCGATTAATTTCGAATAGCAATAGAGCGGCTACGGAACAACAATGCCGCTGGGGCTGATGGGTTACCAGCTGAGCTAATCAAGCATGGTGGCGAAGAGCTGGTAAGGTGCATACACCACCTGATTTCCAGAATATGGTCGGGCGAATGCTTGTCCGCCGATTGGAATTAAGGGTGACCCTGCAATATGCGCCAACTACCGCGGGATCAACTTCCTTAACATTTCATACAATGTTCTATTTAGAGCATTATGTGAAAGAGTGAAGCCAAGTTGATAGCTATCAACGATCTGATTGGACCTTATCAGTGTGGTTTTTGACCTGGTAAATCTACCATCGACCAGATATTTACGATGCGCCAAATATTGGAAAAGACCTGTGAGGAAAGGAGCGACACACACAATCTATTTGTCGCCTTTAAATCAGCTTTCGGCAGCATGAAGTTGGTATTCCTGCAAAACTAATAGAATGGGATATATGTATGTACCTCTCAGAGCTGCTTGATACCAAACTTGGTTTCAGACAGCGTGATTATCTTTCGTGCGACTTCTTTAACCTTATGTTGGAAAAGATAATTCAATCTACAGAATTAAAAAGAGTGTGCAACTACTGGCGTATGCTTATGACATCGACATCATTGGCCTCAACAACCGTGCCAATAGCTATGCCTTTTCCAAGCTGAATAATGAAACGAAGCGAATGGGTCTGGAGTTGAACGAAGGCAAAGCGAAGTATCTCCTGTCATCAATTAAACTGTCACTGTTGCAAGTGCTACATTGGGCTAAGTAACCAAATGAGCAATAAAGTCCTCTCTCGACGAATGAAAACCACGGTTTATAAGTCCACACCATGCCCGTGCAATTGAATTGCGCAGAAGCAGATACACTGTCAACATCAGATGAGATGGTGCGACGGCGAATACCGCAGACGGTGGAACGATGAGTTGTATGAGCTTTATAACGACAGTGACATAGTAAAGCGGATTAAGATTCAGCGGCTACGTTGGCTAGGTCATGTTGTTCATATGGAAGAAAATGCTCCAGTCCTTAAAGTATTTAACGCGGCCCCTGCTGGTGGTAGCAGAGGAAGAGGAAGGCCTTCTCTACGGTGGAAAGACCAGATGGAGAAGGACTTGGCTTCACTTGGTGTTTCTTGCAGGGAAGTTAGCAAAGCAGTGAAACTACTGGCGAGCTATGTTGAAATTGGTCAAAATCGCCTAGGCGGTTATAGCGCCAATCAGTAAGAAGAAGTCTTCTATATTTTTTATGAATTGGGTGATACAGTTTATAAGTGCATACTGTCAGACAAGTTTTCCTTTAGCCCTTTGTTCAGAGAACTAAAAATTTTAGATTTTCATAATTTGTTTAAATAAAAAAGAAAATATTGCAGTATATCTGTTTGGGGAAGTTTTGTCTAAGGAAAACTCGCTTATCTTCGGGTTTCGTTATCCCTTCAAAGTTTGTCTCATCACTTATATGTATATGTATGTATGTTTCCATCTCACTCAAAACAAAACTAAATATTGAAATAGTTTAAATACTGAATGGAATTTTACTGTCACAAGATTTCTTAAATTTTAGCATTTTAATACTAATACTAATAACAACTAAGCTTGATGTTTAGCCGAACTTCGCCTACATATTATGGAGTGCGCCCTGATGTTGTAACAAAAACTGGGGCGCCTAAATACAGTTTTACGCCGACTCCGATCGGCTTATGATTTTGGTGAGAAGTTTTTGTTAAGAAAATTTTGTTTTAAACTTTTGTTGAATAAAGTGCACGTTTCATTTTAGGAAATACAAAACACGCTCAAGGATCGGTGAGGATTACAACAAACACATAGTTTTGACATTGAGTCCAGCAAGCAAATTCACTCAGTTGCTTTCTCAACATCACCTTATATGATTTCGCCTTGACTAAAGAGAACGAATTCTTTTTCGATCAAAATTTTGAAACCAGTTTGCAGCTCTTAGCTGGTATATTTATTTCTTCTAGAAAATTTACTGCAACGGTAAAGACTTTTTCAAGCATAAGTTAGCAAAACATGTCAAATTGTTGTGTTTCAATTATTTTTTCCACCACTTTATGTAAAAATGTACATACATAACATGTATATATCAATATATTTAATTAAAACAATTTAAATATTCATATACATATGTTTAATTAATTTTTTGCCAAATCTATGCCAGTTTAAAATAAAAATAAAATTATCCGATAAATTTTTTTTTAATAAGTGCCATTTGAATGGGGGTCGACTTTTTACAGAACAGATATACACACATACCTGTGCCATATGTAAAATTAGCTTATCTCAAATATAATAGTTTGGAGATATCTGCATATATAGACGATTCCGTATAATTTTTAAGTGAGCTTGCTCCAGCAAGCTTTTACGTATTTAGTTGAAAGCTTTGTTGTGAGTCTTGGTTAAAAGCTGTAATTTCGAAAAATTTGTGAGATCTGCTTCATTTGAAGCTTTTTTACTTAACCGCTTTTTCAAAACCGAACATTGCAATTTACTGAAACCGTAATGCACTTAAGCGATTATTTTCAAGTGAAGATTGTGAATTGGGGAGCGTTAAACAAACATAAGTTGTTTTATTACAATATATAATATATAAGTATATAGTGAACGTGTTGAAAGCTAAAGTCAAATTTTTTACTTAGTTAAGTTATAATTATAAGATAAGTTATATTGTTATATTTTCGATCGCATAATTTTTATTAAATACTTAAGCTAATACTCGTAACTTAACTGCCAAACACACTCGTAGTTTTGCAAAACGGATTTTACACATTTATGCGCCAGAACGCTGTCAATACAATACCTTAAATCATTCTACCCGACGTGCCACTAGTTTCACTAAGTTTTTTTTTAAATAGCTCCTAAATTATTTTAGAGTAGAAATATGTTTCTGGTTTTGTAATATGAATGAATTAAAATGCTGAAGAATGCAATAAACCATATGGTATGAAAGAAAATATTTTTATAAACTAAACACCGTTTCATTCTCCATTGAAATGATGATTTGGTTATCAAAATGATCAAACATACTATTTTTCTTCCAGCAAGAATCCAGTGACTCGCTCGTCACATGTGAACACGCATTCGGCAGTAACTCTCCCTGAGAGCTACATTGCTGCCCAATCCATTTCAAACCGACCAGTCTGCGCTGGTTTTTTGTGGTTTCTATAAAACATTTCAATGACACTGTCAAATAAAATTGGAATCAATTGTGTATTCATTGTCCGAACTACGTTTTCAACAAGTGTATTTTTTTAATTTTTGGTCCTCCGAAAGTACTTGGTTAAGGACCGGTTTCTAAAAGACTGGCTAAATTGCTTTTAATCAGCTATTGGCTAGTCGCTAATATCTTGAATTGGTAATTTATTTTTCACCAAGTTCTGATTAGCTTACCTCCGGTCGATCATTGTGAAAAATTTAGGAAAGAGTTCACAAAAGCTACACAGTATTTTTGTTATGTTGCGGTCAAGGCGTATTTACTTATATGAGGTGGTGTTAACCAATCATATTTATTTAAACATATTACATATTTGTTGTAATTTTTACTGTCAATACGCGTATAATTTGTTATCGTACATTTTTTTCTTGCTCTTATGCCACCTGTTATGAATTTACCATGGTTGTGGTAATTATGCTACAATTTTCAATATTTTGTTTGGATAGTCTTTATTTTTAATAAAAGCTCCTTCAGGAAAATATTGTTTAACAGATTCTTCAAAGTATATTCCATGATATTGAAATCAGGACTTTTTGGTAGTTTTCAGAAAATTTACACCGAGTACATTCTTGCCTAACGCCCAGCAATGCTTAATTTTTCAGCGCTGGACCACAAATCTCCTTTGACAATTTCAATAGACTCGCTGATATATTATTCATCCATTAGTTCCAAGTTACTAACGCATTTAGCTAGACAACCCAATGCTGTTGCGCCAGCCCCATCATGCTTTACAGTCGTGATAGTAATTTTAAGGCTGAATGCTTCTCCCAGCTTTCTCCATACTGTGAGGCTTTCGTTGGATCCAAGTGTTTAACGAGCAAACTCTAAACGTTTTTTGTGGATCACCGCTAAAAATTAAAGGCATTCTGCGAGTTGCTGCGGGTCAAAACGCGGGATAATTTTCGTATACATGAGGACGAACTTCTTTTTGTTTGGATTGAAGAAGTGCTCCATTGATTTTCGATGTACTTATGAATATATCTTTACTTACCATGCGCTTTATTTTTTCTCCATGGGTGAGACCTGTAGAGCTCCTTGATTAGAGTTTACTCTCTATTCTGTCTTCATATTTGATCCATATTTGAAGCGTCCTATTACGGATTGGATAGCGGATCAGCTGAAGCCCCATACGACTTCCTTCACGTGTAATTTTAATATAAGCCTTCACTTTTCGATCGATAAGTATTTAACAGGCATTTTGTGCAAACAAATTGTTAAAATTTTCTCTCTTCGTTACAAATAATGGCAGATATGTAGTTATTTCGGTTTGGGGTACTGGGCGGATGTGGAGGGAACGTGGCACCCAAAACACCTCCCCTCTATAACCCTACATGCTTAAAAGGAAATTGTGGCTTATAATTGATCACATAATTATATTGATGAAATAAATGGCAAACGTAACATTTTTTACTGCAGCCCAAAAATAGTTCAAGATGAGTAGTCTTTTCCACAATATTAGTTTCCGCTCAATCTCACAACGGCTACAATTTTCTTCACTAGTCATGTTTTCAATACAGCTTGTCAAATCAAACTAATGCACAGTGACTAATTAAGACGAAAGAAGTACAAAGGAACTTTTGTTATTTTTGGTCTTCAGATGAGTATATGAGGGATATTGTCTAAGAGGACAACAAACACAGCAAAAAGGGCACAAGCGATATAAAAATAACCTTACAATAGCAAAAATTTGCAATTATAATTGGTACCATTTCGACCCTTACAATTTATATGCACTTTCATCTATAAAATAATATACGCAACTCCCAATTATATATATATATATAAGTATATATATATGTATATAAATATATATGTATATTATATTATATTTTTAGTACGAAGTAAATTAAAACGCTACCTACTATGTAGGCTTGATTACGATTTTGATTATAAGTTTTATTTCTTCCGCATACGTAGAAGCAGCGAGTTAAGAGCCTGGCAAAAGACTGAATATTATAATTAAGGTAAAGCTTATTCTACCCTACTTAATTGTATCGGTAGTACTGAACGTTGTAGTTTCTATGTTGCTATTGTTATTGTCGCAGCTACTGTAGTTTGAGTTAGATCGTCAATTCGCTGTTGTTTTTGTTGTTCTTGCTGTGTCTGCAGTTTAAGTTATTTCGACAATCCGCTGTCGCTGTTGATGTCGCTGTCGTTGTTGTCACAGCGATTGCAGTTTCAGGTTGATCGCTACTCCGCTGCTGCCGTTGTTTTTATTTTTGTCACGCGCATTTATTTTTTGACAACGTCAGCATGGGAATGGAATGTTTCCCATGAGCGCGTTAGCAAGTGTTAACTACTCCCCCTGTAAAGTTGAGCTGTCCCCAGCTTCCCTAATGACTCTTTCTACAACTGCTGCATTTTTGCGTTCCTGTTGCCATTCGTAAATTATGACTATTACAATGGAGCCGACGGCGGTGATTATTAGGATGGAAAATGAAATCAACCATTGTGCTGACTGTGTCTGAGTTATTTCTCGCAGGGCTGCAATGTGCTCCAGATACCTCCTCCAGATGGAGCGGCCCTCGGGTAGGGGCTAATAGTTCTCTTCCAGTTTGTGTAGCTGATATTATTAATATTGCTGTTTTCTTTGAATGAGATAAGGAAGGTGCCTTAAATTTTTATTTGTGGAAAACTGTCTTCACGTTTTTCAACTGCTTCATCGTTGACGATCACCAATCCATCGTCAACTTCCTCCACAGGGGCAATGTGGTCAGCTGGTATAGATTTGCATGCAGCGGGTTGACGGTTAACAAGGTTCAGTAGGCAGGAATTACTTGCGTTTGCGACTCGACATATTGCTTTTGATGCCGCTTCTTTACAGTCATTTAGATGGTACTACATACATTCTGCTACCATACTGGCCTCTTACATTATTGTCTTCTTATTGGGAACAACTGGTCTGACTATAAGTTTGTTACAAATTTAACTTATGATAGGGTATTTGATTATAAAATAAATATTATCGGTATTTTGTAAGATTTTCAGCTCTGAAGCCGTTAACAGATCGCTAATAGAAATATTGGTAGAGTGCCCTTTGGTTATGAGTTTATCAGATTCTTTCTCATTTAACAAAATTGGATTTATTATTTGTAATTTACCTAAAGTATCGGAATAAATAATTGTCTCAAGCTCGTCTATGATGTGTCTATTTCTGTATGATGCTACTTCGAAGAGATGTTCGGTGTCTAGTTCACGTTTCTTCGTTGAATTAAGTAACTTGTTAATGGCGTCAGTCAGTTGATTTATTTTTATTTGAGTCTGGGTATTAATGAAAATCTCTCGATTATTAGATTATATCAACGCTTCCTCTCGGGTAGATACTAAGTTAAAGTCGTCAAAATCTGGAGTGCCTGCAATGTATTTCAAAGCAGTACCCAAGAAATTTGTACTTCTGGCATGGCGATGGTGAATATTTAGTGAATCCAGTAATCGTAGAATTTGGTCTGCGTCCATTTATAGTAATTTCCTGATGTGTTTCCGTTACGGCTTTTAAGGACATTATATTGTGTGCTTATTAATCTGTCTCGTATTTCATCATGAAAGCATTTCAGCGGTGTGATAAATGATATCGATTGGTTGTTTCTTTGTCAGAGAATGAATTGTTCTATTGCATTTGTAAGTGGAGATTAGAATAAAATCATAAGTGTCATTCAAGCCTTGGGTCAGCTTAATGCAACGGCCTATTTCCGAAAGCGTGCTATGAAATCTTTCCACCTGACCATTGGTTGAACTATGGTGTCGTGGAGATGTGTAAATGGAAACATTGAAGTGGTCTTGCAATAAAGCTTTTATTGTATTTGAGTTCAATGATTTTTCGTTGTCGCTGATGAGATATTTTGTGACCTTAAAAAAAATCATAATTTGGATTATGGGTTCCTTCAAATCTATTATCGCTCTTGACGGAATCGAGCGAACTATAGCAAACTTGGAGAACTTATCGATGCAGGTTAGGTAGTATTTTTTGTCGGTTGAGTAAATATCTATGTGCAAAGTCTCGCCGGGCCTACTTGGAATGGTGGTTTCGCCTCTTCCTGGATTGGGGGGATGCCGCTGATACTTGGCCTCTTTACATATTTTACATGAAGAAATAATGCCTTTTAAAATTTTTGGGATATTGGGAAAGTAGTAGTTCCTAAGTACTTGGCTAATGTTTTCTTTGAGTGAGCGGTGAGCTCGGTTATTCTCGGACTGCAAAATCTCAATCTGGTCGTTCTTTTTAAAGATGTCGGTTACTTGAAGATTCGTGTTAACGAATTTGACTGAGGGAAAGCTTAAAAGTATATGGTTTTGAATTTTCCCTAATACAGGGAGTTCACATAGCAATGCATTGACACTATTCGGATTTACACAACTTTTTATTAAGTCGGGAATTTTTTCCAGTTTACTGATGCCTGATCTGAGATTTGAAAAGAATTTTTGTAGTAACGGACTCGTTGCCCCATCGTCAAGAATTATTTGGTTCCTGAAGCAATTAATGGGATTTGGGACTGTTTTAATTACCATTGTCGAGGATTCCGCACTATGAATAATCTCATCAGATTGGCCCGTGCTGAGAGCATTAATATGCTGTCTCGACAGTGCGTCAGCGACAACATTCTCCTTTCCTGGTTTATAATGAAACCTAGTGGAGAATTCTTCTACAAATGATATCTATCTTTAATTTTGAGTTCGGGTTCTTATCTGAGATTGAAAAAGTCAAGGGTTGGTGGTCTGTAAAAATGTTGAGGTCGTAGTTCTCGCTCATTCGTAGCGTAGTTCTCTTTGTCAGTGTACGAGAAATCATAGTAATAAATGGGTCGGCCTTCTTGAGGTAAAACTGCTCCTGAGAGGAGGCGTCCATAGTTAAATCAAAAGGCTTTTGATAGTCGGGGTAAAGAAGAACCACATCCTGGGATGACAAACTTTCTTTGATTTTGTTAAAAGCACTGTAAGCTTCTTCATCGAATCCAATATTCGTTTTTTTTGAAAGCTTGGTGCTTACTGACGCATTTTTACCTCGTAAGTATTTAGTGGCAGGTTTAGCTATTCAAGCGTAATCCTTAATGAAACGCCGATAGTTTCCGGATAGGCCGAGGAAAGATCGCAACGCCCGAAGTGTCTGCGGGACCTCATAATTAACAATGTCCTGAGCCTTATCTTTTGATGTTTTAATGCCGCTTTTGGAAACTACGAATCCCAGAAATTCTACCTCGGTTTTAAAGAATTTCGTTTTCTCTAAAGAAACTCTCATATTTGCTAAAAATAACTTTTGAAGGATGCGGCTGACGTCATGGAAGTGAGTTTCGTAGTCCTGGGAAAATACGAGTATGTCATCAATGTAGACGTGACATGTTTCCCCGATTTCTTCCCTCAGCGCATCATCAATGGCACGCTCGAAAACACTCGGGGCATTTTTCAGCCCAAATGGCAGTATACAAAACTCATATTTTCCGTTATTTACGGAAAATGCTGTGTTTCCCCTGTCTTTTCCAACTAATGTTATCTGGTGGAAACTAGATTTAAGGCCTATTGTTGTGAAAATTGAGGATTTACCCAAATTTGCTAATATAACAGAAGTATCAGGAATCGGGTATCTGTCATTGATAGTCTTTTCATTGAGTTTCTTGAAGTCTATGACCATTCGCATTTTCTTATCACCAGATTCGGATAATCCTATTTTAGGAACTACCTATGGAGACCTTGAAGCTCTGATAATGCCATTGCGTAGAAGATCATCAATTTCTTTATTTACAAATTCGGATGCTGCGATTGGGTAAGGATATGATTTCGAATACACTGCTTCGTTGTATGTTGTTCTAATAGTTGCCACGATATTTGTATTGTATGGAAGGGAGTTTTCGGCTGCCGCATGCTTACTTTTCAGTTCTCCAATGTATGGTTTCAGTATAATATTGTTAACGTCCTTACAGTGGAGATATTGTAAATTTTCTGAACCAGTTTTGTGAAAAAGGATTCCTTTTTTAACGTCAAGGTAAACATCAATTTTGCGCAAAAGGTCATATCCGATTATTCCATCAAATGTTTCAAGTGTGGGCAGGAGGAAAAACTCAGAGTTAGTGTTAAAAATATTGATAGTTTTGAACTTTTGGATGCTCAGAGAATATTATGATTTTTCGCAACGAGTTCTTTTGACATGGTGTATGCAAAATTGAAACTGAAGATGAACATTGATTGTATAAAGCATTCGTTATCGAAAAGTCTTGCTTTGTGAATACAATTTATGATATTTGCCAATTAAAATTATAATAGTAACGGAAACCAAATAATGAAAGACTTTCAATAGTGAAAAATTGCATATTTATTAACCGTTTAGTCAAAAGAAAAATACCGAATAATACGATAGTTATTGGCTTTCAGTCAACAAACGGACTCTTCGAGGTACCGAATTTTTTCTTTCACTTAGAGTTTTGAGAATTGGAGCCTAATAACTCTAATCTTGTTTGAAAAATACGAGTCTTCGCTCAGAAAAATCATCCGCTAAAATTCAGAGGACGATCATGTGAACTTGAATATACTAAAAGTTAGAAAATAATAATAATAAATGCTCCCTTTGCCAGCCACGCAATAGCAGTTCGATAACAATATTTCGATTTGAAAGCAATATTTACGTCCGGAAACACGCTATTCCTCTAAAGATCATCATGCTTCATATCGACAACGTTTGGCGACACGAAAGTATTATCGATTAGGCTGCAACTGTACATAAATTTTACATCCAAACGCTTATTGTCAGATTGGTAATTACGCTGGGCTTCGTTTTGCCTAGCCATTCGTAGAGATGGCAAAAAATAAAAAATAATCGATTAATATATCATATGATTAATGGAAAAAGGAAAAAAAAATTATTCAATTAATTGGAATTTATTCAATTAATCCAGTAATTAATCGATTTAAATTGTGTATATTGAAATTCGAAATTTGTTCTTTTTTTAACCGTGACACAAATAATTACTATTCTATGAAATATTTATATTTAATTCATTTGTTTATTTTTAGTAGTATGACATAGTTTTAGCAAATAAAAGAATATATTTATTTGTTTGTTAGATGAGATTGAAGGAACCATAATTTTGAAAGCATTTTAGTAGTTAGTCGGTTACGCTTTTCTGTTGCAGTTACCCCCGCTTTTGAGAACAGTCTTTCAGCTGGTACGAATGTGCCAATAAGAAAACAGTATGTGTGTGCTAAAGTATACAGTTTTGGATAGACCGCCTTCATCTCATCCCATGTGTCAATGACATTTCTTGGCAACTCAACAACTCCACTGTTTAAAAAAAAAGTAATTTCATCTTGTGAGTGCGTCGCATCATCCGTTTTTTTCTTTCGTTTGTGCACCATATTTTTGTGCGGCGCCCACAAATCAAATTTCACTTCTAATGAACACTCTGACGACTCACTCCCACTATCATTGCTGTTCTGTATGTTTGAAATTTCTGACCTTAGGAGTCTTATATTTGCAGCCAATGCTATGGGATCGCTAAAATTGTAATTTTTGAATCTTGGGTCGAGCAATGTCGATGCTGCTGGTAGAAGGCAATTTTCTATTTGGCCGAATCTACGTTGAAATTGACTAATCATTGTAGCTTTTAATTTTTGGGCTGCTGGTTGAGTAGTTATAACTTTGGTCAATGTTTCTCGGCCGCAGTGAATCTTAGGGATGACTTGGCTTAAAGACGCATGTCGTTCCGAACTTATTTGGGTTGTCATAGCCTCAACAGGTCGTAAAATTGTTAATATTTCCATAATTTCATCTTTTTCTTGCGTTATTATCATTGGTGGTGAGTCAGAATAATTGAATAATATTGGAGTTACATACGAAATTAATTTGATGAATCTTTCAAGCATATAATATGTTGAATTCCAACGTGTCTTGACATCTAACACGACTTTCAACATTTTCCCCTCACTTATTCCAGCGTTTTCTTGTGCTCTACGCAAATCATCATTTGCTTTTATAGATCTTTTAAACCATTTGACAACATTTCTGCATTTCAAAATAATAGCCGCTATTTCAGGGATATTGAGTGAGTTTTCACATACTAAATTAAGAGTGTGGGCAAACCATGGTATATGTCGTCTTTTCCCAAAAGTATCGGTAATTGATTTAACCATATTTGCACCGTTATCTGTAACAACAGCTACAATTCTCTTTTCGTCAATCCCAAAATCGTTCAGCGCAGAATTTAACACTTTTGAAATATATGCTGCTGTATGTGCTTCTGTTAATTGGTAGACTCCAATTGTACCATACATTTGTTTGTTATCATGAACACCATGAACCGTTATACCAATCATACTCTTCATGTCCCTGTTCGTCCAAATGTCAATTGTTAAACTCAAACATGAAACTTTTGAAAGCATAGTTTTGAATTTTTTCTTCTCCGCTTCATACATCGCATCTACCCGTGCTTTAATTGTATTGCGTGTAGGAACATTATACAACGGAAAGTTGTTTTTCATAAAAGCCAAAAATCCAGCACCTGTTTTACAATGAGAAGAGAATCACGTCACATCGTTACTGATAGCGCATTAATTTATGCATAAAAACAAAAATACCCTCAACAAAATCGAAAGGAAGATTATCTTTAATAATCATCTGTACGATATCAACAGTCAGTTTTTCATTTTTGGATCCTCCTCGAGAAAAGCTTTGAACACTTTTAAATGCATTACAAATACTTGGCTGTGGGTTGCTGCAACTCGGCTTTTCAACATTTAAAGTATCATCAATATTATTAAATTCCCTTGACTCGTCTAATTCTTTCTTGAAATGCTATAAATAATATTTCTTTAATTTACTGCATTAAAAATGATAAAAATATACAAATTTTACACATTCAAAATGGCTTACCGTGAGTTTCTCAGCTTCTTTTACATGCTTTAATCGTAAATGCTGCAACATATTAGTAGTGTTATTTGAGAATTTTAAGTTCTTGTTGCAAATTAAGCACTTGATATAATCCGTTTTATCAATTTTAGAAAAATATTTCCACACTTCACTTTTATTCGGAGCCATTTTTGGAATTAAGTAAAGAGTTAACAAAGTAAGGAGTAAAATTGCCGCCACAAACAATGTCAAACTTCAATCGCCTTGGGAGCAGTGTTGTCATTTACATATTTGTAAGAAAAAGTTGGAAATTGCATGGCACTCACAAAACAGGGGTGCCACGTACATTGAAAACTTATTTTAATTTTTTAGATTATTTTATAATTAATCGATTATTAATCGATTAATGAAGCCAAAAAAATTATATAATTATATTTGTAATTCTATGAAATTACTCGATTAATTCGTTTCTTCCGATTAATCTTGCCATCTCTAGCCATTCGTGTACACTTTCAATTCGGAGCGTCATTATTAAACATAAACTTTGCGGTGCCTATCTCGCCTATGTTGAAAATTCAAAAAGTAACTCCGATTTCAACCATATCGAATAGGCTCCGCCTCCAGGTAGAATCACAATTTCGGAGTAATTCTTTTGTGCTGTATTCTCAGTTGAAAATCAGCTGAATTTAAGAGAATTTTTCTACGAAAATTGCGCTTATCGCACTTATTAAGAACTGGAAAAAAATTTACCAAATTTATACGATTCTGCGAGGTCCGAGAGGAAAATGACTATATGTCGTCTGTAGCAGAGTCTTGAAAACCACGCAGGTACACGTTCAGTCTTAAGCGCTGTCGAGGAGAAAATGATGCAAGTCGCAGCCTCTGGCTGACTGCTTATGTCGGAGTGGAAGTGTAACTGCATTATTCTACTTTAGGCCCCTTCCACACTTCGAAAATTTTACGCACGCGCAATTTAAGATGAGTATACACAATATTTAAACCCGAAAACCAGTTCTTATAGAAAATTCAGTCGGTAAAATCCCTTTGGGGGTGAGGAGGGGTGTTTGAACCCCCAGGTACGTAAAATTTACGAAAGGCAGCAGAGTCAGTAGACATGATGCACAAAACACTACTGGACAATACAAAAAATTAAGTTGAGGCTGCACAGATCACAAATATTCTAAGGGCAACGCAACACCAAAACTACTTTAAATTTAATAACAAGATATACAGGCGAGGGAACGGACTGGGAACCCAACCATCCTTATGAAGGTGTTCATGCAAACCCAAATGGGCAATATATTGTGGAACCAAATACAAAATTAGGGCAGACATTCTTGCGAAATATGTTTATGACATTATCTGCGTAGTAACCAACAACAATGAGGAAGAAGTCCTAGGTTACCACAACAAACAACAAAAAGCATTAAGTTTACGATGGAAAGAGGAAACGAGGGAAGAATTAACTATTAGGATCTGAAAATCACGAATGGCAAGATCCTAGGAAAGGTTAATCATGAAATTTGTAGAAAATCAACTAGAACGGACACTACAGGTATTATATACGAAAGAATTCTACACAATTTATAATATAGCAGAAAACAATGGATATAAAAAGGCTTTGGTGGATAAAATTAGAAGGGATAATGGAGCGCTAAAAAGAAACAGCAAAGAGAAAGACGGGACTTGAACGGTAATAACATATACAGGATAGCAAGATAATAAACTTTTTCAAAAATACAACATTCAGACGGCATTTAGTAAATAACTTAAGGCAAATCCTGTGAACCGGCACGAATACAGAGGACCCACTTAACAGGCAAGCCGTATACAAACTGACGTGCGAATGCCAATACTTTTACAAAGGACATACGGGACGTAAAATAAGAACAAGGTTTCGCGTACATATGCGGGACTATAACAAAAAGATACAGATAGCCACTGCACTACCTGAGTCTAACTTTAGAAACCATATGTGTCAAAATTAAGAGAACAGGCAACTGATGCAAAGTCTCATTCTCTTTGCCTTTTTGAAGCGCTGTATGATACTGAATATTTTAAAACAATCGCAATTTGAAATTCTATGGTTTGTGATTGAACAAGCATAGCATGGCGGACAGTGTCGCGAGCTGGACAAAATAGAAAAATGTTGATGTTGGATTTTCAAAAAAATTTTAATGGCAATGTGCAGCGGATACCCACACTTGGGCAAGTCTAAAATAGTTTTGAAAAATATGAATGTTTACTTGTAGTATGGAGTCCTCAAGGTGTAAACTTCAAAACAGATGGTAATTTTGCCAAAAAATACTAGTTTTATTTAGTTTTATTTTAGGTGTTTTTTCGCGTATTTCATTGATCGATAAGTTTTCTGAAAGCTTAACATATTTCCTGCAGGGTACTTTTTGTTTTGTTTCACTGCGTTTGACATTTACAAAATACCGTTATAAAGAACAAAACATTAAAGAAAAATAACCAAAGTTTGCGATTTTAAAGTTTGGGAGAGTGCAAAAAGTTGTCGACGCAAATCGTTACAGAATTTTTAATAAAAGTATATAGGAAAAAGTGTGTACAATGGATATCAACAAAATTTTCCTGCAACTTTCTGCAATCTAATTCTTCTCGTTGGTTTTTGTAGTGAGGATTTAATAAAAATTAGCGAATTATTCGATGCTTGGTGCGCAGCGGACACTACAAATAAGCAAACAGCACTGCAAAAATTTGTGGAAAACAAAATATTTAGGGAATTGAGTAATGAAGAATTGAACAAAACTCAAAACATTTGTTCTAATTTTCAAAAACAGTGGAAAAAGTGCCATCGTTCGAACATATATTTTGAAAAAAAAAACACATTTTACATGGCTTCAAACCAATTTTATACTTTGTGAGGAAAGTGAGTACAAGCAAGAACAAGAATGTGTGAGTTCACAATACTTAGCTCCGTGCTTTCGCTTGAGCAAGACCTGTCGGCTGCGAAGTTATAAAAAAAAAAAAAATGAAAACAAATCGCAAATCAGTGGCAATAACAAGATTCCAAAGCGCGTTGTAAACTTTAGTGATGAAGGCGAAGTGTCTTCGTCCAAAATGAGAAAAGCAATGGCTAATGCCAAAAGCGATTCCATAAGGAACACGAACTATTATAAGCCTCTACAAGCCTTATCAGACGATGAGTCGGATATAGTAGACGTAGAATGTAATAAACCGGCAAAACCGAAAAAAGTGTATATACCACCAATTAAAGTTCTTGCTGTCAATACTGCGACCTTGTTGCAAAAGCTGCAAACAAAGGGAATTGAAAACTTTCTAATTAAAAAAATTTCTATTGGCGTTAAAGTCGTACCACAAAGCTTCGTTGAATACTATCAAATTAAAGAATTTCTAAAAGAAGAAAACATTCAGTTCTTCACCCACGACTCAAAAAGTGGCCGCGTGTTCAAAGTCGTGCTATGTATATGGTCTGAAAAACAAAAGTGCGGATGACGTCAAATCTGAGCTAATCTCACTCAACTTGAAATGCAAAGAAGTCAAAGTGGTGACAAAGAAAATTAACAACAGTTATGATGATACTATTTATATAGTATGCTTCGAAAACGGTACAGTGCGGCTGCATGAGCTTAGACAAAATGTTAAATCATTGTTTCGAACAATTGTTCGCTGGGATTTCCAGAGGAAAATCAAAAACAAACTAATGCAGTGCCGTAACTGCCAAATGTTCGGCCATGGAGAACGTGGGTGTTTCATAAAAACGAGATGCTCGAACTGTGCGGAGAAACATAAAACTGTTGACTGCACTAATGCTGACAAAATTCGGTGCGCCAACTGCAATGGTAGTCATAAGTCTACGAATCTGGATTGCCCTCACAGAGAAGTATTTGCTAATATTAAAGCGAAAATAAATGGTAGTAAAAAAAGCGATTCCAATAATGCAATAAAAACATACGGTCGGTCTCAGACGGCCTTCCAGTTTCGAAGTGAGCAATTTCCAGTGATCGACAATCACCGCTCACAACAAGGCCGGATATGTCAGCCGACTAGCCCAACAACACCACCACGATGGACCTCACCGCGTCAAGCAGAGCAAAATAACGAAGCAGACTTGTTTACATACGAGGAAATAACTCAATTGACTCTAGAAATAATTAACAAACTTAAACAATGTAAAAGTCGTAGTGATCAATTTAATGTTATCACTCAACTAGCTGTTAAATATTTGTATTCATGCAAGTAATGTCTGACACTCAATTAAGTATAATGTTTTGGAACTGCAGAAGTGTCCGCAACAAGTATGTAGAATTATTCGATTTCTTATGCAAAAATGACATTGATATTTGTCTACTTTCTGAAACTTGGCTCAAGAGCACGAATAAGCTTTTTCACTCAAACTACTCTTGTGTACGTAATGATAGAGCTGACTCTGTAGGCGGTGGCGTAGCCATACTTATTAAAAAAACACTAAGCTTTAACGAAATTCCTAATCTAAAAACTAACCTTATTGAAAATGTAGGAATCGAAATAAATGCGTATAATCCTAAAAAAGTTAGGTTATATAGTGTATATTTTCCGGGGGGGCACACCAACAGATCAACTACGAAAACTTTACAAACAAGATTTAAGAACTCTTTTTAACACAAAAGAAAATATTATTTTATGCGGTGACTTAAACAGCAAGCATCGTGACTGGGGCTGTTTAAGAGCAAACGCTTGGGGTAACTTACTTAAAGACTTTACAACATTTTTCCCCATTAGCCTCCATCACACAAGTGATCCCACATACTTGCCCTGCACATCTAAGTCGACCTCATCTAATATAGATATAATATTATCAAATGTTCCAAACCTCATCTCTCACCCCAAAGTACATAACGATCTTAGCTCAGATCATTTACCAGTGAAATTCAAGCTTTCCGTAAAGAACCCATACTTTGACAATTTTGTATTGGATTACGCAAAGGCAAACTGGGTTGCATATAAAAGATGTTTAAAGAACTCCTTAAATTCTTTGTCATACAAATTAGACGACATCGTTGAAACTGGCGATATTAATACATATATCGATCTCCTCAATAATCAGATAGAACAAGCTGTTAAAGTTTCAACTTTATACAGCTACCTAGTCACATTTTGAATTTAATAAAGGCTAGGAATTATTTTCGAAAACAATGGAGCCGATACAGGCAAAATTCCGACTATCAAGAGTTATCAAGACTATCTCGTATAATAAAGGGTGAAATTTTCCATCACAGAAATAGATCTTGGAACAAAAAGCTGAGCGAACTTGATACAAGAAGCAGTCCTTTTTGGAACATTTGTAAGACTAAGAAAAAAACACGTTCTTATTCCTCCACTTGAGGATCAAGACGCAGTGCATTCTCTTAGTCAAAAAAAGGCCGAAGCATTAGCCAACAACTTCTTAAAAAATTATAAAACTTCGGAGCACTTAAGCACTAAAAGTCATGAAGAAGCAGTCAAAACCTCAGTGGCTCTACTGGCTTCAGAACCTATCACTACTCCGTCCACAGATTTTGTCAGTATCGAGGATATCAAATTTTTGATTGGACAATTAAGTCCACGCAAGTCAGCTGGTTTGGACGAAATCAGAAATATAATGATAAGACATCTGCCCAGAGCCGCGATTGTTCTATTAACTTTTATTATTAACTCTTGTTTAAAGCTACAATACTTCCCCGAGTTATGGAAAACAGCTAAAATAACACCGCTCCCAAAGCCAGGCAAGCCCCAAAATAGAGTAGGAAGTTACAGGCCAATAAGCTTGCTTAGCAGTCTAGGTAAAATTTTCGAGCAAGTCTTAAAAGATAAGTTGAATAAATTTATAAATGAAAATAGTATATTACCTGAAGAACAATTTGGATTTAAAAAATTCCACAGCACTACGCATCAAATAAAAAGAATCTGCAATCATGTTAAAACAAGCTTCGCAAGCAAAAAATTCACGGGTTCCGTTTTCCTAGATGTGGAAAAATTTGATTCAGTCTGACATAACGGTTTACTCGCAAAGCTTATACAATTCAAATTTCCGTACCAACTAATAAAAATAATTCAAAGTTTTCTCAGTAACCGTCATTTTTGTGTGTCTCTTAATAGTGAATTTTCAGGCATAAAAGAAGTTACTGCTGGTGTTCCTCAAGGATCAGTTATAGGGCCGATCTTGTTCAACATTTATGTTGCTGACATCTCTGTACCTGAAGGCTGTCATTTCGCTATGTTTGCTGATGATTTATGCATATGGTATTCGCACGTTACTGCTCACGACATTGTGAACAAATTACAAAGTGCGCTAAATCATGTTGCGAGCTATTTCGACAAGTGGAAAATTCAAGTAAATGCAAGCAAAACTCAAGCTATCTTTTTCACTTGAAAAAGAAGTCCTTGTTTTTTGCCAAGCACTAACCTTAACATCAATACCCAGGAAATAAATTGGTCCGACACAGTAAAATATCTTGGCGTGGTTCTTGATAAAAAGCTGATTTTTCGCGATCACGTTCGATATATTAGTAATAAATATAGTACAGCAATAAAAATGATGTACCCATTAATTAATAGAAAATCCCTACTAAGTCGTGACAACAAAATCATTATAAGCAAAGTCATATTTCAGTCAATAGTCCTATATGCATGCCCAGTTGGTTCATGCGCGAAATCACATATCAAAACGCTACAAATAATGCAAAATAAACTTCTAAGGATGATGCTAAATGTGCCATGGGATTACTCCACTAGAAAATTACATAACGAAACTAAGGTAGAAATGATATCAACCCGTATATGCAAAATTAGCGAGAAATTTAAGCTGCTATGTAGTATCTCTGAAAACAAACTAATACTAAATCTATTCTAACAAAAAAAAAAACATAAAATTAAATAAAATTAGTAAATACAAGAATCATTACACAACAAATATTATATATAACATAAATTTAGAATTAAGGTGACACCATATTCTTTAAACTTACGTAGTCATAGCAATAAGTTTTAATGTAAAAACTCTTATTTCTACTATAAATAAATAAATAAATAAAAATACTTAGCTAAAAAAAAACTAAAATAACCCCCACAACCAAGTCGCGATTTGTCCTTTTTACGAGGATACTTTTAAGAGCGCGCGTGGCCCCACGTTGGGCGCCAGTTATATTTTTAGTACGAAGTAAATTAAAACGCTAGCTACTATGTAGGCTTGATTACGATTTTGATTATAAGTTTTATTTCTTCCGCATATGTAGAAGCAGCGAGTTAAGAGCCTGGCAAAAGACTGAATATTATAATTAAGGTAAAGCTTATTCTACCCTACTTAATTGTATCGGTAGTACTGAACGTTGTAGTTCCTATGTATGTTGCTATTGTTGCTGTCGCAGCAATTGTAGTTTGAGTTAGATCGTCAATTCGGTAGTCATTGTTATCGTTGTTGTTGTTTTTGTTGTTCTTGCTGTGGCTGCAGTTTAAGTTATTTCGACAATCCGCTGTCGCTGTTGATGTCGCTGTCGTTGTTGTCACAGCGATTGCAGTTTCAGGTTGATCGCTACTCCGCTGCTGCCGTTGTTTTTATTTTTGTCAAGCGTATTTATTTTTTGCATGGGAATAGAATGTTTCCCATGAGCGCGTTAGCAGATGTTATCTTATACATATTTCAATATGTAAAAAACTCGATTCCGAAAATATGTTTGTTATATAGCTGTGGTCACAAACAATAACCGCTTAAGTAGAAAAACCTGAATTCGAGAAAAATAGTTGTATACATTTGGATTGTAATGGTAGCCTTAAGGGGAAACCAAAATATTTTTGTCCATAACTTTTTAACTCTCTCAGCTGGGAGATGGAGATTCCTCATAAGGACGCAATAGTACTTGCAGAATACGATGGCATACAAAAGTAATATGTAAATTGCATTTCGCTCAACCAAATGTTTACAGTGGAGTAGATTTCTAACGAACTCGTACATAACAGATTTCAAGTCTCACTTCAAATATATGTACATATACATACATATGTACATACATACATATGCATGTATGATTATATGTATGTATGTATACACACAAATTAAAAGTTCTCTATGTTTTGTAGTTAGTATAGCATCATTCATGAGCACTTACGAAGTTTCTTGTTTTATGGTGCCCACAGTCACCGACGCACAGTGATCGATTTGAAGTATTTAGGCGGCCAAAAGTCAAAATCTTAAATACGTAGTAGGCACAAAATATTGACGTCTACGTATAGTAAACACTTCCGCGAATTACCCCCCACCCTTTTTTTCAACAACCATACGTCACCGCTTCCGTGCAGTTAGACGCAATTTGATCGTTGACTTGATACGTATTTCTATTTGGTTGCCCAAATTATATAAAATTTCGCAATACGCATGTGTGTTTATTTTAAGTTGTGTAGTGAAGTGAAAGTGAAAGTGATTCCCATAGCTCAGGTAAGCTTCTATTAAATAAATAATAGTTTTAACTTTTATTTTTAACTTTCGTTATATTTTTCGGTAGTTGAACATACCCTCTTTTTCACATAAAAATTGTAATTTTTTTAATTTCAAAAGCAATTTTGTTATGGATCAGGGTTCGTCCGGATCATATTTTTTTTGTTTATTGAATACGTTACACATTCAGCTTTTCTATAAAAAAAACAAGAGCCGCAGAACCCCGCTTATTCCTTAAAGACAGCAGTTCAAAGTATTTTGTTAAAAAAATTTAAAAAACAATTTTTTTTAATTTTATGTTTTTTTTTCAGTTATGGAGATACCTAGTTCGTCGGGGGTGAAAATAGTGACCCGTAAATGTATGTTTGAGCAAATGCAACTACAAAATTTGCTAAGTATGGATGAGAAATTGGAGTTTTTAGAAAACCACTTGCTATTGTCTTGCGGAGACACTGTGGAAAGAAAAAAGAGCCTTAAGCATAAATTTTCCTACATCAAACACGAATTTAAACAGAGATGGCTAAAAGCTCATAAAGTTGAAGAAGTTTTTATGAAAAAAAACCAGAAGTGGCTGGAAGGCACTTTTGAAATACCAGTGCATTCGCTTAATCAACCAGGTCGTCCGAGCAAATCATTTTCGGATTCGAGTGAACGAAGCAAGAGAAGAAAAACTAAGGAAATTCGATCAAATGTTGATGATGAAATGATTATACATGCCGCACAAGTCATATTGCAAACGAAGGGAAAAAGAAATGCCTCAAAAGTGCTCAAAGATATACGAAATTCACTAACAAAGGCTAGTAAATATAGAAAAGCCTATTCCAAGACCAATGAAACAATTGCTCCTTTGACCCCGTTCCAAGCACTCAAAATGTTCGTAGAAGCTGACCTAACAAGACGACAATATGAAATAATAAGGGCAACTAACTTAAAGCATTACCCTTGTTACGACCTTTTGTTGAAAGCAAAAAGAAACCAAAGACGGAATTGCGAATAACGGCTACCTGCGCAGAAATTAGTTTACAATGCCTAATGGATCATACTATTCAACGATTATCAATCTACCTGGAAGAAGTGTTATCAACCCTTAACGAAATTGAAAGAAAGTCATTAACGGTCATTTATAAATGGGGGTGTGACGGGTCACAACAAGCACGGTACAAACAAAAATTCTCGGAAGACGCCGAATCCGATGCTAGTATATTTTTGAGTTATTTTGTCCCACTTCAAATTATTTGTGGTAAAGAAAACAATAAAGTGTTTTGGCAAAACCCAACACCATCATCACCACGATTTTGCCGCCCCATCAGATTTCGGTATGTGAAAGAAACTACAGATGTAACAAAAGAGGAAATAAGTTATGTGCAAAATGAAATTAAGAACCTCACTCCTACAAAAGTAAATATTGATGGAAAAGAATTTTCTTATAATCACATTTTAAAAATGACCATGATTGATGGCAATGTTTGCAATGCTGTAACCAACACGACCTCAACTAGCCGATGCTATATATGTGGCACCACTTCCAAAGATTTCAATAATTTAAGCAAAAAGAACGAGATAAGTCCCGATGCTCTTGAGTTTGGCATTTCGGTATTGCACGCAAAAATACGTATTTTTGAAAGCATTCTGCATTTGGCATATAAATTGCCCGTGAAGAAATATGGAAAGAAAAGGACTGAGGAAGAGAAAGCATTAGAAGAAGAATAGAAAATAGAAATCCAAGAAAGATTCGGCTTAGAAACTGGGCTGTTGGTGGACATGCCTAAAGCCAATTTTGGTAATACCAATGATGGCAATACGAGTATGAGATTTTTTGAAAACACAGAATTAGCGGCGGACATAACAGGCATTAACCACGAATTAATACACAAATTTAAAATCTTATTAGAGGCGATTTCAAGTGGACACAAAATAAATACAACAAAATTCGAAGAATACGCCTTCAACACCGCGCAAATGTATGTGGAATTATACGGATGGCATCCCATGACTCCAACAATGCATAAATTACTATTACATTGGGCGACCATCATAGATAATGCACTGTTGCCAATCGGCCAATTGTCGGAGGAGGCTGCAGAAGCACGAAATAAACATTTTCGGTCATACAGACAGAATTTTTCAAGAAAATTTTCAAGGGAAGAATGCAACCGTGATATTTATCAAAGATTGCTTCTTACTTCAGATCCACTCGTAAGTAGTGAAAGATCGTTAAAGAAAACTTCACACAACATTTTTTCCAGTGAAGTTATAGAGCTATTAGAACCTGCCGAGCCCCACAGACAATCAAGTATTGAGCACGAAGAAGTCGAGATAGAAACATCTTTTAATAAGACAATTTAATGCATTTTTATTTATTTATGATTTATGAGAATAAAATGTGTTTTTATTATAAAATATATGTTTTTCTTATTTATTTTTTAAAACAAATAGATAGTTTTTTAAAATACAGTCTTTCGAAGCGATTAACGTCCAAAAATAGTTTTGGCCGCCTAAATATTTCAAATCGACCACTGTGCGACGTGTACGTATGCCGTGTCTGTTTGACGGGAGATACACAAAATTGAGCAAAACTTGTGCCCGTGCGTATGTTTTGTAAACAAACTTTGCGTACATAAAACTGTGTTTGCTTGCATCAACACAATGTTGTCATTCCTTTGTTTGCATACATACTTTTTACACACATCCGCGTTGTCAATTACAATTTTTCATTGTATAATAAACCAAAGCCAAAAACCAACAAATGCAAATAGTTCTTTTATCTATAATTAACATTATTAAACATCGATTTTAAATTAATATAATAAAAATTTAAATTTTTATAAGGTTAATGTTAATGATTTTAAAAAGGTCTGCTGGGCAACACTGTGCGGTGAGAGAGCACTCAGCTGACACGGCTTCGGCAAAAATCTAAATTTCTCTGATTACACACGTACACGTCGCGCGTAACCGTCACACGTACACGTTGATGAGTTTTCATTTACATGGCGCTCTCATAAGTTTGATCGTGTCAGCTGACACGTAACGTACGTTTGCGTCGGTGACTGTGGGCACCATTAGTGCTTGCCTTTTTCTCCTTGGTGAGAACTGTAGAGCGCCTTGATTAGAGTTTACTCTCTTTTCTGTCTTCATATTTGATCCATATTTGAAGCGTCCTATTATGGATTGGACAGCGGAGCAGCTGCAGCCCCATACGACGTCCTTCACGTGTAATTTGATCGATACAAACAGTCGAACAACGCCGCATGCGGACAGCTAGTGTAAATATGTGTAAAAAACAATCATTTTATTTTAAATTAAAGGAGTTTAGAATTCTATTTATATGCAAAAAAGTATTCGAAACATGCAAAAATTGTGGAAATGTGCATAGACGAGTTTCAGCTTTTGTATCTCTTGGATGCTAAACAAAAATATGCACTTTCATATAAATCACACGTTTTTGAAAACCATTCTTATATTAATTTTATATATTATTTTCTTAAGTAAAACAAACAAATAAACTATAAAGTTTTCAATAACATTGACTAGTTTTCATCCTCTTATTGCAGCAAAGGCAATATTTTTTACTAATTAACGTATAATATTGGCGCAGTATTTAATTACTTATATGTACATACTAAGTTGAATCGAAATACATACCAGAAATCAACAGCTTCCTATGAAAATACTCAAGTACTCGTAATCACAGTACTCTACTTGAGTCTGTATTCTCAATATGATTTATATTCTATACTATATTGCAATATGAGCCGAATTTGATTACAAGTGAACAATATTTTGTAACCGTAATAAATCTACGAGGTATTATTTCTATCAAATACATATTTTTTGATTTAACCTTACCTTCTTGGAAAAAACCAACCTTATTGACTTGATAGAGTCAAACATGACACTTTTAAATAATAATCCTCAAATTTCTTGTTTTATTAATGTTTTATTTATTTTTACAGTTGTTGCACATAATATAACGCTCTCAACGGTTTGGGCAAATTATTTGGCATAATTGCGAATTTTCTTCTATTTTGTTTATGATTTGTGATGCATTTGGTATCTGTGGTATAGACTTACGCTGAGAATTTTTCAAAAAAATACTAATACTTATTTACCTCTCGGTATATAGCGAATGCATATATATCCGATATGTCCAGCATGTATGAAGGTACCAACATTGGCCAACGTCAAACATCTCAAATGTTCCATCACTTGGTCGCAGGTATCGACAACTTATTTCGCCTTATTATAATCATTCGAGGTTTTCCATTATTCCCTCAATTGACTTTTATTCATATAAGAAAATATTACTCCTTTTGCTGGTTTCAAATTATTTCAATTGATTTGTATTTGGATGGAATTTCCTCGCATCATTACTTATAGCATTTTCTGATAAAGTAAAATCAAACTTATCTCCGCTTTCACTACTACAACCATGCTCGTTTCCCGACAACACATATTCCGATTCTGAAAAAATATCATCACTATCACTACAATTTTCTTCACTAGTCATGTTTTCAATACAGCTTGTCAAATCAAACTAATGCACAGTGACTAATTAAGACGAAAGAAGTACAAAGGAACTTTTGTTATTTTTGGTCCTCAGATGAGTATTTGTATGAGGGATATTGACTAAGAAGAAAACAAACAAAGCAAAAAGTGCACAACCGAGATATAAAAATAACCTTAAATAGCAAAATTTTGCAATTATAATTGGTACCATTTTGACACTTAAAATTAATATGTACTTTCATACATATATAAAATAATATACGCAACTCCCAATTATATATATATATATATACATATATATATATATATATACATATATATATATATATATATATATATAGGCTGACATATATAACTTGTTATGCACAGTGTCGAACAATTATCGGGAAAGATTTTTTATTCGTAATTTTAGGAAATTATTTAGAATAATTACTATAACTATTTTAAGCGGTGCTTAAGCAAAATTATGTGAAACTATATTTAAGTTTTGTCCAAATACATGCTACTTTGTTATATTCTTTCTGCTAGTGCTTTATATTTATCGTACGATATATAGAAGATTATGACTGTAGATGTATTACATATGTAGTTGTATATTTCAATATGTAAAAAACTCGATTCCGAAAATATGTTTGTTATATAGCTGTGGTCACAAACAATAACCGCTTAAGTAGAAAAACCTGAATTCGAGAAAAATAGTTGTATACATTTGGATTGTAATGGTAGCCTTAAGGGGGAACCAAAATATTTTTGTCCATAACTTTTTAACTCTCTCAGCTGGGAGATGGAGATTCCTCATAAGGACGCAATAGTACTTGCAGAATACGATGGCATACAAAAGTAATATGTAAATTGCATTTCACTCAACCAAATGTTTACAGTGGAGTAGATTTCTAACGAACTCGTACATAACAGATTTCAAGTCTCACTTCAAATATATGTACATATATGTACATACATATGCATGTATGATTATATGTATGTATGTATACACACAAATTAAAACTTCTCTACGTTTTGTAGTTAGTATAGCATCATTCATGAGCACTTACTAAGTTTCTTGTTTTAGTGTTTGTCTTTTACTTAAAAATAATAATTACATGCTTATAAAATCCTTATAACAACAGTATGATCTTTAAAAATAGGAACCGATCTAATCAACGATGGATGAAGCTTAGAACGACAGTTCAAATATCTTCAGCGATACAGAAAAAACCGCCGTTAAAACGCGAGGACTCCTTTTTAAAGCGTTTTTCAACCCGTCAAAATCCAGAAACTCAGGTAAAAATTACGAATCGATTTAGAAATATTTACTATATTATTTATACATGGAACACATGCATATTTACAATAATTAAAACTAATGGTTTGCTAATTGATAAAAATTAATCTTGAAAAATATTGCTCGTGCATTTAAAATGCAATTCTTTAATATCAAATTAAAAAAAAAAGAGTAGTACTGGAAAGCTGCGAATTTTTCGGCGCGAATGTTCGCTGTATAAATTAGAACACAGTGACATACATACATGTATGTAAGTTAAAGATTTATTTACCGAATTTACGAAAGAAAATCTTTTTTCAGGTTGGCACGTCCTTTTTAATTAAGCTTTATTATCAAACTGAATTTTACAATTTTCTTAATCTAAAACCTTCACTAAATGCACCGGACAATTCATAATTGAATTCCTGGAATTAGCAAGTTTGGGCTGCGCGTGTGCTGACGAAGCGTCTGGGCTGTGGTGTGAGAACAGTTGAGCAACCTGAGTTGCATATCCGCTATACCTGCATTACTAATGCTATAATGCATTAGTTTATGATTATAGCAATGTTAACATATGTCATGTCAACACTTCCCCTCTTAAAAACGTTCGTCCTCGGGCGTTGTCAAAAATAAGGTAAGTTGTTGAAATTTACATATGTATGTTGGCTGATCGTTAGGGAGATATTTGAATTGATTTATGCTGAGGTTTGTTGGAGGGAGCTGGTTAGCATCGCAATTTGATAAGATGATTATTTGATTTTGAGATCTCTTCCAAAATTTGCAAAAAATCATTATAATAATGAAGGTGGCTGCAACTGCTCCAAGTGAAAGTGAGCCGTTGGATATCGCTGCTGCCTTCAGAAGATTTATTCTTCGATTGTTGCTTATGTGGAGTTCTTTCAAAGCTTCTAGAGAAAGTAACTCAATTCTGGTTTTCTCAATCGGTGCGGGCTGCAGGATAGCTGGTATTGCGGGAAATGGCATCAAGTCGTAGTTGATGTAAGTATGGCCATTTATTTTCTGCGTTGAATTATGAAAATTAGTGAGTTGCGTTTCTGTCATATTTTTGGTCGTTCCATCGGCGTCTATTTGCCCTTTAAAACCATTGAGCAGTAAAATACCGGGAGAGCTATTCGGAAGTTTTCCGGGTAGTTCGGGATCATCCGGAAGCGCTCGGTATTGTTCGGAAACAATTAGCGGCCACCTAGTCTCAGCTGTCACAACAAATTTAGGTACAGTGCAGCTCCGCTAATTAATCACGAAGCTTCTTCGCCATTTTTCGTGCGTTGTTGTTTTGTGTTTTTTCACATCGCAGTAAACGTAACTTTTGAAACTGTTTATACGAGTGAAAAAGTGAGTTTCGTTCTAACTGTACAATGACCATGTGTTCATTATATGAAATGTAAAATAAACTTTGTTGTATGTATTTGCATACTGTATTTGTAGTTTAATTATTAACCTAATTGTTCTTATAACTACCGCCCGATAGACCGCAATTTTCTGTAGTCCGGCACCGAACCGGTCCCGAACATGCCGGATTATCGGACTTCTACTGTACTTGGTTTTGCATACAAATTTCAATTCTCTTATAGCTAACGCAGAGTTCTTTTAATCCATAAATTTCTTTCTTTCCCTTTAGTATTTTATCATATTCGAGTTCAATAATAGTTTCATCTGGGTTGACAACAGATCTTAAAATAATTCTTTTTAAATTTTCTTCCATAGTTAATGGTATATTTACCAGGTAAAAAATTGTCATAACTCTGCTAACAATATTAATTTTCGGCAATTCTAATGCTTTTTCTGCATATGGAATTTTATCATTTTCTATCTTTTGTAAAGCGATTTCTATTTCGTTTTTATTTAACATCACTGTGTTAAATTTGTTTTTTTTTCACCCATTGTATGGCATGTTTAATGTTAATTAATTCTTCGCTTATTATTCTTATTCTATTTTGCAAATTAAAAATTGTTTCATTTTCTACGTATGTATCTTTCCTTATGTTATTATATAACTTTTCTAGTAACGTTATCTAGTTTTTCGTTAAAAAATTGATTTATAAGTATTTGTTTTATTATTATTGTTATTAACTTCATTTAAGTTACTGGATATTATTTCCAAATCTTCATGATCGGGGGATCCGGGAATGAATTTCCAGCCGTTCCCAAAATAGAATTTGGAGAGATTGGGTTAATTCGTGCTTTAGGAAAGGATATAGAATATTGTCCTAAGGTATGTCCGAATAAATAAATCTGCTAATGTCCGCGAGAAATTGTTCGGATTTGCTAAGATCTATTACATGTATCAGTGGAGTAGTCGTAAATGTCTATTGTCGCAGTGGCGGCGTAAATTAAAAACACCTGAAAAAAACATTAATATTACTTTTATGAATTATTTTCAATGATTCTGTGAAAATAGTTCAATTCTTGTCTTCCTTTACGATTCCTTTTTTAAATTTTGGGAAGATTTTTGTAGATAATCTCTTATTTACTTTCACATAAATGATTTCTCCTGGATGGTAAATTTTTATGGGATGGCGTTTATTATTGTGATATGATAGGTCTTTTGCCTGTTTAGATCTTAATTCTGAGATATTTTCTTCCCTTGCCCTTACCAATTGGCTTGGGTCTATGGAGACTCTTCTTCCGAAAAATATCTCTATTGGTTTCTTTTTTGTTGTTGAGTGTACTCAAAAATTGTATTCGTAAACGGAATTGTGAAGAAGTTCGGCGAATGACGTAAAATTACGTTCTGCTTTTAAACAACGCGTTATTTCCATGAGTGTCTAGGGAAAACGCTCCACTTGACCATTAACCGAACTTATGTACATAAGGAGCTGTTTTAAAAATTTGTATATTAAGTGTATCTTCCAACAAAAATTTTATGGTTGCGGAGTTAAGAGATGTTTGATGGTCAAATACGACTGATTCTGGTACGCCAAATTGGAATAGTACTTCACAGAGAGGTTCTTAAACGTGCTCTACTGCTCTCGATTTGATTATTTTGGTTTGTGCATATTTTGAAAATTTGTCAATTGTTGTGAGAACTGTATTTCTGTTTGTCATGTAGATATCAATGTGTAAAATTTGTCCTGGGTACGGGGGTAAACGGGTTTCACCTAATTCTGGTTTGCTAGGATGGCGATCATACTTGTTTCCGAGAATTTGAATTTTATTTTCTCGACAATTTCTATGCGCTCTTTTATGAGTCTTGATTATGATTTCTTCTTGTTCTTGTTCGTTTGTCACGTCCTGAACTTGAAGCTGTGTGAATCGAAGTTTGTAATTGCTAAAGTATATTGGGTATATTTCCTCAATTTTTCTCATGATTCGTTCGTCAGTTTTTATGCAGTTAACAACGGAGGCCTTTAGGTATCTTTTGAGATGATTAATTAGTAGTTCTATGTCGTATGCCGGTTCTTCTAAAATATGTCTGTGGTTCGTACGGAATATTATTTTAAACTGGTAGGTTGAAGTTGTGTCTATGATTAAAAATATTTGATTTTTAAAAACATTTATCGGAGTTTCTACATGTGGAATTAGATTGTCCGAAGAACTTTCGTAGCTGTGTTGAGTTATGGATAAGGAATTTATCGGTTCGGGTTATGGCATTGGCTACAACATTGGTTGTGCCTGGTTTATAGTGAAGTTCGAGATTATATTCCTCTAGAATGGATTTCCAACGTTTCATTTTGGCGTTATTGTTTTTGTTACTAAGGTTTTGCGTTAAAGGTTGATGGTCGGTACATATCTTTACTATGGTTGAGCCATAGAGGTAGTTTCTAAAACTGGTCAAAGCCCATATTATAGCTAGAAATACTTTTTCGTTTGAAGCATACGATTCTTCTGTTTTAGTAAGGGTTTTGGAAATGAAGGCGATAGGTTTCTTTTCCTGTGAAAGGACTGCACCGATGGCGTAGTTTGAGGCATTGGTAGTCCAATGAAATTCTTTACTGAAGTTAGGGTAAGAGAGGATAACATCATCGGACATAAGAGTTTTTTTTATTTTGTTGAAGGCATCCTTTGCTTCTTCGTCCAAGTCTATATTTATTTTAGCGGACTTGGTTTTGGAAAGACGTCCTTCTTCCCTTCTTAAGAGTACTGTTATAGGTTTGGTTAACATGGCGTAATCCTTTATGAAGCGGCGGTAATGGTCGGAAAGACCTAAAAATTACCGGAGTTGCTTGATGGTTTTGGGGTAAAGTATCTTAGCTATGACCTTTTGAGGAAATAATGAACCCTAAAAATTCGACTTATGTTTTGCTACAACCCAAACGGGTGAGTCAAGGATGACTTTGACGGCCGAATAATACCATCTTCTAGCATGTTCTTAATTTGAGATTCTACTTCGCTTTTTAGCGCCATTGGGTACGAGTAATACCTAGTATAAACGGGAATGCCCTTATTTGTTCTGATTTCGCTTATGGCTTTTGTAGTATAAGTGAGTCTATCGTTTGGTTCTGCAAAAAGATTTAAAAATTATTCCCTAAGTTATTTATTTTGGTTTGTTGATTTGGTGTCATGTGTTCCTCCCTAATATTAATTGTGTTTACTGACTTTGATCCAGGCTGATTTATCTTTACTCTAGTGTTACCTTTTATTAACATTAAATTGTCCTTCACATGGATGATAGCTTCGAGGTCCTTAAGGCTGTCAATCCCAGGGATACCATGAAACGATCGTAATGTTGGAAGGGGGAAGAATTTTAATCTGGTGTCTGTATTACAGAGATTTATGTAAGTATGTTCCTTTATTTCAATGTATCCTGCTATTGATTAGGCAAAGAAATTTGATTAATTTTATTGAGATTGTGCACGATAGAGGATGTAATTTTTAGTTGATCCTGTATCTATTAGGAACTTCACTTTATTCCCACTCTTCAGCCTGCATTCGAAGTATGGCAGCGAAGAGTGATTCATTCAAAAAAATGTAAATCTGCCATATGAATGTAGTTGTCGCCTTGTCCTTCTTCGTCGTGATATCCCATGCGATTATTTGTCTGTTGGTCAATTGGTGTCTGGGGATATTTATCTTGAGATAGCATTTGTGCGGGATCTGCGTCTGTATGATAATTTCGTTGTATTTTGTTCGGTACAGATGCGTTGCCAGTATGAGGTCTCTTGTACGAGTAGGTAGTGTCATCGTGACGAGGTCTACTCGTATTCATGTAATTGATATATTGGGTACGTTGCGAAGCATTGATATCCATCGGTTCTGGTCGCGGTAAGGGTTTTTGGATTGGTAGAGGTGGGGGATTATTAGGTTGGTTTAGCGGACGTTGGAACTGATAGTTCGGCTGCGGCGGCCTATGAGGCAGGTTGGGATTCAACCTTTGTTGTCGCATGTATGCCAATTCTGGGTAATATACCTACATTATTCATCCTTCTTGGAGGGAGAGGTGAACGAATATCTTGAATTTTTCTTGCTATGCTATTGCTATTTAGGAAATAAAATTAACGATAATTCTGATTCTCCAGTTTCAAGCATAAATGGAGAGCCTGGGGAAGATTCGTTGGTTCCCTCATACCAAGAAGTGTTAACAGGTGCATGACTTCTGCGCTGACTTCCATGCATCCTTATTTATTAAGAATCAATGACAGGTGAGAGTACACCCGCTGGTAAAATTCTTGGATTGTGAGGTTACCCTGCACAAGAGCGGGCATTTGGTACTCGAGTGTACCTCAGTCGCGTTTACCGGAAAGTGAAGTGTCAGGCATTTGGAGATACATAGCTTTTCACTCGAGTGGGTAATTATATGACTCGAGGGTAATGTCAGCATTGCCCACAGTTTTATTGCGGATGACATTGAAGGATTCCGTATTATTTAGGAGTTCCTCTTTGATATTCGTAGATCTCAAGGATTCGATCCACGCTTTTTTCCACGAATTAAACTCTCCTGGGTTTCCAGAAAATTGGCGGAGACATCTTATCACGTTCGGTATTTTGTCCGATTCGAAAACATTATTTGAAAAGTTCGCGTCAATATATATGTCGGAAAAATCGGAGAAATTTGCATAAGGCTTAAGGGCAGCTTGAACCAGGTTTCGCTCTTCTTGTCTGAATGTATTATTCACAACTCCTGTTATAATGTTTGTTAGTTGGTCCATGTTAAAGGTATTTGCATTAGAGGGGGATGGAGTTGGTTGGGTAGAAGGTGTGCTTAGCACAGGAGGTCGGACTAGGTTTGAAAGGTTTGACACGGTAAACATTTACTTAAAAGTTTATATTTAGTTAGAATTCTTTTTATTAATTCTAATTTATTTTATTATAAATTATTTATTAGTATTTTGACTTTTTTCCTTTTACCCTACAGGATTTATTAAGGTAGTTAATGGCTGGACAAGCCGTCTGTTATACCTGCAATTCCTACATATTTTTGGTTACTCCTTCTAGGAAGGAGGGCTTTTCTACCCTGGAGGGCCCCGTAGGAATCGCAGGATTAAGCAATATTATAATGTTATTTATATTGTTAGTGGCTGTACAAGCCGTCAGTTATAAATCAGATTGTGTTTTATTTGAATTTACTCCTTCTAGGAAGGAGAGCTTTTCCATCCTGGAGGGTCCCGTAGGAATCGCAGGATTAAGCTGTAGTTAATAAATTATAGGCTGTACAAGCCGTTATTTAGATTTTTTTTGATTAGTATTGCACGGATATAAAATATTATTTTATTAACACAAAGACCTGATAAAGATTTCATTTTATTAAGAAGGAGTATTTTTAATTTTTTTTTTAATTTAATTGATTGTTTGTGGAAAATATATTTAACACTTTTTTCAAATTTATTTGACTAAAAATTTGGTAAGCTTCCTCAATTTAAAATGTGTGTATTTAGTTATGTTGCATCTAATTAAATGTTTTTGGAAAATATTTTTAACACTTTTTTTCGAATTCACTTAATTCAAAGTTTCATAAATTTTCTCAAATTATTTAGGATATGTACTCGTATATTCAATTTTGTTGAATGCAATTAATTATTTTTGAAAATATTTTTAACACATTTCTTTTAAAGTTTTCACAAATTATCTAAAATGCTTATTCTAACTGCACTTAGTAAATAACTTGCATTAAAATTTTCATCCTGGTGGTGCCGTGGCTGACGTCTAGCGTCTCCTTTTTGCTTTCGCTACTTCGCACACTTTTTCTTTACACTGGTGATGGCTCACCGGGTTCAGGGCCCTAGGCTGGTGCCTCCTTTGTCTTCTTAAGATGACGGTGTGAACTTTAAGTCCGCGGCGAGTCGGTTTCTTTGGTTCGGTACGCCCTAAATCTTGGCGTTTGAATTTGGTTCACAATAAGGACTTTATTGTGTCCTGTTTTCCGACTCAGTCGCGATCAGCAACAGCGAAGGTCCCACGTTAGGCGCTAGTTAAAGATTTATTTCCCGAATTTACGAAAATACGCTCGACAGAATTTTATATACTGCGGTGAGGATACTGATCCCACAGTAGTTGGCGCATATTGCAGGATCGCCAGTTTTGTAGATTGGGCAGAGTACACTTAAACTCCGAAAAGCTGGCATGCATTCGTCCGAGCATATTGTGAAAATGAGCTAGTGCATTCTTTACCAATCCCTTGCCGGCACTCTGGTGGCAGTCCGTCAGCACCAGCGGCGTTGTTGTTCTTTAGCCGCGCAATAACAGTTCGAGTTTCGTCCAGGTCGGGTAATGGTACTTCGACTCCGTCTTCATTGAATAGAAGTACGGGTTCATCACCTTAGATGGTTTCCGCGCAACTACCTTTAAGCAGCGCGAAGAAGTGTTCGCTCCACAGTTTGAGTGTCCTCTGGTTGTCGATCATTATGTCGCCGTTTTCATTCTTACAGAAAATTGCCCGGTTTTGAAACCTTCTGTAAGCCGTACCTTTCGGGCGCTTTTCTTGTCGGCTAGCATCTCGGCCTCTCTCTTTTTTTCTCGGAAGATGGACCTAACATTTCTACCGCTCCTACCACTGTTGTCTTTTTCCAATATACTTTTCCTTATACTGGCCTTGAGCTCAAAAATTAATATTATCGTTTAATAAAAAATCCGGCCGAAAAATAATATACGTATGAATATTTAAGTTATTTAGTTAAATAGTAAATCAAAATATGTGCACATAAGTTGTTTTGTCGCGTGCATAATTTTTGTTTAATACTTAAGCAAAAAGTAACTTCACTGTAAAATATAATTTTCCGAAACGGACTTTACATATTTATGCGCCTTAGTGTAGAGAAAGCTTTCAATACAAAACCCAATTTCTCGCTTAATGTGTCGATTCTGCCACCGTGTAAAATATTTCCCATATGGCAAATTAAAAGCTTCGGGTGATTAGTTACCCATGGTAAAATTGTGTATCAATCTGCCATCACTGAGAGTGGTGTAAATATTTTCGCTCGTGTTGGGGTGGGTAAATTCAAATTCGCCATGGCAAATATTAATCAGCTGATCAAATATATTTACCTATTTCTGTCAAATTTGCAAATTGTGTTTCGCGAGTTAATTTCATAGTAAATAATTTTGTAAATTAATTAAATTAACAAATAAATATGTATACATTTATATAAACTGCGAAAATGCCGAATATTTTGGCCCTGCTTTTGTTGCAAGAGGAGGAGGAAGATGACCAGCGCAACGCCAGAAGACAATATTTAAGGACTTTGCGGGATGCATATGATCCTTTTGAAACAGCCGATCCCCAATTTGAAGGCGATTTTCGACTTCCAAAAGACATTTGCCGCACATTGATTGCTGAATTGCAGCCATTCGACAAGCAGCAAACATCGCTGCCATTTGGTGTGCGGTTTTTCACGACACTCTATTTTTTCGCGAATGGCTCCTATCAAAAGTGTGTGGGAAACAATTATGTAGTCCCAATGAGTCAAGCGTCAGTGTCGCGTACATTGCGATACATATCTTGGCTTATTGTGAAGCGAAAAGGCTCGGAAATTTCGTTTCCCACAACACAAGAAAGGCAGTTAAGAATAAAAGCAGGTTTCTATTCTAAGTTCGGCTTGAAAGGTGTCATTGGTGCAATAGACTGCACACATATCCCGGTTATTTGTCCGCCCTCCAATGACCCGACGAAACCGTGCAGCCTCTTCATGAATAGAAAAGGTTATTATAGTTTAAATACAGAAGCTGTGTGCGATGATACTCTTAAATTTTTATTTTTTTGTGCAAGATTTCCAGGTTCGGTGCATGATTCGGGTATATGGACAACTTCACGTGTGCGGTCATTTGTGTGGTCTCAGCGAGGTAGCTGGCTTTTGGGTGATCAGGGTTATCCGTTGGAGCCATGGCTTATGACACCTTTATCTACAACTACAACACAGCAGGAATTGAAATATAATAAAATGCATTGCAAGGCCCGCAATGTCATCGAAAGGAGCTTTGGCGTATTAAAGTCTCGCTTTCGATGCCTTTCAAAACACAGGACTTTGCATTACAGCCCAGAGACTGTAGGCTCAATTGCCAACGCATGTGCGATTTTGCACAATATTATGATGGCCCGTTTTCCAGAAAGTGATGTACAAGTTGAAGAAGTTGTCGAAAATCACGAAGGACCAGTAGAGTATGCAAGCTCCAGTTTACACAGAGAAGGTGAAAGAATACGCCAATCAATTATTCGAACAATGTAAATGTTACGGAAATAAAATTGATTGATTAATAAAATTCCTAATTTTAAAATAAAAACAATATTTTTTTTAAAGTGGGAAAACAAAAATAAAAACCCACTGGCACTTTATTTCTGAAAAAAAGAAAAACTAAAAAAGACAAAATTCAGTCGAGCTTATTTAAAAATATAAACTCATATAACAACAATATATACATATGTACAAAAAAAGTAAAAAAAAACCTGTAATTAAAGAAATACAAAATTAAATAATATAGAAGTTACCCCTCTCCCTGAAATGAGCGTAGTAGCGCATTCATCTCAGTGACGGCCGCTGTTAAACCAGTTATCGCGCCGCACACTTGTGTATGCTGCTCCCTTCGTATCTCCATCTCCTGCCGTCTTAGCTTTATTTCTTCCCTTCTGTAAATTGCCTCCTGCTCCAGATATCCTGCGAGCACACTGGGGGTTTTGCGGTGACTCCTCTTTCTTGCAGGCGTCGCTGTCGTTCGGGGGGCTGACGGAGTTGTAGCTGGCGCATTTAGCGTCGGCGTAGACGGCTGTTCTAGCAGAACTAGCGGTGGCGGTGATGGTGATGTGCTCGAGATCGGAGCTAATATTGTCACCGATTCGAGAAATTCGACCGGTGACTCACAACCTGCATCAGGAACTTGACATTCTGATTCGCCTCCGAATCCCAGGTCTACGCCATTTAGACCCGTAATAGTTACGGTGCCTAATGACTGCAGAGCCCGTTCCTCGAAAGCGGTCAGACATTTCGCACTGTTTTCACCACCGCCCGTTCGCTGAATTTCTGCCCGCACTTTTCGCGCCTTGCACTTCAGCTGCTTGTGCCAGTTCCGCAGATTCTGAAATTTTTACATTTGCATTACTATTTACATTATTTTTTTATTTCTCTAAACTAACCTCTTTCCACACAGATGGGGTCTTTGTAGGTCCCATCAGTGAGTTAAGCCGTGCACTTAACTCTTCCCACAGCTCCTGCATACGCTGTGGTGCATCGGGAGAGTTTTTTCCCGCTAAAAACTCTGGATGTTCCTCCACAAACTGGATGTAGGCCTCAAGCTGTGCCAGCGTCGCGCGTGCGTATTTTCTGGAATAATAAACAAAAACATATCAAACAAATAAACACATCTAATTTAAGTAATATATACATTTATTTAAATAATTAAATCAATATTTTGCAAACTTACTTGTTTACTTCCATTTCGCAATTGACAATTGATCAGCTGATTGCATTAAAACAGCTTTAAAACTGTTATAAAAAGCTTTTTATAACACTTTTTTTTACCATAGGCAAATTTATAACACTCACAATTTCCCCATAGGGGCAGATGCATACATAGCAACTTACGACTCGTGTCGGTAATAACTTCAAGGGGTGAAAACTTAGTTCCATGGCAGAAGGCAGAATTGACACATAAGTCGACATAAGCGTCTCTATATGGCCACATATGTGCATATACATACATACATACATACATATGTAAGTATATGTTCACAAAAACAGCAGCACGATATCCAATATTATAAGGTATTCATAGTAGATGTCAAAATTATTTTACATGCATGCATATTAGTTTGTTCTTTACTGTTCTTATGGCAGTATATCATGAGCGATAAATTTTTAATTTTTTCTTACGCAGTTGTGCAGGTGCATTAAAATTAAACCACTATTATCTTTTTAAATATTTTAATTTCCCCCATTATTTTATTGCGACTATTGAGTTCAGTTTACAATTTAAACCATTTTTTATAAATACATGCTGGCAAAATGAGCCGATTCAAACACTGAACAGAAGAAAATCGAGCACTTTTCGTCTCCGTCGGAGAGGTATGAGACTGACAGTTGAATTGATTGCGAGTATGGTGAATGGCAACTTTTGTAGTGTGGCAAAGATAATACAACAACAATGAATGCAATGAATTCGACTCAGCTGTTTTGTCAACAACAAATATTAGTAGATTTGTTTTCATGGACGCTTTCTCTTTGTGGTACTTCTTTACGTTTTAAATTCCATATTAGGCACCCCGCATACTGGTCGTATTGCTTTAGATACGTACGAGATTCATCATGCAGTAACGCTTCCTCTACGCCTATAAGCACAAAGAAAAAGCATGTGGAATAATGAAGATATTGCTAAATTTTTTATTATCAAATGTTTCTTTGCCTTGACAGTGGAACTTTTGTTTATAAAATAATAAACTATTTGTTTTACACAAATCCAGATAGATCTTTTGTTTATACATGCCTAACCATTCCATTTGGAGGGCTATAGCCGTTCATGCTTTATCCATTAAACATTTCCCTTAGTAATTTTGCATACGTAGGGATAATTTTCTATTACTTACGCAAGTTCCATAGCTTCCTTCTTCATATTTATAGCAAATTTCATTTTTTAAAACCGGCATCAAAACCCACATTTTCTGCAAAAATTGTTTTAAAATATCTGTCTGCTCCTCCATCGGGTGTATCCAGTGAGTGACTCTTCAGTGCTACAGGTCAGCTTAATACTGATATAGGGAATTGGTTGCACGGTGAAAATGACGACTGACTATTATTTTTAAGTTGCAATATAAATTTTTAAAATTTCGAGTGAAATGTTATTTTTAAAAAGATATGTGATTTAAGATATGCCCTCTTTTTTCAATAACATCAATAAAAGCCTAAATTTCTTAAAGTTCTTAAATTGAATATTTTAAACCGTGTATTAATTATAATTAATAATTATTGACCTCATGACCGGATTGAATAAAAGAGCTATTTATTTATTCTATTAATTTTATTCATTGATATTTTGATTTAATTAGTTACACATTAATAATGAGCCCGTTTCTTTGAAACATAGATGCAAAATAACACTAGGTAGGATAACGAATTGCATGCAAAGCAACAACACTAACTCGGAAAAATATGCGAGTTGAGTAAACTCGGTTAAATGATATCCGGCCTGAGATGTAGTAACTATTAGGAACTGAAAAAACTGCACTATTGTGAATTAGTCCTAAGAAACTACATGGGTATTTTAGATATAAGACCTAATTAGTTTTTATTTGCATAGTAAACCTAGAAATTGCCGACACAACTATTTTCCGTTCTTAAATAGCACTAAACAAATCGCAACTTAGGAGGAGAGCTTTTCCATCCTGGAGGGTCCCGTAGGAATCGCAGGATTAAGCTGTAGTTAATAAATTATAGGCTGTACAAGCCGTTATTTAGATTTTTTTTGATTAGTATCGCACGGATATAAAATATTATTTTATTAACACAAAGACCTGATAAAGATTTCATTTTATTAAGAAGGAGTATTTTTAATTTTTTTTAAATTTAATTGATTGTTTGTGGAAAATATATTTAACACTTTTTTCAAATTTATTTGACTAAAAATTTGGTAAGCTTCCTCAATTTAAAATGTGTGTATTTAGTTATGTTGAATCTAATTAAATGTTTTTGGAAAATATTTTTAACACTTTTTTTCGAATTCACTTAATTCAAAGTTTCATAAATTTTCTCAAATTATTTAGGATATGTACTCGTATATTCAATTTTGTTGAATGCAATTAATTATTTTTGAAAATATTTTTAACACATTTCTTTTAAAGTTTTCACAAATTATCTAAAATGCTTATTCTAACTGCACTTAGTAAATAACTTGCATTAAAATTTTCATCCTGGTGGTGCCGTGGCTGACGTCTAGCGTCTCCTTTTTGCTTTCGCTACTTCGCACACTTTTTCTTTACACTGGTGATGGCTCACCGGGTTCAGGGCCCTAGGCTGGTGCCTCCTTTGTCTTCTTAAGATGACGGTGTGAACTTTAAGTCCGCGGCGAGTCGGTTTCTTTGGTTCGGTACGCCCTAAATCTTGGCGTTTGAATTTGGTTCACAATAAGGACTTTATTGTGTCCTGTTTTCCGACTCACTCGCGATCAGCAACAGCGAAGGTCCCACGTTAGGCGCTAGTTAAAGATTTATTTCCCGAATTTACGAAAATACGCTCGACAGAATTTTATATACTGCGGTGAGGATACTGATCCCACAGTAGTTGGCGCATATTGCAGGATCGCCAGTTTTGTAGATTGGGCAGAGTACACTTAAACTCCGAAAAGCTGGCATGCATTCGTCCGAGCATATTGTGAAAATGAGCTAGTGCATTCTTTACCAATCCCTTGCCGGCACTCTGGTGGCAGTCCGTCAGCACCAGCGGCGTTGTTGTTCTTTAGCCGCGCAATAACAGTTCGAGTTTCGTCCAGGTCGGGTAATGGTACTTCGACTCCGTCTTCATTGAATAGAAGTACGGGTTCATCACCTTAGATGGTTTCCGCGCAACTACCTTTAAGCAGCGCGAAGAAGTGTTCGCTCCACAGTTTGAGTGTCCTCTGGTTGTCGATCATTATGTCGCCGTTTTCATTCTTACAGAAAATTGCCCAGTTTTGAAACCTTCTGTAAGCCGTACCTTTCGGGCGCTTTTCTTGTCGGCTAGCATCTCGGCCTCTCTCTTTTTTTCTCGGAAGATGGACCTCACATTTCTACCGCTCCTACCACTGTTGTCTTTTTCCAATATACTTTTCCTTATACTGGCCTTGAGCTCAAAAATTAATATTATCGTTTAATAAAAAATCCGGCCGAAAAATAATATACGTATGAATATTTAAGTTATTTAGTTAAATAGTAAATCAAAATATGTGCACATAAGTTGTTTTGTCGCGTGCATAATTTTTGTTTAATACTTAAGCAAAAAGTAACTTCACTGTAAAATATAATTTTCCGAAACGGACTTTACATATTTATGCGCCTTAGTGTAGAGAAAGCTTTCAATACAAAACCCAATTTCTCGCTTAAGTCGACATAAGCGTCTCTATATGGCCACATATGTGCATATACATACATACATACATACATATGTAAGTATATGTTCACAAAAACAGCAGCACGATATCCAATATTATAAGGTATTCATAGTAGATGTCAAAATTATTTTACATGCATGCATATTAGTTTGTTCTTTACTGTTCTTATGGCAGTATATCATGAGCGATAAATTTTTAATTTTTTCTTACGCAGTTGTGCAGGTGCATTAAAAGCTGTCCATATTAAACCACTATTATCTTTTTAAATATTTTAATTTCCCCCATTATTTTATTGCGACTATTGAGTTCAGTTTACAATTTAAACCATTTTTTATAAATACATGCTGGCAAAATGAGCCGATTCAAACACTGAACAGAAGAAAATCGAGCACTTTTCGTCTCCGTCGGAGAGGTATGAGACTGACAGTTGAATTGATTGCGAGTATGGTGAATGGCAACTTTTGTAGTGTGGCAAAGATAATACAACAACAATGAATGCAATGAATTCGACTCAGCTGTTTTGTCAACAACAAATATTAGTAGATTTGTTTTCATGGACGCTTTCTCTTTGTGGTACTTCTTTACGTTTTAAATTCCATATTAGGCACCCCGCATACTGGTCGTATTGCTTTAGATACGTACGAGATTCATCATGAGGTAACGCTTCCTCTACGCCTATAAGCACAAAGAAAAAGCATGTGGAATAATGAAGATATTGCTAAATTTTTTATTATCAAATGTTTCTTTGCCTTGACAGTGGAACTTTTGTTTATAAAATAATAAACTATTTGTTTTACACAAATCCAGATAGATCTTTTGTTTATACATGCCTAACCATTCCATTTGGAGGGCTATAGCCGTTCATGCTTTATCCATTAAACATTTCCCTTAGTAATTTTGCATACGTAGGGATAATTTTCTATTACTTACGCAAGTTCCATAGCTTCCTTCTTCATATTTATAGCAAATTTCATTTTTTAAAACCGGCATCAAAACCCACATTTTCTGCAAAAATTGTTTTAAAATATCTGTCTGCTCCTCCATCGGGTGTATCCAGTGAGTGACTCTTCAGTGCTACAGGTCAGCTTAATACTGATATAGGGAATTGGTTGCACGGTGAAAATGACGACTGACTATTATTTTTAAGTTGCAATATAAATTTTTAAAATTTCGAGTGAAATGTTATTTTTAAAAAGATATGTGATTTAAGATATGCCCTCTTTTTTCAATAACATCAATAAAAGCCTTAATTTCTTAAAGTTCTTAAATTGAATATTTTAAACCGTGTATTAATTATAATTAATAATTATTGACCTCATGACCGGGTTGAATAAAAGAGCTATTTATTTATTCTATTAATTTTATTCATTGATATTTTGATTTAATTAGTTACACATTAATAATGAGCCCGTTTCTTTGAAACATAGATGCAAAATAACACTAGGTAGGATAACGAATTGCATGCAAAGCAACAACACTAACTCGGAAAAATATGCGAGTTGAGTAAACTCGGTTAAATGATATCCGGCCTGAGATGTAGTAACTATTAGGAACTGAAAAAACTGCACTATTGTGAATTAGTCCTAAGAAACTACATGGGTATTTTAGATATAAGACCTAATTAGTTTTTATTTGCATAGTAAACCTAGAAATTGCCGACACAACTATTTTCCGTTCTTAAATAGCACTAAACAAATCGCAACTTACATGAAAGAAGCGAACAGGGTTATTTTTGCAACTAAAGGAAATTTTATCCGAGTTAGAGCGTACAATCGGTTACATGATGTAAATAGGTATGTAAAATATTTACGTTAGTAAAATCTGGATAATGTCCAGCGCCCCTACGGTGTGATGATAAGGATGTTTTGTGGTCAAAGCTATTGTTTCTTAACTTTAAATTTGATTTGTGTGCGGAAATCCTTGTCTTTAGTTTCGATTTTGTTGAACCCACATACATACATATATCTTATTGAATATGTGGGACCCGTCGCCATTACATGGAATCCGATACACTACGTCAGATTTATATAATTTTTGAATTTTGTCCTTGGTTTTGCTGTAAATTTGTTGTAGGATGTTATTGTATGTGAAAGTGATTTGAAAAGTTTCTCTGTCACATATGTGTATATGTTGGAGCTTTTGATTCTCTCCGATATTCCTGGCTCAAAAGTGAGGAAATACTGATATCCAAACTCACAACAAATATTAAAGATAGACTAAAGGACGGACAAAAGCAACTCCTAAACATAAAAGTTGTACCGGAGTGGATCTACAAGTGGTTACTATCACTTGGGCCCAAACATGTTTTACCTAAAAGTAGTCTCCCTTACTTCCATTGTTTAAGTTTATAGCAGATAGTGATTGCATTCAGACGACTAAGGATAAAGAACAGCAGGAGATCGAAAGAAACAACTTAACAACACTTTTATATGATCACCTAAACAAGACTACCATTACAACGAGAGACAAATTTGTATGCGATACCCTACAGTCGGCTAAACATAATAAACAGGTTTTAGTTATGAATGCTGATAAGAGCAATGTCACAGTGGTTATGAATAAATTAGAATATGAGACCAATATGCAAAGAATATTCAATGACGTTTCCACGTATAGAGTTCTGAAGCGTGACTCTACACGCATACTACAAGAGAAAAACAATTAAATAGTTGAAAAAATGTTTAAGAACAAAATCATTGACGTTAAAGAAAAACCTGACTAGTAGAACTGCTAGCCCACCAAGAATATACGGGCTACCTAAAATCCATAAGGAAGGGGTTCCGCTTAGACATACATATGTACTTATGTATATGTTCGTCAGTAAGTACACCGTCGTACTATTTGTGTAAATAGTTTGCACGTTTGCTCACGAAATATGTCGATGATTTGTTTGCAATTGTTAAAACTGAAGATATTGACCAATAATAATACGAGTAACGCTGAATAACTTTAACAAAACAATAAAATACACGATCGAAATTGAAAATCACGGAAAACGTCCTTACCCGGACACCCAGATAATAAGACGCAACAATAAATTAACTATTGAGTGGTATAAGAAACCTACAGCGTCAGGAAGGTTATTAAATTTTAATTCTAAGCATTAAAGAAAGACGATAATGAACACAACTATTAACTTTATAAGAACGGTTCTGTCAATAAGTGACCGCATTTACAAAAAAAAAAAAACGAAAAGAATATTGACATAATTAAAAAGATATTGGAACGAAATGACTTCCGTACTGTATTAATAAAAACTCTCTTACATAATTATTACGCAAATGGAAACTAAGGGATTGCAGATAATCCCTTAATCCAGAAGACTTATAAGGCAATAACATACATATGTGCCAGGAATATTGGAGAGGATCAAAAAGTTTTCAAATCACTTTCACATAAAATAACACCCTAGGATCAGCTCTACAGAAATTTAATAAGCAGAGCTAGACATCGCAACAACAATTCATAATGTAGGCGGCATACGGTGTTTTGTCCAGTTTAGTATGCAGTTTTGTCTACAAGTTTCGGACAACAACAATGCTACGTGTATGTAAATATGCTAAAATTTCGGTGTTTTATTGTTTCTTATATTGCTTTTTATTTTTTTAATTTGTTTATATTGTCATGGCTTAGACTTACATATGTATATGTATTTATGTTCACAAAATTTGTGGGTCTGTTATATTCTGTGTTTCTCAACCTAAATTAGTCGACCAGAAGTGCGATTCACTAACTTAAAACGGTGCGACAATCGCAATTTTTGACGACAATATTTGTCGTTTGCACTAACGATTGTGCGATTCACTAACTTATTATTAACATCCATTAACAGCTGTCTCGTTATATTTATTTAAAGTGGTAAAGAGTGGCACCTCTGTCAAACTAAATGTCAAAATAAGCTAAAAGCACAAATAGGTATAGAGAAAAAATCAAACGAATGCCTGCTATCAAATATAAATTTCAGCGTTTTTATTATAGTTCATTAAAGTAAAATAAGATACTAGTTTATTTCAAACTACAAGCGTATATAATTCTTTTTATATATTTCAATGTTCCATTGTAGCAGAATTCCGACTCTCCTCTGAGTGGTTTGTTAGAATAGTCATCAACTCGACTCCAATGAATATCCGGAAATATGCCATGGTTTTCGCGTTGAGCTGCAGCGTATTAAGGATTTACATACATACTTATATTTAATTTTTTTAATTAGAATTATTTATCTATATATTAAAACTAAACTATATTTCTGTTTTTATACTTGGATCCCAGATAAAAGTTTGCTTTTACCATTTGCACATTAATTGAATGGTAAGCATAAGCCTCCTCATGATTATTTGGTGGCAAAATTGAGATATGCGTGCAATCGACGGCCTTAATAGTGCCTCCCCCCTCGCTGAAGCAAACATTTCTTTACCAGTTTGGCGTTCCACCTGGGGCATAGGAAACCTCGCTTTCTGGTGAAACAATGAATCATTGATTGCATCCGTCACCCGATGAATGCTACGGCTTACGGATGACTGGCTCATGGATATTCCCCATTACTCACCTACGGGTCGTAGATAGCAACCAATTGCAAGGAATCTCAAAGCTGCTAGAACCTACCAATATAAATGTAAGATTTTAAGTTGCATACAGGTTTAAAGATTACACAAGCTACTTGTTTCTCAGTCGATTTTGCTGTTAGTCTGGAGCCTCTTATTTGGTTTTCAAGCTGCGAAATTGGTATTACGCCAAGTCTGGAGTTAACCGATTCAGCTTCTGAAATGCTGTTGCATTCAAATGAAAGGGATTGTCCACATCCCGGAGTCGATCCACTGTTGGAGCGCATACTTCTTCGTCACCTCGTTATAAATCATATGCCATATATTCAAATGACATTATTTAGTGTTTCTTTATTAATTACAAAAACACTAATCACTGAAGTTTAAATTTATCTTTTATTTAAGTTGACATCACGAATTTCTCTTTTCTCGATTGTGTTAAAACATCAAATTTGTAAGTGAATCGCACTACAGGCACTGCTAAAAGTGTAAGTTTTGTGTTTTTATGTTTGCTATTATTAATGTGTAACAAACAAATTTGTTATTAGTCCTGAAACCCCCTTAAATTGAAATCGAAATATCAACGAATAAAATTGCAAGAATAACTATGTACACAAATGGTTGTTATATTCAACCCGACCTTGAGCTCAATAATTAATACACAGTATCCATTTGGAGGTCAAAAAAGATTATTTTATTATTTTAAACCTTGAAAATGTTTGGTTTGGTTCGGTCCAAAAAATCAATGTTCGGGCGTTCTAAAGAAATTCTACAAGTGACGAAAAGATTCCAAAAATTAGCTCCACAGAAATAAAACAACAACTTGAGTTACCAGTCCTCACAGTCATGATAAGGAGAATATTACTAGAGTCCGAATTGCGTTTCCAGCAGTATTTTCAGGGAAGGGTGGGTCAATGAAGTGTGTAAGTGGTAGGCGTTGTAGTGATCGAACCCCTTTCAGGTCAATGATTATTTGAATTGCATTACACAAAACTGTGTAAGTAAACTAAAACAAATGTCCTCATCCACAAGGATGGTAAGCGTGGAATCAGGGCCGGATAAAAGTATGGGCCGAAGGGGCCACTGCCCGGGGCTCCCACATTTAGGGGGCCCCCACATGACGATCACCTGCAAATTATTTGCTTGGAAATTCATAAAGATTTAAATGTTGGAAATACTCAAATATTGACCTCGAAATATTTATAGTTTCTAATAAACTAAACAATTACAATAAAAATAGAGACATAAGTTTTGTATTGTATACTTTTCGAAATTCAAATGAGGTATCGATGTATATCGAAATTGATCAGATGTTTGTAGTGACATTTGACGTCTGTTCAACTCGTCTTTTCGATATCATTGTTTATGCTAGCTCCAGAATCAATTCACATTCAATGTTATTTACTGGAAAAAACCATTATCATTTATTGACCGTGTTTCTGCAAATGTGTAAAACAAATTGAAAAAGATCTCTCGTTGTGAAAGGTGAGAATAATCTAACATTTGAAGCATATGTAATAGGAATATAAACCGTCGTATTTGGGTAAAATTTAGGTTAGAAATTGGAGCAATATGACGGACAGGCATCTAACTCCACGAGTGTACCAAAGTGGAGCCCAAATTATGGAAATAATTATTACATTGTCAAGGATTTTAAATAATATGTGAAGGTAAAAAATAAATGAAATACATGAACGTATGTAATTTTATATGTAATTCCGACGAGGCATAGGGCCCCCACACCTTACTCGGCCCGTAGGCCCCCACAAGCTTAATCCGGCCCTGCGTGGAATATAGTCAATCTTCACCAAATTGTTCCAGCTAAAAGGAAAGTGTATACACAGGATTCTTTAAATCTTTTGTATTCTACGATTAATTCAATAGATCAATGAACTAGTTATATAATTGAAAATAACATGCTTTTACTTTTGATTTCTGTATAAAATCCAATCGCTGCTTTTTCGGCTTAAACGATGATTTCAAACTCGTACGAGTCCAAGGGTGGGCGCAGCATATAAGTCCGCTAAATGATATACAATTTTAAATATAGCCAATGAAATGATTTAGAAGAAATGTACATACATATGTATATGATAAAATGTGTGCGAGATACTGACGGCAGCCTTTGTTTAGCTTCAAAGTAGGTTCGTTTCTATCTGTTCTTAAGAAAACTGAAGCAAGGAAATTTGGAAAACCCTTGATTATTTCCATTTTAGAATACGAATTAAAAAAAACATAGGCCCTTATTATGATTCACAACTTAGTTGTCAGTTGAGTTGTAATTGTCAAATCCGCATTATGGTTCACAACTCAAGACAACTTCGATAATCGATAACTTTTTCGCTATTATGATTGACAACTAGTTGTAATTTTACATGAATTAGTTGTCAAAACAAGACAACCACTTTTAACTAGTTGTCTTGCCGCTGCACATGTAAAAATGGAGAGTAAAATGTAAGTATTCTAAAAATTGAATAACATGACCATATATCAGAGCGTGTGTTGGAATTGACACACGTTGGAATGTCAATTAATCCAGTTGGGCGTGCTCTCGGGGTTCTGGACCTAGCCGAAGAGGATTCCGGCGATTTTGAGTTACTGGATGGCATACCCAGCACATCAAATGCCACTACGCCACTATCAAGGCGTACGGCTCCACGAGAAAAAGGGGCTGCCCCTGATAAAGTGCGGGTGGATTTGCTCGCCAAGTAGCTAGCAACGCAGGCCCAGGTTGTGGAGATATTGGAGCGGATGGAAAAAACCCAGTACAAGGGTTACCTGCTTCAGAAGAGGAAGTTGGAGCTGGCAGAGAAATCGCATGAAGAAAAGAGCGAGCTACGCCAAGTGCAGTTGGCAGGAGCAAAATTGCAGCTGCAGCAACTTCAGAAGATGTGATAAGGTAAATATGAATAATATAAGTAATTAGGTATGTAATAATGCGATATACATATGTTGTTGCTTTGGATGTCAATATTAGACTTGAATCCCCTCCACATGTCGCGTTTAGATGCATACACCACATCCAGCAATGGGTCGGGTGTTCGTCAACCAGGAAAATACATGTATACTTTCTGTCCCAAACAATTTAAAAATATTTTCAGAATAATACGCATAACGAAACCAGCAATGCGAACTCCAATAATCACTCGCACAATCATCAACAGAACAACAACAATAGCAGAAACAGCGGCAAACTCATCGAAGCAAATAGCGTGCAGTGCAAGCAACGCAAACAGCAAATGGACGTACAGAAGCTATAAACATAAAGTAACTGGCATTCCTATTGAAATAAATATGTCATATATAGATATGTAAAATAGTCTAAGCCTCTAGTCACTAGCTAAGTCGCTAATTAATTAGTAATGAATTAAAATTAAATTAAATATGTTCTCTAGTCACTACTAAGTCGCTAATTTTAAATTAGTAATGAATAAAAATGAAATAATTTTTTTGTTTATCCATTTTTAATTTGTTGGCATCCACTAGGTACTTCATTCCCTCTTTGTTGATGCGGAAGTAACTCAAAAATCTGTAATAAAAACGCTTTGCACATGTACTTACATAGACATAATAAATATTTTACCTTGCTTCCGGCAATTCAAACGGGTTGGACGAATCTCGTATTGTCCTCCTGATTCGTCCAATTTGTGTACGGCTTGCATTATCTTCTGATTCTGCAAAAAAAAATTCGAAGCTCGCTTCCATATTAAATATTTGTGTTTTCTTTTAATTCGGCGCACAAATCAGTTGTGTTGATCAGCTGTTTTTAAGTTGTCTTGAAACTTATCGATAACTCAACAATTGACAACTAAATCGAGTTGTCAATCATAATACAAATCAAAAGTTGAGTTGAAAATATTAAATATTTGTATTTTCTTTTAATTCGGCGCACAAATCAGTTGTGTTGATCAGCTGTTTTTAAGTTGTCTTGAAACTTATCGATAACTCAACAATTGACAACTAAATCGAGTTGTCAATCATAATACAAATCAAAAGTTGTGAGCTGGCATGAATGTGGGATTGCCTTACTTCAGCTGGCATCCCTGCGTACTCACATACACCAACATAACGAAACTTTGACGAAAGGGATAATAGAAACGAACAGCGGGGGGAAAACCAGAGACAGACTCACGACGCACGTAATATAGGCGGATAAGATTAATTGTAAGATTTAAATATGTACATAAATGTTAAAATTATAGCCGGATAAGTTTAAGATTTTTAAATAAACGTTACAATAATACAATTGTACTTTTAATTCCTACAAATGGTGTCAGGCCTGGATCGAACAATTCCAGCCAATTGTACGCGATCGGTTTAAGTGTGAATGTGCAATTAGGCGCATGAAATGTTAACCACCACATGGTTAGTGTAAGCGCATATGAAAATTGTTGCTCCAGTTAACCTAACCTAAAAGTTGAAAAAAAGGTTTTGGTGGAACTCGGACTATTTGTTCTAATAGTGCTCATTGTGAAGAGTAGGAAATCTGGTAGCTAGAAGTGAAAAGGGACAAAAACCTTAAATTTTGTACATACTAGCGACTGTACTAGATTGCTGCGTGGAAAAGTTGGTGGCGTTAGTTTGAAAGAGCCGTTAGTCAAAACCGCTCGAATCGCCGAATCCGACGCACCCAGTTTGAAACAAACGGTAACTTGTAGCCAACGAGCAGACGTCAGGCAGTGTCGCGCAGCAGAGAGCGCAAGTGTAGCAGGGACAGAAAGAGTGAGTAACTACGTTGTAGATGCTGTTGTTGCAAAGCAAAGCAAACACAATTTTGTTGAGAGCAGTGTCGAACAGATACACTTGCGTTTGACGATACAAGTCTAATAAGATTTAATTGAGAGCAGCGCACAGTAGATGTGCTGGTAGTAGCTGGTAACAGCGGCGCTTTGTAGAAGCGCTATAGTTAACGTCGTTGGGTTGGAAGTAGCTAGGCAGCCTGCTGGTGGCTGGTGGTTGTATGTGTAAGCGCAGTGCGGTGTAGACGCCCCGTTATATTGGTCAAAATAGTGCAGAGTAGATGCGCTATCGATTGCCGGCAGTAATATTGGGAGCAGCGCAGTGAAGTTGCAGTGGTTGTAGAAGAGCAGATACGAGGAAAGCAGAAATACTGGGATAGCAAGCAGCAGTTCATGTGGTCGGAAATCTGAAATCTGATTGGAAAGTTATTAAAGCGAAAGGACATTGTAATAGAATAACCGAATGAGAAACTTGTTTAACCAAAAAAGAAAATTGTTTAACAGAAAGAGGAAATTGTGTAACATAAGAAGGAATGCATTTGGAAGAAGCATAAATAATACAAGCATTGTAAAAGAAAAATCGAATTAAAAAATTGTTAAACAGGAAAATAAAGAAATTTGAAGAAGCAGAATTTTTGTCATAGGAAATATATCAAAATAAGCTTTGACTCTTTCTATAAAGACCTTTTGAATTTTAAGCTACTTTGAGTTTAAAAATAATAAAATTTTCAAGTTAAGTTAATATATTTTAGTGCTGCATTTATTTCTTAATCAATTTGGAGATTCATTTTTACTTCTAAAACTTATAAAACACTATATTTATTTAAAAGAAACTATATATTTGACACAGACATAGCACAAATTTTTGGACTAACCGTGAATGGGTTCAAAGAAAAGTTTACGGAGTTGGGTCTGTCGACAAGCGGACGGAAATCTACATTGCAAGACAGACTTTGTGACCATTTCGGCCTGACTGTAGGCGAGGATAATGGTTCTGGCGGTGAAAGGGATTCATTTGAATGTAGTGCATTACCGGCGGCAGCGGTGGGCATCCTATTTTTACATTGCGCGATATTGAGGGTTCTCTTCCAACGTTAAGCGGTACGGGACAGCCTACCGTCGAAGAGTAGCTAGAAGATTTTGAAGCCACGGCTACGGCTGTTCAGTGGGAAGATTTACAGAAGTGGAAAGGGGGCTGCAAAGCTTTTCATCCGCAGTCAGCGTGGTATATCCTCTTGGATTTCGCTTAAATAATGTTTAAAACAAGAATTTGGTATTGTGGCAGCATCTATTGAGGTTCATCGAGCTCTTAGAAACCGCCGAAAGCGTCCGGATGAGGATTACCGCGAGTATCTCTATAGTCAGTTAACAAAGCACCAGGAACTGAGACGAAACGTTGTTATAAGTGTGGTGAAGTGGTGAAGTAGGTCATTTAGCGCATAAGAAGAAGGATGTTCCATTAAGGGTATCCCGCTGCGCGATGATGCTGCAGGCTTTTGACTACGAAATAGAGCACAGCAGTGGATCAAAGATGCGTCACGTGGATGCATTGAGCAGATTGGCTTGTCTTCTGCTGGAAGATTCCCTGATCCATTGGCTGAAGCAGGCTCAACAACAGGATGACTGGATTCTTCTTTCCACAGTTGGGGTCTAAAGTTGTAAAGGTTGTAAAGAGTTGTATTGAATGCATCCTTACTGATTCAAAAGCTGGAAGGAAAGAAGGGTTGCTAAATTCCATAGAGAAGGAAGACAGACCGTTAAGCACTTTCCACATCGATCATGTCGGTCCTATGGAGCTGACGAAAAAGGCGTACAATTACATTCTTGTTGTGGTGGATGCTCTTTCAAAATTTTTGTGGTTGCATCCGACTAAAAATACTATTGCGGATGCAGTCGTTGATCGGCTCTCCAAACAAGCAGCCATTTTCGGTAATCCAAGGCGTGTTATAACTGACAGAGGAGCTGCGTTCACTAAAAACCTCTTCAAAGGTTACTGTACCAAAGAGGGTATAGAGCACCGGCTAATCGTAACCGGCGTGCCGCGAGGTAACGGCGAAGTCGAGCGTATGCATCAAATCGTAGTACCAATGATATCGAAGTTGTGCTCTGAAGAGCCTGGGAATTGGTATAAATATGTGGATATTATGCCTAAATACTTTGGCCCCTACAGAGTTGTGAGGGTGTTGGCTCACGATAGGTACGAAGTTGAAAAGGTGGGTGAATGTGAAGGACCTGGGCGTACAACCTCTATCGCCGAGTACTTAAAAATATGGGAATCTTCGTTCGGGACGAACGAATAGTCAGGAGGGCCGAATGTGGGATTGCCTTACTTCAGCTGGCAACTCTGCATACTTACATACACCAACATAATGAAACTTTGACGAAAGGGGAAAAAGAAACGAACAGCGGGGGAAAAACCAGAGAGACAGACTTTTTTAAAACTGACGCGCGACGCACGCAGTATAGGCGGATAAGTTTAATTATAAGATTTAAATACATAAATGTTAAAATTATAGCTGGATAAGTTTAAGATTTTTAAATAAACTTTCCAATAATCCATTGTACTTTTAATTCCTACATGGATTTGTGTAAATCAGAATACTTACTTAAGCTTTCTTTTTTATATACATATGTGCTTTTATTAATGTGCAACATTTTTGGCATCGGCAAAAATAGTTTTAGGAAATGTGTGATTTTGTGTAAGGTTCGTTTGAAGCAACCTCCATTTTGTCAAAGCCAATAAAGCGGTGTCTAGCTCTTGAAAGAAGTTTATCATTTGTCCAACTTTCATAAATTTTAGTATATTTCTATTCACTTTAAACAGTTCTCAAAGCAAAGTAGGTAAAACATGTGCCAGCACCTTCAAACTTTGACAACAACAACTTCACGAAGTAACGACTACAAACTTTGTCTGCAAATGATGCCTTAAAGCACTTTGACGATGACAGCGATATAGTTTCGCCAACCATATAATTTACCATTCGTTTAACACGATGAAGTACGTGTAGAGATTAATCGCCTAGTAAGTAGCAATGTTGTGAAACCGATTGAAACAAATAGGCGGCCCCCGTTGTCGTAATCCGAAAATCGATTGGCACATTGCGTGTGTGTGCCAACTTTAAAGTAGGTCTAAATTCTCAAATAGACATCGATTGTTTTCCTATTCCGCGTGGAAACGTTTTTAATAAGTTTCAAGGTGGCAAATACTTTACGAAAATAGATCTCAGCGAGGCATATCATCAAATTGTGTTAAGCGAAGTTTCGAAGAAATATATTGTAATCAATAATCCGTTCGGACTGTTTCAGTACTAAAGAAAGCCGTTTGGGGTAGCAAGTGCTCCGGGTGTTTTCCAACAGTTCATGGAAGTACTAGTATCAGGGGTTCCTGGTAGCGCCGTTTGTCTGGATGAAGTCATAATCACCGGGGAAAACGATGAGAAACACCTTGCTAAAGTTCCTAAAGCAAAGGATTAGGGGAAAGTGGCCTAAAAGGCGGAAGAGAAAAGTGTAATTTTTCCACTGAACAAATCGAATACGTAGGGGAAAAAAGTAAACTACTGCAACATGTTTATACCAAATTTTTCAGCCCTAAATATTCTACGAAGACAAGGCAAACGTTTTGAGTGGCGGGAGGTGCAAGAAGCAGCCTTTATTACCTTGAAAAATGAGATCATATAAGTGGTCCAATTCGTGCACTACGATGGTAAGCTACCCATCATTTTCGCGACGGATATATCGAAATATGGCATTGGCGCTGTCATCTCTCACATATACCCAAAGGGATCCGAAAAGCCTATTGCCTTCGCTTCTAAACCAAAAAAAAAAAACCATATCAATTATTCTCTGGTGGAAAAAGAGCATTGCCAATAGTTTTCGGAGTCACTCGCTTCCATCAATACCTCTACGGTCGTCGATTTCAACTTACTCCTGATCATCAAGCGCTAAGTACTATTTTCCATCCGCAAAAACGATTTCAGGTAGTGACGCTACATATTCCATCGTTGGGAAAATGGCATACTTAACGTCAACGAAGTGTTCGAGTCCACAATAAACACTTTTCTGCTTAGTGTTTCAACAGTCGCCAAGGAAACAGTTGAAGACGGAGAGCTGAAAATTGTTGAAGAAATCATTAACGATGATTTTGCCCGGTATCTACCGAAAGCGCAACGTAGCCTCAAACCCTACTTTTATAGAAGATTTTCATTAGAGAAGTGAATTTTAGTTTTGGATACAGATAATACGCGAGTTGTCGTGCCGGTAAAGCTACGACCCAAAATAATTGGCACGCTACACGACGGGTACTGGGGTCAAAACCGGATAAAACAGATTAGTAGCCGATATGTGTGTTTCCCGAAAATTTACGAAACTATCAAGGGTGCGTATAAAAAATGTACAGTGCGCAGCTATTGTTAGTGATCAAAAAAGTGAATTTTCGACATGGCCCGTGGGAAGGCATTCATGTGGACTTCGCCGGAGCCTTGTTCGACAGAATATGGCTCGTTGCCATCAGCTACTTCTAGGACAACTATATCGGCGCTTCAGGAAATATTTGCTATTGAGGGGTTGCCGCAAACCATTGCCAGTGACAATGGGACTCAATTTATTGCGAAGGAGTTTAAAACATTTTGCAGACTCAATACAAGTACACCGTTTCGCCCCGCATCTAATGGACAGGCGGAGATATCCGCTAGAACGTTCAAAGATATCTTTAGCAAAGTGATAAGAAGACGAAAAACAGAGAAAAAGCTTTGTTTAAATATCTAGTGACATATCGCTCGACTCCATACCAAATTGCAGGAAAATCACCGACAAAGCTTCTTCTGTATGCACTTTTTTCTCAGATACACACACACTCAACACTTCTCCAAGTTCACCATGGGGGAAGAAATATATGCACGTAATTTCGCTGGAAAGGATAAGTGGATTCCAGGTAGCATTATGTATGACATAAGAACATCAAGGGGCATCATACGACGACACAAAAATCAAATTCGAAAAGCCGCACCAGTAAAACTTGCAAGCACGATAAGTGACATTGTTGATTGGGAAATTGAAGTTCCAAAGATGATAACATCAAATCGTAATAATGCGCATGACACAACTCCAAATGATAATACTAGTCCTCACAATGGAATGCTACAAAATGCAACTACATATGTAGGTATACGGATGACAGATGCTTACACGAATGTTGCTGAGTTTCTCTTTCCTTTTTTTCTTTTGCTGAAGCGTAACACGCTTGTTTTTCAATTAACTATTACCTAACATGTGATTTAAGTATTTTGAATTATTAAATTGCTGAATTATAACTACCATTGTTTTAATTCTACAACAGATAGCAACGATCAAACGCCGGTAGTTTTAATTTCGGTAAATTTATTCTCTGCCACGTGTGAGATCTAGATGATGCTCAACTGCATATAAGATAAGTTGGTGCGCAAAAATGATCTGGATGATGCTCAACTGCATATAAGATGAGTTGGTGCACAAATATGATATCATTTCACTTTACCTAGCCTTCACCCTGCACTAGGTTTCGTTCATGGCCAGGCGATGTTCTTTATCCAGCTGGGTTTCGTGTAAAATCTCCAGCTGCGTCTGTAGCTCCTCAAACGGATTCTAGTAGCGCTCGATTAGCGCCAGTTTGGCCTTTATGTATGATGCAGATAATGCGCTTAATTGAACCGACGTAATTTTAACCGCTTTCAAGCGATAACCACTGACCCTTTTTGATACGGACTTCACGCGATTCGCGGTGCAGAGGAGTTTGCACACTGTATCTTCTTGCTCGATATCAGATATAGTAACTGACCACATTACGAACGAAAGAAATATTAAAATTTATAACGATAATGAAAATATATGAAATTTCATGAGCTCGAGGAGCCAGAATGTTGGAGCTAGGAGCAATTTCGTTAGCCCTCTCTTGCGAAATCAAACAAACCCTAAGTACAGTGCAATCGCGATAATTCGTAGTCGCAAGGGACCGGCAATTTTGTTCGAATTAGAGGGGTGTACGATTTGTTAAGATTTCGATTTATAGAGGTGAATTTAAAAAAATACGAGTTAGAGTGGTTTTTTTTTATTTCGATTATGGGTAGGTACATATGTATTTTGTGAAATTCGCTAACATATTTTTCTTACTTTGTTAATGATTATAACAAAAACAAACACTTTTTCGATATGAAGATAAAAAAAAAAATGAAATTATGGCTTAAAGAATTCTGTTATTTTGTGTTGTTTAAAACTTTTCTCGCGTATTTTATCAAGAGAATTTTCTAAAATGACGAAGGATTAAAAAACTTTCTCATCAACAACATGATTTGAAAAAATAAGCGCAATTGATGTATGTTCGATTTAGCTTCTTTGTTTGTTATAAAATGCTCCTCGGCGCTGCTATCATCGTTATCACTTTCGCTGTCGTCAATTAAGACTTCTTGTAAGATTTCGACATCGTCCAACATTCCTGCAACAGCCACCTCATTGTCAACATTTGCATAGTCATCAATCGAAACATCATTTTGAAAACCAGTCGGAAGACGAATCCACAAGTGGTCTGCGTTTATTAGCTGATTATCGAGTGAATCACAGATTAAACCTTTATCGAAACCGCATGCACGAAAGCAGTTTTGAATGCAATTCTTGGTGATGCTCTGCCACGATTTGTAAGAAGTTTGCATTGCATCAAAAAGTGTAAATTTGAAGTCTTTTCCATCATCAATACAATCTACCAAATTCGAAACTATTTCTTTGCGATATAAAGTTTTGAAATTTTTTATAATGCCCTGGTCAAGAGGCTGCAGCTTGAATGTCGTGTTTGGCGGCAAAAATATGAGCTTTATGTGGCTAAGATATGGGGATCCATTGTGTGCCGTGCAATTGTCCAAGAACAAAAGTATTTTCCTTCTTTGAGTTTGCAAGCTCTTATTAACCATTTGTAGCCATTCATTAAATAAATCAGTTGTCCACGCCTTCTTATTGTGACGGTAATGCATAGGAAGACTTTGTATATTTTTGAAACACCTTGGTTTAGCTGATTTTCCGATTAGTAGTGGTTTCAATTTATCGGTTCCATCCATGTTTACAGCGAACAGTACAGTTACTCTATCTTTGCTGTGTTCACCACCGCTACACTTTTCATTTTTGAAGCAATGTGTTTTATCTGGTAGGCATTTATAAAACAACCCCGTCTCATCTGTGTTAAAAATGTCTTTTGCGTCATAATCTTTTATCAATTCCTTTAGTTTTTCTCTCCATTCTAAACACACATCATCATCAACAGCAGCGCTCTCACCGCAAATTTTTTTAAATGAGATATGGTTCCGTTTTTTTAAACGATCGAGCCAACCACTGCTTGCTTTAAAATTGGTTATGTTTAATTTTTTGCCAAAAAAAAGCGCTTTTTCTGTTAATAATGGGCCACTCACAGGAACATTAGACTGCCGGCATTTCCTAAACCATAACAGAAGAGACTTCTCTATTTCTGGATATTCAGGAAGTTTTTGGCGCATCAATTTACTTATTGGAGATGCTTGCAATATATTTTCTCGTTTATTCAAAATTGAAGTAAGTGTTGATGGAGCGATATTGAATTGTTTGGCAACATCTTTCTTTTTTTCTCCTTTATCAACAGCTGAAATGATTTGTTGTTTTTTCAACACAGATAAAGTTTTATGCGTACGTTTTTGCGACATTTTTACACGCGATGTATGAATGAACTGAACAACAAGAAACACAAAAAATTCCATTGCATAGATAGATGATATTTTGCCAAAGAAAAAAAAAACAAAAATATTTTGCTCTTGAATTACGAATTATAAGAGGTTTTTAAAAATCCATTACGATTTATAAGAGGTTTTGCATTGCTCGTTTTGAAAAATAATTACGAAATATCGAGGGGACCAAAATGTATGGAAACATTACGAATAATTGAAACTTTCTCAAGGAACCGACAGTTTGCTACGAATTATCAAGGTTTACGAATTATCGGGGTACGAATTATCGCGATTGCACTGTACTATGCAACTACTTAGAAAATATTTATTTATTTATTAGTACAGTCGGTAACTATGCTAAGTTGAAAATATGTCAAATAGAGAAGAAGCGAAGAAATAACTACGATGATGACTGGTGGTGCATGGTGGAGCAACGAAATGGGAACGTTTTCTGTGAACTGTATGGGCAATTAATAGACCAGTGACGAGGAATAGCGGGTGTTAGGTGGCGTGATTTAACTGCAGTCTGGTGTCATTACATTATGTACATATGTTAGTAGAAAAACGTCTGTATTTTGTGTTGCATCAATAGTAAGTGGTGGTGTGATGTTTGTAACTCCCGATTAGCGGTGCCCTGCAAAATAATATCGACCGCTACTACCAAGTGCAATGTGGACAGCGAACCAACCGGCGCTGCCGATGCACTGAGAATGCATGTAAGCAGCCACTCAACTTGCGCTGCTATGCGATGATTTAACACGTTCAGGGCTCTTGCACCTCAACAATTGTTGAAACTAAAATTGTAGTTAACAGCAACACCGGCTGTCTTATTCGTTTTCCATAAATAAATTAGTCATATGTACCTTTTGAAAAGTTTGTGAAGATAATTATTCACGCTTGTGGACGCGTCTTTCTTTTCTCACAAAAAGGTGAATTCATATAAGGTGGAGTTATAAATACAACTACAAAATTCCTATGTATTTTGTTTTTGCTTCGTTTCTTTCATTTTCTTCATATGATGAATTTCATTTCAAAGGCTGAAAAAAACGTACATTTTGAACCCGACCCCCTCAGAATTTGATGAAATTTTGCATATAGGTACATCTTACGTACCCAAACACAACCTAATTTTTAAAAAATGGATTTTCGAAAAATTGTGGGCGTGGCAAGGTATCGAAATATTCGAAAATATTCGAAAAATTACGATAATAGGTACTTTTAAAGTGTGATTACTACGGAATGGCTTTACCGATTTCAAAGATCTTCATACCATTAGAAAGGTATTGAAATAAGCTTTCAAAAAAATATACTGTTAAAATTTTTTAGTACACTGAAAAAATTTTTTTTTCCAAAATAAAATTTCAAACTGAAAAAACACTTCAAAGATCATGCGATTTAGAAAAATAAAATTTTATTTTAGAAATGGGGTGTTTTTTATTTTTTTTTTTTAATTTATTTAAGTAAATGCATCTCTTGTTAACTTTTTTTATTTTGATATTATTGTGTGACCAAAAAAGGTACCTAGCTATACTTTGGAAGTTATACAGATTTTTTTAATTCTAATAGAGTCGAACAAGAATTTTTGTTGTCAAATTTTCAGGCATTCCCAAAATATAAAATTAATGACCTTGGTAATACAAAAATTTAACCGCTCATCAAAGGATACTGCGGATTAACCTTCCACCACATGAAATCAGTAGCGAAAATAATTTTTTGTACCTGTTTGTTGTGCTGTTTACCGCAACAACTGAAACAGATTCCTAGAATATCGCTATGAAGCTAACAGTCAGGTAGAAATAGTATCTAAACAAAGGGTGTAAGTTTATGTTGTACAATAGATCCTATGCATAGTAGTGCCGAAACGTACCTAGGATCTATTGGACAACATAAACATACACCCTTCAGTTAGATAGTACAATAAACTTTTAATGACTAAGTATATACTATTTCTACCTGATTGTTAGCTTCATAGCGATATTCTATGAATTCGTTTCAGTTGCCATTGCAAATTCAAAGCGAACGTACGTTAATTTCGTCTAGTAAAAATTTTAGTTGTGTTTAAACGGCTGTTATACTTCGTGCTTAGTTTCTCCTTAAATTACAAATAGATATGGAATCAACTAATAAATACAGATGTGTGCAGCTATCAACAAAATGTTCCTCTAAACTTCGAAACATTAGCTTAAACGAAGCAGCGGTGATATCTGAGCAACATGGTAAATTTTGTAAATCCTAATTGAAGTGAAGGATGTATTTTTCTAAATTCATAGTAAGTTTCACGAAGCGATGACAGCATTAGTCTTTTTTGAAGTTTCTCGCGTATGTTTCCTTGTCTTACTACAATTGAGTCCTGTGACCCAGGCATGATTCGGCTGATTTCATCATCTTCATAAAACAATTTTACTGTGTTTAAAGTTTGTTCAGGTAAACTACGTATGTTCATGCTAAAGCGTTTGACGTCCGAAAACTTTGTTTTATTTTTTTGTATATCTTTGCTAATTTTTATCAATTCGTTAGATAAATCATGCCCAAAAATGTCTTTAATTTCCTTAGATGTCATGGTGTTTGGTAATAGAGATAATACTTTTTGCTTATCCAAATTATTTGAGCAGTTTTCGATTTGATATTTCATGTTCTCCAAAATTTGTTCGTAGTAAGCTTTGATCTTCTTTTGGTCTTCTGATAAAGTTGACAGTGAACCACCTCCAAGTGAATCCGAAATACCTTGCGCAATTTGCTGTGTTTTTTTTTTTTGCAGTATGAATCCCTTTCTAAATATTTTCACTTCATTGGCGATGGATGGCTTGCAAGATGAGGAATAACATGCTTATTTATATTGTTGACGAGTTCGTTGCGTTCGAGTGATTTAGTATAGCTGCTGCATGTTGGAACTTCCTTATATTCTTGATACAATTCACCGCTAGCCAAGTCATGTAAATCCTCAATTTCCGTTTCAGTAGAACGCTGATTATCAGCAATCTTGATAGCATCCTTCAGTTTAAAGCGACAATTTTCGCAAATACGGCTACAATGAGTGTTGGAGACAGCTGGAAAATGCTCAGATATCACCGCTGCTTCGTTTAAGCTAATGTTTCGAAGTTAAGAGGAACATTTTGTTGATAGCTGCACACATCTGTATTTATTAGTTGATTCCATATCTATTTGTAATTTAAGGAGAAACTAAGCACGAAGTATAAACACAACTAAAATTTTTACTAGACGAAATTAACGTACGTTCGCTTTGAATTTGCAATGGCAACTGAAACGAATTCATAGAATATCGCTATGAAGCTAACAATCAGGTAGAAATAGTATATACTTAGTCATTAAAAGTTTATTGTACTATCTAACCGAAGGGTGTATGTTTATGTTGTCCAATGATCCTAGGTACGTTTCGGCACTACTATGCATAGGATCTATTGTACAACATAAACTTACACCCTTTGTTTAGATACTATTTCCACCTGACTGTTAGCTTCATAGCGATATTCTAGGAATCTGTTTCAGTTGTTGCAGTAAACAGCACAACAAACAGGTACAAAAAATTATTTTCGCTACTGATTTCATGTGGTGGAAGGTTGATCCGCAGTATCCTTTGATGAGCGGTTAAATTTTTGTGTTACCAAGGTCATTAATTTTATATTTTGGGAATGCCTGAAAATTTGCCAACAAAAATTCTTGTTCGACTCTATTAGAATTAAAAAAAATCTGTATAACTTCCAAAGTATAGCTAGGTACCTTTTTTGGTCACACAATAATATCAAAATGAAAAAAGTTAACAAGAGATGCATTTACTTAAATAAATTAAAAAAAAAAAATAAAAAACACCCCATTTTAGTTTTCAGATATGTTATATATATTAAATAGACCTTTCTAAAATAAAATTTTATTTTTCAAAATCGCATGATCTTTGAAGTGTTTTTTCAGTTTGAAATTTTATTTTGGGGAAAAAATTTTTTTCAGTGTACTAAAAAATTGTTACAGTGTATTTTTTTGAAAGCATATTTCAATACCTTTCTAATGGTATGAAGATCTTTGAAATCGGTAAAGCCATTCCGTAGTAATCACACTTTAAAAGTACCTATTATCGTCAATTTTTGAATATTTTCGAATATTTCGATACCTTGCCACGCCCACAATTTTTCGAAAATCCATTTTCTAAAAATAAGGTTGTGTTTGGGTACATAAGATGTACCTATATGCAAAATTTCATCAAATTCTGAGGGGGTCGGGTTCAACGCATATTGGATTTGATATGAAATTCATCATATGCAAAATACTTTTGTGAGCCACTGTAGATAAAAAAAACTGGCGAATGACAACAATGTCTCTATTTAACACACTTTACGCATACCATTAGATTAATATCAATAAAAGAATTTTGTATTAGTTTGTTTTAAAGGTGGTTTTGTTTATTTTGAGAGCTGAAACTTAACTTTGCATACACCTTTTTGTCCTAAAATCTAACAAAGAAATACGTTCATTTCTTTTAAGGAAACGGTTGAGGACACTGGATCAGAGAGTGCGTCTGGAGGTGCTGACAAAAGTGTAAAGCGTCGGCGGAGATTTTTACAAAAGCGACGGTCCGTTGTAAATCCCGATGAAAACTTTTATTTCTATTGGCTAATGGTACTTACGGTATCCGTTTTATATAATTTGTGGGCTCTCATTGTACGCCAAAGCTTTCCTGAGCTGCAGGTAAGGCTAAGGAATGAAAAATATGAAAATTAATTACTTTGCTTTAAAAAGGTTTTTATGGTGAACAGTTTCAAATTGTCTAAGAGAACGTCGAAATCAGAGCCGGAGGTAGAAAATTTTACTTCTTCATACATACCTAGATATTAAGAATACAAAGTAATTGCATTTCCAGTTCCGTTCCTCTAATAAAACTCCGCCAAAAATAAAAAATTGTGAACATATTATAATTTATGTTTGTCTCTTTCTTTGTCCCTACGCGTTTGGATGCATTCTTGCGCCTTAAAGGACTCTGTTTATGTATATAAAAAACATATACAAATACAATAACCAGCCATTCGTTTTTAAACCAAATTTTAATAGCCGTAAAGCTATTTAAATATAACAGTAAATATTACTACATTGGCCCATGATAAAGAATCATATTATAATCTAACTCAATCCAATCAGTTTTTGGGATATTACCTATGAAGGGTCTATGATGAGGAACAGAAGCACGTAGACACAAAATCTCCTTTCTTTCCTAGCAGCAGAACTATTATAAGCAATATCCTCATACCAAAAACTTATTAGATTAAATTACATAGATTCCACTATGTAAAAAAAATAAAAACATTTCCGACCGTAGCCGTCGTACTAATATGAATATCAAACTTTAAAAAAAAAGTATTGCAGATACTCAGCAGTTTGGTACGGTTTAGGTACATTAACTGTAAGCCCCGTTGGATTTCTATGGATACTTGTTTGCAGTTACCTTTTTGGTGTTAACAGAACTAAAGTTGAAATGCAAAAACGCCAATCCGAGTTTTGCCGAGTTCAACCTATTACGCCAGCCAAATAACTGACGTCAATTAGAAATACTAAGCGATATCAAGTTCGTTTCCACTTGATTTTCCAACGCAGAGGAGACCTTCTTCTATCGGCACCAGCGGGTACCGTGAGATTCTGCTTTGGATTTTGAAGCTATTGGTGTTAACACTGGTTTCCGGTTAAACAAAGTCCTCCACTTTGGTAATTGTCAACAGTTATGTTGGAGCCAAGACGTGTTTGCGCTGACGGCGGTACTTCGTTTTGGCCTCGTTCACCCCTATTCGCTTCGCTTCTTAATTCAGCTTAGAGAAGGCAAAACTTTTGGCGCGGTGTTGTTATCACCAGCTGAAAAATCTTATAACAGATGGTGTCTGACCGGTTTAATTCCAGCTCAAATTAGATTTTCCAACATAGCCGTCCGATGAGTGAGTCGTCCGTTGTCTTTGGTCCAGTGAGAACACCTATTTCTATTTGGATGGTTTTTGCATGAAAATCATTTTTTTGTTTTATTACTAGAAAATATATAATACATTTTAAAAGGATTTTTTTTGCATTTTATTATAATTAATTTTTAACAATTTTTAAAATAACAAAAATTTAAAATTATTTTTATGGAAGGTGTTCCCTTGTTTTCCGCTACCATCGACGACATGACGATCTGTTTGCCCTAGGCGTAAACGACGGTGCATCTACATCTGTCGGGCTTGATGTTATCGAAAAAAAATAAAAAATAAAACAAATAAATCAATCAATATTCTGCTTTTGCAACAGGAATTGTTTTTTCTTACCTTCACATTAAATGATTCCATTGCGTTCCGTATCCTTGGATATGCAGCTGTGGTTGTTCAGCCCACGATCATCTATGTTAGGTATTACCAATTGTTACGTAAGTAATAGCAGGAAAGACTTCGTCTCTTACATTTACAACCAATTTTAGTTGTCTTTGCTAAGTAGTGATAACTGAAAATTCATTAGAGCATAGTTTTAGGCGCTGTATTTAAGCCACTTGAAGGGAGAACACATGTATTTATGTACATACATACATACTATGTATGTATATAGCATAATCCCCATTTGCACAGATTTTGAATACAGTTTATCAACAAGAATCTATAGTAGAAGAAACAAATCCTTTAATAAACAGCGAAGCAGAAGGAATAACGAACAACATAGTGCATTCGTTGCAATAAAATTTGTATTTATTTAGACACTAAATTAATTTAAAATTAAAAGCATTGCTCTTAAACAGTGATAACGGAAAAAATTGGTAATTCATTATTACATCTATAATAATAATAATTTGGGGTTTACACCAAATTGAATGACGTTTGACCGAATTTATTCTACAATTTGTGGTGTGCGGCAAATGATTTTTGTGAGAAGTTTGTTCTTGGCAGAAATACCTGCCTGCCGAGAAGCGATCGCCAAAAGAAAAAACTATTTCTATATTTCTTGGTATTATTTGGCCCGGCGAATATTTTAACCTGGGGCCCACCGAAGAAGCGCACACGCTACACAGTCGGCTACGGCGGCCGACATTATACACCTATACATATTAAAAAAAAAAATTTAATACCAAAAAAACAAAAATCTAAATACATATCAAAAAAGATGTTTCTTAATCAAAAATGGTTACATTCAATTTTCTTTTTCTATTTTTTGAAATTTTACAATTCTTTACTTCCCTTCTGCAAACACACTTTTTTATTTCTCACTTTTTTTAATACTTTCAAAGTTTACTTTAGTGGTAAATTTTTCTGGAATAAATTTCTGTATAAATAGTTCTTGGACATTTTATTCATTTGCTTATACACATTACAACTTTACTTCACTTCTGCAAACACACTTTTTTATTTCTCACTTTTTTTCAATACTTTCAAAGTTTACTTTCCATTAAATCCACCAAGTGGTAAATTTTTCAGGAATAAATTTCTGTATAAATAGTTCTAGCTCGCATTACAACTGATCAAAGACAGCCTCACACAAACAAGATTAGTTTGGTTGTTATGCATAATACGGGCAACTACTTAACGAAGACAACTAAGTGAACAGCTCATTGAACGTTGAGTTGAGGTGTAAACCATAATAGGGGCATAAATTCCCGTGGAACAAATGTTTTGTTAGACCGAACATATCCAACATACATATGCTGTTTTTCTTCATATCAAAATACGCGCAAAATACAGTGTTGTAAAAAATATGTCGGAATAAATTGTGAGGCCTGCATATTTTTCCACAAGTTCAAGAAGAACATTCTGCCTTTGATTGACCTCGGGCCCCTGGTTAGGCAATTTACCTGAATAAAAGATAAGATAGAATGATTACGAGTCTCACAATCACAATACTTTTACGGATCATGTATAGTTCCTACTGGTCCTGGTTTCTTTCTTGTCGACGACGTTTTGAATAGGAGTACGAGAAGTCGGTGGTACTCTTTTACACCATTGGGAGCAATCTTTAGAAATGTAATAATTGCCACATGTTTGCGTAGCATTATTTTCTTTCTTTTCGTCGCCATCAATATCTTCATCAACATCCGAATCATCACCATGAAAATTTGGCAGGTATGTGAAGGCTTCATCAACCTCATATTCAAGATCAAGTGCAGTTCATCGTCATCACTCACCTCTTTATTCATGAAGTCTTCAAATCTGCTATCAACAGCACGCAATGATTCTCACTCATTTGCTGGTAGCTGATAGCTACAAGTAAAACTGTTACATTTGCCATTTATTTCATTGTTGTAATTATGTGATGAATTATAAACCTATAAGATTGTTTTCCAAAAATTAAGTTATTTCTTGAGGGATTGTCGAGCATGGATTTTAATACAAGAATCTGTAAAAATTAAACAAATTAAAATATTTACAAGAATATAAAATAGTACTAGCTAGTATTTTAGCCACCAGTTAGGCACTGTTCAACTAATTTGCTAAATATATTATTAGCGACCAGTTTGGCACTGTTCAACTAATTTGCTAAATATATTATATTAGAGACCTGCTTATATATTATTACAAATACTGTATGTAAGTATGTGTAGCCAATCGTACCACCACCGAAGCCTACGAGTACCTACACAAGACTTACCTTTCGAGCAAGTGAAAACGATCACTAGAAAGTTCGTCCTTTTCTTTAGAGTTTCAAAAATAGAAGCTTTTGTGGATTGCAACTTCACATATGTTTTGGAACGTAAACTAACTTCAATTACAGTAAGACGAATTCATTTGAGGTGAAGTTACTATAGCAGTCGATTTGACTTTTTTAGGTTTTTGCTTTTGCGTATGAACCTTTAAAAGCCATAAAAGCAAAAACAAAATGTATGTAAATTTTGACAACTCTTGCGCAAAAGCAAAAACAAAATACATGGGAATTTTGTAGTTGTACTCAAGGCGAATCCATACAAGGTGGTGTATAAATACAACTACAAAATTCCTATGTATTTTGTTTTTGTTTCTGCGTAAGAGTTGTCAAAATTGAAATACATTTTGTTTTTGCTTTTACGGCTTTTGAAAGCTTATACGCAAAAGCAAAAACAAAATACATGTAGGTGAATAAAAAAAATGAAATCAGCTGCTCTTATGCCACCAACTTCTATAAATTCGCCTGGTTTTACTGATAACACCACCTTATATGGATTCGCCTTGAATTACAGAGTAATTTCTTTCCAAGCATGTATAATTGTAAGTTGAAGAGCAAGTGTTGCTCAATTTCATTTTAAATTGCCATATTAGTTTCTCTGGGATACCAAATTCAGGCATCGCGACATGTAAATTAAATACGCTTGTTTTATTTTTAATATTTTATTTCCTTTGCCGAATCAAAGGCAGCCAAACTTGATAGGTGGGTTCTTACAAGTAAACAATTCGGTGTCTGCACCTAAATGCCTAACTTCATGACCTCGAAAACTTCAATTCTTGTATGCGGCCAGGCCGGGGCGACATCAAGAATTATAGAAGAGCTTCTTCCAAAAGCAGCCAACTCTCGACAGACAATGACAAACTCCCGAGTGTATTTCTCCGATGAAACCACTTCTCACAAAAAACATTTGTGTTACAACACCAAGACGCACACCTCAAATTGTAGGAGAAGTTCGGCCTAACATCGAACCAACTATCATTATTATTACTATTATTATTATTGAGTAGGGGCACGATATCGAAAGTATTGAAACTAATTCAAAGAATCGTTCTACAAAAATTGGGTATCTATATACATACATATGTATGTATATAAATAATAAAAGTCGATTCCCCAAATACCGAAACTAAATGAAAAATGAAGACTAGTCAAGCTTTCTTATAAACCATTGGCTTACCATGTCGAACTTGAAAATTAAATTTGGAAAAATTGGTACCCGTTCGGGACCATCCTTAAATTTTTTAATTGAATTTTGTCCCTTTTGTGTCCCCAATGTGGGAAATCAAACCCGAGCAATGTTGACAGCACAGTATAGGAACCTCCTTCTTTTCCCAAATTTGATACGACACTGGGCACTCTATTTTTAAATATATCGTTTTAAAAATATCGAGTTAAAAATATCGGCATCGAATGGCAAAATGGTATCGCATCCTATAAAAATTCGTGTTCCTAGCTATGCGTTGCTGGTATTGGTTTACGCCGATTGAACGCTTGTTAATCGGCTGAAATTAGTAAATCAGCGTCTAGCTTTTAACGTCGCTATGTGCTAACTTATGGGCAACTTCTTCTCGTGCTCCCGAAAGCAGATTTAACCCTTATGTCAACGGCAACATACATGTTTTGCGTTTTCAAAACGCTGTAGCTCTGAACTGGATAATCGCAATAGTCCCAATTTTGGTTAGGGTTGGATCATCCGTTTGGTAGATAAAGCCCATTTACAAAGTTGCACCCTTACGTCAACAGCATACATACCTGGGTATACCATACCATATGTATGTATAGTAAAACGCATGCAAATATGGTAATATAATTGAAAAGTATAGTTTATTTTGAATGGAAAAATACTTATGGTATAAAAATTATTATAAATTATAAAATACTTATGAAACAAATATTTAAAAAACTACGGAAAAATTTAAAATTATTGAAATTCAATTACATCTATCGCATTGCGGCAAGTCTTTGGAATGCTCTGCGCACACTGGTTTGTTGCATAATGTGCATGCTTTACGAGTAGGGCGTCGGTTGGAGCAGATGTAGCAATTCCCCTTTACTTTTAGGCGTCCCGTACTATCACGCTCCTCCGCTTCATGTGCTCCAGCATCCACAACTCGGATGGGCCTACCTATCATGGCTTCGATGACGTTGCGCGTTGAAAAAACTCTGGATATTCTGCTGTTATTCGCCCTTCTCTCTATTTCTGGCTTGCATAGTTGCTCACTTAGCTGATGGAGAAACATCCTACGGCGGCTTGTATATGACTTCAGGTGAATGTTGTTGTCCAACGTACATATATTATGTATGCAGCAAACGCAGCAATGTCCACAATATTATAAAAGAAAGCCAAAGGCCATCTATTTGTGCGCCGCTTGGTACTATATTCGGACAAGCACATGTCTATGTTATCAACTCCACCTTTGGGTTTGTTGTAGTCCAATATAAGCAATGGCTTCTTCTTAAGACTGACCGTTTCTGTTGTATAATGAGAAGTGGACAATATTACAACTGCCTTGTTTTTCTTGGGCACGTACGAGCACATCGTAACGTGATTATAGAACCCAAACATTGACGATTCAGCCTCACGTCGTTTGGGGTGGCAAATGCTGCTGGCACGAATGTACGCCTTTTGTTGCAAGTACCCAATATAGATAAATTATTGTCTATCATCAAAGATGTTGGCAAGTTGTAGCTAGTGAAAAAGTTGTCACATACAATATTTCTTCCACTTCCACCAAAAAGGTTGATACATAAATCTTTGACTATTCTTTCACCAACGTTTCTTTCACGTTCCCCAGACGGTGCCATTCCTGTATAGATTTGTCCCTGCATTGAAAAATTAAATTCAATTTAGTTATTTATACTTTCAACAACTTTCAACAATATTGATAGTACCTGCAATGAATAGGACGATATGGAGTCGCACACCCACCACACTTTTATCCCATATTTGGCAGGTTTTGATGGTATGTATTGCGTGAAGGCAGTTCCACCACGATAAGCATACAATTGTTCATCTAAGGTGACGTTGGCTCCTGACACATAATATCTACGAAGACAGCTGTTTAGCATAAAAAAAAACGTCCGATATTGATGCTGCTTTGTCAGTTTGTTTGCGTTGCTCGCGTGTGTTTCCATTATCAAAACGAATGAAGCGGCTAATTTCACAAAATCGTCGTACACTCATTGCAGCACGATATAATGAATGTGATGTAGTATTCCACAAATCTTTCGTATGCACGTAACCAGAATGTGCAACGCCACTTAGCAAAAGTACGCCCAAATATGCATCAAATTCACTTTCTGTTATGGGAATCCATGATCTCGGTTCTCTTGTTGGATGTTTTGCATTGTCATCATCAAAGAATTGCTTGCCTTTCGATTTGATCCACGAATAATTATGTCGCATATTTCATCTGACATTATCAATTTGAACGTTTCAGAAATGGTCAAACCTTGCGTTCCCCGTACTGGTCCAGATTGTGCACTTCTTAGAATGTTGTGCGTACGGAATCTTAAGGGTTGTGGTTGTATCGAAGACCAAACATTACCATTTCTGGCAGTAAAATATTTCCCAGTTTCAATTGTTGCATCTTCAAGTTCTTCATCAGAATCACTGTCGTCCTCTGGGTCATATTCTGGTAACGTGGGCTCTTCAAAGTCTGAGTCATCACCACCAATATCACCTACACATTCATCTAAAGCCTCATCACCAACTATTGAATCGTGGTCACTTATTTCTTCTTGGCTCTCTTCAAGCGTTTGACGAATATATGCTTGCTGTTCTTCGTAGGAAAGTGCGCTTAGTTGTCGTGGAGTAAGCCATTCACCATCTGCCATTTCACTTTTATTTTATTTTTTTATTTCCACAAAATAAACAGAAATGTCCTTTTACTTCGAATCACAAATGTAAACTAAATTTGCTGACGAAACTACAAAGAATGAAGTTTCTGCAAATTTCTTTTGTCTCTTTACCAGGCACAGGGTACACATTCAACTAATCGCTTGCGTTTCACGTTTTTTCACCAATACACTCACACATTTGAGCTGTTGGTACACTAAATGTGTGAGTAAATTAGTGAAAAAAATCTGAATTGCAAGCGATTAGTAGAATGTGCAGAGAACTTACAACAATGAGAAGGTGCAAAATTTGGTTCGATCCAAAAGAATTCTGAACGGTTTCGGGTAAGGAATCGACATGTTAAATTTAGGACTTAACAGGCATGAAAAATGTGAATTAACATTTTCCTCTGTTTGAATTGTTGCTGAAATGTTGATAAGTGGCAGATGTTTATGGGAATATTGCTACAAATGTGTACGTACATTTGAAATCTTGTTTCCAAAAATAATTGTCAGGAAAAATTATTAAAAAAAATAGTTATTTTTAAAACTTTCCGTTAACTTCATTAAAATTACAAATTAAAAAAAAAATATAAACAAATAATTAAAATTAAATTGCATATGAATGTATTTATGTACTGTACATACATGTGTATGCACATTATGTAGTATTTTTACTTGCAAGTCATTATGAATATTTTTCAAAATTAAAAAAAAAGCAAGTGTACATGGAATTTTTTTACAAACTATGAAATTAATAAATCGTTAATCCTTGTTTAAATTTTTCAAAAATTTTCAGGAGAAATTACTTAAAATAAAAGAACAAATTTGTTGAAAAAAGAAATTATTTGTTGAATTTTTACGAAAAAAAAGCATAAAATGGTAATTTTATCATGACATCATGAATATTTTAAAAAATGAAAAAAATTTAAAATATAACATATCCAAGCATATTTATATTTTTACTTACAAACATGGATTATTAAATTTTTATGTTCGTTTAATTAAAAAAATTGTTTAAAATGATTTTTTATAATACATATAATAAATATTACTACGAGTTTGCTTCCAATTTAATATTTGGTTTGGTTTCCTATGTTGATTTCCTTTTTCTGTAGATGCGAAATAATATGCGATCTACATATGTACATATATTATAAATTTGTTCATTTGTATCAAAAATTTGTCTTGGCAAACAATATTCACGGGAAACTGAATCAAGTAGCGATTCAGATCAATGAATTTAATTGTGTTCTGTAGTGCAGTTGCTATAAGAGGCATCGCAATATTCTTTATGCTTTCGTTTTGCGCGAGTTCGAAACCTGGCCACGCGCTTTTGGCTTAAAATTTATTTAGATTTTTACTTTTTTGCAAATTCTTGCACTAGCGTACATACATACGTATGTACGTACATACATATGTATATTGATATAAATATGTATACTTTCAGAGAATACTACACTTTTCATAAATAACTAATATATCATCAAGTATACAATCATATATGCACACATCCATATGTATGCATATCTATGTACATATCTATCTAAATACATAAATTCATATGCATACACATACATATATGTACATATGTATGTACTTACGTGCATGTGCATATATTCAACCTTGACCTACGCTTAATCTAAGTAAATCAAATCACAACGCAATCACAACCGCAGCTGCATTTGTGCCTGCGCCGGCGCCAAATATTCTAAAATATCTGAAACTACATACAACAACAAAAAATTCATTCATAAACGCGTGCGCGTATTCCTAAACACAAATGCCGTTCATTCATAAGCGCAAGCATTTCATCTCCCCGCGCACGCAAATGTTCCCCTCAACGATCTTCTTCGCGACGAACACAAAAATGCTAAAATCTTCAATTTTACAAACCATCGACGGTCATTGAAAATTTCAACACCGCAATATCAGAAAATAATGCAAATTGCCAACGTAGTCTGACAAATTGCTGGCGTTCTAGAATGTTCTAGAACATTCTAGAACATTCTAGAACTTCTGACCAAATGCGCATCAATTCATTTGCGTACACGTGCACGCGCAATTGGCGAATCGACACAAAAATTGCCGAAAAACAGAAAAGAATATTCTTTTGCTTACCGTTCCCTTTCCCTTTCAACCCTTTCTTATCCACTTACTTACAAACATGGATTATTAAATTTTTATGTTCGTTTAATTAAAAAAATTGTTTAAAATGATTTTTTATAATACATATAATAAATATTACTACGAGTTTGCTTCCAATTTAATATTTGGTTTGGTTTCCTATGTTGATTTCCTTTTTCTGTAGATGCGAAATAATATGCGATCTACATATGTACATATATTATAAATTTGTTCATTTGTATCAAAAATTTGTCTTGGCAAACAATATTCACGGGAAACTGAATCAAGTAGCGATTCAGATCAATGAATTTAATTGTGTTCTGTAGTGCAGTTGCTATAAGAGGCATCGCAATATTCTTTATGCTTTCGTTTTGCGCGAGTTCGAAACCTGGCCACGCGCTTTTGGCTTAAAATTTATTTAGATTTTTACTTTTTTGCAAATTCTTGCACTAGCGTACATACATACGTATGTACGTACATACATATGTATATTGATATAAATATGTATACTTTCAGAGAATACTACACTTTTCATAAATAACTAATATATCATCAAGTATACAATCATATATGCACACATCCATATGTATGCATATCTATGTACATATCTATCTAAATACATAAATTCATATGCATACACATACATATATGTACATATGTATGTACTTACGTGCATGTGCATATATTCAACCTTGACCTACGCTTAATCTAAGTAAATCAAATCACAACGCAATCACAACCGCAGCTGCATTTGTGCCTGCGCCGGCGCCAAATATTCTAAAATATCTGAAACTACATACAACAACAAAAAATTCATTCATAAACGCGTGCGCGTATTCCTAAACACAAATGCCGTTCATTCATAAGCGCAAGCATTTCATCTCCCCGCGCACGCAAATGTTCCCCTCAACGATCTTCTTCGCGACGAACACAAAAATGCTAAAATCTTCAATTTTACAAACCATCGACGGTCATTGAAAATTTCAACACCGCAATATCAGAAAATAATGCAAAGTGCCAACGTAGTCTGACAAATTGCTGGCGTTCTAGAATGTTCTAGAACATTCTAGAACATTCTAGAACTTCTGACCAAATGCGCATCAATTCATTTGCGTACACGTGCACGCGCAATTGGCGAATCGACACAAAAATTGCCGAAAAACAGAAAAGAATATTCTTTTGCTTACCGTTCCCTTTCCCTTTCAACCCTTTCTTATCCACAATTGTTGCATAACTCCTCTTCCGTCTCTACTTGCCCCGCTGGCAAGTAAGAAACAGTTTTTTTCTCGGGTTACTACTTTTTCTTCTTTGTTTAATTTTTAGTTGGATTCGTAAATTTTTCTTTTTCTTTGCGTACACATTGCTATGATTTGCATAAATAGCCGTATAAGCAAACTCCATGAAGTGTCTGGTGTGGCTTAGCGCGTATAGTCGCCAGCCACATTATCATATTGCTTGTTTTAGCTTTTGCACCATAGTTCGAATCCCAGCTTTTTTTCGTCCCATGTCTATTTTTATGCATTTTTTTTTTAATTAAATACGATATATTTATTAACTTTCATAAATTTTTGGAAATCTTTTTTCATTCACATTCCTTTTCTGATTTCATTTCGTTACGAATGAATATACATATGTACAAAATTATTGAAAAGTTTTCATTTTTTTAAATAGTTTAAGATGTGTAATATAAAGAAATTGGAATAAAATCTTTTATTAAACTATTGTGTTTAATATTATTTAATATTAAAAAAAAAAAAGATTTATAAAAAATATATTAATTAAAATTAAATTTGAATTATTCACTGCATCAGTTACTAGAAAAAGAAAATATTGAAATAAATTTTAATAAAAAGATCCATTATATTAAATTCGTTTTTATTACATTATATATAAAAATTAAATTTTCAATAAATTTTTTACTTTTTTAAATTTATTTAATTCGGAAAATACCTATCAACAAGACAATGTTTCCGCAACATTGAATTTGCGTATTTTTCCGCTTTTGCAACATGCATTTTAACATTTGGCAGCATTTTAACATTGCCAGAAGATGTTAGTTAGCGTTCCTCTGCCAAAACCTTTCAGCTCTGTAAGAAAATAAATAAAAATGTTCGACCTGAGTCGGTTGCACCTTCTTATTGTTTGATGTTCTCTGGAATGTGTACCTGCCGGGTTATAACGGCATGCCATTGTACATACATACCCGGGTGTGTTGCTGTTGACGTGCGTAGAAAAGTTCTGCTGTTGGCATAAGGATTAAGTCGACAGAGATATTTGCGTGTCGCTTCTTTTCTCTCGGATAGTTTCCGAAATTTGGCGTATCGGTGAATACATGGTAGATAGTTCAGTGTATTGGAGGTGGTCTTTAGTCTTTCACACAATATTCTCGACATAACCTTAAATGCTATATTAAGAAGACTGATCATATAAGTTGATGTCAACCGTACCGAAACAAAAATGTACACTTAACAAGTAAGAAAGAGTCAATGTTCGGGTGCAACCGAACTTTATATATCCGCCTCAAGTTTTTATTACAAATAAATAGTACTTATTGTACGAGTATGCAATTTATTCCCCAATGAAAGAGAAAATTCGAATTGGTCTTATCTCCGCAACTATTTGGTGCAGATGAACCATATTTGTGTATGTCTGTCTTTTGGATCAAACTGTGTATCATTTTGGAAAAATTGGCGGTGCCACATACTCCGCCAATATTTGACGTAGCACATCCCATATATTAGGCTATGTATTATATTGTGGGGAAACGATTGTTGATTTAAATAAAAACAAAAGGTAATTAGTATCATGTTAACGAATCACATTTTACAAAATTTAGATTTTCACGTATTTATGTCGCTAATTAAATTATTCCTAACAAATTTGAAAGAATTCGATATGATTTAATAAACTATTGTAACTATCATAGTTTCGTGAGGAAAGTGGGCAGTGGCACGCCTATTTCCAAAAAATTTTTATTCCATGAATTGAAAAAATTGTCCTAATACTTTTTGATTTTTGTAATCTTTTGATTTTCACAAAACGCCGTTATGTGGGGGTAGTTGTTATTCGTTTTCACTCATTTTCAATACTAATATACCTTGGCTTGATGTTTGTACCAAGTTTCGTTAAGATATCACAATATTTACTGGAGTTATCCGATGCTCGGGCGGACTAACAAACGGATACATGGGTTAATAGATTTCGCATTTGATTCTGAAAATTTCGGTATATACACTGAGGTTGTCTACTCGCAACAGTTTCCAAAAAAGTAGTCCAGTTCCGGTACACTAAGTGTTGCCATATCTGTGAAAATTCATGAAAATGCAATCGCTTTCAATATTTCTTTAAGTTTAATTTTTTTTCATCACTGTTACCTACGAAAACTACGGGCGATCAGTAAATATCATTCATACTCTTATTTACGTTCATACTCGATGCAATTTTGTGCTAAGTGTTTTATTTCCGCTTGCAATGTTCGTGTAACGAGGATACCTCATAAAGAAAGTGAACATTCTATGTTAATGAGTATTTGAGTAAAAATAACCACGAAATATTTAAATCTGCTTTCCATCTGCAAAAGTAGAAAAAAGGGTGCAGCCGTTTTTACAAAACAGTGACAGGTCGCGAGTTATTTATTTATTAACTTTTTGGATTCGTTCAATTCGAACAATATGACAGCCATGATAACGTCTCCAAATGAAAGATGCATATTCTAGTTTTGAACGAACAAATGACATAAAACAGTTTGCGTGTGTAGGGATTTGCAAATTCTGGAGTATTGCATCTGTCAAATGCTAACATAGCCTAAGATTTAGAAATCATATAGTTAATATGATTAATAAAAGTGAACTTTGCATCGAAAACAACACCCAGGTCCATAGTTTCACTAAATGAATTCAAACGACAATTAGAGATAAAATAAGATGTCTGTACCGGGGAAAAGCACTTGGCGAAAGTAATATGAATGCATTTCGCTATGTTCAACGACAAGCGATTACAATTACACCATAAGAGAACTTTATCAAGATCAGCTTGACGTGCCAGAGAATCAAATAAATTTTTTATAGTAGAATATATTTTTAGATCATGAATTTAGAGCATGAATTATAAAATTAGCGTTCGAAAAACAACTACTAATGTCATTGATAAACAGTACCAACAGCAAAGGACCAAAAATACTACTCTGAGGGACGCTAGACATAGAGATAAAAGAATAATTCCCACGACAGTCGGTTCTACGATACCAAAATTTTATGGGGAATGTTTTATGCTGTTACAACAACAGCAACAACATAAACGAATAAGACTGTATGTTGTTAACGACAATCATCTTAACTATGATATCCTGCTAAACTCGATTGTACGCCTTATAGAAATCTGTATATACAACATCAACCTGAAAGCCCTTTTGAAAAGCGGAAATACAGTCTTCTGAGAAGACAGCCAAATTTGAAACGGTAGATCTATCTGGAATGAAACCATGCTGGTTAGGGCAAATCAAAATTTTAACTGCAAATAACACCTTGTTTTTAATGATACATTGAAACAGTTTAGACGTAGTCGAAAGCTTGGATATAGGTCTGTAATTACTCACACCGCATTTGTTTCCATTTTTAAAGATTGATGTAATAAAATACACTCTCCCATTATGAAAAAAATCACCGGAAGATAGAGATCTATTAAAAATTATCTTCAGAGGATACGAAATCGAAACAATGTTTATATAGAGCCACTGAAAGATCATCAACGTCCGTTTCCGAGGAGCTATTAGGTTTGGTAATAGACAATATTATCGAAAGATAAAGTGAACATTCCGATATCAATAGAAGATTCCAAATCACACTCAAACTCAAATTTCCCGTCCGATGGAAGAGTAAAATTGGATTTAAAAAATCTGTGAAGAGATGGGCTGCTTCATTGGACGAATTTGAAGTTGTATCTTTCAAAAATAAAACTGAAGGGAATTTAATACAGCTTGAGACATCTAAGCCAGAAAACAACGAATCCCAATCAATATTTGACAAAAAATGGTTAATGTTGTCAAAATTACACATTTTAAAATTAAAAGAAATACTATGGTTTTCATAGGTAACGTGAGAGAACTCATAGAATTCATAACATAATAACTCGAAACGCAGAAAGTAGAGAAGCATTCATTAAGCAAGTATTTCATTTTATTACTTATAAATATAAGATCCAAAATCCTATTCAGCTTATTTAAGACATTGTTAATCTGCCGAAGATTAGAATTCAAAAAGCTATCCACAAGATATAATTATAATTATAATTGCTATGATTAACTTTATTAGGAATGAGGTCAGTATTATCGTATGCTGGCGATCATGTAATATTACCTACGTTGAAGCCACCCAGGACAACAAATTTGCTATCACTATTTGAATTTGAGACTAAGGATGTAACAATATCAATATGAGCCTTATATAGGCTTTCCGAGCTGTTAGGATGAATGTATAAAACGCATACAAACAATTTGTCAAATGATTTTGTATATAAATTCATATTTGGTCAAGAATTGTGTATTGATTATCCAATCATTTAAATGTAGCACGGTATTTACAGTGAGCAGCGATGAGGACACCACCTCTCCTTGCACATCCCGTTTATATAGTGTCCCTATCATTACGAAATACATCATAAATGTTAGGATCAAAATATTCTTGATCACAATAATCAGCGCTAAGCCAAGTCTTTATAATAACGAAAATATCAAAGTCTTTCTGCGATCTCATTGTACGTATCAATTTAGATTTAGTTCTGAGGCCTAAAAAATTATGAAAGAAAATTCTAAGATGATGAGGCGAATTATGTACATTAGATGTACGACTAATTATTTAGACGAACTGTGCTTCTCCTGTTTTTTGAAAAAAAAAAACTGTCTAACATTGACGTTGGCTAGCCGACATGAGGAGAAAGAAGCTTCTCATAAACAGAGTCCGCGGCTCCAAGTTTGAAGTTAATTCTCTTAAGAGAATTATACCATGGGTGACCTTTGCAATATAGAGAACACCAGTCCTGCCTTGTAATGGAAGGCTCCTTTCGCGACGCCAAAGCCGAAGAACATACTTGCAAACAGTACAGGTTTCTTTCATAGCTTAACTTTTTAGAACCCAGATCCAGTGCCATAACTATTTTATACTACTTATATAATGTCGCCCTTAATCGTTAAGGGACAAGTTGCAGAGACTGTTTATACAGCATGTTGCGTATTTTAAGCAAGAAGCAAGCTTTTAGATAATACATTTGAATGCGTAACATTTGTTAAAAAAAAACTCGATGTTGATGTTGTGGATATTTCCGAAACGTGGGTTTCCTCGCAGCACAATAATATTATACTCGTACATGAATCGGTTATACTTTTCAGATCTGATAGGTATGGTCGTGAGGAGGTGTAGCAATATATGTATGTATGTAAAAAATAGTTTGTTTTGTAAACTAAATTGTGTATTGTTCGGTTGTGCTTTGGTAGAATGTTTGTTTGTTGATGTATATTCAAACAATAAAAAAAAAATCTTGTTGGTTATGTATTTAGGCCCAACCGCAGTGAACTACAACGGCATTTTAATTGCAGGAGACTTGAACAGCAATATGCTGATGGATAATAGTATAATATTGAGTATTGAGTCGCTGGTCCTCTTCGAGCCAAATAGCTTCTTACCAATGCATTTCACATCCACTAACGGTTGACTGGAGACTTATTTAGAACTAACAATCCATCAATAGAAGGACAAAAATATTAAATAATGAGAACAGACCCTGGTTTAATTCTGAAAGAAATAAATAAGTCAAGACAAACAGTGTCTGATGATTGCGACGTTGCCCAAGCCATGGTCTCCATAAAGTCAAAAGCAGCTGGTTTTCTTAAGATTATTCTACTAATCTATTATAGTTCGAACACTTGTTGTCTCAACACACCAAATATCGAACCCTTGTGGAACTCTCTTCCAATTAAGTAGGTTAAGAAAACTAAAACATGCACTGCTTTTCAAAAAACAGTTAACTAATTATTATAGCAATAAATGCAATTAAAGTATATATATTTTTTTTACTCTGTTAGCAGCTGCACTTTTTACTTATTACGATATACATTACCACCCCTACAACTGGTATACCGTTCAATCAGCCTCGAGCATTCCAACGGGTACCGCAAATAGATATACGAAATTATCATGGTATAGATGTCTTTCAACTCCGAAACGTATAAAAATCTCCAGATTGAAATTGGAAGAGGAGATGAGACTACAACAACTATATTTGGATAACAAATATAAGATTCTTTCGTAGTTTAACGAACTACCTTCATCAAACGCTTTAATGTTCACACTTAGCAATGCCCCTACGCCTGGGCAATTGGCATCCATTCCCCAGTAGCTCTCAACCTTCAATGGCGATCCTGGAGAGTGGCCGCCAATAAAAGGATGTGATTCAAGACAAATTGGCGAATAGCGTACATACATACATGCGATTGCCAAAAAAGATACGACGAAGTGCACGAGACTGTGAAGGTATACTTACTTCACGCTTGAGTCATCCAAACCAGCTCATCTACTATCAAAAGAAAATGCAAGGGTCGTGAGTATTGTGAACGACACTTGTCAAAACCACTTCGAAATTGGGCTGTCATGGCCCATGCTATGCTTATACCATGCGACGACTGTTGTTTTCGCAGAGGAAGTTTGTTAAGGACCCCGCGTAAAATGCTCAAATCAAGCTCAAATCAATAACCTACTTTCCAAAAGTGTACACAAAACAGCTTTCCCGAACAGAGGCTGCTGTTTCCAAGGGTAAAACATGATAACTGCCTATCTTCATCCTAACAAGCCCAAATAAGCCTGATACGCTTCGGATGGTTGGGATGCTGCAGCAAAGGTGAATGGGGTATCGCTGAATGACTTCCTGCTGAGTGCCCCCGACTTGCTTAGCCCACTTGTTAATATTTTATTAGCTTTCAGAGTTTTCAAAGTGGCAATATGCGGTGATTTTGCGGATATGTTTCACCGAGCGCTATCTTTCTATTTCTATTTCTATTTATGATTACACACGTGATATGACTACTGGTCATTTTAAAACTGAACTTCCTCGTGCCGCAGATGCTGTTAAGCAAACCATTATGTAGAAGACTTTATTGACTGTGGAGATGATGAACAATCTGCGAGAAAGTTAGCCCAATAAGTGAAAAAAATTCGTTGGCTTCAATATACGTGACTGGTCTTCAAACTTCAAATACGTCGTGGAACAGTTCGAAGACGATCTTACGTCAATTCAATCCGTCAAAAAATGAGAATCAACCATGATACTTCTCGGCATGTTTTGGGGACTCCATAAGCGATAAAGAAAGGCACTCCAAGTTCTAATGCCGATCTTGTTGTTTGTTGCTACACTGAGGGGTTAAATATCCTGCAAGACGTATGGCGCTCTGGTATCGACTGGGATAACATGGATGGATCCAATGGAAATTCATTATGCCATTAATAGCTGCCGGTGTTATTCACTATTGCTGAAAAATACTGGTCTCGCCGCTAAAGCCATTGCCATGATATGAACATGGTAACCAAAACGCACAAATCACCAGTTATTGGTTCAAAGAAGGTGATAAGATGCATGTCATGATATGAACAGGGTAACCAAAACGCACAAATCACCAGGTATTAGTTCAAAGAAGGTGATAAGATGCATGTCATGATATGAACATGGTAACCAAAATGCACAAATCACCAGTTATTGGTTCAAAGAAGGTGATAAGATGCATGGAATAGGTGATATTCTAGAATCATCAAACTTAAGCCAATGGCGATGGGTTCCTTAAAGACATATCCCCACTGATTTAGCTACAAAAACAATTGCACGTCATAGGTGCCAGGCATGGCTTACTGGCGCGGAGTTTTTAATGTCAAACGCGAAAGACTGGCCGCTGTCTGAAGAGTGTAACTTAGAGGAGGGCGACGACTCGGAAATTAAAAATTGTGTTCTGTATATGAAAAAAGTACCTACGAATAACCTGACGCTGAATGTGGAGCAGTTTTCCAGCTGTTCGAGCTGTGGCTACATTTTTGTTATATTACCACGTAAGAATAGCTGTTTCTAGCGAATTTTTCACATTAAACGTTTATTTAGATAGAAATGCCATAAGAGGACGTAAAAGTCGAGACGAACACTTAGATAACCATTAAGATATGGTAGTGCTGCAAAACTCCCATCATATTAGCTACCTACTTAATGGTGTATTGGGTTCACGAAAATTTCCATTACCAGATGCATGAATCTGTAATTATTGAAATTCGTGGTATTCATACACCGCCTAAGGGTGCTGTAAAAAAGAGTACGCGGGAAATGTCAAAAATGTAAAAAACGTTTGCTCGATGCCACAGCCACCACAAACGGCAACGTTGCTTGCCGCAAGGCATACTGCCTTCGAGAGGCCCTTTACATTTGTGGGTATGGTCAATTTTGGCCCTTTGTTTGTCCTCGGTGGAAGAAGGCGCGAAAAGAGATGGACGTTCTTATCTCATGGTTAAGGCTTCAAAATGCTTCAAGGCATCAGGAAAAATCACTTGCGAGAACCTCAAAAATATTGACTTGGCTGGTAACGACTCATCCTTCGACCAAGTGAAATGAAGATTTAACCCGCCAAGTGCCCCCCATATTGCATGCGCATGGGAAAGGCTTGTTTATAGAGTGCCTTGAATGAATTCGAAACTATTTAGAACGCATGACCACTTACATATTTTTCTTCCTTGAACAATTGTGATAATGAGGTTTTCACTCCCAATCACTTATCTGGTTGGGTCATCGGATGGCTACTTCATCGATCGATTGTAAAGGTAACAATATAAGATGTCGGTACTGAGTAGAGTAAACATGCGGTACCCTTTTGGTTCAATAACTCTCATAATCCAAGAACGATAGAAAACAAGATTGTGTCCTCCGCACTGAAAGCAACTGATAGTGACGTAATAATAGCTAGAGAATGAGATAGGAAAAATTCTAAAAAAGAAGAGGAAGAAGGGCTGAAGAAGCGGGCAAATAACAGAACGTTCAAAAGTTTCATTGACATTGTTTGTGTCAAATAAAGGCATTCTTGCTCATTACCTACTTATGTACATACATATGTAAAGTAAGAAGTATTTATATAGTTATTTACTACATATGTCAGGCCACATTGATTGGCTATAAATTCACGTCACTTGGTGCAGATTGGCACTCTCACTGAAGTATTGTAAGTTATTCATTCCTCTGTCTCCAGTATTGTTTGTTTCTGATCTTAGGATCTGTCTCCTGCCGCGGGAAGAATCTTCGAACAAGAAAACATACTTTATCAAAAAGTTAGCTTATCTTTAAAAACTTCGATGCAAATCTTAGACAGCGTATTGGAAGAAAATTGTGACGTAATAACTGCTTCATCGATCATTTGCAATACTTTTCAGCTCATAAAATGCTAATGGGTAGCAAAAATGTTCGATTGTAAATTATAATTAATAATTTCTGACCATACACTAATACTGATACAACGGATCAAAAGCCGGTTGAGGCATTACTGATTTATTCAAATTGTATTCATATACAATATTGGCATTTACAAATATTACAGAAACCTACAAAATTTATTCTTACATCTATCTTATATCAGTGTTCATAAATTCAAATATTGACGAGTGGCAGTATAATATAAATACCCAGTAAGTAAGTGCATAACACTTTTTTAATTATCTTGCAAATACTTTTAATTATTTGCAATATTATTCATTAAACTTCAAATTTCAAATCGTTGAGAAAACCAATTATCATTAATAAATGGTACAAACAAGTTATCTCTACAAAAAAATAGGAAATGCCAAAATAAGCGTCATGACATAGTATAGCTGCTTTTAGCGTGCGGTACCATCTTTCGACCACTCCGGAAGTGCAAAATCCTACTAATCAGTAGGTGCTGGAATAAAGCACTTGCAAACTGGCGCCTTTGATCGGAAGTGATGGTCAACGGCACGCCGAAACGCGGAATCCAGCAATTCAGTAATGCCTTAGAATCCGTTGGCGCCGTCATATCGAGTATTTGCAGTGCTTTTGGCCAAGGTATAAATCGATCAACGATAGTAAGGCAATAGCGGTTGCCTTCAGATGTTGGGAACGGACCTACCAGATCGATGTGTAAGTGCGCAAAGCGTGCGCTTGGACACTGCCGTCGTTGTAATAGGCCCCGATTATGCCGAATCGTTTGATTTGTTTCGCTGACACTGGAGACTGTTGCGAGCGTAATCCCTACTATCTCGCTGGATGCCAGGCCAAACAAACCGCTCTGTTATAAGTCGTATTGCCCCCCTTGTACCTGTATGTGCTAGATTATGAGTTGACCAAATGAACATTTGTTTGAATTTTTGCGTTACTAACGGGCGGGCACGACCAGTCGAAGTGTCGCAATACAAACTTTTGGAGGTGAAAGGAAGAACAAAACTTTTAAACTTTTCAGCTTTTCTCAGTTTTTTTCAAGTCCTCATAATAAAGCTGGTCGTCGGCTAAATCGTCTTTATTTATAAGCTCGTTCGTAAATGACTGTATTCGTAAAAACAAATCAGCAGCTACATTGTTTTTGCCGTTAACATAGCGAATGTCGTTAGTGATTTGTGATATAAAATCAAGCTGTCGTATCTGTCGACTGGAAGCTTTATCCAATTTTTGCTGGAATGCGTAGATTAGCGGCTTAGGGTCTGTGAACACATGGCAACCTGGCCCTTCAAGCATGTATCTAAAGTGTCGCGATGCCATGTAAACTGCGGTCAACTCTCTATCGTAGATGCTGTATCGACTTTCTGTATCAGAAAACCCGCGAGATAAAAATCCTAGTGGTTGTAACATTCCATCATTACTTGACTCAAGCCGGGAGCATCGACCCACGCAGACAGTTCCGCATCATGAGCGCGTAATGCGCAATTTGCTAACAGATGTTTGCAGGAGTTGAAGGACTGCACGGTCTCCTCAGTCCACGAAAGTGCTGTAGTATCATTTTGGCGAATACCAGGAACCATGTCAAAAAGCGGGGTGTGAGTTTTCATCGTATTTGGTTAGAAGCGGCGGTAGAAATTAAGTATCGTCAAGAACCGCTTTAAGTCCTTGGCTATGGCCGGGCGTTTGAACAGGAGCAATGACGACGTTGATTGTTAGGTTATTGTCTCTACTTGTCGTACTGTCGTTGAAACACTTGCCGAAGATGGCTTCGGTGGTTCTCTATAGAAGTAGACACAATGCAAACATCATCGAGGTAAAAAAAGTCTATGTAGAATCTCATTTATGAGCCTTTGGAATGTCTTAGCCCAAAGGTCATATGAATGAACTCAAAACGTGCAAATGTGGTTGTTATTGCTCTCTTGCAAATGGCCTCTTCATGAATCGGCACTTGATGGGAAGTCTCTTTAAGTCAATTTCAGAAAAATGCGTTTACTAGCCGAAATATTTGAGAAATCCGGAAGGAAGGCAAATGGCAATAAACTCATCAATAATGTTTAAAAAGCTAAATTTTGTATCCAATGTCTTAATACTCGATGAGCATGATTTGTCGATTTTACAAAGCGATCGCAGTTTTGTTTTGCGATCGAGGAAACATTTATCTTTTAATTCGCCAAAAGTTTGAAGTGAGAGACATCTGCTATAACAAAATTCCATACGAATTTTTTGTTGATAAAAAACTGCAAGGTTCTCCAAACTTCGCGTTCAACGGTGCGGCTTCTATTGTCGGAAGTAATTCCATTGGCTTCGTTGGCGGAACGCAGGTAAAAACAACATTGAACTTTCTTGCGTCGTTGGCTATGGACGATGCTTCGAACCAAAAGTCCAAAGAATAAAAATATGCTTCGATATTGTCCTTTGACGTTATTGGTAATGGCAAACAAGGTGTAGGACCCGGAATATCTAGAAGATTCACATGGCAATTGTTGTGTTTTTTCTTGAATTATAGTGACTTTAGCAAGAAATAAGCGCCGCTTGTATTTGCGGCAATGATTTATATATAAAAAAGTGAAATTTCATTGGAAGATGTATGTGCGAGGCATTGAAGCTATAAAACAGTATATGCCTCAAGATAATTCTGAAATTTCTGCAAATATAAAAGAGCATTCTGATTTTTCCTTCGAGCGATAGTGGACGCGTTTCCGCGCAATTTGTCTTTCTTAGAAAAAATTAATAAAGTTTTTGGCGCATTTGCACACAAGTGCACGCAAATACAATTTACGCATAAGGTTTTGTGATTTGACCATTAGCAAGTGGCAATTTACATCAACCATTTACGTTGGACGTTGTTTCAAGCTTCGCTTTGGGCGTCAACTTTAAAATTAATAGACGAAGATTTTTCTAAACACTTTCTTGAAGTGACAAAACTTACAGCAGGTGAGTGGATTCTGTTATTAATACAAGTAGTGAAATCTTGTCTGGTGATCTGTGTTAAAAAAAAAAACTGTTTATAAAGGTGGAAAAAATAAACGCTGCCACCGACGGCAGCCAAAAAGCCTCAAGGCGTGATGGCGTCCTCAATGTCGAGGACGTCATCCGTCGATGATTTCCAAGCCTTTTCGAAAGCTAATACAGTCAAAGGCAAACGCTTCAGAAAAGAGTCTGAAGCAAAAGTGACGAAAATATTGAAAAGCCAAGATTTTGGTCAAATAAAAAGTAGCATGTGTGCACAAAGTGAGGTTAGGTCGAACGAAATGAACATTGACATACAAACAGACACAGATAACGGAACCCAAACTGGTACGGACAATGCATTTTTGGAGGCAAAAAATGCAGAAAGGGCGAATACAGTAACTACAAAAACGGCTCAGGCAGCTGAAAAATTAGAAATCATCACTTACCCTGAGAATTTTTCAGGTATATATCTAGTACTAGTAGACTTCTCTCAGTGTTATGAGATGTACAACGAACGTGTAACAAACGGTTTAACACTTTTCAATAAAATAAAGCATCTTAAAATAAACGATATCGATCTCATTTATGCCATAGGCAAAAGCCTGTAGAAAGTTACTTTCAAAAAGCTAGCTTCCGCAAACAATTTTGTCCTTAACGAAAAGGTAAAATCTCTAGGTCTAAGAGCGTTTGTTCCGAGGACTGCGGTGGAAACGTATGGAGTAGTGAGGGGCATCCCGACGTGGTGCGAGGAAGCCAAAATTAAGAATGAAGCGATCTCAAATGTACCAATTATTACTGTCCGGAGATTTACGCGCAGAAACGATGATGTCCAATCGTACACCCCAACCACAACGGTGAAAATTGGCTTCGCTGGTAAAGATATACCAAAATTTATAATTTTCAACTACACTAAATTGTATGTAGATTTTTACGTACCTCCTTTGTGACAATGCCTAAACTGTGGCAGATTAGGGCACTCGCAATTTGGATGAAATCCAAAAAGCGATGCATCAAATGTAGTCTTGAAACGGTGAAAATTGGCTTCGCTGGTAAAGATATACCAAAATTTATAATTTTCAACTACACTAAATTGTATGTAGATTTTTACGTACCTCCTTTGCGACAATGCCTAAACTGTGGCAGATTAGGGCACTCGCAATTTGGATGAAATCCAAAAAGCGATGCATCAAATGTAGTCTTGAAACATGTGATACTAGCTCCTGCAATATCAAGTGTATTCTATGTGGCTGTCTCAACCACACGGCGTCTGACAAAGTCAACTGCTTGGCATAGGAAAAAGAAAGGTCAATAAACTATGTGAGAACGGTGAAAAAACTGTCCAGGCGGGAAACTATCAAAACTTATTTCTCAGGTAGTGAAACCCGATTCAACTTGTTAGAGGTTGAAGAGGCTGAATTCCCTAGGGTAGCGGAAGATGATAGCTTAATAAAAAACAGAGACTTAAATGTAAACAAAAAATTGACCAGGCATAAGTATGCTGATCTCTTGCGTAATCACAGTCCAAAAAGGGCTCAAATGCCCAAAGCGCAGGTACCTAATATTAACAGGAATAAGAAAGATTCCCCGCAAAGAGAACCGGTTTTTAGCAAGCCGGATTACTTAAAAGGAAAGGTTTCAGAAATCGAAAAAATTCTTACAGATTTGCTCAAAATTGTTCATACCGCGTGTTCGAAGGGACACTTTGAAGGAGTCGTAGGAGAGATTCAGAGTCTGAGTGAGAAATATGATAGACACCTTATGCAAAAAGATGTTGACAGAATAAACAGTGGGTCAGTGGCCCAACCCTCAACTTAACAAATGAAAATTTTCCAATATAATTGCCAATCATTGAAAACCAACATAAATACAATAGAATGCTATCTTAACCACTACAATTTCGACATTGCATGTCTTAGTGAAATTTTTACAGGTACTGATCCTAAACACAGAAATATCATCAATTTTAGCATTTTGAAAAAGAACAGGGATGATGGCTACGGCGGTGTAGCCATTGCACTTAAGAAATACATACGAGCTCAAAAACTAAATTACAAAACAAATTATGACATATTAATCATTCAGGCTTTGAATCTAAACCCTAACTTGGTAATATGCGCAACCTACTTCCCTCAAACCATCCATATAAATGACTTTAAGAGAGATCGACAATCTTTTCTCCTATCTAGAAAACTATGAGAACGTGTTAATCCTTGGTGACTTTAACGCCAGAGCGAGATTGTGGGGAGACCAAATTCAATCATGTAGAGGCATCAATCTCTTTAACATACTAGAAAATCACAACTTTTGGCACTTGAACGACGGCTCCTTAACTTTTAAAAACGACATTCTGACACCGAATGGGTCAGTGCTTGACTTTTCGTTTACTAATAGCAACACTACTTTCAAATGGACGACAGACCCCATGCGTTTGGGCGGAAGTCACCATTTTCCAATTATGGCACGCAGAACGTAAATTTCTTTCCCAAAAAAAACTTTTCAACAAGCTTAAACAGATATCTTTGGAACCAAGCATCGATGATATTCATGCTAAATTCAGTACAGAGATAAAAGCAGTCACCCACACTCTCAAACCCAACAAAACACCAAAGTCCTGGTGGAATGAAGCTCTGGATAAAGAATTTCGTCTTCTCAAAGCTTCCTACAAAAAATGTAGAACCCTTCCGACACCTGAAAATTTTAGTGAACTAACCGATAGGTGCTTGGAACTTTGTTAAAGCTCTGAGGGGCGTTTTCAGAGCACCAATAACTCTCAATGGTCAAACGACAACAATAGACTATTTTTAAATCTGTTACAAAATCAAGTCCCGGTAGATTGCGCTATATTACCAATTAATAAAAGTATAACGCCTACAAATCAATTAGCAATAACTTTCGAAGAACTAGTTAAAGTTATCCACTCAAAAAACAGAAGCTCTGCTGGTGGCATAGGTTTGGTGACCTACAAAATGCTTAAAGCACTTCTTGATCAGTCTCTCAATAGCATAAGAACGGCACTGAATGATGTCTTCCTAACAAATCAAATTCCCGAAAAATGGCGCACAATCAAAATAGTACCTATTCCAAAAAAAGATAAGGGCCTGAATGTCTACTCCAATTTCAGACCTATTGCGCTAATTTCTGTGTTCTTAAAGTGCATAAACTTATGCATCAAAGACCACCTAGCCAGGTACTTAAATGAGGAAGAAAATATCCCCAAACGCTCCTTTGCATATCAAAGGAAAAAATCAGCAACAATTTGTATCAATCATGTACTGCTTGAAGCAGCAATACTTAAACAAAAAGGTTTTAAAGTCATCATCTGCTCGTCAGATATTAGCAATGCGTACAACTGCGTGGACATTAGCAAACTGAAGGAAATAATGTTCCAATCCGCTATAGACACTCCGTATATAAGTTAAATTAACATTTGTTAATTTTATTAAAAAAATATATTTTTTCAGGAGTTGCCTCCTTCATTATTGAATCCCGTTTTAAGACTAACTTAACAATTGTTCAAATAGCTTAAACCTAAACTTAAACGTCGCTGCATTCACCTGAGCGTCGCTGCTGCTGTCGTTATTGCGGCGCGTGTGCCTGGTCAGCGAAAAAGGGTGGGAACCTATTTTTGGGAAGTTTCCATTATGCGGCGCGTGTGCCTGGTCAGCAAAAAGAGTGGGAACATAATTTTGCGTAATTTCGCAATGACATATGAAACTTTTGTTTACGTCGATATTGTGGCGGCCGGTGATTGGACGTACAAAGTTTATGAATATGCGGGGTGTTAACTACTCCCCCCCCTAAATTTCGAACGTCCTCGTTTGAAACAGTGGGTTTGTTGAAGATATTATTTAGCCCTTCTATGGCTGTACTGGATAATTTTAGGTTTGTGGAGTTACTTCTGGTTCTTGAGATAGCAGATCTATTTTTATGAAGTAAGCATTGGTAAAAGCAGAAAATGGTGATGAGAACAAATATTGTAAGTCCTAGCCCAAAATTCGTGACGATGTCAACTTCTTCGTCCTCTTGGAGTAGACTGATGAAATTAGAATTGTTTATTTGTAATTCCTTCATCATTTGCAATGAAAGAATTTCTTCAATATGGCCTGGCTCAGATGAAGGCTGTAACACTGCTGGTAGTGGTTTACTTGCTGATATTTCCGCATTATAAAATGAATTTTCACCAATTGTGATGCTGGCGTTGTGGTAGTGTATGATGAATGTTCCGTTTAGACTAAGAGATTCCTCATTAATCTGTGCATGACCGTTGAATCTATTCAAAAATATTATTCCGGGTGATATTTCTTCAATTTCTGGTACATGTTGATTGTTGACTTCAGTGCAATTCGGTGGGCGACTTTGCAGCAGGTTTACTATGCAGGTGTCATCATTTAAATTAACTAAATTCCTCATTGAACATATTTTTAAATTATGTATTATATGATTTACAAATTTCTCTGATTCCAAAAATATCTTTTTCACATAATAGCGTTGAATTGAAATTTATTTTATTTATTCTTAATGCTTTCTTTACTGCTCTAATTTTTATGGATTTACATAAGCGATTCTCAACTGTTGGTAGACTTATTATGTAAATTATAAAACTATTATTTGATGCAATTTTAATTTCAGAAAATTCAAGGCTTCATCTATATTTATAAATGGCATATTTTCTTTGCTTATTATATTTTTAGCTAAATCAATTTCATTATTTGACAATATAAAAGAGTTTATTATATTGGCCTTTGCCCAGTGAATGGCATAAGCAACATTGACTATCTCTTCTTTAATTATTTCTAATTTATATCTTAATTCTAAAAATAATTCATTTTTGATTTCATTATCATTTTTTAACATTTTTGAAATATTATTTGTAATATTTGAAATTTCATTGATTCTCTTCAGAGTAAGTCTATTTATAACCAATTGATTATTGTTGTTTTGCAAAGCGTTATTTAATTTCTCTACTACAATGCTATGGTCATGGTGATCAGGACTTCCTGCAACCCATTTCCATGCACTGCCCAAAAAATCAAGTGATCTTTTGTTTCTCTTACTGACTTTTAAGTTGTTAATGTGGGACTTTATTTGGGATATAAGAAGGATTATGAAGGGGAAATGTGGATTTTTGTCGTGCTTGTAGTTGTTTACTGTCGCTTCAATGTCATTGGTAATTTCACTATATTTATTAATGCCGATTTCGTGTATTTTTTTGAAAGTTCCTGTCTGTATTTTTGCAGTTCCCTCTTCTATTGTAATTAATTGAGAATTTGTATAGTCCAGTATCTGTACTTCTGCAAGGCATTGTGGAATGAGTAGGCTGAAAAATGAAATCGTATGTTTAATATAAGGGTTCGGATGTCAATTTCGTATTCGACTTTTATGTATTATTTGGTTTTTTTCTGTTAACACAGTGCTATTCCTATCTTCTTTAACTATTTCTTTGGTATATGGTTTGGATAGCTTAGTTCCTAATCTTCTATTTCTTTTCACAAAGATTATTTGTCCTGGTAGATACGTTTTTGTTTCATGTTTATTTCTATTGTGGTATTCGATGTCTTTTCTCTGTTTGTTTGCTAATTTTTCTATATTGCTCTGTCTAGTTTTTTCTATGTCGTCAGGAGTAAATGAGACGTTCCTATTGAAATATAAATCAACTGGTCGCTTTTGTGTTACGGAGTGAATTGTGTGATTGTACTCAGAGACTGAGCGTTCTAACAGTTCTTCAAAGTTTCGGTGACCTCCGTTCTCTTTTATGCAGCGCATTATTTCGATTAGTGTCGAATGGAACCGTTCTACTTGTCCATTCGCTTGGCTTCTGTAAGGTGGTGTGGTGTAAACTTCTATTCCCAGTTCGTCCTGCATCATGAATTTAATTGTGGCTGAATTAAGTGAAGGTTCATTATCTATAACTATTAACTTAGGTACGCCAAAGTAAAATATGATATCTCTTAGCGGTCTCCTAACATCTTCTATTGCGCTGCTGGCTAACATTTTTGTTTGCGCATATTTAGTAAATTTGTCTAATGCAGTCATAACTATTTTTCCTTCGCTAAGAAATATATCGATGTGGACTGTGTGTCCGGGATAAGTGGGAAGTGGTGTTTCGTTTATTTTTGTTTGGTTCGGATGCCTCTCGTATTTACTTCCTTTACTTGTGTTGCAATTTGTTATAATTCGTTTTATTTTGCTAAGCATCCCTGGAAAGTAATATTTTTCTAAAATTTGGGTTTTATTTTCTAAGGCATTTCTATGTGCTCGTTGATGGAATTGTAATATTATATTTTCTTGATTCTGTTCGGTTGTGACATCTTCAACTAATTTTTGCGTATAGCGAGCTTTATAGCTCCTAAAGTGTTGTGGATATAAATTCTGAATAATACCCATTATCCTCTCTTCTGTATGGATTCCATTTATGACGGATGGATTGAGATATCGTTTTAAATGAGATATAAGGATCTGATCGTTATATTCTGGTTCGGTAATAATATGTCTATGAATTGTTGGGAATATTATATTGAACTGGTATGTTGACGTTACGTCCCGTTTGAAAAATATTTGGTTTTTGAAAACATTGATAGGTACTTCTGTACATGAAATTAGGTCGTGTGACGAGCTTTCATCACTATGAATAGTTGGTGTAAGTGAATTTATCTGAATGGGTATTCGTGAAAGTGCATCTGCTACTACATTAGCGTGTCCTGGCTTATATCTTAATTCGTAATTATATTCCTCAAGGATAGATTTCCCACGTTTCATTTTACTATTTGTATTTTTCGCGTATGTTAGGGGCTGATGGTCTGTGTAGATTTTAATTTTTTTTGAGCCATATAAATAATTTCTAAGAGAATTCAATGACCATATGATGGCTAACATCTCCTTCTCATCAGTCGCATAGTTTTCTTCTGTTTTATGTAGAGTTCTAGATATAAATGTTATGGGTCTATTGTCCTGCGATAGTACAGCACCGATCGCATAATCGGATGCATCGGTGGTTAGTTCAAAGTCTTTTGAAAAATCGGGATGACTAAGGGTGATATCCTTTGATATCAAGGTGTTCTTTATTTTATTAAATGCGTCTATTGCTTCGTGATCTAATGTAATTAATTTCTTTTTTGATGCGTTCTTTGGAACATGACCTGCTTCTCCTCGCAAAAGAGCAGTAAGTGGTTTAGCGATCTTTGCGTAATCCTTAATGAATCGTCTGTAGTACCCAGACATTCCTAAAAATGATCTAAGTTCCTTTAGATTTGTGGGTACCGGAAAATTTTTTACTGCTACTACTTTTTTTGTATTTGTTTTAATTCCTTCAGCACTGACTACGTATCCTAAAAATTCTACTTCGTTCTTCAAAAATACGCACTTATCGAACTGTATCTTCATATTCGCTTTTTCTAATGTTTCAAAAACTAACTGTAAATTATGTAAATGTTCTTCTTCGTTTTTCCCGAAAATTATTACGTCATCAATATAAACGTAACATCTTTTACCTATATGTTGTCGGAGGATGTCGTCAAGAGCTCTTTGGAATGTGGAGGGTGCATTTTTGAGGCCGAACGGAAGGCGGAGAAATTCATATTTTCCATTGTTTACGGAAAATGCTGTCTTCTCTATGTCTGATTCGCGGAGGAGTATTTGATGGAATCCGCTCTTTAAATCTATAACTGTAAAAAATTTATTTTCTCCGAGGTTGGCGAGGACCTCATTAATTTCTGGAATTGGATATCTATCGGGAATCGTCACGGAATTCAGTTTTCGGTAATCAATTACCATCCGATATTTTTTCTCACCGGCAGAATCCATTTTTTATCAACTATCCAGACGGGAGAGTTGTAGGGAGATTTGGATTTCCTTATTATCCCGTTGGCAAGGAGTTCTTCAACCTGACGCTCGACTTCTCCTTTTAATGCCATTGGGTAAGGGTATGGTTTAGAATAAATTGGGGTATCAGAAGTAGTGCGGATTTCGCCTTTAACTAAGGTAGTATACGTAAGTTTTTCATCGGGATCCGAAAATCAATTGGGGCAATTTCTAATAATGTTATTTAATTTATATTGATGTTCAGGTGTTAAATGTGGCACAGTTATGGACACTGTGTTTACCTCTTGTGCAATTCTTTGTTTCAAAGGTACTTTAATATTTGATAGTATTGTCATATAATTCTTATCAGTATGGATTGTCGCTTTAAGGTCCTTTAGGGTATCATTTCCTATTATTCCGTGGAAGGAAGACAATGTCGGTAGAATATAAAATTTTAATTTTTCTGTTTTCGGACCAAATATATTTAAATATGTATGATATGTAATTTCTATATCTCCTGCAACTGAACTTACTTTGAAAGGGGTTTCGTTTTTTATAAAATTTCTTATCCTAGTTGATTGTATGTAATTTTTATTTGACACTGTGTCAATTAAAAATTCTATGTTGTCTCCACTTCTAGTTCTATATTCAAAACAAGGAAGTGAAGACGGATTTAATCTAAAAAATTAATATTATCCGTTTCGGAGAAAATATTATTAGGATCAGCATCAGACTGTATTTCAATTTGTTGTTCATCGTTTGGATGGTTGTCGTTAAGAATCAATTCCATATTGTTATCTATTTCACTTGGATATCCTGTATTCAAATGATAATTTCGCTGTATTTTATTCGGTGGTGGATGGGTCATTTGACTAACTCCTGGACGCTTTTGCGGAAAACTTTGCTGTGGCCTATTTTGGTAATTTAGCTGTCTAGTATGGATTGAACTGTCGATGTCCATTGGAACAGGTGGTTTCGGGGGTAAGTTGGGTCGATTATTAAATCCGGCTTGATTTGTTTGAAAGGGTTGGTTATTAAATGGCGAATAATTTTGTTGATAAATTTGGTTGTTTCCAAACCTGTTGTAATTTGCATGTGGTGAGTTATTCGGTTGGAACGGGTTAGGTCGGTTATAATTAAACCTATTATTGAATTGGTTAAAAGGTTGTTGCGGTCGGCTGAAACGTGGTGGAGGAGGTGGTGCATAGGCTAGTTCTGGGTAAAAGCGGTGGCCTTTAAAGTTAACTGGTTGTCGTGGTGGCCGTGGAGGCGTTGACGTATTGACATTGTGTCTATTTATGCCGTGCGCATAATTTAATCTGTATGTCATGTTATCTAGTTTTTGGCATAGATGCAGAGCCTGTGGTAAAGTTGGCGGTTCTCTTATACTTAGTAACCGCGGCAAGTCTCCATTAAGACCACGTATAAACGTGTCTAATGCCTTCTCTCTATATGAGTTGGTCATAGCACGGATTGCTTCTTCGCTTAAGTCGAGGCAGGCTATCTTATCAAGGATCAGCGAAAGGTGCTGATAAACCATTTGATAGAATGTAGCAATATCATGGTGACGTTGAGTTAAAGTTGTTAATTGGTACTCGAGTGTACCTATATCCCGCTTATCGGAATAATGAAGCATTAAGCATTTTCGGATTTGTGGCCAATCAAGTGGAGTACGGTACGACTCCAGAGCCGTGTCGGTATCACCGACAATTTTATGCCTAATTGTGTGAAGTATTGCGAAATACCTTGGGGTATTTCGGAAACTTTTGTAGACATCAAGAATTCTGTCTACCGTCTTGCGCCAGGAATTGAATTCCCCTGGTCGCCCTGAAAATTCCCTTAAGCACTTCACCATGTCCGGAATTCGGTCCAGTTCGTTGACGTTCGATGTATTAACCGTCATTTCTTGGTCTCGGGTGTTCCTATTGTCATAATTATTGTTCGTCATACGGTCCATTACCTGTTGTACTATTTCTTGAATGAACTCGTTATTCATTCGTGGGGGATTTGTAGGCACATTTGGTTGTTGGGATTCTTGTTTGATTTAGTTGGGAAGCTGATGTATCCTCTTCAAATCCTAGTCTTCTAATACCTTCTAGGATTTCTTCTTCCATTTTATATATTTGTTAGTTTATATGGTTTTATATGGTAAGTATTGTTTTATTTAAAAATATTCAATTGATTCAACTTGAACTTAAATATTTCGATTTAATCGAATGCCAATATAATAATTAATTTAAACAATTTCGATATTTAATAGACTTCAATGCTTTCAAATATTAAAAATATATTTTAACAAACTTAGGCTTTTAATTCTTTTAAATTCTTCAATATATTTTTTCCATTTAAAAATTCCTCATGTTCACTTTATTTTTGTATGTAAATTTATTTCTTTAATGCAATTCTCTTAATCCTTTGAAAAAAAAAATTTTAATATTAACTTTATTTTATTTTCTTAATTTAATTCTTTAAAAATCTTTAACATTTTGTATTACACCTTATTTTCAATAAAAAATTTTACTTTAATCTTTCACTTTGTTTCTATATTTTTAAATTTTTACTCAATTTCTTTTCAAAACAAAAATAGTTTTAACTTGTGTTTCACTGTGACTTTAAAAATTTTCTTATCATCTAAACTTACAGTAGTATAAACTTAAACATCATCCAGCGTTTGGGAGCCGTCGGTTTGAACAAGTTGGGTTGTCCTTTTTTCCTTAGGTACTGGGGGCCCTTGTTGTCACTTCTGAGGCGATCCTTTTGCTTAGTAGCCGCTTACTTCCCGCGTTGCACCTTAGTTGATGGTTAGGTGTTGCACTAATTTTTCACTAGCTTTACTTTTTATTTTCAAGCTTTTTGTTACTTTAATTTAGTTCATTCAACGACACTCGCGGAGCCTTACTTTTTTATTTTCAGGCACTTACTACTTCGCGCGCTGGTCCCTGCTCGGGCGCCAGTTAAATTAACATTTGTTAATTTTATTAAAAAAATATATTTTTTCAGGAGTTGCCTCCTTCTTTATTGAATCCCGTTTTAAGACTAACTTAACAATTGTTCAAAAAGCTTAAACCTAAACTTAAACGTCGCTGCATTCACCTGAGCGTCGCTGCTGCTGTCGTTATTGCGGCGCGTGTGCCTGGTCAGCGAAAAAGGGTGGGAACCTATTTTTGGGAAGTTTCCATTATGCGACGCGTGTGCCTGGTCAGCAAAAAGAGTGGGAACATAATTTTGCGTAATTTTGCAATGACATATGAAACTTTTGTTTACGTCGATATTGTGGCGGCCGGTGATTGGACGTACAAAGTTTATGAATATGCGGGGTGTTAACTTATAGAGTGGATAATCAACTTTCGGTCTTATAGGAAGCTCAAACTAGGCAACGAAACCACAGATATCTACAATGGCTTACCACAAGGAAGCTGTCTATCACCAGCGCTCTTCAATTTATATACCAAAAACCTACATACAATTCAAGATGCAAATACGAAACTCTTTCAGTTTGCTGATGTTTTTCTCATCATGTCAGCTCATGTTGATATAGACCAAGCAATCTCCAATCTCGGAGCTAAGATAAATGATTTCTCCCATCTATGTAATAATCTAAACCTCTCTTTTAATCCTGATAAAACCAAAGTTATGTTATTACCCAAGGGAAAACGTACTAGGTTGGAAATCTCTTATGAAAATCAGACAATTGAACAAGTACAATCCATTAAGTTCTTAGGAAGACATATCAGTGCGTCTCTAGCCGTCCAAGAACACTACTCCACAATAATCAAAAGATCACACAGTAATTCAAATCTATTTAAATGTTTAACTACAGTGAAGTCAGGTCTGCATCCACAAGTAGCTCTCAATTACTACAAAGCAGTAGTACGCAGCAAAATTGAGTATTGTAGGTCTTCTACGGCCAACTGTTCCAATTCTGCAAACAAAAAAATACAAATTTATCAAAACAGCTTTTTAAGGAGAAGTCTAGGCTTAGCTCCGGCAACCCCAGTACCTATTATCTATGCCATTGCAAACGAGCTTCCACCGGTTCATAGGGCAAAATGGCTCACTGCTAAGGAAATTGTCAATAACTTTGCGTCAGACAAATCTTTCAAGGATTATATATATAGCTCTCCAAAGGTCAACTCCAGCTATAGCCTGGTCTTTTATGAATTCAAGGATATCTTTGATAACCTCCTCAAACGAAATGGTTTACACACCAAACTTACACATAATAACCAATATTCTTAACGACAAAAAGGCAAATTTAACGCCAGACTTAGTTAGAGCAACATACGCGTCCATTCTTAATTAATATAAAGCCGCTGATTATCGTATTTTTTACACCGACGCCTCTGTAGGCCCAAATGCCACAGGATGTGGCATCCTTAACTATAGCAATAAAAACGAATTAATGTTCAGAATTAACTTTAGCGCCTCCTCCAGTTTTGGTGAAACGGTCGCAATACTAAAAGCCCTTGAAACAGCTAGAGAATTGCAGTACAATAAAATTATAATATTCACTGACAGCCTAATTGCCTGCAAACTTTTAGCTAAAAATACTACCCAAAATCACTGTATAGATAAAATACATAAAGTCATCCAAGAAGGAGATTTTTACAATGTAAAAATCATTTGGACACCTAGCCATGTAGGCATCACAGGCAACGAAAAAGCTGATACATTAGCCAAAGCTGCAATCAACTGTGATAACATCTTAGAGGTCAAACTTTCTACTGACGAAGCTTTAAAAAATATACGCAATCAAATTCAGACTAAGTGGTACAATGAATTTTTGGATTTTTCAGTCGCCAAACCGAACCTCTACGCACAAGTACGTACAACGCCAAAAGGAAAAACTTGGTTTAACAAACTACGCCAAAAACCCAAACTCATAAAGACTCTTAACAGAATACTCGCTGGGTGCACATATGATATGGAATATCTATATCGTATTAAAGCAATAAATCATAGCAACTGCAGGTGCGGCATGTCTAATAACTACATACACCAGATATTCCACTGCAGACTGCTAACACAGGTTCGAGAAGGCTTCGAGGCTCTGCAAAATAACGCAGATCTCACAGACATTTTTCGCTCCTTCAATTATGAGAGAATAGCTCAACTTGCTGACTTTTTAGAGAAAGCCGAAGTAAATTTTTAATTCAAAAATAATATATACTTGTCACAGCTGTCTTACACCGTCCACTTCACTCCTCCCTCCCCACCTATCCCAACCACATCTAAACAAAACAAGCGTTCACATACGCACGTATATATAAGCCCAAAACTCACCACAATCATATGGTATACATAATCGCCATCGATGTCTCTCGCATCGACTTTCAACATTTATAAATGACAATACAATAAAATCACCAACGCTCGACACTGGTGCCTACGCATCGATTGCTGCTGAAAGAAAAACATATGTACATAGAAACAAATTTTAATTAGTGCTCTACCGCACAATCATTGGGATACGGCTACACGTTCGTGTAACAACCTGCAAATAACCTACGTACAGAGAGGGAAAACCTGGCATTGGGAGACTGGCCAACCAAATCAAATCCCAAAAAAAAAAAAAAAGATTCACATGGGATGCTCGGCTGGCCGAAACCTTATTGCTGTCGTTCAGCGACATAGCGATATTTGATATTTAAAATTACCTGTCGTGGTTACCAATTGTAGAGCTATACGTTCGCAGCGTTTCTTATTCAGCAAGAAAAGAGATTTATTCTTAAGGTTTCATGACTTAAATATTACTTACAACAGAATAGAAGAAATATCAAAATAAAGATAAGACGCGGAGTTGTTCTTAGAGTTGCGCGGCGTCCCGATTATCCCAACGCCGGTAGATTCGTGAAGGGTTGCCACATACATATTATTGAAAAGTAGAGCTGGTTTCGTAATTCTCAAAAAAAAAACCGGTTAATCTTTATCGTCTGTGAATATTATTAGCAATCGGAAACATTCTCTCAACTTATGCGGTTGATTCAATGATGTATTTCTTTGTATTGATACATCAATTGGTAAAGCATACTTTTCCAAAATCGAAAAAGGCGTATTTGGGCTGCGCTGGTGCTCAAGAAATGATTCGGAGACTATCTTAATTTAAAAAATAATAATACATAGTAACATAATACATTGAAAGCTGTGACCAATTGCACTTTCGCCAAGGAAAGGGTATATCTGAAACATATTTTTTATACCTGAGCGCACTAATACCCAGGGTATGATAAGTGTTTGTTCCAGCCTAAAGTAACCGAGACAGATATGTGTAGATGTAAATATATAAATGCTAATATGTTCAGAATTAAAGAAGAATCCGATCAAGCTATGTCTGTCCGTCCGTGCACCTATAACTCGAGTAAATATTAAGATATATAAGTGAAACGTGGTGTACATATTGCCCTTGAGCCAAGGTATATAGATTTATATTGAAAATAACCAAGTCAGCATAACGGTATTCCGCGAAAACCAAATAATACGATATTTCGGTTACTACCAAAAAAGAATAAATAGATTCAATTTGTTTGAAAATAGGCGTCTCAATGCTTTCAAGCCTGAATTTAGTTTTAGCGCTTATTTTCATAGAAATATGTAGTGAATATAAGTACAAAAATATCCTATTGTGGTCGGTTTACCAAGTAATGCCTTTTATTTCAAACAGTATTGCCATGTACATGTTTTGCTTATTCTCTAATGATAGTGTTGCTATCTTGTTAGTAGCATACTTATTATATTGTGTTTACATTCTAGGACTTAATCTACTACAGCTCGGCCAACCTGACCTAAGTGATCGGCCTCGATCACCGGCTGCATCGTTATGCTTATATATAGTTGTTACAACTAAATTAACTAATTTTACAGATATAGCTACGAAGGTTCAGCGTCGCTTTCATTGGTTTTCCATTTTTTGATATTGCGGGCCTCGAGTATGCTATCGTACGGTTTTTGTGTTATTTGCCCATTTTCTATATCTTTAACTACATATCGATCGTTAGGAAGCTTCCTGTGAATAATGTATGGTCCCTTGAATTTTGGCAGAAGTTTCTTGTTAAGCTCTACTGTAGTGTCTACGTTCTTAATTATCACAAAGTCTCCTTGTTCGAACTCCTCTACTCTGCCTAGTTTTTGTTCGTTGCGACTTAAGTTGTATCTCTGTACTCTCTCAATGCGTTCTTCTGCTTTTCTCCGCAAAGTCTCTAAATCCCTCCCTCCCGGGGCTGAAATGCAGTTATCTAGGTATTCTGTAAGCTTGTCTACGATCTCACCTCTTTGGTTTACCCCATAAAGGGCTTGACTTGGCGTTATGCCTATCGACCGGTTTACGGAGTTATTAAAAGCAAATTCAATTTTTCCTAATTGTTTTTTCTGGCGCTGAATATATAATACATCTTAAGCAGTTTTTCTTAAAATTTTGTATCTTCTTTTTCATATCTGGGAACCAATAATTCGTTATTAGTTTTTGATAACATTTATCGATTCCCTGGTGACCTAATTGTTAGTGTGTTGACCGTATTAGTTCGCTTTCGAGTTCTGTGGGCACAAAAAGCAATAACCGGTTTCCCTGCTTCCTGAAGACTACGCCGTTTTCCATTATATATTTTGCCATTTCTTCCTTCTGTAATCTGTTTTTCAAATCAAGAATATCTTTGTTTCTATTCTGCATAATTTGTAGTTGGAAGTCCAAGTCCTCGCTATCGATTACGCCTATCATTTCGAGGGAGTCAGCTTCAACTCTACTTAGAGCATCTACATGCGTCATGTTTTTACCCGACCGATGGGATATTGTGTAATTATAATTTTCGAGTTCTAACGCCCACCGTGCTATCCTACTGTTGACCAATTTTTTACTAAGTGTTTGTGCTAGCGAATTACAATCAGTTACTATTTTAAAATCCAAACCTTCTAGGTAAACTCTAAATCGGCGTAATGCATAAATAATTGCTACGGGACGGAATTTATTATCGGTCTGTTTCTGAAGTAATATTGCACCAAATCCATAAGACCTTGCGTCACAGTGCAGCTCAGTGTCTCTTTTGTGATGGTAAATTGCTAATACTGGTCCTGATACTAATCTTTTCTTAAGATCCTCAAATGAGGCAACGCATTCTTCGGTAAATATAAACTTAGTGTCTTTTTTCAAAAGTTCGTATAAAGGTCGAGCTATAAGCGAAAAGGATTGGACAAATTTTCGAAAGTACGAACACAATCCCATGAATGATTGCAATTCGCGTTGGTTCCTAGGCGTTGGAAAATTCGTAATGGCGCATATGTGGCTATCGGTAGGTCGTATTCCGCGATCTGTTACTTTGTAACCTAGGTACTCAACCTCATCATAGGCAAATTTACACTTGTTTAATTTTATTCGGAGGCCGTACTCGGTTAAATGTTGTAAAACCCTTTGAACTAATTCAAAATGTCAATTTTCTGTTTTGTTTGCAATAATTATGTCATCCATGTATACGATTACTTCATTATTATCGATAAATTTTCTTAAAATTGTTATTATAAATCTTTGAAATATTGCCGGTCCATTTTTCAACCCAAAAGGCATTCTTAAAAATTCATACTGGCCATTCGGAATGACGAACGATGTGCATTTGACAGATTCATTAGCCATCTTAACATGATAAAAGCCTGACTCGAGATCTATAACTGAAAAAATTTTATTACCCCCTAAGTATTCCAGACAATCTTCGATTAGTGGAAGTGGATAATTGTCTCTTGCAATCAACTTATTCAAATTTCTATAGTCAACACACATTCGAGTAGCCCCCGACTTTTTTTTTGTGAGGACTATTGGTGATGCGTAGGGTGAATCACTACGTCTTATTATGCCCTTCTAAAGCAAATCTTCGATAATGTTCTTAACTTCTCTTTTCTCTCTAAATGATAATCGTCTTGCCTTACAGAATGTTGGCGTATTTGATGATAGTGCGATTTTTGCGTCATAGTTGGTATCTGGGATTTCTTCAATTTGCTTCTCAATATAAGTAATTTCAATCATTTTTCTAAACCTTTCTGCCAAAACTAAAGGTAACTTAGGGTTCACATCAATCGATTCCACTTTGTCTATACAACTATCAATATTACATATTTCTTTAAAAGCTAATTGGTTTTCAATATTTTTCATATCTTCAGTTTCCTTAACTATTCCATTCATTTCAATATTTATAGCCGATTTATTTTTGTACGTATCAGTGCTAAATTCATTTATTTTTTTATTTCGAGTTATATACAAAGAAATGTTATATTTTTTCAAAAAATCTCTTCCGAGTAGCAATGGAAACGGTAGCCAGTCATCTGGCATTACGTATAAAAACAAAGGTTTGACAATATTTTTGTATTTAAGCAAAGCAAACACTTTTTCACTTGGCCTAATTAAATTGCCTCCTATATTTCTGAACTGTGGGATTCTTTCATTGTTGTGTGAAGGGTGTGGAATGGCTTCTACTAACGATCGCTGAATAAAACTATTTGGGCTGCCCGTATCGAATATGGAAAACAAATTTTTGAATTTAGACCGTTTCGTGGGTTCACAATAGAAAGCGACACTTACCATTTCTCTAAAATAAATTTCCTCAGGACCTGCTTCTGCTCCGCCAATGGCTGCAACACTCTTCACTGGGCAATTTTTATATTGATGGTCCTGCTTGCCACATTTGAAGCAGGAGCCTTGGACGCGCTTTCTTTCCGTGCACTCCTTTGCAAAATGCCCGAAACGTGAACAGTTGTAACATCTCGTTGTAGGTACCTAGCTTCCGTTGACTCCGGCTGCCCGTTCAATACCGCTACCCGCCTTTTGTATAAGCTTTTCATATTTAGGCAACAAAGATTTCAACGTATTTAGATTTGAAACGCCGCTGAATATTAATGCGCTGCCCGTTTTGTCACGTAGACCATCCACGATGCATTCTACTAGCGCGCTTTCGTATATTGGGGCAGATTGAGCTATCTGCTGCATCGACAGTACATAGTGGATGAGGGTTTCCATTTTCAGCCAAACGCGTGACTCAAGTTGTTTAAAAATGTCTTTAACGCTAATCGGTCTCTTAAATTCGCTACATAACGACTCTTTCAGGTCGCACCACGAATGTACGTCAATCATTTTCGTAAATAGCTGAGCGCTACCGGTTAGCATTCGACGTGCCAGAAGTGGTTTGGTTTTCTCGACGCAACCGGAAAATTTTGCCGTATATTCAAAATCGGCTATCCATTTTTGAACGTCAGCTCCATTGTCACCGCTAAATTTCGGTATGGCATTTTCAATATCGCTAAATTTAACGGGGAAAATGTTTGTGACTGTCTCCTCTTCCAATTCCTTTACTTCCCTTTGCAGTCTTAAAATGCGCAGCTTTTTTCTTAGCTGTGCTTCCAGTTCCGTTAACTCATCGGTAACTGAAGTGGCTGCAGTGCTGCTGGCGTCCCCTGCTACGAAAGCGTTGGGGTCCCGTTTTTCAGCTGCGATTGTATTGCGAACTGAGGGTGCGTTTTCGTCTGCTGAGGGAGCTGTACCAAATGTTGCCGTAATGCCGCTTTTTGATGCTGAAGTTGTGCTTGCGGGTTCTGAGGTTATATTGCCCGCTGCAGAAGTCACGTTATCCGGTACTGAAGTTGCACTAACGGGTGCTGAAGTCATGTTACCAGCTCCTGAAGTCACACTGCTCGGTGCGGAAGTTGCCTTAACCGGTGCTGAAGTTGCCTTAATCGGTGCTTAAGTTTCGTCGGCTGAAGCTGAAGTCTCTGAAATTAGGTTGTCCGTATTGGCATTGCTTTCGCTTTGCACTGGTGTGCCAATTGCCGATGCCATAAGTAATTTAAGCTGCCTTATGCTTGCCGTGTCTGGGAAAGAAATTCCCAGCCCTCGCAGTGCGTCTGCAATTTGCTGTTTTTCAGCCATTTCTCGTTTATCACGTGGTATATATTTTTTTTGCTTAACGCGGCTAATTTAAATTACAATTTACAGTGGGTGATTTTTGCACACCTGACGTTGTGGTCGGTTTACCAAGTAATGCCTTTTATTTCAAACAGTATTGCCATGTACATGTTTTACTTATTCTCTAATGATAGTGTTGCCATCTTGTTAGTAGCATACTTATTATACTGTGTTTACATTCTAGGACGTAATCTACTACACTATGTATATTTGTCTTTTCAGCAAGCTGTTCCTGTTTTTTGGTTCATTTGTGATATGCTAACGGACGTCGTCTTCATATGCGACATCGTTGTCCAGCTGCGTACAGGATATCTGGAACAAGGATTGATGGTTTATGATGACAAAAAATTGGCACTTCACTATATTCATTCTAAAGATTTTGTCTTCGATATGATCTCGTTAATTCCCTTAGATTTAATACAACTTAAAATTGGTTCCAATCCACTTTTACGTTTTTCAAGATTTTTCAAGGTATAATCGATGATATTTATTTAAGAGTTATTTTCATCTAGTTATTATATTTTATATTTAATTAGGTTTATCGATGTGTTAAATTCTATTATATTGTTGAAAGTAGAACTGTTTGGCCAAACTTGTGGCGAGTTGTAAACTTAATACATATTCTTTTGATTTTGGCGCATTGGTTTGGTTGTTTTTATTACCTTTTATCGGAAGCCGAGGGATTTCAGGTTGGTCAATAAGTTAACACAAAAATTTATTTGGAACAGATAACTCTTCTTTTCAATTATAGGGCGACTGGGTATATCCTTATAGACCAGGGGACTATGCTACATTGACGAGGAAGTACCTTGGTAGCCTTTATTGGTCGACCCTCACTTTAACTACAATTGGAGATCTACCTACCCCGGAAACAAATGCAGAGTAAGTAGATTCTATAATTTGTTTTCGATTAAATCAATTTCTTTCTTAAGAATGTGTATGAAAATGTGTATTTAATACAGACAGCGTTTTCATTCGGCAAAATTTTGTTTAAAGTATTCATTCGATTTTGTGAAAAGAACATGACGTGAACATGATCGAGTTCGGTTCCGAAAATATTAAATTAAATTGATCATTTGTAGGCCAAAATGAGAATATTCGCTGGGGCCGGTTTTGAGAATATTCACTTTTAATAGTTTTTTCATTAATCATACTTAAACGCTTAATTAGTAATATAGAAAAACCTTAAAACATAGATTTCGTTAATTTGTTCATTAGGCACCAACATTTAAAATAAAAATAAGCCGACCCCACGACCTGCTCACTAAATAATCCTACTTTACCGCAAAACTCCTCTACGTGATAAAATACTGCATGGATTTCTGGAAGGATGGTGAATCCCAAGTCCAAGTACGCTTTTTTACAATCGCCTATACGACTTTTATATTCTATATAAAGATACATAGCATGCCAAGTACGCTTTAACAACTTTTTCGAAGGCCTCAAATTCGTTTACGTTCATATTTTACTAAACTTTGGAAAAAGTATGAAACATTACATAAATTACACTCTTACATGGTTTTTGGCATGGTATTTTTAGATAAATTATCGAAAAAAAATATATCATGAAAAACTTAGCTAATATTGAAAAGAATCACCATTCTACCGATTTTGCACGTCAGTGTATTACATACCTACATAAATTATGAAATATTTGTATTAAATGCTTAACTTCATATGCATTTACTGTAACAAATCAAACTAAACTTAAAGGTGGAAATCAATTGGGCGAGACTGGTTTAAAAACCTAAAACTAGAATTTTTGTCAACATTTTTTGTTTGTTTAATATTTTTATTCGGGGAAGCTATAAAAATATTTAAATTAATATGTTTTAACGAAAGCGAAGATAGGCCTTTAATGGAAGAAATCAAAAAACGTCTACCGTCAGTAATTCATACACATTGTTTCATGCACATTGGTCTAAAGCGAATTCATATAGAAAGGTGTTATTACAGCAGGTAATTTGATATTTTTTATTTGGTGCAATTTTTGGATACAATTCTGTAAAGCAATTTGATAGTCCAAACCGCAAAAGCAAACACGAAATATTTGTTTTTTTACAACTACTACCACCTTATATGAATTCGTCTTATATAGACCCTTGCGTTTATGTATATTTTCATATGTATCTATATTTAATTATATATAATTAAATAAATAATAAAATAAATATATTTACGTTCATTAATCCGAAATATATGTATTAAGAGTATATAGCCCGTCATATTTACGGTAACGAAAAGCCATTAATATACTTATTCCAAATCACTCAAAAACTGTATTAGCGAAATTTACCCCGAGCCCACAAGATAAAAAACATTTTAAAATAATTGCAACTGTTTAAGGTCGAAGATGGTTAGGGCAACGATTGTACTTTTTGATTACAATATCACTGAAAAAATTACTCAAGTACAACGAAGTCATTTGTTATACAATAATTTATTTTCCTGATCTATTTTCGATTGTTTCTACACGCGGTCAAATGCAGGCTAAAAGCATTGCATTTCTTTCAAGAATACAGTTTACACATTTTGTCTTACGTTAATACCAAACTCCTTAGCAGAGGCAATGTATGCTACTTTTTGTTTTTTGTTTTATAACATTTTCCGAAAATAACACCATAAATGGTTATAGTTATCAGTTTATAGTGGCTGCTAGGGTGTTTACTGGTATCTCTAGATCAATAATTGGGGCCGTTATGATTCCACTTGTATCCCTTTCCTTTCTTTAAAAGCAATCGCGTGGGGCCTGTGAATATAATAAATTGGTTCTTAGATTCTCGAAGAATTGCGATCACATCCATTTTTTTCACCTTCTTCATAGTGCTGGGTATTCGCACATACATACATATGTAGATGTTTTAGAGTTTCACCTTAACTGCCTGGTTATCTACATATGTGGCCCGTGAGTTGCTCCATGATTATGGATAGGCCACTTGAATCTTGTTCCTGCAAGTGTCAAAAAGTTTACATCTTATATCAGCTCTTAAGGGTTATTTCTCTTATAACACTGGACCACGAACTTCAACTTTTTCTCTTTACCAGAAACACCGTTATGAAATTCGTATGTAAAATCACCTCCTGATTTCGAAAAAACCAAAAAGATGGCTCCCTTTAATCACGTATATCACGTATATCACGAACGGGCAAGCAATTGCAAAAAAGTTTACAAAATCGGAAAGACGATAAAATTTGCTATAAATGCATGATATATTGTTTTTTGCTCAACCAGATAGTTTTCGAGATATTAGCTTGTCATTTTAGATTTTTGTTTTTTTTATGAAAAAATATGATAAAAATTACTCTTTGCGAGGGCAGCATTCCAGCATATCCAAACCAAAACTTTTTTTCCAGATATTTTTTCTTTAACGTAAAGCTCTGTTTAATTAGAAAAAAGATAAGCTATGATCGAAGAAAATCGATGCAAAACTACGTAAGTTATAAACGATCAAATAAAAATACCCAGGTTGCGCAATTTCAACGTATACCTCAAAACGTATGTATGGTATAAAGAAGAGTGAAATATCTAGCTATGCTCTGTTTCTATTGAGTTAAAAGTTCAATTTATGAATGAAATTACCCATATTTTTAACTTTTTTTTTTAAATTTATTTATGTTTATACTATATTCTAACAATCTTTATCTTAATTTGATTTAACTATGTAGTAGAAATAATTATGTGTTCTACTTTGACGCTTATTCAGTTTAGGATCGGTTTCTCTTATGAGAAACCAGCAGTAATCACCCAGCATTGCGACGTCCCAGAATCCTTGATATCGATTCTCAATTAATTTCATTTGCTGATGAAACCTTTCGCCATGTTCGTCACTTTCGTCGCCAAGATTTGCCGGAAAAAAGATCAAATGTGAGTGGAGAAAGTGAATTTTTAAAGACATATTTACGCCTGGAAAGAAAATATTAGTTAGGTAAACAAGTTATAAAATTTTGGGAAGTTAATTTTAAGAAGCCTTTAATATTTACCCATTTTCGCATAATTATTGATTAAGTCGTTCACTATCTGCTCGTAGTTAGGGCTTTTGTGTCTACCGAGAAAAGAAGCAACGACCTTTTCAAAGGATTCCCACGCTGCCTCAACTGATGAGAGTAGTCCTTTGAATTGATTATTGTTGATCAATTTTTTGATTTGTGGTCTAACAAAAATACCTTCCTTTATCTTGGCTTGAGAATTATCTGGAAAAATTGTTTTCAAATAGTCGAATGTTTCGTCTTCTTTGTCCAAAGTCTTAACAAAGTTTTTTAATGAGACCGAGCATGATGTGTAAGGGTGGAAGTATGATTTGCTCTTTCTTGACATGAGGGGTGTATTTGATGTTATCCACACCAACGGTAAACTCGACTCTTCCGGCCAATCGTTTCTGACGTAGTGGTCCTTACGAGCTCGGCTATCCCACTTGCACAGGAAGCAGCAGTGCTTGGTGTAGCCACTTTGTTGACCGCATAGCATTGCAACGACTTTGAGATCAGAACATATTTTCCAATCATGCTCTTCATATTTGATAAATGTGAGTATTTTTTGCATTTCCTCGTAGGTTTCCTTTGTATTTACTGCATGTGCTATCGAGATAGAAGGCTTTTTGTTACCAATATGCAATAATACAGCCTTCAAACTCAGTTTGATGCTGTCTATGAACAATCGCCACTCTTTTTAATCATATGTTTGACCAAACTCTTTGAATAAACCAGCAATGTCGTTGCAGTAGCATATACTGTCGTTCTTGGTATAGTGTTTGGAAAATGGTTCGTGCCGAGTTCTACAATATATCACCTTTACATCGGATGACACAAATTTAAATTGTTGCATACGAGAAGTGTGGATCTCGGCCTTTTCCTTGGATAGTTCCAAATCTCTTATCCAATCATTAAGTTGTGCTTGTGACAGAACGTTTCTCTCGTTTCCCATGCGAAATTCAGTACAACTTGATTCCCCGCACTCAGATATTACTGTTGACAATGGAACTCGATCCGCAACTGCCGTTGAATGTAGTACTGGTAATGTCACTGTAGGTACGCTAGCATAGGTTACTCTTCTTGAGCTTCCAACGCCAAGTAATTTTGTTTGGCAAATATAACACTCTATTGAATGGCAAGTAGATTCTCTCCATATCATTGGTGTCTTAAATTTTATTTGCTGTCCTGATTCTGACTGAATCAATTCTACTCGACACGATGTACACAAAGTGTTTGGTGTCCATGGTTTTTCAGCATTTTTGGGCTCAATGCCAAAATGGAGTATAAAGTTTTGATATGATCTGAGAACACTCGTCGTCGCCTTATGATAGTATATTGGCCACACATGAAACAGAACATATCTGGATCGTTATTACACTCACATTCTCGCGTCATTTTACTCATTTTATTTTTTTTAATAAATCACGGTTTTGAATTTTGACTTATGAACTGAACTATCTCCGGCGAGCCTTGTAGATGTTATGAAGTTTCAAGGCGCATTAACTTATATTTATACTCGGAGCAAGAATAAAATTGAAAAAAATCAAGTCTTACCTAGACAGAAAAGTTCCTTTTTATACGAAGCCGGGAAAAGAAAATACTACCTGCTTTAAATGTAGGCTTTAAAATTTTCTGTGTCTTATAGTTTTGAAAATCTACCTGCATACTTACCCATAAGTGACGGAAATACATGTTTATAACTACATGCCTACAGCAGGTTTCGAACCCAACCACTCTTCCTTTCGATGCAACCACTCTACCTACTATAAAACAATTCGAGTATTAAAAGTACTATTTGATTTATTTAAAGAAAAAGTATTATCATTGTTATGGTGTTATTCGTTTATCCGGATAATATCCCATTTGCACTTTATACCTTTAATATATGTATGTATGTATACATACATTGAAGTTGCGCAACCTGGGTATTTTTATTTGATCGTTTATACCTTACGTAGTTTTGCATCGATTTTCTTCGATCATAGCTTATCTTTTTTCCAATTAAACAGAGCTTTACGTAAAGAAAAAATATCTGGAAAAAAGTTTTGGTTTTGGAATGCTGCCCTCGCAAAGAGTAAATTTTTTCATATTTTTTCATAAAAAAAACAAAAATCTAAAATGATAAGGTAATATCTCGAAAACTATCTGGTTGAGCAAAAAACAATGTATCATGCATTTATAGAAAATTTTATCGTCTTTCCGATTCTGTAAACTTTTTTGCAATTGCTTGCCCGGTTCGTGAGATATACGTAATTAAAGGAAGCCATCTTTTGGCGTAGAATACGTCTTACCTTACGGTATGGGCACCAATGTCAGGTTTTTATTGTTGTAATCTCTATTTCTTTAATTAAAAGGAAACGGCTCGATTAATTTTTTTTTTTTTTTTTTTGTAGTCAAATGAAGATGTTAGCTTTCGTTTGACATACATTTCATGTTGGTTGATATCTTCCTAATATTTAAATTTCTCAAATGAAAATTGTATAAACACATGCACACAAATATGTGTGTGGTGTTTGGTTGAGTGTTTGCTGTTAGGCGATTTAAATGTACTCGTATATTGCATAATTTTAGGCGGGCAAGTTAAAGTAGAGTAAAAGAAGAGAAAATGCTGCCAAGCACTGCAAAAAAAATAATAAAATTGATTCGCGTATGTTATTTATCATTTATCTTTACTATTGATAACAGCCATTGACTTCGTTTTTGCGAGAAATTTAATTGATAATTTAAAAACATTTTTATCCTATTTTTCCTATCATAAGCTTATGTATATCATCCAAAGTAACTATCAAATAAAGAAATTCATTTGCTTGTATTATTTATCATTTATTGTTACATATGTTTTCTGTCTTATCGGATGGCGTATTCTACGTTAAACTAAATGGCCGTGTCTCTGACACAGCCTGCTTCTTTTTGGTTTTTTCGAATAACGGTAAATTGCAAATATATCAAAAACGGTACCATAGAATCAAAAATGAACTCGATTTTCGAAATCAGGGGGTGGTTTTACATACGAATTTCATAACGGTGTCTCTGGTAAATTTTGGCCGTCGACCAGTGTAATCAGAGGGAGGAGAAAGTAAATCAGAAGTGTCCTTCCTTACAATCTCGTCTGCCTTCTCATTGCTGGTATACGTCCAGGTGCCTTACATATAGTGCAATAAATAGTTGGCATCCTTTTTTGGATAGATCCGATTTTTGTAATAACGGACTGACAATGGATTAATTACACTGCGGAACAAAATTTTGCGGTCGCAGATTTTTAAGTCGATTTAGGGTAATTTGGGGGCGTTGATTACGAAAATAATATCAGTTTTGTCGAATTGGCTCTAGTTTTTCAGATAAAGACTTTTAAATATTTCACGATAAAACCTAATTAAAAATACCAATATGGATTTAAATTATATTTTTATTGCGCGCCTGTATAAAAATAATACAAAAATAAAAAAAATATATTCTTTTCATTAATTAATTTAAAAAAAATTACAAACAACTTTTTTTGTAGGACCTCCTATGATGTCGGTGCTCAGGACAATCCCGTACTAAGTTCCAGCAGTAGTCTGCCATCGCCCTTGGTATCTTTCTTCCATTATTTTTATGTCCTGGTGGAACCGTTCACCTTGTTCCTCACTGTAATCGCCTAGGTTGTCCGGGAATTTGTCCAAATGACTATGTAAATAATGTAATTTAATGCTCATTTTAGCTCGTAGTTTTCGAAAATTGAGAAGAATATCAGCAACTAGATTTGTATAGTCCAGTGACTATACTACATTAACAAAGCTTAGCCAGGCTTCAGATTCAATTTGTGACATATGGTTTAAGAATTCAGTGTCTTTTAGAAGGGTACGAATTTGAGGACCATCGAAGACTCCTGCTTTTAATTTTTCCATACTAAGGACTGGAAATTTTTTGCACACATATTCGAAACAGTCACCTGTCTTATCAAGGGCTCTGATGAACTGTTTCATTAGTCCAAGCTTGATGTGAAGTGGTGGAATAATGATTTTTTCTCGGCTTATCAGTTGGTCATGAACCACATTTGCTGTTCCTACCTCCATATTTTCTCTCACCGGCCGGAACCGAAGCAAGTTTATTTCCATTGTGTAGCAACACACATTTCAGACTTGTTTTTGAGCTATCTATAAAAAGCCTCCAATGTTCGGGATGATATTCGGGAATGGCCATAGCACTCAAGAGTCCAGAAATATTGTTACAATTTACAAGATTGTCTTCTTTGGTGAAGTAAGGCAGAAGGTGTTGCTCTCTGTTCCTAAAGGATGTAATAGCAACACCAGGTTGTAGACAAGATTTTTGTTTTAGCCTCGAAGCAAGAAGTTCAGACGACTTTTTTGATAAATTCAAGTCACGAACCAAGTCAATAAGCTCTTCTGTAGAAAATCCCTGTTTCGTACAACTACTTTCTTCAAACTCACTTTCACTGCTATTTGTCGGATTTTCTGATGTCTCTGACATTTCAACATCGTCACAGCAGCAGATGATTCTAAATGAAATTTATATAACAAAACTTATTGAGGAATAATTAAATTAATACAACTGGAACTGGGTCATATAATTTTGTTTCATTAATTTCTTAAGTTTCGTTTATCTCAAGAACTAGAGCCAATCCAAAAAAAAAGTAAAAACACAGTTCGTAAGCCTGCTACTAGTGTTAATAAAAACTATTAACAAAATCATGACCGCAGGTTTTTTTTAATTTTTGTTACGCAGTGTTATTCACATGTTTGTGTAACAATAAAATAAAAAAATCACTGCTGAGCGCACATAGCGATAGGGTATAACGGCAAAAGGTAACGGGACTTTTTATGCGGCGTATACAAATTTATTACGTATGTATATTACAAATGCAGGGTTAAGTGCTTAAAGTGGGGTTTTGTGCGTCATAGGGAATTCATCTCAGGAAATAATTTGCCATACCTGATCCTTTACCAATGTTACATGTAAGAGTATCGATGGATGGATGGATGCAATTGCATATTTAATGCCAACTTCAAAATAAGTTGTTCATCCTCCATCAAATAAACGGTGTTATTCATATACACAGTAATTATAGTATTGTAATTAAAGAAGTTAGGTCATGAAAATAAGTAAACCACATTAATTACATATATAGTAAGTATATATGTAAGTACATATGTACATACACTTATGCCGACTGTTGGTTCACCTAACGAGACACCCTGCAAGCTGTCTTAGTTTTAGAACACCTGCACACTCATTTATTGCATACTCATTTACTTATGTTTAATTGTTGCATTTAATATCTCTAATATAAGAGCATGTACCCAATTGTACTTATATAAAACACCATACATACTAACACATAACTTTGATGCTCCTGCTCAACTAATTTGTATAAACATGCACTCATGTAATACATACATATGTATGTATGAATGTACATAAATACCTAAGATAAACTCTCATTGGAATTTCACTGTTGTATCACGCCACCGCATACTCCTGTTACATTAACATGCCTGAATACATCAGACTTAGTTCGATTAAAGTATGTACATATATCTATTATGAGCTGAGAGTGTCAAATAAGCCAGTCTACTGGTGGCCACCCAAGCGCCGTGTTTAATTTCGATTGGGTCTTTTAAATTGCACAGCCCACTTTAACATTTTACATATATTTCTGTGACTTCATTTTAATTAAATTGTGGTTTAGGAAAACGCTCCTTTACCCTACATTTTGGCGCCCAACGTGGGGCAGGGCTTTAAATTAAAGATATAGCGCTCGCGTCAATATTCATTTAATCGTTTCGAGATCAAAATAATAAAATTAAATTTTTAACGCGTATTTCGCTCTTGGTGGTCACAATCGGCTCGCCCATCGTCATCGCTGGAGGACCATCGTCGGACATTGTAGCAGTTTCATTTGGTTGCAATAAATTAGCGACGGTTGAGTAAAGGTCAGTGGATCAACTGCAATCAACAGAACCAGTAGATCGCTGCTCTGAACTTTTCGGGTTTGCTTCGCTGCCGTCACTCGCTAATTCGCAGCCGCCGCTACTGACACGCAGTTATATGCTCAACACATACTCTTCACTACTTTGTTTCGCTGCCGCTGCCATCATTGACCGTTGCTATTATTTCATTTTACCGTCGATGTGCGCTAGCCGTAAGTTTACGCACATATTGATTCGCTGAATTTACGCACATTTGCGTATGCTTTTACTTGGAATATCGTTGCCGTTGCATTCTGGTTCGCTGCCACCGTCGCCGCTACTATTCAACTGCTCCCGTCGATACTGCCGCCGTCGCTACTGCTGCTTCGTTATACGCTGACGTTCGTATACTTTCTTTCGGAACTGTTGCAAACTATAGTTGCTGGTATTTCGCTCTATCGTCGCTGTGTGTTGGCTGTGAGTTTACACACACATTGTTTCACTGCATTTGGTACGTGCGTGCTGCTGCTCCTTGAAATATCGTTGCCGAGGTACTTAGCGTCGCTGCCACCGTCGCCACGAAATAGTATTCGCTGCTAATCAGTTATATCGGTTGCGCTTGCTGACTTCGCTGCCTAATTTATCGTTGATACCCAACAAACATTTGAGCGGGATTTGCCGTTTGCCGTTACTCTGAGGGTCCCGTTGCATCAAAGGCCGTCATTTTGCGAAACTTTTGTTAAAATCAACTGCCGTTGTTCGACTAGCACTCTTTATTGTTATTGCTCGCTATTGTAATAAATAAAGTCTACATTGTAGTCGGTCACATAGGCGACTTACACACATATGTGCATACGTAAATTTTCGCTAATTTCTTACTCCTCTATTCAGAATGTCTCTAGAAGAGTTGAAACAACAATGGGCCAATATAAAGAAAAATATTTCCCGCATAAAAAAGATTGTGGAAGCCAGTCTACGGCCAGGTGGTAAGGTGCTGTCCACAGCTGAGTATAAATGCCGACTAGGGATTCTTGAATCGTACTTCAAGAATGTATTGTCTACCCAAACCGACATCGAAAGGCTGGATTCGAAGGATGGCGGTCGTGCAGACCTCGAGGAGCTATACATCACAACAAAATTGACCATTCAGTCGCAACTATCTGAAGATCACAACGCTACGATTTCAGATAGCACTTGCGTCATGCAGGCAAGCTCTAAACTTCCCAAACTTAAACTGCCTTCATTCAGCGGTAAATATTCTGAATATAAAAATTTCATAACATCCTTTAACCAAATAATTGACCGTGAGTATAGCCTCTCAAACATAGAGAAATTCAATCATTTACGCAATTGTCTCCAGGGACCAGCGCTAGAAACAATCGATGCGTCTCAAGTATTCAATGAAAACTATCCGAAGGCATTAAATATACTTAAGGTTCGGTATGATAACGCAACCCTAATATTTTCAGAAAATATCTCGTCGTTGTTCGAGCTTTCGTCAGTGTCCAAGTCCAATGGCGCCTAGCTGAGAAGTCTAATTGACAAGGCATCTGCAATTTACGGCTCATTATTGTCATTGGGTACAGAAAGCCAAATTTCACAAGCCATACTTATTTATCTAGTTTTACAGAAGGCAAATGAGGAGACCAACCGTAAATGTACCAAGGTTCTGGAGAGGCATTGTCAGTACCTTGACTCGATTGACAGCTCTCACGCCGTGGGATCCATACACCAAGTTGTTGCCAAAGTGCTCACAACAAAGAATCACCACAAGGGGCATTCATTCGCCTGTTCGAGTCCGTCATGTTCGGTGTGCTCCAGCAACAGCCACAAAATGCATAACTGTGATCGCTTCAAGGCTCTTAATGTGTCACAGCGGTTTGACCACGCAAAGAAGATGAGTCTTTGCTTAAATTGTTTGTCTAAGGGCCATCAACTATCTAATTGTCCATCTTCGCATAAGTGTAAGGTTTGCTCTCGACAACACCATAGTCTGCTTCATCGAGTAACTACACCAGACTCGTTTACCTTGCCGTCCGTCGTTCACACACACTTGCATAACACGTCATCGGGTCACGTCATTCTCGCTACTGCTATGGTTTTGGTTCGCGACGCTTCTGGCAACTATCGGCTTGGCAGAGCGTTGTTGGATTCCTGCTCCCAGATGAATCTTATTACGGACGAATTGTCGCAAAAACTCATGCCTAAACACAACATAGAAATTCAAAGTATTGGTAAGTCTTCCACTAATATTAAATATAAGACTTCCACCAACATAAAGTCGCAAGCGATCGGGTTCGAACTCCCGCTCACGTTCTGCAGCACATCGCATATAGCTTATCAGCCGGAACTGGAGATAGATACATCCTCCTGGGACATTACATCCAACATTGTGCTTGCTGACGACCAATTTAATAAATAAAAAAAAATCGGTTTGCTTTTAGGAACAGAGAGTTTTTTCAGTTTACTCTCTGTAGGCCAAATAAAACTTGGAAATAACTTAACTATTTTGCAGAAGACGTTACTGGGCTGGGTCGTTTCTGGACGCTATCGAGCGAGCTCTAACGCGCTCAACACTAATATAAATATAAATAGATGAGAAGTTGGAACAATTGTGGCAGATTGAGGAAGTTACCACAACAGCGGACATGTGGACCCGTGAGCAACATAGCTGCGAAAAAATTTATAACGACACCGTTACCTGGAGCTCTAGTGGTCGCATTATAGTCAAACTGCCGTTCAAGGATGATCCTGTCTGCCTAGAGGCCTCGTATATAACAGCTTTGCGAAGGTTTAATGCGCAAGAACGTCGCTTGCTACGCTCTCCTAGCCTTCGGACACAATACGTCGCATTTATGGACGATTTCGAGAGTTCTGGCCACATGGAAGCAGTTCCAAACCCGAACTTGAAACCGAGCAGTTCGTCAACGAAACTGAGGGTCGTATTTGATGCATCTTGTCGAACAACTACGCAGAAATCGATAAACGATATCCAAATGGTTGGACCTACGATCCAAACCGATCTTGTTACTCTTTTGCTTCGTTTTCGCCTACATCGTTTTTCGCTTACAGCATACATCGTTAAAATGTATAGGCAGGTACTAGTCAGTAAAGAACATCGCAGGTTTCAGTACATTTTGTGGAGGAGTTCACCTCATCAGGATATTCAAACCTTCCAGCTCAACACAGTCACGTACGGTATGGCAGCCGCACCATATCTCGCAGTACGAAGTTGACATTACCTCGCCGATCAATACGTATCGCAATTCGTCGTTGGGTCAAATGTCGTCAAGTCATCGTTCTACGTTGACGACTTGCTGTGTGTTGCTGACTCGCTTGCAGAGCTATCAAGGATCAAACATGAGGTAACAGAATTGCTAAAAATAGGGGGGTTGGCAAAGTGGCATTCTAACCACCAGTGTTTCAGGGGCGAACACACAGATAAGGATCTTAATCTCGATACTTCTGTCACCAGTGATCTTGGTCTTAAATGGGATCAGATTCATGATCATTTTCTATTTTCCTTTCTACCAAATCAGCCTGGCAACGGGCGTGTTACGAAAAGGACAATACTGTACATCGCATCTTCGCTCTTCGACCCACTTGGCCTCCTAGCACCAGTAATCGTCACCGCCAAAATTCTACTTCAGGAGCTGTGGTTGCTGAAACTTGATAGGGACGAGTCTGTTCCTCAAACTATCCAGTCGGCTTGGGTAAACTTCGTCAACAATCTTCCGGATTTTGCTTCAGTTAAAGTTCCAAGGTACTGCTTATTTACTAACATGCAGTCTCTTCAGGTACATGGATTTTGTGACTCATCGATTCGTGCTTACGGCTGCGGACTATATACATGCACCGTAGACAACACTGGCAATGTTCGCGTGCGCCTCTTTACGGCAAAGTCACGCGTGGCCCCAACTAAACGACAGTCACTGCCAAAGCTGGATCTTTGCGGGGAACTGCTTTTTGCTCGACTCTTTACAAAGGTCAAATCAATTTTATCCAATTCTAATTTTGAAACTTATCTTTGGACAGATTCGCAAATCACTGGCTTCAATTGCATTCGGCTACACTTCCAGCTTTCGTTGGCAACAGAGTAGCGGAAATACAGGAGTCGACTGGTGATGCTCATTGGAGACATGTACCAACGAAAAAGAATCCAGCGGATATTGTATCCAGAGGAAGCACAGTATTTGAACTCTCTAATTCAATCTGGCTCACTGGTCCTGCGTTTCTCTACGAAGATATAAGCAAATGGCCTAAGCAAACAACTAAGGACATCGATATGGAAGTAGTAAACACGGAAATGCGATAATCGGTTTTTAAGGTAACGATCATTTGCAACTATATTCTCGAAACTCTCGATAGGTATAGTTCTCACACCCGTGGAGTCCGTATTGTTGCATGGATGCTTCGGTTTTGCACCAAGCTTAAGGCAGGTGACACAGAAACCGTTAATGGGGCCCTCACTCCTGATGAACACCACCGCGCCTTGCTATGCATTGTTTGTAATGTGCAACAACAACACTTCACTGATGACATTCGACTGTTGCGGAAAGAGACAAAGACAAATGGCACGCTTCGCAATCTAAACCCGTTCTTAGAAACAACCCATGGATTTGAACTTCTAAAAGTTGGTGGACGACTTGAACTATCTGGTTTTCCAGAAGGCAGAAAACATCCTCTGTTGTTGCCGAACAAATGTGAATTCGTTTCACGATATGTTCGATTCCTACACATTAAAAATTACCACGCCGGACCTAAAGCGCTGGTAGCTTTAATACGCCAACAATTCTGGATCGTCAATGCACGCAACATCGCTAGACACATCGTTCGATCATGTATTTACTGCAGTCGATACAAACCGAAACTGCTTCCACAAGTAATGGGGAATCTCCCCGTAGAACGCTTGACACAATCACGCCCGCTCGCTCGCTGCGGCGTCGACTTTTGTGGCCCCATAAACGTTTATCTTCGCATCAGAGGCAAAGTACCATATAAAGCCTACGTAGCCATTTTTGTGTGCTATGCCACAAAGGCGGTGCATATCGAGGTCGTCTCTGACCTATCCACGGACGCATTTTTGGCATCGCTTAAGCGAATGATTGGAAGGAGGGGCCTTCCGTCAGACATCTTTTGCGATAATGCAACCAACTTTGGCGGCGCTTTCAACAAACTTGCTGAAGTTAAAATGTTCCTATTCAAGAAGGAAAACCAGGATACCATTGTCAACTATTGTGCTAATGAATTCGTTAATTTTCATTTTATTCCTCCTAGGGCACCTCATTTTGGCGGTATTTGGGAGGCCGCAGTGAAATCGGCAAAGGGCCGTCTACACCGCAGCATCATGAACGCCAGACTTATGTATGAGGAGCTCACGACGGCCCTAGTGGAAATAGAAGCTGTTCTCAACTCTCGGCCTATATCACCACTCTCATTTGACCCCAGCGATTATGAGGCTTTGACACCAGGTCATTTTTTAACCGGCAGTGCATTAAAATCACTTCCGGAACGAGCAGTAGTAGACAACATCAACTATGTCGACAAATGGGCTCAAATCACCGCAATGAAACAAGTCTTCTGGAAGCGGTGGTCGCACGACTACATAAGCGAACTTCAAGTGCGAACAAAGTGGTATACTGAACGCGTAAATATCTCAAAGGACGCAATGGTTATCGTTCACGAGGACAATGTACCACCAAAACGATGGCAAATTGGGCGTGTCAGAGATGCCATTCCTGGAAAGGATGCCCGAGTTAGAGTAGTCGACATACGCACCTCGAGAGGAATCATTCGTCGCCCTATCCACTAAATAGCACTTCTACCATATTGAAAGTCTTTTCAACGGGGCCGGAATGTTGGGTCACCTTACGGGACACCCTGCAAGCTGTCTTAGTTTTAGAACACCTGCAAACTCATTTAATGCATACTCATTTACTTATGTTTAATTATTGCATCTAATATCTCTAATATAAGAGCATGTACCCAATTGCACTTATATAAAACACCATACATACTTGTTCCAGCCCAAGGGGATCGCGAGAGATAAACAACTGGCTTTATTCAAATTTGCGCAGTTTTTATCTCCTAAAGAAGATAGCATAAGTAAATGTACAAGTAAAATATCAAATGCTTACATTCGTTTTTCGCACCCTCTTGCTCCGGCTGGTTTCATTGAATTGACTTCGAAATCGATTAATGCAAATATATAGATATGATACATTTCGATTACCAGCACGAGCAGGGTTGCCATAAGGGCCAAGTTTTACAATGTTTACAATTTAAAGGTAGTTTTTTTTTAGACTAGCAATATTTTAAAGTAATATATTAAAGAAAATGGAATCGCCAACATCCCGGCCACCGTGAATCTAGGCAGATTCACCAACGCCCAATTTCGCTAGCAGGCAGGCGGGCCGTCTAAATATTCCCGCTTGGGTTCGAACCTCGGCACTCCGGACCTGTAGGTCCTTACCAGGAAACACTTGAGTCACCATGCCCAGTGGCCATCGAGAACGATGTACGTTGCTGTCCACGACGAGCACGACGTCTCCAACACGCAGCGGTTGGACCGGCTGATACCACTTTGTCCGGCGGCACAGATCCGGGAGATATTCGGATATCCATTTCTTCCAGAAACGGTGCTGTGCTTGTTGCACCTTCCTCCATTGCTTCCTAGTGACACGGTGCTCCTCTTCTCGCGGATGAGGCGTTTGCTCGGAGTTAGCTGTACCTAGAAGAAAATGATTAGGGGTTATAGGTTCGTCGGTGGGTGTGTCTATTGGTATATGGGTTAGCGGCCGTGAGTTAACCATATTCTCCGCTTCACACATCAAACTATAGAGGCAGTGCTCTTGCAGATTTTCGCTATGAAGCGCATGTCCCATGGCTCGTTTTACGCTGCGCACTAAACGCTCCCAACATCCTCCAGCGTGAGGGTTTAACGGCGTGTTGAATACCCATTCTATGCGTTCGTTTGCCAAAGTGTCAGCAATCCTTCCGGAGTCAAAGTCAGCGAGTTGTCTTCGCAGTTCGTTGTCCGCTCCGATGAAATTCGTAGCGTTATCGGAACGTATTCGAACAGGTGTTCCTCGCCTACTCATAAAGTTTCGTATACATAGCAGGCAGGAGTCCGTGCTAAGATCTCTAGCGACCTCCATATGTATCGCGCGAGTCGTCAAGCAGGTAAAGAGCGTGATCCAACGCTTCTCCTGCCGCCGTCCTGTAGTGATGAGGAAAGGACCCATATAATCTAAACCTACGTAAGAAAACGGCCTCACAAATGGCGTCAACCTATCTGGCGGCAACGGACCCATAATCGGAATTTCGGGCTGAGCTCTATCTATTTTACATTTGGATACCCCAGATCTGTCACGTGGTGCGTTCGAGGCAAGATAACAGGCCTTCGGGTGCTTTCTGGAATTGCGTCCGCGTTGTCGATGCGTCCCTTTACACGAATTATGCCCGCGTCATCCATATACGGTGAAAGTGTCAATAGCTTACTACTGCGTTCTAGTCGTTTGTTCTTGCTTAAACTATCGTACTCTTCGGGGTAGGCAGCCTTCTGTGCAGTTCTACAAATTGCAAGCTCCGCGTTCTCTAACTCCTTTGGGAGTAGTTGTCCACACTCCTTGTCACGTGGATCGCGCTGACAGTTAGCGCGGAAACGAAGCATCCACGCAACCACTCTAGTAAGCCGGTTGAAGCACGAGAACCTTTCCCAAAAGTTGTATTCTGCATGGATATGGAAAACAAATTTCGCTCGAAGTTCCTCTTCGGTTTCTGTATGGGGCTCGGTTAGTGGCAAATGCGTCTCATCTCTTAGCAGGAACTCAGGTCCGCTCGCCCAGAATGAATTTCGAGTTTTGTCTCGAGTACGCGTCCCAAAGTCGGCTGGGTTACACGAGCTTGGCACCCATCTCCACTCATGCACTTCGCTGTTTTCCAGAATTTCATTTACACGATGTGCTATGTACGGCTTGTAGCGACGGTGATCGGACTTTATCCACGCGACAGTTGTTTTGGAATCGCTCCATATAAAGATTTTACCTGGCACCATATCGTGGTTTTGCAGGATCGTAGTGCGAAGACGGACTGCAAGAACCGCCGACTGCAGCTCCAGACGTGGAATCGTTGTAAGTTTTAAAGGGGCGCACTTGGCCTTTCCCATTACAAATGCCAGACGTACTCCTCCTTCCTCGCCGCTGACTCTCCAATACGATACCACTGCATACGCCGCCTCGCTTGCATCTGCGAAGATATGTAGTTCCACTTGGATTTGTAAGAAGCGCTTATCATAACATCTCGGTATAGTTAGATTTTCAATCTGTTTCAATGTTACGAGCCATTTAAGCCACATTTGGTAAGCATCATCCGGAATGTTCTCGTCCCATTCGACCCTTTCTCGCCACACTGCTTGCAATACCAACTTAGCCGCTACTGTAAATTCTGATGCCAAGCCGAAGGGATCAAACACTGACATCGCTATACTCAATACTTCCCGTTTGGTAGGTCTTCTATCCCCCTGCAGTACTAGCTTATCAACCTTACCAAGCAAGAGTGCAAATTTCAGGGTGTCCTTCGCGGTGTCCCAATACATGCCCAGGACCTTTTGACAATTGTCTTTATCGAGACTAAAATCTGAGGTTGTAGCCGCGTCGCCGTTCAGTCGCTCGCTGACCTGCTTCACATTCGAAACGAAACGCTTTAATTCAAACCCACCTTGTTTGTGAACCCATTGAACTTCCTTCGTTATTTGTACCGCCTCTTCCGACGTATTAAAACAGTGCACGAAGTCATCGACGTAATGATTGTTCAGGATGGCGTTTGTTGCATTAGGGAAAATGGTTTGGAATTCTTCCGCATTCTTATTTTTAACGAATTGTGCTGAGCATGGGGAACATGTTGCACCAAACGTCATGACTGACATCACGAATTCACCGATCTCCTCGTTAGTGTTCTTTCTCCATAAAAGGCGTTGCGCATTTTGATCTTCGCGCCGAATCTGAACTTGGTGGAACATTTCCACTATGTCCCCACACACCCCGATCACCTCCTGTCGAAATTTCATCAAAATCGTAGTTAGAGGTTGACACAGATGTGGTCCATTGAGCAGAACCGAATTTAAAGATACACCTTCTACTTGAGCGGCAGCGTCGAACACTAACCGCAGCTTCTCTGGCTTATTTATGTTGCGAACTCCTAAATGTGGCAAATACCATGTACGGTTTCCTTGTGTGCGAGCTTCTTTATCGCTAAGACGCCTTGCATAACCCTTTCTTACGTAATCTGCTATGATCTGCACGTATTGTTTTTGGAAATCTTCATCCCGGCTAAATTTTCTCTCTAATGCCACCAACCGTCTCTCTGCACTCTTTCTGCTATTCGGTAATAATATATCGTTGCTCTTCCACAAGAGACCAGTTTCAAAACGATTCCCATTCCGAACTGTGGGTTTCTCCAGTAGTTCCTTTGACCTTGCTACCGCATCACTGTCGACGTGCCTTCCTGTAGAGTTTACAAACAAATCATCTACTATATAATTTCTACCTAATTTTCAAGCCTTTCTTCGCTTTTGGCTTGCACATAAAATGAATGGTGTTTTTCAGACTCGGAAAGATTTTGTTCGCTCTCTGAACCGTACACGAGCCAGCCAAGCTTAGTAAGGATAACTGCCGGGCCTCGCCGCCCGTCTGCGGCTGTTCTCTTTGCTACGCCCAGGTGAGCGTTATCAAGTCCTAACAATAGCTGCGGAGTCGCCGAACTGTAGTCAGAGATTGGCAGGCGTTGTGTATACCTATATTTCCATTGCAGCTCACAAATATCTAGTGTTTGCCTAGGAAGCTGTAAATCGTCGACTACTTTGATACCTTTTATGTTGAATTTTCTACTTCCAGGCAGCGAGCTGGAAATTTGTACGTCGACCCCAAACGCCATCTTCGTTACCGTGTTGTTTCCGAGCCATTGTAACATCAACTTTTCTTTATGTCCCTTCAGTCCGAGGCTGTCAGCTAAACTTTTGTTCATCAGCGATATAGATGATCCCTCATCCAGGAAAGCGTAGCATACCACTTCCTTTCCATTAGCGTATAGCGTTACAGGTAAAATCTTGAACAACACCTTGGAGGACCCCGATTGCCTCGTAGTGCTGGTAAGGATCACTTGTCGCGAGTGTTGAGCCTCGCTTTGGTGTCGCACCGCATCTGTGTTTGCGGCCTCGCCGACATGCAAAAGTCCATGAACCTTTCTTGAACAGTTACGCGCGGAGCATTTGTGCTTGTATACACATCTTTTGCTTCTGTGGCCCTCTTTCATGCAGTTAAAACATAGCTTCCTCTCACGTACGACTCGCCATCTTGATGCATTGTTCATATCGAGAAAACGCTTACACTTCGATATGTGATGTGCCTCTGAACATAGTCCGCATAAAGTATTGTTACCGCTCTCAACCTCGTCCATGTGAAAAAATCTTGCTCGGGATTCGCCTCTTCCTTCAGTTGTGCGCACCTGTGGGTTCGAAGTAATGCCGGCCGCATTTACCAGGCGTGATATTTCTTGCAACCAGCTGCTAAAATGACTAATGGTAGCCCTTGATACTATATTTACTGCATAACGAGCCCAATCCAACCGTCTTTACATTGGAAGTTTAAGCAGCAGCTCTTCCATAAGAGTCGGGTTACTTAAATGATACTCACACCCTGCGGATTCTAAAAACGTGGCTAAGTTCTGGACTTTTGTTGCAAAAGGTATTAGCAACTCCAGACGATTTTCTGGAATTATCGAAAAATTACGTATTCGTGCGATTTGGCTTTTAACTAATAATTCGGGCCTCCCAAAACGTTCAAATAGTGTCTCAATAACACGCGTTACGTTGCTGCTCTGTATTAGCAAACACTCAACTACCTCGCGTGCTTTGCCCTTCTTTTTGAAGTCGTAGCATATTTTGCCGATCACTATACCTATACTCTTCTGTGGTCATAACGAAAGATTCGCGGAACATTGGCCAATCTTCAGGTTTTCCATCGAATTCTGGAAGGTCATAAAGTTTTTTGGTAGCATTTAACCTGGTGGTGGCCAGTGTTCGGTTTAAGTCCGCTAATGTTCCGGCGATCGAAAGGTTGCTTTCTTCCGCCTCACTAATTAACGAATGTGGGACGCTGGCAGTTGTCTGAGCATTCGGTGCTGCAATAGTATCGTTCGAATTGCTGAGTTTCGCTATGGCGTTTTGTAGTTCTTGCAACTGTTTTGCCATCGCGTTTATCTGCACTTCAAGTGCCAATGGTTGTTGCTGTTGTTGCGTAGTTGCGCCCTGTTCGCGAACGGTAGTATTAAACTCGTCCATGCTATTGTTGTCTTCGTCTTGCATATTGGATGCAGCACGAGTTAATACCATGTCCTAAGATTGTCGTCAATGGGAGTTTTAGACACGCGATTATGCCGTTAAACGCAGACCCGTTATTTTCAAAACGCGCGATTATGCCGTTATGCAAAAACTACAAATTTCTATGGCGGGCACGCTAAACTACCAATATGTGACACAACACACCACCAAACTTACCCCAATCACTTTCCAGGACCTCACCTCCTCAACTCTGCTACGCACGTTGAAACGAATCGATCGGTCTGAATTGTTTGTTGGCCGGACCACTGTTAACCGACTTTTCTCGAGCTGCTCGCTGGCCGGACTTCTGTTAACCGGCGAATGAAATAAAAAGATGTTCCAGCCCAAGGGGATCGCGAGAGATAAACAACTGGCTTTATTCAAATTTGCGCAGTTTTTATTTCCTAAAGAAGATAGCATAAGTAAATGTACAAGTAAAATATCAAATGCTTACATTCGTTTTTCGCACCCTCTTGCTCCGGCTGGTTTCATTGAATTGACTTCGAAATCGATTAATGCAAATATTTAGATATGATACATTTCGATTACCAGCACGAGCAGGGTTGCCATAAGGGCCAAGTTTTACAATGTTTACAATTTAAAGGTAGTTTTTTTTAGGCTAGCAATATTTTAAAGTAATATATTAAAGAAAATGGAATCGCCAACAATACTAACACATAACTTTGATGCTCCTGCTCAACTAATTTGTATAAACATGCACTCATGTAATACACATGTATGTATGTACATAAATACCTAAGATAAACTCTCATTGGAATTTCCCTGTTGTATCACGCCACCGCATACTCCTGTTACATTAACATACCTGAATACATCAGACTTAGTTCGAATAAAATATGTACATATATTATGAGCTGAGAGTGTCAAATAAGTCAGTCTACTGGTGATCACCAAAGCGCCGTGTTTAATTTCGATTGGGTATTTTAAATTGCACAGCCCACTTTAACATTTTACATATATTTCCGTGACTTCATTTTAATTGATTTGTGGTTTAGGAAAACGCTCCTTTACCCTACACCGACCAAAAATCATGTTTTCTTTGGTCACATACTCGTACATATTTAAATAATTTGAATGAACATCAAAATTGGTACATATGTATTATGGCTGGGACTATCCGCATATTCGGATATAAGTTGACACTGCTAAATCCGAATAATATGGATAATATTCGTTGGTGAAGATCCGATTAATATTCGCTATATTATAGGGATATCCAAAAAATCAACTAATTGAATAATAATAATAAAGAAACACATTTCGTAAATACTTTTCCGATGTGTGCTATTCCACTACTATCAATAAGCGCGCATGCCAAAGAACGTAGATTTGAAAGAAGTTGCTTCACTCCCACTGTTCCTCTACTTTGACTTTAGTTTATTAATGTAAGAATCTGATAAGATCGAATTGCTTTCTGGTGTTGGTGAAGTTGGACGAAAATTCTTGCAACCGGAAACGAAACGCAATGCAACTTCTTTATAATATACATACGTTCTTTAAGCATTCCATCAGTGGACGACTGGAATAAGGCAACTCGTGAATGGTGTTTGGGATAGAGACTTGTAGAATCCTTAGGTTAAGTTAGGTTATGGCGGCTGTCGTTAGAGACCTACTTAGCCTCGAGGCCCGAGGCTCTCTAAAATAATTTTGAACTTTGCAAGAATTTTAGAAGATCTGTGATTTCTGCGCATCAAATCGTTTCGTCCTTTTCTTCGTCTTGACAACTTCTACAGAAATCATGCAATCGGACGCCTAATCGATAGTCGTGTTTACCTATCAAACAGTACCCTACTATGACATATAGAAGCATGTTGACGTTATGCTTATTCAGCTTCAATAGTAAGCCCGCGCTTCTACAAGTAATCTCGTTCCGCCAACTGCCATTTTCCACCTCAAGAATCCTGTCGGAAGCAAGAAGCTTGCAGGCTTGTAAGGGTATACCAATTTCATCAATTATATAATCTGCAGGAAGTTTAGTGCCGAGTCGCGCGAGTTAATCGGTCTTACAATTCTGGAACCCATACCACTTTTAGTGTTTAAAGTGTTCAGTCGACTTGCCGCGCCGATTGCGACATTGTTGACATGTAGGTCTACCGGAAGTAGGGCGATGGATGGTGTTGTTCTCATCGCACCCGTTATGAGTATGGATACAAGCCTTTGGACTTTATCCATCTTTTTCTATTCTATCTTCCCATCTCTTTTCAATTGACCTACCGCAGGAGTTTTACCGCTGCCCAATCCACAAAAAGGGCGGTTCAGCAATATGCGCCAACTATAGCGGGATTAGCCTTCTTAGCATAGCATTTAAGGTCCTTTCGATCGTGTTGTGTGAATGACTGAAGCCTACCGTGAACGAACTGATTGAACCTTATCAGTGTGGCTTTAGACCTGGCGAATCTACCATCGACGATATTCACGATACGTCAAATCTTGGAAAATACTCGAAAAAGAGGATGCACTATCTTTTTGTCGACTTCAAATCCGGTTTCGAAAGCAGGAGAAGAAGCTGCCTATTTGCCACAATGTCTGAATTTGGTATACCAACAAACTAATATGGCTATGTGAAATGACGCTAAGCAACGGCATCGGTTCCGCTAGAATCGGGAAGGACCTCTCCGAGCCGTTTGAAACCAAACGAGGTTTCAGACAGGGTGACTTTTTTAAGTACGATTTCTTTAACTTAATGTTACAAAAGATAATTCGAGCTGCAGAAATAAACCATTCAGGCACCATATTTTATAAGAGCGTGCAACTTCAGGCTTATGGTGATGATATCGATATCATCAGCCTCACCAGCCACGCTGTTACTTCTGCCTTTTCTAAACTGGATAAAGAAGCGAAACGTATGAGTCTGGAGGTGAACTATGGCAAAACTAATTACCTTCTGTCATCAAATAAATAGTCAGTGCACTTGCGGATGGGTTCACGCATCACTGTTGACAATTACAATTTCGAAAAATACCTACAATAATGCCAGCCTCAACATCTAACGTAGAATATCTCTTGCCAATAAGTGCTACTTAGAGCTGAGTAGGCAGCTGCGCAGTAAATTCCTCTGTCGACGAACCAAATCCACACGCTATAAGTTCTCATAATGTCCGTGTCATTGTATGGCGCTGAAGCATGGGCACTGTCAGCATCGGATGAGAAAGCCCTTGGAGTGTTCGAGAGAAAGATTCTCCGAAAGATTTATGGACCTCTACGTCTTTGCGACGGCGAATAGCCCAGACGATGTAACGATGAACCGTTTGAGCTTTCCGCGACATAGACATAGTCCAGCGAATCAAAAAACAGCGGCCACGTTGGTTGGGGCATGTCGTGCGAATGGACGAAAATGCTACAGGCCTGAAAGTATTCAACGCGGTACAAGCTGCTGGTGGTAGAGGGAGAGGCCGGCCTCCTCAATGTTGGAAGGATCAAGTTGGAGAGAACTTGAAGTGACTTGGTATGGTATATTGGTATATGACTTCCGTAATTTATTGAACTCGGAAAAAGTCGCATAAGCGGTTATAGCGCCAGTTAAGTAAGTAAGTACAGCAGGAGTATAGTGCCATGGTTGCTTTACTCACTCTATCTGCCTATTGGGCCGCAAATCTTTTTATGGTTGATTCACCTAAGCCTGTCCTTATTTCCCGACTGATGAGCATTCGGCTTAATGTCACCAGTGCTGAGATTATCGCCGCGGGAGATATGTTACTGAAAGCACCCTCAATGCCATGGAAGGCAGCGAGGGTGTATTCTTTGCAGTGTAGTGATCTTTCAATTGTGCTCATTGTGGAGTGGAGGGCTGTATCAGTTGATCTCCCTTTATTGTAGGCATGCTCGCGCGTCGACAATTTGCCACCAACCTTGTGCCTAGCAGTCGCTCGAGGAATTTGAGTAGGAAGGATGACAGACTAATCGGCCTAAAATCCTTTGGTCTCGTGTGTGTAGTTTTCCCCTACTTTAGCAATGAAAATTGCTCTCACTTCCTCCCATTTACGGGGTATATAATTGAATCGTAACTTTGCATCAGACATGCACGAGCATGGATGCAATTTCTGCTCTGTGCTGTAAGTCAGCGGGAATAATTCCATCTAGTCCCAGAGCAGTCTTGGTTAAGCTATCAACGGCTTCATTTAGTATTTACTCCGAGCTCATTTGGGGTGTGGAGCCGGACAAATTTTTGCAGAATGTTGTTTTAAACTTTTTCCAATCTGTTTTCCTGCGATTCGGAAGCGATTGCTGCTTGTTTATCGGCATGTATAGGTTATAGAGCACATACATGTGGTCTGAAAAGGAGTTGTCTCTAGATACTTTCCAGTCGTTCAGAAGTTCTGCCCACTGTTTACACAAATTATGTCAAAAACCTCCGTTCTAACAGATGTCACGAAGGTAGGGGTATCACCTATATTGCTAAACTGTAGGCTATTGCACATAATAAATTCAAATATCGACTCATCGCCATGTATGTTGATGCTAGCCATATTGTCCTTCTACAGGATTCCACTGCAATGACTACGATACCAGCGTCGCTAAACTGTATCAAAAACAACGAGTTAATACACTTTTTTATCAATATGAACGACGCGGGCTTACCTTTGTCGGTGACATATACCAGTTTATATCCTTTATGGCTTCGTTTACAAATCCGATCTTTTATCGTGTACAAATTGAATTTGTTATAATCAACATCAACCACACATTCATGCATTAGCGACAAACTGCCGTACTTGAAATTGTGCTTACAATAATAGGAAAAAGGAAAAAACATTAACAGCATACATACATAGTTTACTTGGCTCATCTCGTTTAGCATTTGCCTTAATAAGCATAAGCTAGGGTACGTGAGTTCGAATCCCCGCTAGAAGTCTGATGAGGAGATGTGGTGATCTCCGAAATAGCTGTAACTTCTACTATTGCTGTTTTTTCTATTTTCTTCCGATTAAAACTGACCTTGAGCTCATAAAATGGTTGTTTCATATTTTTAAAACAATTGGAAGTACTCGTATATGCTCAAATACCTACCTAGATTTACATATGTATGTACATACTTACAACCCGCCTAGGTATCGCAGAAATGTTAATTGAGGTACTTGTGCAGTGTTTACAATTGTCTTTGGGAGGGCAACGATAAACCTCTTAATGCAATTCTGTCATGGAAAACTTCTCACTCACTTCGGAGTCGGCGTAAAACTGTAGGTCCCTCAGTTTGTGTTATAACATCATAACGCACAGAAAAAATTGTAGAAGTTCGGCCAAACATTATGTGAACGCCAAATTATTATTATTGTTAATAGACAACTGTATAATGATTGTAGATGAAGTTCGGCCATACATTATGTGATCGCCAAATTATTATTATTGTTAATAGACAACAGTATAATGATTGTAGATGAAGACTCTTTATGGAAATATATATATATATGTATATATGTATTTTTAGTGTGTTCATGCTGTACGGACGTGTTTTGCGCTGCTCGTCAATTCTTATCGTAAAATCCTACTTCGATATTACTGTGTTATGTATTTGCTTGACTGCAATGTTAAAAATATAGAACTAATACAAATTAATGAGATAGTGACTCTTGCGTAACTTTTAAAACTCTCATTAAAATATCTTTACATATATTTCTAAGCATCATAATGCCTTGCTCGTGTGGCCAAAAGGTTGATAGAGCCCAACCAAAAGTGCAGTGCGCGAAGTGCAACGAAATTTTTCATACACTATGTGTTGGTATTCAACCAGCAGACTTGGAATTCTTGTTGAGCTCAAACCAGTGTTTTTTTTGTGACGCCTGCGCCGCAGCTCGACGCAACTCCATTCGTTCGCCTCCTCCAACTGTAGCGAACGTCATATCAACTGGTACTAAACCCAATGTTACAAAGTCCAACTCGTTAAACTCTGTGAATTCTAAGTCTGTTGGCTCTCTAAAACAGTGCGATAATTCTGGTGACACTGTCAATAAACAACAAGTTACTTTGGGATCTTTATACAATTTAATTGTCTCCCTTCGATCTGAGAATGCCAGCGTTCATAACTTAATCAACGCTTTACGTGAAGACAACAGTAAATTAGTGGTTAAAACGGAGAACATGCACTCAGATCTTCTTTCTATGCAGCGAAATCTGCTCGAAAAGGATGACGCTATTTCCTTACTCACTGCTGAGGTCAATAACCTACGGTCTAACATTGGTGCTGCTATTGAGAAGTTTGGTAGTGAGAATGCTGCCTTAAAACAAATAAGTGGTGCTAATCGCCCTCTGTTGCCATCTTCGCAAATCTCACATGCTTCCCGCTCATCGACTATCGCTACTAATGCTATGCCCTCTGCTGATAACGCTCGGCCTTGTTCTGCTACACTCTCGTGCGCAGAGATTCTGTCGCCAACAGCTGTCATCTCCTCTGCCGCCCTCTCAACTACTACTGCGGTTTCTATCATTGATACTGATGCTTCCGTTCCTAATGTGAGTGCTGCTTCAAGCTTTTCGCAGTCTTCACAATGCATACCGGCGCCAGTTGATGTTGTCTCTAATGTTGCTCTCTCGCCTACTAGCATCTCTCGCTCTCTTATTTCGCCATCTGTTGCGGTTAATAATGCACAGTGGACCACGGTCACTAATAAACGGAACAAAAAACAAGTGCGAGTGGTAGGTACAAATACTTGTATGGACTTAGATGTTGCGGTCAAATATAAATGGCTACATTTGGCATCTTTCTCGCCTTTCGTATCTGAAGTTGATATTAAAGATTACGTCTCTAAGCAAACAGGTTTAAATAAAACTATGCTATCCTGTTTTAAATTGATTAGAAAGGATGTTTCATTAAAAGACATTAAGAGAGTCAACTTTAAGTTGGGAGTTCCGGAGCCTTCGTATAAAAAAATGCTCAGTTCAGAAATATGGCCGACAAATGTAACCGTAAAGCCTTTCCGTTTTTTTCAAAAGGATCCACAACAGCTGCCTCCGACATAATAAAGTCTTCAGGTCTTCCTACAGCTGCCTCCGACATAATAAAGCCTTCAGGTCTTCCTACAGGCTGTCTTAAGGTGTATTTCCAAAACTTATCTGGCATGCGAACAAAGGCTGACCTTGTGCATTCCCTTAGTGCGCAACTAGATTTCGACATCTTCGTTCTTGTTGAAACCTGGCTAAATGCAAGTTTCTTCGACAGTGAGTTCTTCGATCCGAAGCTGTTCAATGTCTTTCGCAAAGATAGGGATGCTGCAAAAACTGGTTGCTTCCGTGGTGGTGGTGTTTTAATTGCAGTCAAGCGTCAATTCCGTGCATTCCTGTTTCCACTCAACAATGGTGACTCCCTGTTGGATCAAATTTGTGTTTGTATAAGCTGCCACTCTTCACAAGGTTCTATATACCTACTCGCTTCGTATATACCGCCTGAAAGTTCTTTCGAATTGTACAAAGCGCATGCTGACAACGTGGTATCTTTGGTTTTAAACAACTTAAATGATGATCATTTATGCGTGCTTGGTGATTTCAACTTATGCAAAATAAATTGGTTTGCTAGTATGTCTAACTATAGCCTCACACCTACTAATGTTTCTGCAAATCATGAATTATATTTTATTGATAATATTCTTAGTCTTAATTTATGTCAAGTTAATAATTTCGTGAATTCTCTGAATAAAATCTTGGATCTCATATTTGTAAGTGATAACCTGAGCTACAAAGTTAGTGAATGTTTGAATCCAATAACTCCTAAGAATAAGCATCATTTACCATTAGTTGTAAAATTCGAGTTGTACTGTTTTGCTTCAGTTACTTCTGATGACAGGTTATCATTTAATTATGCATTATGCGATTTTGTTAGCTTTAATGAATTATTACTCGATATTAATTGGGATAATTTATTTACAGGTCTTGATACATTTAACAGTTTCTCTACTTTTAAATCCATTTTGTCTAAACTATGCCTGGATAATATTCCAGTTAGAAAGAAAAAATCTTATAAATTGCCCTGGTATTCTAAGGATTTGAAAATGCTAAAAAACATTAAAAACAATTATTTTAAAAAGTTTAAATCTACGAAGAACCATTTATTCTTCGTTAAATATAAGCGATCTTTAAAGGAATTCAACTACTTAAATAAAATTCTCTATAATAACTACATTGGAAACATGGAGATAAACATTAAATCATATCCTAAAAACTTCTGGAACTACATAAAATCCAAAAGGAGCTGCGCTAGTGTTCCCACTGGTATCTTCTTTGATAATAAATATGCGCGAACCTCGAGTGAAGCGGCAAATTTATTTGCCGATTTTTTTAAATCAAATTTTGTTAATGAAGAACAAAACCATCCGAGTGACTTTTCGTCTAGCTTAGACTACTATTTGGACTACGGTGCTCTATGCCTCTCATCTGAGGATATTAGTAAAGCTTTTTTTAAATTGAAATCTTCCTCCCAAACTGATGTTGATGGACTTTCAGCAGTCTTAATAAAAAATTGTCCTGCTTTGGTCTATCCTCTGAAAGTAATTTTCAATAAATCTTTATCCTCGGGGAGTTTCATTGACGCATGGAGGCTCACCTCCATAACGCCAATCTTTAAGAGTGGCAATAAAAATGACGTTAGAAATTATAGGCCTATTTCAAAGCTCTCGACTATCTCAAAAATTTTTGAACACGCAGTCAATGCAAAGTTGAGTTTTGCGGTTAAATCTTTAATATGCCGAAATCAGCATGGGTTTGTCTCCAATAAATCTACAGTATCGAATCTAGCTGTTTTTAGTGAATACTGCATTGAGTCTTTCTCGGCTGGTTTACTGGTTGACTGTATTTACACTGACTTTTCGAAAGCTTTCGATAAAGTCTCACATAAAGTCCTAATTGAAAAATTAGCTTGCCTTGGCTTTCATTCTGCCTTTCTGCAATGGATAAACTCTTACTTGTGCAATAGACGTTGTATTGTTACATTTGACGGTATTTCGTCTAACCCTTTTGTTGCCTTTTCTGGAGTCCCGCAAGGAAGTATCTTGGGACCACTCCTATTTGTACTATTTATTAACGACATCAAAAGTTGTTTTTCATTTGCTAAATTTTTGCTTTATGCTGATGACTTAAAAGATTAAGACCCCAGATGATGCCATTAAGCTTCAAACTGATATTGACCGGCTTTACTTGTGGTGCCAGAAATCACGTCTCTCACTGAACTTATCTAAGTGCTTCCAAATAACTTACTCCAAAATCTCTAACATTATACCTGCTAAGTACAATATAGCGAAATGTGACCTTCTGCGTGTTAGTGAGATTAAGGACCTTGGCGTTGTTTTTGATAGTAAATTCTCTTTTAATAACCATATAAATTATATCACTTCCAAATTTTTCTCCATGTTGGGTTTCGTAAGACGGAATGCTTCTAAATTCACTGATCCCTATACCATCAAGTTACTCTATGTATCATTTGTTAGATCTCACTTAGAATATGCTGCTTTTATTTGGAGACCAAGTACCCAGCTAGCTATCAATAGAATAGAACGTGTACAAAAAATTGTTCTTAAGTTTGCACTTCGGTCTCTGAATTTTACAGATCCCATGCCATCCTATTCTGCTCGTCTAATGCTTATAAATCTCAAGTCCCTGGAAACTCGTAGGTCTATACTGTGCCTGTCCTTTACTCATTGTATTATAACTGGAGTCATTGATTGCCCTCACTTGTTGGAACGGATTCGATTTAATGTTCCCCAGCGATCTCTTCGGAACTTTTACCCTTTTCATGGGGATAACTTTAAAACTAAGTACGCCAGTAATGCCCCCATTACTCGCTCTTTACGTGAATTGAATTCCCTTAATAGTAATGCTGATCTTGACTTTTCACTTTCAAGGAACGCTTTTTTGAATCTTTTAAATTCTATATTGTAGCTTTATTGAAAATATGTAATATGTATATCAATAGCTTGTACTAAGTTACTTTTTTCCATAGTCTGTAAGGATCGATATTCATAGACTTAAATAAATAAATAAATATAAGTATAAATAATTGGATACATGTTTATAAATTGTATTTCTTTTATTTTATCGTAAGACCAAATTTTTCAGTGGATGGCCCGAGATCTATACCAAGACGTGGTATAAGATCAAGATTACTGCAATTTGGTTCAAATTATGGGTATGATTTACCTTTCATTCGAATTATATTTTCTTCATATGATGCATATAAATATGAATATGCTGAAACTCAATCGCTCACTATACAATGTATATATTTATATATCAGGAATATTATTGTTCTAAACTCGTCTATGAAAACGCTAAATATTCACTTTTGAGGCAGTCAGCCATTTATGAGAAATATCTAAATCGTCAGAATATCACTTTCGTGACAAAAGTCACTATTGGTGTAGTTCTTCTTGAACCGTTTATGAACTTATGTATTCATGTAAGGTAGTCAGACCGCAAGGGGATTTAGCTACAACTCAACCAATTTTTTTCCAGGGGCTAACATTGTAATAGTAGGCCCGTTTCTTTTTAACCGACTCGCAAAATAACACTATACTACACTACACCTTATATGAATTCGCCTTGGAATGAGCTATGTATACGAAAATACATGTGAAGTTTCCGTTTAACTTCAAATCCTATTTTATTTGCATAATATTTTCTAATATACAACTACCTCGACCAAAAACTATTTTCCGTTCTTAAATAGCACTAAACAAATCGCATGTTTCATGAGTGATGCGAACAGAGTTGCTTTTGCAATTAAAGGAAATTATATAAATAGCAGGATATATGGGATATCTCTATTATACTTATAATAATGGATGCCCTAAAGATAAAAATATAAGAAATACATTTATTGGTACTCATTCGTCTCATTTTTTTCAGGTTCACCGGCCTTGAAATTTTCCGTGCGCAAAAAATGCATTTTAATATAAACCTGCAAAATGATGAAATTAAAACAAAAAACACAATCAGATGACCAGAAGAAACGTTTGATTTTCACTTGCATAAAAGTCATAGGGATGCCACACATTACCAACTTCCTTCAAACTTCGTTTGGCATGCATTTGTTATTATCGTTAATCGTACTGTAGTTCTTATGTATTGTTAGTAAATTTGAGAAATATCATTTGAAAATGGTTAATTTGTGTAAGACACAATACACAGAGCCTTTTTGAAAGTTTTGCTCCGGCATGTTCAACTGCTTTCTAATATTTGCCCTACTCCGTTCATGACAAATGAAGTAATTTTCATAGACGATTCAAATAAGTTTCACTGGAGAATCTGAACTTCGACGATATCCTCGAGTAATTCTTTCACGCTTATTTTTCAGATTTGTCGACGAAGTTCGTCAATAACAAACCTTAGCAATGATAGAAATTAAGACGATCCCAAGCTTTCCACTCAAAAATACGATTAACATATTGAACTATCAGAAACAAGTTGAGGTAATTGAAGTAGTAACTTAATGCTGATGCCGAGTTTTATTTAAATTTATAATGAAAGTTAAAGGTTTTGTTTTTAAATTACATATTACATGGCCTCACTAATGTTTATATGTAAGTGAATTATTGTGTTCCTAATTTAAAAAAAAAAAATTATTTCTAGGCGCCTCAAAAGCTCAAGACTCCGTAAAATATATGTCAATACATACATTCAATTTTGCTCAAATGTGTGCAGTCACACTTAATTGAGCAATGTAAACTAGCTTACTACCAGTTTGCTAAGCCAACTCAACTAGTTCGCCTATTATCTTTTTCATATGTTATTCATAAAGCAGTTCGAAAATCATATCTAAACGAAAGAAATCCGGTTTTGCAATAGACATTTGGGTAGAGCGTTGGTGAACCAACCAGAAAACTCTGGGTTCTCTTCATGTAGATACTTTAATTGGATAGCACGATTATCAGAGTTAAGAGGTTTTATTCGCTCTTAGTGGTTCAAACTAAATTTTAAATGGGTTTTTTGCTATTTCTCTATGTTTAGTGCCCTTTTTGAATACCTTACGATGGTGAATAACAGTTTTTAAAAGGTTTGAAATACTAAAAATCCTTGCTTTGGTTGACTTGTTAAATCAGAATTGTATTTAGTTAATATAATTCGCCTATAGACTATTGTTAATGACAAGTTGGTGCATCAAATAAGACTTAAACGAATTTGAAAATTACACCTATGTAAACGTCCAAAGTTGATTTATAGAAAAGTTTAGGAAATGAAGAACAACAGCTTGAAGCTTAAGAAAAAAATATAACAAAGAATAGAAGTTTAAAACAAAGAAATTCCCTTGGAAATAAAGGGCGAATGAACACCGTGGATATGCAACGCAGGCATGCAAAGTTGAACAGACATACATATATATGTACATACAGATATATAGTATAACAACTTTTAGTGTTTGTAGCATGAAATAACTCCCCTTTCAATAAATTTTTTTTCTCCGTGTTGTTAAAAAACTTTAAACATTTCGTATCCTGACACCAATCTGAGGGGCTTCATGCAAAATGGTCTCTCCAATCCGAATACTTTCCTGTTTCTTAAGATATTCTCCATTTTTCAGAGCTGATCTTCTAAATCATACAAAAAATTTAAAACATACTATGAAAATACCATACGTAACAATAATAGATAAATATATATCAAAATTATTAAATAAAGAGTTTTGCATTGATTTCTCCGTATTGAAGTTCACTCGTCATAAGTAATGTTTCTCGGACTTTTTCTGAGTATAAACTTATAGACAAAAATTAAAACCAAAACGTCTAAATCAAGAAAGCATAATTAAGGTTGGAAGAAGGACTAACGCTTAGATCTAAATTCAAATTTAAGAGGACTGCAGCTTAACACGACAGAATAGAAGCTAAACTTAAATGGAATAGTATGTTCAAAAAAGTAAGCAACACTTCATTTATTGACATCAAGTTCTGTTAGGTGTAGTTTCAAGAAGCTTCGCCTATAAGCTAAGTAACCAGATCTCAGGAAAACAAAAAATTCATATAAAAATATCCCCCACAAATCATATTATTTCTTTAAGAAAATTTATAGCAGCGGCAAAGTTCTTTTAGGAGCAACAGAAATAATGGAGAATATTTCTTGTAATTTTCCTTGAGAGCTGGATGCTTAGCTATACTAACGAATGAATAAAATAATCAATCATTCATTGTTTCTGCGGTGTTAGCATAGTTTCAACCTTACATAGTGAGCGAATGGGTTTTAAATGCAGTATATACATAGTATATATCAATAATGTTGGGGCTGTCCACGTGATATTTTTGAAATACATCAATGACTTTCCTTAAAGCTTAATAGTACGTACGTATCTAAACATTATTAGTAAGCCATCAAAGTTTTCGAAAGTTGTGACAGCCTTCAGCACCTATTGATATTATATATCCATTAAAGTTCATGTCAGGTTTTTTCGAAAACTTTGATGCAAACTTCTGTTTTTTCGCTAATATCGATTTATTGTTTTTATTTCCTTTAGGTACATTTTTACGATTGTCAGCTATCTTATTGGAGTGTTTATTTTTGCAACTATTGTCGGTCAAGTTGGAAATGTGATAACGAATCGTAACGCCAATCGTTTAGAATTCGAGCGATTATTAGATGGAGCCAAGACTTACATGCGCCATCACAAGGTTTGTATTTTCGTATTGCCAAAGCAATGAAACCCGTATAATAGATTTCAATTTAAATTTTTCAATTTTAGTAATTAAGATTTTAATAATCTTCCCGACTAGACTCACAAAGTAATACTTATAAGTAAATTATTACGACACTTAAAAATAAATACATATATTTTAAGAATACGAAGATTCGATTACGAATTTAAATACACATCTTGGCAATGAAAAATCAACAATCAATTTTTTCGATATTTTATTGAATTCTGAAAGTCCCCGTTGGAACTATGGTAAAATAATTAGCATTGAGATAAAAAGAATAGTGAGAACGCAATACTTTGTTGGGTACGTTAAAACCGCGGTAAGCGATTATTTAATATACTATAGGATCATATTAAAGTATTTGCGGATTTAGAGATAGTAGTCACATAAAAAAATTAATCGATATTCAACGAAGGCTTATTTCTAAGACTCCAAGAAATAATATTGTCCAAATCACATTGCAAGAGATCTACATCTACGGAAAAGTTTCAACAATTTATTTGTAAGATAAGATTTTAACCAAAATAAAAAAATGGAATGAAACTCCAAGTTTTTTAGCAAAACCCATTAATATCACTTTTCAAAGAGGTTTCTAGGGAAGAAAAACCATTAATAGTATCAAACTCAGATAAGAAAGGACACCCAAAATCCAGTCACATAGTTAGTTTTGAAATCATCTGCAAATAAGTTGAGTATCAGACAAATTTTGGGAGCAACCCCTATTAAAATTCATACTCATTATAATGTTCGTACAGCTCGTTTTAGAACGAATGTACTTTCAAAAGGCTCCAGGATTTTCTTTCAGATTCAAACCTATATGTAGATATATACATATATATTGATTATGCGCTAGATTGCCGTACTTGAAATTGTGTTAGCAATAATAGATGATAGAAGATGAGAAAGCAATAACAGCCACAAACAGCTTATTTAGTGCAAGTGGTTAGGGCGTTGCTTTAAAAGCACTGGTACGAGTTGGCTGCGGAGAAAGTGAGTTCGATCCTTGGAAGAAGTCTGACGAGGAGATGTGGTGATCTCCAAAATAGCTATAACTTCTACAATTGTTGGGTTTTCCATAATTTTTCCTATTAAAAATGGCCTTGAGCTCATAAAAATTTTTGTTGACACAAATAAATAACCGAAAAATTAATATATGTATGTATGTAATAGATGAGCACGCCAACCATAATAATTTTCTTAACAATAATAGTATAAATTTGAACTGTTATAACCAACAAAAACCACACATTCATGTAGTAGCGGCAGATTGCCGTACTTGAAATTGTGTTTGCAATGAGAGAATGAAAAAGTATCATAAAAATGATTGTTGATACAAATAAATAAGCCGAAAAATTATTAATTAGTATGTATATAAAATTTTATCGAGGACATTAAATTGATTCATGTAATAAAAATACTGTGTAACAGATATTATTATTAATATTCAGCTTTGTAGAATTTACAGTATTTATTTCGTTGATTTTTAAGTTGTTTAAGATATATGGTGTACCCGGGTTATTTGTGGGGACGAGACAAGTGAACGAAAGTGACATCTTGAGCAAAAATTTCTGAAAACATTCAGAACCATGACTAAAAGAAAGAACAGCATCCCGTTTTATCTTTGATACAACAGCGTTAAAGTCACTAAAATTAGCATAACGAAAATTATAATTTTTATTGGTAACAACATCGTAAAACTCCAAAGGAATAGAAAGGGCAACATGATGATTGTCAGACGTACTTCTGGGAAATGAGCACTCATCAAAATTGGATGTTAAGTTTTCATCAACAAAAACAAGATCAAGTGTTTTAGTAAGCTTATTTAATATATATCTAATTTGAACAAGATTAATGCTAACAAGACTACATATCTATAAAATTAATTTCATGAGCTCTATTAACATTAGTTGAAATTTAAAGATCATTATTTAAAGTATCATTATTTCGAAAATGAGACCAAGTTCTTTTCAAATCATATAAATTGTTCGGAGGAATATAAGATACACATATAAATAATTTACCGAACACAGCTGGGCAAGAGGGGGATCGTAATTAAGGATTGAGGATCTTAAACACCCGCTCAAAGCAATAATCGCAGGTGACCCATTTTTGTACCGTTTATATCTTTACGATACGTATGAAATAGATTATAGTCAAAATATTCTTCGGCAAATTCAGCGCGAGACGCTTATACCAAAATATTTAGTTCGTATTCCACTCATGTTTCGGAAGTAGATTTTAAGAGATTTATTCGCAGGCTTGTTAGATTCTAACCTTATACTATTTGACCAGTTCTGTAATGAGCTATTTTTGAAAGAATCGAGATTCGTAGAATATTTGCGAAACTCCAAATTTGTAGTTTATACTGCAGAATGTTTTGCTACATAGTCTATAAACATGTCTTCAATCACGATCGGATTGATAGAGGATAAAGACACCCACTTCGTTTGAATAATAAATCTGGATTCACATTAAGTACAATAGTCCAACAAGAGCAACAAGTAATCAACTAAGAACTAGCTCCATAACCGCTTAGGCGATTTTAGCCGATTCTAGTAAAGCAATCGCTCCTTCGTTTTGCTAACTGGCACCAGCTGGAGACATCAAGTGAAGCTAAGTCCTTCTCCACCTGGTCCTTCCAATGTAAAGAAGGTCTTCTTCTTCCTCCGCTAGCATCAGCGGGTACCGCGCCTAATACTTTCAGGGCTGGAGCATTTTCTTCCATTCCAGCCAACGTTCCCGCTGAACCTTAATTCGCAGTACTAAGTCAATGTCATTATAAAGCTCATACAGTTTATCGTTCCATCGTGTGCGGTATTCGCAGTCGCAAAGACGTAAAGGTTCAAAAATCGTTCGTCGAGAATCTGTTTATGTGTCTCACCGGTTTAATTCTGTACCTGGAATTATCTTTTCCAACATAATGTTCAAGAAATCACACGACAGTGCGTCTTTCCTAATATTTGGGGCACCTAAGCCACACTGAGAACGTCCAATCAGTTCGTTTATAGTTGGCTTGAGCCTTTCGCACAATACGCTCGATATAACCTTTTATCCCGCTGTGGTAGGCTATATTGTCATATTGGGCAGAGCACACTTAAATTACAATCGGCAGGCACACATTCGAGCGACTTTATTCTGCCACATCTCTTGAATTGCTCAGCTGGTTATCAATCAACGCACGCGGCTTTGTTGTTCCTTAGCCGCGTTATTGCTATCCGAAATTCGTCGAGGTCGGGTGACGGGATGTTAATGCCGTCATCCGCGATTTTGGGTTAGAGATCCTCATCTTCTCCAGCGACGCTTTCGTTGTCACTATTTAGCAAAATAGGAAGGTGTTCCCTCCACAATTAAAGTTTGCTTTGGGCATCAGACATCACGGTCGGCGTTCTTGTTCTTATACGAATTTGCCCCAGTCTTAGAACCTCCAGCAACAATGACACAGGCACCACGGACAGTGAAAAAGGTAGCGATTCAGCTTTAGGAATAATTTTTTGTGAAGCGGTTTTTGCAGTCACCACGTTAGCAGTACTATCTTGAGAAAAGATAGAAGTAGAGAGCAGTTAAGATGAAGATGAAGCATATGATGGCAATTTGTCTATTCTACAGAGAAACTCCAGAGCTTGAGACTGCAGGCACAGGAGAATTAGCAGCAGGAAAAATGATAGCACAGTGGCAGACAAAGAGCGTACTCATGGAAATGCACACCCAACTACCTCACGATAGCTTTTTATTTTAGATGCAAGAAAAGAGATGCTTGCATCTCTATCATTAAGCTTCGTAAAAAGTACATTTTATCATGATGCAAATAGGCGCGTAGCCGAGTGTGTAGCGTGTGCGCACTTCATTCGGTGGTTCCCGGGTTCGAATCCTGCCCGGGGCAAGTAACATCAAAAATTATTGGAAAAGTTTTTTCTAATTGCGGTCGACCTTCGGCAGGTAATAGCAAACCTTTGAGTGTCTCTTTGCTATGAAAAAAACTTCTCATAAAAAAACATTCGCCGTTCGGAGTCGGCACAAATTGTAGGAGAAGTTCGGCCACAATCGCTTAAACGGTGCCTCATTCTGGCAATTACCACACACACCACTAAACACATTTACTACTAGCAGCTTTAGAAGCGCCTCTCTCTTCCAAAATACGAGACGGATAATTATCACACACATTTAACTTTCCACCACTTTTTAGAGAGCCCGACGACGCAGAGTTGGCAGTTTTATTTGCAGCTCTCTTCCAAAACAACGAATGGCGGTGCCGAACGAACTACGCCGCACAGCCACGTAAATTTTGCAAAAAAAACACCTTGTCAGAGTTTACTAGAAATTTGAGATCTGACGGCGATATACCGACGTAGTTAAAGTCATTAAAAATCTGTCTGCTCTTCAAACATTGACCGCAAACACACGTATTTAATAATAATTGCGAAATGCAACTTTTGTTAAGTTGAATTTATAGATTCAGATTCCGTTCTCGAATTAACTAAGTTTAACTATGAAATATTTCACCTCCTCGGAAGGAATTAAGTTAACGCAGTAAGCACCGGAAGTTTGAGGCCTTCCAATTTTTCTTTTCCACATAAACATACATATGTCTTACGAGGGTACCATTCATCAATCTTAAAATTGATTCTCTGTATCTTTCCATCTACCACGCTGTGAGATTTTTTTTACACTAATGCACAAACATCGCTTGCGTAATGCTTAAAACACAATACCGGCAAACGGCGCGTTTTTCGTCGCGAACATTCGCTGTCAAAAATTGAACACACTGACATATATGAAAATGTTCACAACCAAAGCAAACAACGACTTTCGTCCGACGAATATTCGTTGCGATAGACTTATTTCTATTGCCGTCACTGGCGGCAGCGGCAAAACAATCCATTGTGGCCATATGTTTAATATACTCAGGGGTTTTAAATCGAAATATTTAAATTTCAGCACAAAATATTATTCTCACTTCTACTAATGGAAAATCAAAATTTGAGTTGCGACTTTTCATAATTAGCTGTTTTCGTTGTCGCCGTAATTGTGTTTTACTGGGAGAAGGTTGGTGACGTCGTCGCTCTACTGAGCGAATATTCGCCGTTTGGTTTTGGGTATTGTGTTTCAAGTATAAGCTGGAATGTGCATGTAGTCTTACATTTCCGTTAAAAGGGGTTTTACTACCAAATACCATCAGAGAAGTGAGAGTACACTATCCTGTTGGCAACCTCTCCATACCCCATAAGGCAATCTTGCTCTAGCATTGTCAACAACATTCTAGATAACGTTGAGTGGATCGACCTTATAATTACTTCATCCACCCCATGCTTTCTGACCGCTGACCACATAGAATCAAAGGTAGCGTTGAAAAAAATGCTGTCAACATTAGCAAAAACTCCCATTGCGTATGCTCTCCTGATTCCATTCTCGCAACGACTTTTGCTACAGGGTAGTGCAGAGCTGATTCACAGGATGTTCCTCTCTGGTATACATGTTGATAAATACTGCCCCCCAAATCTTTCATCAGATGTATTTTTCGAAATATAGCTGATTGGCCTCAAGGTTTTTGCTAGCGCTTAACCATCTTGTCCCGGTTTGTGAATGCATAATATCCGAACGCTTCTCCAAACCATGTAAATATGACCACAAATTAAATGTAACCGTAATAGAGATATAATCACGTCGGCAGGAATTAACCTGCTATCTGTAAATTAGGTTCCCAAGAGACAGGATCTGGCAGCAACATGGTATAGGATCCACTAGATCTTTCGATAGAGTGTATTCTTACTTTTTGGCCTTGTACCTCGCACAGCCTGACCGACTCATAGGACTGCTTTGCCTTGCCTATTTATTCTCAGTTGTGCACTGAGAAAACAATCAACTGAAGTTCTCGTTATCATGTTGATCGCATCTTTCATCATTAGTATCCGGCTGAGTTCAAGGAAGTCCGGTATTCTCCTTTCGACCTAAACTCTTGCCAATCCGTCTTCGAAAGGGTCGACCTTTACGTAATTGATTAGTGTATAAATGCCCAGCTGAAACGCTGTAAAAGAGAAGAGTTTCCTTTTCCAAGGCCCTCCATCCTCTCGAAGTCGCAAAGGTATGGCAGGTAGGGCGACACAACGATCTAAGTATCGTACATTGGAATCATCTATAATACATGCTTCCAGTCTTTCGGTTCCTCTAACCTCAAGAAATGCCAAAGATAATGGTATATTGATTATGTTTACTTGGGAGTTTGTATGCAGTTTTACATGCCTACTGCAGAGGATAGCAGTAGAAAATGTGGAATGCTACAGATTAAATTGCATAAAGGTAATCTCAGCCATACCTATAGAAGGTATAACCTCAAGTTATTTCTTCGTCTTATCCCTCTCCTTATCCTGGACTTGGAGATCTTCTCGAAGTGTACTTTGTCTTTCGACTCGCCAATAGCCTTCCAGAGATAGATATGAAAAAAATCTTTCTCTCCTTTGGTCTGCGATCCCTTCACATTGTTTGGCTGAGTTCTATCATTCAAATAAATTTGAATTCAAATCCACTAGGAAGATGTGTCTTCCGAAAAAAATCTAAACTAAAATTATATCTCAAATATATTCCAGTACTTATTACCACAACACATAACCTAAGTTAACATGAAAAGAAGCTTTGTGATACATTCCAAACCTGATTCAACGGCCACCATTCATGTTCTTCAGCGGTGACAAAGGTCACCTAATATTACAAAGGTTGTTTGACTACGATAAAACTTTTCCCCGGCGCGGTAAGGGTACAAAAAATATGGTTCGGAAATGAATTATTTTAACTAGCCCACACTCATTTTGGTACACTGCATAGCTCCCTTCTCAATGTCCTTCTAAAGGGTGGTTAAATTTTAAGGGCCGATGTTGATTTTGAATAAAACACAAATTATTTTGGGAATTATTGTAATCTCTTTTTATTATGATAATAGGGTGTGGTTCAATTATGTATGGAACAAAATATCGGCCAAACGTCCGCCGCGACCTCGGCGGCACACCTCTATCCGATGGTCCAAATTTTCGATGACACTGAGGCATAATTGAGGTTCTATGCCGTTAATGTGCCGAACTATCTCATCCTTTAGCTCTTGAATTATTGCTGGCTTATCGACGTACACCTTTTCTTTCAAATAACCCCAAAGAAAGTAGTCCAACGGTGTCAAATCACATGATCTTGGTGGCCAATTGACATCGCCACCACGTGAGATAACACGGCCATTGAATTTGTCGCGCAAAAGAGCCATTGTTTCGTTGGCTGTGTGGCAAGTGGCACCATTCTGTTGGAACCACATATCGTCCACATCCATGTGTTCCGATTCGGACCATAAAAAGTTCGTTATCATCTCACAATAGCGAACACCATTCACAGTAACTGCCTGACCGGCCTCATTTTGGAAAAAATACGGCCCGATGATGCCGCCAGCCCATAAACCGCACCAAACAGTCACTCTTTGTGGGTGCATTGGTTTTTCGACAATCACTCTTGGATTATCATTCGCCCAAATGCGGCAATTCTGCTTATTGACGAATCCACTGAGGTGAAAATGTGCCTCATCACTGAGGATGATTTTCTTCGAAGATTTGAACGCCCATTTTCATAACAAGCCTGAATAACTTTAACACGTTCCTCAATTGTGTGTCTTTTCATGTTCGAATTGAGTTAGTCTGAAATTGAGAAATGTCAAATGAAATGCAGGAAAAAACTTGACGTTTAGGTGTGGTTCACATTCAACATGGGCCCTAAAAATTTAACCACCCTTTACATTAACCATATTTTCAAGAGCCCGTATAGGTAAATGCTTTCATTTGAATAGTTTTTTATTGCTTTTATAATATTTATACTATATACGTGACTGCACCTCTCAGAGTTACGTAGATTACTATTTAAAATATTGGATTAAAATAAATTATTTAATAAAACGAAATACCTGCAGATGTACTTATTCGAGGAATTTGTTTTACTTTCTCAAATATGTTTCCTTATATGTAGATTGGTTGAACTAGATACGTATATATGTAATAAGCTCCCATTCATCAAGAAAAACCCTTAGTTCATTATTCAGTGAAAAAATCAGTCAGTAGGATTATATAAGATATCTTTAATACGTTTTCATTGAGTTAAAATTCATTAAACTTACTATAAATAAAAAATACCAAGGTTCCAGGTGGAATGAAGCGGCGGGTACTTCGTTGGTATGACTACAGCTGGTCTAGAGGTCGTATTCAGGGAGGAGGTGATATAAATACAGCTTTGGGTCTATTACCGGATAAGCTAAAAACGGAACTAGCATTGCATGTTAATTTGAGTGTCTTAAAGAAAGTCACTATATTTCAAGAGTGCCAACCAGAATTTTTACATGACTTAGTTTTGAAAATGAAAGCATACATATTTACACCTGGAGATTCTATTTGTCGGAAAGGAGAAGTTGCAAGGGAGATGTTTATAATAGCCGATGGCATATTAGAAGTTCTCAGCGAAACTGGAAAAGTATTGACAACAATGAAAGCTGGAGATTTTTTCGGTGAAATTGGAATTTTAAACTTGGATGGTCTTAATAAGTCTGTGAAAATATATAAAACGCTTAACTCATTTAATTAATTAATTTATACTCTAGGCGTACTGCTGATGTCCGATCAGTTGGATATTCGGAACTGTTTTCACTATCCCGGGAGGATGTCCTTGCCGCTATGAAGGACTATCCAGAAGCACAAGAAATCTTGCAAACTCTTGGCCGCAAGCGACTAATGGAAGTTCGATGTGTAAATAAAAAGTATGCGAAATCACAAAGTACTAAAGAACAATCGGATCCTTCAAATGTATATAGCAATATTAATCGGAGCGACAGTAGCGAAAATAGTGCCTCAAAAAACATTGTGTACAAATTAAGAAACGATGTAAAAGGAATAAGAAGCATGCTCAAAAATACAAGGTAAAATTTTTAAAACTACTTACGTTATATAGTGATATGGAATTGTTGTTGAAATAATAATAAATGCCAAATTAATGTCGAGTATTAAATACACTACTAGGTATTGTTATTATTTGTCATTATTGTTTTGTGTTGAGTATCAGAAATAATAACAATTCAATGTTTTGTTACATATGTATGTACGTACATACTCGTATTATGTAATTAGAAAATCAAACTAACCAATATTGTATTTAAAAATTTAAAGGTTTCATAAGCTGGCCGAGAAACCCCACCAATGTATTGTCACGAAACACTCTTGCTTGAGCTTTATTAGGAATGCGGCGATTCTTCGAGTAAACGAGATTTCTAAAATTTTTACTTGTGTTATACCTCCCTTGAACGTGACGTGATCTATTTGTTGCAGACCACTAAATAATTGGACATCGATTGCTAGTGGATCCGAATTGCTTCAAACCGGTTTTAAGGATTTTATAAAAACCGAATGTCATTTTATGCGAATATAATTTCCTTCATTATTTGTCCTATGTATTACGAAGAAATAGCGTTAGGTTTCAATGAGTTGAAGCTCTGATATAGCTTTGCCACCTCTTAATTGGCGATATGTCAGTTTATTACTGCATGTTATAAGTCGCTTTAATTCAAAGCGTCATCACTCAAAACATATGTACACATGTACATATAAACTTAATTTCAGTTCGCTTTGAAAGTACAAAGTGTGCCGATTCATACTTGTGCTCAACCGGTACTAGTGATGTCGCTTTGAATTAAAGCGACTTAAGCTGCGAATAAACGTAGGATATGCAAACCCAATATGTTTCAAGGAAGTATGTCGCTTTACTGGTTACAGTATCGCCCAAGGTGGATCCATAGAAGGTGATAGCAAGACGAACAAGGCAAATCCGCTGTGTATGTTGTTTGTGTAATTTTGCGTGTGAAATGCCAAAATCTGAATTCTACCAGTATTGGTCATGTATTTTGTTAGTGTAATTTTGCGAGTGAAATGTCAATAACTGAATTCGTGAGCTAAGTATTTTGTTTGTATAAACAAAACAATCCAGCGAATTCGGAAAGAAGAACAAGCATTCAGCCCATGGGATGCTATCACCTTGTATGAATTCGCCTTGGTATCGCCTTTTTCTAAAAGAAAATACAGCGAAAATATGCCTAGAGATTATATATGGGCGAATTTTAAATCAGTCGGCTTCCAGATTTGATGAAAGTAGCTTTACGCTCGGCTGTTGATGTTTTTTTGCAGTCTTACCGTAATGTTGCCACATTTTGTTCGTAAAATTTATAAAAATGATCCGAAAAAATCTGTGAGTTCTACAACTCAAACATAAAATTTCTAAATGTGTATTAAAAAAATCAATATGTCTAGTAAACGCTCATACGATTGCAGACCATCCAATTTTTAATATAATATGAGGAAGCAGCCCATCAAATTGAAGAAAACCCCCATTTTCGGCTTTTGATTGGATTGAAGGCACTTTCTGTTTTAGAAATCGCTGGAACGAGTATACCCATACACTTTGATAATACCGTGAAAAATCTATTTTATTTTAGTATAATTATGGACTATTCTTGTTTATATGTGTGTATATATGTGCATATAAAATAGTTACAAATATTCTGTACACAAATAAAAATAAATGCAAATTTCTCATCTAGATACGTTCATTAAATATAAAAGAGCTTAATTGTTATTTCTCGTTGGAAGTATCCTTTCACATTGTTCAATAACCGAAAGCAGCCCTAACTATGTTCATAGCTTTTTTTTTCACAAAAGTGGGCAAAATTTTTGAAATATACCAATACCTGTTTATGAGCGAAATGAAACGTTAAGTCATACGCAGTAAAATTTCACGGTAAATATATTCGTAGAACATTTTCACCCATAAAAGTGTCGTTTTTACCCTTTCTTCAATAAACTCTCCAAAAAATGATTTGGAAGTCGTTCGCGGATTAAAATGTTATAAAAAATTACTCTTCTGAAAATTTTGTTACGGATCTTCTCAGACAAAATCTTCATACAAAGAACGTAAAAGCGGAAAATGAAAAGCGTTTATGTTTCTTTGAAATCTGTAACATTTATTTGTGCTCTCTTGCAACAACAGAGCTGATATCTAATTTTTGCTTATATGTATTCGAAACTACTTGGTATATAATTTTACGTAAAATTCGGCTTTAATCGCACACAAAATAAACTTGTGGGAGCACGATGTTTGCACACGCACTGTACCAAAATAAAACAATACGCGTTCGTTTCGTTGTAAAAACAACTCTTCAATATTGTGATCGATTTTTTTCTTAACAGAATACCATAGAGGGTTTAATTTTGCGTGAGTGTATTTTTGTATGGGAAGAAGTGGTGGAAGAGACAAGTTTGCATAAAACTTCCCTAGCCTAGTGCCATTGGAGCTGCACCTTATCTATTTCAACGTGTATAGTTTAGACATGGTTTTAAGAAAAGCTCTGCAGTTGGTCTGCCAACAGAAATTGTAATGTTTTAAATATCCAGTGCACATCACATTGCAAAGCCACCATTCTTATACTCTTTTATTGTTAGATACTGCCTTGGGACACTTGTTGCGGGTATTATTTGTCAATAGCTGTAAAAACATACCACTGCTGATTAAAAGTAAATTATTACAAAAATTAAGTAATCCGTTTCAGAAATACTGACTCAGCTATAAATATTAAAAGGCAAGAAAAGTTTCGATTACAACATAATAGTAAAATAATTACTAAACTTACCTGTTTCTAAAGTTTTTGAAGTACTGTCACCAGAGGCTGTTATGGGAGCTCCATTCAATTGTTAACTACTAGACTATAGAGTAAAATAGAATATGTTTGAGTTCAAATATTGTTATTCTTATAAGCTTTGTAATTTTTATATTATAACCGTCTTATTATGACATCCATTTCCCATTCTTATTAATGAAAAGTTATTATTACATATGGCTACAAGTATTATTCCAGTAAAGGGGTATATTAGGCTGATTCAAAATATATGAAGAAGTATGTATGTTGTCGTACAATGTTTCTTCAATTTTGTGCGAATGCTAAAGTCGAGTAAAGAATAAAAAAACAAATAGAAGGGGAAATTATATGCTTTGTGTTTATGCTGAACTATTATTTTATCTTGTGCATGTAATTCCAGTCAATTATTTAATTAGCATTAAAAATGGGGCTTCATAAAAATTAAAAAAATTAGCTTAGCTGTTATACCTTAGTAACATAGAATTTGCAAGCTGAAATATAAACGGTAGTTTTTTTCATATATATTTTATATTTGTTTTAGTTAAAACTCAGCCATTGTTATGAATGAAATGAAAACAAGATTGTTTTTGGAAGTATTAATTGAATCCATGTTTGAAAATTCATGCATGTCGTGGAATCCTATCATTATTCTAATCAGATTTGAATTCGACAAGATTTTTTACATATTTTATCGCCCATGATTCAATTACACAGTGGTAGTCGAAATTCGGAAAATTGTGTTATTTATCAGGTAAAGGTAATTTGAGGATGCTGAATTTAGTGAGTATTAAACTAACTTAAGTATTTCAGCATGACAAATTCAACGGGTTTGCCTATTTACACACACACTGTATGTTCACACTCGCAATTAATGCCCGTTTGCCAGGGCGTTCGAGTTCGAGGGTGTTGACATGCAATGAAAAAATTCATAAATATTCCCACTAAATCGACCCGTTTATTCGTTGATATTTTACTAAATATTTAATATTTTACTAAATTACGTATACCCGATAAATTTGTAATTAAATTAATTGATTTATTATCAAAGAATTGCAATATAAAATTGTACAAGATAAGAAATGTGAGATTTGAAGAACCCAGGAAAATTATTTAGGCCTGAGTTGACTTTAATGATGGATGTACCGGTTCAAAACAAAAGTGGTCGGTTTCGTGCACAGTGTTATTAAATGATTGGTAAATAGTGGCAGCTAAATTTTCGTTCTTCCATTCAAAAGTAATCTAATGTAATCTTCTTTTTCGAAAATCAGGTAAAAAAGTAATTTGCTGCGATCTCCTGATTAAAGTTTTCTTCGCTATGCAAACATCAATGGATTTAATTAACAAATACTATTATTTTAAACAAAGGAATAGGTTTTTATACAATTAGTTGTAAATATGAGAAAACATACGGGTGAAATATAAATGTTATAGTTCAAATTAGTAAACTGATATGTAATTTCGTTGGATCTTACTAATATTTTAAATATGAAAGTTTGGATGTTTGACGAGCAATCACACAAAAAGTCCTGGGTGGATTTGTATGCAATGTTGCACACATAAAGACCACGACTTGGAATAGTATATATAATATCTCGCTGTGTCGGAGTCATTGAGATATTCTTAAACCCCGTATTTGTGAACCCATTTGATTAAAATTTTGAACATTTGTTGGCTATGGTGAGGCAAAGGAGTTTGACACACAAAAAATTCGATAGGTGGCGTATTGGCGAGATGGTCGTAAAAATCGTATTTATTAATCGATGGATTATATTTATAACATACATACATATATCCGACACGTAGAGACACCTATACCAATGAAAATTGTGGCGCGTGTTCATAGACACAATAATATCTATTTATTGTTGTTGTTTTTGTGATAGTATAATACATTCCCCATAAAATTTTGGGGAATGCTGCTAAAGCGGCAGTGCTTTTTTTTTAGGAATTTTGAAAACTGCTAAATGCAAGATGTGAAAACAGTTTTTTTTACCAAAACGTTGCATTCCCGTGATCTGAACGAGCGATAAACTTTTGCAAAGTATATACATACATAAATGTTAATTTATCACAATTAAAGCGCTAATTTTCCATTTTCTTTTGAGAAATTACCTTTCAGATAGCAACAGGGGGTTTCAAGAAGGGAGGGATCTGTAACGAGTGAGGGAAAAACCAGCTTAATTTTTACTACATATCTGCAATTATAACAACGAGTCGAAATTATTAAAACGTACTACCGAAATTCGGAGCCAATGGCCTCAACTTTAGGAGCACTACGCCCAAATTATTGTCGTCGTCATTTCTGGCTGAATGGCTTCGTCAATAAGCAAAATATGCCAAAAATACCAAATTCCTTATAACTCCGCAACTATTTGATGGAGATGCACAATTATTGGTATGTAGATCCTATATATAGGCTATATATTACTTGGTAGGGAAAAGGGCGGACTCCTGCCTTCATTTAAGATGAAACTACTATTCAACATATCTTCCCAACTATTTAAAATAGATATATGATATTGCAAATACATAAATACATATTTCCTTTAGATCATGGTATAAAGCATATTGTAATCGCAAAGGCATTGCTCAATATTTCAAAATAGATTTCTTTCATCATTTTGAACACATACGGACGTTTATTGACTTAAATAAAAACAAAAATAAATTATAGTGATTTTAACGCAAAACACCCATTTTCACAAATATTTATTTTAAAGTATATAATTTAGTAAAATATCAAATATTTTAATTAGTTGTAAATTACCGTTATATGAGAGCTGAACGTGGTTTTGGTCGAAAATGTACGTACGTACTGTGATAGAATTTAACAAAGAAGTTTCGGAGATATACTTATTTGTGCTAAGGTGGGTGATACCATTCTCATTCCCAACATTTATGATTACATACATACAATTTCATTTTCAATCCCAATCTTATCTATCAACTTTCAGCAATTTACCCAATACAGTTAATACACCTGCAGCAAAAAATTATCAATTGCTAAAACTAGATGACTCTTTACATAAACACATTTTTAGTTAGTAGGCAAGTCATGCAGAAAAATCCAAAAACGTTAGCTGTCAAAAGTTTGACGTTCGTTCATCAAACCACATTTAAGCGTGCCGGAGTTGTGTGTTGTTTCTACGGAAAATTTTAATTAATTAATAATAATAACTTCAATAATTTTAGGAAAAAAAATTTTTATGAAATATTGAAATAAATAATTGCTTAATTTATAATTTACTTTAAAACAGGTAAGTAGGTAGATGTGGTAATAGGTAGCTTGCTTTAAATCGCCTAAAAGTAATAATAATTAATTATGTTACCTTTAATAAAAGGTTAGCTACCAAAGGCTAATTTGTGCCATGTAATAGACAGATATTAGTTAGCTATCAACTAATGCAAAAGTGACCAGTAGTGCGATTCACTAACTTTAAACGGTACGACCATTGTTATTTTTAGCGGCAATATTTGCCGTTTGCACTAACGATTGTGCGATTCACTAACTTATTCTTAACGACACTTAACAGCTGTTTCGTTGTATTTATTCAAAGCGATAAAGAGTGGCATCTCTGTCAAACTAAGCGAAAAGCACAAAGAGGAATAGAAAAAAAAATAAGCGAATGCCTGCTGCCAAATATAAATTTGAACGTTTTTATTATATTTCATTAAAGTGAAATAGATATTAGTTTGTTTCAGACTACAAACACTTAAAATTCTTTATATATATTGCAATGTTCCATTGTAGCAGAATTCCGGACTCTCCTCTGAGTGTTTTGTTAAAATAGTAATCAACTCGACTCCAAGGAATATGCGGAATCACCTGCAAATAAGCCATGGTTATCGTTTTCAAACTTCGCGTTGTGCTCCAGCGTATTTAGGATTTACATACATATATTTAATTTTTTTTAATTATAATCATTTATCTATATATTAAAACTAAACTATATTTCTGTTTTTATACATGGATCATTGTAAAAGTTTGCTTTTACCATTAGCATATTAACTGAATGGTAGATGTGGTGGTTAGCATAAGCCTCCTCATGATTCCTTGGTGGTAAAATTGATATATGCGTGGAATCCCACGAAGGGAGACGACGCCGAAGCAAACATTTCTTTGGCAGATTGGCGTTTCACTTGGGTCATAGGAAACCTCACTTTCTGGTGAAACAACGAACCTTTGATTGCATCCGTTACCCGATGAATGCCGGCTTACGGATAACTAGCTCATGGACATCCCCCGTTGCTCGCCTACGGGTCATTGATAGCATTGATACCAGTTGCGAAGAATCTCAAAGCCACTAGAACCTACCAATATAAAAGTAAACTTTAAAATTGTCCACAGGGTTCAAGATTACACGAGCTACCTGTTTCTCAGTCGATTTTTCTGTTATTCTGGAGCCTCTTGTTTGGTTGTTAAGCTGAGAAATTGGGTATTCAGCCAAGTTTGGAGTTAACCGATAGAGCTTCTGAAATTCTGTTGAAAGGGATGCTCCACATCCCGGAGTACACGTCGATCCTTCGTCACCTCGTGAAAAATCATATGCCGAATATTCAAACGACATTATTTAATGTCCCTTTTTTAATTACAAGAGAACAAATCACTGAATTTTAAATTTTTCTTTTATTTAAATTGAAATCACGAATTTCACTTTTCTCGATTGAGTTAACAACATAAAATTTGTTGTCGTTTAGTTTTCGGTCATCGACTAGCTAGCATCAACAGCTGATTCGGCGAATGCGAAAATCGTTAAAAAATGGCTACTGAATAGCAGGGTCGCTAAAATTTTGGTTAAGTTGAGTTAACCAAACGAATATCTTTAAAATAAGTTAGTGAATCGCACTACAGGCCTGACTTTTTTTCGGTTATCGCCATACAAAAATAGTTAGATTTTCTCAAAGAAAATTAACAAATAATAGTTAGCACTAATATTTCCGTAAATAGATTTAAGTTAGGTTAAAGTTAACTTCACTTCCATTTTGGACTTTACATTTATATGAGAGAGGTGGGTATTGGTTTTGAAAGATTTTTACAATTGAAGCGTCGCCGCGAATAACGTTGTAACCCACAAATCTCAAATTGTTCAGGAAGTGAAAAAAATCTTTAAAAACTTGAAAATTAAATTTTGAAGTTGTGTTTTTTTATTTATAGTAAAAGGACTTCATATGAAATATTTTAATTTAAAAAAAATATTATAAATGTATCTAATAATATGAATAAAAACTATTTCAGTATTCTTTCAGTGGAAAAACGTTATATACTACATATACACAAATGAATGTTTGATAACACGTTTTTCCACTAAGCAAAGCAATGATGCGAGTAGCGATTGCAACGTTATTTGATTATTAATATGTAAGCAGTTGTTATTAGAAACCTAAGCGAGGCAATGTAATAAATAAAAATACAATATTAAAGTTTTCAACAAACCGAAATTATAATTTTTCAAAAATCATAAAACAATAATAAATTCAGAGAAACGAAATTCTAATTTTTCAATAATAAGAATAACAAATTTGATTAACATATTTGAGAATTTAAGTACAAATATATTTATATAAGCATTATATAATGTTATCGGTGTATCTCTAAGTACCGGAAGCGAATAATTTTCCATGTTCTTTTTTTTTTTTTTTGATTTCAAATTAAAGCATGCCCAGGTTTTTTCTTTGGCATGATTTTCTCTCAATATCAATATATTTGGGACATCATTAACTATTTGGATCCACCGTGCATGCGTTATTTTTCACTTAACATCTTTGTTCAAATAAGTTTTTAAGGTATCAAAATTTTTGAAATCGTTTGGAAGCATTTGATATACATACATTAAATGGACTTAATATTCTTGGTGATGTAATTAAACGACATACATCTTCCGGAGTATAGAGTTGTGATGTTTTTTTTTTGTTTCTCGATGAGCGCAAAATCGCGATCGCATGGAAGGAAACTGTGTCCAGAGGTTAAAAATTTTTGGTTAACTTCAGAAAAGTATTTATTTAATCATCGTCCATTTATGATTCTGACCTACACATCTGTTGGACAATATTATTAGTTTCCTTATTTCCCCTTGTTGAAGAATATTGTAGTGAGTTGTAATATTATTGTAGAGAGTTGTTATATATTTCAATATGCATGAAGCTATCTCGTTAGCTCCTCTTTTTGCCACGGTTTCATGCCATCTATACATATCCACTATATTCTGTAGAAGATTATGAACCGCGAAGTTATAGTTGGAATATTGACGCTGATAAAAAACATCAGAGTGAGTCAAATTTGGCGTAAAAATTACTTGTAGCATATCCACACATTTAACAACGATATTATGGTTAATTCTGCCAGCATTCGTATCATCTCTAAGTTATGAATATGCTTTTCCGCTTTTTCATGATGAACTCTTGCGGATTCTTTAATTTGGTCAAATTTTTCAGGATCCCCAGCTGCTCCCATTTCAATAAAAAATCGATCACAAACTTTGCAGGTATCACTTCTTGGAAACCCAAAGCGCAATTTATGTTCTGTATTAAAAATATGTCTATATGTGTTATAAGATAGCAAAGTGTATGGGTATTTGTTTTTGTATATACCATACATTTCCTTAATGATCCAATCAGGATTCAAGCAATTATTTTTCGACGTTGAACGACCGTAGTGACTTTTTTTTGGCTAGGAAAGCTTACTATTATTTTGTGAGGACAATTCTCATGCTTGCTACGCTGATCATCAATATCTTTTCCATTCTTTAGGTTTTCAGTCAAAATTTGCATTCGGCGTTGCGTTATCTAGTGTTGAAAATCATTCTTCCTGAAATGCGCCCTTTGACAGTGCTTCTCTCCAGCTCAACCAATTGAACGAGCGACGATAGAAGTGCCGTTTGTTCATTATAAATTTTGGAATAAAAATTATCAAAATGCTTTTTTAATTGTTCGATACTGAATTCCTACAAAAAACATTACAACGGCAGTCACAAAGCTATATAAAATAAATTAATTAATAATACAACATGTTTTGCACATATAACTTTCTTCCACTCTACCTCTTCAGGAGCTTTTTTGGAATGTTTTTTTTTTATTTTTTCTATTAAAATATCCTTTGCCACTATTTTGCTACCTGTAATTATTTAAATCATTCCAATTTTCCAAACTAATTGTTCTTTTTTGCCTCTATTGCATTTAGAGATAACTTTCGACGCTTCTTGTTCAAACATTTTCACTTCTACTAACGTTGTTCCACTGACTGCTAAACTAAACTATATTTTAATAGATAACGCATGCATAATTTTGCCTAATTTTTCTTTTGACAATAGAAGAGAGTAATTCTAACGGGAATCTGCAAAAAAACAGGTTTTGAAAAAATTGTGGGTTACAACGTTATTCGCGTCGACGCTTCCATTTTCAAAATTTTGCTTATTGACTTGAAATGCAATGTATGTACCAAATTTGGTAGCTTTTGGTAGCATAGTTTTTGAGATATACCTATTTGGCCTAAAATGGGCGGTTCTAAAAGTGTTTACTGGTTACTGAAATATCGCATTAATTTGACTTTCACAAAACTCCGTTATGTGGGCGTGCCTATAATCAGATTTTGACCATTTGCAACACCAAATTACCTTGGGTCCATGACAATGTGTATACCACGTTTCGTTGAGATAGGTCAATATTTACTCGAGTTATATAAAAGTTCTAAAAAATTTTATATTTATATATGGTTAGCCATTGTTTCGTTGGCTGTGTGGCAAGTGACACCATTCTGTTGGAACCACATATCGTCCACATCCATATGTTCCGATTCGGACCATAAAAAGTTCGTTATCATCTTACAATAGCGAACACCATTCACAGTAACTGCCTGACCGGCCTCATTTTGGAAAAAATACGGCCCGATGATGCCGCCAGCCCATAAACCGCACCAAACAGTCACTCTTTGTGGGTGCATTGGTTTTTCGACAATCACTCTTGGATTATAATTCGCCCAAATGCGGCAATTCTGCTTATTGACGAATCCATTGAGGTGAAAATGTGCACTCTTTTGCGCGACAAATTCAATGGCCGTGTTATCTCACGTGGTGGCGATGCCAATTGGCCACCAAGATCATGTGATTTGACACTGTTGGACTACTTTCTTTGGGGTTATTTGAAAGAAAAGGTGTACGTCGATAAGCCAGCAACAATTCAAGAGCTAAAGGATGAGATAATTCGGCACATTAACGGCATAGAACATCAATTATGCCTCAGCGTCATCGAAAATTTGGACCATCGGATGGAGGTGTGCCGCCGAGGTCGCGGCGGACATTTAGCCGATATTTTGTTCCATACATAATTGAACCACACCATATTATCATAATAAAAAGAGATTACAATAATTTCCAAAACAATTTGTGTTTTATTCAAAATCAACATCGGCCCTTAAAATTTAACCACCCTTTATCTCAGTTGTTTTATGCTGTTACAACCAACTGTTAGGTGAACAAAGTTATAATCACTAGGTGCCAGTGGTCTTGGGCATAAAAGTGCGGTTAACGAAACCAGACGACAGGACTCACAAAGGAAGTGACCAATATTATAGGTATGTTTGTATGTAGGATTGTTAGGTGGAGGCCGGTCTTTAAACGCCGAATTCAAAATGTTTGCTTAAACTGAATTTAGTGAATGTTGATTCGAAAGAAATTTAACGGTAAATATCATAAAAAATTTTCTTTAGGGACGACCTGTTTTAGAACTACATTTATACATCGTAAGAAGAACGATAACAAACTTGTATTGAAAATAAGAAAACAAAAAAATCTTTTTATATATCCATGGCATACGTATGTATGTATTTTTATTTTTTACACAAGAATGCATCACTCATAACAAGAAAAATCGGTACTGTGTTTCCATGGGAATTATAAAATTAATTATATTTCAGATATTAACCAAAATATTTCGCAATAATTTTAAGATTTAGGTGAGCTGGGCCAATTTGAAATTACCACCATTTTTTTTTTTTTTTTTTTTTGATAAATCAAAATTGTTTTTAAATCTAAAACTGCAGCTTCGATGAATTTAAAAACAATTTCCCGTAGACACAGTAAAGATGAAGTCGAGTCTAAAGTTAGAAGCATCTTTTTTTACATAACTTTCAATTTCTGCTAAATATAGCTTCAACTTAACAAGCTTAAGTGTTAATTTATCTCAACCATAACTAAATTGCATTGCTTTTAACTGCAAAAGCTGATTACATTTGAAGCAAAAGCTAATTTGATTTCGGATTTCTATAAATTTAGTTTTTTGCAAATATAGTATAAGTATACAGAGTACATACCAAAAATACGAGCAAATATAGCGCCAATTTTCGTAAAAATAATTCTCGTCGCATCCCCATCATCCATTTTTGAATATCATGCGCCACCTAGCGCTTTAATTTCATCAAAATCGCATCATAAATACAGATTTTATAAATAACTCGTCTCTAGCGCCACCACGCGTATCTATTTTTCATAAAATTATTTTATATGACACCAACACTACAACTTTCTAATATCATCAATATCACACCATATATACGGATTTTCTGAATATCCCCACTCGTGCTCCACCTATATGCTTATGGCCGTGGCACGGGTCTACGGAATATTCTGTTCAAATTTGGTTGAAATCAATTCAATTGAGTCGATTGGTGATCCCCGAAATAGCTAATAGCTTCTACCATTGCTGTTTTTCCAATAATTTCCTAATAAATAAATGGGCTTGAGCTCATAAAAATTATTGCTGATAATAATAAATATGCCGAACAATTTTAATATATATGTAGATCTATACGTACGCGCGTTTGATGTTCAACCAGAAAGGAGAGTTTATTCTTCAAATTTCGCGACTTATATACTAGTTACAATAATTGAAAACGAAAATATGATTAAATGTGTTTAAAAAAGAAATAGAAGAAATGTCAAAACAATGGAATGATATGTAGAGTTGTTTCTTAGAGTTGCGCGCCATCTCAAGTTAACGCCGGCAAATAGTAAAAGGTTGCCACAGTACTCCCCTCTTAGACGGTTGGTTGGGTGGCAATGAAGGCAGGATTCAACCGGTCAACTGATATTTTGACCTCGTTGTTGTTAACCTTGACCACGAAGTATTTTGGCGTTCGCCGAATGACCTTGTACGGTCCTTTGTACGGAGGAGAAAGTGGTGGTCGGATTAGGTCGTCACGAATAAATACCTGCTCGCAACTCTTTAAGCCCGAGTGTATGAACACCTTCTGCTTTGTGTGCCAAGCCGTGTCAACTGGCCGCAAGTTTTTCATGCACTGCCGAAGTTGCTTAATCATATCGGTATCGTTGCTGGTCGATGCACTGTCCGTGAAAAATTCAGAGGGCAGCCGAAGACTTTCGCCGTACACTAAATCAGCGGGAGAAGCGCCCAAATCGTCTTTGTATGTAGACCGTAATCCCAACAAAATGAGTGGTAAATACGACATCCATTGGTTTGCGTCATGGCATAGAATAGCTGCTTTCAGCGTGCGGTGCCATCTCTCGACCACACCATTTGTTTGAGGGTGATACGGCGTTGTGCGAAAGTGGCGGACTCCTAGTAATTTCAGCAACTGCTGGAACAAAGTGCTCTCGAACTGCCGCCCTAGATCGGATGTGATGGTCAGTGGCACGCCGAACCGTGAAATCCATCCATTCAACAATGCCTTAGAAACAGTCGGGGCCGTCATATCAGGTATTGGCAACGCTTCTGGCCAACGCGTAAATCGATCGATGATAGTAAGACAATATCGGTTGCCTTCAGATGGTGGAAACGGTCCAACCAGATCAATGTGCAAGTGCGCAAATCGTGTACTAGGAGACTGCCGTCGCTGTAATAGGCTTCGATTATGCCGGATCGTTTTGCTTCGCTGACACTGCAGACAGCTACGAGCGAAATCCCTGCTATCCCGCTGGATCCCAGGCCAAACAAATCGCTTTGTTACTAGTCGCGTTGTTCCCCTTGCACCTGGGTGCGCCAGATTATGAGTTGAGCGCAGAAACATTTGTCTGAATTTTTTGGTTATAAACGGCCGGACACGACCAGTCGAAGTGTCGCAGTACAAACTTTTCGAGCTAAAAGGAAGAACAAAACTTTTAAGCTTAAGCGAGTGATGAATATTACTATCCAATAAGCCTTTCAGCTCTTCGTCGTTACGCTGGTCGCCGGCTAGATCATCGTAATTTACAGGCTCAGTCGCAAGCGACTGTATTCGCGAAAGCAAATCAGCAGCTACATTATCTTCGCCGTTGACATGGCTGCTTGCAGGAGTTGAAACACTGTATGGTCTCTTCGGTCCACGAAAGTGCAGTTGTATCATTTCGACGATTGCCAGGAACCATGTCAAAAAGCGGGGCTTGGGTTTTCATGGCGTTTGGTAAGAAGCGGCGGTAAAAATTCAGCATCTGCAAGAATCGCTTTAAGTCCTTAGCTATGGTAGGTTGTTTAAACATAAGCAATGCTTCAACACGCTCAGGAAGTGGTCGGATGCCATCCTTAGTTATGCAATGGCCGAGAAAGCGTAGCTGCAAAACGCCAAACTCTGATTTTGCGACGTTGATCGTCAGATTATTATCTTTCAGCCGTTGAAAAACTTGTCGAAGATGACTTCGATGCTCATCCGCGGAGAAAGACGCAATACAGACGTCATCCAAATAAACAAAAATAACGTTGAGCCCGCGTAGAACCTCATTTATGAGCCTTTGGAAGGTTTGGGCTGCATTCCTTAACCCGAAGGTTATATGAGTAAACTCATAAAGTCCGAAGGGAGTCGTTATCGCTGTCTTGCAGATATCTTCTTCATGGATAGGCACTTGATGGAAAGCCTTCTTCAAGTCTATTTTGGAAAAAATGCATTTGCCAGCCAAAATACTGGAGAAATCGTGAAGAAAGGGCAGTGGATATCGGTCCGGAATGGTAAGTGCATTCAAAGCCCTGTAATCTCCACATGGGCGCCATAAGCCATCGGCTTTATGCACCATGTGCAATGGGCTCGTCCAATTACTACTGGATGGCCTACAAATCCCAAGTTTCAGGAGCAATTCGAATTCAGCTTTCGCTGCTACGAGCTTCTCCGGCGAAAGGCGCCGCGGTCGTGCGTAAACAGGCTGACCAGTGGTGATTATTCGGTCCTTAACTGACGATTTCGTTGCTGCGTTTAGCGAGCGCGAACGTGTAATATCACAGAACTCATGAAGAATGCTTGAAAAACTAAAATTTGAATCGAACGTCTTAATACTCGATGCGCACGTTTTGTCGATCTCACAAATCGATCGCAACTCCGTTTTGCCATCCAGCAAGCATCATTGTTTTAAGTAGACCAAAAGTCCAAAATGAGTAAGGAAATCAGCTCCGATAATAGCTTGAGAGACATCAGCTATGATGAAGTTCCATACGAACTCCCGTTGCAAATTGAGGTTATGTTTAAAAATGGCCTCGCCAAATACTGGAATGGGAGAACCATTTGCGGCAAACAGTTTCATACCGTTTGATGTAGCTCGGACTGCGTTAGCGCACTTTGGAACAACAGAAACGTCAGCACCTGTGTCTACTAAAAAATGCATTTTTGTTGTCGTGTCGTAAATGCGCAATCGGTATGATTCTACGGCTTCAGATAGTTTGCCCAAACCTGAAACCGAAGCAGCCAAGCTGGCCTATAGAGGCTTTTTCGTTGGTAAAAAACTGCAAGGTTGTCGGCATTTCGCAGCCTTCTCACCAAACTTCGCGTGGTACCAACAAGCGTCGTTGTCAGGCTTAGCCTGAGGCAAAGGACGGCTACGAGACCTGGAACGTGACCTTAAACGTCCTTGTTGACCCTTATTTTCGAGAAGTCTTTGCACGTGCTTGGTGAGCTAAGCAATTTCGAGTTTTAGGTTAGAAACCTCGCTGACTGCTGCAACCTCGTGTACTTCATTGTCGTGCATGCCGATTGTTTCTGTGATGGAGTCAGCAATTTTTAATTTCTCCACGATAGGAACATTCGTTGCTATTAGTGCCGCTTGTACGAACGGTGGTAATCTGCTTATCCATAAATCATGCAGAATGCAGTCGCTTAAGGTTGTGCCAGCAGCCCGTTTCATGTCGTTAAAAAGTTCGCTGGGGCGCCTGTCACCGAGAATCATGTCTTTAAGCACATTTTGTAGCCGGCGCTGCTGGCTATCGGAAAAATGTTCTACAAGCTTCTGTTGCATGTACTCGTACTTCCCATTCAACGGTGCAGCTTCTATCGTTGGCCGTAATTCCATTAGCTTTGTAGGTGGAACGCTGGCAAGAACAATGTTAAACTTCCTCGCATCGTTGTTTATGGACGACGCTTCGAACCAAAAGTTCAAAGAGTAAAAATATGCTTCGATGTTGTCCTCTGACATCACAGGCAGCGGTAAACGTGGTGCAGGACCTGGAATGTCTAGAATATTTGCGTCGGACGCTCGTCCCGCGGAAACCACATTACTATCGTTCAGCTGGGCTGTGCGTCAGATCGCCCAAAACCTAATCGCCCAAAACCGAAAAATGTCAAATAGCCCAACATTTTGGGCGATTTGACATATGTCTAATAGCCCAAATGACAGATCGCCCAAAAAGTTGGGCGATTGGAAATAATGTCTAATTTCCTAAATGACAGATCGCCCAAAAAGTTGGGCGATTAGACTTATGTCTAATTGCCCAAATGACAGATCGCCCAAATGACAGATCGGCCAAATGACAGATCGCCCAAATGTCTAATCACCCAAATGTCAAATCGCCCAAAAATGCAAAAAACTTCTTGTCAACTTCTGTAAAAGGGAAAATGGTTAGTTCTTTGAAAATTTTTAAATCTAATTTTCCCTTTTACAAAATGTTTACTTCTTCATGCCAACATATTGTAAAAGGGTGAATTAATAATTCCCCTCTATAATTCTCCCTTTTACAAAATGTTTATTTCTGTAAAATGAAATATTAGTAAAATACATAATTATAATGCTAATTAATCTTAATTTATATTTTGCTACATATTTATTCACACAACTTCATAACATAACCTCTAACATAGAGCTATACAACCCCTAAAACCCCCCACTTACTACGATACTGAAAGTAAAAGGGGGAAAAAAATCTGGGAGGGTATTGCTTTTAGTTGAGAGCATATTTACCGTACTTTTATTTTATTATTTTGACAAATTTGCTAAAAACAGAAAATGTCAAATCGCCCAAAAAGTTGGGCGATTTGACATATGTCTAATTGCCCAAATGCCAAATCGCCCAAATGTCTCACTGCACAAATGACAGATCGCCCAAAAAGTTGGGCGATTGGACATAGTATGTCACATCGCCCAAAAAGTTGGGCGATTTGGCATATGTCTAATTGCCCAAATGCCAAATCGCCCAAATGTCTCACTGCACAAATGACAGATCGCCCAAAAAGTTGGGCGATTGGACATAGTATGTCACATCGCCCAAAAAGTTGGGCGATTTGGCATATGTCTAATTGCCCAAATGACAGATCGCCCAAATTTTTTTTTGGGCGATTTGACATTTTTGCTTTTGGGCGATTAGGTTTTGGGCGATCTGACGCACAGCCGTTCAGCTGCATTGCGGTGAAGAAGAGACTTTTCTTTTATAATCACGTCGGGGTCACCAATTGTAGATCTATACGTACGCAGCGTTTGATGTTCAACCAGAAAGGAGAGTTTATTCTTCAAATTTCGCGACTTATATACTAGTTACAATAATTGAAAACGAAAATAAGATTAAATGTGTTTAAAAAAGAAATAGAAGAAATGTCAAAACAATGGAATGATATGTAGAGTTGTTTCTTAGAGTTGCGCGCCATCTCAAGTTAACGCCGGCAAATAGTAAAAGGTTGCCACATGTATATACGTACATATGTATATGTACCAAATTGACATATGTATGTATGTAAGTACATTTGTTTAAATTGAAACCAAAAAACCTTCTTTTTTTGTAACATATATGCATGCACTTTTCTAACCTGCTAGTTATTGATGGAATGAAGTGTTCCTTACTAATCTATTACATGCAAAATTAATGCGAAGAGTTATAATGCATGGGGCGCACCGTAACAAAGGGCGGCGAACCCCAAGGATCTGCTGATTTTCTTCTTAGGATAATGTATCAGTTGCAAATATAAGATAAAAACAAACAGGAAATATGTTAAAACATCATATCATATGTTAAAACAAAAAAAAAATTGTCTCGTTTCGTTGTCCCTTGACTCCTTGCCGTTAATTTTATTACAACCAGTGCATCAAATAAAGTGCATCTTAAAGCAGCATTTCCGAGCGAATAATAAAACTGAGTTCCACCACAGGTTAGGTTAGATTAGGTTAATGCGGTAGTCCCCGCAGTAGGAACTCACTTAGACATAGTAGAGAAGTCCATTGAGATACCATTTGTTAAGACCACAAAAAAAAAAAAAAAAAAAATTTTTAATTTTATTGAGCTCGATGACAGTTTTTTAGGGAATATTATGAAAAAGCAACAATTTTTCAAAGTGGTAGAAATGATCTTTCTTTCTATACTGTACCAGTACGTCAAGTCCTTTTCCACATGGTCCTTCCAACGCAGAAGAGGGCGTCCTCTTCCTCTACCACCACCAGCTGGTGCCGCGTGGAGTACTTTCAGGGCAGGAGCATTTTCGTTCACTCGCACGACATGCCCCAGCCAACGTAACCGCTGTATTTTAATTCTTTTTACTATGCCTATGTCGCGGTAAAGCTCATACAGCTCATCGTAACATCGTCTGCGGTATTCGTTGTCGCAAAGACGAAAATCAGCAAAATCTTGAATTACGGTGAGACGTTCGTCTTCTGAGTTGAACGACAGGACCAGACGCCTTTCCCATTAATAGCATAGTTATTTCTAAAAATTTCCAATGATTTCTTAGGCTTCTTTGTGGGATATTAATGTAAAGCGTTCAAGTAAAAAAGGGGAGTTGATCGCACCCCGTATAATATCGAAAACGAAACTACGAGAAAGGGTAGTCGTTCTATTATGCAGGGATTTAAGGTTAATGAGCATACATGCAAATGAGTCCACAAAATATAGAGAGCGTAAAGCTATTAGTATGACAGTTATAATAAGGTCTCCAGATGAAAACCGCGTATTCTAGCTTAGAACGTACAAGAGAAATTAATAGTAATTTTAATGTATACGGGTCAGTGAAATCTGAGGTGAATCGACGGATAAAAGCGAGCATTGAATATGACTTGGCGATGATATAATTTAATGATTATGAAATTGAAATTCTGAGTTAAAGACCACATCTTGGTCGAAAATTTCGCTAAGATTATTTAACTGTGATCCACCTATGATATAAAAACTCGGGGTAATGAACGAGATTTAGAGTAAGATATATGAAAACACTTGTTTATATTTAGTTTTAACCTATTTTTGAAATACCAAACAAGATGTTATTAAGATCACTTGGATCTTGATAGATTCTGAAGCATTTGCCACAGTAGTGTAGACTTTCAAATCGCCCGTATGCAATAAAAATTTTGAATACTTAAAGCAACTAGATATATCATATATAAAAATTACTAAAAGTAGGGGACCTAAAATGCTCTCGAGAGGAATGAAGGGTTAGGAAGACGCATTGTCAACTACAACTACTGAATGAAACCGTATAATAGACAATTTTGAGATTAAAGTGAACTTTATTAAACGCTTTAGAAAAATCCGTATATACTGTGCAAACTTGTAGTTGGTAGTTAAACAACTGCTTCTGCCCAAAATGAATCATGCAATTTCGATTCCGCTAGCATACACCTAGCCATCTCCATCAGTACAAATATTTTATTTCAAGTGAAAACCCTGCGATTTCTGAAGTACAAGTTTTCAACTTTACAAAAGAAAACTATAATTGAGTTGTTTCAATAACATTTCTTACACTGGTTAACAGATATTAAACGGCTAACTGCGTTTCTGTTTGATAATAGCTTCGAATAATTTTGGTACATATTGTTGATAATTTAGATATTGGCCTATAGTTGGTTATAGTGTTTTTATTGCCACTTTTGAAAACGGGTGTAATAAGAGTGATCTTTCAAGAATCTATGAAATCACCACTTTCAAGAGATTTATTGAAAATCACAAAGAGTGGGTAAGCAAAAGCGGGAACATTCTTCAAAACTTGGGGCGATATCCAATCAACATCAGTTTGATTTGATGATTTGATATTCCTAATACTATCCGCCACGTCATCGGTTGATAGTGAGGTCGAACCTAGAGATTGTGCTTTCAAAGGACAATTGCCATCTAAATAGATCAGAAGCTGACTCAAAGTTAGAGCGAAAGAAATAAGCGAAAAGGTTGCCAACTTCTAAAAAGATAGAAGCTTGAATTTCGTCATAAAAAACAAAAGAAGGAATGCTAGAAAACGCTTTCTTGGATGTAACATACCTCTAAAGCCTGTAGATTATATTTTATGTCAGACTCAAATTTAAGAACGTAATTCCGCTTGAGATCCTTACTCTTTAAACTCTTTTGACAGCTGAGAGTTTGAAATAAAAAAAAATTGATTTTCAAGTTCGTCAACTTATTAAATTCATTGTTATATAAAATAATCTTATAATTTCTTTTCCCAATTATAAAATAATTTTTTACACTGATTTCATTAATTTTATGCTTAAAAGCAATCCTGCTAAGTCATGAGTACTACTCGTACTAAGTAGCAATTTAAGGACTTCGGCTTTCCAAAGAAGTACTCAATACTGTTCAAGTACATTACATTTGTATCAATTACTACTCGAGTACAATTACTTGTAACTGAGAAATATTTGGAAATACCATCAAGTACTGAAAGTACTCGAAAAAACTCGCTAAAAGAATTGCAATCCTTTTCCAAGTACTTTCAATTACTTTGAAATACTTTGAAGTACTTGGAAAAGGATTGCAATTTTTTTAGCGAGTATTTTCGAGTACTTTCAGCACTTGATGGTATTTCCAAATATTTTCCAATTACAAGTACTTGTACTCAAGACCTAATTTCAGTTCAGCTAGAAAACAATTACGTGTTCCTTATACGTACTTTAAAAAGTATTTGTATTGAGTACTAATTGTACTTGAAATTTAACAGGTCAGCTTAAAAGTAGCAAAACAGTTAGAAGTTACAATACAGTATCCTCATTTACAAGTAGGACAAGCGATGAACGTTCTTTGCGAAAAACGTTATCAAAACACAACATCCAAACATCAAAAACTTATTATGGAAAACATGCTTATTAAGTCATGTCTCAGTCAGCACAAAAATGCCACAATCTGCGTGAGAACTCATATAAAAAAGTGTCTTAGATTTGTTCTAAGGCCGGATACATTTTGATAGTAAATTTGTAATTGCTTGGGAAGCACTTTACATAAGGCATGTTCAGCTATAACTCTTTCTGAACAGGTACGTTTCTGGGGAAAAAAATTAAATGGGAAATTACCCTACTCTAAGGCCAGATATCAGCATTAAGCAATTTTTTGTAGCAATAATCCACTATCCAGAATACCCAATTTCAAATTGACTTTTGTTAGTTTACTTCTTTAAAAGTTTACTTCCATGACAGCGGACTTAGAAACATAAGCCAAGATATCAGCATCAGTTACGCTAGGCGAGAATGAACATGCAGCCATTTGAAGTCCGAAACAACACTTAGGAAGGTTCTATTTTACTGCGATTACGTTTACAAACAATTTCCCAGTTAAGACGGATAAACACAATTGCAACGGAACGGGTTTTAGTTGACTTTTTTTTGGTGTAAATAATTGTATTTGCTTTTTCTTCCGCAAAAAATAAATAATAATAAAAATAAATCTAAGTATTTTGCCGCCGGAGAGTAATCGACGGAAAGAAATCCGTCCCCGCCGCCATTCTGTGCAATTTCATACGATTCAGTGTGTTCTAATTTTGACAGAGTGTCCGTCGAAATTCTGTTTCGGGCGTAAGTAACAGGCACAGCAGCACTCGATGTCAACGTCGTTGTTTTCAGTTTCACTGGAACTGGCGAAGAAGAGGGAACAGGGGGTGGAGATTTGTCAACAGTGCAAGCTTGATTTAGCTAATACTGCGAGTACCAGGCGCTGCAGCAAATTATTTCGCTTTCATTGAATTTTTGACTCGAATAAGAAGGGCTAGCTTTATTTTCATTTTTAAACCACCTCTAACAGAGATTAAATTTAGTTTACTGACCTGGGTAGCAACAATGCGATGAAGGATTTTTATATCAGACGTCAGCAAAGAAATATCAGATTCTTTCTCGTTAAGCTTACTGTTCAATCCACGAATATATGCGTTTAAAACCTTAGATTTTTGTCCTCATGCAAATCAACCGCTAATGAAAGTATGCGAGCAGTACCTTCTCTCAGAGCAGCAATTTGCGGAGCAACAGCAACAGCATTACTATTATTATTGTTCATCCTTACTTTTTGTTTCGGAGGAAAGAACGAGTGCAAGTGGTGACCTAATGGAAGTACGGCACAGCCGAGAAGACCTTGCAAAAAAGGCTTATCCGAAATAAGCAAAAACTCCAAATCTGCCGGTAATATACTCACACAATCAAGGTGGAAAAATTCGATCCATTTACCACACTGCACTTTATGTTGAGTTCGGTCAACCTTTTGCTCGCAAATACATGGCATGGCAGCACTGAATTATAATAATTATTTCTGCAAATATTAATTAGAAGATTAAACTTTAGAGTCGCCATCTCAGCACGAGTACATGGCATGGTAGCACTGAATTATAATAGTTATTTCTTCAAATATTAATTAGAAGAATAAACTTTAGAGTCGCCATCTCAACACGAGTTTAAATCACCATAATACTACTAAGAAATTCACTGATGATATTAAGAGGGAAGGCGGCCCCGCTGCTTTCAGACTTTTCATAAATTTTTCCATACAAATATCATCCTATTAACCGGACACTCTAAGAACTGGCCGTGGAACTATATTTCTAACCATTTCGATCAAAAATACACGGACAAAATATAAAAAAAGTCTCAATCAAGCTTTGTAGTAGTTGGATAAACACGAAAATTGCAATTCATTTTTAAACGTGTTTGCACACATTCATCCCGTATGTGTCGAATAGAGAGTAATATAGATCAATGCGAATACAAAATTAAATATTGGCAAATCACAAGCTTTAGCAATCAATAAAAATAAAGAAACAATTCTTTCCAAATAGGAGTCAGGACGTAATGTTCCTCAGAAGCGATAGTTTTTATAAATGCATATATTTTTACTGCTACATATTTTGTACTTACATATCTTAATAATAATAATAATATGGCGTTCACATCATGGCTTGATGTTAGGTCGAACTTCTCCTACAATTTGTGGCGTGCGTCTTGATGTTGTGTCATAAATTGAGAGACCAACAGTTTTACACCGACTCCGAACGGCAAATAATTTTTGTGAGAAGGTTTTTCATGGCAGAAATACGCTCGGTGGTTTGTCATAGCCTGCCGAGGTTTGACCGATATTAGAAAAAGCTTTTCCTTAGTTTTTGATGTTACGTACACCGGCCAGGACTCGAACCCGGATACACGATCGGCTACGTCCCCGCCTATTCCACTTGCATGATGAAAAATAAGTTTTCAAAAAATTCTCTAGTTATGAGCCGATTTTGATTACAACTATTTTCTTTAGTTATCCTATTGAAAATGATTACCTTTAGAGTCGACTTCATTAAAACTGTGACTACGAGACATTCTTTTTAATTCATCAAAAGCCGCATTAAAAATTTGCTGAAAGTAATACATGGAATGGTATTTTGTAGTACCTATATATATTTACACACAAATCTCTACCTTAATATTCAGTAAAAAGGAAACATATTATGTACAGAGTGGCTCTTAAATGTAGGAACACATTATTTCCATCAGATTTCCTAAACCTCAACCCCGTGGTCGTTACTACTATTGTCTAAGACAGCATACATAAATTTTGGTCCCGATTGGATCCTGCGAAACCATATAATGAAATATTCAAACTCTTTAATCAGAATTTTTACAAAACTCTTGTGTGTGCAGTTTTCTAGCCAATGTAATTCAATATAATAAAATGCATATTTCAAGAAACCAAAAATTACCATGAAAACTAAATTTCGTGCGTTATATGGAAGAAAGTGCCCATCACCATTAGCAAAAAAATTATCAAAAATTAGCGCGAGTTTTAGTCGCTTGAAACTTAAAGATCCGGACTAAAAAATTAAATTTTGTGTGCCCCATTTTTCAAAAAAGTTTGAAACATTTTTTATATGGTTTATGTTGTGGAATCACCTTTACTTTAAAAATAACATTCTTGAAAATAAATTAATAAACATAAGCGTCAAGAGGTATTAATGTAATTTTTTTTTGCTTATAATATGAACAACACTGTATGCATGTATGCTCTAAATTGTGTTTAGCAACATGCTTCTGCACAATCTTGTATTATATCGTTCTTGGATCATATCCATACAAACCTGAGAAGGACTATTATGTACCACTTTTATGGGAGAATTTTCCTGCAGAAAATAAATTTCAAAAGAATAACACTTATTTCTAAATATTTGGTAACTTTTTAAATTTTTTAAGTACCGGTAGCTGCCGACAATCAATCGAAAAAATTATGGCCAGTTCAGCCATAACTTATTTCGGTTCTGTAATTCACAGTAGGGCAATTAATTAAATTAAGTGTGCGTAACAAATTTAAAAGTTGCAATAAATCCGAATTCGTGGGCCAATCTGCTTGAAATAATGTTATGGAGCCGTTTACTTTCAAATTTAAACATGGAGAAGCGTAATTAATTTGTACAAACAACCACGACGTTCCATCGGTATTTTGAGCATAAACCTGTCAAAATATATTAAGGCCAACAATTTCTAAGTTAATTTGTTGTAATCATATTATAAAAGTAAATATTTCGATTACAAACTTTACTGAGTAGATTTTAAATTAAAAAATTAAAGCACATATTTTAAAGAAAACTGAACTGTTCTTTATGACCACTTTTTAAAATAGTGTTTGGTGCCAGCGTTAATCGGTTTCGAACATCTCGTTCCACGCTTTCGAGAACATTTGTTTCGAACTTCAGCTGCATTGGCATAATGCCTATCGGTAGCAAAAAGAGTTTGGTAACAATAAACCATCAACTAACATTGACATCGATAGTGAACTAACCTACATTAATGTGCACTCGTAAACCGGGCATTCTGAAAACTCATAACTTGGAAGGGTGTACATCTTGAAAATAAGGATTCTGATTTTTCGAGACAATTTTCCGAAAATTATTTCGATAACGACACCTCTCGCACCCTAGTTCGAAGGTTTAGAATATTGAACTCAGTTTTCTTCTCATATACATAAACATTCATACACATTAAAATCTTTTAATTTTTTTTAAAAGAAGTGGTGAGAAACTTAACTAGCTTGCTCTTAAAAAAATAAAAAGAGAGAAAAAAGGAAGAAGAGTTTTGTTAAATTCTTTAGAAATCAATTAAGTCCGCATGCACATCTCCAAAACTATAATTCATAATATTTAAGCTACATTATCTTTATTTTGATCTAATGTTATTTTCTTTGGTCAAGTCAAGTTTTTTCAGCAACTCTTCCAATACGAACAAAAATTTCCGAAAAATTATTGAAAACTTCTCTAGAGATTACAAAAGAAAGTACTCGGCCTTTGTGAGACAATGCTCATTGAAAGGCATGCGATAATCAATATATTCATATGTATTTAGAATGGGATGAGTGAGAAAATGTGGATTCACATTCGAGGATAAGAAGATTTTGACGAGTTGCGAATATCAGATATTGAAGATATCAGTCACTGAAGGCGGAGCAACGCCGAAACCGGGTTGTCTCCAAACCAAACTTGGCAAGGGTTGACGGAAAATCGTTACAATATACATGAATATGATGGAGCATATTCCCGCACCTTCAACCAGTTTAGTTGAACTAGAAGTAGCAAACATAGTGACTACATAATTTTCTACTTTCAAAATATCAATCCACGATTAATAAAATTGTAAATAGATATGTTTTATTTTGAGTTTCTAACTTAACTTTTATTCAAAAAAGTACATAGTAAATTTCGTTGCATACTCAAATTGTACTATACAAATCACTGCAAATAAAAGATTAGATCTTTTTTACTTAACTCCAAGTTTAGTTATCCCCTTCAAATTATAAAAAAAAAATTATTATACAAAACTTGTAGTTCTAAACGTACGTAGATATGTTTGTACAAATGAAAAATTTTCCAGAATCAGCAGAAGAAGTGATGAATCGTTAGAAATGCAGCCCCCACATGGAAGTTTAAATAAAGGAAATAAAATATCCCTGAAAAGAATGTCACACGTACGGTCCGAGGAGAAGGAGGAAATCAAGGAAAAAGTGCATCAGGACAAAACGCCGAGCCCAATTGGAGCTGGGCTCCCTTTACTTCAAAGGCTACGTTTACTCAAAGAAAAACAAGTAAGGAATATCATTTAGATTCGCGTAACAGGACAATATGTCTGTTATTTCATTGACTTTACTTTTTACAGAGTATTTGTAATTTCCTTGGGTATTAAACTTGTGATATATATATTAAGGCATATACTTAGTAAGGCGCAATTAACCATGCAAATGCGACCGTGATGATTTTCGTCGCCATGTTAACCATTCGACTTTTGCTAGCATTATGGTATCTGCACCGAAATCAAGCTACCAGATAGAATAAAAAAATTATTTTTCAAAAAAGTCCTAAAGGTGCTCAATGGGATTGTGTTCTGGTGATTGTGGAGGTGTAAACAATTGTTTGGGTAAATTATACAAGATCCAGAACTTAACTATTTCTGCAGTGTGTTTTTGTTCTCTAAATTAAATAAATGTGTGCGTCCACGTGAAAAGGGCCCACTTTGTCGCATCTAACTTCCGAGATATATAGATTTTTCGATACATGGATCGAATTTCGTAATTTTTTATTATGGTTTATTATGAAACTATATACATTTACGCGTCGAATGGCAGCTTCCTAGGTATAATAGAAGTAATTAATTTTATTTTTTGAAAAAAAAGAAAAGGCCCCACAAGGGACAACCTTCAACTTCAAATTGATTTTTCTCAATTAGTCATTTTTCGGATGTTCGCCTTCAACGTTCTATATTTCCCTCAATTCTTCAGTTAGGATGGTCAAATTTGTCTCAAAATGCTCGGAAATCAATCAGGAAGACGCCTATATGCATAACTCCAATACCGCCGAAGTGGGCCCTTTTCACGTAGGCGCACACAAATTCAATATTACCTACAGGGTGAACACGTCCGTTTATGTTGACATTCAATTCATTTATGCATGTGTGTGGTAAATTCATGTGTACGGTGTATATTATGTTTCGTGGGAACGATCGTGTGTGGTAAATTCATGTGCGTGGTGTGTTGGAATGATCGTTCATGATAGATGGGGTGATCACGGCTTGAATTCATTTAGCCATCCGCTGTTGAACAACAACATTGCTGAACTCGGTTAGGCGACGGTGGCATGGTCTGGACTGCTTTCGGTGGGGCGGAGCTGGCTAAGAACGATACCAGGCTGCAACGTTGTTCCAGAAACAGTGGTGTGAAGGAGCTTATGGACGTCGTTACCGCAGAGTGTTGTTGCGTGACTGGTGTGATCGCTCACTGTTGCGCCGAACCAGTGGTGCGGTGCTGTATTGTTAAGGGTTGCCGTGCGTTAAAGCTCAAACTGGAAATTGCTAGACGTCCATTGGCATGAAGCCGATCCTTCGAATCTAAAAAGGGGCTGAGAACTAAGAGTGGACTCTTTTTATCTATTGGCCTTGATCCCATTAAAATTGATTTTTCTCGGCCATAACAGCGGTTCTGAGTAGCAGTAACCAGGTATATTTTAGCCATTTGTAAGTCTCGTAGCAATATTACATGACTTGGTAGGTTATGTGTACCTTTTACCGTGATCTTGAGGCGGCTTATAAATTGTAACATGTAAGCTATTACTCTGAAGGTTTGGGGAAATGATGAAAATCATTCCAGGATATCATTGTCTTCCAAAACTGTGTGGAGACTTTCTTCTAACTCCCAACATTTTCTGAACTGTGAATTTAAATATTCATTTGTTATTTTTCCACTTGTGTTGTGTTGGAAATTTTCTCAACACCTGTAAGCATTATTTTTGGTTTGAGATCGCTACCTTATAAATTCTCGATTTGAGCGGGGGTGTTGCAGTTTTGCTAGTTTAAGATGTGAAAACTTTTGCCAATGCTTGGTATTTATGTGATAGCTTGGAAACATATTTCTGAGTTGCGGCAGAACTATAACCTGAGCTTTTATTCTTTTGTCCGCTTCGGAGCAATTGCTGGAAGTTAGCAGATCTTATTTGAGTTTTGAACTACTATTCCGCCTATTTCCGAAGTTTCAATTTTTTTGTATTCTTGCTGCTTTTGAGCAGCATGGTTATTCCCAAATATTTCCGGGATTGGCGGCTCTTACTGTTGTAATTAGAACCGTAGCTCCTTGCGTTACCGTGGGATGTGCTTTGGATAAATGAATGGTATGATGTACTTTATGATAGTATACGCAATTGAATTTGCTCTCAAAGTCTTTAAACATATGAGAATCTGACAAACAATTCTGACGAAGTTGTTTCTTTCGTTAATTGTAAATTTATTGAACTTTTCGCAAGATTTCAGTTTGTGACCCCTATTACACAGTTCACTCGACTAGTATCTGTTTTGTTCTGAAATCAACGATTGAGTTTTGTTAAAACTTCTATTTTGTGAATTACTGTTACTGGCTTGGTACTTAATTAAGGTTCTATTGAGGCATTGTTGTATATTTTTTGACTTTGATACTTCTACCCTTTCTGCGATTTCGAATTGCGTTGTGAGGGATTCTTGCATTTGTTGCCACGTTTGGCGGTGGGATGTAAGCGATTACTCTCTTAAAATTAACATTTCTGGTAAAGTTGCTGTGCATATATTTACCAGAATAGGGTCTGAGTTATCGGTATATTTTTTGTCGATAAAACTGACAGACAATTTGTAACTATGGGCTGTAAAAATTCTTCTCGTTTTATTTTCATTTTCCTATCGGGATTTTAATACTTCCCTAGCCAGATTAATATTGTCGTCTTTAAGCGTGAACTGATTTACTATAGCGACTGCTGACTTTTTGCTTCGTATCTGAGATTATACCGTTTTTGTGCTTGAGACAACTTTGGATGGTTTATGTAAACGGCTGTAAACATGTCCCGGAAAGACGCCGTTGTTAATAACCTCCATGAAATATTTCCGTATCACACGCTGGCACTTTAAGATATACATATGTCTAAACTTGCTTCTTGTTTTTGCATTCGGGGTGGAGTTGATGCAATAATACTTGCTTACTTACTTAAGTGGCGCTATAAGCGCTTAAGCGATTTTGGCCGAACTTCTCCAGCAATTTGTGGTGTGTCTCTTGTTGTTGTAACACAAATTGAGGGACCTACAGTTTTACACCGACGGCGAACGGCGATTGTTTTTTATGAAAAGTTCTTATTTATGCCAGAATTACACTTGGAGGTTTGTCATTGCCTGCTGAGGGACGGCCGCTATTAGAAAAAACTTGTGGTATGAACGCTGCTCACGTCACGATATAAAATTCGTGTTAGGTGATTTTAATATCAAGGTGGGGAGGGAAGGGATCTTAAATAGAAGTGGGTAATTACACGATTTTTACAATAGCACACGAACAACATGAAGTGTTAACACAACTGTTTTATTGCTGTTTAGCGAAAATTGCCATTTTCTTTTGTTTTTGGGTATCATTTTGAACAAACTAGATGCGACACTAAAAACGATAATAAAAATTATAGATCATTTGTTGAATTTTGAAAAAAATTATTTGAAATTTTTATTAAATTTCCTCGCTACAACTACAACCTCGAAATTCTCGGGGTAAAAACTATGTACATAAATACTTACGCGATAAGTATTGAACGTTTAGAATTCACGCGTGACTTATCAATATTTTAAAAGCCATCAATATCGATCATGATTCGAAAATCACCACAAATACTGAACGAATAGCTGACGCCATTCGTATACATCGGTGTACTTGTGCTAAGTAAGTTGTGCATGCATTTGCTTCTGCAGAGAGACTGATCGGGACCCGAAGTACCAGGTTCAAGCATAAAAAGACACATATTTGTGGTAGACAGATGGTGTGCTTCCAGTGTCTTAGATGTGCGCACTATTCGAGGAGTTAACATCGACTCGCATCATGACCTTGCCGCAGATTCGCAAGCGCTTTTGTGCAGCAAAACGCCCGCTCAGTTACACATGGAAAGCCCGACGTCCAAAAGGTGCAATCACTAAAGATAGCCGACCGTTTCGCCATTCGACTTGCACTCCATCTCTCTGAGAGTAATCGTCCGGAGTGTTTTACGTGGGTACCTGTCGACGACGGCCTAACTCCACGGCGCTCAAAAGCACAACGGATCAAGTTAATGCGTTGATCAGCGCCCCAAGATGCGCAAGCATTCTCGGAACCAATTGCCAGTGTGGAATGGACACACTAACCACCTTGGTAGGGTTCGAGGCCTATCTAACACCTCTGCCGTACTATGGGTCCGGCACCCGGTTGCGATGCAACTCCACATTGAACTTTGACACAAGGTCAAGCTCTACCCGCATTTGGGTATTGAACCACAGCCACCACGATACTCCCCTAGGGGCCGTACCCAACGAACAGGCCAGAGCGAACTCTGGGGGCTCCTGTTCCCCGTGGTACCAGATTTAAGTCTCCGGTCGGACTTCGTGGCCGAGGCCACTACCAGTTGAGCTCCCATACAGCTCCGGACTGGTGGCCTGGGGCTGAACCCCATACACCTCGTACCAATTCACTCAGCCTATCACCAATTTCAAGACCATATTCATTCACACACACACTCATACACATACCCTTCTCCAACTACTCCAATAATCGTCTTCGCCGCTTGAATACCTCCCTCGCATATGCACCCAACATATCAGCAGTCTGACGAGTGTGCAACACACCACTAACATTCAATCTTCCGTTCGTCCGACTGATGCCCATTACCCCCAGATCCCTAATGTCTGAGTACATCGGGCAATCCGCTATGATGTGGACCCAGTCCTCACTTTGGGCCCCACATGAACATTCCTCCGACGCGGCCAGGTGCCTATCATGCAAAAATGCATTAAGAGACCCGTGACCGGTCAGGAGAAAGCCCAGGCTGAGGGAAAATCCAAAGTCAGGATTCTGGGTCACAAACGAAACATCCCGGATGTACTCGACCATGAGGACAATTGTCCCAACGGTCCTGCCACTTCCGCACAACACACTCGGCTAGGAGCCTACGGCTCTCTAGATACCCGCCCTGCACATCAGCGTCAGAAATCCACTCATCACGCAGCAACGGTAACCTCATCCCCCTTCTCAACCGGAAGGCAACAGCAAGCTGTATAACCACCAGATCAAGAGGGGGCACACCCATCAACACCTGCAACGCATCAGTCGAAACAGTGCGGCATACAGGCAGGCAGGCCAGCAACATGATCCGCTGACACGAGACCAGTCGTCTGCGACCTACGACCGTCGCAGCCGTCTCGTACCACACCGCGGCCCCATACGTGGCACAAGCCACGAAAAGTCCACGATAAATAGTACGAACGGCTCGCCGACCAAGGCCCCATTCGTGCCGCAAAACACGCCGCAAGGTACCAACCACCGCCTGCAGCCGCTCCTTCACTCGCACCAAGTGTGGAGTGAAACACATTCTTTCACTCATGGTCAGCCCCAGATACCTGACTTCCGTCACGTACCTAATGCTGACCCCATTTATATGGACAACCGGTGGGCGCGACGATGACAGACTGCCTTTCAGCAGCATGGTCACCGTTTTGTCCACCGATACATCCACACCTACCCTTACACCCCAAGCGTGCACAACTCCAAGGAGCTGCGCACTCGCTCGTTCCAAATTCGCTCTGGACTGGCCCTCCACTAAAAGCAGAAGGTCGTCCGCATACGCACTGCATTTACACAGTGGCTCGAGCTGCCGGAGCAAAGGATCCATCATCATGTTCCAAATGAATGGACCACCGATGGACCCCTGCGGACACCCACGAGCCACGTCCACATCCACGCTCCCATTTACGCCAACGATGGAGGCCCTTCTGCCCGAAAAGTAACTCCTCCAAAGGGTCACCTCCGGACAGCCGAGCTCTTCCAAGCGTTGCACCACACGATCCCAGCGCAGATAATCAAATGCCCCCTTGAAGTCAACAAATATGCCAAGGACATATTTGGTGACATTCTCCCTAACCACATTCTGAACATACATCCACGCATCCTCCGCACTACGTCCTTTCGTAAATCCATACTGCCTATCCGACAAACTACCCCGCGTTAGCTCCCGAAGTCGTTCCACCATGACCCGCTCCAGTACTTTTCCAAGGACCGGAAGCAGGCTGATGCCACGATAAGACCGAGGATCACTCCTGATCTTATCGGGCGACTTCAGGAGAGGTACGACCCTAGCCTTTTTCCACTCGAGTGGAAAGTAACCCTCCCATATGCACTTATCATAGATGGCCTCCAAGTATTCCGGAATGAACTTCCACAAGCATTTGCAAATCTCTCCGTTCAAACCGTCAAAACCTGGAGACCTTCTAGACCTCACCAGGCCAAATGCATTGTCCAGCTCTTCAATCTCTATTGGAGGAACAGGCACCGCCTGTGCATGGGGAACCTCCTCCTCCGCTCTAGGAAAGAACGCTCCTAAGAGAACATTCGCACACTCTCTCCACGACGATAACAGGGAGTCACCGACGCGAAGGGAGGTGACCACCTCACTCCGACGACCCCTGCAGATCCGGTAGACCTGACCCCAGGGGTCATTCTCATTCATCCCAACAAACCTTCTCCATTCCTCTTCTTTTACCCTGACAAGCATTTGCTTGTACTCATTCATTTCACAGCTAAGTTGACGTCTGAGCTGGGATAAACTCTCAGAGTTGACCCGCCGGGCGCGCTGAAACAAACGTCTCAACCGCCGAACGGATCTCCTCTTCAAGCTCAACTCACGCGTCCACCATTTCACTTTCCTCGCTCTGAATTGCTCACTCTTCTTCAACATGCTATCGTTTACACCCCACACATATTCATTCAGACAAGCAATTTGCTCGTCCACAACCAAATCACTAAACACGCCAAGCGGTGTATTACACATCGCTTCTCTAACACACTGTCCATATTGGTTCCAGTCAGTACCAGAGGTACGCCATAGCCTCAATGGACACACACTTACTGCAGGAGGAGCATGGGGAGCAACCGCAATTTGAATCAAATTGTGATCACTGATTCCCCAACCCCCCCTGACCACCCACCTAAAACTAAACGCTCTGGTTGCTGCCTCATTCGTAAACGTCACGTCAATATCACTCACGCCATTAGGCCCGTCAAACGTGTAAAACTCACTGGGCTCGTTCATTACATAGGAGCCATTGGCTACCATCCATTCGCTCAAAATCTCGCCCCGATTGTGGCTCAGGTATCCAGACGAGTGCCTGGACATTTTACTGAACCACATCGGAGACGAAGCATTCGCATCCATACCCACGATGACCGGTGAGCTACTCACAAGTAGTAGCACCGTATCTAGGTACCCCAGATAGGGCTCTAATGGCTCGCTATACCTGCAGTACAGGCTAGCGACAAACACTCTGCCGAAACCCCCCTCAACACATACACACACCCCCCGCTCAGAAGAGTCCACGACTACGCACTCGTAATCGGGCTCACATACAACAACCGCGGCATTGACTCCAAGGTCTGTAAAGACTCTGAAGCCTCCAGGGAGCCCCCTAACTACCCCACAAGTGGAGTAGGGGTCCTGAAGCAAGGCAACACCGCAGCCACCCTCCAACATGTACTCCCCCAATTCACACATCACCGCGTAAGACCCCTGGCAGTTAAGCTGGAGAATCCCTTCCATTAGTGTCTAGCACGCGCCCGGGCAGCAATCGCACCATACACAGGGCATGCCTCCGACAACATATAGTGGTCGGCCGGCCTACCCCTGAACGCACAGTTGCGGCAGCGCACCACGTTGACACACTGCCCCTCCTGATGCCCTTCCTCCCCGCAGCGCCTGCAGACATCCCGGTTCATACGGCAGTTTCGCACCATATGGTCAAAACCCATACACCTATGACAGCTGGGCACCAAGCTGTACGGCCGCACTCGGAAAGCGTACCACTTGACGTAGCAACGCTTAGCTCCCAGGAGGACGGACATTAACTTGTCCGTGCCTTCCAGGACGACGTTCGTCACCCCGTCAGCGGACACCTGCCATGGGCGACCGCACATTCTGATGTCCCTCTGACCCCCAGGGCGGATGTCCGGAAAGTTCAGTCGGAACAGTTCCTCCATGAACTCGTCAGGAGAAATCGCCCTGTGCACCCCCTGGACTACGACCCTAGGCCCCAGCTTGCTGTTCGCCACGACGCTCAGCCCCACCTCCTCGAAACGCTTGTTCCGCACAACTCTCTGAGAGTAATGTTCAACCAAAAGATATCTGCGTGCAATGGGACCACATTTCTCGCTCATTAGCGAGTCCGAGATGCGCGAGTGCGTGGAGCTTGAGATGCCTGCCGATAGGAAACAGTGCCCGAAAAAATTATCAGGAGGTACGGCGGATTACAGAAGATTTCCAACCCGGGGCAATTTCCTTTGTGTGAACGACTGAAGCCACCGTGAACGAACTAATCGGACCTTGGAATGTCTACCATCGACTTAATGTTCGTGATACACCAAACCTTGGAAAATACCCGAGAAATAAGAATATGCTCACACTATCATCTTGTCGACTTCAACTCCGTTTCCGATAGCACGAGAAGAAGCTGTGTATTTCCCGTAATGCCTGAATTTGGTATCAAACAAAACTAATACGGCTATAAAAAATGACGATGAGCAACACCACCAGCTCCATCAGAATCGGGAAGGACCTCTCCGAGCCGTGTGAAACCAAACGGGGTTTCAGAAACGGAACTCTCTTTCGTTCCACTTTTTTCACCTTTTGGTAGAAAACATAATTCGAGGTGCAGGATTAAACCATTCAGGCACCATATTTTATAAGAGCATGTAACTCCTGGTGTATGCTGATGACATCGATACCATCGACCTCAAGAAGCGCGCCGTTACTTCTGCCTTTTCCATCCCAGATAAAGGAGAGAAACGTATGGGTCTGGAGGTGAACGAGTGCAGAACTAAGTACATACCTCCTGTTATCAAATAAACAGTCAGCGCACTCGCGTCTCCGCTCCAGCATCACTGTTGACAATAACTATTTCAAAAAAATGGAGGACTTTGTTCATGTGGGAACTAGCATTAACGCTTACAATAATGTCAGCCTCGAAATCCATCGAATAGTCTCTCTTGGCAACAAGTGCTACTTTGGGCTAAGTAGGCAACTGCCCAGTAAAGCCCTCTCTCGACGAACCAAAACCACTGGCGCTGAAGCATGTGTTCTGTCGATAGAAAAATTCTCCGAAAGACTTATGGACCTCTACGCCTTGCGATGGTGAGTACCGCAGACAACGGAATGATGAGTTGTAATCAAACGAATTAAAATACAGCAGCTACGTTGGCTAGGACATGCCGCGCAAATGGATGAAAATTATCCAGCCCTGAAGACGAAGAGGAGACGAGGACGGCCTCCTCCAATTTGAATATACATATGTATGTATACGAACAAATATACTATGTACTTATGTACATATATACGATAGTGCATGCGAATGATGGGAAGCAACAGAGCAATGCAATTTGCTTAGTACCAGTCAGTTTGTTTGAACGTATGTAGAATGTTCCGTGTATATTAGTTTTGGGGGTCAAAGAACGGTAGTGCATATGTAGGTATGTATGGAAGTGCATTTATTTGTATGTTGATATGTACATATGTACATACATATGTGAATTTGTTGTTATGCTCTGTTGTTTATTTTTTTCATGCAATCCTGCTACCGTTTGTAGTACAAACAGAAGGGGTATTGCCAAATTTTTTGTTTGTAAATCTCCACTTGAATATGATTTGTGTTTTTTTTTTGTTTTGCTATTTGTTTGTATTTTAAACACGAATCATAAGCAGAGCAGACTTAAATTTTTTGTTTTCTAGTTTCCTACGCGAACTGTTATAGATTTAATAGTTTGTACATATTTATGTACGTACACATAATTGGACGATGCAGAGAAACGAAGGTGACGATAAAAGCACTTCCGTTATTCGTACTTGCCTCGTTTGAAGGATTGACGTCATTAATGGCTTTAAAAAAGTTGATATTTCTGAGTATTGAGTGAGTTTTACATTGAGTTAAACACAGGATAATAAATGTGAAGTGCTGAGCTTTGTATTGTGGCAGCTGCAGCGAAAATAAAACCCCCAATACCAGTTATCACCTTCCTTTTCTTCTTATTAATCCTGTACAAATATGATTTTGCTTAACTTATTTATAATATAGAAGCAGAAGAAGTGTGTATACATAGTATGTATTTGATATAAATTTTTTCATTTGCCGCAATCAGCTGACAGTCAATTTCATTGTAAATTTTTTGTGGTAAGTTAAATTTATATGCCAGGGTTTTGGCTTTGTGTGGCTTTGTTTAATTCGTTGCTCCTCCCTCGTTGTGGGTATGCCCTCTTTCGCCCTAATCTGTTGTTGATTTTGCCGTGGTTTGTTTTTGATTTAATTATTTTTTTATGTTTCGCGCCCGAGTTTGGTTTTTTGTGTTTTTATATTTAATATTTACGCATCGCTGCCGTTTTAAGTAATTTTGGTATACATACTTTTAGTTTTCATTAGTTTGCTAAAATTGCTGTCACTTTTCTTTTTCTTATGTGCTTAGTTGTGTGTTTTCACTGTTTTCGCTTTTTTGTTAGCTTCTTTTTATTATATATGCAAATTATTTTTCATTCAGGTGCCTTTTTGTTTAGCGCAAAAGAACCACAGCTGCGCTTGGGGAATTCACTGCACTTCACGGACATTCACCAATTTTTCTAAATACGAAATTAAACACAAATTTCGAATTTCGGGGTTTAAAATTCAGAAAAGTCAATGTTTCGACGAAGTCTTTAAGTTACAATGATGTTTTCAGTATATGGTTTTCTAAAACAATTTATATACGAGCGAGCCTATTACTACAATTGGTCAATTAAATTTATAATTAAAGTTAATAATACTGATATTTTTGGTAACCGTACTGAATTTAAAAATATGTTATACTCGTATGCGTATTACTTGTAACTTAATTTGAAATGTTATATACTTATATAATCTGTAAGGTTCGGAAAACCATAGACGTTGAATAAATAAGTTGACATATAAATCAAAAGGAGAAAAAAAGAAATTTTTTGTTTGCTTTTAAGATATTACCGACCGAAAAGCTCCTAAAGAATCCCAATTGGAAATTAAACTTTGGTCCTAAGAGAAATACAAATTATATTATTCGGAGAGCAAAACAAACCGATACTCATAAGTAATTAAAACATAAATTACACAACATGAAACACATTTTTAGCATATCAGGTTTAAATATGACCAAGAAACCTGCTACATCATCAAACAATATAACAAAAACAACAATAAACTTGCAAAACAACAACAGAGACTAAAATGTATATTGAAATGCAAAGATTTTGGAGGATCACCACCACATTTAAAAGGAAAGATTAAAAATATATGTAAAGGACTTGAACTTGACATAACAAAAAAAGAACTACACAAGATTGAAGTGCAATTTATCACGAAGGGGTTAAACTTAGAAATTAAAGAAGTAAACATACAAATGAAAATTATTCGTACAAACATTGGACATATTTGGGATGTACTACACAATAAACTGGGTGAAACAGACTAAAAGATGATTGAAGAAAATCAAAAACAATTTATAAAATACTACACAACCACCACAGAAAAACGACTAAATACAAAACTTAAAACACAAATCACCAACAACTTCGACAAATTTGGTTTTAGAACGAATGAAGATTTGTTCGTAAACAAAACAAATATTGAGGTACCCCAAGAATGTAAATGGCTTCTTTCTATGGGGAATAAATTTGCGTTACCGGTAACGAGGAAAACGTTCTCGCCCATTCATCTGATCGCCGACATAGAGAAGGGAATTCAAACTTTGGAAGACGAAAAAGACAAAGGCACTGCGAGATGTAAGATTGCGACTAAAATTAATAATTATAAAAATAAACTTAAGAATTTCCTAAAAGACAAATTTATATTGAGAGTTTACGAAGACACTAAAAAGTTTATCGCACAACAAAAGGACCAAATAATTATAACGAACGCAGATAAAGGTAAAAAAACGGTGATGATGAACAAGGTGGAATACAGATAAAAAATGAAGGATCTTCTAAGTGACAAAACTACATATAAAACGGTATTGACCCAACACAAAAACTACAAAGGAAAAACAACGCCATAGTTAATGACATCTACAAACAAACGAAATTTGACGCAAAACTTAAATACTGCACCAAGCCTATATGAAACTCTTATTTCATTTGACGTGGTTTCCCTATTCACGAATATACCGATACAACTAGCAATACACACTATTATGCAACATTGGACCATCCTAGAAGAACATACCACACTCACTAAGAAAAAGTTTTTGACAATACTACAATTCTGCCTACGGGAAAATAACTATTTCACCTATGACGACACCCACTATCAACAGATACAAGGAATGCCAATGGGCAACCCATTGTCATCCCACATTGTCTTAGACAAAATACTGGACGACAGCATCGCTGAACTTAAACTAGAGGGCATATATATCAAATACATTAACAAATATGTAGATGATATATTCGCTATTGTTAAGATCAAGGACGTGGAAGACATACTAAAAACACTAAACGCATAACATACTAAAATAAATCTCACTACGGAAACAGAACACTGGAAAAAGTTAGCCTTCCTAGACATGGAAATACACCGAATTGACAATAAAATCAAAACGAACTGGTATGCAAAATCGATAGCATCGTCAAGGATGATTAATTATCATTCAAACCACCCGTGGACGCAAAAAAGAAGCACAGCTATCAATCTAATAAATAAAATATACGATTTAAGTGACCAGAATTTCAAAAAAGACAACGCCAAGAAAATTGAAAATAAATTGTACAAAAATACCCTAATGCAACAATAGAGAGTCTGTTAGCAACTGCAAACAACAAAAGGGGATTGGCGCACAGAAATATTGAAATCATAAACAAAAACGAAAATAAAAAATACACAGGCATCACATATGCAGAGAACTTACAACAATGAGAAGGTGCAAACGACTCAGGTCGAACATTTTTATTTATTTCTTAACAGAGTTGAAACGTTTTCGCTGCGGAATTGAAATGTTAATTTTTTTGCCGATGTTAAAATGCTGCGAAATGGTAAAATGCATGTTAAAAAGCAGCCAAATGCAGAAAATCAATGTTGCAGGAACATTTTTCGGGTTGATAGGTAATTTCCGAATTAAATAACTTTAAAAAAGGAAATAATTGATTGAAAATTTAATTTTTATATATAATGTAATATAAACGAATTTAATATACATAATGGATCTTTTTATTAAAATTTATTTCAATATTTTCTTTTTCTAGTAACTGATGCAGTGAAATAATTCAAATTTAATTTTAATTGATATATTTTTTTAAAATCTTCTTTTTTTTTAATATCAAATAATATGAAACATAATGGTTTAATAAAAGATTTTATTCCAATTTCTTTATATTACACATCTTAAACTATTTAAAAAAATGAAAACTTTTCAATAATTTCGTAAATTCATTTGTAACGCAATAAAATTAGAAGATAAATGTAATTGAAACAAGATTTCCAAAAATTTATGAAAGTTAATAAATATATCGTATTTAATTAAAAAAAAAGTGCATAAAAATTAGACATGGCACGAAAAAAAAAGCTGGGATTCGAACTATGAGTCAAAAGCTAAAACATGCAATAGGATAATGTGGCTGGCGACTAAACGCACTAAGCCACAGCAGACACTTGGTGGCGTTCGCTTATACGGCTATTTATGCAAATCATAGCAATGTGTGCGCAAAAAAGAAGAACAATTTACGAATGCAGCTAAAAATGAAACAAAGAAGAAAAAGTAGTAACCCGAGAAAAAAACTGTTTTTGCTTGCCAGCGGGGCAAGTTGAGACGGAAGAGGAGTTATGCAGCAATTGTTGATAAGAGAAGGGTTGAAAGGGAAAGGGAACGGTAAGCAAAAGAATATTCTTTTCTGTTTTTCGGCAATTTTTGTGTCGATTCGCCAATTGCGCGTGCATGTGTACGCAAATGAATTGATGCGCATTTGGGCAGAAGCTCTAGAATGTTCTAGAATGTTCTAGAACATTCTAGAATGCCAGCAATTTGTCAGACTACGTTGGCAATTTGCATTATTGTCTGATATTGCGGTGTTGGAATTTTCAATGACCGTCGATGGTTTGTAAAATTGAAGATTTTAGCATTTTTGTGTTCGTCGCGAATAAGATCGTTGAGGGGAACATTTGCGTGCGCGGGGAGATGAAATGCTTGCGCTTATGAATGAACGGCATTTGTGTTTAGGAATACGCGCACGCGTTTATGAATGAATTTTTTGTTGTTGTATGTAGTTACAGATATTTTAGAATATTTGGCGCCGGCGCAGGCACAAGTGCAGCTGCGGTTGTGATTGCGCTGTGATTTGCTTTACTTAGATTAAGCGTAGGTCAAGGTTGATACATATATGCACATGCACGTAAGTACATACATACATATACATATGTGTATGCATATGAATTTATGTATTTAGATATATGTACATATGTATATAAATATGTATGTACATAGATATGCATACATATGGATGTGTGCATATACATACATACATATGTATGATTGTATACTTGATGATATATTAGTTATTTATGAAAAATGTAGTATTGTCTGGAAGTTTACTTATTTATATCAATATACATATGTACATACATACGTATGTATGTACGCTAGTGCAAGAATTTGCAAAAAAAGTAAAAATCTAAATAAATTTTAAGCCAAAAGCGCGTGGCCAGGTTTCGAACTCGCGCAAAACGAAAGCATAAAGAATATTGCGATGCCTCTTAAAGCAACTGCACCACAGAACACAATTACATTCATTGATCTGAATCGCTACTTGATTCAGTTTCCCGCGAATATTTTTTGCCAAGACAAATTTTTGATACAAATGAACAAATTTATAATATATGTGCATACATATGTAGATCGCAATTATTTCGCATCTACAGAAAAAGGAAATCAACGTAGGAAACCAAATCAAATATTAAATTGGAAGCAAACTCATAGTAATATTTATTATATTATAAAAAATCATTTTTAACAATTTTTTAAATTAAACGAACATAAAAATATTTTAAAATTCATGTTTGTAGTAAAAATATAAATATGCTTGGATATTTTAATATTTCACTTTTTTTCGTTTTTTAAAATATTCATGATGGCATGATAAAAATACCATATTATGCCTTTTTCCGTAAAAATTTAAAAATAATTTTAATGCAAGCCAAATTTTTTTCTTTTCTTTTCAGTAATTTCTCCTGAAAATTTTTTGAAAAATGTAAAAAGAGTTAACAATTTATTAATTTCATAGTTTGTAAAAAAAATGTCCATATACACTTGCAACATTATCAATACTTCGAATTTCAGATTTTTTTTTTGTTAATTTTGAAAAATATTCATAATGACTTGCAAGTAAAATTACTACATAATGTGCATACATATGTACTACAGTACATAAATACATTCATATGCAATTTAATTTTAATTATTTGTTAGTATTTTTTTTGAAATTGTAGCTTTAATGAAGTTTATGGAAAATTTTAGAAATAAGTTTTTAATAATTTTCCCTGACAATTTTTTTTTTTGAAGATTTCAAATGGATTAATAGCACATTTGTAACAATATTCCCATAAACATCTGCCATTTATCAACATTTCAGCAACAATTTGAACAGTGGAAATGTTAATTCACATTTTTCATGCCTGTTAAGTCGGCGGCGAAATAAAAATTTAACATGTCCATTCCTTAGACAAAACCTTTCAGAATTCATTTCGATCGAACCAAATTTTGCACCTTCTCATTGTTGTAAGTTCTCTGGCAATAGTTGAACACATCAGAGAACTTACAACAATGAGAAGGTGCAAAATTTGGTTCGATCGAAATGAATTCTGAAAGGTTTTGTCTAAGGAATGGACATGTTAAATTTTTATTTCGCCGCCGACTTAACAGGCATGAAAAATGTGAATTAACATTTCCACTGTTCAAATTGTTGCTGAAATGTTGATAAATGGCAGATGTTTATGGGAATATTGTTACAAATGTGCTATTAATCCATTTGAAATCTTCAAAAAAAAAAATTGTCAGGGAAAATTATTAAAAACTTATTTCTAAAATTTTCCATAAACTTCATTAAAGCTACAATTTCAAAAAAAATACTAACAAATAATTAAAATTAAATTGCATATGAATGTATTTATGTACTGTAGTACATATGTATGCACATTATGTAGTAATTTTACTTGCAAGTCATTATGAATATTTTTCAAAATTAACAAAAAAAAAATCTGAAATTCGAAGTATTGATAATGTTGCAAGTGTATATGGACATTTTTTTTACAAACTATGAAATTAATAAATTGTTAACTCTTTTTACATTTTTCAAAAAATTTTCAGGAGAAATTACTGAAAAGAAAAGAAAAAAATTTGGCTTGCATTAAAATTATTTTTAAATTTTTACGGAAAAAGGCATAATATGGTATTTTTATCATGCCATCATGAATATTTTAAAAAACGAAAAAAAGTGAAATATTAAAATATCCAAGCATATTTATATTTTTACTACAAACATGAATTTTAAAATATTTTTATGTTCGTTTAATTTAAAAAATTGTTAAAAATGATTTTTTATAATATAATAAATATTACTATGAGTTTGCTTCCAATTTAATATTTGATTTGGTTTCCTACGTTGATTTCCTTTTTCTGTAGATGCGAAATAATTGCGATCTACATATGTATGCACATATATTATAAATTTGTTCATTTGTATCAAAAATTTGTCTTGGCAAAAAATATTCGCGGGAAACTGAATCAAGTAGCGATTCAGATCAATGAATGTAATTGTGTTCTGTGGTGCAGTTGCTTTAAGAGGCATCGCAATATTCTTTATGCTTTCGTTTTGCGCGAGTTCGAAACCTGGCCACGCGCTTTTGGCTTAAAATTTATTTAGATTTTTACTTTTTTTGCAAATTCTTGCACTAGCGTACATACATACGTATGTATGTACATATGTATATTGATATAAATAAGTAAACTTCCAGACAATACTACATTTTTCATAAATAACTAATATATCATCAAGTATACAATCATACATATGTATGTATGTATATGCACACATCCATATGTATGCATATCTATGTACATACATATTTATATACATATGTACATATATCTAAATACATAAATTCATATGCATACACATATGTATATGTATGTATGTACTTACGTGCATGTGCATATATGTATCAACCTTGACCTACGCTTAATCTAAGTAAAGCAAATCACAGCGCAATCACAACCGCAGCTGCACTTGTGCCTGCGCCGGCGCCAAATATTCTAAAATATCTGTAACTACATACAACAACAAAAAATTCATTCATAAACGCGTGCGCGTATTCCTAAACACAAATGCCGTTCATTCATAAGCGCAAGCATTTCATCTCCCCGCGCACGCAAATGTTCCCCTCAACGATCTTATTCGCGACGAACACAAAAATGCTAAAATCTTCAATTTTACAAACCATCGACGGTCATTGAAAATTCCAACACCGCAATATCAGACAATAATGCAAATTGCCAACGTAGTCTGACAAATTGCTGGCATTCTAGAATGTTCTAGAACATTCTAGAACATTCTAGAGCTTCTGCCCAAATGCGCATCAATTCATTTGCGTACACATGCACGCGCAATTGGCGAATCGACACAAAAATTGCCGAAAAACAGAAAAGAATATTCTTTTGCTTACCGTTCCCTTTCCCTTTCAACCCTTCTCTTATCAACAATTGCTGCATAACTCCTCTTCCGTCTCAACTTGCCCCGCTGGCAAGCAAAAACAGTTTTTTTCTCGGGTTACTACTTTTTCTTCTTTGTTTCATTTTTAGCTGCATTCGTAAATTGTTCTTCTTTTTTGCGCACACATTGCTATGATTTGCATAAATAGCCGTATAAGCGAACGCCACCAAGTGTCTGCTGTGGCTTAGTGCGTTTAGTCGCCAGCCACATTATCCTATTGCATGTTTTAGCTTTTGACTCATAGTTCGAATCCCAGCTTTTTTTTTCGTGCCATGTCTAATTTTTATGCACTTTTTTTTTAATTAAATACGATATATTTATTAACTTTCATAAATTTTTGGAAATCTTGTTTCAATTACATTTATCTTCTAATTTTATTGCGTTACAAATGAATTTACGAAATTATTGAAAAGTTTTCATTTTTTTAAATAGTTTAAGATGTGTAATATAAAGAAATTGGAATAAAATCTTTTATTAAACCATTATGTTTCATATTATTTGATATTAAAAAAAAAGAAGATTTTAAAAAAATATATCAATTAAAATTAAATTTGAATTATTTCACTGCATCAGTTACTAGAAAAAGAAAATATTGAAATAAATTTTAATAAAAAGATCCATTATGTATATTAAATTCGTTTATATTACATTATATATAAAAATTAAATTTTCAATCAATTATTTCCTTTTTTAAAGTTATTTAATTCGGAAATTACCTATCAACCCGAAAAATGTTCCTGCAACATTGATTTTCTGCATTTGGCTGCTTTTTAACATGCATTTTACCATTTCGCAGCATTTTAACATCGGCAAAAAAATTAACATTTCAATTCCGCAGCGAAAACGTTTCAACTCTGTTAAGAAATAAATAAAAATGTTCGACCTGAGTCGTTTGCACCTTCTCATTGTTGTAAGTTCTCTGCGCACAGTCGCTAATTCATTGTTCAGACAGGGAAACTTTTGTCGCGGCAACTCGTTACTTGTAGGAGAGAGAGGGACGGGGAAAGGGGAAGGGCACCGAGTTGATCGTGCTCGGGCGACACGCTTTGTGTTCTTATTCGTCTCAGTCGGCAGCTAAGAAATTTGACATTCCTTTTCATTTATAAATTCTTTCAGTGGGTGCAGTTTTGTTGAGTTTTAAGTGAATACATGCGGGAAGTTGGGAAATGAAATTTTGTTCTTATTTTTTTGCGATTAAATATACACATGTGTATGCATATACTATACATATTAACGTAAATTATGTTAAAACCTCATTTTTCAACACCTTTTACTTATAATCACAAAATTTATCATAATGGTAAATGCCGCTTAAGCGAAGCGTACAGAAATTTGAGAAAATGATATAAAATGAAATGCCAGAAAATCGCCTGAACAGAGTTGCTCTGTGTGAACGCGACGAGCAACACCAAAAGGGAAATCGCCGATAATAAGCAACAAAAGTTGCCTCGTTTGAACACTGTCTAACGAGCAATCCTTCTGCTCGTTCAAAGAAAGCGATACAAGCCGGTTTTGGGTAAGTGTTCGAGTGTGCACGGAAATTGTGTGTCCGTTGCAGATCTCTGATATGTACATACATACCAGGACTAACGGACAACAAAACAATAAGTAGAAGCATACAAACTGACAAAATATGTTTTGCACATAAAACACATCGCACGCTCAACTCGGTGTTTACCAAAACAAAAGACAAAATTAACAAAGATGGTAAATTAGGCGGAAATTGCGACAAAATATACATACATAGGCACTACAAAGCGATCACTTGGATTTAGAATTAGCGAACATAAAACGGGCGCGAATAACAAAAAGACAACAACAGCATTGGCACAACATTTAACGAATAGCGGACACTCAGCCGATTTCGAAAACACAAAAATATTAGACGTGGAGAAAAAAGAGAGGACAAGATTAATATTAGAAGGGCTGAGAATACAACAAAAAATACAGAACACGATGAATTTTAAGGAAGACGAAGACAATATAAACTGCGCATACAGAACAGCAATAACGAGTAATTGTTAAACAGATGGACTCAAAATTAGGGTGTTATTTTAATATATGGAGTTTTATTGCTATACTCTTGTTTATTTTGATGTTGTTACTGTTTTTAATGTGATTAAAAATGTAAGTGCAATAATTGTTGTAAGCAAAAATATTGTTATTTTGTTAACACTTGTTTTTATGTTTTATGTACAATAAAATGCAGACTCCCTGATGAAAGCGCGGAAGACGCCGAAACGCGTAGGAGAAAAAAAAGAAACTTTTTGATTGCTTTTAAGATATTACCGACCGAAAAGCTCCTAAAGCATCCCAATTGGAAATTAAATTTTGGTCCTAAGAAAAATACAAAAAGGTGTTTATATATATGTGTATATGAGAGTGGATCAATTTGTATGGAGCAAAAAAATTCACCAAGCGGGTATCAAAATCGTAAACAACGATGGATTCTAAGAAAATTTGCCCAAGAAACCATGGGTCTAAAATCAAAATCGAGCTTCCGGTTTTTAACGAGAAACTTTTCTTTTTTTTTTTTTATATAAATGAAGTGGGAAATATTAACAACTACTTGAGCCGAAAACATAAAGCAGTGACGGACTAATTTTGATGTTTAGGTTAATGTTAAAATAGTTTTTTATGAAATTGGCCATTAAATCATCAATATGATGAAAAAGAAAAACTAATAAGCAAATATATCCAAAATAATCAAAAAATGACATTGAAGAGATAACTCCAGAAATTATTTTTAATTATTATAAAAAATTTCAATGCTTTTTAAATTAAATTATGTTACCTATCCATCCATAAAAATTAAATTAAACAATTTTGCGCTGGTTTCTAGATTTCAAACTTTAATAGCTTTCATCTTCCGCCAAATCGTATTGCAGCAAACAATGTAATTTTATATCTAAATACAAAACAAAAACTTTACTATTAAGGGCCAAACAAAAAATAATATTCTTCTAAAGTTCAGAATTAATTAGTTTTAATTAGGTCTTGTTTGCTGTCCATCCTAGATATTGCGTTTCGACTTGCAACCGTGACTACCATAACACCATCGCGATTTTTGTCAATAATTCGACGTGAAACGCTAGTCAGCAGTTGCACAAATCGCTCGGTTCCTTGAATATGTGGAGGAATTTGTGGATCCGGAAGCGGAGGATTGTCAAATTCTATGTATTCGAGCAAATGGTCATAGGGTATGTTTGCAGTGAAGGGCGGCTACGACAAAATGCTATTGTTATCTAAGTTTATCATCTCAACATAATTACTGCAGTAAAAATTTATAGTGGGTTTTTTGCAAGCTCTTACTTTTGTTGGGTCGTAAAGTTTTTCACCATAGTACACAATTTTTTTTAAAGCCCTCTGACGCACATTTTCTGAATGTGCGAAATATGAGTTATTTTGAACAACATTCTTTACAATTTCGCGCAGATTTTGTGGTAAATATTGCGTTGAACAAATAAATACTTAACATTCAAGTACATGCGTACGTAAACTTTCATGACAAACGTTGCTAAAATTCTTAAATTTTCGGATGGTGAATTTGTTGTTACGTACAATCGCAGAAGTCTACTAGCTTTGGTTAACCAACGAGAATGAACGATGGGTTCCGGTTTCATGTTGCCTAAATCTTCTGGACAGGAACCGTTATAAATCGCGTTGGCTAGCGATACAAGCTGTTGAAAGAGTTTTTTCCTGTTCTGACGACAAGGAAGGAGGCATAGTCCCCAGCAAAATACGCTGAAAGTCGGGTAAAACCTACAAAAAGAACAAGTTACTTATTTATAACCAAAAATAGAGATCTTTATTAAAGTACTAATTCATTGCTTACCTGAATCTGTTCACAGGTTTCCATTAATTTTGTCAGAGCTCCACTATGAGTTCGCGGTCCACTTGTAGTCGATTTTTCCAGCGCGCGAAATAAGTGGCGAAAAGGTAACTCATTAAAATGTAACAAGCAAACAAACCAGTGCAATGGTATATCTAACAGTACTTCAAATCTTCGTAATATGCCGTTTTCCGTGCCAGTATTGGTGACTTCACCGTCGCAGCAAATACCAACCAGATCGAAAAGAGCTAAGTTATTTTTAACAAAGAAGTCTTTAACCATTCTCGGGTGAAGCTTATGATTAATCTTCTCCATTGTCAATGATTCATCTTTTCTGCCATAAAATGAGAATGCCAGCACGCTGGAATCCCTGCATTGTTTTTGACGCACAGAGTCCCTGAATTTTTTCTTTCCTCGCCCTACTTTACATTTGTCCACAATAATAAGTTCCCCAATGGCGTCCTTGAAATCTATATCTTTAAAAAGTGCCTTAGCCAAACACTCACCAACTCTGTCTGACACACCAAATCTGTCGCACATCATAGCATAATTGGGGGTATCAAGCCTTTTCGTATACGGACCGCGCTTAAGAACAATTGGCCTTTCTGCATTTGGTGTTTTCAACACAAAATCTTCATCAACGTCCATATCTGATGAGTCAGGCCAGTAAGATGAATATTCAGTAACTGTCCAAATCAACAATATCCGCCACGACTGCTGCAATTGTCAGTTTTCTTGCGGTATGCTGATCAGTCAAAAATTCGTGTAAATGATCAGGCATCAAACCACATGAGCAACAATTGCTTTGTAAATTGCACTTACATTTTCCAATATAGAATAAGTTGTTCATAGTCTTGATAAATGCGGTGTATTTTTCAGATGTAGACGTGCCTTTTGTTTCTTTAGAATATTTATTTAGCAAGGTTTTCAGCTTGTTTATTATGGGTTTCTTCGTTATCATGCCAATATTCAATTTGTACCAAACTTCATTCAATTTATCCGCCACTTGTGGAGTAAAAGATGCGAACGAAAACATTTTATTTCAATTTTTAGACCGATCACTCAGAAAAAAAAATATTTTAAAACATCGCGGCAACTGGGCAAATTTAGTTTGTAAATCAGTTGGCAAACCGAAAGCACTAAAATTTGGATCTGGCATATGTACCAAATTCGATTCCGAGTGATTTGGTAATGTAATATCATTAGCAGAAGAACTAATTAATATAGTAGATGACTCCATAATTAAAAGAAGCTTAAATTTTGCTTTAAAATGCTAGAATCGCGAAAATCAAAGACACACGCTTCTTTCTTGAGTAAAAACTTCTAACTGCAATATTGTATCAAAATAATTCAAAACCATGCTTTCGGAAACAATTGTTTTATTAGTAATTCATCAGCGTTACTTTGCTTTCTCTGAGAAGTTGATAAAATCATAGCAAGCAAATAACATAGCAAACAGTAACAGAAATTGGATTGATTTTTACAAAATACAAAATACGAAAAGTTTCCCGTTAAAAACCGGAAGCTCGACTTTGATTTTAGACCCATGGTTTCTTGGGCAAATTTTCTTAGAATTCATCGTAGTTTACGATTTTGATAACCGCTTTGTCGAGAAAAAATTTACCCACTCTAATGTATATACATATGTACATATGAAGTGATAAATTTGACTTTTTTAACCATTCAGTCACATATAACAGATTATGCACTATTTGCAAGCCATTTATTTAAGTGGTTTTAAAATGTCAGAAACTGTGGTCTGCACGCTTGACCATTTTTTCATCTTACGTTTTGTGTCGCAAAATAGTTGGCTGAACGAGATTTATGCTGGTGTCCTCTCCTTCTTGGTTCAATAGAAAAATTTTGATTTTTCCATCTAATCGGATGTTTTGTATATTAAAACAGATATGAAATGGAAAACATCTGTCCAGTATACCCTGCCGCTGTCCCTATGGCTTCCGTTGTTATTGTAAAATTTGTGGCAAAATAATGGGCCTGCGCAATCTGCAACCTTCTTCAACTACATAAACTTGTGCATATATAAATAAATATGTAGATAATGCATTTTGAATTTCCCCAACAAAATTTAACATTGATATAGAAACATGAAAAATACTAAGTAAATATATAGATAACCAGATTTAGAATTAATTTTACAATATTTTTGAAGATTTAGATTGAAGTTTAAGATGCATTTAAGAGGCTGTATATGTATTTTAAGTGTGAATATTACCTAATTATACTAACAAACGTCAGCTTAAATTTTTCAATTCCAGTGCTCAACTTCCGAATGAAAATGTTTATTTTTTAATAGCTTTTCTTGTGCACACAAGAGGGAGTTCAAAAATCCCACCCCCCAAGATTTTTAAAACCAATACTACAATGTAATACAATAATAAACTTACTTTTTCTTATATTCCCTCCGAAGAAAATAATTCGACGATGAAGTCTATAGTCTAGCAAACGTGATTAAATTATAAATATCTATATTACTTTCTAAAATATGATTGCCACTCCACTCCATTAATTTCAAAAATTGTAACGTATATAAGATCGAGGCAGTTCGAGGAGCATGAGCAATTGCCTTGTAATATTTATTTGAAAAAATAATTTTTATGAGCTCAAGGCCATTTATTTTACTTGAAAGTTATTTGGAAAAGCAAGCAAATAGCATATGACGATGAAAAAGCAACAACCGTTTACACGGCTTACTAGTTGAAGTCGTTTGCGTGACTGCACTAAATATGGCGTGGGAGAGGATGTTCGAATTTCATGAAAGCCTAGTAAGATGTAGTCTGTTGAGGAGTTGTGTGGTGATCCATCATTGTAATTGTAGCTTTTTAACCAAGTTCCTAATAAATAAATGGCCTTGAGCTCACACAAATTATTTGATACATACAGTGGCTCACAGCCAAAATGATGTATCAACGAAATGAAAAAGCGCTTAGTAAAAAATCATGTTTATATTGCGAAATAAAAAAATTTAATAATTTATTATTTTGGTGCATATATGTTAAATCTTGTAAAATAAAAAAAAAACGCCAAAATTATTACTTTTTTACAAACGTAAAGTTATAACATGTTCCTATACCGAAATGTAAGCGGTTTTTGAATGCAAAGTAAATACTTTTATAAATGTGAGCAATCCAGGAATAGTATTTGATAGTTTTGACATTTTAGTATTGTCATTCATAAAGTGTAGTTCAAAATACTAGGTCGCCAAACAAATCTTAAGTGCGCGAATTAATACTAAAGCAATATAAAGACGGAAAAAGTCAACGCAAAATCGCGGAAGTGGTGAAACTGAGTAAAGGAACTATTCAGGTTATCATTGAACGAATGAAAATCGTGTCGCAAATAAAAAAATCGGCTCATAATAAAATATTTAACGAAAGTGATTCCCGTTGGATTGTACAGAAAATACGCGAAACTCCCCATTTTAGTGTTCCAGCTTTAGGCAACGAAGTGGAAGAATTTCTTGGGATGAAAATTCACCCGGAAACCATACGAAGACTGTTCAAAGAAGTTGATTTCAATGGTCGCACAGCCCGAAATAAATCATACTTCAATGCTAAAAATCGAAATGCAAGGTTGAAGTTTGCAAACAACAGAGTAAATTCAACCTGTTTAGATCGGATGGAAAGAGCTATGTATGGAGAAAAGGAGATGCTGAGCTGCAACCGTAAAACATGGTGGAGGGCATGTAATGGTGTGGGGATGTCTGGAGTCGGAAATTTGGAATTTATCGATTGTACTATGGACAAGAGTGTGTATCTGGATATTTTGAAACGAAATTTGCTACAAAGTTAGGCGAAATTAAATATTTCCGACAACTTTCGGTAATATCAAGATAATGATCCGAAACACAACTCCGGAGTTGTGCAAAGTTGGCTTATTTGGAACTGTTCGGACATAGTACAAACACCAGCATAGTCTCCAGATTTAAATGTAATCGAGAATCTGTGGTCAGTTTTGGAACGAGAGATTCGAAAATACGAGATTCGAAATAAACCCGACTTGAAAAACGTCCTGCAAGCAGAATGGAATACACTTGCTCCTAATTATACAAAGAAATTGGTGGAATCCATTCCGAAATGTATGAAAGTAGTTATATATAGTGGGGGTTATCCCACAAAGTATAAATCGGCCTAAAATTTTAGTTGTGTCCTTAAAAAAGTTGCAATCTAATCCTTTTTTTTTGTTACTGCAAAATTTTCGCTGTTAATACTGAAGTTTGTTTTTTGTTGTTAATTAAATAAATCAACTGTACAATCTGAATTTTTTAAAGCATAAATTAAATGTGTATAATTGCCGCTGTTAAGTGGTATTTATATTTTTTGGATGATGTATTTAGTTTTCAGGTAATACTTGTTTTAGTATTTCTTATACGGTTGCATCACTTTGGATGGGAGCCACTTTATATAATTAATATTTGAATATTAATTAAACCAGTAAGTTTCATTTCATTTATTATTTTTTGTTCTGCTCTATAGGACCGGGAAGACAGATCGGCAAAACCAACGATACAACATCAAATGTCCCCACCTCACACGTACGTCTCTACTGCGTTATCGCCACAGGAATCAATCCAAGAAGAGCCCGAGACTAAAATAAATGAGGTACTTCCGTTGATGCAAAGGTTACAGCTGCTAAAAAATAAACAGGAGATAAATGGCAGCGATATAAAGGTTGGTGTAATATACTCGTATACTTACTTTTGAAGCAATTTACGCTTACAGGCGTACATACATATCGCTGGCTAAGGGTGCAAAGTGCCCAAGTCCATTTTTTGAAATTTTTCAGGAGAGACGAAAAACATTTTAAATATTATTTTTGTTAATATTTTTTAAAGCTGTATAACACAATGTCTTTTTATATTCGTAATTGAGGACTCAAATACAATTTTAATTTGAAATAAGCATAAGATACTTGTTTATGCCTATTTTTGGGACTTAGCCCATTTTCTGCAACAGAGTTTTATTTTTGTAATGGACTTAGCTCTTTTTATTGTTAAACACTTTTGTATTTTCTCTTTGCCTGAAAAGAAAACACCACAAGTTTTATTTAAAGTTCATAGAAACTTTAATTGTTTAATCAAGTTTAATTATATTTCACTTTCTTTTTTACATTTTTTAAAACTAAAAAAAAAAAATAAAAATAAATAAATATCTTAAATATTCAAAAATCAGTCATATGTCCCAGTTATCAAAATCTTAAGCACTAATTATTCAAAATAAAGAACAATTCATTGTCAAAATAAAAAAAAAATCACTCATATGTTCCAGTTATCAAAATCTTAAACACTAATTATTCAAAATAAAAACAATTCATTCGTGTGGCAACTCGTCGTAAAATTTATGGTAGTCTTTTGGCAATGTTACTTTTAAAGATTGTAAGTCTTCATATTTCCTTTTTGAAATAGGCCTTTTTTCATGGTAAAGCTGATCCAGGTTGGACCACATTAATGGGGCTAAATGCATACATTTGCGCTGTGGAAGAATTTTCCATTCATGCGGAAATCTTACTTTAAAAAATATTTCTCCATCGGGAGTATACTTCAGTGCTCGAATATCTGTCACTTTCGAATCACCTGTACCACGACCAGGACGTATGGTTTTAAAAAACGATACATTTTTAAACGATTTGAAAAATGTATGATCTAAATAGGTCACATCATATGGTTTTGATTTCTTCCGCGCACCCTTACACAAACCAATATAGTATTATTGGCTTTAAGGTGATACTGCAGTGTTTGACTTCTCTTGGATGCGTTTTCTATGCGACGATTTCGAGGTCTTTTAGTTTGAATACACTCTATCAAAGTATTAACGTAAATTTTTTTTTGTTTCCAACACATTTTCCAAAATTCCTTAAATATTTGTTCTCTACATGATTCTGACAGTTGTGCGCATTTCATGATTGCAGTCTGACCTTTGTCCAAACAATTACATCTTTGCTTGAGAGTTCTAGCGTCTCTCACGTTATTGTATTGCCAAACGTTACCTGTTTTTTTTTTGCCGAGGTATTTTTTACCACTTTGGCGAAGGACTTTATTTTTTTCAGAAAAGGAGGAACTGGATTTTGTTTTTAATCTTCGTTTACGTGTTTTACTCTGCTCTGGTAACTCAAATGAATTGTCTGAACTGCTGTTAAAACCATAAGGCACTAGTCCTACAACACCATCATCTGCTTCAATTCCAAAATCAGGGCATTTCGGTTGAATATTATTATTTTTATCAGCACACATTATCTGATATAATAACAATAATTAAACTTTAAATATTAAGAAAAAATAAGTAACCGTATTCACCTTCCACTTATGAGCAATTTTATAAAACAAATAAACAAACTTTACTGAATGTTGCGCCAAATTCCTATGAAACAGCTGATGCTGTGTACGTTCAGTGGACTTAGCGCGCGCTTTTTTGACAACTATGGACTTAAGACTTTTGCTTACCAACACTATACAACTTAAAAAAAAAAAAAATTCCCTTTTTTGCTTTTTAACCCATGTATTTTCGAATTATCTTTCGAACTGCATCAAAATCTCATTTTTGGAAAAAATGGACTTAGGCACTTTGCACCCTTAGCCAGCGATATACCCTTTTCTAAATAACTTTAATAGCTATGATGACAAGGAATAAAAACTAAAAGCGTTGATTATTCTCATACCAAAGCATTAAAAACTCTTGCAAGGATACAAGAGCGAGTACTTCCCAATACTTGAAATGCTGATTAGTCCTTATAAACCGTAATTATTTTTGATTTAAAATAATTCGATCTAGCGCTCACAACGCTTCGGATCGTTTAAGAGAATGTTCAACATATACCGAATTTTAGCAATATTTCAAAATATATCCCCAATCTCTTCGCTTACTAGTACTGTTTCTCAATACATTTTGCTTTAATTACTTATTATTAATTTAACAAAAACAGCAAATGGTTTAATTACTAATTATTAACTTAACAAAAACAGCAAAAAAACGAAGAGCAAAAAACGGAACGTTATTGTTTCACCGCGCAATATACTCATAACATACAATACTGTGAGCATTATGACTCACATAATCTCATAAATCTCTTTCATAGGCTATAAGTCATAGACTACACTGGCAATTCGTAGGAACACAAAATGAGTAAAAATATACTTACAAAATAAATGAAGAGGTCGACTCTCTCAAGGTGTTGGAATGGCGTTGGCCGAAAAACAAGCACCGAAACCGTGTGTAGGACCACACGATCGGAGTGTAAAAACTGCCAGTAAGGTGATGCCTAGGATACCATTCCGAGATATTCCTGACGCCACTGCAGCCACGGAGAAGGTTGGGCCCGCCTTCAGCACCCACTGCCTTCACTACGGCAGATCAGTAGTGCGATTCACTAACTTATTTTAAAGATATTCGTTTGGTTAACTCAACTTAACCAAAATTTTAGCGACCCTGCTATTCAGTAGCCATTTTTTAACGATTTTCGCATTCGCCGAATCAGCTGTTGATGTTAGCTAGTCGATGACCGACAACTAAACGACAACAAATTTTATGTTGTTAACTCAATCGAGAAAAGTGAAATTCGTGATTTCAATTTAAATAAAAGAAAAATTTAAAATTCAGTGATTTGTTTTCCTGTAATTAAAAAAGGAACATAAAATAATGTCGTTGAAATATTTGGCTCCAATAGTGGATCGACGTTTACTCCGAGATGTGGACAATCCCTTTCATCTAAATGCAACAGACTTTCAAAAACTTTATCGGTTAACTCCAGACTTGGCTGAATACCTAATTAATCAGCTTGACAACCAAATAAGAGGATCCAGAATAACAGCAACATCAACTGAGAAACAGGTAGCTCGTGTAATCTTTAAGCCTGTATGCAATTTAAAATTTTACTTTTATATTGGTAGGTTCTAGCGGCGTTAAGGTTCTTCGCAACTGGTTGCTATCAACGACCCGTAGGTGAACAATGGGGAATATCCATGAGCCAGTTTTCCGTAAGCCGGCATTCATCGGGTAACGGATGCACTCAATGATTCGTTGTTTCACCAGAAAGTGAGGTTTCCTATGACCCAAGTGGAACGCCATTCTGCTAAAGAAATGTTTGCTTCAGCGTCGTCTCCCTTCGTGGGATTCCACGCATATATCAATTTTGCCACCAAGGAATCATGAGGAGGCTTATGCCAACCACCACATCTACTATTCAATTAATATGCTAATGGTAAAAGCAAACTTTTACAAGGATCCATGCATAAAAACAGAAATATAGTTTAGTTTTAATATATGTATAGATAAATGATTATAATTAAAAAAAATTAAATATATGTATGTATGTAAATCCTAAATACGCTGGAGCACAACGCGAAGTTTGAAAATGATAACCATGGCATATTTGCAGGTGATTCCGCATATTCCTTGGAGTCGAGTTGATTACTATTTTAACAAAACACTCAGAGGAGAGTCCGGAATTATGCTACATTGGAACATTGCAATATATGTATGTATATAAAGAATTTTAAGTGTTTGAAGTTTGAAACAAATTAATATCTATTTCACTTTAATGAAATATATAAAAAAATTAATATTTGGCAGCAGCCATTCGTTTGTTTTTTTTCTATTCCTCTTCGTGCTTTTCGCTTATTTTAGCATTTAGTTTGATAGAGATGCCACTCTTTATCGCTTTGAATAAATACAACGAAACAGCTGTTAAGTGTCGTTAAGAATAAGTTAGTGAATCGCACAATCGTTAGTGCAAACGGCAAATATTGCCGCTAAAAATAACAATTGTCGTACCGTTTAAAGTTAGTGAATCGCACTACAGGGCAGAGAACCGATCACAGGAAGCTGGCTAACAGTATCCTACTCTGGCCATCGCTATATCTAATTTGATGTAGATTGCATCACACCTACAACTTCTCCGAAGAGAAACTCCAGACACCCTAACTGTAAGGTGCTTAGTATATTACTACCGCTAAACAGTAAACCTAATACTCCAATAAACCAGGTTTAGCTGTAGTGTCTGGTGGACCCTTTTACAGGGGCTCGCGACAAAGCACTTGACATTGCTTTTCTAAAATATACACCGAGTTAGTCGAAAGCCACCATGGTATGGCGCTGATATTGTAAGAGCGCGTAAGATATGCATGGAAATATTCAACCAGAGCAAACCATGAAATAACGAGGCGGTTCTTCCGTACCTCTTTCGCCGGCATGGAAGAGGTTGGGCTCCACTCGGTTTCTGCATGCTCAGTATTGGAGAATTCTCCTCAAAGAAGCGTGTACGATGTTAAAATGCAGTTGGATTTGCAACACAAGTGGCCTAAATGAGACATAAGAATGTCTGAAGAACTTCTCTCGCTAAGTAGAAGAGAATTATTCCTAGCTATGGGACAATTTACAAGACACATTCCTATAGGCAGGCACACAGAACGTCTAAAGGTCTCACCCAACGATTTTTGCAGAAGCTGCTATGAGGAAGGTCCAGAAACTGTTAGGCATTTAGTATTTGACTGTCCCCCACTATGTAGGAGGTGAGAGAAATTCCTGGGTGCGAGGTACAGAATTGAAAATACGGTAGCTTCCGTCGACGCGACAGGCTCTTTTGTTGTTTGGGCAATTGGCATGATGCAATAATAAAAGGTTATATGTATATATATTTTGTTGACATTTCATTCTTGTCACGACCATCTTGATCTATATTACACAATTCATAAAGTTTCTTTCAAAAACTTTTTTTTTATTTAACAGCGAAAAGCCATGTTATCATCGCTGAATTAGTATTTGGTCTTTGATTTGATCATCTTATGTTCGGAATTGGATATTACATTTGCATTCGGAACTTTTTGTTATTAAATCAAGAGATAGCCACTTTATAGATCCAACTGCATGTATTAGTGAAATAATAAAAATCAAGGTCAGTAACACGTATCAGCCTGTGGTTGTCATATGACAACACACCTTAAACATTTTTGTGTGTTGTCCCTCATATGTATTGTCAACCGGAATTTCAGCCTCCCAATCGTTTGCATTTGGCAATAAGGCATTCTACGAACCCTGTATGCAAGATCTGAAAACTGCAATTTTTTTACCTTTCTCAGAACGATTGTGTACCTGAAACGTTTTTTTTTTTAAATTGAACAAAAAAGATAACAATGTACGCAGGATTGCTCGGGGTTAAATCATTTCTTAAACAGGCCTTTCTAAATTCCAACACATGCCCGTTCAAAGGAATTTTGCATGGAGGGCGTACCCTACAAAAGTTTCTTTTGAATAAATCTAAAAAAAATCTCCTAAAACTTCGTCAACTGCCAACCTGTATCTTTTCGAATATTCATGATGCAATCCATCGTAAGTAGGTTTCTATCATAATTAATTCATTCATGTGTCCTATTGAAACAACAAAAGATGCCATGATGTATTATTCATTCGCACCCTGTCGGGAAAACCGAAGATCAAAAATAAACTATTATTCATTAATTGTAATGCTTTGAGATTTCTCTAATTTCGGGAAAGTGCCAACTCTTTTATGAGCTTTTTTCAAAAACTTTTTTAAATATATGTATAAATACGTGAGATATCCTCCTGCCATCTGTATAAAAGTAAATTAAGTTAAATTAATAAATTCAATTAAATTATACATCCTTAGTAAAAGCTTTTATAAAGCTTAAATTCAAAAACTAATTTTAGGCGTTCCCAACTGTTTGAAAACTAAATATAAATTTATTAATAACGTAAATGAAAACAAAATATCTCACGCAAAAGTTTTTGAAAAGTAGTTCATAAGAGAGTGGCTACTTCTTGGAAACAAAAAAAAAATTGAGTTAAATAAAAACAGTTTAGTATACGCATTTATCAAGACACTTTTTTGCCATAAGCAATTTTAAAAAGTGTTTCTTTAATTTAATATATTTCGGTTTCACCACGGTAACCGTCTTCAGGACAATTTGGTTTGCACGTTGCCTAAATACTACTTGCAAATGGAAAGGTCCCCAAAACCAATATTAATTTTAAAAAATCTATAATTGTTTGTATAAAAAATTGGCACTAAAGGCGGGCTCTTTTTCATACTTGTGCATACATTGGCAATAGCCTGGAATATAATTTTTGAGGCTTCCTCAATACTGAAAGACTGACTTGACTTATATAACCCCTACATAAGCGCATTAGAATAATCAAAAAAATACCTGTAGCTTTCTGCATTTCTAGCAATAAATAAGGTTACACTACACCCGAAATGAAGACTGCCCATGGCAAACAAATTTTAGCAACTAATCGGAAATTATGAATTAGGGGTAGATTTTTTAGATAGTAAAAATCAAATCAAATCAAATACAAGTTTATTCAAATAAAAAAATTTTTTACATTTGGTGAATACAATAAATGAGATACTATAGAGATTATAGAAAATATTCTCTTTACAACTAAATTATAAATGTTTAATATAAATACATACGGATTTAGATTGCGATAGCTATTTACAAGGAAAATTAAAAAAAACCTTTAGGACATTTTAATCTTATTTACTAATTACTTACAACAAAAGCTAAATACTAGTGCTTATTAAGGCAATACATTTTTAATGATATCATTATCGTAATGTGTTGATTTTGAGAATAAATTAAATGTATACTTGCAATGTATGATTGATGGGTTATTAGCTCGGACTTAATAATTTTCTCAAATATTTTTGAAAAAGCGTTAAGTAAACTAGTGGGTCGATAGCTGTCTGGGCTGTTAATAGGTTTACCAGGTTTGAGCAGAGCAATGACTTTTGAAACTTTCCAACAATTTGGAAAGTAGCCAAGTCGAAGACAGATTTTAAGACATAATTAAGAAACGAGATGGTTTTTCTAGGAAAAAATTTTAGATATGCATTTGAAATTTTGTCAGGACCAGGACCTTTCGAAATTTTAACAGATTTTATTAAGTCTGCGACGTCATCTGCATTTAACATAGGTGGGTTGATAGTTGGGCTAGATACATATGCATCCGATATAGTTTTATGTACGCTATTAATAGTATTTGCGTCAGAGAGGGAACTTGTTAAAGAAAACTTGGTTATGAATGTGTTTCTTAGTAGTTCAGCTTTAGACGAATTGTTGGAATATGCGGTACCATTATGAAGAAGCGTGGGTATTGGTTGCTGCTTACGTTTCAAAAGCTTAGCAATTTTCCAGAAAGACTTTGACGCAGGCTCTAACGAAGAAAGTTTATTATTCCAGAGCTTATTACGAAAAACATACATCTGATCTGAAATGAATTTGTTCAGATTATGTTCGTCCTAGTTTTTGTGGCATCAATGATATGAGGAGGGAGCGAGGGTAAGCCAGGTTTGACACGCTTTCTTGGTACAGCTTTATAAACAGCCTCATGCACAATGGCATTAAGAGAATTTTGCATATCGTCCACATTAGGCGTTGTAACGGAATGAATATCAACTATTGTAGGGTAGGAAATAGAAGAAAAAAATTGACGATAAATCCGCAAATTTGCTTGAGAAAAATCGTAAAAGTTAACGTTTTACAAGCAATATCAGCATTAACAGTGAGGAGTACGGGAAGATGGTCTGAAGAGAGAAAATATAGGGAAGATGGATGAATTGTGATGCTTGACAAATTAGTAAAGAAGAGATCGAGTACAGTAAGCTTTTGTTTAGCATTTCGTGGGATAAAAGTGGGCTCAGACGGAGCAAGTACTTTAATACGGGAATGATTGATACTTTCATATAGCAAGTTACCCCAACAGTTAGCACGGGCACAACCCCAGGAACGATGACGACAGTTGAGATCACCACCAAATATAACATGACCAGGAAGTCTAGAGAATTTCAAAAAATCTGAGTTAAACATTTGCTTTAATTGAGTATAAGAGTTATGACTGCAACTTTGTATTAAACAATTGGCAGAGTTACTAGGAAAATAAACTGCAAGATCTGAGTCCGATTATTGTCAGCAAGCTCAATCTCAATACCAACATTTTCAATAACGTGCGCAGATGCAGAACGAATTTGCGTATGCTTAATGCGCTTGTCAATTACAATAGCAACGCCACTTCATTTGCCAATCCATGTGTCCGCTCTATGTGCAACAAAATTTCGATGAGCAAATCTGATATTAGAATTTAACCATGTTTCTGTAATGAGAGCAATTTGTATATTTTGATTGCTTACCCCACATCTCCACAGAAAATAGTTGATGTTCTACCATCTGCCATTTAGACAGAAAAATTTGAGAAATATATTGCCCATTTTTATACGTGGGCAGTTGATGTCATCAAATAAGCATTTGTAAGATGGCGTCAAACAACAGGCTCGTTGCATTGAAGCGCTTAAAAATTTACACAACCTACAAAGAATTGCAGAAGAAGTGCAGAAAAGGAAAAAACCGAAGTTTTGGATAAAAAATATTTAACAATTGCCAAATACTTTTTAGAACTATCAGTATCACTCGCTGTAAATAAAATGGCGTAGAGTAAAAAATGTATGTTGTCATAATTATACCGCATCATTTGCGTTGATGTTGCCACAACGAAACTTTCGCTCAAATGAAAATTGAGCTATCAAAGCAACAAAATGACAGCTTATTTCAAGCAATAGATGTCTGGAAATAAACTCTGACATATATTGCTGACATGGAGAAATAAGCGGTCTCCATTGACAATATATTTTCTGACATATATTTTCAGACATCAACTATTTCCTGTGGAGATGTGCCCTTAAGAAGGAAAAAAATTCATTAGCTTTATGCTGAATAACACGTCAATTCCAAGTTACAATGTTAAGTTTTGTATTAATCATGATTATAAATGTATTTTATAGTTAATTCAGTTATAACATTAAATTGGTCTTTCTTATTCTTACAACTAGCTAGCTTAAATAAAAATTAAAAATTAAAAACAAAACATTTGAGTTAACTAAAATTTATTACCTTTGATGAAAACTTTTAGTTCTCGAATACCGTGGGAGCGAAGCCGCGGATAAAAGCTAGTTTATAATCTTAGTAGGATATTCCAAACATTGTCTTACTAAAAAATAATCAATTTTCGATTTTAATCAGTGGGTAACATCAGAAAAACATAAACCAGAATATCACCATCGCAGGGTACAAACATACCCATCATCGTCTACAGATGGTTGGTTTCTGTGATTAAATCGCTTTCTTCAGCAACCACTGTATACCCCAATACTGTATCCTTACAGACAGCTATGATTCTACAAACTTAATGTCTGCTCTTTAGACAAATTAAACAACGGAATTGGAATTTTCAGTTTTAGTTCAGAAACTTGCAATACATATTCACAACTTCCATTTCAAATCCAAAAAAATTACAATTTAAATTCAGATTTTTCACTTTAAATTCACAAAACTACAATTCAAATTCAGAATTTCCATTTTAAATTCATAAAGTTGCAATTTTAATACAGGGTTTGCGTTTTAAATTCAGTAAATAACAATTAAATTTCAGAAAGTCCCCATTCAAATTCAGAATTTCCATTACAAATTTAGAAATTTTCATTTCAAATTCAGAAAGTCACAATTCGAATTCAAAAATGTATAATTTAAGTTCAGGATATTGCATAGTCACTGTACGATTTTGAGATTTTATCTTGCAAAGAAGCAATGGTGTCACAAAGTTTTTAATTTTTTTTTTTTACTTTTTTCAGAAAATTTCAAAATTATGTAGTTCAGTAAACTGTGTATACCTTTCATTCAATGTAAATAATTGTATATATGTACATACATATATGTACATATATTAAAGTTATATATTATTAAACAGTTTGCATGGAGAATAAGTTTAGCACCTAGTCTTCAGCTCGATGTATGTACATATGTATGCAATTATTTATTTTTATAATAAATAATCAAGGGTAACAATACAAAAATTGTAGCCATAGTATGCATAGTATTTCAGTAACAATAATAATGCAAACAAAGAACGCAAATCCCTTTGTATACATATGTGTGAAATCATGATGCAATAAAAAAGGTGAAGTCACTTACTTAACCTCACTTTTTTGGTGTTTTTAAGATAACACTAACTATTTTTACTAAACCAACGTAAAAATAATAAGCGCCTGTGAACAGTTCAACTTTTTAAGTAATTCAAGCAAGAAACTTTATTTGTAAAAGTATTCGATAGTCATAGCGAACATATAATTGCGTTTTATCATATGCTCAGTTATAAATTTTACAAATCAAGCCAGTGTTAAAAATAACTGTTTGAATAAAATCAAAATGGTCGCTGAAAACAGACATTCATTATAAATTCTATCTTATGCGTATACATACTATGACACCTTAATTTTTTTTCAAATCGCAATCATGTAACAGCTCCCGCCCTACTCAATTAATTGCCCCTATTTGTATTATGGGTAGCCCTATCTATTACTGACTAAAACGCGCATGAATTTAAAATTAGTTCAAATAATATAAACATTTTACTTAATATACTCTTGGTATTTAATTGTAGATGTACACCAAGGATAATTCATATAAGATGGAGTCGAATGAACAACGATTTCATCTCACGGCTAGAAATGTCAAATTACATCTATTTTGTTTTTGGGTTTATGGGTTTGAGAGCTGAAGTCATTACAGCAAAAGCTAAATGCATATAAAGTTTGACAGCTCAAGCCGAAGGGGCAAAAACAAAATACATGTGAATTTTGTTGTTGGACATTCGACGCCGGCTGATATAAATTAGGCTTAATATTTGTGCATCAATTGGATAACAAGAGAGGAAGCCCATGAAGAGATGTAGAACTTTAGATGTTTCTAGAAATAAAGAAATATATGAATGCGCTTGAGACATGGAAATTGCAAACAGAAAACATTTGACGGAAAAATAATAAACGAACTGCCTCTGCCAATTCTGACGTACTACCTGACCCCTTAAAATTTGTTTAAAAAAAAACTAAAACAAAGGCCTAGGCGGATTAAAAACAAAGTTGCGAAGCCTACGTGACGGAATAAACGAAAAAATAACACTGAAGATGGTACAGCGCCGAAACCGTGTTGTCTCCAAACCAAACTTTCTTTCATTCTGTAGAAAACACGAAAGACCAAAAACTGCACTCTAAAAAGAAATTGATTAAATTTACGCCAATTAAAGTAGGCAAATGTTTAACTACTACATATAATATGTAGTTCCAATTCTGCACACAGAATATGTGTGTACGAATGTCTTAGCACCGAATGTGTGGCATGCACAAATTACACATTGATGTGTAATCTTCAACATTAACCCATTAACGTCACTAAAATCCTATCCGCTATTAATTGCTCAATTTTATTTTCTAAAATTTTATTCAATTAAAATCTGAAAGGCTATTACAAGCTTTAAGTGGATCTTACGTATGTTAAAATTTAAATAAGCATAGGCATTTATAACAATAAAAATAAGCAAATACAGTGTTTTGGTTGCAATTTTTTTAATAATGCAATTAAAAAATTTATAAATAAAAGATCCAGTTTGTTTACAAGACAATTTGTGTTTTTAATACCTTTTTATTTTTATTTTGTACCACTAACATGGAAACTTAAAGATATTTATGTAATGCAAATATGTACGTATATATGTATGTATGTAAGCATACGTAATAAAACATTTGTAGCTTTCCCAATAAAGAGGAGTTCAATTCAAAATATCATCAGCTTACTTATTACATTATTAACTTTCTGTAAACTGTTAATATTTTTCTTTTTAACTCATGTTTAATATAGATAGTGCTTATAAAACAAACGTGCCAAAAATTACTCAGTTTCTGAAATCTGTTTCGGATATAAAATATTGAAAGTAAAGTAAAAATTTACAACTTTGCGATTAATGTATAAGAAAGATATTCCTTAGAAACTTTGTTTTCTGAAAAAAGTAAATTAATACCAATTAGTGTATAATACATATATTTATGAATGTACATACACACATACTTGCACAATCATTTAATATAATTTAAATTTCTTATCATGAAATGCAATGAGAGATGTGCTAGTCGAAATTTTTATCATCATACCATCTTTGTTTGTTCCAAACTGAAGTACAAACATAAGGGTATTGTTTAAAATCCAATAATTTTAATGATATCTTATTTAAAATAAACTTTTGTTAAAACTTACATCAAAATTTGAAAAAAATAACTTATATCTTTGTCAAATTACTTCGTGTTGACATATATTATGTTTATTGGATTTAGAGCTTCGATTCTGATTTTTTAAATTTACTTTATTAAAAAGTCGAATAGTGGTTTCCTTGTCTTTTTGAGCGTACTCATATTGCTATAATCTGGTGTCCATATGTTTTAATGTTTTAATTTCACTTCACATGTACATTTTATTAATTCTAACTCGCTATAGACTTACTAAATAAAACTTTCAACTATACTTAATAATCTTGAAATAACTATGCACGAAAAATTTACAAAACTTGCAGTAGCTCTTTCGCGAGCGTTTACTACGATCATGTGTGGGGCTTCTTTGTTTTTTGCAATATTTTGTTTGCCTTCAAACATGGATTAAGTAAAAGTAAACAGTTTTTTTTGAATTATGAATTTCATATGCGCAAAAGTGTTTAAATGCACACAAAAAATGTTTGGAATTATTAAATGTGTATATGTGCAAGTGAAATAACTGTAACATTACGCACAAAATGTTTTCCAGCAGTACTTAAACATATTTACACACATTTTTGCTGGGAAGTCAATAGTTTTCTATAGTAATTTTACATGCTGTTTTTAGAGTGTAATAAATAAATAAACTCTTATATCCTAGTACCATTGTTGAAAATAAAATACTTTTATTGCCAAGTTTCACTTGATCAGTTGGAAAAACTCACCCAAAAATTCTACCCAAAATCGCACTTGTATCGCAGTGGCGTAAGGGATACAATTTACAATTCTGTGGAAGTTAATATTCGATAAGATATTGTAATCACAAAAGTCAAAACCAAATAGAAACGACAGTGATGTTCTGAATTTGAATAGCAATTTTCTGAATTTGAAATGGAATTTGAAGTAAAAATTCTAAACATTGAATGTAAGGTAAACAGGTTTCTAAATTAGGGTTGGGGCTTTCTAAATTTAAAATTGAATGAACTTAAATTGAAACTTTATGAATTTGAATTACAACGTTATGAACTAAAACTGAAAAATGTGTAGAAGAAAAACGAAATTCACATATATTTTGCAGTAGCTTTTTCCGAATGGACTATCAAATTCATTTGACTATTTCTATCAAAAAGTATTAATATAATATTTATGAAATAGTGGCAATTTAACATTCCATTCGTCTTGTATAGATGTCATATTCTTTGAAATGACACAAGTATTAAAACAAATAATATAAGGTTTAAGAAATATCCCTCTATGATTAAAACTATACTCTGGTTTGCTGAGGATATTGATATATAAATTTATATATTTAAGTATTTATTAACAAAATAATAATTTTTACACGAAAAAAGGAACACTGGCTGCTAGGGCCTTTGGCCCGCTTAGATAGCTATAAAAAAGTATATAACTGAATTACATTTCAAGCATAACCAAAAAACAGCGTCACTAATTATGAAATAAATTTAAATGAAGTACAATGAATCTGATAAGATAACATATAAAAATTTAGATTAATTGTTTCAAGCCTGATTTTCCTAAAAAAAGTTGATATTTTGGTGACGTTTTCGGTAGAACTGGTATTCAAAAGCCCCGACGGGCGTTGGTTTTCGAAAATATTGCTCCTACTCGCTGTAAAGTGTGGACAGTCATCGAGCTGCTGAAGGACAATGTTGGCAGAAAGGTTGGCTGGAGCGGCTTAAAAGATACGAGTGGGAAGCCATTGTGTGTCCAAGGCGTAGACGGGCAAGTGCTTTCACATCGGTGCTACGGCAATTTGATGGATAATTAGGCTTGAGGTATTACATCAGAGACAAAGAGTACTCCATATACATACATATTTAATCCATATAACCCAATGTATAAAGTAAAAATGGTCTAATTTACACTGCGATGTCCTAGGGAAAGACCATATACTCCGGCTCTGCATTACATCAGAGTAACTCAAAACTACCTTCTCGATAACTAAACTTCCACTTTCATCGGTTCTCTATAAAAGCAAATGGGCAATTGGATGATTCCAGAGTTGCTTTACAATAATATTACTAAAACTTATATTGCAAGATGCAACAAGCTTAATTACATGAAACGCGCACATAGTTTAAATAAAAATGTGGAGTGACATAAACAGTAGTTTAGCACAGTAAATTTTTACTGCTGTAAACTATTTTTTTTATTAGTTTATTAAATGAAATAATAAAATTTTTTCTTCTTGGCAATACAGCCAAACAAACATCGTGTAATAGTTACGATCTTTAAATCACGAGCACTTAGTCTAACGATTTTTGCAGGGTGGACCCCATGTCTATTTGAGCTTGGCGTTGGCGTTGAGATACATATAAAAGTGTAAATGTGCCTTTTAGTAATGTAGCGAGTTTAGCTCTCGCCTGTCAGATCGTTTCCTTTTATACTTGCATGACCTGGTACCCACATAAGTTTAATTCCGTTTTTATTTTCCGTCAGCTCCGAATGCAAGAGATTGGGTGGGACTTGTTCGTTGGTTCATTGCCGCAAGTATACTTGACTTACTATCTGGGCAGATAATCGTTTTAAATTTGAGTTTCCTGCAAAAGTGATTCCTGCTGCAATTGTGCTACCTTTGGAAAATCGCTGTCGCTTCAGCTGTATAGACAGATGCGTAACAGGAGAGAATTCCTGCTGTAATTGTGTTACCTTTGGAATTAACTACTGCATACGATGTATTCGTAACGTTTTTTGATCCATCAGCAAATATCATAATCCATTCCCTGGCGTATTCCATGCAAAGCGAAATTGTGGATTTCCGGCTAGGAGCCTTGGTTAGCAAGCACTGTTGTTGTGGCAAATAAGTAGCTCGGGGATGAGTTTCTTACAATAAGCACAAATTTGTTTACGATTGTTGATAAAGCAGCCTCCGTAGAATCTAATTTGGTTGGCGATTTAGGAAAAGTGCGAATGCTTCTGCTTACTGTTGTGTGGTATGGGGCGTACAACGGCTTGATGTGGCTTTACGGACAGTTGCCATAAATGGGTAAGGCGTGGTCTATCTTCGATAACATAAGTGCCCTGATTGCATTTGTTGATGAATTGATTAAACGGTGTTTAGATGATAAATAATAATGAGCCTGAGCGTGTTGAGCGTGGCAGCCGGCTGCTTTCTTAGATACAAGCAATGTTCTTTGAAAGTTAATTTTATTCCAAAATTGCACCCAAAAACTTCAAAGTAGTAGTATTTGCACCTTGAGTATTATTATAATCTAAAGTATAGTAATTACATTTATGTTTGCGGCAAATATGAAAGTATATGGGGCCCAAGGGTTTAGACCAATCGTTTAAATCGGTTAGTTTGCTGATGAAATTTTGTTTGATAGTGTTTAAGTCCGTCAGGTTTGAAACCAGTAATAAATCATCTGAATAGCATATTAGCGAAACGTTTTTAGATTTATTGATTATTTGGCTTATTCCATTGAAAGCTCTATAAACAAAATTACATAAAGCGGTGATCCTTGGGCAATTCCGTGCTACAAAACATAACGATCGGACAAAGTGTTATTTACTTTCGAAACAAATCTGCGATTAGTGAGGAAAGCCAGAACAGTTTTGAGCAGAAGATGTGTAATTTTCAATCAGCAGTAAGACATCAATAGCTCCCTGTCCTTCGTTGGAAGCCATTTGTCTGGCTATTATTATTTCAAAGATTTTACGCAGACAGCTAAGTAAAGAAATCGGTATAAGTCCTGAAACTTCTGTTGCAGGATTGCCTGGCTTGGGAATTGAGATAACAATTAAGTCCTTCCAGGTGTGGAGATAGACCCCTTGATTTAGGATGTTGTCATATAGTCGAGTTAGTCTAGATTTCATGCATGAGGTGAGATGTTGCAATAATTGGTACGATATTCTGTCGGCCCCAGGAGTTCTGCCTGCTAGAGAAGATGGCGGTGATTCTAATTCATGCATTTCTACTATTTCCCAGTCTGTCACATTTAAGGGACCATTGATTATTGTTACTATGTTCAAGCCATTTATTTTTTCAGAAATAAACGTATTATAAATTATTATTATTATGATACATTGGAATATTTGGACCAGTATGATGCAGAGTGGTTGGAGAATTCTGTAGCGCATAAAATAGGCAGAGCGAGGCTATATATGGGAATTCTCGGTGATTAAAAATGAATATCGAAGAGTAGTTTTATATTTGTCCGTGCTATATCGAAGAGTAGTTTTATATTTGTCCATGCTAGTTTAAAAAATCCGTTTTAGATTTCTTTGATCTCTTTCGAAATATAACGTTGGTTTCCTGTACAATATTAAATTATAGTTTGGTCTCGTCCATTTACATATATTCAATCCAATACAGCCGCTTTTCAATTCTTGATTGAGATAGCTTAGCAGAAAAATGTGGAACACTTTTTGTATAGGTTTTGTTACTTAATTGTGGAATTCACAATATTTTCGGATTCTGGAAGCTTTGTACGTTTTATGCCTTGTCATTCAGTAAAGTAAGATTTTCCTCTATTTTCTCTATAATAATGCCTCTATTGTTCGAGGAGGCGGAGATCCAAAGAGGGCTCGAGGCATTATAATCGCTAACCATAATTAAAGGAGCGGTTACTGATCGAAATATATTTCTTAAATCGTTATATGAGAAGTTCTGCTCAGGAGGAATGTAAAGAAATACGAAAGTGAATTCAAAGGGAAATAAAATCTCAATAGCGATTGTTGCAATGTTTGTAGAGGTAAGCATTTTTTTGTGGGTAATACATTTTTAATTAAAACTGCAATGCTTTGCTTGCTTATTTTGCTGTGATGCAGGTTGCGGAAGTAGCTTGGGTATTGTAACTGACAAGTCAGCAGCGATATTAGTCTCTTGAAGAGCGAGTAACAAAAGTTCTAATTCTATGGAGTTGTTATGGTAGCCGTACATATTCCATTGTAGAATTTTAAACATTGAAGCAAAAAGGCAAGTGTCAAAAATAAGTTTAGTGTGTTGTGCGAGTGATAGTAGCTAATGACAATCGTCGGATTGACACTGTTTGATCTTTTGAGTTATTTTCTTTAAGTTCCGCATTGTTTTGTGTTTGAAGCAGGCTGTTAGATGTGATATATGTTGTCTCTGGCATGGAAATGTCTGTACCTGTTGTGTTGGAGGAGGGCTAGACTTATGCATTGCTAGGATGCTGAATGTTGTTGTCATGTGGTCAGTTTTGGGGTTAAGAGGAATTTGACTGAAGTGAATTTGTAGAAGGAGTGTAAGTGGAGTTAGAGATTTGTTTAATGTGTTTGGTGGAAATGGAGGGTGGTATTTAAGTTCAGCATTTTGTTTTTATTTAGGTTTTGTGAATCTTTGGCGATTTCGGCGAAAGAGGTAATGAGTGTTGGTGGTGTTTGCGCTTTGTAAAGACTAAGTGGTTCGCGAATAGAAAACATTTACTTTTACATTTTATTTTTAGTATTTCTTTCCTTTGCTTATATTTTGGTCAAATGTTGGCAGATGACAAATGGTTACCTCAGCAGTTTGCACAGAGTATGTAATTGTATGGGGGATTACGCGAAAGGAGATAGCATGATATACATGTTGGAGTGTTGTTTCACCGTTTAGTGGTATGGACAAGTCGTTGGCAATTTTTACACCTCATTGGGTTCGGAAAGTAGGGTTTTACTTTGGCAGTTTGCCATAACACATCGACTTTTTCAGGGATTTCATAGAGATCAAAAGTGAACAAGACAACTCCAGTGAATTGTAATACTCCTTTTATTGTTTTTGAGAACTTGTACACAAAACATTCTATTCTCAACTGACGTGAAATAAGACCCTCTGTCACTAATAACTATCCGAGGGCAACTGTAGGTTGAGAAATAGTTGCGTAGCGCACACACGGCACTGGTGTTAACGCCGTAAATTTCAAAAACAAACTTAGTAAACGTGTCCTACCACCACCAAAATATGTCGGTTAGATCGGGCTATTTCTAGGGGACCTAAATGATCGATGTGTATCCCATGGTTCGGTTTTCTTTCAAATGCTATGCAAACTGGAAAACAGTAGTGCTTCCTTATTTGGTCGTAGCATTTATCTACCCCTAAATTTAATTTTTTTTCATTTATTCAATTCAGTCTTGAACACAGACTACTTACAAAGTAAGGTAACTAACAGCTAAGATTATAAAAACTTAGAATATTGTGTTTACAACACTAGAAAATATATGTTTTGAAGACGAAACCTCAAGTTGGATAGAACTAGATATTAAATCAAATTGAATTTAGGCCCCAGAAAGAATATAATGTTTTATAATTATCCCCATAGAAAGGTAAAAACAATGCCACCACAAAGTATATTAAAAGCAAAAGAAAGCGAGAGCACTAATCTTCTTGCTTCCAAAGACTTTTGGTTTATCAAAAGCAAACGAGATTTATATGAGGGAATTTTCTCATCAAAACTCAACGACCGTAAAGCATATTTTACAATCATTTTTTGGATGTGTTTAATTTTATTTATATAATTTTATTTATATAATTTTGATAGCTTGGCCTCCAGATGAAACAAGCTTATTCCAAAGTGGAACGAACAAATGCCGTATATAATAACTTAAGAGTATATGGGTTGGAAACTATTTCGCTTCACAAATCCTAAAACCAAGTAAGATTTCGAAATAATATGACTAATATGTCTATTAAAAGAAACATTACTCGAAAAAAATACACCAAGATCTTTAATCCCGTCCAAACTATTTAACAAAGAATGACAAGTGTTATAAGATGTCGGCAAGTTATGAAGAGCTTTTGAATACGTGACTTTAAAGCATTTTTTTAATCTTTAAATGAATACAAGAATTAACGAACCACAGATGCAAGCTGCAAATGTCGTTTTGAAGCTTACACGCTTCGTCCGGCTTCCCAATTTTCGAACCACACAATTTCTTTTATATGTATATATTATTTCTTTTTCACTGACATTGTTAAGGCAATGCGCATAAATAGTACCTTTCAGGCTTTAAAGCTCACATGGTATTTTACATTGTTATTACATACCTAAGTTAGTTTTTTGGTTGCGATGAATCGTTGGGCTCTTTTATTATTTTCCACTGGCAGCAGAAGATTTCCAGCGCGTAACTCCGAAATTGAAATTATCTCATTGCCAATGGCTTCTAAAGCTGTATGTATGGTGAAGCAGGAATATTTCGAGTTTGGTTTATAAATCACAGCAGTTAATTGGTGTGTATGACGGGTTCTTTCTTTTCGGCTAGGGGTCCGAGGCAAGCAACCTGTTACTCCAGAGGTTGGACGGCCCAAGGGCCATAATTAAATGTAACTTAGCACTTGAGCCAGAATATGCTTGTTAAAAAAAAAGTAATCGAAATGTAATGGATTTAAGGGGGAAAACACAAGTATGAATACGAGTATAATGCGAATACTGTGTGAAAGATGACACAATAAGCCGAAAGATACAGAGATACGTCTTCTTAAAGCGAGCAACTGTCATTGGCTGTTTATGTAAATTTAAAAATGTGTATATAATATGAGATTTTCTAATTACCATATCTATTTGCACAGATCAAATCCAATCCAACTATCACTTTGAAGCAGAAAATTCAAATGCTTCATTTTGCTGGAGCAGCAAAGCAACGTTCTTTTGAAAGTAACCCAAAGAAGGATAATGCATTTACAGAAACAAATACTCTAAAGACAGTTGAAGGGCAAAAGCATATTATTCACAATCAAGGTGCTATTAATAAATCACCAACGTCGGTATCAGGAAAATCATTAAAATACATAAAGCCGTCCACAAACACCTCATCTGAGCGGTCAGATAGTGACACATCCACTAAACCATGGTCTAAACTAAAGTCAGCAACGATAATATCAACAAGCTTTAACAATTTAGCAAAGTTTTCGCCGGGTGATATTGAAGTAAAACGCTTTTATTCCAATGATACGACTCAAATACCAGAAATTGCACCAACTTCTGCGAGGGCTACGGAATCTATAACAGCAACAACTGCTGATGCCAATTCTTTAACCACAAACAATTTAGTAAATTCGCGTAAACAAACTAGAGTCAAATCAATAAACTACTCTAGCAATGGGAAAAAATGTTATCAATCTGTTGTCGATTTATCTCCCGAGTATAGGGGATTGCCTTTCGTAAAACGCCTTAAGATTTTAAACGAACGCCAGAGGTTAGCCGATCTTGAAAAAGCTCTACAAATACGAAGTTTTAGTTTGGATAGTTCTAAAACAAACAATCAAATGGCGCCATCAAAGCCATTGTATCGGTGCTTCAGTGACACGTCTGAAATGTACTCGCAGTTTTTTTCCGCACATGAGTCCAGTTCATCAACATCTACGAACACATCCATGTCAGCTACCTGTAAGGGAGGCAGTTATGTACCACCAGCGTACTTACCTCTTAGTCCCGAGCTTAATGAAACTGCCGAACGCATCAAATTGAAATGCATTTTACAAAAATTGCAGTGTACTACGGATGAATGTAAAAATGGCACATCTAGTCGGAAAGAAGATTCCATAGGAATTGGCATACACAACAATAATTTATCAAGCGAACCAAAATTCGAAGGGTATGTGGCTAGGCATAGTATGCTAATGAAAAGTATGACATTCAACTCAAATATTTATAGTCCAACCAACAGAGCTCATAAATTCCTAGCAGATGAAAGCTGTAATAGCGCGCGACCAGTTTGTGAAGAGCGAGGTAAACCGCAACACTCATCTTTATCTTCATGTGCGACTTTTGATTCCAAAGCAAGTTCAGAAAATCGGATATTTATTGGACCCCTTATAAAACCTGAGGCAAAACTACGAAACGCCATCCAAACCAATAACGATGTGATGCAAAATTCTTCAATTTCTTCCAATGGTAATCAACGCACAACAAAGCGGCTGATAACAAGCACCGGGGAGATGTTAAAGACGGAAGGTAACTAAATTTTTGTAGAAATTAATACTTTTAATGTAAAAAAGTTGTATATGTATATATGTATATGCAGTACATTCCCACCAAGAACAATCCTAGCCACGTTACCGGTAACATGCCCCCACGCATGCCTTTAAAAATGTCACCAAACACTATTTCTGCTATCACATTGCCAATCGCCTTACCATTTTCTTTGAACACATATGATATTGCATCCCCTTCTTACAAACACCTTTCCCCAACTGGAATGCTTCATCTTAGGTGGCTGAAGGAAAACAATAATAATTTCTTATTTTTTGGTCCTTTTTCCGATAGAGTATACTAGTTTCGGCGTTGTGCCATCTACAATGCCATGTTTCGTTCTGTTTTCTAATACAAATTTTATTTTGTAATGAGCGAGGGCGCGTTAGTGACTTCAAAAATTTTATAGTTGTATTTATTCAACCACGCAGGTTTTGCTGAGTTTTAATGCGATGGATTTTGAAAACTCTTTCTAGTAAGTCTGTGTTCAAACACGACATATTTTCCATCGCATTGTATGTATGTACACATATAAAAGGCACTACTTTCATTCCTATCGTTATTGTGGTTACTATGCAAACCTACAAAATCAATTGCAGTATTTCAGTTTGTTTTGAATTACAATAACAGCTTAAACTTTTCAAACTTAAAATCTTACGGTGGTTTCAGTTACGCTAACACGGCTTAATTAACATTGCTACCTGTACATCACGAATGTTAAGAACTCAGTATATGTTTCGAAAGCTTACGAAGTGAACGTTGATGCTTTAGTCCGAAATAAAGTATTAAGTTATCTAAAGTATCGAGGACTGGTTTTGTTTTTGTCGACCTGGGGTGAACTATAATACAGTATTTCGTGAGAGCGTCGACGATTACCAGAGCGTGTATCGAGCGCCAATCGCGGAATGTCCATTCCATACAATTTGCATTGCAGCTTCGAACCCATTCAAGTCATTGCAAATTAATTGCATACTCTAAATCAAAACCAGCTTCCATCCCATTACAGGATGATATAAATGAGTTCCATTCTCATACAAATTGGTTAGCGCAGCATCCATCAGCTTTAGTTTGAATCAACATTGTACAGGCAGACGGCTGCATGTGTACGAAATGAATAAGGCTAAGTCAGGGCAGGGCAAGCCAATACATACTTAGGGCCAGTTTTTCAGTGCTACTTTGAACTGAGTTTAAACTAAGTTTACTTAAACGCCGTTTAAGGTTAAACTAAGTTTAAACTGCTGAGCTGTTTTTCAGTGAGCGTTTAAGGCCGCCCTAGAATTTGACAGTGTGGTAGGGCAACACTGTTTTTTTCTTTATCTACACAACAAAGCAGCTGACGTTTGTTTACATTTTTTGTACACAAAAACCTTCGTGAATTATTTGTGAAAATTGAAGTTACTAATACGGTGAAAAAATGTATAAGCGGAGCGGTAATTTTTCGACGAGAGAAGTGAGCTTCGTTTACTTCAGCATCGCTATAGTCACTTTCACTTGAAAAATCCATATTTTAATATATTTTAAGGACAAAAAACGTAATTTTGTTGATTTCAATTTCTGTGAACTCATGAAATGACAGCTGAACAGTTGAACAGCTGATTGCTTAAACTCAGTTTAAACTTAGCATATGGGGCGTTTAAACTAAGTTTAAATTCGACTGAAAAACAGCACATCGAGTTTAAACTAAGTTTAAACTGCAAATCAAGTTGAACTAGCACTGAAAAACTGGCCCTTAGTTACAAATGCTAGTGTGTTTTTCGAGAGTCGATGTTATTATTTACACTGTGAAGAAATGCATGATTTTTTTTTGTTTGGTTTGGCGAGAGTGAAATAGAAAATATTATTGGGTCCTAATGCACTGACATATTTTTTTCGAATTCCATAATATTTTCTATATTTATTTCGAAATCATAACTTTTTTATTGGTATTATCATCATTATCAAAAATATATTTAAAAAAATATTTTGCTTTCAACTCATACAATTTTAGTTTTCTTTCATAAGCTGAAACTAATTCAAAATTATTGTGATGACCAACGTAGTGTCTGCATAAAAAGTATTTTATAGAACGACAAGTAATATGTTCGCATATTAAACATTGAACTTCATCATTCATATTTTGAACGACAAAAAATTCGTACTCCCAAATTGCTTCAAGCATTTTCTCCTTGTGTATTTATCTTAAGTTGCGAAATACAGACTAGCTTATGTATGTACTTGACTGTTGTAGTGCAACTGGTATGATTTATTTTAAGAATGTGCTCTCAAGCTACTGCCCGAAGTCATTTGAATGGCTGTGTCGTGCATTAATCGTATGCTTAACGCAGAAGCTTATTGTGTACGTGTTACAGCATTGACGTCGGCAGCGAATGCTGTTCAATCACGCGTGACAGCAAAATTTTAAGAATGCCCTCCACTGGACTAAGTAATAAATCGAAACAGAAACGATAGAAGAAAAATAAGTAAACGAAGAAAAAAACTGTTTCTGTATCGCGAGGTCCAACTTGAGACGGCAGAGGAGTTATGCAACAAGTGTTCATAAGAGAAGGGTGGAAAGGGAAAGGGTTAATCGTCAAAATAGTATTCGTTTGAGTTTTCAGCAATATGTGTGTCTTTCGCCATCAGCGCAAATATTGATTGTTATGAATATAGAATATTGTTAAGGTATTACCAGAGAACTTGTAACCACTTATTTTGCGAAAGTGGATTTGAACTCTGGCCAAGTTACAAGTTCTCTGCCGAAGTGTGCAATATATCGATGCGACTCGCGACTATACACGCTAAATCATAGCAGACGTTCTTCGGTCCTGAGCTAAACGGCTAATTATGCAAATCATGTCAATGTGTGCGAAAAGAAGAAGAATTTACGAATTAAACTAAAAATGAAAGAAAGAGGAAAAAGGAGTAAGCCGCGAAAAAACTGTTTTTGATTGTCAGCGGGGCAAGTTGAGTCGGAAGAGGAGTTATGCAACAAGTGTGGATAACAGACGTGTGGAAAGGGAAAGAGGACGGTAACCAAAAGAATATTCCTTTCTGTTTTCGGCAATTTTTGTATCGATCCGACAATTGCGCGTGCACATGTACGCAAATGAATTGATGCGCACATAAATTATTTATTAAATGCATACATATTTATACATATTATTTGAATTTGAGCAAAAATTCTAGAATCTTCTAGAAAAATGCCAGAAATTTGTCATACAACGTTGCCAAAATGCTTTATTGTCTGATATTGCGATGTTGAGACTTTTCAATGACCGTCGATGGTTTGTAAAATTGAACACTTCAGGATTTTTGTGTTCATCGCGAAAAATGTTGTAGAGGGGAACATTTGCGTTTGCGGGCAGATGAAACGCTTATGAATATTTTTTTTGTTGTTGTAGGTATTTATGTATGTTCATACATATGTAGATATATATGAGGCGCTCAGCGCCAAAACGGCCTAAGCCCAAAAAAATGGTTTTGAGAAAAACGAAGTTAAAAGAAAATAAGTTTTTAAAATATTTTTTTTCATTAATCGTAAATAAATACTAGCTGTAATATTTGTTTTAGGCTAATCATTAGGTGTTAATAAACTTACATAAAGACTGTTTTAAACAGTTAGTAAAAGAAATAAAGTGGGTTAGGCCATTTTGGAATCCATTTGAAAAAACTATATTGATAGGAACTGAGGGTTAGGCCATTTCGGCTCCATTAATTAAAACATACAAAATTTATTCAGATAAACAATAAAAATAATCTTTAGCGTTTTAAATGATACAAATTAATAATAATTATTCGTCTTCTTCCTGAATATCTTCGGCATTAGGTGTTAATAAACTTACATAAAGACTGTTTTAAACAGTTAGTAAAAGAAATAAAGTGGGTTAGGCCATTTTGGAATCCATTTGAAAAAACTATATTGATAGGAACTGAGGGTTAGGCCATTTCGGCTCCATTAATTAAAACATACAAAATTTATTCAGATAAACAATAAAAATAATCTTTAGCGTTTTAAATAATACAAATTAATAATAATTATTCGTCTTCTTCCTGAATATCTTCGACTTCAGCTCTCGAATTTGTTTTTAAATTTATAAAATTTATAGGAGGTATGAACTCTTTGAGTTCCTGTAAATCCTTAAACTTTGCAGCTTCAATGAATCTTCCCCCAGGATAAAGCGGCTCCAATTCCAAATCTACGAACTTGCTGGAATTCCTCTTTGAAATATCAACTTCTTGAAATAAAACATCTATGTATGTTATTTGAATATTTGTATTGAATTATAAATGGCTTCACATTTTAGAATCGAAGCCACTGAATCTGAAGCCATTCAACTTTTGAAGCCTTTTCTGCTGAGATTTTTCTGTTTGTCACTAGTTTCTCGATTAAGGATATGCTTTTAATATCCTCTGCCGTCATCTTTACCAAGTGAAATGGTTCCCTTTTTTTTTGCCGTGATGATTACACGATCCCAATCATCAGGCGTAAAAATGTTATTATATTTTTTTTTCCTTTTCAATGAGACCAAAAATTGATCGCATGGTAGGAATGAGTGGCCAGATACTAAAAATTTGTGGTCTATCTGTTCCACTGGGTAGGTCGAATTATTGACCATGTATGTGCAAGTAGGGCTCATTCTTATGTTCCGGTTTTGGCCACCACATTGATCGCTATACATTATTAAGTTCTTAAAATTGACATTGCCTCTCACGGAATGCATAATGCAAGACCCTATTTCCTGTAGGCCACGTGAAGCTTTTCCCTCATTCCAGATATACATGAAGGACTTATTCGTGATAAGGTCATGAATACCAAGACAATAGGTCCATAGCTGTCTTTTGTAGCAAGCCACCCCTGTGGAAATGACTGGTGTCGGCAGAGTTTTCATAAGATCGAATGCTATAACTGCATATTCTTCCTTGTTAAGTTTCGAGTCCAATTGCATCCCAGCTCTAGCTGATTCAGCTTTTCGGTGATGTAAATCTCTTTCGCTCGTAATTATTTCCTTTTCAGAAGGATCACCTGCGGCTTAAATTTTTACTTGAAAAGAATCACATTTTTTGCAACTGTCGGAAATTGGAGCTCGAAAATGCAAATTAAAGTTTTCTGAAAAGATTTTGGTGAAAACGAATTTAGATACAACTTTGTCCGTTTCTACAGTTCCACGATACAGCTCGTACATAATCGATATGTTTAAGGTAGGTGCGAGAAATTCTCTTTGAATATTCTTATTTCTTAAATAGTGGAAGCTATACCTCGGAAATTTATTGATAAATTCTTTCACGATTTCTGTAGCTTCAACGCTGGTCTTATTATGAGGTGGGTGCCTTCCTCTTTTGTCCAATTTTGGTGTAGTTGTGCCACTTCCAGGATGATCTGCTTAAAATATCTTTTGCAGACATGCATTCCGACATTATTTACTCCAGGAAGTTTGTAAATTCTTGTACTAGATCTTCGGCTTTCGCCAATAGATTTCTTATAAGATCTTCTTGTTTCAATTACTGCAATTTGTCCACATAAATAAGCATTTTGCAAATCATGATCACCAAGTTTATAAAAATTTTCAAAAATGCTTCGCAAATTATTCTCACTGAAATGCTGCTGACATTTTAACGGACATGGTCATTCAAGTTCATTAAGTGTTTTAGCTGGCTTCATAACTCCTTTCACAGTTTTATAAGATTTTCCGGACTTTCTCTGAACTTTACTTACGTGTTTTTTCCAGTTAGATTTGTTGACAATCCGTTTTCTAGTAGATATTTTCAATTCATTGCTGCTTTCATCTTCGATATCTGGCTCAGCTGACCTGCTTTCATTTTCTGTTATTCCGATCTGGGATTCTGTTGCCGCAAGTTCCGATGGCCCAAGCAATGTACCTTCGGAAGAGCGCGATGAAATTGATGACTCACTTGGTGTTGGGACGTACTCCGATCCAGAATTTTCGAAGCCTTGTAAACTCATCGAGTCAGCATCAGACATGTTTATTCACAAACAACATGTTTATTCAAAAACAAAACAAACATGTACAATGTTTTAGCTTTTTGCGGCTTGAACTGCCCAACAAGCATACCAATTTGACACATGATGCCGTGAGACGAAAACAACAAAAAGAGTGCTACCACCACCAGGTATAAATTCGCCTTAACTGATAATACACTTCAATATTCATTCAAAAATTTGAACACCCATGGCTAACTTGATTTATTTTTCGAATATACCCTTGACTAAAACGTAACATGCGTTTTTGGCCTCACCCACACATATTTTTTATTTCTAGGATTCGATTTGGCCTAAGCGGCTTAGGCCATTATCGCATCCACATTTTTTTGAACTTTGCATAGAGGAAAAACAGTTTTCAGCAGGTAGTATAACCTAGTGTTATGCATATTCAGTTTGATTTTTTTGAAAATGAGGGTTAAGCCGTTTTGGCGCTGAGCGCCTCATATATGTATTTAGTTTCAGATATTTCCGAATATTTGGCGACGGTGCATGCACAGGAGCAGCTGCGGTTGCGATTGCGCTGTGATTTGATTTCGATTTAGCGTAGGTCAATGTTGAATTTATACACATGCACATGCATACATAGGTGTGTACATACATACATATTTACATACATATTTAATTTAATAAATAATTTTATTTTAAGCCACATGTTTCTTCTTTTACTTTAATTTCTCATGAAATTTGTATAAAAAAATTGAATTATTTATTAATTTCATATTTTGTAAAAAAAAATTCCCATACAATTCCAATATTGTTAAAATTTTGAACATTTTGAATTCCCCCTTTTTTAATTTTTGATAATATTCATGATGGCATGTAAGTAAACATACATACATACACACTACATTATTTTTTTTTAAGTAAGCTAAAAATAATTTTCTTAAAGAGTTAATAAATAACTATAAGTTATGCAACAGCTTTTTATTTTTTTTTAGAAATTTTCGCTGAAAATTTTAAGAAAAATTTGATTTTGATTATTTATTAATTTCATATTTTGTGCAAAAATTCTGTATACTCCTGCAACATTATCAATACTGGATTGTGTCTCACATTTTTCCTGTAGACTTTCGTTGCATGATTTACATAATTAGCCATTTAGGCAAGCACAATTCAACGTATGCTGTGGCTGTGCTGATATAGTTGAGATGCATATATTGCCCGTCATAGCTTCGACCACAGTTCAAATCCTACTCTACGCCAATTTCTTTTCTAATATTTTGTTTTTAAATCAATAGGATTTAAAATAAAATATTAACTTGTTTGGCAATAGTTACCTATTATTTTTAAGAATTAAATAAATGCAAAAAATGATATAAATATATTTTATAAATTCAATTATTATATTTAAACATCTTATGTAGTACATTCATGCATATAAGTATGTAGATATTAAAATCTAATAATGTATATACATACATACAAACATATGTAATATCTTAACAATATTCAATATTCATAACAATCAATATTTGCGCTGATGGCGAAAGACACACATAAGAATATTCCTTTGACGATTCCCCCATTCCCTTTCCACCCTTCTCTTATGAACGCTTGTTGCATTACTCCTCTGCCGTCTCAAGTTGCCCCTCGCGATTCAGAGACAGTTGTTTTCTTCGTTCTGTTATTTTGATTCTTTCGTTTTTGTTTTGATTTATTACTTAGTCTTATTCTTTTTGTACGCATGCAGCCGCCTGCCTGCGCAGCATCCCCTCTGCCCAGATGAAGCATAATATGGTGGAATTGGTTTTTATTGGTATGGTAGATTTAAATTCAATATAATTCGCTGGAGAATTCTTTCGGCTGCACGCGCAAATTCTATTGATTAGAAAGCTCATTTAACATTTGCGCCTTCTCATTTCTTAAAAGTTATCTGATTGTGCTGACTGTCTTTGATATGAATGAGACTTATGCGCGCACGGTCTCAGTTCGCTCATAAAATATTTGAATGGAGTGGGTTATTCAAATGATCGAAATAAAGTGAAGGAAAGTGAGTTTGGCGTGCATTAGATACAGTGGAGAAAATTTAGGTTCGCGAAAACGAAATACAAAATTAATATGGATGTAAGTTGAGCAAACATAAAACAAAAATACTACACTTAATTAAACAATAACACAGTGCTACAAAATTCAAAAAAAAATATGCAGGGGCTCTCGCATAGATTTTTAGTTTCGTCATGGCCCATAAAACACTTCCTCATTTGCGGTTTTTCTCCATCACTTCGTTTTTAAATTTTCTGCGTAGAAATATAATACAACTCTGAAATTCTTAAAATTACAACTTCGAGATGCTATAACTTTCTTGTTTCTTGATCGAATTCAATTTTCTTTTTTTTTATTTGAAAGATGTTTCTTTTACCCTTTAAACAAGCAAAATAGTTTGCAAATCGACCGAAAAATTACCAAGTTTTGGTCTTTTATTCCAAAAAAAAATTAAAGTTTTTCTAAAAATTTTTCTTTTCTGCACGTTTTATTGGATATTGAAGTTACAAACAATGGCTTTTAAACCTTTATAACAAAACACATAAAATCAGCTTTCCAAAAAGCAATGAAAATTGATTCAAGATTAGCGTAGTAGCGCTTTATAAAATGAGCGTGTCTCTTTTATTTTTTTAATGTTTTCGTTTGGTTTGTTTTTTATGTTCGCCGCTGCTTGAATCTCTTAAAAGAGACCAACAGTAATCAGATAGCATATTTATTGTATTTTTGCCAACATAACGCTGTTCAATCTTTAGTATTTCCTGGTGGAGTCGTTCTCCTTGCTCATCGCTCATCTGGCCCAAATTTGATGGAAACATATCCAAATGAGCGTGCAGATGGTGTAGCTTAATTGACATATTGCAACCCAAGTTATGGTAGGCAGACAACATGTCACTTACTACTGCTTCATAATTTTGTGTTTTTGTGTTTCCCAGAAAACATTCACTCACAGAAGAAAGCCCTTGCCATGCTTGTTTTTCAACATCGGTCATTTGTTGTACAAAGTTAGTATCGCTAAATAGTTTGCGAACTTGTGGACCGACAAATATTCCTGTTGGAAAAGGTAACTTTGTTTTAAATCGTGCAATTAAAATACATACTTGCTTACCTTCTTTCAATTTTGCGTAAGTTATTCGCGGAAACTTTTTTACAATATAGTTGAAGGCTCGACCATTTTTATCCAGTGCTTTGACAAACTGTTTTATTAAGCCCAGTTGAATGTGCAGCGGTGGTAAAATAATATTTTTTGAATCAACTAAGGGAATATTTATACTATTTTTTTCACCAACTACAAACGATGTACGTGGAGCCCAATATTTTTGTATGTAGTGTAGGCTAGTTGCTCGACTGTCCCATTGGCAGAAATAGCACGGATACTTCGTATTTCCACCCTGCATACCATTTAAAATAGTCAGGACCTTGAAGTCAGCTACAATTAGCCACTTGTGAGATTTGTAGTCAATGACATTCAATATTTCAGCCATACTGTCATATGATTCTTTTATATCGGTAGCGTAGGCCAGTGGGACCGATGGATATAAGCCAGTGTTGTGTAATAGTACAGCCTTCAAACCTTAAAAATTAAATGAATATGCAATTACATGATAAACATCTCAAGTGTACTTTTCGTTGAACCGTCGATGAATAAACGCCAATCTCGTGGAATATGGTTATAGCTAAATTTTTCAAACAATGCATTTACATCATTTCAGAAAACCAAGCTATCATATCTAGTGCTTTGACTAAATAGTGAACCAAATGCAACAGTTTCTTCTGTTCTACGAAATGTAGTATGCACATCATTTTGCAAATGTTTCCATTGATCCATTCTTGAACCTAAAAGTGCTGTCTGTCTTTTGGACAGTTCTAAATCCCGTACAAGGTCTTGAAACTCTGCTCGAGAAACTAAATGTGGTTCGTTCATTCCATTTAAAGGTGGAACGTATACTGAAGCTGCAGGTTCACAAAAGTCTACAAAAGACGATTCAAAGCCACTTAAACTTGGTGATACTTCCGATTCTGCTGTTTGATTTACGTCGCCTTTTACACGCACTACACACTTAATAACATGGTCAACATCAGCATATTTAATATTTCGTCTTACTTTGAAGTGGTATCCTTTTGTAATCGTCAAACAGAAATAACAATTATTTGGTCGGTGGATACGTTGTGGAAGCCAAGCAACTGGCTCAACAAAAGTGAATGCGTATATATAGCATCGACCGAAATATTCTTCATACAGCGAAATAAGCTGTTTGTTTGACAACGCGGCAATTTTGTGTATAAATAAAGCAAAAATTATCCTTTTTATCACACATTTCACAGTTAAGGTGTAAATATTTCCCAATTCTTTATTTCACAATAAATTCACTAAAACATCATCAAATGACCTCCACGAATTTAATACAAAACTTTTATAGAAAAAATTTGAAGTAAACTGTCCAATTTTGACAAGTCACAAAGAGGACACTCAGATCGCTCTATACTCAGTTTTGTGAAAGTTCATACCTGCTATATGCAAATATTAATCTATATATATAGAATTGTAAAGTATTTTTTGTAAAAATTGGCTCAAACACTACTGAACCGTTTTTTGTCAAGTTTGGACAGTTTATTTTTTGGATAAGTACTCTCAACATAGGATATATTTGTTTCCGCTACATGGCGCTGGTATCGCTATCTTTACAAAATCCGTATTTATGGTCCGATTTTATTCATATTTGGCACGTATGTTTGATAAATGCAATTAGAACCTCTGTTGCTAGGTGGCGCAGAAGTCGTATTTATGGTCCAGTCTTTTAAGTTTCGTACACAAAGTCGCTGACGACAAATAAAACGAAAACATTAAAAAAAGGCTTACTCACTTTATGAAGCACTACTACGCTAATTTTGGATCAATTTTCATTTACTATTGCTTTTTGGAAAGCTGATTTTATGTGTTTTGTTATAAAGGTTTAAGAATAATTGTTTTTAACATTAATATCCAATAAAAACGTACAGAAAACGAAAATTTTTAGAAAACTTAAAATTTTTTTTTGGAATAAAAGACCAAATAAAAAAAAGAAATTTGAATTCGATCAAGAAACAAGAAAGTTATAGCATCTCGAAGTTGTAATTTTAAGAATTTCAGAGTTGTATTATATTTGTACGTAGAAAATTTAAAAACGAAGTGATGGAGAAAAACCGCAAATGAGGAAGTGTTTTATGGGCCATGACGAAACTAAAAATCCATGTGAGAGCCCCTGCATATTTTTGGTGTAGCACAGTGTAATTATTTAAAAATGGAAATTAATTAAAATAATTCTGTGTTAAAAAAAATTTCATACAAAATTTTACTAAAAAATCAGATTAAAAATACATATGTATGTGCCTATTATCTGAATAATATTAGGGATACGACGTTTAAACCAGTTTTTCCCATTATTCCTTTGTTTGTTTTTTGTTAGTAATTTGTTTATAAAATCCTCCTAGCATGACAAACACCGATAAATCCACATTCTACTTTGTAGTGAAAGTATGAAAATTAAACAAAATTTTTATAGTTTCTATAAATGTTTTAAGTATACAGTTTTACAGTGCTCCATTACAAAAATATTTTGATCCTACTTTATATGGAAGAAAATGCGTGACACGTCAGTAAACAAATTATCTAAAATAAACAGAAATTTTTAGCGACCTGGAACTTGCACTTCATTGTACTAAAATTTAATGGGCTATAAAACTGTGTACTTAGAATTTTAAATAAAAATTATAATTAAAATTTTTCAAAATTTTATGAAATTTTGTTCAATTTCTCCCATGAGCTAATTTTATTTCTATCAACATAAAAATGACATGTTGAAAATTTCATATCAATCGGATAATTCTAAGATGACTCCCAACGACTTTGAAGTTTGAAGTTTACGTATACGTAACATCTAAATACTTATAATTTATACTAATGCGAAATTATAAATTAGATTATTCTTAAAATAAATGTAAGAATTTTTAATTATGGAAATAAGTATTTAAAGCTTTAATTGTTCAATGAAGTCCGTTTTCAACTTTTTAATATTGATAACATATCGCTCATTTATTTATTTATTTATTTGTTACAGTCTTGCGACTTAAAAGGTGCATCTTGTATAAATATATAAACATATGTATAATATATTATCTTACATTATCTTACAAGTATATGTATTTAATTATTACAAACTCATTAAACATAGATTTATTTATTTGTATTTATTTATTTATTATTACGGCTTTTTAGGCCTAAAACTTATAACTATACAATAATTTACTTCCTTTTTTTCTAAATTTGTACACAATAAAAGAACTAACTGTATACAAAATTCATTAAAAGTACAATTTTAAAATATTATTTATAATGCATAAGTTATATTTGCATAAATTTAAATGCTCATTTGGCGCCGACTTTTAGGGCCTGCTGAGACTGACGAGGTCGCAATACGGACAAAGTGGCCATCAGTACACATCGCGTTACTCTTGGATCAGCTCCTTTCAGTGGACAGTGCTAGTCTCAATTTAGATAACGTGGTACTCGGCTTTCTTCATAACAGTGGACAGTGATAGTCTCACTTCAATATCTTTTTTAATGTCAAAGCGCTATAGTGGACAGTGCTAGTCTCAAGTTAGATAACATGGTACTCGGCTTTGTTCATAACAGTGGACAGTGATAGTCTCACTTCAATATCTTTTTTTAATGTAGGTATTTCTAAATTATATAGTTATATACTAATGTATTTATTTAATTTAATATTATTATTATTTATTTTATTTTTATTTTTTTTTATTAGGACGGATGGAAAGGCCTAGTTTCCATTCCATACGTATTTATTATTTACAAGAGAACAATGCCGAGAAAATTGCATTTACAGTTTTCGATTTGTCTTCACTTGTACAAAAAAATAACGGCATATTCTGTTTTGCTACAACTGAAACTGGTGTTGCTCTGGTTGCTTGCATGTATTTTGTTTTTGCATTGAGATTGTGTCTATTATTTTACAGTTATTTTTTTGTTTGTTTTGTTTTGTTTCGTAGTTCGTACCTCAGTCCATTGGTATACTCTAATATAGACAGTCAAGTGAATTTTAGTGAGAACAAATTATTTGAATCTTATTATTGTTTCAATATAATGTCGATGCTTAAAAAAAATTGTTCAATTTCTTTTGTTGGTTCGCTAAATTACCGTCATATCGGCAAGTTCTACGTGTTTTTTTTTAAATATTAGAATTGTAAAGCTGACGACTAAAGAAAGTGCCGATTTGACAATACAAGAAGTAACAGTTTTTTGGCAAAAAGCACGCATACCAACCAGAAGAAGTGACCACTGCATTGAAAAACTGTTGAAGGTATACGACCAATGGAAGGGACTGCAAAAACATTTAAACAGACCTGGAGGCAAAAATATACAAAAAAAAATGATTTTGTGGGAACGATGGATGAATTTTTTGATATAGCCCATTCAGAAGTCCTATAAAAAATTAAAAATGAGGAAGATAAAAAGTTTTTGTTGCTTCAGCGCCAAAAAGGAAGACCGGGTGCCATGTTAGGTGTTGATAAAAACCAAAGTCTAAAAGAACACAGAGCACTTAAGCGCGCTTCAATGGAAGCAATGAGAAACAAGATTGATGATGAAAAGCAACAAGAAATTCTACCAGTAGTATCCAAAACCGTGATGAAATTGAAGATTTTGGGAATATCACAGATTACCTTATAACTGGATCAGGCGAAAACGAAACAGAACAATCCATATCAAAAGTTGCAGCAACTCGCGGTTCCTTGAATTTTTTTACTCCCAAGCTCTCGGAATTCGATTGATGCAAAATCACAGACAGAAATGAGGTATATATATTAATTGCTGCTGCAGAAGCGTTCGAGCGTGATACGAAAAATCTTATAATAAACAGCACTTCCTTTCCACGCATGAGGAAAAAATTTAGAGAAGAGAGACATGCAGAAATCAAACAGCAATTCATACATAACAACTGCCAAGAATTTGTGTTGCACTGGGATGGAAAGCTGCTTACAGCACTCACAGGTATAGAAAAGGTTGATAGACTGGCAATTCTAGTATTTTTTAAAGGCAAAGAGCAATTATTGGGAGTTTCCGAGACAGCCTCATCTTCTGGAGAGGAGCAAGCTCGGGCTGTTTTCGAAGCAATTGAAAAATGGGGTATCACCGACAAAGTTCAAGCTCTTTGCTGTTATACGGCTGCAAGCAAGCTGCATGTATTAATCTGGAAAAACTTTTCAATCGTGATCTCGTGTACTTTCCTTGCCGTCATCATATGTTCGAACTAGTTTTGAGAAGCTGTTTCGATTTAATGATGGGTGCAACAATTGGCCCAGACGTGACAATGTTCAAAAGGTTCCGAGAAGCCTGGGCAAATTTTGACAAAAATGATTGTATTACTGGAAGCAATGAAATTACTGAATATATCCGCTTTACAACTCTTGCTTTCATTGGAAATAAGCTAAATACAGAGAAACAACAGCGGGTTGATTACCGGGAACTACTGGAATTAGCCAGGAGAACCGAAAAATGGTATATTTTTTCGAATGCCAGGAGCCGTAAGTCATGCTCGGTGGATGGCAAAGGCAATTTATGCATTTAAAATGTACATATTTTTATAGCTAGAGCGTACCTTCGAGCCTGGTTTCTGTCTTCGAATTCTATTGAAGCTCCATATTCAAATTTCTTATTCTTATTCCCTTATAGCAGTTAAGACCAAAACGGCCCAAAATATCCTAGCAACAGACACAGGTGACGAACAGCAAGACAACAAGGACCATTTAAAGAAATACATACTAACCGTAGATAATTTTTCTACTTTTGCCAACATGGAATTTGCATCATTTGCAACACCTGCTACAAGAGGTTTCTTAACAAGATTTGGAATCAGCCCTGATTTCCTCGAAAATGACCTTCAACATGGAGAGTTGATCCTGATTTTAATAGTGGCGAAAGCAAATTGAGGAAGATAGTTGTTGTGAATGATGTTGCAGAAAGAGGAGTAAAACTAATTCAAGATTATAATAAAATCCTCACAAAAAATGAAGAAGAAAAACAATTTTTGGTAAATGTTGTTGCTCAAAATCGAAAATTATATCCAACCGCAACCAAATCTTCACTGATTGCTAATAAAATATAAATAAATAATGAAAAAAAGTTTTTAAATTTATTTTTAGAATAATCTAATTTATAATTTCGCATTAGTATAATTTTTAAGTAATTAGATATTACGTATACGTAAACTTCAAATTTCAAAGTCGTTGTGGGTCATCTTAGAATGATCCGATTGATATGAAATTTTCAGCATATCATTTTTATGTTGATAGAAAAAAAATAGCTAGTGGGGGCACCACAATTCACACTTTGAAATATAAGGACAACCCTAATGTACATAAATATTTGCTTAGCTAGAAATATTTCCATTCATGCATGTACATATGTAAGTAGAACATATTGTGCTAAGTAAAAAATACAGAATAATTCGGTTAAGAAACATTTTCCCTTTTCAGTCTACATACATATACACATGTATGTACATATGAATATAGTGTTACAAATAGTGAATGGATTATAGACCTTGCATACATACATACATACATACATACATATGTGTTTACACGCATAGGCATACATATATTCGTGGAAAAGAACGCACACACGTTTTAGTTTTGTTATTTGGTAAAATTATACATATTAAATGGATGTACTGTGGTATGTACATATGTATGTACATATGTCTGGATGTATAAAATATCTGTTGCAATATAACGTTTTTTCTCCTGCACTGGATATCCCATTTGAAGGAAATGATAACTCATCCAAATACAGTAATCATCTAACTAACTAGCTTTACACAATCAATTTTCTAACCATTTTTTTTATCAGTTGGAATATTTAAATTTTATTATTAATTTATCAGATTAACAGACATAAATTTAAAAAAAATCTATCGCAATTTTCTGTAAAAGCTACTTCTACAAAAAGTATACCATATTGTTATGAATTATTGATGCGACCACCACCAAGCATCAATGCCATTCAAACCAACTAGCAACTAGTCGCTCTTGTCTTATCGCATTCGTTGTTGGTACGAGTATGACCAGCGCAATGAGTTCGATCTACTTATTAAACTAACGAACCTTGCAGGAAGTGAAGGTAGCTTTAACCTAACTGTAATCTGTTTACGGAAATACTAGTGCTGATTATTAAATGTATATTTCCTTAGAGAAAAGCTCACTATTTTGGTATGGCGATGGCCAAAAAAAGTCAGCCCAGTTACCTCGGCAATTATTAACTATTTAACTATTATTTTGAAATTAGTCTTTGGTACCTTTTTACTAAAAGTAAACTAATAAATAGCTAATTACTTACATCCCACCTACTGGCCTGTTTTAAAGTAAATTAAAGATCGAAACATAAATGCATTGTATAATATCAAGTTAAGAGACAATATTTATTTATTTAAATATTTCATAAAAATTAATTTTCTGTAAATTATTATATTTATTATTATTAATAACTTAAAAATTTCCGTAAAAAAAATACCCGACTCCAGCACGCTTAAATGTTTTGATTTTGTGATTTGATGAACGAACGTCAAACTTTTGACACTAATTAAAAATGTGGTTCTGGGTGTTTGATAAAAATGATGTTTTTTAAATCACTACAAAATAGTTAGTAAAAAGTCATTTAGTTAGGGGTGTTACACTTTCAGAGAGTGGCACCGCTGTTCTCTTTTCTCTCATTGCTTCTATCCTCTCACAAGCAAAAACAAAATTGGTAAACAGCTTCTGAGAGCCTGTCTACGCGCTATGATAAATATAATCAACTTTATATTTCACAAACCATTTTTAAACAAATATTAAATTTTAAAACACTATTTATTTTTAATGCAAAATGAAATACACTAAAATAAGGTAAATTAACTATGATAAAATAAATTGTATTTTTTTAGAAAAATTAAAACGTTAAGATACATATGGAAATGAAATGGCTTTAAGCTTTAGAACTAAAAAATATCCATGAACTGCAGTAGTAGGTTTCATATCTTATCGCCCTTGTACTGTATGCAGGAAAACTCGTCAATAACCAATCAACCGCAGTTGGCTTAATCGTGTTCCAAATAGATTATTTGACGTGATGCGTCAGGCGTTAAAATCTCCAACAATCACTAATCCTTCTTCTCCCAAAATTTTTCAAAATACTTTCAATGAAAACGACGAATTCCGGTATACAACTACAATGGCCATTTTTGGAACATTTTAATTATAAGTGAAGGGAGTGCTAAATTTATGGGAGCTATAAGTTATAGTTGTCCGATCTTGATGATTTTTATTGTGCTAGTTAAAAGCAAAAGGAGTGCCAAATTTCAAATTATTATCTAATTGAATTCAGGAGTAAAAACTCCGAACCTAATATTTGAACAATCATTTGTATGGGAGCTATACATTATAGTGGTTCGATCTCCATGATTTTGGCTGTGTACTTTTAACTAATGATAAATGAAAGGATACCAAATTTCATTTAGATAACTGGTTAGTATATGAGTTATAACGCAAAAGCTAATATCTGAGTAATCAGTTGATCGAAACTATAAGTTATAGTAATTCGATCTTAATAAGTTGCATTACCGACTTTTCATTAATAATACGGGAAAGGAGTGCCAACTTTCATTATCTTAGCTGCTTTGATGTAGGAGTTATAATGGAAAACCTCATATCTCAACAATGAGTTGTATAGTATAATGTCCGATCTGGTCGGTTCCGACAAATGAGTAAAACATTATAGAAATGCATCTGCCTACCAAATTTTATTTAGATATCTCTAAAACTAAAGGACTAGTTTGCATTCAATCAGACAGACGGGCATAGCTTAATCGAATCAGCCCGTATTCCTGATCATTTTAGTATACTCGGGTGTATCGGACGAAAGTTATAATACCATTTCACCTTCCTGAAGGCATAAAAATGGGAGAGAGAGTTATGGTGTCGGACTAGTCGCAATAAATTTGGCTAAAAGCTACCTGAGCGAAGGGTCAACGATTCTCTGTCGACGTCGAAGAAAGTAAATCTGGGTGTTCCTTTATTTAAAGCAACCGAAATAGGTATAGACATATACATATATACCAAAATTCTTAGAGTTAATAGCCAAATTGATTAATCCATCCCTGTCTGTACGTCCGTCCGTCAGTCGGATAACTCGAGTAAATATTGAGCTATCTTAACGAAACTTGGTATATACGTTTGGTATGGGCGAAATCGGACAATAACAACGCTCAGATAACGGTGTTTTGTGATAATCATTAGACCGCGATATTACAGTAACTATTACAGATAATTTGCTCAAATTTGATACATAGGATTGGGTGTGAGAAAGGAATACGAGCACATATTTTTTTTCAAATGAGCGTGGCCCCGCCTACTTTACAAGAAAAGCTTATATCTCCAAATTTGGTACACATATGGCATTTCAAGTCAGGAAGCAAAGTTTCGACAATTGTTAAAATCGGACAAAACCATGCCCACGGTAATTTTAAAAAATAAAAAAGGCGATATTTTAGTTAGCATTAAAGACAATTCGCTCAGAGGAAAGTACACGAAATAACTGGAAAAAGCAGTGCGCTTTCTAGTTGGAATGTTGTTTTGCTAAAAAATCGTAATATTTGAATATTTGAAATATTAAAAAGGACATGCATTTGATTTTGAACGTTAGTAAAAAATTTTGTGCTTAATTTCACTTACAATTTTTTAATTTTTTTTCAAGAACTTGGTATATATTTATTTTTAAATACCTCTAAACCAGGGCAGGGCAAACCAATACATAGTTACAAATGCTAGTGTGTTTTTCGAGAGTCGATGTTATTATTTACAATGTGAAGAAATGCATGAATTTTTTTTGCTTGCTTTGACGAGAGTGAAATAGAAAATATTATTCGGTCCTAATGCACTGCCATATTTTTTTCGAATTCCATAATATTTCCTATATTTATTTCGAAATCATAACTTTTTATCCTAATTAAATCTTGAGTATTTCTTAATTTGGTTTGAATAATTTTAATCGCTGAAAAACTGGCTTCACAATCATATGAGGAACCAAACATGGCATATAATTTGAAAATTTCTGTTTTAATTTTTGGATACTTTTCCTCTGGCTTTTTTAAATTTTTAAATTTTGAGTTTTCTTGATCATTTTCATCATTAGTAATATCATTGCCACCATTAGTAATATCATTATCAGCATTAGTATTGGTATTATCATCATTATCAAAAATATATTTCAAAAAGTATTTTGCTTTCAAGTCATACAATTTTAGTTTTCTTTCATAAGCTGAAACTAATTCAAAATTATTGTGATGACAAACGTAGTGTCTACGTAAAAAGTATTTTACAGATCGACAAGTAATATGTTCGCATATTAAACATTGAACTTCATCATTCATATTTTGAACGACAAAAAATTCGTACTCCCAAATGCTTCAAGCATTTTCTCCTTGTGTATTTATCTTAAGTTGCGAAATACAGACTAGCTTATGTATGTACTTGACTGTTGTAGTGCAACTGGTATGATTTATTTTAAGAATGTGCTCTCAAGCTACTGCCCGAAGTCATTTGAATGGCAGTGTCGTGCATTGATCGTATGCTTAACGAAGAAGCTTATGGTGTACGTGTTACAGCATTGACGTCGGCAGCGAATGCTGTTCAATCACGCGTGATAGCAAAATTTTAAGAATGCCTAAAAATTTGCCCAAATTTGATTTTTTCCATAGGGGTACCATTACAAAATGTTATAAAAAGTGCACATTTTGACAGCGCACTCCCGAAGCAAAGAGTGTCGTATCAATGACATAGGACGTAAGTAAGCGAAATTCAAAAATCCCAAATAACTGTAATTTTCACAAATAAAAAAAACACGATATTTAAGTAATTATTAAAAAGAATTTGCCTAAGTTTGATATGTATATAGAGGTTGGACAGGCAAATACACGGTAAATTTTGGTAATATGCGTGGCTCCGCCCACTTTCAAGCAAATAGGTGTATCTCAAAAACTATGCCACCAAACTCCACCAAAATTTGGTGTACACATTGCATTTCAAGTCAATAATAAAAATTTCGAAATTTTAAAAGCGTACAAAAACCATGCCCATCCCCTATATAACGCTAAAATACAAAAATTAAAAAAATTGGATGTTTAATAACTATATAGGGGAATTTTGATAGACAAGATTGGGTTTGAGAATGAAATACATGGAATCATAAATGTTGGGAATGACCATGATGTCGCCCACCTTAGAGCAAATATGAATACCTCTGCAACTTCTTTGTCAAATTCTACCACATTACGTTCACTTTCCATTTATAGTCAGAAAGCACAATTTCGAAAATTATAGAAATCAGACTAAAGCCACGCTCATCTCTCATATAACGGTAATTAACAACAAATCACAATATTCAATATTCTAATAAATCATGTCGCGAATTCTTTCAAATTTGGTATACAGAATTTAATTGGGGAGAGAAATAATTAAAGAATAAAAATTTTGGAAAATGACTGAGGTACTTTAATATCTTACAAATTTAATTTTTTTTTAATCAATTAAGACATATTTTTTTAGATATTGCTTTTGGGATTATATAGTATACCTTGATCTAAAGAAGATATGTATGTATCGAATATTATATATTTACGTCCAATAGCGGGGAACAAATGGTGGATAGAAGTTTCATTTTAAGGGTTAGTTGAATCCAAACTTAGACTCTTCCTTACTTTTTATACTAAAATGCAGGGTTTTATAACTTTATTTTGTAACAGATGAATAATAAATGAATAAGTCGGACAAAAACTACACGCACCTCTCATATGAGGGCATAATAGCAAAATCAAAAAAATCCCATATTTTAGTAACTATAAAAAGTAATTTGCTCACATCTGATATGCAATATTTGGTTTGAGAATGAAATTTATGGAATCAAAAATGTTATGAATAGGCGTGGCATTGTCCAGCTTAAAGAAAATAAAAATAAAAATTAAGATTATTACATTTACTTGTTTTATAGCATACAACAGTCAGGGTATATTTGAAATAAAAACTTGCCCCGTGTATTTAACGTTCGGTTGTACCCGAACTTAGACTCTTCTTTACTGCCAAGGTGCGGGCCTTTCAGAGGGTATTCTGTCCGTCTTCCCCCTACTTTCTGAGACGCACTAAATGCTGCTCGGGGTGCTCCAGCCAGGCAGTACGTGGTCATCGTTAAACAAGCAGGCTGAACCAAGAGAACCAAGAGGAATGAAAATTAATATCGACATATGACTTATTTACCTACTGTGCAGGCCCAATACGGTATCTGTATATTTATTTTTTATCGTTGTGAACCAGAAAACATCAATATGACAAAAAAAAAGTTTGACCTTAGAAAAACATACTCATAGTATATTGTGTTTGGTTATTATTTAAGAAGTTTCACTTTAGGTGCTACGCGCGAACTTTTAAAAAAATTTCAGAATATCCAAGAGGAATTATATCAAGTAAAAGCAAAACAAAATACATTAATTTGACATTTCTAGCCGAGAGACAATATCGCACGGCTGATCATTCAACTCCTCCTTATATGAATTCGTCTTGAGAATAACTTAGGAACTGCACAAAAAATATTGATAATATTATTGTGTAACTAATTAAAGTGCGTGTATATCTTAATTTCAGATATTCTAAAAGCGGAAGAGAACTTCAATCGTGTTTGGAGTGAAATCCATAGTGTTATTAAGGAGTACATTACAGAAATGCATTTAAAATTCGATTTACAATTTTCCGTAATGGCACGAGAAGTGCGGAAACGTGATGATATTATTGCGAACTTGCAGTCAAAAATAAAAAATATCGACCTAAAATCGTCCTCGCCTCGGAAACAGAATGACTTTTATCGAGAAAAACAGAATACTTTATGGGCTGACACAAATCCGAAGTCGGATGATCATGTTAGTTCGAGTTCATCACCAGAACTTTTATTTATGGTAAAAATTTACATAAAACTTCTCTTGTGGGAATTTAAACTTATAAAATTTGAATATTTTAGCGAGGTGACTCCTTGGATACGGTTTTTTTGTCATCACCTCCACAAGTTCAACGACATAGTTCTTCGCAGATGTTTAAAAAGCTATATAAGGATTCATCTGGATATATTTCTACTCGCAGTTTGTACAAAAATAAGTCCGAGGAAAATATTGCAATAGGAAATCAACGAAAAGAAAATTATATACTCACTGTATCAGATGCTACCGGGAACTTAAATAGGAAAGACAATGTCGTCCTAGATATTGGAGATGGTTCAAGTTCTAGTTCATCTTCAAGTAAAATGAATATTAAGTATGAAGATATGGAGCAAAAAACTACAGAAAGTGTGTTTGCTCATGTTCATCACAATGATTGGGAGCTGAAAATGCTCGCTGTGGAAATGGCTAAACAGGAAAGGAAGCGTGCAAATTCTACAGATTTTAAATATAGCAATTCTCTTTTACGGCGCCGTAGAAAATTTAGTGATACTGAAACAGATATAAGTGAAACAGATGCGGAGGCTGAGACTTTATCCAGACCTAGAGCCTCAAGTTTGGATCAATTCAATTTAAGATACGGTATTGGCAAAGGGGTATTTAAAGCAATTAGTATAGACCGTGATAAAAACAAACTTTGAGGTTTGTCATGGAATCTTCTGAGGATGTTTATATGTATTGATAGAATTTTACAAGAAATATCTATTAACATAAGAAAAGATAGCCAATGACATAGTATGTAGATGCCCTCAGCCAATGATTAAAACAACGATATTACTGCAAATATAATAATATAAAAAAGTGGTAGTGAATATATTTATGTGTTAAAAATAATTTTGCCATCCTAGGTTATTAAGAACGAAGAAGTGAAGAAATAGAGGAAGGCGTTGTCTTAGTATTTCTAAGTGATTTAAAAAATCTATGAATTTGGTGATAGTTTTAATGACAGGGCTTCGACATGAACTCACGATTTTCAAAACCCGACCTTTCACATATTTAGAAGGTTTACCAATATACGTACAGTATTTTCCGCTTAATTGGCTTCCCCGCATAAATATGTATTATCGAAAAATATGCATTTAATTTCCCCCATATTGATACCCCAGTTAATTGAAACTAAAATTGTGCAATTTTTTAAGTGCAATTAAGCGGGGGATACTGTGCATATATAGGGGTTTCCAAAATGTGCGGTTAGATGTTAGTGGGAATTGCTGGTGTAATAAGACCCAATATGTGTCCTTAAAGTCAAAATGCGACATATTCATTGAAAATTGGACCTCTCAGATCCGTACCACTATGAGAAGCTTCAGTGGATATTTTAATGATGTTACATTCCCAACATAGACCCTTGTTTTATTCCATTTTAACATTTACCCGCTTTTATTGGCTAACGAACATTAATTTTGGCATTTGGTTGTGCTGCTCAATCGTGTAACTTTTCAGGGTGATTTGGCATCATTCACTGAATAATAAACACCAGATAAGACCGATATAACCATGACCGCCACTGGCCGAGTCAATTGAAAATCCTTATATAAATACCTAGTACGTCTCAAATACCCGTGGAATACGAGCACGTTTTATTATTCGCGTGGAATGGTAGCGCGTTTATTTTTTTATATTTGGATTAGATGAAGAATCAAAGTAAAATATAGTTGTTTCGTTTAGATCTTCTGTTTTTCCGACTGGGTGAAAAGATGATGCATGTATATTGGAACGATTTTCCGTCATCACTTGTCAGGTTTGGTTTGGAGACAAACTGGTTTCGGCGCTGTGCCATCTTCATTTTTCGTTCTGTGCTGAATACATAAAATATAGTTATTTATATATGTACATATATTATATATAAAGTGTACTACTCTTCAAGGTGAATAGGGTGACGCGGTACTTTTCGTAGGAAATTTATAAGTATATTACATCCGCCGTGACATTTTCCTTACCCGCTTGATAATAGCTGCCGGGCTTACTCCGAATTGACAATTATTTGATGTTACTACATAGGTATATACATATGTATGTTCATAGTGTGTACCATTTAATATTAAATAATGACAGGGGCATTATTACGTCAAAGCAGATATGCCAAGGCTTGTTTACATTGCCATACCACATATGTAAATGCAACAATAATACCAAATAAAAATCTATATCAGCTTTTAGATTATACTTTTTACAAATTTTTTACTTTGTAATAGTGTTTTACGTATCTGCTGGTATTTACTGTCTTGTTTGCAAACTTAAAAAAAACCTACATTTAAAAACTGGTTTTTTGATTTCCTCCAATAGGGATAAATGCCTCTGTATCTTCTCTTTAGATATTCAGTTAAATTTTTAAATATTCCCATTTATATGAATTATCATTTTTTTTAAACATCTAAACATATTTTTTCCATAAACGTATTCGTATTTGGTCCTTTTTAAACCAGTCCCGCCCAATTGATTTACCCTTGTAGCCTTATTAGAAATTTCCCTAATAAGTTTAGTTTGCTTATTATGAATCGTCTTAAATATTCTAAACCGTCTTCTTAAAGTGAATCCGTTTCATTAATATTGGTTAAATTGGACTTTTGGCAAGACAGATGACAGACTAATGCGCATTAACTCATGAATTATCCCTCACGACGACGATAATAATCAAATTTTTCACACATACATGATCGGCAATTTAAAGCTACGCAAGCTTCCTATTCAACGCCTGTCGGAAATAGAAATATTTTAAAAGCAATTTAAAAAGTCCTTTTTTACCAACTGCAAATGGTTGAAATTCTTTCTTTTTTAATGTCAGCAATTAACTTTTTTATTAGCATGGGGATGTTCTAGGAGCAAAACAATTATCTGACTCTGCATTAGATCTCAACTGTTTTTAAATATGTTAGACAGCAAGAACATAAACATTTGTTTCCCCCAATTTTTTTAAAAATACGTATATTTGTGCATATGTCTACTTTATAGTAACTATAACATTTTTATTTATTAGTTTAAACAAAAATTCATTTCAGTTTAATTCAGTATTAAAAATAATTGCGCTACTATTTCGAGCACCAATTATCAAAAGTTTTGTGAGGGACGATTTCTTGTTCAATTACATTGCTTTTCAAGAAAAAATTCAGTTATAAGCGATTCTGAGCTCAAACACAAATTTTTGAAATTTTTTGTATGGGTAAAATTTTTTCATTAAAATTTTTCATTGTTTAACTTTTAAGTGCGACCACGCTTCATTTGGTAGGTCCCGGGTTAAAATCATGGTGGGGGCAAGTAATATCAAAAATTATAGAAAAGTTTTTTCTAATAGCGGTCGCCCCTCGGCAATGGCAAACCTCTGAGTATAGGTCCATGAAAAAACTTCTTCCAAAAAACATTCGCCGTTCGGAATCGGCGTAAAACTGTAGGCCCCTCAATTTGTGTTACAACATCCAGACGAGCAAATTGTAGAGATTGTTTAAAAACCTGCTAAGTTATAGCTAAGTTGTAAAAAATAGCTTAAAAAAAATCTCAACAATTTTCGCGGTGAAACATCTACCTACTATGTATGCTCCGACGAACTGCAAATTGAGTAAATTCACAAGTTCTCAACGTTAGCATTGCCCATTCGCCACATTAAAACAATGTAGAGTATGTAAGTAAAATGCGAAATAAACTGCAACATTATTCAATTTCAATTAATTAAATTAATTACATTTCAATACAGATATTCATATAATTTCTTACAACAGCAAAACTATGATAATGCATATAGGTACATACATACATATATACTGGATGCAAGTTAGATCAACATAATTAATTTAGCATGCCTTTCTTTCGAAACAGTTGACTTCTATGTAACTACTTTTTAAATTGGTACATTTTTTACTGTCTGCTTTTTTCCGACAGGGACACAACAACGTTTCTTTGTGTGTGTGCCTGCGTTTGGTCTTGCCTGACACTGATCTAAATGCACAAGGTTGCCAACTGTTAAGATGTGGATTTGTGCTTACTAATGTAAATCAACTCTGTTCGTCTGTAGAGCCTTTAAGATGAGTGTTGCAATACTCCTCTGCCTCTGTAGCCAAACTTTCCCTTGGGAGCTTCCAATAATCGGCTCAAGTAGCAACCAACCACTATCATCTTTTTAGACATTCAATGTGGAATTGAAAAATGACGGGGTTCTCGCTATAGGTTAAACATATCTCTTGTATTATGTCTGATTAGAAAAATAGTAAAATCTTCCATTTAAAATTGAAGCGCACCAGCTTTCAAAGAGTGCTTGTACTAACCTCTTTCTTTGATAACCACCATTAAAACCGCAAGCGTTCCGACTTTCTTGTACATTGTTGTTGTGCATATGGCGCACGATATTTCTGGCCACTATCTTGATTAGCGGTTCAGTTCGGTTCAATTGGTAACATTTTTTTTTGACTATGACAAAAAGCAATCTTATAAATAATTAGTAAAATATCCAGCGTACTTTGCTACATCTCAAAAAACACAGCGTATTAAATTGTATGTATGTATTTGTATACTCAAACAATTTATATTAAAAAAAACACCTGAGTTCAACTTAAAAAAGTATTATACATATATTTAGACTTTCGCCATAATATTTCGAAAAATATTAAGATATAAGAGAAATAGATCGATTTCAAAATATCTCCAAAATTAATTGTTTTTTTTTTTTAAAAAAACTATTTTTCGAATAGTAAAAGAAAAACTATTTGAGAGGATAAAACAGTGTAGGCTTAAAAAATTTGCTTAATAATATTTAAAAATTAGTGCAACGGAATCATAACAATGATATTTGTGAAAAAAAGTTGGGACGCAAAAAATATATATGTATGTATGTGGGACCGGGTTAATAGCAAAACGCAACCCTGCAAGCAAAGCCTGACACTGGACGAAACTTAACCTGCGCGGACGATGAACGGGACTCAATAACTGGAATGAACGAATTTGCGAAAAAGCTGACGAGTTAGTTAGTGACGAACCTTTATAAACGCCAGACCCTCACGGAATACGCGCTTCTTGTAATTATTACTTTAATTTAATTAATTACTTTAATTTATACTCTAACTAAATAAACTAATGTTATACCACTAAATAAACCGACAACCCAAACATATAACATAGTGTTCTTATTTGCTCTACCAAGTAAAGGATACTACATGTATTTAGACTTCTGCCATAATATTTCGAAAAATATTAAGATATAAGGGAGCTGGATCGATTTCAAAATTTCTCCAAAAATTAATTTTTTTATAAATAAAAATAATTATTTTTCGAATATCAAAAGAAAAACTATTTGAAAGGATAAATCAGTGTAAGCTGGAAAAATTTGCTTAATAATATTCAAAAGTTAGCGCAATGATATTTGTGAAAATAAGTTGGGACGTGAATGGGCTCCGAGTAACCATTACGTAATTATCACAAAATGTACTACTTTGGTGGTTACCAAACTCTGTGTGACATATTTGAAGGTCATTTTTTTAGACGTGTGGTTTTCAATAAGACTATACTTTTTTCGGAGTAGGTGCTTTGAACGGCTGCGTTAAAAAAAAAAACTGTCGCATTTGGATTATTAATAATCCACAAGCCATTACATCCTCAAATAGTCACTGTTTGGTGTGCTCTTTGAGCAGAGGGAATCATTGGTCCATATTTCTTCAAAAATCAAGCAGCCCATAGTGCTACAGTTAATGGAAAACGCTATAGAGCTATGACTAATGATTTTTTCGTGCCTGAATTGGAACGACGCTACATTCATGTCCATATGTATGATTTCGGGCAAGTGACCGCAGCGAATAAATTCCAGCCGAGGGGCCCAATTATCGATTACGTTTTGCAGTAATTGCCGAATGTCAGCAATAACGTGCCGAATATTCTCTTCTAAGGCGTCAATCGTCTCCGCGTTATCTGCGTAGACAAGCGACTTCACATAACTCAACAAAAAATTGTACAGCGGCACACAACGCGAGGTAATGCGCTCACCAAAAGTTTCCTTCAAGAAATTTATTGTTTCGGTGGCTGTACATACCTTGCGTCATCTTGTTGGAACCAAAGGTCGTACACATCAACATCCTCCATTACAGGCACGAAAAAGTTATTAATTATGGCTCTATAGCGTTCCCCATTGACTGCAACATTACGGCCGGCCTGATTTTTGAGGAAATATGGACCAATAATCCCTCTGCCCGTAGAACACACCAAACAGTAACTTCTATAGCGTTCCCCATTGACTGTAACGTTATGGCCGACTTGATTTTTGGGGAATTATGGACCAATAATCCCTCTGCCCATAGAACGTACCAAACAGTAACTTTTTGAGGATGTAACGGCGTCTAAACAATGGCTTGTGGATTATCACCACTCTAAATGCGACAATTTTGTTCATTAACGTACTCATTCAACCAAAAGTGAGCTTCACCGCTGGGCGATTATGTCGACTGAATATTGGACGCAGCGCGCGATGCGTCGCGCGAACTGAATCACTAGTTTGGTAATAAATTTGCACGATTTGCAAACGTTGTTCCGTCAAAAAGAGCAGATCAAAAAAAGGTAATGTTTCATTGAAAATCACACCTCTGCAAAACCACTCGTTCCATAGTTATGAGACATATGTATATAACAATATCAGTTGGGAGAAAACGCAAGCAATAAATTAAAAAGTGAGGTACGAGCGTAAAGTTCCCTGAAAGTCGCAGCCACCACGTAGGACATCGCTGCTACGTAGCCATAACGCCAATGGAACGTTGCCTGGTAGCTTACAGGAACGTCGTGGAAAGTTGTGGTTACCGAAATATTTTTCCCTATTTTGGTCATACTGACAAAACTGACAAAACACCTTAAAGTCACCTCAATAGTAGATGTTCCGTCCCAGCGACTATTTGTGCTAGTTGGGTACTTTGGAAGCCAACCCGTTACAAACATTATCCATATAATAAATTTTATATAATAAATAAGACATAACATAGCATTAATTAATAATGTTTGATAAATTTCCTTATTTACAATTTTTCCATATTAAGAAATTCGCCACAAACAAATAACATTACAACTAGAGAATTTAATAGTATTTGATAGCGAATGAGAGTTGAACTTTTGAGAAATTGGTCAATTAAACCATCCGTAATTGAACTTAGAAGATAAAACGGCAATTAACTTAATTGTCGATATTTATCACTTTATTGCTACGAAACAAAACAATAAGGATGGAAAATTTGTTCTCACCTAAATTCATTTATGAAGTAGCCCTCAAATAATTTTTTTTAATAATTTCGCCAATAAAGTTGGGATTACACGATTTGCAAATTTGTGGCCAGTCAAACACAACTTTGGTGACCAAATCGGATGATCACAACACTGCTACAGAAGCCAAATAAAATGTATGCAAATTACCAAATATCCGATGACAAATGCCTGTGGCACTATACAAATTTTATTGAGCATTATAGCTATTGGGTTTATTCGTTCAAGCTCGTGCTTTCCAATTTTGTTTAAATTTTAATAATCAACTTAATATTTGTAAACGAAAAACTCTGGAAAAGGGTCATGTTATTTTAAACTGAACATTTAGCATTAGCTGAATGTGCAGAGGAGCGTTCGAACATTTTGTAGCTAGGAGTTTTTTGACATAACTTTCAATGGGATATCTGCCACCTAACCTAAAGGATTGTTTTGAACTGTACAAAACTTATCCGATTCCAATTAAGTCGAACCATAAGTACGGGTTTTCGAAAAATCCCACCACAGACTAATCTACACATTTTCAATATATGTTTTTTCTACAAATATAGTATAAGTATACAGTATAAAGCACATATGGATGTTTCCAATGTCATTTAAGTCGGACTATAAAATCATGTCTGCTCACTCTGTTTTAATATCATCAATAACGGAATATACATAAATAACACGATTCTAGCGCCTTCTCCCTGATCCATTGTTCGTAAAAGTATTTCTTATTGCGCCAGCAACATATGTACATACCTCTGTAGTATCATCCAAATCGAACAATACGGCTTTTTTCATAGGAATTGAGTTATAAATAGAGCTTTTTTCGAAATGCGGAATAGGCCTGATAAATTAGATTTCTCTGCTAGTATCGGCTCTAATTTTGAAGATTCAAAAAATAGTTAAAATTATCCACATAGAAAACTTAAAACCCCTGGACTTTCTCACTTTTTGCCCTTTAAACTAACACCAGAAGTTCCGACAAGCTCACATACATATGTATATACATATGTGCTCATGAGTTAACAAAAGAATTTCCGGGAGGTGGAGCTCAAAACCCGAATACGGCATTTTTATGTACGTAGTTGATCTAATGCAGTTGTTAACTTAAGTAATATGCAAATGAAAAAGTGTGGAAACGATGATCGCTGAAAAGTTCCCGAGGGGATAAAATATAGTAAACAACCCGCTAGCAAGTTCGGAATGTGTAAGCGAATTCAGAAGAGTCTGCAGAGACCCTAAAAAAATATTTGTAAAAAGCCTAACAGTTATATTTTAGTTAAAGTTATCATTAGCGGTCACAAATGAGAAAAAAATTATTGCGAGTGTGTGCACACTTATTACCAGTGAATTTTGTTACCAACATATTGGGTGGTAACAACGTGGTAATAACGACAAAATAGATGTTTATTTCCTTTTTGGAGTCAGAAACGCGTGTTTTATACCTATTTAGCATCGGCGAAGAACAAAAAAATAATAGATAGTTTTAATAATACAAATTTAATCTTATTTATAGTTGATTTTGCGTTAAATGTACGTAAAAGTGACAACAGTGCTCCTTGAAGTAGGCAATATTCGGCATTACCATTTGCGGCAGAATTGCGGTTACTAGAAGTAGTTACAACTTTTGGTAATAAAATTTACCGGTAACATGCAGAATAAACCCGTTATTGTCAACGTATTATACAATTTCAATAACCAAAAGTAGTGGGACAGATTTGTATGTCATGTTAGCGACCAACTAAATATTTTGTGGGGTAATTCACTTCCCCAGTGCTTCAACCGAGGTATAAGTACAGATGATGTTCAATCATAACACATTTGAAAGCCTCGCGTACTTCAGGTATTCTGTGTTGCTGTTTTGATACAAAGATATTCAAATGGATAGTTTGCTGCCTTAAATTTCGAGGAATATTTTCATGCAAATTTGTATACTTTTCTGTCAATACAATAGGCTTCAAGGCAACAATCTTACCCATATTGTGTAACAGTCCCTAAACTTATTTAAAAAAAATGAATTCGACGAGGAAACGTTTTTAACTAAAACTTGGACCCAAATAAGGACAAAGTCCGTTTGAATAATCATAGTATCAAGTATTTATTACTTAGTCCTAGATTTACTAAGATTTATTTGTCCATTACAGATTTTTATTTATTTAAAAACTGTAGTTGTAGTGTTGAAATTGCTACTCTCTTTTTTCTGCTCTTCGTATTTCGACTCAATTACTGTAAAAGCCTAAAACTAAGTCCCATAATAGGTTTGCTCCCTAAGCCACTGCTAATACATGATCACTTTTGTCGGCACAACCTTGCGTTTTCTCTTTCGGTTGACGTTATTAAAAGAACTTAAACACACCCTTTTTGTTGAAAAATTTTGTGCTAAAACGTTGATTTTTATGAGTTCGGTGTGATTTTTACATTAAATTAAGTTCATGATAGTAAAAGTGAAAAGCTGAGCTTTGTATTGTGTTGTGTACTAGGGATGCCAGTTTTGGGGTTTTATTGAATTAAAATTGATTGCTAAAACATGTAATATTAGGAGTATTTATTTTTAGTAATGCAGATATTTATTAAGGCAACAAGTACATCTTTTTTTATAAGACAATACAAACAAAACTTTACAAAGTTAAGTCTTCAATATTGTGCAATAAAGTGTCGTACCACAAGTTGAATATTATTTTTTTGCAGTTGCTGCTGGTTCGTCTTTTATTATTTTAGATCACTGTTTGAGATCGATATAAAATAACTGTAATTTCGAAAGTTACACTATGTTTGTTTATTAGTGTTTAATTACTCTATGTTACCGTTTGTATTGATTATAGGGTGATCTAGAAGAAATTAAAGCATCCTCCGAGCGTGACCTAAATTTATTGCTCAATAAATGTTACAGCCCCAGCATTTCTTTTCTCAAATTATACGCACCCATCCCGGGATTCAAACTGAGGGCTCAAAAAATGTCGGAGTTTCGCGATCCCGATTTGACATCCTTAAGTATGCACATCAACTGAAATGTTCCCTGTGGGATTTTGAACTTAGACTTAGAGGAATCCATATACTAGGCTGCTGATGATTGTAACTTGTGTAAAGTGTTTAAAGCTGTGTATCTAAAATTATATTTTCAATTAACATTTGGATGTTTCACAACTTAATATACACATAAAAACAAAAATATTATAAAAGCTGGCACGGCTTATTTTCGAATATGCGTACTCATATGTATCGCTCCCGTGCCGGGACGTTTTAAAAAACTATAGGCTCTGCCAAACTCTAGTAAAATGTAAAAACCAATTGATTGTACATTTTTATTTCAAAGATCTTTATTAAGACAGTTATTATTTTATACTTTCTTAAAAAGTCCTTGTGGATAAAAGAGAAATACTTTCAATACGCTTAAAATAGAGCAGATCGTCTCTGAAGATCAAACAAATTTTTTTCGTCTCCTTTGAATTGGATAAAAGCAAAAGGATAATGAGAAGAACTTGGAAGAATAGTAGGGATATTCATGCTTTCCACATATGCATGTACATAAAAATATGCAATATGAATGGTATATCGTTGTAGTCCTGTACGATAATAAGATCAATCAACTCCATACATACAGACATACATATGTAAGTTTTAGATCGATGGATTATTTTTACGTACAGCAACTCAGTTTTGCATTACATAAAATACAACAATTTTGTTTATACATACTATACACATACTATACATACTCGTATTTGACTACCAAGAAACGTAATAACTTAAATTATATGAGCTCAATGTGTTTTTAATATTATATTTACATATATGGTAGTTTCTTTTACATATAAGTTTTTAACGCGTGACATGGAAGTCAGGTAATACTATCGTAACTAATTTAATAATTTAACTAGTACGTAGAAATAATATGAAATATGTATGTATGTTAATAATTTGTAAAGCTATTCCCATTATTGCAAATAACTTATTTTCTGAAGTTTATGTATTTACATCATAGGTTGCAAAGTTGTATGGTTATAAGTTTATAGATACATACATATATTTATAGATATATATATACATGCATATGCACAAAAGCTGTTAATGCCAAAACTGAGAGCAATACTATTAGAACCAAACCCCAATGGGAGCCAATTAACATTAATTGCGTTGCTCGATAAAGTAAATAATAATCAGATAGATAAAATTTAGCATTTAAATAAAAGTATACTTTATCCAACGATTAATCGAGATTCATAAGATTTTAATTATTTACTATGGTTATACTGGAATAGCCTTTAGTATTCCAGTAATATTGTATACATACCGTGCTAGAAAATAGCTGCCTAAAAATGAAATAATTTAGGAAATATTACGTAGAAACCACAATGAATGCCAAATTTATTATAAAGAAGCATACTGCTCCTAACTCAAAGAATGAAAGAATAAAATATAAAAGTATATATAACAAATTATGAACTTAAGTTTAGGTATATAATTAGAAGTGTAAATACATGTTACTTTATTTTATGAAGTATTATAATGTACATGCATAAATAAATTAGAATATTGAAAACTGACAGCTTTAATAACTTATAGTAAAATTATAAAAACATATTCAAAGCGTTAAATTTGTAATAAATTAATGAAAATCAACATGTGCATGTGTGAAACCTTTACTTTCAGTATTACATATTCACAATAAAATTTTATAAAAAAAACAACATGCTTATATACTGATATTTTATGAGGAGTTAAAAATACTCTTAGGTATACTCATTTTTTATAGTGCTCGAATCATACAAAAAAGTAATTTACATAAGTTTGAATAGGATTCAACAACAAACTTGTCGCTATATTCGAGTTTTCGTTGAAACTGGTCACAATATTAGATTTTACTGTATATTTCATGTTGCTTTGGTTTCACTCTGTAGCAGCTCCTGGGTAATGTAAGCTGGCTAAACTTGAAGAGCAGCTCTGGAGCGTCGCACAGTGGTATGGCTTCATACATCCTTTGGCAAATAACACTAGTTTACACGAAAAAAATACTTCATTAAACAAATTTTTTATACTCATTGCGGGTCGCTGAACACGAGAATGGGTGTTTTTGTGATAGTTATTTAATTATTTATTTTTGGCAAAAACTCTGTTTTTGAGATCCTTTGCAGTTATTGCCACAAAACTCCAGAATAGCAAATAAAATTAGCCTTCTATGTGTACGGTTTTAAAATTACATTTAGTTTCTTTACGCTGATATATCGTACAAGAGATTAAATGCAAAAAATAAGGGCATTTTCGAAATTTTTCGAAAATTGTTAACTTTCGTTCATTACTTTTAGTGGATAAACAATGTAAAAAAAATAATTAAAAATGTTTTATCAATGAGAATTTCATTACAAAAATGTTGAGTTGTATATCCAAACTTGCGTAATTTTATGCTAAATCCAAATCAGTTTTAAGAATTGCTTGAATATGTTGATATGGTGCCAACTTTTTTCTCTTTGCACCCTCGTCAAGCTCAATTTTTATATCGTGACGGAGAGAAATTTCATAACTGCGTTCGTTAAAAAAATTCGGTGAGACATCAATCGAAATTTGCACTCATTTACATGGTAGCTGTAGTAGCCGTCGCAAGGTGGAACGCTCTTCATCACATTCCTTGGATGGTGGTAATGTAAGCTGTTGCTTTTACGCGAACATCAACCAGTGTAGGCCTGTCCTTAAATTATAGCCCTTATAACGTTTTCCGTGGTCGTTCTTAGAATAGGGGCTCTCATCTGAGGCTTATAATGTTTTTTCTTTGGCAACTGTTTTTTCATGGTACCAAGCCAAGCGCAACTTAGATTCTGGGGAAGTTTTCATGGTGAACAGACGCTGCACAACCTGGTGAGCTCTTACACCAAAAACGTCGAAGTGACTCCACTCACCCATTTGGGAGCTACCCAGAGATCACTTGGTTGAAATCACATGAAAGTTGTGAGCAACTTGAACCGTATGCAGAAGAATCGCTCTGAATACTCCTAGGTAATTGAAAATCACACGGAACCGTCTTTAAAAAATTTGGAAAATGGGCGTGGCACAACCGTATTTAGAGCAAATATATAACCACTCTATAAAATTTGGTACACACATTACAGTTAAGTCAATAACCATACTTATCATATAGCGCCATTTTTCCAAAATACAAAAAATTTGATATTTATTTCCCTAATAAGAAAAGAAAAGAAAATTTACCGAAATTCGATATTTTGTATTCACTTCCTGGGTCTATAGGGGTGTGTCGAAGTTTTAAAAAAGCGTCGTGCCATCGCCCAGTGGCTTAATAAATTTTGAATGATTGGTAAGTTTAACGCAGTAAATAAAAATTGCAAATATGATTGAAATGGGTACTGGTATTGTTCATTTAGTAAAAATGTCTAAATATTCTTATCGGCTGGTAATTCAATATTCTGACCCCATTTAATAAGCTCCGCATACAATCTACCACATGATGCAGAAATTGAACAAACCTTAGTTTCTTTCGATAGCAGTAACTACGAGTTAATATTCGATACTTTATATAAGTACTGAGTACCCGAGTCCTTGATAGAACTACTGTCTTTCATCTCGCTGTTGCTGCTTTTGCAAATACCTATTCGTAGAGGCTGGCTGCCACAAGAGCAGGAGGAACCTTTTTGGAAGAATGTGGGGATATTCAAGTTGCCACTGCCCGGCTGGTTGCTGTCATCGAGAGAGAAGAAACTTTGGACCTTGTAGCGTCTAAAGAAGCGCAATTTCGGTGTTGGATTTATGGTAGAAGAGACTTCGGCGCCTAGAACTGCTGTTCACTCCGGTGCACTAGCGTATCGCCATGTTTCCCATCAAAGTGAGATTCTTCATCATCTCGCTGATTTGTGCCCACGCCCGACTGAAGAGAAGAATGAAGCTGGCGGGGGCCATGTATTCCTTCCTTCCTTCCTTTAGAAGGTGAACCATCAAGTGCAGTACAGAAAATCGGGAATGCTCGACACGCTCGGCCGGCAAAGCAATCAAGAAAGTACTTATTGAATAATTGGTTTCCAGTCTTGGCCAGGGCGAGACAGGGGCAAAGAAAGTGTTCGATGCTCTCCGCTTCCTCCTCGTCCCTACAACTTCCCATGTATGCCCATAAGCAGTTGTGTTTCCCTACGCGTAGTTTTTAATTATCGACCAAATGGTGTCGACAATGTTTTCAATGTCATTTATATGTCGCCAATCAAATCCATCAAAATTTGATTTCAGTTAACAGGAAACTATCACACGATGGCGTTCAATATACTTATGTATGAAAATCATTGCTGCTGATTCGACCACAAAAGGAAATATTGTTGCATTTTTGTACGACTCAAAATTTTTGAGATCAAAAACAGTGCACACACGCTTTAGATAACTCAAAGTTAAGCAGTATTCATCACAATATTGTTTCAAGCTTTTATTTAAAATCCTAGATGGATATGGCACTAAAAGGCCGTACAAAAAAATATTATATATAGATAGATATACGAACATATCGTTTTTTGTAATGTGAAATAAACAAAATAACCAACACTAGAAATTCTATGTATATATAAAGCTCAAACTGCTGATATTTCTCACTGTCAATGTCTTCAATTGTCTTATATACTAACAACTAAAAACTTTTTAAAGTCATTTACAAAAAATCACTTTTCTCACAAACTGCAAAATTATATGCCTTTGCCCCTACTCGCATTTTGATATTTTGAAAAATTGCTGGCGGCCTGAGCTCGCTTTTGATTGAATTCCAGATCTACAAATAAAAAATAAAAATTTTAATAAAGAAATAATACTAGGGGAAAATCGTCAGAGTTGGGCCACTGCCAGAGTTGGGCCACCACTGTATTTGGCATATGACAAGTGCTGCCATCGGTGCAAATGCATGGAACTGTTTGTCTTGATGACGGCTAACTTTTAAAAGTATTAACAGTCGCAGAAATTATTTCCAAAAAGTCTCTTGTTTTTAATAGTGTTTAAAGTTTTGTATAATTCGAAACAAAGTGTCCATAACTCGGGAAACCCCATGCCGAAATTGAAGTAAGTACATACATATGTATATAATAACATTGTTTGTTCGATCATTAACAAGTTTCCAAAAGGAAATTTTGATTCCTCAACCTCTCCAGCTGTAGTGAGTTGCGATAAAAAACACGAATGTTGTTAGAGTTGGGTCACATCCTTTTCTTTTTCTAACAGTGAAATATCATTTCTTAGCATGTTTTTCGCGCCGTTAAATACTAAAATAATAAATTGTAGAAATGAAAGTCTCATTTCATGACTAAAAAATAAATATATAACCATTTTTGCAATGCATTGCTTGGCAGAAGAACCACGCAGGGAAAATTCTCGAAATTCGACACGTCTCGTTCGAGCTTGGCGTTAACACCACGAAATGTGAAAGCAGGATTCCTTGCCACTGGAGTTTGCCCGTACAATCCTGACATTTTCACGGACTCCGATTTCGTTCAAGCCGTGTACAGTGGGGAAAACGAGCGAGCCACTATGGAAGCCGAAATTCCTGAGAAAAACTTCCAGCGCCGCATTGTTGTTTTGGATTCGCCCCCAGCTGGAACGAACACAGACGTAGCAAAAGCTATCGAAATGCAAGAAAAAGCAGCCAGTAGCTCGCACGAGGAAGCGCTTTCTCTGCCTTCGACGTCTTCGTCTCGGGAATCCACCCTTTCTGCGATATTGTCATTGCTCGAGCCTCTGCAAGCAGCCACTCCAACAGCCAAATCCAACCGGGGACGACGCCCGATGAAAAGCGCGGTCTTAACTTCTCCCGAAAGTCGCGACGATTTGCGGGAAAAACAAAAAAAACGCGACGACTCGAAGACTCCGCAAAAGCGTAAATTGTCGAAAAAAGCGGACGTGAAACCACCGGCGAAACGAGGCCGCCCACCGAAAAAAGCACAAAAGAATGTAACCTCTGATGACGATGCCGATGTCGATTTTTGCATCATTTGTCTCGGACCTATGCCCGTGAAATTGACAAAAAAAAATTCGATCGCTTGCACCGATTGCGGAAGAGAAGTGCACTTGAAGTGCGCGAAAATAACAAAAAGTTATTTTTTATGTCAAAATTGCGACTCTGATTAAATTAATTTTCTGAGTTTTTCATCGTAAATATGTCAAAACGTATAAAGAACAATAAAAAGTTGCATACCATTTCATAAGAACCAGTTTCAATACATATTCCATGTAATTTCAGTGGTGGCCCAACTCTGACTGCAATGGCCCAACTCATTATGTATATATATCTCTTATTCCTTTGTATGTTATATACTAGGCATACATATGTCGCCAATCAAATAAGTACATACCGCCCGCTTAGTTACATACATACGGACATTCGTATACAAGTAAGCAGTAAATCAAAATCACGCTCTCCTATCGTAACATCCTACCATATTGGTGGTTCTCAGTTGGGTAAACCTACTGAAATTTTGGATCTGGGTGTGGCAGGGGCGGACTGCGCCCGCCAGCAAAAATGTTTCCAAACACAAGAAAAAAACTCCGTAAAGGTCCTGCAGTACTAGTTAACTGTAAATATACTCTCGTATAGTTGTTTCCAAATTTGTATATAAGGCCTCACCCTTTAACATGATAATTGAAAATAAAACTCTGATCAACACCTTATATTTTAACCCGAGAGATTCTAGATATGACTACAGGTTTTACATATATATTGAGTTATTGAATAGGAAGCAATTGGGGCCTAAGAATAGAGGCCCCCGAAAAACTCTGAGATAACTCAAACTGAATATTTCGTCAAAATGTATATATTCTAGTATTTTTGAGTTTCGAACCTCTGAGGTCCTAAGATGTTTGGGGCCCCACTCTTGTGGAAACTTTTCGTGACTGTTTCGTGGCCTTAAAGATAAAATTATATAGAGTTTTCGAACACTGATTTGTCTAGGCTTCAAACTCTTAGGGCCCCCACAGTACTTTTAGATAATTGAAAATTTCACTCTGATGAAACTTTTAAAAATATAAACATGAGTTTCTAGTGATGACCACTGTTTTTAGGTATACTCTTTCGAATATGTGACTCTTGGGGCCCCAATATGTATGGTCCTCCTAGTACTCTTGAATAATTGAAACGAAACACTTTATCACATTTTTCAAAAAAAAATTTTCCTCATATATTGGAAAAAGGGATCCTCGAAAACTTTTCACAACTTCTTGTGAAATTTTGCGATACAAGCTCTGCTGTCCAAATATCAAAATGACCCTCAACGAAGAGTATTTAGTATTTGCAACTTTCCGACGACTATTCAACTGAAGATGAAGATGAGTGTGACGGCGAAGTTCATCACGAAAATGAGGCTTCTTCAAGAAAAAAAAACCGTCTTAAACAACTGCCGAAATTGTATGAAATGTTGTTTCAACGTCCTGCAACGGTATTTTTTTCATGCATCAACCTACAAAAGAGTTTTCTTTGCGTACAAGTTTTTACTAACATTGTCATACACTCAAGTCGCTTGCGAAAGATAATTTTCGAAGCTCAAATACATAAAAAATCGTTTGAGGAATACCATGACTCAATACCACCTTGAAACTGCTATGCTAATGTCTGTGGATTTCCCTGTTTTGAAAGAAATTCGTAACAACGATATAATTGATTAACTGGCAAATAAGAGTAATTTGTTGCAAAACCTTTTGCTAACTTGAGTAAGTCGAAAGTTGTTTTCAATGTACATTTAGTTAATCAGTGTCATCGTAACTAAACAAAACTTTTGTAACTATTTTAAGTAATAATAAATATACCCTAAAAATGATTACTCAATAAACTTTCCTAACATTTACAATTGATAAAATTTGGTGGCCCTTTTTTCAAAAGCCCGGCGGGCCCTTTGACGCCCAGTCCGCCCCTGGGGTGTGGTATTTAACTATAGGTTTACATTTCAAAGCCACCTAAATTGCACGATAGCTAAAGCATACTCTATGCTGGCTTTTATTAGGCGTTTCAGTTAAGATCTTTCTGATCCGTATACACTAAAGTTGCTCTACACCTCCCTGGTACGCTCTAAGTTGGACTATGCTGCTGTAATTTGGAGACCTTATTATGCCTGCCAAATCAATAGAGTTGAACGAATTCAAAAAAAATGTCTTAGTTATGTTCTCCGTTCTCTGCGTTTCGTCCACCCTATTCCATCCTATAGAAGTAGATGTCTACTTATTAATCTCAGGTCGTTGGATTGTAGATTGACTTTTCTCTCTCTTACCTTTGTTTACAACTTAGTACGTGGTGTGATAGACTGTCCATATTTGCTAGGGCGCATCGATTTCGCCGTGCCACAAAGATGCTAAAGGAATCATGCCTTTTTCTCTATAGAGATGGTTAGAACTAATTACGCATCTAATGCTCCTATATACAGGGCTCTAAAGGAATTCAACTTATTCTCCAGTTCTTCCGCTCTAGACTTTTCGTATCCGGAATTTCGTTTTAAATCGTTACTCAATGAATTAATTACTTAGCTTGTGCTTTTTTTAAATTATTTTCTGGGAAGAAAAAAAATAGGTATCTCATGAAATAGACCAGTAAACAAAATGTCAAGATTTCGTTGAAATTCAAAATTATGTCCCGACACGACCGGTCGATTTGAAATGGAAAGGGCCAGCTACAAGCGGCATCGATGCATTCGCGAACGTTCAGCGCTATCGTTTATCTTTATAAATGAACGCAGAAGGTGATTGTAATTTTTATAAAAAATGGGTAAAAGAAAGTATAATATTTAAAAATACATATGTATGTATGTAAAATCTGACAAAAAAACGAAAAAAGCAGATGTTTAATAGAAACGTGAATTAAGTGGAAAGTCTGCAGAAAATATTAGACGACATTACAACCTTATACACAAAAGGAGCATATGTATATGATAATAATGATGGATGTGGGAGTGAGACATTGGTAAAATAAATCGGAAAACGGTTACCAAATTAAATTGCTCATAAGACAAGGCCGAATTCTAGAGATGCTGCGTGGGATTGGTAACGAAAAAAATATACTTTTCAGAATAATTGATGACGAGGAATATTTCAAAAAGCTTTTAGAGCCCTACGACCAAAAATTTCAGACAAATTTGATTTAAGAAAATATAGTTACTGTTGATGATAAAACAATCAAAACAAAATTGCCGAACTGGTATAAAATAAAGATCTCATTAAAATTCGACTTAGCGATCCGTCTGGAGCGAAATGTACTGGTGTTAACATACAATACATCAAAGAGTACAAAAGTAATATTATAGCAGGCGCTCTATCGCGAAATTAGACTTGGGTGATTCACAAAGTGTCCTAATGTGTCATAAGTCACAAAGTCATAAAATTTATTGTTTATTTTTCTCAATGCTATCTAAAAAGATAACTTTCGAAAAGTTTTAAATTATTGTAAATTAAATTAAAATTTTAAGTGATAATATTAATTCAAAAAAAAAAAAAAGACAAGGCAGGAGTGGTAGAAATTATAGCTATTTCGGAGATCACCACATCTCCTCATCAGATTCCTTTCATGACTCCACCGGCATTCAAACCCACAGCCTACGGCTTGCTGGGCAAGTACGTAGCCAATGGACCACAGTCGGTTAAAATTTTATGACTTTGTGATTTATGACACATCATGACACCTTGTGAATTACCCGATTGTTTTCATTGTTTTATTTTTAAACCTCTTGAAGTTCCTTTATAATTAAGTTTTTCAATTGCATTTGTGGGGGTATCAATTTATATTATTATAGTTTTACTAAACATCAGTATGTCGAAGTCAACGCATGTTGTATTTATTATATGAGTTAGACCAGGTTTTAGATTAGTCATTCAAACACTTAAAAAAATAATTTTTGTTGTTATCTCCTATTATAGTAAAATTGTCTAAATATTTTCTAGATAAAATGAGTTTAAAAACTTTAAGAAGATAAATTGTTAAAAAAAAATATGAAAATGTAAATTGCCTAAAAGCCCAGGATCGGTCTAAGGAAGCTAAGGGAAAGCACCACTGGTTATAAAAGTACCAGTACCTGTTATCCTTTATGAATGTGGGCGACACATAAACATCACTTATGTGCATACATATACATGCGATTCTATTTGCATATATACGCATACACATATCTATACATAATTTGAATATATATGTATATATAAGTTAATTCCAAACATTATTTTTCGTTTTTTTTTCACTTTTTATTGCTTCACAATTCGCCAACAACAAAATTATTATTTTCTTTATTTTTCATTACAACATAATTCCACAAATCCGATGATTAACCAAATTTATTTAGTTCATTATTTCCGTTCCCAACACTTGCTTTAAAATGCTGACGCTATGTCTGCAAACTCACGTTGCAACCAACGTGTGAATCATTGCTCGGAAACGAATTAAATTTATTTTAAAAATTAAGTTAGTAATATGCAGATCATCGAATAAAGAAGAAATAGTCTTCTCGTGTTGTTATTATCCGAAAAGTAAAAAGATTATCGAATAAGAAGACATAGTATTTTCGTATCTTTAAATAATTTAATAAAAGAGAATCCTTAGTAGCTCACGCAAAAAGGAAGAAATTTGTGAGATCGGGTGGGTTTAATCTTAGTTTAGAAAGGTTAAATTTAAAACGAAAGAAAAAAACAATTTTAAACTCTTAAAACCAAAATTAGTATCATACAGTAATAAGAACATTTTCAAAGAAAAAGATACAAAGTCCTGAACACTTATAAAAATTGCAGCAGAGAAACGTCCATTACGTGCTGAAGACCTATAAAAATTGTAACAGAGAAACAACGTGTAGAACTTTAAACAACAAGATCCAGATCAACTTTAGCTTCAGTATTAGACAATCGTAACTATGCAGATCTATCTAATATTGTAAGTCATAAAAAAAAAAAAAATTCAGAAACAATATATTCTCTTTTTTTTGAGTACCCAATTTATAGAAAAAGTGAAAATATTGAGGTAATAGAAAAACGTAAAGTAACAATAACAAGTAATAAAATCAAATATTAGAGTATAATTTAAGGGGAATAAGAGCGTAAAAAGCCAAGTTATTTATCAATGTTTATAAATATTTCCGCAAATTATTCGAAATTTTTTTATTTTTAAAATGGCTAAACCTAACAACTTAGTGATACTTCCCGTCCTTAGTATCTAAAATTCTGCTCCCGCTCCTAATGTTAATCCAGTAATACCACCACAGTTCATGGAAGAAATAGAAAACAGAATAGCTTCTATTTGTGCGCAACAGTGTCGAAATATCGTGAAGTCTGTAATAAATTCTAACGCAGACTTAAGTTTTGGCAACGATCAAGGCATAGAAGAAAGGTTTACAAACGATCTAAATGGTCTAGACAAAATTCCCGACATAGTGCGAAACCGTAGAGAATTTTCAGGCAATCCTTCAGAATTCAATTCTTGGAGGAGAAGCGTTGATAGAGTGGTACAAATTTATAGCTCAATAATTTGTATTCCAAAATATTATGGAATCCTTAGTGTATTCCGCAATAAAATAGTAGGAAATGCAGATATTGCATTAGAGTCCCACAACACTCCATTAAATTGGAGCAATATCATAAAATGCTTATCACTACACTATGGAGATAAACGAGATTTGGGAACGTTAGAGTACCAAATGACAGGGAAAAATCACAATTCAATTATTTTATCAGGCAGTTTACGCACATCTATCATCAATTTTAAATAAAATTGGATGCATGGAAATGGGAAACGAGTCCTTAGGACTCCTTACCGAAACATACAGGGACAAAGCGCTTGACACTTTTATTAGAGGTTTAAATGGAGATATTTCCAGACTTCTAGATATGCGTGAACCCATAGACCTTCCCTAAGGCTTACACTTTTGTTTGAAGTTGGAAAACCAAAATTTTAGAACCCAATACGCGCAAATCTATCACACTTATATGCAACGACATCAGGCACCGTCTTTGCCTCCAACGCGCACTCAAAACATACAGCATATATTACCTTTTTACAACAACAACTTTCTAACTACCATCAGAATTTTTAACCTCAATTTCCACCTCGTCGACTAATGCAACCATTCTTCCAACCACCTCGTCCAACGGCACCAAAGCCTCAAAGAATAGAACCTATGGAAGTAGATCAGTCACTTAGAACAAGAAATGTTAATTACCAGAATAGACTTCGTTAACCATACCAATTTCAAGGTAAAAGACCCACATCCATAAATCATGTTCCTCCGCCATACAAACAACAACGAAATTTTCATATAGAGAGCGGACAACAAGACCCTAACACTGCAGAAGAATATGAAGAAGCACCACTTGAAAATGATACCGAACATAATTACCAACAACTGTTACAAAATGAATGTATCAATGAATACGTAGAGTCTTACGACCAATATGAAAATGAACAGCTTGACACGATCACTAAAGACCTAGCAGACATTCATTTTTTAGGTTAACTCATTCTTCGCTCCCATATTTTAAACGCAAGCTGAAGAATTGCGAAATTCTTAACATACTAATTGACACAGGATCTAATAAAAATGACATCCAGCCTTCTCTTATCGACAATCCTATTCAAAACGATAAACCGTTTTTTGCCAAGTCAGTATCTGGAGACATTAAAATAACACATCATACACTCGCAAGCCTTTTCAATATACACGATCACCCCACCAAATTTTATATTTTACGCTCTTTAAAATCGATCCATGGAATCTTAGGCCATGACAGTTTAGAAGAATTAAATGCAGTTATCCATATAAAAGAAAAATATATGTCAATTAATAATAACATCAGGATAAGAATTCATGAATACATTTCTCAAGCATTTAATAAAATAGAAATTAGAACAAATCATATGGAAGACTCCCAAAAACAACAATTAGAAAAAGCCATCCAGCAACACTCCAATTTATTCACCGGACCGAATCATAAATTAACATTTACTTCTCGCGTCCAAGGGGAAATTCGGACGATTACCGATTCACCAATCTATACAAAATCTTATCCGTACCCTATGGCGTTAAAAAATGAAGTCGAAAAACAAATTAACGAACTTTTGAACGACGGAATCATTAGGCTGGATTGTTCCAAAGAAAATGGATGCCTCCGGAGAGAAGAAATTTAGGATGGTCATTGACTATAGAAAGTTAAATGCAGTCACTGTGGCTGACAAATACCCGATCCCTGAAATCAACGAAGTTTTAGCAGTCGTCGATCTGAAAAGTGCTTTCCACCAGATTCCCCTCAAGGAATGTTTTCAGTTAATAATGGCAAAACGCTCTAGATGCTTTTCAAAAACATATTATGCTTTAAAAAACATATTATCTTCAGAATATGTCATCTCTCACACCCCGATTTCGAAAGAGATTTTGATTTAACAACAAATGCTTCTGACTACGCCATAGGCACAGTTTTATCCCAAGATAAAAAACCAATTACATTCCTTTCAAGAACGTTGAGCAAAACAGAAGAGAATTATGCCACCAACGAAAAGGAAATGTTGGCCATAATTTGGTCTTTAAACTCGTTTAGAAATTTTTTGTATGGATTCAGAAAAGTTAATATCATTACAATTCACCAACCTCTAACGTACGCACTTAGTAGCAAAAACACCAACAGCAAAATGAAAAGATAGAAAGCCAACTTAGAGGAATACAACTACGACCTGAAGTACCAACCTGCTAAAATGAATGTGGTCGCAGATGCGTTATCTAGACCACCACAAATAAATTCTATGACAGTAACCCAACATAGTGATGAAAGTTCTTCAGAAAATCAGCAGAATGTCCCATAAATATTTTTAAAAATCAATTGCATATTTTGACAGACGACCAAGAAGATTACAAGTTTGAAATTTCATTCACAACGTACCATAGACACATTATTAAAAAACCTTTTTACACCAAAGATACCCTAATAGAAATTTAAAAAAAAATATATCTCAACCCCAGCGTGATCAATGGCTTATTTACCACCGAACCAATCATGGGAGTAAACCAAGAATTCTACCCAGCACATTTTCTGAATTTTGAAATTAGATTCACTCAGTCACAAATTAAAGAAATCACTAGCGAAACAGAACAAGAGGAAATATTAATAAAAGAACATAGGAGAGCTCATAGGAATGCAAAAGAAAACAAAGACCAAGTAAAACAGGAATATTACTTTCCAAAAATGATGGAAAAGGCCTAAAGGATAGCTAAAAATTGTCAAACTTGTAATAAACCACAATTTCAGTCCACACCAATTCCAAAGAATCCGAGAGAAATCGTTCATATTGATATTTACTCAACTGCAGAAAATTTAGTGCTCACGGCAATAGACAAATTTTCGAAATACACTCTAGGAAAAGTTCTGAAAGCAAAAGCAGCAGAAGATATCAAAGAGCCACTGAAAGAAATAATTTTAGCATTCGGCGTACCCAAGTCCCTAGTTTTAGACAACGAAAAATCGCTAAATTCTGTAACAATAAATTTCCTACTTAAGGATCAATTTGACATACAAACCTTCACCACACCCCCCTACGCCAGTACTGTAAACGGTCAAGTAGAGAGACTTCATTCTACACTCTTAGAGAACATGAGATGTCACAAACCAGATAAACTTCACAATTCATTCCACGACTTACTCACTAAAACGCTATATGAACACAATAGATCAATCCACTCTACCACTGGAAAAAAACCGATAGAAATATTTTTTAATAAAACTTTTAATAGCAATCCAGAAAAGGCAATTTTGGAAAAACAAGAAATAACAAAACGCTTAACCGAAAAACAGAAGCAAGATCTAAAATACCATAACAGAAACAGGCATGAACTTAAAACTTATTCACCAGGAGAAAACATTTTCCTCAAAATTAACAAAAGATTAGGTTCGAAATTAACCCAAAATATAAAAGGGAAATTGTCAAAGAAGATCAAAACACATCCGTCTTAACAATGTCAGGCAGAATAGTTTACGAAAATAACATTAAAAGACAATAAATAATTTCTTTTACAGGTTATATTTATCCTGTGCAGCGACGGAAATCCAAAAATTCTTACGTTGTAATGATCAATAAAGGTCCAGCAAAAATTCTGCATGGAACTTTTACTATTATCCACTCAATAGACCTGGCACAATACGCAACATCCGTAGCTGATACCCAAACATTTATCCACCAAAATATCCCAAATAACCATAACCTATCCTCAGTCTTGAACTAAACCAAAATAGAAATGTTCTAGAAAATCCAATACCAACCATAAGAAAAAAAAACCATAAATGCCTTAGGAACAATTTGGAAATAAGTCGCAGGATCTTCAGATCATGAGGATTTCGAAATAATAACCAACAATTTAAATGAATTAAACAAGAATAATAATAAACAACTGTATGCAAATGAAGCTTTTACCAGTAGATTAAATAATTTCACAAACATGGTAAATAAAATGGCAAATTCAATAAGGAAAGATGTCTATTTAGAAAGTGAAATAGTTGTAAATTTACAAAATAGAATTATACTAGTTAAGGAAGAATTAATAAACATCGAAAATGAAATAGAATGGGCAAAACTTGGAATAGTTAACCCTTTAATACTTAGTAGAAAAGAAATTGAAATAGCTATGTATAAACTGGAAGAAGAACATATCCCTTTTGCTAGCCCAGAGGAGGCACTTCAATTTGCAAAAGTATCAGTTTTATATAACTATAATAAAAAATTATTCTACATTTTCAGAGTACCAGTAACAAAAGAATGAAACGTATGAAAACGTAATTTTAAGGCCAGTAAAAAGAAAAAATTATGTAATTAAACTTGAATTCAAAGAAATCTTAAAATATGGAGAAACAATCTATGCTATTAAAGACAATTCTGAAAAATATAATAATATAATAATTTGTAAGGAAAATCACCTTATTAAACGTACAACGTACAAATTCGTTCTGTGTAACGAGCAATGATCATCATATTTCTCCAGTTGAAGAGATTGAATCTGGCATTTTTTTGTTAAATTTTTATAACGGTATCATTCACATAGATGAGACACATCGATTTTTGTTGGGAACATTTCTTATTAAGTTTCATAGCAGTATCATAAAAGTTAGAAATAGAACTTTCAGTAACATAGAAACTTCACCTCTTGAAATGATTCCTGCGTTAATGCAGCCAACTCCTTTCGAAACAGACCATATCAATTTATTATCTTCAGAAGCTCTTAACGAACTTCAAATCAATAATTCCGAGAATATTTCAACCATTCAAAAACATCTAATAATCGGGAAATGGTCAATCTCCACAATATTTTGCGTAATTACTATATTGATTGCGTGCCTTGGATTTCTCTACAAACGCACACAAAAATTAACCATTTGGCAACCCCAAACTACAAGAGATAGTACCGAGTTATCTTCTCAGATCGATAATATTACTCCAAACCCACTAAGATTACCAACTATTTGCGATTTCCCAAAAATAGAAGAACTTGAGCCGCCCGTCAAACCTCCTAGATTAAATAATATTCCTTTTTTCTGAATGATTGGGGACAATCAAATTAAGAAAAGAGGAGTTGATTTCAAACATTATTTTTCGTTTTCGTTTCACTTTTTATTGCGACACAATTCGCCAACAACAAAATTGTTCCTTTCTTTATTTTTTCATTACAACATAATTCCACAATTTCGATGACTTACCAAATTTTTTTAGTTCGTTATTTCCGTTCCCAACACTTGCTTTAAAATGCTGACGCTATGTCTGCAAACTCTCGTTGCAACCAACGTGAGAATCATTGCTCGGAAACGAATTAAATTTATTTTAAAAATTAAGTTAGTAATAAGCAGATCATCGAATAAAGAAGACATAGTCTTCTCGTGTCGTTATTATTAAAAAAGTAAAATGATTATCGAATAAGAAGACATAGTCTTCTCGTATCTTTAAATAATTTAATAAAAAAAATTTGTTTAACAAAAATAAAAAATAAAATTATTAACTTATACATTCATAAAGGATAACAGGTACTGGGCCGACATATAAACATCCCTTATGTACATATGTACATATGTACCTACATATATATGTACATGCGATTCTATTTGCATATATACGCATAAACATACCTATATATATATCTGTACATAATTTGTTTATATATGTATACATACATTCATAAAGGATAACAGGTACTGGTGCTTTTTCAACCAGTGGTATTTTCCCATAGCTGCCTTACCGACTCTGGCCTTTTAGTCAATTTACCTTTTTATATTTTTTTGTCTCATTATGTGTTTGCGAGTAACTCACAAATTGATCCATTGGTTAGCAAACAACGACAAGTGCCACACCAATAATTTGTACACATTCATATGGACATATAAGAAAATCACAACTATAGACATTCCTTTGATTAATTTTTGTTGAATATAAAATGCGTTAGGACCTTTCTAGTTAACGATGTGTAATTAAATATGTATGTATGTATGCACGCATCGTTCATTTGGTAAAAAAAACATAACTCTAAAAATACAAATATCAAATTAATTATAACCATTTCATAAACTTACATACCATCTGTAACTCACTACTATGGGAATATATTCAAATCCAAAAACTTAAAGCTGTTTTTCTCGGAAAAAAGTTTTTTTTTTTGGTATGACAGTTTTTTAGCAAATGGGCGAGAAACAAATTTTTATTAAGGATTTATAAGTTAGAAAAAACGACGAATCATTCCATTTGCTTACAGTGATCTCCTATTACAAACATTTATGCAAATTCATAAATATGTTTGTTGGAATTTTCATTAAATAATAGACTATATTTCAGAAATCTTTAGGGAAATTCAGTATTGAGCTGCTTTCTTCGCGGTTCGCCTATTTAGTATACTCTTTATTATTATTTTTATAAATTGAATTACTCGTCATTTAAGTTATATCATTATTTTTCTTCTAAGTATATTACAAAAAAATACCAGATATGTAAGTTTATGCATATGTGCTGTTTTCCACTACTTATACATATACATATAATGGGTCCAACTTGCAAAAGAACGCTGCAGCTCGTATAAAATTTACTTTAGTTGCAAAAGCAGCCCTGTTAGCATCTTTCATGAATCATAAGATTGGTTTAGTGCTATTTACGAACGGAAAATAGGTGTGCCGGCAAATTTTTTGTTGATCCGGTTCCATATTTAAAAATTCTATGCAAATAAAAGCGAATTACAATAGCGCAGTTGATTTCACTTTCCAACACTACATCTCAGGTCGGATATCATTTTACCAAGTTGACTTAACTCGCATATTTTTCCGAGTTTGTGTTGTTGCTTTACATGCTAGTTGCTAGTGTTCTTTTGCAACTAGGTTACAAAGAAACAGGCCGTATATTTCAGCATATTGCTTACTACACCAACCTTCTTCGAAAATTCGACGCAACATAAGCATTCATTTATAAAGATGAACGACAGCGCCAAACGTTCGCGAATGCTTCGAAGCCCCTTGTAGATACATTTATGAACGCACGAAGTTGAATTCACTAATGCATACGCGTACGAATAACAGCGCAATTTGTTCTGTCTATCATTCTCGAACGATCTAAATTTTTGTTCATGTTCTCGTTCGCGAAAGTGAGTGCATCAGAAAATGTAGACTATACTCATATAGTTCATCGTCGTACTGTGCGGACGTGTTTATATTTAACGCTCCGTGAAAGTTTTTTTTTTTGCATACATTGAGTTTTCAATCAAACACCAGATTTAGTGCTATGGTGCCAAGGTTTCCTTGAGACAGTGACTCTTTTATAATTATAAATAAATCTAGTGCTCAAAGTGTTATAATGCCGTGCGTGTGTGGTCAAAAGGTTGACCGTTCGCGGCCTGGAGTCCAATGTGCAAAGTGCAATGAACTTTTCCACACTGACTGTGTTGGTATATTGCATGCTGATGTCGATTTTCTGATCAACTCGAACAAAAGCTTTTTTTGCAAAGGCTGTGCGGCCGCTCGTCGAAATTCAATTCGGTCTCCCCCGCCTCCCGCTGATGTGAATGTGAGACCAGCCTCTACGCTAACTAATATTGTTGCTAGTAATTGCGTCACAACAATTATCTCTCAGAAGGGTGCTCCTAATCAAAGTGATCAAATAATAGAGAGTAATAGGAAGCAACAAATTAGTCTGGAATCCGTGCTCACTGAAATTACTTGTGTTCGTGCTGATAATGGGCGTTTGTTTGATCTCATAAATACTCTGCTCAAAGTGAAAAATGAAATGGTAAAAAAAACTGAGTGCATGCACTCAGACTTGCTTGCTATGCATCGTAGTTTAAGAGAAAAAGACAACGCTATTTCGACTCTTACTACAGAAATTAATGATCTTCGCGCATTTGTTGGCACATCCTTTAATAAATTATTTAGTACTTCATGCACCAACAATGTGAAGCCAATTGTGCCTGCTAATCAAGTACTTTCGCGATCTTCGTCTATGTCTCTTCGTTCTCCGGTTGCGGCTGCTGTCGCCGCTGTACCTGCTGCTGTCGTTGCTGCGCCTAGCGCCGCTGCTCCTGCTGCTGTTAGTTATGCTGCTGTGGCCAGCAATAATATGGTCCCTCTGAACAATGACGAGTCTGTTGTTTTATGTGCTGGCACCGCCGCTGCTACAGAAAATCTCAATTTACAGCCTGCTGGCAGTAAATCAGAATGGACATCAGTTTTGAAAAGGAAAGTGAAAAGGAATCGAATGCGTGTTATTGGTTCAAATGCTAACGCCGGGCTTGAAGTTGTTGTTCCTAAAAAGTGGCTGCATATCTCGTCGTTCTCGCCATCTGTTACGAATGTTAATATTATTGACTACGTGGTAAATCATACTGGTATTGAGCAACAACTGCTAGACTGCTACAGTCTTGTGAAAAAGGAGACACCTACTAATACTTTGAAGCGCATTTTCTTTAAACTTGGAGTTCCTGATTGTTGGTTAGACAAAATGCTCAATGCTGAGCTCTGGCCTGCACGTGTCTCCGTTCGCCCTTTTCGGCATATTCGGAAAAGCGATCACGGGCAAACGTAAGTGTAAAAAAGGAGGTTCACCAGAACTCAAGCAACACTAAATTTAAAAAGCGCGATAGGAGTGCTGCCGATTTAAAGGTGTACTTCCAAAATACCTCTGGCATTCGTACCAAATCTGAACTAGTTCGTATTTTTAGTTCTCAGCTCGACTACGACGTTTTTGTTCTTGTTGAAACATGGCTGAATTCGGACTTTCTCGACAATGAATTCTTCGACGCAAACCTTTACAATGTCTACCGTAAGGACAGAGACGCTGTAATAACTGGATGCCTAAGAGGAGGAGGTGTTTTAATTGCAGTTCAGCGCAATTTGCATACATTTTTAGTTGAGCTTGAGAATGATGATTCGCTTCTGGATCAGATCTGTGTATGTGTCACGGGCTCGTCGCTCCATGATTCATTATTTGTCATGGCATCATACATTCCTCCAAACAGCAAAGATGATATTTATCGTGCGCATGCTGATAATGTCAGCTCGCTAGTTCTGAATAAACTTGGTGACAATCACCTACATATGTGTTTTAGGTGATTTTAACCTATGCAATGTGTGTTGGTCTGGCACTTTTTCGAACTTTGGTCTCACCCCTAATAATATTACTGCCCCGCATGAGTCATACCTCATCGATAGTCTTCGAAGTCTTAATCTTATGCAAATTAATAAGTATGTTAACAAGTTGAATATTGAAATTTGTCATTGCCCTTTTTCTCAGTCTGATATGCATCACGTCGCATTAGTTCTGAAATTTGAATTTTCTAAATTTTTAAAAACAGTACCTGTTAAATTAAATATTTTTAACTATAAGTACTGCGATTTTATCAAGCTTAATAACTCCATTTCGATGCTGAAATGGGACGAATTACTTTCAGTGCAGGATGTCTCTGAATGCTATAACTCTTTTAAAATAGTGTTATCTGATTTATGTATGAAGAATGTGCCAATTTTGAAAAATAAGCCATACAAGCTACCATGGTATAATCGTGAGTTAAAAAAGTTAAAGAACCTTAGAAATAAATTCTTTAAGAAGTTTAAGGTCTCTGGAAGACAGATTTTCTTTGATAAATATCAAAAATATGTAAAGGAGTTTAATTGTTTAAATAAGTTTCTTTATAAAAATTATATTCTGGGAGTAGAGTCAAGCATTAAATCAAATCCAAAAGGTTTTTGGCATTTCATAAAGTCTAAGAGAGGTGGCTCTGGCATACCTTCTGCTGTCTCTCTTGATGACAAATTCGCTAGTTGCCCTACGGAGATGGCGAATCTGTTTGCTGAATTTTTTAGTGCCAATTACGTTTGTGATGATGGTAATTCCTGGCCTGATGTTGACCCCAATACAGATACGGCTTTCAGTTTTGGGGCTCTGAAACTGTCACTAGATGATGTTGTAACAGGTATATCTAGACTGAAATCATCTATGAAAGTGGATGTGGATGGTTTCTCCGCTCATCTCTTCAAGAACTGTCCCGCTCTAGCTTTTCCTCTAAAACTTATTTTTAATATGTCTCTTGCGTCGGGTATCTTCATCAATGAATGGAAAGTTACCTCTATTAACCCTATATTTAGAAGTGGCAATAAAAATAATGTTCGCAATTACAGGCCCATCTCCAAACTATCAACTGTTTCGAAACTTTTTGAAACTATAGTCAAAGAAAAAATGTATTTCATAACTAAAAGCCTGATTCTGCCAAACCAACATGGCTTTGTTTCCAATCGATCTACTGTGCCCAATTTAGCTGTATTTTATGAATACTGTATTACAACATTTTCAGCTGGATTCCAGGGGGACTGCATATACACAGATTTCAGCAAAGCGTTTGACAGAGTATCTCATTCGATCTTACTTTATAAGTTAGCCTGTCTTGGTTTCCATTCTGTTTTTTTAGAGTGGATCAAGTCTTATTTGACTAACAGACGCTGTGTTGTCTCTATAGATGACATATCGTCAGATGCTTTCATTGCCACATCTGGGGTTCCCCAGGGAAGTATTTTAGGTCCTTTACTCTTTGTTTTATTTATAAACGATATAAGCTCATGTTTTTCTTTTGCCAATTTTCTGCTATATACCGATGACTTGAAAGTATTTTCGGTGATCAAAAACGAAACTGATGCTAGTATGCTCCAGACGGATCTCAACAAACTTAGTCTTTGGTGCATTAAATCCCGTCTTTCTTTAAATATCAGTAAGTGCTTTAAAGTTACTTATGCAAAAATTCGCAGTACATTACCGACGTATTACAATATTGCGGAGTCACCACTAGTATCTGTCGTTGAGGCCAAAGATCTTGGTGTAATTTTTACATCCAATTTTTCTTTTAATATACATATCAGTAATGTAATTTCTAGATCTTTCTCTGTTTTGGGGTTCGTAAGACGAAACTGTGTAAAATTCTCTGATCCATATACCATTAAATTATTATACTCATCTTTTGTCCGTCCCATTTTGGAATATGCTACATTTATATGGAGGCCATTCCACAAAAATTTGAGTAATAGATTGGAACGTGTCCAATAGGCTTTTCTAAAATTTGCATTGCGGTCTTTAAATTTTGCGGATCCTATTCCATCGTATAGTAGTCGTTTACTTTTAATTAATCTGGAGTCTCTGGAAAAGAGACGTTCTGTACTCTCCTTAACTTTTGCGTTTAGTATTATTAATGGTAGTGTTGATTGTCCTTTTCTCTTAGGACGCATAAATTTCAACATTCCTCAGCGAAATTTGCGTAACATATTGCCGTTCTATTGTGAAAACTGTAAAACTGAGTATGCGCGAAATGCCCCTCTGGCTCGTGCTTTAAGTGAATTTAATATAATCTCGAATTCCATCTTACTTGATTTTTCTTATCCTAGAAATCTATTTATTAATCTTTTGTATTCTCTTCTTTAACTATTAAAATTTTTGTATTTAATTCAATCAATAGTCGTAACTAGTCTGTAAGAAACCATTGTTTCATAGATGAATAAACAAATGAATGAATGAATGAATTAAGAATGGAGACAAATTAAAGTTAAAGTGGTATTCCCAACTTCATCAGGACGGATCATCAACTTTAATTCTAAACATCCAACGACGATGATAATGAATACGTAAATGTATACGACGATTGTTGCAGATATCGCACGAAACTTACCACAAAGTGATAGAGAATGTAGTAAGATTATTATTTAAAAACATGACTTTCTGGAAAATATTGGTAAAACATTATTAAGAAGATCTTAAAACCCTACAACATACGAGTATATACCAGTAATTTAGGTACTTCAGTTATCAGAACGCTTAACAAAATCAGACTGCTACAACAAAACCTATATAAAAATAGCTCTCAGTGAGTAATTGACTGTCAAACAATTCACATCTGCTTACTGTGTCTCTTTAGATCTCTTTCGTTGTCATAAGTAGTGTTGTTGTACGGTGCTTCTGCATAAGCAAGTGCTTCGTATTCTTATTCTTCTTCACCTAAAACGTGCTCGTGTGATTACGTGATTATTGTGTGATTTAAAGACAATCTTTCCTCATTATGGCCTCCGATCCGGGGGGAAAGAACCAAAACTACTTCGCCATTCTCGTTGAAGAACCATCACCAAAGCATAAAAACCCCAACATAAACAACATCCGTGATTTTCCTATCTCAAGAAAAACAATAGACCCCTTAACTTAACCCTTCATCCTGCCCCAAATTTGTTATCGCAAAAAATAAAGACCATCTAAAACCATTAAAATAATTTAATATATTTTTACTACCAAAAGCCTTTCAGTCCAGAACAACCAGGCAACCCAAATCAATTTCATTTACCAGAGATAGTGATCTCCTAATCCTAACAAAACATAATCAGCAAACCTCAAAATTTCTCAAAGCTACAAAATTGTCAAACCTGTGTAAAATATTAGTATCCCTACATCCAACACTTAATACTGTAAAAGATGAAATATATTCAACTTTCCTATCCAACTTAACTGAAAGTGAAATTGTAGACGGCCTGCAAAAAGTGCAAAAAAATAACGAAAATAAAGGAAGGTAAAGTTGTCACTACACATCTTCAAATCATATCATTTAATTCATATGAACTGCCGCAAGAAGTCAACATTGCATGGCTCAAAGTACATTACATTCCATCGGCCATGCAGTGTAAAAACTGCTATACCTTAGGTCATACTGCTAAATATTGCAAATCTGAAACGAAATTCAACGTCTGCTCCACCACATACCACGACCCCTCCCCATGCACAAAAGTTGAATGTATCAACTGCAAACAACAACACAGATCAATCACACAAACTGCCCAACTTTGCAAAAGAGAAAAGAAATACTCACCTTTAAAACTTTGAACAAATGCTCCTTTCGTGAAGCTACTGAAGCTGTAAACACCAACCATAAAGAATACACGTCACCACAATAAAATTAGGCCAATTCAAAAAAAGACAAAGAAACAAATAGAACAGAAAACAAATACCCCAAACAACGATTTCAACCAACATCAATCATTATCAAACATTACTCAATCTATTACCAATATTCAACCACAATCATCTCTCATTCCACCTAATAATCAAAAATTCAGCTTTCCAATAGAATCAGACTACTTTATACAAACAGGCAACTCCACAAATAGCTCTATACCTACAAACATCAGTTCTTTATCAATTCCCAATGTACAAACTTTACCATCTCATCTAATTAACAGCACCTCAACACAACACACTACCGATGATAACACAAACTTGTCAATCTCTCACTCTTACTTTTCCCAACCAACAACTTCTAGCAGCTCAGAAAATTCACCTGATATGGAACAATAAAATCTCTTACTACCGAAAACCAGTTTTTCGCTAGTAGAATTTTTAAGGTCTCTCCGTCTTGCTCTCTATGGTACTTAAAATTCTGCAATGGAATCTCAATGGTTACCTAAATAATTACAATGAGCTATCCCATATCATGAATGAAACTAAATACCACATCATTGCACTACAACAAACCCACCTCATAGCAAACCTACCATCGAATAGGATACCAACTAACTATTCCATGTACAATAGAAATGACGTACAACCGTACTCAACAGCAAGAGAGAGGATCGATCAAAAATTTTAACTTGGTGCCACTCTAGTGGTACAAAAATATCCACAACAAAATCTAAACATTTACATATTTACAACAAACTTAACTGTAACAATATACAAATAACTATAAATAACAACAATATCACAAATGTAAATAAACTTCAAATTCTAGGATTAACTACTAATAATAAGTATAATTGGAATGATCATGTTAAATACCTATACACGGCACTTCATAATAGACTAAAAGTTATAAAATGTCTGAGCAACATAAAGTTAGAAAGTAATTCCAAAGCACTTGTTCAAATAGTTAAGAGCACAATTTTATCAAACAGGAATCTTTCAAAATTATCATCGGTAGCAGCAAGACAAGCTATAGGAGCTTTTCGTACTACTCCAATCCTTAATATTTTGACAGAAGCTGGGCTCCCCTCACTAAAAGGCAGAATAATTTACATTAGCGTTGGAATGATTTCAAAGCTGGTACATTCTGAAGGATCTCCAATACAAGCATCTCTAAAAAATAGTCTAAAAAGAAAACGACGGCTGAGAATAACGTCAGCTTTGCAAAATCTTATTGATACGGCTAATCGGGAAGACATCTACATTGCTCCATCTTAAACTTCCCCACTCCGTTACCCTGCTTGGGCATTTTAAAAATCTTCCATAATTCTGAACTTGGCCAATCATTAAAAAAAAAACACCCCCACAATATTTTTATACAGAAGTTCTCAGCCATATACAGTTCGCACTTTAATTGGAGAACCTACTTTACAGATGGATCCATGTATGATCATGTAATTAGGTGCAGCGTAGTGGGCAATCAAACGACAATTATGTCAACAACCGAAGCAACAGCCATTCTCTGCGCCTGCCAAGCCGCAGAAAAAAGTACATATAAACAAACACAGTAATGGTACTCATTTAATGTGGCAATAATGTAATAATGGCAAAGTGGCAAAGTCGCAACTTCGGTTAAATGAGCGCCCCATGGCAAAACTATAAGTCAACTGCATTTTATTTATCAAAAGTAAAAGCTAAAATGCCGAGAATTAGCGAAAAACGAAAACTTCTTAAATTATTGGAAGAAACAGCGCTAAACGATTTAATGATTTTAGAATTCTTTTGTGAGGACGAGGGTATGAATTTAAATAAGACTGTTTTTTATTTTATATGACTAAATTTGAATTTTTTGGCAGAGGAGAAAAGAAAAAAAGAGGATGAAATATTGGAGGACCTTCTGCTTGTGGTGGCTCTCGATGTAGGATGCAGATACAGTGTACAATTTATTCAAAACAGTGTACCTAAATGCAAGGTATTTTTAAAAGAAGTCTTATGGGAACTTGATGAAAGCAGATTCAAGAAGATCACACGGGTAACTTGGAAAACCTTCGATGTTATCTTGAATTTAATAAAGGAAGATGAGGTTTTCAACCAATCTCGATCATGCAAACAATTTCCTCTTGAAACGCAGCTCGCGATTGTATTGTACCGCTTAGGCTCAAGTGGTGAAGGTGCTACTCTCTCAAAGATTGCTGGCATGTTTGGAATTAGTGACGGTGGTGTCCTTCAGGTCAGTGACTGTCATTGTTTTCGCAAAATTAATATCAAGATTTTTTTATTTTAGAATTTAACTGAACGAATCTTTAAAGCCCTTTTAAAACATAAAGACAAGTATCTATTTTGGCCAAGTATCGAGGAACGCAAGAAGCTCGTGTCGGAAACTTGGACTGAATTACCTAATTGCGTGGGATACGTGGATGGCACTGAAATTCCTTTGGCGGAAAAACCTTCACAAGACCCTGAAGCGTACTTTTCACGGAAACACGTCTACTCTGTTAAGGCTCAGGCCGTGTGCGATCACAGACTGCAAATAAGACACTTGGTGTTAGGGTATCCAGGTAGCGTGCATGATGCACGTATTTTTAATAATTGCGAGTTATCGAATGAAACAGACACATTTTTTGGTGGAGGAGAATGGATCGCAGGTGACAGTGCCTATAAATTGTCTCCCACTGTTATAACGCCATTAAGAGAGAATTCCAGAGAATTAACACAGAGCCAAAGAACTTTTTTCAACAAAACATTCAGTGGGTATAGGATTAGAATTGAACATTGTTTTGGAATGTTGAAAGAAAGGTTTGGCAGTTTAAAAGGTTTAAGGCTTCAAATAAAAAATGAAAATGGAATGAGAAATGTGAACAAATGGATTCTATGTTGCGCATTGTTGCACAACCTTATACTTCAACAAGGAGATCATTTCGATTACCAACTTGAGGAATCGGAGCACGATATTGACGAGTCATTACCAAGTGCTCGAACTAATGAAGGGGAGGCAAGGCGACGAACAATCTGTGAAATGTTAAATCATGCAAACAATCAATAAACACATTTGTTTGGAGAATTCAATTACTTTTTTATTTTTTTAAATTAAATTCAATTTCAAAACGTAAACATACATACATATGTACATATATATACATACATTTGTGTATACTTATAGTGTTGTTCTTATCATAAGCAACCAAATTGAAAATAACATACTAGTACTTTGCCACTGATATTCATTTATTTACTTTTAAGAACTTTCAATTAAAATTCAGTTTATTCTCTAACATAAACCATACAAATGCAATTTTAAAACTTTGTTGAAAACTATAACATATAAATGAACAGCTGTTTTGCGACGTTGCCATATTGCGAAGTTTGCAACAAATGCCATAAGTTTGCGACATTAAATGAGTACCACTATTATATGCAGCGATTCCCTTTCTACACTAAAAGCCGTGATGAATGTGAACTTTTCCGACAGAAAAGTATGCAGAATCAGCGATATTCTTACCACTAATACTAATAAAATTAAGCTTCTTTGGGTGCCTGACCGTGTCGGAATACGAGGAAATATAATAGCCGACTCTGCTGCTAAGCTGGCTACCAGATCCCGCTAAAATTAGTGAACACCATATATAAACAAGACATTAAGAATTAAGCCTATAAAAAGTACATTGAATTTGAAAATGAGGAGTGGGCTGAATACGTACATTACTACAAAATAATAAACCCCGCTCGCCGGGCATCAAATCTACCCATAACAATTCATCGGAGACATAACACGGTATACACTCGCTTCCGCCTTGGACATTCCAGATTAAGTACAAATACTTACTTGAAAACACTGATCCAGCATGCTGCCCATATTGCAATAACAACGTCCTAACAATACAACACATAATAAAAGACTACTTAGCACTGGAGAGTACATGCCGAAGTTTAACCAACCCAAATATAATGGATCTTCTTGTAAATATAACTCATGCCAACATTAAAGAATTCATAAAATTTCTACGTAAAATAAATCTCTATTTTGAAGTGTGATAACTCTAGCTTACCCCTCTGCGACTGACGTGACTTAATTTTGACAATTCTACTGAAGTAGTACACCAGACACCATTTCGACGGCTTATATGTACCAAGTTACGTCTTGTAAACATACTTATTACTATTTTTGTTTTTAGTTTAACGGTGTAAGTTGCTATTTATTATTGATATGCCACACATTGGCTCTAAAAAACTTATATCTATACAAAAACAACAAAAACTTATTCCATATTATTTTTTTTTTAACAAAAGTTTTACACTTTTTTTAGATTACACTTAAACTATTCAGCCTCGAAAAAAAGAGATCATATCAATGGTTGGTTACAACTTATTTTGGCAGGTCTCACAAAGTGGCTTAGAGCACTGGAGACAAATTGGTTTGAAGCAATCACAGCAACAATATCGAGTTACCATTTTTATTTTTGAAGGGCAAATTGAGCAAAGTTTTCTTCCACTTGATGGAATAGATCGATTAGTTGGTGGAGGAGGGGGTAGATCTTTACCGAGAACCCTGGTGATCGTCATTCTCAGTTCTCTTGACAACCTATTATTATATACCCGGAGTTTCATGGGATCTAAAACCAATTCCCTTGCTAGATTTAGTATGAAAGTGTTTCTCCTCATTTTATCATCAGTATCAGTACACATTTGATACAATAGAAAGCTATTAATACCTATCATGTCTATTAGTTTTTGGAAAACTGCCATAGGCCAACGACGAGTTTTACGGCTACATGAATATGTCGAGCACTTTTTGTCAACTTCGTCCACTCCTCCTTTTGTATGGTTATAATCTGCTATCATAATAGGTTTTTTTGGTGTCAGAATCTATTTCTTGATTGTGGTGAGAAGAAGAAATTAGCAGAACGGCCTTATTTTTTTTTTTGGTACATAGGTAGGTAGGTAGGTAAAATGGCTGCGACCCATGCCGCCCAAGTAGCAAAAAATACTGCCGTTTTGATGCCATAAACTCGAAAAACCTACTTGGTAATGGAAGGATGTGCATTACAACCAACCAGAGTTGTTAATGAAATCTACTATGTTGGAGGTCTCGATCCTAGATACCTGCCCTAGGTTGTCAAGGAAGGGACTTCCTAAGTATGTTAGCCGAATGCGGGCCAGGGCCGGGCATTTGCACAGGAGATGCTCGACCGTTTCCTTTTCAGCCCCATCTTTGCAGCTTCTGCAGTATTGGTTATGCGGAATGCCCATTTTTTCCGCATGCGTGCCCAAAGTCCAGTGGCCCGTGTATACTGCGATAAGTTTGTGGGTGACAGCCCTGGGCCTACAAAGAAGACCTCTGGTCCTCTTCTTATTGTAGTCCGGCCAGGTAGTTCTTGCTATCCTGCATGTAAGGGTATCTTTCCATCTTTGTTGAGCCCTGTTGAGATAGAAATTTCGTATATTTCCCTTCACTACGGCTAGGGGTATACCTATCTCGATACTAGTTATTACCTCATCCTCTGCCGAGCCGCACCGTGCTAGCTCATCGGCCTTTTTGTTCCCTTCGATTCCCTTATGCCCGGGCACCCAGATGACAGTAATTTCTAGATTTGTTAGAGAGGCAATCTGTTGCTTACAAGCACCGACTACCTTTGAGCCAATATTTGGTGCCGCTAGCGCCTTTATTGCCGCCTGGCTGTCGGAAAAAATCTTTATCTTCCCCGTTGCGCTTCTGTTTTCAAGCGATTTGCAGGCTTGCCAAATCGCACAGACTTCCGCCTGGAAAACACTGCAGTACGGAGGGAGTTTGATAGACGTGGATAATTCCAAGGTTTCGGAGTAAAAGCCGGCTCCAACTCCAGAATCCATTTTGGAACCGTCAGTGAATATTTGAATGCCGCTATCGGCAAGGACATAGGATAATAGTGCATATTCTTTCGTGAAACCAAACAAGGAACTCTCCACTTCTCTATTTTTGCACGGTAAGGGACAGGGTGATATCTCAGCTTTATTCTTCTTTAGTGTCCTAAGTAGGCTAGCCCCCTTTTTAGCAGAATTTCCATAAGTGCGATAGAGCTAATTCAATTATCAGCCGTTATGTTTCGGCTTGAGTTTTCGACAACTTTTACAAGTCTCAAAACGGACTGTGTTGGAACTGCCATTTTTCTTTCTTCTTCAGTCAAATCTATACCGTCAGAATTTTTTCCGTAATAAATATAGGCATTGTAAATATAGTATGTGCGTGCATCAACTAACAACAATATTTTAATACCATACCTGGCTGGTTTCTGAGGCATGTAAATGATAAACTTGCACCGACCTTTAAACGGCAGCACCATTTCATCGATGCAGAGGTATGGTCCGGGAGTATATTGAGATTGACTGTTTGAGATGAATTTGTTGAAGAAATTTGATATTGGAGCTAGTGGATCTTCTTTCAAACGCTGCTCTCTAGTAGTTGAATCATCAAATCTGAGGCAATTGATCAGACAAGAAAAACGCAAATTGGACATCACGCAGCGGAATATTTCATGGCTAGTACCGTCGGTGGCGAAGATTGTTCGAAGGTCTGCGCCATTACACTTAAAAACTGAAGTGTAGTACAGTAGACCAATGAACGCCTTCATTTCTGCCACATCTGTAACCATAAGCTCTACTTTTGTAATATTTTTGAACCTTGATCGGTAGCTAATGCACTTTTGGTTAGTGTATAGAACCAAGCATTCCAACATGGATATGTCAAATAGTTTAAGCCAAAGCTCCAAATATCCTTCAAAATTACAGGTATGTAAACGGCCAGGTAATCTGGCCATGTTGTGGGCTGCGGTTCTGGATGTCCTTGGACGCCCACTTTTACTCCACATAAATCTTTTCTTACCTTTGTAAAAATCACTTGATTGTTCCAGACGTACTTTTTTAGAAGTAGCTTGTTGCTCAGAGACGGACGTGACTTGACTTGTGACATATAGTTCTTGATCCTCTTCATCATTTGAAATTTTGTCGTCATTTAAAAGTTCAATTTCTGGCTGGAAATTCGGGTAATGAGGTAATGACCTTCATCATCCACATCGCTTAACTCATGCTCGCTTTCTTCTTCCAACCACTGTTGTATCTGCTCTTCGCGGCTTTTAAAAGGTTCAGATGTTCTCTTAGAATAGTGAGGCCCTTGGTTTGTGTTTAAGAGATCCATCCGTAAAAACTAACAACAAATTTAAAATATTAAAACAATTTTACTGACGCATTGTTTAGGAGACACTACACAAATACAACAAAAATACTGAGGTGGTTGTTTCTCAGGCACCTACCTCAATACTGACGTGGTTGACTTGTAGACACTTTTCCGCTCATGCCGACGCCTGCGCTCACTTCGATCGCTTGTGACACAATAATATACGCATGAGTACATAATAAGAAAGTACTGAGAACGCGAGAGTCTATGTTTGTAAAATAACGGCGCAAAATGTTTTTTTTTATATTGGTGTCTGTTACTCTACCACGTCAGTCGCAGAGGGTTATAACTCATGTAATTAGTCTAGGAAGCTAATGGCCTCAGTTGCTAATGCTAATATTAGATTGTTTAGGTATAATTTGTCTTATCCTTTTACAATAAACTAATAATAATAATAATAAAAATAGCTCGCAAACAAGAAAACACATTAAGAGCCATATTCAATAAAACCAAATCGAAGGTACTTCAAACTGAAAAAGTAATGCAATTTACAAAATCCCGTGCAATGGTAAAAACATAGTCATGTAACAGGATATACAAGTTAAGAAATTCAAAGTGAATTTCTTTTAAAAAAAATTTTATTTAGTTCTTCTTTGTTTGGTTACAGAGCTAAGACTAAAACTTAAAAGTTAATTTACTTAAAAGCTAAGCTAAGTTGCATTGGCCAACTGCTGACTTGATGTTGTTGCCAATTCTCTGAATTGGCTTATTTGGGTTGCGCGTGTTGGACTTCCGCTTCACACCGAAAAATGGGCTTTTATGCTGATGAAAGCGTCTGGCTTTTGCTGTTGGAAATATTGTGCAACTAAAGATGCATTTCCGCTATGCTTTACTTATTAGTGCTGATTACGCATTATTGCTTTTATTTAGCAATTGTTAACATTTGCCCAGAGGCGTAACTATACCATCTGGGGCCCGTGGCAAATTCTTTTGACGGGGCCCTATCAGTAAAAATCGCCACGTTGTACTCAGTTTAATTTTAATAAACTTCGAGGTTTTCAGCGGACTCAATTACACGTTGTATATGTCCCACTGATGGCCATTGGCCTCCTCTCTTAGGAGAGAAGGAATGGTCTGTAGTCTCCATGCTAGCCCAATGCGTATTGGAGACTTCACATTCATCCATAGAACATAATATCTCAATGCATTCATCATCTATTCGCTAGCTTTTCGGTGAAGGAACAACATCGTGAGGAAACCTACATACATTTACAATGAAATAAAAATAACAATTTAATTTCAATAAGATATTTATTAAGAAAAATCTTTTTTTAGAGCTTTCTGTTCCGCAAAAGTGTATATAACATCATCAAGGTTTAAAGATCTGGCCATAGAATTTTCAATAGACAGAATAGCCAAGTTACATAACCTGTCTTGTCCCATGGAGTTCCTTAAATACGTTTTTATCAATTTAAGTTTTGAAAATGATCGTTCAGCACTAGCTGTAGTCACAGGAATTGTAAGAAATAGCATTAATGCAGTGCATACTTCAGGAAAGCTGCAGGACATAAAATGATTTTTTATTATTAATAAATCAGCAAGGTCTCTAATACACGAAGATTTTTCTATTTCATCTCTGAAAGTGGATCGAAAACTGAGAATTTCTCTGGCAAATGATTCAGATATGTCTTTTTTATATATCTCAACAAATTCTAGAGCTTTATGTAATATATCAGTGTCATGTAAAACTTTTAAAGTGGATGGCTGCAAAACACTGAAATTTGAAACAATTTCATTCATTGGAAGGAAACGCGATTTCAGTTGGTTTATAATGATGTCCAATACTCGATAAAATATGTTCACTTTGAACAAACTTTCCGGATCTTGAAGACGCTCATCTTCGCAAAGCTCATCAAAATGGCGATTTACCTTCCTCTGACGAGTTTTAGAAAATGCAGGGGTGATGGACCATTTTTCTGCTACACTATTTGCTTCCATTTTTAAATTTTCAAATTCATGTCGATACCTTTCCAATTCTTCCAGACAAATTTTCAAACGTTTTAAGGCATTTGAAAGATCGGTGGCTTTAGACTGAAGTGCTTTAGAGACTGCATCGATAGTAAGTAGGATCTTGCAATGGAAAGCCAATAACATTAATAAAATTGTAGTTTTCGATCTTCTTTTTGAGTGAAACAGCTTCATTTCTTTCATCTGATTTGCGACTTAACAGAATTGTTTCCGTTAGCGCTTTTTGGACTTCAACAAACCGAACTTTTAAAGCAAAAACGGCATCATAACGTCCTGCCTATCTAGTAGGGTTTAATGTTTTAATGTTATTGAAGTTGAAGACTCACTTTCTTTATTAGATATAAAACTTGATAAAACATTCCATCTTCTGATACTATGCCCAAAAAAATTATAAATTTGTTGAACTGTTTCAAAAAAATTTTGCATATCAATAGAGGAATATTTTTGTCATTTATGGATTTAATAATTTGCTTGGACATTGCTAAGGCAGTTTGATCCTTAACTTCATGAAATCCTAAAAATGTTTCTTTAATGACAAGTGCCTTTGGGATCCTATTATCATCTTTTTCGGTCATACAATAACGGTAAAGTTCACACATTTGATCAATTTTTGAAATATCTTGAGTTGTATCGAATATGATAGAGTAGAATGGTGCAGCATTTATTTCATTTATGAGTGCGTTTTCTACTTTTAAAACCTGGACAGAAATTAGCTCATTTTGTATTTTTGGACTTAAGTATTTTATCTGGCCCTTTGGTTTACTTAACAATTCTCGTAAAATCGGGTCGTATTTTCCTAATATCTCAACAATACTCAAAAAGTTTCCTTTGGAGCTTGGATCACTGCTATCTGCGTTTTCTCTGTGGCCACGAAAGGCTAAATTACACGTTGAAAGTGTCAGAGTAACATCAAGGAGCCTAGAAAGTACTTGGCGCCAAAAAGATTTTTCTTTTTTGATCATAGACTCTTGCTCTTCATCGAGTGTTCCATGTAGCCGCCACTGTTGATACGTAAGACAGGAATCCAGATGAATTTTTGATGCCTCGTGTCTTTGTATGGCATCTACAATATGTTTCCAGTCGTCATAGCCCTCAATCCAAACATTTTGTATTTTCTTAGATGCCCGATTTGCGAATAACCAACACGGTTCACAATACGCCTTCTGAAGTATTAAAGAATAGGATAGCCATGTACGTTCAAGTTCCACGCCAGACTTGGAAACAATATAGTAATGTTTTTCTAGAAAAGATCTATTGTAGTTATCTTTTAAGAAAGGGCCCTTAGGTTTACAATGTCCGTTTTCAATCACGAACTTCTTCCCTTGATCAGTTAGCTCTTTAAAATTACCCTTGTCAGTAACATATGGCGAAGATGCAATATTGTTCATGCTAAAATATAATTCTCTTTGATTTTTGCTAGTACCCTGTTGTGGTTGTTCTGGGTCTGGATAGTCACTGGTGTTGGGTGCTGCGTCTGATAATTCTGGTATACTTTTAGTAAGGTCCAATTCTTCACTTTTGGAGCACTGTTCACTCGACTTTTCATTATTTAAGTCATCATTTTTCAAGTACTGACTAATTTTAAGTAGCTTTTTATTTTTTCTTCAGTCTCCCTCTTTCTCTTTCGTTTTTCGCTCCCACTTAAATATTTTCAGGAACTAGACATTTTAATATCTAACTTTCTTAATCAACTTTACTTTGCCACCATTTTCATATTCAATAAAAGAACAAAAAATCACCAATTAACAAAAATAATCACACAAAGAATACGCACTCAGTAGAGCCCTCATAAAAAAATATCAAATCCGGAATTCCCCTAACATAGTGTTGCTAGCTCGTCCCAGCAGCAGCGCCACGAAAAAAATTAAAGCAAAAAGGGGAATTCCCTGATCTTCAATACTCACCCGCTTTGCCAACGTACCGCGACAGAATATGTAGAAACCAATGGATGCATTCTAAAATGAATAGAGATGTGTAATTACCGGTATTTTGATTGACAGTTTTTTGACGGTCATAAGTACGTAAAATTACTCGTCACGGGTAACGTGTACATCTCTAAAAATGAATCAACATCTTTTTGTTTAGGTTGGTTGAAATGATTAACGATTAACTTGAAATTGTATTATGGACTTTAGTGTCTCACTTTGGATTTTAAGCAGAACTTAAAAAAATATACTTTTCAAATAAAATAAAATACTCAGGTACAATGTAAAAAATTATTTTTGCGCTCGTGGCCTCTTGGGCCGGGGCCCTCTTAGGTCGGGGGCCCGTGGCATTTTGCCAGCCCTGCCACCCTATTGTTACGCCACTGCATTTGCCATGTTAACACTTCCCCTCTTAAAAGCGATCATCCCGAGAGCCTATCTAAAATAGGGTACGTTGTTAAAATTGATGTAAGTGTTTTGATCATTGGAAAGATCTTTGATCTCTTTAAGATCAATGTTCACTGGGGGCATCTGGTTAGGATCCAGGTTTGAAGATATGATTATTCTGTTTTGGTGCTTTCTCCAGAATTTTCGAAAAAATATTATACCAAGAATGATAGTTGCAACGGCTCCAAGTGAAAGGGAGCTATTGGATATCGTTGCTGTCTTCAGAAGATTTATTCTTCGTATGTTGTCAATATGAAATTCCTTTAAGGCCTGGAGAGAAAGTAATTCAATTCGATTTCTTTCGATTGGTGCTGGTTGCAGGACTGCTGGGATTGCCGGCAGTGGAACCAAATCTTAATTAATGTAAAATTGATGATTTATTTTTAACGTTGAGTTATGAAAGTTAATAAGGTGTGTCCCTGATAAATTTTTCTGCATTCCGTCAGCATCTATTACCCCTTGAAAGCCATTAAGTTGGATATGTTGACCGTTTGTTGAAGTGCAAGATGAATTTAGGCTATTTACTACTCTAGGTATACAACTATTATTACTTATATTTACTAGTTGAGTTTGCTTACAAATCTCAATTTTCTTATAACTATTACATAATTCTTTAATTCCATAGGTATCTTTTGTACCCTTTAATATTTTATCAAATTCGACATTAACATGTCTATTCTGTACCGGTAACAACATTTTTATTACCGGTAATAAAAACCTCCGGCAACTTTTAAACCCTTTTGGTATTCCGCACGTTCTTCTTACCGGAAAATTTTATTACCACCGCACTAGGTGGTAACTACTAGAAAACAGCTGACGTTTATTTACATTTTTGTAATAAATTAAAGAGTAGTGAAGTATTAAACGTTGATTTTTTTATTAACCCGGTTGGAATACGAGTTTTCAATATTAAAAACATAATGGCGAAAAAAATTGTACATTGTTTAATTTTGCTGGCGCTTCTGCAGTTCTACAAGTTCATGAACCGCACCAGCCAAATCAGAAAGTCCCTTCCCGAAATTGTTCAATGATTCGGCCAGTTTCGACTGCTCCTCCCTACGCTCCTTTCTATCATTCTCTATCATTTTAAAAACTTCGGTGCGAAAATGATTCTTTCGGGAGCGAGATAAGGGAGCCACAGGAGTGGAAGGACTGGGCGCTTCAACGTTTGTTGCAAAATGGGAAGGGCTTATATCTGCAGACACCTCAATAATGTCATCCAGCGACGTAAGAGATAACGCTATGAAATCAGCAGGCACGACCTCTTAAATTGGCGATGAATTATTTTCCTCGTTTTCAGCCTTTATGAAGAAAAATGTTAAAATAAATATTCGTACATGAATGTATGTACGTGTTTCATTTTTGCTTACCGGAAACCCAAGTACTTTATTTGAGTGCCCCTCAATAGCGGACATCCCAAATACTTCAAGGGCATGCTGCTCAAAGTCGGTGAGCTCCGGAACGATACTCCTTCCACCACCCGTGTTCTTGCCTTGGAGCAGATCCGGACGGTCCTTTACGAAGGCTACATACCAGCGTAATTGCTGCTGGGTTGTCCTTGCGTATTTTCTGCAAATAAAAATTAATTATATTAAAATAATTTATTAAATTTACTTTAGTAAATCACTCACTTGTTCATCTCCATTGTGATTTGCTTGTAAAATTTGTGTTCAAATTCACACCACACCAAAGCAAACACCGTATGGTGAGTTTTACACTGTTGACAGCGTTACCAGTGTGCAAGAATGCCGGTTACAAGAAGTGGTAACATTTTTCGGTAATAAAATTTGCCGGTTACAAAATTTCCGGTAACGTGCAGAATAGACGTGTAATTATGTTTTTGTTTTGCTTAACAACTGGTCTTATAATTATTTTTTGAAAATTTTCCTTAATAGTTAATGGTATTTTTACCACGTAAAATATTGTCATGTTTTGACTAATTACATTTTACATTTATATTTGATATTTCTAATGCTTCTTCTGCATTTTTGAAAGGTATTTCGCCATTTTCTAAATTTTCTAACGCAATTTCGATTTCATTTTTATTTAACAATAATGTATTCATCTTTGCCCACTGTATGGCGTATTTAATGTTAATCAACTCTTCTTTTATTAATCTTATTCTATTTTGCAAATTTATAATAGTCTCGTTTTCTATATAAGTATCTTTCCTTATGTTACTAAGAAGATTATTTACTATCATGCTAATGTTATTAATTTTTTCGTTAAAAATATTGTTAATTAGTACTTGTTTATTATTATTATTATTAATATCATTAAGATTTTTGGTTATTACATCCAGATCCTCGTGATCGGGGTTTCCGGCTATGAATTTCCAAGCCGTTCCTAAACTATTTATGGATCTTTTCTGTCTTCTTTCGACAGGTTTTATTGTATCTAAAATTTGAAGAGATTGAGTTAATTCGTGTTTTAGGATGGGATAAAGGATTGTGTTCTTGGGTATGTCCGAAGAGGTGAATCTGTACATGTCCGTCAGGAATTGTTCGTATTTGTTGAGGTCGATTATGTGTATTAGCCTGAAGTCTCCATTCTGGATGTTCGCTAGTCCGTCATTTATCGTAACTATTTGTGCCGTGGAGTAGTCATAAATGTCTATTGATGCGAATATTGGGTAAATAAGGAGAAGTCTGGAAACAAAAAATTAAATTTTGATTTTTTATATTGCGTTTATGAACTACTTTTCCTGATTCTGTCAAAACGGTTGAATTTTTGTCTTCCTTTACTATTTCCTTTCTAAATTTTGGAGATATTTTGGTTCCTAGTCGTTTGTTTATCCTAACGTAAATTGTTTCTCCAGGGTTATATGTTTTAATTGGATGACGGGCTTTATTATGGTAGGAAAGATCTTTTAGTTGTCTATTTTTCAGTTCCGAGATAATTTCTTCCCTAGCTCTTTCAAATTGACTTGGGTCTTGCATAAGGTGGTCTTTTACAAATTTGAATATTTAGGGTATCTTCCAATAAAAATCGAATGGAAGCTGAATTCAAGGACGTTTCATTGTCTATAACTACCGTTTCTGGTACGCCAAATTGAAACAGTAGTTCGCGGAGAGGTTCCTTAACGTGTTCTACGGCTCTGGAGCGAAGGATTTTGGTTTGGGCATACTTTGAAAATTTGTCTATGGCTGTAAGGACGAAATTTCGTTCAGTTATGTAAATATCAATATGTAAGATTTGTCCTGGAAACTGTGGAATAGGGGTTTCTCCTAGTTTTGGTTTGGCAGGGTGGCGGTCGTACTTATTTTCTTTGCAAACTGAGCATTGCTGAATAATTCTTTTTATAGTTTTGGTCATGGAGGGAAAATAGTAATTTTCTAAAATTTGAAGTTTGTTTTCACGAGAATTCCTATGCGCTCTTTTATGGGTATTTATGATTATTTCTTCTTGTTGCTGTTCGTCTGTCACATCCTGGACATGGAGTTGAGAAAACCTGGTTTTATAGTTACTAAAGTGGATCGGATATATTTCTTGGATTTTACCCATAGTTCTTTCGTCGGTTTTGATGCAATTTATTATGGAGGGGTTTAGGTAACTTTTTAGGAGATTTATTAATGTTTCTGAGTTATATTCCGGTTCTTCAATGACGTGTCTACGGTATGTGGGGAATACTATCTTGAATTGATAGATAGAAATTGGGAATGAATTTAGGAAGATTTGGTTTTTGAAAACGTTAATTGGGGATTCTACATGCCAAATTAAGTTATCGGATGAGCTCTCGTAACTGTGCTGGGTTACTGACAAGGCGTTAATTGGTTCGGGAGGCGTTCTTGATAGTGCGCCGGCTACAACGTTAGTTGTGCCTGGTTTGTAATGGAGTTCATGATTATATTCTTCCAGTGTGGCTTATGCAAAGGACGTGGTGGTGGATTGTAATGCTGTTGTGCATATTGGGTTGCCTGTTGGTGGCGTTGAACTTGATAGTTCATTTGCGGCGGTCTATGTGGAGTGGCTGCGTACAACCTTGGTTGGGGCATGTATGCCAATTCGGGGTAAAACTCATTGTTCATCCATCTGGGAGGTAGTGGTGGACGAAACTCCAGTGGTTTCCTGCTGATATTGTTATTATTGCTCAAGGCATAATGTGGCCTGAAGCTTTGATTCTCCAGTTTGAGACACAAGTGGAGTGCCTGAGGGAGATCTGCTGGTTCCCTCATTCCAGGGAGTCTCGGTAGATCTCCTTTGAGTCCGCGAACGAACGTGTCTAGGGCTTTATCCCTATACGTACGAGTTAGAAGGTGCATTGCTTCTGCGCCGACTTCCATGCATCCCAGTTTGTTCAGAATTAGTGAGAGATGAGAATATACCTTTTGGTAAAATTCTTGAGTTGTATTGCTACCCTGTACGAGAGAGGTCATTTGGTACTCAAGGGTACCAAGGTCGCGTTTATCCGCGTAATGCAATGTTAGGCAACTGGAAATCGCCTTTCAATCCAGTGGAGTGTTATAGGACTCCAAGGCAATGTCGGCATTGCCCACGATTTTGTTTCTAACGACATTGAGGATGCCATAATATTTTGGGGTACCTCTTTGAGGCTCGTATATCTGGAAGATTCTGTCCACGCTTTTCCTCCAAGATGTGAATTCTCCCGGATTTCCGGAGAACTCCCGAAGACATCGTACCACATCTGGTATTTTGTCTAATTTAGAGACATTCCCGGGTAGTCTTGAGTCTATGGTAATGTCCGTGAAATTTGAAAAGTTGGAATTTGGATTAAGGGTGGCTTGAACCATGTTTCGCCCTTCAGTCCTTAAGACATTGTTCATAATTCCTGTGATTACAGTAGTTAGCTCATCCATAGATAATGAATTAGAAGAGGCAAGGGGCTGACCAGAAGGTGCTGGTGGCCCTTGGGGTGCATTAAGTATTGGTGGCCGAACAAGGTTGGCAGGATTAACTGACATGATTGATATATTTCTATTATTCAGTTTTTTATTTAAAAAAAATTTTAATTTATTTTTTTCACTTATCCCCAGCTTATTTTGTTTTGAGTTAAAACTTTCCTTTCTAACTTTTTCACTTTTAGTTAGCTTATTTTAATTTTCAATATAATATTATCTCGTCTAGGTCAATTTCTCTTTCTTAAATTATGTCACTATTCTTAGATTGTGCTCACTTTTGCATTAAAGTTTTTTTAAACATAGTTTGTTTCACATTAAACAGTTTCACTTTTATATTTTAAAAATTCTTTTAAGTGAATATATTAATATTGATTCTTAAAATTAATTCTTACTCTAGTAGCAGGAACATTCTCCTGGGCAGGCGGCTAACGTCTTGCGTTTTCCGTTTGCTATTGGCGACTAGGGGGCCTCTTTTCCTGCACTTCTGTTGAGTCCTAGCCCGAGCCTTCGCCGAAGCGAAGGCCCCACGTTGGGCGCCAGTTAAGAAATTCAAAGTGAATTTCTTTTTAAAAAAATTTTAGTTAGTTATTCTTTGTTTGGTTACAGAGCTAAGACTAAAACTTAAAAGTTAATTTACTTAAAAGCTAAGCTAAGTTGCACTGGCCAACTGCTGACTTGATGTTGTTGCCAATTCTCTGAATTGGCTTATTTGGGTTGCGCGTGTTGGACTTCCGCTTCACACCGAAAAATGGGCTTTTATGCTGATGAAAGCGTTTGGCTTTTGCTGTTGGAAATATTGTGCAACTAAAGATGCATTTCCGCTATGCTTTACTTATTAGTGCTGATTACTGCTTTTATTTAACAATGTTAACATTTACCTTGTTAACATACATATACCTACGAGTACTTACATATATTGAAAGCTAGACTAGCGCAGTACACATAATTAACTCACCGACATACTTAAGATTGAACTACAAGGCGGATACTGACAACAGCGCTCACTTGTATAGACAATTACTTACAAGCAAATTGGCAGTACAAAACTCCACGTCCCATAGTGCAGACGTGTACACAAATGTATATTCATATTTAGTTTCTTTAAAATCATGGGCATTTGGTTTTTTTTTAATTTATAATTTTTTGTTTTATATTGTTAAAAGTAGCCCAGAAGACGGTTATCGCAGTGCAACCGAAATATATTGGATTATGTTTATGTACTTTTGTTTTATCAACTCCGGGAAATCCCCTTCTTGAAATCGAGCCGGCAAAAACACTACTTAATATTTTTTTTTTTTTTTGTAACTTTAAATCTATTATGGCGATACGCTTATACCTAGGTTTAACTATATATAATACAGGTGCCGGTATCAACATATGCCAGGGATATATGCACATTAAATACACAAATTCAACGACGTGACTGCACTGTACTACACAAGGCGAATTCATATAAGGTGTAGTTACAATAGCAGCCGATTTGATTTATTTTATTCACCTACATATGTACATGTATTTGGTTTTTACTTTTGCGTATGAGCTTTCAAAAGCCGTAAGAGCAAAAACAACATACATACATGTAAATTTTGACAACTCTTACGGAGAAGCAAAAGCAAAATAAATAGGAATTTTGTAGTTGTATTTATAACACCACCTTATAATATATATATGAATATATATGTATATATATATCATATATACTTATATGAATTCGCCTTGGTACTACATACATATGTATGTATGTGTGTACATACAAGTATTCATGCATAAACTGATTTGAGCTACCCTGCAAAAAATTCTGCGACTAATTTCTAAAGAGAGTAATCCGGGATTAATCTCTATCGGGTACAATTGGGTATTAGTTAGTCGCAACTAGTCTCAATCGGGTATAATTGGAGATCAATTAGTCACGACACATCCCTTATGGGCATGATTGGAGATTGGAAATTTTCACAAAAAAAACGTTTGATTATTTAAAAGAATACAGTACAATTTGGTTTATTTGTTTTTCAGTCCTTGGCTCCTCCGCAAGAATTATAGAACTTAAATCTCTTTCGTAGTTTTGAAAGGTTGTTTACATTTCTATGCAGTGATGTTGCCTTGTCGAAACTTCCCTTCTGTACGACTGTTTACGTATGAAGGGAAATGTTTTTGAAATATACGACAAATTCACCATCGTACTATCTTCATCACTTATCAGTCATAGAAATGATAGTTGATTACTTTTTAATGAATTTCTTCGTAGGTATGTAATATCAAAATGATTCTGATCAAAAAGAGGGTAATTCAATAATTCTGTAAGCAACCACTTTTCGTTCTGCAAATATTTTGTAAAATATCGATATGTACGAAACTTGTAATTTATAAGCATATTATTTATGTATTTTAATAACTATTAATACGTATTTAGAGCTGTCCAAACCAATTTAGTTTGAAATTTGCAAGTTCTTTCAACTGAGGGGGTAAATGTCGTCGAATGGTAACAACACTGTTTTCATAGTTGCAAAACAAGAAATCGCAGTCTATCGGCAGTACTATTGTAAGTATCGATAGTTGTTCACAGTTGTTATACAATTGTTATATCGATAGCTATTGTGGAAAACAGTAGAGTATTTATGTATATGCATATGTATTGAGAAGCAACCCTGCATATGTAAAACACATAGCACGTACGGCCACCCTCAAAGTTTGACACTTCTTTCATTAGACTGATTCGTTAGCTTCATCTTTGCGCGTAATTGTTCACCTCGTGTTAAATTTGCAAATACCTAAGAATTAAATTTAATAAGCTCAAATAAACTTTATTAAGTAATCAAACACTGCACTTCTTTTGATTTCAAACATTGGCATCCCTTGCGGGGAACTGTGCGACAGTTTTCCATAAAAGTCTCATCCATTCAGATATCCGCAATTGCACTAGCAGATAACCTCAATTGCGCTAATAAGTATGGCATTGCAAAAAGAAGAGGCCACCGCAAAGCTTATTCTAAATATTTCGGCGAATACACGTAAAGTGTCAAAGCAAAAGCAGACAAAAGGTTACTTTGTTGCCCGAAAGCGCTTACTGGAGGACTATTGGGGGAAATATACTACTGCGTACGACGAAATCTTAACCATGGAGTCCACCAAAGAAAATGAGGTGCAGCTGGAGCGTATCTTAGGTGGTGATTATTTCGGCAACATAGAAGCTGTTTACTGCGAAACGATTGGTGAGCTCAATGACTGCATTGATGAGTTGACGCCTGCCATTCAACCTGCCGCTAATTCAACTCAATCAATGGCCGACGCATCACAGCCGGCTTCGATAGCCGCACCAAAATCAATTTTGCCGAAAATAGAACTACCGAAATTCGAAGGTACATATCAAGGGTGGCTGCAGTTTAAAGATATGTTCACTACAATTGTAATTAACGATGCAGCACTCTCGAATGTACAACGATTACATTACCTCAAAAGTTGTGCTGAAGGTGAAGCGCAAAACTTGTTGAAAAATATACAGGTAACCGGCGATAATTTCCAAATTGCTTGGGACATTTTATCTAACCGATTCGATAACAAGAGACGCCTTGTTAAAAAATTCTTACAAGAAATAGTTCGTATTCCACCTGCCCAAAATGAGTCTGCAGCTTCATTGCGTAAAATTTTAGATAGCATAGTCGAGGCTCTTCGCGCCCTTAGTCAACTGGGGTGTCCAGCTTCGCATTGGAACGACGGGCTTATCTTTTTGGTTACCGAGAAACTGGACCCAATCACTATTAGAGATTGGGAAATATCATTACCATCCCCAAATCATTTACCAACATACGACGAGCTGGTAAAGTTTCTCGAAGCTCGTATCCAAGGCCTAGACTCCATGGGAGACAAAGTGAATTCAAGGTCAGGGGACAACGTAGGTCGACGAAATGCCTCTTTAGGACACAATTCAAACAGCAACGGGCCGCGGTGCAGTGGCTGCTCTGGAAAACGTGCTCTTATGTTTTGTCCAGACTTTCGAAAACTGTCTTCGTCATTAAAATTAAATTTTGTTCAAAAATCTAAGCTGTGCATGAATTGCTTAAATCCAGGGCATGGGGCTGATGCATGTCCATCCACATACATATGTGTGTCAGAGATGTCAACAAAAGCACCACACTATGCTGCACGACGGTCTACAAGCGCAATCAAGCGTAATCGCATCCCATCACTCACGTGCGTCTGAAGCTTTCACGCCAAAACCGGGCCAAGTAGTGCTTGCTACCGCCCAGATAGAGGTAAGCTCAGCGACTGGTCATCGCATGCGACTCAGGGCGCTATTAGATAGTGGCTCTCAAGCCTCATTTATCACTGAGTTTGCTGCGCAGCAGTTACATCTACGACGCACACGACTTAAAGTGCCTGTTACGAGAATAGGTTGCTCATCGGTCGGAACCTCCACGGGCATGGTCGAAATGACCGTGCTCTCTATTCAGAAACCAAATTTCAACATTCGATGTTCAGCTTTAATTCTACCACACTTAAGTCAGCAGCTGTCGAGCTCTCACATTGATACCACTTATTTTCCCCATTTTAATGATCTAAGTCTTGCAGATCCCCAATTTTACTAGCCCGGGCCCAAAGATGTTATTTTGGGGGCTGATACATATGGGCATCTTCTCTGTGGTGAGATGAGGCAGAGCACAACTGACTCTCTATTTGCGATACATACACAATTGGGTTGGGTTATTCCCGGACGCTATCCGGAATTAACGGCCCAACCAAGCGCAAAACTGTGTGCTTCAACAATTACGGATCTCGATGAACTGGTTAAAGACTTATGGACCTTTAACTCGTGCGAAAAGATGGAGTCGTCTTCATGTTTGACTCTCGATGAAAAATACTGTGAAGAGTTTTTCGAGCAAACCGTACGCCGGACCTGCTCCGGCCGATACATCGTCCGCTACCCATTTAGTAAACAAGCAGATCTTTCCGTTCTTGCAGACAGCAAGTTTGATGCCGTGAAACTCTTTCATTATCAGATTAAGAACCTTAGAAAAGATCCATATTTGAAAAATCTCTGTGAAGAATTCATGTCCGAATATTTACGGGTTGGACACATGGAACCAGTTTTCGAAGATAAAGAGCCATTTAATGTGTGCTGATTCCACATCATGCGGTTTACAAAGAGTCCAGTTCAACAACCAAATTAAGAACAATTTTCAACGCGTCGAGAAAAACCCGCTCGGGTGTTTCTTTAAATGATTGCCTACCTGTCGGCCCAAAGCTCCAAAATGATTTGTCCTCGATTATAGCGTATGCACAGAATTGCATTTATGGCGGACATAGAAAAATGCTTCAGACAAATTATGGTAGATTATTGTTCACCATATTTGACTATAAAGGTTCTCCATACCCTAGCCAAAGACTAAGGTGGTGACTGTCCCCAAGCAGCGGCAACTCTTAAAGACTGCTTCTATGTTGACGACTTCTTATGTGGCACCGATACGGTTGGAGAGGCCGTACAACTACAGCAACAAGTTCGAGACTTGCTACATCGTGGCGGACTTACCCTCCGAAAATGGAGTTCCAATTCTTCGGATTTCTTACAACAGATAAGCGCTATAGCAAGAGTTTATGATCCCACATGTCTGCTGGCACCGGTTATCATAACGAGGAAGCGTGTGTGCCAAGACTTATGGCGACGTGGTTGTGCGTGGGGCGACCCCTTACCCGAACCCCTTCAGAGCGAATGGCAAAAGTTTCGCTCAGAGCTTCCTTTGATCAACAAAATCAAAGTTCCTCGATGGACTTTCTCAACCGCAGACTCAACCGATCAGCTCCAGATATTTGGTTATGCTTCTACCGCAGCCTATGCAGCCGTAGCATATCTGCGAGTGGTTCAGCCGAGTGGAGATGTCAAAGTATCCATACTAATGGCTAAAACAAAAGCAGGTCCGTTAAAAACGCGTACCATACCTCAGTTGGAATTGAATGGAGCATTACTAGCTGCAACTCTATCCGCAAAAATCCTGGATGATATTCAACGAAAAGTTACGCAAACGTTTTATGGGTGCGACTCAAAGACTGTGCTTAGTTGGATTCGTTCCAACCCCGGTCAGCATAAGCACTACATTGCTAATCGAATAGCAAGGATACAGCAGCTAACTGACGTCGAGGCTTGGCGTTACGTTCCTACATCCTCAAATCCGGCTGATGTTGCTTCTCGCGGCATCTACTCGGCAGAACTCGGAAAACCTAGTATTTGGTGGATGGGACCGTCCTGGCTTCACGAGGATGAACGCTTTTGGCCAGCTTGCACTTCGGTTGAGCCGACGATCTCAACGGATGAGGATGACGCTCAGACAGCATCGCTTTTGGCCGTATCACAGCAGACGCATAATAGTTGGATTTTGCACAACTACTCCAGCTTGCATAAATTACTTGACATTACACCCTGGTGTCAACGCTTCATCAAATCTGTTATGTAAAGGGAACACGAGATAACCTTGTACTGTACCGCTTCCGAACGCGAAACAGCCATGCAATTTTGGGTAAGATTCGTTCAAAATACTCATTTTTCTAACGAGATTTCTTGCCTTCGACAGGGAAAGCAGTCAAATTCAAAAAGCAAACTTATAAAACTAAATCCGATAATTGACGAACACGGAATCCTGCGTCTGAATGGGTGTCTAAAAAATGCACTGCTACCCGCCTGCGAACGATTCCCAATAATATTACCAAAAGAAAGTCACCTTAGCAAATTAGTAATTTCGCAAGCACACGAGAGCACGCTCCATGGCGGAGTACAGGCCACCCTTCACGCACTCAGACGACGTTATTGGCTAATTGATGCTCGCACTTGCATTCAAAATTTTATTCAACGGTGTATAAAGTGCGTCCGATAGAAATCATCTGCGGCAACTCAAATAATGGGGAGTTTGCCTGTGTTATATAAAGATATTCACCTTAATATATTATCACCTAATACTTAATTCTAATGTTAGTACTACCCTAATGCTAATATACTCATGTACATATATCTGTTATACTTACTATTGCATTTACAATGTTAACCTATACTCACTTATGCGGGCCTCTGGTCTTGAAAACCACGATGACCAAAGAAAAGTCGCCCTAATTTTGCATCATTTAGGACCAGAGTGCTTAGACATTTTCAATTCTTTCGATTGCGATGTTAGCACAATGTCTTTTGATGGCCTACCTCAAAAGTTTGACGGCTATTTCCTAGCAAGGGTAAATATAGCAATGGAGAGGCACAAATTCTTTACTTGAAAGCAAAAAAGTGAAGAATCAATTGATGAGTATGTCACATGTCTGAAAAACTTAAGCCTTTCATGTGAATTTGGCGATCTTCGAAACAGCTTAGTGAAAGACATATTTGTGTGTGGGCTATCATCAAACTTAAGTCACGTTAAAGAACGATTACTCAGTGAAGGTGACATTAAAATTGAAAAAGCAATTGACATCGCAAAAAATATTGAAGTAGCCAGAAGTAATGCAGCAGAGCTGCGGAATGTTAACGAAACACAAACTGTAAATGAATGCGTTGGGGCTATTCGGAAATCGCGGAGCGGAGTTGACAAAACGGTTATGCAAAACATGTCATGCAAAAAATGCGGCCAGGTTCATAAAACCAGATGTCCAGCACTAGGTGCTAAATGTTATATTTGTAACGGCAAACATCACTTCGCCGCGATGTGCTTTTATAAAAACCAGCAGCAACAAAAACGCGCGCAATTCGTCCCAAAATCAACAAAGCCTAATAGGTATAATGTGAAAAGCGTAGAAAAATATGAAGAACCAGAATACGAAACAGATGGAGAAGATGAAGGTGACCTCTTTGTCGGCGTAATTGAAACCAGATTGCTTGAGGAACAACACCGTGGGAGAAAATCACTTCAGTACGAGTATAACAGAAACCAACAGCAACAGGTGTGTGCGGACGGCCCGTGTAAGTTGAAGCAGAAAATAGTTGACAGACAAATTGCGGGAGTAGTTAAGAGAAGAGATTTGAAGAAAGAGTGGACAGTCGATATTAAAATTAACAACACTATTGTTCATTGCCAGGCTGATACTGGTGCTCAGGCAAATATACTTTCATATAAAATGCTTTGTTTGCTTAATTTAAATAAGAATGTAATAAAATCGAATGTGAAGCTATTTACTTTTAGTGGAGAATTGTTGCCCCTTCTGGGAGTTTTGAAGACAAATGTAGTATTACATCAAAATGTATATAAGAATGTAAATTTTCATATACTAAATATGGATTGTAAAAACATTATTGGTTTGAACGCCGCTATAGAAATGAATTTAATCAACACAATTAATTAAATACAATGTCAAGTTTTTAAAGATTATATGGACGTTTTTGAGGGTTTAGGAGAATTAAGAAACAAGTGCGATCTAAAGCTTAAAGAAAACTGTACGCCTGTGGTTGATCCACCACGAAAAATTCCTTTTAAGTTGTTTGAGGAGTTAAAATATGAATTAAAACGAATGATGGATTTAAAAGTAATTTCTCCAGTTACTGAACGAACTGAATGGGTAAATTCCATTGTTTTGGTCAAAAAAGCCAATGGCAAACTAAGAGTGTGTTTAGATCCTCGAAACTTAAATAAGGCAATTTTGAGACCGCATTATCCGTTTCCAAATGTTGATGACTGCAAGGCACAGCTAGGTAGGTAGGGTAGGTTGGAGTGGCAGCCGCCTACAGCGGCTCACTTAGGCCAATATTAGGAGGCCCATTGTGTTACCACAAGGAAAAATTTGTACCATCCAAAAGGAAAATTACCCCTCACCAAACCATTTTGCCTCGCTGATGAACTTCAACAGACAATTTACCTCGGCGCTTGAAACCTCACTAAGGTCATCCAAAAACGGTGATCCCAGATATCGCATTCTGCTTTTACACAGTGCAGGACACTTACACAGTAAATGCAAGATCGTTTCCTCCTCCTCGTCGTTCTTGCAGCTCCTACAGCATCTTCGGAAGGGTACTCCCAACCTTTCAGCATGTTTCCCTATCAGACAGTGCCCTGTTAGAGCCCCGATGACGTTGGAAATGTTTTCCCTACTTAGAGAGAGAGAACGCTGCGCGACCGTTTCCGGTCCCATTTAGGCCACATCTGCCTTGAGGTTCGACAGGTCGTATTTTGCCTCCATCTATTGTCAGCTTGCTTATATGTACAATCTCTGAGTAGCAGTTTGCAAGTGGCAAACGGCATACCAATGCGTTCTTTAAGTTCGTCTGCCATGCAGTTTCCCTCTATATCCCGGTGACCAGGGACCGAAATGAGGTACAGTCTGTTCTGCTTGGCCATCTCCTGCAGAGATAGGCGGCAGTCCAGCGCGATGTTTGAATTAAAAGTGAAGGAGCTCAGAGCTCTGATTGCAGCCTGGCTGTCACTAAGAATGAAGATGTCTCTTCCTATAATCCCGGTCCCAATCTCCTCTACCGCCTCTCTGATAGCTGAGACCTCAGCCTGGAAGACGCTGCAGTGATCTGGTAACCTAAAGGAAATTTGCAGGAGAGGGTTTCGTGAGAAAACGCCTCCTCCTACCTTATTATCGAGTTTCGAGCCGTCTGTATAGATGACAATGCTATCAGGTGGAGTATGAAACTCAAGTTTCCACTCCTCCCTGCTTGGAATACGTGTAGTAAAATTACTTTCAGAAACCGATGTCAAGGCGCACCGATCCGTGCTGCAGGAATAGAGCAGAACTTATTCAAAATACAAGAGTGCCCTTGGCTTTCAGGTGCCACTCTCTTAGTCGCAAAGCAGTCATCGCTGCCATTTGTTGTCCAACCAAATCTAAAGGAATAAGGTCTAGAATGACGTTCAAGGCCTCATTTGGAGTAGTTCTGAGCGCCCCACTTATGCAGATCATACTAGATCTTTGCACCTTGGTGAGTAGTCTAAGGTTACCCTCTTTTTCTAATGCAGGCCACAACACGATCACCCCATGTGAAAATCCATCGACAGATCCGGGGATTTAGCCCCCATTTCTTGCCTATGGCTCTCTTACATGTGTAGAGGGCTACTGAAGCCTTCTCATGACGTTGAACTAGATTCTCCTTCCAGCTCAACTTCCTATCTAAAATAACGCCTAGAAATTTGGCACTTGTAGAAAGACTTAACCGGGTACCGTTTAGTACCGGTGGAGTCACAGAAGGCACTTTATACTTTCTCGTGAAAAGTACAAGTTCCACTTTACTTGAGCTGACCCTGAGCCCGCAGTGGGTGGACCACTTGGATACCTCCCGAAGCGCTCGTTGCATCAGCTCGCATAATGTCTGCGGAAACTTTCCCCTGATTGCAATCGCGACGTCATCAGCGTACGCGACGAATTTTGCGCCACCCCAAGCCGTATCTCGCAGTAGCGTATTTACGGTGAGGTTCCATAGGAGTGGGGATAGGACGCCTCCTTGTGGCGTCCCCCTCGACACGTGCCGTGACAATTCGCTCGCACCCAGCTTAGCCCTTACTACTCTGCAACAGAGTAGCTGGCCGATAAAATCAACCAGTGAGTGTTCAACCCCTAGATCCCTAACGGCGCCAGTTATAGCTTCTGGAAATACGTTATTAAAGGCGCCTTCAATGTCCAGGAAGGCTACAAGACAGAATTCCTTAACGCTGAGAGATTTCTCAATATAGCCGACCAAGCTATGGAGTGCAGTCTCAGTAGATTTGCCTTTGCGGTAGGCATGTTGGTCATAAGAAAGTAGTCGACTGTCGATGGTATCGGACAGATAGCTACTAATAATCCTTTCAAGTGCCTTAAGAGCAAAGGATGATAGACTGATAGGCCTAAGATCCTTTGGATTAGTGTGTGAGGCCTTACCGGCTTTTAGGAATAAAGACAGCCGTGACATTTCTCCATGCCAACGGTATGTGATTTAGTTTGAAACAGGCCCTGAAAATAGTAGAGAGCCATTTTGCAGACAGCTCCAGTGTCTTAATTAGCTGGGCAGGTATTATCCCATCCGGCCCAGCAGATTTGTATGGTTTAAAGCTTTGGATAGCCCATTTAACCTTTTCTTCCGAAACCGGTATGTTAACGGGGTTGGAGGAGATGAGCGGAGGAGTTCCTTCCTCCGCAGTTGTACTACCAGGGAAATTCTCATGCGGGAAAACCGCTACCTCCCCTCCAGCCACGACGGTAACATCAGCCTCGCACTCTCCGTCGCTGAGCAGCAGCTCCTCCTCCGCAAACATCCTGTGCATTGTTGGTGCAAAGTTTGTCTGAGAGGAGACGCTGCCTTCAGCGTCGGAGAGTTCCGGTTCCGGCTCCGGTTCGGGTGCCTCAATGTCCACGTCCATTGCTGCACCCGCACCAGAGGCACGCTGAGCGTCCCCGCGGTACACCTTAATGATAACCTCATCGAGGCCATAGCAGACGCGGCCTTGCCTCTTCTCAAGGAGTCCGATGGACTCCTTGCTTAGGGACAAGACCACTTGTCTCGAAGGGCCTTCCGCGTCCTCGACCCGGACGACCCTCCAATCACTTGTTGGGAGGGCCGGGTTCATCACCTGAAGCATCTTTAGGATGCTTTCCGGTGCCGATGGTGTAACCGGAACCCATGCCCTCGCCCGGGGTCTGACTGGAATGTCCTTCCAGTCCACCACCTCCAACTTAGCCCCTGGGTAGACAGGGCCCACCTTTGCAACGGCGGCCTTATAGAGCGCCACCGATCTCAGGTCCTCACAGGCGACCACCTTAATGTGGCCCTGGTACCAACCAGCGTCCTTACAGGCAGGGGGGGTTCCAGGGTTCTCCAGCAGAACGTCAAAGATGACGTTCGCCAGAGCTGCCTTCACCCACCTCCACTGGTCCTTTGGTATGGACCCGAGCTCGTTGCCTCGGTCCAGGACCCCAATAAGGATCCTGTCCTTCGCAACCTCGGCAAAGCTAGGCCTGTCCACCCACGAGTGCGGCCGGATTCTCTTAGAGGCCGGAGTTTGTTCCTCCGCCGATCTTTGTCGTTTTGACGGAGGCACCCGGTTTTCCACCGAAGCCCCAGTGACCCGGAAGTTAGGCCGCAGGGCTTGCGCCCTTTCCACCGCTTCCTTCGCGCTCTGGGACAACGTTTCCAACGGGACCCCGTCGTATCTTTTTAACGTCTTCGCGGCCTTACGCTTGTCAGCGAATTTGGACCGCTCCGACTCCAACATCAGAGGGGCGTGGCTCGTAGTTTCCATCGCTGCCACGCCCTCTATACTATCTTGTGCGGCTGCTTGTCGCCTTAGTCCACTCGGGCCAGGCCGTGAGACCGTTGCCTTCGCGAGACTAGGCTTCGCAGCCGCGCCGGTGTTTGACGGGCCCCTAGTGCCTAGTGCCACAGAGGGATCTGCCGTTTCCAGCACAATCCCCGCAGCTTTGCTGGTGCTAGGCCCCGCCATAACACCCGAAGTCACGGGCCGGCGTGCAACACTCACATCCAGCCCGGAAGAGCTCCTATCGGAGCGAAGCGGCGCGTTAGGCGCTAGCGCCTGCGCATTCTTACCCCGAGATGGGGAAGAGGAATTTTTCATGCTTGTCTTACCCCGAGATGGGGAAGACAATTTCTTTGTGTTTTTTGTTGTTGTTGCTGTTTTGATTTTACTTGTATTCATCTTGGTCGTACGACCACCTGCTCGACGAGCCAAGCGCAGCGGTCTAGGAATATTGAGGGGGGAAATGGGTGGTACATCACGACAGCCCCCTTGCCGCGGTAAGGCCAAACTTACTCCCTGAGGTGGCCCGGTGTCACGGAGGCGCCGTTAAAATACAGCCGGAATTTAAACCCCCTGGCTGCAAACCGACCAATGGGCACGGTGACGCTTGACAACCTGGATTAGGGGGGGGATTAGCTAGAGAGGAAGGAGAACTGGGAGATACTAGGAGGGATACAAGGTATGCGGAACAGAGAGATGTTGGTACGGTAATCTCCACATAAGAATCAGTGTAGGATTCTTTCTTTATATGGAGCCTCCCTCTTAGTTCGTGGTGGCATGGAAGACCTCGAAAGGAACAGCCATGCCAACACTTAAGCCTCATCCCCACGCCAAGGAGACCAACGATGATGAGGAAGGCACAGCTAAGTAATTCAGGTATTTTAGTTCGATTGATGCAAGTTCCGGGTTCTGGATGATTCCTCTAGACTACGAGTCGTCAAAACTATGTACTTTTAATACTCCTCTAGGACGTTTCCGGTTTCTTAGGCTTCCATTTGGTATAAATGCGGCGCCCGAAATATTCCATGCTGAAATGGTAAATCTCTTTGGGGATATTTCTGGTTTAATAATTTATATAGATGATTTTCTAATTCATGCATCAACTGTTGACAAGCATGACGAAATCCTCTTAAAGGTTTTAGAGAGGGCAAACAGTGTTGGCATAAAATTCAATAAAGATAAATCGATTATAAGAAAGGAACAAATAAAATTCATTGGACACTATTTTGATAAAAATGGCGTTAGGCCAGATGATGAAAAAGTGAGAGCCATATTAGATATACCGCCTCCAACTACAGTGGTTGAGCTACAGCGGTTTCTCGGCATGATAAATTATTTAGGAGCATTTATCAAAAATTTATCAGCAAAAAATAAACATTTACGCGAGTTATTAAGAAAAGAAGTACATTGGCATTGGGATTCAGTTCATGAAAAAGAATTTCGGAATTTGAAATATGAAATAACACAGACGCCCGTACTTACTTATTACAACCCAAATAAGCAAGTTACGTTATCCGTTGATGCGTCTAAATATGCAGTCGGGGCGGTGATTTCGCATGATCGAAATCCCATTGCCCACGCTTCAGCATCTTTGACAGTCATTGTTGATACAGATCATAAGCCCCTTGTTAGTCTATTTAACAAACCACTTCATAAAATACCACCAAGACTGCAGAGATTTATGTTACGACTCCAAGGGTATGATTTGGTTGTTGTATACAAACCAGGAAAGTTTTTATTCATAGCAGATACGTTGTCAAGAGCTCCTTTATCAAAAACGGCACTAAGCGGATTTGATTGAAGACGATTTGAAACTGCACTGCAATATGATAGTATCAGACATCGCTCTACCTTTAAAAGAAATAGACAAAGTCCGAGAGTGTTGTGAAAAAGACGAGTCTTTTAAACAAATCGCAAAATATGTAAAAGAGGGTTGGCCTCCTAAAAAAGAAATGGTTGACAAAAAAGTTATGCCATATTTCAAAATAAAAGACGATATAAGTGTCATTGATGGACTATTTTTTAAAAATAGTCAAATACTCGTTCCGCAAACCTTAAGAAAGGAAATACTTCACCGTTTGCACGAGAGTCACATGGGCATACAGCGCTGTCAGAGTCTTGCTAGACAAACAGTTTATTGGCCAAATATATACAACGATATTTATAATATAGTTTCTAACTGTGAAACTTGTATGAAGTTTCAAAACTCTAATCTGAAACTAGAGCTAAAATCACATGAAATCGTTGATATTCCATGGCTCAAGCTCGGTTGTGATATATTTCAATTTAATAAAAAGAATTATCTTCTAGTTGTTGACTATTTTTCCAAATTCATTGAAATTGAACTGTTAAATTGTGGACATTCGACAAATGAAGTGAAAACAAAATTGAAGTCAATTTCTGCAAGGCATGGTATTCCGCAGCTATTGATTTCAGACAATGGTCCACCATATAATTCAAAAGAATTCCACGATTTCTGCAAAGAATGGAATATTGAGCACCGGACATCAAGTCCCTATGTAGCTAGGTCCAATGGACTAGCCGAACGTTCGATACAAACAATAAAAAAGATATTGAAAAAATGTGAAGATTCTAAATCAGATCCATATGTTGCGTTACTAAACTATCGAAATACCCCCAAAGGTACTAAACCAATCCCTGCACGGTTGCTGATGTCAAGAAATCTGAGAACTAAAATACCAATACGTTCTGAAACTCTTAAGCCGAAAGTCATAAACAACAAAAATAATAAACTGCTCTTAAAGGCTAGTAATACTAAATCTGCTGAATGGTACAATAAGCGGACAAAAAACTTAAGTCCAGTTAGTAAAAACGAAAAAGTCATGTTTAAAAAGTCACCTACTTCAATATGGTTTCCAGGGATTATAGTAGAAAATTGTGAACAGCCCCGTTCTTTTTTGGTTCAAGATACAGGAGGAGTGATTTATAGAAGAAATAGGGAACATATCCGTAAAAAACCGAAGCTTGAAATACATAATGAGGAAGATGAAGATAGAAGCAAGTCCCCAGTAAAACCAAAAAAAGTTGAGAATTGTGAAAGTAATACCGACATTGAAAATACGGAAGAGACAGTTAAAGGTGTAAATAATAACAATACAGGGAACAGTGAAGGGAATCAAAACTATGTAACACTACGCGGTAGAAGAATAAATCCTCCAGCTAGATTAGAATACAAAGAATAATAATTGAATATTATGAGACCAGGGAGATGTTATATAAAGATATTCACCTTAATATATTATCACCTAATAATTAATTCTAATGTTAGTACTACCCTAATGCTAATATACTCATGTACATATATCTGTTATACTTACTATTACATTTACAATGTTAACCTATACTCACCACTTTATATTGTACATCATACTTACCATATTCATAAGTTTGTACCTATGATCCAGTAATAAAGAGACATTGAAACTTAACACAACAGCCTGTACATCGATGGACTCCTGCTCTTGCAATCAAGCATAGCGGGTTAGATTATGGGGGACCTTTTAAAGTACGTGCCACGAAAGGACGCGGTACTCGAAGCATAAAAGGCTACGTCGCACTTTTCGTTTGCCTCAGTACGCGCGCAATTCACTTAGAGGTGGTAAGCGATATGACCACGGAGGCGTTTTTGGCGGCACTGCGGAGATTCTTTTCTCAACTTGGGTACTCCTCCGACTTATACAGCGATTGTGCTACAACTTTCGTTGGCGCCAACGCCGCTTTAAAAGAAGATCTCATCGCATTCCGAAATCAACTCGAAGCAGGCGCACGATCGGTTACAGCCAATAACCTAGCATGGCATTTCATCCCACCGGGATCTCCAAACTTCGGAGGTGTATGGGAGGCTGGCATCAAAAGTATGAAGCACCACCTTCGACGTGTTATCGGTGATGCTCTGCTAACGTTTGAAGAGTTTTATACTGTGTTAAAACAAATTGAGGCTGTTTTGGATTCAAGACCCATTTCGGCTATATCCGATGATCCAACCGACCTTACGGCATTGACTCCTGGCCATTTTTTGGTGGGGGACCACTGATTGCACTCCCAGAGCCTAGTAATTTGGACATAAAGGTGGGACGACTGACGAAATGGAAACAACTACAACAAATGCAACAAGATTTCTGGAAAAGGTGGAGTTCTGAATATTTGCACGAACTTCAGGTGCGTCACAAATGGCAGACCACCAAAGATAATCTAAAAGTAGGCGACTTGGTTTTGGTACGAGACGAGCGAGCTCCCCCTACACAATGGATGTTGGGGCGTGTTCTGGAAGTTCACGCTGGCGATGACGCAGCGGTTCGAGTAGCCACCATAAGAACCAAGTCTTCAATCCTCAAGAAAGCAATTTCGAAACTGGTAGTGCTTCCAATAGAGACTGAGTCTGAAGAGTTAAACGGCGGGCGGTCACCCGTCGCAAACGATAATTCGTCGCAAAGGTTGGACGAGGTGGGCGGAAAATGTTGAGAATCAACCCTGCATATGTAAAACACATAGCACGCAACGGCCACCCTCAAAGTTTGACACTTCTTTCATTAGACTGATTCGTTAGCTTCATCTTTGCGCTTAATTGTTCACCTCGTGTTAAATTTGCAAATACCTAAGAATTAAATTTAATAAGCTCAAATAAACTTTATTAAGTAATCAAACACTGCACTTCTTTTGATTTCAAACAATATGTTTAAATGCGAAGTAAGCCAAATTCAATAACAGAATTTTTAAATGAATTTATCGAAGAAGTCACCGAACTTCAAACTTATGGTTTCGGATTTAACGACCGGTGCATTAGTTTCAAAGTTAGGGCTTTCATATGTGACGCACCAGCAAGATCATTTCTTTGTGGAATACCAGGCCATACTTCACGTTATGGTTGCCATAAATGCACTCAAGTGGGGGAAAAAATTGATGGCGTCCTAACCTACCGCGCCGAAGTAGGACCGCTTTTATCAAACATAGATTTTTTTGATCGTAAATATCCCAATAAACATTCATCCGATTTCTTAACTAATATATCCCCTTTAGAAAAAATTAATGTTAATATGATAACTCAAGTTCCCTTTGATGTCATGCACCTTATTGATTTGGGTGTCATGCATAAATTTCTTTTATGAATTATAAATCAAAAATCAAATTCTAAGTTAAAAAGAAGCAGGCTGTGTCAGAGACACGGCCATTAAGTTTAACGTAGAATACGCCATCCGATAAGACAGAAAACATATGTAACAATAAATGATAAATAATACAAGCAAATGAATTTCTTTATTTGATAGTTACTTTGGATGATATACATAAGCTTATGATAGGAAAAATAGGATAAAAATGTTTTTAAATTATCAATTAAATTTCTCGCAAAAACGAAGTCAATGGCTGTTATCAATAGTAAAGATAAATGATAAATAACATACGCGAATCCTTTAACTTGCCCGCCTAAAATTATGCAGTACAAAGAAAGGGCTGCACGAGTACATTTAAATCGCCCCCAACAGCAAACACTCAACCAAACACCACACACATATTTGTGTGCATGTGTTTATACAATTATCATTTGAGAAATTTAAATATTAGGAAGATATCAACCAACATGAAATGTATGTCAAACGAAAGCTAACATCTTCATTTGACTACAAAAAAATAAAAAATTAATCGAGCCGTTTCCTTATAATTAAAGAAATAGAGATTACAACAATAAAAACCTGACATTGGTGCCCATACCGTAAGGTAAGACGTATTCTACGCCAAAAAAGATACCAAATCGAATATATCCGCAAAGCTAGTAACCTTGTCGTCGAGCATTACTAAAGAGTTTGTTCGAAAACCTAGATCATTAGATGAAAGTTGCTATTGGAAAGCAACCGAATTCCGCATGTTTCTTTTCTACTATGGAATATATGTTTTAAAAGATGAAGTTCCTGATGATGTGTATTACGAATTTCTTCTTATGCATTGCGCTTGCAAGTTATTATTTTTTCCTAAAAATTTTATTTCTAACCTTGATGTAGGTAGAGATATGCTAAAATTGTTTGTTGAAAATTTCGCAGCTGTTTTTGGAGAAAATAGCGTTTCGTACAATGTACATGGCCTGCTACATATGTAATACCGAAGATATTAGAGAATTGGGCATACCTTCAACATACTCTGCCTACTCATTTGAAAATTATTTACAAATTTTAAAGTCATATGTGAAAAAACCAACCCAAATATTGCAACAAATAACAAACATGTTGAAAAACGAAAAAAATGTGACTGCCCCAAAATTTACTGGATATCAAATTAAAAATGGTTGTATAAGAAGTTTTTATTTTGACGATTTCGTTATTTCAAATAAATATCCAAACAATTACTGTTCTGTAACACCATTACAATATATAGAAATACAAAACTTTAACCCCGTAAACAGTAAAATCATAAAAGGCAAGAAATTTTTAAATTTAGGGAGTTTTTTTATAGAACTAATTGATTCCTACACTTTGGGGATATGTTCTGCAGACCGCACACCATCGTGCGATGAAAAAGAATTTTCACTGGATGATGTGGAATACAAACTAATGTGCATCCCATTATCAGAGAAAATTCTTCTCATTCCGGTTTTACACACTTGTATGTAATTAAACTTCCCCTTTCCTTTTTATAACAAAAATACATATATATATATGTATATCTATATCCATGAAAACCAAAGTTTACCATTTTTTTCTTTTTCGAGTTTCTTTTACAAAAATACGGAGCGCGAAATACCAGCACGTCAATCCCGACGAAAAAGGCAAAATGTAAGCAAAAAATCCACCAATGATAGTCTACTAGTACATACATACAACTTTTAAAATCAAAAATTGTTCTACAAGTAGATACGATTCCGGGTAAAAACAGCGAGCTATGTGGTACAAGACGAGTCAGCGTTCCCAGTGAATCCACCATAGGTAATTAACTTTTTTAAATTTGCGTACATAAATATACATAACAAGTTTTGTAAAATTTTTCAGAATCACGTAGAATAAGTGTGTCAACATCGGCCATTGGAAAGGAAATTGGTAAATCTTTGAATCATAATGAAAATACCGACTCCTAACCTACATAAATTTAAAATTTTATTCGGTCTTTCAACACTAATTTATATATCTCATCTCATACAAAAACAGATTTTACATGCTTTCAAATATTATAGTTTTTTGTTTTGATATAAATGTTCATCAGTTGCAAGGCACAAGGAGTCGGTTTCTGATTTTAATCAAAAACTATTATATGTTTATTATCAGGATTACTTATTTATTGTATTTAAAACTACTATTTATAGAATCGAATCAAGAAGCTTATCAAGTTGTGCGTTGCAGCCACTGTGATATGTTTGAAAAACAATTTCAAGCATTAAATTCCAAAGTGGAACAGCTGCAAAGCGTAGTCGAAACCCAAAACGCTGCGATAATGAATGCAATAGCTGGACAGAAGATAGCTACTGAGCAAATGGTTCGTCAAGAAGTGCAAAAGGAGCCAGTTGCGAAATATTTCCCCATAAGCAGCATATATGAAATGCAGCAGTTAGAGGAGAAGATCACGCCAGCTAATCGAAATGTCTATGTACGTTATTCTTTTTCTTATTAATAATGCCAGTCATTTCAGGAGAATGCGGTTTCTTCATACCTGCAATTTAGTATTAAAAATATAACGCACGTGATGAACACTGATGTGATAAATGCGGTTAATTTGGATGGATCACATGAAAAGGTTTCACAAATCATAAACTTAAATGAAATTAGTATTAGATATAAGTACATACATATACAAAATTTAAAAATTAGTTTTTTTGCTGGAAAAATTGACGGATTGTTGATTGCTTTGGGTTGGTTTGCTTCCATTTTTTCTCATTTTCCACAAGACGAATCTCTAAAGACGTTAGTTGTTGATATGCAACAACATCACTTTTAGCAAACGTTTTCAAGCGAGAAATTTGTTTGAATGCTTCATGATAATTATTAATTAGATCCGAGTCTTCCACAGCTACCTCCTCATCAGAATCACTTAAATCCTCCCCAGTATTAGTAACGCCTTCATAATCAATTTCAATACTGTCATTTTCTGTGTATGCCACGTTATCAATATTTAAATAATCCTCTAATATAAAGTCACTAAGTTGTGCAATTTCATTTAAATCAAAGAGCGTTGCAAATGGAATATCATCCTCAAGCTCAAACAATTCGACATTCGAATTTTGTATAAATCCAGATTTTCGGAAACAGTTTTCTATGTTTGACGCTTCAATTTTGTCCCAAGAAGCGTTAACAAAACACAGAGCATCAAGTACATTTATTTTTTTTGATAATTCTGATGCGGATTTAGCTGTATCCATATTTGATAGCATATCTTTTATAATGAGGTTTCTGTATATGACTTTAAAATTTTGTATTATGCCCTGATCCAAGGGCTGGCATATGGATGTTGTATTAGGAGGTAGAAACTCTAAAGTTATGTTTGTCAGGCAGATATCTCTGGGGTGAGAGGCAGCATTATCTAAAAATAAAAGAATATTTCTGTTGCGAGATTTCATTTTTGTGTCAAGTTGTCGTAACCACTCTGTCATAAGATTTCTTGTCATCCACGCCTTTTTGTTCGATTTCCAATCGACTGATAAATCGGCAATTTGTATGTGTTTAAAACCTCTCGGGCGGGCCGCTTTTCCAATGATTAATAGCTTTTCTTTTTGTCCAACCATATTGCCGCAAAACATAATGGTAAGTCTTTCCTTCGACAATTTACCACCAGTACATATCTCTGATTTTAGAGCCAACGTTTTGTTGTTTGCTATAAATACATGATACATTGTTTTTTGCTCAACCAGATAGTTTTTGAGATATTAGCGTATCATTTTAGATTTTTGTTTTTTTTTTATGAAAAAATATGAAAAAAATTACTCTTTGCGAGGGCAGCATTCCAAAACCACAACTTTTTTTCCAGATATTTTTCCTTTACGTAAAGCTATGTTTAATTAGAAAAACGATAAGCTATCATCGAAGAAAATCGATGCAAAACTACGTAAGTTATAAACGATCAAATAAAAATACCCAGGTTGCGCAACTTCAATGTATGTATACATACATATATTAAAGGTAAAAAGTGCAAATGGGATATTATCCGGATAAACGAATAACACCATAACAATGATAATACTTTTTCTTTAAATAAATCAAATAGTACTTTTAATACTCGAATTGTTTTATAGTAGGTAGAGTGGTTGCATCGAAAGGAAGAGTGGTTGGGTTCGAAACCTGCTGTAGGCATGTATGTAGTTATAAACATGTATTTCCGTCACTTATGGGTAAGTATGCAGGTACATTTTCAAAATTATAAGACACAGAAAATTTTTAAAGCCTACATCTAAAGCAGGTAGTATTTTCTTTTCCCGGCTTCGTATAAAAAGGAACTTTTCTGTCTAGGTAAGACTTGATTTTTTCAATTTTATTCTTGTTCCGAGTATAAATATGAGTTAATGCGCCTTGAAACTTCATAACATCTGCAAGGCTCGCCGGAGATAGTTCAGTTCATAAGTCAAATTTTAAAACCGTGATTTATTAAAAAAAATAAAATGAGTAAAAGGACGCGAGAATGTGAGTGTAATAACGATCCAGATATGTTCTGTTTCATGTGTGGTCAATATACTATCATAAGGCGACGACGAGTGTTCTCAGATCATATCAAAACTTTATACTCCAAGTATTTTGGCATTGAGCCCAAAAATGCTGAAAAACCATGAACACCGAACACTTTGTGTACATCGTGTCGAGTAGAATTGATTCAGTTGGAATCAGGACAACAAATAAAATTTGAGACGCCAATGATATGGAGAGAACCTACTTGCCATTCAATAGAGTGTTATATTTGTCAAACAAAAGTACTTGGCGTTGGAAGATCAAGAAGAGTAACCTATGCTAGCGTACCTACAGTGACATTGACGGCAGTTGCGGATCTAGTTCCATTGTCAACAGTAATATCTGAGTGCGGGGAATCAAGTTGTACTGAATTTCGCATGGGAAACGAGAGAAACGCTCTGTCACAAGCACAACTTAATTATTGGATAAGAGATTTGGAACTATCCAAGGAAAAGGCCGAGATCCACACTTCTCGTATGCAACAATTTAAATTTGTGTCATCCGATGTAAAGGTGATATATTGTAGAACTCGTCGCGAACCATTTTCCAAACACTATACCAAGAACGACAGTATATGCTACTGCAACGACATTCCTGGTTTATTCAAAGAGTTTGGTCAAACATATGATTAAAAAGAGTGGCGATTGTTCATAGACAGCAATAAACTGAGTTTTAAGGCTGTATTATTGCATATTGGTAACAAAAAGCCTTCTATCCCGATCGCACATGCAGTAACTACAAAGGAAACCTACGAGGAAATGCAAAAAATACTCAAATTTATCAAATATGAAGAGCATGATTGGAAAATATGTTCTGACCTCAAAGTCGCTGCAATGCTATGCGTTCTACAAAGTGGCTACACCAAGCACTGCTGCTTCCTGTGCAAGTGGGATAGCCGAGCTAGTAAGGACCACTACATCAGAAAGGATTGGCCGGAAAGAGTCGAGTTTACCGTTGGTGTGGATAACATCAAATACACCCCTCTTGTCAAGAAAGAGAAAATCATACTTCCACCCTTACACATCAAGCTCGGTCTCATTAAAAGCTTTGTTAAGGCTTTGGACAAAGAAGGCGAAGCATTCGACTATTTGAAAACAATTTTTTCAGATATTTCTCAAGCCAAGATAAAGGAAGGTATTTTTGTTGGACCACAAATAAAAAAATTGATCAACAATAATCAATTCAAAGGACAACTCTCATCAGTTGAGTCAGCAGCGTAGGAATCCTTTGAAAAGGTCGTTGCTTCTTTTCTCGGTAGACACAAAAGCCCTAACTACGAGCAGATAGTGAACGACTTAATCAATAATTATGCGAAAATGGGCAAATATTAAAGGCTTCTTAAAATTAATTTCCCAAAATTTTATAACTTGTTTACCTAACTAATATTTTCTTTCCAGGCGTAAATACGTCTTTAAAAATTCACTTTCTCCACTCACATTTGAGTTTTTTTCCGGCAAATCTTGGCGACGAAAGTGACGAACATGGCGAAAGGTTTCATCAGCAAATGAAATTAATTGAGAATCGATATCAAGGATTCTGGGACGTCGCAATGGTGGGTGATTACTGCTGGTTTCTCATAAGAGAAACCGATCCTAAACTGAATAAGCGTCAAAGTAGAACACATAATTATTTCGACTACATAGTAAAATCAAATTAAGATAAAGATTGTTAGAATATAGTATAAACATAAATAAATTTAAAAAAAAGTTAAAAATATGGGTAATTTCATTCATAAATTGAACTTTTAACTCAATAGAAACAGAGCATAGCTAGATATTTCACTCTTCTTTATACCATACATACGTTTTGAGGTATACGTTGAAATTGCGCAACCTGGGTATTTTTATTTGATCGTTTATAACTTACGTAGTTTGCATTGATTTTCTTCGATGATAGCTTATCTTTTTTCTAATTAAACATAGCTTTACGTAAAGGAAAAATATCTGGAAAAAAGTTGTGGTTTTGGAATGCTGCCCTCGCAAAGAGTAATTTTTTTCATATTTTTTCATAAAAAAAACAAAAATCTAAAATGATAAGCTAATATCTCAAAAACTATATGGTTGAGCAAAAAACAATGTATCATGTATTATAGCAAATTTTATCGTCTTTCCGATTCTGTAAACTTTTTTGCAATTGCTTGACCCGTTCGTGAGATATACATACGTAATTAAAGGGAGCCATCTTTTTGGTTTTTTCGAATAACGGTAAATTGCAAATATCTCAAAAACGGTACCATAGAATCAAAAATGAACTCGATTTTCGGAATCAGGGGGTGGTTTTACATACGAATTTCGACCAGTGTTATTTTACACTTAGTATGTACATATATTAAACATTGAGTGTTTTTTTTTTTAGTTTTTAATACTATTATTTATTCTTAAATGTAAAGACACCCCGTACTGTATTACAAAGAAGCTAGCGATAGATATCGTTGTTGGTGGAGACATGTTGAGGACAAAAATGTAACTCTGGTTGGATTTTATCAGGAAGAAATTCCATAAAATAACATCAGCCATTACTAACCTAGAGCGATTTTGGAAGCTAGAGGAAGAAGGCGACACATGTTTGAAGCAGTGTGAGAGAACGGTCAAATAAGATGACGATGGGGGATTCGTTGTATAAATCATTTATATGGCAATCTAGATAGGATGAGCAGTTATCTGAAGGTATACAAAAAGAATGGATGATTTTTTTTTTTTAAATGTGAATTTTTTAAAGAACGTACGTATCCTACGATGGAAAACCAGTCATATACATACATATGTACATCAAAGTTGGCAATTCTATAAAACTGCAAAAAATAAAAGTTAAAAGTTAAGTAACCTTGAGTTTAATTGAAACATCCAAAAACAAGGATAATTTTGTCAGAAATAGAGATAATCTAGCAGATGTGACACCAGGACTTATTTCAATTCCCAAATTACTAAACATGAGTATTCTGTGGAATGGGCCAAGAAGGCTAGCATTGCCGGAAAACCAATGGTCAGCAGCTGAAGAGGTCATCACAACAACAGTGCTAACAACATTAAATGCTCAAAGTAGTTTCATTGATAACCCAATTAATCGCTATTCCCGATGGTTAGAGCTACAAGAAGTAGTAGCCTACATATTACGTTTTGGTAAAATTAGAAATAGCCAAAAATATTATGGATAAAATAATGAAGCTATGAGAGTTGGAGGCAGGCTGGCAAACGCGGAGTTACCTAATGGTTCGAAGCACCCAATAATTCTACATAATTCATCTTTAACAGCACTAATATTTAGAGATACACACCATGCTGTAATACATGGTGGAAACCGGTTAACAGATGCAATCATAATCGGGTGAAGAACGCAATTAAAGGTGGTACATGAAATGGTTATAAGTGTTTACGACGCAAACAGGTGTCTGCAAATAAATAATGGGAGATCGACCAGAGTTCAGAGTGTCACCGTCGACTCCATTTACCCTTTACCTTTTAAAGGGTACGTAGCTGTTTCTGTTTGTCTCTCAATTAAAGATGTACATCTTGAGGCAGTCAGTGAGTTACTATCAGACGCGTTTTTGACAACATTAAGAAGATTTTTTGGAAGAAAGGGAAGATGTCTTCATATCTACTCTGATAATGGAACTAAATTTGTGGAAGCAAATAAGTGGCTTGATGAGGAATTTAAAGTAGCAATAAAGCAAAATTCAAAGTGCCAATTTTGATCAACGAGCAAATAACTTGGCATTTTAATCCTCCATTGTTAAAGGAATGAAATACCTGTTCACGCCTAATAGCGCTCGCCCAAAAACTTCCGATTACCTCAAGTCCATTTATTACAGAGCGGAAGGAGGAAGTTAGCAAAGATGTCAGTTCTGCCAAAGCTAGCCCTTACTTTACAAATGTATAAGAGACGCCGACTTCCAAAGCATCCGGGAATACGTGGAATTCGGAATCCCCAACCAAGTTCGAATTTCACCTCGATTGGCTAATAAGTGTGAAATACCGTATCAGATCTCTCAGCGTCTCATAATTTTTGAAATAACGTAAGCGTCTGTTAAGGAGCTACCAGACAAACGCGGTATTTTGTGCCATTAGGGTACCAGGTTTTACCTTACGTAGTCCACTGAGCACTGGAACATGCTTTGAGAAATACAAGTCAGCTAGTGGTCAGTCGGTAAGATGTGACCATGATAACGTCGGTGCAGCGGTTGTAGGAAGATCGTTAGTAATTGTTGCGGGTTGATTGATAAAGCTTGCATGAAGATGAAGTAACGTGTGGAGTTGGCGTTGAAATATGCGACGCGAGGATGCGGGGCGACATATGCTCTTTGCTGAGACAATTTACACATGCGCCTAGCATTTCAATGGCGGATAGTCTAACCTTTGACACGAGTTGGCTGAACTGTGAACAACCGTAGATATAATACTCATCGTTGAAGTACATTTTGCGTTGTTGTTTTTGTAGTAGCCCCGAATTTCGGCACCATCTATAATGAGCACGCACGAGTTTCGAAAAATTCTCGAAGAGCGGTGAAGAATGGTTGATCATTTACCACAAGCGATAGCTCCCATTGCTTGCGGATTTCTTATGCTATCTTTGATACGGTTAAATGGATGAGCCAATCGTCCCAGAATTCAAGGCTAGGATTTAATACGTGTTTGATTACTTTGGCTGCGCTTTGATGTGTGTATCCACCATAACCCATATGACCTTGTACCTTGCAGTCAATTGGTCTCAAGCCTCATTGTAAGTGAGTGAATTCGTGCAGTTCGGACGTGTTTCCTTTCGCTCCGCGTTTTTATTTGAATTTAGTGAGTTTCTTCATAACATTATGTTGATTTGAACTCGTATTGAGATATTGACTCTTACGCTTTGTTTTGTGTTTCTTACCTGCAAGCATTATTAAATTAAATAAAAGCTATCATGCCGTGTGCATGCGGGCGAAAGGTTGAACGTCTTCAACATAAAGTGCAGGGCGCTAAATGTTTTGAGTTTTTCCACCATGAATGTGTTGGTATGCAGCTGGTAGATGTGGAGTATTTGAGTAGCCTGAATAAGCCTTTTTTTTTGTAAGGCCTGCTCGGCTGAGCGCCGTACTTCAATTCGCTCACCACCTACACCTGCACCTGTTCCCGCACCCCCATTCGTGAAAAAAAGTAATGACTCTCTCAACTTAATTGTGCATAACAATAAGAAGCAAGTGACATCCGAAAGAATAAGTAAGGAATCTGTGAATTCCAACGAGAACAATAATAAGCAACAAGTTACATTGGTTACTGTTGCTAATCAAATTGCTGCTCTAAGTGCTAATAATGCTCGCATACTCTCGTTGGTTGTTGCTCTTCATGAAGACAAAAAGCAAGATGCATTAAAATCCGAGGCTTTGCATGCTGAGGTTCGTTCTCTTAACGCTCTGCTTAAAGAAAAGGAATCTGCTATTTTGTCGCTCACGTCTGAAGTAAAAAACCTTCATGGCATTGTTACGGGCCGAGTAAATAAACTCAATCATATCTCTGCTAGTGAAGACAATAACAATGATATGACTTGCTCGGCTAACCTGTCTCATCTACTTGTTCCGTCATCCTCCTCACCTACTGGCGCACTACCGTTTATAAACAACAGTGGAACTGCTGCGTCGGGCTCTTGTGTTTCTTCCACCACTACACCTTTTGTCTCATACAGTGCTGCTGTCACAAACTCCGTGAAAGGGAAATCAACGATTCCAATGTCGAGTGTTGCTGTGCCAGTGGTAAATGCAGTGTTAACTAAGTCTGCCTCTCTCGCTTGCGCTGTTGGTAACGCATCTCCTACGTTGATCAAAGCAACGAAGCCTACGTCGAACGCTGCTGCGACTGTTATAAATGCTGACTTAGCTAAGCCAGTTTCTCTAGCTGTGAATGCCTCTACGTCATCACTGGGCCAACCACCCACCAGGAAATTGATAGCCGAACGTAAGCGTAATATTATAAAACCTTTGGTTATTGGATCATGCAGCAACAACGAGCTTAGTGTTGTATCTAATTTCAAATGGCTGTATATATCTTATGCCAGTAAGTCAGCTAAAATTGAGAAAACATGGATGGTCTGCTACCCACTCATAAAGAAAGATACTGAGCTTAGTAAACTCAGGAAAATTAATTTTAAATTAGGTGTATTGGATTGTTGCTACGAAAAGCTGCTTAATGCGGACATTTGGCCGACGAGTGTGATGATTCGTCCGTTTCGTTTTTTTCCTCGAAATGACGCTCCTCAGAAAGAGACATAACTAACCCTATGTTAGGAAGAGCTCATCCCCAGCAATTGAAAATATTCTATCAAAATGTTTCTGGCCTCAGAACAAAGTCAAGAATACCTTGTGAAATGAGCTCTCACTCAGAGTACGATATTTTTGTACTGATCGAAACATGGCTCAGTGATAATTTTTTCGATAATGAGTTTTTTGATGCCAATATCTTTAACGTTTTTCGCAAAGACCGCGATTATCTTAAAACTGGACTCACTAGAGGAGGTGGAGTACTTATTGCAGTTAAACGAAATTATCGATCTTCGCTTGTCCCACTGCTGAATGAGGATACTCTGCTGAATCAGCTCTGCGTTGCGGTGAATGGTGTGTCGAAACTTTTTATATGCGCTTCTTATGTTCCTCCGTCTAGTAATGAATCTCTGTATAAAGCGCATGTTGATAATATTCTTGCTTTAGCTTCTAATAATGATTATCTTTGCAATCTTGGCGATTTTAATTTATGTAGCATTAACTGGTCTTACTTGGATAGTAGCTTAGCTTTGTACCCCACGAATGTTAACAGTGGTTGTGAGTGTTATGTAATTGATAATTTTCTGAGTATTAATCTCCTACAAATTAATAGTTTTTTAAATAAGCTCTCTAGAATCTTAGACCATATATTTATTAGGGATAATATGAATTTCACACTTTATGAATGCCTCGACCCATTATCGAATCCCGGTCTACATCATGTTCCGCTTGTTCTTACTTTAGAGTTCTATGAGTTTAGAACTGTTTTAGAGGAGAGTAATGCTACTAACTTCTGCTATAAAAATTGTAATTTTAATATTGTTAATGATGCGGTTTCATCCGTCGACTGGGACTCGTTATTTGCGGGCGTCGGTGTTTCGGATTGTTTCGACACCTTTAAGCATGAAATCAATGTAATCTGTTTAGAATATATACCAATACTGCAGAAAAAAAGATATAGGGTTCCTTGGTACACCAATGAACTCAAGAAGTTGAAGAATTTGAAAAACAAATTTTAAAAAAAAATCAAACATGCAAATGCCTTAACTTATAAGGATAAATACGTTCATTACGCCAGAGAATTTAAATCCCTGAGTAAGTCGCTTAAAAGGAGAAACGTCTACAAGTTGATACTGTGTATGCGGATTTTTCCAAGGCGTTCGACAAAGTTAGCCACTCAATGTTGATATCAAAATTGTCTAGTTTAGGCTTCCATTCTGTTTTCTTGGCTTGGGTAAAATCATACCTTTCTTCACGACACTGTGTAGTTGTAGTTGATAATGTGTCCTCCTATCCTTTGTTGCGTCATCTGGTGTTCCCCAAGGGAGTGTACTCGGTCCCTTACTCTTCGTGATTTTCATCAATGATATTTCTAGTTGCTTTAACTTTTCAAAATTTGTATTGTATGCAGATGACCTGAAGATCTACTCTACGATTAGATGTTCTTCAGACTCTATCAATCTACAGGCTGATCTTAATGCTGTTGTTGCTTGGTGTTCCAATAATAGATTAAAATTAAGCATAAATAAGTGTTTTCATATATCGTACTCTAAATCTCGTACAATTACGCCGACCTCTTATCTCATTGGTGACTCGCAACTTTCCACCAAGGGTGAAGTCTCTGACTTGGGAGTAATTTTTGATTCCAGATTTCTTTTTCTCAGCCGCTTAAACTATACTATTGCAAAGTCATATTCAATGCTCGCATTTATCCGCCGTTTCAGCTCCGATTTCACAGATCCATATGCCTTAAAGTTACTATTTACTTCTTTTGTTCGTTCTAAGCTCGAATACGCTGTTTTCATATGGCGACCGTATTATGAATGCCATATAAACAGGATTGAACGAATCCAAAAATATTTCATACGGTATGCTCTTCGCTCGCTTCAATTTGCTGAACCACTTCCATCATACACTGCTAGGTGTATGCTCATAAACCTTAAATCGCTGCATAATCTGAGGAAATTTCTTTCTCTTACTTTCGTGTTTAATATTATACGGGGTGCGATTGACTCTCCGTTCTTACTCGAACGTATCACATTTAATATCCCACCAAGAAGCCTTAGGAATCATGACATATTTTCTCTGGAAACTGTCAGAAACAACTATGCTAATAATGCTCCTATTCGCAGAGCTTTAAACGAATTTAATTTTCTTTCAAACACTTCTGCTATTGATTTTTCTTTGGCAAAATTTCATTTTAATTTACTTTTAAATAAACTGTTGAAATAGGTTTAAACCATACCAATTATCTGTGCTAAGTATATAGTCTGTATGAGATGTTAATACTTCTAGATTAAATAAATAAATAAATAAATAAATAATTGCTATTACATACCGCCAAACTGTTCACAAAATCTAATGCTTTCAAATAGTTGCGAAGGTAATGCAATTTTTGTCCATCTGACACATTCGTATCGCGTTGACGAATGAGCAAAATGCATCGTGAAAAGGCAACCATTGAGTGGGATCGCCATTAAGCGACGGCAACTGCAGCTGAGGAAGTATCACCGGAGTAGGCGTTGCTTGGACACTAGTTTGATGCGAGGGCTTTTGAGCTGATCGAAGGCATTTTAAATTTGCTTTAGCGGTGCTATACCACTCCTTCCCTTGTATGCGGGACTGTCCCTCTATAGGAGCTTCTCATCCCCACACGACAACTCCGCCTCTTGCTGTGCTTCACAAAACCGAGTTCATTGCTCCTAAAGCAATTGAAGATAGGTAGATATTACATAGGTGTCCACCGACAGAGCATCAACTTGCTGGATTATAAATAACGTTTGATGGCGTTTAACGCGGAGTCACGAACTTTAAGATATGGCGTTTTGCGGATGGCACCACAATAAATATACGAAATACGAGCGAGTTTGCAAATTCTGATCAAAATATAACGCGATCTGAATCGAATGACCAGCTGATTTCCACGTCTAATAGCGCTCGCGGTTCGATAGGCTGGTTTTAAAGTGGATTACTTGCGATAGAAAAACCCCGAAAACGTCGGATTACCTCAAATACATTTATTAGAGAGCGAAAAAGGGAAGTTAGCTTTGAGAGCAAGGGTGCCGGTGCTGCCAAGGCTAGCCCTTACCATACAAATGTATAAGAGATGACAGAAGGGCCAATAAAAATACCATTTAAAAACCCCATCAGCGAAGTGATAAGATGTCGACAGTTTTATCTCAAATAAAAGTAGCTTTGAACTCACGCCAATCTAATGAAATAAATGACGTTAGTCGGATAGATGCGTTAACACCAGTCCATCTTCTAATTGGAAGATCATTAATATCAATTCTTTCTTCCGGAGCAGTCAACGCTTCTACATTGAACAAATGGAAGTTAGTACAAAAAATGCAACGAGATTTTTGAAATCGTTGGAAAAATGAATATCTACATAAACTTCAGCAGAGAAATAAATGGGAAACTCCGGCATACAACACTAAGGTGAGGGATGTAGTTAGTAATAGTAAAATACGCAAATATTCAACTCACCAATTGGCCTATTGCTAAAGTTATTGAAACTCATCCAGGAAATGATGGCAGTGTTCGAGTGTTAACGTTGAAACGTCAAAATAGCACACTAAAAAGACCAAACCAAAAAATATGTCCTTTGGTAAACTCAGCAGAAGACAAACAGAAATTGTCAGAAGATGAAGCAGAAAACAAGCAGACCAATGGTTCATATAATTGGATTTATACTTCTGGTTCTGTGTATTACTCCGAGAAATTTGGGTAACGCCTTGAGTATAGTATAAAGAAGAATTGGATCAAGGAACGAATTACCATCCAATACAACAATATATTTAGATTCAATGGGGAAAATGAATGTAATTACTTCCACTTGGGATTTGATAATATACCATAATATTCACGGATATTTGGAACAGATGAATTGTCTGCAGAAAATAAAAGAACTGTGCTACCTGTTCACTCAATTTGAAGAAGCATGTAATGTTATAACATTATCACTTGGAAGGCGGTTTTGAATCAATAACAATAACAATAAGGAATCCAGAGCTGCTAAATTTTGGATTCGCCTGCGAGTTAACAGGGATGTAAAAAGTGAATTAATATTTTCCTCTGTTCAAATTGTTGCTGAAATGTTAATAAGTCGCAAATGTGTTATTAATAACCAATTAAAATCTTATTTCCAATTTTTTAAGAAATTTTAGGAAAAGTTGTTTAAAAAAATATTTAAAAAATAATTAAAATTAAAATGCATATGAATGTATGCACAATACGTAGTACTTTTACTTGCTTGTCATCATGAATATATTTCAAAATTAAAAAGAAGCTGAAATTCAAAGTATAAACAATGTTGCAAGTGTAGTATGTAGAGTTTTTGTTTTCTACAAAATATGAAATCAATAATAATAATTTTCATACAATTTTCATACAATTTTCAGCAAAAATTTCTTAAAAAGACAAAAATATTGCGTAAATCAAAATTATTTATTAACTTTTTACAAATATTATTAGCTTTCTTAAAAAAAAATAAGCATAATGTAGTATGTATGTATGTATGTAGTTTTACTCGCATGCCACATCAAGAATATTATTAAAAATTAAACAGGGCGAATTTTGAAATGTTCAAAATTTTAACAATATTGCAAGCGTATATGGAAATTTTTGTTTAAAAAATATAAAACTAATAAATAATTAACTTTTTACATTTGTCATCAAATTTTAAGGAAAAATTATTTAAAATAAAAGAAAAAAATTGGCTTAACTTAAAATGTTTTCTCAACTTTTTACGAAAAATAAGCATAATTTGGTATTTTTATCGAGTCATCATGAACATTTTTAAGAATGAAAAATGTGAAATATTAAAATATCCAAGCATATTAATATTTTTTAACTTAAAAACACGTATTAATCAAATTTTTATGCGTGTGTTATGCAAAAAATTGTGTAAAATGATTTTCTATAATATAATAAACATTACCATGAGTTTAAATCCTATTTAATATTTCCCTTAGTTTCTTGCGTTGATTTGGTTTTTCTGTACATGCGAAATAATATGCGATCTACATATGTATGTACATTACAAATTTGTTTATATGTATCAACAATTTGCCTTTTCAAAAAATATTTACGGGGAACCGAGGAGACGCCACAGTATTCTTTATGCTTACTTTTTTCGCTTGTTCGGAACCTGGCCACGCGCTTTTGGCTTAAAATTTGAAGGTTAATTTAGATTTTTTCATTTTTGCAAATTCTTGCACTAGTATACTTTTTTGCAATAGTATACATACATACGTACATATGCGTCATACAACATATAGCTACATACTACAAACATACATATGTATGTCCATATATATGTACATAGCTACATTTGAATGCAAACTTCCGTATGCGTGCATATCTACGCATATACATATGTATGTATAAACATACATATGTATGTAGTATATCTAAATACGTAATACGTAAGTTCATGTGCAAACATTTACATACATACATACATACACAGCGCAATCCGCTCTGCGCATTTTATTTAATTTATTTAATTTGACGTGAAATTTGGTTTTACTTAAATATGTATGTGCATGATAAGAGTGTGCCAATTTTGTTTATATGCATTCAAACATACATACATATGCCCATATAATATATCTAAGTATGTACTTATATTATAAGCGTAGCAATCGTTATCACACAAATGTAAATATGTAAAGGGTGTTTTTTTACACTGATAGAACTTTCGATAGGGATAGCTGTCACTTGAAAGCTGGAAAATGACATTTCGTTTTGACATTTCCGTTCATTAAGCGTTGACAAATCATCATGGACAGAATGACGCCGCAACAAAGTGGAAAATTGTGGAAATTTTTCTTTAAAAATCAGTGTTCTGTTCGCCAAACTTATAGAGCACTTCGTGAATTTTATGGTCCACATAATCGAACATCAGAGCAGCTTATTCGTCGAACTGTTGCTAAATTTCGAACAACATTTACTCTACTCGATGAAAAACCAACAACAAGACAAAGAACTGTAGGTACAGAAGAAAATATTGGTGCTGTAAGTGATAGTGTTCGAGAAGATCCGAATTTGTCTATTCGCCGCCGTGCTCAACAAGTTGGACTTTGTCCATTGGTTCAAAATCGGACTGATCGCATACGATTCACCAAAGCTAGTCGTGGCAGACATATTCCAGAAATCGTTTTTAAATATTAAATGTCATGAAAATGTCTTTCAAATAAAAAAAAACTTTGCGTCATACTTCATTTTTATGTGTTTTATGTCAATTTAAAGTTCTATCAGTCTAAAAAAAACACCCAATATATAGATAATATGTAGTACATATGTACATATATAAATATCCAAATATACGTATGTATGTATGTAAATATATATATTTAGATGTTCATGCACATGTATATACATACATATGTATGTACATATATACATATGTATAAGTATGTATATTTATACTAAAAAATGTCAACAAGTGTACATGCATCCATATGCCTTATATCTATCATCATCTAATATGTATTTATTGTGATGTAGATATATATATGTACATATGTATGTATGTATATGGCATTTATTTCCCCCCTCCGCCAGAGTGTCTATTTCAACGGCATCGCAACTGCAGTACAGCAATACAAAATTCATTCATAAACGCACGCGCATGTTATTGAAAGCAAATTTCCGTTCATTCATAAACGCGATCATTTCATCTCCCCACAATCATCCATCACATTTTTCGCAACGAAGACAAAAATCTAAAAATCATAAATTGAAGATTTTTGCAATTTTGGTCCAAATGCTCACAATTACAGATGGTAATGTAGGCATTATATTGGCCCGCTTGTGCCCGTAAAATATTTCATGAAGAAATTCGTCTATTATTAATCTATTATGTTTGATTATCATTATAAACGTGTTTTGCACGAAATCCTGCCATACATGCCATTAAGAGCCCTAATTATTCCAAATCGGCGCACCCAAACGCATAGTCCGGCCATACCACTACGCATACTTGCATACATATGTATGTACATAACATATACATATGTATGAATGTTAATATGTAGACTAAATTTTGGTCGCATTTATTTCAGTGTTTACGTCTTATCACAAATTTAGCACAAGTAGCAGAACAATTTAGGAGTCGAAAATCTACTACCTTTTAACAAATTTTTCTAAAATTGTCTAATTAAATGCAAACATTGCTATAATTAATTGTAATATCTCACACATTAATTTAATTAAACTAATCATACTACGTTTCCTTCTTCCTGAACGAACAATCTGGGTCAATGGCATATGTATGTATACAAAAGACTTTCAACCCGAAATTGCAAATAAACCGTACCATGTTTATTCTGAGAGGGTATAAGGTACCAGAACTTTAGTTGTAAATTTAATTCTGTGGAGTTATACTCTACTACTCGTATATACTAAGCTCATCTTATGTATGTATCTATATGTATGCAAGCATTTTCTTTCAGATATTCCTCTATTCGATCTAGTATATCAATATTTGTATTATACTCCACTTTTTTCTCCTACCTACCTCAAATACAAATTAGTTCACTCAACCCGGATTAATGATTGCGGCTTTGCGACGCAGCTTTTTCGTGTGAATTGCTGGTAGTTAGAAGCAACTGTTTCTGTAGAGTTTTGACAAAACAGCTTATTTGGCTTTCGAGTTTTTATTTTCAAATCAATAAATTTCTATCTTTGACATACAAATTTAATATTTAAATTAAACACGATAGCTTGTTGAACTATATCTGTGATTAACTATTTGTAGAAATATTTCATTAGAACATTGTTATTTTTGACATGGTATATTAAAGTCAAGCCTGGAGGTAAGATGTTTTGTCTTAAAGAGTTCGGATTATTTATATTTTATTTGCATATGCTTTTACGCGCCCTTTTGTATGGAAGTAACTCGATTAAATATGCATTGTTAAATAAATGCATGTATGTCCATACATACATATAATAAATATAATAAACAATAAATGCAATTTCTTTAGTGTTTTTCGAAGATTTTGTTAAACTACTGAAAATATCTATTGAAATTTACTATATAGGGAAAATATTAGTAAAATAAAATAAAACACTAAAATTGAAAGTACAGAAGAATAAATATTTTCAGTTTTTTAAATGTTAGGAATAGAATTGCGAAAATTCCCTATCAAAACAAAGGGAAAATTTTCGCCAAAAAGCATCTGCAACCACACAATGTAGCTGATAACAGAGAACGTACATTAATTTTCTCTAAAATTGTAGTTTTCGCTCAACCGATGTTACATTTTGTCCCTTGTAGGTGAAAAATTATTGAGTGGTGAGCTGAACGAGAAAAAAGGGCGCGTACAAGCATATGTGTAGATATGTACATAAATAAAATAGAAATAATTATGTACATATGTACATATGTTTGTTCACATGCGCGCACATTCAACCGAACTCAAAGTTTGACAAAATATCCTATCTCCAGGTGGACTTTAATTTTACCATGTCAAAAATAACAATGTTCTATTGAAATATTTATACAAATAGTTAAACGAAGCTATAGTTCAACAGGCTATCGTGGTAAAAGTTTAATTTAAATATTAAATTTGTACGTCAAAGATAGAAATTTATTGATTTGAAAATAAAAACTCGAAAGCCAAATAATCTGTTTTGTCAAAACTCCACAGAAATAGTTGCGTCTGCCCGCAATTCACACGAAAAAGCTGCGTCGCAAAGCCGCCATCATTAATCAGGGTTTAGTTGAATTAATTTGTATTTCAGGTAGGTAGAAGAAAAAAGTGGAGTATAATACAAATATTTATATACTAGATCGAATAGAGAAATATCTGAAATAAAATACTTACATATACATAGATACATACATAAGATGACGTTAAGTTATATGACACTGAAATAAATTTACAACTAAAGTTCTGGTACTTTATACCTTCTCAGAATAAACATGGTACGGTTTATTTGCAATTTCGGGTTGAAAGTCTTTTGTATAGGTCATTGACCCAGAGTATTGGTTCAGGAAGGAGCAAAGGTAGTATAATTAATTAAAGGTCTCACAAAATACAATTAATTATAGCAATGTTTGCGTTTAATTAGACAATTGTAGAAAAATATGTTAAAAGGTAGTACATTTTCGACTCCTAAATATATTATTCTGCTACTTGTGCTACATTTGTGATAAGACGAAAACACTGACATAAATGCGACCAAAATTTAGACTACATATTGACATGCATATATGTAATGTACATACATATGTATGCAATATACATATGTATCTACATAACAATAAAAAAATATATCATGATGATAGATATAATGCATATGAATGCATGTGCACTTGTTGACATTTTTTAGTATAGGTATATCGGGTGTTTTTTTTAGGGGTATAGAACTTCGAATTGAAATAAAACACAAGAAAATCGTTTTAAGGTCCATCAATTTGGCTTTATTGGAAGGATAATTTTATGCCATTAATGTTTAAATATGATTTCGGGCATGTGGCCGCCGCGGCTGGCTCGAATAAAGCCAATTATACAGGTCCAATTTTCAACCACTTTTTCGAGCATATGGGGCCGTATGTCGGCAATAACGCCACGAATGTTGGCTTCCAATTCCCCTAACGTTTCTGGTTTGTTGGCGTAGACGAGCGACTTCACATATCCCCAAAGAAAATAATCCAATGGTGTCAAATCACACGATCTTGGTGGCCAATTTACAGGTCCATTCCGCGAAATTATGCGCTCATCGAATGTTTCCTTCAATAAATCGATTGTGACGTGCGCTGTGTGGCATGTAGCGCCGTCTTGTTGGAACCACAACTCATCCACATTCATGCCATCCAATTCGGGAACAAAATAGTCGGTTATCATGGCTCTATACCGGTCTCCATTAACGGTAACTGCCTCTCCAGCATTATTGCGGAAGAAGTATGGCCCAATGACTCCACCAGCCCATAGAGCACACCAAACAGTCAGTTTTTGTGGATGTAATGGCGTTTCAAGGGTCTCATGTGGATTCTCTTCACTCCAAATGCGGCAATTTTGCTTGTTGACGTAGCCATTCAACCAAAAATGAGCCTCATCACTGAACAAAATTTTGCGATGAAAATCAGCATCGAGATCAATCTCATTTTCGGCCCATACACCAAAATCACGACGCATTGCATGGTCTCGCGGCTTTAATTCTTGCACAAGCTGGATCTTGTAAGGTCGCAAGCCAAGATCTTTGCGCAAAATCTTCCATAAAGTTGATGGGCAAAGCTCCAATGGCTGTGCACGGTGGCGAATCGATTCATTCGGGTCCTCTTCAACACTTTGCTCTACAGCGGCAATTGTTTCTTCGGTGCGCACTGTTCGACGTCTCTGCGGATGCGTATTATCACATAGAGTAAACGTAGTGCGAAAACGATCCATGGTTAACCGAATTAATTGCTCTGATGGACGATTATGTCGACCATAAAATTGACGGAGCTCGCGGTAAACTTCGCGAACTGAACCATTATTTTCGAAATAAATTTGCACGATTTGCAAGCGTTGTTCTTTTGTCAACCTGTTCATGATGAAATGGCAAACCAAACTGAACATAAATGACATTAGAGTTGCCAGATTTGACCACAAAATGCCAGTTTTATCTCTATTCGAAAAACAAACCTGTAAAAAAAACACCCTTTATATATGTACATATGTACCTATACATATATATGTACATATGTATGTATATACATGTGCATGAACATCTAAATATATATATTTACATACATACATACGTATGTATATTTGGATATTAATATATGTAAGTACTACATATTATCCATATACATATTTACATACATATGTATGTATACTTAGTATGATAACGATTGTTACGCTTATAATAGGCCCGTTTTAATGTAACCTAGTTGCAAAAAACCACTAGGTAGGCTAAGAAATTGCATGTAAAGCAACAACACTAACTCGCAAAAATATGCGAGTAGAGCCAACTCGGTTATATGATATCCGACCTGAGATGTAGTGTTGTGAGGCAAAAAACCGATCTATTGTGAATGGGCTCAGGAAAAATACTTGGGAAATTTCAATCAACTGTCAAATCTTGTTTGTTTTATGGATACATAAACAAAACAAATAATAATGGAACAAGGGTAAGTAAAATTGCTTTTCGTATATTTCACATTAAAATATGAATTAAAATATTTTTGTTATTTCAGAATGCAAGAAAAAAGGCGCAAGAGATGGTCATGTGAGAAGACAATTGAGTATTTGAGACGCTACCTCTCCCGGAAAGCGGAGTTGGAGCACCCAAAAAGAAAGAGGTTGGCCTACGCGAACGTGTTGGAAGACATGGTGTCAATGGCGATCACGGTAGGTTCAAGAAATAAGCATATGTTTGAACAAATTATATTTATTAATCCACTTCCAGGACTTTGAAAGAATGCCGCTGTGCTTGGGCAACAACAGCAGAACTGGCGCCAGCCCGTGCTTTGCCCCCTATATGGAGGGGTGCATGTGGGTTACAGACCGTTTGAAACATTTCCGGTAAATGTGCTGTATGGAAAAAATAGCCAACAGAAATTACTCTGTCTAGCGACAGCTTTTTAAAACATAACATTGAGTTTCAGTGAAAACCTTGTAGTGAATTTTTTGCAATGTTTTTTATGTAAATTCTTTGTGCTCGTTTTTATAAAACCCTTGTGCATGCGGAAGAGCTTCAACTTAACAACTTTTCAAAAAACCACAGTAGCATTTTGCTGTACAATGTACAAGGGTTTTATAAAAGCGAGCACGAAGCATTTACATCAAAAACATTGCAAAAACTTCACTAAAATGTTTTCACTGAAACTGGATTTTTTTTAAACTGCTTTTGGTTTGTTATTTTATTTGTAATTAGAATAAGAAGTGATCTGAATTGAATTTTATATGTGATACTCCTTGTGAATTTGTTTTAGTTTTATAGATTTTGAGTTGAATGAAATGCAATGAATTCTTGTAAATATTTTTATTAGTGAATTCAAAGATATAAATATATATGTATATGCAGTAAAATTTTTAAATAATATTTTGTTGTCTTAAATAATTAAAAAGGGTTTGCCTTCTGTCAAGGGCTGCGTCTTGGTTTCATTCTTCAAAACCTTCATCAAGTCCAAACGTATTTTCATCACTCACATCGTTGATATCGCACAAATTTGCGAGTTGACTAAATGCCACTGTATTGCTTACATACCAAATGTACATATACACCGATTTTTTGTGGTAATATACACGTTCTACCACCACCAGATGTGGCGTACCTAGTTAATACTCCGAATACTTCACTGAAAATAAAATAGCATTAAGTATATGCATTTCTTTTGCACACATTTTGTTATTACTTGTTAGATATTCCACCGTTTGGCGTCTTAGCCTCATGTGCATTTTGAAATCTGCCTTACTCATTGCATCGAGTGTACCTTCAAAATTGGCGCACTTCTCATGTGCCTTGTTTTTCACTCTACGAGTCTTCAGAAGAGTTGGAGCTTGCATACATCGTTTCCAATACTTCTAGTACTTCTTGCATCTCTCTATTGCGACGTGATTCGCAATGCTCACCCGTGTACAAAGACACCATCTACAAAAGTAAAAGGTTATTTAATGCATTTATTTAATGTTTTTAAATAAATTTTATAACTTACCACAGATTCCTCAGAATTGCTCATTTTGTTTTGCTTTTTTACAATTTCACTAAACAAATCATATGTTTAATGACAGATTTCGCCAGTGTTGTGGAGTAACTAAAAGGAAATTTTATCCGAGTTGGAGTGTTTTTTTGCAACTAGGTTACATTAAAACGGACCCAATATAAGTACATAGATATATTATATTGACATATGCATGCATAAAACCAAAATTGGCTCACTCGTTTCATGTATATATTTAAGTTAAGCCAAATTTCACGTCAAATTAAATATTTAGATGTTTATATCAATTCGTTAATATATTGGAAAAATCTAAAATTCGGGCCAAAACAATTAAAATTTATCAGAAATCATAGTCTGTTAAACAAATTTTGCCTTCGCTCAGCGCTGTCGGTCATTAGAATGGTGAGCTGCTACAGTATAAAACTCGGCACTTTACATTTATAATTTTGTGCTTAACTTTTTGTGAAAATCCTTCAAACGAGGCAAGTACGAAGTAACGGAAGTGCTTTTGTCGTCACCTTCTTTTCTCAGCAACGTGATTTGCATAATTAGCCGTTTAAGCATGCGGTGCAAAACGTCTACTGTGGCTTAGCGCGTATAGTCGCCGGTATAATCGCACATTTTAGCTTTTGCCACATAGTTCGAATCCCAGCTTTTTTGTGTCATGTCTTAATTTTTACGCTTTTTTCAATTCAATAATATTAACAATAATTAATTTTTGGAAATCTTTTTTTATTTACCTTTCTCTGAATATACAAAATTGTTGAAAAGATTTTATTTTTTTAAAAAGACGGAAAATATATCGATAAAAATTTAATTTGATTTTTTTCACTTCACAATTTACTAAAAAACGAAAATATGGGAATAAATTTTAATAAAAAGATCAATTATATTAAATTTGGTTATATATGTATATATATATTTTATATTATTGAAATTTCATATATATATATCGGGTCTTGCAATAGAAACGCACTAAAGTTTTTTTTAAATAAAACAAAAACGGTTTGGGATATGAATTAAATTATTTATTTCTGTGAAAGTACATTCGATGCCACTATGTATGGAACTCGATTTCTTTTGCATGGGCACCACGGGCACACTTGCAGAAGTCCAGACGCTGAACCCAATTTTCGACGGTTTTCAAGCATAAATCGGCCGATACTACTGCAATTTCACGTTCGACGAATATCATAAATCGAAGTTCATAAATCGTCGCATAGACCGAAGACTTGACTTAGCCCCACAGGAAATAGTCTAACGGCGACAAATCGCACGACCGAGGCGGCCAATTGACTGGGCCATTTCGTGAGATAACACGTTCACCAAACTTGGTTTTCAGTAAAAGACGAAACGTGTACCCATTTATTTCTAATGACCACATCCAATCCCACATTGTCATTACTTCCAACAACGAGATTTCTACGATATTTACGATTGTGCACCTTCTTTTGACGCACAGGAGTCCAAGCATTCGAATCCATACCAACCACAGACGGCTGAGTAACAGCATTCGTAGCCGCATACGTGGAAGTCTGAGAAGACGTCTAAAAAGCACTCACACTAATAGCAGCTGCAGCATTAGCGGAGTTTGCAGAACGAGAATAAGGCGACTTAGACAACAGAGCCGAGTTAGGCACAACAGCAGCCGGTTGGATCGCTGGATTAACATTACCATCAGAATTAACATTAACAGCAGACAATTTTCGTTGGAGTGAGGGTGCAGCCGAGACTGTGGGAGATAAGCCGTTATCACTTAACACAGAAACACACTGAGCCCATGACAGCGGAGGGACAGGAACAGCGGCAGCAACGTCGAGAGCAATAGGCGGACGACCGTTACTGTTGTTATTGTTCGTAACAGAAGAAGCATTGTCAACAATGGCACTTTTAACAGCATTCACATCGGCAGCTAACATTTCAAAATTTCTTGCTTTGACTTGATCCAAATCAATTTTAGACTGATTATTAGCGTCAATTTGTTTTTTCAAATCATCAATTTGCTTTGATAAATCTTTATATTTGATATAAAATGAAGTCATTGCGGATTCAATACCAACTTTTTGCGACACAAGCACTGAATCAAAGGCTTTACATAGTTTTTCAAGCATGTTAACGCACTCATTGAACAAATAACAAAAATGCCGATTCGATTTAAGCAACTTCACATCATATTCAGATATGGTGCCCTCACAACAAGCGCGATGAAAACGTTTTTTGCAAATCCCATTACATGGGACCACAAAAATGTCATTCCTTGAAAAGGCCTTATCGCATTTGCCACAAAAATCGTCCATAATTGAAAAAACAACCAAAAATAGCAGAGCGAAGTAAAAGTACGTCTGTATATCACGAGAGCATGTACGTACATGATGATATATGTATTGTCCAAGTCCATATCATCCCACTTCTTAATATGCATTTTAACATTTGGCAGCATTTTAACATTGCCAGAAAATGTTAATTTAACGTTCCTCTGCCAAAACCTTTCAACTCAGTTAAGAAATAAATAAAAATGTTCGCCTGAGTCGTTTTGGAACACGATATTTTTTCTGCAAGGTGTGTATATTTTTTTGTTTATACTAAAATCAAATGACTTTGGTTATCTCGCACAAAATATGGCTTCTGACACAAAAAAAAAAAATAAAAAGTTAGGTAGGTAGGTTGGAGTGGCAGCCGCCTACAGCGGCTCACTTAGGCCAATATTAGGAGGCCCATTGTGTTACCACAAGGAAAAATTTGTACCATCCAAAAGGAAAAATTACCCCTCACCAAACCATTTTGCCTCGCTGATGAACTTCAACAGACAATTTACCTCGGTGCTTGAAACCTCACTAAGGTCCCATTTAGGCCACATCTGCCTTGAGGTTCGACAGGTCGTATTTTGCCTCCATCTATTGTCAGCTTGCTTATATGTACAATCTCTGAGTAGCAGTTTGCAAGTGGCAAACGGCATACCAATGCGTTCTTTATCTTGAAGAATCTGATTGGTCGTACCTTGTCTTGCAAGTTCGTCTCCCATGCAGTTTCCCTCTATGTCCCGGTGACCAGGGACCCAAATGAGGTACAGTCTGTTCTGCTTGGCCATCTCCTGCAGAGATAGGCGGCAGTCCAGCGCGATGTTCGAGTTAAACGTGAAAGAGCTCAGACCTCTGATTGCAGCCTGGCTGTCACTAAAAATGAAGATGTCTCTTCCTATAATCCCGGTCCCAATCTCCTCTACCGCCTCCCTGATAGCTGAGACCTCAGCCTGGAAGACGCTGCAGTGATCTGGTAACTTAAAAGAAATTTGCAGGAGAGGCTTTCGTGAGAAAACGCCTCCTCCTACCTTATTATCGAGTTTCGAGCCATCTGTATAGATGACAATGCTATCAGGTGGAGTATGAAACTCAAGTTTCCACTCCTCCCTGCTTGGAATACGTGTAGTAAAATTACTTTCAGAAACCGATGTCAAGGCGCACCGATCCGTGCTGCTCGGAATAGAGCAGAACTTATTCAAAATACAAGAGTGTCCTTGGCTTTCAGGGTGCCACTGGGATGTCTCTCTTAGTCGCAAAGCAGTCATCGCTGCCATTTGTTGTCCAACCAAATCTAAAGGAATAAGGTCTAAAATGACGTTCAAGGCCTCATTTGGAGTAGTTCTGAGCGCCCCACTTATGCAGATCATACTAGATCTTTGCACCTTGGTGAGTAGTCTAAGGTTACCCTCTTTTTCTAATGCAGGCCACCACACGATCACCCCATATAGGAGTATTGGTCTGACGACCGCTGTGAAAATCCATCGACAGATCCGGGGATTTAGCCCCCATTTCTTGCCTATGGCTCTCTTACATGTGTAGAGGGCTACAGAAGCCTTCTCATGACGTTGAACTAGACTCTCCTTCCAGCTCAACTTCCTATCTAAAATAACGCCTAGAAATTTGGCACTTGTAGAAAGACTTAACCGGGTACCGTTTAGTACCGGTGGAGTCACAGAAGTCACTTTATACTTTCTCGTGAAAAGTACAAGTTCCACTTTACTTGAGCTGACCCTGAGCCCGCAGTGGGTGGACCACTTGGATACCTCCCGAAGCGCTCGTTGCATCAGCTCGCATAATGTCTGCGGAAACTTTCCCCTGATTGCAATCGCGACGTCATCAGCGTACGCGACGACTTTTGTGCCACCCCATGCCGTATCTCGCAGTAGCGTATTTACGGTGAGGTTCCATAGGAGTGGGGATAGGACGCCTCCTTGTGGCGTCCCCCTCGACACGTGCCGTGGCAATTCGCTCGCACCCAGCTTAGCCCTTACTACTCTGCAACAGAGTAGCTGGCCGATAAAGTCAACCAGTGAGTGTTCAACCCCTAGATACCTAACGGCGCCAGTTATAGCTTCTGGAAATACGTTATTAAAGGCGCCTTCAATATCCAGGAAGGCTACAAGACAATTCCTTAACGCTGAGAGACTTCTCAATATAGCCGACCAAGCTATGGAGTGCAGTCTCAGTAGATTTGCCTTTGCGGTAGGCATGTTGGTCATTAGACAGTAGTCGACTGCCGATGGTATCGGACAGGTAGCTACTAATAATCCTTTCAAGTGCCTTAAGAGCAAAGGATGATAGACTGATAGGCCTAAGATCCTTTGGATTAGTGTGTGAGGCCTTACCGGCTTTAGGAATAAAGACAGCCGTGACATTTCTCCATGCCAACGGTATGTGATTTAGTTTGAAACAGGCCCTGAAAATAGTAGAGATTTGTATGGTTTAAAGCTTGATAGCCCATTTAACCTTTTCTTCCGAAACCGGTATGTTAACGGGGAAATAAAAAGTTACCTAATTAAAATGTACAATAGGAGAGCTGAGATGTGTATTCCGTAGTAAGAATATTTTCTCAGTTCCTTTACCGCACTATATTTTTACCGCATATATGTATGTACATAATTGATTAAAAAAACTAAAAAAAAAAACTCAATTCAGTGTAAAATAAATAGCAGAAAAAATCTATAACATTTTAAAAGAGCGTGTTAATTGTTACCCTTGATTCCCCCCGGGCCCGGAGCTTTCGAAGGGGCTCGTATTTTTCAAGAAATTGAGTGAATAGTTAAGTTCCAAATAATTGAAGATTTGATGATTTGAAACTGCATGTTCAAACACCTAATAATGATTGCCAACATACTTCGAAATAACTGTTTTTTAATTAATCAGATCGATAAATAAATGTTTGAATAAGGTGTTTCTGTCTTATTATTAACTGTCAAGTCCTGCTATCCCTATATTCGTATATTCCGATATAATCTGAATAAATAAAGGGTGGTTAAATTTTAAGGGCCGATTTTGATTTTGAATAAAACACAAATTATTTTGGAAATTATTGTAATTTCTTTTTATTATGATAATATGGTGTAGTTCAATTATGTATGGAACAAAATATCGGCGAAATGTCTCGGCGGAACACCTCCATCCAATGGTCCAAATTTTCGATGACGCTGAGGCATAATTGAGGTTCTATGCCGTTAATGTGCCGAATTATCTCATCCTTTAGCTCTCGAATAGTTGCTGGCTTATCGACGTACACCATTTCTTTCAAATAACCCCAAAGAAAGTAGTCCAACGGTGTCAAATCACATGATCTTGGTGGCCAATTGACATCGCCAACACGTGAGATAACACGGCCATTGAATTTGTCGCGCAAAAGATTCATTGTAATGAAATGCAGGAAAAAACTTGACTTTTAGGTGTAGTTCACATTCAACATCGGCCCTTAAAATTTAACCACCCTTTATTTCTGACCAAAAATCTATAAATGAACTGATTAATACATCCTATTGATTTTTGCAATCGTATAAAAAAAATTTGTTTCACCCAACATCAACTATAAAGCAAATTCAATACACATGTGATGAACTGATGAGAGCAAGAAACGTTGTATTTGACTTATTCTTTAAAAACATTGGAGTAGTAAGTAGAAAGGTAGTTGATGAAGTTGATGAAGTGTTCGAAACTTTTATGTAGAAAGGGGGCCCCTTTATACCCCTGGGCCCGGATTTCCTCTCTGTTGCGGTCACCCTAATTTAAAATAAATTCAAGCATGGCCAATGGAACTCTAACATTCAGTTTCCAAACGTTCCCCAATCAGTTCACACTTTTGATGCACATCTGTCAAAGGGGAATTGCTTAGGGGGTTTACTTTTTTTTGCGACGACAGCCTATTAGCGAAGAAGTATTTTTTTGGGGTTCTAAGCATCAAGCAATGGCGACTGGTTTATAATTGGGCGAACCCTATAAAGGGCTGTAGCAGCGTGATCAAGGTACTGGTCGAGTACATTCCCCGATTCAAACACTCACAGAAGGAGGAAAGAAAAAATAACCTGCCGAATTTCATCCCACGGACATTTAGCACGGTGGGGGCCTGCCGAAGCGCCAGCTTTGGTAGCTTCAGCTGCAACTTCCAACAGAATCAAGTATGGTCTCCTCTCATAATTCAGACAATCATATAAGTGGGACATACAAGATCAGAACCCAAAATCGGCAAATTGAGTAGGCTGGACGTCTAAAGCTCCGCTGTTTCGATACTTATTGGGAACCCGTTGAGCATAAAACCATTGGCCTAGACCACAGATTGGCTGTTTCGTGACCCCGCTACCTTTTCAAGCGGCCGCGTAATCTCACTACAGCGTTTGAGTTATCCTTGTGTTGAGCTAAGGCGGGAACGAAAAGCGGGGGGAAGGAATAGGGCGAACGAGTCGTAGGGGGCTTGTAGGTGGTTGGTTGCGTTTTCTAGACGATATAGCCGCTGGTATAAATCAAGACCCTATAACATCCCGAACAATTCAGTCGAGTTCCCTGGTTGTAGCTATTTTTAATGACGCCTAATTTGTCCATATAGAGGTGAGATATAGTGGCGAGCCGGTAGTAGTGTTTTTTACCCATAAAAGTTGTATATAGGTACACTAGACTATATTCTTGAGACATTATATGTAATAGAATACAGGGCCGCTCGAAGAAGCCATATGCAAGTAGATGTGTAATAATAATGCATAGTACGTAAGCAAAAATGTTAATAAATGCCAATGAATTGCTAATTTGAAAATCTAATAGTGACGATTAATTCCAGGTGCGATACAGACGGATAGTGACGGGGTTGATGGGTGGGTGTAGCAAATTGACGTAAGGGGTCGAGGATGCGGTTTGGGGTCGACTACAAAATGCAGACCACAGTCGACCAAGGTTGGGAGGGAAGATGACCGCCGGCCAAACAACACCATGGGCAGCGACGGCCTCCACAGGGAAACCGGCCGAAAATGGAGAATCTTATCGACCGATTTCCCTTCTTTCACCAGTGGTAAAGACACCCGAGGCTATGCAACTTCCTTATTTAACACACCATCTGAGCCCGGCTAAGCATCAACACGGCTTCCGGAAGGTGCACAGCACAACAACAGCACTAAACGTCATAAACACCCTGGTGGTTCGTGGCCTCAATCGTAACCTTCCCTGTGAGAGAACCATCTTAGTGGCGTTGAACCTATCAAAGGCCTTTGATGCGGTCAACCATTCAACGCTACTTGAAGACATTGAAACATCCACTCTCCCGCAGGGTCTGAAGCAGTGGACTGCAAACTACATGAGTGGTCGACAGGCGTCGGTGTATTTTAGACTCAACATCTAAACCGAGAAGAATTAAACAAGGCGTACCTCAGGGTGGCGTTCTCTCCCCAGTTCTGTTTAATCACTATATCTTGAAGCTTCCTCAGCCACCCGAGGGGGTTTCAATAGTCTCATATGCCGACGACTGTACGAGCATGGCATCCGGCAATGCAATTGATGACATGTGCTCAAAAGTGAATGGTTACCTTTCAGAACTTGCTCGTTTCTTCACTGATCGGAACTTATTTCTATCCCCTGCTAAATCCTCGGCGACCTTATTTACCACCTGGACGGAGGAGGTCAGGACACAATTAAATATACATGTGGACGGTACACCTGTACCGACAGTAAACCACCCAACAATTTTGGGTGTTACATTTGCCAGCCTAGCCTCTTTCTCTGCGCACACAACTGCAGTCGTCAATAAAGAACAGAGCCGCAACAAAGTCCTCAAGTCGCTAGCCGGCAGCACTTGGGGCAAAGACAAAGAAACAAAGAAACGTTTTTGGCAACATTCAAGGCGACTGGCTGGTCGGTTTTAAACTACGCCACTCCAATTTGGTCGCCCGGGACAAGCAGGACCCAGTGGATGAGACTACAGCACTCCGGACGACAACGGGATGCCTTCTGATGTCTCCGCTAGACCATATACACCATGAGGCTTCAATGCTCCCAGTTAGGGAGCACAACTTTGTGCTCGCCAGGCAGTTCCTCGTTGGTTGCTGAGGATCCGCCTCCGAGACATATCAGGTGGCATCTCCTAGATATGACCGCCGAGATCCAGTCGCACACCACAAACAGACGGGACCCTTCTGCCTACCGGGTAGTCCTGAACGACATTCATCGAGAGACAATCGCCACCTTCATCGACTCTCGCCCCGTGAATGCCGTCCTCGGGGTCAAAGCACCGCCCATAACAGAGGAGGAGCTCCAGCTGCCTCGTGAATCCCGCGTCACTCTGGTCTAACTACGTTCCGGATATTGTAGCAGATTAAACTCCTACTTATCCAGAATTAACCCAGGCATACTCAATGTGTGTCCGGGATGTGATAACTCCCCGCACGATACCGCTCACCTTTTCACATGCCCCTTAAAACCGACTCATCTAACCCCACTTTCCCTTTGGTCCGACCATGTCGAAACAGCCCGTTTCTTGGGCCTTCCCCTAGATGGATTTGATGATAACGACCCTGGTTGAACCGATCTTGCAGGGTCTGAGTAACCGCTACAGCAACAACAACAACGGCCTCCACACGGAGGTGAGGCATCGGACAATGAGCGAGGAAACGAGGGGAGGGGAGTGTGGCGTCACTCTTTAACAAAAAGGCCGAAAGATTTTTTTTGTATGGTGCGAATGGCATTTTAAGGGGATCACACAAATCCACGGTCCGGTGAGCTAGGTTGTGCTCAGAGGCAAGCGTCCCCGTGATCACCCGGGATTGCAGTGGGGAGAATACCGGCGCTACGTGAAGCGGGCACTGTAACTTGAGCTTGGTGGTGCGCTCTCGGCGACCCGTACGTAACAATACATACATATAATTAATTTGTTGTGTCAACGGAACTGAGCGTAAACACATGATTTGTCTTTCGTTAATTTATGTTAACATACATATGTACAATGTCTTTAGCAAGTTCAATTGATCGCTATTTAGTACAAATCCGTTTATGCAAGTATGCGTGCATGTAGTACAGCGCAGTCACGTCGTTCATACACACTTCGTTCGCGTTTGGAGTTCGTGTTTGATCGGCACTGATGTACAAAATTTTCGCTTAGCTATGCGCTGTACTTGGCGACCAAATAGTCCAATGCTGGCGAGTCTGCGTATTTTTTGTAAACTTACACCCAAATATTTCAGGAACGAACAGACTAATTTGTAATTCGATAATTGTGCCATATTGTATTCATCAACCTATTTCTTTTGATATATATGGCAACTCCGTAGCTATTGCAGTTTAGAAAAGCTATAATAATATACGGTACACTGTAAAGATACCCTTCGACTCTGGGTGTGGGTTTATTGACCCTTCCCGTTAATTCGTCTCTAGGATTTTTATGGAGAATTAGTCAGAGTTGAGGGCTATTGTAACCTAAATTCCTTAGGTTGGATCGCGTTAAGCCGGCAAGAAATTTGCCATGCACTGGTGCAAGGTATACAATTAGAGTGTACTCTTCCTTTGACAAGCATGGAAGCCGTACGTTGTAGCCGCTCCTCTTTGACACTTGATAAAGTCTCGCGTAGCGCTTCCTACCAGACGAAGATAATGGTTTATCACTGCTGTATACATCCAGTGTGCTATGTGTGATTATATCACCCATGTCATGCCAGGCGGTGATAGCCGTCCTGGATATTCGATGTTTCGCTTCCATTAAATTTTGTTTGTCTAGAATATCTCGAAGGTACTTGACCTCGGATAAGAGTGGGAGTTGTACACCGCTTAATGAGGGAGGTTTAAAAGGAAGTATTTTGTATTTCGTCGTGAAGAGTACCATCTCGGTCTTTATGGGGTTGACGCTAAGTCCTAACAAAACCACAAGTACATTGTTGAGGGCCCTTTCCATATCGAGCAAAACTCCGAACGCGCTCTTCTTGATGGCCAATTCATTTTCAATCATTGAAACGACTTCGTGAAGCACGGTCTGAGTTGATTTACTGATTCGGAGAGAGGTTCCTGTTTTTATATTCCGCCGAATATATTCATCTTAGAGGTTCCCTAAAGTTTTAGGGAGAAACGACGTAAGACTTACGGGCCAAAAAATCCTCGTTTTCATATGAGTAGCCTTCTCGTTTTGGTGGAAATACCACCTTTGCGATTGTTAACTCGAATTGGGCATAGATTATGGCAAAGAAAGCTGTAAAAATCTGTTTGAGCAGCGAGCGCAGTATGTCCTTAGATGCTTTCAGGTTGGGCGAGAAATTTTAAATCAGTGCTGAGATCCCAGGATTCTACCAATGAGGCTTTTTCCCCCTTCGTGCTTGGGTGGGGTGCCTCAAAATCAGCGGTACAGCACTTGCCATAAAGTTAACAACTTCATTAGTATTTGGAGATGAGTCCAGCTCACCGATATAAACAACCTAGGTGTTTGGAAGAGTCGCTGTATCAGGTTTTATCGATACACATGACCTATCGTGGTTCCCGCGATTTAAAATAATAAAGTAAAGTAAAGACTTACCTCGTGCGTTCGACCATCCGCACCATCCTCAGAGCGGGCGATGCCGATTGCTTTGAAACCCTTCCCCTTCTAAGGCTGACATGACTGTAATGTGATCCGCTTCTTTCCGAAGGGAAGCTAGAAGCTGGTCCTCTGGCAGTCGTTGAAGAGAAACCCAAAATAACGCTGCTTGTCCTTGGTCTCGCCAACTCGGACTATCTTCCAGTCAAGTCCCCAGGCCCAGGCTCTCGACCTGTTGTCTGAGAAATCTCCTTGTAGTGCAGGACCGAGCGCCCGTCGGCACACGATTTCAGCATGTCCCTTGAGTGAGACCGGGATACTTTTCGAGTCCCAATTTACAAACCTTACATAGACAATAGCAAATTAACCTAATCAGCTAATCAAATTTGCAAGCGAAGTAGAAACAGTTCTTCCAATATTTATGTACTTTTCACTGCACTTTTATTAAATAACTATGTTCTGTAACTTATATAATTTCTTCCTATAAAATGGCTGTCGTGGCTGATGCAAGTATGGAAGCTGATTAAGGAAAATTCGGACGCCAGTTTTATCTAAAACTACGCTTCTCATTCTCTTTCATTTGGAATAAAGAAGAAATTTAAAAATAGATTTTGCAAATGATCAAAACACTTCTTATTCTCAGTCGATTCTACGAACCGGAATGATCCGGGTTTTACCCGGCCAAGGACTGTTGCCAGGGTTGCTCTACCTCCTTCTGCTCAGGGCTGGCGTCGAGCCAAACCCTGGACCAGGAACCTATTTGTGCTGCGTCTGCCAAAAAAGCTACCATCCGAACTCCACCTCGGTAAGGTGTAATTCGTGCGACGGATGGAGCGATCTTAAGGTCTGCTCAGGCCTTAAGAGCCATAACCTCTAAGGTTCAAAGGAGCACACAACAACAACATGGACGCTCCTCTCCCCCACCCAGCTCCGTGAAAGATCGGGTGACTACCTGGTTCCATGCTGTAGAGTGCAATCGCACACGCCCATGGTGGCGCTGCCAAATAACACTTCAAGGCAGCCCAATGTGCCACTACATGTGCAGCAGGGACCAGGTGGGCAACATCATCCTTCCCTCACCCCTCTCTCCGTGACGACTCTCCCGAGGCAAACGAGACTCCATCAGCTGAACTGTAACGGGCTGCAGGGCAAGATTGAGGAGATAACCGACTTCATGAGTCCGCACAACCTGTCATTCGCAGCGATCCAGGAAACGAAACTGCACAGCAAGTCAACCTTGTTGAGTTGCAACGGCTACAATGTGCATCGTAAGGATCGCGAGCGAGGTAATAGTGGTGGCTTAGCGTTCATCACCCATCACACTGTGCAGTATCATATCACTGAAGAAGACATCGACTGCAGGGACACTACTTTAGAATGTCAAGGAATAGCTGTCCGGTCAGGTGATGTCGAGCTCGAAATATTCAATGTTTATATACCCCCCTGGCACCTGCTACCCGGCAGGATATCACCCTGACATAGGTGCGCTCCTCAGAGGTGAAAACCGATTGGTAGTTGGTGACTTCAACGCGCACCACGATCTCTGGCATTCAAGCCTACCAGCTGATCGTAGGGGAAACGATTTGGCAGAGCAGATAGACGATTCGACATTCTGCACGATGAACGATGACGCCCCCACCAGGATTATGGGTAGTTGCAGCAGCTCGCCTGACCTAACAATGGGTAGCACAGGTTTGATAAATAGCATAACGTGGCGACCAACCTATCGCTTGCATCACCTTTAACTTTAAAAAGGCTGACTGGGTCAGGTTCGCGGAGTCCACCGAAAATGCCTTCAGATCTCTTCCCATACCCACTGACGTTCGCAAAGGCGAACAGAAGATCCGCAAGGTGGTTGCGTCTGCTGCGGCTTGCTTCATCCCGGCAGGGAGGATCCCAGAGATCCGTCCCAATTTCCCGGCTGAAGCGGCTGCTCTACCGAATGAGCGCGACCGCCTTCACTACTACGATCCCCGCAATCCCAACATAAGGGTTTTGAAGTGGAGATTCGGAGACTGGTTGATCAGAATAAGCGGAACAAGTGGGAAGAGCATCTGAAGTTCTGCAACCTAGTCATGGGTGAAGTCCTTATCCAACCCGACGAAGCACGATGACCGAGTGGAAATTTCATTCGGAGATCGTGCCTCGTCGGACCCGAAGAGATGCGCGAGCTATTTTAGCCGACAATTCGGATTGCGTTCTTCAGGGGATAGGTCCAAGCGGAAGGTGACCAGAAGGCTGCGCATACTACCAAACAACAACGCGCCCCTTGCCTTTACGGAAAAGTGAAGGAGGCCATCGGGAAGGCGAAAGCCTCCAAGGCCATTGGCCCTGACGGGCTAAGCGAGTTGATGCTGAAGAATTTAGGCTCCGCGGGAGTAGAGTTCCTTACAGGGATCCTCAATCTGTCAATGGTCACCCTCATAATTCCTGACATCTGGAAGGTTGGGATGATGCTCCCAAATCTGAAACCAGGGAAACCGGCTGACAAGGGAGAGCCCTATCGGCCGATTTCCCCGCTTTCGCCAGTGGTAAAGACACTTGAGGCCCTACTCCTGCCGTATTACACTTTCCACCTGGGCTCGGCTATGCATCAGCATGTCTTCCGGAAAATGCACAGCACAACAACAGAACTGAATGCCATAAACACACAGGCGAATCGAGGCCTTAACCGGAACCGCCCCTGCGAGAGAACCGTCCAAGTAGCGTTGGGCTTGTCAAAAGCTTTTGACACAGTCAGTCACAACACTCTACTAGCTGACTTGGAAGCATCGACTCTCCCGAAGGGACTGAAACGGTGGACCACGAATTACCTGTGTAGTCGCCTATCATCGGTATCATCCAGAGACTCAACATCAAAACTAAGGAGGGTTAAACAAGAGGTACCGCAGGGCGTTCTCTCCCCGGTTCTGTTTAATCACTACATCTCCGAGCTCCGTCAACCGCCTGAGGGAGTCACAATAGTCTCTTACGCCGATGAATGCTCGATAATGGCAACCGGCAATGTAATTGATGACCTGTGTTCGAAGGTGAACGGATATCTCTCCGACCTTGCCCTGCGAAGTCCTCGGCGACCCTCTTTACCACCTGGAGGATAAAGGTCAGGCTGGATCTCAACATCCACATCGACGGCACCCCATTCCGAAGGTTAATCACCCGCGTATTCTGGGGGTGACATTTGAAAGCCTGCTCTCCTTCTCCGTGAACACTACTGCAATAGCCAATAAAGTACAGAACCGCAACAATGTCCTTAAGTCGCTCGCCGGCAGCTCTTGGGGCAAAGACAAAGAAACGTTGTTGGCAACATACAAGGCGATTGGCCGGCCGGTAATAAACTATGCTGCAATGTGCTCCGCGTTAAGGAGTACAACCTCATGCTCAGCAAGCAGTTCCTTCCAGAATCAACCCTGACATACCCAACACATGTCCGGCATGTGGAGATTCTCCGCACGATACCAATCACCTATTCACATGCCCTCTCTAACCCACTAATCTAACCACCCACTCCCTCTGGTCCAACTCTGTCGAAACAGCACATTTCCTGGGCCTCCCCAAAGATGAGTTTGGCGAAAACGACCATGGGTGAACTTGCTATTTACAGGGCTTGACTACTCGCTACAACAACAACAACAACAACGACTGTTTTAAAGGAAAGGACATCAAATTATGTCCTAACTACGGTATACAGATTTGCTGATATAATCGGTACATGATGATCTAATGTGGAGGCTTAAGGCGAAATCGCTTTGCACTCTCGCGGCAGGTAGTAATAGCAAGGTCTTATTGCCGACTATACAGGGTTGTTTGAAAGCTCCTTAAATAGAGGGCCAGGGAAGCTTAAACGTCGCGTTCTCCCAACCCAGCAGGCTCACTCGGGTTATCGCATGCCCGTTAAAATCTTGGAACACTTCGTTGGCCAGTAGCCTTCCGCGGATATAGCGGATATCTGCCCGGGCGGACGTCCCCCTGCAGCAGGCTCGCCTCTCAGCGAACAGCGTCTGGTGAGTTGCAAATCCGTACACACATTTTTCGAAGAAGGCAACCCAGTTTTCATATTAAGCAGACGATTTCCCAGAAGGGAGCAAGAAAGTTTCTTATTTACAAAGCCTTTCATTGCACAGTTTGGTGCCAACACCTCAAATTTGTTATAACCTAAAAAACGGCAAAACGAAATCAAAATCAGCAAGACCAACTTATAAGAAATACCATTTTGAGAAACTTTGCATGCAAGTCGCAGTAAAATACAAGCAGTTTCTCAAGGAGGCAATGGTAGTTTCCAAAGACAGTTCAAGATGGCGGACTAGAGCCAAACTTGGTTTTATTCGTATCTGCAACAACGTAGGCGAAAAATTTTCTCTGGAGTCCAAAGGTTACCAATTGGCACGGCAGGAAAGGAAAGTTTACTAACATAAGCAAAAAGATATCTCATATAATTATGCTATCTTTTGACAGTTTTTCGGTGCGAATGTAATTATGGTAAATCTCTCAAACTGAGTTTAACCCTTCAAGCCTGGGCGCAAAGAACGAAGAATGTAATCTCAGTTCTTTGTTGGGCGTTTAAAATTCCGCCTTATGCTGATACACTGACAAAACTCACTCCTTGACAAAGCTCACAACTTACTGCGCCTTAAACTATTGGCCAGAATATAACGTGTTTGTCGGGTTCTCAGTAGGGCACAACAAGTCTCATCATCAGACTTCAGAAACCCCTTTTTGTAAGTTTTAGGCGCAGTAAACCTGGCAACCCTCTGATTGGTGACTTTTGTCAGTGTATCAGTATAGGGGGGCTAGTTTAAGTGTTAAAATCGCACTGAAAAACTAACTCTTAGCTATACAAAATTTCTCTCAAGTGCTTTCAATAGGAATTATTCATCAAAACGAAAATGTATAATGTGCGAAATGATTGAATGGAATCAAAATTTGTTGTTGATTTTAGTTTTCTTTTTTATTATTTGCAGACAAAATCAAATCAATCATGAAATATAACTACAAATCGATATTTCTATCATTTGCTTGAGATTTTGCCCAAACCAAGAATGGTATAATATTTTAGTTTTCTTATCATCAAACTCAATATTTTGCTGCAATTGTGCGTTTTGTTGTTTTCTGATACGCATCCTTCAATCCACTATTATCAATTCACTATAACCGTCCTTGTCCTGAAAACACAATTTTTTGTAGGAGAGGAGGTTTGGCACCTAGGAAGAGTATACTGTATATGCTTTACATGTACATACATACATATATAAATACGTATACAAATGTGCCTATTCCTTTAGACATGAAAACCAACAGCTGATGGTAGGGCATGCGCCTTAAAATGTTGAAACACAGGGTGCTTGTGCTTGTATTCAGTGTAAATATGTTTTATGAGAGCATCTTATATATTTCTAATTTTTGGAGGAATAAAGTATTGAAACGAATGTAAAATTATGCACTTTGCGAATGTAAAAAATAATTCCTACATAACAAGTACATACATACATATATGTAAGCATGTATACATGCTTATACATATATGTATATTTATAAACGGATGAATTAGTTTGCAAAAAAGTCCAGATGCAGTATCACCCTACAAATTCAACACATGCAAATCTAGACGAATATGAGGAATAATATCGAAATACGATTAAAAACAGTAAAATACTGAGTGAAAAAATTTGAAACTTCATGTACAGTGGAAGTGAATGATAATATGTGAGAAAACCTGCTTTTTTAAATGATTTTTTTGTGTGAGCAAATCGTTCTCTATCACTTGTATTTGCATACTAGTATAATCGTCGTACTCAAACGATTTTAGTGCACGTCAATGTGCATGCATATGTATAGGTTTTGCAGTGCAAAAATATAAATTATATAAAGAAAGCCAAAGAGGAAGTGTTCTTTACAAACAAAGTGTTGTGAGCGGACATTTGCTATAAAGTATTTCCAATAGCTCATTGCTTCATAATATTTTCCTATCCACTATTTTGATGAAAACGAAGAAGGAACTTTATTTTTCATGAGTGCAAATAGATACATTTATGTTTTTTTAAAAATCGCGAGTACGCCATGCACGCATGTAAAAAGTTCTCCATAAGAGGGAAAAAGTACCCCAAATGTACACTATGGAGTACCTACGACAGGTTACTTTTGTTACTTTTCGCCGTTGGAGGTAAGCCGTTTCGAGGCTAGGTAGCATTTATATTAAAAATTGTGTTTCCTTTATTCATAATAAAACACAAAAGTTCCCATATTCATATTTTTACTCAAAACGAAAACCTTAATTCATTCCATTTATTTGCTTTCAACCAAGGCATATTCAAGGTGGTAACTCGCTGTCTTCTCTACAACTAAACTTCCACTTTTATCGATTCTCTATAAAAGCAAATGCGCAATTTTCGGATACCAGGGTTGCCCCCATAATAATTTTACTAAACTTTATGCTGCACGACGCAATAAGCTTAATAACATGAAACGCGCACATAGTTCAGATAAAAACGAAAAGTAAAATAAACACAAGTTTACCTCAGGAAATTGCTAAAAGGTCATTTTCAATATTTTTTTTAAATGAAATAATTTTATTTTTCTTCTGGGCAACATAGCCAAACAAACATCGTGTAATAGTTGCGATAGTTAAATAACGAGCAATTGTCGTGTAACAGTGAGATTGGTTTAGTGGCATGAGTTGGTCCGCTACTGCATTACATAGGAGCATAATTGTAGGCACTATAATTTGACAACAATGGACCACGTGCGTGGTCCAATGATTTTTGCATGAAATAAGTAAATATATACGTATGTATGTATGTACATATACCTAAGTATGCCTGCATGTATGTACAATATGTTCATAGCATAGCCGTACACTCATCGTAGAATAATTTCGTACGCACATGCTGTCTGGTTTTTGTTTCTTATACCTAGTTTTCAAAATTATAAACAAATGAGTACAAATGTACCTACATACATATGTATGGATATAAATAGAAGTACATATTCATACATACATATATACATATGTACATACTTTAGAGGTGCTCTGAAATTCCTATTATTTGGTTTTGGTTTGCCAATTTTTACTCTATACCTTTGTACGGGCTTTAAAAACAACAGAGAATTAATACATATGTATATAGACGAATTCTGAATGAATCCACTAAATATTCGGCCCTGATCCCGCCCATTTTGACATTCAATCTTTGAGTCCCAAACACGCCCGGACCGACGTTTTACAAATTTGTTTATGAATTTAAGCGTAGATATGCATGCATTAAACGTATTTTTAATACTGAAGACTTTTAACCCATTTTAGCCTACTGGGTATTTAAATACCCATGAAAACGTTGACACTTAAAAAATTCTAGCGTTAACCACATGAAAGATATCAGAAATTTTTTTTTTTGTAGGAAAGAGGAAAGATGGGCCTACGAAAAAAAAATACTACAGAAAATTATTGCCTGGTATAACTCAAGTTACATACCGGTTAATATCGGGTTTTTTTTTTGTCTGAAAATTTTCTAAAAGAGTGCTGTAAATTATTGAGCAATCGAAAAAAAAGAAAGTGTTGAACCTTTTCAGATGGTTTAAGGTTTCCTTTGTGCAATAAAAAAATCCTATAGTGATATGTCGAAACACGGTCCCGTCGCACCTGATTTTTTGAAAATGGGTATTTAAATACCCAACAGTCCATGGTGTATACTAAATATACAATTTCCTGATGTATAAAACTATTTGTTTGAAAAGAAAAAATTACACATCTATACCGTAGTTTTATTGTTTTATTGAAATTTGACAATGCTTATAAAAAAATGAGATCATTGAGCCTTAGCAATCTTTTGTTTGTCTGGTTCGACATTGTTGTGGTAGTCGAGAAAACAAGGAGCCGGATGCAAGTTCGCTTGGCACTTCAAGCAACCATATTCAGTTTTCCCCCCACATTGCCGACAACGATGACGATTGTCTAGTTTGCCAATAAAATGGTCAATACGATCTGAGCGCATAGCCAGTTGTCCTCCGGATGCCGATAGTCTACCCGGATGATAATAGTTACTTGACTTGACCATTAGAGTTTCGCAAACCTCAACGCGGAATTCGAATTGAGACATCATTCGTTTCTTTTCATACTTGCAGCAAAAGCAGTGTAATTTCCACGCATTTACCATAGCTGCATCCAACGCGTTTGTTATTAACGGCCAATACCACTTCTTTCCTCGAATTCGGATACGATAATTATTCATCGCGTTATCAAAAAGGTCCACACCTCCCATGCGTTGATTGTATTGGTTTACCAAATTGGGATATTCAATTGTGACCATTTTTCGTTGCTTGCGGTCATAGCGCTTTGCGTTGGACATTGGTAAGTGGCTCATAAAATTTGAAAGTAAAGTTACGACCTGAAAACGAGGGAATAAATGAGAAACAAACGAATGAAATTACAAATTCTTAGTGTAACTTACTGCATTATCATTCCAACGCACTGCTATTACAGAATTGTTTTTGTCGAAGCAAAAGTCCGATGACCCGCGAGGTTTCTTTTTCATCTCTTTGATGTCTATCAGTGGGGCATGATTGGTCCGATTATCTCGAACAGTTCCCAGAGCGAAGATTCCTTCGTTTGATAAACGAGCCATTAGTTTATGACTCGTAAAAAAGTTGTCAAAAGTGACAGTGTGCTTGGCGCGGTCCTCCAAATGCGACATAAGCGAAAGAACAACTCTTTCTCCAAGTCCGAAACCTGGGCTTTCATGTACCGATGCACCAGCGTAGGGAATAAATTGATACAAGTAACCTTCTGATGATGACAAACACCAATACTTGTAGCCAAAGCGAATCGGTTTTCCCTTGATGAACATCTTGCAGGAATGCCGGCCGTAGTAGGCAATCATTTGTTCGTCAATTGAAAGGTTGTGCGCAAATATGCCGAATTGAAGGAATTTTTTATTCAATAGATCATTCAATGGTGCAACCTTTGCAAATTTATTTTGTGTGTCCAATGCAGTGTTGTCACACACGTGGAAAAATTGTTTGATTTTTTTGAATCTGTCTCGAGAAATACAGTCTTTTATTAGCGCACATCCTAGCGATTCTTTATTCGACCAATACGAATTTGTTTGCGGCAAATTCTGGTAACCAGTTATGTACAGCACCCCCAAAAAGATTTTCATTTCGCTCTTTGATGTAGAAAACGACGGACAATTATTGATCATAGCGTATTCATTGGTGGATGTGACCAACAGTTCCAACACTTCGTCCTCAATGAACATTTCCCAAAGTTGCATAGGATTCATGTCACCAATCTTATCATACAAGGCTTTGTATGAATTAGCTGTATCGTCGAATGGAGCTTTATCAAATTCATAATTTTGTTTTTTAGTCCATTTCGATTTTATTTCTTCATCAGTTCGAAGTCGCTTCTGGGTCTTCTTCGTTTTCGGCTGTGATTTACGACGGCAGCCATCAGAAATTGCGGCCATTACTACATCATCTCCCTCTTCTTCGTCGATCTCGGTTTCATTACCGTCTGATGGCATATTTTCGTTTCCATCATTGTAAGTACATTGTAATTCGAACTGCCCGACAATCTCACGAGGTAGTCCCGGTTCATCGTCTAACAACTGGACGTTGTCGTCCAGTTCCTCAGTATCGCTTACAGAATCGACAACATCGGGTGGCGTTATAATAATATCAACGGAGTCTGCATTTTGTCCAAAGTCATCTTCTCCATCAGACCAATTTTCGAGAATAGCTGCCAGCTCGTTAGCAGTCAGAACTTTTTGTCGACGAATCATTTTGCATACAAAATTTTACAAACAAAATCTTACCAATTTACGAATTGTTATAAATTGCTCAGGTTTCTGTTTATTCAATTTTTTTGGTTTATTTCACTTTTTGGTTCATGCAACGCTCTTATTTTACGTGTGCACTACGCGATGACCACCACTTATATGAACATTTTTCTCTAATTTCTGTACGTACACATTTTCTCGCTTATTTCGGGGAAGAACACTTTTCCTTGTTTTGCGAATAAAGCGGCACACACATGATTCGAACGAAATAGCGTGCTTATTCACCACACACGTGCTTATTCACCACACACACAGAATGAAAAAGAAATAGCGCGCGGTAGTTTCAAACAAATAAGTTCTAATGAAATTAGTTTACACTAAAGCCTGTCGGGTATTTAAATACCCATGCTATATCTCGGGTGCTAGGGGAGATATCAACAAAATTCTTTTTTCTTTCAACTACTACGATCCCCCTGGCAAACATACTCAAATTTAAAAAAAATCGTACAAGCCAATCTAGGGTCAGTCGTTAATGGGTTAAATTCACATAAGTACGGAAAGAACTTTCCCGAAGCTTTTTTTAAGTAAACGTGTTCTCTATTGAAATTTTTTTGGAAGTGACAGGCGAGGACGGCAAATATTTTCTTCGAAAGTTGTGGAAGAATCTTATATTTGGTAACATTTTGTCCGTAATTCAATAAGTTACTTGAGTAAATTATGCATTTGTCAATTATACTTATTTAAGCACATTTCCTTCTCAACGACATTACTACTATCTCTGCGATTGTCTACATAAGACACGTCAAAATACTTAGCCAACTTCAGAGATAAATAAGAGAGATATTTAACGGCGGTCGCATCTTCGTTTGAAAATTCATTTTTGTACAAATTTCGTACAAAATGGTTAAGCAAGATTTTCTGACCTTTTGGAAGTTGGCGATTTTATCGGGAGTGTCAGGAAGAGTTTTTTGAACCGTTCCGCCCACAAATTTTTAACGACCTTCCCGAACCCGCTCATCCCGTCCGTTTTGATACCGTGGAGCTCGTGTCCCCGCCTATCTCCAATTCGGAAGTAACGTTCGAAAGCTATTTCAATTTATAAACACTTAATTCATATACCATAATTGCTTTCAATTTATGTATAAACATATAAAATAATACCAAGTTTTCTAAAAATTTTTCCAATTATTATATTTTTTTGGCTTTATATTTTTGAAACAAGTGTAATTATTGGGCTCGAGGCCAGGTTTTTATTAGGGAATAATATGAGAAAACAACGATTTTTCAAAGTGGTAGAAGTGATAGCTGCTATTTTGGAGATCACCACATCTCCTCATTAAACTTGTTTTGTTGTAGACTTTTCCAAGATTCGAACCATGGTACACGGAGTAGCTAGGGGAGCACTCAACCACTCAGCCACGCTAACTGTGTGAAAAACGCTTGGTTTCTCATTCTCCATACCGCTTAAAACCTGTGCTCGAGCTCAATAAATTACACTTGTTTCTAAACTACTCTCCCATATATAATTCTATTAATTTTTTAAGACCACGAACGAATGGTGCTCGAAAAGGAAGTGGGGTTGAGACTCACGACAACTTTTGGTTAGTATAACGAATTCGTAACATAATGTTATTTTGTCTACTTATACATACGCAAGATAATTTTAGAAAATAGCTGTGGTATCACTTTAGAAGGCATATAAGTAATTTCGAATTATATAACTGTAATTTACAAAATATAAAAGTATTGGATATATTATTAAATCATGTAACAAATTCGCTTAAATGTGGTATGAAGAATTTAATCATTGGTGTTGAGCTTCAATGATTATTGAACCAAAAGTACTAAAAACTCGATTCACAAAAGGATCGACAGCATTCGATTTCTGAAGGTATCAAACCTGAGTACTCAAAAGTTCTCATACATTGAGCTCAAGAGCACTCAGTCCCAAATTTACTCAAATATACGTAAAAGGGCTAAGTATCGAAACGACTCAATACGTGGCCGGTTTTTAGAGTGTCCGGCTATTGGGATAACATACGAGGGGATTTGAAAAATCCGTGCAAAATTTATCAGGCGTCGCCACTAAAAAGAAATGGTGATACCGTATTAGAGTACCAACCTCCAAACCATTGAATACGAAGTTTCAAGAAGATCTGCCAATTAGTTTAGTAGGCAGCCATTCGCAGCAAACAACTTTTGAGATTTGTGAAAAATGGAAAGGAGTGAATTTCGTGTTTTCATCAAATATATTTTACGCAAGTAAATTGTCCGGCTATTGCTGTTGTTGTTGTTGTAGCAGCTAATTACGCCCTGTAAAGAGCGGATTCACCCATGGTCCAGGAAACGTGCTGTTTCGACAAGGTTGAACCATAGGGAGAGGGAGTTAGATGAGTGGGTTTGAGAGGGCATGTGAATAGATGATTGGTATCGTGCGGAGAATCTCCACATGCCGGACATGTGTTGGGTATGTCAGGGTTGATTCGGGATAGGTAGGAGTTGAGCCTATCCTTCTGATGTGTCTGGGGATTGGCTCCACTGTAAGCAGATGCCTGTTTGGATGCCCCGAGCGGTGACACCCAGCAAGAAACTGCTTGCTGAGCATGAGGTTGTGCTCCTTAACGCGGAGCACATTGACCTCTTGGTGGAGATGTTCCTCAGGCGGCATCAGCAGGCATCCCGTCACCGTGCGGAGTGCGGCGTTCTGGCAGGTCTGCAGCTTCATCCACTACGTCCTACTGTCCGGCTATTAGGTTATAAGGACTGCACGTAGTGAGGAATTTCACTTTATTTGCATACGAATACTTATGTATACATATATAAATAGGTACCTTAAGCAGGACCGTCAAAGTCGATTTTAAATGTAAAGAAAATGGCCGGGGTTGAAACTAGAGATATTTTGGAATACTTTTGAACAAAAGCGAATTACCGTAACCTCTGCGAGAAACTGAAAGTTTATATTAAAATTTTAAATTTAAAAAAAATTTGGTATGAAATTTTATAGTCCAGTAATTTTTAGTATAATGTTGTGCAAGCTTGAGTAAGCTGTTTTCCTTCATATAAAACTAAAGTTTGTCCGTGCGTTATTTGGAAGAAATTGCGCAGCGCAGGCAGCATAAAAACTCAAAAATCAACGGCAATTTTGAGCCACTTAAAACTTGCACTTTGCTATACCATAATTGAAGGAAAGTTTTCTTTACTTTCAAAAATAGCCGATACCGAAGGACAACGTCCTATGAAGTGCTCGAAAAGAGAAAAATAAGCAAATGTAAATTAAAGAGAATAGATAAAGTAGCACCTTACTGTCTAATTTACCGTCCATTTTGTTTATTTTCAGATCTGTATTCAAAGGATAATTTCAATCAAAAATCTTTGAAACGAATATATAGTACCTACATAGTGATGAAAGAAATGCGACATGGTATTACAAAGCTGGCGTCTATTCGGAGTTTCAGTGACAATTTTTATATACATATGCAGTGTGCTATTTCTTTCTATGAATAGTTCCTCTCGCTCAAACCAAATCAACGGTCACGCCGAAAGATATGCTGAGGTAAAGTAAACGTACAATGATTTATTTCACCATGTTCCACTATTATTATAAATATGAAAGTTTGTGAGTGCTTATACTCACTCTATAATAATAACATAGATACCAAGCGGAAGAGGATGTATCCAGTTATTAAGTAAATTATTGTTTACTTTTCTTATTTATATAGATATAAGATAAAGGTTGTTCGCGCCTAATTAGCATATGTGTAATTAGAACTTAAGTAAATGTAGGTTCGGCAGCACTGTTTGTCAGCTGCCAATTAGACATCCTTTCTACTTCCCTTCTATTAAATAGATTCTTAGAAAGCTGCAGGTGTTTTTAATCATCCGTAATAATCCGCTTATTTTCCTCCGGATAATATATCGCAATCGCTTTTGACCGCAACGTTCTGGTCCTTCGAGCCGGATATCGCGATATTTCCACAGTAAACGGCTCACACGTTATTTTAATTAGTTCTATTCCGAGACAATACCAATGTCGTCGCTTATAGTTCGCGATTCTACATTAAAAGCAATAAAACGATACTTACAATCAAGCAAATACGATGAGCTTTCGGTCGACGTAGAGGTTGTGTCTACCTATTTACAATTGTTGGAAGAATAATAGGCACGGTTTTGTGAAGCCCAGCAAGAGGTAGAGCCCGCGTGCGTTGAAGAAAACGTCGGCAGGAGGAGCAATCACGCATTCAAGGTGTGGAGTGGTACACCATCCCCTAGGCGAATTTCAAACGGCTTATTGGCTCGGAAAAGCTACCAACGCATCCAGCCGCTCAAGCTGCATCTGCATCTATGCCTATACTGCAATGGCTTCGCAATTGTTTAGAAAGCTTTATCGTCGATCGAAAAAGCGGCAAAGGACTCTGCTAAGGCGATCAAGCATGTGAACATTGCAGCATGGGCAGCCGGTGAGTTTTGGGATGACTGACTTACCCCTCTAACCGTGTTTAAATTAGCTTAAAATACCCGCAAAGAGTGGTAATTATCGCTTGTGATCATTCACTGCGCGTGATTTTCTCGAAACTCCAGAGCGCTCTTTACAGATGGTGCCCGTTGTTTCCAACAACGCAAGAACAACTGCTAAGAGCGTTCTTCATACAAAATGTAATCAGTCCAAATTATATGGGCATGTTTCGCCAGATAGCGCTGCAGTCTGTACATATTGAAAAGGTGAGCATAAGATCTCCCCACATGTACGAAATTCAACCAGCTCGAGGAAAAGGCCATGCTAGTCAAGGTATGCGTGTCCCCATGGTCATTAGACTCAACCTTTCAAGTGAGTGTGCTCATTCTACCTAAAATTACTAATGACCTTTCAACTGCTGCTGTACCCGCATGGCCACTTGGCCGCATATCCGCGTTTTTTTAACTTTTCCAAGCCTGAGTCATTAGATGTTATGATTGTTGTGGACGAAATAACCAAGTTCTTGCTTGAGGGCCTGAAGAAAAGTTATACAGGCACACCGATGGCACAGAGCACCACATTTGGCTGGGTATTGGTTGCAACATAACCGCGTCGCGCTACCATTGCGACCTGCTTCCATCTCAATGCTGTTCTGTGACATCCAACTAACTGAACTTCTTACCAATTTTTGGGAACTTGTAGAGCAGCCGCAAAGAAGAGTTTTCTCAGCTGAAGAGCTTTATTGTGAAAGGTTATTCGACGGTACCTCCCAGCGTACTGAAGACGTTCGCTTTGTTGTACACTTACCACTCAAAAAAGAGGTTCCGATTTGTGATTCGCGAAAAGCCGTAGTTGGGGATTTACTTTGAATGGAAAGGCGATTCGTCACATGGAGCCGGGAGTTCCATTTTTTCAAACCATGCAGTTTGGATGAAACGAAGTCCATGGATTACACAAAATCAATTTCAGGATGTATCTCACTATATTAAGGAAAAAGCAATATTTGGAAAAATAGGAATAAAATTAAAAAAAAAACGTCTTGAACAATTGAAAGCAAACAAAAATACCTTAACAGAAATTTTGGTGCAGTTCTAAAATATTGATAAATTAATGTTTAACAATAATTTTTGGACGAAATACAAGACTCTGACAGTGAATCAGATAATAGTGACGAAGAGAATCATTCTGATAATGACACCCAAGTCCAGCAATGCATACTCTGTGTTATTTGCTATGAAAGGGAACGACAACTTCCGTTTATACCATGTAAACATTTCAAAGTTTGTCGGCAATGTTTCGAACATTTCTAAAATATTGATAAATTAATGTTTAACAGCAATTTTTGGACGAAATACAAGACTCTGACAGTGAATCAGATAATAGTGACGAAGAGGATCATTCTGATAATGACACCCAAGTCCAGCAATGCATACTCTGTGTTATTTGCTGTGAAAGGGAACGACAACTTCGGTTTATACCATGTAAACATTTCAAAGTTTGTCGGCAATGTTTCGAACATTTGACAGAAGATGCAAAACAAAAAAACACAAACTTTATGTCCGATTTGTCGCTCAATAATAAAAGATACAATTCAAGTTTATTCATGAAACTAAATTTTGTTCAAACTTTTGTAGTATACAAATTATTTTCTATTTATATATAAATTTATTGTATTGTAAAAATGTTGTTTACGCCGCAGCGTAAATATTTTCTTACCGCCCTAATACGCGTGTATGTACGCATACACATGCAACTGCGAATTACTCCGCATTTCCCGCCGGATAATTCCTTTTGCTAACATTTCCATTAATTGCTTTCCAATAAAACTGCGGTTGACGGCAACCGTACGTTTTTTCATAATTGCACTCGATCACAGGATTTCAAGAGCGACACAGGTCTACCACGGATTCACACCACAGGTAAAGCATCTTTCATGTATATCTACATATATGCAATTGAATAAATCGTCATTACATTGTAAAACTAAACAAAATCTTTTTAATTTCTATTTTCAAATATCCAACCGTGCGTCTGGATATTTGTACAAATGTGAATATGTATGAAATACGTTGAGTTTAAATAAATTAAGTATTGATTTAAATTGGAATTACACGATATTCTTTAAAAGGAAATAAAGCCAACTTGGAAATAAAGTCAAATTCACAACTAGAAAAGGAAAGTTGGCTATATTTCAGTTGGCTTCATTGGACCCCACCGGTAAACGTGTTTATTGTTAGCATTAAGTTAGGGTAGTTGTAAGCCTTAATATGAATAGCTCGTAAGTTGAATACTGTATTTAGACACTTAAGGACAATGTTCAGTATTCAAAGTACTGAATGTCTTATGTATGTATCTGTACAGCCGAATTTATTATTTTTCATAGAAAGTTGTGACATTTTTTCAAGAAAAAAGGGCATTGGATTTAGTTCTCTTTCAAAAGATGCTATTGTCATGAAGTACTCTTAGTTGTTTTTTATCACAACAAATTTTCAAGTTTTAATAATAGTCTTCAGCAAATTATTAGCAGCTTTATCTCAGCTCTTCGTAAATCTCAGTTTTGAAGCGAAAAAATAAATCAAATCTATTATTCATGTCTTTGTTCGAACTCAATAGCGGTTTTAGATGCACGCACAGGGTATACATTATGTGAAGAAAGGCGTCTACTTCAAATTTATCTATCCCACTCAAATGTTCTTTCAGTTTCGAGCTTTAAAAATCGTCTTTTGAAATAGGTTTTTGTTGTGAGATTCCGAACTTATTGCTTTGGCGGAGGGCTCTGAGAAAGAGCCACACGGTTGCTGACTTAAACATGCCGCCTGCCTTGTAGTATCGCGGCAAAAGACTTAATGAATTTTTAAATTCCAACTATGTTAGCAATTCATTTAGCTTTTAGTATAATATAATAAATATTTAACAATTCATGTAAATTAAATGTTTAATAGTTGGTGACGCCGGAGATCATCCAACGTGTTCTAGGCGGCTGGTCGAGTGGGGGTGTCTTCAATAAGTCTCGGCCGCGGAATCATCGCGTACACCTCTGCTTTAAGAATCAAAGATACCGCACTTGACTGATAAAAGGTCTGCCAGGCGGAAATTGTCGAATTCGGTTAAAATTCGGGCATCTAACGTGCGCTCGGGGGTGATGCGAGAGAGCCCTGATATAACGTTTGCGCAGATCTCCGGCCACTCGTTCCACCCCTTCAGGCTGAACCTGCACACCTTTGCATGCTCTCGGTGTAATATTTGTAGTCGACGCGCCAGCTGCCGAGATATCGTAGACTTAGGCTGCCCAGGGCCGACGATTGCGCGTACCACGTGAAACGTTCTCCGGGACATCACTTTAATCGCCGTTTTAAACCGTTGGCGTGAGGACAGATAACCCTGAAGCGCTACTGCAAGTACCCGTAATCCGTTCTCGTGCGTCTCTCACAACTCGGCGATGGGGTTCCGAATGGGAGTATCGCGGTCACTTATGTTCGGGCGCTGTGTCGTTTAGATAGGTGTTCTTTGTACCGCCAACCGGATACTCGACAGAGAAGGTATGAGTCCCCAGGGCTCGTTGGAGTGGGGAGCGTCGTTCGTTATGGGGTGCAGATCATCCTCGTCTGCGTTGATCACAGGCATGGGTTCTTCGCTTCAGTGAAAGAGACTGTGGTGCCACCCTTCGCAATGGCCGCAGTTGCGCGGCGATAAACAGTTGGTGCAGTGGCGGTGCAGGAGAATAGCAGGCGATGATTGTTAGTACAGACCGGGCAGCGATCTGGTCTTGTAGAGGCCTGTGGAGTTTGCTATCCTGTGCATTCCATATTGATTTGCTGAAAAGAGAAAGAAACTGATTATTGTGCTTTAACAAGGCGGTAAAAGCACCAATTTCACAATTGAACGGGTTATGTTTCCGCGCGCCGTTCGTATTTCTACAACTCGATTGCGGCTATCCTGACCTGAAAAAGCCTTCATGACTCTGCTATGTCGCCATTCATTTGGGGGAAGATGATCTTCTTTGACAACGACAAGAGCATTCACCTCGATGTTTCGTTGGGGTAACTTCCATTTCACCATTTAATGCAGTTTTTTTCAGATATTTTGCCACCTGTTGACAATCAAAGTTGGGTTTTCCGTGACTTGGGGCTCTGAAATAGCAAGTAATGGTGTACCAAATAAAAAATGGCCGGGAATTAGAGGTTCCGTTGATTCGAAATCCTCAGACAAGGTGCTGATAAGATGTGAATTGAGACCAGATTCGATTCTTGCCAGCAAAGTAGAGAGCTTCTCAATGGCAAAACGCATGGAGTTCGCCACGTTCCGGAAGTGCATTTTAAAACTTTTTACACCAGCTTCCCAAAGACCTCCCATATGAGGTGCACCTGGAGGTATAAAATAACACGTGATGTTCTGGTGAGCGTATGTCCGACATGCTTGGTTGGCGACTGCGGAAAGGAACAGTTTGAACCTCTGTTTCAGTGCTCGCTCCTACAAAGTTGGTGCCATTGTCCGAGTACACATTCTGAAGCGTCTGAACACAAATCGCGAGAAGCCTGCTAAGAATGTGACACAGACATATCCCTTGGTTATGCGGCACGCTCGACCCGTACAACTCCTTATCTCAAAGGGCCCAGTGGAGTCAACTAAGGTGTTCTATGCGTTCCGGTAGCAGAGCCGCCATTAGTTGCTCCCGCGCATCCTTCCTGTAAATAGTGCAAACTTTATAATTGTGATTAATAGGTAAGGTTGGAGTAGCTGCCGCCTGTGGCGGCTCACTAAGGCCTGTAATAGGAGGCCCATTGTGTTACCACAAAGAAAAATTAATACCATCCGAAGAAGAAATTACCCCTCACCAAACCATTTTGCCTCGCTGATGAACCTCAACAGCCAATTTACCTCGGTGCTTGAAACCTTACTAAGGTCATTCAAAAACAGTGATCCCAGATACCGCATCCTGCTTTTACACAGTGCAGCACACATACACAGTAAATGCAAGATCGTTTCCTCCTCCTCGTTATTCTTGCTGCTCTTGCAGCATCTTCGGAAGGGTACGCCCAACCTTTCAGGGTGTTTTCCTATCAGACAGTGCCCTGTTAGATACCCGATCATGTTATAAATGTGTTCCTCCTTAGCCAGAGAGCGCGGCGCGACTGCTTCCGGTCCCATTTAGGCCACGTCTACATTGAGGTTCGACAGGTCGTATTTTGCTATCATCTATTGTCAGTTGGTTTTATATACATTCTCTGAGTAGTAGTTTGCAAGTAACAAACGGGATACCAATGCGTTCTTTATCCTGAAGAATCTGCTTGTTCGAACCTTGTCTTGCAAGTTCGTCTGCCATGCAGTTTCGCTCTATGTCCCGGTGACCAGGAACCCAAATGAGGTACAGTCTGTTCTGCTTGGCTATCTCCTGTAAAGATAGGCGGCAGTCCAGCACCATGTTCGAGTTAAACGTGAAAGAGCTTTGAGCTCTAATTGCCACCTGGATGTCCCTAAAAATGAAGATATCTCTTCCTATAATCCCGGTCCCAATCTTCTCTACCGCCTCCATAATAGCTGTGACCTCAGCCTGGAAGTCGGTGCAGTGATCTGGTAACCGTAAAGAAATTTGCAGGAGAGGGTTTCGTGAGAAAACGCATCCTTCTACCTTATTATCGAGTTTCGAGCCATCTGTATGGATGACAATGCTATCCGGTGGAGTATGAAACTCAAGTTTCCACACCTCCCTGCTTGGAATTCGTGTAATAAAGTTACTTTCAGAAACCGATGCCAAAGCACACCGATCCGTGATGCTCGAAATAGACCAACGCTTTTTCAAAATACAAGAGTGCCCTTGGCTTTCAGGATGCCACTGGAATGTCTCTCCTAGTCGCAAAGCAGTCATTGCTGCCATCTGTTGTCCAACCAAATCTAAAGGGAGGAGGTCGAAAACGGCGTTCAAGGCCTCATTTGGCGTGGTTCTGAGCGCCCCACTTATACAGATCATACTAGATCTTTGCACCTTGGTGAGTAGCCTGAGATTAACCTCTTTTTCTAATGCAGGCCACCATACGATCACCCCATATAGGAGAATTGGTCTGGCGACCGCTGTAAAAATCTACCGACAGATTCGGAGATTAATACCCTATTTCCTGTCTATGGCTCTCTTACATATGTAGAGGGCTATGGAAGCCTTTTCGTAACGTTGAACTAAATTCTCGTTCCAGTTCAACTTCTTATCTAAAATAACGCCTAGAAATTTGGCACTTGAACAAAGACTTAACCGGATGCCGATAAGTACCGGTGGAGTTACCGAAGGTATTTTATACTTTCTCGTGAAGAGTACAAGTTCCACCTTACTTGAGCTAACCCCTAAGTCCGCAGTGGGTGGACAACTTGGTTATCTCCCGGAGCGTTCTTTGCATAAGCTCGCATAGTGTTTGCGGAAACTTTCCCCTGAGTACGATCGCGACGTCATCAGCGTACGCGACAACTTTTGCGCCACCCAAATCCGTATCTCGCAGTAGCGAATTTACGGTGAAGCTCCACAGAAGTGGGGATAGGACACCTCTTTGGGGCGTCCCCTCGACACGTGCACAGCTTAGCCCTTACTTCCCTGCTGTAGTAGTTGGTCTATAAACTCAACTAGTGAGCGTTCAACACATATAGCCTCTGGAAGCACGTTGTTAAAAGCGCCTTCAATGTCCAGGAAGGCTACGAGACAGAAAGTCTTGACGCTGAGAGACTTCTCAGAGCTACCTTCACCCATCTCCACTGGTCCTTTGGTATGGACCCGAGCTCGTTGCCTCGGTCCAGGACCCCAATAAGGATCCTGCCCTTCGCATCCTGGGCAAAGCTAGGCCTGCCCAGCCAGGAGTGCGGCCGGATTCTTTTTTAAGCCAGAGTTTGTTCCTCCGTCGATCTCTGACGTTTAGACGAAGGCACCCGTTTCTCCACCGAAGCCCCAGTGACCCGAAAGTTGGGTAACTGGGTTTTCGCACTTTCCATCGCTTCCTTCACACTCTGGGGCAGCGTTTCCATCGGGACGCCGTCATATCTCTTCAGCGTCATCGCGGCCTTGTGCTTATCAGCGAATTTGAACCGCTCCGACTCCATCTTCTAAAAGACGTGCCTCGTAGTTTCCATCGCTGCTACGTGCTCCATATTTTCGTATGCAGCTGCTTGTCGCCTTAATCCACTCTGGCCAGGCCGTGAGACCTCTGCCTTAGGCTTCGCAGCCGCGCCTGCATAGTCTTACCCCGAGATGGGGAAGATAAGTTTTTTTGTATTTTGTTTTTGTTAATGGTATTCATCTTGGTCGTACGACCACTTGCTCGACGAGGCAAGCGCAGCGGTCTGTAATTTATCAGAGGGGAAAGTAGATGATACACCACGACTGCGCCTCTTGCCGCGGTAAGGCCAAACTTACTCCCTGAGGTGACCCGGAGTGAGGCGCCGTTAACACTCTGTATTAGGGGGAGGATCAGCTAGAGAGGAGGGAGAGATGAGAGATACTAGGAGACATACAAGGTATGTGGGAGTGAGAGATATTTGTACGATAATCTCCACATAAGAAGCCCTGTAAGATCGATTCCAACACTGATTCTCATATGGAGCCTCCCTCTTAGTTCGTCTTGTCATGGAAATCCTCGAAAGAAGCAACCATGCCAACACTTAAGCCTCATTCCCCCGCCAAGGAGACCAACGATGATGATTGTGAATAATAGTTCTTATTAAATTTATCATTCGCAGGATCCAAAATGCTGACTTCAGAATTCTCAACATACGTTGGTTTCCCCCGTGAAGAGAAACCGCTTGTACGAATTTATTTATTTATTTATTTAAATTCAGTCAAAAGAACACAATCCTTACTGACTATTAACAAAAGTGCTTAAAAACTATTTAAAGTAATTATATAATACACTACTGTGCACTGTGCACCTTGGAAGAGATGGATCAAGATCAATTATAAGAATCGTTTCCGATAAAGTTCGCATTTTTAGCATAATTAGTACTAGAAAATCTAATATAAAACATGGAGAACTGTCTCAAACTGCGAGAAGAGATATTAAAAGTTACCCTTGCCAAGAGGTCAGAACAGTTTATTGATCCGGTTAAGATATTTGCAATGAAGGAGCAGGCGAGAAAGGCACTTCTCCTATTTAAAGTCATTAAATTCAAGAGAAGACAACGAGATTCATAAGCGGGCAAAGGGTCACTAAATTTTAACGAGCGAAGAGCAAATTTGATAAAAACCTTTTGAATGCGTTTTATACGATTGATATGCGAGACTTGATGAGGCCTCCAGATAAAAGAGGCGTAATCCAGCCTAGACCTCACAAAAGTTGTAAACAGAATAAATATTAAGGTCATCTGCATATAAAAGAAATTTGGCTACAGAAAAACAGGTATCAATGTCATTAATAAACTGAGTAAAAATCAAGGGTCCGAAAATGCTACCCAGAGGAACACCCGAAGTCGCAATGAAAGAACGTGAAGAAACATTGTCACATTGGCAACTACATAAATTCTTCTGGACAAATACGATTTAACCCATTCAAGAATGATTGAAAGAAATCCCAAGCAAGTTAATTTCACAATAAATATCTTGTGCGAAACTTTATCGAAAGCCTTCGAAAAGTCAGTATAAATTGAGTCAACTTGATACCCATTTTGGAAGGACGAAAAACAGTCTTCCGCGAACACAGCGAGGTTGGTAACTGTGGATCTGCCTTTAACAAATCCATGCTGATTAGGAGAAATCACACTGCTGACAGAAAAAACCAACTTTTCTTTAATGATACATTCGACTAGTTTAGAAACCGTAGATAGTTTAGAAATAGGCCGATAATTACGAACATCATTTTTGTTACCCCTTTTAAAAATAGGGGTAATTGAGGTTTTTTTCCAATCATCAATAAAATCACCAGAAGATAGACTTATTAAAGGACATCCACGACGGTTTTAGACAGGATATACCTCTTAAGGCATCATCCTCCGTTATTTTAACAGACCCAAAGGAAAGCGAGGAATTGGAGGCAAAACTATTCCCAACTACATTTTCAGTGTATGTGTCGAAATTAGCACTAAACAATTCTGCAAAGAAGTTGGCCACATCTTCAGCCGAGTTAGCGTGATTTCATGAATTTCAAGTAACTCCAAAATACTTTCGGATTGCTAATACTAGCTTCATACTTTTTAATGTACTTTTTATACAATGCTCTATCTAAAATGTTGAATTTTAACAAACAAAATTTGTAACGTCCGAAATTATGCGAAAGACCATATACCTGAAAATTTGTTTTTCAAATTTCTCAAGTGTTTTAGTTCATTATTGTACCAGGGTAACTTAAAGGAACGCCTAGGGAACGTTGGAATCAATTTGAGACACAATTCATAAGTCGTATATCTGAAAAGCTCGAATGATTTTACCGTATTAAGGTGCATAAACAATTGTCGCCAGCCATAACTACGCGCCACTGAATTAAAATATATAAAATTACATAAATCATAATTTAGTTTGATCCGTCTACTTCCGAGAGGCACAGTAGGAAAATCATAATATTCAATGCTTAAAACTAGTAGTATATGATGTACAGTAACTGCAGGAAATTGGAGAGTGACATTCATCCAACTTAAAGTTTAAGTTACTACTTATAAAAACTAGATCTAGAATTCGATTATTATTGTTAGCAAAATGATTAATTTGGGAAAACACATTACTTAACAGACTATCAGTTACATAACTTTCAGTTTCACTATTTACTTTGACAGGAGTTAACGAAAAATAATTATTTAAGAAAGACCAAGATATATTGCTTAAATTAAAGTCACCAAGAACGCAGAGCTGATGATCGCAAGCCTTGGTTGAGACATTGACAATATTAGCTGCATGCACCTTATAGATGTCATCGCTGCTATTAGGAGGGATGTATGAGGTACATATAAAAAGCAACTCTGACGAGCAACGAACTCTAACACAGAGTTGGTCGTGGAGCGAGTCAGCATTAAGAAGTTGAACGACCGAGGAACTAAAGTTACGTTGTATAGCTATTAAAACTCCACCACCTCTAGTAACTCCAGCTTATTAGCATCTCTGTCTTCGCGGTAAACATTAAAGACATTGGGATCAAAAAATTCAAAGTCGAAAAAGTTTGCATTTAGCCAGGTTTCAATAATGACAAAAATATCAAAATTTAGATGTGCACTGACTCTACGAAACTCTTCGGCCTTCGTCCTCATTCCAGAGACATTATGAAAATAAATTCGAAGATTTTTAAGGGACTCAGTAACGCGACTGGGGGCAACTAAGTTGGCATTGGCTGACTTTCCTGTCGTGGAAAAAAACGAAAAGGGGGTATAGTTACATTAGCAGGCCAAACTTCAGGCATCAGCAACTTATCAGTCAAATTCTCAGGGACTCCAAGTTTAAAATTTATTCTTTTCAACGAATCAGCTATAACATTTTTTTAATGAGCCTAAAGCATGCCATTACATTTTTGGTGATACCAGTGTAGTTATTGACATATTCAACAATATCGATGTGACCGATGGCATAAAGGCAGACAAGTGAAACCATTTATGTTGCAAAGCTACTTTCAAATCGTCATTAGAGCTAGAGCCCACAACACGAACTTCATTTCTTTTATTATTTTTTTTGTGTGAGATTGTTGCCCAATTTTTATTTGCAGTAGCAGGAGACATAGAATTTGCATTCAGACTAATACTAGATGCGCACACTGTACGAGTATCTTTATTTTTGTTACTTCTCACAGGCGCACAATTATTATTATCACTTTCTCCCTGTATAATAGGGACTGAGGTAGATGGCTTGCCAAGAGGTGGAAACGACAAGGGCGATATATTAACTGGAGACTGAGCCGCTACGTACTCTGTTTAGCAGTAAGAGAAACATGCGAGGAGCATAAGTGATTTTTGTCAACTGTGCTGATCACTGCATTATTAGCAGTAACACCACTTGAGACATTCACAGGCGCAAGATTATTAGAATCAGCTGTTGAGATTTTACATTATGCTTTGTCGAGTGGTGAGAGCACCTTGCTTGATAAATTATGGTGCCCACAGTCACCGACGCAAACGTACGTTACGTGTCAGCTGACACGATCAAACTTATGAGAGCGCCATGTAAATGAAAACTCATCAACGTGTACGTGTGACGGTTACGCGCGACGTGTACGTGTGTAATCTGAGAAATTTAGATTTTTGCCGTGAAGCCGTGTCAGCTGAGTGCTCTCTCACCGCACAGTGCTGCCAAGCAGAACTTTTTAAAATCATTAACAAAATAACCTTATAAAAATTTAAATTTTTATTAAATTAATTTAAAATCGATGTTTAATAATTTTAATTATAGATAAATGAACTATTTGCATTTGTTGGTTTTTGGCTTTGGTTTATTATACAATGAAAAATTGTAATTGACAACGCGGATGTGTGTAAAAGTATGTATGCAAACAAATTTTTATATACGCAAAGTTTGTTTACAAAACATACGTACGGGCACAAGTTTTGCTCAATTTTGTGTATCTCCCGTCAAACAGACACGTCGGTGACTGTGGGCACCATTAGCCGTAGTACGAACTACATTGGTAGAAGACGGCACTTGTTTAAGTGAGGTACCGATGAAATCACGAAGGTTATGGATCTCCGACGTGAGCATAACAATAGCATTCTCTTTTTCACTGATTTTTTACTTTTTTTTTATTTTATTTATTCAGTAATGTCTAACACTAGTTCAGAACAGACATTTACGATTAAAATATAGTAACAATCCAAAATCTTAGTGTATATGGAGTTTTATAAAATTTATATTGAAACTCAATTAACGAAACTTAATGTATACAAAACAATTGTGTAGTATTCAACTTATCTTTTACAAAGAAAATATTTTTTTAATTGCGTTTGAAATAATTGTTTAGTACCAGAAAGGTTGAAATCCAAGAAATTCGAGAAATAGTTAAACTCAAATAACGATCTAATTATTGGAGGATTGGCACTATATACTGTCTTGCAAAAGCCAATACGAAAAATGTTGAAACGACGAAAATTTCTGCAAGGAATATTAAAATCTAAACTTTCTAGTAGAGTAGGGCAGTCAATTTTACCATTGACAAGGTCAAAGATAAAAGATAGTGCAAGAAGAGTTCCTTTATCACTTAATGTAAAAAGACAGCGAGATTCATACGAAGGAGTCGGATCTGAGAAATTGAGAGAATACAGAGCAAACCGTATAAAGATTTTTTGTACCCTCTCAACACGATTTATATGGACTGCATGATAAAACCTCCAAATAAAAGCAGCGTAATCTAATTTGGACCGGACAAACGCAGAGTATAATATTTTAAGAGTATATGGGTCAGCAAAATGCGAAGAGTTGCGTCGTACAAAAGCGAGCATAGCAAGCGAATAGGAGACAGCATAGTTTAAATGCATGATAAAATTGAACCTGGAATCAAAAAAAACTCCTAAGTCCTTAATCACATCAGATGAAACAAGATATGTATTATTAATATGATAAGATGTGTAAAGAGGTTTCTGAAGCTTAGAAAAGGTCACTTTATGACATTTATTAATATTTAGAAAGAGACGATTCATAAGGCACCAAGAAAATAAGCTTTTCAGCTCAGACATAGGTCTCAAACTTTTTATTTCAGCATAAAGTTTAAGATTCTCTGCATACAGAAGAAAATTAGCAGAGGAGAAACAAGAACGGATGTCATTAATACAATGAATGATAAAGGCCCTAAAATACTACCCTGCGGAACACCAGAGGTGGCAATAAATTGATTCGAAGAAACCCCATCAATAACAACTGTACTGCTCCTTTCTGTCAAGTAGGATTTAATCCAATCCAGGAAGGTCGAGTGAAACCCAAGACATTCCAATTTGGCCACTAAAATTTTATGAGAGATCTTGTCAAATGCTTTAGAGAAGTCCGTATAAATTGAGTCGATTTGGAAACCATTACGAAAGCTTTCGTGACAATCTTCAGAAAAAACTGACAGATTAGATAACGTGGACCTATTAGCAACAAAACCATGCTGCCTAGGACAAATAAGATGTTTTACACTAAAATAAACCTTGTCTTTGATAACACATTCAAAGAGTTTAGAGACTGCTGACAATTTGGAAATTGGTCTATAATTAGAAATATCTGAAATATTTGAAAATAGGAGTGACTGATGTCAGCTTCCAGTCGTTAATAAAAACTCCTTCAGACAGTGATTTATTAAATATTCAGCCCTATTCTGCATTTCGACTCGAATCGAAATTTTCTCAGTTTGGCAACTTTGGTATTCTGCGTTTCGATAAGTTTCGATCAATCTTCGAAATTTACAATTTTATGTATTCTACATTGCGATCGTAGTTACGTTTTTGTAAGTTGAAATTTTGTTGGTGGAGGACGGTTAGATTTTTATTTTCGTGTACTTTTAAAGTATAATCTTCCCAAAAATGTGAGTAAAACTTGTTGTTGATAGTTCTAAAGTCATTAACATGATTTTTTTTACGTTTTTTGGACTTTATTGATGTTTTTTGATATTGTTTGTGGTCAAAAACAACAACGCCGGAGCAGTATGAAAAATTGGCTGATATAATGGCAACCAAAAGGGATATTTCGCAGGATATTGCCTATTCCGACATTATAATCTGCGCCAACTCCATGTTGGTAACTGCCTTCCGATTAAGCGGAGATAACGACGTCAAAGTACTTGGTTGAGTTTCTTCCGCAAAAGTATCTAGGACATACTTGAAAGCGTGATTATTAAGTCTAAAGTTTTTTTGAATCTAAATAAGCAAATCAATGAATTAAGATTTATCACTTTCAAACTCAATTTGAATCCATTTTTATTTATTTTGTTTCAATTTCACACATTCCGAGGCAAACAGCTGATTTCGAAAAGGTTGCCGCTCTTCCTCTTTTTCTTTCGATTCCGTCGTAACTCGGAATACCTAATTCCAATCGATGCGGAGCGGAATGCGGGAACGTAATAGAAATGCAGAATAGGGCTGATTAGCTTTAAAGGTTGCACTAACGAGGCACAATTTTGAAGCAAGATTACAGATAGGCCATCAATGACAGTTTGAGAAGAGTTTTTAATCTTCAAGAAACCCTCAATGACGTCATCGTCCGACAAAATAAGTGAAAACAAGCCCTCTGAGATATTTTTTCGAATACCTGCCAAGTCTTCTTCAAGAAGATCATCATCAGACGAAAAATTAGACGAAAAAAAATCAGCAAATAAATTTGCTGCATCACTAAGGCAGGAAGCAGAAGCATCATTATAATAAACAGTACTAGGAATGCTTGCACCTTTTTTTTATAGATTTAATGTAACGCCAAAAACTCTTCGAATTACTTTTAATTTTAGCTCAAAGTTATGAATGTATTTTTTATACAGGGACCTATTTAAATCACGAAATTTTTTCTATGTGAGATAAATAATTCATAAAAACCTTTTTCATTTGCTGACTTAAACTTTAAAAAAAAACTTATTTCTCAAATTTTTTAGAACTTTGAGTTCTTTCGTGTACCACGGAATTTTATATTTATTGCTCTTAAAAACCGGAACATGTTTAGAACACACATCCAGCATTAAATTTGTAAATATATATTAAAGTAATCTGCAACTTCAGTTGGCCGCACAAACAAGGCATAATTTCAATAAAAAATTTTTTAAGATTTTCTCTAAAGAGTCACTGTCTCAGTTTATATGATTTTCACATTTAAAGTATATTAGCACCATTATATCTGTAAATAAATAATAACAGTCACTGCTTAATAAAACGACTAAGGGCAAATGCAGTAATTAAAATAACTGAGGAGCAAATAAAACACGTCGGCACAGCACAGCGAATAAAGACTACGAAGAAGAAGCCAAGAGTCTCACAAACTGGCACTCGTATGAAATGATGATCGAGCGTCGTTCGTTGTACGGTAAACCAGCCAACGCTAATCTCCCTGTAACTCCCTTCCCATCAAGAAATGGGGCTTTTCGCCTTGACCGCCTTTGTTGCGGCAAGCGCCTGGTAATTCCGATTCTGCGCAAGAACAATTAGGCGTATTTTTGCTTCTCGAATTTCTGCTGGGCTCTCTTGTCCAATTCAGTTTTTAAAGGGGTTTTATTAGTGTAGTGGGGCCAAGAAGATGACTCCTGTTCCAACCACTTCGAACCACACCACCACGGGGTGCTCGCCTGTAGATCCAGAGATGATGCACCCCACTGCCGAGCTCCGGCGAATCATCCGCTAAATCTACTTGATTCCATCCGGATACTCCAACCAGTTCATCGATTTTTGCGACCCTGTTAGCCACAAATATTGTCCACATACATGCCGGTTAAGAGGACGATCGTAAAATCGGTCCATTTGTAGATTACTGGCTGCGCGACTTGGAGGATAGGGCCGTGTGTGGGAATCCACGCAAGTGGGGAAATTCTCTGATCGCCTTTTTTCTTCTGGGAGTGGCCAGAACGATTCTTCTACATACGGTTTAAGCAGCTCACAACTGCCGGGTGATTGCACACAAGTATCCTCTGGGTAGCTCCCGAACATCCGTTTGGGGGTGAACTAAAGTGGGAAGGCGAGCCTGGTGGGGGTTTGCAGTGCCTGTTCATCAGAAGGTGCGGCTGCAAGCGGACGTCCGACTTGGAGCAAGCGGCTCGCCATTTAAATGTGCCCTAAATTAAGAAATCCCCAGAACCTGGTTGTGCGCTGGGCTTGGTACTCACTTCGGATAAGAAAGCCCTATTCTGACGTTTAAAGGACTATGATTTAAGGGCATGCTCCTGGAATAACCGAACTCTTAATTGGGAAGGTGCCTCTGCCCGGCTGGCAAATGTCCTCGTAAAGGCAAAGCCTGACATCACCGCCATCCAAGAGATGCGATGGACGGGGCAAGGAGCCATGGACAAGAAAGATGCGGGCTATAAGGTCCCGCAGCGATCGGGTGCAACGCGAACCGTGCGGGAGAAATATCGGGAGTTGTAGAAGGAAGCGAGGAGCATTTTCCGAAAAAAGAAGAGAAAGGCCGAGATCCGCGAGAGAGAGGAGCTTGAAATGCTAGCCGATTGGAAAAACGCACGGAAATTTTATCAGAAGGTACGGCGGCTTACAGAAGGTGTCAAGCCTGGGACAATTTCCTGTAAGAATCAAAGCGGGGACCTGATGGCCGCTTTCCAGAGTACACTCAAACTGTGGAGGGAACAATTATTCACGCTGTTTAATGGTAGTGGCGCGAAAAACATTGAAGATGATGAACCCGAACCTCCAATCAATGAAGACGGAGTCGAAGTACCGTCACCCGACCTGGACGAAACTCGAACGGCCATTGCGCGGCTAAAAAATAATAAGGCCATTAGTGCTGACGGACTGCCAGGAGAGCTATTCAATTGCGGCGGCGAGGGGCTCGCAAAGTGCATCCACCAGCTCATTTGCACAATATCGATGCCTGCTGATTGGAATTTAAGTATAGTCTGCTCAATCCACAAAATGGGCGATCCTGCAATATGGGCCAACTACCGGGGGAATCAGTCTTCTTAGCATAGCATATAAGGTTCTGTCGAGCGTATTGTCTCGGCAAATCTATCATCGACCAAATATTCACGACACACCAAATCTTGGAAAAGACCCGAGAAAGAAGAATAGACACACACCATCTTTTTGTCAACTTCCAATCCACTTTCGATAGCACAAAACGAAGCTGCCTATTTGCCGCAATGTCTGAATTTGGTATCCCAACAAAACTAATACGGCTATGTAAAATGACGTTGAGCAATCCGGAAGGACTTCTGCGAGCCGTTTGAAATCAAACGAGGTTTCAAACAAGGTGACTCTTCATGTGACTTCTTTAACCTTATGTTAGAAAAGATAATTTGAGCTTCAGAGTTGAACCGTTCAGGCACTTTACGAGTATTTGATAAGAGCGTGCAACTTCTGACGTATGCTGATGATATCGATATCATCGGCCTCAACAACCGCGCCGTTACTTCTGCCTTTTGCAAACTGGATAAAGAAGCGAAACGTATGGGTCTGGAAGTGAACGATGGCAAAACTAAGTACCTCCTGTCTTCAAATAAACAACCAGCGCACTTGCGTCTCGGCTCCCGCATCACTGTTGACAATTACAGTTTCGACAAAGTGGAGGATTTCGTTTATCTGGGAACCAGCATTAACACCTACAATAATGTCAGCCTGGAAATCCAACGTAGAATCTCTCTTACCTACAAGTGCTACTTTGAGCTGAATAGGCAACTGCGCAGTAAAGCCCTCTCTCGATGAACCAAAACCACACTCTATAAGTTTCTCATTATGCCCGTGCTTTTGTATGGCGTTGAAGCATGAACACTGTCAGCATCGGATGAGACTGCTATTGGAGTGTTCGAGAGAAATATTCTCCGATAGATTTATGGACCTCTACGACTTTGCGACGGCGAATACCGCAGACGAAGGAACGATGAGCTGTATGAGCTTTACCGCCACATAGACATAGTCCAGCGAATTAAAACACAGCGGCTACGTTGGTTGGGACATGTCGTGCGAATGGACGAAAACGCTCCATCCCTGAAAGTATTCAACGTGGTACCAGCTTGTGGTAGGAGAGGAAGAGGACGGCCTCCTCTGCGTTGGAAAAACCAAGTGGAAAAGGACTTGACGTCACTTGGTTTTTCCAATTGGTGCCAGTTAGCAGGAAGAGGGAGTGACTGGTGCAATTTGTTAAACTCGGCCAAAATCTCTTCAGAGGTTATATCGCCAATTAAGAAGAAGAAGGCTGCTTCGAACTGTGGAAGAAAAACGTTAATTAATTCGCCCAGTATTAACGCACCGTTTTTACTGGTGCTGGCATCGCAGAAGCCATGAAACTCTACTTCTTCCCGCGGAATATAATGGGTCCATCGGGGAATTCTTATGTTTTGAATAAAGGCTTCCCATTGTAGCAACACATTTCGGAGTAGACTGTCATCCCAGTCTATTTTGCTGCGTGCATAAGGGTCTTTGGGACGAACAATTTTGCTACGCAGGATAAAACCTCTCGCTTGGTGTACTCCTGCTTCTTGGAGATCGGCTGTTCGGTGAAGTAGAATATGTCATATGCTGCATTCCACTGAATTTCTAACATCTTCGTTTCAATCATATCATCGATCTCCAAGAAGTTCTCCTTGTATATATGTTTTTTAGGTACCCCTGCCAGAATATTTTTGCAATTTGAAGTCCACCTCCTTAAATGAAAGCTAGCGCTGTTAAGAACTTCAACTACTTCGTTGCGCATTTGTATTGCAGTCGTTGAATCGTGAGCTCCTGCCAGAACGCCATTTACATATGTACATATATATCTAGCTTTAAAACCTTTGCTGGCAATGGGAGACTAGTTTTTACATCATCGGCGAGCTTATGTAGCGTCCTTATTGCTAAATATGGTGCACAGTTCACTCCAAACGTTACGGTCTTAAGTTCGTATTCCTTCAGTTCATTATCCGGCGATTCTCTGAAAAGAATTCTCTGAAATGGGGTATTATGCGGATGTAGCAGAATTTTCCTATACATCTTCTCAATGCCTGCATTAAATATACATATATTTGAATAAGCGCCGCTTCAAGAGTAGGCAAACCAAATCTGCTTGCAGAGTAATCCCGGGGTATAGTACATCATTAAGGCTAACTCCATTCGACGTGGGGCACGACGCATTAAATACCAGTAATACAGTAATACCAGCTGACAAACAACAGTATACATGTATATTGACCTCAGTGGCTCAATTAACATGAAAGAACCCCGAAAATTTAGTTCTCAAAATTTGCAAACCGCTCCCTCTCTGAACAAAAAGGAACAAAACAAAATTCAAAGTAACTAAAAGTTGACTTATATATTTATGTACGCATGTACTTAGTATGTACATATGCTCATATGAATGTACGTATGTATATATCAAACTAATGTCTCAAAGAGAAACAAACTAATCTATATTTAATACATATGTAAGTATGTAAACTGATCCACATAGATATCTCCAAAAACAAAAAACATTATGTAGTTAAAGCTTAACTAATCATAGCTTGCATATGTTTAAATATGGGCATACTCAAGTCCTATTGGAATAAAAAAGAATTATGTATTTTAGAAGAATTAAAAATTCAGTTTCATTGTTTTTCATCGTCGCTCCACGAAGCGAAGAAGGCCTCCTTGCTCCGCGAATAACAGCTTACATATATGTATGTACATATCTGTGGCAATAAATCATAACAGCTTAAGTCGACATAAGTGCTTTTTGATTTTATTACATATTTGTATTCTCTTCTTCAAGATTTATCACTCAGCTGAATTTCAATTATAAAATGTCATTATTAACAAAACTATAAGCACTTATATTTTCACTTAAGTCTGTTTGGAAAATAATGCATAAGCCATAACATCTTAACTCAACTTAATTTTTTTTAATGCTAGCTACATCAATATTAAAATGTTTGAGCATTAAATCTTATATCAAACAAAAAATCTTATATTTAACTAAGCTTTTATGTTATGAAAACCTTCTTTAATTTTGTCTATTTAAGTGAACATAAGCTTTTATGATTTAATTGAATTTTTACGATATCTTAAATCTTTGTTTTTGCAAAACATCTTAACTCTACTTAGGCTATAAGGTTAAAATACACTTGAACAATAACGGTACTTAACTGCAGTTAGGTTTATTTTAGTGTGTGCTTATGGACTTTTTCCAAACATAAGCTGTAGAGTTCACTTTGCAGACAGTGTTGGCGCGAGTAAGATCATATAGAAATGCCTAATAATATTTTTATTGAAGGTGTGTCTCCTACTTCAGAGTTAATGAGTGCTTGTTTTTTTTTATTCTATCTTTAAACAAAACACTCTGAACAAACACAAATCGCAACTCATAACAAACTACTAACGCAGAAACTGTCAAAGCGTTCTATGTAGCTGACCTTCTACGCCTCATGCTTTGTTCTATGTTCTATGTAAACGGCCCATAAGATTTAGCGTAGGTCAAGGTTGAAGTTATACACATGCACATTGTATGTACATATTTACATATATACATATGTATATGCACCTATCAACTAATCTTTATTTACTAATTTTCTAATTAAAAAATAAGTTTAATAAAAACATGACAAAATTATATATTTTAATGAAAAATCTACTATGGATCATTATACATGCATATGTACTTACATAAGTAGAATCAAGAAAAGATTAATTCACACATGCGCAATTTTTCAGCGCAAGTGCACAGCGAAACATTGTATATATGTACATACATACTTGCATATCTACATATTTACATATGTACATACCTACAATGTTCTAGAACTTTTGTCCAAATGCGCGCATCATTCATTTGCGTACATGTGCACGCGCTAGAGCTGGAGAAACATCGATGTCATCGATGTTTTCATGTGGATTGCAGACATCTATGTTTTCAAAGTAAATTTGATATTTAGTTGGCAACGATAAGAAAGGTAAGATGGAAAATTTGCGTCCCTTGGATATTTTTGTATAAAACTCGTATTTTCTTTATTTAGGACTTAATTGACGACATTGACAGGAACCGCGGTGCTGTTGGAGGTTGGAATATCGATATGGACAAATATTTGCAAAGTAAATACCCGAAAACAATTACCTTCAATATCTTGTTCGCCTACATTCGTTTGTATGTGTGCTTTCATTTGTAGAAACAGCAAACAACAATTTGGAAGAAAATTGCGACGTCGTGGAAAATGTTATTAATTTGGAAAGCGTAGAGAATGTCAATAGTACCGACAGTTCCAAGGCCCAACGTAAACGGGGGGGTCAATTGCATGGGAGTATTTTAAAAAAAGCCGCACTGCCCAAGAAGCTACATGCAAATTTTGCGGCAAGACAATTAAAACGAGTGGGAACACGACAAATTTAATTGACCATCTTAAACACATTCACCCTAATTACAAGTCGCAGCCTGAAAATGTTGAAAGTGGAATCGAAAAATATTTGACCCAAAACAATTTTTACACCAATAACGCATCCAAAAAAATTGAGTTGGACAAAGCCCTATTGTGTATGATTGCGGTTGATGTTCAACCATTTAGTATTGTTAATGACATCGGATTTCAGAATTTCGTTCGGGAACTAGATCCTCGTTATAAGCTCCCAAGTAAAACTTATCTTCGGGATGTCATGCTAGTGAATCAGTACACAGAATTAAAGACGAAACTGATGTCTGTTCTCTCCGAAATTTCTTATGTGGCGCTAACCGCAGATATGTGGACGTCAAAAGCTTACGAAGGATACATTACGGTCACATGTCATTATACAAATGAGAGATTTAAAATCAAAGAAGCTGTTTTGGCCACCCGGAAGTTAGAAGTGGCGACTAACCATACAGCTAATAATATGGCAGACACACTTAAAGTTATACTGAATGAATACGAATTATCTAAAAAAGTCGTTGCAATAGTAACAGATAACGATGCTACAATTAAAAAGGCAAATGAATTATTAGAACTGACGAATTTTCCGTGCTTTGCCCACACGATTAACCTTTTAGTTCAAGAAATTCTTCGACTTCCTAGCCTTAACGATGTGTTTTCCAAATGTAAGCGAATCGTGACATTTTTTAAATCAAGTACTGTGGCTAATGAAAAACTAAAACAGTCGCAAACTGCTGAAACTGTTTATGGTCTTATTCAAGCAGTCCCCACTCGATGGAATAGTTCATATTTAATGATAAAGCGGGTTTTACTTCTGTCCGAATATATATGTACTATTTTACTCACAACTCAAAAAGCTCCACACCCCTTGAACGCCGATGAAATAGAAATTTTACAAGAGATGTCACAAATTCTTTTTTTTTTTTTACGATGCCACTTTGCAAATATCCGGAAGCAAATACGTCACTATTCCGCTAATTATTCCACTTGTATGCGAAATACAGCAAAACTTGCTGAAAATAAGAAGCGAACTAAAGACTGCCCAAGCAGTTGAAGCATTTAATTTGCTGCAAAAAAGACTGCCAGAAAGGTTTTCAACATACGAAAACAGGACAGTGTCAAGGATTGCAACAATTATAGATCCGCGGTTTAAAAAATACGCTTTCAATGCTCCGTCTAATGCAATTCAAGCTTCCAAAGCGCTTGAGCAGGAAATACGCGCTATAATAACCAAAAATACACAGGAACTTCCAACATCACCGCATACTCCAATCCACGATTCCACAAAACCGAAATTCTCCTTTCTAAAAAGTAAAATTTCACATAAACCAAAAAACTGCACAGCAGACGCAATAATAATTCTGAGGCAATATTTGGAAAAATGTCATCTGCCAGAGGACGACGATCCTCTCATCTGCTGGAAGGTATTGTTTGTATTGTAATAAATATAATATAAATATTTTACTAATAACTTTCTGTTTAGATGAACAACGATGATGCCATGAGCCCGCTAAAAGAAGTCGCAAAAAAATATTTATGTGTGCCGGCAACATCTACAGCTTCTGAAAGGATGTTCAGCAAGGCTGGACAAACCCTGTCGGATAGACGCTGCTCCTTAAAACCGAAGGTTTTAGATGGCTTATTGTTCGTTAACAAAAATATTAATATTTTTTAATATGTGATTTTAGTGAATAAGTAACTATTGATCTCAATCAACCCACGAAGGGAAAGCATATATTTAAGCATATATAAATATTTATTTGAAATAATATAATAACTCCTAGAAGGAGTAAAAGTCTAATTAGTCACTTGTTTCATTCACCATATACATATGTATGTACCTACATTCACTTTTCATTTTGAATTTAATTTATAATAAAAAATTCAACTGTTTGCGAAAACATCGATGTTTCATCGATGTTTTTACTCGAAACCATCGGAAACATCGATGTCCCCAAACATCGATGTTTCTCCAGCTCTAGCACGCGCTGATGGCGATTGACACAAAAATTGCCGAAAACTCGAAAGAATATTCTTTTGACGATTCCCCCTATCCCTTTCAACCCTTCTCTTATCCCCAACTGTTGCATAACTCATCTGCTATCTCAAGTAGCGTCTCGCTATCCAGAAACAGGTTTTTTTTTGTTTACTTATTTTTCTTCTATGGCTTTTGTTTTGATTTATTACTTATCTTCTTCCTTTTGAACACATGCAGCCGCTCGCCTCCGCAATAGCCTCTCTGCTCTAAATATAGCAAAATATGGTGAAAATGGTCTTTATTGGTATGGTAGAATTAAATTGCTATGTTGAATTCTCTCGATCGCACCTACAAATTTTGTTGATGAAAAAGATCTTTTAACATTTGCGCCTTCTCATTTCTTACAAGTTCTCTGGTAACACTGTTGATGATAATGTAAATATTCTTGTGATTTTACATACTTATTGTTCAAAATTATTAAAAAATTTAATTTAGTAAAACACATCAAATGTTGCGGATACTGTAGTCTCGCCAAGGAAATATGCAAAGAAATTGAGAAACGAGGGAAAACTTTGTACTTCAAGGTCCGGCAAAATAGCTCCCGAGCGTGTATTGCGTAGATTAGAACCGTGCAGGAAAAAATGTGTCGATAAAATATCTTACGACCGGCAAAAAAAAATACATAACAATTATTGGTTGTAGGATCATATCAATTGCGCAGAGCAGCTGTTGCTGGATTAATTGAAGTGCAGAAGACTAAAATTACTAAGAGGATTAAGATCGATGTAAATCCAATAAACAGAGATCACTCTTACAATTATTGTTTAGAAATTAATAGTGAAAAAATATCGGAATGCCAAAAATGTTTTAGATATACTTTGTGCGAGTCAGAACAATTTATTAAATCAGTTGTCAAAGCAAAAATTAATGAAACTGGATTTATAGATAAGCGTGGTAAGCATAAAAATGCCAGAAAATTATCATCTGAAAAAGAAAACAAAATTTATGAGTTCATAAAGAGTTTTCCATCATATGAGTGACACTATAATCGTCGTGATACATCATTACGTTACCTTCCAAGTGATCTATCTGTGGCAACAATGCCTCGCTTATATTGCGAGAATTACGACCATTCTGTGTCGTTATCAACTTTTTCTACGCGGTTTAATAAAATTGGATTGAAATTTAAAAAACTGAAGCTGGATACTTGCCATAAATGCGACTTACTTGAACATAAGATAAGAGTTGCTACACCTGAAGAAGTTGATTTTCTAAAGGCAGAACAAGCAAATCATCACAATGCAGCACAACAAGCATATGATTCGAAAAAAGCTGATAGGGCAAAAGCTGTGAATGATACTTCACTTAAGTTATTTTGTTTTGATATTCAGCAATGTCTGCCTACTCCAATGTTGAGGACTTCATTATCGTTTTACAAACGCCCATTATGGGCATTCAATTTAACTGTCCACGACCTTGTGTCTAATCAACCAATATGTTATACATATGTAGCATGAAGCTTTAGCAAAATGAGGTGGAAATGAGATTGCTTCTTGTGTTTCCAATCATCTTTTAAATATGGACTCTAATACAAAAGACACAATTTTTTATAGTGATTGCTGCCCAGATCAAAATAAAAATAGTTACGTTGCAACTATGTTTGCAATTTTTGCGCAAGTGGATAACAATTTAACTACTGTAGATCACAAAATCTTGGTGCCTTTTCACACTCACATGTAGTGTGATAGCGACCATGCTCTAATAGAAAAAAAGAAAAAAACTTTAATAAAAATCCACCATTCTCGTGATTGGGTTCAGTTTGTTCGATCTATTGGATTAAAACAATAATTTTTAGTTACGAAAATGGATCAAAGCAAAATATTTAATTTTGGAAACGCTGCTAAATTGGACTGAGATCAAGTGGTTCAGATTTACTAAAGAATTTGGGTAAGTATATTTCAAAAAATCGCTCAATGAAGAAGATCCATTCCAATTCATCAATATAATAGAGCGGGGCATTAATAGTGTGAAAACTAATGATTTAAAAATATGTTATGAGTCAGCAATACAAATAAACGCCAATAAGAAAAATTATTTATTAGATATGTAACCTCTTGTTGACGAAATATATAGAGACTTCTATAAAAATTTAAATACAGTAAATACATTAGATTTTCATCCAGATTTAACTGAATATGATGATAGTAATGAGTAATTACTTATATGTACATTATAATAAGAAATAAATATGTTGAAATGTGAAATAATTTTTATTTAACTTATTATTTTTTAATATAATAATATTTAATAGTTGTATCAATGAATAAGGGAAATTGTGAATTTATGTATGTATGTGTATAAAAAATGTACAAAGTAAAATTATGAAACCAATAGTATCCAACAATTTAGGTCATTCCTATTACGGTTGGTTCTACGTACCGGCGATCTAACACTGTTTAGATAAGCCCATACCATTTGTTATAAATTATAACCTCTTGAATAAAAACTCTGCTCAGCACAATTAATCCAGTGTAGTACGCGTTGTTTTTTTTGGAAGGTTGAAAATATCGAAGTGAGTAATATATTACATGAAAAGGTTGTGTATATAGGAATAAAAAGTAACAGTATGGATTGTCAAACAATACCGTTAAATAGCTGAATACAGAAAACGAATTAGGATATGTGAAGTATTTACTAAGGATATAAAAAGTAATAATCCCTGTATCGACCTGTATGCATGTTAACTCATGTTGACGAAAATTTTACCGATTTTGATATTCAGCAAAAATATTTTAACGATATTCGGTACCGCTGTTGTCGTTAGTTAGTCGACTATCGAAAGCTAAACGACGGCAAATATATACATAACTCAATCGAGGAATGAAAAATTGCGGAATTTAACTCGAAAAAACATTAAATGTGATTGAAATGGAAAAAAGAAACTCCAACAGTTATTTGAAGATTTGACCCAACACGAGTGATATACATATGTATGCATGCGGCCTTCCTTCGCTGTGCGAAATTTTGAAAACTCAAACCATGGCATGTTTTTAATTGGTAAGTTTCATTTATTCATTAAAAATTACTAAATCAAAATAGTTTAATTTATAACTATTCCAGAAACTATTTGCAAGTGGGTGATTGGGGATATTCCTTGACGTCGTGGTTGATCACTCCTCTTTTAAATCAACCAGCGTATAGTCCGAAATTCCGCTACAATGAAGCATTGCAATGTATAAAAATAATTATAAATACATATTAGTAATTTGAAAAAAACTCATATTTTATTTCACTTTGATCAAATATAATAAAAACGCGTCCAAATTTATATTCGGCAGTACACATTCATTTATTTTTTTCAATTATTTTTGTGGATTTCGCTCATTTTGGGATTCAATTGGACAAAGAAAAGAAAGTTGTGAAGTATATTTAATAATAAGTTAGTGAATCGCACAAATGACAAATGACAAATATTGTCGACAAAAATTGCGATTGTCCGTTCGTTTAAAGTTAGTCAATCGTACTGCTGAATTATTTTCGTTCTGTAATTTATAAGAGATTTGTTTGATTTGAAACTTTTGTTATAAATTATTGCGAAGTGAGCTATTTATGTGGAAAGAACCCTTTTCAATGTTTTAACTACTTATGTGCAGTTATCTATAATTGTAATGTTATATTTCATGATACTTATGCTATCTAATAACCAGGGGAACATATGAATATATCTCTTTGATCAAACTATCCCCATTAGTTTTTATTATTGTGTTGGCCATTCAACAACAACTGTGCTATTTATTTGGCTACTGTCGTATTTTGAACACGCGTTTCTTCTTCTGATTAATTGCCGATTTTTGTTAACTTGTGTATGGAGTATATTTAATAAGCTCATCGAAGTGTATCTTTTAAAAATGCATTATATATATTCACTACTACATTTATGTTTTTTTTCAATTTAAGTTTGCCAATTTCCACAATACAAGGTTTCGTGGTTTTACATCCAAAAGCAATATTCGTTGGTGTAATGGACTCAAATATCTTAAGACAGAATCACCAAATAATATGGTTACAACTGACCCAACACAGAGCACTAAAGGAGGTAAGTTAGTCTTTTTCATAGACGCAGTTTTAAAGATTTTACTTTTTAATATTAGATGCCAATCGTAATCATAAGTGATTAAATCGATATACTCGCGAAACTAGAGCTCAAATATAATAAATTTGCCTTTTAGTTTTATTAGAAAACGTCTGAATGTTTTTATTGGACCTTTAAATTTCAATAAGGATAGTCTAAAATAAAGCTCATATTGTACAGAAATATGGGCTATTAATGAAGGAACAATTTATTTTCCGCAGGCAATACGTGGCAAAACGCTTGTAGCAAAAAACACTAAGTTATTTGATGTGGTTTTTAAATTTTTCGGTGTATGAGTATTCAAGAAAGTTATCTGGAAACAAAAATATTTGAAAATATATAATAGTAGCAACTTCGATGATGGCGCTCACAATGTTTGTAATAAATGAAATAGTAGTGCTTCTATTTTAAAATTTGTAAATATTAATATAACAAAGAAGAAAGTTTAATTAACTTAAGTTTTATTTATTTTCTTCAAAATAAAGGCTAGAAATAAAAATAATTTTCATTTATGCAACGATGCGCTTCTTTCAATTCAATTAAAGGACGGAAGAATTTCGACTAATTATACCAGAAGTGCTGCTGAATAGTTTCTGATTTTAACCTCCGCATTGAAGAGGATAATTACAGTTGGAACTCTGCTGAACAAAAACCTAAATTAATATTAGCAACTCTTGCTCTTACTACGGTTTTTCTACAACATTACCATTTAGGGAATGTTTTTTTGAGAACCACTTTCCCATTTATTCCTGTATTTCTTAACTTCTTATTTACTAAATTTACTTTAAGTTATTTGCTATTATTGAACTTTTGTATTTTCCTAAAATTAATAAATTAGCTGGAATAATACTAATATACCGTCAAAGGAAATTTGATTCGGAAAATATTTTTGAAGATGTTATCTGGTTGAAATATTAAAGTCCACAACTCATTGCTAAATCGCATTTAATAAAACACGATTATTCAGCAGCCAAACCATTTTGGTCAGTTTTATGTAAGAGATGAGTAATTTTAAATATCCAACCAACCAATCGGTACCTAATGTAGTAAATTTACAACGCACAGTATCGACACTTACTCAGTATCGACTCTTACTCAGTATCGGCTCTTACTCAGTATCGACACTTACTCAGTATCGGCACTTGCTCAGTATCGACACTTACTCAGTATCGGCACTTGCTCAGTATCGACACTTACTCAGTATCGACACTTGCTCAGTATCGACATTTACTCAGTATCGACACTTACTCAGTATCGACACTTACTCAGTATCGACACTTACTCAGTATCGACACTTACTCAGTATCAACACTTTCTCAGTATCGACACTTACTCAGTATCGACACTAACTCAGTATCGTACGAACCCTAAAATATCTAATTTTAAGCGTTAGGGTTGCTGAACCTTCGATGGTTCTACTATCAATATCGTTTAATTTTGCTTTTCCACCGTATGGTCTCTGGATATCATTGCGATTCATATAACTATAATAATAATAGATTATAATAACTTGTGTTGTGCGTCTTGATGTTGTAACACAAACATCCGACTCCGAAAGGTAAATGATTTTTGTGAAAAGTTTTTTCATGGCAGAAATACACTTGGAGGTTTGTCATTGCCTGCGGCCAGTAATAGAAAGCAGCTTTTCGGCTTTACGGCGGTCACCTTTTTGACAAGGTTGAGCTTATTAAATATTTATTTCCATCTTCTTTCCTAGAATTGGGTATTATAACTTTGTTCACCAAACTTTGTTTGCAACAGCATACAGAAACCGAGATAGATGTACATATGTATACATGTGTGTACGTACATACATACATATATATGCCAAAATATTCAGAACGAAAAGCGAAATCGATTAAGCCAATACATATACATAATACATATGTCTGTCCGTCCGTTCATGTATCGGATAACTCGAGTAAATATTGAGATATCTCAACGAAACTTAGTACACAGTAAGCACAATTTTGAAAATATTCTCCTTATAAATGGGGCCATGAGCCGACCAAATCTTGTACATCTGCGTCAAATAGTTGCAGAGTTATAATGAATCCGGCTTTTTTCTTGTATAAGGCGTGGCACCCTCCACTTTTCCAAAAATAACACGCAGTTTGATCTATAGGGCATACATAAAAATTTTACAAATATTAATAATTTATGTATAATAAGTAGGTACATTAATTTTTATATAATATATTAATTGGTTTTATGGCACACTGTACTATAAAAACTTGCGTCAAGTATTTAAAGTTCGGTTTCACCTGACCTTAAGAATGTTGTTGCTTGTTTAATTTCGTTTACATACATAAAGGGCGTTTTTTTTTAGACTGATAGAACTTTAAATTGAAATAAAACACATAAAAATGAAGTATGATGCCAATTTTTTTTTATTTGAAAGACATTTTCATGACATTTAATATTTAAAAACGATTTCTGGCATATGTCGACTAGCTTTGGTGAATCGGATGCGATCAGTCCAATTTTCTTTGCGCAAAATTTTCCATGTTGTGGATGGACAAAGTCCAACTTGTTGAGCACGGCGACGAATAGACAAATTCGGATCTTCTCCAACACTATCACTTACAGCACCAATATTTTCTTCTGTACGTACAGTTCTTTGTCTTGTTGTTGGTTTTTCATCGAGTAGAGTAAACGTTGTTCGAAATTTAGCAACAGTTCGACGAATAAGCTGCTCTGATGCTCGATTATGTGGACCATAAAATTCACGAAGTGCTCTATAAGTTTGGCGAACAGAACACTGATTTTTAAAGAAAAATTTCCACAATTTGTAAACGTTGTTGCGGCGCCATCCTTTCCGTGATGAATTGTCAATGCTTACTGAACAGAAATGTCAAAACGAAATATCATTTACCAGCTGTCAAGTGACAGCTATTCCTATCGAAAGTTCTATCAGTCTAAACAAACAACCGTTAGATACATTAGTAGTTAATATTAAGTTTGACAGCAATATTGAATACTTATTTATCCATACGTATGTATGTACATACATATATTGTATACAATTTGAATATTTCAGCGGCAGCTCCAGAAAAGACTAAAAGTGAATCTGAATATCGAATAACTGGACTGACGGCATTAGCATCGTTTCCTGGAAGCGGTAATACTTGGCTTCGTTATTTATTGCAACAAGCAACCGGTAATTTATAAAATCCAATAAATGAAAATAGTATATTTTCTGCAATATACAAAATTATATACCCTTTAATTATTCGAAAAATATTTTTAGCAATATATCTTTTAATTTTTAACTTTTTTAATTTCTGTTGGTTTCCACGGTAATGGGCTACAAACAAAAAACGTAGAAAACAAAAAGGTGCAACACTCTCAATGTTCCTCTAACATAATATCAAAAACCTTAGATTACAAAGAAGTTGCATGACGTTTCCTTCCCTTTGGCAACAATTTTCGCCCAAATTTACCACACCAGAAATCAATTGGAACAAATCGGATTCCAATACTTACTTACTTACTTAATTGGCGCTATAACCGCTTAAGCGATTTTGGCCGAACTTCTCCTACAGCGCGCACACGCTACACAGTCGGCTACGGCGGCCGCCAATCAGCAAAAGCCACATTAGTTTGGTATAGTGAAATTGGACAAGATTTTTAACTTCTTTGTAATATTCGTTCTTTGATAGTGGCTGACTTTCAAAATGTCATTTGAAATGAATACGTCAGAAGTTCTAGGTTCCATATTGTAAGAGTTTTTTTAAGATAAGCATTATGTTCTAATATGTACCAAGCCGGTAGTACCAGCGCAGCAGGCGGGGAAATTCGATATCCCTAATAAAGTTGATGCCTATTTCCCGCGTGAGAGAAATGAGAGGGTAAAAGTTCGCAAATGAGGAAACCGTTAGTGTGCAGAGAGTGTTCTATAATAGAGATGTTCACAATCCATGATGATGTGTATATAGTATAAGGTGCATGATTGGATAACTTATATGTTATTTCATGTGTTCAACTATTTTGCACTCTTTTCATGCCCATGCTATTCTGAAACCGCTGTGCTTGATTGTATGATATGATAGCAAGCCTTTTACAAGCCTGTGTCAGCTGTTATTTCATTAGTAACCAAACAAAATATTGGAAGGTATTACACGCCCAAGTTAACTCTCGTGTTCGGAGGGTAGGTAAAAAATTAGGATGCTGCGGGGCAAACCGTTCGCCGACTTCAAAACTAAAACGATTTTAAAAATGTTACAAATTTATTGACCGTGCGCCTTGCGGACCCGAAAAGAACTAACTGTAGAATTACATTCTGCTTATAAGATATGTACATAACCTCTTAGCCTAGCGATCCCAACAGCAACTCCACAACTCCAACTTTGCTGATGCCCGTGTGTCATGCCAGCGAAAGTTCGGCCCGCGAGAATTCAACTTGCGCAACAGAAGGGCGCTCACCTGTTGGCAGCGTGAGCAAGTGTACAATCTTATCTTGTAAGTGGGTTAGTAATAAGAATTTTTCTATACAAACTTTATTGAATTTCGCATACATTTTTCATGAAATGAATGCTACAACTCAAAATTATTACTGATTGTTAGTAGGTTAGTAGACCTTAACAATTTTTCTCTAGGAATTCGATTGGTTATAATTAAATTAGTGATAAAATTTTGGATTTGAATTTCTTTTATAAAAGTTAATTTACACTTAAATTTTCAAAGTTAAACTTTTTTTTAATTGACTGTTACTGGTTTAGTAATGCTTAAGAGTTTGTCCTTACTAATCCTATTACTTATAAATAAATTTGCGATTGAATTTTTTACAAAGTTATTTACGAAAGTAAAGCCAGAAAATCATAAATTTTTATAATTAACTTTTTATATTTTCTGGTTAGTAATTAACTATTACTATAAGGTTAATGAAAACTATTTAGATTAAAAATATTAAAAATCTGTTATTGTTCATTTGCGTAAATGTGCACGCGCTGATAGCGACTGACACAAAAATTGCCGAAAACTCGAAAGAATATTATTTTGGTTACCGTCCCCTTTCCCTTTCCACACTTTTGCATAACTCATCTGCCGTCTCAAGTTGCTCCTCGCGATCCAGAAACGGGTTTTTTGTTTACTTATTTTTCTTCTATGGTTTTTGTTTTGATTTATTACATATCTTCTGTTTGTACACATGCAGCTGCTCGCCTCCGCAATATAATCTGCTCTAAATATAGCAAAATATGGTGAAAATGGTTTTTATTGGTATGGTAGAATTAAGTTCAGTGCTTTTCGGAGGTGAATTTTCTCGGTTACACCCGCAAAGTTTGTTGATGAAAAAGCTCTTTTAACATTTGCGCCTTCTCATTTCTTACAAGTTCTCTGATATAAGTATTTGTTTACGTACGCGCACATTCAACCGACCTCCGTTAAATTTAAATATTAAATTTTTATGTCAAAGATCGAAATTTATCGATTTGAAAAAAAATAAATAAATTGAAAGCCAAAACTCCACAGAAATAATTGCTTATGCGCGCAATTAACACGAAATCGGTGCTTTGCAAAGCCGCCACCATTAATCATGGTTGAATTGTATTCGAGGTAGGTAGGGGAAAAAGTGCAGTAGAATACAAATATTGATTCTAGATGGAATATAGGAAGATCTGAAAGAAACTACTTACATATACATAAATATGTACATGTGATGATGTTTAGTCAAGCTTCACATAATTAAATATGCAAATGAAATTCGGGGCCCTTATACACGCCCAGAATAAAAATAATACGGGCTATTTACAATTTACTGTTGAAAGTCTTTTATATAGGCCACTGACATAGATCGTTAGTTCAGGAAGGAGCAGAAGTAGTATGATTAATTAAACGTCTCACAAAAGAAAATTAATTATAGTAATACTTGCTTTTAATTAGACAATTGTAGATAAATCCCTTAAAAGGTAGTAGATTTTCGACTCCTACATTTTGTCTTCTTCTACTTGTGCTACATTTGCAATAAGACGCAAACACTGCCATAAATGCGAGCAAAATTTAGACGACATATTAACATACATATGTGCATACATATGTGATGTACATACATACATATGCATGGAAGTAGTCGCAGTGGTTAGATTTAGAACAATACCAGTAGTGCGATTCACTAACTTATTTTAACGATATTCACATGGTTAACTCATCTTAACGAAAATTTTAACGATGTTGCTTTTCAGCAGCCATTTTTTACGATTTTGGCATTCGCCGAATCAGCTGCTGTTGTTAGCTAGTCGATTACCGAAAATTAAATCACAACCAATTTGATACTGCAACTCAATCGAGAAAATAAAATTCGTGATTTAAACTTTTGTTAAAACTAAAACTGAAACATTTATAATGTCGCTTAAATATTTGGCATATGATTTATAACAAGGTGACGAAGAAGTATGCGCTCCAACAGTGGATCGACGTTTACTCCGGAATGTGGACAATCCCTTTCATTTGAACGCAACAGAATTTCAGAAGCTGTATCGGTTGTCTCCAGACTTGGCTGAATACCTAATTTCTCAGCTTGACAACGAAACAAGAACCTCCAGAATAACAGCGAAATCGACTGAAAAACTGGTAGCTCGTGTAATCTTTAAGCCTGTATGCTTTTTTTTACTTTTATATTGGTAGGCTTTGAGATTCATCGGTAACGAATGCAATCAAATTTCACCAGAAAGTGAGGTTTCCTATGGTCCAACTTGAACGCCAAGCTGCTAAAGAAATATCTGCTTCAGCGTCGTCACCTTTTGTGGGAGGCACTATTGGGGCCGTCGATTGCACGCATATATGTATCTATTTTGCCAAAAAGCATTTATAATGATAAGTAAATATAATATATTAATAATAAATGAGTTTCTTTATACAAGATTTGAAGGATAGGGCCAAAATAAAAACCTGCGTCCCCATCTCTACTTGGGAGCATTTGGACCAAAGTTACAAAAATCTTCAATTTATGATTTCAGAATTTTTGTGTTCGACACGAAAAATAATGCTGAGAGGAGCGTTTTCGTGTGCGGGGAAATGAAGTGTTCGCGTTTATGAATGAATTTTTTGTTGTTGCGCTGCGGTTGCGCTGCGTTTGAAAACAACTCGCAATTTCCCCAGGTGACCATTGCAATGGTGAGTCGGATGAGATATATCGATGAGTTTTGACAAATCACACCGTCATCCTAACTTAAAACTTCTCTATCTAGTATACGTTATCTGCGCAAATCTTCTACAAGTGTTTTAGCTACCCGGACCTTTTAATTTAAGAAATGTTTTAAGTATACCTTCTGAAGTAAGCCCAAATGAATTTCTGGCATTTTAAAAATGTTTGGCATTAATTTCTTCTTAAGTACGTTACGTTCGCTTTCACCTACACACTATATTCTTACGTATTGTCGCAAATATGCTGGGTGGGGCTCCTCGGAGATATTCCTACGACGGAAAACGATTTCATTTCTGAAGCATTCTATGAAGACTCAATTCCCTACCTAGAACCGCTTTGATTTCTGGAAGTGTGTCATCCCCCAAAATGCCATCAAAGGTTTAAGGTCCAGGAAGGACAACAAACGTTGTGGGGATATCTCTTCCGACAAACATAAACAAACTACCGCCAACTTATTGCTCTACTTTCATTTTTCCCCTGCTGACGTTCCGTAAAATAGGTTTTCCACTTGCATAGCTTTTTGTGCTACGCGTTCGCTGTTATAGTTTTTGTAGAGCCCGTATCCACCAAAAACTCTATAGATCCCTGATTTGGTGTGACATAGTCTAATAATAGTACGCCAGACACGAGGCGTCTATTGTAAAATTTACTTCATCCCCAACATTTTGTTCCTGATTGGATGCAGTTGCTGTATTCCCGTCTTCCACTTAATTCACCTGTAGTAAATGAAAAAGTTTGTTTGCTGCTTGTTTGCATTTGTATTTGTTTGCCCCAAAAATTTTCCGAAGCTTAGGCCCCTCTTCAAATTTTCATACCTCTGAAATTTCCCAGAATTGTTAAATTGCCGAGTTAGACCGGAACGGGCGACATCTGTTCAAACTACCCCCGAAGGATTAGAGTTACTGACCCAATTTCGCATAGTCTGATTAGTATTCCGAGTAATACAGAGAAAGAAATTCTTTTATATTCGTCCAATCTGCACCTAAAATACTGTACGATACTTACGCGGCATCTGCACATTTTGATTTTTGTTGCTTCCACCAATTTTATTATCTTTCGTGTTTTAGTGAAGCACATGCAATCGCTTTCTAAGCTCTTTCTTTATTTAAATATTAATAGTTCACTGGTATGTTACTCTGTTCACTCGTTATCTTTGTTGTTTTTTTTTTTTAATTCAATAACACACAGTTGATTAGTTCGCTTTTGATTTTTAATGTTCTTACCTTCTGTTTATACGCAAACAGAATTTCTCCAAATTTTCAATATCAATAGCACATTTATTGGGTGGCGAGTGATTGTAGGTTTGTGATATTTTCCACAGCACATATGTATGTACGTACATACGAGTATGCTATATAACACAGTGTGACACTCAAAAATACCTGGGAAGTGATGTTATTTTCCTTGTAGGTCTTATCGAGTAGAACGAGAATCCAATTTTGGAATTTGTCAAACACCCCCAAAATCTCGACTTAACCTTAAAAATCCGATTTATCGTGCTTTTGTGCACTTCTTAGCCAATATCTTAGCAAATTAACAACCGATTTTCATTCTAAGAACGGTTTAAGAAAGAAGAAACCCTGACCTTTATTATTATATAGACGTCTTAATAAAGCTGAAGAAATTTACTTGCTTTTGACAACAAACTTAAATTTTGCTACCCTTTTTCTTCTTTTTTGGACTTTGGCGATATTTTCACACACTATTTTATAAAAACACAAAATGAGTTTTGATTAGATTCAAAGAGTACGTTTATTACCGAGTTCAACGAATGTTTCTTTTAAAAAATCAGCCAAAAAGTGACTGAGTTATTTTTCTTTTTATAAGAACGAAATTTTTGCAAAAATTTGCTTCTGTTGTTCCCAAGGAAATTATCACTTAATTTTTGAGTTTTTACTCAATTTTGAAGTCTTTATAAATTTCCGTTATACTGAAGTGCACGTGTTGTTTATCTTTTGTTGTGTTTGCTGTCAAATTGGATAAAAATCGTGGTAAGGTAAAACTAAAATGTGCGACAAGCGTAATAACTTTTGCTACACTTGTGGCTTATTTACGGATACAAGTCATTGGCGTGATTTTAAAAATAATATTGGTGTTGTACGAGCCAGAATTTATTTGTGAATATTGCTGCACAACATTAAAAAAATTTAAAGTTCAACAATCAATTACTTTGCCCTTTTTGTGCCTATGACTTGGCATCATCAGGCATATCATAAACAAGACTAAAAGCAAATTAAAAAAAAAAAAGTTTCAGTGAAAACCTTTTAGTGAATTTTTTGCAATATTTTTGATATAAATTCTTCGTGCTCGTTTTTATAAAACCCTTGTACATTCTACAGCAAAACGTTACCGATATTTTTTTGAAAATTTGTTAAGTTGATACTCTTGCGCATCATGTAACAGAAATCATGAACGCGTTGTACGGAGAAAGAGTTTACAACAAACACATTGCAAAAAATTTACTAAAAGGTTTTCACTGAAACTCGCTGGAACGTTTTAAAAACTCACATGCACCGTGTGGTCGTTTGAAATAAACGGACTACTCCCAAATATTTCGTCCATTTGCTCCATTTGCTCCATATAGGGGGCAAAGCACGGGCTGGCGCCGGTTCTGCTGTTGTTGTCCCTTGCCGCCTTATAGGCCTGGAGAAGACTGCGCATCTTCGTTCCAAACACAGCGGAGTCCTTTCAAAGTTCTGGAAGCGGATTAATAAATATAATTTCTTGAACCTACCTATTTCTCTTTGGGTGCTCGAACTCCGCTTTCCGGGCGAGGTAGCATCTCAAAAACCCTGTTGTCTCCTCACGGGACCATCTCTTTCGCAACTAGGTTACAAAAAAACGGGGCTATTGGTGTGGCTGAACTGTGTAAGGGTTGCGTCAACCGGATGTGCTGTTGATAGCAATGTGGGAACCTATTTGCGATAACTTGCATAAATGATATACATATATATATACATATGTAGTTGTTTTTCTTTTGCTAGTCATCTTTTAAATGCTGATGACTTGAAAACTTTTGCAATAAGAAACTCAGAGGATGTACTTAGAGTTCAGGCTGATCTCAATAAAATTGCTAATTGGTGAGCTAATTCTGATATCTCTTTAATTATTAAGAAATGTTTTCAAGAAACCTACTGCAAATCTCGTGACATTCTATAACCGTCGTATAATATACCTAATAATGTCCTTCAACTAATTAATAATAATAATCATTTTTGACTCACATTTTTCTTTTTGGATCCACATTAATTTTATTATCTCAAAGTCGTACTCATTATTAGGTTTTGTAAGACGTAATTATTAAGAAATGTTTTCAAGAAACCTACTCCAAATCTCGTGACATTCTATAACCGTCATATAATATATGTATCTAATAATGTCCTTCAACTAATTAATAATAACAATAATAATTTTTATTTTATTTATTTATTTATTTCTTACAGCTTTATTAAGCCTAGCTTATTCATTGTTCTTAAAATCTACAATTTATAGCCTATACTAAAAAATAAAGTAAAATCTACTTATAAGGACCACCAAGTATCAGTGAATAACAAACTAGCAGACTTCCAAAGCATATTAACACAATGATTGTAGGCATCACACGGTTGCCGTATATCGGCCATTTGTGCAAATAAAGTCCGCAGCAAGCATCCATATGGCGATGCACTGATTTGATCTAGTGATGCGTTTCGGGATGAGCTTCGGCTACTTAATGGTTGCATGTGGGACCGATACAGCATTCTGGCAAGACCCTGAAGTATGCTATGTACGAATGTATTGTGGTTGATAGTTCGAAAGACCGCCCATGTTACACTAAATTGGAAGGGTCCTACAATAATTGAACAATTTTCTTTTGAACTCATTCATATTGTTACATTTAATATCATTTGGCAATTCATTAAAACATTTTAATCCTTTGTAATATAAGTTACATTTGTCTGCTTCTGTTTTATAAGACGGGATATTAAAATCATTTTTGTTCCGAGTATTTTTTGAGTGTACATTATTGACATGTTTTATGTTACTCTTCAAGTAATCGGGCAAGTTTCCCTCTATAATATTCTTAATAAACTTCATTGTATAGTAAAAAAGCTGTTGTTTAACGCTCAACCAATTTAGGGTGTCCAGCATATCTCTGATAAGTGTGTCAAAGCGTTTACTAAGAATGAATCTCATTGCTCGGTTCTGTTGCTTTTGTAACTTATAGATTTGACTATCTCTCATTATGAAGAATATTGTGGGACAGTAAATAAAATGAGGTTCAATTATAGATCTGTACACCATAGTCTTGTATCTTCTACTTAAGTATTTACACGTTCGTTGTGTGAAGTATAATTTTGGCGTAGAATACGTCTTACCTTACGGTATGGGCACCAATGTCAGGTTTTTATTGTTGTAATCTCTATTTCTTTAATTATAAGGAAACGGCTCGATTAATTTTTTTTTTTTTTTTATAGTCAAATGAAGATGTTAGCTTTCGTTTGACATACATTTCATGTTGGTTGATATCTTCCTAATATTTAAATTTCTCAAATGAAAATTGTATAAACACATGCACACAAATATGTGTGTGGTGTTTGGTTGAGTGTTTGCTGTTGGGCGATTTAAATGTACCCGTGCAGCCCTTTCTTTGTATTGCATAATTTTAGGCGGGCAAGTTAAAGTAGAGTAAAAGAAGAGAAAATGCTGCCAAGCACTGCAAAAAAAATAATAAAATGGATTCGCGTATGTTATTTATCATTTATCTTTACTATTGATAACAGCCATTGACTTCGTTTTTGCGAGAAATTTAATTGATAATTTAAAAACATTTTTATCCTATTTTTCCTATCATAAGCTTATGTATGTATATCATCCAAAGTAACTATCAAATAAAGAAATTCATTTGCTTGTATTATTTATCATTTATTGTTACATATGTTTTCTGTCTTATCGGATGGCGTATTCTACGTTAAACTTAATGGCCGTGTCTCTGACACAGCCTGCTTCTTTTTTTAGCTATCTTTCCCACCGTATAATCAATGTGATCATTAAAGATCAGTTTATCATCAATTTTTATTCCTAGATATTTCAAGGTACTAACTTTTTCAGTAATTTCGTTGTTTATATTTAGATTTTGCAGTTCGCTTTCCTCAAAATTTCGCCTTGATATGACCATGTATTTAGTTTTATTGACGTTCAGTTTAAGTCTGTTCAAGCATAGCCAATCGTAGACTTTATTAGGTCGTCTTGCAGTTTAGTTGCTATATCACTGATATTATCTCCACTTAGCATGAGCAACGTATCATCAGCGAATAATTTGATATCGCAATATTTAATGCAATTGTTTATATCATTGATATAAATATTGAACAAAATCGGAGCTAATACCGATCCTTGTGGAAGCCCAACTGAAACATCTCTTTTATCGGATAGTGCTGATCCAACTGTTGTTTTTTGATTCCGATTCGTAATAAAGTTTTCAAACCATTTTAGTTCAATACCAGTGATGCCTGTATTGAATAACTTTTTTAGGAGCGCGTTTGGTCAATTGTCTCAAAAGCGCGTTTCAAATCTAAGAAAACAGCTACTATATGTTTATTTCTACTTAAGTCTTCTTTCCAGTTTGCAATGACTAAGTTTAAAGCACTTCCACAAGAATGTCTTTTACGAAACCCAGATTGCTGTGGTATAATAATTTTGTTATCTTCTAGATATTGTACAAGCTGGTTTTTTACCACTGTTTCGAGTATCATTTCATCACACGGTAACGTATTAATAGGCCTTATCTCATCAGCCCTGATGGTATTTTTTATTTTCTCTAATGAAACTACAACGGAAGTTTTCCATAGATTGGGGACAACGCCTTTCTCTAAGCTTTCATTTACAATTTGAGCATAAAAGTGTTCGGTATAGGTTATGGAATCTTTGATGACACCTTCGGATAGGAGTTTTTTACCACCAATTTTATTTTTAAAAACTCTAACTATATTAAGTTTGTCCTTAGTAGAGATTTTTTGAAACTTAAATGAAAATGTACTATTTCCAGTTACCGCAATGTCCCTATAAGGAGCTTTAATATTTGTGCTGATTTCCATGACACTTTTAATAAAATAGTTATTTAACGACTGCTCTATTTCAGTATCTTTTATGAATAATTGGTCGTTTATCATTATTTTATCAATGATATTATTTTCGTTAGACATAGATATACAATTTTTAAGGTGTTTCCACATAGCCTTGTTGTCCCCAATATTACAAGTAATTTAATGCTCCCTGTATTTGGATTTTTTAACCTTAATTAATCGTTTATATCTACGCCTGGTAATGTTATATTCATTCCAATTCCCTGTTTGTAAAGCTATATTGTAGAGATTGAGTTTACGTTTCTTAAGATTTGATAGCTCAAAATCGTACCATTTATTCATCAACTTCACGTTAATTTCTTTCGGATATGTCAGAGTACTCATATGTTGCATTAGATATGTTATTATACAAGAATGCAACTTTATTTTTGATAGAAAGGTTTTGAAATCGTAAAGGTTAAATTGTCTAAATAAGTAATCGAGATTATCACTTGTGTAGTGTTCCCAAGAGGTTATAATTTTTCTTGCTCTCATTTGAAATATTTTTTTCAACTTAATTTGAAACAAAATAGTTTCATGATCCGAAATACGATGGTCATTCAATCTTTCACAAGAAATGGCTTCACTGTTTGTAAATAAGAGATCAATCATTGTTTCTGTATTATCCCCTTTTCGTGTATAAAAATAAATTTTTTGATTCATTGCGAAAGATCGAAACACATCAACTAACTGCTTACTGTGTCGTATTCCAAGTGTGGTGTCTTTATTTCTATTAGACGCTCTAGTTCACACTTGTTAGCGACGATACTATTTATGTTTAGGTAAATACAGTTTAGATCGTTTATTGTTCGTTGCTAGATTCGTATTTTACTTTTAGACTGAGCGTGCTTTTTATATGCCGGACAATCTCTACTAAAAGCATAACGATTAATATCGACATCAATAACTTTTTTCTTAACAAGTTCGCTACAATTTACACACTTAACTATGTTTGATGTATGTACATTCTTTACTGTCGTGGTTTCCGGCACATTTGCTGCATGCTATCTTATTAGTGCATTCGCTTGCTTTGTGCTTATAACCCAGACAGTTGAAGCATCGCAAAACATTTAAATGTTCGTAAACGACACAAGTGTCCCACTCAATACAAACCCTTTTTTGTGGCAACAAATTTTCATAAGTCACTGCATCATTTTCTACTAATGCAATGTAACATTCCTCTCTACGATTAGCATTATCATATATCTTTAGTACTTTAAATTCTTTTCCTTTTCTTTTGTTTTATTGGCTTCGTATTCATTTCCAAAAGCCTCTCTTACTTTCTGTTGGACTTGCTCGCCAGCGTCTTTATTTTTGCATTCCACAATTATTCCCCCACTATTTATTTCTTTGACGTTTTTCACCAGACCTGCGGTAGGTTCAACTACTTTTTTTAGCGCTTCTTTAGTTTCTTTCGATTTTTTGCTTTTATTTTTTGGTTTAATTACAATTTTGTTTTCAGTTGTCTTGGCGGCTTGAGCATATGACATTTTGGTATTTACGTTCTCATTGGCTACGCGAAAGTTGCTTATCAACTCATTATTTGTTTGAAATTCATTTGATAAATCTCTTATAATTTCGGTTTTCATTGCATTTAATTTTACTTCAATATTATGCTCCAGAAGGGAGTTGAAGTCAGTTATTATGCTGCTTTTTATTTGAGAGCATTTGCTGCTAAATATTTGATCAACTATTTCCTTTACATCTGATTCTTTCATTTTTGATTGCTCACATCTGTTAATCAAATGTTTTATTTCAATAAACTTAGTATTTGTGCCCGACAACGTACATTGATTACAGAACCATTTCAAGTTAATATTTTCAGCTATTATCTTGATCTCATTCCTTTTTATGTTACTGCATTTCAAACAAAAACTGTAGCCACACCCGCCAGAGCATGCTATCGTTTCATCTACATGCAGCAGTTTTGCAGTACACTCTTTACATTCAGTCGGCATCATGAATGTATAAGTATAGCCGCATTCAATCAAGAATGTAAATCAATAATATACACTCACAGTAATTAATTCTTGCACAAAAATTAATTCGAATAAAGCAATTAAATAAATATTTTTAAATAATCTTAAAGATTAAAAAATTTAAGAATCCCAACGTGGTGGCAGCACTTGCCACCTTACTTAGTCTGGTAAAGCTCTTCCACCTTTCCTATGTCATTCGCTTTCTTCTGTTCTTCACAAGAGAAAAGAGAAAGCGACGTACCGACAGCGCAGCACAAGTGCAAATCAGCAGACTATTGTTATTCACATGTACATATGTATGTGCTACATATGCACATAAATCACCAACAGGTAGGCAGCAGCTCTCCCAATTCACTCCGTGTCGCCCAATGTACCTGCAGCCTCTTGCTTACATACGCACATACATACAATTTTATAGATACATATGTATGTATGTATTTTTCCTTTGCGATATTAGCAGCGCAGCGGCCGCGACAGCAGCATCAACACCGGCCTGGATTAGAAAACGCTGGACAGTCGCTGGTATTCCAAACACTCGTTCTTTCAGTGCTTCTTATTTCTTTCAATCGACTACGGCGATATTTGCATTTACTACGTTATTTTTATTCTTTTATTTTAACAAAATCAACGCGAGCAAAAATTTTGCGACCGTACCGTTTGCTCTTTCATATATATATTTTGACTCACATTTCTCTTTTTCGAGCCATATCAATTTTATTATCTTAAAATCATACTCATTATTAGGTTTCGTAAGACGTAATAGCTCAAATTTTCCAGATCCGTATACTATTAAATTACTGTTTACTGCTTTTGTTCGGTCTAGCTTCGAATACGCTACATTTATTTGGAGACCTTAGCATCAATTCGCTATCTTTAGAATTGAATGGGTGCGAAAGTTGTTTCTAAAATTCGCACTAGAATCTTTAAATTTCTCTAGCCTTATTCCGTCTTATGTCTCCCGCTTGCTTTTAATCAACTTAAAGTCCCTTGAACCTAGAAAGCCCATATTATCGCCGGCTTATGTGTTTAATTTAATTCAAGGGGACATTGATTGTGCGTCTCTGCTGCAACGTATTAATTTTCTTGTTCCTGCGCGGCTTTTACGAATCTCTTACCCATTTTATCTTAGGGAATTTAAACCAATTTCGAGAACAATGTACCTATTGGTCGTGCGCTTCGTGAGTTTAACCAGATCTTGAATTCCACTTCGTTTGATTTTTAGATTTCTAAAAGCCAATTGCCTTATTTATTGAATGTTTCTTTTTAGTATTTAAAACATTTACGAATTTATCTAACATTGTTATATTTTTCCCTTTTTTAATTAATATTGAATTAATTTAAACAATTTGCGTTATCATTAAGTAGTCAGTATAAGCAATTGTGTTTTTGACTAATAAATGAAAAGAAAAGAAAGAAAGAAGTTTCATAGAGATACCTATTTGCTCTAACCTGGACAATCCCACGCCTATTCCCTACATTTTTGATTCCATATATTTCATTCTCAAACCAACTATTGCATATCAAATGTGAGCAAATTACTTTGTATAGTTATCAAAATATGGAATATTTTTTATTTTGGTAATTTACCGTTATATGAGAGGTGGGCGTAGTTTTTGTCCGACTTATGTAAAAACGAAAGGTTTCTTACTGAGTTGAATTGCAAAGCGTCCCTATGTCTATATCTATCCGGGTTGCTTTATGTTGTTACAAAAAACCGTTAAGTGAATAAAGTTATTAAACCCTGGAACCGCTACGCCCGATTAGAAAACGTAAGGAAGAGTCAAAATTCAGATTCAACCGAACTTTAAATACCCGTTGCGTGTTTTTATTTCAAAGTTAATCTTATATATAAAAATGAATGTGAGTCCTTTATAGGCGTTCAATAAATTTGAAAAATTGAGCGGTACCCCTCCCCCATGGAAGAGAAAATTTGAATTCGTTTTATTTCTGCAACTATTCGGCGCAGATGAAAAATATGTCCATATGTACGAGTACAATGTCCATATGGTCAAACTGTGTTTTTTATTGGGAAAATGGGCGGTGCCACGATCTATACAAATTCCTTGCAAATCCACAACTAGTTGATGCAGATGTACAATAATTTGGTATATAAATCCTATATATCAGGCCATATGTATAATATTCGTTCGAAAAACAGGCGGTCTCACGCCCCAATTGAAGCCGAAACTTCTATTCACCCCTTTTTCCAAGTTTTTTGACGTGGATATATGATATTCGATATATGTATGTATATGTACATATTTTCTTTAGATCAAGGTAAAATATATAATCCCAAAAGCATTGTTCAATATTTAAACAAAATACTCGTATGTCTTAATTGGCTCATCAAAACAAGCTGGGTATGCAGTATTACATCATTTTGAAACCTTAAACGACGTTTATTGATTAAAATATAAACAAAATGAAGTTAGTATGATTTTAACGAACCACACTCAATTTCCAAAGTTTTGATTCTTTAATTATTTCAGTCACCAATTAAATTCTTTATACCAAATTTGAAAGAAATCGCAACTTGATTTAGTCAAATATTAAATATTTTGATTTGTTGTAAATTACCGATTTATGGGAGATGAGAGCAGATAGTCTGTTCTACATAATTTTTAAAATTGTGTATTCTGACTAGAAATGGAAAGTGTGCGTATTGTGGTAGAATTTGGCAAAGAAGTTGGGGAGATATTCTTATTTGGTCTAAGGAGGGCGATACCATGGTCATTCCCTACATTTATGATTTCATGTATTTAATTCTCAAACCTAACCTTATCTATCGAATTTGAGCAAATTACCTTGTAAAGTTAATAAATATCCGAGTTTTTTGCTGTTATATGAGAGGTGAGGCATGATTTTTGATATAGACTTGAAATGCAATATGTGCGCCAAATTTGATGGCATAGTTTGTTAGAAATACTTCGTTTTTTGAAAGTGGGTGCTGCCACGCCTATTAGCATTTTTTATTCCGTCTACGTGTGCAACGTCATTTTACAGATTAAATTTAAGCAAATTCTCTTCAATAGTTACTTAAACATCACGTTTTTTTGATTTTGGAAAATTACCGTTATATCATAGGTAGGCGTAGTTTTCGATTTGTACATTTTTTGGACTTTTGCTTACTTACATCAAATGTGATGTGTCTACCAAATTTGGTGGGCCTTGTGACGTGATTTCGGAGATATACTTATTTGCTCTAAGGTGGACGGTGCCAGGCCATTTTTTTTTGACTCGGTGTGTGCGTTAGTGTAGCCCCATCCTTCATATTAAATTTCTGCAATAGTTAATAAAATATCGCGGTCGTTTGATTTTCATCGTTATATTGTTATGTGGGCGTGGTTCTTGTCCGATTTCGGCTATTCGCAATACCAAAACACCTTGGCTCCAGGGCAACTTGTATACCAAGTTTCGTTGCAAACAACCGTTTTTTCAATTTAGTTATTTACATATTTAGAAAAACTGATATCTAAAAAGGTTGAATATTATTTCGATTTCAAATTGAATATGCTGAGCTAGCAACCTAATCCATTTTTCTGTAGGTAGATATATTTTCCCTCACAAAAGATATACGACTATTTAACAGGAAACAAAGAGAAATAGGAAAAATAATAATAATGTCTGCAAATATGATGCAGAAAACTAATTAAGTAAACGGCAGGGACAAAAAAAAAATCATGTAGCCGTACACCTCCTCAAATAACTAACTCTACCATTGTGACTCGAATATGGAATTTGTATGTATTTTGTAGCAGTAAAGTTATTCTTGGTAAGAATAAAACATTTATTTTTAACTTCTTATCCAAGTTTATCTGCAATACATTTTACCCAAACATTGCGGTTATGATTAAGCGTATTATGTGTATTTTGATTTTTCTCAACCTATGTGGTATCTAGCCTCTCCTTGACTAGTCTGTGGAACGATTTTACATCTGTTTCGAGTAGTTTCGAACGATGGCGGTGACCTCTTGCGAGGCTCTGCAGTTTCCCAAGGCTGTGTTAGTGTTGTGATCTGCGCTAACGAACTGCTAGAACATCGCATTGAGTTATTTTGTCAATCTCCCCTAATGCTGAAAAGTAAAGATACTGATGGCTTAGTTCGTGGTACGCCTTTTCTCATGTATGGTTTTGCAGAAGATATTCAAAGCTGTCGCAAAAAACTGCCCGCATCGTTTTTCTGCTTGTTTGCAAATTTGAATCCATATAGCATTGAAGATAATCAATGCGCTCGAAACTCAAGTGTAGATCATATTTGCGAATACAGCCAGCGGCCATCGATTTGTTTCTTTTTTACAGCTGCAACAGCTGATACAACTGTATCCACGCCACCTAAATGAAAAAGGATATGAATTGCACGACCCGTGACCCTTTGTTTTGTTATAATCCTTAATAATTTCCATCCTATTGAACTGCATTCGAAATTTGCACTCTACTTTGTAGAACTACGCATCCAAAGTGAAATTAGTTTCTTGTTATTGGCTTACTCAATAATCCTGAACAAATTTTCGGAAAAACCTAGTCAGCCTCAGAAAACGTCGTACTACCGTTATTGTCGTAGGAGTAAGAAAATTCTCAAAAGCAGCAACCTTCTGATCACCGAGTGTGATTCCAGGTTCATTTATTTTGTGGCATAGGTACACAAATTCCTGGATACGTGGATAAACGTAGAGTCAATTTTCTCTTTTGTAGTAGTCGTAAAAATTTTCCAAGCCTCGCAATACCTTCGTCGATGGTTTGCTTGGCATACAATTATATTGAAAATGACCCTCGGTCGTAACGAAAGCGGTATACTGCCCTGATTCTTCGTCGATTTCTTGACCAGTCAGCCAGCTTGTGCTTCTAAGAAACGTTTTAACCTCACAACTATTCCATCTTTGTATATAGGGAATAACCCAATCAAATTCGTTCCCAATGTAACAAACCTTGGCTTTGTTATTAATTCCGATTTAACGTGTATTGACCATGTGAACTCCATCGTTAGCAAGGTGTATTACACCTTAAGAAATTTAAGAATGCCTGCCTCATTTACGCCGATCAATGCAAGACGAAAACTTGCAATCTAACTAATAATGCCGATAATTTGCTACCCTGAATTTGTCTATAGCAAGTTAAATTCTCAATCTGCGCATAAAATTGAGGTAGCCTATAACCAATTAACACGTTATGTGTTTGGGCTAATGAAATATGAACATATCTCAGCCTGGAGGAAACATCTGTTGGGTTTTGAAATTTCTGACTACATGAAAGCCAGAAACTGCATTTTCTTATTTCGGCTTATGCTTGATAAGCCACCTATCTCTATAAGAAATGTTTAATTCCAAAATCAACACGTGTAAACGACCTAATAGTTGCTAATTATAACTTCCTTTCCTCCGCAAGGTTATTTTTCGTAAGCGCTATACGTTTATGGAACTCAATCCCTGTCACTACTTGCAAGAGTTTAAATAAAAGCAACTTTAAGACTGTATTGTAATCACATTTTCGTTAGTTTTTAAATATCTTTTTATGTATAGACCTAAGGTATGCTCTCTATTTATACCTATCTGCTTACATGGATATCTAATCATACTTATGCTTCATTGCTTTCAAGTTCTAGTTTTTAAAATCATTATTTATATATCAGTATTGTTTTTAATATAATTTGTAACTTAATTTCCATATGTACTTATTTATTTGTTTATTTTAAGTGCTCATTACTGTATTTTATATTGTTGTACTATAAAAGACATCTTTAATTCCACTGTACTAATGTGTTAATCAATAAATGAAACCTTTGTATTTGTATCGCATTCATCGATTTTACGAATAAGTTCCCTATTTTTGGGATTGGGTTTTTTACCAGGACACTCTGTTGTTTTGTGTCTTGTACGATTGCATATTGAACATCTTTCTTTGCGATGCAGCTAAAGAAATTTTGTGACATAGCGACCTAATTTCAAGCAATTAAAACATTTCATGGATTTTGCATCTATTGGAATGTTGTTTTTGGTTTTAACCTCTGACCTTGCAAAGCATTCGTATTTCCCATATATGAGTTAAAGTTTCGAATTTCGTTACAGGTGAGATAATTATTTATATCACGTATAAGTTCGTTACAGAATAAATAGTCATTAGAAATTTTATTATTTAAGTCGGATTCGTTTATACCATTTTTGGGTATACCAACTATAGTACCCAAAAATAACATTTTGTAATAATATTCTCGGGGATTTTCACTTTGTTGTCGTTTAGTTTGTGATATCTGTATGTGTTTATCTGCGATATTTTCAGCACAAGCGAAATCGTTTAAAAACTTTTGTACAAAATGTGGTCATGAACCAAAAATTTCGTGGGAATTTACCCAATATTTTGCGTAACCACATAATTTCTGCTGAACTGCAAAAACTAATGTTTAGTCATCCCGTCGATAAGCGGTTCGCAACATTTCAATACGTTTAACAAACTGTTACTGGTTTAGCGAGTTGCTGTCTGATGGATAAAATTCGGGGAGTAGGAATTGCGGCGTTACACAAACTGGTGAAATATTTTGAAAATTACCTAAGAGGTGCGGCATACTTTGTATGTTACTTATTGACCTGTAATTCATTGGCGTTATGTATCGCGGTTGCGAAGTTACTGGCACGGATCTAGATGTTGGCGTAATATATGTACGATTGCTGAGGTAATGTTAAAGTTGACAAAGACGTTGTTGCGTGATCCCTTTGTTGTGGAATGTATGATACAGGTGCAGGCCATGGCGTTGGTTGACTCGTAGACCATGGAGCGTTAGTGGTAAATTGGGAATTCATTGTGTCACTGCGAGGACACATACATATTTGGAAGTTCGGCAGTAGTATAAAATTTGCTTTTTTGTTCTTACATTTCTAAACCATTTGGACGGGGCCATGTTATATACGGATTCGTCGTCTCCTTTCGCGTTTACCGGCGACGAAACTCGTGTTGGACTAAAATTTTTCGCGACCGGTAAGTTTTCATTTCTTTCGCGATGCATACTCACTGTTTGGCATTGCCTGAATTGGAAGATCCACAAGCCATTGTTGAGACGCCGCTACATCTTTCAAAAGTCATTGTTTGGTATGCTCTATGGGAGAGGGAATCATTGGTCCATATTTCTTCAAAAATCAGGACGGCCATAATGTTTCAGTCAATGGGGAATGCTATAGAGCCATGAATAATGACTTTTTCGTGCCTGAATTCGAGGAGATGTTGATGTGTACGTCCTTTGGTTCCAATAAGATGGTCCTATATGCCATACATCCAACGAAACAAAAAATCTATTGCGCCTGTGGCGTGGCCTCCAAGGTCGTACAATACCGCTAGACTATTTTTTGTGGGGTTATGTGAAGTCGCTTGTCTACGCAGATAAGCCCGAGGCGATTGACGCCTTGGAAGAGAATATTCGGCGCGTTATTGCTGGCGTATGGTCCCAACTATTGCAAAAAGGGGTCGAAAATTGGGCTGCTCGGTTGGAATTTATTCGAGCCAGTCGCGACGGTCACTTGCCCAAAATCATTTTTAAAGCATAATAACAACCCCTTATCTTTATAATAAAGCTAAATTCTTGGCCATATCATTAAAGTGTATGCGTTTTATTTCGTCTTGTAAACCACATGTCTAAAAAACCACTTTTTATTATTTATCGTTTTTAGAATCGTAGCACTTTTGCTATCCATACGTTTACCAAATAACCCGTTTATATGTGTACTCACGTACACCTATTTTCATTTTGTTTTGGTAATTATTTCATTCTAATCAGAAAATTACGATTAGTTTGCATCAATATGGTTTACTTTTTTACACATTACGCTGGCTTGTTATTATTCGAAAACCTTCGTTGCTCGCACGTCCGTATGTGGTATGTTGTCGGTTTCAATGCAGAACAATCTGTTGTTTTGTTAATTCGTAGGTTGCATCGCAAAAGAATTTACATAAATTTGAGTTACAGAATTGGAACGATCGCTAATACCACTCTGTGTAAGTTGCGGAAAAACGAATCGTAAGCAAATTAAATGTGTTTGAGCGATATAACTACCCTGCCAACCATGAGCCGGTAAAAAACTGGATAAAAAGTGGCTCACGTTATCTTCAAAACTGGATAAAAAAGTAGATAATTTTGTGAATGCGCTGTGCGGATTTTATCCACTTTCCCCTTGTACGTGTGATCAGGCATCCCTGTCGTACGCATTAAGCACCACCATAAAGAAAAAACTATAGCTGATCTCCTCTAATTCCCCTCACCAGCCTACGCAGGGTTGCTTTTTTCTTCAAAATATTTAAAAATATTTTAAGAATTTTAAGCCAAAACATTTACGTTATAAATTCTTTATTTTTCAATCATTTAAATATTACAAACATGTGTACTAATCCTAACTATAACTTAAATTACAAATAAGTGTTTATACAAATAATAAATAATTTTTTACATTAAAAATTTTATTATTAATAAAAACTTCTATTACATATATAAATACGTAAATATATATATATTTAAAGATTTCAAACCGCTGATGTACCTCTGTTAATTCCTCCAATTATCTCTTGTGCCCAACGAATCTGAAATCAAAATAAAATGGTGAAATTTATAGAAGTTACAAAATAAAGTAAATATTATCATATTTGAAAAGTTGCAAAATTTATAAGAAAAAGTTTTATCGAATTTAACGATTTTATAATGAAAAGAAAGATAATCGAATTACCTTTCTTTTGATGTATATTAATAATGAAAAACTTTTTTGAATCGATTACAAAAAATTACTTTTCTTACAAACTTTGCAAATATAACTACATTTTCCTGCTTAAATTTAGAAAAGTTGCATAGTTGGTGCAGCTGCAGTTGCCTCGGGTGCGTGGTGTAACTGCACACATATTTCCTGTTTTTTCCATCGATTGATAACTAAAAAAGGAAATACATATATGTTATTATCTTATATTTAAATACTTTATCAGAAAAAATTTATGTCGTAGATTCATTCAGTTGGATTCAGATGCAGCCGTTGTTTTAGTCAGTGGAATATTCTACTGCAACTTGAACATATTCGCACTGCACTTTTTTCTTTAATTATATATGTACACATGTATGTAGATAGCCAGCCAGCATTTGGTCGATTTGGGACGTGCTATCGGTCATATTCTGTCACTTCACCCTGCAATTCCGAGTGAAAGTGAATTGCCAATATGCCCGATGCCTGCAAATGCTGGCCGGCGAGAATGTACTCAGGGTATATTTTCAGTGCAAGTTCAACAAAGCTTAAACGCACAATCTTGCACAGAAAACATGACCCTTATTTCATTTAACTTTTCACAACAGATATGCATATGGGCATTTCCACCAGAAGGTCCACCGCAGACAAAATATTAAAAGTCAATAAAATTACAATGTATCAGCACATATTCATAGGGTACCAATAAGATTAAATGCACATCAAAGAATTTTTCATTTATTCCTACCCCATCGCGGGTTATTCGAATATAAAGTCACACAAGCTGTACTTTTTTCATTTGCGTATTTCTACTGCACGTTTTGTTTTGTCAAAAATTCTTAAAGAGAGGCATTTTGCTTTGACTTTCGGTTTTCATAAAATATCTATAAGGGTGTAAAGAGTAAAAAAATTGCATACGCAATATTTCCATTGCAAATAACTGTAAATTTTTGCTTTGAATTATTTCGTATTTCGATGTCCCGTGCGACATCGAAAAACAACATTTGTTACCAGTGCGCCCAAAGTACATAAGGAATTATTTGCAATTATTGACTACAAACCAAGGTTTTGATACTTTTTTGATAAAACAAAACCTTTTTGAAAACAAATAAGATTTGTGTTTGTGGTACTTATTTAAAGTTGGTCACGTGCGACACCGTATGTGTGAGTTTAAAAAATATTTTTCCAAAGTAGTAGTTTAGCTATAACCAGGTTACCATTGTTAAATGCATATTCACATAGGGAAACATGCAAATTTAAGTAATTTAAATACATTTCACATTTTTTCATATCTCATTGCGAAATATTCGGATGCAAAGAGCGCAAATGTGAAATATTGCTTATTTTGATATTTCTTTGGTATGTCTTGTCTTTATAATAGTTATTAAACAGATACATAATGCATTGACTTTTGCTAGCTCAAATCTTTCTAGCAGTAAAAAGAACGAAAAAACAAAATCATAGGTAACCACGCAATAAAAGACAACGGTAAATTTTTGATTTGCTTTTTCGTTTAGTTCGTTGTCACGTTGGACATGCAAAAAGAACATTTTTACTCAGTGCGTCGGAAAAACATGCAGTAAGCTGACAAAATAATTATTACAAATTGTGTTTATTCACGCGACTTAAAAAAAAAATAAACCGGTAAAAAAATAAAAAATTTGTGTTGTTTTAACTTGTATAAAGTTGGTCACGAGCGACATGGTAAGTGAGAAATTCAAAATTATTAATGTAAATACGCATTTAACAAATTTTTAAATGTAGATGAGCACAAACAACGTTGAAAAAAACAAAAATAAATGTAAGCGGTATAGAGAAAAGTTAAAGGAAGATGTAATTAAATGGCAAAATAATAAATTGAAAAACAGGGAAAGAATGCGAAATAATAGGCAAAAGTGGAAAGATTCGGCTAAAGGAAATAATAAAATTATTGAAGCAAAAAGACAGGATGATCGCATACGCAAGAGACAAAGTCGGGAGAACGCTGCAAAAATTAAAAAATTAAAACAAATACAAAACGAACCTTACAAATGCAAGCAAACGTTGGCGAAAGCTGTGAAAAAAGTGGAGGATGCGTTGCCAGGGGATATAGAGAAAAAAATAAAAGTTCTAAAAGTTTTATTTAAAAAATATAAGCAGCCCCCACAAACAAATTCCAACACTAATGCCAGCACTACGCTTCCAGGAAGCCTGTTTAATTCCATTCAGCAATTTTATGCGAACGATAATGTTAGTGTGCAAGCTTCAGGAAAGAAGGACACAATTTTCATTGATGGAGAATTAATCGCTAAACGCTTCATGATAATGACAGTTGGTGAAGCATATGAACTGTATAAAAAAGAGTATGCAGAGGAAGCAGTTGGCAAATCTACATTTTTTAATATGCGACCACGCTATGTGCAGTTGGTAAATAAGACTCCACATAATATGTGTGTTTGTATGTACCATGCCAATTTTGGTTATTCGATAGAAAGCTGCGCTAAAATTATACCTACATTTCCTAGAAACTTTGAAAGCTTTCTTAAATCTGTTTGCTGCAATATTAACAATGAAAATTGCATGACCGGCAAATGCAATGAGTGCTTAACAGATTTAAAAAATGAATACATTCCTCTAGCTTATTTATCAAATATGGAAGATGAAGTGAGCTGGGAGAATTGGAAGAAAGTAGATAATCGAATTCTCCTTACTAATACAATTGCAACTTTTTCGGATTTAATAGTTGATGTGGAAAAAAAATTGCCCTCTTTTAAAACTCATTTTTTTGTGAAAAGAGCTCAGCAAAAATATTTTGAGGAAACTAAAATCAACTTAGAACCTACGGAAATAGCCATTCAAATAGATTTTGCGGAAAATTATAGGCTAACACACCAAAATGAGATCCAAAGTGCTCACTTTAGCTATCGCCAAGTATCCATTTTTACTTGTGTTGCTTGGATGTCAGGAGCAACAAATTCCTTTGCTGTCATCAGTGACAAGCTAACACACAACAAACACGATTCCTTTATTTTTTTAATAAATCTATTAATTGAAATGCAGAAATCTTATGGAAGTCTGTCAAAAATATTTATTTTCTCTGATGGGAGCCGCTCTCAGTTTAAAAACAAATTTATATTATCAAGCCTTTATGATTTTATTCAACAATTAGGATGTTCCTCAGTAGAATGGAATTTTTTTGCAAGCTCACATGGAAAGGGAGCCGTCGATGGAGTCGGAGCAATCATCAAAAGGAAAGTGTGGCAGATAACGAAATCAAAAAATGTTGTCATACCTGACGCACTTTCATTTTATCAGTGTGCACAAAATAACATAAATGGAATCAAAATCTATTTTACGCCATCTGATGAGATTGAAAAGCATGCTTTGTTTTATAATTTAGACGAAAAATGGAAAGCAGTTAAAAACATACAAAGCATTTCTCATTTGCACTTTTTTTCTTGCGATGGTCAAGAAATAAAAGCAGCCAAAACTGCCTATTCTGAAAAAAAAACAGTGCTTGATATTCATAATCAAACTCATTAATGTTTATTATACTTATACTCATGAAATTTCTTTAAGTTTTTTATTATTATGTTTGAATAAATATTTTGGTTGACTTATGCATAGTTTGTTTATTTGAATTTCATTATAGAGCAGAAAAAATAACAAATATGGTGATCGAAAAAAGTGTCACGTGCGACATGTCACGTGCGACCATCTCTTTTATTAAATAAAAAAAAAAATATGAATCCTTTATGTCTACAATGCTAGCCATTTTTAAGGAACATCAAAGCACAACATTAAAAAAAAATTACATCAAAACATTGCTTCCCATTTCGCTGAAATCGGCGTTTGAATTTTTTGCCACGAAAACCACTTCTGTTTTTGGTCACGTGCGACCACCTTGGTTTTTTGCTAATATCTTGAGAACTAAAAATGATACAACAATTGACAATACCAATAATTAAAGGGCTAATTGAGAGCTATAAGGCCAGCTTTTTTTTTTTTTTTAATTTCATTTATTATTACATTTTTTTTCACTTGAAATGTGTACAACAGTCACGTTCGACACCATGGAAATGCCCATATGTACTTACTGAAGAATATCTGCTACGGAGGCTGTGTTCCTGGAATTTTTGTTTACAACGTTGTTTATTTGGTGTTTGGTTGGCCGCAAATCTGCAATGACAAAAATATCACTTAAAATATATCAATATTTCAGTAATTTCAATACATACCTTTAAATTGGGGTTGAGTTGCACCTATTCTGGAAACATAAAAGCTAAATTTACATTTTTAAACAAATAAAATTATAAAAACATATGCTTACCTCCAATATGTTCGATGAATTGACATTTTTCGTCAAAACTCCCGTACATCTAACTGGCTCGCTCTAACACACAGGGTTTTTTAAAGGGTGATTTCACTGCTCTAACTTACAGAAATTTTTTGACAGCGCGAAAAAAAAGTTGGAAGTGTGTGGGTGAGATGTATAAAAAGTTGTGAATGTGTTTGAAAACTTTTGATTTTCAGGGGAAACTGGATAGCCGTGGCTGGCAGGGTAGCTGTTTTCATGCACACACATGAAGCAAAAGCGTATTGGAAAGTGTACGCATAAGGTTCTATGGTTTTCGGCCGAGACTCAACGAACGATTTTAAACTAACCGATTGTTAGCACTGACGGAATTAACAAATTGTTTGGAATTCTATGGGAATGCGATGTTCAGCGAAGTCTCAACTTTACGCAACTAATTATTCGCACTACTAATGAACAAAAATGCCATTTTTACACAACACGTAGAAGTTTCCTCTTTTCAATATACGATAGGCTTTTTGTTTTATCAATATCATAATTTTTTGCGTAAGCTCTTGTATATCACTTCTTAACTGCCACGCTAGGTGTAACCACGAATTTTAAAAATTAAAAAATTTTTGGCAGATTTGGTTTTTTTGTTAAGTTAACATTTTTAATGCAACAATTCAACAGCTCAAAGCAAGGCGAAATCATATCAGGTGGTATAATAAGTACAAAAAAATTTGCACTAACAAAATATACGCACAATGAAAGTATGATTTACAACAACCTCATCATTTTGACTTAACGTTCACCAAGCGAATTCAATCAGCTGCTTGATCAACTTCACCTTATATGAATTCGCCTTGGCTCAAAGTATTCGGCATTGCGTTCTTCAAACGTTCTTTAAAATATGTACATACATATTTGTACAAGGTGGCGCAAAAGTAATCCTCCTATCAGAAAATGCTATAAATTTTGCGATTGGCCCCTAATGTCAGTTCTGTTTTGACATTTATGTAGTAAACACATGCGAAATACACGTTAATAAACAATATTACGCTGCACTGCTCCAGAACGCGGAATATTGCTGACTATTTATTTGACCAATAATCGGTCGATGACTTTGGCACAACGTGAATTTCGTCGCAGATTTCCTGGCCGTCCAACGCCTACTGGTGAAACATTGCGACGTTTAGCCACTCGCCTCGAAGAGACTGGCACAACACGAGATGCTGCCAGGCGTGGCAGACTCCGGAGTAGCCGTTCTGCAGAGAATATTGCTGCTGTAGCCGAGGATGTCATGGAAGCGCCGTCGACATCGACCAGACGACGTGCCACGCAAATGGGTATCAGTCGACGGTCTTTACAGCGAATTTTGGTACAGGATTTGAAGATGTTTCCGTACAAAGTCCAGACGGTGCATCAGCTGTTAGCTGCTAACCGCCAATCGCGTCTAACATACGCTCAAGCCATCCTTAATCACCACCAAGAGGAAGATGATTTCTCATCAAAAATAAACATGAGTGATGCAGCCCATTTCCATCTTAGCTGGTACGTAAATAAGCAAAATTTACGCTTCTGGGGCACTGAAAATCCGCGTGTAACCCACGAAGAGCCATTACACCGCTCAAAGTCACTGTATGGTGTGCTGTTTTCGCTGGAGGAGTCATCGGACCTTTTTTCTTCGAAGGCGTCGCGGGCGCCTAATCTCCCGTTTTGGCGATTTGCACTGGCCAGCAAGATCACCTGATTTGACCGCTCCAGACTTCTTTTTGTGGGGCTTTTTGAAGTCGCGGGTTTATGTCAACAAGCCTCAGACTCTTGCAGCTCTTAAAGAGAATATCCGTTAAGAATGTGAGGACCTATCGCCGGAAGTTTTGGCGAAAGTGATGGAAAATGCCATAAAAAGGGCTCAAATGACAATCAACTGTGGCGGCGGCTATTTACATGAAATCATATTCTCGACTTGATGTAAAAAAAAATTAAAAGACCAAATAAAAATAATCCACAAGAAGAATCAAAGTTTTTCTTTTTTTTTTTTAAACTACGGCCAAAAAACATCGGAAGGTTACTTTTGCGCCACCTTGTATAAGTACTTAGCTATTTGCTTACAATTCTTACAATACGATTAAAACCTAATACGTGTCTGATTTTTAACCGAGAAACAAAATATTCGAATTTCGTGGAAACGAATGAGCCGGTTGTTTTGAAAAGGACAGGCTCTATACAAAAATACATAGGACTGCCTTATGTGTTAAAAGTCACACGTAAGTTTTAGAATATTTCGCACACGAATAACATTTTTGCATCGAATTTCAGATGTACTTACGAAATTAGACATACATTCTTACATACATTAGATATACACACAAAACTGTAGCCTTGAAATATTTTTGCGTTGTTTTCTTTCTTACGTTGTTTATGTTAAAATCAACCAAAATGCAAATAAAGTACAACAGATATTTTTTTTTTAGAGTATATATGTAGTAAAACGCCCGTTAATTGATATTTAAGTGTCTTTAACATTTATTAACATTTATTCATATTAAGTCTTAGGTTAAAATTAAGTTTTAAGTGAAAATTAAGTCTTAGGTTTAAATTCAATGTTTAAGTTAGAATTAAGTCATAATTTTAAATTTGAGGTTAAACCGTTAATGCGGTTGCGAGGCGTACCTGATTAACCACTGCCCGCTTTGCCGTTTCCAGAATTTCTGTTTCTTCGTCTGTCTGTTGTTGTTGCTGTCCTCCTCCGTTCGTCAAGTTTAAACGGTGTCGTTAAGTCAGTGTTGCTCATTCGCTTTTGTTCAATTGGCTTCGCGATTGGTCCGCTAGATGTCACTTCCCTTTAACCCACTTACCATCCCACAATGCGGCTATCCTGACTTATCGTTCGCCCTCGGACAATGGCTCCCACCTCTTCATGAATTTCGCCACAGTTGTAGTGCATCTTGCACCCTCATCCTCACCAACCTTGATCACCTCATACCTTCCATGAGGCAATATTTTTCACACTTTGTAGGGTCCCAAAAATGTTGGCCTTAACCTCAAGTCTACTCCAAATTGTGTACGCCTTATAGCTACTAACTCGTGCTTTTGGCATTTTGTTTCTTCTACTCTCTCTGAAATAAAGGTTTTCCTATTTTCTTCTTGAATCCTTTTAATGATTTCTTTCGCGTTCCCACGCCCGGTCTGTCTTTCCTCAGTTCATGTAATTCTGGAATTCCCGGAATACGCATTTCAACCCCAGTCAACCACCTAAATAACGAAACTTTAGTACTCCTAGGAGAAGTACATACAGGACTTTCGGCGCAAAGCTTGGCCAACATCAGAACGAGTATTTCGTGCATTCGTTCCACCTGCCCGTTTCCCCTTGGAACCCCCGTAGCTATGAAAAGATGCTGTACATTTTCCTCCTCGCAATATTTTTTAAACGCATTTGATGTGAATGCAGCACCTCTATCGGATATAATTCGCTTCGGATTACCAAATATCGCGGATTGCATTTTTAATCTGTCCAGCACCTCCTCTGTTCCCGTTGTTCGAGTAGGATAAAGCCATGTAAGCTTAAAAAGTGCGTCTACAACAACAAAAATATAACTGTATCGTTTGTTACAATCCGTGATAATCTTGAACTTTATTCCCCACAGATACACACGCCATTTCTTCAATGCCTCCACTATAGCTAACACCTCCAGCTCGTGGGAATGATGCCTTTCCTCTGGCGGCGTCGTTTTACGACTCATGTACTCAATGGGATGAAACTCTTGATCATCACTGCACTTCTGCAAGATAACAGCTCCGTATCCATGCTTTGATGCATCTGCGTGAACCTCAGCCAATGCTTTCGAGTTATACAAACTTAAAAGTGGTGCGCTTACCAACGCCATTTTCAGTTGCTGAAATGTAGCGATTTAGAGCTCTTCCAAAACAAACTTTTCACCCTGTATTAACATGTCTGAAAGTGGTTTAGCTATCGTGGCATAATCAGGTACGAAGCGTCTAAAGTATGAGGTTAGCCCTAAAAACCGCTGAATGAATTTTCGGTCCCGAGGCAACTGAAAATTCTCTACCGCACACGTTTTCTCCTTTGACGGCTTGATTGTCCCATTCTCAATCACATAGCCCAAAAACTCTACCTTTCGCCCTACCCAAAAGAATTTCTAACTTTTCTATACCTTCTTGAAAATCCTGTGACGGAATGATAATATCTTGAAAATACTGCTGGAGAGTTCGATATACCAAATGGTACGTAGCGTAACTCATATTGACCACAATGGGTCACGAACGACGTGTATTTACGAGAGTTTGCTTCTATTGGTACATGAAAAACCCCGTTAGCTAAATCAATCGTTGTGAACACGGATGCGCCCTGTACTTTATCGTCTACATCGTCGATTAAAGTTATTGGAAAAATATCCCTCATAATTTTTTTATTTATACGCCTATAGTTACAACACATCCTTTTGCTACCATCCTTTTTTGAAACTAAAACCACCAGAGATGCATACTGCGCAGTACTCTGCTGGATAATGCCTGCCTTCAACCAATCATCTTTTTGTTTGTCTGCCTCGAGTTTTTCGGAATACGCTATTCTCCTTGGCCCTTCATAAACTGGAACGTCATCAACTAATATAATTTTCATCTCTACGGGAGATTCGCGCTGCATTCTAGGTGAATAACTATCAATCAACTTCTTAACATCACCTTTAATTTCTCTATCGAGATGTTCTAAATCTACCTCTATTGCGTTCTTGTCTCCCATAGCTTCTGCGAAACAAATTATTCTAAACACAGCTAATACTTCAAGATTTCTTTCGGAATCGTTCACTAGATTTTCAGACAGTTGCGTGATTTGGCCAGCAGTCTCTGGGTTATCCACTTTATCCGTAAACCGAACCCCGTTTTCGGTAACCACAAGATTTACCAATTTTAACACACTATTGCCGATAACGGCGCCATAGACAATGTCATGTTTCCTGACGGCGTGGAAGCTAACTTTTAGTCGCAAGCTATCAATCCCCAAGTCCATTTCGAAACCACCCATGGTCGTAATCGCACCCTCACCTACACCCATCAACCGTATTCTGTAACTATTTAATACAATGTGGCCTAACTTTTTGAATATATCCTCCCTCACCAAGCACAGATCACTACCTGTGTCCAATAACGCCCCGAATGTGATACCCTTATAGCAAATGTCCTTAAAAATCGAACAGTTTCCCTTTCTGAAAACCTTACGACACCACTCACTGCTCATCACGTTCGCCCTATTCTTTTCGAACTTCATCTCGGTTTGGCTTGAAGTACATGTCGCAGCACGTTGCTCCCATTTACCACATTTGAAACATCCAGTTGATGACTGCGGGCATGCTTTGGTCAAATGTCCCACCTTGCTACACTTAAAACATTTCCTGGATTCACTTTTGCTTTCCCCAACACCAATACCAAAATGTTCACATAATCGGTCTTGCAAAGTTGCCTTTATACCCTTGGTCGGGTACCACAGTTCCGACAACTTAGCCTTCAGCCCCTCTACTGTCGGTCTAAATATTTCGTTTTAGTCCATCGTACCTGGTCGGCTTACAAATTTTTGTTTATATAAATGATTTTTGATCTATCGGTACAACAAAAATTTTAAACTACCAATGTTAATTAAATCTTTACTATAACGAGAGTTTACTGTACTTTACCAATAACATACACTTTTACAATCGAGTTTTTCTCTAGTATTAGTGAAACTACGTTAAATTAACAAGATTATTTAAAAAAAATTACATTACATTCATAAGCATCTTAAAATGTATTTCATAGTGGGGGTAAATTGTATTTTATATTTATATTTCAAGATTCAAAATATTCAGTTTATATAAATTTTACGTGAAAAATTATTTACTAAAAAACAACCTCGTTACATTCAATTTATAATTATTTAAATATCCAGGTAGCAAAACAAAAGAAACATGCCAAAACATAAGTACCTTACATAAGTTAGTTATATAACACTACATTTACCGCAACTGTACCGCCGTTGCTTCGCTGCACCCCCGTTTGATTCGCCAACACGAACAACCTCGCATTACCCAACGCCGACGCTTCTGTATATGCACACAGCTTATGTGCTTAGCTTTGATTTGTCTGGCATATGTTAGTCTTTGTGCATATGTATGACTAGGTCTAGTTGCCAATTCTTAGTTACCCATCTCTTTCGCACTCACTATGTTGTTGCAATCAACCAAACGACGCCACCAATTAACGGATTAAATGTACATTTACCGCTTCACAAAGTAAAGCCACGCCACGGAATCTTGCATGAACTTTCGCCTCTGACTTTTTTCTGACTGTACTTTTCATGAACGACTTAGACCACCTTGGTCCTTTTAGTCTACGACAATTTGTGATACTCCCGCACTTTTTGACCTTTGGTTCTTTTCGCCTAGGTGTGACTACGCCACTATGTGCCACTCACACACTTTTTGGCCTTATCGGCTCTTTTAGCCTATATCGACAACTTTATGCCACTTACGCACTTGTTGACCCTTTTGGTTCTTTTCTATTCCGACACCCTTGTCTCCATAGCCCACTGGCTAACGACAGTAATTGTCTCTTGCACTTTCTACACGCCCGTAATTGGACCACAAGCCGATTTGCAAATATCGCAAACTATAAAATATGCTAGTTAACGCTAACAATGCCCTGTACTTTCGCCACTGTTTTCTTTTCTTTTATTTAATAAAACCGGACTTCGTTTCTGGAATTAGACGTTGCTAATTATGCAGCTTATTAATCGCAACCTTCAATTAATATTTTCTATTTTAATTTTCTTTCACGTACTAATTTTCCATGTTTTTTTCACTTCTGACACCACTAGAGTAAACCGCCCGTTGATTGATACTTAAGTTTCTTTAACATTTATTAACATTTATTCATATTAAGTCTTAGGTTAAAATTAAGTTTTAAGTGAAAATTAAGTCTTAGGTTTAAATTCAATGTTTAAGTTAGAATTAAGTCATAATTTTAAATTTGAGGTTAAACCGTTAATGCGGTTGCGAGGCGTACCTGATTAACCACTGCCCGCTTTGCCGTTTCCAGAATTTCTGTTTCTTCGTCTGTCTGTTGTTGTTGCTGTCCTCCTCCGTTCGTCAAGTTTAAACGGTGTCGTTAAGTCAGTGTTGCTCATTCGCTTTTGTTCAATTGGCTTCGCGATTGGTCCGCTAGATGTCACTTCCCTTTAACCCACTTACCATCCCACAATGCGGCTATCCTGACTTATCGTTCGCCCTCGGACAATGGCTCCCACCTCTTCATGAATTTCGCCACAGTTGTAGTGCATCTTGCACCCTCATCCTCACCAACCTTGATCACCTCATACCTTCCATGAGGCAATATTTTTCACACTTTGTAGGGTCCCAAAAATGTTGGCCTTAACCTCAAGTCTACTCCAAATTGTGTACGCCTTATAGCTACTAACTCGTGCTTTTGGCATTTTGTTTCTTCTACTCTCTCTGAAATAAAGGTTTTCCTATTTTCTTCTTGAATCCTTTTAATGATTTCTTTCGCGTTCCCACGCCCGGTCTGTCTTTCCTCAGTTCATGTAATTCTGGAATTCCCGGAATACGCATTTCAACCCCAGTCAACCACCTAAATAACGAAACTTTAGTACTCCTAGGAGAAGTACATACAGGACTTTCGGCGCAAAGCTTGGCCAACATCAGAACGAGTATTTCGTGCATTCGTTCCACCTGCCCGTTTCCCCTTGGAACCCCCGTAGCTATGAAAAGATGCTGTACATTTTCCTCCTCGCAATATTTTTTAAACGCATTTGATGTGAATGCAGCACCTCTATCGGATATAATTCGCTTCGGATTACCAAATATCGCGGATTGCATTTTTAATCTGTCCAGCACCTCCTCTGTTCCCGTTGTTCGAGTAGGATAAAGCCATGTAAGCTTAAAAAGTGCGTCTACAACAACAAAAATATAACTGTATCGTTTGTTACAATCCGTGATAATCTTGAACTTTATTCCCCACAGATACACACGCCATTTCTTCAATGCCTCCACTATAGCTAACACCTCCAGCTCGTGGGAATGATGCCTTTCCTCTGGCGGCGTCGTTTTACGACTCATGTACTCAATGGGATGAAACTCTTGATCATCACTGCACTTCTGCAAGATAACAGCTCCGTATCCATGCTTTGATGCATCTGCGTGAACCTCAGCCAATGCTTTCGAGTTATACAAACTTAAAAGTGGTGCGCTTACCAACGCCATTTTCAGTTGCTGAAATGTAGCGATTTAGAGCTCTTCCAAAACAAACTTTTCACCCTGTATTAACATGTCTGAAAGTGGTTTAGCTATCGTGGCATAATCAGGTACGAAGCGTCTAAAGTATGAGGTTAGCCCTAAAAACCGCTGAATGAATTTTCGGTCCCGAGGCAACTGAAAATTCTCTACCGCACACGTTTTCTCCTTTGACGGCTTGATTGTCCCATTCTCAATCACATAGCCCAAAAACTCTACCTTTCGCCCTACCCAAAAGAATTTCTAACTTTTCTATACCTTCTTGAAAATCCTGTGACGGAATGATAATATCTTGAAAATACTGCTGGAGAGTTCGATATACCAAATGGTACGTAGCGTAACTCATATTGACCACAATGGGTCACGAACGACGTGTATTTACGAGAGTTTGCTTCTATTGGTACATGAAAAACCCCGTTAGCTAAATCAATCGTTGTGAACACGGATGCGCCCTGTACTTTATCGTCTACATCGTCGATTAAAGTTATTGGAAAAATATCCCTCATAATTTTTTTATTTATACGCCTATAGTTACAACACATCCTTTTGCTACCATCCTTTTTTGAAACTAAAACCACCAGAGATGCATACTGCGCAGTACTCTGCTGGATAATGCCTGCCTTCAACCAATCATCTTTTTGTTTGTCTGCCTCGAGTTTTTCGGAATACGCTATTCTCCTTGGCCCTTCATAAACTGGAACGTCATCAACTAATATAATTTTCATCTCTACGGGAGATTCGCGCTGCATTCTAGGTGAATAACTATCAATCAACTTCTTAACATCACCTTTAATTTCTCTATCGAGATGTTCTAAATCTACCTCTATTGCGTTCTTGTCTCCCATAGCTTCTGCGAAACAAATTATTCTAAACACAGCTAATACTTCAAGATTTCTTTCGGAATCGTTCACTAGATTTTCAGACAGTTGCGTGATTTGGCCAGCAGTCTCTGGGTTATCCACTTTATCCGTAAACCGAACCCCGTTTTCGGTAACCACAAGATTTACCAATTTTAACACACTATTGCCGATAACGGCGCCATAGACAATGTCATGTTTCCTGACGGCGTGGAAGCTAACTTTTAGTCGCAAGCTATCAATCCCCAAGTCCATTTCGAAACCACCCATGGTCGTAATCGCACCCTCACCTACACCCATCAACCGTATTCTGTAACTATTTAATACAATGTGGCCTAACTTTTTGAATATATCCTCCCTCACCAAGCACAGATCACTACCTGTGTCCAATAACGCCCCGAATGTGATACCCTTATAGCAAATGTCCTTAAAAATCGAACAGTTTCCCTTTCTGAAAACCTTACGACACCACTCACTGCTCATCACGTTCGCCCTATTCTTTTCGAACTTCATCTCGGTTTGGCTTGAAGTACATGTCGCAGCACGTTGCTCCCATTTACCACATTTGAAACATCCAGTTGATGACTGCGGGCATGCTTTGGTCAAATGTCCCACCTTGCTACACTTAAAACATTTCCTGGATTCACTTTTGCTTTCCCCAACACCAATACCAAAATGTTCACATAATCGGTCTTGCAAAGTTGCCTTTATACCCTTGGTCGGGTACCACAGTTCCGACAACTTAGCCTTCAGCCCCTCTACTGTCGGTCTAAATATTTCGTTTTAGTCCATCGTACCTGGTCGGCTTACAAATTTTTGTTTATATAAATGATTTTTGATCTATCGGTACAACAAAAATTTTAAACTACCAATGTTAATTAAATCTTTACTATAACGAGAGTTTACTGTACTTTACCAATAACATACACTTTTACAATCGAGTTTTTCTCTAGTATTAGTGAAACTACGTTAAATTAACAAGATTATTTAAAAAAAATTACATTACATTCATAAGCATCTTAAAATGTATTTCATAGTGGGGGTAAATTGTATTTTATATTTATATTTCAAGATTCAAAATATTCAGTTTATATAAATTTTACGTGAAAAATTATTTACTAAAAAACAACCTCGTTACATTCAATTTATAATTATTTAAATATCCAGGTAGCAAAACAAAAGAAACATGCCAAAACATAAGTACCTTACATAAGTTAGTTATATAACACTACATTTACCGCAACTGTACCGCCGTTGCTTCGCTGCACCCCCGTTTGATTCGCCAACACGAACAACCTCGCATTACCCAACGCCGACGCTTCTGTATATGCACACAGCTTATGTGCTTAGCTTTGATTTGTCTGGCATATGTTAGTCTTTGTGCATATGTATGACTAGGTCTAGTTGCCAATTCTTAGTTACCCATCTCTTTCGCACTCACTATGTTGTTGCAATCAACCAAACGACGCCACCAATTAACGGATTAAATGTACATTTACCGCTTCACAAAGTAAAGCCACGCCACGGAATCTTGCATGAACTTTCGCCTCTGACTTTTTTCTGACTGTACTTTTCATGAACGACTTAGACCACCTTGGTCCTTTTAGTCTACGACAATTTGTGATACTCCCGCACTTTTTGACCTTTGGTTCTTTTCGCCTAGGTGTGACTACGCCACTATGTGCCACTCACACACTTTTTGGCCTTATCGGCTCTTTTAGCCTATATCGACAACTTTATGCCACTTACGCACTTGTTGACCCTTTTGGTTCTTTTCTATTCCGACACCCTTGTCTCCATAGCCCACTGGCTAACGACAGTAATTGTCTCTTGCACTTTCTACACGCCCGTAATTGGACCACAAGCCGATTTGCAAATATCGCAAACTATAAAATATGCTAGTTAACGCTAACAATGCCCTGTACTTTCGCCACTGTTTTCTTTTCTTTTATTTAATAAAACCGGACTTCGTTTCTGGAATTAGACGTTGCTAATTATGCAGCTTATTAATCGCAACCTTCAATTAATATTTTCTATTTTAATTTTCTTTCACGTACTAATTTTCCATGTTTTTTTCACTTCTGACACCACTAGAGTAAACCGCCCGTTGATTGATACTTAAGTTTCTTTAACATTTATTAACATTTATTCATATTAAGTCTTAGGTTAAAATTAAGTTTTAAGTAAAAATTAAGTCTTAGGTTTAAATTCAATGTTTAAGTTAGAATTAAGTCGTAATTTTAAATTTGAGGTTAAACCGTCAATGCGGTTGCGAGGCGTACCGGATTAACCACTGCCCGCTTTGCCGTTTCCAGAATTTCTGTTTCTTCGTCTGTGTGTTGTTGTCGCTGTCCTCCTCTGTTCGTCAAGTTTAAACGATGTCGATAAGTCACTGTTGCTCATTCGCTTTTGTTCAATTGGCTTCGCGATTGATCCGCTAGCTGTCACTTCGCTTTTACCCACTTACCGTCCTATATATAAGTTAACATATTTTCCAGCACCTAAAACACACAGTTCCCACAGCCAACCAATACACGTGCCGCTGTGTCAGCAGGATTGCATTTCACAATATACCTAATGCAATTGGGCAATACAACCACGGTCGTTACCGTCGGCCATACTTACGCAATTGAAACATTTCGCAACGCAGCGAAATATGCCCGTGGGAAACCAAGGTCACAGTCGGCACCATGGCAAACCATTACGCAAGGGTTGCGTCGCTGCCGACACACCGAGGGCTGGTGTTGGGGTTGGTGGCAGCTATGAAGGCAGTTGCATAGGAGTGCTAATATTCTTAAGACTAAATTATGTAGTTCTAAGTAAATAAATATTTTTATAACGTTGTAATTAGTATTTTTCCTTGGGAAAGTTGGCCCTTAAATTCTATTTTTTTAAGTGTAGGATCAAAGATCCTTTAACTTATATATATATATATAGTATATATACATATATATGTATGTATGCATAATTCAGGATGCAATATCTAAAGGAGTTACATGTTGTGGCAGCGTCATTTTGAACGGCATTAACTCAAAGCTGTATTTTGGAAGTACGTGAGCATCGCTTTTGAAAAGAGTAGCAGATTCCTACATTTCCGTAACCTTTAAGCAATGGTTTGAATAAAATAATTTTTTGTTCCTGACTTGGGGAAATTACTTCAGTTAACCCTTTTGAACCAACTTTGCCAGGATGAAAAGAAAAACAAATTTTATATATACAAACACCCAAAGAGTATTGCACTTCTTATTTATGACGGTATTTAAAGCTGGGGCATGTGTGCCAATAGGGTTTTATAGTGGGGCATATTGGTCCCCTCCTAGTTTTTCCTACTTATCCTAGAAAATTCCTGTAGCGAGTTTGAATTCCATTTTGTGCTGTGTTTTATTCAATTCAGTTAAAATAAAGACAAACAAAATATTTTTCATTGTGAGCATGAAAGCGCTAAAGCATAAAAATAAAAATTAGTTAATAATTCCAAATATTGTAGACAAAACCTATTTATGAATGAGCAGAAGCGAAATAGTTTTTGCAAAAAGCTAAATTTTCCTCTGGGCGCACGAAGCACAGCGACGTCTTATTGGCCCTTGGATAGGCAAATGATCGCCAACATTTTTCATCTGTCTGAGTTTGCTGTATTGTCTCCTCTGTAGGCGAGATCTTTTGTAGTCAGCAGTTTTTCTACTTTTTGAAATAAGGGACTCAGCAAGTTGGACTAGAAAATCAGGAAAATGCTATTTTTTGCGACATAACTTCGAATGAATAACCCACGCATTCACTGCATACATGCGATAAAAAATTGTCTTCCACCATTTATTTGACCTGCGATACGTCATATATTCTAGCTATGTGGTCTGCTAAATAAACTCTACAGATGATAGACCGATGCGTTTTAGTGTCATCCTTTAGTGTACGTACCACGGTCGACATCCCAGGCACGTGACAATTACTTAAAAGCGTCATATCTTTAGTTTCTTGCCATTACACGTCAATGGCACCTTTACTATTCACTTTAAAAATGGCCTAACCTCGCTCCAGTTTCTCTCTTACTTTTGAAACATTTTTCCGTTAGGCATACAAGTTCCCAAAACCGGAAACGGTATAGTGTTAATTAAATCGACTGATGTAAAAAATCTATCAAAACAAAGCGTAACATCAACAGGCCCAATAGATTTTGCGACGTCCTTTACCATTCGTTCTCCGATTGCACCACATTGTGCAGTCTCATCTCTTCCAGAATAAATATTCATATCATTGTTGTAACCAGTGAGAGAGTCGCGCCTAAGCCAAATACTGCTTGAGTGACGGTCTTCCTTTTAACTTGGTGACAGATTTATCAATGCTTTGAAAGGTACGACCATCGCCGGAGGCCTTGAACGTGTTTTTGAAACAGTTAATTGCATCATATATGTAGGACTTTTTATCCACGATTGTTTTTTCTGTTAATTGAATGGTATACAAACAGTTTTAGTAATAAACAAATCTTTATTTGCGGATAAAAGTAGATTCAAAAGTTTTACAAAATAAGGATTATAAAAAATTGAAAGTTAAGTTATTTTAAATTCACGTCTACTCGTCAAGCGTCTAATCGGCTACGCGTCTATATCTTAACTTGTTTTTTCTTTCGTCGTCGTTCATGTAGCTTGCTTTTCGTAGCGATGTAGTTTCGTAGTATTGTAGTAGTTAACGTTGGTTGGTTTAATTATAAGGGTTACCAACTATGTTGGGGAGTCCTCATTTCCACAATTCGGCCATCCTGCTTCGCATTCGCCCTCGGATGCATCGTCGGCATCATCAGAATATTTTACCAACGGCTTTATGAGTTCGGCGCAAGTTGAAGTTCACTTTGGGCCTTCACATTCACCAGCTTTTACAACATCGTAAGAATTTGCCTTTTTGCTTGTTGTCTCAACTCATCTCTTTGCTCTTGAAATTGCAGTCGTATTTCTTCTTCTATAAGGCTTTTAATGTCAAGATCGTCGATTGTTCGCATTTTTGCGCCTATTAACAGCTCGAAATGTGCCATATCGATACTCCGATTAAAAGTAGAGTTAATTACTTGCTGTACTCTGTCTACAAATTTATACCACTTCGTTGGGTCATTCTTGCTGAGCTTCGCTAAGACGCTATGTCGAATGATGAATATTTTCTTCTTCGCAATATGGGGATTCCTCAATCCCACATATATATAAAAAGTTCTGCTCGCCTCAGAAGGCTTATCAACAGGGACGAAATATAGTTTCGACATTATATGTAAGTAGGATTCCATCACGGGATATAGCTAATTGTACGGCTTCATTTCCTAAATATTTTTTTTTACCAATAGCATCTAAGTGCCGGAACGTGATTATAGGCCATTACAAAGAAGCATCGAAGTACTATATTAACTTCTCCAGCATCTGTAAAAGTTACTTCTACATGTTTAACTCTCGACTTACGTAGTATATCAAACCTTTCATTTGTGCACTGTGCAACGTATTGTGACAAGACTTTTGGAAGTAATATTCGGAAAATATCGTAAGGTAATGCAAGACTTGAAATATTTTCTGTGATTTTGCATTGGCGGCTATTAGTAAGCGATTTTCTTGGCACAAAAAATTCACTTAGCGAACTCCAAATAATAATTTCTGAACTGTTTTCACCACGTGAATTTATTACTCCGTGTTGGTCGTTTTTCTGGTCAACACTTTCGCCATTGGATTGACTACCTTCTGAATGATCCGAGTCAGTTTCAGAGGCACTGAATGAATTATCAGTCCTGTCCTCTTCCAGGATTACTGAAAGTATTCATCGTCACTTATTGTCGCCATTTTTTAATTCCTATAAATACGACGAAAATAAATTATTGTATCCTACTTCGCCCACAACACTCTATTGGGATGTCCCACCATTAAGTACATAAGGGACGCATATGTATGTCCAAAATAAATAAAACTCTTTGATTTAAATAAATTTAAATATTTCCACTAACATATCAAAAGTAATGATATTTTAATTTTAGAATTGTCAACGAGGACTGCAATTAACTTATTATTTTCAGCAGGATATTTCATGAATCACTTGATTCACTGATCACAGTTGACAAATAACTGAATATAATGAAAAAAAACGAAAAGCAGGTGCAAAATTGGTAACGGTATATTGCAGACGACGCAATAAAATACAGTTTGGAGCTTTTTTATGCCATTTTTAATTAGATTTAAGAGATTAAGGATCTATCTACATGTCATGGGAAAATAGTGCCTCAGGAGAATCGAAAAGGTTAAACTAGTTTAAACGCCCACTCTTGTAGGGTTAAACTCAGTTTAAGAAAAACATCATAGTTCAATTCGCACTGAAAAAATGGCCCTTACTCGAGCAAACTAACCCTAAAATAGAAGTTGCATTACTCCAACCCATACTCTAACAGAAAATGTTGTCATATTTCACCATACCACAAAAAATTTGGCTGTTGCTGATTGGTATTAGAGTTTTATTTGAGGGAATTGAAGCGAAATCGGGCGAGACTTTCTGTTAGAGCCGTTTTCACAGTGATTAGTTAACGATTGGTTGACTATTAGTCAATGTAGCCAACAGCTGTTTGTTAACTAAAGCAATGTTTTTCACAGTGCTTAGTTATAAAAATAAATTTTCTGGCTAAAAGTCTGGTAGCACCATAGAAAACATATGATCTTGACATTACAGTTTTACAATTTATGTTTTTATTTCATTTCACAATTGGTAAAAATTGCAATTCAAATGGCGACGAAAAAGATTAATTTCAGTGAAAACGACGTAAATTTATTACTTGCTATAATAGAACAACATAAAAATGTGATAGAGTGCAAAAAAAGCGATACTTTTACGGTAGATGTGAAAAATAAAGCTTGGTTAAAAATTCAGGAGGAATATAACAGCAGAACCTCGTCTTCATTTCGCGATGAAAAAATGCTGCGTACCAAATATTACAACATGAAAAAGGAATTAAAGAAAAAGGTAGCACCCGAAAAAAGAAGTTGCATCGCGACAGGAGGAGGGCCGCCATTGAAAATTAGCACCAATGATATTGATGTAATGTTAACATCAATAATAGGCTCGGAGCAGTTAGAAGGAATGGAATCTGTATACGATTCCGATAATCCTTTTGTGCGAAACAAAACGGAGGATGTTATCGTTAGCATTGGTAAGAAATTACTTAATTATTCTGCTCTTGAATTGGGAGGTTTCATTGTCTATATTCATGCTGTTACTCAAATACCATCATTTAAATGTATTAATGGTTTTGCAGATAAGGCAGCAAATAACATCAGTGCTAAGCAATCTCAGGATGGGAGCGAGGAATTTGAAGACATCAAGAACACATCCAACACAGCTACTACTTCGAAAAATTGGAGTACATACACGCCTGCAGATTTAAAAGCTCCTAAATGTAAAAAACTTATAATCGACGAATCGCAAAGCAAAGAGAAAAATACATCATGGTGGAAGCTGGCCGCTGTTAAATCAAAATCGACCGGAGAAAAATGCCGCGTAGAGATTGAAATATTAAAAGCTGAACATGAAAAGCGAGTAAAGATGTACGAGCAACATATAAAGCAATCTGAAATGGAACACAAAATGCGTATGAGAATTATGGAAGAGCAATTAAAGGAAATTCAATGGCGCAATCTTCAATTGGAAAAAAACAGTACAAGCACAAAATAACTTGACACATACAAAATAAAAGTGTTTTAAATAACATTGTTGTATTATTTGCTTCTGATTGATAGTCTTACAAAGCTTGACTTGCAGTTATAAGGTTGCAAAGTACCCATTTATTAAATTATTCCTCGTCACATTTTTTTCAGTACGCCGATCAGAGCTGCGATTATTCGGTATGCTTAAAACTGACAAAATTTGCCTATCAATCTCAGGATCTAAAGGAGGAGCTTCAGTATCGCGATGTAAGCAGCATATATTTTGCAACACTGCAGTGGCGACAATTATTGATTGGACTTTGGTGCAATTCATTCGTATACCCAAAGACAATACTGGAAACCTTCGCTTCCAAACACCATAAGAGCGTTCAATTGGATTTCTTGACCGAATATGTGATTCGTTATATAGTCTTTCAGCTGCACTGTTAACGGAATGAAGGGGTGTTAAAATCCGTTTATTATTTTCATACCCTTTATCAGCAAGCACAAGTCCATCTCCGAACTCTCCGTTCTCAAGACGATCAAAAATATGAGAGTTTCGTAATATGGTAGCATCATGTGTTGATCCTGGCCACCTAGCAACTATGTCTAAAATCACCAAACGAGCATCGCAAATCGTTTGTACATTAAAAGAAAATATGCTTTTTCTATTACGAAATAGTTCCGCATGGTCTCCGCCTGAAAAGGAAGGAAACATGTAAAAATAGATATTCATTACGGTTTTGAGGTGTTTCAGCTCACCAGGTGACTGAATTTTTACGTGCGTGCAATCTAAGGCACCAATAACTCTGGGAAATTTAGCAATTCGAAAAAACTCTTTCTGTTTTTGATGTATATCTTCCGTTGTAGTAGGAAATCGTATGAAACGTTCTCGCAACCTTGCTATTTTATCTGAAACAAGAGTAACAACTCTTGATACTGTGCTAGTAGATACTCCTGACACATCTCCAATCAATTGCTGAATACTGCCAGTGGCATAAAACCTCAATGTAATGGCCAACATATGATCCGGCGACAACGCATTATTCCTAGGAAAAAATTTTATGTAGAAATCGGCAGGCAAAGCGTTAAAAAAGCTATACCATGTGGTAGCATGCTGTATATCTGGACGTATGAGGTGCAATACTTCCCATGCAGCATCTTTGCATAGGCGGAAACGCTCTCTAAAGTCCTTTTCATCATAAAGTTGAAAGAAATTAAATCGCTCCCGGATTTGTTTTTTCCGACGGAAAATTACCACTTTTAGCAGCTCTTCGTAATCGTCGTCACTGTCACTGAACTCCATTGTTGTGATCACTACTTCCCACCAAATTGCTTTTTAGATTTATTTTACTTTTCTTTTAATAAAAATAAATAGTTTGACATTCTAACAGCTGTTTGTTAACCAATCGTCAACCAATGCCCGGGAGATGAGTTAACTAATGGTTGACAATTCACTTTGAAATGAAAACCAATTAGTTATCTTCAACCATTCGTTAACTAATCACTGTGAAAACGGCTCTTAGAGGAACGGTTGGAGTGATGCAAGTTCTTTGTAATCTACGTTCTTTGTTTACATTCTTTGCTAACGTTTCAACCGAAGAACCTAGATTACAAAGAAATTGTATGGCTTTTCGTTTCGTGTATCAAGAATGTTATGTTGATTTGGACTAGATCAAAGAACGTAGATTACAAAGAATTAGCATACTTTCACCGGATATGCTAACAGAATATGATTGGATCCAATTGGTTTGCGCAGTGAAGTAAGCTAATATTTCTTACCAGAGTATAATTTCACTGATGCAACTTCTTTGTAATCTATGTACGTTCTTTGGACTAGATCTTATGTTAGAGGAACAGTGGTAGTGATGCAATTTCTTTGTAATCTATGGTATTTGCGTCAACGGTTTATTAAGTGAGGCGATCTTTTGCTTTTAGAAATACATAAAGTACTTATACAATGTATAATTCATATACTTACATGCAAAATGTAGCTTCAGTCTGCACCGAAAACACAAATATGCAGAGGTTGGTGTGTACAAAAACTAAGGAATAAATACATCTAAAAGATTGTTATCTTACAGGTTCAACCACCATCGCCTTAAATAAATAAATAAATACATATTAAATATTACATAGGATATATTAAATAGTGTATTTTGTAATAAAGTTATCCAAATTGACAGGTAATTTTCAAAATTGTTAATTTCATTAATACTAACACCGAAAGCTGATTCAGTAATGGCAACTACCTGCCACACTTTATATCATTACACTATGATTGCATCATGTGTATAATTTATTGTATTGTTTAAATTCTCTATTGAACACAAGTTAGACATCTGTAAAGAGTTGGAAATTATCAGAATGAATTCAGCCGGCGAAGTTGAGTGGCTTTTTGCTGCGAACCATGGCAGAGAACAAAACAGTAGCCAAATTTTTTCAAAATGTTCTTTTTTAAACAAAAATGCTCACCGAATAAATAGATTGCAATCAGGCGAGATGGAAAAGTATTAAGGAATACAAGAGTCACATCTAAAAGATAGACAGGAAAGAGTACCATTTTTTTTTCAAAACTGAAAATTTCTAATTCGGTATGTCAATCTTGGTACTTGTGCAAACACTTTCTAACAGATAGAGTTTTATAAAATGATTGTACTGAACTTGACTTTTAATTTAGTATCTAATGTCCCTGGATCAAACTCGTTGCGGTGATTCCTACAACGACATATAAATTGCACGATAAAAGATAGATTAGAATAGAAGAATACTAATAATAATAAGGAAGGTAAACCGGGGTGACGAATATTGATTTTGATCAGGGCCAACCACAGTGGCGTAACAATAGGGTGGCAGGGTTGGCAAAATGCCACGGGCCCCCGACCTAAGAGGGCCCCGGCCCAAGACGCCGCGAGCGCAAAAATATTTTTTTACATTGTACCTGAGTATTTTATTTTATTTGAAAAGTATATTTTTATAAGTTCTGCTTAAAATCCAAAGTGAGACAACTAAAGTCCAAAATACAATTTCAAGTTAATCGTTAAGCATTTCAACCAACCTAAACAAAAAGATGTTTATTCATTTTTAGAGATGTACACGTTACCCGTGACGAGTAATTTTACGTACTTATGACCGTCAAAAAACTGTCAATCAAAATACCGGTAATTACACATCTCTATTCATTTTAGAATGCATCCATTGGTTTCTACATATTCTGTCGCGGTACGTTGGCAAAGCGGGTGAGTATTGAAGATCAGGGAATTCCCTTTTTTGCTTTAATTTTTTTCGTGGCGCTGCTGCTGGGACGAGCTAGCAACACTATGTTAGGGGAATTCCGGATTTGATATTTTTTTATGAGGGCTCTACTGAGTGCGTATTCTTTGTGTGATTATTTTTGTTAATTGGTGATTTGTATCTTTGATTTTTCGTATTTTTTGTTCTTTTATTGAATATGAAAATGGTGGCAAAGTAAAGTTGATTACGAAAGAGAAAGAGGGAGACTGAAGAAAAAAATAAAAAGCTACCTAAAATTAGTCAGTACTTGAAAAATGATGACTTAAATAATGAAAAGTTGAGTGAACAGTGCTCCAAAAGTGAAGAATTGGACTTTACTAAAAGTATACCAGAATTATCAGACGCAGCACCCAACACCAGTGACTATCCAGACCTAGAACAACCACAACAGGGTACTAGCAAAAATCAAAGAGAATTATATTTTAGCATGAACAATATTGCATCTTCGCCATATGTTACTGACAAGGGTAATTTTAAAGAGCTAACTGATCAAGGGAAGAGGTTCGTGATTGAAAACGGACATTGTAAACCTAAGGGCCCTTTCTTAAAAGATAACTACAATAGATCTTTTCTAGAAAAACATTACTATATTGTTTCCAAGTCTGGCGTGGAACTTGAACGTACATGGCTATCCTATTCTTTAATACTTCAGAAGGCGTATTGTGAACCGTGTTGGTTATTCGCAAATCGGGCATCTAAGAAAATACAAAATGTTTGGATTGAGGGCTATGACGACTGGAAACATATTGTAGATGCCATACAAAGACACGAGGCATCAAAAATTAATCTGGATTCCTGTCTTCCGTATCAACAGTGGCGGCTACATGGAACACTCGATGAAGAGCAAGAGTCTATGATCAAAAAAGAAAAATCTTTTTGGCGCCAAGTACTTTCTAGGCTCCTTGATGTTACTCTGACACTTTCAACGTGTAATTTAGCCTTTCGTGACCACAGAGAAAACGCAGATAGCAGTGATCCAAGCTCCAAAGGAAACTTTTTGAGTATTGTTGAGTTATTAGGAAAATACGACCCGATTTTACGAGAATTGTTAAGTAAACCAAAGGGCCAGATAAAATACTTACATAAGTCCAAAAATACCAAATGAGCTAATTTCTGTCCTGGTTCTAAAAATAGAAAATGCACTCATAAATGAAATAAATGTTGCACCATTCTACTCTATCATATTCGATACAACTCAAGATATTTCAAAAATTGATCAAATGTGTGAACTTTACCGTTATTGTATGATCGAAAAAGATGATAATGGGATCCCAAAGGCACTTGTCATTAAAGAAACATTTTTAGGATTTCATGAAGTTAAGGATCAAACTGCCTTAGCAATGTCCAAGCAAATTATTAAATCCATAAATGACAAAAATATTCCTCTAAATAAGTGTCGAGGACAAGGAAATGATGGTGCTAACACAATGAAAGGGACTTATGGTGGAGTTCAAAAACTCATAAAAGATGTCGAGCCAAATGCCGTTTATATTCACTGTGCTGCTCATAATTTAAATCTAGTACTCAATGATGCAGTGAGAGAGGTTATTGATATGCAAAATTTTTTTGAAACAGTTCAACAAATTTATAATTTTTTTGGGCATAGTATCAGAAGATGGAATATTTTATCAAGTTTTATATCTAATACAGAAAGTGAGTCTTCAACTTCAATAACATTAAAAACATGAAACCCTACTAAATGGGCAGGACGTTATGATGCCGTTTTTGCTTTAAAAGTTCGGTTTGTTGAAGTCCAAAAAGCGCTAGCGGAAACAATTCTGTTAAGTCGCAAATCAGATGAAAGAAATGAAGCTGTTTCACTCAAAAAGAAGATCGAAAACTACAATTTTATAATGTTATTGGCTTTCCATTACAAGATCCTACTTACTACCGATGCAGCCTCTAAAGCACTTCAGTCTAAAGCCACCGATCTTTCAAATGCCTTAAAACGTTTGAAAATTTGTCTGGAAGAATTGGAAAGGTATCGACATGAATTTGAAAATTTAAAAATGGAAGCAAATAGTGTAGCAGAAAAATGGTCCATCACCCCTGGATTTTCTAAAACTCGTCAGAGGAAGGTAAAACGCCATTTTGATGAGCTTTGCGAAGATGAGAGTCTCCAAGATCCGGAAAGTTTGTTCAAAGTGAACATATTTTATCGAGTATTGGACATCATTATAAACCAACTGAAATCGCGTTTCCTTCCAATGAATGAAATTGTTTCAAATTTCAGTGTTTTGCAGCCTTCCACTTTAAAAGTTTTAAATGACACTGATCTATTACATAAAGCTCTAGAATTTGTTGAGATATATAAAAAAGACATATCTGAATCATTTGCCAGAGAAATTCTCAGTTTTCGATCCACTTTCAGAGACGAAATAGAAAAATCTTCGTGTATTAGAGACCTTGCTGATTTATTAATAATAAAAAATCATTTTATGTCCTGCAGCTTTCCTGAAGTATGCACTGCATTAATGCTATTTCTTACAATTCCTGTGACTACAGCTAGTGCTGAACGATCATTTTCAAAACTTAAATTGATAAAAACGTATTTAAGGAACTCCATGGGACAAGACAGGTTATGTAACTTGGCTATTCTGTCTATTGAAAATTCTATGGCCAGATCTTTAAACTTTGATGATGTTATAGACACTTTTGCGGAACAGAAAGCTCTAAAAAAGATGTTTCTTAATAAATATCTTATTGAAATTAAATTGTTATTTTTATTTCATTGTAAATGTATGTAGGTTTCCTCACGATGTTGTTCCTTCACCGAAAAGCTAGCGAATAGATGATGAATGCATTGAGATATTATGTTCTATGGATGAATGTGAAGTCTCCAATACGCATTGGGCTAGCATGGGGACTACAGACCATTCCTTCTCGCCTAAGAGAGGAAGCCAATGGCCATCAGTGGGACATATACAACGTGTAATTGAGTCCGCTGAAAACCTCGAAGTTTATTAAAATTAAACTGAGTACAACGTGACGATTTTTACTGATAGGGCGCCGTCAAAAGAATTTGCCACGGGCCCCAGATGGTATAGTTACGCCACTGGCCAACCAATAGGGTGTCGTGATCGCACAAAAAAGCCAATACGCTTTTCTGAGTTGTATTTGCATATTAGTTCTGATTACAAAATACGAAAGCAGAAGTTTAATAAGTTTTATGATAAATGTATCTGCAAGTTGTATGTGTATTGTACTTTTCTGTTCCGCTTTTGATTTTATTGGTGGCATATGTATCATATATTTGAAGTAGACATCTAAAATTGGCATGACTTATTTGTATTAAAAATATAGAGAAAGAAAGGCACAGCATGGAAAAAAAGTTTCAAAAGTACATACGTAGTGCAATATATGTTTAACATATGTTATATTTGTATCGGAAAAGAGCTACGAAGAAATTAAATTAATCTTAAGAATCTGACACTCGACGCTACGTTATAACCGAAATTTTCAATAGCTCTACCGGGCAGCTGGCTGGTGATATGACCAACTATGTTGCAGTAGGGTAACAATTGGGGTGTGCATGTAAAAATTCGGTAAAAGTTATACAGAAAAAAGCACATCAACGCAAAACGTTTAGCAGCTTGCAAGTTTTACGAACAGCTGGTTTCATTTTTTGACGCACAAAGCAAAACTAAAAGTAATGTGCAATCTTTGTTAATCTATTTTTAATGATCTTTCCTTTCCAAATTCGTTTTTCTGTCTCTTGTTTTATTAAGTTAGTTGAAGAAACAATATTTTCTATGTTTTTTGTGTTGACATATGTTGGTATCATCTATATTTCTCAATGGAAATTTGTTGCAAATGAATATTTCCAAACCAAGATTTTGCAAGAATTGGTATAAGTTACCATTGTAATGCCTCCCTGCCTGGAGGAGATCCTGCGCTTTTTTGAAATTTGTTTTACCTAATTTTCTGAGCAGCACAATTATTTACACGAAAGAAATTGTGAAAGAGAAATATGAAAAAACATTAACATCGCTGTCGGCAAATTAAATAATGAACTTCGTGATAATCATCCAAATAATAGACGGAAAATTAATAAAACCACCAGTTAATTTCAGTACATTACTTTTACACTACTATACTAATATATTTTGGTTGAACTTTTAACATGTGATGTTGATATTATACTCTAACAATATTTTATGTAAAAAAAACCTTGGGTGATCTCAGTTGGACCTAATTTTGACGTCTATGGCTAAGATTTTTCACTTGTAATTATTCCCAACGATTGTTGGTTTCTGGTCTATATTTTTTTGTTTGAAATTATTATTTTTAATGATTTGAAGGACAAATATGTGTGAAAATAATCAAACAACAAGGATGTATTTATTTCAGATCAACGCGACCATTATTTGATTTGGTTATAGTTTTTGAAAGTTCTGCCCGGATATGTTTTTGCTGGCATTTTGACACATTCGTGTTGAATCTATTTATTCAGGGCGTACATACTGGCATGTTTTTACCGTCACCTTATTCTTTAACTGTCTTCAGGATAAATTTCACGAAATTGTCATGAGTAGTTTAACAAATATGACCGCTATAAGGTTGGTAACACTTCAGTTGCCGAATCCTTTACAAAATAAGGCTAATCAGGATCCCATGGAAAGGGTCTTTTCATTTGAATATTTCGGTGCATGTTCAAATTTCCATGCATTTAAATTTGGGCAATCTTGGAGTTGATTGAAAATTGAGGCGACGCTAGATAGAAAACTTGCTCCGCTTTACGTGACAGTTTCGCTTTGACAAATCAGATGAATACATATAATATATAATTATATGTTTCCCATATAACCAACGTCAACGCCAAAGCGAATCTTAAAGTTCGCCAACTCTGATCTTTACGCGCGCTTTTACAATGAGCTGATTTTCATATTTGTTTTATTACTCCCATTCGGTGAGAAACAGACCCTACACTTCAATTTTCTACGAAGGAACAATGTAAATGTAAATATTAACCAAAATAAATGGTCAGATTAAGTTTTTTAACCTTTCACAATAAATAAATGAGTGTTGTCAAAGCGTTTATTGTGGGAACGCTTTTGCGTTTTCGGACAAAATTACAAATGTCACGCAAAGCTAAAGCTTTCTATGTGGCATCGCTTTTAAGTTCCCTTATAAAATAATTGAATCCCAAAGGCACATTACCAAATGACCGGCTTTCTCACTTATCGATTTATTTTTTTACTATTACTACTATATTACTTATTATTTGACAACAAAGGTGTACAAAAAAAATTAAATATTAGTTATATACATATATATTGATGTAGTTATGCTAACTATTTCATATTTGAATGTAGAAACATAATTTTTCCTACAGAATCTGGATTTAAACCAATATGCACGCGCTTTGCGTTTGAAAATATTCGCTAGGGGTGTTGCCAATCAAACTTATTATGCATGGGCTCATTGACGTTTTCATATAGCATTTATTAATTTTGGATTTTGTCAAAGTATAGGTTGTGTAAAAGGACAGAAGGAATCGGGGAAAAATAAGTAAATTTTAAGCCGTAAGAGGTTCAGACTGCGGGCGCTCATTTTGATCTCTGTTAGACTCGCTTGCCGTTCGTTCGCTTAATATTCGTTACTCATTTACAATAAGACTTAAAATACTTAAATGCAACCCGCGAAGCAACAATGCTTATCTGCAGGTTTATAGATATTTGACATTTAAATTTATTCTTATATATCTATATGTGAAGATTCGTACAATTTTTCTGTCTTAATTTAAATTTCACATAATCTTAAGTTCTAAATGAAATAATTTCTTTATTATTACATATTAAATAATTATAAATTTGTTTAGAAGTTTATTATAATAAGCTTTTGATATGATTTTTAATTAAATATTTTCTTTTGGATGTGCTAGGTATTTTCGTTAAATTCATTGGGTTTATTAGCTGCCAAGTTTTTCTTATATAATGCTTGTATTCTGTCTCAAAAAATTCAAACAAAATTTAGGCTTTTTTTAATCAAAAATCAATTCGCAAATTACATACCTTCGTAATAAATGATAACATTTGTCTCGCCATGATTATCATCTTTAACTAGAAACTACGTTTTTTGTACTAACTACAGCTATGTCTCTGAATTGTTGTTGCGACTATTATATTTAATGTTCAATATGCACCTACAGATGTAAATCAATCATAGTTTTTATGGCAAATGCTTTGAATAGAAATATTTCAACTATTTTGCAAGTTTACAACTACGATTCTTGAAATCAAGTTTAGTATTTTTGATACAATAATTAAAGATATAAAAAAAACGTGTATTTAAGCTATATATTAATAAAAACTTTAACTAATCTTATTAAAACATAAAATACGAACTATTGGTCAGTGTAGCTTTTGAATCATTAGAAAAAGATCGTGTCAAAATTACCACAAACTCGTCACTGACATCACCTTATTATTATTGCATAATGATATGGGTATACATAGGTAGATACATCTATTGAATTTACATATGTGCAAATGCATCTGTTATAGACATTTTGTTCGGAGTTTAAGTTCCTTTACATGTACAATACGATAGTATACGATACTATCGAAAACATCGATAGTAGTTTTGAAACTTTGGAAAATATCGAATGGCGCCACTATCGAAAGTTTTGCAGCCCTAATTCAAACCAATGATCAGCGTTGCTGTTGTGCGACTAAAGGGATAATTTTACCCTTTTTAAGCGTCAATACTCTTGACCCTTAGAAAATTTTATTTTTTAACGCTTTCCTAAAATTATGTGCCTCTTTTCAGAAATTATTTTAGAAAATTGTAACAGAACCATGCTATAAAAAAGTATTTCCTCTTCTAAATACGAATACAAATGATCACCTCAAACTTTTAAAGGAGTGAAAATTTATGGAGTGGTCTGATTTTTTCTGGTTTACAGGAATAAAAAAATAATATATAATTTTTTTGAAACTTTAAACATTTCGATAGTTATAGTTATTAAATTTTTTTGGAGTTCTTCGGACTTTTTTTTATTTTCTCGCGGTTGGTAATTCTGACCTTGCTGATTTCCTAAACTTTAAAAAACGATGATGTTTTCTTGCCATTTTCATTTATTATTTTGTCATAGCATACAAAATACATTGCGCGCCAAAAGGTAAACGTGAATAACTTCCGTATCATTGTGCCGATGATTTTTTTACAAATTATTTATAACAGAATGTACTTCAATATTAGCGAAAAAGCGAATAAGAAATCATGTATGCTTTACAAAATGTTAATATTTTTTATTAAAACTTATTTGCAAAAAACCTCAACTTTCGAAAAAAAGGTGGCCTGCTTCTCAAATTTTCTCCTTGCAGCAACCCGGTTTCTGTGTGTATATTTGGGACCAAGGCGAATCCATACAAGGTGGTGTTATAAGTACAACTACAAAATTGCCATGTATTTTGTTTTTGCGCAAGAGTTGTCAAAATTTAAATACATTTTGTTTTTGCTTTTACGGCTTTTGGAAGCTCATGCGCAAAAGCAAAAACAAAATACATGTAGGTGAATAAAAAAAATCAAATCGGCTGCTATAGTAACTACACCTTATATGAATTCGCCTTGTTTGGGACCCTGTTTCGTGCAACGCTTTTCCGCTTTTCTATATTTAAATTAAACAGCGAAATGTTCTATTAATAACACAGAACAACAAATTTAGATATTTGTCTTTCCACAGAGCATCCATGATATTTTCTAACAACGCATAGATAAATTTTGCTGAACAAACCTACATATAGTTCAGCGCGTCTAATTTTTTGTGTTTGCCCGTAAAGGTTAAATGGGTTCCAATGGGTAAACAAACTTGCAGGGTTACAGCTTTGATGCCTAAAGAAATTGTTTTCCTTATAAAAATATAAACGATTCATGCTTACACTTTGATCCAATTCCGCTCCTTCTTCTAGCAATTTTTTCCATATTTTTTCTGAAAGCATTGTACTTTCACAATTGGTACTAATACGTAATTTAACTTCGCTACTCTTTGAAGGAATTCAACTAAAATGGTGTAAAAATTGAGAAAGGACGGATGGTGGCGGCTCAAGTTGTATATATGAAATTTTTACCTTTTTATAAGAAACTACATTTCCAGTAAAGGATGTATACCTTGTTCCTTTCAGAAAAATACCATGTTTACTATGGTTCAAAATTACTGTTGGAGAGTGTAATTGTATAAAAATTTGAACTCAATCTGATGTTGCTGTCGTAGCCGCGTATTTAAAGTACACACATTTCAATTGTTGTGTCGCGATTTCGAAAGCCGGGCAGGTAACACCTGAAAAAGAATAGCGGTCCGAGTGTATTTACAAAACGTTGTTTTAATGTTACCTAAAACTTGGGCCCGACTCATGGTTGGGCTTCGAAAAATAAAATAAATGCACGTACGCATGCATAGTTTGGAAGGGTGTTTCTAATAATATTTTTATCGGGATTTGAAATTTTTGGACGATCCAAGTATCTGAATACACTCTTATAAGAAAAAGCTAGTCCCACTTCACAATTTCATACGTATATTGACATTTTTAGCATTTATGATTATAAAAAGACACCCGCTTAATAGCATTAGTAAAACAAACTCGGCAATTGTTCTTTCTGAAGCTTTTAGCAAATAAGATTCTGGAAGCATAATATTTATGTACATTTACATGTGTGTATAATGCTATGTATATTTAACGTTGGGAGTAAAAAATTTTCCCCGGAATCCGTGCACAAATATACGGGACTTCTACGTCCTTTAAACGCGCAATTAAAATTATTCTTTTCATTGTTTACGTTTTGTATGCCTTTTGTTTAAAATTTTTGAAATAGCTTCTTTTAAAAGCTCATACGTAAAACCAAAAATAAAACACATGCAAGATGACAACAAAAAAAATCAAATCAGCTGTAGTAACACCCCACCTTATATGAATACGTCTTGTTACCTTCTATGATTATATCATCTTTCCAGGCACACTTTGAATTTCAAATCTTTAACTTCAAGCCAAGGCGAATTAATATAAGGCGGTCCCAAGCGTATATAAGTAAAAATCCCATGTATTTTGTTATTGCTTTTGGTACATGCAAGGCGAATTCAAAGAAGGTGATGGGAATAATACAAACACCAAATTTAAATGTTTTTTTTTTTTTGCTTTTTGCTGTCAAAATCAAAGCCAATTCATAGAATTCGTCTTTATCATAATGAATAGGGTAAATTACTTGACAATAAAAATCAAAAAAGTTAAAAACAAATTTAAATGCTTCGTTCTATATTATAAAATGATTAACTTATTAAATTTACGAACATAAGGAAACTACGCACTACAAATCTCTCCTGGATTAATACCAACTATATACGAGCTAACCAGTTGCTAATTGAAGAATTTTTTAACTACATATTCACCTTTCATTATATGATAGAGTTTTTACTAATATATTATCTAAAAGAAGGAATCCGAGATGACCGAGTGCCAGAAGCTTGAGTGCTAGCCGATAGGAAATACGCACGAAAATGTTACGAAATTTTAATTTTTTTAGGTACGGCTTACATAAGTTTTCAAGACTGGTGCAATTTTCTGTAAGAATGAAAACTATTAAGACCTGAAAACCTGATGACCGACATCCAGAGTTCACTCCAACTGTGGACGGAGCACTTCCTCACTTCCACTTGCTTAATGGCAGTGGCGCGGAAAATATCGAAGATGATGAACTCCATCCTCCTGGAAGTGAACGAGGGCAAAACTAAGTACCTCCTGTCATCAAATAAACAGTCAGCGCTCTCGCGTCTTGGCTCCCGCATCACTGCTGACAACCACAATTTCGAAAAAGTGGAGGACTGTGTTTATCTGGGACAAGCATTAACGCCTACAGTAATGTCAACCTGGAAATCCAACGTAGAAACTCTCTTGCCAACAAGTACTACTTTGAGCTGAGTAGGCAACTGCGCACTAAATCCCTCTCTCGACGAACCAAAACTACACTCTATAATTCTCTCATAATGACCTATTGTATGGCGCTGAATCGTGGCCGAAATCCGAAAGATTTATGGACCACTTCGTCTTTGCGGCGAATACCGCAGACGATGGAACGATGATCTGTATAATCTTTATCGCGACATAGACATAGTCCAGCAAATTAAAATACAACGACTATGTTGGTTGGGGCATGCCGTGCGAATGGACGAAAATGATCGAGCCCTGAAAGTATTCAACGCGGGTACCAGCTGGTGGTGGTAGTGGAAGATGACGTCCTCCTCTGCGTTGGAAACAAGTGGAAAAGGACTTTACGTTATTTGGTATTTCCAATTGGCGCCAGTTAGCAGGAAGAAGGGGTGATTGGCGCAATTAAGTAGGTAAATTTATAATATTAATATAAATATTGCTTAATTAAAAATATATAGGAAATGAGCCGCGCACACAGCATCCCTCTTGCGCAGCAGCATCTGGCACGCTATGCTTCACACCACATTATGTCGCTCATCAATCGGAGAACGGTTAATTTCCCAATAATTTCTACAGAAATCCCACACTTTCCGAATATATGTAGATTTAAATTTTTATTATTGGTATTTCTATTTCATATAAATTTTCTCTATAAATTATTGCTCATGCTTCAATAATAATATTAAATGGAAACAAAATATTTCGTTTTGGCAATTCATACGCTACGGTAAAGTGAATTCATAGAACAAAATCAAATTAGCTGCTCTTGTGCCATCACCTTCTATGAATCCATCGTGGTTAGTTAAAATCATGGCGAAATAAGAAAATTTAAATTTATTCAGTTTTCAAAACCACATAAAACGTACACCTGATCCTCTCTTTACGTGGTTTACTGGGACCAAAAATGAAATTAGCATGCAAATCAGCCTATGCGGTCCAATTTCTCCAAACACCACGCAAAAAGAAAATTCCTGAAAAACAAAACTTATTTGCATACGAAACTTTTAATTCGTACGAACTCAAGATGTATGCTCATCTCCCACAAATGCATATGTATGTACATATCTATATGTACATATATATATAAAAGAAAGTGTCCGAAGCGATGTAATCCCATAACTCGAGAGTGGCCAAACCGATTTTGATGATTTGTACTTTGATGGAAAGGTATTTTCTCAGTACGGGTTTAAAAAAAAAAAAGAAAAAAAGAGTCGAAAAAAGGTCAGTTAGGGATCTACAGTAAAACTCCAATAATGTAACCCAAGGTGTGAAAAAATTACCAAAAAAACTTTCTTACATCGCGTGCGCTGCAAAAACTATTGATTATAGAATAAAATAATGTACTACGTCTTTGCAAAACATAGAATTATCTACAAATAATATCGCGAGAGCATATGTCTTACTATTGTATCGGGTGTTTTTTTTTACAGGTTTGTTTTTCGAATAGAGATAAAACTGGCATTTTGTGGTCAAATCTGGCAACTGTAATGTCATTTATGTTCAGTTTGGTTTGCCATTTCATCATGAACAGGTTGACAAAAGAACAACGCTTGCAAATCGTGCAAATTTATTTCGAAAATAATGGTTCAGTTCGCGAAGTTTACCGCGAGCTCCGTCAATTTTATGGTCGACATAATCGTCCATCAGAGCAATTAATTCGGTTAACCATGGATCGTTTTCGCACTACGTTTACTCTATTTGATAATACGCATCCGCAGAGACGTCGAACAGTGCGCACCGAAGAAACAATTGCCGCTGTAGAGCAAAGTGTTGAAGAGGACCCGAATGAATCGATTCGCCACCGTGCACAGCAATTGGAGCTTTGTCCATCAACTTTATGGAAGATTTTGCGCAAAGATCTTGGCTTGCGACCTTACAAGATCCAGCTTGTGCAAGAATTAAAGCCGCGAGACCATGCAATGCGTCGTGATTTTGGTGTATGGGCCGAAAATGAGATTGATCTCAATGCTGATTTTCATCGCAAAATTTTGTTCAGTGATGAGGCTCATTTTTGGTTGAATGGCTACGTCAACAAGCAAAATTGCCGCATTTGGAGTGAAGAGAATCCACATGAGACCCTTGAAACGCCATTACATCCACAAAAACTGACTGTTTGGTGTGCTCTATGGGCTGGTGGAGTCATTGGGCCATACTTCTTCCGCAATAATGCTGGAGAGGCAGTTACCGTTAATGGAGACCGGTATAGAGCCATTATAACCGACTATTTTGTTCCCGAATTGGATGGCATGAATGTGGATGAGTTGTGGTTCCAACAAGACGGCGCTACATGCCACACAGCGCACGTCACAATCGATTTATTGAAGGAAACATTCGATGAGCGCATAATTTCGCGGAATGGACCTGTAAATTGGCCACCAAGATCGTGTGATTTGACACCTTTGGATTATTTTCTTTGGGGATATGTGAAGTCGCTCGTCTACGCCAACAAACCAGAAACGTTAGGGGAATTGGAAGCCAACATTCGTGGCGTTATTGCCGACATACGGCCCCATATGCTCGAAAAAGTGGTTGAAAATTGGACCTGTAGAATTGGCTTTATTCGAGCCAGCCGCGGCGGCCACATGCCCGAAATCATATTTAAACATTAATGGCATAAAATTATCCTTCCAATAAAGCCAAATTGATGGACCTTAAAACGATTTTCTTGTGTTTTATTTCAATTCGAAGTTCTATACCCCTAAAAAAAACACCCGATAGTTATGTCACAGTAAGTGTTTTCTCATTTTAAAAAATATACATAAATGCCACAGCTATAAAAGCTCTTTTATTTCTACTTTGGAATTAATCCCTATAAATAAATGACTTCATATTTAAGCCTGCTTCAATACCATTACATAACTTTTTGAATTATTCAATTTGGACATTCCATTCGAAAGATATCACAAGTTTAAAAATGTAAGTTATTTGAAAAATGTCGCATGGTCGCCGCTCACGCCGCACAGTGGTAAATTTTGTTCAGAGGTGCGGCAATATATAGAAGGAGGTATGGTAGAGCTTTGAAATTTTGCACAGATGCATTTTAGGTAAAAATAAAATATTGGCAAAATTTTTCGGAAAATCCGTCCACGGACACGCCCACCTCCCATACAACTGAAACCTAAAAAGTGCTTTATTTTTGAAGATTTTCACGCTAGAGCAACAAAATTTTGTGAGATTGTTTGTTTCAACAATAGCATACTCCATAATAAATATTAAGGTGATCTGCCAACGAACACGTCCACCTCCCATATTACTTAGAAGTTATAAGCGTCGTACTTAACAACAATTTCAAAATAATAGATTTTTAATTATATTCCATTAACATGTCCTTTACTTCATCATGATATTCTAATTTCTTAAATTTAAATCTTTTTCTCAATCTATATATATAAAAATAAGTTCTATTGTGTTAGTGACTGATGTTCTCTGGAATGCCTGAACCGATTTTGTTTATGTTTATGCTAAGTTCATATGAAAGGTGACATCAATACCAAGGTTTTTATGCATAAACGGTATCTGTATGTGGATTGGTTCATGAGTTATAGCCATTTGGTGAACACTGCATTCATTTCGACTTTTATGTTAACTTAACAGCTAACGACTTATATGTTAACTTAACAGCTAATATATAAATGTGATGCTGTAACGGACTTTTTCTCCTTTCGACTTATATGTAAACTTAACAGCTAACGACTTATAAGTTAACTTAACAGCTAATATATACATTTGATTCTGTAACGGACTTTTTCTCCTTTCGACTTATACGTTAACTTAACAGATAATATACATATACATGTAATGCTGTAATGAGCTTTCTTATATGTTAACTTAACAGCTAATATATATATGTAATGCTGTAACGGATTTTTCTCCAAGGTAGCTAGCTTTTGAGTGCCTGCTATGACTGAAATTTCATGATCAGTTGATCTATTTCAATTCGTAATAATTGTTTTATTCAACTAATATATGTATGTGCCTCAATTTTTGAATTTCGTGAATAAATAAAATTTCAATTACTTAATATTTAATTGGTGAAGCAAAAATTTTTAATACAAAATGGTACGTACGCGCAGCAATTTGGGGCGTCAATCACGTCATACTAGAAATGTTGCGGCATCTAGAGCATCTCAAAGTGACGAACAACGTGCAAATAATACTTTGACTGCTCGAAATGCCATGGCACGTGGTACGACTATGCGAAATCCAACTCAACGTCCGTATGTGTGACGTACTTTGGAGCGTGCTGCATTCAATTATGATGCAAACTTTGATTACGTTTCTCATGGCAAGGTTTCAATTGGACCAATGACTACTGTTTGCAGTTATTGCAAGGGATCTAAGTTTAAACATGAGATATCTGGATTGTGTTGTTCAAACGGGCAAGTTAAATTACCAGAATTGAATTCACCACCGGAGCCCTTGCATAATTTGATAACTGGTGGCACACCAATTTCAAAGCATTTTCTGGAAAACATACAAGGGTGTAACTCTGCATTTCAAATGACTTCATTTGGAGCTACGAATATTATGCGGGACAATTTTATGCCAACTTTCAAGGTATTTTTGTTTGTTTTGATGTTTATTTAGATGATCGCGAAACGTACTATTGTGAAAATTTCAATATTCGATAGATTCAAGGCCCAGATTACCATCGACTTGGTTCTTTGTTACCCTTTCCTGATCAAACCTATCAATTTTTGCAAATATTCTTTGTGGGTAACTCAAATGTGGAAACCGATCGTCGTTGTGATATATTATCAAATTTGCGGAGGGATATTATCGAGCGTTTGCAGAATATGTTGCATGCTGGAAAGGAATTAGTGCGACTTTTTCAAACTGCTCTCGATCAAATGTCATCAGATGAATATGCAATTGTGATTCGAGCTGACAAAACGCCTCCTGGGCAACATGTCAGACGTTTTAATGCGCCCACAATGGATGATGTCGCTATTGTAATCGTAGGCGATGAATTAAATTCCCGTGACATTGTGCTGCGCCGTAGAAATATGCAACTGCAAAGAGTATCTGAAACTCATCGCTGCTATGATGGATTACAGTACCCATTGTTGTTTTGTCGAGGAGAAGACGGTTATCATGTTAACATTAAAATAATCAACCCTTCTACTGGTTAGTTCATTTAAAGTTTATTTAATTTTTATCGTTTTTCGAATAATTTTTAATTCTAGGAGCGCAATCAAATAAAAAAGTTAGCGCAATGAATTATTATTCATATCGCCTTATGGTCCGTTAAAATGATATTAATCATATTTTGCATTGTCGTAGACTTTTCCATCAATTTGTTGTTGATATGTACGCCAAAATTGAAAATGAACGACTAAATTTCATACGATTTAATCAGAAGAAATTACGTTCGGAGGAGTACATCCATTTGAGTGATGCTATAAATAATGATGGTAATGTTAATGATCTTGGGAAAATTACCATTTTGCCTTCAACGTACACAGGCAGCCCACATCAAATGCATGAGTATGCGCAGGATGCAATGACTTATGTGCGTCATTACGGTCGACCGGATTTATTTATAACATTTACGTGTAATCCGCAATGGAGTGACATTAAAGATAATTTATTCGCTGGTCAAAGTCCAACCGACCGCCATGATATCACTGCCCGTGTTTTTAAGCAAAAATTGATAGCGCTTATGCATTTTATAGTGAAATCTAAAGTGTTTGGTGAAGTCAAATGCTGGATGTACTCTGTGGAGTGGCAACAGCGCTCACATTTTAATATGGTTGGTGAATAAAATCACACCGCATGAAGTTGACAATGTGATATGTGCTGAAATTCCTCATCAAATAAGTGATCCTGAATTATATGATGTTGTTGTGCAAAATATGATACACATGGACCGTGTGGAGCATTCAACATTAACTCCCCATGTATGTATAGTTGATGGCAAATGTAGTAAACGTTATCCAAGAGCTTTGGTTTCAGATACAATCACTGGAAATGATGGTTACCCATTATATCGTCGTCGATCAACTCAAAATAATGGTAGATCAGTTACCATAAGAGTAAAAAATCAAAACGTTGAAGTCGATAATCGTTGGATTGTGCCGTATTCATCTTTATTGTCGAAAGTATTCAAAGCGCATATTAATGTCGAATACCGCAATTCTGTCAAGTCCATTAAATACATTTGCAAATATGTAAATAAAGGTAGTGATATGGCCGTATATGGAGCTACTGATCCAAATAGAAACGACGAAATACATAAGTATTTGGCGTATTTTTTCATTTCAAATTCACGAGAGATATCCAGCTGTTGTTCACTTAGCTGTTCATCTTGAAAATGGCCAGCGTGTGTATTTCACTACCGAAAATGATGCACAGAGAGCTCTATCACCACCTCATACAACTCTAACTACATTTTTTAAATTGTGTGAAGTTGATGCTTTTGCCAGAACGTTATTGTATGCAGAAGTGCCAACTTATTTTACGTGGAGTGCATCAAAAAAGGAGTTCCAACGGCGCAAGCAAGGAAAACGTGTTGATAGACATCAAAATTTATATTCAAGTGATGCTTTGGGACGTATATATACTGTTCACCCAAATAATGCTGAGTGCTTTTATTTACGTTTGCTGTTAATAAACGTTCGTGGACCAACATCATTTCGACAGTTAAGAACAATCAATGGAGTTTTGCATACGACATATCGACAAGCGTGTCAACAGCTCAATTTGTTGGAAAATGATATTCATTGGGAACAAACACTTGCAGATGCAGCAGTTGTCGCTCATCCTTATCAAATTCGAGCATTGTTTGCAATTATTTTGTCTACCTGTTTTCCATCGAATCCATCTGAATTGTGGACAAAATTCCAAGACTGTCTATCGGAAGATATTCTGTTTCGAGTGCGTCAAGAAAATCGTAATCCTGCAATGGATTTCACGCCAGAAATATGCAATGAAGCATTGATTTGTATTGAAGATTTCTGTTTGCAGATTGCTAATAAGGCATTACCACAATTGGGAATGCCATCACCTAATCGTGCAATGCATGACATTTTTGAGTTAGAACTGCAACGTGAACAACAATACGATCGCAACGAATTAAATGCTTTTGTCCACGCAAATCTTTCGACATTGAATGCGGAGCAAAAAAAGGCGTACGATAATATTATGCAAGCTGTCAATAGTGAAGCCGGTGGATTTTATTTCCTGGATGCACCAGGAGGCACCGGAAAAACGTTTCTAATTTCATTGTTATTGGCAACGATACGTTCCCAGAATAAAATTGCATTAGCATTGGCGTCTTCTGGCATTGCAGCCACTTTGTTAGATGGTGGTCGGACAGCACATTCTGTTTTGAAATTGCCATTGAATTACCAAGTAAATGAAACTCCCACATGTAACGTTTCGAAAACATCTGGAACGGCAAAATTATTGAAACGTTGCGGTATCATTATTTGGGATGAATGCACTATGGCGAATAAGAAATCTGTTGAAGCTTTGGAAAGAACAATGAAAGATCTCCGAGATAATTCAGAGTTGTTTGGTGGTGCATTGATTTTATTGTCAGGCGATTTTAGGCAAACATTGCCCGTCGTTCCTAGATCGACCGCGGCCGATGAAATTAACGCTTGCTTAAAGTCTTCATATTTATGGAGATTTGTTAAAATATTGAAACTCACTACCAACGTTCGTGTTCAGTTGCAGAATGATCCATCTGCTGATAAGTTCTCTAAGCAATTGCTGAAAATTGGAAATGGTGCATGCCTGTTGATGACACTGGATTAAGAACATTGCCAAATGATTTTTGCCGTTTCGTACAGTCAAAAGAGGAATTGATTGAATGTGTTTTCACTAACATAGCACAACAATATACATGCCATGCATGGTTGAGTGACAGAGCAATTTTAGCGGCAAAGAACAAAGATGTTACTGAATTAAACATGGCTATACAATCAAAGATTCCTGGCGAATTGGTGTCGTACAAGTCTGTGGATACTGTTACGAATGAAGAAGATGTTGTGAATTATCCAACAGAATTTTTGAATTCGTTGGACTTACCAGGAATGCCACCGCATAATCTCCAATTGAAAGTTGGAGCCACTATTATTATGCTTCGCAATATCAATCAACCCCGTTTGTGTAATGGTACAAGACTTGCTATAAAAAGGTTGATGGCTTATGTAATTGAAGCTACTATTTTGACAGGAAAATTCAAAGGCGAAGATGTATTCATTCCACGCATTCCAATGATTCCGTCTGATATGCCATTTGAATTTAAACGACTTCAGTTTCCTGTTCGCCTTGCGTTTGCGGTTACCATTAATAAGGCGCAAGGCCAATCCTTAGGAATTTGTGGAGTGAATTTAGAGTATCCAGTTTTCTCATATGGACACAAACGGTTTTGTATATTTACACCGAAAATGGAAAAACAACTAATGTTGTTTACCACAGAGCATTACAATAAAAGCAATTTATCACTGATTTAAATGAATTTGAATTGATTTTTTTATTTTCTTTTTTGCACTACAAAGTGTGCAGGGGGCTCGCTAGTTTGTTAATAAATGGATCTGATGTTACCAGCAAATGATGCATAACGTCTTCATTGGTGGACAACCTTGAACATTTTCTCGAATGATGGAGTCTATAATTTCTATAATCTTTATTTCTGGCTTCCTGTGCTTCCTCAGATAAAAGTATAAATATTTGACAGCCGATCTGCATTTTCGTTTAGAAACCTTTGCATATGGCGATTAGCTTTTTCCATTTCAATTTAAATTTCTGTAAAAATATGTTAACCAAAATTTTTTTTAATTTTTCAAAGTTTTCCGTAGATATATTAGCGTTAGTTGTCGAAATAACACCAACAAGAACATCAATATCTCTCTCAATCAAAAGCGTTTCAGAAATTTCTTTATAAGATAATATTAAATAAGCCATTTTCGATAATATAATATAACTAGCGTAACCGACTTGTGTTGCTGCTCCAATAATATTTATAAATAATATTTATAAAAACGACCGAAAATACATTGCATATTGAGATTTCAGTTAATAAACCTTAACTAACATATCTACCAACATAGGAAACTTCTAAATACCTTAAATAACATACATTCTTGAATACATACATACATATGTACATGCGCTCTTACGAAGTACATATTAATAATTATCTATAAAATATACATATATATTATATGTAGAACCCTTTATTTAAAAGATCCCAAATAAAGTATATACATATAATACATATGCATGTGTTACAGCTACATATGTATGTATGTATGTACCTGCGTGTTTAATAAAATGCATTATACTGCAGAACACTTTTTTCCTAATTTCTTGCGCAAGTGATTAGCGCTGCTAAGTTTTCTGTGGAAAAGAGTGAAAAGAGCCCAAATTAGGCAATTAAGGAAAATTTCTTACTACCTAAATATTTTTTTACATGCTAAACAATGTTTCAGGAATGGCTGTACTGTATCGTAGTTGATTTATAATTTGTAATAATCACTTGATATAATAATATGTACATATATAGATTTATTATTAGCAACTGTTCTCACTTCTTAATAACCGTTATAATTTTTGCACTTGACAATATAATGCGTTTGATTGTGAAGCAAATCATGAACAATAAAATTTACCCAACAATTCTCAAAGGCAAGTTTAAAGGAGAACAAGTTCTCATTCCGCGTATTCCTTTGATACCGACAGACATGCCTTTCAAATTCAAACGCATTCAATTCCCAGTTCGCCTTGCGTTTGCCATGACAATTAACAAGGCGCAAGGCCAATGATTGGATGTTTGTGGTCTAAATGTAGATAGTGAATGTTTTTCACATGAATTGTATGTTGCCTGTTCACGTGTTGGTAAGCCATCTGCTTTGATTGTATTGGCACCGGAACAAAAAACGAAAAATATTGTGTATCACAAAGTCCTCGAATAAAGATGATTTTTTGCTAAGAAAATTTTTAATTTAAAAAAATAATTTATTTAATGTTTAGTTTAATGGAATGTAAATTTTTTTGGTTTAGTTTAATAGGCGGCATTGTGCCATATTTAATTCGAAACGTCATCTGCCAGATTATGAAAGTTGAAGTGGCATTGTTAGAATTGAATTGTCTTGCAATAGTTTCGTTGTATTTTTGGGTGAGACGAAGTCCGCCGGGGCTGCTAGTTTTAAATAAATTAAGATAGACGAAACATGTAGTCTAGTGCATATCATATGCAACTGAATTCAATATCCTTAATACAGTTCGTCATTTATGTATGTATATTACTTTTTATTTCATTAATTTTTTATAAAACTATAGATAATTGCATAACATAAGCCATATCCATAAATAAAAGTTTCAAACGTTTTCGAATATGTATATAAGTTCGGAAAATTTAAAAAAATGGCTATCAAAATTTTCAACTTTTTAATCCAGATTTTTTTTCGGGTATGCAGTTTTTGTAGCCCATTTCGTAAAAAGTTTGAAGCTCGTGTTTATATAATATGTTACAGTCGAACTATACTTTTATAAAAAAGGAAATCCGCGTACAAAAAGTATCTAAAAAATATTTAAAAACGCAGCGTAAAAAAAACTAGTCAACAAATGCAAAGAACATAGAATTATAAGAAGGGCAACATGTTACTTTTGCTTTACTCGTTGATCAACAGGGTACCGCCTACGCTATCAACCACATGCGTAAGCGATTGAATGAAAAGAGAAAGGGCTACCCTGTTGATCAACGAGAAAAGCAAATGTAACGTGTTGTCCCTTCTTATAGTTTTACGAGTATGTTCTTTGACAAATGTAAACAACGTACCAAGGCGAATTCTAAACAGGTGATGTGTAGCGTACAACAACAAAAATGTACACTAACAAATTGTATGCACATTATCAGTGAGAATCGGTGAGAATTACAAGAAACACATAGTTTTGACATTCAGTCCAGCAAACGAATTCACTCAACTGCTTTCTGAAGACCACCTTAGATGAATTCGCCTTGCAACGTACATTGTTTTGATAACAGTTTACCAAGCACAATTAAGCCAATCAGGAAGCAGATCCATTTGACATTTGTGTATCGCAGCGAAAAACAGTACAAAAACAGTATCCCTTGTTCAAATAAAGCCATCTATATAATTCCGCCATGCTTCAATCACAATTAATTTCTACAGCCAAGGCGAGTTCATTTGAAGTTGATGAAGCAGCTGATTGAACTCACTTGGTGGAAAATAATGGCACAATGTATTAGAGATCTTAGACTATCCGGCTAGTCGATTAGCAACTTTCTGGTTGACAATCAAGTAGCAAGTATTCCTTCCCAGTAGGACGTTAGAATCAAAAAATTGTCTTTATATGTGTTTAATATGAAAACCGACATTGTAATCTATAGATGCTCATAAACTTGAGTTTCGCTGTGCTTTATATCGAAAAGCAATAGAACAAAATCCATAGATGTTCCTTTTTCGCACATAAGTAATAGTAGGCACAGGCAAACATTTAGAACACATTTATATGAAAAAAGGTAGTTGTCGCTTTTCGAAATTGCGTATTCAATCAAAATATTTTTCTACGATAACAAACACGAACACAAATTGTTTAAATATCACACGCTTTTTACATTGCTCTTAAGAAAATTTAACAAACACTATGCATATATCAATAAACTTTAAATTCTTCATAAATTGTTTGCTTTCATTAAAACTAGCTTTTCGAGTTAACATCAGATAGGTTCTTTTTTCGGCAGATTTTGCTATAACTCTACTCGAATTTAAAAATTTAGTGGAAATAGTTTTTAGACTATTAATATTAACTTTGTGGACGTTTTGTTAGGTTAGGTTACTGTGGTAGTTCCCCAAAGGGAACTCACATAGACATAGTAAGAGTCCGTTGTGATACCACCTAAATTATGAACGGTAACGTGAATCGGAAAGTCAGGAAAGATTAACCTGAGAAACGTTGCGTGCCCCGAATGAAGTCACGCAAATTACCAATCTCCACTCCAGAAAGGTCTTCTGGAGTGCTAAAGAAGTACGAGCCTAGGTACTTGAACCTCAGCCTCGCAAATGCAGGGCAGCTGAGCAGAAAATGACAAGATGAATCCACCTCATCCTCCTCCATACAGCTGCGGCAGAAAGGGTCAGAGACTATTTTCAGCCTAACCGTGTGAATACCCAACGGACAATGCCCAGTCAAAACACCAACCAGGGTCGAGAGTTGCCGCTTAGTAAGCGACATCAGCTCCCTTGAGCGCCCACGATCCACTCTCGGCCAGAGGGACCTTGCAGTTCTGCATGTCGTGGCAATTTCCCAGCGCTCGCTGAGACGACATAGAGCCCATCTGTCCAGGAGAAGCCCATAGGCAGTCAAAGGAGCACCCACCCCCTCCCTGCAACGAGAAATGACTTCCAGGGTACCTTGCCGAGCAAGCTCATCAGCCATGCAGTTCCCTGCAATGTCGCTATGGCCCGGTACCCAAATTAGTCTAACGTCGAGATATTCCGAGGCGGCTGCGAGGGAAGTCAGGCATTCCCTGACCAGTTTTTATCTCACCATTAGCGATCCTAAGGCCTTAATAGCGGCCTGGCTATCCGAATAAATGTTGGCCCGTCTAGAGGGCATTACATTGGTAAGTAGCCAATCGGCTGCCTACTTTATTGCGGCCACCTCTGCTTGAAATACACTGCAATAGTCCGGAAGCCTAAATTTACGGTTGAGGGAGAACTCATCGCAGAAGACCCCTCCCCCAACCTTACCATCCAGCTTCGAGCCATCCGTGAAAAAGTTCACCGCCCCACCGCCCCACAAGCCACCCTCCTTCCACTCCTCCCTACGTGGGATGTAAGTGGATAGGGATCAACTCCGAGCTGGAGCCGGCAGACAGTAATCTGTTTCCGGATTGCACTCTAGCCGGGCTGCTGCAACCCTGCCTGCAATGTCCACAGGTAGCACGTTAAGCATAACATTGAGCGCCAGAGTTGGTGTGGTCCTAAGCGCCCCACTGATCCCAATGAGCGCGGACCGCTGCACCCGCTCTAGCTGCTTAACTTTAGATACCCTGTCTAGCGAATTCCACCAGACCACCACTCCATAAAACATTATAGGCATAATTATGGTCTCATAAAGCCAGTAGTTTACCTTGGGAGAGAGGCCCCATCTCTTCCCAATAGCACTCCGGCAACAGTACACTGCGACCGAAGCCTTTATCACCCTTTCTTCAATATTTCGCCCCCAGGAGAGCTTTCTATCCAGAATCAAGCCAAGATACTTGACCCGGTCAGAAAGCACCAACGGGACGCCACCTATTGAAGGAGGATGGGCGACCGGTACTTTGTACCTCCTGGTGAATAATACCAGCTCTGTCTTGCTAGGATTTATCGCGAGTCCACACCCTGCAGATCATTTCACGATCAGATTAAGGTACCCCTGCATGATATCAAAAAGGGTACTCAAAAACTTACCCCTGACAATGAGAGCAACATCGTCAGCATAGGCAATAACCGTGCAGCCTTCCCTTTCCAGCTCCTTCAGTACGCCATTGATAGCAACGACCCAAAGGAGTGGCGAGAGAGCCCCTCCTTGTGGAGTGCCTCTACTCACCCTTCGCTGGATGGAGGCGCTGCCCATTCCCCCACGACAGTTCTGTCCCGGAGAAGGTGATTGATGAGCCTCACCAGACCCGGCTCAACCCCAAGTTCCGCCAAGGATCCGACTATTGCCTGTGGCTGAATCTTATTAAAGGCACCTTCTATATCCAGAAAGGCACCAACTGCAAAGTCCTTGTGTTCAAGAGACTCCTCAATGACGTTAACAACCGTGTGCAGGGCCGTATCCACGGAGCGAGCACCCGCCGAAGCCTGGAGAACTCGTGGCATCCTTCGACGTTCTCACAGAAACTTCTCCACGATTCCCGCTTAGCCTTCCGTATTTCGGACTTATATATTCCCAATCCGATCTTATAGGGTTCCCAATCCGAGGGTTTTTTGCTCTTCCTCGCCTGGTTAAAAAGTCTTCTACTTGAAGCCCTGAGCTCCGAAATTTCCAAAGTCCACCAGTACGGCTTAGATTTGCCCGAAGGCCTCCTCAGCGGACACGAAATATTTATCGCTTTATTACAAGCTACGGTGAATTTTTCCACTAAGCTGTCGATCGAACTTTCCCACAGGAGTAAGTTTCCCTGAGGTTCCTCAGGAAGAAACTCCTGCAGCTTCTTACAGTAAAGATCCGAATCCGTGTTCCTCAGATTCCTAAAGGGACGATTTTGGGGACACGGATCGCCCAAAGAGAATTGAATATACCTATGATCAATATACAATATACCTATGATCGTTAAGAACTCTCCAGTTCGAGATACGGGATAACAATTCAGACGACACCAGGGTAAGGTCCAAGACCTCCTCCCTTACCGAAGTTACAAATGTAGGGTCGCTCCCCATATTACAAATAGACAAGTTTTCGCTAAGTATATAATCAAAGAGAGACTCACCTCTTGCGTTGATGTCCGAGCTACCCCAGCAGGAGTGCCTCGAATTGGCATCACAGCCCACCACGACGCCGGCTTTCCTGCGCCTCGCTTCCGCCAGAGCGTTCCTCAGCAGAACTGGAGGTGGTTCCACCTCATCATCGTGAGCCATATACGAGGACATGAGCCAAAGTTCTTCGGGCCCGTCCTCGAGTCTCACCGTTACTACGTCTCCGTTACTGAAATTAGACAGAAAATAAGTATTTATTTCACGCCTGACGAGCATACAAGCTCTAGGTTTACCTGCGCCACTGGACACCAGAAGCTTGTACTTCTTCGTCCCGATACCAGAAATGCCGTTACTGCTCAGCCACGGTTCCTGGATCAGGACTATATCTGCCCCACCTTGCTCAAATTGGCGGACGCGGCCTTAGAGTGCTGGAGATTGATCTGTAGGATAATCATCCTCAGTAATCTCCTCCAGCCCCCCCGCGGCCGCGTCCTCGTTATCCGAGGCAAGAAGCCTCTCCTCCTCCACCCCATCGAACAGCCTGTTTAGGCTTAGGACGGACCCCGCTACCGAGGAGACTCCCCCGGCGCTGTCGGCGACCGACCTGACGGAGTCAACCTCCACACTCATGAAGGCTTCCATGACCTCCATCTCTCCCTCCGCGGCAGGTCCGCAGACTTCCGGCACCAACTCCGGTTCAACCGGAAGGATGGCGTCACTACCCCTGGCATCGGATTGGTAGATTTTAAGGGCTACCTTCTCGAAGCCATAGGAAATGACTCCATGCTGCTCTGCGAGAGGGCCGAGGGACTCCGCGTTAAGCAGAATCAGCGCTTGCCGATATGGTTCCTCGGACCCCTCAAACCTAACAACCTTCCAATTGTGCGCCGGAAGGTTCGGGTTACAATAGCGGAGGATTTCCTCAATGTCTCCCGGTGCAGAGGGCTCCGCAGGGAGCCAGACTCGAGCCCTCGGACGCAAAGGCAAATCCTTCTTATCCACGGCCTCAAGTCTGGCACCCTTTCAGACCTCCCCCACCAAGGAAACCGCCGCTGGACCAGGATTGTCCCTGATCACCTTCATAAAGACGGCAGAGATCGCTGCCGCCACACGCCTCCAGTCCATCTTAAAGATGGCCCCGTCCTCCTTACTGCGGTCCACGACACCCAGGATGATGGAGCCCGCCTGTTTCGCGACTTCGCTGAATGTTTTCGGCGCTACCCCAGTCCTGGGCCGTTTGACTGAAGAGGTTTCCCCCTCCTGAGACCGCTGTCTCTTTGGGGCTGAGGTCTTCGAAGGCGCACTCCCGCTCTCCCTCAGCACCCCCTTGGCCCATTCGAGCGACTTAGCATGCCTCTCAGATAACTGAGATCCCGCCTGGCCGCCATAGTGCTCCAGAATCTTGGAGGCCATGCGACGATCGGAGTGGGCCCTCCTCCCCGTGCCCAATCGCCGCTTAGATCCCTCGGCAGGCTGCATTTGGGTCACCTTCGCCTGCACCGGTACGCTGCAGGATAAGTCCTTGCTGGTACTGGCGATATCGTACAGTACCCCCCCCCCCCTCCAGAGGCCGCGGGCGATTTCCCCTGCAACTCACCTGCGCGACCAGCTGGAATCACGCCCCCAACTAACCTAGATTCCGCGGAGGTCGGCTTCGACTCTCCCCCTCCAACAACGCGAGTGGCAGTGACTGTACCCCCCGGTCTAATCACAACTTTGGATGTCGGCTCCGACGATCCTTCACCACCCTTAATTTTGGCCACAGCAGCTGTCCCCCGTACAGAACAGACGGAGGGAGGCGGTTTCGCCCTCCCCGCGTCAGCAGGAGCTGCCACTCGCAGCGATGAGCCAGTTTTGGGGATCGGCTTCGACGCCCCTCTACTGCTCGAAACTTTACTAACAGTTTTTTTGGTTTGATTTTTATTCATTTTAATTTTTCACTGGGCCCCAACTCAGAGCCGCTATCCAAAACCCGAAAGTGTAGTCGTCCTGAAAAGATGGTCCCATGGTTGTCTGTGCCGAAGCAGGGAGGCCATGCGAGGGTTGACGCACACCCTTATGAGGTGAACGTTCAGAGCCAGACCAGACGTAAAGACGGGAGTCCTCTCAACCGCACCTACACCTCCAACCTAATGACGACGGGAATTGGAACGTACTCTGAGACTTGCCAGATTTTAACGGGACGGAGGCGGCGGTGGCATTAGCCTACCAGCCATTTCTGCTGAGTTTCACCCCAGCATACTAAGGTGATAGAATACCACGACCGCCAGCCCAAAGCAAACAGAATCACAAAAGATAAATCGAAGAATAGTCCATGGACAAAAGCAGGGGTCGTTACCGTTCAGGTTAAGGCCGTCAAGGCCGCACGATCATTTAGCGTTACCCAGGATGCACCACGAAGAGGCGGCCATGCATTACATCCCCTGGCTCCACTACCAGGTAAGACCGCGAAAAATATTTGTGGTAGTGAGAACATTGACTTTTCAACTAAACGGGTTTTTCACAAAATCAACTAGTTCCATTACCGCTATCAATCACATCATCCATGTCTGATATGTGATACATACCTTGGTACAAAAAAAGGAAGGTAGATTCACTTTGAATTTTTCTGACATAAACTGTGCTTACGAGTATTGAGGTTTCTACCTTTCGTAAACGTATCAAATAGCCCTACCACCTCAGCAGATTATTGCTTTGGAAATTTTAAAAGCTTTTAAAGAATATATATTATTTTTTTGGCCTAATTTATTTAAATCGACAATATTAATTTTTGAGTTCAAGGCTAGTATAAGGAAAGTTTTTGGAAACAAGTAAGGAAGAGTCTAAATTCGGGCGCAACCGAACTTTAAATACCCGGCGCAAGTTTTTATTTCAAATAAACCGTGCTTGTTGTAATAATCTTTATTTTGAAAAACTAAATTACTTTTTATTTAAATAAAAACTAAAATAAATGGGTATGCTTTTAAGGTATGCGATTGAGTTATATGTTTATAAAAGTATTGTTCTATTCGCTACATTAAAATACTATATATAAAATATTTTCTTAATTGCAGATATTTATATTTTATAATATTAAACAATTTCCATACTATATTTGTAACATACATATTAGCACTTATAATTATATTTTCCTCTAAAGTATAAGGATATATGCATTTTACTAATGCTAGTCTCAAAGACAGAAATGCAAATAGTATCATGGTAACTTTGAATCGTTTCAAATTTGGAAACGCCGGGGGCAATTTACGTCCCTGCATGTCTAGTAGAATATTCTAGACTAAAAGCGATCTAAAACTGCCTTTCTTAAGAAACGTTTCCCCTCCCAAAATTTCCAAAAATTATGTCTATTTTGATTACAAATGTCATTACTAAGGGTATCGCGGCTCAAGGCGAATCCATACCAGGTGGTGTTATAAATACAACTACAAAATTCCTATGTATTTTGTTTTTGTTTCTGCGTAAAAGTTGTCAAAATTTAAATTAAATGTTTTTGCTTTTACGGCTTTTGAAAGCTCATATGCAAAAGCAAAAATAAAATACATATAGGTGAATAAAAAAAATCAAATCAGCTGCTCTTATGTCATCACCTTCTATAAATTCGCCTTGTCACGGCTTATATAATTTTCAAAAGGTTTATTACTCAGTTGAAATGCAAAGCGTGCCTATGTCAATATCTATCTGGATTGCTTTATGATGTTACAAAAAACGGTTAAATAAATAAAGTTATAAAACCCTGGCCACCAAAAATAGGCGGCACCACGACCTATACAATAAAAAAGCCAAATTCCTTGTAAATCCACAACTATTTGATGCACGGGTATAATATTTGGTATAATCAAGATCCTACATATATATGAGGGTATATACTTATTGTTGGGGAAAAGGCGGACTCATGCCCCTATTTAAGACGAAACTACTATGCACAATATCTTTACAGCTATTTGACAAATATGTTTTATATTCGATATATACATATTTCCTTAAGAATAAGGTATAAAGCATATTTTAAGCCCAAAAGCAATGTTCAATATCTAAAAAAAAAACATTTAAATAGAAAGAGAAATTAGTGTGAATTTAATTATTTCTCTCCTCAATTAAAATACCAAATTTGAAAAAATTCGCGGCATGTTGTAAATTACCATTATATGAGAGATGAGTGTGACTTTAGTCTGATTTCTATAATTTTCGAAATTGTGGTGCAACGTGTACGTAATGTGGTAGAATTTGGTAAAGAACTTTCAGAGATATACCAATTTGCTCTAAGGTGGGCGATACCATGGTCATTCCCAACATTTATGGTTCCATGTATTTCTTTCTCAAACCCAATCTTGTTATCAAATTTGAGCAAATTACCTTGTATAGTTAATAAATATCTGAAGTTTTTTGCCGTAATATGATAGGAGGGGCATAGTTTTGGTACGATTTTCACAATTTTTTTAAATTTTGAAATTTTTGATATAGACTTGAAATGCAATGTGTGCACCAAATTTAGTGGAGTTTGGTGGCATAGTTTTTGTGATATACTTGGCTGGTCGAAAGTGGGTGGTGCCACGCCTATTACCAATTTATTTTTTATTCCGTGTATTTGCTTGTGCAACGGCATTCTACTACATATGAAACTTAAAGAAATTCTGCGTTCCTTCATTTTTGAAAATTTCCGTTATATGAGAGGTGGGCGTAGTTTTGATCCGAATTTTACAATTTTTGGAATTTTACTTACTCATATTAAATATAATACGTCTACTAAATTTGGTACAGTTTGGTAGAATGGTTTCAGAGATATACTTATTCGCTCTAAAGTGGGCGGTGTCACGCCCATTTCCAAATTTTTTTTTATTCGGTGTGTTTGCTGGTGTAGGCCCATTCTTCATATTAAATTTGAGCGAATTGCCTTTATGCTCACTTAAATATCGCGATTTTTTTTATTTTTTGAAAATTACCTTTATATGAGAGGTGGGCGTGGTTTTTGTCCGATTTCAACAATTTTCTTACTTTTGCTTATTGTATTACGAAACCCAATCCTATGCTTCAATAGTTACTGAAATATCGGGGTATGTTGATTTTTACAAAATACCGTTTTGTGAGCGTGGTTTTTGTCCGATTTCACCCATTTGCAATTCCAAATATCGTTGTGTTCAGAGCAATGTGTGTATCATGTTTCGTTAAGATAGCTCAATATTTACTCGAGTTATCCGACTGACGGACGGACCGGCGAACATACAGATATGACTTAATCAAATTCGCTATTAATTCTAAGAATTTTGGTACATATATGTACATATGTATATATGTCTGTATCTACAACCGTTAGGTGAACAAAGTTATAATACCCTAGGCACCAGTGCGCTCGGGTATAGAAAGACAACGATAGTCAGGAGTGGCAAAAATTATAGCTATTTCACATATCACCGCTTCTCCTTATCAGCTTTCTTTCAAATAAGTATTTGCCCAGCAAGTCACAGGTTGTGGGTTCACATACCGGTGGAGACATTGAAAAATTAATATTGTCGTTTTTAAGAACTTTAAAAAAATAATAATAATATGCTTTACTCAAGGTAAATATGCTTAAATAATCGCTGTTTAAAATGTGAATTGATTGGCTTAAATTACTATTGTTATGCGCCTTGCTTTATATTAGTATATTTATGTGCATACATACTTACAGGTCAATTAAGTAGTCGTTCTTGCACGGTATAAAAATGGAATTTACCTTCTCCAAAAGTGACATCATCTCTGATGTTGGTTTATATAGCCCCCCTTCTAACACAAGATTGGCATAAGTATAATTTTCATATCTTTGCTCGAAAGTCTTTTAGTAATTTTTTGTGATATTATTGGTCTGAAGTTCTTGGGGTTGAAATCCTGCGCGGGAATGTGGTCGGAACAAACAAATGGCACTTTTGGTAATAATTATATGTATTAATACATCTGCAGTTACCATGCACTCGGCTATCCACTTCTCACAGATGTGCGGCACCGGAAGCCGAACAAACTGTAGGCCAGCTTCTTACCAAATGACGACACAAATAATTGACTACACTAATTGCATATTTTATATTCAATACACAATGTAATATTTCAATTACTTCCATTTTATATTAAGTTAAATTAGTAAACACTCGCTACAATATTCGATAAAAAAAGAAGAATTTTTTGTATTATGTATGTAGGATCAAATTCCGAGTTCTTTATTAACAAAAACATCAATTAAACTTAAAAGCTATTGTATGCACGAATCGGTATGCGCTTGGTGGCGGCTTACAGTTTGTAGGATCAAATCCCGAGTCTTTTATTAACAAAGCATCAATTAAACTTAAAAGCTATAGTATACAAGAAATGCGGTATGCGCTTGGTGGCGGCTTACAATTGACTGATTTAAAAAGTAACTCCGGTCTCGTCCGTTAGTTTTCAGCGTATGTCTTTGGGTATGTTGGGTTCGTTCTTATATTGTTTGCCTATAGGTCCTGTAGGTGTCGCATCAATACTGTCAGCTGTCTTTTTCGAACTGAGGGATAGATGTCGTCCTACATTCGGCCATCCTGAGCGTCTATTCGCCCTCGAATGGAGGGTTCCATTTCTTCATATACTCGGCGACCGTGGTAGTATGTCCAGGTCCTTCGTGATCCCCAACCTTCATAACTTCGTATCGACCGTGCTCTAGTCTCTTAATGATCTTGTACGGCACGAAGCACTTTGGTCTCAGTTGTAAGCATGCTCCGTACTGAGTTCGTTGTATGGCTACCAGTTCGTTGACATCGTAGTTGGCTTCCGCCTTGCGCCGGGCATTGAATGTTCGCCGGTTTTCTTGTTGGATTGTGGCGATACTATCCTGTGCCTGCTGGCGTATGCTCTCCCTCTCCGCATCTAGTTCATCGACGGCCTCATCTTCCAGTAAGTTTTGTAACTCGGGCGACCCCTGGACGCGCATCTCTACTCCAGTAAGTATCCTAAACGGTGATTGCTTGGTGCTCCTCGGTGGCGTGTTATTCATGATCTGCTGCACCCGATCAACGTGCTTATACCAACTCTTGGGGTTCTCGTGACACAGCTTAGATATCATGGGCACGATATGCATGCGTTCCACTTGGCCGTTGCCCCGTAGGACACCCGTCGCTATAAGTAGATGTTGTATCTTCTCGCTTTCGCAATAACCTTTGAAGAGGTTTGAGGTGAAAGCTGCTCCCCGGTCGGTGATGATACGAGCTGGATTCCCAAAGACTGATGCTTGCTTCTGTAAGCGGTCAACCCCTGCCTCAGCACCCGTGTTACGCGTAGGGTACAACCAAACGAACTTCGAGAAGGCATCTACTACTACCAGTATGTGGTTATACGCTTTTTTGGTTGCTTCCATGGGCCCGACGTGGTCGATGTGAAAAGTTCTCAACGGTTTGCCCTCCTTGTTGATCGTGTTGAGATAACCTTCTTTCTTCCCAGATTTGATCAGACATTCCACGCAACTTTGCACCACTCTGGCTGCCTTCATGTTAAGCTGTGGAATATAAAACGACTTACACACCACCTCTTGGGTTCTCTTAACGGAGAAGTGCCCTTGCCTGTGCGCCATCGTAATTATTTCGTTCTCCATAAGTGAAGGAACGACTATAAGTTCATTCGTGGGCTCTTTATACAGGATACCGTGTTTGATATAAAAATCGTCGTATTCCTCCTTTTCCAGCACCTTCCGGAATGCTCGTATCCAATCGTCGCGTAATTGTGCTTCCTTTAATCGGTGACTTAGAGAATCTTCCAACATCAGACATGCCACTCTACTCAACGCATCGACATGACGCATTTTCGTCCCACTGCGGTGCTCGATCTCGTAATTGAAGTCTTGCAGGAACATCGCCCAGCGGGATACTCTTAAAGGGATATCTCGCTTCTTCATCGGCATCGCGTTGCAGTCCGTGACTATTTTAAACTTTATTCCTGCCAGGTACACTCTCCATTTCTTGAGGGCTTCCACGATCGCTAATACCTACAGTTCGTATGAATGGTACTTCTCCTCGCACGGCTTGGTCTTCCGGCTCATGTATTGAACTGGGTGAAATTCTTGGTCGTTGACATCCTTCTGCGGCATGACTACACCGTAGCCGTACATACTTGCGTCCGTGTGGACCTCGGTCACTGCCTTCTGATTATACAGTTTCAAAACTGGCGCATGTGCCAAGGCCGATTTCAATTGCTAAATCGCCGCCAGCTGCTCATCTTTCAACTCAAACTTTGCGTCTTTCCTTAGCAGGTCAGATAATGGTTTGGCGATGGTGGCATAACTTTCGACAAATCTCCTGAAGTATGACGTTAGCCCCAGGAAACGTTGTATTGCTTTACGGTCGCACGGGATCGGAAAGTTTTTGATGGCACTCGTTTTGTTATCTGAAGGCTTTAGTGAACCATTCTCGATAATATACCCCAGGAACTCTATTCTCCTCATCAGGAATTGACACTTGCTCCATTTGATTCGTAGACCGCTTTCTGCTGCCGTCTTCAATACTAACTTCAACTTGTGAATGCCTTCAGCTTCATCCTTGGAGGGAATCGTTAGGTCATCCATGTAAGCAACGACGATTCCGTCGCGAATCGGGTCTCTTAATACGGCAGAAATGAATCTGGAGAACACAGCCGGGGAATTTGAAATCCCAAAAGGCACAAATCGGAATTCATATTGGGCATTGTGCGTCACGAACGCGGTGTATTTTCTTGATTCGGCAGCTACTGGTACACGAAAGAATCCATTCACCAGATCCAACGTTGTAAAAAAATTAAAACCTTGCATTTGTTCGACGACGTCGTCCATCATAGGCATCGGGAAATTGTCCCTCAGGATCTTCTCGTTCAAGCGCCGATAATCGCAACAAAGACGTTTGCTTCCGTCTTTCTTGGCGACTAACACTACTGGCGACGCATAATCTAAACTGCTTGGTTGAATTACGCCTTCTTCGAGCCACTCCGATACCTGCTTCTCCACCACACCTCTGTCCACGTAGGACATCCTCCTCGGCCTTTCGTACACCGGATTGTCATCCGTTGACACAATCTTCATCTCTACGGGCGCTTCAAAGTTTCTGGCGGGCTTGTATTCCGCTATCAGACTTCGCACTGCAACTGCATCATTCTTGCTCAAGTGAGACAGATCAGCTTATTTCTCCGGTACTTCTTTTACCCCAGCCATTAGGCACAAGTTTCCAAACTCGTCGATCAGTTCGGCAGCTCGACTTTCCTTACTCCCCTTTACTGGGTCTACCCCACAACAGTGCGCACGCTCACGCCCTCGTTGTCCGACTTCACTGACTTCCGCAACATCTCACCGTGCCCATGTGGCCTGACAGTTACACCAAAACGCCCGCTCACGATTTCGCAATGTACTGCAGCCAACCCGTCTTGCACCTTGATGTGTTTCTGCGACTGTTCTGTCGCATCTCCACGTTCAAAAACGCTCTTACGTCCCTTTTCGCCGCTACTCATATTGCTTGCTGCCTCTTTTTGCGCAAATGCTCCAGCGCACTTGCCTTTTGCTGACCGTTCGAGTTCTCGGTGCACTTTCTTCTTAAATTCTGCACCCTCTTCTCTGACGACCAGATTGATCTGCTTCAACACATTATTGCCTATGACTAACGCCTGGCTGATGTCTCGCTCCCTAGCTACATGAAATTCGATGTCCAATTCGATACCATCAATGGTGATGCGAACGGAGAAGCTACCCGTTGTAGTGAGTTCACTCTTACCGATGCCCACCAAACGCCGCCTCTCCTTACTTCATTCTACACCTAGGTCCAACATCATGAGCGTATCGTAACGCATCAAGAATAAGTCGGAGCCCGTGTCAACCAGCGCAGAAACGTAACCGCGTTGAAATTTAAATCTTTAAAAATCAAACTGCATCTCTTCTTCGCCTCCATCATATTCGCGATTTGGTCGACTTGTCTACCACCCTACAGTCCGCTGCACGATGCCCCTCTGTACCACATTTAAAGCACATCATTTTACGCTTACGTGGACAATTTCGTGCAAAATGCGAAACGTCGCCGCAATTAAAGCAACCGTTCTTCGTTGAACCTGAACTAGGTGAAACCTTGTTTAAAGACGTTGGCTGCTTCTGACCTAAATTCGGCGATTCGGGCTTATTGGCCCGTATTCTCTCGTATACCTTTATTTGATCTTTCAAATCCTTGATACTATTGGACTGATACAGGTTGCTCTTATGCAATCTAGAGTCTGGTATCCCTTCGACAAAATATTCGATTAGGCTAGAGTCGTCTACATTTATCGATTTGCCAATCTCCATCATGACGTATAAATATTCCCGAAGGTCTTCCCGTGGGCGCAACCTACGGTTCCTGAGAGTTCGATGTACTTCAGCTGCAGACACGGTTGTACCAAACTCATCTCGCAACGCTGCTTTCAAAAGATTCCAACTTTTAATACCGCCTTGGCTACGGACGAATAGCTTAGCCGCGCCTACCAATAACTGCTTCCCGTATATAAACATTTGCTGCTCACTCCATTGGACAACCAATGCATTCTCCTCAAAATCTTCTAGCCATTTTTCGAAACTAGGCTGACTGGATCCGCTGAACTTCGTTAAGGATTCTTCAATATCGCGAAGGGTGAATACTGAGCGCTCCACTACCGGCCTGGACACACTACGTTGGCTAGCCAAATCTTCAAAATCTTCGGCCTCACTATCGCTAACATTCAGGCCGAAAAGTTCCAACAACCTATCCTGCAAAGTAGCCTTACGTCCGTTTGTCGCTAGCCCCAAACCCTCCAACTTTTCCTTTAACCCGTCCACCGTCAGCCTTAGAATTTGGTCACGGTCCATGTTTTACAATGTTTTAAATTTACGGTAAAATGTACATAAGCAATTAAATTTCAATTAAATGATGATAAATTTTCGGCGAAAATGTTTTTATCTTTAAACAGTAAATAGAAAATTCGATTTCGAATTGTATTAGGCGTTTTTACTTTTGAAGTAACTAAACTTTAAGATAACGGGTTTATACCACTACATAACGTTACTTGAATTTCATTTACTGTTATCCGCAAAATCGATAGCTTTATTTTATAAAATCAATTAACACTCAGCTGATTTTATTTTTATGTAACCTCGATTTAAACATTTCACGATTCTTAAGCTTATTCGCGCCTGCCACCAATATAACTTATTCTTTGTACATACATGGCATCTTAAGGGTACGACATAAATTCTTAACATAACGAAACATCTACTTAGCTGTACTGTGATCCCTCACTGCTGTCGTTCACCGCTGGCGGCGCTGCCTGGCTCTGGCGCCGATGCTGCTTGCTGCGCCAAATATTTGGCTTACGATGACACGCCGCTTTGCATATATACTCAACGTCGCTGCTGTAGTTTATCGTTGACGGCGCTACCTGGCTCTGGCGCCGTTGCTGCTACCGCACCAAATATGTGCTTTTAGAGAGCACACCGCTTTGGGTGTATGCTCAACGTCGCTGCTGCAGTTAACCGCTTACGCCACTGCCTTGCTCTGCCGCCGTTACCACTTGCTGCACCAAATTGGGAGTGCGCCCGCAGCTTTAGGTACCGCTTAGCGTCGCTGTTTATCGCGCAATTGTGTGTGCGCTTGTAAATTCGACGCTTAGCGAACGGGATCGGCTTGGGCGTCGCTGGTTTTGCAAGGAACGGGAAATGTGGCGTGATTAGCTCGAATATGCCGTTAAGACGGTTTCGATTTATGCAGGCACTTTTCCTTTTTTTTTAGAAACTTTTATTAATTTACGCCTTGCAATGTTCAACGTTCCGTCGCCGTGATGCGATTTGGAGATCGACACGGCAGTTTTAACCGGCTCTTCCGTTTTATTAAATGCTTAAATTTGTGCACTCAGGCATTTATACGTATGCGCACACGTACATTATTCGATTTAGGAAAAACTAACAAAAAACACACTGTCACTATGTGAAATATGGATCCCACTTCTGACACCAATTTGTAGGATCAAATTCCGAGTTCTTTGTTAACAAAAACATCAATTAAACTTAAAAGCTATTGTATACAAGAAATGTGGTATGCGCTTGGTGGCGGCTTACAATTGACTGATTTAAAAAGTAACTCCGGTCTCGTCCGTTAGTTTTCAGCGTATGTCTTTGGGTATGTTGGGTTCGTTCTTATATTGTTTGCCTATAGGTCCGGTAGGTGTCGCATCATTACTGTCAGCTGTCTTTTTCGAACTGAGGGATAGATGTCGTCCTACATGTATATTTTAAAAGTCAACAACCACATTTTTACGTTTGTCAAATAATATGGTAGCCCCATTTCAAACGGAAATACCAAAAGCACAGTTTACGTCGAATGCGAGCAATGGCGGCTAAGAAGAAATGAGACTACCTTTACTTATTGTATCATGATACATACCTCAATTTCAGAAAAATTGTCAGTTATGAGTTGTTAGTGTTTGACCATTGATATTTTATTGTCATTTCAAAATAATAATGTACAAACAGTCTGGCTTAAGATCAGGCCGTTTTATGAATTCTTTTTTAGCTAACCCGATTTCTTATTCTTCCAATATTTTTTTCATTCTCATTTGCTCATGTAATTAAATAAATAAAAATTTTGTTGGCGTTATCCTACCACCATGTATGAATCCGCCTTGATTAATCTTTTAAATCTACTCAATTTTATTATTCTAAGAGAGTAGTTCTTTTTAGGTTCTCAAATAGCACTCAATGCACAGCAACCAACGACAGTTGGAGAATCGTCATTTTTAAACACATTTTTCAGATGGTGATAACAAACATAAACAAAAACTGTTCCACTCTTACTACTTTCAATCATAGTTTAATGATATAAAGGGCGCCAGAAAGCAAAGACATTCGTTTTCTGTACGCAGACTTGGCAGACATGTTGGCAGTTTTTTCATTCCTGAGTAATTTTTTAACCCGCTTAGAGAATATTTTTTGAATAAAAAATTAAAACTAAATAAAAAAGAAAAACACGCCAGGAAGCAAATGTTCTTTGGGCAAAAGCACACATAAATATAATTTTTAGTACGTGCGTATTGCGGCGAAAAGTTTAGCCAAAGGTTTTACATACTCGTATTAAACAAATTGTAAAAAATTTTAAAATCTACATAGACCTCTAATGGGTTAAAAACGGAAATGATAACATGGAAACTTCAACCGCCTCGCATGCTTTGTATCATAACACCATGCTTTCAATCCCATCTACATTTGAAATAAATTAAAAGTCTACGTATGCGCTCATATTGAACAAAACTTAATGAGAAATCTAATGTTTGAAAACAATACCGGCGAATTTTCGCCCAGTAAAGCAGCAACGTCAGTAACGTTCACCCCAAAAATATCACTTAGTAAAACACAACGACGGCGACAACGAAATTTTTATTTTTTTAATCAGAATTTGCAGAAAGGTTTTTTGGATACCATGTTGTAGCCCAATCAATTTCAGTTCAATAATGTGAAAGTTTGGAGTGGCCCGAGATGTCTCGCATATAACACATGCCGAATTTTTTTTCGTTGACGACACTTCCAACAGCTGTAAACAAGAATGTGTGAACAAATAAACCAAAAATTAAAACTCAATCATAAAAATGAACTTACAACAACGAACCTTTGCAATTTTCTAAAAAAAACACATCACCTGCAAATATTTCCACTTATTTGTCGAACTTTGTGCGCCGTTGCAGGAGGTAATTTGCTAGGTGCGCTTGCGTCTTTTGTAACTGCCACGAAGTTCTTTCCACCGGTTTTTTTCAGGACTTGCATAGAAATGTTACTGCTGCATTACATTGAATGCAAAAAGAGTCCTTTAAAAGTAAAAGAGAAAACTTTAAAAATACGAAAGGAATGTAATGAGAAATATGAATAGGAAATGTTGGAAAATAGCTTTCGCTACTGTAAATTTTTTACAAATAACAAAATTAATAACTTTCAACACAAACTATTGAGTATTTTTCAATTTTGATTTAAAACCCTGAAAAATTCGCCGTTCGCCAGTATCAAGGCGAATTTATAGAAGGTGATGGCATAAGAGCAGCCGATTTGATTTTTTTATTCACCTACATGTATTTTGTTTTTGCTTTTGCGTATGAGCTTTCAAAAGCCGTAAAAGCAAAAACAAAATGTATTTAAATTTTGACAACTTATACACAGAAACAAAAACAAAACACATAGGAATTTTGTAGTTGTATTTATAACACCACCTTGTATGGATTCGCCTTGGCCGGTATTGTGTTTCATGCACAAGGTGTTTACATTATACATACATATAAACTAACACAAAATATCTACTATAGCATATTCACTGTAGCCCTCCTGTCATACTCCTTGGTCTATATGGAAGCCTTTTGTAGAGATGTTCTTGTTTAGTTTTAGATGGCATACATATGTAAGTATATACATGTTTTAGAAATAATCATTTTTAAATTTTAAAATATCGTAAATACACATCTTAAGGTTTAAATATGATAACTTCACTCTCGGTCCAATTAAAATTTGTTCAGTAGCGTACTTTACTAAAAAAAATCGATTGATTTGGCTGCAAATAAAGCATCCACAATCCCATACCCATTTTCCATAGAAACGAAGCATGGCTTTTCATATTGTCAAAACTTTAAATGACAGTTTTGTAAAGGTTAGAAAAATGCCATTATATCGGACCCACAAATTTATATACTTATATATTAATATATAAACACCATATATTCGAAAAATCCTTAGATAAGTACATTTAATCACTATCGTTTCAGGAATTTTAACTGGTAGTGTTTACAAGGATTTTGGATTGCTCAAAACTGGATTTCCTGGAGAAAATATACGCAATAACTCCGTTTTATTAGTGAAAACTCATGAGTTCGGTCCTAAGGCATGGGAACCATTTTCTAAAGGCATTTTACTGGTACGCGATCCAGAAAAGGCAATTTTGGCTGAATTTAATAGACAAAGCGGCGGTCACATTGGATTTGCTTCCCCCGATCGTTATAAAAGGACTAAGGGAAAATGTATGTATGACCTATGTACGTATTTTAAAGCGAAACCGAAAAAGCTATATTTCCGTTTGTAAAAATCGGTATTTGGATCCATTGAATTTAAAAAGTATAAAAATTGGGCAGATTAGGAATGAATAAATGAAGCAGTTATTACTTCGAAAATTAGAGAAATCGCTTTCCCTGTCCTTATAAAATTTAGCGGGTATTTCATATTCACCCAACAACAACAAAAGGGTTGTGGCTGCTCTTAAGAAATTATATTTCTTTTTAGAAAATACGTCTGTAGATTATTGATTGAATTGAACCTCAATGCAATCTTATTTCATCGTATAAGCAGTATATTTTATTTTCAAACCTAATTCGGGCTCATTCAACCCTAACAAATCAGTCACAAATTTTATATCCTGAGTTGTTGATAAAATAGAACCTAAACATGTCATGAAATCGATAATCAAAAGAATTCTAAATTATCGCACATTGGCTACACTCATGCATAGATATATAAATTAAAGCACCAATGGACCAGGGAGCGTGTTTTGTTTTTACAAAATAATTTTTCGAAAAGAAACCTCACTAAAAGTTTGTACTAAATTTGATAGAATTTGATTTTGCTGTTTATGATTATTTATTCTAAATTAGGGGTTTCACTCATTTTCTAAAATTTTGTATTAACATTTTACTTATACATATGGGAGCCTGATGTCGTTTTTGTCGGATTTCAACCTTATCCATTTCGCATAAAATATCATATTAAAAGTCAGAACTTTTATCACCAAGCCCGTAATACAATGGCTTGGGATATTTTATTCGTAACACAAATAATTTAACACACTTTTCGTTTACATCAGTCGCTTTAATTTTTAATGAAGTTCAAACAAATTCAAACTATTCATCACCATTAACAAAATAAAATTAAGTATGTATGTGCATGAAATTCTGTACATTAAATCCGCTAAAATTAATTATGTCAATAATTATTATTGCTCGATTACGACTCTTCGGCGAATTTTGTGCATGTCAAGCGTGTTGCTTCGATTTTTTTGTGGACGTGACCAGGTTGCAACTATTATCACTTGACAACTCGGCCAATCCTGATGACAAATCGTCCTCGATATGGGAATCGTCGTCATCTAATTCGGGTGAAGTGGAAAACCAAGAATGTCTCTTTTCAATTACCACCACCAGGTCATTTTAACAGAGTTTTGATTTGTGGAATTCCGTTGTCTTCACAAAACGATTCGAAAGCCTCTGAGGTGAACGCAGTACCTCGTTCAGTAACAATTTGCAACGGTAACCCGACATAGGTGGCCAAGCAAGTAATGGTCTGAATAACGTGTGAGGTGTTTGTATCTCGAACCACCTTCACTACCAAAAAATTTGTAAAATAATCGGATATCGTCAAAACGTAACTGTTGCCCTTCTTTTTGCGAACGAAAGGCCCTAGATGGTCGATGTGTATTAAAGGGAAAGGTGTGGGTCCTGCCCTTTGGGTTTCCCAGGGTTTGCCTTCTGATAGCAGCACCCAATGCATGACGCAATGTATTTCTGTACGTATTTTCTCATTTTCGGGAACCAAGATGTAAATTTTTGTAAAAAATGAAGCCTTTTCTCTTTTAATTTTATTTTATAATTCTTTATTAATATGCTTCAGTTTATTGACGTGTGGTAAAATTTTATGTTTTTACTGCGTCTGCTGTTTCGTCATATATTTTAAACTCACTGTTCGAAATAGTTCAAGTTTTCGAAATAGTGAGTATAATGAGAGGATTCGAAGTTATGAGAGGATTCGAAACAACAGATATGTATTTAAAATTCAGAAACTATAAATAAGGGTATTGATAGGATAGTGATAGCATTCCACCTCCTGGGGAATCGTTATTGGGAATAACCAATATCCAAAGTGGCTAGCTTACTGTCTGGTCTTCGCAAATCTCCTTAACTGGTTTGGTATTATGGCCGATTGAACCTGCCCATCTTTAGCGGTGGATTCTTCTTTAATAATAATAATAATAATAATCCCAACGGTGACCCTCTTTCCCGCCCAACCGACACGAGGGGCACAGTCCGCATGACGTACGGATCTTTTTTTTTTTTTTTGATACTTTTTTTTTTGTGCCGAGTTGTTAAAAGGAAAAAGTTTGTTAAGCGTCGAGATCCAAAACTGCCCAGCTACAGAAAAAAACTTCATCAGCTGAATCAAATATATATTATACCGCCGTTAATCATTTATTGAGAAAGGACAGTACAGCTCATTTTATGGTGGAAAGACAGTTGAAATCTTGACATAAACATCGGAAAGGTTCATTTAATTCATAATTGGTTTTACACTGTTTTAGATAAAGAGGTTTAAAGTGTCTTGAAATCCGAGAAGGAACATTAAGTTTAACTTCGGCAATAAGAAATCTGCTTGCGATAGACCCTGTAAGTAGTTTAGTAATGAATATTATGCCTAGCATTTCTCTACGGCTGGAAGGAGTAGGAAGATTTATTAGCTTCAAACGATCAGTATAATGAGGAAGATTAAGCCGAGAATCCCATCTAAAGTCTCTAAGGGCAAAAAGTAAGAACTGTTTTTGAATTGATTCCAGTCGATCAATGTGAACTTGATAACGTGGGTTCCAAACTATCGAACCGTATTCTGGCATAGGTCTTACTAAAGTTGTAAAAAGAGCCTTTGTTACATATGGGTCCTTGAATTCTTTTGAACATCGTTTTATAAAGGCAGACATCCCTCTAGCCTTATTAGCTATAGCATTAACAAGACTATTGAAATTAAGTTTGGAATCCATTGTAACTCCCAAGTCAACAAAGTCAAACACTTGATCCAGAGTATAGTTATTTATTATGTAAGAAGCTGGCTGAATAGTTCTTCGTGAAAAACTCATAAATTTACATTTTTTAAGGTTAAGTGGCATATAATTTATGTTGCACCAATCAACTAAGCTAAATTTCTTTCTTCAATCGAAGCGTATGATTTAAAAAGTTTTACATCATCAGCATAAATTAGTATATTCGAATATTTTATTGCAGTAGTAATATCATTTACGAATAACAAAAACAGAATCGGGCCTAGATGGCTGCCTTGGAGAACTCTCGAAGTAACATTAATGACATTGTAAAAAGCATTTTTGAATATAACGATTTGAGATCTATCATGTATATAGATAAGAAGAAATCCAGCGGAGGAGAGAGGGTGGAAAGTATTGAATAATCCAGCATCCACAGCAACAGGACAACACCAAGCCTTCCTCTCCTCTACCCAACAGCAACAGCAGCAACCACCAGGATGAACAAGAATTCAACAAGCATTCACCAGCAGACCCAAAACAGCTTAGACCGTATCAACAACGATCTACAATTCCTTCTTTATTAAACAAGTTCTTTTCCAATAAACAAAACACTTTTTCCTTTTCTTTTTATAAGAATTTTAATTTCCAATCTTTCTTCTTTTCTTCTTAAAACGCGACTGTCCTTTCCAAAACCGTTTACAGAATCAAAACAACCGTTCTTTTTAATTCAAAACTTAACAGAATACATATGTGCATTTATACAGCATGTATATAAAAGTACATATATGAATGGTGTAATTTTGCATATATATTTCAGAGAATTGCGTCATACAATGTTATTGAACATTCGGTTTTAACATGGCTTCACATGCATGGGTTGCCACCCTTCTCAGACAGATCTTCTTATGCATGGGTTGCCATGTTCTTTTCAACACACCTCCTCAAAATTACAACATTCATAGCAAAATAAATGGTAATAGTTAATTCAATACTTAAGATAAATCTATTCTTAAACTCTTTTAAAATAAAATTAAAGATTTGTGACAAGTCGGTTTTCTGTTTATATCTGGGGTGCATAATGGTCCAACATTTGTTGCGAGGATTAGGAAAACCCAGAAAAACCTAATCAGACCAGAAAAAAAATTTAGGTTAATAGAATATAATATTTAAATTCATGTTAGTCAATAAAAAAAAAAAAATTCATCCAGTTAGTTAGTATTCTCTTCATACGTCAGCCAGATGATTATACAGTCAGCCCCATTTGACTTCTCAGATCCATAAAGCGTGCAGCAGGAAGAGGCTTTGTCAAGATATCCGCGATCTGCTTATCTGTGGGAATATATCGGGTGTTTTTTTTACAGGTTTGTTTTTCGAATAGAGATAAAACTGGCATTTTGTGGTCAAATCTGGCAACTCTAATGTCATTTATGTTCAGTTTGGTTTGCCATTTCATCATGAACAGGTTGACAAAAGAACAACGCTTGCAAATCGTGCAAATTTATTTCGAAAATAATGGTTCAGTTCGCGAAGTTTACCGCGAGCTCCGTCAATTTTATGGTCGACATAATCGTCCATCAGAGCAATTAATTCGGTTAACCATGGATCGTTTTCGCACTACGTTTACTCTATGTGATAATACGCATCCGCAGAGACGTCGAACAGTGGGCACCGAAGAAACAATTGCCGCTGTAGAGCAAAGTGTTGAAGAGGGCCCGAATGAATCGATTCGCCACCGTGCACAGTAATTGGAACTTTGTCCATCAACTTTATGGAAGATTTTGCGCAAAGATCTTCGCTTGCGACCTTACAAGATCCAGCTTGTGCAAGAATTAAAGCCGCGAGACCATGCAATGCGTCGTGATTTTGGTGTATGGGCCGAAAATGAGATTGATCTCGATGCTGATTTTCATCGCAAAATTTTGTTCAGTGATGAGGCTCATTTTTGGTTGAATGGCTACGTCAACAAGCAAAATTGCCGCATTTGGAGTGAAGAGAATCCACATGAGACCCTTGAAACGCCATTACATCCACAAAAACTGACTGTTTGGTGTGCTCTATGGGCTGGTGGAGTCATTGGGCCATACTTCTTCCGCAATAATGCTGGAGAGGCAGTTACCGTTAATGGAGACCGGTATAGAGCCATGATAACCGACTATTTTGTTCCCGAATTGGATGGCATGAATGTGGATGAGTTGTGGTTCCAACAAGACGGCGCTACATGCCACACAGCGCACGTCACAATCGATTTATTGAAGGAAACATTCGATGAGCGCATAATTTCGCGGAATGGACCTGCAAATTGGCCACCAAGATCGTGTGATTTGACACCATTGGATTATTTTCTTTGGGGATATGTGAAGTCGCTCGTCTACGCCAACAAACCAGAAACGTTAGGGGAATTGGAAGCCAACATTCGTGGCGTTATTGCCGACATACGGCCCCATATGCTCGAAAAAGTGGTTGAAAATTGGACCTGTAGAATTGGCTTTATTCGAGCCAGCCGCGGCGGCCACATGCCCGAAATCATATTTAAACATTAATGGCATAAAATTATCCTTCCAATAAAGCCAAATTGATGGACCTTAAAACGATTTTCTTGTGTTTTATTTCAATTCGAAGTTCTATACCCCTAAAAAAAACACCCGATACAAAACTTTAATAAGATTATTTTCGACCTGTTCCCTAGAAAAATGATATTTTATGTCTATGTGCTTAGACCGTTTGTGACAAGAGGGGTTATTCGCTATACTAATACAACCTTGGTTATCTTCATATAACTTTATCGGCTCTTTAAGTTCCATTTTTAAACTTTCTAATAAAGATTTCAGCCATAGTGCTTCTCTGACTGCTTCAAACAAGGCCATATATTCTGCTTCAGTTGATGAAGCTGCCACAGAACTCTGTTTCCTTGTATTCCAACAAATTAAATTTGATTCATACATCTTGAATAAATATCCTGTAGTACTTCTTCTATCACTCATACTTCCACCCCAATCTGAATCGACATAGCCACTTAAGAGATCACAAAAGTTTTTATTTTTCTTAAAAGTTAGTTTTAAGTCAACAGTCCCCTTAAGGTATCTTAAAACTTTTTTTAAACATTGCCACAACTCTTGATTATTCTTTTGACTATACCGACTTAACAAATTTACAAATATGCTGAGATCTGGTCTTGTGCATAGCATTATATACATTAAGCACCCAATTAAGCTGCGACATGGAGCATCACAATTTTGATCTGAATTTAATGCTTCATAATTTAGTTTACTAGGAAAAGGTGAGTTTATTGGGTTACAGTCATCCATTTTAAATTTTTTTAAAACATTTTTTATATATCCGGATTGACTTAGACTTATCTGATCTTCACTTCTATCAACTTTTATTCCGATAAAATATTTGATTTCTAATAGATCAGTCATTCTAAACTTTCCCATCAGATAGGATTTGAAAGCATTCATTGTATCAATATTTTTAGTTGAAATAACTAAATCATCCACATATAACAAAACATATATATTGTTTGAAATATCACCTTTATCAAGAATATAAATACACCGATCTACAGGCGAATTTACAAAACCATTTCCTTTCAATGCTTGTTCAAACATTTCAAACCAACATCTAGCTGCTTGTTTGAGACCATAAATTGCTTTATTCAATTTACACACTTTATTCTCACCACCAGCTAAACCTTGAGGAACTGTCATATATATTTCCTCTTTCAAAACTCCATTAAGAAATGCAGTCTTTACATCCATGTGATGTACCTTCAAGTTATGCTGGTTTGAAAAGGATAATATGAATCTGAAGCTGGGAATTCTAGCGACTGGCGCAAACGTTTCATCATAGTCAATTAAGTATTTCTGCGTGAAACCACGCGCAACAAGCCTTGCCTTATACTTAATTGGTTCACCCAATTCATTTTGTTTTATCGTAAATATCCATTTTCAGTCTACAATATTCTTATCTTCTGGTTTGTTCACCAATGACCAGGTTTTGTTAAGTAAATGTGATTGCAGTTCATCTCTGACTGCTTCTTCCCATTGTGCTTTATCGCTCCTAAGTTTTATCTCTTCAAATGAATCTGGAGTACTACCGATCGACGACTGAGCTTGCATTACATAGTTCTCTAATATTGAACCTATCACTTTTTCTAATATCAGAAGAAGAACTAGAAGTACTTTGTTCACACAAATCGTTACCCAAAGGAACTGAACAAAAATTATCCTTTCCCTTTACCACTCTTCCAGATTTTTCATCTGATGGCTCATAACATTCTGTTGCCTCACTTTCATTCGAGCAGGTACTTGGAACACCATTCGTATTCAAGCAGTCATTATCTTCTTTTGTATCAAGCTCAGCTACTTCTAAGCACTCTTCCAGTTCAACGTTATTCACATCAACACAATCTCTTGAATTCACCATATTTGTTTCGTCAACAACAACTTCCTTACTTTGTTATGGACATATACTGTTGAACCGAAAACTCTCAAGTATTTGAGACTGGGCTTTTTATTATGCCACATTTCATATGGTGTTTTTTCGCATTCTTTCAATGTATTACTTGGGCTTCTATTTATCAAATATGTAGCTGTCAATACAGCTTCACCCCAGAAGTGCTTCTCTAGCTTGGCGCCTATAACCAAAGTACGAGCCTTTTCAGTTATGGTTCTTATCATCCTTTCGGAAACACCATTTAATTGTGGGGTATGCGGAACAGTTAAATGGTAACTGATGCCCTTTCAACACAAAATTCTCGCATTTCATTTGATAAATATTCCCCACCATTATCTATATATAGGCTTACAACCTTCAAATTAAAATGCGCTTCACTCTTTGCTAGAAAATCTTTAAAAACTGCATACACATCAGATTTATAAGTCACTAAATATGTGACACTATAAAAACTACATAGTAATTCTTATTACCTATGGCTGGAGGTGAAATCGGACCACATACATCCGAATGAACAACAAATAACGGCCTTCTAATATGATCTTTATTCTTGAATTTTCCGAATTTAAGTCTAGCTTGTTTCCCTTTTATGCAAGCTTCGCATAACTCATCATTTGGTTGTACATTATTTAGCATTTCTACATCATCATATAAATTCATAGTTTTCATTTCTAAAAACTTTCCTCTACTTATGTGCCCTAACCTCTCATGCCACAAACTATAATTTTTCATGTTATTTGTATTCAATGCATATACATTTTTATGTAAAGAAAAACTAATAATTGGAACGTTATTGAGATATTTACCACTCATTATGTTTTCATCATTTTTGTTTACAGTCACACCTCCTGGATGAAAGACGATTGTAAACCCAGCGTCCTGCATCTTCTTAACAGAGATTAGATTTTCAGGAACATGAGGACAGAACAATACATCCTTCAAATAAATCTTTGATTGAGCATCGGTACATAGCTCCACCAAGCCTTTCTTAGTGGCATATATATATTCGCCACATTTTGGCACAGCAATTTTTATGGGTGACTCCAAAGTTGCGACATTTGTGAACAAATCTTCTTTATTAACTAAGTGGTCTGACGCTCCAGAATCCAGTAGAAACGAAATTCTATCTCCTATATAATCTGCTCGCCTTAACATGAACGCAAAACCTGATTGACCTGACTCTGATCTAGTAGACGCCATTTGTACTTGTTTATTTTTTTCTTGATTATTATTTTCTCCTCCCATTTCTTTCTTATATATGAAGCAATCCCTTTTAATGTGTCCAGTTTTGCCACAGTGAAAACATTTTAGTTTGGTCTTATTAAATTTATTTTTAAACTTAAATTTATTCTTTTGTATACTAAAGCTTTTATTTTTTAAAAATTGAGTTTGATTTTCTTTCTTTACGGCTTGTAACACTTTTAAACTTGTTTCCTTACTTGCTTGCTTCAATTTGATTTCATGATCCAGTAATCTGTTTTTAACAAACGCTAAGGTCAAATTCTCTTCAGACAACGTTTCTATTGCAGTAATTACTCCATCATACGGAGAAGGTAAAGTTAAAAGTAAGTGCGATACTTTGTCTATTTCTTCTACCTGCGCTCCAGAAGCTAGTAGCTCTGTAATCAAATCATCAAATATGTTGAAGTGACCTAACAATGGCGTGTCAGTCTTAAGTTTTAAAGATAGCAACTGCTTACGTACAGACAGTTGTGAAGCTAAGCTTTTCCTTTCATATATCTCATCAAGGTTTTTAAAAATATCTTTTGCACTACACTCGCTTTTAGCAAAACCCAGAAAAGAGTCACTTAAATATTCTATTATTATGCTTTTAGCACTTCTATCCAACTTTGCCCACTCGCCTGTTTTCTCTGCCACCTCACTGTCTATAACTTTCAAAGCGTCACTTTCGCTTAAAAGTGCTCTTACCCGAAACTTCCATAAGGAATATTTTTCGCTGTCGAATGGCTTAATGTTGCGCTTACCTTTTTCCATTTCCAAACCTTTTGTTTTCTTTCAGTAATACTTATTGCAATTATTTAGCGTGGGCTGGGCCCATACCCTATTGAATAATCCAGCATCCACAGCAACAGGACAACACCAAGCCTTCCTCTCCTCTACCCAACAGCAGCAGCAGCAACCACCAGGATGAACAAGAATTAAACAAGCATTCACCAGCAGACCCAAAACAGCTTAGACCGTATCAACAACGATCTACAATTCCTTCTTTATTAAACAAGTTCTGTTCCAATAAACAAAACACTTTTTCCTTTTCTTTTTATAAGAATTTTAATTTCCAATCTTTCTTCCTTTCTTCTTAAAACGCGACTGTCCTTTCCAAAACCGTTTCCAGAATCAAAACAACCGTTCTTTTTAATTCAAAACTTAACAGAATACATACATAAGTATATGCATTTATACAGCATGTATATAAAAGTACATATATGAATGGTGTAATTTTGCATATATATTTCAGAGAATTGCGTCATACAATGTTATTGAACATTCGGTTTTAACATGGCTTCACATGCATGGGTTGCCATGTACTTTTCAACAGAAAGCCCAGCAGATCAAGTTTGTGGATGAGTAAGGGGTGACAAACTTTGTCAAAAGCTTTACTGAAGTCGGTGTATATAACATCTGTTGGAATATTTTCTCTAAAACCATTTGAAAAATGAGTTGTGAAGATATTACTGGAACATTAATCGAATTATTAGTATATAGATAATATGGATATTTATAAGGGGGAATATTGACTTTAGTAGAATAGTTAGACTCAAAGAATTGTGCAAATAGGTTAGCAATGTCTTCATTGTCGCTGGACACAGTGTTCTGATACCTCATATTTGAAGGAAAACCATTTACCTTACGCTTTGAGTTTACGAAACCTTAAAATGATTTAGGGTTACAAATAATATTCTTTTTCATTTTATTTAGGTATTCTTGGTAAGATTTCTTATTTAATTTGAAATATTTATGTCGCAGGACTGAGTACTTTAAGTAATCTGTAAGTAAACCTGTTTTTTTATATTGTTTGAAGATACGCGATTTTTTATTTTTCAACATTCTCAGTTCCTTATTAAACCATAACTGTATTGGTTCGTCTTGAACGCATACACGTTTAGGTACGTAATTTAGAAATAAACTATACAAAGTGGTATTAAAATGCATTACGTTTTCTTCAACATCACCACTATAATTGGGCCATGTTAAATTGGAAAGTTCATTTCTAATTTTTTTTTAATTCGGCCTTAGCAAAATCAAAGCGAGTACTAGAACCGACTGCTGTCGTATCATACCCCCGAGCAACACCCATGATTTCGAAAGTTATCTCAATTGCAGGATGGTAAACGTCTTCTGGCAAAACTAGAGGATCACATCGATTTAGAGAAGATCTGGAAATATCATCAACGAAAACCAAATCCAAAACCTTCCCAAACTTATTTGGAAGAACATTAATCTGACTTAGGCACAGTTCAGCCATCTCATCCAAAAAGTCGCAGCTACCCAATCGCGTAGAAACTGGTACAATGTTATAGTCAATCATCTTCCAGGATATGTGCGTCCTTTGACCCAGTGGCTTCGTGGTAAGGCACAAATTATTACTAACTGTCTTATCTGTAACCGTAGCACTTTTCCCCTCCAATTGTAGCGGCACAATAACGATGGCAAATACTTAAAAGTCCAGCTTTTGCACGGGCGGTCCTTCAAGGCCTGTGGTAGTCTCCACTGTAAAAGTGATTTGGCGTTAAGGTTTCATCGTCGTGTGGTGAAAGTGGAATATCTCTTAGCGGACGGCTGTTTATAATGTTCCCCGCTTCTATCAAGTGCTTCTAAGCGTTTCTAGATTAAAGTCCCACTGTAAATTTTTAGCGCGTAAAATTTTCAGTGTGCCTCACCAGTTGACAAAATTCGTTAGGCAGATCAAAAATCCGTCAGTAGACAAATCTTCAGGTAATCTCCAGGTGAATTGCTCGAATAGTTAGACACGTGAACAACGCAGAACACCGTTTTTCACGTCGACGAGAAAGTGACAACAGTAATCGAATCCTGTATAGCTAAACGGGCGAACATATGGCGTTAATCGATCGGCGGGAAGCTGACCCATCATTGGTATACTTGGTTTGGCTGCATTAGCTGCACAAACTAGGCAGATTGTTTTAACTGTGCTCAATACCGAATATGCGGAACCCAAAACTTTTGACGTATCTCATTTATTGTGAGACAATCATTCTACCATTGGACGACGGGCCGATAAAGGAAGACAATAGCCGCATCAATTCGGTCATTTACTTTCATCAGACCACCCGCAATCAAAAACGGTGTAAGTTGGTAAACCTGTTGACTTTGGGCCTTAACCATCTCAGATGCTTTCAGCTCTCCTGAACGCTGACTACAATTTCTTGGGTTATATATAAGGCGCAACACCCAGCTCATTGCCCTAAGTAATTTGCGAAAGAAATATAATTTTTTGAAATTAATAATATACTCATCTGATGTTGATATAAGAAACAGATATTATTTTCTTCGACGGCGCACTCTCTAGACGTAAGAGGTGCAGCTCCCTTCGGCCAATGTGATTCTGAAAGATGTGGAAAATCTGGACCTTTCAACATTTTGCAAATTATTCGCTGTCATTGTGTTTCTTAAGCATCGTCTGCGACATTCAAAGAAGTTCGGAAACAACCTCCACTGAGACGGAATAGAAACTATTTCGGCGATTATACTTGCAACGAATTGCTTGTATTCTCTGGTGGTGGAGCGGATCCAAAGGAGTCACTCAACAATACGACACGGTGTACACAGAAGTCGTGGCATTCTGATATTGACTTTTGTAAGCGACTTTCTAGAACAGCCGCCTGCAGCTCCAATCGAGGAACGGTAATGCCCTTTAGCGGGGCAAAACGTGATTTGGCAGCAACGAAAGCGATGTCAAGTGCATCTCCTCTTGATATGCGTAAGTAAGCTTTTGCACTAGAGCTTGTATCAACAAATACATGCAATTGAATTTTATTCGGCGTTGTCAATAATTCGAGGAATTTTATAACTGGAGACGTTCTGAAAATTTGCCCACAATGACGTCCACTGTATCACGAGCTATTTTGGTATCGGCTCGTCCCATTCCGTCCGACGTTTCCAAATAGACTGTATTAGCATCTTCACGCATATCGTGACGTTGTCTAAAAACCCAAATGAATCGTATGTCACCATCACAATTCCCAAAAGTTCACGCTATGTTGGCGGTCGCGTGCCATTTAGAACATTGCGTGAGATCTTGGACCTTATGAAATCTAATATGCAACTCAAGCAATCGGTGAGGGTATTCCAACACATTCCTAATATCTTATCGGCAATCCAATTTCGTTCCATGTCTATAAAACTGCTTGCTAAGTCATTTTCCCTATTTAACTTGGGTTGAAGGACCTAGTCATTTGATACAAAACTGCGCAATATGAACCCTGCAGCGGAATTTATGCCATTGGTTTCATTTACAACATCCTCTGCTTTTTTTGCGCTCACAAAGATGATAACTAAGTCATCAACGTACATATTATTTTTGAAGACTGAGGCACCTCGAGGCATATGAGTTGCAAACTTCATAGCGTTTATATTTTTTACATACTCGGCGCAGCATGGCAAACAGACGTTGTGAGTTCTGGTCATCGGACTTAATAGTTATTTTGGGAAAACATTTCTTGAATATCCGCAGAGACGGCTATTACTCCTGTCAAAATTTATATATGATTGTAATGTGCATGCTCAGGTCCTTTAAGCAAACCTGTGTTGAGTGAAACATTCTATGTGGAGGCGACGGCATCAAATACAATACGTAGCTTACCCGGCTTATGAGTGTCGATATCCCTAACGTCGTAACTGGGACGGAGTATGTTAGTTATTATTTCTCTTCCACAGCAAACCAACTTCATATTTCTGTCCTTTATACTTTGTCGATTCTTCTAAAATTGATCTGACACGATGATTCTCATCAAAATCTAAAACGATGTTAGTACTGGGTACACCAAAGTTTTGTTTTGAAAATATTCGCTGACCAACTTGTACAAAGCTTGGAGTGAATGTAATTGCGAATGTATAAGGAAACAATTATAGAAAAGGAATTTTCTTACACTGTGTTTATGTCACCAACAATTTCTGATAGCATTACAGGCAGCCAAGGAGAACACCATTATTTATTAGATTGCACATTAAAATCGGTGCCAAAATGCGGGTATAAACAACTATTGATTATTTTTTATCGGAACCGAGATCATGTAAGTAGTTGATTGAACGGTTTCACACTTTTTAAACACAAATTATGTGCTTCATATATATTTACAGGTATTCGCTTTCGTATGCATATTGATGACAAACAAATCCCGTCAAGGGTATGAGCATTGTTTTCAATTTATTGATAAGAACCTTTTTGAGTTCAATGCCGCTTCTTTCCAAAGTGACTTTGAGCAAGCGTTGCGTAGTGCCAGAGAACGTATATTATAGAGAAGCCTCATCCCAGTCCATTCCGTGATTCGTTCCGCTGCCAGGGGGGTCTGCTGTACACACCACACTCATTTTTTTTCACCGCTAATATACAGCAGACCCACTTAATTTAACAGTAGAGACCCATATTAACGTGCTGGAGCGTGAATTTGTAGTTAGAGAGAAAAATAATGTAACTTATCACTGGTGTTGCAGGTGATTAATTTGGTTTTAATAATATATAAATTGTCTATTATCATGCAAATAAATAAATATTTCATTGAAATTTCGTTTTTAATTATAATGTAATATAAACGAATTTAATATAATGGATCTTTTTATTAAAATTTATGTCAAAATTTCCGTTTTTTAGTAACTGATGATGTGAAAAATTGAAATTTAATTTTAATTAAGATAATTTGTTTAAGCACTTTTTTCTAATATTAAATAATAACAAACATAATAGTTTAATAAAATAATTTAATGCAATTTCTTTATATTGCACATCTTAAATTATTTAAATATATGAAAACTTTACAATAATTTTGTACATATATTCATTCGTAACGAAATGAATTCCAAAAATTTATGAAAGTTAATAAATATATCGTATTGAATTTAAAGAAATGCATAAAAATTAGACATGGCACGAAAAAAAAGCTAGGATTCGAACTATGGGGCAAAAGCTAAAACGTGCAATATGATAATGTGGCCGGCGACTAATCGCGCTAAGCCACAGCAGACACTTGTCAGAGTCCGCTTAAACGGCTAATTATGCAAATCATAGCAATGTGTGCGTAAAAAAGAAGAGCAATTTACGAATCCAACTAAAAATGAAGCAAAGAAGAAAAAGTAGTAACCTGAGAAAATTTTTTCGCCAATTTTTGTGTCAATTCGCCAATTGCGCGTGCACGTGTACGCAAATGAATTGATGCGCATTTGGACAAAAGTTCTAGAATATTCTAGAACATTCTAGAATGCCAGAAATTTGTCAGACTACGTTGGCAAATTGCATTATTGTCTGATATTGCGGTGTTGAAATTTTCAATGACCGTCGATGGTTTGTTAAATTGAAGATTTTAGCATTTTTGTGTTCGTCGCGAAAAAGATCGTTGAGCCCCCTGCACACTTTGTAGTGCAAAAAAGAAAATAAAAAAATCAATTCAAATTCATTTAAATCAGTGATAAATTGCTTTCATTGTAATGCTCTGTGGTAAACAACATTAGTTATTTTTCCATTTTCGGTGTAAATATACAAAACCGTTTGTGCACATGTGAGAAAACTGGATACTCTAAATTCACTCCACAAATTCCTAAGGATTTGCCTTGCGCCTTATTAATGGTAACCGCAAACGCAAGGCGAACAGGAAACTGATGTCGTTTAAATTCAAATGGCATAACAGACGGAATCAAATGGAATGCGTGGCCTTTGAATTTTCCTGTCAAAATAGTAGCTTCAATTACATAAGCCATCAACCTTTTTATAGCAAGTCTTGTACCATTACACAAACGGGGTTGATTGATATTGCGAAGCATAATAATAGTGGCTCCAACTTTCAATTGGAGATTATGCGGAGGCATTCCTGGTAAGTCCAACGAATTCAAAAATTCTGTTGGATAATTCACAACATCTTCTTCATTCGTAACAGTATCCATAGACTTGTACGACACCAATTCGCCAGGAATCTTTGATTGTATAGCCATGTTTAATTCAGTAACATCTTTGTTCTTTGCCGCTAAAATTGCTCTGTCACTCAACCATGCATGGCATGTATATTGTTGTGCTATGTTAGTGAAAACACATTCAATCAATTCCTCTTTTGACTGTACGAAACGGCAAAAATCATTTGGCAATGTTCTTAATCCAGTGTCATCAACAGGCATGCACCATTTCCAATTTTCAGCAATTGCTTAGAGAACTTATCAGCAGATGGATCATTCTGCAACTGAACACGAACGTTGGTAGTGAGTTTCAATATTTTAACAAATCTCCATAAATATGAAGACTTTAAGCAAGCGTTAATTTCATCGGCCGCGGTCGATCTAGGAACGACGGGCAATGTTTGCCTAAAATCGCCTGACAATAAAATCCATGCACCACCAAACAACTCTGAATTATCTCGGAGATCTTTCATTGTTCTTTCCAAAGCTTCAACAGATTTCTTATTCGCCATAGTGCATTCATCCCAAATAATGATACCGCAACGTTTCAATAATTTTGCCGTTCCAGATGTTTTCGAAACGTTACATGTGTGAGTTTTATTTACTTGGTAATTCAATGGCAATTTCAAAACAGAATGTGCTGTCCGACCACCATCTAACAAAGTGGCTGCAATGCCAGAAGACGCCAATGCTAATGCAATTTTATTCTGGGAACGTATCGTTGCCAATAACAATGAAATTAGAAACGTTTTTCCGGTGCCTCCTGGTGCATCCAGGAAATAAAATCCACCGGCTTCACTATTGACAGCTTGCATAATATTATCGTACGCCTTTTTTTGCTCCGCATTCAATGTCGAAAGATTTGCGTGGACAAAAGCATTTAATTCGTTGCGATCGTATTGTTGTTCACGTTGCAGTTCTAACTCAAAAATGTCATGCATTGCACGATTAGGTGATGGCATTCCCAATTGTGGTAATGCCTTATTAGCAATCTGCAAACATAAATCTTCAATACAAATCAATGCTTCATTGCAAATTTCTGGCGTGAAATCCATTGCAGGATTACGATTTTCTTGACGCACTCGAAACAGAATATCTTCCGATAGACAGTCTTGGAATTTTGTCCACAATTCAGATGGATTCGATGGAAAACAGGTAGACAAAATAATTGCAAACAATGCTCGAATTTGATAAGGATGAGCGACAACTGCTGCATCTGCAAGTGTTTGTTCCCAATGAATATCATTTTCCAAGAAATTGAGCTGTTGACACGCTTGTCGATATGTCGTATGCAAAACTCCATTGATTGTTCTTAACTGTCGAAATGATGTTGGCCCACGAACGTTTATTAACAGCAAACGTAAATAAAAGCACTCAGCATTATTTGGGTGAACAGCATATATATGTACGTCCCAAAGCATCACTTGAATCTATCAACACGTTTTCCTTGCTTGCGCCGTTGGAACTCCTTTTTTGATGCACTCCACGTAAAATAAGTTGGCACTTCTGCATACAATAACGTTCTGGCAAAAGCATCAACTTCACACAATTTAAAAAATGCAGTTAGAGTTGTATGAGGTGGTGATAGAGCTCTCTGTGCATCATTTTCGGTAGTGAAATACACACGCTGGCCATTTTCAAGATGAACAGCTAAGTGAACAACAGCTGGGTATCTCTCGTGAATTTGAAATGAAAAAATACGCCAAATACTTATGTATTTCGTCGTTTCTATTTGGATCAGTAGCTCCATATACGGCCATATCACTACCTTTATTTACATATTTGCAAATGTATTTAATGGACTTGACAGAATTGCGGTATTCGACATTAATATGCGCTTTGAATACTTTCGACAATAAAGATGAATACGGCACAATCCAACGATTATCGAGTTCAACGTTTTGATTTTTTACTCTTATGGTAACTGATCTACCATTATTTTGAGTTGATCGACGACGATATAATGGGTAACCATCATTTCCAGTGATTGTATCTGAAACCAAAGCTCTTGGATAACGTTTACTACATTTGCCATCAACTATACATACATGGGGAGTTAATGTTGAATGCTCCACACGGTCCATGTGTATCATATTTTGCACAACAACATCATATAATTCAGGATCACTTATTTGATGAGGAATTTCAGCACATATCACATTGTCAACTTCATGCGGTGTGATTTTATTCACCAACCATATTAAAATGTGAGCGCTTTTGCCACTCCACAGAGTACATCCAGCATTTGACTTCACCAAACACTTTAGATTTCACTATAAAATGCATAAGCGCTATCAATTTTTGCTTAAAAACACGGGCAGTGATATCATGGCGGTCGGTTGGACTTTGACCAGCGAATAAATTATCTTTAATGTCACTCCATTGCGGATTACACGTAAATGTTATAAATAAATCCGGTCGACCGTAATGACGCACATAAGTCATTGCATCCTGCGCATACTCATGCATTTGACGTGGGCTGCCTGTGTACGTTGAAGGCAAAATGGTAATTTTCCCAAGATCATTAACATTACCATCATTATTTATAGCATCACGCAAATGGATGTACTCCTCCGAACGTAATTTCTTCTGATTAAATCGTATGAAATTTAGTCGTTCATTTTCAATTTTGGCGTACATATCAACAACAAATTGATGGAAAAGTCTACGACAATGCAAAATATGATTAATATCATTTTAACGGACCATAAGGCGATATGAATAATAATTCATTGCGCTAACTTTTTTATTTGATTCCGCTCCTAGAATTAAAAATTATTCGTAAAACGATAAAAATTAAATAAAATTTAAATGAACTAAACGGTAGAAGGGTTGATTATTTTAATGTTAACATGATAACCGTCTTCTCCTCGACAAAACAACAATGGGTACTGTAATCCATCATAGCAGCGATGAGTTTCAGATACTCTTTGCAGTTGCATATTTCTACGGCGCAGCACAATGTCACGGGAATTTAATTCATCGCCTACGATTACAATAGCGACATCATCCATTGTGGGCGCATTAAAACGTCTGACATGTTGCCCAGGAGGCGTTTTGTCAGCTCGAATCACAATTGCATATTCATCTGATGACATTTGATCGAGAGCAGTTTGAAAAAGTCGCACTAATTCCTTTCCAGCATGCAACATATTCTGCAAACGCTCGATAATATCCCTCCGCAAATTTGATGATATATCACAACGACGATCGGTTTCCACATTTGAGTTACCCACAAAGAATATTTGCAAAAATTGATAGGTTTGATCAGGAAAGGGTAACAAAGAACCAAGTCGATGGTAAACTTGACCTTGAATCTATTGAAGATTGCAATTTTCACAATAGTACGTTTCGCGATCATCTAAATAAACATCAAAACAAACAAAAATACCTTGAAGGTTGGCATAAAATTGTCCCGCATAATATTCGTAGCTCCAAATGAAGTCATTTGAAATGCAGAGTTATACCCTTGTATGTTTTCCAGAGAATGCTTTGAAATTGGTGTGCCACCAGTTATCAAATTATGCAAGGGCTCCACTGGTGAATTCAATTCTGGTAATTTAACTTGCCCGTTTGAACAACACAATCCAGATATCTCATGTTTAAACTTAGATCCCTTGCAATAACTGCAAACAGTAGTCATTTTGAAACCTTGCCATGAGAAACGTAATCAAAGTTTGCATCATAATTGAATGCAGCACGCTCCAAAGTACGTCGCACATACGGACGTTGAGTTGGATTTCGCATAGTCCTATCACGTGCCATGGCATTTCGAGCAGCCAAACTATTATTTGCACGCTGTTCGTCACTAGATGCCGCAACATTTCTAGTATGACGTGATTGACGCCCCAAATTGCTGCGCGTACGTACCATTTTGTATTAAAAATTTTTGCTTCACCAATTAAATATTAAGTAATTGAAATTTTATTTATTCACGAAATTCAAAAATTGAGGCACATACATATATTAGTTGAATAAAACAATTATTAAGAATTGAAATAGATCAACTGATCATGAAATTTCAGTCATAGCAGGCACTCAAAAGCTAGCTACCTTGGAGAAAAATCCGTTACAGCATTACATATATATATTAGCTGTTAAGTTAACATATAAGAAAGCTCATTACAGCATTACATGTATATGTATATTAACAGAGAACTTGTTGATAGGTGCAGAATTAAAATCAAGATTACTGAAATATCTGCATAGTACATACATACATATGTAATATTACCATTATATCTATCCATATCTAATAATCAGAAGTTGCGCACTCCCGCTGAAAAAGCAAGCAATTTGCGCTGATGGCGATTGACACACATATTCTAAACTAATAATATGCATCAATATGCATGCATTTATTCAGTAATTCATGCGCGCATCAACTCATTTGCGTACAAGTGCACGCGCTGATGGCTATTGACACAAAAATTGCCGAAAACTCGAAAGAAATATTCTTTTGACGATTCCCCCTAACCCTTTCAACCCTTCTCTTATCCTCAACTATTGCATAACTCATCTGCCGTCTCAAGTTGCGTTTCGCTATCCAGAAACTGGTTTTTTTGTTTACTTATTTTTATTCTATGGTTTTTGTTTTGATTTATTACACTATCTTCTTCCTTTTGAACACATGCAGCCGCTCGCCTCCGCAATAGCCTCTCTGCTCTAAATATAGCAAAATATGGTGAAAAGTGTTTTTATTGGTATGGTAGAATTAAATTGCTATGTTGAATTCTCCCGACGGCACGTACAAATTTTGTTGATGAAAAAGCTGTTTTAACATTTGCGCCTTCTCATTACTTACAAGTTCTCTGATATTATCTGTTAAGTTAACATATATGTAAGTCGAAAGGAGAAAAAGTCCGTTACAGAATCAAATGTATATATTAGCTGTTAAGTTAACATATAAGTCGTTAGCTGTTAAGTTTACATATAAGTCGAAAGGAGAAAAAGTCCGTTACAGCATCACATGTATATATTAGCTGTTAAGTTAACATATAAGTCGAAATGAATGCAGTGTTCACCAAAATGGCTATAACTCATGAACCAATCCACATACAGAGACCGTTTATACATAAAAACCTTGGTATTGATGCCACCTTTCATATGAACTTAGCAGATTCAGTTCAGGCATTCCAGAGAACATCAGTCACTAACACAATAGAACTTATTTTTATATAAATAGATGTAGTTTCAGATAATTTAGAATATTTGGCGCCGGCGCAAGCACAAGTGCAGCTGCGGTTGTGATTGCGCTGTGATTTGACTTTGATTTAGCGTAGGTCAAGGTTGAATTTATGCACATGTACGCAAGTACATACATATGTGTGTATGTATGTACATGGATGCATATGAATTTATGTATTTATATATGTACATACATATTTACATAAATATGTATGTGCATACATAGATATGAATATGGATGTGTGCATACATACATATATGATTGTATACTTGATGACATTTTAGTTATTTGCGACTTTACATTCAAACGTAGTTATGCATGTAGTATTCTCTGGAAGTATACATATGCTAGTGCAAGAATTTGCAAAAAAGTAAAAATTTAAATAAATTTTAAGTCAAAAGCGCGTGGCCCTGTTCCGAACTCGCGCAAAACGAAAGCATAAAGAACATTGCGATGCCTCTTGAAGCAACTGAACCTAGAATACAATTGGTTTGCTTGAACTTAATCGCTACTTGATTCAGTTTCGCGTGAATATTTGTTGCCAAGACAAATTTTTTATACAAATGAACAAATTTGTAATATGTATACATACATATGTACATATGTAGATCGCATATTATTTCGCATCTACAGAAAAAGGAAATCAACATAGGAAACCAAATGAAATATTAAATTGGAAGCAAACTCTTAGTAATATTTATTATATAATAAAAAATCATTTTAAGGAATGAATATGCTTGGATATTTTAATATTTCACTTTTTTCATTTTTTAATAAATTCGATATATAATTTTAGTTTAAGCCAAATTTTTTTTCTTTTATTTTAAGTAATTTATTTTAAGAATTTCTTAAGCTTTTTCCTCTTATATTAAATTTTATATATGTTTTCAAACAAGCCATAAAACTACACAATATGCAAATGTGAAATGCCGTCGGTAAAACAGCAAATGAGCCAAGTTGTTTTGGCATATGCGTGCTTGCATACAATCAAAATTGACTCAATGCTATCATTTACGTATTTAAATAAACCAAATGTCTCGTTAAATATGAAAATATAACTATTTAAATTTTTCCTTTAATTCATTTATATCACTGCGAAATCTAAAATTGGTACAAGAACAATCAACTTTTATTTGAATTTATTCTCTGTTAAAAGTATATTGTCTCTGCTCAGCTCTGTTAACTTGCCGCTCTCAATGTGGTGTATTTTTCAACTTTTGACAATTCACACTGAAATTCGGTCATGAGGCTTCTCATTTAATATACGTTCTCTGGTAGGGCTTTGGGCAACATTTTTCCGGATGCGAATTTGACTGGATGCTGGTTCCTTTATACGCAGGCGTTAAGAAGACGGAACGCGTTGAAAATACCCAACTTTTTTATGACAGTAAAAAACTGAGCACCTTTGCGGAAATGGTATCGACAATTTTTTCTTCTTTCCTTTGGATCATCCAATCTTCCAATGGAGCATATTTTACTTAGCCGACAATTTTATAGGCTATGTCCTTTACAAAGACACCCAGAACACAAACGTTTGTTCTCAACTAAACTCCATTTTGATGGTATGTCGCGCGACAAAAATATGCGACAGTCGGTTAGGTTGTATGGCTGCCCACATTCAATGCAAACTACTTTTTTTCAAGCTGTATGTCGTTGTTGTATAATACCCGACGAGTAGATACACCATTTTGACGAGTAACATTGCGCGACTGCGCTGTTGGCATTGGCTGCGCTATGTAGGTTTGAATGTGTCGGAAAGCCATATCTGAAACCCCCGGAATAAAGAAATAAACTCGGCTATTTCGCTCAACCAATCCCTAAAACGATCTACAGTCGGAAACGGTATTATATTAACGGCAGTTGATTCCACTCATATTGCTTTGACAGAGGGAGCTTTCCAACCGAGCTTTCTAATACAGTGGGGTTCATAAGGTGATGTCCGCATCTATCGGACTTAAAAAGGCCACAATATTTCTGACTCTGTTAGAAGAGCCCAAAATTTGATCCAGCTGGTTTTCATTAATACATGGAAATCGTTGCACTTTGTGCAATTGGGACTTTATGATCAGCTCGGAACGTCCAAAATTGAATTCCAGCTCTTTAATAACATTTGGCACATCTGCCGGATATTAAGAGCGACGTAACTGCAAGTTTCGCAGCACCTTGTAATGCCTTGTGTTGTCGGATAAGGTTTTGTAGTTGGGTAAAAATAACGGCCAATCTTCAGGATTCCCATCAAATGATGGCAATGGGAATCATTTTCGCCGGAATGGTACATAAAACGTCAATTTTAATTTAAAATAATACCTACATACTACTTAAAACTACAAATACATGAAGTACACAATTACTCATATCTACTTACCACTATATACACATACATATTACCATTTGCACACTTCATATACATACTCTATACTTACCATACCTTATTCTTACCATCCTTTTGCACCTATACTTACGGTTTTATACATATACTTATATATACATCTTCTTTTTGTTCCAAAACCACAGTTAGTCCTAAGCAGTTAGTTTAAGTTTTAGGCTAAGTAAACTGAAATGATGTAAATAAAAATCAATTGCAAAGTATACGTGAAAACGAGCGCATCGTTATTTCGAATAGTATAGGCCTTGTTGTTGCTATCGCGCACTCCCGGATAACTCTGTTTTTAAAAAACTATTTAGAATTTTTAAATATGCTTCAGTTTAGGTGTTCAACTTCTGTAGCCAAAAATTTGCATTTCGCTAGACCAGCGAGAGGTATTGGATTGGGTCACGGAAATCCCCCAAACGACTTTAAAGAAGTGGTAAAACTTCACGTTTTTAATTGCGAACATTTTTATTTTGTATTGATAGCTCGATCGATGTCACCAAACTAGTATAGTCACAATTATTACTCCTCACTAAACAATGACTAAAGGTTGTGTTACTGCCATCTATTGTCCGTTCACAATAGAGCAGTGGGCATTGGGCCAAAAATTGAATTTCCAAACACGCGTGGTTGACACTAAATTTGCTGCTCCAGCGCTGTCGACACACACATAGTATAAGATTTTTCGTGTCGTCTTTCGAATGGTGGACAGTCATGGCGAAACGGATGTTAACATACAAGCAAAATTGTTTAGCCTTAGGATTTATTGAAATAAAAGATCGTTCTGGTGTGCCACGTCCACAATGCGTGGTTTGCATGCAACTTCTTTCAACTTAATCGTTAAAAGTAAACAAATTGAAGAGACATCTCGAAAAAGTCCATCCAACATACGCAAATAAACCGCTTGCTTTTTGGAAAGAAAAAGAAACACAAGCAAAGCGCATGAGACTTGATGAACCATAATCAGCAACCGTTTCGTTAGAAAAAACTACCTACGCTTCTTTCGAAGTAGCTTTAAAAGTAGCTCAATGTAAAAAACCCCCTAGTATTGCTGACCAGTTGATTAAACCAGCTGCAATAGCCATGGCAAGAACTGTCTGTGGAGATGAAATTGCGAAGAAGCTGGAAATGGTGCCAATTTCAAACGATACTGTGAAAAAGAGAATAGATTTCATTAGATATTTTAGAAAAATTAATAACGGATCTCAAAGAAGTCATCAAATTTTCAATTCAAATCGACGAATCAGTTGATATTGAGGATTTCCCACAGCTGTTGGTGTACGTAAGATACAGAACTCCTCAAAATTTCAATGAAGAGTTCCTGTTTTGTGAAAAGCTCTCTGGATCTACAACTGGAGCTGATATATTTCTTTTAATAGACAAGTTCTTTGTTGAACACCAATTACTGTGGGACAATTGTCTTGTAGTCTGTACAGATGGAGCACCAGCAATGATAGGGAGTCGCATCGGGTTTTGTGCCAAAGTCAAGGAACGAAATCCAGACGTTGTTTTAATACACTGATTTTTACATCGAGAAAACTTGGCTACACGTGATATGCAGCCAGATCTACATCAGGAGTTAAAGGACGTAATACAAATTATAAATTTCATAAAGGCATGCGCTATGAACTCTCGGATATTTCGACTGATGTGAGAAGAAATGGGTTCAGATCACCAGATTTTATTATACCATTCGGATATCCGCTGGCTATCCCGCGGAACGATTCTAGCTAGAGTTCTTTCTCTTAAAACAGAGATAGAAATATTTTTGACAGATAAAATACACGAATATGCTGATCGCTTCAGTGACAACAAATGGATGGCTAAATTGGCATATTTAGGTGATATTTTCCACCACTTGAATCAGTTGAGCACAGAAATGCAAGGTCAAAATCGCACTGTAGTAAACATTTATGAAAAAATTACTGTTTTTAAAAACAAAATAAAACTTTGGCAAAATAAAAGTGCACAATGTCAATTGGCAGCGTTTCCAACATTAAACTTGTTTTTAGAAGATCTTAATCTTAATGGCACCCGTATTTTCGTGGAGACCATGCCTATTTTTTTTAGAACATTTGACAAAACTTGAAAACGAAGTGGAAAGATATATTCCACAAAATGTCCATATCGTGAAATACAGTTGGGTAAGAAATCCATTTGAAGTAGATTTAATGGGCGTTGAAAACGATTCAGCTGGATTACAAGAAGAATTTCTCGAAATGCAAAATGATGTAGTTTTAAAAGAGAGATTTGCCAGAACGAGTCTCACAAAATTTTGGGCACAATTATCTGGGAAGCCTGTTCTGAGCAATGAAGCTGAAAAAGCCCTGCTACCTTTCCCAACTACTTATTTATGTGAAGCAGGATTTTCATGCCTTGCTGTTATGAAGAATAAGTACAGGAGAAGGTTGGATCCTCAGCATGACATGCGGTGTGCACTTTCTATAAACATAACTCCACGTATACATGATCATTGCTCAAAAATACAACACCAGGGTAGTCACTAATTATTTTGCTGTAAATTTCGAGTACTTCAAATATATTCGTTCTTTGGGTCGCGAGCCAAAAAGGTTAAGAACCACTGCGCTAGACAAAGCGTTAGTTCACTGTTCGCAATATTTCGAGGAACTAGCATAATTGTCCGAAACCAACCTCAATCGTCTTACTGGGTGTAATAACTGTAAGTGCGTATGAAATGGCAACCCCATATTTTACTCTACAATTCGAGAGTTAAGTAATCAACACTACAAAACAAGATGATAGAACTATATTCTTGAACGAGCCGAAGCAAGAACGTGCAAAAGCAAGTCGAATACTGTCAAGCAACAACACGATCGAAAGAGTTCAACAATTTGCAGAATATTAAATTTAATTTTCATTGTATTTTAAATAATCATCGTATCACTATATAAGTTGACATAATAAACGGATCTATAGTTTAAAAGCAGAGTTAATTTTTTACACGTTTTCTTGACAACAATTGCTTCTGCTGCCAGAAGATTCTAGAAAGTTCGACGCCATAAGTTGGAGGTAGAGCAAATGCCAAATAATTATTTTTTGAGAATCGGAGGTGATGAGATCCCTAAAAGACCCAATGGATGAAATTCGACACAACAGCGAGGAGCAACAGAGGGACATCAGTAATATTCGTATATTGGCAGACAGGTTGCCGTTGCAAAGAGAAGATCCCACGCCAGCAATGTACAACAATGAGACCAGAGTATGGAAACGGCAGCGGCAAAATTGTATAATTTATTTACCCACGTTTTCCGGAAGTACCGAAGATTGGCCTTTGCTTTATGCCAACTTCAAAGATAGCACAGAACTCTTCAACTACAACACCAGACAAAATTTGATGCGGTTACACAAGTTTGATTGCCTACGCAAAGGACATAATGTATCAAGCTGCCGCTCGAAGAAACAATGTGGGGTTGGTGAATTTTGACGGTTCCATCATGCCAGTCTACATGAAGTAAGGGTGGAACAAACACCATCAAGTGAATGAATACAGCCAGTTTTAAATTACTCGACATCCAACTTGAACTCTGGCTACTTATTTAAGCTGTTGCCGGTCAATGTTTATGGACCAAATGGAAAGATGGAAATTTTCGCTATGGTCGATGAGTGATCGACTATATCAATGGTAGATGAGGGTGTGGCGATAAAATTAGAACTAAAAGAGCAGGCACACACATTAACCCTTCAGTGGTACGACGAAGAAATATAAATCGAAAATCGTAGTGACAATGAGAGGTTCACCATGAAAAATGTACACGCGGTGAAGCATTTGAGATTACCGACATAATCTTTTAAGAGGTCAGAATTTAGTTATTTTGATTCATTCCATATTGAAGAGTACGTCAGCGTACAATCAGTTATGGTGCTTGGCTAGGACCACGTGCACTTGACGGCCACATTAGCTACGGTTCAAGCGAAAGAAGACAGTCCATTAGCCATAAGAACAAGACTTGGGTGAATTGCCTACGGTCCTACAAAGTTGTCAGGCGTGCCATTGCCAGGAGTGATACATGTCCACGAAATGCAACCGTCAGACGACTTGAATCAGTTAGTTGCTGAGTATTTCGCCACCAATAAATTCGGAACGGTCTAAATGTCAATTGGAAGCAAAGCGACCTCGAAATATCATGCAAGCTACGACCAAGTTCGGTGATAGATTTTATGAAGCAGGTCTATTGTGGTCTCGGGATACAATAAATTCGCCTGATAGGTACGAAGCTGCCGCATAGTCGCGGAATTGAAAGATGAGTGAAAGGTGACCATGAGTTTGCCCAAAAATATCGACAAGAGATGGAAAAATATTTTGAGAAAGACTATGCTAAGGTTTTGTCAGCGGAGTGGATATCTAATACGAGCCTGCTGATGTGATACCTTCCTCATTTCGCAGTGCAGAGTCTGTACAAACCGGACAAATTGAGAATTGTGTTCAATGTTGCCCCCAAAGTTCAAAACATTTCGTTGAATTCCTATCTTTTAAAAGGGCTTGAACAAGCAAAGTCGCTTCAAAACATTTTGTTCCGGTTTCGTCAGTTCGCTATTGGTGTGCCTGTTGACATAAAAGAAATGTTTTCGCGAGTTAGAATTCGTAAGGAAAACCAAAATGCGCAGCGATTTCTATGGCGTAAAGACTCTGGTTTAGCTATACAACAGTGTTGCATGACGTCGATGATTTTCGGAGCCCCGTGTTCGCCTTATTCTGCAGAGTTCATGCCCCATGATTTGAGAAACAGTCTCCGGAGGCGGTAAACACAATTGTTGAGAGACATTACGTCGACGACTTGGTATGCAGCTTTAATGACGCGCAACTAGTAATCAGTACTTGCCAAGAAGCCATTTCCATACATGCCGGGCTGGATTAGAGTTACGGAATTTCATTTCAAACTCCAGTCAAGTGCAATGTGAATATGGAAAGGCAAGCCATGTCAGAAAAAGTATTGGGCATGTTTCGGAATGTGCGCAGTGACACGTTTGAGTTTCATACGAGGTTAACTATAACTAGAGTGCCAACGAAGAGAGAGTATTGGGGTATAATCATGCAAGTTTTTGACTTATTCGGTCTGTTCGCAGAAGTTACGGCAGCTTCCAAAATATTGATGTAACGGTGTGGCGTGGTAACATCGATTGGAACAACGCAATTACAGATGATGTGAAGGAAAAATGGCAAACTTGGTGGCGCGGTATCAACAAATTTAAGCGAGTTAAAGTGCCTCCTCAATATTCTTCGTTCATGGGCTCATCATACGTGCAATTGCACATATTTGTGCATGCCAGTCCGACGTTGTTTACTGCAGTTGGGTATTTCCGCATTGCCACTAGAGATGAATGTGATGTGGCATTTGTTCAAGCAAAAACATGTAACACTCCTTTAAGATTGATGTTGGTTCCCAGACTAGAATTACAAGTTGCCGTTTTAGGCACACGTTAAAGCCAACAGATATGCAACAATCATGATGTTATCATAAAGAGTGTAACTTTTTGGATAGATTCCTGAACTGCGTGGCAATGGATACAGTCAACAAATTGAAAATAGAAATTCTTCGTTGGACACAGCAACGAATAACGAAAGATAGTCCGTTGTATTTACTGTCGCCATTTTTAGCAGTTAATTCGAGTGCCAGGAAGAATTGATGAAGCAACATATTTGCCATTTTGCGCCAAACGTCCCGTTCTTTTACCTCAACAACACACTATTTCGTTTCTTATAATACAACATTTTCAAAAAAAAATCACCATTAAAATCGAGCAGTAATAATCAACGCGTCACGCCAAAGATTCTGGATTATTCATGTTCGTGCAGGGCTGAAGGCAGTAGAAAAGAATTGTGCAGTATGCCAACTCGATCGAGCTAAACCGGTGCCCCCATTTATGGGTTCATTAATAGAGGATAACTTCACTCCGTATGTGCCACTAACAGTTACGATTGGACCCCGGCATGAGAAGCGATGGGGAGTAATCTTCATCTACCTGACGGTAAAAGCAGTACATATTGAGCTCGCAGCAGACCTTTCTTCAGACGCTTTTTTGATTTGCCTGAGGAATTTCGTTAACCGTCGTGGCACACCAGCGCGCATGAGAAGTGATAAAGGCACGAATTTTTTAGGGTCTCAAAAAGAGTTTAAATTGTGCAAACAACTACTAGACGTTCAACAAATAAAGGGTGAGGCTGTTAAACGAGGAGTGGAGAAGGGTTTTCATTGCCCAGCTTATCCGAACTCAGGTGATTGTTGGGAGCGTTTGATTCGTATTTTAAAAAGATTGATTTTCAAGACACTACATGAAATAACATCGAGAGTAGAAACATTTTGATTGAAGTAGAAAATATTATTGATTCTCGTCCGTTGGCCGATATTCTGCTCACTGCGATAGAAGACGAACCATGGACCCGTAACCACTTTTTGTTGAGATGTGTTAATTCTACGTAAACACCACAGCCTGCCGATGTCAAAATTTGCCTCCGAAAGCAGTTCCGCATTACCAAAAATTTGAAGGATTGTTTGTGTAAGCGATGGGCCGTCGAATTTTCACCACAGATCATCGGCACAAGTGACATGAGGCAACGAAATGTCCACAAGTGGATAATTTAGTAGTCATTTGTGACCCTACTACGATCAGGGGTCGATGGCAAAAGGGAACCGTCGTCAAGGTGTATCCGGTTCAAGATGGGCAAGTGCGATTTGTAGATGTTAAGACAGCCACAGAATACTTCGTCGGGCCACAACCAAATTAGCAGTTATACAATTTAGTGAATCTTAAAGACATTCACGGGGGGTGGGATGTAAGTTCGTACGCAATAGCAACCCAATATTTTACTCTACAATCGGAGAGTTAAGTAATCAAAACAAATAAAGTATAAAACAAGATGATATCACTATATTATTGAACGAGCCGAAGCAAGTCTAGTACTGTCAAGAAACAACACGAACGAAAGAGTTCAACAATTTGCAGATTATTTAACTTAAATTTATTTGTATTTTAAATAATCATCGTATCGCAATATAAGTTGACATAATAAACGAATTTATAGTTTAAAAGCTGAGTTGATTTTTTACAATAACGTCATCGAGATAACTCAGTACTTCGCCGGGTGCCATCTTGGTTATCAATATATTCATGACTGATTAAAATACAGCTGGCGCATTTACTAATCCAAACGGCATTCGGTTCAATTCAAAATGCCCGTCAGTGGTGTTGAGAAAGCAGTTAATTTTTTGTGATTCTTCAGCTACATATTTCGATTTGATGATACCCCATTCAAAACCAATTTTTTTTAAACAACGGTATTCAACGCAGAGGCGGTGCTCACCGTTTTGCTTTTCGACGAGTAGAAGGGTGACGCGTACGCGGAATCGGATTGTCGTATAATGGCATTATTGAGTAAATCCCGGATTATGCCAGCAACAATTGGGCGCTTAGCAAACAGAACTCGATATGGTTTCTAAACGGAATATTAGTGCCTAATTCGATATTAATTTTTGCTACGCTGCACTTCCCAAGACACGATACTTTTTCAGAAAACTTGGTATTGGTAATTCGTTAAAATACTTTTAAGACTTTCGCAGTCGGCACCGTTAAGATCATATACTATGCCCTTCGTTTATCGACAATACGCGCTCTATTCGACAAACACCATTTTCAATCACTAATCGTTTTCCGTCTTGACATAACGTGTATTCACCAAGTAACATATTTTCGCATATCAACTCATCATCTACTACTAACTAAAAATTGTGGTATTTTCATTCGCGACATTTCAATATGTATATCCGCACTATTTATCGTACACCGGACGATTTTCCGTCTCAAAATCGTTTAACAAACTGTTTCTACGTAATAAACACTTCTTGCAATGCATCCACCCAGTACTTGGCTGGGCCTCTTTTTTTGCAGAGCAAAAATTAAAATATTCTCGTTCCAACAATATGAATTTTTTAAAGTTTCAACTCGCTTAATATGTTGAATTCAGCGAAATTTTCGATACCGGATTAAATTCGGGCAATTTTGTACCCCGAGCACTTGATATGAAACTGTGCTCGCAGGCACTGCGACAAACGGAAGTGCCATTGTTTGCAAATCCAGAATAGTTATTTCTAAATCCGCGATTCATTGCACTAGCATTGTATTCTCACTGGTACTTTTAAAATGCTCTTCGCAATAAAATAGTTCAAGCCTATTTATTAGTGCTGCCTTATTTCCAGAGCTCGAAATATTTTCGTCTCTGCACTTTTTCCGTAATTGGTTCACTTTTTGGCAAATCTTCCATCGCTTGGATTGATTACTATTTTCGTTGACGTTAGACTCTAAACTGCCGTATCACGATGCAGAGAAAAGAAGGTGGCGACAAAAGCACTTGCGTTACTTCGTACTTGCCTCGTTTGAAGGATTGACGTCACAAATGGGATTCAAAAAGTTGAGTTTTCTGAGTTTTGAGCGATTTTTACAAAAAGTTAAACACAGAATAATAAATGTGAAGTGCCGAGCTTTGTATTGTAGCAGTTGCTGCGAAAATAAAAGTCCAAGTGCAGTTATCACCTTCCTTTTCTGCTCGCTTTTACAAAAAGTTAAATACATAATAATATATGTTTGTGAAGTGCCGAGCTTTGTATTGTAGCAGTTTGAGTGCAAATAAAACGCCCAAGTGCAGTTATCACCTTCCTTTTCTTTTCGCTATTCCTGTGGCAAGAACCGCTGGGACGTGTAAGCTGCCGGCGTTGTCGTAATCTCGCTTTCTATCATTCTTGAAATATATCGTAGATGACGAATATTTGTTTCCACTGCTCTGCCGTATGCGTTAGAAAGTACGAAACGACTTTATGTACGATAGTCGTAGAATGCCGGATGGTAATACTACCCTTCTGATTTAAAAATAAAGATCGTTACTCACCAGGCGAACGTACGAGAGTCAAAATTTCGCGCAACTTTCCAGAAAAGTCTCAAATTCGCGGAACTTGCCAGAAGTGTCTTAAACGCGAACGTGATTACGAACTCGTTTACACTCGATTTGTATTGCTTAAAATAATTGACTTTTTACTTCATGTAATTAGCTTTTTACTTTCATGTTTTTGATTTCACCAAGCCCTTAGTACAATGACTTGGGATATTTTGTTCGTAACACAAATAATTTAACACAATTTTCGTTTACATAAATCAGTCGCTTTAATTTTTAATTAAGTTCAAACAATTCATCATCGTTAACAAAACAAAATTAAGTATATGCATATATGAAATTCTGTACATTAAATCAGGAAAAATTAAATATATCAAAAATTATTATTGTTCGATTAGGTCCTTTCACGGCGAGGACTCTTCGGCAACTTTTTTGGGCTTGGTAAAGCTGCGTTGGGCAAAGTAAAAGGAATAATGGCGATATTTTGAAAACCATAATCCGATAATTGTTTGCATAGACAAAACCGCGTTTATGAGTACGCAGCACTATGTTCGGTTTGTTCTGTCTGGTTTTGTAAATTTTTGAAACTGGGAGGTAATGTTTTGAAAGATGATCTAGACCTCTTTTATTCCCTACTTAAAAATTAATTTCACCTCTGATATAAGGAATTTTGGCATTTTTATTTATTTTTAATTTCTCTCTCTGTATTTTCATTTATTTGTTTTATTTACACTAAAATTCTATAAAACAAGCGGTCAAGAAATGCTCAGAAAAAATTACTCCAACCAAATTTTCGTAAGCAGTACGGAGTTCTTGAGGCATTTGCAACGCTTTTTACTACGGGTTTTTGTGAAAAAAGAGCAGAAGGCAATTAAGAGCTGTCACAGTTTCGTACTTCAAACCGTGCGAACGAGTTTTCTTATCGCTCTGAATTTTTCGTAACAATAACCACATCCCGGTGACTTTTAAGGTAATTGATTTAATTTCTATATTATCCTTGAAAAACCTTGAGACAGCGATTTTTACTTATATTAATAAATGGCTAGCTTTATTCGCACTTCTTCCCACCCGCTGCATCGGAGGAGATAGTTACTGCTAAAAGTGCCAGTACATATAAAAGTACTAATGAAAATGTGTCAAATTAGTAAATCAACAAGCAGCATTAAACCATTATAATTAATTATCTTAATTTGACTGAATTGACTGATTAGATCCAATTGGTTGTTTTTTCTTTTCTCAAAATGTTCCACTCTGGCCCGGCAAAAGTGCAACATTTTCTACCCGCTACCAAACGTGTGGGTGAGCGTTGTGCAGCTCGGTTTTTAATTGTGTAGTTTGTTTTTTCGTACAATAGTTTTGTTCCAAAGTCTCAATTTTGACACTAAGTGCCAGTTATTTATCCAATTTTATTGCGTTCGATGAATTAAATTGATGATGCAAGTAAACTTGATAGGTTGGAATTTTGTTCGTTCTTTTCTCATATGAAAAATACAACATTGTCGCAGGGTCCATGACAACATTTTCGTAATGTTGCCCTAGAATGAAGTGGCATTTATTTCGAGAAAACAAAACGCTATTAGTCTGGTTTCTAACATGAAGTGGCTTCTTTCTCGGACACCGTGGCCCTAGCTGATGTTTTGAATTATGTTGCTATATTACTAAAAACTTTCTTGTATGCCATATGCTAACCAAAAAGGATGCCAACGTTAAGGATTTAAAAAAGATTAATTTTAAGTTAAGCGTATCTGATTGTTACTATGATAAGCTGTTAAGTGCGAATATAAAAACTGCAAGTTCCGAACGTATGTAACTACTGCAAGTGCTGTAATTGCCTTAAGCGAATCCAATGCTAATAACAGATACTTAAATATTTACTTTCTCCTTTTCTCTTTCGTAAAGTTTGATATTTTTCTACTTTTTGAGTACTGGCTGAATTAATCTTTTTTCAATTTTGACATTTTTAATCCCAAACTCCATGATGAATCCTCTGGAACCGTTTATGTGTGTGCCTCATATATTCCGCCGAATAGTAGTTCTGACTTTTTATATTTTGCACACGCTCACGACGATGTGTCATTTGCATGAAACATTGCTGGTGACAGGCATCTATGTGTCTTCGGCGATTTTAATTTACATATGTCATTTGAGTTGGCCCCATTTGATAACTCGGCTGCATTTGTGGCCCCTAATATTAATTCTTCAGCCGAGGTTTACCAGTGACCGAGAAGTGGTCGCATTGGCATAAGGAAGCATTCTTCAATTTGGATTGAATACCAGGCAATGTTGATAGTGGTGGGAACTTTGTACAGGTCAAATGTTAACACCATTCAACCAGATGGGATGATAATTTCTTTGAAAACTTGTATACACCAACAACGCCTTGATACTTTAAGCCTTCGAGGATTTTCTTTTCTTCTGTCTCAGCCAGGTTTTTGCCGAACATGGTCCCTTAACATAAATTTAGAGATTCACGTAGGGTTATTTCAACTGGGCATAACCCATCAAACGATTTGCACTTTCAGAGTTTTTCAGCTACTTTTTTGGATTTAGCAAGAACTAATAAGCTACCGTCACGGAGAACATTTACTGAGTTATATTCAGTGCTAATACCATAGAGCCCTTTCTTTTTGGCGAACACCATATTTAGAAAGGCGATTCAACTCGTTGGTAGATTTAATAATTATAAACCTGGGTCGTTTAAATTACTAAATTTTTTTAGTTAGTTAGTTAGTTTAGTGGGGAGTAATGGAAATTATTCATTTTTCATGTTTGTTGCTTTTTTTGTTTCGATTTTGGGGGTGTTAACATACTTTCGGAAAGTATATGAAGTCTGTTCCCCGAAGGGAACGAAGTCTTACTTTCCATTGGAAACACTCAATGCACAATATGTTGTATTTATATAATGAAAAAAATTTCATCGACTATAGTGCGAGAACTATTACCATGCTTTTTAAAATAAATTCACTCGAAATTTTTGCAAAATTTTCAACGCTTCACCTTGCGCTTTACATAGAATTGCAATGTCGATAGTTGCATTCAAATTTTTGGCGCGGAAAGATATTTTAAAATGGCCGAGCTGTTGCTTGCTTATTTGGTGTTCCGAAAGCATACTATTGTCTCTTTCTGTCGTATATTTAGAACGAGAAAAATATACCTCAAATGTGCTTGAAAATTTTCTATTAGATAATAAGATGCGTTTCAGAACACTCGCTGAAGCCGTACTTAATTTTCATACCGTTCCTGAGTGTTAACAATAAATTGTTTTTATTACATTGTGTGAAAAACAGTGCCTTTTATTTATGTGTAAGAAGAAAGAATTCAGTTTTTGATACACTCTCACTGCAAGTCGAATGTTATTTACGGTAAGTACATATAAAAAAATCCCAAACAAAGCACGCAGATCAAATTATATAATATAATATTCATGTAATATATGTAGATCTATACGTACGCAGCGTTTGATGTTCAACCAGAAAAGAGAGTTTATTCTTCAAATTTCGCGACTTATATACTAGTTACAATAATTGAAAACGGAAATATGATTAAATGTGTTTAAAAAAGAAATAGAAGAAATGTCAAAACAATGGAATGATATGTAGAGTTGTTTCTTAGAGTTGCGCGCCATCTCAAGTTAACGCCGGCAAATAGTAAAAGGTTGCCACAATACTCCCCTCTTAGACGGTTGGTTGGGTGGCAATGAAGGCAGGCTTCAATCGGTCAACTGATATTTTGACCTCGTTGTTGTTAACCTTGACTACGATGTATTTTGGCGTACGCCGAATGACCTTGTTCGGTCCTTTGTACGGAGGAGAAAGTGATGGTCGGATTAGGTCGTCACGAATAAATACCTGCTCGCAACTCTTTAAGCCCGAGTGTATGAACACCTTCTGCTTTGTGTGCCAAGCCGTGTCAACTGGCCGCAAGTTTTTCATGCACTGCCGAAGTTGCTTAATCATATCGGTATCGTTGCTGGTCGATGCACTGTCCGTGAAAAATTCAGAGGGCAGCCGAAGACTTTCGCCGTACACTAAATCAGCGGGAGAAGCGCCCAAACCGTCTTTGTATATAGACCGTAATCCCAACAAAATGAGTGGTAAATACGACATCCATTGGTTTGCGGCATGGCATAGAATAGCTGCTTTCAGCGTGCGGTGCCATCTCTCGACCACACCATTTGTTTGAGGATGATACGGCGTTGTGCGAAAGTGGCGGACTCCTAGTAATTTCAGCAACTGCTGGAACAAAGTGCTCTCGAACTGCCGCCCTAGATCGGATGTGATGGTCAGTGGCACGCCGAACCGTGAAACCCATCCATTCAACAATGCCTTAGAAACAGTCGGGGCCGTCATATCAGGTATTGGCAACGCTTCTGGCCAACGCGTAAATCGATCGACGATAGTAAGACAATATCGGTTGCCTTCAGATGGTGGAAACGGTCCAACCAGATCAATGTGCAAGTGCGCAAATCGTGCACTAGGAGACTGCCGTCGCTGTAATAGGCTTCGATTATGCCGGATCGTTTTGCTTCGCTGACACTGCAGACAGCTACGAGCGAAATCCCTGCTATCCCGCTGGATCCCAGGCCAAATAAAGCGCTCTGTTACTAGTCGCGTTGTTCCCCTTGCACCTGGGTGCGCCAGATTATGAGTTGAGCGCAGAAACATTTATCTGAATTTTTTGGTTATAAACGGCCGGACACGACCAGTCGAAGTGTCGCAGTACAAACTTTTCGAGCTAAAAGGAAGAACAAAACTTTTAAGCTTAAGCGAGTGATGAATATTACTATCCAATAAGCCTTTCAGCTCTTCGTCGTTACGCTGGTCGTCGGCTAAATCATCGTAATTTACAGGCTCAGTCGCAAGCGACTGTATTCGCGAAAGCAAATCAGCAGCTACTTTATCTTCGCCGCTGACATGGCGAATGTCAGTGGTGATTTGCGATATAAACTCAAGTTGGCGTACCTGACGACTGGAAGCTTTATCCAGATTTTGTTGGAATGCAAAAACTAGCGGCTTGTGGTCCGTATATATGTGGCAGCATCGACCTTCCACCATGTATCTGAAGTGTCGGCATCTAGATAGACTGCTGTCAGCTCTCTATCGTAGGTGCTGTATCGGCTTTCTGCGTCAGAAAACTTGCGAGAGAAAAATTCTAATGGCTGTAGCGTACCGCCCTTTACTTGATTTAACACAGCGCCAGCAGCAAAGCTAGAAGCATCGACCCACAATGACAATTCCGCATCATATACCGGATGGGCGAGTAATGCGCAATTTGCTAACTGCTGCTTGCAGGAGTTGAAACACTGTATGGTCTCTTCGGTTCACGAAAGTGCAGTTGTATCATTTCGACGATTGCCAGGAACCATGTCAAAAAGCGGAGCTTGGGTTTTCATGGCGTTTGGTAAGAAGCGGCGGTAAAAATTCAGCATCGCCAAGAATCGCTTTAAGTCCTTAGCTATGGTAGGTTGTTTAAACATAAGCAATGCTTCAACACGCTCAGGAAGTGGTCGGATGCCATCCTTAGTTATGCAATGGCCGAGAAAGCGTAGCTGCGAAACGTCAAACTCCGATTTTGCGACGTTAATCGTCAGATTATTATCTTTCAGCCGTTGAAAAACTTGTCGAAGATGACTTCGATGCTCATCCGCGGAGGAAGACGCAATACAGACGTCATCCAAATAAACAAAAATAAAGTTGAGCGTAGAACCTCATTTATGAGCCTTTGGAAGGTTTGGGCTGCATTCCTTAACCCGAAGGTTATATGAGTAAACTCATAAAGTCCGAAGGGAGTCGTTATCGCTGTCCTGCAGATATCTTCTTCATGGATAGGCACTTGATGAAAAGCCTTCTTCAAGTCTATTTTGGAAAAAATGCATTTGCCAGCCAAAATACTGGAGAAATCGTGAAGAAAGGGCAGCGGATATCGGTCCGGAATGGTAAGTGCATTCAAAGCCCTGTAATCTCCACATGGGCGCCATGAGCCATCGGCTTTATGCACCATGTGCAATGGGCTCACCCAATTACTACTGGATGGCCTACAAATCCCAAGTTGCAGGAGCAATTCGAATTCAGCTTTCGCTGCTACGAGCTTCTCCGGCGAAAGGCGCCGCGGTCGTGCGTAAACAGGCCGACCAGTGGTGATCATTCGGTGCTTAACTGACGATTTCGTTGCTGCGTTTAGCGAGCGCGAACGTGTAATATCACAGAACTCATGAAGAATGCTTGAAAAAGTAAAATTTTAATCGAACGTCTTAATACTCGATGCGCACGTTTTGTCGATCTCACAAATCGATCGCAACTCCGTTTTGCCATCCAGCAAGCATCTTTGTTTTAAGTCGACCAAAAGTCCAAAATGAGTAAGGAAATCAGCTCCGATAATAGCTTGAGAGACATCAGCTATGATGAAGTTCCATACGAACTCCCGTCGCAAGTTGAGGTTAAGTTTAAAAATGGCCTCGCCAAATACTGGAATGGGAGAACCATTTGCGGCAAACAGTTTCATACCGTTTGATGTAGCTCGGACTGCGTTAGCGCACTTTGGAACAACAGAAACGTCAGCACCTGTGTCTACTAAAAAATGCATTTTTGTTGTCGTGTCGTAAATGCGCAATCGGTATGATTCTACGGCTTCAGATAGTTTGCCCAAACCTGAAACCGAAGCAGCCAAGCTGGCCTATAGAGGCGAAAGGCGCCGCGGTCGTGCGTAAACAGGCCGACCAGTGGTGATCATTGGGTGCTTAACTGACGATTTCGTTGCTGCGTTTAGCGAGCGCGAACGTGTAATATCACAGAACTCATGAAGAATGCTTGAAAAAGTAAAATTTTAATCGAACGTCTTAATACTCGATGCGCACGTTTTGTCGATCTCAAAAATCGATCGCAACTCCGTTTTGCCATCCAGCAAGCATCTTTGTTTTAAGTCGACCAAAAGTCCAAAATGAGTAAGGAAATCAGCTCCGATAATAGCTTGAGAGACATCAGCTATGATGAAGTTCCATACGAACTCCCGTCGCAAGTTGAGGTTAAGTTTAAAAATGGCCTCGCCAAATACTGGAATGGGAGAACCATTTGCGGCAAACAGTTTCATACCGTTTGATGTAGCTCGGACTGCGTTAGCGCACTTTGGAACAACAGAAACGTCAGCACCTGTGTCTACTAAAAAATGCATTTTTGTTGTCGTGTCGTAAATGCGCAATCGGTATGATTCTACGGCTTCAGATAGTTTGCCCAAACCTGAAACCGAAGCAGCCAAGCTGGCCTATAGAGGCTTTTTCGTTGGTAGAAAACTGCAAGGTTGCCGGCATTTCGCAGCCTTCTCACCAAACTTCGCGTGGTACCAACAAGCGTCGTTGTTAGGCTTAGCCTGAGGCAAAGGACGGCTACGAGACCTGGATCGTGACCTTAAACGTCCTTGTTGCATGCCGATTGTTTCTGTGATGGAGTCAGCAATTTTTAATTTCTCCACGATAGGAACATTCGTTGCTATTAGTGCCGCTTGTATGTACGGTGGTAATCTGCTTATCCATAAATCATGCAGAATGCTGTCGCTTAAGGTTGCGCCAGCAGCCCGTTTCATGTCGTTAAAAAGTTCGCTGGGGCGCCTGTCACCGAGAATCATGTCTTTAAGCACATTTTGTAGCCGGCGCTGCTGGCTATCGGAAAAATGTTCTACAAGCTTCTGTTGCATGTACTCGTACTTCCCATTCAACGGTGCAGCTTCTATCGTTGGCCGTAATTCCATTAGCTTTGTAGGTGGAACGCTGGCAAGAACAATGTTAAACTTCCTTGCATCGTTGTTTATGGACGACGCTTCGAACAAAAAGTTCAAAGAGTAAAAATATGCTTCGATGTTGTTCTCTGACATCACAGGCAGCGGTAAACGTGGTGCAGGACCTGGAATGTCTAGAATATTTGCGTCGGACTCTCGTCCCGCGGAAACCACATTACTATCGTTCAGCGGCATTGCGGTGAAGAAGAGACTTTTCTTTTATATTCGCGATCGGTGGTCACCAATTGTAGATCTATACGTACGCAGCGTTTGATGTTCAACCAGAAAAGAGAGTTTATTCTTCAAATTTCGCGACTTATATACTAGTTACAATAATTGAAAACGAAAATATGATTAAAAGTGTTTAAAAAAGAAATACAAGAAATGTCAAAATAATGGAATGATATGTAGAGTTGTTTCTTAGAGTTGCGCGCCATCTCAAGTTAACGCCGGCAAATAGTAAAAGGTTGCCACATATATATAAATTTGTCGCTGACCAAAATTCATGTTTATATATTATTTAAATGATATTAAATGCAAGAACACATTTATGTACAATTACTTTCTCAACTCGAATCAGTCAGAACCTACTGATCCACAGTCAGGTAGAGGTTACTATAATTGTGATCAGTAGCCTCTTTCTGACTTAATTAGTAAAATTTTACTGTTCATCAGTTATTTCGACTGATTCATTTAAGAATATATCCTTTTATTCGCAGCATTATAATTTTCATAATAATTTTTTAATCTCCAGTTTCCAGAGAAGCATAATGTCCGGTAGAAACGAAGACAGACACAAATATCCTCGGATTTATCAGAGTGGAGCATCAAAAAGAAAAGCTGCTGCAGAGAAAGCTCAAAAATTTGATGGAGAGCTTGCGAAAACTCCCAAATTAAGCAGCTTTTTTCAAGTTATCGAGCAACCTAAAACTCAAAATCATGATCTGCCGTCAACTTCTAATCCTGTTTTGGCTCCTGTTTGGAACCAGAAAAACAAGACGAACCAGCGCAAGACAGTCAGGTCATCGAAGGACCAAAAGAATTTCTTGACAATCTGAATGTGGAAAATGATATCAGAGTTTGGACAGCGCCTTTCACAGACAAAATGATTGATTACTGGATCAAACAAGGCCCATCCGAGTTACAACACTGTGACGAAAATCTCTTTTCGAAGATGTCAGAAACTCAACCCCGCTACGACATTGATGAGGGCTCTAGAAAATGTACGAAAAATCTATTTTATCGAACGCATCAGAACAAAGAAGTGTTTCGTCGCACTTGGTTGTGTTTTTCTCCAACCACTCGAAAAATATACTGCTTCTTGTGTAAGCTCATGACGAATTCGCCCAGTATTTTTTTCGCTGGAGAGGCTTTTGCGATTGGAAGCATGCCTCCGAACGCCTGGCTCAACACAAAACTTCGAAGAGTTACCTGAAGTCCCTCATTGATTTTTCAACTCTTTCCTAGAAATTATGTTGTATCAATTATGCTATTGATGAACTGGCAAGTTTTGTACTATCATAAATTAAAAAGTATTCAAATACCTTACAACAATTTTGATAATAATTCGACTTACAGGTACAAGAAGAAGCTAGATATTGGAGAGAAGTTCTCAAACGAGTAATAAGTGCAATCAAATTTCTTGCTGAGCGTGGGTTGTCCTTTCGTGGTACTGAATCAGAGAGCTGCAACGGATACATAATTTTCGTGTATACTCGAGCATCTAACAAAATCCGTTTTGCATCAATCTCTTTAATCGAGCACAAGTACTTTTCGTTAGCGACTGAGCTCAAGGCGAACATGTTGGTCACAACACTCGAGTGCTTTTCGTACATATTTGATTGGGTTCGGGTGCTTTGTAGATCTATATAGTCGAGTGTTCGAGTTTCAACTCGAGTGTGCACATAATTTGCTTGTATGGCTTTGCGTAGTGTGATCGGCAGTGCAGTGCACATATGGTAAAAAATCCTTTCAATATTATGTATTGTTTATGTGTATACAGCACTTACACTTTGCCATTTCTTATATTTTTGCTTACACAAAATGCGACATCACGACGCCTACATTCCGTCTGTAGATTTAACTCGAGCACGTTCGAGTGTCCGTTTCATTAGTTGCACAAATTATGGGTTAGCTGCGGGTGTCGAGTGTGGCATTCGCTTGTGATCAATTTTTAGCGAGGGTGATCAATCAGGCTCGAGCACACTCAAAACTGCTCTCGGGTGTACAACTCGATCGAACACATAGCTGCCGAGTGTGGCATTCGCTTGTGATCAATTTTTAGCGAGGGTGATCAATCAGGCTCGAGCACACTCAAAGCAGCTCTCTGGTACTGATGAGACAATTGGTTCACCTAGTAACGGAAATTTCCTTGGTATCATCGAACTTCTTGAGCAGTATGATCCTTTCCTCGCTGGTCACTTGAAAGAACACGGTAATAAGGGTAGTGGTCATATTAATTATTTGTCGTCCACAATAGTTGAAAAGTTAATTGATCTTATGGCAGAAAAATTACTGGTTGAGATAACGAATCGCATTAAAAAAGCGAAATATTTTTCTGTTTCGGTGGATTCCACACCCGATGTGAGTCATATTGATCAATTAACTGTGATTTTGAGGTATATGGAAAATTTCAATCCAGTTGAACGTTTTTTGACTTTCATCCCTCATTGTGGTCACAAAGGCGTAGACATGGCGGAAGCTCTTCTAGGTTTTCTTGAACAACAAGGGATTGATATACAAAACTATCGGAATCAATCCTATGATAATGCAGCAAATATGAGTGGAAAGTACAAAGGCATGCAGGCCATAATATCGGAAAAAACAGTTCTGCAATATTCATCCCTTGTTCTGGTCACTCATTAAATTTGGTAGAACAATCAGCTGCTGGTGCATGTTCTTCTGCAATTCTTTTTTTCGATTTTGTACAAGAACTGTTTGTTTTTTTCACTGCCTCAACAGCTCGATATGAAATATTAATATGCCACCTTTCGTCTGAGAACACTAAGAAGATTTTTTATACACTTAAAAACTTAAGCGATACTCGCTGCTCTTGTCGCGCAGATGCTGTTAAAGCTATTGTTCATGGCTACAAAGCTATTTTTAATGCATTGAATGAGATCCGAAATGATTCCGAACAAAAGGACACAGCAAAATGCCAAGCTCGCGGTCTTTTTAAAAATATGTCGCGATTAGAAACTGCAATTTATACCCAATTTGATGCACAAGAATATGAATATGATAATGAATGCGTTCGAGCTCGTAATGTACGATTGAATTCAGTCGATTATGGTAAAGCGTCTGCAGTACAATTATCACCAAAAGAAAAATTTCGTACAGAATCTTTTCTCCCTGTCATCGATCAACTTATTGTTCCGTTGAAAGAACGAATTTCTGCACACGAAGTCGCTAATGAGCGGTTCGGTTTTTTATCTGAGATTAGCACGTTGGAACCTTCTCAGGAATATTAAAAACCAGACAAAGAACCGATAGAAGCATTTTTATATCGTATAATTATTCAGAAGAATGTTCAATCCATATTTTGCAATGCAGTAATAGCTCTACGTAAGTACTTGTCCATGATGGTGACGAACTGCAGTGGAGAAAGATCTTTTTCGAGACTGAGAATCATCAAAAACAGATTGCGAACTAGCATGACACAAGATCGTTTGACAAATCTCATGCTTCTCAGTGTCGAAAGCGATGTTCTCTGTGATTTGAGTTTTGATGATGTCATCGGTACGTTTGCTAATAAAAAATCTCGTAAAGTACCTCTAGCTTAAGATAACAATTTATAGAAGAGCATTCAATAAAAAACATGTGAAATTACAATGAGTTTCAATTTTCCGAGTTTAAGAAATATTAAAAAATTATGAAGGCCCCAACCAAACGTAGGCCCCAGGGCCTCAAAACTTTAAATCTGGCCCTGAAGAAGACATATCTATGCATGCACCACTTTAGGATGACAGCCGAAAGGTAGTTTTGTAGATAAAATCTGTTCAGTGCAATTTGATTAGACTTACCTAAGGCTTGTTTATGATCATAAAATGACTTCAGAGGCAAACGTACCAAATACTTACCATTTGCTTGTCGAGTATGATATTATATATTTTTAATTTTTATATTTACTTGGCGCTATAACCACTCAAACGATTTTGTGACCTACTGTTTTACGCCGACTCCGACCGGCAAATGATGTTTGTGTGAAATACACTAGGAGGTTTGCCATTGCCTGATTTTTGATATTACTTGCCCCGGCCAGGATTCGAACCAGGGACCCACCGAATGAAGCGCGCACACGCTACAAACTCGGCTACAGCGGCCGCCGAGTATGAGTATTACGGTAAAATTCTTCACACCATTGGTCTTGCTCAGACATCTGCTCAGCAGTGGGTACTTGCTCTCTTTCAGAGAATGTATGTACAAGTGCTTCAAGCTCAACATTGTTGTGATGACAGCGAATGGTGACGGTTGTAGGTGTGCCAGAATTTAATGATTGATTGAGGGGTAGGGTGACGTTGCAGCCCTGATTGCTGCACAGCGTTTTCTGAAATAAGCGATTTCACGGATCCCTGGTCAATTAACGCGTGTTCTATAACCGATCGATTCGTGATTTCAGTGCACAGCACTACTGAAGCTGTGGTAAGTAGGATGTGTCTCGGCCCTTGTGGGGTTGTTGAGTTTGCGGATAGCGTAGCATGAGTGTTAGTTAAGCGCCTTACAACGAAGACTGCCGTCTAGTTAGAAAGTATATTTAAAGAAGTGGAGCCCGATTGTGCTTGTGAAGGTGAGGAAGTGTTGCTTAGATGGAAAACATTGAGTTGATTGTGGAAGAGCATTGTTTGCAGGAGAAGTATTTTTAACGAATGGAAAATGGAATAACGTGTGGTGATATTGGCCACTCTGCAGGCAATTTTTTATGTTGGCATAGCATCAGAAATTAAGGCAAAGCTTTGCTTTATCAACTATTTTCCTCTCGTAGCAATCTTTCAAAAGGAAGTTTGAACAGCGGCGTATAATATGTGCTTGGCCACATAGTGCACAAGATTCATCTTGAGCTCTGTTGACGTTTGTGGCAGCGTGAAAACTCTTAACAGTGGGTTTTGAGTTGTCATAATTAAAAGTAATTTGATGTTTTGTCTCTTTGGGAGGTTTAGCTGCAAACGCAGCCTTAAAAGTCATGGGGCGATTTTCGATTGCATCGATAGTAAAAATACGAATATTTAAAATCGCTTCCAGCTCACAAGAGGTTGGAATGTCGGTTTTACTTTCGAGATGTCGCTCCCATGCGTTATGCGCATCGGTTGGCAGCTTAGTTGCAAGGTAGTGAGCAATCCAATGGGCACATTCTCTGCTTAGAATATTTTGGCGTTTGAACTAATTTACGCAGAAATTTATCACATTAATCATTGATTTGATGTCATCAGATTTCTCTTTATATAACTGGGCTAAATAATACAGAGTATTCATATGTTGCGAAAACCGGATACGCAGATTATTGTAACGCTTCAGCAACAAGCCCCAAGCTGTAGCATAATTTACCTCAGTTAAAAGCATTTGGTGTATATGGGCATCTCGATCGGGGGAAAGTGCTTGTTTTAAATTGTGAAGTTTTTAACTGGAGTTCAATTCAATATTTTTGTGAATTAATCGATTAAAAGCATCATGAAAGCTGGCCCATTCCGTGAACCTTCCAGAGAACGTGGGAATTGCCAATTGTGGCCGTGAAATAGAGGATGTAGTTCGATTTGGGGGTTCAACGGGAATATATATGCCACTGGCTCATTGGAAGGGGTTGTAGAAGGATACATCTCTTCTTTGCGTTGAGGCCCCAAACAAAACAAATCCAGATGAAACTGATATGCCATACCATCATGGTAATATGCATTGCCTAAGGCGATATTAGAGCAAACAATTAATGTGTGAGTGGTACGAAGCTCACTGCTAAGGTCATCCCATCCATCCGCGACAGCCGTTGTTGAAAATACGGTTATGTGGTACGTGCACTGAAATACTTCTTAAAATTGGCAAGAATCTTCTCAAGTGCTGTTAGCCGATTCAGCTGTAGCTTAATTAGTGTTGCTTTGCTTTTCAAGAATGGTGAACGACAGGCAGTAACAATAAAGCACAATTGAATAAGAGATTAGCAGAAACGCCAATTTGTGCAAACTGGTGTGTGAAAGAAACAAGACGAGGGGGCATAATTGCACGGCGATGAGATTGCGGAGTCGATTGTACCAATGCGGCCGCTCTTCCCGAGAACGTCTGCGCGGGAGAATATATGTTGACTAGGAGCTTCAGTTCTTCCTTTCAGCGAGAGTGGTAGTTTGAAGCTAGCTTACTTAAAACTAAATTCATTTCTTATTACATGAGCCTCGGGTGCACGCTAAGCCAGATATTAATGAAGGGAAAGCGGGGGCTTCATCGGAATCAGTCCGGTACCTTAAGTAGACCGAAGCATAGTCAAACTCAAATCAAGTTGCCTGATTGAAAGCTCACTGTTGGTTGTTTCCAACCAAACTATGTTATGTTTTTAGTTTTTCCTATGTAGTTGATTTTTTACATAGATTACATTAGATGCGGTAATAAAAATTTAAATTAAATTATTCGAATATTTTAATTTGGTCACACTGAACTGTATTGTCCATTGGATAGCAACATGATAAATTTATTGAATATATTACCTCAAAGAATCTGTTAATATTTATGTTGTAAATTAAATACTGTGTGTAAAAAATTTTTCATTGTAAACATATAAATTGCAGATAACCCCTCCATTTTGTTAATGATGCCCAATATATGATTGAAAATTACCCTCCTAAAAGTATCCGATGGGGCAACGCTTTGCCATAAGTTTGCCTCTGGGGAAATGTCAATAATCTGGTCAAGGCGAATTCAATACAAGGTGGTCGCAAGAGCACATACACACAAACTCCACATGTTTTGTTTTTGCTTCTGAATGGTGAGAATGTCAGATAAATGAAATATAGAACAATAATTTTGAGCAGAGAGAATGCCAAAATAGGAACGAATTTGACAACAAAACTGTTTATTTTTGATTCAGTTGGCCAAAACTATATTTGTAAATATATTTAAATTAAAATTTACAATAGCTACCGCAATTGAAACCTTACTCTTCATAAAGTGCCAGTGCAATATGCGACTAAATGAACTGCCACAATTAATGCAGCAAAAGCAAATGTAGTTGATTGGCTCAAAGTTATTTTGCTAAAACACTGCTTATGGATTTGATAAATGGTTTTGTATAAAAAAAACATCGATTGCACTGCTTTAGTGAATTATCAAAGTGTATACTAAATTCCATAAAATGCAACACCATTGTTAAAAGAAAATTTTTCTTTACAGAGTACATGACCGTTTAGAATTGTTAATTAATCAAATAAAACGTAATACCGATGATGATAACTGAAATAGTGCTAATAGTGAATAGTGATAGTCTATGAAGATAATAGTGAAATATTTCGCACTCATCTGATTCTGATTTGGAGGATGGTGTAGAAAAGAGCAAATTGAACGAAAAAAGCTTTCTGAAAACGAAAAATTCCTTCAGCCCATATGGATGCAGCATTAAGTTTATCGTGTTTTTTGATTTTTTGTTAGGTAGTGTATTGTTCTTTAGCTTTAGCTGTGGAATAAAGATTACCAAAGGAAAAACATTTGTTTTTTAATATCTAACTTCAAATTTATTTATCTTTAGTATAAGAAGCTAGTTTTTTTTAGCGCAATTTGATTTCTATTACAAAACATAATTTGAATATTTGAATATGTATATATATGAATTCAAATCAATTTGAATTTAAAAATATTTTTAAATGAAAATGTAAACAGAAAATGAAGATGTAAACAAAAAACAAACCAGTTGACACTTTCCCCATTCAAGGCGAAAAAAGAAGAAGCAATCAGCTGATCAGAAGAAAACACCTTCTATAGATTCGCCTTGAATCTGGTTTTTAATAAAAAAAAAATCGAAATGGAACTACCCATACCAAGGCGAATTCATAAAAGGTGATGGCAAGACGAATTCATAACGAACACACACCCACTTTGCAATTTTAGGATGTCACGAAAAAAAAAGTCATGGGTAAAGGAAAAATACAAATATAGTGGAAGAAGAAGACATCAGCTCCTTTAATAACTGTACCTTATATGAATTCGCCTTGACCCATAGGGTAATGATATAAAGTGTGCCAGGCAGTTGACGTACGCACGCCTAAGTATTAAAATTTTTTTACAACTGGTGTAATATATAAAACCTTTGGCAAAACTTTTCGCTGCAATACACGCAAACTAAAAATTGTTAGTAAAAGTGCTTTTGTACAAAGAACAGTTCCTTCCAAGCATGTTTTTTCTTTTTTATTTTTTATTTTTTGGTTCACAAAAATATTCACTAAGCGGGTTGAAAATTACTGACGAATGAAAAAAAATTACAACATACATATCTGCCAAGACTGAGTACAGAAAGCAATCAGGCACACCTTGTATCATTACCCTATGGAACAACCTTATTTCTTGTACCATGATATAAAATATCGACATCTCTGAAAAAGTAAACATTAATAATCTTGTTCTGACTGTGTATAAAAGGCTCTAATTTTTTCCGGTAATAGGCAGCAAAATATTGGGTAGAAATTATCAGCTAGATCGGATTTGACGTTAAAGCATTAAGATCGACGTGAAGTAAGTCTTAGGATTCGTATTTTTTTATACAGAAAAGGGCTGATAGTTTGTTCAGCCGAACATTTTGCGTATTTTCAACACCTTCACATTGATTCAATATACATACCTCACGAGAAACATCATTTTTTATAATTAAAAATTGTGTGATTAAGAAATGAATGTGAATTAAGTAATTCTTAAAGTTATACAAACATATATACGAGTATGAAAACTACATTTTCGCGACCATTGTGAGACCATTGACTAATTTCGAACGACGACGGAATAATTTTTTCAAGAACAACACTACAACAAACGCTTTACCTTAGAAATGCTACACATAATAAACACACCGACAAACATAAGACTGAACTACTAAACGGATACTGACAATTGTGCTCACTTGTATAGACACTTGCTAGGAAAGAAATAATTAGTATAAAGCTCCACGTCGGACGGTGCGGACGTGTAAAATCATGTATGTATGAATTTCAAAAATTGTATGTATGTGAAATTGTTGTTAAAATTAATGTTTTATGTTGTTATCAGTTGCCCTGAAGACGGTTACCGTAGTGTAACCGAAATATATTGGAAGAGAAAAAAGTAAATCATTTGTTTTACTCTACCGACACCCCTTGACCTCGAGCCGGCAAAACACAAAAAAATAATAATTTTTTTGTCTAACATTCACTGTGGAATAGCGACGAATACCCTTACGGCTAGCGAATACTTAAACATTAATTCCAATCGCTTTTCGAACAATCAAATTAATGTTCGGTTTGTAAAACTTGCTATGTTTTTTTGTGTGACTTTGCTTTCTATAGTTTTGCGAATGTTGTCGCAAGAAATTGGTAATTGTCATATATGGAATCCTCGACGAGAATGTGGTTTCAAATTGTTCCCGCTACGAACGCATTCCACAATACGGTCGATGGAAATATGGTTGAGTTAAGTTCAGAACCCTCCCATCACAAAGCATGTTCAGAATTTTAAGAAAAGCTAACGGTTGCAGTTAGTACGAAGAAATTCCCTTTCCGAAAGCGAAATATTTCTCCATTCGGACCGCTCATCGACTTGATTTGTATACGAGTACAGTCAATAGCTCCAATTGCTCTCGGTAAATTTTCGAATACATAACGAGCTACCGTTCTTAATTATTCCGGCGCCACATCCTGACCATGTCAAGAAAGAGCTGGAGCTTCCTCTCTTGATGTACAATCAAGTGTAGGACGTGAAGGAACATCATTCGGAGGGGAAAGAAATGCTCAAAGCCGTTCCAGGAGTGTAATTCCCTTCGTTCGGTCATGATGTATTGCAGTCTATTATTCTAATTTTCAAGTTAAAGGCTTTGGATGTAGTCAATTCCGAGCAGTATATTCATTCCATTATTTTCCCTAACTGTTTTGTCTGTTTTGACACAATGCGCATCAGCACGCCCAAATAAAAGTAACAATACGACACAATAAAGTTAAGTATCGAGAACAGCGTGCGCGTCACAAGCTTTTCACAGCGAACAATTGATTTTCGAGAAATATAAGACTCTGAAATTTATTGCTTTGACTGCTTGCCTGACCGTATATATAGTGGGTTACGAGATGCTGTGCAAAAGTAGTGGAATTAATACAATTATCTTATCGAAATGAATATTGATAGACCCGATAGTCTTAAGAGTTATACGATACACGAGAAGCTCTTGAGAGAGCGATCCTCGCGCGACTTCTCGAGGAATCGAAGGCTCTAATTTTGAGAGAATAGCTGCTTTATTCGCTCAACCCAGAGCTGGCCGTTACTAGGCGATATAAAGAGACAAAATTCGAAAATAAATATTATGAACAACGAAAAAATCTCTTCTTATTCTTCTTATTCATTGGTGCTATAACTGCCTAGACAATTTTGGCCGATTTGGCCGTCGCAAAGACTGAAAGGTCCAAAACTCTCTAACAATCCAAGGGCCATCCCTTATCATATTCACAGATTTTATTATTTTAATAGCATTAATTCCTTTATTGCAGCATCAGCAAGCTCTATAACATTTCGAAAATCTTGAGTTTGTCCAGATGTTAAAGGGCGTGAATTGCTTACCTTTTTTAAATTAGGATTTCTTAGGGATTACGCTTTCAATTTATTTTTTAAACATGTTTGACCATTGAGCCCACGATTATGGGACCTTTTCTAACACAAACATTCATAGTTAAAGCAATTTTCTTCTTTTTTTTTTACAGATTGGCAGCAGTTCGTGCTAAGGAGCTTAAAACTTTGGGAGGCTACTAACTTGAGTTGGTCACGGGACTTCTCTGGCAATGTCAAGGTTGTATTCTACGAGGATTTGATCGGAAATTTAGAAACAACTTTAAGAGAAGTCCTAAACTTTTTAGAATTTCCTATCGACGAGGTATTACAATGTTAAGGAGATTAGTTATGACAAATTTAAAGTAGCCCTAAAAATTACAAACAAATTTAAGCATTCAATTAATTACCATTAATCGCCGAGATATTTTTATCGCTCAAATTAGAATTCCACTATATCCTTATTTACACTGCTAAGGATAAAAGGAAACAAAACTATCTCAAATGTCTGCTAAAAGCGTCCTCTGGTCTGAGCTGGCGGTAAAACCGAACCAAGAAGCCGATAAACAGCTGACGCCGAAAATTGAGCTACCTTTGGTTATGAATGAAATCCACCACTTTTTATCCGGAATACACGGGAAGGCTGTGCTTAAGATTAAAAACCATTTTAGTAGTAATTCTTAAAAATAACAACAATTACCAATTACACAGTGTGACACTCAAAAATACCTGGGAAGTGATGTTATTTTTCTTGTAGGTCTTATCGAGTAGAACGAGAATCCAATTTTGGAATTTGTCAAACACCCCCAAAATCTCGTCTTTACCTTAAAAAACCGATTTTTCGTGCTTTTGCGCACTTCTTAGCCCTTACCTTAGCTAATTAACAAACGATTTCCATTCTAAGAACGGTTTAAGAAAGAAGAGACTCAGACCTTTTGAAAGATATATAGACGTCTTAATAAATCTGAAGAAATTTACTTGTTTTTGCACAACAAACTTAAATTTTGCTACCCTTTTTCTTCTTTTTTGGACTTTGGCGATATTTTCACACACTATTTTATTAAAACACAAAATGAGTTTTGATTAGATTCAAAGAGTACGTTTAATACCGAGTTCAACGAATGTTTCTTTTAAAAAATCGGCCAAAAAGTGACTGAGTTATTTTAGTTTTTATAAGAATGAAATTTTTGCAAAAATTTGCTTCTGTTGTTCCCAAGGAAATTATCACTTAATTTTTCAGTTTTTACTCAATTTTGAAGTCTTTATAAATTTCCGTTATACTGAAGTGCACGTGTTGTTTATCTTTTGTTGTGTTTGCTGTTAAATTGGATAAAAATCATGGTAAAGTAAACCTAAAATGTGCGACAAGCGTAATAAGTTTTGCTACATTTGTGGCTTATTTACGGATACAAATCATCGGCGTGATTTTGAAAATAATGGGCCCGTTTTAATGTAACCTAGTTGCCAAAAAAACACTCCAACTCGGATAAAATTTCCTTTTAGTTGCTTCACAACACTGGCAAAATCTGTCATTAAACATATGATTTGTTTAGTGAAATTTTAAAGAAGCAAAACAAAATTAGTAATTCTGAGGATTCTGTAGTAAGTTTTTAAATTTATTTAAAGACATTAAATAAATGTATTAAATAACCTTTTACTTTTGTAGATGATGTCTTTGTACACGGGTAAGCATTGCGGATCAGGTCGCAATAGAGAGATGCCAGAAGTACTAGAAGTATTGGAAACGATATATGCCAGCTCTTCTAAAGACTCGGAGAGTGAAAACAAGGCACATGAGAAGTGCTCTAATTTTGAAGGTACACTCGATGCAATGAGTGAGGTAGATTTCAAAATGCACATGAGGCTAAGACGCCAAACGGTGGAATATCTAACAAGTAATTACAAAATGTGTGCAAAAGAAATCCATAAACTTAATTCTATTTTATTTTCAGTGAAGTATTCGGAGTCTTAACTGTGTACCTACCACATCTGGTGGTGGTAGAACGCGTATATTACCGCAAAAAATCCGTGCATTTAGGCAACTAGCAAATTTTTGCGATATCAACGATGTGAGTGAAGAATGAAACCAAGACGCAGGCCTTGACAGAAGGCAAACCCTTTTTAATTATTTAAGACAACAAAATATTATTTAAAAATTTTACTGTATATACATTAGACATGTTCTTAAAATTCAAAATGTGTTTTAAGTTTACAGAATGGGCTTATTTTTTTCCTTTCCTCTCAAAAATAAATAAAAACCAAGTTTTATTGAAATCGGTTAACGAAAAGTCGGCACGGAAACGTTTTGAAAATAAAAAATCGCTTTCCAATAGAAAGTTTCATGTATTCAAAGACAATGCTTCCTTCAACCTACAATATTACTCTATAACATAAACCTGCTTCTTAAAAGAAATTTTTATAATAATACGCTTTATACATTTAGGAACATTTGATTTAAATTAAATAAGATTTTTTGTAGGATGTATATTTTTTTTTGTATTCTTCAACAACTTGAAGCAGAAACTGTTTCTCTTCTTCTTTATTTGTAAGAATAGTGTTAAAACCTTTTATGAACTTTATACCCCTTTCTGCTGTATCACTAGTTACTAGTAATTTCCGTAATGTTGTACGACCATTTTGAAATTGCTCGTTTGTTTCCCAATATTCAGGATCCAACTTCAAAAACTCGATTGGCAACTTATGCTTATTAAATACTGCAAAACAGTTTTTAGAAACAAATTCGCTTAAATCAGAATTTAACAACGCACTTAAAATTTTTATTTTGCGATTATCTTGTAACTTAACATTTGGCTCTTCAGATTTTAAATTTTTTACCATTTTTTTCTTTATCTCTACAGACACACTAAATTCAAAAAAAGCCATTGCGACATTTTCCTCTGACAAATACCACATGTGTTGTTGCATTTTTCTGATTAACTCAGAAGAAATATTCGCATTGACTCAGATTTGCTCAAGTGAAATTGTTCACGAAATAGAAAAATTTTTAAGGAATATATTCCCTTTGACATCCAGCGTGCATGACTTGTAACGCCAGGTGTTTTAAATTTACCACCATTGTCACCAAGGAATGTAAGCACTAGTCGCACAAATTCTTCGTAGTCCGCACGAATAAAAGTTTTTTGGAATTGCGAGCGACAAACTAGTTTGATGTCATTGCAGATATCGTCGCTTATTTGGAATTTTATACCCTCATCGTCGAGCCCACTTTTAAATGACGAAGTGTCAATATTTGGCCAGGCCTTGGCAAATCTTTCAAAAATTGAGACTTCTGGTGCCTGCGTCACTTTGAAATGTAAATCAAATACACTACGCAAGTATATTCCAAGAGTGTGGTGACGACATGATAATACTAACAAATTTCTTCCTAGTTGTAAGTGGGTACATGCTCCATTCATGGGCTCAGTATTAGTGGACGTGGTGTCAAAAGACATTCCTTCTACTCGGTCTAAAATATTCCATTTGCTCAGTGTGTCAAAGACTGCTGTAGCTATATTTTCTCCAGTGACAGATAAAAGTATAGGAGCGCTAAGAAATTTTGAGTCGCCATTGTAGCTAACAAGCACTGCAATTCTCTCAACATTTATTTTTCCAATAAGATCTGGCAATACTTTCCCATCCCAGAATAAAATATAATAAATAGTTATATATAACATAGTATGTATATTTTTCGTGATTTTTTATTAAAATATACTTTGTCAATAAAACTGGCTTGAATCTTCCGTGTTTCGTTTCGTCGATGCTCTACTCGCAGCCGATGGAGAGTAGAACGATTGATTACCAATTCGCTGGTGCAATGGCCCAATGCTTCTGCAGTCTCCATGAGAATGTGCATCGCCTTTCCATCGGTTACTGAAAGCAATCGCGGTGTTACAAAATGTTTTGTTCCTCTTTTAGCACAAGTTGAAGTACTTTCCATTTCATTATAATTTATATAGGTTTCTTCTTCTTTTGATCCCCTGTCACCAATCTCCACTTCAATTTCCATTCCAAAATTTTCTATGAATTCGGCTGCACAATAAAATTTTAAGTTTCACATAACAACAGTAATTAAAATTGATTTGGTATTGATATACTTACGATTCACGTCCGACACTTGATCATGTTTTCTTTTCCGTGATAGCTCTTTTTCAATTCGGTGAACTGCTCTGCTTTGTCGTTGATATAAAACCATGCCAACATCGGCCATACAACCAGGGCGCCCTTTTTGCCTTTGTAGAATCAGAAATTCCTTATCTTCGCTTATTCGAATGGTTTGTAAGGCATTTCTATGAGCAATGTCAAACAAATTGTCCAAGTCTTCTACATCTTTTTTCTGAGAATCAGACCTCTTACTGGTTACCGTTTTTTGAATTTTCTGCCTTTTACTACTTGTAAAATAAAAGAATTCGAAATGTATAATTATAATACATAAAAGCTGGTATTTTACCATACAAAATACATGCGAAATTTTCAAGTCATTTCCGCGCCGACTTTTCGTTAACCGATTTCAATAAAACTTGGTTTTTATTTATTTTTGAGAGGAAAGGAAAAAAATAAGCCAATTCTGTAAACTTAGAACACTATTTCAAAAATCTCCATACAACGAAGAACACCTCTACTATACATATATTTTTATATCTTTAAATTCACTAATAAAAATATTTACAAGAATTCATTGCATTTCATACAACTTAAAATCTATAAAACTAAAACGAATTCACAAGTAGTATCATAAATAAAATTCAATTCAGATCACTTCTTATTCTAATTACAAATAAAATAACAAACCAAAAGCAAATTAAAAAAAATCAGTTTCAGTGAAAACCTTTTTGTGAAGTTTTTGGTGTAAATTCCTCGTGCTCGCTTTTATAAAACCCATGTCTTCTAACACGTTCGCGTAGGCCAACTTCTTTCTCTTTGGGTGGTCGAACTCCGCTTTCCGGGCGAGGTAGCATCTCAAAAACCCTGTTGTCTCCTCACGGGACCATCTCTTTCGCCTTTTTTCTTGCATTCTGAAATAACGAACATGTTTTAATTCATAACTTTATGTGAAATATACGAAGCGCAAATTTTACTTACCCTTGTTCCATTTTTATTTGTTTTGTTTATGTATCCATAAAACAAACAAGATTTGACAATTAATTGAAATTTCCCAAGTATTTTTCCAGAGCCCATTCACAATAGAGCGGTTTTTTTTGCTTCACAACACTACATCTCAGGTCGGATATCATATAACCGAGTTGGCTCAACTCGCATATTTTTCCGAGTTAGTGTTGTTGCTTTACATGTTATTCCTTAGCCTAACTAGTGTTTTGTTGCAACTAGGTTACATTACAACGGGCCTAATATTGGTGTTGTAAAAATATATAACAAGATTTTCGAAAGGTTTTATAGTGCAAGTCGCTGGTACGAGCCAGAATTTATTTATTGCTGCACAACATTAAAAAAATTTAAAGTTCAACAATCAATTACTTTGCCCTTTTCTGTGCCTATGACTTGGCATTATCAGGCATATCATAAACAAGACGATTGCTATTTTTGCAAAACAAATGTTTCAGGTCACAATTTTAAATCGCGGAAAAACGTAAAGAATGTTGTTACGGTTACGGTTACAAAACCAAAATACTTAAATGCCCAAGTGCCTACAAAAAGTGAGTCCATTGATGCTGGTGAAACATATTTAGTAGAGGAAGAATTCCTTCCTTGTAAATCAAAATCAACGGAAAGGCATTTGGTTTCAAATTCTGATTTCGCCGATCTCGTGCGTGATTTTCATTTATCGAAACGAGAATCTGAAGTCCTCGGTTCACGACTAAAGCAGTGGAATTTAGTGGAAAAATATTTTCAAATAACATCGGGTAGAAAAAGCGACCGCACTTTGATACTTAGAGAAAGTTTTAAAACCGATGGCAATGACTGTGATCAGAGAACTTAGAAGTATGAGAAGCTGCAAATTTGTGGACTACAAAAAATGTCTGAAACGTTTCCAAACTGGGTTTCCCCACAGCTATTTAATATTTCCACATAACATTCTAACAGAGAGGTCAGTAAGAAAATGTAGTGAACATATATTTATTATGTTAAGATGTGACAATTAACAGCGTGCCTACCAATATTATTATTATAATTTTGCTTTTTTTAACTGATGTAAAATTTTTGAAATTTCATTTCGAAAATTTTTTCCTTACTTAGTTTTAGAGTTTTTATAGTATCATATTCATTTGTTCCTAAATAGAATCAGATCAGAACTTTTGTGAAGTGATGCAACTATTTTCAGGTATCGCTGTAGCAACAAAAAATGCACGGATAGTTAATATTGTATTTTATATCCTATTGAATAAATAAAATATGTAATATGTTTGCATTTCGCATTTCAAACTATTCCAAAAAATTCGACACGTGAAAGCTTTTTCACGATTTTGTATATTCATTTGTAATGAAATAAAATCAGAGCAGAAATTTAAATGAGAAAAGATTTCCAAAAATTTATGAAAGCTAATAAATATGTACATACATATGTATATCATATTGAATTTAAAAAAATGCATAAAAATTAGGCATGGCACGAAAAAAGAGCTAGGATTCGAACTATGGGGCAAAAATTCAAACGTGCAATATGATTATGTGGCTGGCGACTAAACACGCTAAGCCACAGCAGACGTTTCGCGAGGCCTGCTTAAACGGCTAATTATGCAAATCATAGCAATGTGTGCGTAAAGAAGAAGAGCAATTTACGAATCCAACTAAAAATGAAACAAAGACGAAAAAGTAGTAACCCAAGAAAAAATCTGTTTTTTGATTGGCAGCGGGGCAAGTAGAGACGGAAGTGGGGTTATGCAACAATTGTGGATAAGAGAAGGGTTGAAAGGGAATGAGAACAGTAACCAAAAGAATATTCTTTTCTGTTTTTCGGCAATTTTTGTGTCGATTCTCCAATTGCGCGTGCACGTGTACGCAAATGAATTGATGCGCATTTGGACAAAAGTTCTAGAATGTTCTAGAATGGCAGCAATTTGTCAGACTACGTTGAAACTTTTCAATGACCGTCGATGGTTTGTAAAATTGAAGATTTTAGCATTTTTGTGTCCGTCGCGAAAAAGATTGTTCAGGGGAACATTTGCGAGCGCGGGGAGATGAAATGCTCGAGCTTATGAATGAACGGCATTTGTTTTTAGGAATACGCGCACGCGTTTATGAATGAATTTTTTGTTGTTGTATGTAGTTTCAGATATTTTAGAATATTTGGCGCCGGCGCAAGCACAAGTGCAGCTGCGCTTGTGATTGCGCTGTGAGTTGATTTTGATTCAGCGTAGGTCAAGGTTGAATTTATTCACATGCGCTTACATAAGTACATATATATGTATGTATGTGTGTATGTATGTACATGGCTGCGTATGAATTTATGTATTTAGATATGTATATGTACATACATATATACATACATAGAGATGAATACATATGGATGTGTGCATATATGATTATATACATCAGTGCTGTCCATCCCATAGCTCAATTGAGCTTACTCTCCATCGTTCAGTCGTTAGCGAACCAGCAACGAATAAACACCAAGTTTGTCCGCGACGCTTAGTGTATGCAATCGTGTATGCAATACAATGCCCTGTAAGAACTTCGTTATGCTAGAAAATGCCTTTGGCGACTTGCAATGCCTTTTATGTTACAAGTCGTTCAAAGGAGGCAAAATATCTAATATCAGAAGGCATTTCGATTCCTCCCACAAAAATATACAAGTTTTAGACAAAAAAGTTAGCCAGGGATTATATGAAGCAAAAAAGTTAGTCTTTTTGTAAAAATTCAAAGGGTGGTTGGCTAAAGTAGAAAATGAGGAAGTTGTTAAGCACTCAAATCGAAAACTGAAACTGAAAGCTGAGCTATCTTCCGTGATCAGCTTAGACATTGCTAAACAAGGCCGGCCTTTTGTAGATGGAGTTTTTGTTAAAAACATTTGTCTGAAAATTTTTAAAAAACTGAATCTTGATACAGAACTAGTTAAAAATATACCCTTGTCCCGCCAAACAGTAGCCCGACGGATTGATGAACTAGGAATACACATTCAATCTACAGTAAAGGAAAAAATTAATGATTGCCAATTGTTTTCTCTGTGCTTGGACGAAACCACCGATATTAATGATTTATGTCAACTGGCGATATGTGTTCGGACAGTTAACGTAAATTATGAAATAACTGAAACAATGTTTTCTCTTGAAACATTCTGTGGGAATGTGAAAGGAAAGATCTTGTTCGACGTAGTAAACGAAAAAGTTTTTTCAGTTTTCGATACAAACAAATTTGCAGGAGTATGCACGGATGGTGCAAACGTTATGCCCGGCAAGAATGAAGGCTTCATTGGCCAATTGAATAAAAATGGAATTTCTGGGAGACATTTTCATTGCATTATTCATCAAGTTGCACTCGCTTCAAAATTTTTGAGCGGTCATCCTGTCATGAAACGTGCAGAACAGATTATCAATGAAATACGGGGAGGGCACCATTCCCTCACCCACAGAAAGTTTGTAAATTTTTTAAAAACAACTTCTGCTCGGCATATTGACCTAAAAATGCATACAGACATTCGTTGGCTAAGTCGTGGTGATTGTCTCAACAGGTTATTTGAGTTGAGGGAAGAAGTTTTACAATTTCTTGAAATCAATTGTAATGAAGGCACCCTAGTTCGATCTTTAAAAGATGACAATTTTATTTTGGATTTAGCATTTTTGGCTGATGTCTCCTTTTTTTTGAACAAACTCAATTTAAAGCTTCAAGGAAAAGAAACAGGAATAAACGATGCTGTGAAAAATGTGCATCAATTCCAAACAGAGCTATTTTTGCTTTTAAGGGAACTTCAATCTGGCGATTATACTCATTTTCCGAAAACTTCGGTTATTATTACGAAACATGAGGGTGTTAAACCGAGTGATCATATTGCACTTCTCGAACAATTGCTTATAAATTTTGAAGACAGATTTCAGGATTTTGTTTCTTTTCAACCATTTCTTGACATCTTTGAAAACCCCTTCAAATGCGATATAAGTAAATATGAACTTGCAATTCAGTCCGAGCTAATCATCTTGCAAAGCGAAAACGTTCCACCACACGGAGATAATATTGAATTCTGGAAAAATTTAGAAGAATCATCATATCCAATATTGAAAAGAATATCTTATCAGTGCCTTTCACTTTTTCCCACAACATATTTTTGTGAGAAAATTTTTTCGGACTTAAAGTTCATTTGCTCCAAGCAGCGCCACAGTTTAAGTCATTTATCGAATGTACTTTTATTAATGCAATGACGCAATGTGCCTAAAAAATTGAATTGTTCAGTTGACCTACAAAGCATTTATATTACCAGTCATAATGTTTTCCCATCAGTCCACACACTTATAAAAATTAATTTGCATCAAATAATTAATATCGCTGGTACAAGAATTTTACCAAATACATAATCTGTAAAATACCGCCCTTATTTAACAATGTGTAGGCTTAACATATAACACACTTGAGTTTTTTATTTCTACTCTAATCCAATATGCTTTTATTTTGGTTTAAATTTCTTACTGGGCTGCTCCCATTCTCTCGTTGTCACTCATACATTCACATTTTTCATTCTGGACAGCACTGATATACATGATAATATTTTAGTTATTTGTGACTGTACATTCAAATGTAGTTATGTATGTAATATTCTCAGGTAGTATACATATATCAACATAATATGTATGTATGTATTGTAATGTCCGCTTTCAATGATATTTAAGTTGTACGTATCACCCGGTCTATATGTATCACCCGGTATATATTATATTATGTTGACATGTATTTTGACATATCACCCTGTTCCAAGGAGACGGCCATCTTGTCCTTCTCCCGATGACAGCGAAGACGAGCAGACGTGCCTAGCTCAAAGAAAAAAAGGAACATAGAATAAATCCAAAAACGGTAGAGAAATCCGTAAGTAAAACAAGAAAGCGTTTATATCCTCAGGTGTGGGGTGCTATCCTCTAACTACCCAATTAATATTTAACCGGTCAAACGACAATTTTGGAAAATAAGGCGAATGAAGTTTAGCACAGAAATGCCAAGTACGAGGACTACGGCAAAAACGACTGGAGTAAGCAGCGAAGTTGGTGCTTCTACCACTTCAACAAAGAAGGCAGCCCAAAAAGTCGGATCAGGTGCCGATACCCAAAACGCAACTGCACCGGCCGCACGTAGTGATTCCACAGTATCTGGAACACCAAGTGCCTCCCCTGCCACTGCTGTTCTCACCGCCGACCTAATCGATGAATTTGTTTCCGCTGTTCCGAATCCTGCTGCCACCGCTGTTCCGAATTCCTCTGCCTCCGCAGTTCCTGCTGTTGACCCCTCCGCCGGGTTTGTGCGTAACACTCCAGCTGCTGCTGCACACTCTGCCACCGCTTTCGCTACAACCGCCACCTCTGAAATGTATGATGGCCATGGTGCCATCGAGTTCAACGCTCAAGATCACGTCGACCACGCCAAATCCGGCGTTTCAGTGTCCGCTGTTTGCTCCGACACACCGATCAATGCGTCCCCATCTGATGAACTTCATGATCTCCAGCAGCAACTGAAAATTTTACGACTCCGACAAGAATTGGCAGATCTTCAAGCTCCGGTCCAACAAACGGAAATGTACCCAGACGTGCGTAGAGGTAAATATATACATTTTGATGAACTCGACGCAGCGGTCCCGAAATTCAGCGGCGATAACCACCATGACATTATTCGGTGGTTTTTACAATTCGAAGATTATGCCGATGCTAACAATTATAATGAAAGGCATAAGTGTTTAGCCTTGAGGAAATGTATGACTGGTACAGTCAAAGAATTTGTGTTAAATCAAGGCCTCGCAACTTATTCAATGTTGAAGTCGCTGTTGTGTGCCATGTTTAAACGCAACTGTTCACGACAAGAGGTCTACCGCCAATTACGACTACGCAGGTTAAAGTCATCTAAGTCTTGTGTGAGCTATGTGGTCGCAATGCAGTCAATTGCTGCCCAGTCGGATATATCAGAGCAAGAACTAGTTGATCTGATAATAGATGGAATTCCCGACAACAGCAATAATATTAGCATCCTGTATGGCGCTGACTCAATAAGCAATCTAATTAGACGAATGGAGCGCTACGAACAACGCCGGCAGAATGTCGTAGTGCGCAAACCATCAGCCGCGGTGACACCACGCAGCGAAGTGAAGTCCACTGCCTCCGAAGATCTTTCGGCCGTACGCTGCTTCAACTGTTCGCGCTTCGGGCACTATCAAAGCAGCTGCCCAAAACCACAACGACCAGCAGGCTCGTGCTTCACCTGCCACCAGCTTGGACACTCGCATCGAGATTGCCCGAAGAAGAGGAACCAGCCGACCAATGTTGCAGCCATCTCTGCAGACGATTATGATTACTTAGAACCTAAGCAAGAGGTAAGTGTGGCCTTTTATGAACACAGTCGAAGCAGATGGCCAGGTTTAACAAATATTATCTCTTTTTCGATTCCGGCAGTTCGATTAGTATTGTGAAAAAATCGATTGCTGAACGATTTCTAGAGCAACCACATATTGCGAAGCCAACAAAGTTTTGTGGAGTCGGCAAAAGCCGAATTTACTCATTTTGCACTGTATTGTGTGCAATAAAATTTCGTGAAACAACTAGACACATTAACATAATGGTGGTGCCAGATGACACATTAAATATACCAATAATTCTTGGTCAAAACTTTTTGATAAAATTTAATATTCACTTAATGAAAATAAATCATTTACTTACTGAATTTAACAATGGAAAAAAATTTACTTTGAAGAGAAATGGATTTAATAAAGAGAAATGTAAACCTCATGTATCTGATTCGACTACTTGTGCAACTGTTGATGGTGACTGCGTTGAGGAATCGGTTAGTAATAAGAATAAATTCAACGAAGTGTTTGGAAGGTGCGGTCAGAAGCATGATGAAGAAAGGGACTTGAAAAGCGAACGACTATTCAGATAACGAAATTGACTTGTTCGGTTCAGTAGTGAAGGAAATAGGTGCAATTGACGAAAGCGTAATTCAGTCGGAGGTAGATATAGGGCCCGGTTTAAATAAATATGAACGTGACACTGTAATGAAAGTGCTGACTAGTGAGTATTTATCTCCCACCTTGATTGTAAAGAAGCCCTACGACTATGAGATGATAATCCGAACGACTGACAATACTCCATTTTATTGTTCGCCAAGGCGATTATCCTTCAGGGACAAGGAAGAGGTACAAAAGATAACTGATGATCTCATTGAACGTCAAGTCATTCGTCCTAGTAGCTCGCCTTATGCTTCGGCTATAGTTTTGGTGAAAAAAAGGAGTGGTGAAACCCGTATGTGCATCGATTATAGGGCTCTAAATAAGAAAACAATTCGGGATAACTTCCCACTACCTCTAATAGAGGACTGCATTGATTATATGTCAGGGAAAAAGTGGTTTACACTCCTGGACTTAAAGGATGGGTTTAATCAATTAACCATGGAAGAGAGCTCTGTCCCGTTAACTTCTTTCGTAACGCCACATGGACAATTCGAGTATCTCAAAATGCCATTCGGACTTAAGAACGCACCAGCCAATTTTCAGAGATTTGTGTATAACATCTTTCGGGATCTGATAGACGCCAAGGAGATCTGTGTATACATCGATGATATATTAATAGCTTCTGACAGCTTTGAATGTCATATTAAAACCCTTAGGAAAGTGCTTAGGAGAGTATATGAGAGAAATTTGGAACTAAAGCTTAGAAAGTGCAAGTTTTGCTACAACGTCATTGAATATCTAGGTTACCTGGTCACTCCATTAGGGATACAACCATCGGAGTCACACATTAAAGCAATCGCGAAATACCCAGTTCCTAAAAATCAAAAGGAGCTTCGTTCTTGTATCGGCTTGTTTTCCTACTTCCGAAAATTCGTACCATCTTTTTCAAAGATTGCTAAGCCACTCTTAAATTTATTGCGTAAAGACACCGAGTTCATATTCTCAGAATCTTGTTCAAAAGCCTTTACGGATTTAAAAGGCATTTTGGTAAGTGCACCACTGTTGGCAATTTATGATCGCAACCGTGAAACACAACTTCATTGCGATGCAAGCAGCCTTGGTTTTGGGTCTGTTCTGCTACAAAAGCAGAATGATGGGAAATTTCGTCCAATTTCATATTTTTCGAAGTCGACTACGCCAGCTGAGTCCAAATACCAAAGCTTCGAATTGGAAACATTGTCGATCATTTATGCTCTTCGCAGATTTAGAATATACTTAGAGGGTGTGCCCTTTAAAATCGTAACAGACTGTAACTCGTTAATTATGACGTTAAACAAAAAGCAAATAAATGCCCGAATAGCCCGATGGGCATTAGAGTTGGAAAACTTTGACTACTCAGTGCAGCATAGGGTTGGAACCAACCTTGGTCATGTAGATGCTCTCAGTAGAAGACCATTGCTAGAGAAAGAGAATAATTGTCTCAATTCAATCCAAGAACGTGAAACAGTTGACACTGCAAGCCTTCGGAGACACCACTCTCCAAAACCACAGATCTTATTCAGCTGTAAGGGTGAAATAAGTAATACAAATGAACGCGAGGCACTAGCTGCCTTAGATTTGGATGATGTGGATATTCGATTCCAAATTGCACAGAATCGGGACGAGAAGCTCAAGGAGCTTATGAATAAGCTAGTGAATGGGGAGGTTGTAGGATATGAACTTGTAGACGGGCTGGTATGTCGTAAAATAGGTGGGAAGCTTATGCTTTGTGTCCCTACTGAGATGCAAGAAAACTTAATTCGTACGATACACGAGAAAATAGGTCACTTAGGTTTAGATAAGTGCTACAATCAGTTACGTAAAGCTTATTGGTTTGAAAAGATGAAAGATAAAATTAACAAATTTATTCGGAATTGCATTAAGTGCATTATTTATTCTGCACCAGCTCGTTCCAACGAGCACAATATGTTTAGCATACCTAAAAAGCCTATACCATTTGACACTCTTCACTTAGACCACTTTGGCCCTCTTCCAGCAATTAAGTCCAAACGCAAACACATACTTGTCGTTATCGACGCTTTCACGAAGTTTGTCAGATTGTATCCCGTAAATTCGACCAGTACTAAGGAGGTGTGTTGCTCCCTGGATAAATATTTCAATTATTATAGCCGTCCCAGACGTGTCGTAACCGACCGCGGTACTTGCTTCACCTCCCTTGAGTTCGGCGACTATTTGTTGAAAAAAAATATAGGTCATGTAAAGGTGGCAGTGGCATCACCTCAAGCTAACGGTCATGTTGAGAGAGTCAATCGTGTCCTGAAGGCAATGTTGAGTAAACTCACCGAGTCTACCGAACATGCCGATTGGACTTCACAATTGTCTCAGGTAGAATACGCCTTAAACAACACGGTCCACTCAACGACTAAATACACCCCTAGCGAATTACTCTTTGGTGTAAGCCAGCGAGGATGCATTGTCGATGAATTTACGGAACATATGGAGCATAAATTGTCGGAAGAAACTGCTAGGGACCTCTAAGGAATCCGGCAACATGCTCTCGGAAATATAGAACGATCGCAAGGGTACAATCATCAATCCTTTTTAAAACACTGTATCCCCGCAAAGACATACTCGATAGGGGACTTTGTAGTCATTAGGCATATCGACACTACCGCAGGTACCAACAAAAAGCTTATTCAGAAATATAGAGGCCCATACGTTATACATAAAGTACTGCCAAACGACCGCTATGTTATAAGGGATATAGAGAACTGCCAACTAACACACTTGCCATACGATGGCGTTGTTGAAGCTATAAAAATTCGTAAATGGTGTTTGCCAACTAATGACCAAACCAAGCCGTCACCAACAGCAATAGGTCACACAACCTAAAAAAAAGAGAAGACAATAAAAGAACTGTCAGCTGATTGAGGTCAATCAGTAAATCAGATTGGCCGAGATGTAATGTCCGCTTTCAATGATATTTAAGTTGTACGTATCACCCGGTCTATATGTATCACCCGGTATATATTATATTACGTTGACATGTATTTTGACATATCACCCTGTTCCAAGGAGACGGCCATCTTGTCCTTCTCCCGATGACAGCGAAGACGAGCAGACGTGCCTAGCTCAAAGAAAAAAAGGAACATAGAATAAATCCAAAAACGGTAGAGAAATCCGTAAGTAAAACAGGAAAGCGTTTATAGTATAGAATACTAGTGCAAGAATTTGCAAAAAAGTAAAAATCTAAATCAACCCCCAACCCAAATTTTAAGCCAGAAGCGCGTGGCTTTGTTCCGAACTCGCGCAAAACGAAAGTATGAAGAATACTGCGGTGCATCCTGAAGCAACTGCACCACAGAATACAATTGGTCTGCTTAAACTTAATCGCTACTTGATTCAGTTTCCCGTGAATATTTTTTGCCAAAACAAATTTTTGATACAAACGAACAAATTTGTAATATATGTATGTATGTATGGATATAAAGATCGCATTTTATTTCGCATCTACAGAAAAACGAAATTAACCCCAGAAAATAGATCAAATATTAAATTGGAGCCAAACTTATAAATTATAGTTATAATAGTATAAATAATATAACAAGTATGAACATTGAATTATATGGAATTTTCATATTATATATGTACATTAGGGTGGCCCTTATTTTCCAAAGTATTCCGATTCTCGATCGCACCCCCTAGAAATATGAGAATAGCCAAAAAACTAGTATATACAAAGTTTTAGGTCAATCAAAAAAGATTTAGAGGTTGCGCAATGAGCTTGAAATCCTGAAAAATTACGAATTTTTACATTTTCTTAAATTTAACTTGTAATAATAAAAAAGTTATAAAATAAATAATGTCTCAAACTTGGTGTCATGGCTTCAAGAATGGGTATATAATAAGTATATGTACATGAGCTTGTTTCTATTTGTTTTTTATTATAAGCTTTTTTGAAAATAAGATATTAATATATTACATTACATATATTGTAAAACTTGAGCTTATACTTATGGAATATAATATTATTTCTTATGATCTAATTAAAGATGATTTATTATGTGAATCAAATTGTTTTTTATAATCAGTTACAACTTGTAATAAATATTGTTTTTCTTGTTCGTCATTTGTTAGTATTCTATTATATTCTTCCATAAGTTTTACTCCACGTTCTGCTGTGTCGTTAACCACTTTTATATTTATAACAATATCCTTAGCTTTTTGATAGGTTTCTGTATCATTCCAATAAAGTGGATCTACCTGCCGAAATTGAGGTGAAATCCCAAACCATCCAAAAAAATCAATTGTATTTGCTGTTACAAAATCATGTAGTTCTTTTCTTATAAATTCATTGATTTCACTGGATCTTACGTGTACCCTCTTTAAATTTTCCGTTTCCTTGTCGCAGTTGTCGATGTTTTTAATTTTTTCCACAATATTTTGTTTCATGGCATAAGAAACGTCATCGTCGAATAATGTCAATGCAATACATTCTTCAGACAGGTACCAGAGGTGTTTACAAAATTTTTTTATTGCAATTTCAGAGATTTTTTTATTAACATTTCTATACTCGTGAATTTCTTTAATAAAAGATAAGTCTTGAGAGGTGCTTTAGACGGATTGGTGCAGTTAAACCAAAGCTTAACGTAGAATCTTATAATAAATGCGCATGTACTTGCTAACGAATTCTCTTCATATTCCGTTAGTTTGAACTGTTCACGAAATAAATAGATCTTTAAGCAATATAATGCCTTAGACATCCACCGCGCATGATGAGTGGGACCTGGTACACGAAATTTTATGCCGTTATTTGCTCCTAGACATATAGACGTCAATTTCAATAATTCCCTATTGTCAACCGATCTGGCATCTCTGGCCAACAACGAATAGGGGGGAGAGAAAATAGAATTAAGGGGAGTCGTAAGAATGTTCTTGAAATGTAAACTGATATTTTTTAACATCCTGACATTAAAAAGTTTTTGAGTTGAAAAATTATTTAGTTCACTTATTATAAGTGACATATTTTCAGAAGTGAGGTGTGCCCGTGTGCCACTGTTAACGTAAAACGATAATAATTGCTAAAATTTGCTTGCGCGTCAACGCCTGAAAAGTTAACGTGTTCGAACGGGTAGAAAACTAACGAAAGCGAAAGTTGAATGCATACGAAAATGCCGAAATTCAGTGAACTAAAAGTTGAGCAATTACGTGAAAAATTGCGAGATTTGGGTTTGTCTACCGTCGGGAACAAAGCACAACTCGTCGAAAAATTGTGCGAACATTTCAGCGAAGAGCGTTTTGCAAGCGCGATAAATATTAGTGCGGAAAAAGAAAATTCCTTTGCGGAATCGCAATGCGAAAATCGAGTTGCAATGCCATTGAGTTGTTCGTCGCCGGTCATGACAACGATGGTTTTACCTACACATACATACGTGCCAACTACCACAAATTCTGTAGCAACGACCTGGAGTACTCAAGCTAACGTTTGGCTGCCGACGATTTATGGTAGCTCAGCTTCGGAGTACACAGTGCCCAGCGTTTTAGGGCAAACGAATATGCAAACCTCATCGGCAAACGTATACGGCCGACGCGTTCATTGGGGTGCGCATACATGTATTTCACCATCAACGGTCAATGTGTGGACAGCGAACAACGAAAATTCTGTACCTAGCGTTCAAGGACAGACGGAAATTCAAACATCAACGGCCAGTAGGCAGCGCATTTACGCAACTGCGCAAACGACAACTTCGCTGCCAACGTTCTCTGCTGAGAGCATGGCAAGTACGAACACTTCGATTGACGACATGATACAGCGACGTGTGCGCAACGAGTCAGTCAGCGATCGTGAGCTTCGGTTTTTCGGCAACACGCAGGTTGCATACCCGAGCAGTCAGTATGTACAAAACGAAAATTTACATGCTTCAAATGGTAACGGCCAATATTCTAATTGGGAAAGCCATACAACGAATGATAGAGAAAAACGAAATAGCGAAACACCGACAATGATGCAACAAGTGATGCCAGATGAACTACAAAGAAATGTGAATAGGGAAACAAACGAAAACAAGGTAATGTCACCCTACATTTTCGGTGATGTACGAGACATAATTGCAATTTTACCAACATACGATCCGTGCAAAAAGACACTTACCTCCGAACAATTTGTAAAGCGTATCAACCAATTGCGAAGTGTGTATAATTGGCATGATAAAATCCTCTTATTCGCGGTGCAAACTAAACTTGAGGGTGTAGCGAAAATGTGGATAGATGCAAGTGCAGACATTTTTGTTGATTGGCAACATTTTGTTGACGAATTTTTAAATGAGTTTCCATGTTCAGTGAATGTTGCTGACGTACATATGGAACTAATGAACATGCGTAGAAATAATAGTGAAAGTGTCGAATCATTTTACTATCGAATGGTAGCAACCGGTCGTCGCGGTAACTTAAATGATAATTCAATTATAAAATATATAATAAACGGAATTAATGACAATGATTTAAAGAAAAGCGTATCGGTTAACAATTATCAAACGTGCAGTGAACTGTTGCGAGCAATAATGAATTATTGCAAATATACAAACGTAAGAAGCGTGAATTTCGCAAAGCGAAATCAAAACGAGGATTCAGTCCCAACAACCGTGAATAAAGAAAAGCAAAAGAAAGAGATAATTGTCAGAAGCCAGGACATTTGTCTCGAAATTGTTCTGAGCCACAAAAACGTGAAAGGTGCGCGAAATGTTCAAAGGTGGGTCATTCCACAGACAAATGCAAAACGGCAATAGCGAAAAAGAATTGTAATTTTATTGAAAATAACGAAAATGATTTTACCATTAAAGAAATTGAAGTGAATGGTATAAAAACAAATGATTTTATCGATACGGGTAGCAAACGTACTTTGATTAGAAAATCTCTAGCCAGTGAGTTAGGACAAAGCGAAAACTGTTGTGTTTCATTAGAAGGTTTCGGAGGTGCTCGTTATATATGTACATCAAAAATAAATGCAGTGCTTAATATTGACGGCAGCAAATGTAAATCAGAGATTTTAGTGGTTGATAATAAAATGATAGATTATCCAATGCTACTCGGTATTGACGTGATTAGTGCGACAGATAAACAATTCGTGTTCCACGGAAAGAAAATGTGGGTCATAGAAAAATCGAAAAATCAAATTTTAAAAATTACAGACGGTGAGTTTAATGACTTAAATAAAATTTTACAAAAAAATAAACGATGTTTTCCTAGTGAAGCGAAGATAGTGGGTAAAACAAATTTGGTGAAAATGAAGATTGTGTTGTCTTCTGATATACCGGTCAATATGAAACCGTATAGACTTCCGTTCGCGCGACGTGCAATCGTAAAAGACATTATCGAAAATTTATTAAAACAAGAAATAATAAGACCGTCAAATTCACCATATGCGTCTCCAATCGTACTAGTGGAGAAAAAGAATAAAGAATTTCGAATGTGCGTTGATTACCGGCAGCTTAATAAAATCACCGTAAAGCAACCGTTTCCGATGCCAATAATTGATGAGCTTTTCGCACAGCTCTCGGGTAATCAATATTTCTCGACGCTAGATTTTAACATGGGCTACCACCAAATCGAGGTGGATGAAAATTCAAAGAAACTAACCGCGTTTGTGACCACGGAATATAATCGTATGCCGTTTGGGCTCGTTAATGCACCAGCCGTGTTTCAAGAATCGATGAATAGACTTATTGAACAATGTGAAACTAAGAATATTATAGCATATTTGGATGACGTAATCATCCCAAGCAACTCAGTTGGGGAGGGCTTGCGTAAATTGAACGATTTCTTAAGTGTGGTAAAAGCAAACGGGTTAACATTACGACTAGAGAAATGCAATTTTCTGAGTGACGAAATAGATTTTCTCGGACATAAAATATCGTGTGACGGTATTAAACCTGGTGATCAAAAGGTGCAAGCTATTAAACAGTTTAAAGCACCAACGACGCAAACTGAAGTGAGACGTTTTCTCGGTTTAACCGGATTTTTTAGAAAATTCGTAGAGAACTATTCGTTAATCGCGCGGCCGCTAACCAGGTTAACAACGAAGGCTGCTGCCGAAAAATTCGAGTGGGGTGAATGCCAGCAAAATGCATTCTCCACGTTAATTGATAAACTCTGTAATGCACCAATTTTAGTTTTGTATAATTTTAATGCGCTACATCAGGTGCACACTGATGCAAGTAGTGTAGGCATTGCTGCAGTGCTGTTGCAAGCAGTACACGAAGGCGATGAATGGCGAGCGGTGATGTATTTTAGTCGTCACTGTACACCTGCAGAAATGAGGTACCACAGCTACGAGCTCGAGGTGCTCGCGGTTGTTGAAGCGTTGCAGCGTTTCCGTATATACTTATTGGGTAAGTCGTTTAAAATTCTTACCGATTGTTCTGCGATTTCAACTTTAAAAGCGAAAACAACACCGATACCACGAATATCGAGATGGTTGGTACGGTTAATGGAGTACGACTGCGAAATAATTCATCGACCTGGCGTGCGTATGACGCATGTTGATGCGTTAAGTCGCGCTCCCGCCAATCTCGAAAAAGTACTGCGTGTCGAAGAAGTCATTGACGATTGGCTGCTGACGATGCAGTTACGAGATTCCAGCATACGAGACATCGTCGACGTTTTGAAAGGCGAAAAAGATTCAGCACAAGCGAAACAACTACGAAAACAATATTGCCTTTAGCGTAACCGAATATATCGACGAGTAGGCGAAAAATTACTATACGTTGTACCAAAAGCTGTACGATGGCGTGTAGCTCGTTATTGTCATGATGACTTTGGTCATTTTGGGATCGACAAGACGATCGAGCGAATACTTCAGTATTTCTGGTTCCCGAAGATGCGAAAATACGTGAAGGACTACGTGGCGTCATGTGTAGAATGCTGCTATAACAAAACGAAGGGCGGTAAATCCGAAGGTATACTATACACTGAACCGAGCGAACCGATACCATTTCGGCTTTTACATATCGACCATTTGGGTCCGTTTATTAAGAGTAAGCGAGGAAATACGCATGTACTCGCAATCAGCGATGCTTTTACCAAATATCTAGTGGTAAAGCCGGTGCGTAGCACCAAAACGTTGCCTGTAATTCAAGCATTGAACGAGGTTTCGACTTATTTTGGTCTTCCCGCACGAGTTGTCACGGACCGTGGCACAGCGTTTACGTCCAAGCAGTTTGCTAAATATTGCAGTGACAATAGCTTCGTTCATATTAAGACTGCTGTCCGAACTCCCCGAGCCAATGGACAAGTGGAGCGAGCGAACCAAACGATATTGAACTATCTACGTACGACGACATCAAATCCAAAAGAGTGGGACGAACATCTGCGTAAACTACAGTGGTCGATTAACTCCCAAAAGAATTCCACTACTGGTTTTTCACCGAACGAACTAATTTTCGATTTTAAGCTGAATAATATTACACATAATCATTTGATCGCAGCCGTGATTGACGTCGATCCGAATCAAACAATTCAAGAGAAGCGAGAAACAGCGTGGTCATCAATAAATGAACATCGAGACAAGTGGAAAGAGCGCTTCAACAAAAAGCATAAGGCGCCCACTGTCTACAACGTCAACGATTTGGTCGTGATTATCAACGAACCATCTGCAACTGGGGAATCACGTAAACTTGAACCAAAATTCCGAGGGCCATATGTGGTGGCCAAAGTACTTGGGAAGGATCGTTACCTTCTGACTGATATCGACGGCATGCAACTAAGCCAAAAGAAGTTTGAATCTGTTTATGCATCTGATAAGATGAAGCACTGGTGTGATATGCCACCTGAGCTTGACGATACCAGCGATAACAATTATTCCAATGACGAAGATGATGAAGAAGCCACAGGCATCGGGACGATGCCTATATCAGGAAAGGCCGAGCTGTCAACCGATCTGGCATCTCTGGCCAACAACGAATAGGGGGGAGAGAAAATAGAATTAAGGGGAGTCGTAAGAATGTTCTTGAAATGTAAACTGATATTTTTTAACATCCTGACATTAAAAAGTTTTTGAGTTGAAAAATTATTTAGTTCACTTATTATAAGTGACACTATAGTCATCTCTAACTATTTTCTTTTTCATCTCTTCCTTACAAAAATTTGAAATAGTATCTACGTTATCATTCAAACGTAATTTTAATTCATTGTTTTGTAGCAAGTCTTTAAAATTGTTTTTATCAATATTTTTCCAATTCTCTTGAAACCGGCGAAACAATTGGACGTCTTTACTTGTATTTACGGGAAAATAACATTCGAAAACCCCTCTCAGCAATATTTCATATATATGATGCCGACAAGGTAGATACAAAAGGTTTCGCTCATGTTTTTTTTCTAACAACGTTGCAGCTCCTTTTATTACGCCCGTGTTAGTCGATGTCGTATCAAAACAACAGGCCACAATATGATCCTTCAAGTCCCATTCAAATATCAGTTCGTACAGCGTATCAGCTATTTCTGAGCCCGTTGCAGCATATAGTTTTGGAGCCCCTATTAAGTGTTCGCCATTCCTGTCAGTAACAACAACTGGAAGTCGTTCCACCTTTTCTCGACCTGTTATTTCCGGAAGAAGTTTTCCATCCCAATGCAAAGTGCCACACTGTATCTATTTAAAAAAATGTACCATTCAAAATTTGTTCATTCAAGTGCAATATATGTAGATGTAATGTATATTTTTTTAAATAAAAAATTTCAAGGTATATATGTACATATGTAAGAAAATTTGTTTGAGAGTTTTATTACCCGAATGCCGCGATTCAATGATCTAATCCGTACACGACTTACCTTGAGGTTTTCTTTTTTGTTTTCTGATTTTTTTAACCGATTTAAATGCCTTTGGCGCTGCAATGACGTACGGTTTATTATGAGTTCATTTGTATTATGTCCTAGTGCTTCAGCAACGGCAGTGACAATATGCATTGCTAAACGATCACTAATTTTGCATTTATCTAGGACAGATACGACTCTTTCAGTGAAGACGTACTTCGTTCCTCGATTTTTGATGGAAGTGGATCATGATGGATGAGAATCTTCTTCCATCTCACTTTCCAAACTTGTATGCACATCATCACTGTCTGAAGACAATTCTCCTGCTACAAATACATAAATGTCACCCCATTCAAATTACAGTTTCACTCAAATACATACCTTCTGTGTTAATTGCCTCAATTTCGTTTTCCATATTGTCTACCACTCGTATCTTTCTTCTCATTTGTTCTTCTAAAATCGCTGCCTTTCTTTTCTCTTTCTGGGCAGTTTTGGTATCAACAACACCAAAACATCCTGGTCGCCCCTTTTTCCGTTGATTTATCAAAAACTTTTTGTCGGTGTCAATTTTAATTAGTTGTAATGCATTAGCATGAGCAATATCAAATAAATCATCTAACATTTCACTAAATTGCTTTACTTTTTGTTTTTGCTTTTCACTAGACCGATTTTTACTTTTTCCAATAGCTTGCCATTCTCTATGCATATTTTCCAACTTGTCAATGCAGTGTTTTTCATCTCTAATTGGAATTCTTGCTTTTTCCCAAAATACGGACACTTCTTTTATAGTCAATCTAGCACTCTTACGAATTGATAATTTCACTATGTTATGATTATGAAAAAAAAACTGATAACACTTGTTTATTTGATGGTAGTTTTGCACCAAGAATTTGAGAGCTTGACGTTCCAATTAAGTAAATTTTCGACCGAAAATTATATTCACTCATTTTTATAATATTTTGCAAATTAAATTGTCTACACGCCACGATTTCTCTGTACTCACTTTTGCGACTACGTTAGCACACTAGCTTTTAGCAATACAGAATATAAATTTTAATGGCATTAGAACCGTTATAACGGTATATCACGAGCATGCGACGCTTGAGAATGCACGTGCAACACATTTAATTTACTTTCATATTTGTATTTCTGTAACTCTATCATCAATCGACCGCTTTTTAAGATTGTGGTAATTTTAGAAAGGTAATAAAATGCAGATCTTATTACGGTATGGAAAACCAGTAAGGGATAGTGTGGCTTTGAAATATGGAAGTCTGAGACATAAAAATGGCAAAAATTCTTAATTTTTCAGGATTTCAAGCTTCTTGCGCAACCTCTAAACCTTTTTTGATTGACCCAAGACTTTGTATATACTAGTTTTTGGTATGTATATGTATGTACATATGTACAATGTGCACACTCTCATTTATAAAAATTTAGTAACTAAAATTTGATAAATACATTGAACTCTTTATTTCGTTCTGAATATCAACACAATCTTACTTTCTTAAGTTTTTCTATTTATTCTCATCTTCATTCGTTTGCATATTTGTTAACATCAAATTTTATATTTTTCCCTACCAACATTAAATTTAACATTTTTGGTGGATTAAAAATGCTAATTTAACAGTGTGGTGCCGACCCAGTTTGGAAACGTATCAGCCCTGTTAACGACCATCGCCGAATAGTTTCCACTTTCAATTTGCAGCTTCTCATACTTCTAAGTTCTCTGCTGTGATCTAGTATATTGTGTAAATGTACCCAAATTATTTTCGGCTTTAAATTATAATTATAATGCAGATGAATGGCGACTTTTCATTGATGGATCGTGTAAAAGTATGTACCCTAAAAAAAAAAAAAAAAAAATTCGTGTACCCTTAATGAAGTTTGTAATGTCACCCTTAGGTTTAAAAGCTGTGTTATTACACAATGAAAACCTCTTACCATCAGTTCCAATCGCGTATGGGGTTAACAAGAAAGAAACGTATGAAATGATGGAAACAATTTTACGGTTGATCGACTATGCCACGCATAAATGGAAAGTCATCGCTGACCTAAAAGTGTTGATAATTTTATTTGGCATGCAAGGTGGCTACACAAAATATCCTTGCTACCTTTGTGAATGGGATAGTCTGAAATCTGAGGATGTTATCTTACCACCACTACACTTAAAGCTGGGATACATGAAACAATTTGTAAAGAAATTGGATGTTAATAGCGAAGCTTTTCTTCATCTTAAAACTGTCTTCCCAAAATTAAGTGAAGCTAAAATAAAAGGCAGTATTTATTAATTTGTTTTCATACCTACTTGTTTTTTATTTTTTTTATAATATGTTTATATAGGTATTTTCATTGGACCTCAAGTTTGCAAAATTATGACCGACGTTACCTTTATGAACGAGTTAAGCTGTGTTGAGAAACGTGCATGGAAGTGTTTTGTAGCGCTATTTGATAATTTCCTTGGGAACAACAGAAGCGACGACTACATCACGGTTGTAAACGAATTTTTAAGTGCATATGGTGAAATGGGTTGCGACATGTCGATAAAAAAGTCATTTCTTGCATTCGCATTTGGACTTCTTCCCATATAATCTGAGCCAGTTCAGTGATGGACAAGGCGAACAAGGCGAACACTTCCACCAAGAAATGGCTACGATCGAAAAACCTTTCGAAGGAAAAAACCAAATAGATATGATGGCAGAATATTGCTGCTCAGTACAACACGAAACTGACGATGCTGACCTAAGGAAAAAACGGTCAAAAAAGCACTTTTGATCTATATATTTTCACTTAATAATATTTATTAGTAAATTAAGTTCGTTGTAAATTTTTGCAAAAATTTCGTTCTTATAAAAACTAAAATAACTCAGTCACTTTTTGGCCGATTTTTTAAAAGAAACATTCGTTGAACTCGGTATTAAACGTACTCTTTGAATGTAATCAAAACTCATTTTGTGATTTAATAAAATAGTGTGTGAAAATATCGCCAAAGTCCAAAAAAGAAGAAAAAGGGTAGCAAAATTTAAGTTTGTTGTGCAAAAACAAGTAAATTTCTTCAGCTTTATTAAGACGTCTATATATCTTTCAAAAGTCTCTTCTTTCTTAACCCGTTCTTGGAATGAAAAGCGTTTGTTAATTAGCCAAGATATGGGCTAAGAAGTGCGCAAAAGAACGAAAAATCGGATTTTTAAGGTTAAGTCGAGATTTTGGGGGTGTTTGACAAAATCCAAAATTGGATTCTCGTTCTACTCGATAAGACCTACAAGGAAAATAACATCACTTCCCAGGTATTTCGACTTCATTCTTTTTTGTAGCACTGTGTTATCGATTGCGCCCACAGAGAAGCTTAGCTAATTAATTTCATAATTGCGATACATACATATGTATGTATTTTAAAACAGCAATTGCAGAAAGTAATTTCTGAGCAAAATTTTAAACATTTTGAGTCTATTTAGCTATTCCTACAAGGTATACCGCAAACCAAGCTTTTTTCAGTTTACATAATATATTGTTTTCAGTAATTTTCAATTACGCATACATATATATACTCGTACATCCATGCTAACACCCGCTATGCCTCGGGTTCAGGCAATCAGTGTACTTCTACAATAAGAAAGCTTCTCATAAAAATCATTTCTCTTCTGTTAAAACCAAAAACAAAGACCCCCACTCTTAGCAGTGATGGGTTAACTGGGTTGAATTGAGTGAGTTGCATAAATATTTTTCGATTTCTCTGCACTTTATACATATAAATATGGATGTAATGGGGTGTCGTCGCTTTTCTGGATATCCAGCTACAGCTGAGCGGCTACACTCCGTCCGGATTTGCACTCTGTTTTTGTGCCACTCCGTCCTACATGGTTTAAAGGTTCACTAAAGTCAGCAGTGGTCAGAACGATTCTTCTGCCAAGTAGCTCACAACTTCCGAATTCCGAATTGTCCGAAAGATTTATGTACTTCTAGGCCTTTGCGACGGCGAATAGCGCGGACGATAGTACTATGAGCTGTATGAGTTTTCCCGCGACATAGACATAGTCCAAAGAATTAAAATACAGCGGCTACGTTGGCTGAGACATGTCGTGCCAATGAACGAAAATACTCCTTCCCAGAAAGTAATTAACGCGGTATCCGCAGGTGATGGTAGAGGGAGAAGACGGCTTCCTCTGCGTTGAAAGGAACAAGTAGAAAAGGAATTGACATCACTTGGCATTTCCAATTGGCGGCAGTTAGCAGGAAAATGAGTGACTGGCGCAATTCGTTGAACTTAGCCAAAATCGCGTAAGCGAAGAAGAAATAAACGAACTATCATCAGTGAACGAACTATTATAATCCGCATCAAAGATAACATTAACAGCATAAGCTTAATATGTTTGTGCCCACGCTCCGATGGAGGGGAAAGACGATGAGACCGAACCAAAATTCTACGAGTGCCTGGGAAGCGAATGAGCGCTGCTTGGTGACTTTAGTGCTTGGATGGGTAAAAAAGGAATATTTGGGCCAACAGTCGGAAAATTTTGTCTCCATGACAATACCTCCGATAACGGAAGAATGGAGTCTTAGTATACATCTTCCAGTCCCCAAGAAGAGTGGTCCTGCTGTTTGTTGCAATTATTGGGGGATAAGCCTTCAACACATTGCGACAATATTGAGTGAAAGACTGAGGCTCTTTATGAGCCAACTGATTGGTCCTAATCAGTTCGGCTTCAAACCATTCGCCAGATATTCGCCGTGCGTCAAATCCTGAAAATCATCACCGTTTTGTCGACTTTAGAGCCTCTTTTAAGAGCACGAGGGAAACCTGCTGCTACGATGTCATGTCTAAACTTGGAATCCCAATACAAGTGATATGGATATGTCAATATTGGGAAGGATCTCTCCCAGCGGTTCCCGATTAAACGAGGTTTTAGACGGGGCGCCTCACCCTCGTGTGACTGTCCCAATCTAATACTTGAAAGTGTGATACGTGCTACCAATATGAATCAGGGCGGTATATACATATATACCGAATACGAAGCTCTAGCGGTCTATGATAGTTGGTGATATTGAAGTTATTCTTGTAGGCGTATCTATTAACTGTATACATCCATTTTCGTTTGCTATATTAGTTAGTTATTTGGTATATATGTACCTATTTAAGTATTATCAGATAAATTCCAATCAATATTGGGATCACCCAAATTCAAATTCACTTAAGTAGCTCATTAGAGTCATACAAATGTTCTTGGCGATGAACTCGGCGATCTATACAGCCCTACTATCACAGTATAATCAGTGACAACCTGAGGTGAAACCTTGCCTGGGGTAGAGCCTTTAAGGGTTGAATGTAAACGTATACACTGTTCTCACCATACATGGTTGCTCTTGGAAACAAGAAAAATTAACATAACAAATTGATTTCAAAATTATAATATAATGCTCATCTTTTTACTTCAGAACTCGTAGCCTAATTTGTGTAATTTCATCGTATGGAGTGTTATATATGGAGTATAGAAAATTTAACTCGGATCGTATTGTTCTATCAATGCAATAAAGTACTCGTAATCATTTAAAAATCGATTATTTGAAAGAGAAGTTACCTACAGAATCTTATTGGCGCGTGATTATAGTCGGCTTTATTGTTGGTACCAGCTTTATGACATTGAGGAATAGGCCTATAGTAAAAATTCAGTTGATACTTAAAGTTAGTTGTAGCTTTTTGACCCAATTTTCAATGGGTTATCTGAAGTACTAATTTAATTTTGACAATGAAAGGCCCCAATGTCAAAAGCTGCATCTAAGTTTAAGTAAATACCAACTTAATTTGGTTTATGAATACGCCTTACAATTTTTAATAGGCTATCTATGAAATTAAGCCTAAACTATTTTTCAGGTCGATTGAATTCGAATTATATTCTAAAATGCTCAGATTTGATTTGGGTTGAATGGGAAGATATGTTTTCTTTACAATCTAAGTCCTTTCCTTTAATGCTTACTCATAACTACGAATATTACATCAATTTTTCATCCTTCCCTGTTTATGAAGGTTTCCACTTCAGCTATTTATATTACTTCTTAATGAAACTGAATGAATTAATTAACGCTTTTCCGACTTTTTTCTGTTTTCCACATGAAGAAATTATTTCCAATATATTTCGATAAAAATTATAATAAAAATTTTGCGATGCTTCTACAAAAATCAGGTGGTAGCGAAGCAAACGTGGGCTATATTCAGATTACAAAATAATATCCTAAAATGGAAAATATATATGTGTATGCGTTAGATTTTTAGCAAATCTTTAAACCCGATAAACATTATATTTTCGCAGAACGTTCCTTGAAAATAATGATTATTGTGCCGAGGGCAGATTTTTGCTCTTTCCGAAATTGTGATGAATTGATGTCGTAGTGCATTTTGATATACATACATATGCATGTATTTCTGTATTTCAAAAAATTTTGTATATACATATATCTATGTATATTCCATCATAAAATGTTTTAGAGCTCACTTTTACTTCGTAATAAATCGCTTTATTGTAACCTAGTTGTTTGGAAACAAATGTTAACACTTATTGATTGTTTTCTGGTAGCACAAAACCCTAACAGGAGAGAAGGCCAAAAACACGCAACCACGCAACTTGGATACGCTCTTTCATTCTCAGCTGCTGCGTGCTCCACAACACCTTATATGAATTCGCCTTGGTTTTTACATTGCTCGGTAAGAATTATTCTCCGTTGAGATTTTTTTTGATGACGATCACACGTATAGTATTAAGGACTGTGATTTAAGGGCATGCACCTGGAATGTCCGAACCCTTAATGGGGAAGATGTCGCTGCCCCGCTGGTTGATGTTCTCATAAGATCAAGGACTGACATCATCGCTATCAATGAAATTAAATGGACGGGACAATGGAAGGAAGCCATTGTACCTTGTGTCGTCTACTACAGCTGCCAAGTAAATGAGCGCAAGTTCTGTGTTGGATTTGTCGGAACAGAGAGATTTTATCACCAAGTAATATCGTTCACTCCGGTGGACGAACGCCTCGTCACGATTCACACTAAAGCAAGATTCTGCTGTTTGTACCCACGCCCCGACAGAAAAGAAGGACGCCATGATCAAGGCTCCCTTCTATGAGTGCCTAGAAAGCATCTACGAACGCTGCTCCCGGCTCAAGAAGATCCACCAATTCAGGTGGCTGTCTCCAGATGGAAAAATCCGAAATCCGAAATCCGAAATCGATCATCTTGTGAAAGGCGGAGGGTATGTTCCAGTGTATTAGACTCCGAAGACTGAATGTCGACTCGGATCATTATCTTGTCGTAGGCAAGACTCGCATACACCTTTACGCAACAAAAATCGTGAGTCTAAGTACACAACGAAAGCTCGACATCGGAAAGCTGCAAAAGACATATGCATGCATTGGGAGCACATTTCTCTATCACTACATACCGCCGCTAAGGAAGTAATTGGCTCGAAAACACACCCGGTACGATGCGGCATGCAGTGCCTCCACGGAAAGTAAAGATTCTGCCTACAGGGCCACGCTGCGATCAGGCGCAACGCGAGCTGTGTTAGAACGCTACCGGGAGTTGAGAAAGGAAGAGAGACGCATTTTTCACAGAAAGAAGAGAGAGACCGAAATACGCGAGTGCGAAGAGCTTGAGATGCTAGCCGGCAGGTAAAGCGACCGAAAAATTTATCAAAATGAGCGGGAGCCTTCGGAATGATTTAAGACCGAGGCGAATTCCTGTAAGAACAAGGACGGTGACCTGGTTACTGATGTCCAAACCACACTCAGGTTGTGGAGAGAACCCTTCTCCACTTTGCTAAAAGGTGACAGCGAAAGCCGACGAAGATGAAGATCCCGAACCCCAAATCGCCGATGATGTTCGAATAGCAATAACGCTGCTAGGAAACAAAAAAGGAGCTGGGGTTTCCAGCGGAGCTATTCAAACCATTTCCTCACTCATTTCCAGAATACGGTACGACGAATGCATTCCCGCTGATTTGACTTTAAGAATGCTTTGCCCAATTCAGAAGAAGGGTGATCCTGCAATATGTGCCAACTACCGGGATCAGCCTCCTTATCATTTCATTCAAGGTTCTATCGAGCGTGTTGTGTGAAAGACTGAAGCCAACCATAGGCCAGATTTTCATCAAACTCTAAATATTGGAAAGACCTATGAGAAGAGGATCAACACATACCATCTTTTTGTCGACTTTAAATAAGCTTTCAACAGAACGAGAAGAAGTTGCCTATATGCCGCGTTGTCTGAATTTGGTATCCTTGCAAAACTAATACGGCTATGTATTAAGACATTAAGCACTATCACCAGCTCACTTAAAATTGAGAAGAACCTCTCCGAGCCGTTTGATACCAAACGAGGTGGTGTGACTTCATTAACATTATGGTAGAAAATATAATTCAAGCTGGATAATTAAACCGATCAGACACTTGCCATCAAATAAACAGTCAGCGCATTCGCGTCTTGATTCCCGCATCACTATTCACAGTTACAATTTCGACAAAGTAGATGACCTGGTTTACCTTGGAACCAGCATTAATACGAACAATAATGCCAGTCTGAAAATCGAACGTAGAATGTCTTTTGCCAATGAGTGCTACTTTGGCTTGAGAAGGCAATTGCATAGTAAAGCTATCTTTCGACGAACGAAAAACACGCTTTAGCATCGCCGCTATCAATATCAGATGAGATGGCCCTTGGAGTGTTAGAGATTTTTGGACCTTTCAGTCTTTGCGACGGCCAAATCGGCCAATTGCCTAGGCGGTTATAGCATCAATAAAGAAGAAGAAGAAGAGATTTTTTCGTTGTTTATAACATTTATTTTCGACTTTTGTTTCTTTATAGCGCCTAGTAACGGCCAGCGGCTAACCGCTATTCTCTCACAATTAGAGCCTTTGATGCCTCGAGAATTCGCGCGAGGACCGCTTCTCGTGTATCGTAAAGCTCTTAAGGTCTACCAATATTCATTTCGATATGATAACTGGATTAATTCCACTACCTTTGCACTACATATCGTAACCCACTATGTATACAGTGAGGCAAGCAGCCAAAGCAATACATTTCAGAGTCTTATATACTACCTTGGAAATCAATTTTTCGCTTCGATCACTTTCTCATGAGCTTCTCGAGCATCGAAAATCTCCTAACGCTTGCGTCACACACGAGGTTCTCGATACTTAGCTTTATTGTGTCGTATTGTCACTTTGTATTTGGGCGTGCTGTTGCGCAATGTGTCAAAACAGACAAACAGTTAGGGAAAATAATGTAATGAATATACTGCTCGGAATTGACTACGTCCAAAGCCTTTAACTTGAAAATTAGAATAATAGACTGCAATACATCATGCCGGAACGAAGGGAATTACACTCCTGGAACGGCTTTGAGCATTTCTTTCCCCTCCGAATGATGTTCCTTCACGCCCTACACTTGATTGTACATCAAGAGAGGAAGCTCCAGCTCTTTCTTGACATGGTCAGAATGTCACGCCGGAATAATTGAGAACGGTAGCTTGTTATGTATTCGGAAATTTACCGAGAGTAATTGGAGCTATAGACTATACTCATATAAAAATAAGGTCGATGAGGGGTCCGAATGGAGGAATATTTCGCTTTCGGAAAGGGAATTTCTTCGTGCTAACGGATGCAGCAGTCTTCCTTAAAATTCAGAACATTGCTTTGTGATGGCAGGGTTCTGAACTTAACTCAACCATATTTCCATCGAGGGCATTGTGGAATGCGTTCGTAGCGGGAACAATTTGAAACCACATTGTTGTCGTGGAATCCATATATAACAATTCCCAATTTCTAGCGACAACATTCGCAAAACTATAAAAGCAAAATCACACAAAAAAACATAGCAAGTTTTACAAACCGAACATTAATTTGATTGTTCAAAGAGCGATTGGAATTAATGTTTAAATATTCGCTAGCCGTAAGGCTATTCGTCGCTATTCCACAGTGAATATTAGACAAAAAAGTTATTCTGTCGTCGTTCGAAATTAGTCAATGGTCTTTTTCATACTCGTATGTACTTATGTTGGTACAACTTTAAGAATTACTTAATTCACATTCATCACAATCACATAATTTTTAATTATTAAAAATGATGTTTCTCGTGAGCAATTTTGAATCAATGTGAAGGTGTTGAAAATACACAAAATGTTCGGCTGAATAAAAGCAGTATCACTATGAGAACTTTTCTGAATAGGAACTCCCGGCGAATTTGTCTCCTTTCCCCATGGTAAAGCAAGAAGGCTGTATAAGAATCACGCCCAGTAAACATTTGGAGTCCGATATGAGTCCTTTTGGACTCATAATTCGGAGTGTGAGCGCTCATTATGAGTTCTTATAGGAGTCCAATATGAGCGAGTTTCCCTTCTTGCGGTGGTCGTCATATATGAGTCCGAATTCATATACCATATGAGCCTATTTTAGGAGTCATATATGACTCATATTTTAGAGAAAATAAGAGTTCTTATAATATATGTATCTGTTTCATTTATAGTAAAACAACAAAATAATGTAATACTAAATAAAGAATGTAAAATTCAGTTTTTATTCCATTTTTGGTAAAAAAAAAACAAAAATTATATAAAAATTTTCCTTTTTTTTTTTAAATACTTAAAAAACTAATTAAATTCCTGTCTTTGGGTTTTCTTATTCCTATATATAACTCGGTCTCGCGCAGTTTGAAACCACTTTATTGTAATTTTCTTAAATTCCACCTCATTGCCAAATTTTCGAGAAAACAATAATAAAAAGTTGATTAAGAACACCAAACGGCATTTCTAAAGTATTACCCTTAAAAGCACTTGTTATGGCCATATTTTGAAGGGAAATTTTGCCTTCAACATCTATCCATGATATTTCACAGGCCAACTGGTCGGTGACCAAGCGCTTCCAAATATATCTCACAAGTTTCCCAGGGTCTGGCATTCCAATTACATAGACTTCATTTTCCTGAAAAAGACACAAGAATTGACTTGACCTTGCTTGATCTGCCACAGCAAAACATTTTTCGACTACGTTCTTTCTTTTTAATGATTTAATCACCGCTATTGCCTCTTTATGGTCTCTTCTTCATGACATTAAGTAGACAAAAACCTTTTAATGTTCTTTATATTTTAGATATGTATATTCAATTATATTTTTATTCACTAACCACACTGATTTTTAGAAAAATAAAACTAGTAAATCTTTTTGATAGTAAAAAGTATTCTTTACACTTCAACAGTTGCACTTCAACTGAATTTTTGTTCATCGATGAACGCACGTGTCGTTGGTCATAGAATTCGTGGAAACACAAGTAACGGCATTTCCAAAATGCAATACATAATTGCAAGAGATGATGACTCATAACTCTGAGCCTCAGATTTCCGTCATATTTTATGCTCATTTCGGACTCATAATTCTGAGCCTCATATTTTCGTCATATTTTATACTCATTTCGGACTCATAATTCTGAGCCGTCCAAAAATGTTTGCTGGGTCTCATATTTCCTACATTCTTTCCACTCATTACGGACTCATTTCGGACTCATAATTCTGAGCCTCATATTTCCGTCATATTTTATACTCATTTCGGACTCATAATTCTGAGCCTCATATTTCCTACATTCTTTTCACTCATTACGGACTCATTTCGGACTCATAATTCTGAGCCTCATATTTCCGTCATATTTTATACTCATTTCGGACTCATAATTCTGAGCCTCATATTTCCTACTTTCTTTCCACTCATTTCGGACTCATAATTCTGGGCCTCATATTTCCTACATGCTTTCCACTCATTTCGGACTCATAATTCTGAGCCTCATATTTCCGTCATATTTTATACTCATTTCGGACTCATAATTCTGAGCTGTCCAAAAATGTTTGCTGGGTCATAACTCTGAGCCTCATATTTCCGTCATATTTTATGCTCATTTCGGACTCATAATTCTGAGCCTCATGTTTCCTACATTCTTTCCACTCATTTCGGACTCATTTCGGACTCATAATTCTGAGCCTCATATTTCCGTCATATTTTATACTCATTTCGGACTCATAATTCTGAGCCGCCCAAAAATGTTTGCTGGGCGGATACTTTCTTCGCCACATCAATTCAAATGTGTGTAATTCAACGATGCCCAACTTTTTGTTTTCCTATCTCATGAGATAGGCAAATTTTTGCAATGCTGTCACACGTACACTATACGCTACGTCGTGTAGCGCACGAACGCTACATACGAAACACACGTTCGGCCCTAGCGAAAGTACAATTTATAATTCAGTTGTTATTCAACATTACTGAAAGCAACACCTCATGCGGAAATTTGCAAATACACACAGTACGGAAATTTGAAAATACACACGAAAAAATGTTTGCAGAAAAATATGAATTGGCGTTTTTATTTTACAAAATATGCATGGCGACGCGCAATGTCTTATTTGCGACAGCATTATATATCGTTCTGCCGAGTTTTATCCCAAAAGACATTACAATGCTGTTCATGGTAATTTTGAAAATATTATAGGTGAAGAAAGAAACTAAAACTTTTGGAACTTAAAGCCAAATTTTTTTTGAATTATGTTTTTGTTAATGATTCTGTTGTTGATGATTTTGTTGTTGAAAATCCTGTTGTAAATAAAAACCAAATAAAGGAAGCGTCTTATGTAGTTGCTTTATTTTTGGCAAAAAGGGGGCGTCCTTTTGATGATGGGAATTTTTTTAAAGATTTGGGAACTGAATTTTTTAATTGTTTTGGGGAATCTGGTAAAAAAACTTGCAAAATTCTTGAAGTTGTTCCGCTATCAAGAAATTCCATAACCCGGAGAACTGACAAAATTAGTTCATTTCTTTTTTCCTGCACCCGGAAACGATTAGAAAACTGCGTCTTCTTTTCCATTTCTTTAGATGAGAGTACTGATTTGAATAGCATAAGCCAACTTATAATTTGTGTCAAATCAGTCAATGAATATTTCGAGACATATGAAGAGGTATTTACTCTTGTACCTTTTCATTGGCATGCGACAGCAGAACTTATTTTTGAGGCGGTTAAAAATCATGTGTTCTCTTTTGTTGATATAAAGAAGCTTAGCTCAATTTGCACAGATGGTGCGAAAGTTATGGTAGGCAAAAATTTGGGTCTCATGGGGCACTTTATTAAAAATAATATTGACGTTGTTTCATTGCACTGCATAATTCACCAGCAGGCACTCTTTGCAAAAGAATTGAATATGGTAAAGGCTATGGAAACTGATGTAAAAATAATAAATAAAATAAAAGTAGGGCGCCATGCTTTAACGCATAGAACATTTAAAGTTTTTCTAGAAGAACTGTCTGCCGAATACGGTGATTTACTTCTTTATACAGAAGTACGGTGGCTTAGCCGTGGAAGCTATTTAGAGCGCTTGTTCAATTTAAAAGACGAAATCCAATTATTCTTACAAGAATCTGACAACCCCGAAATGTTAGAAATGGCGGATCAGTTCAAAAATAAAGATTTTTTGTCCGATTTAGCATTTCTTGTGGATGTGACTGCTCTGCTAAATCAGTTAAATTTAAGTTTGCAAGGAAAAAACAAAACTGTTTTTGATTTGGTCGTATATATATGTACATATGTGAATCAATTTGAAAGAAAAATAAATTAATTTTTAATGGTGACATCTCCAATCTCCCAAGAACTTATGAAGTAATAATGGACTATAATAATACTAATAAAATACCCGAGTAATCAAATGTCTTGAAGTCAATTTTAAAAAATCTACAAAAGTCGCTTCCAAGACTTTAATAAACTTAAAAAATAGATTGCCCTTCATAATGATCCCCTGCATTGCGAGATTAGGGAGCAAGATGAGAATATTCATGAGGAACTGGAAAAAATGAGAGAAGATTTTAATTTGCCTTTGGGAACGAAAAGGGAATTTTGGAGCCAAATTGATGGAGCTGTTTATCCCAAAATTAAAACCCAGATGTATAAAATGTACTCCTTTTTTGGGTCCACTTATAATTGTGAAGCTGCTTGTTCGACTCTACGTTTTATTCAAAATAAATATAGGAACGAAATATCGGACACACACCTTAAGGATTTGCTAATAATAAAAAACTATGAATTTGAAATAGATGTTAAGGAATTAATACAATATTATAAAAAAATTTAAAGCAAAATAAAAAATAAAGTGGTTGAAATTGAAAAATAAAGTAATTTGTTATTTTGCACAGTGTAATGTGACGCGTTGGCGTCTATTAGTTAAAAAAAAGTTGGGCGTCGAGGGTGTAATTCGATCAGAGAACTTGTAAGAAATGAGAAGGCGCAAATGTTAAAAGTGCTTTTTCAACAACAACATTTGCGGATGCAACCTGGAGAATTCACCTCCGAAAAGTACTGAATTTAATTCTACCATACCAATAAAAACTATTTTCACCATTGTATTAGATAAAATACTGGACGACAGCATCGCTGAACTTAAACAAAAGGACATATATATCAAATACATTAACAAATATGTAGATGATATATTCGCTATTGTTAAGATCAAGGACGTGGAAGACATACTAAAAACACTAAACGCACAAAATACTAAAATAAATTTCACTACGGAAACAGAACACGGGAAAAAGTTAGCCTTCCTAGACATGGAAATACAGCGAATTGACAATAAAATCACACCGAACTGGTATGCAAAATCGATAGCATCGTCAAGGATGATTAATTGTCATTCAAACCACCCGTGGACGCAAAAAAGAAACACTGCTATCAATTTAGTAAATAAAATATTCGATTTAAGCGAAGAATTCAAAAAGGAGAACACCAAGAAAATTAAAAATATATTGTACAAAAATGGACACCCTAATGCAACAATAGAGAGTCTGTTAGCAACTGCAAACAACAAAAGGGCATTGGCGCACACAAATATTGTAACCACAAACAAAAACGAAAACAAAAAATACACAGGTATCACATACATACCAGGACTAAGTTCTTGTTCAGACAGGGAAACTTTTGTCGCGGCAACTCGTTACTTGTAGGAGAGAGAGGGACGGGGAAAGGGGAAGGGCACCGAGTTGATCGTGCTCGGGCGACACGCTTTGTGTTCTAATTCGTCTCAGTCGGCAGCTAAGAAATTTGACATTCCCTTTCATTTATAAATTCTTTCAATGGTTGCAGTTTTGTTGAGTTTTAAGTGAATACATACGGTAAGTTGGGAAATTAAAATTTGTTCTTATTTTTTTGCGATTAAATATACACATGTGTATACATATACTATACATATTAACGTAAATTATGTTAAAACTTCATTTTTCAACACCTTTTACTTATAATCACAAAATTTATCAGAATGGTAAATGCCGCTCAGCGAAGCGTACAGAAATTTGCGAAAATGATATAAAATGAAATGCCAGAAAATCGCCTGTACAGAGTTGCTCTGTGTGAACGCGACGAGCAACACCAAAAGGGAAATCGCCGATAATAAGCAACAAAAGTTTCCCCGTTTGAACACTGTCTATCGGACCAAAAAACAATAAGCAGAAGTATACAGACAGACAAAATATGCTTTGCACATAAAACCCATCGCACGCTAAATTCGGTGTTTACCAAAACAAAAGAGAACAACAACACAACGTAGTATATGAAATCAAGTGCAATGGTAAATTGGGTGAAAATTGCGATAAAGTATACATAGGCACCACAAAGCGATCACTCGGAATTCGAATTAGCGAACATAAAACGGACGCGAAGAACAAAAAGACATCAACAGCATTGGTACAACATTTAACGAATAGCGGACACTCAGCCGATTTCGAAAATACAAAAATATTAGACGTGGACAAAAAAGGGAGGACAAGATTAACATTAGAAGGGCTGAGAATACAACAGCAAATACGACACACTATGAATTTTAAGGAGGTCGTATACAATATAAACTGCGCATACAGAACAGCAATAACGAGTGATAGTTAAACAAAGAGACAAAAACGTCGTGTACAATTCAATATGTGGAGTTTTATTTTTATTTTTGTTTTTATATTTTTATTTGTTTTGATGTTGTTACTGTTTTCAATGTAATTAAAAATGTAAGTGCGATTATTGTTGTAAGCAAAAATATTGTTATTTGTGTTAACACTTGTTTTTATGATTTATGTACAATAAAATGCAGACTCCCTGATGAAGGCGCGGACGACGCCGAAACGCGTAGGAGAAAAAAATAAACTTTTTGTTTGCTTTTAATATATTACCGACCGAAAAGCTCCTTAAGCATCCCTATTTTCACCATATTTTGATATATTTAGAGCGGTTGCATGTGTACAAAAAGAAGATATGTAATAAATCAAAACAAAAACCATAGAAGAAAAATTAATAAACAAAAAAACCAGTTTCTGGATCGCGTGGACCAACTTGAGACGGCAGATGAGTTATGCAACAAGTGTGGATAACAGAAGTGTGGAAAGGGAAAGGGGACGGTAACCAAAAGAATATTCTTTCGAGTTTTCGGCAATATTTGTGTCAATCGCCATCAGCGCGTGCACATGTACGCAAATGAATTGATGCGCGAAATAAGAAATTAGGTTTAATGAAACTCAAAAAAAATAAACCGTAAATGTTGAACACCAATTTATTTCTCAAAGCTTAATAACTAATTTACAATGTTTTATATTATCAAAATGCAGTTTAAGCTTAAAAGTTAGGAAAAATACATGAAATGCAACTTAAGCTTGCTTATTGAAAAATATTATTTTCAGGTTGTCTTGTGCGGAAGTTCAGTTTATTGAACTTGCACACAAGACAAAATATTAATTTAGCAAAAAATGATGATGGAACAATTATTAAGAATTGAAACTGGTAATTTCCTGTATGTCTAGTGCATTGGCATGCATATTGATGCATATTATTAATTTAGAATAACCTTTATATAATTTACATATATGCTTGAGTATGCGTATTTAGTATGTCTACATGTAATAAAATGAATTAAAAAGATTAAACTAAAATGCCGCAGAGTGGAAATTGAACTCTGGCCAAAGTAAGATTTTATATTAATTGCCACAACTTAACCAGCAAAGCCACAGCAGGCGTTGCAATGTGCTCGCTTAAAGGGCTAATTAATCAAATCTCTACTCAAGAGTGTTTGGACAAAAATTCTAGAATATTCTAGAAAAATGCCAGCAATTTGTCAGACTACGTTGCCAAAATACATTATTGTCTGATATTGCGATGTTTAATTTTTTAATGACCGTCGAAGGCTTGTAAAATTATAGATTTTAGCATTTTTGTGTTCGTCGCGAAAAAGATTGTTGAGGGGAACATTTGCGTGCGCGGGGAGATGAAATGTTTGCGCTTATGAATGAACAGCATTTGTTTTCAGAAATGAACGCGAGCGTTTATGAATGAATTTTTTGTTATTGTAGGTATGTATGTAAATATGTACATATGTATGCATGTACATATGTATGTAGTATGTACGTATGTAGTTTCAGATATTTTAGAACAGAGCCGGCCACGCGTATACTCCTATGCGCTCTTTGACTGCGCTGCCGCAGTCACACGCATACGCTTCGCCGCTCACATGATTTCGTCAACAAGCATGTGCACTGAGCAGAAAAATGTTATTTTAAAATTGTATTCAAGATGTAGGAAATACAAAGGTAGCGCTTTCATCAAACCGCTACTTTAGCTCTGTCCAAATGCGGAATCTAGTATTCTATCATTCTTGGAAGTTGATATTGATCATTTAATTAAAAAAAAGAAGCAGGCTGTGTCAGAGACACGGCCATTAAGTTTAACGTAGAATACGCCATCCGATAAGACAGAAAACATATGTAACAATAAATGATAAATAATACAAGCAAATGAATTTCTTTATTTGATAGTTACTTTGGATGATATATGTACATAAGCTTATGATAGGAAAAATAGGATAAAAATGGTTTTAAATTATCAATTAAATTTCTCGCAAAAACGAAGTCAATGGCTGTTATCAATAGTAAAGATAAATGATAAATAACATACGCGAATCAATTTTATTATTTTTTTTGCAGTGCTTGGCAGCATTTTCTCTTCTTTTACTCTACTTTAACTTGCCCGCCTAAAATTATGCAATACACAGAAAGGGCTGCACGAGTACATTTAAATCGCCCAACAGCAAACACTCAACCAAACACCACACACATATTTGTGTGCATGTGTTTATACAATTTTCATTTGAGAAATTTAAATATTAGAAAGATATCAACCAACATGAAATGTATGTCAAACGAAAGCTAACATCTTCATTTGACTACAAAAAAAAAAAAAAAAAAATTAATCGAGCCGTTTCCTTATAATTAAAGAAATAGAGATTACAACAATAAAAACCTGACATTGGTGCCCATACCGTAAGGTAAGACGTATTCTACGCCAAAAAAAATAAGCCGTCGACGCTTATACTCCTGCAGGGAAAAAACAAACTAATTTTCGATTTACAAAGAATAATAAATCAATTCGAACAGAGATTAATAGATTTAATAGAACCAATTAACAACAACAACTTAGCAAACATGCCAAATTAAGAAACCATAACAGCAGAATTTGCAATACAAAATAAATTACAATACTACAGTCAGATTATCGGCCGAGTTTTAAAAAATTACAAAAACAGATTTCAAGACCTACCCCAAATAAAACCGCTGATAGAATTACATAATAATCCCTCGACATGTGATTTTTCGATGTTTAATGAACCACTTCAAAAAGAAATTATGGAAATGAAAACAGATTTCACTTTACCTCTTGATTCAGGCATCGATTTTTGGAGACACATTGAACGGAATAAATACCCCTCGCAAGAAATGAAATTTTAAAATTGTATTAAATGTTCGCTACAACTTATAGTTGTGAAGTGGCATTTTCCACTTTAAAACTTGTACAAAATAAGTACCGAAATAGTTTAACAAATGAACACCTATCCGATCTCATTCGGATTAAGAAATACAACGAAGAAGTTGATATTGATCATTTAATGCTAAACAATTATTAAAATTTCTCTTTTCTGCTCAGTGTACATGCTTGTGACGACATCATCGTCTCTGCTGCTTACTAACACAAGCTCAACACTCACACAGTCAATTTGGCCGGCCCTGTTTTAGAATATTTAGCGCTGGTGCAGGCACAAGTGCAGCTGTGGTTGCGATGCGCTGTGATGTGATTAAGATTTAGCGTAGGTCAAGGTTGAAGTTATACACATGCACATTGTATGTACATATTTGCATACATACATATGTATGTATATGGACCTATCATGACAAAATTATGTTTTAATGAAAAATCTACTATGGTTCATTATAGATATGTATGTATGTATGTATGTAGAATCAAGAAAAGATTCATTCACTCATGCGCAATTTTTCAGCGCAAGTGCACAGCGACACATTGTATATACATACATACATACATACATTCATATCTACATGTTTACATATGTATGTACATACCTACATACATACATACATTCATATCTACATGTTTACATATGTATGTACATACCTACAACAACGAAAAATTCATTCGTAAGCGCTCGCGTGTATTTCATAAAACAAAATACGTCTCAAGTTGCTCCTCGCGATCCAGAAACGGGTTTTTTTGTTAACTTATTTTTAAACACATGCAGCCGCTCGCCTCCGCAATAGCCTCTCTGCTCTAAATATAGCAAAATATGTTGAAAATGGTTTTTATTGGTATGGTAGAATTGTGAATTCTCTCGGTCGCACCCACAAATTTTGTTGATGAAAAAGCTCTTTTCACATTTGCGCCTTCTCGTTTCTTACAAGTTCTCTGGTTAGAGCTTAATGAGTAGGCGGCAGAAAAAGTTTTTTAATTTCAAACCCAATATGTTTGTCTATTATAGGAAACGGGTCGCGTTTAAATTTTTCTAATACTCTAAATTTTCGTCGCAATACGTCCCATTGGGTTTAGGAAGTTTCCAACTATTTGTATTGGAGTTAAAGTCACATGGACGAAAGCGTGGCGTATTTTTGTAAACTAGTTAAATTATACAAATTAATTAATTCAAAATTCTTGTTGACACGACTTTCTGCACGAAGATCGGTCCTTCCATCCTAGGAGAATGTGGCTAAAATGTTTCGCCGATTATTTTAGTAACGAAAATAGTTTTTTATAATTCTGTGATTTATTTTTGTATATAATATATAGCTAGATAGATTAAATACAACTATGCCGAAGTAGAATATAAAGCGAACCAGAACTCAAGGGGCATGATGAATCGAGCCGAAATAACTCCCAACGAATTCGCGATTGGAATTGAGAAGTTGCGCAAGTACTAAAAAACTTCAAAATTCAAGTAATAATTAACGTACAATTTTAATAACTCTTACCACACAACATAAAAACCACAGATTCGAAAATAAAAGTTAGGCCAACGTAAAAAAAATTTTTTTTTCAGAATGACTTATAAAGTAACATAAATCTTTTTTTACCTTTTGACTTTTTCTATCATAAAAGTTATTTAGGGTCGCTGGTTGGAACTAATTGCAATAATTTGGCCATTTGATTTGTTATTCATATGACATTTATGTGAAATATTTACATATGTATGTATATAACACCATTTTCTTCTTTTGGATTTTTCAGAGTCTCTTGAGCTGTGCTGTAATGAGGAGAGAAGGTGTTTTCCGGAGAAAGAAACGATTTCTAAATTTTGATCCATTTACTCAAGCCATGCACTCCGTTATAAAGCAAAAGAAATTAGAGGTTTATAAATATCTTGAACAGCTTAAATAATGAGCCTCACATACTTGCACACTTTACGTGTTATATCGCCTTAAAATTAATTTATGTCCACATAATTATTTATAAAGTGATAGTTGAAAAAAGCCAGAAATAAAATCTCGTTAAGTCTTCGAAAATTCTTAAGACGCACTCATGGTTTTACAAATTCATTTTAGCTTGAATTTTAATATTTCATTAATTAGTTATAAATAGAAAAATTGTTTAAGTGTGCATATATTTGTATTTACACTACTTTTTAGAATAAATATAAAGTTGATTAAGGAAATTCCGTTACAAATATGTACATATATCGATGTAGTCGTGTTCATAACTTATGCGTATGAAGTTACATATGTACATATGTATATACATATAGCAAGTCAACAATTCATACATCCAAGACAACCGTTGAGTCCGTTATAAAGTGAGACAATAAATAACTTTTTAAACACAAAATAAATATTAATGTGCTAATTTTCTTCTAAATGTCGCTTTGCACTATGAAGGCAAATACCCTAATAGCAGCCTTTAGTGACTGCAGAGTAAAAACAATAGCTCCTTGGGTGTCTAAATGGTCAAAATTAGCTTGTCAGAAAAGCTAAAAGCAGAAAACAGATCAGCTGCTTTAAATCAAAGCAGCATGAGGTCAGGATCAGACATAGATCTGATCAAACATGAGGATGTATAAGTTATGTACCGATGAAAAATCTTCGTATAACAGCACTCATATATCCGCATAGTTCACTTTGGAAGGCATTGGAATTGTGTGGATAATTGAGATTGCATTAATGTCTGCATGTTAAAAAATATATAATTGACTGATGACCTGGCAAAACTTATCAACCTGACAGTTATTTCCTAAGGGCACATCTCCACAGGAAATAGTTGATGTCTGAAAATATATGTCAGAAAATATATTGTCAATGGAGACCGCTTATTTCTCCATGTCAGCAATATATGTCAGAGTTTATTTCCTGACATCTAACGCTTGAAATAAGCTGTCATTTTGTTGCTTTGACAGCTCAATTTTCATTTGAGCGAAAGTTTCGTTGTGGCAACATCAAAGCAAATGATGCGGTATAATTATGAGTACATACATTTTTTACTCTACGCCATTTTATTTACAACGAGTGATACTGATAGTTCTAAAAAGGTTAGTATTTGGCAATTGTTAAATATTTTTGGAAATCAATAACATTTTGTTTTTTTCAGATTAACATAAACATAAAATGGAGTGGCGGATGAACGAAGTAAATAAATTAATAAACACATTTAAGCAAATGGATTTATCCAAAACATCGGTTTTTTTCTTTTCTGCACTTCCTCTGCAATTCTTTGTTGGTTGTGTAAATTTTTAAGCGCTTCAATGCAACGAACCTGCTTGTTTGACGCCATCTTACAAATGCTTATTTCATGACTTCAACTGCCCACGTATAAAAATTGGCAATATATTTCTCAAATTTTTCTGTCAAAATGACAGACTATTTTCTGTGGAGATGTGGGGTAAACTACATATGTCGATGTCACGATGTAGCACATAACAACTACAACGACTGTTGACAGCAATAGAGGGCTGAATAAAAAAATGGTATAGGCAGCTTGTGGTCTGTTTTGATTATAAGCAACAGTCGTGCTTCCAAATTGAGTTTGAAATAGCATATAGCGTCCTAGAAAGCTAGTAGCATTATATAATATATAATGTGCTGTAATTTCTTACCGTGTTTGCCTATTTTCGTAAGAGGTATCTTAATGCTTTTTGTTGAAAATTCGTTCTTATCAGTGTTGCCGCAGCCTCCCAAACCTAAGTATCCAAAAGTATCCACTATCAATCAGAAAAAAACTATAAAAAGTTACAATAAAATAGCAAATTGTTCAATGAATTTGTGATCTACGTGTAATTAGAGGACACTAGAGAGAGAAATTTCTGATTACTTGAACCTACCTGTAGGTTTGTAAGTGTAACTGAATTTATTTATGCACTTTTGTAAACATCGTTTAATTCATAACGAAACGTCTGCTAAGCATATAATATTTAAGGGACATTGCCGTATAGTTAATGATTACATATTAGAAAATCACATATTTGATTATTTTTTGTTAAATAAAAGTCATTATTATTAAAAGCAATTGTTTACTTTAATACTTTTTTTTAAACTTTATTGTCAATAAAAAATCAGCCAAAAAGGCAGTATTCTCTGCGAGGAACCAAAAGTTTCCATAAAAATTAAAATAACATTTGTTATTAATTCAATAAGCTAACAATATTTGATTTATGCACGGTTAGTTACTAAAAATAGAATTTTAAAACTTTATATACATGAGTCACAAATAAAACTTTTGTGCTCGTTACATATGGACTTTTCACATTTCATACAAGTCATTTTAGACACACGACGAATTTTCGATGGACAGAATGTGCAGTATCTCCTTTCTTTGACGAAGATGGTTCTTCGTTATTGCTGCCTCTGGACAATTTCGGTATATTGAATCTGTTTTCCATCCAAGGCGTTGTTAATGATGAAAAAGTTTCTTCATGTACTCCTTTCGCTTCAAACAATACACAAAAAGTGAAAATTTTCTTTAACTTTTATTTTCTCAAAAAGTGTATTTTTTTTTCTCTGAAACTTTTTCACCGAGATATAGACACTTTGAACTACCATAAATACCATAACCATAAATCATCAAAGATTTTTTTTTTCGGAGTTATGATTTTTTGTAGATATAATTCGTTTTTGTGGTACATGCTAAAATGTAATCAGTAATTTTCACTTAAAAACGAATTATATCTACAAAAAATCATAACTCCGAAAAAAAAATCTTTGGTGATTTATACTGATGGTAGTTCAAAGTGTCTATATCTCAGTGAAAAAGTTTCAGAGAAAAAAAATACACTTTCTGAGAAAATAAAAGTTAAAGAAAATTTTCACTTTTTGTTTATTGTTAAATAAAAAATTTCAAATTGGAAATCAATCATTATACCATTCTATCTTAAATTACCAAGAATAACTGACATTTTAGTAAAAACATTGCTAGAATCCATAGAATTTTGACAAAGTTATGGGCATTTAAAAAAAAAATTCTCACTGTCAACTTGAATAATCGATTTTTGTATGAAAACCAAAATCGCGTTTAATTCGGCCGAAAAATTTTTCCGAGCCAAAAGAAAAAATACGTGTCTCAAAATGGAAAGCATCAGCTGATATACCATCTTGGATGGCTTGGGATTGTACGACATTAGTGCCAAAGTGCCATCGTAGCAACATGGTGGTATCCACCGCTCGTAAGCGAGACTTTTCCATTTCCTCTGGTATTTCGCGTTCATTCGATCTTATGGTTTCCACTAGCGTTAATTTATAAGGCTATTTTAGCAAGCTCTTTGCTAATGGAACAGAAGTGAACCAATTATCACAGGTTACACTTCGGCACGTTCCATATATTGGTCGCGTTAATTTTTTTTACAAAATACTCTCCAAATTGTAACTCTGATGTTTTTGCCGTTTTCCTAAATATGGAATGGCGTTGAACATATATTTGGTTGCACTTTCGCAAATCATTACAATTTTGATGACATATTTATTCGGTTGGCATATATATTTTAAACGGGCAACGCCCACAAAAAGCCAACAGCTGCTCGTCAATTGTATTGTGTGATCCCGGAATGCACAAAGGCGTCACTGGGACGAAGAGCATGTCGCAATGCCTTAGCATCTGCTCGAAGAGAACTACAGTACTTATTGCATTTAAGAAAGATAGAATAAGCACAGAAATTCTTTCTTACATACATACCGTATATTTTTATAAAATGTATCTACATGGCAATATCTATCTTTATTTCAGTAAATAAAACAACATCTAAAAGTATTTCACTGATTTAATAAAATATAATACAAAAAAAGTATATAAAAAATAAATATGTTATTAAACGAAACGTAACAGAAAGTACGCACTTCAAAGCAAAATAAATAAACTCACTCAAAAGTGGTAACAAAGTTTAAATTTATTTCTTACAATATTGCTAAATTTTTTGTTGCGCCAATTCTTTGTCTTGTCATGATCCGTACAAACTTTGTTCGATATTAAAAATATTTTCATCACCTACTTCAAAAACTCTTTCAATATAAAAAGTGCTCTAACTGCATCATGCCTACGTGGTTTTAGAGTCACTTCTTCAACTTCAATATTTGAATCCTCGTTATCCGGTATATAATAAATTACTTCGATTTCGTTTACTTCGCCGAAACAATCATTTTCAAAAATTGCTGATTTTCGTCAGTTTTGATTACGTCAATTTTGAATGGGATGGAATGTAATGGAATTGCGGTAGGCCGGAAATACGAAATCGGATTTCCAAGCAATCAAGCATAGCTGCCCATTGCGCTTAAGGCCGGCGCAGGATAAAGGGAATAAGGGATAGAGGTAAAAGGATACGGAAAAGGTGGGAATGGAACTTCATTTATCCTCAAAAAATCTTCCAGATTCTTTTATGAATCTGAAAAGCTTGCCGAGAGATAGACAACGGACATTTTCCATTGATGCACCTAACCGTTCCTGCTATGATTGGATTCAGTTCGTTACCTTGAACACCACTGTATCCCGGCACCCACATGAGTTCAAGCTTATTCCATTTGCCAACAGAGTTTAGCCTCAACCTAGCTTCCTGGACAATTTTTAAAGAAGTGCAGAAGGGCAGTTTGGATGTCACTGCAGTATCTGATTTGATATCCACACCCTCTTTCGCCCATTATCCAGCCCGCTGCCTTAAGTATATCAAATATCTCCGACTGGTAAGCCGTTGTCATTGTACCTAAGGCAGAAAAGCATCTGAAATCACCGTTGAGGTGCCAACCAGCTCAAGTCCCAGTTTCTGTTTAGGAGCCATCAGTAGAAAAAGCTTTCACCGCGCCACCCAACAGGAAAGCTTACGTTATACTTTCTACCAAAAGAGACTCCCGGTATTAGTTTGTCATTTGGAGCCGAAAACAAATGGTATTGCTCTGACAACCTTAAAAACAACTTTCTGTGTCCGAAGTTCTTATCGTCCTTCCACAATCCAAAAGAATGTAGTCGACGTATAGTTTTCATTGCCTCCTATTGGATCGCTAAGTCCAATGGTAGCAAGCTCCTGATGTCGTGCTTCAAAGCTCATTACAGAAATAGCTGTAGAAGAGGGGTATATGGACAGAGAACTTGTAAGAAATGAGAAGGCGCAAATGTTAAAACAGCTTTTTCATCAACAAAATTTGTAAGTGCGGTGGAGAGAATTCAGCATAGCAATTTAATTCTACCATACCAATAAAAACCATTTTCACCATATTTTGCTATATTTAGAGCAGAGATGCTATTGCGGAGGCGAGCGGCTGCATGTGTTCAAAAGGAAGAAGATAAGTAATAAATCAAAACAAAAACCATAGAAGAAAAATAAGTAAACAATAAACCAGTTTCTGGATCGCGAGACGCAACTTGAGACGGCAGATGAGTTATGCAACAGTAGGGGGGATCGTCAAAAGAATATTCTTTCGAGTTTTCGGCAATTTTTGTGTTAATCGCCATCAGCGCGTGCACATGTATGCAAATGAATGATGCGCGCATGAATTACTGAATAAATGCATGCATATTGATGCATATTATTAATTTGGAATATTTGTGTCAATCGCCATCAGCGCAAATTGCTTGCTTTTTCAGCGCGAGTGCGCAAATTATGATTATTAGATATGGATAGATATTATGGTAATATTACAAATTTTGTTGATGAAAAAGTTGTTTTAACATTTGCGCCTTCTCATTTCTTAAAAGTTCTCTGATATGGATACATTTTTAAAAATCATAACAATTCTTAAGGCGTTATATTATGTTAACAGATACTGTTGGCTAGTCACACCTTAATCTATTCAAAATTTATTCTTTCCTTCTGACTCGTCTTTGGTACATTTTTCCGATGTCGATCAGGAGTCTGTGCGCGTAGTTGGCAAGGGTCGCAACGCAAAGAAGATGAAGGTCTTTTCATCGGATTCGGAGGTCCCTGCCTGCTCAAGCCACAATCCTGTATGCCAGCTTCTCTTGCACAGGAGGTCGCTGAAGCACCAAAAACCATCCACCTTCGCTAGAATGGCTGCCAAGGCTATGACAGTTGAGTACTATCTATGGAAGGCTATTGGCTGTGATGCAAACTCACAGAATACTATGTGGAGTAGCATGAAGTGGAACCCTCGCAGGAACAAGCTACTAGACTTTATTCTGTCCCACGAACGTAGTAGGTAATAGACCTACAGATGTTAGCACCAGAAGACAATAGTAATAGATGAATGGAGGATCATAAAAAAGGATGGAAGAAGAAACTCTTTCTGATCATCGATTCATTGACTTTTGGTTATGCACTGATACAAATCAGGTAACCAAAGGTCGAAATCCTAGAAATGCGGGTTGGTAAGATTTTGGGTTGCACTTTGAAACGGGAATACCGGACTTCCCAAAACTCAAAAGTTTAAAATCAATTGAAGAGGCGACCCACAGGGTAACGAATACTTTAGTTGATTGTTTTGAAGAGGTTTGTCCGCTGAGAAGAAGTAGGCAAGCGGCCAAGAAAACTTCTTAATAGAGCGCTAACTGGATGATGATGTTTGCGCAATAGCATCAGGAAGATCTCTCCGGGAGGTATGTGGAAACATACAGATAGCCCTTGATAAAATTAATGCATGGTGCACTACACACTGTCTTTCTGTCAATCCGAGCAAAAGAAGATTGGCTCAGTCTTCCGGTGCTTAGGGGCGTAAATGTAAGGCTCTCCGAGGGAGGAAAATATCTGGATGTATCCCTTGATAGAAGAATTACTTGGAAATCCCACGTCGAACAAAAGGTAAATCGAAATCGAATTTGAATGTTACTGGACAGTGCCGAAGAACCTTTAGTAAGACTTGGGGTCTGAGACCAGCTGTGGTACTTTGGGTATACTTAGCCCTAATCAGACCAATCATCACGCTATCATCTGCTATAGTTTGGTAGCCTAGAACCATTGTTAAATCCACGGTTTCTACGTTAAACAGACTGTAGAGGTGAGTATGTATAGGAATCACGTGTGCCATGAGCACGACATCAGGAGCGGCTCTGAATGCTTTTTAGGACTTGCTACCCTTTGATTTAGGGATCCAATAGGAGGCAATGAAAACTATACGTCGACTACATTCTTTTGGACTGTGGAAGGACGATAAGAACTTCGGACACAGAAAGTTGTATGTAAGGTTGTCAGAGCAATACCCTTTGTTTTCGGCTCCAAATGACAAACTAATACCGGGAGTCTCTTTTGGTAGAAAGTATAACGTAAGCTTTCCTACAAGAGAACAATGGAGAGACCCGTGTGCTCTGTTGGGTGGCGCGGTGAAAGCTTTTTCTACTGATGGCTCCTACACAGAAAATGGAACTGGAGCTGGTTGGCACCTGGGCGGTGATTTCAGATACTTTTCTGCCTTAGGTACAATGACAACGGGTCTTCTTCCATACTCTGCTCCACAGCAGCAATAGCGTCTTCGGTGCGCACTGTACGGCGTCCCTGAGGATGTAAATGTGGTGTGAAACCAAAAGTGAGCTTCATCGCTGAACCACATTTTTTTCGATGCAGCCAGCGATGCATCGCACGAACCTAACCATTATTTTGGTAACAAATTTGCACGATTTACACACGTTGTTTCAGAGTAAGTCTGTTCATTATGAAATGGCAAACAAAACTGAGTTTAAATCAAAAACACCCTTTATCTTAATCTTTTAATTTTTCTAGAAAAATACAATTTATTTTATCATAGTTACTTTATCTTATTTTAGTGTATTTCATTATGTATGAGAAAAATTAATAGTGTTGTGAAATTTAAAGTTTTTTTACGCTAAGAATGCAGTAATTTAAATAAAATGTTTGCTTATTCATGAAAGGTATGAAGGCTTCAGCAAGACCGAAGATAGCACTTCCTTACTTGTTTTTAATTAAATTAGTGTAAATTTACACTAACAAATTATACGCACAATGACAATATCATTTACAACAAACACGTCATTTTAACATTACGTTCACCAATTAAATTCAATCAGCTGCCTGACCAATTTCACCTTATCTGAAGTCGCCTTGGATTCCACGTTGCTTGTTCACCCCGTATTTGATTTTAGGATGTGTGATACAAGATACATATCAGTCAGCGCAGCATTGTAAGCAGTGTTGCCGTTTTGATACATTCGGATTCAAAATAATAATTTTTCTACAATTGTGGATACTTTTTTGTGCTCATTACAAATTCGCTTTTCGAAGCAAAAATATATTACACATACATACATATGTATATGTATACTATATATATATATATTTCCGAAAAATGTTCTTTATAATAAAAATGTTTATGGTTTAGTTAATTAATTCAGATAGGCGCACTTGCGAGAAAGCAGGTTATCTATTTAACTCAATTTTGGCTTTATTTTGAATTGACAATTGAGCACAATAGTAGGTTTTTGAAAAATAATTTACGTAATTATAAACTGCGCTTAATTGTATACCGTGCCCGATTTTCGAGTTTCAACAGATTGAAAAAAGTTGCGGCTAATATTTGAGTCAATACGGAAAATAATAACACGTTCATAATCATAGTAGGAAAATTGTCTAGCATCGCATGCAGTCCAAGTTGGCTTAATCGATTTCCAAAGAAATTATTTGACATAATGCGACATACGTTAAAGTCTCCAACAATCACTAATCCTCCATCAATTTGATCCGACAGCTCATTTAAGTCTTCTTCCAAAATGTCTCAAGTACTGGTAATGAAAACGACAGATGCCGGTATACGACTGAAATCGTCAAGTTTGCTTTTGATATCGCCAAAAATTGATAAACTTTTCCGACTGCCTGGCGATATTTAATGGTACTTTTTTAATTATAAATGAAGGGAGTGCCAAATTTTATGTCCTTAGCTGATTTAGTGTACGCAAAACGTCACATCTGAATAATCAGTTGATCGAAACTATGAGTTATAGTAATCCGATCTTATTAATTTCATTACACACCTTTCATAAATATTACGGGAAAGGGTTGCCAAATTTTATGATCTTAGCTGCTTTTGTGTACGAGTCATAATGAAAAACATCATATCTGAATACTCAGTTGCATAGTAATTATATACGATCCGATCTGATCGGTGCCGACAAATGGTTAATACATTATAGAAATACATCTGCCTACCAAGTGTCATTTAGATATCTCTAAAACTGAAGGACTAGTTTGCGTTCAAAAAGACAGATGGACAAACAGATGGACATGGGTAAATCCAATCAGCTCGCGGTCCTGATCATTTTAGTATACTTGGGTGGGTGTATGTCTTCATAAAATTGGTTAGCTCTTCATTCTTCGCTTTTACGCAGAAAGTTGTTCTACACAAAAATACTGTGGATGGCTTAGCCGAAGTTGAACTGACCTGCGCAAAAAGGTGTTCTAGGTATGCCATTGAAGGTAATGGCAAGCACTTTGCATTCCCCGTAATGGATCAAAGTAGCGAAGAATAAATTATGCAACCGACTTTGCAATACCCGTAATAGGTTAAAGAAACGAAATACTTACATTACAAAGGCATTACTTTAGAATGCAAAGTCTCATTTATAATTTGTCTTTCGCATCTTTAACCTATTACGGCGATTCCAAAGTCGCTTGCTAGCCATTACACAGAGCGAAAATACTACCTAAAATATCCTATAAATTAGAACAAAATTTAGCGGACTTCTCTATGTTTTTTTCCAATAAGAAGCTCTTCCTATTATGGCTGGATATGTCTTTTAAATAAAATCAAGAAGATACTCTGTAAAACTAAGATGAAACTGTTCATGTAATTACAAAGGCGACTTGTAGAATTAAGATGGAAAAAATCTAGTAGATAACCTTTAAAACTAAGATGAAAACCTCTTCAATATAATTAAAAAGGGAGGGAATCTCGGTTTTCATTAGAATCTCCTCTTGATTTAGAGCATTTAATGAACAACTCGCAACCTTAATACAAATGTGCAAAAAGACAACGAGCGAAAAAGACAGCGTCACTATCGAGTAAAAATATTTACTTTTAAAAATCATTATAACTTTATTCATTGAAAACTTCTGGAACACGATTCAATTATTCAAAGTTTGATACGTAATGACAGCTAATTTCTAGCTCTCCGGCACAAAAGGTTGCATTTGCGAAGGATGTAGAGAGGGCGAAGAATGTCATCCCTTTTTGTGAAAAAGTTTTTAACATGTACGCAAAGTATGTAATGAGTGGTAGATTGTACAAAATCCAAATATTTCATGAATTTTTCTGATTGGGAACTCTTTCGTTGTGCGAACATTGATTTTAATTAACAAATATCTTTATTATTAAAAAAAAAAATTGAATTTTCTAAATATAGTGGTAAATTGTTGGTACTATGAAATTTTTGTTAATTCTTTGGTCTTATAAAAGCCAAGTAACACAAATTCGTTTGAACTCCATGTAATATGTAATATGTAAGCCATATGTAATATGTAAGCCATATTAATTGATTCACCAAAACTCACACAAACTTCCCGAAAACTCTCGACGTAAGTCGAAACGGCGTAAATCGAGTTTGTAGCCTTCCATATGATTACAAAAACGAGGTTATTGACGGTTTCATAAGAGGCAAAGTACTTACTTTTTTAATTATATTGCGTACAGAAAAATGTATGATATAAAAAGTTCATAACCATAAATAACCACATATGTAATCACAGGATTACATTTCGTTTAGGTTTCTTTTGTTCTTATATTATCTATGTAGAATTTAGATAAAATGACCTTATATAGTTTGGAAATGTAATCTTGTGAATAATTACACTTTAAACAATTTACATATAACCGGGATAGGTGATAGCATTGGGCAAAAAAGCACCCCAAAACGGCAGCGGTGAAGTTCGGGAACACAAGTTATTAATAAGCTACAAAGAAATAACTAATAATTACACTAATATTGCACTAGGGCAGAAATGCTTATCGTCTATTCTAGTGGCATACTCAACCAAAGGTCCTAATTAAAGATATATATTAACTTTTATTTAAACTAATTTTTTTTTTTTAAATACTTACTAAAATTCTCGAAGTTTGGGATGCCCACTCACTGCAAGGAAGCAGTGGCACAAGGGTGGAGGTGAAAAAAGAAAACGGATACGATCACGATACAAAGCCTATTGGCTTTGAAAGAAATCCTATAAAAAAGTGTTCCCTAATAATTGTAACATACTGATTACAAGTACTTACGCATTCCATAGAGATAGGGAATAGTAAAAGTCTTGCTAACTAATGCTCGCTCGGGTGGAGATAAAAATGAACTAGGACATGGAACTTAACGGGCTAAGATGCAGGGAAACGGTCACTCAGTACACCAATCACGATCTAGATGAACAATTTTAATTATAAATAAAACCACATATTTGCATTATATAAAATATTTCCATTTTTTATAAAATACTTACTCAAATTGTCACAATTTCAGGAAAAATGTCAGCAAATTAAAACAACACAAATGTATTAGTGAAACTCTTCGCTTTTTTTTAATATTACTGCTATTTAAAAATATTTGATAAAATTCATGCATAAATTTTCAAAGAATCATGTTCTGGAACAATAAATATGTAAATCAGAAGTTTTCGTTAAAAATGCGAACATCTCCTTATTAATTTACTTTATATGATTTTTAACATAAAAACAAGGAGATTTTTTCCCATAATTATGTACATATTTTGGACATATGTACATACAAACAAAGGGGTTTCCAAGAGGAACGCCACAAAGGTTTTTTTAAATAAAGCAAAAACGGTTTGTGATGTGAATTAAATTCTTTATTCCTATGAAAGTACATTCGATGTCATTATGTATGGAACTCGATTTCTTTTGCATGGGCACCACGGGCACGCTTGCAGAAGTCCAGACGCTGAACCCAATTTTCGACGGTTTTCAAGCATAAATCGGCCGATATGCTGCAATTTCACGTTCGATATTCGTACGATGTTGATCAATCGTCGCTAGCTTGTTGGCATACACCATAGACTTGACGTAGCCCTACAGGAAATAGTCTAACGACGTCAAATCGCACGACCGAGGCGGCCAATTGACTGGGCCATTTCGTGAGATAACAAGTTCCGCAAACTTCGTTTTCAATAAATCGATATTGTGGCTTGTGACGCCGTCCTGTTGGAACCACATATTGTCCAAGTCCATAGCATCCAATTCGGGCCAAAAATATTCGGTTAACGTGCCGGTCTTGATCATCACGGAAACCGCACCAAACCGTAATTTTTTCGGGATGCAATGTTGACTCATGGAGTACGTGTGGATTGTGATGCATATTTTGCTTATTGACGAAGCCATTCAGCCAGAAATGAGTCTCATTGCTGAAGATGATTTCTCTATGAAAATCCGGATCATTTTTAAGTTGTTGCTCAGCCCAATTCACTAACGATTAGGTTAGGTTGAAGTGGCAGCCGCCTGCAGTGGCTCACTTAGGCCAGTATTAGGAGGCCCATTGTGTTACCACAAGGAAAAATTTTGTACCATCCAAGAAGAAGAAACTTATCCATCTCCAAACCATTTTGCCTCGCTGATGAACCTCAACAGGAAATTTACCTCGGAGCTTGAAACCTCACTAAGGTCATCCAAAAACGGTGATCCCAGGTATCGCATTCTGCTTTTACACAGTGCAGGACACTTACACAGTAAATGCAAGCTCGTTTCCTCCTCCTCGTCATTCTTGCAGCTCCTACAGCATTTTCGGAAGGGTACTCCCAACCTTTCAGCATGTTTTCCTATCAGACAGTGCCCTGTTAGAGCCCCGATCACGTTGGAAATGTTTTCCCTTCTTAGAGAGAGAACGCTGCGCGACCGTTTCCGATCCCATTTAGGCCGCGTCTGCCTTGAGGTTCGACAGGTCGTATTTTACCTCCATCTGTTGTCAGCTTGTTTATACATATGTACAATCTCTGAGTAGCAGTTTGCAAGTGGCAAACGGCATACCAATGCGTCCTTTATCTTGAAGAATCTGCTTGGTCGTACCTTGTTTTGCCAGTTCGTCTGCTATGCAGTCTCCCTCTATGTCCCGGTGACCAGGGACCTAAATGTGGTACAATCTGTTCTGCTTGGCCATCTTCTGCAGAGATAGGCGGCAGTCCAGCGCGATGTTCGAGTTAAACGTGAAAGAGCTCAGACCTCTGATTGCAGCCAGGCTGTCACTAAAAATAAAGATGTCTCTTTCTATAATCCCGGTCCCAATCTTCTCTATCGCCTCCATGATAGCTGACACCTCAGCCTGGAAGACGTTGCAGTGATCTGATAACCTATAGGAAATTTGCAGGAGAGAGTTTCGTGAGAAAACGCCTCCTCCTACCTTATTATCGAGTTTCGAACCATCTGTATAGATGACAATGCTATCAGGTGGAGTATGAAACTCAAGTTTCCACACCTCCCAGCTTGGTATTCGTGTAATAAAGTTACTTTCAGAAACCGATGTCAAGGCACACCGATCCGTGCTGCTCGGAATAGAGCAGAACTTGTTCAAAATACAAGAGTGGCCTTGGCTTTCAGGGTGCCACTGGGATGTCTCTCTTAGTCGCAAAGCAGTCATCGCTGCCATCTGTTGGCTTACCAAATCTAAAGGAATAAGGTCTAAAATGGCGTTCAAGGCCTCATTTGGAGTGGTTCTGAGCGCCCCACTTATGCAGATCATACTAGATCTTTGCATCTTGGTGAGTAGTCTGAGGTTAACCTCTTTTTCTAATGCAAGCCACCATACGATCACCCCTTATATAGGAGTAATGGTCTAACGACCGCTGTGAAAATCCATCGACAGACCCCATCTCCTGCCTATGGGTCTCTTACATGTGTCGAGGGCTACGGAAGCCTTCTCATGACGTTGAACTAGATGCTCTTTCCAGTTCAACTTCCTATCTAAAATAACGCCTAGAAATTTGGCACTTGTAGAAAGACTTAACTGGATACCGTTTAGTAGCGGTGGAGTCACCGAAGGCACTTTATACCTTCTCGTGAAGAATACAAGTTCCACCTTACTTGAGCTGGCCCTGAGCCCGAAGTGGGTGGACCACTTGGATAACTCCCGAAGCGCTCGTTGCATCACCTCGCATAATGTCTGCGGAAAATTTCCCCTGAGTGCATTCGCGACGTCATCAGCGTACGCGACAACTTTTGCGCCACCCCATGCCGTATGTCGCAGAAGCGTATTTACGGTGACGTTCCACAGAAGTGGGGATAGGACACCTCCACGTGGCGTCCCCCTCGACACTTGCCGCGACGATTCGCTCGCACCCAGTTTAGCCCTTACTACTCTGCAACAGAGTAGCTGGCCGATAAACTCAACCAGTAAGTGTTCATCCCCTAGATCCCTAACGGCACCAGTTATAGCTTCTGGAAGCACGTTATTAAAGCCGCCTTCAATGTCCAGGAAGGCTACAAGACAGAACTCCTTGACGCTGAGAGACTTCTCAATATAGCCGACCAAGCTATGGAGTGCAGTCTCAGTAGATTTCCCTTTGCGGTAGGCATGTTGGTCACTAGACAGTATTCGACTGTCGATGGTATGGACAGGTAGCTACTAACAATCCTTTCAAGTGCCTTAAGAGCAAAGGATGCTAGACTGATAGGCCTAAGATCCTTTGGATTAGTGTGTGAGGCCTTACCGGCTTTAGGAATAGAAACAGCCGTGACATTTCTCCATGCCAACGGTATGTGATTCAGTTTAAAACAGGCCTTGAAAATAGTAGAGAGCCATTTTGCAGACACTTACAGTGTCTTAATTAGCTGGGCAGGTATTATTCCATCTGGACCTTCATATTTGTATGGTTTAAAGCTTTGGATAGCCCATTTAACCTTTTCTTCCGAAATCGGTATGTTGACGTGGTTGGAAGAGATGAACGGAGGAATTCCTTCCTCTGCAGTTGTATTCCCATGGAAGTGGTAGCAGTTCAAGGGTTTCCTTTCCCGTTGAGCTCCAGGAACCGTCTTGCTTTTGCAAGAAACCTATCGGGTTAGAGGATCCTGAGAGAACCTTCCTTAGCCTCTCGGAAGCCCCCTCAATGCCGCCGCAGAAGTTTCTCCACTAAGACCTCTTTTCCGCCCTTAAAGCTTTTTTATAGGTCTGGAGACACTTTTTGTACTCCAGCCATACCAGCTCGAGACTAAGTCTCTTGGCTTTGTTGAAATTTTTCCTACAGGATTTACGTAGTGAGTCCAACTCACGTGACCACCAATCGGGCTTACGTTTGCCCCATTGTTTTGGTTCAGGGCAAGCCTGATCTAGGGCATTTGAGCAGGTCAGCGTAAAAGCGTCCACCATGTTTTCTAGATCCTCGATACAATTAGGTTCAGTAAGAGGTTCGCTGGTTAGCCTATCCTCAAATAACCTTTTATAAGAGCGCCAATACGTGTTTTCTAGGTTTTTACGAACCTTTGGGCTGGTAATAGAAAAGTACAATACGATTTCTATATAACGATGAACAGGGAAGGAGTGTTCATCTAGAACCCGCCAACTCTCGATCAATTCAGATAGACTAACACTACATAGAGTTATATCTATAACTTCTTTACGATTGCTAGTAATGAAGGTGGGATCCCTACTTTTGTTGCATATAAGTAGGTTAGTTATAAGAAGGTAGTCATTGATATCCGTGTTTTTGATTGTCAGCGGGACAAGTAGAGACGGAATAGGAGTTATGCAACAATTGTGGATAAGAGAAAGGTTGAAAGGGAAAGGGAACGGTAAGCAAAAGAATATTCTTTTCTGTTTTTCGGCAATTTTTGTGTCGATTCGCCAATTGCGCGTGCACATGTACGCAAATGAATTGATGCGCATTTGGAAAAAAGTTGTAGAACATTCTAGGATATTCTAGAAAAATGCCAGCAATTGTCAGACTACGTTGCCAAAATACATTATTGTCTGTATTGCGGTGTTGAAACTTTTCAATGACCGTCGATGGTTTGTAAGAAGATTTTAGCATTTTTGCGTTCGTCGCGAAAAAGATTGTTGAGGGAAACATTTGCGTGCGCGGGGAGATGAAATGCTCGCGCTTATGAATGAACGGCATTCTTGTTGTGGTATGTAGTTTCAGATATTTTAGAATATTTGGCGCCGGCGCAGGCACGAGTGCAGCTGCGGTTTTGATTGCGCTGTGATTTGATTTTGATTTAGCGTAGGTCATACATATGTATGTGTGTATGTATGTACACGGATGCATATGAATTTATGTATTTAGATATATGTACATCATATCTGTATGTACATATGTACATACATAGTTATGCATACATATGGATGTGTGCACATATGATTGTATACTTGATGACGTAATTATGCATGCAGTATTCTCTGGAAGTATGAAAAAAAGTAAAAATCTAAATCAACCCCCACCCAAATTTAAGCGCGTGGCCCGGTTCCGAACTCGCGCAAAACGAAAGCATAAATAATATTGCGGCGCCTCTTGAAGAAACTGCACCACAGAATACAATTGGTTTGCTTAAACTTAATCGCTACTTGATTTAGTTTCCCGTGAAAAATTCTTGTCACGACAAATTTTTGATGCAAATGAACAAATTTGTAATATATGTATGTAGATCGCATATTATTTCGCATCTACAGAAAAAGGAAATCAACATAGGAAACCAAATGAAATACTAAATTGGAAGCAAGCTCGCAGTAATATTTATTATATTATAAAAAATCGTTTTAAAGAATTAATATGCTTGGATATTTTAATATTTTACTTTTTTTAATTTTTTAATAAATTCCACAAATAATTTTAGTTTAAGCCAAATTTTTTTCTTTTATTTTAAGTAATTTATTTTAAAGCTTTATCTTAAGCTTTTTCTTCTTATATTAATTTTTATATATGTATGTTTTCAAACAAACCATAAAACCACACAATATGCAAATTTGAAATGCCTTCGGTAAAACAGCAAATGAGCCAAGTAGTTTTGGCATATAAAACTGACTCAATCTTATCATTTACATATTTAAATAAACAAAATTTCTCGTTAAATATGAAAGTATAACTATTTGAATATTTCCTTTAATTCATTTCTATCATTGCGAAATCTGAAATTGGTACAAGGACAATCAACTTTTATTAGAACTTATTCTCTGTTTAAAGAAATATTGTCTCTGCTCAGCTCTGTTAACTTGCCGCTCGCAATGTGGTGTATTTCCATGCGTGGGTCTATTGAAGATTTTTCGACTTTTGACAATTCACACTGAAATTCGGCCATGAGCCTTCTCATTTAATATACGTTCTCTGAAGAAACGAATAAAAATTCAAAGAAAATAACGGAATATTTCTCACAAAAACAACACATTTGTTTGATGCATATTGGCGTCAGAAGTTATTACACACATTTTATTCGTGTAAATATCATTAGTTTTTAGCTATCTTGTACGTTAATGTTTAAGCCAAATAAGCTGTTTTGTCAGCACTGCACAGAAACAATTGCTTTTGCCCGCAATTCACACGAAAAAACTGCGTCGCAAAGTCGCCATCATTACTTAGGGTTGAATTGAGCAAATTTTTATTTGAGGTAGGTTGGAAAACAAAAGTGGAGTAGATTACAAATATTGATTATATGTAGATCGAATAGGGAAAGATTTGAAGGAAACTACTTACAAAAACATAAATACATATGATGATATTAAGTTTTAATATCAAACAATAATTTTAGGAGCTCAAGGCCAGTTTTTAATAGTAAGAAATATAGAAAAAACAGCGATGTAAGAAGTTATAGCTATTTCGGAGATCATCACATCTCCTCATCAGACTTCATATATGTATGTATATGTAAATGGATGCATATGTACGTACACAGAAGTATGGACATATGATGTGCATAATTGTTGACATTTTAGTTATACGAGTATAGTATGTTTGCATACCCAAATGTACTTTATAGTACATACATACATATATGCAGATTTGTGCGTTTATGTACAGCTATGGCCAAAAAATAAAAACATGGTCCATGATGTACATATTGAAATAAAATGTATGGTAAATATAGTTAGATTTGACTGTTACCATTTATAATACTAAATCAATTACCTACATATTTATTCCACTTGAAATCATTATTCAACGCTGTCTGCAACTAACTGTATTTGCTTGATTTATTCACAACCAAGTTGGCCACAAGAATGGAAACAAAGCGAAAAAAAATTTATAATTAGAAAATCAATTATAAAATTGAGTAGGTGGTATTCACTCTTTAATAAATGTGTTGATTTGTTTTAACAATTTTAAAACCAATTGAATATTTTCACTGGTTCACTTCCACGAAATGTGTAGAGGAAAGTATCTTACTTCTACCGAACGAGACATGATCACGTTGCTCCGACAGAGTGTCAAATCCAAGAGAGATATCGCCGAATTCATTAAGTTGCGTTTCACCGAAAAAGGTAGGTACAACGCTTCACGCTAAAAAACTGTGGAAAGCCGATGTCGACCGCAAAAACAGAGTCCAGCTGGAAAAAAACTTGCAAATGAGGAAGGCTAAGTAGAATCCATTTTTTTCGTCAGGTGAGCTGAAAGACTCTCAGGACTTGAAGTAAGTGCAATAACGACTAGGCGAGTCGTGGTAGAACATAACCGTCGGGCGAGGGTGCCGAGAAAAGTTCCACTTAAAACGAGTGACGATTGCAAAAAGTTTGTTCGCCGTCCTCCAGGCGAAGTTTACAATCCAGGATATACGAAGCCCACTATAAGGCATCGTGGCGGAAGTATCCTGTTGTTTGGCTGTTTTTCGTGGTATGGAGTGGCATGTTAGCATGTGACGAGGAAAACATGCATTTAATGTGGCGTTTTCGGCAGGATAACGATCCTAAACTTACCGCCAAATATACATATATCGGTAAAAATTAGTTTCACTTGGAAAAAATTAACCGCCTCAATCACCGGACTTAAATCCAATTAAGAACTTATGGGGAGACTTAAAGTTGAAGTTGGAAAACATTCACCTTCAAATTCAGCTGAATTGTGGAAAATTGTGCAGGACACGTGGTATAAAATTGCAGTTGATAAATGTCGCAAACTTGTGGACTCTATGCCTAAGAGAATAACCGAGGTTACCAAAAATAGAGGCTTTTCTATTAATTAATAGTGACAATAATGATTTTAATAATAAAAATAAGTTTTATATCTGTTAAGTAAATTAGGTTTACTTCTTCCACATATATAAAATTATACTTGTGTAATCATATTTATGAGTAACCATTTAATACCTAATATTTGAATCTACAAAAGTAACCATATTGTATAGAAGTTCTAATTGTGACCTTCTGGTATGTTAATGAAGAAGAATAAACTCTTGTGTCTTTGCATTTTATTACGAGAAAACGTGCGCTTTTAAATCACATCACGAATATTGCATCGTAAAATATACGTAACATAACTAATCGTCTTGGGAATTGAAAAGGCTCACTTCCCCACAAAACAATATCCGTTAACACAATTTGTTTCTATTTTTTGGACAACTGGATATGATTACTGTTAGAAATGCAAACAGTGTTTAGTAATGATTTAAAATGGAATAAATATATAATATAATTTTATTTCAACACTAAGAATGATGTTTATATTTTTTGGCCATAGCTGCACATATGCAAGTACATATGTATGTACATGCGTATTTTCATATGCATTGCTACATATATATCTACATATGCACTTATCCTAAAATGTCCAAACATAAGATAAGATAAACAGCTAATGGAAATTATTCAATTGATCAGAAATAGAAAACAATTATTAAAATTGCTAACTATTTTCATTAAAAAAGGTGAACAATAGAAAAAGTGAGAAAATAAATAAACGTGCACTAAGTTTATGAAATTTATTCTCTACATACATATGTATAAATACATATCAGTAAGACGCTGTGGGTTTGCTAAGATAGTTTTATCTTTATCCGCAGTGGCTGCAATTAGCAATTGTGAGACGTTAGTTATGAATTGCGGAGCTATTTCTTTGTTTTAAGTATGTATTTTTTAAATTTCGAGCCCAACAAAAATCAGCTGTAACAAAAACTTGCAACATCTTGCTGGTTTTGCGTTTTCGTACATTCTTGCAGGTTTCTCTCATAGAGAGAAAATTTTGCTTACGCTCAAGTATTTCGTTACTGGCAAGTTACTGGATTGTTTTTTTTCTGGAGAATACGAAAACATAGCTATTGTCTCTACTCAGCTCTGTTAGCTTGTCGCTAGCAATTTTTCCCCTCCTTTACTAATGTAAAGGGTGGTTAAATTTTAAGGGCCGATGTTGAATGTGGACCACACCTAAACGTCAAGTTTTTTTCTGCATTTCATTTGACATTTTTCAATTTCAGACTAACTCAATTTGAACATGGAAAGATACACAATTGAGCAACGTGTTAAAGTTATTCAGGCTTATTATGAAAATGGGCGTTCAAATCAAAATGTATATCGTGCATTTTCAAAGAAAATCATCTTCAGTGATGAGGCACATTTTCACCTCAGTGGATTCGTCAATAAGCAGAATTGCCGCATTTGGGCGAATGATAATCCAAGAGGGATTGTCGAAAAACCAATGCACCCACAAAGAGTGACTGTTTGGTGCGGTTTATGGGCTGGCGGCATCATCGGGCCGTATTTTTTCCAAAATGAGGCCGGTCAGGCGTTACTGTGAATGGTGTTCGCTATCGTGAGATGGTTATGAACTTTTTATGGCCCGAATTGGAACATATGGATGTGGACGATATGTGCTTCCAACAGGATGGTGCCACTTGCCACACATCCAACGAAGCAATGGCTCTTTTGTGCGACAAATTCAATGGCCGTGTTATTTCACGTGGTGGCGATGTCAATTGGCCACCAATATCATGTGATTTAACACCGTTGGACTACTTTCTTTGGGGTTATTTGAAAGAAAAGGTGTACGTCGATAAGCCAGCAACAATTCAAGAGGTAAAGGATGAGGTAATTCGCCACATTAACAACATAGAACCCCAATTATGCCTCAGCGTCATCGAAAATTTGGACCATCGGATGGAGGTGTGCCGCCGAGGTCGCGGCGTACAATTTGGCCAATATTTTGTTCTATACATAATTGAACCACACCATATTATCATAATAAAAAGAAATTACAATAATTCCCAAAATAATTTGTGTTTTATTCAAAATCAACATCGGCCCATATGTACATGCATACATATGTATGTATGTATGTGTGTTAATGTGTAAATATTTGCATAGTATGTACATATCTGTGGAAAAGCTTTGAATGATCACGGTTTTTATAAATAATGTGTAAAATAAAGTAAAATTATGTGTTTTGTGAAAACTCCACAGATATGAACATACATATGTATGTACATTCTTCGGTTGATATTTACAATTGTAGCATTTCTATCTCTCACAATCATTAACCTTAATGTAAATCATTTATATGTATGTATTTATTTTCATTGTATTTAAACTTTTTACGTTAGGGTATGATGGACCTCAGCCATATGATTGTAGGGCCCTAAAGACACAGAGGAGCTGCTGTATTGAGAACTGCGTTCCGGGCGGGAAACGTAGATTGTTTTCATTCCCGAAGGGTGGAGAGGCTCGCAACAGTTGGTAACGTCGAGCACTGAAAAGCTATTTCTTTGCCAACGTCATTTTCATTCAAAATTTGTAACTAAACGTAAGGTTTTAGGTGAGGCTTTTCCTTGCTTAAATTTGGAGCTAGTCACTAGGAGTCGCTCCCCTAGTAATTGCTCTGAATGGGTATGCCCGCCCATCACTAGAACTTATAAAAGTGCAGTAAAAGATGAGGTAGATGATTTGACGCTAGAAGAGTTCGAAGAATATTCAATGTTAGAGGAAAGAAGGCAGGCAAATGAAGGTAGTGACGTTTGCGAAGACTTTGATACCACAGCCGAACGTGTTTGCTCAGGCTACTCGGTATTATCAGAGCAACGCTGTTAAACCAAAGAAAATAATTTCTGATCTCGAAAAAGAAAATGAGAAACTTAAACTTAAATATATATATAAATCTGTTATAGTACCACAAATTTCAGAGTCACAATAACAAGACACAACAGATCTTAAATTAAGGTAATAAGCAGTAGATATGTACATAAATAAGTAATAAAACTTATAAATTAAATAACAAGTTTGTAATAGTCACCCAAGCAATATCGAGTTAACAATGTTTTAACAGAGAAATTAGTTACAAAAATATGAATAAATTAGGAATATAATGTAAGATGGAATATCAATTAAAGACTAAGTACTGAAGTAATTATAGATAGATTCTCTAAAATTGCTTTTGTTTATCTGCTTTCTAATATTGGCAGGGATAGAGTTCCAAATGCGGATAGCGTTAACGAAGAACAACCTTGCGTAAGCCGTAATCATAGTGCGTCACATTATTAAACAATGCCCCAATCTTACGCGCAGAGCTACTATCCAGCTTACTATACATATATCAGATCAGAATACGTTATAATTGGGATAATTAGCTGTAAAGCAAGACGACGTCCTGTTTGCAAGGGGTTATAGAATCCAGATTGCCATAGATTCCTCAGTGTGACATATACCTTGCTTACAGCATTGATTACATGATCAGTAGAAGTGAAACTAGAGTTTATAACAAAACCTAAATTAGTTATTTTGCGAACTGTCTTTATAGGCTCATTGTCGATATAAAACAGAGGTAAGAAATTGCAGTCTTTGGTTTTTTTGTTATATATTGGTAACCCACAAGATTAAGTAATAGTAAAATAAAGACCATTGTCACTCGCCCATCTGGAGATTGTGGATAGCGCCACATTAACATTAGCTCAAAGACGGTCGGCTTGACTACCAGGTCCAGATAAGTAAAACTGGATGTCATCTGCACAAGCATGTAGATTTGCCGTTCGGCCAACTTGGAGAACATCATTTAAAAATAAACTGAAAAGCAACGGCCCAAGAATAAAACCTTGGGGAACACCAGCAGTCACCGCTTTCAGTTTTGAAACGTCAGCACCAATTCGCAAATCTGCTGGATATATAGATTTTCAGAAGATCAACCGCACTGTGCCCAAATCCAAAGTAACATTGCAGCTTGCTACATAAAAGTGCATCACTAACAGAATCGAAGGTCTAGAGAAATCTAGTAAACAGAGTAATGTCAAGTGGTTTTTATCAAAGGACATTCGAATGTCATCTAATACTTTTAATATGGCAGTGATGCAACTATGATTTTTCCTGAATCCTGATTGCAGAGGGGAAAGAAGATTTTTTCATGAACATGCGACGAGATCTGCTCCGCCATTTGGGTCTTGAAAACTTTTGAGAGAGCCGACAAAATATTGTTGGGACGAAAATCGTTAATACAACTAGCAGAACTCTTTTTGGCAACAGGCAGTACTGTAGCAACTTTCCACATGTGCGGAAAGGAAGACGTAGTTACAACATGATTTATGATGTGGGTAAGAGTTCCAAGGATATGCGGCAACACAACCATCTTCCCCTTCAGGGTTTTTACTTATTCTAAGAACACATCTTTCGACATCATATTCTGTCACTGAGGGAAACTCAAACGGTATGCCGTTAAAACATAAATCACTACAAGGAACAAACGATGGTAACTCTGCACTTGACGTACAACTTTCAAGGAAAGCATCATTAACCAAGTCCGGAGGTAATGTACAACGCACGTCCTCCTTCCTTCGTACCTTTAGATTATAAATATTGCGCCACAAGACTTTAACTGGAAGATTCGTATTTAATTCTACACCGAAGTAAGCTTGTTTTTCATATCTGATAATGCGAGCTGCTCTATTCCTAGCAGTCTTGAAAGCTTCCCAGTTTTCCAAGGTAGGCTTTTTCTTCCATCTAGAGTGTTGTCTATTCCGATCCTTAATAGCTACTTGGACCCTTTTATTGTACCACGGACAAGAAGAACATCTTTCCGGAACGACACGAACAGGCACATATGTATTTGTCAAAAGCAGATTTCAAAATGCCAACAAGAATGTCAAATTTGTCATCACTAGATTCATAGAGCCAGCAAGCACAACAGTCAATACTACTTAAGTCAGAGAAAAGCTCACTTGCATTAAGATATCGGTAGTATCTGTAGGAAAGAAACCTTGCTTCATTATAACGGTCAATATTAATATCCAAACAGCAAAAAATTAGATCATGGTCCGATACGAAGGATATTTAGTCAAACTTTAGGACACTGGTCAAGTCGGAAACAATAAAATAGTCAAGTAAACTAGAATTGCAGTTCATGGCATACCTTGCTGGAATAATAGTATTTACTAATGTAAGTCCGCTGCCAGAAAAACAATCAAGAAAAATATCACTGCAACAATCACGTAGAAGAATATTGACATTACAATCCTCACAAACAACAATATTACTATAACCAACAATATAATCAGATAAGACATCAAAAAACGTGTTTAGGCAAACAGATTTATGAGGATTGTATACGCAAGAGACAAGGGCTTTAAAATGCTTACCACACACCTGAACTAGTATAAATTCTGTGTTATTACCACCTGATTTAGATAGGAGTCTCATATGAAGATTGCATCTACAATAAATAGCAACTCCACCACCTCTCTTGTCGATCCAATCATTTCGCAATATATTATAGTTATATATACCAGCAAAGGTATCACTTCCACTAACATCAAACCATGTCTCAGATACACAAATAATATCAGTTAACGAACATTCAAACACATTTTTAACATAGTCGAGCCTGCCAGCATTTAAGCTACGTGCATTGAAATGAACTATGTTGGGGCCTTTCTGTTGGCTACATAAAAGATTAGTCCTAGCAAGGCTGTTATCAGGAACGCTAGAAGCCCTGCATTGCATATTCATGTGAATAATAAGCAAAAGCAACTTTAAGTTTAGCAGAAACATTGAGAGGAAATAACAGAATAGAACAGAACCTTAAATACATACTTAAGATTATAATAAAAATAATAGCTGAAAATTGAATAACACATACAACGTGAGTGCATAAAATCAGCGAAATTGCAGTAAGTCTTCCTCAGAGGAGATTTTAATAGCAGGCGCACTCTTTTCGCAACGCACATATATAGCGCATGTGAGCGTAAAAATCGCCTCTACCCTTTCCGCAAGTCTGATCTTAATTGTCTCCTGCAACAACTTTCTGTTCTCAACTGAGAAACTTTCAAAAATGCTAAACCTGCCCTCAATTCCCAACGCATTAAGAGGCATAGCCGATTTAATTCTCTGACAACATTCCGAGAATGCGCGAAGAGTACGGTTACGGTCCAAGGGAGAATAGAATTTTATAACTATAGCGCTATTTGGGTTCCCCGCTGACTTTTTGGTGCGGAGTATATCCTTTGTCTGCGGCACCATGTAGTCAATAGAAAGACATATTTGGTTGAAGTGCTCTTGAGATTTTCACCATCCATATATGGCACACCAAATGCAATAGCATCAGCTGCGTGATCATAAGTTGTCTTCTGCGACAGCACACTTTCGAGAGACGTCCGTAGAAATTTAACCTTACCTTCTTGCTTTACCATCGCAGCCTCCAATTTCGCAATCCGCTTCCCTGACTCGTCTGCTTTTATTGTCAGTGCAGTGACTAACTTTTTAGAAAGCTTTCTTCTATCTGCGAAATTTTGGAAGAGAGCCCTTCAAAGAGAGAGTGCAGCTGATCCGTTTGTTGCTTAACTTTCTCATCTAGTTCACTTACTGCAGCCAATATAGCGGGAAGAGCGACATTATCGTCGAATTTTGCCGCCTTTGCAAAAGGCGATTCCCTGCCAGCACGACGTTTCAGAGAAGTTTGCGTTGCGCTTGCCATTGTTATATGCTCGCAAAATGTATTTGGTAGCAAAAAAAACGTTGGATCAGCGCAAAAAGCAAACCAAAAATTTTCAGACTGTGTCGCTATTGTTTAGCTCTATGGACAAAAAATAATAGATGTACTTTAGCCGTTAGTAATTTGTAAATATAATAAAACTATTAGATTAACGCGGAGCAAGTGAAAAACACGTTCGAACTCAACGACAGTCAAATTGTACTTATATATACTTTTATGCAAATAAAAAACACTTAAAAATTGGTAAGATACACATGTAAAATCGTAGAATATGCAATCACAAAGCATGCAGATGAGATTCATTTCTATAATCATGCAAATAAACTAATCCACATGCTTACAGCAATAAATATATATGAACTCCCCCGTCCGAAATAACACTAATTAAATTAACTCAGTTATCACTTTTTCCTTATCAAGCTAAAAATTACAATGCTCTTACAAAGTATTTCAATAAATAGGTAAGCAAAGCTATAGTTTAGCAGGCTATCTTGGCGAAAGATAAAAAAAACCTATCACTAAATACACTTTCACAACCGTCCATATTATCCCGGATTCGGCATTTTTGTGTAAAAGACTTCTTTTTTACTGAAATATTTAATAAACACTAAACAACTAAATGTCCGTTTACTTCTCCCTTTTCTCTTATTCATGGTTACAGTAATTATTCCAAAATTCTGATTAGATATCATCAATTGGTACAAGGACCAATCAAAACAACAATTAAAGTTTAGACAAAAACCATGGGAAACCCCACAATGTACCAAATAACATACATACTTTACATTCACTCCCTCTAAAATTGTATTTTCGCTAAAGCGCTGTTAACTTTTGCTGACGAGTGGTGAAAATTCTCGGGTGGTGGGATAAGCCAAAAAATATATTTCCTCTCAAATCTTTGGTATGAGACAAGGAATGAATCAAGATGCTGCTTTTCTCTTTGCTCAACACAAAACAAAAGCGCAACGTACAAAATAGTCGAATACGCCACTCTCGGTAGCGATGTCATAAACCCTGCTTCCTTAATGCTTAAAAGTGGAAGCTCCGCAATGCGGTTACATGGTTGCTTTTGTTGTGTTGCAACTTATTTATGTGTTTTACAAACTGTTATATGAGTGTTTTACAAAAAGCTTATTTGCGCCATTGCAAATCCAAAGTGAAAACTATTCGGCGATAGTCGTTAACAGGGCTGATACGTTTCCAAACTGGGTAAACCCCACACTGTTAAATAAACATTTTTAGTCACCAAAAATGTTAAATTTAATGTTAGCAAGGGAAAAATATAAAATTTGATGTCAACAAGTATGCAAATATGCAAACGAAGATGAGAACAAATAGAAAAACCTCAGAAAGTAAGATTTGGAGGACATTCACAACGAAATAAAGAGTTCAATGTATTTATGAATTTAATGGTTTTTTTATTTAATTATTATAAAAGAGAATATGCACATACTACATACTCCTTATTACATGAAAAAAGTTTGGCAATACATATGTATGCAGATTAGTAAAACATTTACATTTATTCTGTACTTAAAACTTAAAGTGCAAGACTGATAAAGGTTGAAGAATTAAAGAAAAAAATTAAATTAAAAAAAAATTTCGCAAAAATATATCGAATAGTGATTTGAACCTGGAAAAAAGTTGTGTAATGCATAATAAAGTTTCGTTTATACCAGCACCGTCACACCACACACAGTTTTTACTAATTTAAATCATTACATATTCGTGAACTTCTTAAACTGCATTTTGCTTGGGCACCACGGGCAGGCTTGCAGAAGTCTAGACGATGAACCCGATTTTCGACGGTTTTCAAGCATAAATCGGCCGATACTGCTGCAATTTCACGTTCGATATTCGTACGAAGTTGATCAATCGTCGCTGGCTTGTTGGCATAGACCATAGACTTGACGTAGCCCCACAGGAAATAATCTAACGGCGTCAAAACGCTCGAACGAGGCGGTCAATTGACTGGGCCATTTCAATAAATCGATTGTGACATTCGCTGTGTGGCTTGTGGCGCCGTCCTGTTTGAACTGCATATTGTCCAAATCCATATCATCCAATTCGGGCCAAAAATATTCGGTTATCATTGAGCGGTAGCGATTCCCATTCACAGTAACGTGCCGGTCTTGATCATCACGGAAGAAGTACGGCCCAATGACGCCGCCGGCCCATAAACCGCACCAAACCATAATTTTTTCGGGATGCAATGTTGACTCATGGAGTACGTGTGGATTGCTGCCTGTCCAATAACGCATATTTTGCATATTGACGAAGTCATTCAGCCAGAAATGACGACGACCATAAATTGGACGTAGCGCTCTTAAAGTTGAGGCCATTGCCTCCGAATTTCGGTAGTAAATTTTGATAATTTCGACTCGTTGTTGGATCGTATATCTTTCAATGATGAAATGGCAAACCATACTGAAGAAAAGTGTCAAAAGAGCGGGAAAAAATATGGCGTCATTTGCTACCACTATCGGTCTACTTTTGTAGCGTCCCTATTGCAGGACCCTAGACATAGATTTTTTTTTGAATTGGAAAATATTGGATAAAAACTGGCATTGAGCCCAAAAAATATTCTTGATATAAATAAAATTAGGTCAAAATATTAATATGCATACATACGTACATAGGTATAAAAATTCCAAAATATTAAATGTTCATCTTTGAAGTGAAGTTTGATTTTTATTTACTTACTTACTATCTACATGCATAAATGCTTACATATGTGCATGTGTATAAATTCAACCTAGACATTGAATAAAAAATACAATAAGTTGCCCAAAAATCTTAATCAAATCACAGCGCAATCGCAACTGCACTTGTGCCAGTACCGATTATTCTAAAACATAAGAAACTACATACAACAACAAAAAATTCATCCCTAAACGCACGCACGTAGGACGCACACAATACAGGACTTTGGCAACGTAGTCCTACAAATTGATGACATTTTTGCAGGAGATTTTAGAATTTTTGTCTAAATGCTCACATGTAGAAATTTACATAATTAGCCGTTTAAGCAGAAGCATTTCAATACCTTCTGCGGATTTGTTTGTTAAGTTCCAGACTGAAAAAGACTTGAAAATTGTTGAAACAAATCAAAACAACTATTAAACAGCGAATATTTACTCAATTTCATAATAATTTTTTTAATTATAAAATATTTTTTACCAAGGTGAATTCATATAAGGTGAAGTTAATATGGCAGCCGATTTGATTTTTTTTATTCACCTACATGTATTTTGCTTTTGTTGTTGCGTATGAGCTTTCAAAAGCCGTAAAAGCAAAAACAAAATGTACGTAAATTTTTACAACTCTTACGTAAAAGCAAAAACAAAATACATTGGAATTTTGTAATTGTACTTACAACACCACCTTCTATGGATTCGCCTTGTTTTTTACTTTGTTTCTATTACTTTGGGCAACTTGGTTTTGAATAAGTCAAACAATAAGAGTATAGTTAGAAATGCAGATAGTGTTGAATAATGATTTCAAGTGGAATAAATAGGAAATTGATTTAGTACTCTACATGGTAGCAGTCAAATCTGAGTATATTTAGTATATATTTTATTTCAACATCAATGACGATGTTTCTATTTTTTTGTAGATCGTATGTATATCATTTCACATCTACAGAAAACCGAAACCAACACCAAACTCCAAGCAAAATATTAAATCGGAAGCAAACTAATAAGTTATAGTTATAATAATATAAATAATTATTTTCAAAAGATTTTTCGGAAATGAAATAACAATAAAAAACCTTGAAATAAAGTACACATTTTATTAAGGCATCTTTGTAAGTCAAATTAAATTAATATGCTTTTAATATTTCACTTTTTTGAATTTTTAAAAATATTCATGATGGCATGTGAAACTGGGAAAGTAAACTATTTTGGCATATGTTTGTATACCTATGGACGTACATAAGTAGGTAAAAACAAAATTTACTCACTCTTAACATGTACATATGTATGTTTATATTTAAGTAAATCAAGTAAATGTATAAATTAATTCCAAATATTATTTTTCGTTTTCGTTTCACTTTTTATTGCGACACAACAGCGAAACAAATTATTCTTTTCTTTATTCTTTCATTACAACATAATTCCGCAATTCCGATGATTTACCAAATTTATTTAGTTCATTATTTCCGTTCCCAACACTTGCTTTAAAATGCTGAGGCTATGTCTGCAAACTCACGTTGCAACCAACGTGATAATCATGGCCAACAACAAAATTATTCTCTTCTTTATTCTTTCATTACAACATAATTCCACAATTCCGATGATTTACAAAATTTATTTAGTTCATTATTTCCATTCCCAACACTTGCTTTAAAATGCTGAGGCTATGTCTGCAAAATCACGTTGCAACCAATGCGATAATCATTGCTCGGAAACGAATTAAATTTATTTTAAAAATTAAGTTAGTAATAAGCAGATCATCGAATAAAGAAGACATAGTCTTCTCGTGTCGTAATTATTCAAAAAGTAAAAAGATTATCGCATAAGAAGACATAGTATTCTCGTATCTTTAAATAATTTAATAAAAATAATAATTTTAACAAAAATAAAAAAGAAAATTGTTAACTGGCGCCCGAGCAGCTACTAACCAGGTACTAAAACGTTGAAGTACTAGTGGATGCCCGGCAAAAAAGTTACGAGTATTTATGCCTGTACGCCCCCGTCCGCATCAAAGTGAATTCTTAGTAGCTCACGCAAAGGGAAGAAATTCGCGAGATCGGGTCGGCTTAATCTTAGTTTAGAAAAGTTAAAGTTAAAACGAAAAAAACAATTTTAAACTCTTAAAGCAAAAATTAATAACATACAGGGATAAGAACATTTTCAAAGAAAAAGATACAAAGTCCTGAACACCTATAAAAATTACAGCAGAGAAACGTCCATGACGTGCTGAAGACCTATACAAATTGTAGCAGAGAAACAACGTGCAGAACTTTAAAGTTTAAACAACAAGATCCAGATCAACTTTAGCTTCAGTATAAGACAATCGTTACTATGCAGATCCATCTAATATTGTAAGTCATCCCAAAAAAATGTTAGAAACAATACATTCTCTTTTTTTTTTTTGAGTGCCCAATTTAAAGAAAAAGTGAAAAAATTGAGATAATAGAAAATCTTAATGTAACAATAACATTTAATAAAATCAAATATTAGAGTATAATTTAAGGGGAATAAGAGCGTAAAAAGCCAAGTTATTTATCAATGTTAATAAATATTTCCGCAAATTATTCGAAATTTTTTTATTTTTAAAATGGCTAAACCTAACAACTTAGTGATACTTCCCGTCCTTAGTATCTAAAATTCTGCTCCCGCTCCTAATGTTAATCCAGTAATACCACCACAGTTCATGGAAGAAATAGAAAACAGAATAGCTTCTATTTGTGCGCAACAGTGTCGAAATATCGTGAAGTCTGTAATAAATTCTAACGCAGGCTTAAGTTTTGGCAGCAATCAAGGCATTCTATGCCTTGTTCAGAAACGATCTAAATGATCTAGACAAAATTCCTGACATAGTGCGAAACCGTAGAGAATTTTCAGGCAATCCTTCAGAATTCAATTCTTGGAGGAGAAGCGTTGATAGAGTGCTACAAATTTATAGCTCAATAATTGGTATTCCAAATATTATGGAATCCTTAGTGTATTCCGCAATAAAATAGTAGGAAATGCAGATATTGCATTAGAGTCCCACAACACTTTATTAAACTGGAACAATATCATTAAATGCTTATCACTACATTATGGAGATAAACGAGATTTGGGAACGTTAGAGTACCAAATGACTTCTCTGGTACAGGGAAAAATCACAATTCAATTATTTTATCAGGCAGTTTACGCACATCTATCATCAATTTTAAATAAAATTGGATGCATGGAAATGGGAAACGAGTCCTTAGGACTCCTTACCGAAACATACAGGGACAAAGCGCTTGACACTTTTATTAGAGGTTTAAATGGAGATATTTCCAGACTTCTAGATATGCGTGAACCCATAGACCTTCCCTAAGGCTTACACTTTTGTTTGAAGTTGGAAAACCAAAATTTTAGAACCCAATACGCGCAAATCTATCACACTTATATGCAACGACATCAGGCACCGTCTTTGCCTCCAACGCGCACTCAAAACATACAGCATATATTACCTTTTTACAACAACAACTTTCTAACTACCATCAGCATTTTTAACCTCAATTTCCACCTCGTCGACTAATGCAACCATTCTTCCAACCACCTCGTCCAACGGCACCAAAGCCTCAAAGAATAGAACCTATGGAAGTAGATCAGTCACTTAGAACAAGAAATGTTAATTACCAGAATAGACTTCGTTAACCATACCAATTTCAAGGTAAAAGACCCACATCCATAAATCATGTTCCTCCGCCATACAAACAACAACGAAATTTTCATATAGAGAGCGGACAACAAGACCCTAACACTGCAGAAGAATATGAAGAAGCACCACTTGAAAATGATACCGAACATAATTACCAACAACTGTTACAAAATGAATGTATCAATGAATACGTAGTATCTTACGACCAATATGAAAATGAACAGCTTGACACGATCACTAAAGACCTAGCAGACATTCATGTTTTGGGTTAACTCATTCTTCGCTCCCATATTTTAAACGCAAGCTGAAGAATGGCGAAATTCTTAACATACTAATTGACACAGGATCTAATAAAAATTACATCCAGCCTTCTCTTATCGACAATCCTATTCAAAACGATAAACCGTTTTTTGCCAAATAAGTATCTGGAGACATTAAAATAACACATCATACACTCGCAAGCCTTTTCAATATACACGATCACCCCACCAAATTTTATATTTTACGCTCTTTAAAATCGTTCCATGGAATCTTAGGCCATGACAGTTTAGAAGAATTAAATGCAGTTATCCATATAAAAGAAAAATATATGTCAATTAATAATAGCATCAGGATAAGAATTCATGAATAGATTTCTCAAGCAGTTAATAAAATGGAAATTAGAACAAATGATATGGAAGACTCCCAAAAACAACAATTAGAAAAAGCCATCCAGCAACACTCCAATTTATTCACAGAACCGAATCATAAATTAACATTTACTTCTCGCGTCCAAGCGGAAATTCGGACGACAACCGATTCACCAATCTATACAAAATCTTATCCGTTAAAAAATGAAGTCGAAAAACAAATTAACGAACTTTTGATCGACGGAATCATTAGGCTGGATTGTTCCAAAGAAAATGGATGCCTCCGGAGAGAAGAAATTTAGGATGGTCATTGACTATAGAAAGTTAAATGCAGTCACTGTGGCTGACAAATACCAGATCCCTGAAATCAACGAAGTTTTAGCAGTCGTCGATCTGAAAAGTGGTTTCCACCAGATTCCCCTCAAGGAATGTGATGTAGAGAAAACCGCTTTTTCAGTTAATAATGGCAAAACGCTCTAGATGCTTTCCAAAAATTAAAAAACATATTATCTTCAGAAGATGTCATCTCTCACACCCCGATTTCGAAAGAGATTTTGATTTAACAACAAATGCTTCTGACTACGCCATAGGCACAGTTTTATCCCAAGATAAAAAACCAATTACATTCCTTTCAAGAACGTTAAGCAAAACAGAAGAGAATTATGCCACCAACGAAAAGGAAATGTTGGCCATAATTTGGTCTTTAAACTCGTTGAAAATTTTTTTGAATGGATTCAGAAAAGTTAATATCATTACAATTCACCAACCTCTAACGTACGCACTTAGTTGCAAAAACACCAACAGCAAAATGAAAAGATGGAAAGCTATCTTAGAGGAATACAACTACGACCTGAAGTACCAACCTGCTAAAATGAGTGTGGTCGCAGATGCGTTATCTAGACCACCACAAATAAATTCTATGACAGCAACCCAACATAGTGATGAAAGTTCTTCAGAAAATCAGCAGAATGTCCCATAAATATTTTTAAAAATCAATTGCATATTTTGACACACGACCAAGAAGATTACAAATTTGAAATTTCATTCACAACGTACCATAGACACATTATTAAAAACCTTTTTACCCCAAAGATACGCTAATAGAAATTAAAAAAAAATATATAGTATCTCAACCCCAGCGTGATAAATGGCTTATTTACCACCGACCCAATCATGGGAGTAAACCAAGAATTCTAGAACTTAAAACTTATTCACCAGGAGAAAACATTTTCGTCAAAATTAACAAAAGATTAGTTTTGAAATTAACCCCAAAATATAAAAGGGAAATTGTCAAAGAAGATCAAAACACATCCGTTTTAACAATGTCAGGCAGAATAGTTTACGAAAATAACATTAAAAGACAATAAATAATTTCTTTTACAGATTATATTTATCCTGTGCAGCGACGGAAATTCAAATTATGGATTACTCGTACACGTCTTCTTACGTTGTAACGATCAATAAGGGTCCAGCAAAAATTCAGCATGGAACTTTTACTATTATCCACTCAATAGACCTGGCACAATACGCAACATCCATAGCTGATACCCAAGCATTTATCCACCAAAATATCCCCAATAACCATAACCAATATCCTATCCTCAGTCTTGAACTAAACCAAAATAGAAATGTTCTAGAAAATCTTATACCAACTATAAGAAACAAACAAACCCATAAATGCCTTAGGAACAATTTGGAAATAAGTCGCAGGATCCCCGAATCATGAGGACTTCGCAATAATAACCAACAATTTAAATGAATTAAACAAGAATAATAACAAACAAGTGTATGTAAATGAAGCTTTTAACAGTACATTAAATAATTTAACAAACATGGTAAATAAAATAGCAAATTCAATAAGGAAAGATGTCTATTTAGAAAATGAAATAGTTATAAATTTACAAAATAGAATTAGACTAGTTAAGGAGGAATTAATAAACATCGAAAATGGAATAGAATGGGCAAAACTTGGAATAGTTAACCCTTTAATACTTAGTAGAAAAGAAATTGAAATAGCTATGTATAAACTGGAAGAAGAACATATCCCTTTTGTTGGCCCAGAGGAGGCACTTCAATTTGCAATAGTATCAGTCTTATATAACTATAATATAAAAATATTCTACATGGTCAGAGTACCAGTAACGTATGAAAACGTTATTTTAAAGCTAGTAAAAAGAAAAAATTATGTAATTAAACTTGAATTCAAAGAGACCTTAAAAGATGGAAAAACAATCTATGCTATTATAGACAATTGTGAAAAATATATTAATATTATAATTTGTAAGGAAAAACAAATATCTGATATACCAAATGATACTAGTATCCCTAACGTTATTAATAGCAGAAATTCGTCCTGTGGAACGAGCATGATCATCATATTTCTCCAGTTGAATCTGGCATGCTTTTGTTAAATGGTTATAACGGTATCACTCACATAGATGAAACACATCGATTTTTGTTGGGAACATTTCTTATTAAATTTCATGACAGTACCATACAAGTTAGCAATAGAACGTTCAGTAACATAGAGACTTCACTTCTTCAATTGATTCGCGATAATGCAGCCAACTCCTTTCGAAACGGACCACATCAATTTATTATCTTTAGAAGCTCTTAACGAACTCCAAATCAATAATACAGAAAATATTTCAACCATTCAAAAACATCTAATAATCGGGAAATGGTTAATCTCCACAATATAAGCTACAAGAGATTGTAGCGAGTTATGTTCTCAGATCGATAATATTACTCCAAACCCATTAAGATTACCAACTATTTGCGATTTCCCAAAAATAGAAGAACTTGAGCCGCCCGTCAAACCCCCTAGATTAAATAATATTCCTTTTTTCTGAATGATTGGGGACAATCAAATTAAGAAAGGAGGAGTTAATTCCAAACATTATTTTTCGTTTTCATTTCAGTTTTTATTGCGACACAATTCGCCAACAACAAAATTGTTCTCTTCTTTATTCTTTCATTACAACATAATTCCACAATTCCGATGATTTACCAAATTTATATAGTTCATTAATTCCGCTCCCAACACTTGCTTTAAAATGCGTGAAACGTGATAATCATTGCTCGGAAACGAATTAAATTTATTTTAAAAATTAAGTTAGTAATAAGCAGATCATCGAATAAAGAACACATAGTCTTCTTGTGTCGTTATTTTTCAAAAAGTAAAAAGATTATCGAATAAGAAGACATAGTCTTCTCGTACCTTTAAATAATTTAATAAAAATAATTTTTTTAACAAAAATAAGAAAGAAAATTATTGATTATATGTACATACAGATAGAGGTAAATTCCGCCGATCTAATGGTAAAGGTCCAATGGAGTCGGAAGTCATTCCAACCCCTGAGTGCGAGTCGGTATGAAGCAATGCAACCATCTGGTGTTATACTCCTAACATTTGACCCTTTTCACATTTCTGAGAAATTGGATATCGCTTGGCGCAATGTTAGTGTGAGGCAATATTTCCCCTCCCCAATGAGGTGCCTTGTTTAGAAACGATCTAAATGATCTAGACAAAATTCCTGACATAGTGCGAAACCGTAGAGAATTTTCAGGCAATCCTTCAGAATTCAATTCTTGGAGGAGAAGCGTTGATAGAGTGCTACAAATTTATAGCTCAATAATTGGTATTCCAAATATTATGGAATCCTTAGTGTATTCCGCAATAAAATAGTAGGAAATGCAGATATTGCATTAGAGTCCCACAACACTTTATTAAACTGGAACAATATCATTAAATGCTTATCACTACACTATGGAGATAAACGAGATTTGGGAACGTTAGAGTACCAAATGACAGGGAAAAATCACAATTCAATTATTTTATCAGGCAGTTTACGCACATCTATCATCAATTTTAAATAAAATTGGATGCATGGAAATGGGAAACGAGTCCTTAGGACTCCTTACCGAAACATACAGGGACAAAGCGCTTGACACTTTTATTAGAGGTTTAAATGGAGATATTTCCAGACTTCTAGATATGCGTGAACCCATAGACCTTCCCTAAGGCTTACACTTTTGTTTGAAGTTGGAAAACCAAAATTTTAGAACCCAATACGCGCAAATCTATCACACTTATATGCAACGACATCAGGCACCGTCTTTGCCTCCAACGCGCACTCAAAACATACAGCATATATTACCTTTTTACAACAACAACTTTCTAACTACCATCAGAATTTTTAACCTCAATTTCCACCTCGTCGACTAATGCAACCATTCTTCCAACCACCTCGTCCAACGGCACCAAAGCCTCAAAGAATAGAACCTATGGAAGTAGATCAGTCACTTAGAACAAGAAATGTTAATTACCAGAATAGACTTCGTTAACCATACCAATTTCAAGGTAAAAGACCCACATCCATAAATCATGTTCCTCCGCCATACAAACAACAACGAAATTTTCATATAGAGAGCGGACAACAAGACCCTAACACTGCAGAAGAATATGAAGAAGCACCACTTGAAAATGATACCGAACATAATTACCAACAACTGTTACAAAATGAATGTATCAATGAATACGTAGTATCTTACGACCAATATGAAAATGAACAGCTTGACACGATCACTAAAGACCTAGCAGACATTCATATTTTGGGTTAACTCATTCTTCGCTCCCATATTTTAAACGCAAGCTGAAGAATGGCGAAATTCTTAACATACTAATTGACACAGGATCTAATAAAAATTACATCCAGCCTTCTCTTATCGACAATCCTATTCAAAACGATAAACCGTTTTTTGCCAAATAAGTATCTGGAGACATTAAAATAACACATCATACACTCGCAAGCCTTTTCAATATACACGATCACCCCACCAAATTTTATATTTTACGCTCTTTAAAATCGTTCCATGGAATCTTAGGCCATGACAGTTTAGAAGAATTAAATGCAGTTATCCATATAAAAGAAAAATATATGTCAATTAATAATAGCATCAGGATAAGAATTCATGAATAGATTTCTCAAGCAGTTAATAAAATGGAAATTAGAACAAATGATATGGAAGACTCCCAAAAACAACAATTAGAAAAAGCCATCCAGCAACACTCCAATTTATTCACAGAACCGAATCATAAATTAACATTTACTTCTCGCGTCCAAGCGGAAATTCGGACGACAACCGATTCACCAATCTATACAAAATCTTATCCGTTAAAAAATGAAGTCGAAAAACAAATTAACGAACTTTTGATCGACGGAATCATTAGGCTGGATTGTTCCAAAGAAAATGGATGCCTCCGGAGAGAAGAAATTTAGGATGGTCATTGACTATAGAAAGTTAAATGCAGTCACTGTGGCTGACAAATACCAGATCCCTGAAATCAACGAAGTTTTAGCAGTCGTCGATCTGAAAAGTGGTTTCCACCAGATTCCCCTCAAGGAATGTGATGTAGAGAAAACCGCTTTTTCAGTTAATAATGGCAAAACGCTCTAGATGCTTTCCAAAAATTAAAAAACATATTATCTTCAGAAGATGTCATCTCTCACACCCCGATTTCGAAAGAGATTTTGATTTAACAACAAATGCTTCTGACTACGCCATAGGCACAGTTTTATCCCAAGATAAAAAACCAATTACATTCCTTTCAAGAACGTTAAGCAAAACAGAAGAGAATTATGCCACCAACGAAAAGGAAATGTTGGCCATAATTTGGTCTTTAAACTCGTTGAAAATTTTTTTGAATGGATTCAGAAAAGTTAATATCATTACAATTCACCAACCTCTAACGTACGCACTTAGTTCCAAAAACACCAACAGCAAAATGAAAAGATGGAAAGCTATCTTAGAGGAATACAACTACGACCTGAAGTACCAACCTGCTAAAATGAGTGTGGTCGCAGATGCGTTATCTAGACCACCAAAAATAAATTCTATGACAGCAACCCAACATAGTGATGAAAGTTCTTCAGAAAATCAGCAGAATGTCCCATAAATATTTTTAAAAATCAATTGCATATTTTGACACACGACCAAGAAGATTACAAATTTGAAATTTCATTCACAACGTACCATAGACACATTATTAAAAACCTTTTTACCCCAAAGATACGCTAATAGAAATTAAAAAAATATATATAGTATCTCAACCCCAGCGTGATAAATGGCTTATTTACCACCGAACCAATCATGGGAGTAAACCAAGAATTCTAGAACTTAAAACTTATTCACCAGGAGAAAACATTTTCGTCAAAATTAACAAAAGATTAGTTTTGAAATTAACCCCAAAATATAAAAGGGAAATTGTCAAAGAAGATCAAAACACATCCGTTTTAACAATGTCAGGCAGAATAGTTTACGAAAATAACATTAAAAGACAATAAATAATTTCTTTTACAGATTATATTTATCCTGTGCAGCGACGGAAATTCAAATTATGGATTACTCGTACACGTCTTCTTACGTTGTAACGATCAATAAGGGTCCAGCAAAAATTCAGCATGGAACTTTTACTATTATCCACTCAATAGACCTGGCACAATACGCAACATCCATAGCTGATACCCAAGCATTTATCCACCAAAATATCCCCAATAACCATAACCAATATCCTATCCTCAGTCTTGAACTAAACCAAAATAGAAATGTTCTAGAAAATCTTATACCAACTATAAGAAACAAACAAACCCATAAATGCCTTAGGAACAATTTGGAAATAAGTCGCAGGATCCCCGAATCATGAGGACTTCGCAATAATAACCAACAATTTAAATGAATTAAACAAGAATAATAACAAACAAGTGTATGTAAATGAAGCTTTTAACAGTACATTAAATAATTTAACAAACATGGTAAATAAAATAGCAAATTCAATAAGGAAAGATGTCTATTTAGAAAATGAAATAGTTATAAATTTACAAAATAGAATTAGACTAGTTAAGGAGGAATTAATAAACATCGAAAATGGAATAGAATGGGCAAAACTTGGAATAGTTAACCCTTTAATACTTAGTAGAAAAGAAATTGAAATAGCTATGTATAAACTGGAAGAAGAACATATCCCTTTTGTTGGCCCAGAGGAGGCACTTCAATTTGCAATAGTATCAGTCTTATATAACTATAATATAAAAATATTCTACATGGTCAGAGTACCAGTAACGTATGAAAACGTTATTTTAAAGCTAGTAAAAAGAAAAAATTATGTAATTAAACTTGAATTCAAAGAGACCTTAAAAGATGGAAAAACAATCTATGCTATTATAGACAATTGTGAAAAATATATTAATATTATAATTTGTAAGGAAAAACAAATATCTGATATACCAAATGATACTAGTATCCCTAACGTTATTAATAGCAGAAATTCGTCCTGTGTAACGAGCATGATCATCATATTTCTCCAGTTGAATCTGGCATGCTTTTGTTAAATGGTTATAACGGTATCACTCACATAGATGAAACACATCGATTTTTGTTGGGAACATTTCTTATTAAATTTCATGACAGTACCATACAAGTTAGCAATAGAACGTTCAGTAACATAGAGACTTCACTTCTTCAATTGATTCGCGATAATGCAGCCAACTCCTTTCGAAACGGACCACATCAATTTATTATCTTTAGAAGCTCTTAACGAACTCCAAATCAATAATACAGAAAATATTTCAACCATTCAAAAACATCTAATAATCGGGAAATGGTTAATCTCCACAATATAAGCTACAAGAGATTGTAGCGAGTTATGTTCTCAGATCGATAATATTACTCCAAACCCATTAAGATTACCAACTATTTGCGATTTCCCAAAAATAGAAGAACTTGAGCCGCCCGTCAAACCCCCTAGATTAAATAATATTCCTTTTTTCTGAATGATTGGGGACAATCAAATTAAGAAAGGAGGAGTTAATTCCAAACATTATTTTTCGTTTTCATTTCAGTTTTTATTGCGACACAATTCGCCAACAACAAAATTGTTCTCTTCTTTATTCTTTCATTACAACATAATTCCACAATTCCGATGATTTACCAAATTTATATAGTTCATTAATTCCGCTCCCAACACTTGCTTTAAAATGCGTGAAACGTGATAATCATTGCTCGGAAACGAATTAAATTTATTTTAAAAATTAAGTTAGTAATAAGCAGATCATCGAATAAAGAACACATAGTCTTCTTGTGTCGTTATTTTTCAAAAAGTAAAAAGATTATCGAATAAGAAGACATAGTCTTCTCGTACCTTTAAATAATTTAATAAAAATAATTTTTTTAACAAAAATAAGAAAGAAAATTATTGATTATATGTACATACAGATAGAGGTAAATTCCGCCGATCTAATGGTAAAGGTCCAATGGAGTCGGAAGTCATTCCAACCCCTGAGTGCGAGTCGGTATGAAGCAATGCAACCATCTGGTGTTATACTCCTAACATTTGACCCTTTTCACATTTCTGAGAAATTGGATATCGCTTGGCGCAATGTTAGTGTGAGGCAATATTTCCCCTCCCCAATGAGGTGCAGGAATTGTCAGCTTCTTGGACAAACAGCCAAATTTTGCAAGCGTTCACCTGCATGTGATACTTGCAGTTTCCCCCACATTCACCCGAAATCTGTACGCGCATTTTCTGCGCAAACTGTTCCGCTAATCACCCCTCCTCTTCCAACAAATGCGAAAAATTTTTACAAGCAAAGGATATATTAAAAATAAAATTTACCAAAAAATGCACAATACGGGAAGCGATTAACATTCATAAAAACTCTATTCCTTCTTTCATCTCCCACGTTTTCTTCTATTGTGCAACCAAATATAACTCAGCAACCAGAGAACAACCACTCTTTGCCCCTCCTTACTTCCAGTCTCAAAACTATTCCACAAGACAACAACTGCCAACAAATATCAAAATCTCCTGAAATTCCTAACTATACCCAGTCGTTTCAACTTTCTACTTATTCAAACATCAGCGTAAAAAATAACAATTCTGATACTCAAAACAATGCGGCATTTATTAACACAGAACTCACTAACAACACTTTATCAAAAGCAATCCACCAGCAAATAACGACTCACCATTCAATAGCAACGCACCACAAATTATCAACTCACCAATCAATAGCAACACAGCTCAGAACAGCAACTCACCTATAAACTACAACTTATCACTTAATAACAACTTACAGCCCAATAACAAGTCAGAAGACAATAACGACCTACAAATTCAATACCTATTACACTCAATTCATGTAGACGAAAATACTACTCCACAAGAACTTGACTCATCCTCTCATTCACAAATCCATAGCTCTTCCATCTCTTCTCTTAATTTTTCAAGCATGGATGACCACTTTGAAATAAACTTTGACAAATACAATAGAGCTCTCCGAGACTTCACTGATGGTGCAATGGCATCCGATGAAGATTCATAATTTCACCACCACAAAAACTAGCAATTGCTAAGAACCACTACACCCAACACAAACGCAACAAATAAATTTAATTTTTTTCTGATAACTTGTATTCATATGACTTCCAGTTTGCAGTGGAATATAAAAGGGTAATGGAATAACTACCAGGAACTCCAACTTTTATTAAAAGATCACAATCCTTTACTAGTTTGTTTACAGGAAACGCATATTCCATCAAATATTTCACCTCATTCACCTAATCCATATAAAGGCTACTTCCATAATTTAGATCATAACGTCTCAAGGAAGCAAGGTATCTGTGTACTGATAAAAAAGGACTTACCTCATAGACAAATTAATATTACGTCAAATATATCAACTATTGCACTGGAAATAAACATTGGGTTTAAATTTGCACTAATAGCTATTTATATCCCTCCAGACCAGAACTTTAATGCCCAAGATTTCTTTGCTATTTTTAATAATATTACCACGATACTGCTAGGTGATGTTAACTCTTAGAGCCCACTATGGGGCTCATCAATCGGGAATTCAAGAGGGAGGGTCATAGAAGACGTATTTCTTTCTTCTAATCTTATAATTTTAAACGACAACTCCCCTACGCATTTCTCCACTCATAAAACTTTTACGAACGTGGACATAACACTATGCTCTGCTAACCTAGCTCCTAAATGTAAATGGACTATTTTTAAAAATTTACACGGAACTGACCACTTCCTCATCCTAACGGAGATTGTATCCAACACACATGCCGAAAAAAAACAAAAGAAGACCGCGCTTCATCACCGAACGCGCTAACTGGCCGACATTTCAAGCTTGCTGTGACAATATATCATTTGAATTGCCTGTATCTGGCCTGTCTAACCTTTTAAATTATGAAAAGGCAAACGCATTATTTAGGTACGAAGCAAAAGTGGCCAAAAGAACCTGTCTAGAAGAACTAACTTCGTCTATTACCCCTTATTCCAGTGCGAAGCAAATTTGGCATGATATGAAAACGTTGACGGGGCATCACAGGCGTAATAAAATTCGGAAAACGGTATTTTTTCCTCCATAAATGAGATAGCTAAGTTGTTCTCATCGGTTTGGTCCGCGTACTCAAAAGACACAAATTTTTCAGCGAATTTCGTTTCAGACAAAGTAGCCGTTTTAAATATGGAGTACAATCCAATGGCAATATCAGCCGCCGCCAAAGAAATTGAAAAAACTATAACATTGACTGAATTCGAAGAAGTGATCAAAGTTGTCAAAGGGAAAACTCCTGGGTATGACAGAGTGTCATATCAAATGCTTAAACATCTTCCTCCTTGCAAAAAAAAATAGGCTACTTCAACTCTTCAACGCGATCTATGACACAGGCGTCTACCCGCAAAGTTGGAACAACGCTGATATTGTACCCATACCAAAACCAAATAAACCCTTAGATGAAGTTAGCAGTTATCGGCCAAAATTTTTACTTCCATGCCCTAGCAAAGTGCTAGAAAAGATAATAGCTAAGCGCATCATGTGGTTCGCTTTAAGAAAGCAACGCATAAGCAACTTTCAAGTAGCCTTTAAAGAAGGACGTACTCCTCCAGTTCGAACACTATCTGTCAACTGCCCTCTCAAATAGAAACCATGTAGCAGTACTTAGCTTAGATTTCGAAAAGGTATTCGACAGAATAGGTGCGCACGTAGTTCTCCGTCAACTAAAAAAATGGCAAGTTGGAAAAAAATTTTCAACTTTGTGAAATGCTTTCTTATAAATCGAACATTTCGAATTAAAAGGAATGGTAAATACTCGGATAGGATAAGCCTGTTCAATGGCATACCGCAAGGCTCGCCCATCTCAGTTGTCTTCTTTATAATCGCTTTCGATGAAGTCAGCGAAATTTTACAAAAACACAAGCTCCAACATTCTATATGTGCTGACGATGTGGTGATCTTTTCAAAAATCAACTGTTTAATGCAATCGCAAGATAATTTTTCGAAAGTTCTTGACGATATCGCCATATGGTCAGAAAGTTCAGAATCTAAGATATCATACGAAAAATGTAAATTTCTTCACATTATTTACAAAAATGTAGTTATTAAAAGCTCGAAACATCTCAAAATTTTAGGTATAACATTCGACAAAACCTTGAATTTTAAACAGCACTGTATAGAATTAAGAAAAAAACTAAACTTTAGACTTAGCATCATAAAATATCTTACTTCTAAGTACAGTAAAATACATCCAGATACTCTCATTAATGTAACTAAATCCTTAATCTTGGGCGTTAGTGACTACGGTCTATCTATTTATGGACAGTGCACTAAAAGCACTAAAGCACTTTTGGCTGCACCCTACCACGCGGCGGTTCGAGGAAGCCTTCGGGCATTTCCAACTACACCAATCAACGATCTACTGGCCGAATCCGGTCTCCCAACAGTCGACGAGCGATTCAACCAAAGCACCCTCAGTCTAATATCTAAACATTATTTTACAAATATACATATATATAAAGACGTAAAAAGAATATATATATAAAGTGAAAAAAACGTGTAATGAAGAGACCTTATGCTATATTCAACGCTCTACATCATTGAAAAGAGATTCAAATCTTTTGTAAGCCGACTCTCAGAAGGACTAACAACCTTCCATCCTGGCAACTACTTTCTACAATTTTTATCACAAAACTCCTTGACTGCCCTAAACAACGCACAAATCCATTAGTTTACCAAAAATCTTTCCTCGACATCAGCGAGAAGTTAATAAAGGATGGTTGGAAACTTATATTCACAAACGGCTCAAAAATTTCAGAATCCACGTCCTTCGCAGTAGTCACAGAGGAAGGCAACATAATAAAAATGGGACTTTTATTCCCTTATAATTCTGTTTTCGCAGCCGAGTTAACTGTTATAAATATCGCTATCAAGCAGGCGGTAACAAGCAAACGAAAATACGCTATTTGCACCGATAGCATGCCATCTATAAATTCGCTTCAAAACCTTCGCAACAAAGAGGCACTAGTCGAAAACACAAGAGACATGCTAATAAAACATCTCTCAAAAATAAAAGTTATGTGGATACCCGGTCACTGCGGTCCCTGCAAACGCTGACACCGTTGCGAAAGAAGTTTACAAATCACCCTCCATACACTTTGGATCTTTCTTTAAAGCAGACATCATTCGACAAGTGAAATCCTACGTGAGAGAATTAACGGTGGAAAACTGGCAAATGTATCATCATAGCTACAAGCTATATAACCAGAATTGCTACAAGCCACCTTTCCCTGCGTCTTCAACAGCTGACCAATTAAAATTTTTCACCAGACTGAGAATGGGACACACGAAAATTACCCATGAACATCTACTAAAAATGTTAAATCTGCCCAACCTGCTTTACGTGCAACTGCCCACTGTGTATTAACCACATCCTTGAATCTTGTTCAAAATACGAAAACGCTAGAATTAACATATTTATTAACAAAAAGCCTACAAATCTACTCAAAACCTTCAATGTTGAAAACATAGACACTATTTACAAATATATTTATCAATGCAAACTATTACCCCAAGTATGATACGGCTTGTAGACATAATCTTAATTTAGTCTTATTCCAAGGATATTTTATTTTCATTATAAAATCTTTTAGTTATAAGTCAGGCCGATAGCCTATGTTGCTAGTTGCCTTATTCTAGTAATGTAATTATTTATAATTGCAATTTCATATAAATAAATAAATAAATAAAACTAATAATTTTGGTTTATAAACACCTGGCTTCAGAAGCATATTATTTTGTTTGCGGTCGCCGTAAAATTAAATTAAAACTATTATCATGCTGTTAAATACATATTCAATAGGATCTATGTAATTTAAGAAGAGGTCCTGTCGAAAAATCGAATCTTTGATTTGCCTTCTGTTGTGATGTTGTGTCTTTGTTTTAGATTGGTAAGGGTACTTTACTCCATTACGTTAATTAACACGCCTTTCTACAGTATCCCGTCTTCACTCTTCCATTGAGGATCGGAGGGTCGTGAACGCTGTAGTTAGAGTAGAAGTCGGTAATGCATAGTGCACCACCCTAGGAAGCCCCGATAACTCATATATAAGTATCCTGCTATGACTATGATTAGTGTCTGACCTCCTGTTTAGAGTGTTCAATCGAATTGCCGCCCCGATTGTGACCTGTTTTGAATGTAGGTCTATTGGAAGTAAGTTCATTAGGACATATAGCTCCGTGTAGAGCCAGTTTATTATTTTGGGTTCCATCCCCGACCTTTACTAAGTGCTTCGTTGAGAAGTTTTAAGGCTTAATGTTACAGCGAAATCGCAAATTACAAAATACAAATGCATTGTTGAATCGAAAATGAGGTTCCTCAAAAAATACATGGGTTGACAAGCCATTTGTTCCAGTGACAAGTCAGATCTTTTATCATATCTGTATATGAATGACAATGAACGCCCACATTTATCGGAATGAATTCAAAACACGCCTTTTAACATTTATTAGCAGCCGTAGTATCAGATTATTGTTCTGGATAGATCTGGCGAGCTATCCCTATGGCAAGGACATATTGCAGTGGTATAATGCAAATAACATTGATTTGTACCTCTCATTGACATAGAAGGGAGCTCCGTCCTTTAGAGGAATATTGGCCAACCGTGAAAGGAATATTGAAGAAGGTAAACTGGTAATGTTAGGTTAGGTTACTGTGGTAGCTCCCGCAATGCGAGCTCACTTAGACATAGTAGAAAGACAGGAACGATTAACCTGAGAAACGTTGCGTACCCCGAATGATGTCAGGCAAACTACCAATCTCCACCCCAGAAAGCTCTTCTAGAGTCCTAAAGAAGTACGAGCCTAGGTACTTGAACCTCAGTCTCGCAAAGGCAGAACAGCTAAGCAGAAAATGAAAAGATGAATCCACCTCATCCTCCTCCATACAGCTGCGGCAGAAAGGGTCAGAGACTAACTTCAGCCTAACCGCATGTATACCCAACGGACAATGCCCAGTCAGAACACCTACGAGGGTCGAGAGTTGCCGCTTGGTAAGCGACCTCAGCTCCTTTGAGCGCCCACGATCCACTCTCGGCCAGAGGGTCCTTGCAAATCTGCCTGTCGTGGCAATTTCCCAGCGCTCGCTGAGACGACCGAAAGCCCATCTGTCCAAGAGAAGTCCGTAGGCAGCCAAAGAGCCCCCACCCTCTCCCTGCATGGAGAAATGACATCCAGGGTATACTGCCGAGCGAGCTCATCAGCCATGCAGTTCCCTGCAATGTCACTATGGCCTGGTACCCAAATTAGTCTAACGTCGAGATACTCTGAGGAGGCTGCGAGAGAAATCAGGCACTCCCTGACAAGTTTTGATCTCACCATTAGCGATTCTAAGGCCTTAATAGCGGCCTGACTATCCGAATAAATGTTAGCCCTTCTAGAGGGCATTACATTGGTTAGAAGCCAATCGGCTGCCTCCTTGATTGTGGCCACCGCTGCCTGAAATACACTACAATAGTCCGGAATCCTAAACTTACCTACGCGGGATGTGAGTGGAGAAGGAGCAATCCCGAGCTGGAGCAGGCAGACAGCAATCTGTTTCCGGAGGGGCAAAGTTGAAGCTGGCAAGAATCCTAGAATGCCCAAAGGCCGAGCTGAATCTGTATCCGTTGCAACCTAGCCGGGCTGCGGCACGGGCTGCTGCAACCTTGCCTGCAATGTCCACAGGTAACACATTAAGCATAACATTGAGCGCGAGAGTGGGTGTGGTCCCAAGCGCCCCACTGATCCCAATGAGCGCGGACCGCTGCACCCACTCTAGCTGCTTAACCTTCGATACTCTATCTAGCGAGTTCCACCAGACCACCACTCCATAAAACATTATAGGCCTAATTATGGTCTCATAAAGCCAGTAGTTTACCTTGGGAGAGAGGCCCCATCTCTTCCCAATAGCACTCCGGCAACAGTACACTGCGACCGAAGCCTTTATCACCCTTTCTTCAATATTTGGCCCCCAGGAGAGCTTTCTGTCCAGAATCAGACCTAGATACTTGACCCGGTCAGAAAGCACCAGCGGGACGTCACCTATTGAAGGGGGATTGGCATCCGGTGCTTTGTACCTCCTGGTAAATAAGACGAGCTCTGTCTTGCTAGCATTAATCGCGAGTCCGCACCCTGCAGGCCATTTTACGATCAAGTTAAGGTAACCCTGCCTGATATCAAAAAGGGTGTTCAAAAACTTACCCATGACAATGAGAGCAACATCGTCAGTATAGGCAATAACCGCACAGCCTTCCCTTTCCAGCTCTTTCAGGACGCCATTGATAACAACGACCCAAAGGAGTGGTGAGAGAACCCCTCCTTGCGGAGTTCCTCTACTCACCCTTCGTTGAATGGAGCCGCTGCCCCACTCCGCCACGACAGTTCTGTCCCAGAGAAGGTGGTTGACGAACCTTACAAGATCTGGTTCAACCCCAAGCTCCGCCAGGGATCCGACTATTGCCTGAGGCTTAATGTTATTAAAGGCACCTTCTATATCCAGAAAGGCACCAACGGCAAAGTCTTTGTGTTCAAGATACTCCTCAATGACGTTAACAACCGTATGCAGAGCTGTTTCCACACACCTGCCCTTCGAGTAAGCATGCTGAGCACGCGACAATCGTTCCCGCGGTAACTCCTCCCTTATATGAAGATCAATCAGCCTCTCCAGGGTCTTCAAAAGAAAAGAAGAGAGGCTGATAGGTCTAAAGTCCTTTGGGGATACATGAGAGCTCTTGCCCGCCTTGGGGATAAACGTAACCCTCACATTCCTCCAAAGTCTTGGAATATAGCCCCTACTTATGCAGCTCGCGTAAATAGGCGCCAACCACCGACACGACACTCGTTCGGACTTCTACAACTGGGCGGGAAAGATTCCGTCAGGTCCCGGCGACTTGAACGCTTTGAAGGAGCGCATCGCCCAGAGTAGGCAACGCTCTTCCAACAGGTCGCAAGGAGGGACATAGATGGCACCTGGTTCCACGCCTGTATCCTCACATGGCTCAGGATTACTGGGGAAATGGGAATCGAGGAGGAGTTTGAGCGACTCCCCGCTGCTCATCGCCCAATTTCCCACGTCGTCCCTGAGACATCCTAAGGGGTCGGGAGCCCTCGCGAGCACCCGCCTAAGCCTAGAGAACTCGTGGCAGCCTTCGTCGTTTTCGCAGAAGCTTCTCCACGAGTCTCGCTTAGCTTTCCTTATTTCGGATTTATATATTCCCAATCCGATCCAATAATGTTCCCAATCCGAGGGTTATTTACTCTTCCTCGCCTGGTTAAAAAGCCGTCTACTTGAAGCCCTAAGATCCGAAATTTTCAAAGCCCGCCAGTACGGCTTAGATTTGCCCGAAGGCCTCCTCAGCGGACACGAAAACTCTATCGCTTTCTTACAAGCTACGGTGAATTTCTCCACTAAGCTGTCGATCGAACTTTCCGAAAGGAGTGAATTCCCTGGGGTTCCTCAGGAAGAAACTCCTGCAGCTTCTTACAGTATGGATCCCAATCCGTATTTCTCAGATTCCTATAGGGACGATTTTGGGGACGAGCTTCGCCCAGGGAGAATTGAATATACCTATGATCAGCAAAGGAGTGATCATTAAAAACTCTCCAGTTCGAGAGATACCAATTCAGACGAAACCAGGGTAAGGTACAGGACCTCCTCCCTCACCGAAGTTACAAACGTAGGGTCGCTCCCCCTATTACAAATAGACAAATTTTCGCTAAGAATAAAATCAAAGAGAGACTCACCTCTTGCGCTAATATCCGAGCTTCCCCAGCAGGAGTGCCTCGAATTGGCATCACAACCCACAACGACGCCGGCTTTCCTACGCTTCGCTTCCGCCAAAGTATTCCTCAGCAGCACTGGAGGTGGTTCCACCTCATCATCGTGAGCCATATACGTGGACATGAGCTTTGTTCAAGGTGGACTATCAGATTGGCGGACGCGGCCTTTGAGTGTTGGAGATTGATCTGCAGGATAATCATCCTCAGTAATCTCCTCCAGCCCACTCGCGGCAGCGTCCTCACTATCCGAGGCCAGTAGCCTCTCCTCCTCTGCCCCATCGAACAGCCTGTTCAGACTGAGGACGGACCCCGCTATCGAAGAGACTCCCCCAGTTCCCTCGGTGTCCGACCTGACGGACTCAACCTCCATGCACATGGAGGCCTCCATGACTTCCACCGCTTCCTCCACATCCGGTCCGCAGACCTCCGACACCACCTCCGGTCCAACCGGAAGGAGGGCGTCACTACCTCTGGCATCCGATTGGAAGACCTTAAGGGCTACCTTCTCGAAGCCATAGGATATGATCCCCTGTTGCTCAGCGAGAGGGCCGAGGGACTCCGCGTTAAGCAGAATCAGCGCTTGCCGATATGGTTCCTCGGACCCCTCAAACCGAACGACTTTCCAGTTGTGCGGATTACAGTAACGGAGGATTTCCTCGATCTCTCCCGGTGCAGAGGTGCAGAGCCAGACACGAGCCCGCGGATGCAAAGGCAAATCCCAAAGCCTCGAACCTGACACCCTTCCAGACCTCCCCCACCAAGGAAACCGCAGCTTTATAGAGCGTGGCCGACCGCTCGTCAGCGCACGAAATCCTCTTAAAGAGGCCAGAATGCCAGCCCGCACTCTTGCAGCGAGGAGGTGGACCAGGATTATCCCTGATCACCTTTATGAAGACGGCAGAGATTGCTGCCGCCACACGCTTCCAATCCATCCTGGAGATGGCACCGTCTTCCTTACTGCGGACCACGACACTCAGGATAATGGAGCCCGCCTGCTTAGCGACTTCGCTAAACGTTTTGGGCGTCCTCGGCCGTTTGCCGGAAGAGGTCTCCCCCTCCTGAGACCGCTGTCTTTTTGCGGATGACATGCTTGACATGCTTCTCAGATATCTGAGACCCCGCCTGGCCGCCATAGCGTTCCAGAATCTTGGAGGCCATGCGACGATCTCAGTGAGCCTTCCTTCCCGTGCCCATCCGCCGCTTAGATCTATCGGCGGGCGGAATTTAAGACTCCCTCGACTGCACCGGTACACTGCAGGATATACCCTTACTGGTACTGGCAATTTCGTCCAGCCTCCACTCACCAGAGGCCGCGGGCGATTTCCCCTGTGCCCCACCTGCGCGGCCAGCCTGAATTGCATCCCCCTCTAACATAGAGACTGCGGAGGTCGGCTTCGACTCTCTCCCAGTGACAGTGTCTGAACCCCCCGGTTTAACCATGACCTTGGATGTCGGCTCCGACGCTGCTTCTCCACCCTTAGTTTTGGCCACAGCGGCCGTCCCCCTTACAGAACAAGCGGAGGGAGGGGGTTTCGCCCTCCCTTCACTAATAGAAGCTGCCACCCGCAGCGATGAGCCGGTTTTAGGGATCGGCTTTGACGCCCCTCTATCGCTCGAAACTTTGCTGAAATTTTTAGAATTTTTGGAATTCATTATCTTTACTGGGTCCCAACTCAGAGCCGCTATCTAAAGCCCGAATGTGTAGTCGTCCTGAAAAAAATTATCCCATGGTTGTCTACGCCGCAGCAGGGAGGCCATGCGAGGGTTGACGCACACCCTTATGAGGTGAGCGTTCAGAGCCAGACCAGACGTAAAGACGGGAGTCTTCTCATCGGCACCTACACCATCGACCCAATGACGACGGAAATTGGAACGTACTCTGAGACTTTCCAGATTTTAACGGGACGGAGACGGCGGTGGCATTAGCCTACCAGCCATTTCTGCTGAGTTTCACCTCAACATACTAAGGTGATAGAATACCACAGCCGCCAGCCCAAAGCAAACAGAATCACGAAAATGTAAACAAAGAGTAGTCCATGGACAAGGCGGGTGATGTTACCGTTCAGGCCGCACGATCATTTAACGTTACCCAGGATGCACCACGAGGAGGCGATCATGCATTACATTCCTGAAAACTGGTAAAGTAATTGGAGAATTCAAAACAAAGTTGCTGTTGGCATCGCGTAAAGTAGACGATGCACTCTTGCATAAAATGATGGCGCATGTATGAAGTGTTCTATAATCTGCATATGAAGCAAATAACAACTAATATTTTAACATTTTAATTATGTTTAACCTTTTCGGCAAAAAATAAAACTCAACAAATAACAATTAAAATGTAATTTTTTTAATAAAAGTTATAACCATTACGGTCCCCGTGTTTTTAGTTCTAGCGCTTAATATCATTATATATATATATCTTTATATTTGTAAGCAATAATTTAAATTATATTTTTTTTTTTGATATGAAAGCTTCAGCAGGGCTGAAGACAGTACTTCTTTACTCGTTTCTTTACCCTGGTTCACCCTTCTTGATCCGCCTACTCTGTAATCTTATAAATTCAAATGAAACGCTATTTCGTTACGTCTGCGCAGAACGTTCGAACCACAGCGCGGAGAGACGTGGAAATTTTCACAGCCATTCGTTCATTCCTGCAAAAGGCCCAAACAAAATTTCCGCCGATTTTGCAATAGCATTCGATGAGTGTAGAAAAATGCGGAATTTGTGTGTTTATGGGTGTTAGTGTGAGTGAGTATGTTATGACCTTTTCAAGCCAAAACGGCTGATGGAATTGTACAAAACACACAAATAGCCCACTCCTACGCTATAACAAAGGCTATATTATTATGGAGAGCTGTTAACAAAGTTTTAGTCATTTAAATACATAAGTTGATTCACTTTTTGCTATATAACGACTGGATAAGCTTTGGCACCAAATACGAGTATAATTGAAATAAGATCACATGACCAATTTGTGTATAAAGTTAGAATATTAGGGACATTTTTATTTGTTTGGTCACATAATGTATATTAGTTATCCACAAAAATTTTTCTCGGAAATGGTTTTTATAAGGAATAGCCAATTAATTAAAAAAAATAACAAAAATGTACATTCGATGATATTCATGATTAATTAAAAGAAAACAATGTGAAGTTAACTTAAAGCGACTATAGACTTCGCAATAGGCTTTCTTAATATAGAGTCGTTCCTCCTTTAGCCTCAATAACTGCCTTAATTCTTGCAGGCATGGAATTCATTAGGACCTCAGTTTCCAGGGAAATCTAAGCTTTGAATCCCTAGATCGTTAAATGTATTGGCCAACCAAAAATAAAAATTCGAGCTGAATAGGATCATATACACCAATATTGTATAGATGTTTTATACAAGATTTGTTTCCAATCAAAACTTACCTATTTTGCACGATGGCATGGCGCTGAGTTATTCTATAAGATTAGGCGATCCGTATAAGAATAATGCTCTTCAATTGCGGGTACTAAAAAATTGTTAACCACTGTCACATAATTTTTGTGCATTCATTATTTTATCAACAAGGTGTAGAGGTCCCAAAACATTGTATGAAAAGCAGCCCAAATCATTTGACTTTGAGGAAACTTAACTTTCTTTACTACACAATTATCCTGGAACCTCTTACTACCTGAACGGGGCGCGTAAAGCAAATTTTGTGAGCTTAGCATAATCTGTTGCCAATCATTTTGATCCAAATTCTGGTATTTTTTAGCCCAAGAAATTTGTGCAGCCTTCATTTTTTGTGTTAATAGTGGCTTTTTGGCAGGGCGTCTTCCATATAAACCCACATCTCAAGCCGTCGGCGTATGGTTTCGACACTTATATCCACTTGGTGAAAATTTTGCATCTCCGGCCTTATAGAAAGTGCATTTTTAAAGCGGTCGCTTAAAGTTATCCTCCGCAGTATGTTGTCTGTTCCCTCAGTTGACTTTCGAGGACGATCTGATCCCTTTCTATGCCCCAACACATCACTATTCTCTTTGTTTTGTAAAAGACGAACAATAGTTGAATGGCTACAACAAATTCTAGCTGCTATTTGCCGAGAAGATAACTTTTCTTCATTTAATGCCAATATGCGAATTTTGTGATCACGCGTTATTTTACAGTTATATAGCTGAAGATAGTCTACCAAAGTGGTGGTGCGTTTTTATTGACGGCAAGTGTACATATATAGTCCGTTATATACGTTACCATAAAATCGACATTTTATAACCTGTTTCAACGGTTACACTCAATTAAAGCAATGAATGAAATTAAATATTGCAATATGGGTAACAAACGAAAGATGCTTAATTTAGCTTAAGTTCCCAAATCTTTTGAAAGAAGGTTGCCCCCTGTTTAAATGCAAATTAAGTTAATTTAAAAAATTAATGACATTTATAATATGAGTAAATAAAAGTTTGAAGAAAACTTAATTTTAAAAATAATTTTGGAGAGAAAATCATATCATATACAAGGCTTAATAAAGATTCATTTCCCAAATACTTTTAAAAAAAGTTTGCCACCTGTTTATAATAAAATTAAGTTAAATAAAAAAATAGACGATATTTTGTAATACGAGTGCCAAACTAAAAATTAAAACAATTCGTAAATTCGAAAATAATTTTTGAGAGGGTTGCCACCTGTTTAAAAAATTACTTAAACTCATAAGTCAAATCAAATATTGAAAAATGTGTCACAAACAAAAAAGATTTAAAAAAAGCTTTATTTTGAAAACACTTCCGGAGAGTGTTGCCACCTGCTTAAAAGAGTAAATTAAATTAAATTATTAAGTCAATGGAAGTATCACGTAGTAAGTTTCAATTGAGGCTTAAAAAGCTCAATTATGAAAGTATATTTATGGAGTATTGCCACGTGTTGAAAAATATGAATTTAATGTTATTTGTAAGCTTCCTGAAATATAACAGTGTTACTCGGAAAGGAAAGAGGGTTGTCACCCCTAAAGACCGTTGATTCAATTTAATTGGTAAGGAAACGGAAATTTTACAATACGGTCCACGTTACCAAAACTAACTTAGTATAAATCCTACAAACATTTATAATAATGTGAAAGTTTGTGTGCGAGTATGTTCGATGGATTTGTATAAAACTTGGTACATATGCAAGAATGATAGAATACAAGATTGCGCCTTCCCGCAGTGAAATGACAGATTTCGCCTTTAGTAAACAAGAATACGGGAGAGAGAAAATTGAACAACTTCCAATATTTCATTGAAAAACGTGTTCTAATTGTTCTAAAGTGTAAAATATGAATTTATAGGCAGACATTTAATAAATAAATTCGCAAAATACTAAAAAAAGTGTCTCTTTTTCTTAATTTGTGAAAAAAGCTTTGTCTAGTTGAAGTTGAGAATTGTCAAACCCGGCAAAACCAAAGTAGCGGTACTTCTAAAGGCGTCACCTTCAGTATTCAGTACACCGTGGTACATATGTAGCTTATAACCTGTGTTAATATATCGATGAGGACTGAACAGATTAGGATAAGATTTGGCACATATATGTAGTTTGTTATATCTGTTATAATAGAACCAATTTTTTTAGGGGTTGCCATCTATTAAACAGGATAAATTCATTTAAACAAATGGACGAAGTCAAATATTGCAGTATGAGTATTAATCAAAAGGAGTTTAATAAAGCTTAATTTCGGAAATGTTATTGCCATCTGCCTAAAGCTCAATTCAGTTAAATTCACTAATATTTTACAATATCTGTGTCAAACTAAAAAAAAAATATGTGACCACTAAATTTCAAAAATCTTTTTGGAGAGAGGTTAAAAATCAATTAAAAGTATAATAAGTTAAATCAAGTATTGAAATATGGGTCTTATACGAAGGAGTTTTAAAAAAGCTTTATTTCGAAAATACCTCTTCAAAAAGTAAATAAAATTGGATTATTAAGTCAAAGGAATATGCGGCATGTGATTCAGAGGAAGTGGTAGGCTTAAAAAACTTAACTTAATACTAAATCCGAGTGGCAAGGCATACTGAGTAGTTGCCAATGAGAAAAAAGTTTCAGCTACTAACCGAATCAATGACATATGCAATTTGTTTAGTGTTGTGTGATTATGAACACTTACCAGAATTGAAGGCTCCCAGATGAAGACAAAGATTTTTTCGCATGCAGTATCTTCTACCGAGCACAGTGGTGACCGTTTTTGTTCGCTCATAGTAAGCATTTGTCAAAAATAAATAAAAAAGATTGCATAATATGTGAACATATGAAACAACAACAAAATTATCTAATCGTGCTATTTATGCTATATACATATGTACCATGCTAGACAGTATGCAATGGATCGAGAATACCCCTACTGTATTAGCATCATCCCATGCTGTGTTTAGTGCTTCTTTCACATCTGAATGATCATCTTTATCATCACTTGATGTGTTTGATATTTCCTCATCCGATCATCATCTCTATTCTATTTTTAAAATCGTTATGCAAAAAATCTTCCATTAAACGCAGAATATGCTAACAAACAAACTTCGCTCTACGCCCCAAGACACCGATCCTTATTTTATTGCAACACGAGTTCAGTTATGTAAATCGAATTAAGAAAGTAACCTAGTTTTCATAGGTATATTTGAACTGGGCAACAATTAACTTGAAACTTAACTCCCTACCGTATTCTACGATGTAACCAGTCTTATGCACATTGATATTTACTAAAATAATTGTATTATTTAATTTTATTATTATTGAATGTAAGTATTAAATATATACATAGATATGTATTTATGTTACCACTGCAATTGTTCAAACTGCACGAATTTGCACATCGACTAAGAAATAAGCAGGAAAAATGTTTGACATTATTTAATTAATAACTTTTATTACCTTATTTTACATACCTTTCCTTTACATCTTTTATTTTTTTTTCGTCTATTTGTTTTATTAACTAACACACCTCCACATTCAACCCAAACCAAGGAATGATTTCAACGCTTGGTTAAAATAAGGGTATATAAATTACTGAGCCAGTTTTATTAAAATTAAGATTAAAATAGTTGTAATAGAGCTTGTAGCCTAAACAGAATATCATGTTTGTTGAGTAGGAGTGTGTACCTACCCGCGGAGAGTGGGTAATTTAATTTGTCTACCTGATTCGTGCGCAATAATGACAACACTGATGAAAGGACAACACTGTCAACACCGTTTCCTCGTTCTCCATTTTCGTGCATAGCTGTCAAATATTTCCGCCACCAACTGGACTTTACTTTCTTTTCTACTGGATCACCGGAGCGAGCAGAAGTGATTGGAGTTTTCCTTTATTTAATTCTGGTGACGGCAACGGGTCTTTGTACGGCCAAACAGAAGTGTAAGAAATAAAGTTTTATTTGATATAAGATGAATTGTAAATTGAATGAAATTTAATGTGCATATCTATCTAACTAAATTTAAATAAATTTCAGAATTTAGCAAATCTGTATACTGAACAGCTGAAATTACTGTTTTCTTGCCCACCGTCACAATGTTAGTTTTTACTTTAATTTCCCTTTCGATCAGACAAACTCATCACTTCCGGTTGACGCCCTGTTTCATTACGCTAAACACAGCTCCTTCGATATTACACTTATTCCCTTTTGTCTAAATACACACTTTTTCCAGTGAAAAAGCGTCTGAAACCAAGCTTTCTTGGTGTGAACACCAAATGTCTTTTCGAGTCTTTCACCTTCAAGACGTCGGTCGTGCTACCCAAAGATAGTTCCACTTATACAGTTTTATGAGTAAATTGTTTTTGTGATTGCGAGACTACCACCGATTTAGGTAAGCAATATCAGATAAAACATAAAACTCTTGATATATGTATTGGAACTAAATTAACCTTGCTTCATAGGATTAGAGAGAGGAGTTCTACCTACATAAGTGTATATTAGTGCAAAATTCTATTCGGGTAAATAAAGGAATCCAATTGGGCAGATTCTGATGAAAAAAAGAAAACCAGCTTGGCGCGGCGATCGTAGAGATCAGACGGACAGCTCGCGAGCGACGGACTCAACCAAAAGTTAAAGGCTTAGTCTTTTGATTTATATATACAGTCAAGTGGTAGAAGGCGGCAAATATCCAAAGTCCTTTGGTTATATATAGTATTCTAAAAGTTTTAGTTTCAAGTATGCTCGGGTGGACATACATATGTATAAGTATATTCTGTTTTAAGCAGTGAAACGTTTTGTTTGCGATTTCGTACATACCAAAGTATTAGAAAATGATTTAAAAATCTTAGAACCTCCATGGGTTACCACTAAGCAAATTAAGTAACAAAAAAAAAGGAAATAATAATATTAATGTATATGTATAAAAGAGTAACAAAAAAAGTAAATAATAATAGCAATAAGTCGTGAATTAAGGAAAACGTAGATTAATAGGAAAAAACTAGAGTACAAAAAACAGGAAAAGATTGTTGCTAACGCACAAAGCGAATACCTTTTCCATATAAAAAAAAAATGGTGGAACAAAAAGAGAAAATCGCATGCGAGATGATAAACGAGCGGAAAATATTCTATACATACATATATGTATATGTATAAATGAAAAAAATAATTATGTTTTATCAGCACAAGGACGGTTTTTGTTCGATGTACCAGTACCAACACCAATACCAATACAATTACAGAAGCCCAAATTTTAAGTTTCTGCGAAATTCATAAAGCATGTTAATATTTCAACAGTGGATATCTGTCATTGACAATATCAATAGCAATATCACCAGCTACGTTAACCGCAAAATTAATTTTTTTGCTATTCTAGCAACATCGTACCAACCAACACCATAAAAGATCTTTCATCGTGGGAGCAACGCAACAATTCGTAAGCCAATTTAATTACCTGTTATCCTTGTTTGTTGATATTTTATACCTATGTTTTGATATTGGCAATGCGTTCAAGACACCTGAAGTAAATAAGCTTATTCATACAGAAGTTTATGTTTTGAAATGATTTTTTATCGTTTATAATATTTAAATCAAATGTTTATATACGTGCATATATGAATACATGCACATATAGTTATTTTCGTTATTATTATTGTTTTTCATTTTTCACGCAAGTTTTAATGGCGGCCGCCATTGCGTGTGTGCGTTTCATTCGGTAGGTCCCGGGTTTAAATCCTGGCCGAGGCAAGTAACATCAAAATTTATAAAAAGTTTTTTCTAATAGCGGTCGCCCCTCGGCAGGCAATGGCAAACCTCAAAGTGTATTTCTGCCATGAAAAAACTTCTCACAAAGAAACATAACTATTTTGATTTCGTACCGAATGACCACGGTCGGGTGGGCATCATGGGCTGACAGTCGATATAAGCTAGCTGGGATTAAAACCACCTTTTTATCTCCTGTTTTCTTCATAAAACAGATTTTTTAGCACGCGTACAATTAAAGGTTATTTTAGCGTGAGGTAGTGGGTTAAGCGGGGTATAAGCGGCAATAATACCACCACATTAGTCGACGAGACAGGGACCGGAAACAAACGCGTGCAGCTAACTCATACTTGCTAGTGATATTCTATTAGAGTGTTTATACCCCACCTAGCACCAAAGTAGCTGTAACGAAGGCGAAAACTTTTGGCGAGTAACTATTACGTAATTATCACAAAATGTACTACTTTGTTGTATTACTCACTCTTTGCGACACATTTGAAGTCGTTTGGTTTTTGACGCAATTACTTGATTATACTCAGTTTGGTTTATCATTTCATAATGACCAAACTAACTCCAGAGACACGTTTGCAAATCGTGCAAATTTATTACCAAAATAATGGTTCGGTTCGCGCAACGCATCGCGCGCTGCGTCCAATATTCGGTCGGCATAATCGCCCAGCAGAGTCGGTAATTCGAGCAAACATAGTCCGTTTTCGCACCACGTTTACTCTAGTGGATAATGCGCATCCTCAGAGACGCCGTACGGTAGAACCTTTACATAGATGCTTTGTATTTAGACACTGATAAAACACGCAGCAAATATTATATTTATTCACTTTTATTTTTCAATGTCAAAATGTGCTAAATTGTCAGGTAGTTAATATGGCGTCCAAAAAATAACAATGGAATTACCTTCTTTACTGTATTATGGATGGAACTATGAAGTGATAACGGAAACTTTAAAGTGAAATCTATAGTAGTGGCAACTTTTTCGCAAATTTAAAACGACGCTATAGAACTATTCGGTACTTTATAGAAAAAATAACTTTTAAATTACATATTTTTAGTTGTCGATACTATAGGCATGTATAAATTACTTTGAAGTCGTGTTTTTGTTGGCTATGACTTCAAGGTGGTTTACTCTGAAATCCCCCATTGTTTTGAAAAAACTTACGCTTTCATTAAATAAACTAAAAATTAAGAATAATTCAACATCATTTCCGCAACAAATATTAACAATTAATGCTTAATATTTATTTAAGACTCGCATGTAATTTTTATTGAGAATATCTTTATAAAAATGCAAATCTTTGTAGCGCGCCACCACATTGTGTCATCGCTGCTACGTAGCCATAATGTCAGTCGAACGTTGCCTGATAGCTTACTGGAACGCCGCTGGAAAGTTGTGGTTACCGAAATATTATATTCCATTTTGGTCGTAAGCATGTAATAGATACATATGTTCCTATTACATACCCATGACTGGTGACAAAACACTTTAAAGTCACCACAATAGTAGCAGCTCCGTTCCAGCGACTATTTCTGTTAGTTGGGGACCTATACTACTACATCTATCACAGTTACATGCTACAGAGTAAAAGTATATTTTAACCCTTGACAGATAATCATTGGCAACAAGTGTTAAAGAACGCTTCAGAAGCGCACGATTTTCTAACTCGTATAATTTACCCAATACCTAATACTTATGTAAATAGTCAAGTAATTTTATAGGTTTGGAATAGTTTTAAAATGCAATCTTATTAAAAATTTGTGTATGTTAAATATTTTTAAACATAAATCACTCACCTTTCATATTATTCAGTTTCGTTAACACTTTGTCAGATAGGGTTTTTATTATTAAAGCTATAAAAACTCATTTCGGTTGTATGGTGTATAGGAGCTCCCTGTGTCGAAATAGCTTTGTCCCAAATTACGCATGAACTGTGCGCAGTCGCTAAGCTCGCTCTTTTTCTTTAAATAGAGCATAACATTTCAAGTACACACAATCAAAAACATGGCCATGGACATACATATGTATGTACATATGGATGTATGTACTACATGTATTTATCCACAGCATAGTTACATACGTATATAAAAAGCTTTAAGGATTCTATATGGTACTTAATACATATATAAAATTATTACTGCTTCAATTGACCAATGAAAAGCATTCACGGGGAACATTTCAAATCTAAATTCGGCTGCCTTAAAGGGTGGGTCAAAAAGCGACACGCCCCACATTAATAATGAAAATTTGTCCTTCCCAAATAAACTGGAGTTAGTGAAACTCATCATAGAATTCTTTATCATACTGTTGTCTAGTTGTGAAATCTATTCCGGTCCGATTAGTTTAAACAATGATAGATACTTGTGAGTAAAGTACATCAGATACAATTACGTGCGTGTTTTTATTTCAGTCGCTTCATAATTGATCAATTTGTAATTCATAGTTATTTGTGAGCTAAATGTGATCGGTGTTAGTGGATATAAAAAGTGTCTTTGTTTACAATAAAAAAGGCTAATGTGAATTGAATGAGTAAAATGCTCACTATTTACATGTGAATTTGCTTTTAAAAATCGAAAGAAAGAAAATAGTAGTGATTTTTACACTATTCTTTCCTGAAACCTTTTCCTGCATAATTGCATGCAGGATAGATATAGATATAAGATAAGTGCTTCAAAATTTATTCGCCGACGACTTTTGACGCCTCCCGGGCGTTTAAGCTCGAGGAGGATTTCGTAGGAAGCTGTGTCACAATGTCAATGTACTCAACGACGGATAAAATGAAAATGTCGGCTCCAACGTGCTTTCCTGGCCGATATAGCCCCACATACAGGGGCCCTGATCAAATGAGGAGGTGTATGCCAAATCCTTCTGTAAGTATAATAACCATCGCAGACGGATGAACGCTGAAAAAGATTTCCAAAACTAATATTTGTAAAGATTTGAATACAACAATACATTTATGTGCACAAATGCGACCGCTAACTTTCAATCGCTTAATGTCATTGCCTTCAGGCTGAATGTATGCATAAAAGTTAAGAAAAGAGTTAAATTTATAAGGCTTGAACAGTTTTGGTTTGAAACATACATATGTATGTATGTACCTACTTATTTTGCTGTTCCTTGCAATTTTTATGTTTATGTTATGGTTATAAAAACACAAGTCCAAATACTTGTATTTACTATGAATTCTTGAACTTGTTATTTTTTGTGTTGGGAATAAAAATAAGAATTACGCCCGTCATCAAATAACGCGGAAAAGTACTGTTGACAGCGTAGCCGGTGTTGAAGCGCGACCGAGGACCGCCTACAAAGAAAAGTGTTATACACAATAATACTGTAGAAAGCGTAGCCGATGTTGGGCGGATCAGGGTTATTTTTTTAGTTGCAGCCGGAGGCTTTCCACGCTAAAATATTTTTACGTAAAGATATTGTGGATAGCATAGCGTGTTGGACCGACCAGGATTATTTTTGCTAAGCACAGCCTAAGGCCCCCTACACAGTAGTAGTTCTAATCAAAAATACTGTGAGAGAAAAGCAAATAAAAATTTTAACTTTCGTATTAAAATATTGAAAACAGTGAAAAAAAATTTACTTTTCCGGTCCCATAAACTTTTTTTTTGCCATTGAGGATGTGCCAGATTAATAACAGGCCTAAACATACGATATATTTTTTACTCTAGATTCAATTATTATCGTTTGTGTAATTTACTGCCAACTCCACTGTACTTAACAAGAGGAACTAACAAATAAAAATATGCTGGCATACACTTGCAGTTGGAATTCAAAGGAATGTGTGTATATGTATGAACATACATACATATGTATGTATAAATATGATCTTTTCATTTTTGTCATAGATAAATATCACGGTGTACTGAATACTGAAGGTGACGCCTTTAGAAGTACCGCTACTTTGGTTTTGCCGGGTTTGACAATTCTCAACTTCAACTAGACAAAGCTTTTTTCACAAATTAAGAAAAAGAGACACTTTTTTTAGTATTTTGCGAATTTATTTATTAAATGTCTGCCTATAAATTCATACTTTTACACTTTAGAACAATTAGAACACGTTTTTCAATGAAATATTGGAAGTTGTTCAATTTTCTCTCTCCCGTATTCTTGTTTACTAAAGGCGAGATCTGTCATTTCACCGCGGGAAGGCGCAATCTTGTATTCTATCATTCTTGGATAAATATATACAAAACTCTTTTCTTCTTGAGAGCGCTGTCAAAATCCATATTTTTTTATCACATTTCCAAAGGTGCCACATGAAATAAATATGGCAATTTCCAAAGGACTTTTAGAATATTTTGAAGTTTTAGCATGACCATTGAAATGGAAGGAATATAAAAGCAATACGAACTAAAATCGATTAAGACGAATAAATAAATTTTTATAAAATATTTTTAAAAATATGAGATCAACATGACAACATGAAAATATCAAAAAAAAAGGATATGTTTTCAATAACTAATAATGCGAATATGACAGTTTTACCTACGTATATATGTATGTACATATATGTACATACAAGGTGGCGCAAAAGTAACCTTCCCATGTTTTTTGGCTGTAATTTAAAAAAAAAAATGAAAAACTTTGATTCTTCTTGTGGATTATTTTTATTTGGTCTTTTAATTTTTTTTACATCAAGTCGAGAATATGATGTCATGTAAATGGCCGCCGCCACAGTTGATTGTCATTTGAGCCCTTTTTATGGCATTTTCCATCACTTTGGCCAAAACTTCCGGCGATATGTCCTCACATTCTTGACGGATATTCTCTTTAAGAGCTGCAAGAGTCTGAGGCTTGTTGACATAAACCCGCGACTTCAAAAAGCCCCACAAAAAGAAGTCTGGAGCGGTCAAATCAGGTGATCTTGCTGGCCAGTGCAAATCGCCAAAACGGGAGATTAGGCGCCCGGGAAATGCATCCTTCAGCATATCGGTTGTGGCACGTGCAGTGTATGCCGTTGCACCGTTCTGTTGGAACCACATGTTTTCCAATCCCAATTCATCAAGTTGCGGCAAAAAGAACTCGTTGATCATTGCTCTGTAGCGCTCACCATTCACAGTAACCGATTGACCCGCGTCGTCTTCGAAGAAAAAACGTCCGATGACTCCTCCAGCGAAAACAGCACACCATATACTGACTTTGAGCGGGTGTAATGGCTCTTCGTGGGTTACACGCGGATTTTCAGTGCCCCAGAAGCGTAAATTTTGCTTATTTACGTACCCGCTAAGATGGAAATGGGCCTCATCACTCATGATTATTTTTGATGAAAAATCATCTTCCTCTTGGTGGTGATTAAAGATGGCTTGAGCGTATGTTAGACGCGATTGGCGGTCAGCAGCTAACAGCTGATGCACCGTCTGGACTTTGTACGGAAACATCTTCAAATCTTGTACCAAAATTCGCTGTAAAGACCGTCGACTGATACCCATTTGCGTGGCACGTCGTCAGGTCGATGGCGACGGCGCTTCCATGACATCCTCGGCTACAGCAGCAATATTCTCTGCAGAACGGCTACTCCGGGGTCTGCCACGCCTGGCAGCATCTCGTGTTGTGCCAGTCTCTTCGAGGCGAGCGGCTAAACGTCGCAGTGTTTCACCAGTAAGCGTTGGACGGCCAGGAAATCTGCGACGAAATTCACGTTGTGCCAAAGTCACCGACCGATTATTGGTCAAATAAATAGTCAGCAATATTCCGCGTTCTGGAGCAGTGTAGCGTAACATTGTTTATTAACGTGTATTTCGCATGTGTTTACTACACAAATGTCAAAACAGAACTGACATTAGGGGCCAATCCCAAAATTTATAGCATTTTCTGATAGGAGGATTACTTTTGCGCCACCTTGTATATGTATATGTACATAAAATACCATACGATAATATATGTTTAATAATAATAATAACACAGTGTTACAAAATGGAAAAAATTGAATGAACTTTTAAAGTGACATAGTGGAAATTGTTCACCTGGTCGAATATAACTCAAAACGGTTTTTGAAAAATTTGTAACACCCTCAAAATCTTGCTTTACCGTTAAAAAACCGTTCTTCGGAAGTGTACGCGCTAATCTTTTCATTACTTGGCCATTTCTTTACCGATTTTCAATATGAAATATGTTTTGGAAAGGTAAGGATTATACCTTTAAATTGAGATAGAAAGATCTATTTTTTGAGCTAGCGTGTTGTAAGTTTTCATCGGGTAAACTTGGAAAATTTGTTTTTTCTTCAAATTTTTCTACTTTGACCGCATTTTATTGCAGTATTTTACAAAAAACATATCAAGTATGAGGAATTCTTTTGAAAGTACATTCATGTCCAAAAATTTTGAGTGCTCATGCAATGAAATCGGACAAAAATTGACGAAGCTATTAAATTTTTTCTGCTATTAAATAAATTTACCTTGCGAAAAGTTTTTTTTTTATTTTTCTACTTTGACCGCATTTCATTGCGTTATTTTACTAGAAACATAGCAAGTATGAGGAATTATTTTAAACACATTCATTTCCAAAAATTTTGAGTGCTCATCTAATAAATTTACGCCGTCAATTCAACCTTTCGACCGCTTCGCAATTATATTGTGTGATAAGTGTGGTAAAATGTGTGATAGGCGCAACAAATTTTGTTACGCCTGCGGTCTATTTGTTGATAAGAAATATCGGTTCGATTTAAGAACAAATAAAGCTGTGGTTGAAGCGTTCAACCTCTTTTTCAGTTGCTCATACGTGGAAAGTGCTTGGTATGAACCCGAATATATTTGTTCGATGTGCTGTACAACATTAAAACAATGGAAAACCGGTAAATGTGATTACCAGCGTCTGCCGTTTGTGACTCCTATGGCTTGGCATTATCAAATATATCACAAGCCGGAGGATTGCTACTTTTGCCAAACAAAAATCACTGGTCACCACTATAAAACTCGCCACCTCATAGAATATGCCAATGTGTTGACTGTATCGAAACCGATTCCAAGAGGAAAACAAGATCAGCGAACTGAAGACAAAAATCCAGCTACATTTCCTGATTCAAGCCACAAATCTTCTAATGAGGTAAATGACGAACCGTACCTTCCAACCAAAGCAATAGAAACGGAACGTCATTTCGTGTCAAATCACGATTATTGTGATCTTGTGCGGGATATGGATCTGTCTATAAGACAGACAGATATTCTGGCCTCCAGATTAAAGCAGTGGAATATAGTAGACACTAACTTTAAAGTAACGTCTGCACGAGACAGAGACCTATCTTCGTTCGAACACATTTTCAAAGCTGATTACACCAATAACAAACTAGTTTATTGCGTTGATGTGGATGAATTGTTTGCTGCACTCGATCACGTGCACTGTTCACAAGATTGGCGATTATTTCTAGACGGTTCTTGCAAAAGTAAGTATTTAATGTGTTATGAGTGTGAGAGAACTAAATTTGAATACAATTTATCAATTAATTTTCAATTGACTAACATCGTATGTAGGTCAGAAAGCAGTATTGCTGCACAACAGAAATGAATTGCCATCAGTTCCAGTGGCTACGCTACTGATATGAAAGAGACTTATCAAACGATGGAAAAAATTCTACGATTGATTAAATACAATAAATTTCGCTGGCAGATTGTCTCGGACCTTAAAGTCCTGACAATTCTACTTGGAATGCAAGGTGGCTACACTAAATATCCTTGTTACTTTTGTGAATGGGACAGTCGTGCCAAAAATCATTACAAGTGTAACATATGGCCACCGAGAAAGTTTCAAATTGGCAAAAATATTGTTCTCAATATTGCATTAGTTAAGCCTGATGATATAATTTTGCCGCCATTGCATTTAAAATTGGGGTACATGAAACAGTTTGTTAAACGACTCGAAAAAAACAGCGAGGCTTTTCTACACCTGAAACTTGTATTCCCCAAGTTGAGTGACGCCAAGATTAAAGAAGGTACTTATAAAAATTTCCCAACAAGAATTCTTCAAAAAGAATTCATCCTAATTTATTTTTACATTTTGATCAGGCGTTTTCGTTGGACCGCAGATTCGTAAGATTATGACTGATGATGACTTCATAAAAAAATTGAACCCAGTCGAGAAAAGAGCATGGCTGAGTTTCATTTCTTTGTGCCGAAACTTTCTTGGAAACACGAGCAGTTCAAATTACGTTGAGGTGGTCCATGAATTTTTGGAAGCTTATGGAGAAATGGGATGCAACATGTCTCTAAAAATTCACTTTTTGCATTCTCATTTGGAATTTTTCCCGGATAATCTTGGTCAATTCAGCGACGAACAAGGTGAAAGATTTCACCAAGAAATCTCCAACATTGAAAAACGGTTTACAGGAAAGAACCAAGTTAGGATGATAGCTAATTACTGCTGGTCACTCAAACGTGAAACAGATGACTCGTCTTATAAACGCAGAAGATCAGCAAACATTTTTAGCTATAAAGTTATTTAGCATTTTAATGATTAATTTTTTTTTATTTTCAGTCACAATAAAAATTTGAAGTTGAAAGATAATCAAAATGTATGAATTTTTAAATATGGTCATCATCTAAAATAATTAAAATAGTAATAACTCTGTCAATTTCCAACCGATTTTCAATTGAAATAGCTTAATCGACGCAGTATTAAATTCACTTTAATAATATTGTCTTTGATAGGTACCTTTATGAATTAAGACTATCGTAAAATCGTAGTCAAAGTTTCAAAATTAATTTTTTTTTTATTAAGTTACGATTTTTTTTCTCTGTAGCTTCGTCAGTTCTCGTTTGATTTTGATGAGTTATACGCCATTAAAAATAGTGATTTGTCGCCTTTCAAGATATATAAACAACTTTTGAATCGGATGAAAATTCGCAAAGATATTGATGATTGACTAGCGAATGACCTCAAAAACAGTTTTTTGGTCCTAAAATGAGATTTTGGGGGTGTTTCGCAAATTTCAAGTATACAGTTTTTCTTAGTTTTATAAGGCCTAACGCCTAGGCTAGGTCTCTTTCAAAGTTCATTTTCAGTGTTACACAGTGTAATTTGACACGTATACCATATAGCTCGATGTTTAGTCGAGCTTCTTCTCCAATTTCTTCTTGCCTTCGCTAATGGAATTTTAAAAAGTGCTATAATTTTATGTGAAATTAAGCACTATATTTTTTATTATCGGTCAAAATTAAATATACCAATCGGAAACCCTACTGGTTCTGCCAGTTATTTTCTCGTACTTGACTTTGCTACCCCGCCTTTTCGCTTGTCAGCTGTTCATTTGCCCATGATTCGGTTTCTAGCTCCCATACAACTTGTAGATCAGATATGAAGTTTTACTTAAAAAATATTTATTTTATCATATTTATTTTATATGAGAAAAGTAAACAGTATCTTAAAATTTAATATTTAAGATACGGTGTACTGAATACAGAAAGTAACGCACTCAGAGGTACCGCTCCATTGGTTTTGCCGATTTTGACAATTCTCAACCGCAACTAGACATTTGTTTTTACAAATGGAGACAAAGAGCTCCATTTTTTAGTATTTTTCAGATTTATTTGTTAAATCGCTGCTTATAAATCACCTTTCTACCGTTTAGCAAAATTAAAACACGTTACTGAAATATTGCAAGTTATTAATTTTCCTCTTCCCCTTATTCTTGTTTACTAATGACGAGATCTGTCAATTCGCCGCAGGAAGGCGTAATCTGATATTATACCATTCTTGACTTTCTCACTGGTTTATGTACAGTTTTTGACTTTTACCAATTAATTAATACAAATCTGTGAAGTTTTTTTTATATATAAACAAATATTTATGTGTTTCGCTTGTTTCAAGTTTCGATACGATTGAGCTACTGTCTATTTCAGCACGTTTTTATTTCAGTTGCACTTCTGCGTATGTGTACGAGTGGAGTGGATGGCAGTAACAACGTATGAAGTAAGACCCCAATCAAAATATTAAATATATGTACCTCGAGGTCTAAATTCATGCGGCATACGCTGCGGGCAGATTCATTTTTCAGAATGAATTTAAAATCAAAAGGTCATGCGACCTTATTCAACGTAACCCGAAATAGGCATGATCCATTAATACTTATACATAAAACATGGCAATATTTACCATTGACAAATAAACATAGTTACAAATGTAAAAATGGCGGAAATGTAAAATACAAAGCGAAATAGGTGGTACTTTGACATAGAAAAACTCTATATAGAGAGGAATCCCTGCAGGTCAATTTACAGATACAGTACGTACTCAGTACCGCAATGATTAAGAATCAAGGTAGTTTCTTTTATTGTGTTATTGCACTTATCGAGATGAGTTCGCTATACTAAACGTGGTATATGAAATAAAAAAATACATTTTTAAACTTAATTTATTCATTAACATCCTGATTTTCTATCTCAAACGAAAATCCAGACGAACGGTTCTCATATTATCGTCTGGAAAAGACCTGTCAAAATTAGTTTGCTTTCATTGTCTAAAAGATAGAAAAGGAACAAATTAAACAAAATTGCTTCAAAATATATTAGCAATAGCAGTTCTCGCAAATGAACGTTTCAATGAAAAGGAATTACGGGTTCAAAGTCGGAGGCTATGAGATTGTACAAATGTCTGAAAAAGCATATTGGAAAATCAATTCTTTATATAATCTAATATTTATATTGTAAGTAAATTCAGAAGCATTTCTTTATGGAGGTCCATGGACATCTATTTTTTTGGCTAACTCATTCCACTGCTAGACTCTTACTCGCACCGAATTTGAATTTTTTCCAACTATTTTGCGAGAACATCAAACTGAGTACTGGTAGTTTTTGTCAACACTTCAAAATATACTTGGTGGCCGCCGTAGCCGAGTGTGTTGTATGTGTGCGCTTCTTTCGGTGGTCCCCGGGTACAAATCATGGCCGGGGCAAGTAACATTAAAAAATATAGAAAAAAGTTTTTTCTAATGGCGGTCGCCCCTCGGCAGGCAATGGCAAACCTCCGAGTGTACATCTGCTATGAAAAAACCTACTCACAAAACACACTCGCCGTTCGGAGTCGGCGTAAAACTGTAGGTTCCTCAATTTGTGTTACAACATCAAGACCCCACCACAAATGGCATGAGAAAATCGCCTAGCGGTTATAGCACCTATTAAGTAAGCAAGTATACTAAACGATTAATTTTAATAATATGAATGTTTTACCAATTTTTCTTGTTTATTGCTTATACTATACAGCAGTTCTCTCTTTTAAGTCGTTTTCGTATTAGAGAACTTAAATTAATTACGTTTTGATAACCCTGGAAGAAGTGAAGGTAGCTTAATCCCAACTTTAATCTATTTACGGAAATACTAGTGCTGACTATTAAATGCATATTTTCTTAAAGAAAAGCTAGCCATTTTTGCATGGCGATGGCCGAAAAAAGTTAGCCCCGTTACCTCTGCACTAGTTGACAGCTAACTACTGTCTAACTATTATTTGGCACAGATTAGCCTTTGGTAGCTTGTTATTATTTAATTAATTAAAAATTTTCGTAGAAACAACACACGACTCCGGCACGCTCACGTTCTTGGATTCTTCTGCATGACTTGCCAACTAACTTAAAATGGGTTTCTGGGTGTTTGATAACAATGGGTTTTTATTTTAAATCACTACAAAAGGGTTAGTAAAAAGTCATCTAGCTTTAGCTATTGATAACTTTTTTCTTTATGGAGGTATCGACAAGTTATCGCTAGGGAACCGCATTCGTTTTAAGGAATGCAAATACACGAACAAACGACAGTTTGTTTCGAGGTAAAGAATCAGGCTATAAGTCTTTTATACATATGTACATATGTATGTATATTAAAGTGTACGCTCATATTATAGTTTTGTAAATAACACAGTTCCACAAAAGAGAAAAAAATATCTTCTTTGAGCAGACCATGTTTAGAACATGTTTTTGGGGACGCTGAATCCTACACTGAGGGGAAAAAATAGTAAAATCAAGCAAAAACGTATTTGATCTTACTAAAAACGTAAACGAAAGTACTGTATAGAGGAAAATTCTTAAACCAAATGGACGCATATTAGATTTGAAGTTAAATATGAAAATATTTGAATTGAATATGGCATTTTTGAATTACCATAGAATGCGGCTGTATTCAGTTCTATTATATTATATTTGAGAGCGATTTGAATACGAAAATTTTGTTTTCATATTTGATGATATTCAATTCCTTTTTGAATATGAAATATTAAAATTGTCCACATGCATATTCGATAATGTTTTGAATATTAAAATAGTATATTTGAATGTAAAAATACTCGAATTTGCAACGTTGGAAATAAAAATACTTGGGGTTTTGTGATTTGTATATCACTCTTTATTGAACATATGTATTTAAGTATTTACATTAACGCACTTACAAAATAAACTTAAAGGCTATTATATCTTATAAATGTTCGGCCGCCGATTATCGAATGCAAATGCATTGGGCGTGTAGTAAAATCTTTGATATCTATTAACGTTATTTCATTTAAAGCAGAACCAACTTCATATGAGCAGAAGTGTTTATCAAATTGTTTTATCTGTATAGCTTTAGATACTATATATATATTATCATTCCAATATAACATTAATACAATTTTGAATAACTTAAAATTAGTATTCAAAATACCTACATATGAATCCTTTTTATACTTGAAGTTACCATACAATATATATTTGGACACATTTACATTTTCAAAATCAATTTTAAGATTTCCTGGTATTAAATATTTGAAAAAATCTTTTTCTCTCAAATTGTCTTTATAAAAATGTTCATCAATATTAAATAAAGTTGGCAAACCATTTGAATATTTCTGTAAAATTGACGAAAATTTATAGCTCGCCTTCAGTGCAATAGTTTTTGTACAATTAACGCGAGATGTTACGTTTTGAAAGTAAATTTTACTTTCTTTATGCTTTGCCTCAAACCTCATAGACCAATTATACCTTAATGGGCCTAGCATTTCAATGGTTCTCGGGTAATGAAGCATGAAATGATGCTTGGGCTTAAGACCCCCATAGAGTTTGAAATAAAGCCTGTGGTGCTTGTTTATTAATTCTTTTAAGCATTTCAAATCATCCTCCGTCAATTCTTGTTTGTACAACAAATCTAATATATTTACAAGATAAATTAATAAATTCCAGTATTTATTGTTCATTGGAATAAGATCGCCCAGCATTAAAGGTAAGAAATTAATAAAGCAATACACTTCCGAAGCGGTCATTTTTAAATTACATTTATCTAAATGTTTTTTTGATATATTAATGGAAATGTTTCCGATTTCTAACTCTCCATATGGAAAGAGATTTTTTCTATTATTAATAATGGCAAGAGAGAGTAATTCTTCTTCTATCAATGAGGACAAAATTTTTGTAACATCGTATTTGCAAACCCCTTCGAGCAAGTCGTGCATTATGTCAAAACAGCAATTATCTAAAACATGGTAATGGTGGAGTCTATTAAAAATACACTCCTCCGCAATACCTGAAGTGCTGCCTTCAAGTATATCGTCTTCATAGTTTTCTTTTGTCCTAATAGCTTTTTCTATGAAATCATGTTTGGTTTCCTCTTTTGATCTTCTACATGCTCTACAAAACCTGTTCGCACTAAATGATTTAGAAAAACCCAGAACTCCATTAAGAGCAAGATTGTCGCCAAGTATTGCTATCAACAAAAACTTTACTGTTTTGTTCTGTATTAAAATACCCTGTTCTAACAAGACTAGTTCATTTAATAAGCTATTAAATGCCAACTCATTTCCACATATCTTTAAGTTTTGCGAAGCTATGAAAGCGGCATGAAATATAAAGTCCAGTTTTGAACTTATATATTGCGGCAATGTTGGGAAATTATAATAACACCCACAAATATAAAAAGTGTGTGATCCCAGCGCATTATTTACTTGGAAATCGTCGAAGTATATATTGTATGGTATTACTATTTCATTGAAAACACAAGAGAGTTTCGCTTTTTTAAAAAATGTGCCACTCACAACATTACACACATTTTTGTTATCAAATAGTTGCATGGTATTTTCAACAACAATGTCTAATACGCCATTTATTTCGAAAAACGACTTAAATTGGAATAATAATGGCATCATTTCAATAGTTCGCTTTTCTTCTGATAATGTTGGAATACCTCTAACAATTTTTTCAGCTATTACATTTTCAATTACAATTGTTTTCGGACTCCCATACATGTTTTTTTTAATTAAGTGTTTAATAATAAGGTGTTCTGACGATATATTTTCAAAAGCATTGCTGCAAAAATTTGAAAGGTGGTCTAACTCTGAAGTTAAGTTTTGCTCTTTTAAACTCTCTCTTATTATTACATTTTTTAAGCATTCTGAAAAAATTTGGAATGATTTTGCGAATTCATTTTGTATAAATACAACATCTTTTCTTGACATCGAACTTTTTGCATACAATTTCAATGAGAATTCCAATAAATTGTTTGATAGCTTTGACAATAATGCATTGTTATTTTTCATTTGAACAATATTTTCTTCAGGTAATTGCACATTAAAATGTTCAATCGGACATGGCTGTGCCGATTTTTGCTGTAGCAAGTCATTTTCTGTGGGTTGAGTTAAATTTTTACAAATCCGTGGGTTTTCATTCATATGCTTTAGCAAATGATTTTTAAAATTACCGAACGAAGAAAACAATTGCTTGCAATTATCAATTGTGCAAATCTTCGTATCACTTTGCTTAAGAGAGTGATATGATTTTAAATGTGATATATAGCAGCAAGTTGTTTGGAAAGATTTTTTACACAAAAAGCAAATCATATTTAAATATATGAATATTAGTTAAGGTAATTTAAAAGTGAAACCAAAGCCGGTGATTTAATATCTGATGTAGTTTCGATTTCAAAGAAATATCTCTGAATAAATGTCCAAGCGTTGGCAGCAATCGCTGGATACTTCAGGTTCAAAACTTGAAATATTTTAAAAGTACAATCCAGACATTCAATAAAGGAGTCAAACTTATAAATTATTTTATCAATGTAAGCAAAAAAAGCTTTAGGAGATAAATAAGATTCCTCAATAATTATAAAAGGTTGAACCGTAAATGAATTCAAATAACATTTGTCAACATACTTTTGAATTTCTTCATATACATTGCATAAAGCTTCCACTTTAATAATAAAAAACTCTTGCGCGTCCAATATTGTAGCTTTTGCTCTTGATGTCCCCGATGTCGTTTGGAATCTTGCGGTTGGAGGTAGTACTGAATGTAATAGCGTGGTTAGTACACAATCTTCAGCATCTAAATATCGAAATAAATATTTGCATATGTGATATTTATAAAAAGTTTAGAAATTGTTATTTAATCACATTTTTTTTACCTATTTGTCTCACACCACTTAAGTCTTTTAAAAGGGATTTGCAGGCTGCGTTGACAATGTTTAAGTAGTAATATTCTCGAACATTCTGTTTAAAAGCACTCCATTTGGTTTTTAATAAATATTCTTTGTTAGGGTGCATCCGCTTGAAGTCGGCATTGATCTATTTAAAATATACGTTTTGATATGTACACTTTTACAAAAATATATATGTATGTATGTTTGTGTTAATGCACACATGTGTACTCGTATGTATGTATGTATATATGATTTTATATTTAATTGGATGGTATAAATTTAATTGGAGAACTTACCAGTTCCGGGCCTCTGGCGTCTTTTAATTTTGGCCACTCCTTAATAAAGTCGTAATTGCTCAGAAGTGTTAAATCGCGCTGTCGAATATTATATGATCTGTCCCATCTGTCTACAACCACTTCCCAAACCGATGATTCTCTGCGTAGCTCCTCTTTTATACTTGTTTCAATCGATTGATCAAACTCGTTTTCTAAATCAGGAGTCGACGTATCCAAAATATCGCACCTTTTCGCCGAAATATTTGTATATTTGGAATATAATTTTCCAGCAGGCGGTCTTTTCCCATTACGTGGAATGTAATAGTATTCCTATATTAAAGCAACTTATTAGTATACACCCATTTTAAACGTTTCTATATAATTTTTCAAAATTTGCATTGTATTGAGCATTTTTTACATTACCAAAGCTCTTTTTTCCTCAGGAAACAACAATTCTATCTCCTTTAAAATTTTTTCGAAGTTGGCGGGCTTTAATTTTGTATTGTTTTCAACAACATATTCCACAACAGCGTTTATAATCCGATCTCGATGGTTATTATTTAAATTTCTGTTATTCTCATAGTATTCTAAAACGGCTCTACCAGCAGAACAATCATTTAGTATTCTCTTCAAAGACTACAAACCAATTCATTTAAAAAATATCACTCATTGTATAGATATTTTGTTCATAATACATACCACATAATCAAATTCACATTGGTCATCATTGTTGTTCACTACATCAGCATGATATACCTAATAGAAGGCTACATGCGTACATTCGTTTCTTCCATTTATGCGAATTAGTCGAATGTGAATGTGCTGCTCATTCGATTCATGAAAGCATGAGTTCATAGTGGTGGGTATTCACAGCGAAATAAGAGAAGAATATGAATACTCTCTTGCCTCTCTCTACAATGAATGCATAAGTCCTCTCTTCGCCACACTCCCTTATACTCAATGGTCAGGCAGAGTGAACGCGCAAACTAGAAAATGTGTCGAATGTCGCGAATGTTTTGCAGACATTCACCACCAGCGATGCCTGTAGATGCTTTTAACTAGAAAAATAACTTAGGTATACATCAAAAAATACTAACATATGTACCTACATACATACTAATAAGTATATTGAAAATCAGGGTTTTCTGTATTCATTGCAAATATTATAAATTTGGCATTTTTGAGTGAAAAACATTAAAACTGCATGAAGATATTTTATTCTTTTAATTTTGCATTTGCAACAAATCATGAATTATTCTAACGTACATACATACATACATAAATATTTAAAAGAGATTGTTAATTTGCTGTTATATGAATATGCAGAAAACTGGCAAAAACGGATTGCACTCTGCGTTATATCGATTACAAAGCGCATAATATGTCTGTATATATAGTACATATGTATGAATTAAAAATGGTCGCGGTAAAAACCCTAGCTTACATACCTACACAGGCAACCTTGAAATACATACAAGTGTTTATATTTTCTGGGTGGTTAAGGATCGTCAGTGATGTGATTAGTACTCATTGTTTTGTGTTTATAAGGATTTTTTAGTTTGGGAAAATACGTACATTTAAATGTGTACATATGCATGTATGGAATTGTGCAGATACTGCGAAGGCAAAAAAATCGCAAGTACCTGTGTTAAAAATTATAAAATAGAGGCTTACCAGTAAATTAAACCATTAATGTGTGACTAGTGCGTAACGCTTCAACAAGTGACAACATAATTCCTAACCGTCTGTATAATATCCCGCAAAGTGAAAAAAAGTAAAAACGTTGCAATGGACGCAGAAGATGTAAGTACACCGGATTGCCTAATTAATTTAAAGTATAATTTTCTTGAAGTTGAAAGTGTAACAAATAAATATTTTTATATATTTATAGAATTTAGTAATGGATTCCTCAGCTCCCAACGACTTGACCACAACCACACCTGAACCCAGTAATTCAGACATAAAAGCCAAAATTATTCAGAACGAATTTAAAATCAGCGATAAAGCAGGAAAAAGTAAAGTTTGGGAAATTTTTGGCAAAGTGGAGAACAATACTGGAGAAGAAATTGAAAATGTTGTAGCATGTAAAAAATGCATGAATGTGTACAAGTTTTCCAGAAATAGCACTTCAAATTTAGTGAAACATAAGTGCTATTTGGTATCGAGATGTAACGATAGTGCCTTGGCCGAAAAAATAGACGTCGACGTTGAGACAAAAAAAAGGGGAATATTAATTCTTACTTTGTGGATAATAGAGAGCTGCCGATCATTTAAAATTGTGGAAGACTCCGGGCTGATAAAATTTTCAGAATTTTTAATAGAAACTGGCGCAAAATATGGGCAACATGTAGATGTAAGCAAATTACTACCCTATTCAACAACAATTGTACGGAATGTTGGTAAAATATATAACGCGTATTTTCCAAAAATATGCGAAGAAATTTGCTCAATAAAAAACGTGGGATTTGCCCTCACTTCCGACATATGGACAGATGATTATTTACGAGTATCGTATTTATCTGTGACGATTCACTTGATCAAAAATGGACAACTGATCACTCGTCTTTTGGGAATGAAGTCAATGGAAGGCGAAAGATGTACAGGTAATAACATTCAAATTTATTTTTCTTATATAGCTTTAAGTAATTTTACACGCTTTGTGATTATAGTTTGCTAAAATTGATTGCTTTTTTTATTTATTATTTTATTTTTTTTTTAGGTGGAAATATTACAAAAAAGGTACAGAAACTCCTGATCGAATTTGATTGCACACTCAACGATAAGGTCATTATTGTCACAGACAGAGGTTCAAACATGGTGGCAGCATTCCGCACCTTCAACCGCATAAACTGCTTAAACCATTTAATGCGCAACATACTGGAAAAATCAATGAAGGAAGTTTCTGAGGTGGCGAAACTTTGCAAATATTCTTCAAAACTAGTCAAATTTTTTAAAAAGTCGGGCATAAATTCCTCATTAAGGACATCTTTAAAAAGCTTTTCATGCACACGCTGGAACACCATTTATTATATGATTTCTTCAATAGAGAAAAGTTGGGTTGAAATCGTTAATATATTAGAGGAAAAAAATGAACTCAACAAGATGGATAATATTAGTTTGAATTGTATTAGAAGTGTACTACAAGTATTAAAACCCTTCGAAGAGTCCTCTAGGAAATTGGAAGCTGAAAAGGATGTAACTCTTCATTTAGCAATAGTACATATACATCGTTTGAAGAAATCGTGTATGCCAAATAATGAAGATGCAGATATTGTCAAAAATTTAAAAGAAAGCCTGAGTAATCTGATAGATACTATTGTATTGCCAAACATGTCAATTTACCACAAAGTTGCAATTTTCTTGTTCCCTCCTGCCAATAAGCTAGTTATATTTAATGAAAATGAAAAAATTCTTATAAGAACTGAATGTAGTAACATAATGAGAAGTTATATGAATGATCTAAGTAACGAAGAAAGTCAACCTGAATTGTCTGCTTCCGTGTCAGCTTATAATTCGCAAATTTTTATGGACTTTTTCCAACCTCAACAATCATTTAATTTAGAAGAAAGAATCAGCAATGAGTTACGCATATATGTATGAAGACACAAATGTAACATTTCATGACGATTTTGATATCCTTCAATGGTGGCACTTGAATAAAACGCAATTCCCACTACTCTATAAAACAAGCTGTAAAATTTTAGCGGTGCCAGCTAGTAGTGCCGCTTCTGAAAGGATTTTTTCAAAGGCGCGGCATCTTATATCAGAGAAACGAAGCTTAATCGGTTCCAACGCAATCAATGTAAATCAACTAATGTTTTTAAATTGTAATGTGAATCGAATTGAGATTATGAAAGAGTTAGGCCAAGAAACCAATCCTTGAAGAAAATAATGTCCTTAAGAACACAACTATGTATTTAAATTTATGGAATTAATAAATTAGTTTTAGAATATATGTAGGTATATACCTACATATGTAAGCATGAAATACTTTTTTTTTAAATTAAATATATATGCGTATGGAATGAATTAATTTTTCAGTCATTGAAAAATCTTGCTATGTTTTATCATTTTCAATAAAATATATTTAAAAAAATATGTCGCATTTTTTTCTAATTAAATACTTTGATTCATTTAGCAAAACTCTGAAATTTTGCCTTGCAATATTAGCACACATGCGAATATTCATTGTGCTCAGCCACACATTCGAATGCTCATATGTAGTTGCACAACTTATTTACGTCTCTTCGCACAATGTGTTCTCTTAAATTTTGTAGCAACTGAGCTACGTACTCACAGCTATCTGCACACTCATTCATTCATATCGCTGGCTGAGCGTTGAGTGCGTCGACTGTTTGTGATACAAGCGAATGTGTTAAAACTGCTAATGACTGCATTCATGCAGATGTCTAATACCTAAATAATAAAAAAAAAATTATGTCCATACATATGTACATATGTATGTACTCGTATGTAAGTGTTATGAAATACGGCGAGTGGTTAAGGAAGCCACGCAGAAGTACACCTACGGCGCTAAGCGCAGTTGGAGGCACGACTGTCGTTTGCCTACATGTCACAAACGCACGTACATACATACGATGCAATTGTTTTGCTTCCAACAAGCAATAATTTCATTAACAAAACACACCAGCACTTCCAATAACACAGTTATTAAAAAAAATACACAATACTTACATTTTTCTTTCGCCAAGCAAATAGCTTTTCGCGGAATTCAGCTCTTGTACCCACTTTTCTTACTGCGTCCGCAATATCTGCTTCGTTCAAATAACGTAAATGTCGAAATTCAATGCCAGCGACTAGAACATTCAATATATCATGCTTTATAATACATAGTAAATTAAATTTATTGCACTTACCAGTGAGTTCTTCCAGCAGCTCATCCAATTCAAAAATATGCAAAATTTCTTTTAATTTCTCACACATTTTTTCTTTTTCGTCAACGCCAAGCTGTTACAAAATCATACCGTTATAAATGAGTTGCCATCTCACAAAGCTGATACATAAATTAATATTTTGTCATTTATTCGTAATATGCTTAGAATAATGGCAACTCAAACTCAAACACAATTTGCGCACATACAAAAACAAAAAGCACGAACAGTGATACAAGCATTATGGTGCCCACAGTCACCGACGTGTCCGTTTGCCGTGTCTGTTTGTCGGGAGATACACAAAATTGAGCAAAACTTGTGCCCGCGCGTATGTTTTGTAAACAAACTTTGCGTACACAAAACTGTGTTTGTATGCATCAACACAATGATGCCATTCCTTTGTTTGCATACATACTTTTACACACATCCGCGTTGTCAATTACAATTTTTCATTGTATAATAAACCAAAGCCAAAAACCAACAAATGCAAATAGTTCATTTATCTATAATTAACATTATTAAACATCGATTTTAAATTAATTTAATAAAAATTTAAATTTTTATAAGGTTATTTTGTTAATGATTTTAAAAAGTTCTGCTTGGCAACACTGTGCGGTGAGAGAGCACTCAGCTGACACGGCTTCACGGCAAAAATCTAAATTTCTCAGTTTACACACGTACACGTCGCGCGTACCCATCACACGTACACGTTGATGAGTTTGCGTTTACATGGCGCTCTCATAAGTTTGATCGTGTCAGCTGACACGCAACGTCCGTTTGCGTCGGTGACTGTGGGCACCATTAACATGCCAACATCTTCGCCTTGTTCTCTCTCTCTCATTTGCTGATTTGCCGCTCGTGAGTGTAAAACATGCATTCATACGAGAACATGTATATACGTTGTAAACGCTGTGCATGCTGAGATGGCAGTTAAATATGCGCGTGCTAAATTTAGCCTGAAAATATTATTTTTGAATACGAATATTTTTAAACGTGAATCAAATATAAAGTTTTCACTTTTACTTGCATTGTATCTTTTTTAAGGGAAACTAACAACATTTTTTAAATTCTTAAAGCTGAAATGCATATGTATAAGGTTATCATATGAAAGTAGTTCGTTAAAGCGCATCAGAAGGGATGCCATGGTATCATTTATAGTTAATACCTTGACGGATATTAGCATGAAACATATAATGGTATAATTTTTTTTATTTAACTAGTTATTTGTTTTAATCTTATGGCTTTAGAGACAATTATATTTACAATATAATACAAAATATTACAAATTTATCTGTACATTTACTCTTACATTAATAAAATAGTTTTAAAACATAAACTTTAGACTGAATATGTGCATTGTGACGTTGGATAACTAAATTGACATCGATTTTCCTGTACTCGTATTGCCGAGGCGGTATGAAAGGACGAGTTTCCCATTCGCTCGGCCTTGTGTTTTGGTTGCGCATCATATTAGAAAGTTCTAGTTTCCAAGCCGCATTTTTTTGCATTTTTTGTTGTGCACATGATTGCGTTTGTTCTGTGGCGTTTGGTTGACGGTATGATCGAAACGATCGAGGTTCCTCCGATCCACATCCTGGCGTAGGGTGGAAAGGCCAAGCCCCCACGTCTGCACTCTCATGTCGACGAGGCTTGGCTTGCAAGGCGCTGTCTCTTAGAAAAGTAACCCCGAAGTTTTCTATTTGTCGTTTGTTCGGTGGCTTTTGGCGGAAGGAAGTGGTCGGAACGTCTGAGATTCCGATCCCTTTCAGTTAATATCTTCAAAGATATTAGCTTGTAATACATACATATGTATGTTACAAAATTACTTCCATTTAACATAAATAAGTAGGGCAAAACCTTTTAATCTTATGCTCCTTCTCTTTAATCGCCTTAATCTTAACGAGCAAATTTTTCATTATCTCTATCGCATTTATCCCCGTGTTAAACATAAGGTCGCTGTGAATTATGGAGTTTTTCACATACCAAGGAGATCCGCATATTGCCCTCAAGGGTTTAGACTGTAGCTTTTGAATTCTATCTAAGTAAGATTTAGACGCTCAGCCCCAAAGTTGTTATGTCCAAGATGGTTGTATCACCATTTTAAAAAGAGGTACTTTGTTTTCTAAGCTTGTCATATAATATAATGTAAATGTTACTTGTATACTCTTACACTCATATATAAACTTAGACTCATTGACTTTAATTCGCCGAATTTTTAGTCATTATTCTACTGCTTTTAAATGTTGCTGCAATTTATTAGCGGATGTGATTGTGTTCGAGTGCACACTAAGTATATGTACATAGCTGTATCTTCCGAAAAAGTGAAACTATTCTGTGTACTTGAACAATTGTGCTATGCTTTTCAATAAAGCCGAATTGATGGTGTGGTATAATTTGGCTCGTTTCTAAACTGGATTTTATATATTTCCTGTCGTAAAAGTTGTTCGAATATTTTGAAAATACTGAAATGAGACTAATATGTCTATACGAGCTAACCATGGGAGGACTTTGCCAGGTTTAGGAAAGTAGAGCAATCGTAATATGCTGGTAAAAATATAAAGCAAGTGCTTAGTATTAAATTGATTTGGGGCTTCTGCTAAATGCACATATGTTTCTGGCAAGGCGTTGTTATCTTGATTAGGTGCAAATACATTGGAGAGGTGGGTCCCAAAGGATATGCCTTTTTCATAATCACTTCGAGACCATTCACCATTTTGAGTTCGTAGTGGAGGCATGGGAAGAACTGGTTTTATGAAACTTTTAACTGACCGCCATTAGGAATAATTAGTGTTAGGTGTTGGCGACACTTGAAAATCAGTTTCTCGTTTTTCGGCTAAGATGCTGTGAAGCTCTTTTGTGCATTTGGAGAGTTCATATTTCAAAGCCGAGGAACGAAACCTTTGCCAATTTCTTCCAAGTTGTCTTTTCATATTTACTAGGTTGGTGATATATTTTACGGTCTATATGTATATATGTATACGGTCTTGCCAATGCAGGCTTTGAAATTTGCGCTGCTATATGAAGTAAGCCAGTAAATGTTGTAACTGCATGATCTACCTCTGTAAATGTTAAGATGTGTGTTTAAATTTACATGCGTGCTTATTTATTTTTTATATTTAAGTCAGTCAGTAAACCTATAAGTTAAATATGGTTGATATTCATTAAGAGTCGGGATTGTGTTAAAAGTTAATTAACAAGCAGAATGATGATGAGAATAGATTGAAAAGGGATTTTATCTGAACTTGTGCCGGATCGAGACCACAGGTTACAGTCAATTAGATCAGGCATCTACTACGGTCAGTTGGCCAGTATGTCGGCTGCCCAGTGGAAATAATATTAAATCTAGATCCCCAGATTGAATGCTTTGCGTTGTAGTCGCCTGCTGCTAGATAGCTTTTACCTAACTTAAAAAAATATTCAGTGAATTGAGTTTCAGATATATCATGACGGGGAGGAGAGTGTAAAGCCGATATATTTATTCCACCAGAGCTATTGTATATACATTTATGTATGTATATACAGAAGTAGAAATAATAAAGGTTTTCCTGTACCCCCGCGGGCTTTTCGTTCGGGATGTCTTCCATGTGAAAGTGATTAAATTTAGTCAAATGAGTTTCGGATATAAGCATTACATCTATTGTATGGATATCTGGGAAGCCGTTAGCATTTCAAAAACATTTACAAACTTACTATTCATGGATTCGACAAAATTGTTCGTAGCAGAAGATTTTGATTTCTAATTAATTCTTGCAACATGTTTTTCATTGACATCGTATGGTCTTGCACCATGCGTATAAAGTTATTAAGTGTATTTTCGAGAAGATTGACGGACGGAGCAAACTCTTATCTTCTTGCGTTTGGGACTGGGGCGCGTCTTTTAATGCTTGGGAATTGCGTGGCTGGGGAAATATTAGTGATTTTCCTTGAACGATATGTATACTTTGCAACCCCTATAATTTGCAGTATGATTTTCACCACAGTTACTGCAGTTTTTATATTCAGAATTTGCTTTCGGTTTTACACAGTCTGTATAGATCCTGTATAAATAACCACAAATCACGCATATAATAACTAAGGTGCAGTAATGCTTAGTGGTACCAAATTCTTAGCAATTATGACACTGCACAGATCCTACACGTTTGTGTTGTTCTTCGACAAAAATACGGCGATGAAGAAGATACCGCAATTCGAAAATGGGGTGAAATTCCTCCTTTCTTAAAGTTGAAAATCTGGTTCTATCTCAGCCCTAAACATTGACGGACGGATATTGTTTTTAGTTTTTATATTACATATCTTACCCTAAAACCTTGTTTTTTTAAAGTACCCCTATATCTGTTGGGTTTACGTCATGTCCTTTTTTGATAGGTATTACGTGGAAGTATTTGGACATCATTCTGCTCAGAAGTTTCATCAAGTAAACTAAATCGATTTTCCCTTTTGCAACTTTGCATGGATTTAATTTACCATTTCAGGAGTGTTTGCTGTCCACGGCTAGCTACATTGCTGTGATCGTGATAACTGCTGTAGTCGACTGGATGTTGTTGCTGTTCGATGCTGAAGAACAGTATGTTTTTATTGTGAAGTAGGGATTGCTAATATTATCGCTTTGAGTTGAGTGACTGCGCTCGTTAGAAAGAGCGGCTTAAGCACTCTTTTTTTTCAACACAGTTTTGCTGTGTATTTGGTGCTGTTGTTGTTTGCACGCTTGTTTATTTTTATATTGTTGGTTTTTAATGTGTATGTTTTGTGTGGAAGTACACTAGTTTAACTAATATAACGTCACTAATTACAAGCTAAGTTTTATTAGCAAATTATATAATTGCTTGTTTGTTTTTAGTTTTGATAAATCAGACGATTTACCACACTTCGATAAGAGCGATCAAAAGACATGTCCTCACTCAATCAAATCGAATCGGAGTTGTGATTAAATATGTGTCCTTTATTACATATGTTGTTTGATAAAGTCAAACAGAAGCCTGTAGCAATGGTTCATGTGACCTTTTTCACTTCAGCGAATTTCAATGCGCTATTGAGATCATTGTTTGCCACACAGAAAGGGTATGGAATCTGCACCAGGAAATAACGGAGCAGGTATTCATAAGTGCATGTTTTATTTTGTAAGTTTAGTTAATTATTTGTTTTTAACTAAATTTAACTTGCTCCGTATTCTAAACGTCAGTGTTTGATAAGGTCAAGCAAAATACCGAACCAATTCCAAATGGTGAAATGCTAGAGATTATAGAAGATCAGCTATATTTGTATCGTATAGTTGGAGCTGTTCATACAGGAGAGTGCGATGAGCAAAGAGACAAACACATACTTTTTATTCAAGATTTTGCGTTTGTTGTCTGGATTTATTCAATATGGGATTTGCTTGTATTTGGATGAAAATAATTAAAAATTGTTTCATCAAAGACTAGAATTCAAAACAAAAGGATGAAACAGATTGAACTTAAATCAAGATAACAAAAGATAAAGAGCATGCTCTTCACTATGCGCGGTCACATTGATAGATAAATGTTTGTTATCAACGTTATGCTCGTCGCTCCACTATGCGCTCTGCCTAGCTCTCGGTAACATTGAAAAACCTGGCTCGCTTCGTTGCGAAAGAGGATGCGCCTTTCTGGGGTTTTTTTTAAACGACGACTGGCAATTTACAACTAAATATCATAGATTTATCAATTGAAGGGATAACATTAAACACATCGTCCGTCCGATCATAACAAATAACACGTATTTTTTACACCCGGATAATGGTTTATTATCGAAGATATTGGACATAGGTCTGCAAAGATTTTAGCAGCCCGCAGAGAAGCAACTCAATACGTTCGCCAAATGATTGGCCATGGAAACGGTACTGACGAAACCATAATCTAGGTTTCTGTCAAAGGTAGTTCACACATTGTATTTCATGTAGTAAGTACAGTGATGCTCCAATATAACCCAGGATGAAACCTTTTCGTTAGCGTAGTTAACTTTAACACTGTTCTTATGTTTATATCTGTTATCTCCTCAAGGATGGGCATACTGAGTGTATTTAGTCGTCTTATTTTAAGCGTTGGGCAGTGGCAGATAAGGTGTTCTACATTTTCTTCTTCTTCTTTCGATTTGAAACTGCGCCAACAGTCCGGCGCGTCTACTTCTGATCACAAAGCATTTCTGACAATTAGATGATGGCCTGTTTGGATTCTAGTGAGAGTTGATTCCTCGTTCCGATTTAACCTCAGAAGTATTGACTTGTACAGTCAAATTATTTCGTAAATTTTTATCGCAAGCCAATGAGAACTATCAGAATATAAATAAAAATTTAAGTTTGACATTTTAAGCCGTGAGATGAAAAAATAATCAGCCCCAGCTGGGTGACATCACCTTATATAAATTCGCTTTGTATATATATATTTCATATAAAAATACGTTCAAGTAATTAATAAGAAAAATAAATAAATCCTTTAAGTTGTGTTGTAAATCTTCAAATTTACATACAAATTAGAGGAGTGTTAAAACTCCAATGTCGGTACTGAGCAAACCTTTAATAATACTTTTTCAAGCAACAGAAGTAATCAAAAATATCCCTTGTTATTTTTCTTGGGAGCTGGATACTTAGCTTTAAGCTAAGAAATCTGGTACTACCCATTCAAAATCTACGATTAGAAGAATACACATTTTCAACAATATAAAGTGCCTCACGGTAATTTTGTTAAAGTTACAAATATATATATTTCATAATAATGGTAGCAGCAACAACAGATTTAATAACATAACCTCTTATTTCATAGCAGAAGCTGATTGGTTATAGTAGTACATACTTTCGATGCTACCTAATTAAAATGCAAGTCTGACAGCAAAGATGGGACTACTCAGCAAACGGAGGCTGCATGCACCGCTGCATCCCGGACTTGAAATGCTGCCTCGATAGAACAAACGATGAAGCAGACTTCTACTTCACCCAGTTCTTTATTGGGTACGGGAGCTCTAAATCGTACTTATACTGGTTTAAATACGAATTTGATCCCATATGCGAATCGCAAATTTAGTGATTGGGCGACTCGGAATCCTGTCTATTCTATGCCCAGAAAACCAAACTGGCATTGGTAAGGGGTATATTGCTTGAGATGCAAAAGTGGTAAAATTGCTGTCAATACGAAGAACAGTTCCCAATTCAACATGGCCCAACTATAATAGAGATGTTGAATAAAACGTAATGCATTTTAATATTGCTTTATATAGTTTATTTTTAAAATATGTTCCTAAAGGTGTATGCCTTCATGATGTTGAGAAATAAAAAATTGCGTATTTTCAAACTATATAAAAAGCAGCTTTACGTACAGATTACTTAAAGTACTTAGCTCTGCGACATCCATTTCTCTACTTACGATGAATGCAAAACTGAAATGAAAAATAATAATATTTGCAACCCCAAGTCATTTTATAGTACCATAAACTCAAAGCGAAAGGTAAATGTCAAATATGAGGTATCAGAATATTGTGTCTAGCGACAATAAAGACATTTTTTTAGTCTGAATTTTCCACTAAAGTCAATGTTTCCACTTCCACATATTCATATTACCTATAACTCGATTAATATTCTAGTAATATTTTCTGAAGATGTATTATTTTACCTAAAAACTTACGAAAAAATCATTCAGGTACGGGCTTGATATGATCCCGGCATGTCTTCTTAAACAATCTGCTAATTACCTATATCTGCCTTTATCGAACTTGCTTTACCTGTATTTCTAACTAGATGTTTTCTCATCATTTTGGAAACTTCGAAAAGAGTAGATAATAAATTTAGAGATGTTATATGTTTGGTATAGATATCCAAATCGGAATAGAGTGGAATGTAACAACAGGCATCAGAAGTATGTCCAAGCATCCATGTTATATCGGAATATAAATAAATTCAATATCATCGATATTTACTAGAGAAACCTCTTCAGAAGAAAATATAGTTTGGGCAGCAATGAGGATCCCACCAGCTATTTTAAGCAAACTAGTCTTTCTGAATGTTTAAAAAGCATCTCTTCAAATTTCTGAATTAAATGCATTCAATTTGAGGAACATGGTTCAGTAAAAACAATAATGTCACAGAAAAAGTCAAAGCTGCTTATATATAAATCAGTGAGTTTCCTATTCAAACCTCGTAGATTTTGACAAAATAATTTAATTTTCGTGGTCAAGTTCGTATAATAAACTATGCATCTTAAATGACGTTATACTCTGCTTGTAGTTAAAATTAAACTTTCTTACATAAATAATAGTAGGCTTAAGCGTCGATGTTAAGTAGAACTTTATGTCATCATTATAGCATCAGTCCTTGTGTCCATTTTCAACGCTTACTGAAGCTGAAGGGGTTAAAGAATAGACGAAATCCTATCACTATTGTGAAGTAGAAGAAGAAGGCTTTGGTAGAGGATTAGTATAATGATTTCATAATATAGGGAAAGCAACAATACCCTCATCAACATTCTAATGTTTTTTAGTAGGCTGTTTGTCTTTCAACGAGCATCTTCATATTTTTAAACTTTTCATTGAGGGCCAAGAGTTCTTTACCTATTTCCTTAAGCCCGTTTCTAGCAGTCCCATCTAAATACTTTATAAAGATCTAGTTCATTTGCTCGAAACTTTGTACAGGACCATCGCAGCCCCCTGATGAGCACGAACAATTAAAATTACTTATCTAAAAGTACAGAACACTTAAAAATGGCAAACACTTACCCTTGACGATATGTTAAGAGATTTAATTAAGTTTTTATTTAAGATAAGAAAATTTATTTGCCATTATTTATTATAAAAGCTTTGAATAAATATGAGTAGAAAAAAGTAAACCGCACTGTTCGACGCTTCGTTTCGTTTTTGTAAGGGCAAATCAACTATTACCAATTTGCTGGAATTCACAGCTCATGTTTCAAATGCCTTTAGAGAAAGTATTTCAACAGATGTAATATACACTGACTTCAGTAAAGATTTTGACAAATTATAAATAAGGGGTAACACTCATCCATAAACTCGATGTGCTTGGCTTTCCACCTTCTCTTCTTATGTAACTAAAGCCATTTTTACAATATTAGTAAGACTAATATTAGAATAGAGTTCGATAGTTTATAACCCGTATTATCAACCCGTATACATAGATCGGCTGGAATGAATTCAATCGGTGGGTCCCGTGTTGAAGTCCTTAACTTATGTTAAAACATCAAGTCGCACACCAAAAATAGTAAGAGAAGATCGGCCAAAATCGCTTAAACAGTTATAGCGCCATTTAAGTAAGTAATGAATCTTTTTTTTTTGTTTTAGCTGAGCAGCTTTAGATATTGACGCATTTGGACAACTCGGCACAAAAACAAACAAAAACCAGATGCGTCATGCGGATTGTGCCCAGGGAGTGAGGAGGGTAAATGCTGGGTTTATTATTATTAAAAAATATATTGTTAAAATGAATACTTTGTGATGTAAAAACGCAAAATAAATCGTTTCATTTATTAAAATTTTTGTTTTAGTTGTATCAATCCACTTATTTATTGCATCTTTCTTGGTGAAACTAACAATAATATGTAAGACTACATATTTACTAATATTTAACATTTTATACTGTCGTTACAAAAATATTTATATGTAAATGTTATATTCCAAAAGTTATCAAATTGGTGTTTACAAATGTTTTCAAAGGATAGCTGAAAGGATACGTTATAAAGTTTGTATAAAAAAGATATATCAGTAAGAATATATGCGCTAAAGCCATTCGGCGGCTTTAATGAATTTCAGTATGTCATACAGAGAGAGGCGACTGCACTGTGAATGTTCTGCAGGAATGGTTTGTCAAATGTTTTTAGCCTCATCTAGCGAGAGCTGACCAATCACGCAGTAGGTGTTCGACTGTCTCTCTAGAGCCAATTCTGTCGTGTCCGACTAGTAGGGATCTGACCGAAGTAGATGGCTTGGCCATCTGAGAAGATATTTACCAGCTACCTCGCGGGTGCTTTTTCTTTATGCTTCGTACTGCCTCCTTTATTGCAATTTTGATTATATTCCTCAATGAAAATCCCTGCTCCCACCCCGTATTCTATCTTTGACCTATCCGTAAAGACAGATAAGTCCTCTGGTGGTTGGCCCCTCACCTGAGACCAGTCTATGCGGCTTGGGAATTTCGTATGGGGTAGGTGGTTAACCCTCGTCTTTTCCACGATATAGTCAGAGAGCAGCGCCCTAATCTAAGGCGGAAGTGCGCTGAGAATGAAGTTATGGCTGAAAGTCCGTTCTTTCCAGAACCCCAAGTCTGATAGCGCTGTTAGCAGTTGAATCTTCGATAAAGATATCTATCGGTAATAAATCAAGCAGAACGTTCAAAAAATCAGTTGGGCACGATCACATAGCACCCATTACACTAACGGCTGCTGTCTTTTGAATACCACATAGTTTTTTAACAACGTAATCCTTAGTAAGGGCTGGCCACCAGATCGATGCCCCATAAGAGAGTATAGGTCGGGCTATAGCTTTACACATCCAGTGCACTATTTTTAGTTTTAAACCCCATCTTCCTGCCACGCTCTTCGATAATCAGTCTCCAATTAAGTTTAGAATCCAGGTAACACCAAGATATTTCACTTTGTTTGACAGACCCAAACTTTGGTTTAGTGAAATTAGGCAATTTGGTTTTCTTTATGAAAAGCATCAGGTCAGTTTTCTCGGAGTTTGCTCAAAGAGAACCACTTATGGCCCAGGAATTCACCAACCGGAGCGCCCGTTCCAGGACCTCACTAATAACTGAAGGAAACTGACTTGATACCAGTATCGCTACATCGTCAGCATAAGCCACCGTTTTGATTCCCAGAGAATCTAGAGAATCAGTATTTGGTTCAGGACCATGAGTCATAATATCGGTGATAGCACACCCCCCTGCGGGGTGCCATTCACTGTCTTACGGCCCTGCTCTATAATCCCAATTCAGCATTATTGAAACCTTCTCAATTTCTAAGAAGGACGCCATAGTAGAATGAGCTCTCAGTCGTACGTATCACCTCGTGCAGGGCGGTTTACGTTGACCTTCCTTTCATGTAGGTAAGTTGAGAGTGTGATAAGTTAGACGTTTTGTCTCTGATATACATGTCTAGAAGCCTCTCTAGCGTCTTGAGTACAAAGGACATTGGGCTTATGGACCTGCAATCTTCGGCACTAACAAGCCCACGTTTCCCCGCATTCCACCCTATGAAAATTTCTTCCAGGATCGGAATCACTATTTCTGAAGCTTCCTGTAGCATTATTGGTAATATTGCGTCCATACCTTGCGATTTGAAGTGGCAGAAGCTAAAAATAGCTAATTTTATCTTTTCTCTCGACAGTGATTCCTCAAAAGGAACCCCTGAGGAGTTTGGTGAGCAATTCAGGGCAGGGAATGCTAGGCTTAGCATTCGCCGGTACAATCGAAGAGCGTGCCGAGTCCTGGCTGCATGCCAGGAGTATGTTCTTGTCTTAAGATGTCTTCCGAGACATCTCTGTGTTTGTTTAAGTGTGTGTTTTTGTCTGTTTATATATTATTCATTTTTGTTCCCACGCATATGCTCGGTAGGGGCGGTCCTCCGTGGTGAGGCACTTGTACCATCCGACCTTGCCCGGGCACTGGAGGGGACCATTAACGACCAGTTTGTCGTTTTACAACACTGACTCCTAAAAAAGGAAAAGAAAGTATTACGCAACCCTGTCCTTCCAATAAACGGATAACTGAAAATAAACGGTTTAACACATGCATATATATCGGAGTTTAGTAAGCAAACGGGCGGCAGAAACACACCAATTGAGAAACAAGAAACATCTCCAAGCAGCATCTTCAATCTACATCTTTAACTACGTCTAAATTCAAATTTGTCATCAACATAATTAATTTTAAATACATACACATATACTTCAAACAACAAATCGTCTTTTCGTCGACAATAACGTTTTCTCAATTGTGTTTCTGCGGCTGTATGTTCATTAAAGCCGTGTTTTTGTGAAGCCGTTTTTTATGAAGCCGTTTTGTGAAGCCGTTCTTGTGGAGCCGTTTTTTTAGTGAAGCCGTTTTTTGTGAATTCGTTTGTGAAGCCGTTTAGTAAAGCCGTTTGGTGAAGCCGTTTTGTGAATCCGTTTGTGAAGCCGTTCTTGTGAAGCCGTTGCAACGGGCAAGTTTTGCTGCTACGTTTTACAGAGGACATCCGAAAAATTATTGCCGCTTTCGCGCCCAACTGTGAAGGGATATTTCATCAAGGCTTAAATATGTTTACGAGAGGCAGATCAAATCAAACTCCAGCTGCCGCGAATGCTGATGATAGCAATTCAGATTTAGATACCACTGCTGCGAACGTCGGGGTACAAGGGACCACAACACAGCCACAAGTAAATGTCGGAAGCGAGGCTATTGCTTCTTTAGTGGCAAGCATTGCTTCACTTAGCGCCAGCGTACAAGAACTGCGAAATGAAACCAGTCGTGGTCAAGCAGAATTACTACAGCTCCGCCAGCGAATGGAGATGGACACAGCCCCAATAACATTTCGTCAGATGTGCCGATTTCAAGTCAACAGTTATCCCAAGCTTTACCGCAATTGTCTGGTTCTGCAGCACAGACGTCGCAAAAATCAAATGCGTTGGCGGCTATTGAAGGGTCTGCCTAGCTGTATCCGTTACCAACATTCGATGGAAATCCAGGGGATTGGCCACTGTTTTTCGCCAATTACGTCGGCACCACTGCTGAGTTCGGGTATGGCAACAGGCAAAACCTCATGCGTTTGCAGAAAGCGTTACAGGGTAATGCTAAGCGAGCAGTTACGTCTATGCTGATATATCCAGATGACGTGCCAAAGGTTATCGAAGAGCTGCAATTTAACTTTGGTCGACCAGATTTGTTAATTCGAGCACAATTGCAAAAAGTACGCTATTTTCCAGTCATCCATGACAACCATCTGGATCAAATTTTAGAATTTGCGAATAGAGTTCGCAATATATCAGCCTTTTTTAAATCAGCAAATTGTGAGCATCATTTGCAAAACCCAACTCTCTTGGAGCAATTGATAACAAAGCTGCCACCGTCTAAGCAGTTTGAGTGGAGCAAGCATGCCAGTACCATTTCGCCGTATCCAACCGTGGAGATATTTTCTCAATGGCTAACCGGATTAGCAAAAGTAATTTCTATAATGCCTGGTGTCGCTGATATCTCGCTACGCTTCAATCAACCAGCGTTGCCAACGCCGCGACAAAATGTAAGTTCCAGTCGTCAGTTTGTGTCCAGTAGAGGTCCAGTACGTCGGGTCATGCATAGCAGTGAAGAGCAGTCTGCATGTTTATGTTGCGGTCAGTCACACGTCTTACCAGTTTGTCGAAAATTTGAATTGCTAGACTGCGCATCCAGGTGGGCATTTGTCAAGCAGCATCGTTTGTGTTTCGGTTGCCTAAAACCAGGTCTTAGTTTATCCGACTGTCGCCAGCGCAAAGCATGCACTACCATTGGGTGCAAGCGTATGCATCACCCACTGCTTCATCAATCTAATCGTCTGTTGTCACCATCGAATGCCGAACACGAACGTGTCCTGAACTGCCGCCGTGGAAATGAAGTAAGCCTTTTTAAAATTTTGCCTGTTACTTTGATTGGCCCGCATGGAAGTGTAGAAGTACACGCTATGTTTGACGAGGGGTCATCCGAGTCCTTGCTGAAGGAGAATGTGGCAATACAGTTGGGGTTGAGAGGACGTGCAATGCCACATACCCTGCAATGGTATGGATAAAGCCAGACCACGGAGAATTCAAGAACAGTGTCGTTAGAAGCCAGAGGCGTAAATGGTCATAATTATTCTCTCAAAAGCGTGCATACCATCAAAGACCTCAATTTGCCGAGCCTGTCCTTCAACAAATCCGAGTATGTACATTTAAGAGAGTTGCCAGTACAAAATTACACTGAAGTCAAACCTGTTTTGTTACTTGGTTTGGACAACTGCCATTTAAGTGTGCCAGGAAAAGTAGTTGCAGCCAGGTATGATCAGCCGGTCGCCATCAACACAAAGCTGGGTTGGGTCGTATATGGACCGCATTGCAACGATACTACTGCCATGCCTAGAATTCTTTATGTACGCAAGCCAGATGCTTTGGGTCAGTTAAACAAACTTGTGGAGGAGTACTTTGCGATAGAAAATTTTGGGGTCAGAAGCAACGTTGCCTTAGAGGCGGAATGCAATCAGCACGCCAGAAAAATATAAGTCGAAACCCAACTTCATACCAACGGCCGAGAAGGTTCTTGGGATGTTCTGGAACACCGCCAGCGACGGGCTAGAATTTCATTTTAAATTTCATAAAATTGCACTTGGCGTTCTTAATGGCTTACGACCTCCAACCAAGCGAGAATTGTTGGGAATAGTTATGTCAATGTATGACTCATTTGGTATTTTAGCAAATGCAACTATATGCCTAAAATTGCTGGTACAAGAGCTATGGAAACTTGGTGTGCAGTGGGATGACGTGATACCGAGCGAATTAGCAGAACGGTGGTTTAAGTGGTGGAGAAACGTTCCTTATATCAAACGTCTTTCGGTGCCACGGTGTTACCCCGCAATGCTGTCAGCTGCCGATGATATACAGCTGCATATCTTTATTGACGCCAGTGCCTCTGCATATGCTGCTGTCGCCTACCTACGTATTAGAAAGCGCGATAAAGTCGACGTTGCCATGGTGTGCGCCAAGGCAAGGTGTGCGCCACTGAGAGGTCTAACGATACCGCGCCTTGAACTACGAGCTGCAGTCTTGGGCTGCCGTCTGGGGGAGTCCCTGGAGAGCTGCCACGATTTTCGAATAATTAGCACGACATTTTGGAGCGATTCCAAAACTGTCATACTTTGGGTTCGATCTACAAGCAGGAGCTACAAACAGTTTGTGGCATTTCGAGTAGCCGAAATATTAAGTACGACATCTGTAGACCAATGGCGCTGGATTCCAACATCTCTTAATGTCGCAGACGAAGCAACACGAGCATCTACTTCATATGACTGTAGCAATACGTCGAGGTGGTTGGCATTACCAGAGTTCCTATATGAAGATGCATCAAGCTGGCCACAGGAGATCCCAGAACTGACGTCAGAAGAGTGCGCATTAGAAGAAAGTGTGAAGCGCGTCATTATCCTGAGTAAGAGAGACTATCCAATCAATTTTTCTAATTTTTCGTCATTTTTTAAGGTCGTACGAGTCGTTGCCTGGCTGCTACGATTTTTTCATAACACAAAATTCCATGGTCGCAGAAGTGGTGAGTTGAGCTCTACTGAACTTGAAGCCGCCGAAAATAAAATATTTCTTCGTCTCCGCCGCAACATCGAATGGGTTTTCTATTGCCCTGCCAACCCGTCAGCAGGCGGCTGCTGGGAACGCCTCGTACAGTGCATAAAACGACTGTTGCATAGGGTATTGCATGAAGAAGCACCACGATTGGAGACATTCCGCAGCGCCTTGCTTGAAGCGGAGAACATTGTTAACAGCCGTCCACTAACCGAGTTAGCCGTATCGCCGCAGGACGAGGAGCCATTGACACCAAACCATTTTCTACTGGCATGTCTAAATTCGACTCAACCGCCAGGTCCACTTGAAGAAAAGCTATGGCTTCGAAAGCAATGGCGCATTGCACAAAATTTAAAGGACCGTCTGTGGAAGAGGTGGACCGCCGAGTATTTGCCGCAACTGCTTCGGCGATGTAAGTGGAGGGAAAAGGTAACGCCTCTGCAACCTGGACAGTTAGTCATTATATGCGACTCTACCCGACCGAGAAGCCAGTGGGAGCGTGGCAGGGTAACTGAGGTATTCGTGGCTAAAGACGGACAAGTAAGAAGTGCCGCTGTTCGCACACTTTCAGGTGTAATTCGACGACCAGCCAGTAAGCTTGCCGCTTTGCGAATAAGTGAATCCTCCATGGATTCACCGGGGAGTGGGATGTCGTTTTACAACACTGACTCCTAAAAAGGGAAAAGAAAGTATTACGCAACCCTGTCCTTCCAATAAACGGATAACTGAAAATAAACGGTTTAACACATGCATATATATAGGAGTTTAGTAAGCAAACGGGCGGCAGAACCACACAATTTGAGAAACAAGAAACATCTCCAAGCAACATCTTCAAGCAGCATCTTCAATCTACATCTTTAACTACGTCTAAATTCAAATTTGTCATCAACATAATAAATTTTAAATACATACACATATACTTCAAACAACAAATCGTCTTTTCGTCGACACAGTTCTTTTACCATTTTGCTACCAATATGCATTATAGAAGGCGAGGGAAAGATATATAGGAATATGAGGCGAGGGTGGTAGAGGTGGAGAGAAGGAGGGGACTGGATTGGGGACTTCGTTATAGGTGTATGTGCGTGGGAGCTGCGGTCTGCTGCCCCCATCCGATCTTCGAATGAGCATCCGTAGGTAGCAGTCCTATACCCAGTATCCCTCATGGTTGATAGTGTTATGACCTTCACACATCAGCAGGATTGACATAACACCATTTAGTCTTGTATGTCATATGGTTATAAAAAACGATGCCAACGTTAAGGATTTCAAAAAGATTAATTTTAAGTTAGGCGTATCTGAGTGTTACTATGATAAGCTATTAAATGCAAATACTTGGCCTATGAACGTAACATTTCGCATTTTCAGTTTTTTCAAAAAGAAGTCGTAATACTCGTACTGCAAGTTCCGTAATTGCCGTAACTGAATCCAATGCTAGTTATAAATACTTAAAAATTTGTTTTCAGAACATATCAGGCATTCGGACTAAATGTTCAACTGTGTATATGAAAAGTTCTTTCCTGGAGTTTGATATTTTTGTATTTGTTGAACCTTTGCTGAACGAAAAATTTTTCAATAGTGAAATTTTTGATCCCAATCTCTATGAAGTTTTTCGTAAAGACCGTGACCATGTCAAAACAGGATGTTCCGGAGGGGGTGGTGTCCTCATTGCTGTTCGGAGAAATCTCCGGGCGATGTTAATAGCACTTACCAATCCTGACACACTCATTGATCAGCTTTGCGTACGCGTTCATGGCTCGCTTGGAACCGTTTATGTGTGTGCCTGATATATTCCACCAAATAGTGCTGACTTTCTGTATTTTGCACACGCCTACAACGTTGTCTTTAGCATCGATCATTGCTGGTGACAGTTATCTTTGTGTCCTCGGGGATTTTAATTTATGTCATCTGAGTTGGTCGCGACTTGGTGACTCGGCTGCGTTTGTGGCCTCAAATGTTAATTCTACAGCCGAAGTTCACGTTGTTAATAATTTTGTAGGCATTGGATTTGGTAATAGACTTAACAGAATCTTAGATTTAGTGTTTATTTCCAATAATGTTCCCTACACTTTGTCGGAATGTATTACACCCATTTCCCATTGTATGCAGAAATTATATTTTGAGTTTTGAAATCAATATAATTTCGGATTCGAATGCCTTCTGGCAGTTCATCAAATCAAAAAAGTCGTGTTCGACGGTGCCAAACAATTTATTTTACAATATATATGCAAATTCTGCCGTAGGTTCTACAGATTTTAAATCCGACGAAAGCTCAAACCTTCGTCTGAAACCGACGGGTGGTATTCCTTCTTTTTTGCGGAAAAATTGTTTATGCCTTGCAGTGCCTCTGGCAACTATTTTTAATGAATTAGTGGCTTATGATACTTTTGTGGATGATTGAAAGTTGGCATCCCCTATATTTGAGAAAGGAAACAAAAATGATGTTCGTAATTATAGGCCGATTTCAAAGCTCCCATCTGTCTCAAAACTGTTTGAGATAATTGTTGATGAAAAGTTATATTTTGCGGTTAAAGACCTTATTTTTACTAATCAACACGAGTTCGTTGCATATTGCTCCACTGTCACTAATTTGTCCATTTTCAGTGATTATTGCATTCCTGCATTCGAAAACAGATCTCAAGTTTACACTATTTACACTGATTTCTCTAAGGCATTTGTTGTCGAGACAGGCCTTATTCCACACCGAAATCAATAACATCGGGTATATCATTTGGGTCCGAAGACCGACTGTCGTGGGAACGTGGGAAAAATTGCAGTCTCTGCCGCTTGTCAAAATATATGTACATATTTCAGTAATTATTTTGCTCTTATCTATATAACTCATTTCTTATCCATATTTTACGACTGTTTCTATGTGCTAATCAACATTTTGAAAATTGATGTTACTTTCATTAACTTATGTTATACCTCGCACTTTTAATATTTCCGATACGTTAAAAAGTATTTTTTTTATCTATACTTATACATATAACTGGCGCTATAACCTCCGCAATTTGGGCCGAGTTTAAAATTTCACGACACTGATTTCGTCGTTGTGCCAACTGGAGCCCATTGGAAATACCAAGTGATGTCAAGTTCTATTCCACTTGGTCTTTCCAACTCAAACGAGGCCTTCCTCTACCGACACCAGTTGGTACCGCGTTGAATACTTTCACGGAAGCAGCGTTTTCGTCAATTCGCACGACATGAACCAAAAATCGTTCGCAAAATCTTTCTTTCGACCACCCCAAGAGTCATCTCGTCCAATGTTACAGCGTCCATACTTCCGCCATAGAAGAACATGGACATAATGAAAGTCTTATAGAGTGTGGCTTTGGTTCGTCGAGAGGGGGTTTTGGTACACAACTGCCTTCTCAGCGCAAAGTAGCACTTACTGGCAAGAGAGATTATCCGTTAGGTCTCGAGGATGACATTATTCTTAGATCTAATGGTGGCTGCCAGATAAACAAAGTCTTCCACTTTTCAAAATAGTAATTATCAATAAAGAACAGTTTAAAATAATACAAATATACTCGCTTTATTGGTAGATATAACCAAAAAGCTGAAAGTAATGTTTAATATACGTGTAAAATAATTAACAGACAAAAATCTATATAATTTTCAAAAATTTTGATATTCATTTGATATATGTATATTTCAACTCCGTTGATGACAATATAATAGAATTAATAATTAGTAGATGACAGGATACACATCGTTTTGCCTTTGTTCACCTTTGTTCTTTATCCAGCTTGAATAAACAACCAGCGCGGTTTTTGAGGCCGATTATGTCGATGTCATCAGCGTACGCCAGCAATTGATACCAAATTCAGGTGCCGCAGCTTATACTCAACTTCTTCTCGTGCCGTCGAAAGCTGATTTGAATCAGAGCTAGAAAAACAATCGATAGACTATCGATAGTATCGATAGTTTGCGTTTTCAAAAATAATCGGAGGTTTTTATGCCCTATCGACAGCCTCGAAACATTTCACCTTTGTTTAATTGGCAATCACACAGTAGTATCTTCAGCTAGTCCCATCTTACAAAGAAGTGATGGCACGATAAATCGAAAACTAGCAAGGCGTATTTTAGTTTTGCATTTTTGCGGGATAATTGTCAGAGTTGCCTGTACGTTGCCTTTGCTTTTAGAGCTTTGGTAGCTGCCCCTCTGAAAGCAAAAATAAAATGCATGCACGGCGAAAGAAAAAAGAACACCGCCGCTGACTATTGCTATCACCTGATAACAATTCGTCTTGAAAACCGCATACACTCGGTTATTTTCTTTCGGATAACGGTAAAACTAAACTCAGTATTTCCTTTCGATTAACCGTACTATTAACCGCAAAATTTTCAAAATATCAAAAGGACACCATAAACATTTACCACTACTTTCTCAATAACACAAGTATTTTCGAAATTGTGTTTTGGACAGAAGGAAATGTGTTGCCTTGCCGTCAAAAAATATCAAAAAACCAACGACAATTTTTAGCTACTTCAAATTTTCACTTTGTTATAATATAATTTAATGGACTGTATAATTGGAATTGTTCGGAAAACATTTATAAAAATCAAAACAAAGAAAAGAAGAATAGCCAAAACAGATATTTTGGCAGTGTACGAAAGCTATACGCTATTCAATCGGATAAAATTTGCACACACGTTGACCTTGTTTTGCGGCAAAAAATGGCTTCATGATTTATTCAACAAAATTTCAGCTTCAAACTCATTCAAATCATTGTAAATGAATTGCATACTCAAAATCAAAACCAGCTTCCATTCCATTACAGGATGGTATGAATGAATTCCATCCTCACACAAACCGGTTAGCGCAATATCCATCAGCTTTGGTTTGAATCAACATTGTACTGATTGTCTTTGGAATGAATTGTGATCTCAAGGAGTGGTATGATGTCTCAGTTCGTTCATAAAATATTTGAATGATCGAAATAAAGTGAAGCAAAGTGGGTTTGGCGTGTATGAGACACTATGGAGAAAATTCAAGTTAGCGAGAACAAAATAAAAATTTAATATGGATGTAAGTTGAACAAACATATGTAAGTGTAATATATGGCACCAAAACGATGATAACATTAATGCTTTTTTTTCCTTTGCAGTTATGAATCTGTTTTTACGTTTTTATTAATTGTAGCAATCAAAAATACTAAACTTAATTAAAAAAATAGTTGAAAAATTAAAAATAAAAATATTTGTGTGTTTAAAAAAATTTGAACAAAAATTTTTAATAAAAAATCAGTTTAGTTCACATACATACATACATATGTGCGTATTATTTGAAAAATAATAAGAATGCGACATTCAAACCAGTTTTACCTATTATTCCTTTGTTGATTTTATTTTTGAATTTTTTTTATAAAAGCCTCCTAGCTCATTATATAGCAAACATCGATATACCCACATTCCACTTTGTAGTATAAGTATAACAATTCAACAAAATTTTAAACTTTTTAATTACAATTTCTATAAAAGTTTTAAGTATACAGTTTCACAGGGTTCCCTTATAAATAATTTTGGAACATACTTTGTATTGAAGAAAATGCGTGTTCATTGTACTAAAATTTAGTGGGCTATAAAACTATGTACCTAGAATTGTTATATAAATTATAATTAAAATTTTTCAAAATTTTATGTAAGTTTCCTCAATTTTCCTATTTGCATTCATGCATGTGAATAAGTAAAAAATATGGTACGAAGTAAAACGTACGAATAATTCCGTTAAGTAACGTTGTCCCTTTTCGGCATAGATATACATACATACATATGAATATAGAAGTATTACAACCCAGCTAACATTTTGGACGGCTCAGAATTATGAGTCCGAAATGAGTATAAAATATGACGGAAATATGAGGCTCAGAATTATGAGTCCGAAATGAGTATAAAATATGACGGGAATATGAGGCTCAGAATTATGAGTCCGAAATGAGCACGAAACGAGTCCGAAATGAGTGGAAAGAATGTAGGAAATATGAGGCTCAGAATTATAAGTCCGAAATGAGTATAAAATATGACGGAAATATGAGGCTCAGAGTTATGAGTCATCATCTCTTGCAATTATGTATTGTATTTTGGAAATGCCGTTACTTGTGTTTCCACGAATTCCACGACCAACGAACACGTGCATTCATCGATGAACAAAAATTCAGTTGAGGTGCAACCGTTGAAGTGTAAAGAATACTTTTTACTATCAAAAAGATTTACCAGTTTTATTTTTCTAAAAATCAGTGTGGTTAGTGAATAAAAATATAATTTAATATATGTACATATCTAAAATATAAAGAACATTAAAAGGTTGTTGCCTACATAATGTCACGAAGAAGAGACCATAATGAGGCAATAGCGGTGATTAAATCCTTAAAAAGAAAGAATGTAGTCGAAAAATGTTTTGCTGTGGCAGATCAAGCAAGGTCAAGTCAATTCATGTGTCTTTTTCAGGAAAATGAAGTCTATGTAATTGGAATGCCAGACCCTGAGAAACTTGTGAGATATATTTGGAAGCGCTTGGTCACCGACAAGTTGGCCTGCGAAATATCATGGATAGATGTTGAAGGCAAAATTTCCCTTCAAAATATGGCCATAACAAGTGCTTTTAAGGGTAATACTTTTGAAATGCCGTTTGGTGCTCTTAATTAACTTTTTATTATTGTTATAGAAGCGTTCTCTCGAAAATTTGGCAATGAGGTGCAATTTAAGAAAATTACAATAAAGTGGTTTCAAACTGCGCCAGACCGAGTTATTTATAGGAATAAGAAAACTCAAAAACAGGAATCTAATTAGTTTTTTAAGTATTTTGGTTTTTTTTACCAAAAATAGATTAAAAACTGAATTTTACTTTCTTTATTTAGTATTACATTATTTCTGTCGTTTTACTATAAAAGAAACAGATATGTTATAAGAACTCTTATTTTCTCTAAAATATGAGTCATATATGTATGACTCCTAAAAGAGGCTCATATGGTATATGAATTCGGACTCATATATGACGACCATCGCAAGAAGGGAAACATACTCATATTGGACTCCTATAAGAACTCTTATTTTCTCTAAAATATGAGTCATTTATGAATCCTAAAAGAGGCTCATATGGTATATGAATTCGGACTCATATATGACGACCATCGCAAGAAGGGAAACGTACTCATATTGGACTTCTACAAGAACTCATAATGAGCGCTCACACTCCGAATAATGAGTCTAATCGGACTCATATCGGACTCCAAATGTTTACTGGGAATTAGTGAACGCATATTATACTCGTAAACTTGCATACATATGTAAGTACATATGTATTTGCACGCATAGGCTATGTTCATGCAAAAGAACATACACACGTTTCGTACATACATATATACATGATTTTGTATATACCCAGTAAACATTTATTCATATATATAAAATATCTGTTGTAATACAACGCTTTTTCTTCTTGACTGGATATCCAATTTGAAGGAAATGATAACTCATCCTAATAGTTATCTATCATCATCCAACAGGCTTTGGTTTAGGAATTGAAGCGTAAAATATAAAATTCCATGCGAATTTTACAATACCGCTAAGTATGTATATCTGTGCACAATTGAAACAACAATTAATTGGCCAGAACTTTTGTTTTCAGATCATTTAATTCTGGGCTTTCAACTTTTACCAGGCCGTCTTGGCTCAAAACATTGTTATTTTAGGCTTGAAAGGAAATACTTGACACCTTGAGTTAGGTTGTTCCTTCAAATATCCACCTATAGAAATACTTGTGAGATTTAAATCGAAGAACTTGGGCGAACATATGTATGTAGTTTCATAGAGAGAGATAACACTCATAGCACTCAGTACCAATTTTCTTTCCCGCCGTCTAGAAGCATGTCTCTGAAAGTCTTTATTATTCCTTCGAACACTTGAGAAACAACTGATGGGGGAAGGCAGTCTTCAGCATTTATTGATTCGTAGCTGTGCAAACTATTAAAAAACCAAATCTGTGTTCTAGGCCGCCAACTAGAATATTTCGGAAAAATATTATGATTTACGATAAACGGAATTATACTAGTAAGTAATAATAAATAATAATACTTTCGATGCCGTTTTTTCACTTTTTTGGAAGATTTGTTCATTGGTATTATTGGAAATATCACCAAATTTGCAAATAAACTAATTTATGTCTCAATTTTTTTCGCAAAGCTCATTATAACTTGGTTGAATACATTTTTACAATTTTTAATGCATACCATTTAATTTTAGGCTTATTAATCATCTCAAAATCTTTTTTTAAATATTTTTTTTCTTATTCTTACGATTTTTCAAAGTGGTAGAGGTGATAGCTGCTACCGTGAAGTCCTTATCCAAGCCGACGAAGCACGACGACCGAGTGGAAATTTCATTTGGGAATCGTGCCTCGCCGGACCCGAAGCGATGCGCGAGCTATTTTAGCCGACAGTTTATACTGCATCCTTCGGGGGATAGGACCAAGCGGAAGGTGAGGCTGCGCAAACTACCGAACAACAGCGCGCCTCTTACCTTCACTTGTGGCGAGGTAAAGGAGGTCATCGGGAAGGCGAAAGCCTCCAAGGCCATTGGCCCTGACGGGCTTAGCGTGTTGATGCTGAAAAATTTAGGTCCCGCGGGAGTTGAGTTCCTCACAGGGATCCTCAATTTGTCCATGGCCACCCTACTCATTCCGGACATCTGGAAGGTTGGGAGGGTGGTCCCACTACTGAAACCAGTGAAACCGGCCGACAAGGGTGATTCCTATCCCTGCTTTCACCTGTGGTAAAGACACTTGAGGCCCTACTCCTCCCGTATTATACATACCACCTTGGGTCGGCTAAGCATCAACATGGCTTCCGGAAAGTGCACAGTACAACAACAGCACTTAATGCCATAAACACACAGGTGAACCGTGGTCTTAACCAAAACCGCCCCTGCGAGAGAACCGTCCTAGTAGCGTTGGACCTGTCTAAAGCTTTCGACACAGTCAGCCACTCCACGCTACTAGCTGACGTGGAAGCATCAACTCTCCCGCAGGGACTGAAACGGTGGACCGCGAATTACCTGTGTGGTCGTCAATCATCAGTATGGTTTCGAGATAAAACATCGAAACCAAGGAGGATTAAACAAGGGGTACCGCAGGGTGGCGTCCTGTCTCCATTATTGTTTAATCACTATATCTCCAAGCTCCCTCAACCGCCAGAGGGAGTCACGATTGTCTCCTATGCTCGATAGGGGCAACCGGCAATGTAATTGATGTTCTGTGTTCGAAAGTGAACGGGTATCTCTCTGATCTTGCCCATTTCTTCACTAGCAGAAACCTGGCGCTGTCCCCTGCTAAGTCCTCGGCGACCCTTTTTACCACCTGGACGAAGGAGGTCAGGCTGGATCTTAACATCCATATCGATGGCACCCCCATTCCGACGGTTAACCACCCGAAGATTCTGGGGGTGACTTTCGACAGCCTGCTCTCCTTCTCCGCGCACACTACCGCAATCGCCAATAGAGTACAGAGCCGCAACAATGTCCTCAAGTCGCTTGCCGGCAGCTCTTGGGGGAAAGACAAAGAAACGTTGTTGGCAACATACAAGGCGATTCGCCGGCCGGTAATAAATTATCCTGCGCCAGTTTGGTCGCCGGGAACCAGCAGGGCAGAGTGGATGAAGCTGCAGACCTGCCAGAACGCCGCACTCCGCACGGTGACGGGATGTCTTCTGATGTCGCCTGAGGAGCATCTCCACCAAAAGGTCAATGTGCTCCGAGTTAAGGAGCACAACCTCATGCTCAGCAAGCAGTTCCTTGCTCGATGTCACCGTTCGGGGCATCCAAATAGGCACCTGCTTGCAGTGGAGCTGCCCCCCAGGCACATTAGAAGACATCTTCTAGAACTAAAGGACGAGATCCAGCCACTCATCACACAACCGCTGGATCCGGAGGCGTGCCGGCTGCCCCGCGAGTCCCGCGTCACTCTGGCACAACTACGATCTGGATACTGTAGCAGGCTCAACTCCTACTTATCCAGAATCAACCCCGACATACCCAACACATGTCCGGCATGTGGAAATTCTCCGCACGACACCAACCACCTATTCACATGCCCTTTCAAACCCACTCATCTAACCCCCCTCTCCCTCTGGTCCAACCCTGTCGAAACTGCACATTTCCTGGGCCTCCCCCTAGATGAGTTCGACGACAACGATCATGGGTGAATCCGCTCTTTACGGGGCGCGACTAGCCGCTGCAACAACAACAACAATAGCTGCTTTTTCGGAGAGCACCACATCTCCTCATCAGACTTTTTTCTTTCTGGACTTTACCAGGCTTTGAACCATGGTACACGGTGTTGCTAGCCGAGCACCCAACCATTCAGCCACGCTAACCGTGTGAAAATCGTTTGCTTCCTCATTATCCCTATCTCCAACCATACCGCTATTAAGTGTGACGTCGCCACATGTACTTAACAGCGTGGTCGGTGATGCTGTTTTAAAAATCTATAAACTTTATGTTCTAGTTATAGTTTGCATTTAGGCGTACTCGTGCTTATTGCAGTTATTATTTTTATTTTTGGCCTTATATGTTCGAATCGACTGTAATTTCATTGAGCTTGAGGCCTTTCATACAACAGAAATTAAGCACACAAAAAATAAGGCTTAAAAAGAAACCATATAAATTAAAAATAACATATAATAAAATAATAGCTAAGTTTCCATGTAATTTAAAAGGTTTTATAATTTTTTGTACAAACATTGAAATTGGGAAATTCGAATAATGAACCACCAGATCCTAAATCGGCAAGTCCCGACTACCGGAGGTTACTAAGTTATAAGTTATTTGCTGTTAAAATTGCAGAAATGGTCCAATTAAACAAAAAACGAAATAAAATAAAAACACAGAGGCTTATATGTATATTTTATTGTCCCAAGCAGTCTTACAAACGGGTTTTCGCGTTATTTTAAAATAGACTTACGCCAAAAAAATTCGACTACACTGTCAGCAAAATGGGCCGGGTTGTCGTAGTTGTCCTTACTAAAAAAGCCGCTTAACTACTCGCCTCTGCGACTCAATACGCCGGGTGTGGGTCCCATCGGGTGCCACAAACAGATTATCTGGGTTGCTATGGTTAACTTTCTGGTGATCATAGCCATAATTTGGCAAACAATCGTAGGCTTTCCAGCAATCGATGCGTATAATCGTAACTTCCGCTAGTGTTTTCGAATTAAGGGTATGATCACCTTAGCAGACCGCACATTATGCGGGCACACCTCAAGCCGAAGAACCTCGCACCCGTCTTCGATGATTCCACGGAGCCAGTGACCCTCAACTCTCCTCCATAAGAAGTAAGGAAAACATAAACATAATTAATATTGTAATAAAATAATAAAAAAATAACATAACTGTTTTCAAATTAGCTTTCATCAATGAGGACAACTTTTCCGTCTCCTGCTTGTCTAATTGGTATAGAATTACTGTCTTCTGACAGTAGCTATATCAATCAGTAATTGTCCTGCTCGATAGACACGGACCCTCGATGGAGTTTTCCAGTCGAACCATGTTGTGGTTCCAACGATGTGCGTAACAATACATCAAACAATAAATGTGGGGCAATGAAATTTTGGCGTTTTCGAAACATGTTCCTTTTGTTTTTGAAGTACTATTTTTTGTCCTACATTGCTCCTTCTGCCAATAAAAGCTCCCCAAGTCAGGGTTGCTTTTTTTATAAATCAGCATTGGGGTTCTATGCGTTGCACACAATTTGCGTCAGAGAATTAAGCCATTCTCTTCGGCAGATTGAACACAGCTTTCTACGGTTCCCAGCTTATCGCTCACCTTCCTAGCATTCCACATCATCTTTGCTTCGTCCATTCTTAATGGTGCAAGTCTTGCTGCTGCTGCAGTCGTTAAGGGAATATCGGAATTTACAAATATTAAGATCTTTAATATATGTGTATAAAAATAAACATAAATAATATAAACTAGCTTGCCGTATAAATATTTAAGCACTCAATACACTCACATGAATATAACGGAACCAAATTTATATATTCCCGCTTTTGCCTTTATTTTATTTTCATGGAAATGAAAATTAGAGGAAAAAACAATACCGATATTTTGTTTTTAATTTCTCATTTAAGAACCCATATTCGTTAACAAGTTCTTAGTGTAGCCACATAGAAAACCGATTTTATGGAAAAAATAATGCCATCTTTAGTATTTAAAAAAAACGACGATGTTCGGTCCAATTTCGGCTACGCCTTCTTCCTGCAAATTTATTTTCATCTCAGAACCATAACATAATTCATTTCTCTTACCGAAATATTCCTTGGAAAATAGCAGCACATAACAATAATACGTATAGAAGCATGTCTTGTTAAACATTTCGCAACAAAAAGATGCACATTAAGTTGCATATGCATAAAAGTCCATAATTTAATAAATATAAAAAAGATAAGTGCAGTGTGTATATGAAAATATTGTGAAGTAAGTGAAACAATTTTAACAAAAAATAACTTATAAAGTATTAATATTTGCGCGCAACACCCTCTGCGAATTTCATAAAAAAATGCCCGGTAATTTGGCTAAAACAGGCAATGGTTCCTCATTGGAAAGCCGACCCTTGAAATTATATGTACTTGTCAAAATTTCTGTTTGTTTAGGTCAAATTTTTTTACCAAGCATTACAATTTGCTAATATCTTTGCAATTTGTAAAACGCGATATGCGACGTAATAGCAATATTATCGAACGCATGACAAGTTACGTAAACTATTTTCATTCGCATGCAGTTCGTTCATGCAGTATGTCGATTATTCAAAAACTGTTTTTGCATTGATTAATTCATTTTTTATTCTAACATTCACCTGTAGCACGGGTGAATGTACGGCAACCCATCTCTGCGTGAAAATTCGAGAAGTCGCACAGTCGTCCGGTACGAAAACTTTTTTGTATTGTATGTTATTCAAAACAGACCCTCGGAGACACAAGTGGATAGAATTAGGGTCAATAATTTTAATTTTTATTAAATTACAAATGCACATACATATATGCCAAGTTACAACTGCAACGTGGAATGATAAAAAAAACTTAAGAAAGTGTTGTTCAAAAACCTAACTCTTTTCAAACTCCAAATTATCTTTACAAACCAATCTATCTATGAAGTCTATTTGTTTGAATGTTTAAAATTTAGGCAAACAAAACAAATTTTTTTTCAAAGGCTGAATTTTTTGAACCAGCCTCCAATGCAGAATATTAGGATGCCTCACCAAAAAAAAAGTTGAGAGTTTTCCACCGGACTTATGTTTTGAGACTTCCGCCAAAATATTTCGGAAAAACATTAAGATTTACCTGAGCTAGTACTTTCCTCCAATAAATTAGTTGTTTTTTTTTACAAATAAATAGATTTTTAAAATATTTTTTTTTTAAACTCAGCTCAGATTATAAAACAGTTCAGTTGGAACTTTTTTGGAAGATTGGATAAAGAAAAACTTGAATAACTCAACCAAAAGTTGACCGATTTAGAATTATAACGTAATAAAACCACATTCCCTACCCAATTTTTTCGCAGATCTCATTATTTTGAATCCATTGAAAAATGTTTAAATATTTTTATGCATATCTTTTGACCTTAAACAAATTTTATTTATTAAAAAGACCGTTTCTGGAGATATTTTCAAATCGGTCCAGCCCTGGTAATAATATGTTAATATTAATATTTTTCTGAAATATTTTGATCATTGTAGAGGTAAACTTATTTAAAAAATGATAAATTAAAATTATTAGAAGCAAATTAATAATCATAATAAGGAATTCGCGTTAATTAATCAAATATATACGAAAATATTAATATTCGGTGAATAGATAAATGTTCCTCTACTCTCAGAGTGTGAACTTAGGATCAATTATTATATTATATTAATGACGTTTATTTGCTTATATATCTTTTCAGGCTCGTATTTTAGAAGATGCTTCGCTTTTGTGCAATTCTTGGTCAGCTCGTCAGAATGTAAGTTGTTTTTTCTCATTTTAATACAAAATATAAAGAAACCTATTCATATGTTAATCGATTACAAGAACAGTTATAGTTTTTGAACAGCGTTATGTAAGAGTTGTTGCATTTGCACTAGTATACAAGTGAATAAAACTGTCAGAAAGATTCTCATATTTAATAAAGAAACAAAAATTGTAAAAGCAACGGTTTAAATATTTAGTTTAAATATGTGTTCAGCACTTACTTGAAGCCAGGGCTACCCGATTCTGTTTCTTTAATGGTTTTCTGTTCTTCTTCAAAAATAAATAAATAATTTTTTCTTTCAATATATTCATCTCCGACATTGCCTCATTTACAGGAGTTAACAAGTATTACAACGTTTTCTTTAACTCCCATTCCTTGTTTATTTGTCTAATCGATATTTTACCACCCTCCCGATGAGTTATAGACTTGCAACTTTAAACATAGTACTGTCCTGGAAAAAGTATAGTAAGCATAATCATTTTTTTCATGTTATTCATGCTAAAACTTTTTTGCCAAATATACCTTTCATGAAGATGAAATGGTGTTACCAATTGGGTCCGATGTTTGTAAGTATAAGAAGACGAGTATACTAAAATGGTCAGAACCATGAGCCTGTCTGTTTGAACACAAACTAGTCCCTTAATCTTATTGTCGGCACCGATCTGACCGAATCGTATATAGCTACTATACCACTGAGGGCTCAGATATGAGGTTTTCCCGTACTTCGTTTCCTTACTATGTTTGGAAAGTGTCTAATGAAAATCGCCAAGATCGGATTACTGTGACTAACAATTTCGATCAACTGATTGCTTAGATATGTATTTTTTCGTTATAACTCCTACACAAAAACAACTAGGAACATGCAATTTGATGTTCCTTTCACTTATCATTAACTTAAAATGCACAAGAAAATGAAAATCATCAGGATGGGGTTTCTATAACTTATCACTCTCATACAACTAATCAGACAGTTAAAATCTTCATCAACTTAAGCGAACAAAGTCTGTTCACTAGTTAGTGTGGCTGCAAGCGGCTCGCTATATAAATGTTTCTCAGAAAAAAACGCCAGTATCTGGCTGTGCCCTGGGTTTGGGTGTCCCTACGAAAATACCTAAACCCAATGAAAAATTTCAACAAGCCTCGTACGAGATATCCTTTTTGCGATGACGACCACACACAATGTAGACTATGATTTGAGGGCATGTACCTGGAATGTCCGAACCCTTAATGGACAATGTATCGCTACTCGGCTGGTTGATGTTCTCGTAAGAGCAAAGGCTGACATAGCTGCTATCCAAGAAGCGAAATGGACGGAACAAGGTAAGGAAGCCATTGGACCTTGCGACGTCTACTAAAGCTCTACAAATTCGGTGTCGGATTTGTGGTGGAAGAGAGATTTCATCGCCAAGTACTGATTTGTATCAACGCGAGATTCTGCAATATCTTGCTGATTTCTGCCCACGACCCGACACGTGACGAAACCTCCGTTAACGGACCTCCGTTAACGGACTGAGCCAAATCGACTTTGCCGGTGCGATCATATTGCGTTAGACAGAAAGCATTTTTCCGGATTATTATCTTGTCGCAGCCAAGATGCGCATACCCCACTGCGCAGCAAAAACTTGCGTCTAAGTATACAAGGAAAGCTCGACGTTGAGGGAGCCATTGGCTTTCAGCGACCCCGAAAAAGACAACTGGTACGATGAGGAATGCCGCTGCGCTATGGAAAGTAAAGATTCTGCCTACGGGGCCACGCTGAGCTCAGGCGCAATGCAGTCTGTATGATATCGCTACCAGGAGTTGAGAAAGGATATTGTTCTCAGAAAGAAGAGAGGAGCCGAAATACGTGAGTGCGAAGAGCTTGCAATGCTAGCCTCCAAGAAAAGCGCCGAAAATTTTACCAAAAGATGCGGCGACTTACGGAAGATTTTAAGACCGGGGCAAATTCCTGTAAGAACAAGAACGGCGACATGGTGACTGATGTCCAAAGCACACTCAAATTGTGAAAGGGAAATTTCTTTACTTTGCTAAATCGAAGCTGCAGAAGATGAATATCCCAAACCCCAATATGTCTTAAGTTCGAATAGCAATAACGCGGCTACGGAGCATCAAAGCCGCTGGAGCTGACGTGTTACCAGCCGAGCTATTCAAGCATGGAGCTTACCCACTGCTGGGTGTTTAAGTGTGCTCTGCCCAATCCACAAGAAAGTTGATCCTGCAATATGGCCAACTACCGCAGGATCAGCCTCCTTAACATTTCATTCAAGATTCTATCCAGCGTATTGTGTGAAAGACTGAAGCCAACCGTCAACGAACTGGTTGGAACATCAGCATGGCTTTAGACCTGGTAATTCTACCATCGACCAAATATTAACGATACGCCAAATATTGGATCCGTGAGAAGAGAATCAACGCACACCATCCATTTGTTGGCTTTAAATCAGCTTTCGACAGGATGAGAAGAAGTTGCCTTTATGCCGCGATGTCTGAATTTCATATCCCTGCAAAACTAATACGGGTATGGAAAATGACGCTGAGAAACACACCATCTCAGTCAGAATTGGGAAGAACATCTTCGAGCCGTTTGGTACCAAGTTTTAGACAGGGTGATCCCCAGTCGTATCACTTCTTTAACATTATGTTGGAAAAGATAATTCTAGCTGCAGAATTAAACTAGTCAGGCACCATCTTTTGTAGGAGTATGCAGCCTCTATAACCATTGGTCTCTACCACCGCGCCGTTAGTTCTGCCTTTCCAAACTGGATAAGGTAGCGAAGCGAATGAGAGATGAATGGGCAAAACTAAACGCCTCCTATCATCAAACTGACAAAGTAGGTGGCTTTATTTATCTGAGAACCAGCATTAACACCAACAATAATGTCAGTCTCGAAATCCAACGAAGAATCTCTCTTACCAACAAGTGCTTTGAGCTAGGTAGCCAAATGAGCAGTAAGCCCCTCACTCGAAGAACGAGAATCCGTGCTATTGTATGGCCCAGAAACATGGACGCGCTCAACATCAAAAGAGATGGCCCTTGGAGTATTCGAGGGAAAGATTCTCCGAAGGAATTTTGAACTTTTACGTCGTTGTGATAGAGTATACCACATATGATGGAACGTTGAGCTGTATAAGCTTTACCGCGACATGCACTCAGTTCAGCGAATTAAGATGCAGCTCCAAATGCTACAGCCAAGAAAGTATTTAACGCGGAACCGCTGGTGAAGAGAAAAAATCGTGAAATTATGTGGGTCATTGAATTATCAAATCGTACCAGGTCCACTAAGAAGATTAACAAAATTATATACATTTATAGCATTCATTTATTGCTAGAAATTTTTCTGAAGAAGAAAATCGTGAAATTGTGTGGATAATTGAGTAATTCAATCGGACCAGGTAAACTGAGAAAGTTATCAAAATTATTTACATTTATAGCATTCATTCATTGTTAGAAAATGCCCCTAATACAAATCAACAAATCTGGTTGATTTGTTATTGACGAGTTTTTCTGCAGACAGTACAAGGGCTATAACATACATCCCACCAAATTTCTAACTTTCGTATTTTATTTACTGTGCATGTCAATTATAAACAAAAAGATAGCGGAAAATTTTCAGCGCATAGACGCACCTGACAAAGTATTTCGCAATATACGTGGAATTGATCAGTTTTCTTCACGAATTTGCTGAAATCGTTTCATTTGTTTTCACAAATAAGTGTTCGGTTTGTTACATTTAATTATTTAGTGGTGTTTCTTGCTATTACAGGGTAAGTTAGAGTTCATTTTATAAAATTGGGACATATAATCCCAATAAGTTTTCTACGTGGGATTAATTGTCCCAATAAGTTTTTTAGATGACGAAAAGGAATCTAACTCAAGAGGATCTTGAGCGTATTATGTCTGAAGAGTCAGACTCGGACGTTGATTTTGAGGACTCTGGGAGTGAATGAAATTATGGTATTTCTGGGCGTTTCATTGATTATGCATTATAATAAGTTGTCATCTCTGAAGGACTATTGGAGCAAAAATCCATCGATGGGAAATTCAGTTATAAAAAAGTGTTTATCACGAGATCACTTTTTATTATTGCCATCAAAGTTATATTTCAATGACTGCAGTAAGCTCGCCGACAGTTATAGAGATTATTATATCTCCGATGTTGTTCAATGTCTGAAACAAACATTTGCAGCTGCTCGAAGTGAAAGTTCATTTCAGTCTATTGACGAGTGAATGGTAAAATTCAAAGGCAGATCAAGCATGAAGCAATATATGCCAATGAAACCAATAAAGCGCGCAATCAAAATTTGGATGTGATGTGACTCGCAGACAGGATACGCTTACGATCTTAATCTTTATACTGGTAAGGAAGCAAATGCTGTACAGTCTGTACCTACCACTCTTGAAGAAAAAGTCGTTTTGAAATTGGTTTCTTCAATTCGTGAGAAGGATGTTTGTTTAGCCTTTGGCCGATTTTTTACCTCAATTAAACTGTTAGAAACTTTCCCAAATCCCGCACTTGGGACATACATGCAAAACAGAAATAATACACCTAAAGTTGTCCGAAAATTGGCAAGAGGAGAAAGTCAGCTTCAAATCAACTCTGGTGGCATTTTGGCATCCCGCTGGATGGATTCAAAAGAAGTACTTTTAGCTTCGAATTGTCATGAGCCATCGCTTGTAGACGTTGAGAGGAAGCAAAAAGAGGGATTGAAGAAGAAAATTAAATGCCCTAAAAGTAACAGTGACTATAACAAAATTATGGGTGGGGTCGACTTGGCCGACCAAAAGACAACCGTTTATGATTTCAATCGCAAATCTCAAAAGTGGTGAAAAAATATGTTTTTCAAGCTACTAATGGTTAGCGTCACAAATTCATGGATTGTTTATACTGAATATAAGAAGCAAAAGCTATCACTAAAAGACTTCCTGGCCCCACTTGCTGAAGCAATGATTTTCGAAGGAAATAAACGCTCAAAAACTGATAGCCTCAACATTGGAGATCACTTGCCAGTGGAGCAAGAGAAGCGTTGCCGTTGCGTACGCTGCACTTCACTTGGAATCGAAAAGCGAACAAAAATGATCTGCTCTGGCTGTAACAACGTGTTGTGCTACAAATGTTTTGGACCCTTCCACAAATTAAATTAATATTTACAACACATTATATTAAAATGATCTTAATAATAAGTCAAATAAATATGGAATTTCATTATAATATAGCTATTTTTCTAATATTTTATTTATTTCTCAAATTTACTATAGTCGTCAAAAACTCTTATTGGGATTTTATTTCCCACAGTAAATGTTTATTGGGATTATATGTCCCAGGATAAAAGGACGATTTTAGGATTTCTGAGTAAGCAGAACATCATTTTGTAGCCCAATCTTTCATTATGAGCAGAAATTTTCGTTGAGACTATTTCAAGTTTCCAAATAAAACTCCATTCCGAAATGGTTAATTGTAGAGAAATACAATTTATTTTTTCGTAGTTAATTTACTTTATTTTATGGTATTTTATTTTTTGTGAGAAAAATTAAAAGTATTTTAAAATGGAATATTTTTTATGCTATTAATGATACATACGAAAGGTATGAAAGGTTCAAAATAATCTGAAGTTAATGGTGTTGGTAACTATAGCTGATCTTCATACCTTCCAGACAGGGTCAGCACATACAAAAGGAGAATAAATATCTCTAAATTACAAAAAAATCTGCAATAGTCTCCTTAAGCACTTATATGAAAATATTTATATTATCTAGGAAGAGCACCGTGCAGGCATCATTTGGCAGATAGTATCTTAACGAGTGTGGTTGAGGTATCTGTTAGTGTCTGTTGTGATCCAGATATTTCTATTTTTAATCCATGTCAAACTCTTTTACCTAATATTGACTAGAAAGAGTTCTTAATTGGGATAAATTAGAAGAATGTTCATCATGTTATATTATTTTAAAAGCCAGTATTGCGATTCAGTAATTTGCTTTAACTATATTCGCATGGTTAACTCGTCTTAATGAATATTTTAACGATTTTGCTTTTCAGTAGTCATTTATTAATGATATTCGATATCGCTATGTAACTTGTGTAATCAAGGACGGGTAGGTGAACAATTGGCAATATCCATGTGCATCGTGATAATGCTTCGTTTAAACTTCATAAGTCACCCATCTGTCAAGTAAACCTTAAGTATTTCCATTGGGGCTATCGATTGTGCTAATATTTCAATGGAGCATTATGACAATCCCCATGGCTACTGCGAATGGTAAAAGTAAACGTTTATCTAGGATTCAAGTATAAAAACACAAATATACATAGGTGAGTTTCAATTTATAGATATATGTCCCAATCAAAATAGAAAACAATTCATATATGTGTAGTCTGCCGTGCGAAGTTTCATAGAACAAATTTCGAAAACAGAAGCACTAACTTATTTTTGATTCCTAAGTTTCGTTAATTCACTGAAAATTACTAAATAAAAATAATTTAATTTACAACTACAATATGCAGGTGATTCCGGATAGTCCGTGCAGTCGTGGTTGATTACTCGTCTTCTAAACCAATCAGAGGATAGTCCGAAATTCCACTATGATGAAGCATTGCGATGTATAAAAACCGTTATAAATATTTCCATTTGGTGGGTTTGGCTTATTTTGAGATTTTATTTGACTAACATGCAACTTTTTAGCACATTGAATAAATACAAAAATGTCTCTGCGTCGTTAAGATTAAGTTAGTGAATCGCACAATCGTTACTGCCATCGACAAATGTTATCGACAAAAATTACGATTCTCGGATCGTTTAAAGTTAGTGAATCGCTCTACAGGTGTGCATTTTTTTTGGTAGATACTACGCCGCAGTCGATCCAATTTTACAAGGCTCGATTCCTCAATACCATTTCATGTCAGAAGCAATTTGCTCGCTAAAAATGATCATGTGTAAGAATGAAGTTAACAAAGAGAACAAATTTTGACAGCAGTGATTGGTCTATAGGGTACGTAAGCTACTGGTTCACAGCAAGTGACCCAATAATTTCTGCTGGGAGCAACTTTTATACAGTTCTTATTAGCTTTAAAACCCTGACTCAGGAACTAGCTGGGTTAAAAGATGATTATGTGCACTTTTCATTTTTAGGTAAAACGAATAAAAGTAACATCGCAAGACTAGTTCAAAAAAGATTTGAGATATTACGTTACTCTGAATGCTATTAAACTCTTTCAAACTATATTAAAAAAAATTATATCATACAATATATTAAAAAAAATTAACGTTAAAAATTTGTCATTGTGTTTAATCGATGAAAAGTGAGGCTAAATGCCATCTAAGTCAGGCTATAAAATAACTTCGTATCGCAAAACCATCATAGCCGATACATTTTTCGTTAAAGTACATCTCGTCGCCACCCCATTATACGTTTCTAATCATACGCCACCTAACGGATTAAAATACATCCTAAGTCCGAGCGACGAGTGTAAGTACAAATTTGGTAGAAATCCGTTTAACGCATGATACTACTTTTTTGAAGACCGCCTTTTATTTCGTTTCGCTGTTGTCGGACATTTGAATTAGTTTACATACATGGAATACATAGGCATGTCACACATGCCGTAGATATTGTTTCGAAGTTAAATTTTTTATGAGGACAATTCTTTTCTTTTTTAAATATTTGAATTTATTCAAAAAATGGCATAACCTACAAACAGTCACTATAAAGCAAAAGGTAATCCATTATAATTTGAAATTAATAAACTTAAATTTACATATTGCTTTAAAGGAATTTATACCAACTTTCATGAAAAGGGGAAAGTGTACTCTTCTTATTTTTTGTTGTATATAAAAATGAAATTATGCCTACTTCCTGTGTCATATGCATATTATATTTTGAGATCTATATATGATCTAGATAGTAAGTTGTGTTATAAAATATCGCATACAAAATCCGTTGCGTCTCTGAACCGAGGCTTAATAATTTATGAAAATAAAAAGTATTAAAACTGTATCTCGGCAACAGCGTAATTTAAAAAGTCCGAAATAATCCTATCTTTCAAGTGGAAGCCAACAATATACAGCCAAACAACTTTTTAAGTTTGTTGGGCGGTTGCTGATATTAGCGTAAACGAAGATAGTGACGAGAGATTTTATATATTAAGATAACTTTAATTTAAATTGCCATAAATCTTTCATATGAATTTATCGAAATTTCACAAATCGCAATTATTTAGGTAATAATACACATATCCTACTTAACCTTATTGTGGCAGAGTGAAATATTATGTATGTATATGAAAAACATCCGAAAGAATACCATACAAATTTGCGCCAAGAATGCCATACATCATCCCCTTCCTTCCAGAACTTGGAAAGTGTAAAAGTGAACGATTTTTTGTAACTTAAAACGAAGTTTTAATCGGCTGAATTGAAGTACTGTATTTTGATCGCATACATATGTACTATTTTGTTGTTGAATAGCAGAAAAAAGCTTGAATTACTTCTGTCTATTCCTTATCTGAATTGATCACTGTTTTACAGTTTATACAATATATTTAAAAGATCGCGTTATTTTTCAGACCTCCCGAGTTTTCTCTGTACGGCCGTGTGCAGGCTTTACAAATACATACTAAGTCGTTTTAGTATCGATTATCTTTCTCAGAAGTACTTTTATAACTTCAGTAACAGGAAATTGATAACAAGCCTATTAGTTGGGCGTCTGTGTGAAACTGCAAACAAGGTGGCTCAGTAATTTCAATTTCCTCCCAATTTATCATTTGTGTGTAAGTGTTACTATCGAATTTTATAACTCCGTTGTTAAGAACTGAGAACTGCTGGAAATACATGCATACATATTTGTGTCCTCATGGAAATGTAACTTAGGGAGAACAGTTATGATAGTTCGGAGATGCAGGTAATTTGGTTTAATTTTTTGTTAGCTTGTTCTGGAAAATATTTTTTGACTGAAAGCATTGCTGTTAATGTTAGTTAAAAGCCTGAATAACAATTTATAACAATAATGCGAGATCTACTTCATACGAAGCTTTGCGCTTAAGCGCTTTTTTTCTCCCCTGGTCTCCCCTGGGCAGGCAATGTCAAACCTCCGAGTGTATTTCTGCCATGGACAAAACTTCTCACAAAAACACATTCGCCGTTCGAAGTCGGCGTAAAACTGTGGGTCCCCCAATTTGTGTTACAACATCAAGACGCACACATCAAATTGTAGGAGAAGTTCGGCCAAAAACGCTTAAATATATATATTTCTTTTATATTTCGAGCGATAAAGTCAATTGTCTATTTAAACCATGACTATGAACTCCGATTATATAAACATAGATAAGTGCATATAAGCTATTGTATCGATTCTAATAAGTTTTTAAAATACATAAGCTTAATAGTAGACTCTAATAAATTCACTGCTCATTATAATTTTTCACAATGAACTTACACTACATATTGATGCGCCTGCGCATACGTGCAGCATGCAAGATTTTTTTTCCAAAACAAATCGTGTTTGATTTTGGATAAAAATTGAGTATTTGCAAGTATACAAGTGGGATTTGCAAGTATAAAGTGAGTATCGAATATTAATCATATTATGATAACTTCTGAAAACCTTCTTAGTTGCTAGTTTAAATATTAGTTTTCCTATGTATCGGTCTTTGTGGTACACTTGATAGAGGCTAATGTGGTATAATAATTTTAAATGCCAAAAAAAAGGAGAAAGTAGGAAGTGGAAACAAGATGATATGGCGGCAACAGTGAAGTCTGTGAGCAAAGGCGACTTGGGAATTTTATCAGCGTCCAAAATATACCAAGTGCCACATACTACGCTTCAGCGAATGTCTCGAAGTCAAAAATCGTTACCTCAACTTTTAGAAGTTAAATCGGAACGAAAACCAGTATTCACTGAGGAACAGGAGCAAGAACTCGTGAGCTATTTGCTTGAAATGGAGTCTCGATACCGGGGTCCCACAACAGACGACGTTCGTTCGTTAGCTTTTCAGCTCGCTAAGCAAAACAACATCCCAAATCCTTTTTTTGTTGTTAATAATTCCGCTGGGGAGGATTGGCTTTACGGTTTCTGTAAGTCCCACAATGATATGTTAAGAATTCGTACTCCGACAGGAACGTCATTTGGCAAGGCAAAAGGACTCATTCGAGAGAGTGTTTAAGTAGTTTTTGATTTGTTAGAAGAAGAACATGAGAAGCACAAATTTGCATCTATGCACATTTACAACGTAGATGAAACGGGACTTTTCGTCGTGCAAAACAAGCTCTCTAAAGTTATCGGCAAAAAGGTAAAAGGAGCGCAGGTGCAAATTTCATACTAGGGTACGAAAAATCATAACTCTCAGTATTCACTGAGACCATCTATGAACACGTAACTGGCACCACAACATCTTATAAATAAAGTTTCTTTGTCTGAAGACGTACCTTCACCAACAAGGGAGCCGTATCACCGTGGAAAATTTCACCTTTGCCAAAAATTCGAGAGCCGATTTCTACTGGTACAGAGTTGACCCAATCACCCTATAAAAATCAATTAGAAGAAAGTTATATATGCATTAATTTATTGCGCTCAAGGCCAGATTTAAATAAAACACAATTTTATTTTATCCTGTGTATTATTGGATATGTCGATATTTCAAATTCAATCTGAGGTGCCTTGTCGACAAGGCATAGTCCAAAGTTCCTGAAGATACATATATAATTAAACTATTGAAGGTCATTAACAACAACTAATAATTAGAAGAAAGTAACAGTTAAACAGGTGAAAAAACTTCAAAAGAGCCACTGAATCACGTCCGAAAACAAAAACTGAGGACCTAACCAGAGACTCCGAAGTCAGCGTAGTTTATGCGGAATCGGATGGAGAAGGGTTTGTTGCCACTCCGACGGAGGATGGAAAAACTTTATCCGAATGGAGTGCATACTTACAATGCGACATGGTGTGAGCGCATACTGTTTATATTCCCAAAAAAATCCATTTTTCATATGTGAGTCTTGTGCAGACTAAAATTAAAAAACGGTTAAGAAATGAATTATCAATGTTTATAATTGATAGACGTTTTTCGATCTTTGCAGCTAAGAAGGCGTTTTATATTACATACTTATAATTAATGAGTGAATTGTTTTCTTAAAACAAATGGTAATATATGAAATGTGTTCATACTTTAATATATTTGAAACAAAATTTTTCACATAAATATTTAATAGCTAAACATGGTGTAATGAGGTACAGTTACCACATTAAGCTACATGTGTATACCAAACTACACTCCAATTTTCGAGAAAGGTGCATTTTCAATTTTTCCGGACTAATTAATCTACATATTTCTTCACAAAGTCTCATTTAGATAACATTTCTATAGTCAAAATGAGCTATAACTGGTTATAATTAGACTTTAATTTTGGCCTCAAATTCCATAATAAAAAAACCTTAATTCTCGAAGTTCCCTTATGTGACAAACAATTTTTATTTGTAAATATAGAAATTTAATAAGCATATGTACGTTATTTTGAAAAAATTGGAGGAAACAAAAATAAGGAAGTATACGTTTAAATTTATTCCTACATATATATGTAAATATATAAAATACTTGTAAACTGTATGTATATCTAGATCGGTTACACCGGTTGGCGCCATAACCATCCAAGCGATTTAGGCAGAGTTCAACACTTCACGCCAATCCTTCTTTCTTTTTTTTTTCCAAGTGACACTAAGTGGTATTTTGGACTATCTTTATGTCGCGATAAAGAAAGTTAAAAGTGAATTAATAATCAACCATATATGTATACACATATATAGGATTCTTTACTACAATTCGTTATTATCGACAAATATAACTTCACGGTAAAATAATTATATAATAAACAAAGCTATTAAGTTTCTCAGTAAAACACATTAAAAATTGAATTTTCGGAAGTTTTTTTGCAAAACAAGTCGTTTTTCGTTCAACAATTTGACCTCGAAAATTTTTTTGCCTTTAGCGCGCTCTACTGCCAACAAAAAGATATTATTAATTATGCATTAAAATATCTTTAAAGTACTATGTTAGCTTTATAAAAACTTATATTAATTATAGTAAGCACTTTATGTTATTTTCATTTTGCGCTAAACGTCGCCGTCTTCGAAACATGTTAAATCAAATTATTTATTTCCTATGAAGCGATACTGAATATACTACCATACATAAACGGGCATTGAAACGATATTTCTTGGCATTTTAAAATGTTACGTGAAACCATTTTATAATCACATACACGATATAGAACGAACCGTCAAGTATTTTTCTTCTCCGATGAAGCAGGGCACTAGTCAACACGATATCGTCAGATGATTATCGTCATGCATGATGCATGCCCTGATGGCATTTACAAAGCAAAAATGCCACATTTGGGAATAAATTGCTTATTACTCAACGTCAAAAACTAATAAGGTAAGACACATATGTTTTGGAACGCATAAATGGAATGACTCAAGAGATTTGAAGGCGGTGTTTTATAAAACGTATGTACATATGTACATACGTATTTTATGTGATCTGATAACAAATACATGTTAACGATTTGAAACGTTCTTGATGGATTGTATTTTCTGCAAGTAACACCTGACTGTAAAATATGAAACATGTGAGAGATCTTAAGTTAAACCGGTCTACTGAATTCGAAAATGGCTAACTTCCTACCGCCAAAACTCTTAATTTTAAGCTCAACTCTATAATGTACGAATTTTGACAATTTTTTACAATCTAGCAAGGTAAATACTCTTATCATTCATGCTAATAGATATGTTAAATAATCTTCTCTCATCAATCCCTGCTTCTGTGGGATGCCTCCTTAAATTTAGAAAAATATTTGTCTCTTGAATTGTAAAAAACAAACACAAAATAGTGGACAATTTTTATTCCAAAACTTTGGAGGGATGTTTATTTATTTATTTATTACGAACTGGGGCTAGTTAAGGAAGCTATGGCACCTAAGGCCTTTAGCTACTTCTTATAATGTAATTATTACTTATTAAAATATAATTTTAACATAGTGTGTATTATCAAGTTAGTTTTCGTTTTAAAGTGTAGACATTTTTAAAAATGAAATAATTGTTTGGATATTTTCGGTTGTAGGATTGGATAAGGATCGGGTAAGATCGTTATTGTGGAAGATTAGGTTTCTATGAGTATTGAAAAAGCGGCAATCAGTTAAGATGTGTTTTATGGAAATTGGAGCATAGTTTCAGTATTTACATATAGTCGGGGTGTTGTGATCCATGAGGTGGAGATGCGTTAGCTTTGAGTGCCCCAAACGAACACGTGTAAATTTAACCCAATCCATTCTAGATAGCGAAAGGTCCGTATTCAGTGTTAGGAAGTGGTTTAAGGATAGTTTTTGTGTGTTATGTTTTTTTGTACCAAGAGGAATTTATATTGGTTTAGAAATTTTAAAATTATTTATTGAGAAATTTAACTATGTCGTTAATGTTTAGGTTGGCTGTTGTTAATACTGGATTTTTGGTGGCATATTTTGCTGAGTTGTCGGCAAACTCATTACCTTTTATAAATGCTTGACCCGGGGACCATACTAGGAGGATTTTTGAATATTTTTCAGTTAGATTTTTCCGGATCATACTAGGATAATGATCATTGTTGTCAATATTGGAAATAGCGTCAAGAGATGAGAGTGAATCAGAGCAAACTACAACTTTACCTTTCTTGTTTTTGATTAGTTCAACCGCAGACACTATGGCTATTAGTTTCGCCGAAAATTTGTGCTATACGGGGCCAAGTTGAATACGACTAAGTTTTCAGTCTCAGTAGTAACACTGAATCTGGTCATGTTGTTTAGTTGGGAGCCATCTGAGTAGAGAAAAGTGTAATTTTTGTGTTCATTCTTTATCTGGGCGAGGGGTTGTTGGTACTTTATGATAGGTGTTTCCGATTTCTTATATTTTCGTAGCTCAGTATTAACTATTGATTTTATGGTCATCCATTAGGGTAGGGTAGGCATAATTGGTTTTAGGGGAAGAAAGGGCACGTTGAGTCTCTTACTATTGAGAACAGACATGCTAACTGCTGAGGGAGTTCTTTTGGAAAGTTTGTTTCTTTTATACGATTGAACTATCTTGAAAAGAGGGGTATAACTGTTCACGAGGACTTTTATTAATTTGTGAACGAGAAAGTCCCTTTTTGTTTCTATTGGGGAAATATTGTATATTTTGTTTAATGTGATTCCTAGTATCCTTAGATTATCTACATTGTTTATTTGGGTATTGTTGAATTGGATGGACGAAACGAAACGTTTTTTACGACAAATATGTAGGTGCTTGCATTTATGTAACGAGAGTGATGTACCTGAGTAGTCGCACCAAGATTGGATTTCTTCGAATAATGGATGTTCGTATTTTTTTCCTTTTCATGTTTAATTAAAAGATTGAAGTCATCAGCGAATGCCCAGAAGGAGATTTCTTTGTAGGTGGAAATTGTATCGCAAAGTTTATTGTACACTATTAAAAATATAATTACTGAAAGAGGAGAACCTTGTGGTATTCCGTTGTGAAGTGGACAAGTATCAGAGAGAACATTATTCTCACTTTAATTTTTCTATGAGTCATGAAGTTTTTTATGTAGCTACATATTCTCGGCCCAACTTTCCATTCTATTAATTGGTATATTATAGTGCGAATTCCGATTTTGTCGAATGCCTTAGCGAAATCAAGGGATATGATAGACATATGGTTTCTTGTCGATAGGGAATCAGCAACTAGATGGTCCACGTATAGTAGAGCGTCTGTTACCGATTTACCCGGCTTGAGTGGGATTCATTTGGTTGTTATGGATTAATTTGTTAATTCTAACAAACCACCATAACCTATTAGATATGATTTTATCTAACAATTTAGAACAGCATGGGTTTAAGGAGATTGGATGGTATGAATTTACAAAGGTTTTATTGGAGTTAGGTTTTAAGATAGGAGTTATAATAGTGAATTTGTAGGATTGGGGGATATATGTTTGGAATATACTATTATAAAATTTAAGCAATCTATTTTTAACTGATAAGGGGAGTTGGGAAATCATTGGATATGTTATTCGGTCACAGCCGGCTGTTTTTCCTTTAAGTTAAGATATTGTTTTTGATTGCTTTAATTTCCTTTTAAAAAATGCATTACCTCTTTTATATCTCATTACGTTATCTTGGCTTATATGTCGTCTTAGCTTATGCCAACATTTCTTTTTTTCGTTATGAAGTTCGTGCAGTTTTGAGTTCCACCATGGGACATTGTGGATAAAATTGTTCGGGTTTGATTTAGGAATGGATGCATGTTTATAATTTTGTTTATATTTGCGGCCTCTTTGTCAATGTTATCTGATACCGGGCGGTTGCAATTTATGCCTGTCTGTAATTTAAATAACTCCCAATTGGCTCCATTAGTGTTGAATCGAGTTTTTTGTGGTGGGGTGATATCTTGTAATTCGTTGGTTGAGGAGGTATATAAATATCAAAAGTTAGAGTATGGAATGCTGCATGTGAAAAATTAAGTCAGATTATGAGTAAATTACAAGTATGTGACCGTATATTTTTTAATGGCAAATGCTCATATATAACTGGAGATAAGTGGATACAAGAAAGTATATTCTTCATAAAAATTAAATGTTTGTTAAACTTTAATTCTTTTAGTTTACATATTGTCCATAGAGTCATCACTGCATTCTTCTTCGTTTGTTGTTTTTTTGGTAGCCAGTTTTTAATTATTTTTGACCTTTAATTTATGTTTACATTTTAATTGTGATATAAGACGATTTGGTGTATTTTTCGGGAGGATTTGAAACTTGGTATTGGTTAGGACCTTTGATGTCAGTTTGGATGTAGTTGCGGTCGAATTGGATTCTGAATCAGACTCATTCATCATGTCGGTGTAGGTGGAAATGGAACATCCTAGGTTATCTGGTATGTTGGTGGTTGAGCGGTGCTCATGATAGGTATCATGATAGGCGTTTGAACCAAGCTCTTTTCTACGGTTGGTATCTGGCTAGCGACGACGGATGCGTCAGAAGTAGAGGTATGTTGGTGGCGTTGATGGTAAATCGTGTAGGCAGTCTTATTGTCCACTTTACATGTGGTTTTTATTGCTTGCAATTCTTGTTGCTTTATAAATATTGGACACTTTCTATCAATTGGTGCGTGGTCATTTGGGATAATATTGGATTTTAGGCAATTAATACAGTTTTTGGTGTTTAAACACTCTTGTTTCGTCTCAGTACTCAAATGGTAGTCTCTTGCGCGGAAGGGGCAGATTTTATTATTTTTACAATATTTTGAAATATGACCATAATTGAAACAGTTATTGCATCTAACGGGACGGGTATATGTGGACGTACATTGATTGTTTCATAGCCGATACGAATGGCTTGTGGTAATGTGGTTGAGGCAAAAGTTAGGATTATCAGTCCTGTCTCTATTAATTTTTCATTGTCTTTTTCAGTATTTTTTCAACTAGGCATACATTTTGCGTTTTTAGTTCATCTAAAATTTCGTTGTCGGGAATGCCACGAAGATCGTTACAGTATATCACTCCTTTAGAATAGTTAAGGGTTTTGTGTTCTGAGATTTGTATTGTGATGTCGTAAGACAGAGCAGTTAATGTATATAGTTTATTTGCTAGAATATGGTTTTTAGTTTTTATTAAGACACTTCCGGTGCTAGTTTTCTTGGATTCTTCAACTTTACTGTTGCATGTGATGTCAATTGCTTTTTTAAGTAAAAAGGGGGACACGTTAGACAGGGTATTGGTATTGTTGGTTCTGCTCCTAATGAGGTATTTCGATCCTGGCCTCGAAAATTTTGCCTTTATGTTTTTGTCCCATTGCAATAAGGCATTTTGGCAGAATTCACTATGTTAGGTGGTTCGATCATATTGCTAATGTGAACAGAGCCGAAGCTCTATTGTAAGTTAACACTTCACTTGTTGTTGTTTGTTTTATGTTCCTCTTTTGGTCTTATTTGTTTACCAATGATTGGCGCAGCTGTCCTGCACTTTAACTTCACTAGTCACGATGTCATGCACTTAACTAGTTTTTATTCGTATAATAGTTTTTTTTTGTAGTTTCCAACGGTAACTGAAAAAGTTTTACTCTGAGCGATTGATGGGTTAAGTAGTTAAGCCGGCGAGTAAAGAATGATCTTAACGCAACGAGAGCCACAACTGAACTGTTTGGAGGGATGTTTGTACTTGGATTCAGCGTTTTTTATTTAAAAATCAGTAGAAATGCCAGAACTAATTTGTATGCTGTCCAGTCCACACGAACAATATCTTCAACACAAACTTTGGATTAATAATTATTCTCTACGTCGTACTATTTGTTGTATATATTAGCCTAATATTAGTTATACTTAGTATATATTAGCTGCTTAGCTAGTTACATTTACTTTTTATCTTCTGCAGCGATTTGCTAAATGTAATGTACTCACATCAGCTTTCTTAATGAAGTGTTGATTCCTTACTTTTAGGAATAGAATGCATACTAACTTACTTACTTAATTGGCGCTATAACCGCTTAAGCGATTTTGGCCGAACTTCTCCTACATTTGTGGTGTGCGTCTTGATGTTGTAACACAAATTGAAGGACCTAAAGTTTTACGCCGAATCCGAATGGCGAATGTTTTTGTGAGAAGTTTTTTCATGGCAGAAATTCGCTCGGAGGTTTGCCGTTGCCTGCCGAGGAGCGACCGCTATTAGAAAAAACTTTTTCTATAATTTTTGGATGCTACTTGCCCCGAGATGGATTCGAACCTAGGACCCGCCGAATGAAGCGCGCATACCCCACACACTCTGCTACGGTGGCCGCCAAAATTAGTATGACTGCGTTTAGGAGCATATGCCTATCACCAAACTTGCGATAGAAAACATTGTAACAGATATGGAACAATAAAAAACCAAAAACTGCTTAATATTTACATGCACGAGCACGATCAGATATGAATACAATCTAGGGAACGGTTGAATTCCGATTTTTAGGGCCGAATCTAAGTCTAAAACAAAAGTTCAACGAATTCAAGATTTTCATGATTGTTATTCAAAAAAGCACATAAGTTTAAATCACATCTATTTCATAAATATACTTCTGTTAGTAAAAATAACAATAAACAATTTGATACTCGAAATTTAATCATTTTATATTGGGCCCGTTTCTTTGCACCCGAGTTGCAAAAGAACGCTCCAACTCGGATAAAACTTTCTTTAGTTGCAAAAGCAACCCTGTTGGAATATTTCATTAAAGATGCGATTTGTTTGTGCTATTTAAGAACGGAAAATAGCTATACAAATAAATTTTAAAAATACTATGGAAATAAAAACGAATTAGGTCTTGAACTGAAATTTCCCATGTCTTTTCTTCCGAATCATTTACGATAGTACAGGTTTTTCACTTCCCAACACTACATCTTAGGTTATATATCATTTTACCGAGTTGGCTCAACTCGCATATTTTTTCGAGTTAATTTTGTTCCTTTACATGCATATCGGGATTTCCATCTTGCGTCGGTACATCGGTATAGACAGTAGATGTTCATTTCAAAAAGCGTCCGATTCGTTATTTAATGAATAACTGCATTGAGTTATTCTACTCTCTCTCTCTCATTTAAATCCGAACTTGACTTTTTTCAGTAGCAGCTGCAGAATTAGTTTGGGAAATAAACGTATCGTTAAATGAAAAGTGACAAATGTTCGGACAAAGTTAGTTTTTTAAGAAATCGAATCAAAAATTGATAAGATGAAACAAAACAATTTAAATTTAAGTTAAATTGATTTTAAAAATTACAATTTAAATATTAATACAGACAAAAACTAGGGTAATACAAAAAATGCATGCATCACAAATCAGAATAATGCAAATAAAAGGTATTTTTTAAAGTAATAATTAATTTATTCATTTTGAAATTGGGCAAGTTCTTTTTCGAAAAAATTGAGATTATGGGAGTTATATTTAAAACTAGTTTTAATCTTTCATGCATAATTTCAGATTGTAGCTTTATCTCTTAACAGTTTTGAAAATATGTTTCTTTTGAAAGTGTGGTAATTTCATTTTAAATTGCAAGTACTTTTGTTCGAAAACGGCAGAATTTAGGTTCAGTTGCTGTATGCGAAGCAAACAGTTTGTTTCTTCGTTTACTTATTTTTCTTCTTTCGTTTTTGTTTTGATTTAACTCATTAACAACCATTGTACTCGCTTGTGTACAGAAAATCAGTCAAGTTTAGGCATGTGGCGTAACTCAATGCTAAGTATTTGCACACAAATTTTTGATCATATGCGTAGTTTTATTCCTAGAAACAACAAAAAAAATACTTTCGCTTCACGCGAATTCATGACGGCACTTTTTGTGGCGTCAACTTCTGTGCGGTTTTTTCATATTGTGTGATTTTGTGTCTTTAGTCATTATTTTGCTGTTGATGAGCTATCATCTCTCAGTTGTTAGTTTTAAAATTGTGTGTTGTGTGAGATAAGACTAAAGAGATAAATTATATAAAAAAAACCCATTTGAAAAACCTATTCTTATTTGAGGTACAATGGCAAAATGTGTAGGTGAAATAAAAAATTGTATCTTTTGGTTAGGATGGGTGTTTCCACTTCGTGTTTTTATGGAAAGAGATATAAACAACTTTCACAGGCTTTAGCTGACATTGCGGATGATGATGAGGCAGATGACGTCGATATCGTTATGATTCCTCCTGATGTCGATGTCAATACTGACGAAGAGGAAGGTGATGAAGATAACATAAATGAAATAAACTTGCCTGCCGACGTTCCTGGATGCGTTGAAGTATTCAATAACAGCATAAACTTTGACAGCGAAGATGAAATACCGCTTGCCCAGCTACAAAGAATGGGTGCTGAAATACGTTCTGTAAGCCCTATTTGGAACAACGAAGCATGCAACTTGACAATGGATTCGACTAATATATATATAGAAAATAAGATGAAAATGAAAATGGATTTGGATGGTAAAAGTCCCGTTGAGGTATTTGAGACACTGTTTGATAAAGATGTTGTACAACTGATCATAGAACAAACTGATTTGTATGCTTCTCAAAAAAATTCGCATAAATTTATATTCGACGAAGATGATCTAAAAGTCTTTTTAGGCATTTTATTTTACTCTGGTTACCATTCAATGCCAAGAGAATCTATGTACTGGCAATTGGATGAAGACACGTTATCACCTCTTGTAAGCAATAACATTTCTAAAAACAGATTTTTGGAAATAAAACGCCACATTCATTTTACAAACAATAATGAAATTGACAAGTCTGATAAAATGGCAAAAACTCGCCCACTGTCGAATCTATTATGCGAAAAGTTTCGAAGGTGGGGTTTTATGCACGAAAAGCTTTCAATTGACGAGGCAATGGTAAAATATTTTGGCCATCATTCAGCGAATCAATTCATCAAAGGAAAGCCCGTAAGATTCGGATTTAAAAATTGAATGCTCACAAGTAGCTGTGGGTACTTGTACCAATTTGATACTTACTGTGGTGCTAAAAATGTTGATAGTGATACAAGACATCTTCCCCTTGGATCCCGAATTGTGTTCGATATAATAAAAACCATAAATAACCCAAGCGATCATATTATCTATTTTGACAATTTTTTCACAAGTCATGAACTTCTACGTATGTTGCGTGAGAAAAACTTCAAAGCCGTAGGAACAACGAGAGAAAATAGAACTAAAAATGTCCTTTGAATCCAAAAAAATATTTCCAAAAACAAGCAAGAGGATATTTCGAGATCAAATACGACCACAATAATAAAATATTGTTTGTCAAGTGGAATGAAAATAATGTCGTAACTATGGAAACTAATTTTGATACGGTTGAACCGTTGAAATACGTAAAGCGTTGGTCAAAACTGGAACAAAAGAAGATAAGTATACCGCTGTTTACTTCGATGATGTGCTCCACAATGGTAAACGCTTGGAAGCTGTACAAAGACGTGAATAATAGTACCAAAGATTTGCTTGAGTTTCAACGTGACATTACGCGATACTACCTACGACACTACACATTGAAAAGATATTCTAAGCGCGCGTTAGCTCCAAGGGTTTCTACAGCTGGAGGAGCACATTTTCCTAAGAGAATCCTCAACCCTCTTAGATGCAGAGTCTGCCATAAACGAATCAGGTGGATTTGCGAGCTATGTGGTACTGCTTTGTGCGTTTGTACTGTTTTAAAATAGCCCACTCATAAATATTTTATACACTTTTGACCATTGTACTCGTGTGGGTACAGCATAATTTTCGTATATGTAAGAAAAAAAAAAAAAAAATTTTTTTTTGTTCATTTCTGCGATGGAATAAATCAATAAAAAAACTGAAAATTTTAAATAAACTTATTTTTTGACTCCTTGGTTGTAAATGGGTTAATACTTAGTCTTCTTCTTTTTGTACGCAAGCAGCCGCCTGCCTGCGCAGCATCCCCTCTGCCCAGATGAAGCAGAAAATGGTGGAAATGGTTTTTATTGGTATGGTAGATTTAAATTCCTTATGGTGGCCAAGTTTTTGCTGGTGAATTCTTTCGGCTGCACGCGCAAATTTTGTTGATCAAAAAGCTCATTTAACATTTGTGCATCTTCATTTTCTTACAAGTTCTCTGGTAATAAATGCACTGATATACATAAATAAAAAAACTACGCTTAACTAAACGAATAAAAGTGATACATTCCGCAGCGAAATCAACAGATGGAGCGAAAAGGCGGGGTAATGTCTTAATGCACCTGCTGAAACATATGTTGTGATGGGCAGCTCACAGCTGTCCATTTGTATTAAGGAGTACTTATAAAAAATTGTAAATAATCTAGTCGAAGTATTTGTAATTAAACTCAAAAATTTTAATAAATCGCCGCTAGTACGGCCAAATTGCCCACTGTGCATTGCCGGGTGCGAAAATTGGAGGCAAATATATTAATATCGAAACATAAAATTAAGACATACTTCTTATTATTTATGAAATATTGTACAGCTACCGATGTTCAATATCAAAGATCAGGAGCGTAGCTACCGCCGTATCAGCCGTATCAATGATACGGGGCCTCCAACGTGCGTAAGGAAAAATTAATAAAAACTTACCAATATTTGTTTTATTTCACAAATGTCAAAAGAAAAAAAAATATTTTTTTTATCATGTAAAGGAAAGGTTCCATCTAGCAGCACTACACTACACGACACGACCAAGTTTTCTATGCATGTATTCTTATGGAGCAATTTATACCTAGGACAGCAGCACCTGTTGATCAAATAGACAACAATTTTGTAGTGCCGCCTTAAGCGTGCATTCAAATGTTGGCAACACTGTACATTGGTATAGTGGGGTTTCCCTTTTTAAGAAATTTACTTCAACGGGGGAGTCCCACAATAATCAGCAGTGCTTATTTACGCGTTATATTTATTTGTAAATAAGTAATTTGCAAAAGAAACAGGTGTTCTTCTGATTTTAAAGTGATATTGGTGATTTCTTAAAAAAGATGAGTGAGCGAAAAAGAGAACATCTCAGCGGAGCTGCGAAAAGAAAAATTAAGCAGAAAAGGGAGGAGATAAAAGAGAAAGTGCCAAAAATTACTTCCTTTTTTCAGACACCAGCTTCTGCGAGTAATTTAGACAGCAAAGGTAAGTAATACCCAAGCCATTTATCTAATCTATATATGAGCCGCTATAAGGTATTAGACTTCGGCACAGCCAAAAACAGCTCCGTCCTTACTTGTTTTGATAGCGTTCGAAAGCAAAATATATTTCATGGTTAAAATAATGAATCTTAGCAGAGGTTTTTCATGTCCAAAAAGCATTTAAAGTTATCATCAGATATAAATTGTATTGCATGGTTAGGACGATTTGCTAAAGTTAAGACAAATCATTAACATATTTCAAATTTTATCTTCTAAGCCACTCAACGGATTTGGAACATAGCGGACGATACATGTGCCCTCCGATAGAGATGTATAAAATTAATAGGGCTCTAAAACTATTCGATTAATCGAACATTCGATTTTCGATTTTGGTCCGATTGGAAATCAATTTTCACTATTCGATTAGTTGGCTTTTTTGGATTATTCGAATAATCGCCACTCAACGATTATTCGATTTCTATTAGAATCGATTACTTGTTCAATGAAATAAAAGCAAATTTTTTTTAAGTTTTGAAAATGATCTTCCTTTGAAAGGAGTGCTGGAAGAATAACATCTGTTTATTGATGTTCTTGCTTAATAATTCTTAATAAAAAAAAATGCCTTAGAGGATGCTATCAGTTTTTGATGCAATTATGTAAAAACGATTTTCGAACAGCGGCTATTCGAATAGTCAACAGCGAGCCATTATTCGAATAATTGACGATGGACGATTATTCGAATTTGGCTAATCGAATTTTTAAAATCGACTGTTTGAACATTCGAATAATTCAAATATTCGATTAATCGATTTTCACAAGCTCTAAAAATTACCCTTAACAAAAGTTTACTGTTTTGCTCTTGCTTAAAGTTAAAAATACCAAACGCAATAAAGAATTTGTTGAAAAACTAAAATTATTATTTCTTGGCTTCAAGCTTACAATTACAATGAAGTTTACAATGAGGGAAAGCCCCATAAATACATATTTAAAATATAACAAAACATTAGCTTTTATTTTCCAACAATTGCATTTTCAGAGTCTTCTAAAGCACATCCTTCACCAGATGTCCATTCGGAAATAGAAGAAAGCCAAATCGATGTTTCTGAGATATCTGAAAATATAGTTTCATCAGATAGAGGAAATTTCGGTAACAGTCCAACTGAATGCGAACGAAAAATAATTTTTAAATTGGGTCCATATAAACCACAAGGACCGTTTCCAAAAGATTCAGAAAGTAACCGATCTTTTTCGATCTATCACTATTCATGTATCAATAAGGCAGGCATACAAATTCCAAGACTATGGTTATGTTTTTCGAATGTTTTAAAAACACCTTATTGCCACTTCTGTTGGTTATTAGCAGATCGCCAAAGCAAATCGTACTCCTCTGCATGGGTTAACGGTGTTTCCATTAGAAGCAACTTTTCGCAAAGTATACTTGACCATGAAAAGCCAAAGCAGCATATTAATGCATCTCTATCTTATTATAATTGGTTACAAGGAAATACTATCGGCACTATGTTGCAAAGTGAAATCAGGAGTAAAATAACATTCTGGAGAGATGTATTGCATCGTATAATTAATGTTATAATTACTTTAGCATCTTGCAATCTACCTTTAAGAGGCCATGATGCTGATTCCGGAAATTTCATGGCAATTTTACGTTTGCTATCTAACTATGATCCAATTTTAAAAGAACTTCTTCTATTACCAAAAGGCAATATAAATTATTTAACGATTCAAAATGAAATTATTAATTTGCTTGGTACCGCAGTTAGGAACAATATTATCTCAGAAATTAAAAAAGCTCCATTTCTGACAATAATTCTAGATACAACGCAAGATTTGTCAAAAATTGATCAACTTTCTGTAGTTTTTCGATACATCTCGATTACAGAAAATGATGATAATATGCCTAAAGAAATAAAAATCTGTGAGTCCTTTTTGGGATTTACAGCAGTATCCGATTGCACAGCTGAAGGACTTAAAACTGAAATTTTAAATAAATTTGAACAATACGGAATCGATTTGGCTAAATGTAGAGGACAGGGTTACGATGTAGCGAATGTTATGTCTGGGATGTATGGAGGATTACAAACCCTAATAAAAGAGTATGCTCCGAATGCCGATTATGTTCATTGTGCTTCGCATGCTTTAAATTTAGTTTTAAACGATGCTGCGAAACATGTTCGTGAAGTGTCGACTTTTTTCAATAATTTAGAATTAATATATACTTTTTTGGTAATAGTATACAACGCTGGGCGATGTTATGTAAGTGACGATTCATCTGAAAAATATTTAATCACCCTTAAAAAGGTATTCCCTGCTAGATGGTTTTCAAGAAACGACGCTTTATTAGCGGTAAAGAAAAATTATTTATTATTAATGAAAACCTTGTACCAACTAAATTTAATTTCGAAAAAAAAGATGAACGTGAAGAATGTAAAAATATAATTAACATTTTAGAGAGTTATGACTTCTTAGTGCTTGTCACATTTTTTTCTTCACTATTTGAAATCATTAATCCTGTTTCTAAAGCTCTACAGCATGAAAATATTGACTTACAGAAATCAAGTATTCTATTAAGTAATCTTTTGCAAGGACTGTGCGAATTCAGAAATCAAAATGCATTCAATAGTTTGCTAAATGAGTCCAAAGATTTAGCAAAAGATTGGAGTGTAACAACTGTTTTTAAAAACAAAAGGCGAAAGATAACGAAGCGGTTTTTTGATGAGTTATCAGAAGATGAGAGAATTTCAGACCCGGAATCTTTGAAGTAGGATTCCGTCAATGTATACTATTGCTGTTTGGATATACTCATTTCTCAAACAAAACAAATATTTCAGAGCCTATGCGAACTGAGTAGTATTTTCGAAATATTACGACCAGAGAAATTGCTGTCCTCTTCAAACGAAGAGATATTAAACGCTTCCGGAAAGCTATCGGCTAAATACAGTAATGACATTTCAGCTAATATTTATGACCAGTTAAAGGCTCTAAAAACATGCTTAAAAACAGAAATTGAAAAAATTGATTCCATTAAGGATCTCCTTGAATTATTGCTGATAAAATTCAATGGTCTTGCATCCAGTTTTCCCGAGGTCATAACAGTTTGCTTCTTATTCTTGACCCTTCCAGTTACAACGGCAACTGCTGAAAGAAGTTTTCCAAAATTAAAACTGATTAAAAACTACTTAAGAACTTCGATGGGACAGGAACGTCTATCAGACCTGTCACTATTGTCCATAGAGGCAGAAGCTTTAGAAAACCTAAAGTCATCATCAGCTATAAATGATTTATTAAATCAATTTGCCGAAACAAAGGCAAGGGAGTGAATTTTTAGTTTGAATTGTTTGTAAAAATGTTGAAAAAAGTGGCAGATGAATAAATATTTCTCTTAATTTTATGCATTTTTATTTTGTGAGAAATATTTACCCTTCCTAAGGGCCTCCAAATAAAATTTGATACGGGGCCACGCCAAGGCACGCTACGCCACTGTCAAAGATAGACATATTGAAACACTCTAGAATTTAGATGTGAAACTCTAGAATTTAGATGTGAGACAGCAGAGGAGTTATGCAAAAAGTGTGCATAAGAGAAGGGTGGAAGGGGAAAGGGGGAATCGTTAAAAGAATATTCTTTTGAGTTTTCGGCAATATGTGTGTCTTTCGCCATCAGCGCAAATATTGATTGTTTATACACATTATTATATTTTAATATCTACATATATGCATGAATGTACTTACTACATAAGATGTCTAAATATAATAATTGAATTTATAAAATATATTTATATAATTTTTTTTGCATTTATTTAATTCTTAAAAATAATAGGTAACTATTGCCAAAATAGTTTATATATTTTATTTTAAATCCTATTGATTTAAAAGCAAAATATTAGAAAAGAAATTGGCGTAGAGTGAGATTCGAACTGTGCCCGAAACTAAGACGGACAATATATGAATTTAAATGTAACCCTCAACTATACAAGCACAGCTACAGCAGACTTTGAATTGTGCTTGCCTAAATGGCTAATTATGTAAATCATGCAACGAAAGTCTTCACGAAAAATGCGAGACACAATCCAGTATTGATAATCTTGCAAGAGTATACAGCATTTTTGTACAAAGTATGAAATTAATAAATAATAAAAATCAAATTTTTCTTAAAATTTTCATCAAAAATTTCTTAAAAAAGAAAAAAATGTTGCATAATTTAGAATTATTTTTTAACTCCTTAAGAAAATAATTATTAGCTTACTTTAAAAAAAAGAATAATGTAGTTTACTTACATGCCATCATGAATATTACCAAAAATTAAAAAAGGGAAAATTCAAAATGCTCAAAATTTTAACAATATTGCAAGTGTATGGGAATTGTTTTACAAAATATGAAATTAATAAATAATTAAATTTTTTATATACATTTCATGAAAAATTACTTAAAGTAAAAGAAGAGACATGTGGCTTAAAACAAAATTATTTATTAAATTAAATATGTATGTACATATGTATGTATGTGCATGTTTATAAATTCTACCTTGACATACGCTAAATCGAAATCAAATCACAGCGCAATTGCAACCGCTGCTGTACCTGTGGATGCACTGGTGCCAAATATTCTGAAATATCTGAAACTACATATTTGCCTACAACAACAAAAAATTCATTCATAAACGCGAGCATTTCATCTCCCCGCATACGCAAATGCTCCCCTCAACAACATTTTTCGCGACGAACATAAAAATCCTAAAATGTTCAATTTTACAAACCATCGACGGTCATTGAATAGTCTGAACATCGCAATATCAAACAACAATACATTTTGGCAACGTTGTCTGACAAATTTCTTGAAGATTCTAGAATTTCTGTCTAAATGCTCTTGAGTTGAAATTTGAATAATTAGCCCTTAAAGCGAAGATTTTGCAGCGCCTGCTGTGGCTTTCCTGTTTCAATTGTAGCATGTAATTTGAAATTTTACTTGGCCATAGTTCGATTTCCGCTTTTCGCCATTTTGTTTTAATTTTTTTTAAATTTATTATATGTAGGCATACTTAATATGCATATTCATGCATATAAATATTATAATCTACATTAATAATATGCATCAATATGTATGCATTTATTAAATAACTCATGTGCGCATCAATCCATTTGCATACATGTGCACGCGAAAATGCCACATTTGAGAATAAATTGCTTATTACTCTACATCAAAAACCAATAAGGTAAGATACATATGTTTCTGGAACGCAAATACTTTACAACAATGTCAATATAAGATAAATGGAATGGTTCAAGAGATTTGAAGGGGTGTTTTATAAAACGTATGTTCATGTTAAAGCTCATTCAATTTTATTAAATATAGCTTAATTAGTTTTAAAAATAATGGAATTTAAATGCGCCCCCTGCTCGTTGATGCATGTGCGGCATCTTACCAAAAAGTTGTGCATTACTGCTTGGAGAGTTGAGACAGGAATAGCCGCAATTGTTTCTCGAATGGATTGCCTTATTTCAAATTTGTTGGTTTTGCTTTGTAGACTTCCTGTTTGCAATAACCCCACAAGAAAAAGTCAGGTGCAGTAAGGTCAGGCGACCTGGGTGGCCAACGGAATGTGGAATTTCTGGATATCAGCTTATTGGGAAATTTTCGTCGCAATTCTGTCATAACAGGTTGGGCTATGTGAGGAGCTGCACCATCTTGCTGAAACCACACAGAGTAGAAAGAAATTCTCATTCGGCGTAATTCTGGATAGAAAACTCTCTCAACATGCTCAAGTAACGGTCTCCAGTAACCGTAACGGTGTCACCGTTTTCTTCGAAGAAGAAGGGCCTGACAATGCAGCGTGATGAAACTGCACACCACACTGTGACACGAAGTGGATGCAATTCCGTCTCATGGAGTATCTGTGGGTTGGAAGCACTCCATATTCGACAATTTTGTTTGTTTATGTTGCCGTTTAAATCGAAATGGGCCTCGTCAGACATGAAAAGACAGTTCAACATGTTTCCATCCTCGTCCACCATTTGAAGCATCTTCTGGCAAAATTCCAAACGAATCGGCAAGTCTGCAGCGTTCAGTTTGTTGGCCATTTGAATTTTATATGGGAATAAGTCCAAATCTTTGTGCATAATTGACTGTAATGACTGTCTGCTTATACCCATTTGAGCAGATAAGCTTCTTGTCGAAACACGTGGATTGTTTTGTATGGCAGCAGCTACAGCAGTGATTGTTTCCTCCGTTCGAACTGAAGGGTTTCGATGGTAAGGTCTTCTGTTGACTGTCCCATGCTCGGCAAAATTGTTTACAAGTCTCATTATGGTCCATCTGCTCGGAGGATTGCCGCCAAACGTGCGCCTATACTCTCTTTGAACCGAAACTACGGACTCCAGTGCGTGATAGCGGCGGACAATCCAAATTCTTGTTTCAGTGTCCCAGTTATCCATTTTTGTTAAATGTAAAAGTCAATCTGCAAAATAAAAAAAAAAATGAACCACATTCATTAAATAGAAAAAAAGTTATTTAATTTTTTTTGGTAGCGGCTTTCATCAGCCACCCTGTATGTATTTTATGTGATCTGATAACAAATACATACATGTTAACGATTTGAAACGTTTTTGATGGATTGTATTTTCTGCAAGTAACACTAGACTGTAAAATATAAAACATGTGAGAGATCTTAGGTTAAAACGGTCTACTGAATTCGAAAATGGCTAACTTCTTCCCGCCAAAACTCTTAATTTTAAGCTCAACTCCATAATGAACGAATTTTGACAATTTTATACAATCTTACAATGCAAATACTCTTATCATTCATGCTAGTAGGCATGTTAAATAATCTTCTCTCATCAATCGCTGTTTCTGTGGGATGCCTCCTTAAATTTAGAACAATTTGTGCCTCTTTAATTGCAAAAAACAAAATAGTGGACAATTTTTGTTCCAAAACTTTGGAGGGATGTTTGTATTTGGATTCAGCGTTTTTATTTAAAAATCAGTATAAATGCCAGAACTAATTTTTATGCTGTCCAGTCCACACGAACAATCTCTTCAACACAAACTTTGGATTAATAATTATTCTCTACGACGTACTATTTGTTGTATATATTAGCCTAATATTAGTTATACTTAGTATATATTAGCTGCTTAGCTAGTTACATTTACTTTTTATCTTCTGCAGCAATTTGCTAAATGTAATGTACTCACATCAGCTTTCTTAATGAAGTGTTGATTCATTATGAAAAATGATTCACTATGAAAAACATTAATTTTACTTTTAGGAACATAATATATGTATATACATCACCAAAATTTTTATGATTACATTTAGGAGCATATGCCTTTGTTTTATATTGTACTCTTATCAGCTTTCTTAATGAAGTGTTGATTTCTTATGAAAAATGATCCACTTTAAAAACATCAACTTTACTTTTAGGAATAGAACGCATACATCGCCCAAATTTGTACGACTGCGTTAAGGAGCATATGCCTATCACCAAACTTGCGATGGAAAACTTTTCAACAGATATGGAACAATAAAACATTTACATACATTTAATTTACATTAACGAGCACGATCAGATATGAGTACAAACTAGGGAACGACTGAATTGCGATTTTTAGGTCCGAATCAAATCGATACGAACCGAAACCTAACCGGAAATGGCATATTAAATGCGCATATTCATGCATATATGTAAATATTATAATCTAAATTAATAATATGCATCAATATGTATGCATTTATTAAATTATTCATGTGCGCATCAATTCATTTGCGTAAATGTGCACGCGCAATTGTCATCAAAAGTTTTTCGCGGCTTACTCCTTTTTCTTCTTTCTTTCATTTTTAGTTTAATTAGTAAATTGTTCTTCTTTTCGCACACGTTGATATGATTTGCATAATTAGCCGTATAAGTCAGGAGTCGCGAGTCGCATCAATATGTTGCACAATTCGGCAGAAAACTTGTAACTTGGCCAGAGTTCAAATCCACTTTCGCAAATTTGTTTTTATTTGTAATTTTGTTTTAAATCAGTTGTATTTAAAATAAAATATTAACTATTTTGGCTATTGTTACATTTAATTCTTAAGAATTAAATAAATGCAAAAAAATGATATAAATATATTTTATGAAATCAATTATTATATTTAGACATCTTAAGTGAGTGCATTCCTGCATATATGTAGATATTAAAATCTAAAATAATATGCCTACGTATGTAATATCAGAGAACTTGTAGGTTTTTACAAGTTCTCTGGTAATATCTTAACAATGAGCCCGTTTCTTTGTAACCTAGTTGCAAAAGAACACTAGGTAAGATAACGAATTTCATGTACAGCAACAACACTAACTCGGAAAAATATGCGAGTTGAGCCAACTCGGTAAAATGATATACGACTTGAGAAGTGAAAAAACTGCGCTATTGCGAAATAGCCTTAAGAAAATACTTTGGAAATTTTGATTTAAGACCTAATTCGTTCTTATTTGCATAGCATTTGTAAATATATAACTACATAAACCTAGAAATTGGCAAAAAGAAGTCTGAAATGTGTGTTGGTACACAATGTAAATAAACTTGCTTCGGTTCCAATCGGTCATAGTACCAAACTAAAAGAAGAATACGAAAATGTAAAAATTGTTTTAGAAAAGATTTTGTATGCACAACATAAGTAGTCAGTATGCGTGGACTTGAAGATGGTGAATTTTTTATTGGGCCAACAAAGTGGGTATACTAATTACCCCTGTTTTATATGTTTATGGGATAGTCGTGCAAGAAATGAACATTGGTTTAGACAGGACTGGCCGGTGAGAGAAAATATGGAGGTAGGAACAGCAAATTTTTGGGAAATCATAAATCACCAGACTATACAAAACTAGTCTGATATGCTTCTCAATTTTCGCAAACCAGGAGCTAAAATTAGCATTAAATTACATTATTTACATAGTCATTTGAACAAATTCCCGGGCAACCTAGGCGATTACCATGAGGAACAAGGTGAACGGTTCCACCAGGACATAAAAATAATGGAAGAAAGATACCAAGGTCGATGGGATGACCACATGATGGCAGACTACTGCTGGAACTTAATACGGGATTGTCCAGAGCAACGACATCATAGGAGGTCGTGCAGAAAAAGTTTTTTGTAATTTTTTTAAAATTAATTAATGAAAAGAATATATTTTTTTTTATTTTTGTATTATTTTTATACAGGCGAGCAATAAAAATATAATTTAAATCCATATTGGAATTTTTAATTAGTTTTTTCGTGAAATATTTAAAAGTCTTTATCTGAAAAACTAGAGCAAATTCGACAAAACTGATATTATTTTCGTAATCAGCGCCCCCAAATTACCCTAAATCGACTTAAAAATTTCCGGCCGCAAAATTTTGTTCCGCAGTGTATTTTCGCTGATGGCGAAAGATACACATGATGCCGCAAACTCAAAAAAAAATTTTTTGACGATTCCCCCTTTCCCTTTTCACCCTTCTCTTATGCGCACTTGTTGCTTAACTCCTCTGCCGTCTCAAGTTGCCCCTCGCGATACAGAAACTGTTTTTTTTCTTCGTTTACTTTTTTTTCTTCTTTCGTTTTTGTTTTGTTTCATTATTTAGTCTTCCTCTTTTTGTACGCATGCAGCCGCTTGCCTGCGCAGCATCCCCTCTGCCCAGATGAAGCAGAATATGGTGGAAATAGGTTTTATTGGTATGGTAGATTTAAATTCCGTATGATGGCCAATTTTTCGCTGGTGAATTCTTCGGCTTGTGTTTGTTAGCCACGTAGCCTTGGCGTACACTTACCTTTCGTGAAGAAGAACTTTATCAAGGATCAAGGCCAAAATTAATTTTTTTTGAATGCGTGTATTATTGTCGGCCCAACATAAGCCGTCCCTTTCACCCACCCTCTCATTTACTGCACTTTTTAGACACAGTGCCATTAGTAAAATCCGAGTTTTGTTTAATATCACTTGACGAAGAAATTCCCACAAAGAAGTTTTTATTGGAATAAAAAAAAACGTTTAAATAAAACAAGTTAGAACTTATAATCGATCGTTTTACGCGTTTTCCTGAAGCTGTCCCGCTGGAAAATGGGAACACAGAATCAGTCGCGAGAGCAATATTTTACCATTGGATCGCAAGGTATGGCGTTCCTCTGAGAATAACCTCAGACCGCGGTGGTCAATTTGAATCCACCCTATTTCGTCAACTCGCACAACTATTCGGAATCAATCATTTAAAGACTACACCCTACCACCCTCAAGCCAACGGTCTCGTTGAACGCTTACATCGGCAGTTGAAGTCGGCGTTGCTATGCCATAATGAGACATGGTTTGACGCCCTACCAATCGTACTAATGGGACTACGCGCTTCATGGAAGAACGATATTTCCACAACTCCCGCTGAGCTAGTTTATGGCGAGCCTATTCGACTTCCTGGTGAATTTATTAACCCAGCAAATCAAACTCAGCCTCTTCAAGGCCTATTAAAAAGCCTGAGAAATCACTTTTACAAGCTAGCACCTGACAAAATGTCGCGGCACGGAAAACGTTCGATTTTTCGATTTAGGGAACTCGATACCTGCACTCATGTTTTGATCCGACAAGGACAAATCGGGCCATCATTTAGTGCACCATATCAAGGGCCGTACCGTGTAATATCCCGTAATGACAAACATTTTTATGTCGACATCCAAGGGCAGCGAACCCCAGTCTCCGCTGATCGACTTAAGCCTGTCTACGAGCTACATGACGCAACACCAGACGAAGATCAGCCGACAGTAGCAAGACTCAGCCAAGCTGGAAGACATGTTCATTTTGCGGATAACGTCTAAACTAGTTCTAGTTATAATTTACAATATATTGTACTTTTTTAAATTTATGTAATGTAAAGCATTTAAATAACAAGGGGAGGCATGTGGCAACTCTTCCACACACCGAGAGCCACTCACTCCGAATCAGCTGAGAGATTTGCTCAAAATGTCAAATTCCAGTATCGTACCTGGAAAATACCTATGTACGTCTAACTATGGCGCGTTAATCTCAGCCTCTTTCTACTTGGCTCGTCGACCTGTACGGATGCTCGCTCGTTTGCATTTAACTTCAAGTTTTGTTTCTCAAGTAATTTAATAAAAATATAATTTTTTTAGTAAGCGACGCAAGTGTTTTATTTACGACTACCTGTGTCGCTACATTGGCAGTGGTTTGATTCCACTACTTGTGATGTGGTGGCCAAGAAATTTCGCCTCGCTTTGACCGAAACTCGATTTAGCAGCATTGATAACAAGGCCATAGTCTTGTAAGCGCTGAAAAATAATTTTAAGGTGTTCGTGGTGTTGTAGCTCGTTATCTGAGGCCACTAAAAGGTCGTCAATGTATGGAAATACGTATGGAAGATCACGCGTAACTTCGTCCATAAATCTCTGGAACGTTTGCGCAGCATTCCTGAGTCCAAACGTCATAAAAGGGAATTCAAATAACCCGAAAGGGGTGATTATCGCAGTTTTTGGGATATCGCTTTCAGCCACCGGAATTTGATTAAATGCTCTAACGAGATCTATGGTAGAGAATATAGATTTTGCATGCAGATTTGACCCAAAATCTTCCAAATAACGAACGGGATATCGGTCAGGCACTGTACGATCGTTAAGGCGCCGATAATCTCCACAGGGCCTAGTCTCACCTGACTTTTTTGACACCAAGTGTAGTGGTGACGACCACGGGCTATCTGACGGGCGAGCGATTCCCATCTTCAACATTTTTTCGAACTCACCTTTGGCGATTTTTAATTTGTGTGGTGCGAGACGCCGTGCTTTACTTGAAACTGGGGGACCTTCTTTTGTTCTAATATGATGCACCGTTGCGTGTTTTGTCTGTTTGAATGCACCGTCCGGTCGAATGATAGACGGGAATTCTTGTAGCAAAGAAATATATGGCGACTGTCCGAAAATCGATTTGATTGTTAAAATTTGGGGTGTATTACGAACGCGTCCATGCATACTTATTCCTGATTTTTTTTTTTGTGCGTCGAAAAAAAATAACTCAATAAAAAATCCTAGCAACAAGATATGCGCGTTGGGCAGTCCAATTCCTTTGTGGAATACTTTACCGCTGCATGAGATTGATGTAGTTCTCTTCTTGGTACGGATGCTCGCAGATAAAAAAAGTCAAAAACCGTTTTAAGAATGAACTAATCGAGCTTGCAAATATTTCGTGTTCACGATATCGGGGTCACCAATGTAGCGACACAGGTAGTCGTAAATAAAACACTTGCGTCGCTTACTAAAAAAACTATATTTTTATTAAATTACTTGAGAAACAAAACTTGAAGTTAAATGCAAACGAGCGAGCATCCGTACAGATCGACGAGCCAAGTAGAAAGAGGCTGAGATTAACGCGCCATAGTTATTTTCCAGGTACGATACTGGAATTTGACATTTTGAGCAAATCTCTCAGCTGATTCGGAGTGAGTGGCTCTCGGTGTGTGGAAGAGTTGCCACATATATAAATTTGGAAAAGTGGGCGGTGTCACGCCCCCATTCGATGTAGTTGAATGATATTTTGGTATATACATACATATGTTTTATATAAGTAGATCAAACTGTGCATCATTTTGGATATATACAATAAAAAAGCCAAATTCCTTGTAACTCCACAAGTATTTGATGCAGATGTACAATATTTGGTTTATACATACATAGATATTGGGAAGCAGGCGGACACCATTTGTTCCCAGTCTTAATTCGCGCATCAAACCAAGCTGGGTATGCAAGTTTTACATCATTTTGAACCCTTAATCGACATGCATACACTAATTGAAGTAAAGGGAGCTTTTCAGACATTTGTTTTTCAAGAAGAAATAAATATAATTTAATATTATGGGCAAGAAGTTAGCTTTATTACAAAGATAAGGCTTTGTCATTATGATTTAAAAATGATTTCGGGCAAGTGACGCGGCTGGCTCGAATAAATTCCAACCAAGAGTCCCAATTTTCAGCCACTTTTTGCAGCAATTGGGGCCGTCTACGAGTATCAGCATTAACGACCCGCGCGTAGACAAGCGACTTCAAAAATAATAGTCCAGCGGTGTTAAATCTTACGATCTTGGAGACCACGCCAAGGACTTACGACGCGATGTAATGCGCTCACCAAAAGTTTCTTTCAGTAAATTTATTGTTTCGTCGGCTGTATGGCATGTAGCGCTGACTTGTTGGAACCAAAGGTCGTCCACATCAACATCTCCTCCAATTCAGGCACGAAAAAGTCATTATACATGGCTCTATAGCGTACCCCATTGACCGCAACATTATGCCCGGGTTGATTTTCGAAGAAATTTGGAACAATCATGGCTTGCGGATTACCAACACTCCAAATGCAGCAATTTTGTTTATTCAACCAAAACTGAGCTTCAACGCTGAACAAAATTTTCTTGTGAAAATCGGGATCGGTGGCCATCTGGTTTTGGGGCCATTCACCGAACATTGTTCCGGAGTAAATCTGTTAATTATAAAATGGTAAACCAAACTGAGTACAAATCAAGAAACAGCTGTCAAAAAGACCAACTTCGAAAAAAGTACTGCCCCATTGAAAACAACACCTCTAAAAAAGCAGCCTTTAAAAACAATAGAAAGTTAGTACAATGTAAGCGTACCGCACTCATTTTCCAAAATTTTGATTCTTTAATTATCTCTCTCCCCAATTAAATTCCTTATAACAAATTTTTAAGAATTCGCGACACGATTTAGTAGAATATGTTATTAATGTTAATTACCGTTATATCTATAATTTTCGAAATTGTACTTTTTGACTAGAAATGCAAAGTGTAACTAATGTGGCAGAATTGTCGGTGGGAGACACCATGGTCATTGCAAACATTTATAATTGCATGCAATTCATTCTCAAACCCAATCTTGTCTCTCAAATTTGGGCCAGTTACCTTGTATAGTTAATATATATCGGATTTTTTAAATTTTTATATTTTACTATTATATAAGATGGTGAGATTGTTTTTGTACGATTTTTAAAATTTTCGAAATTTTGATTATTGACTTGATATCCAATGTGTACACCAAATCTGGTGGAGTTTAGTGGTACAGTTTTTGAGATATACCTATTTGCTCAAAAGTGGGCGGGGACATAGCGTTGCCAAAATTGTTTAATCCGGTTTTTTGCGTGCGCAATATTATTCTATATACTAAATTTAAGCAAATTCTCTTTAAGGGTTACTTAAATATCGCGCTTTTTGATTTGTGAAAATTACCGTTATATGTATGAGAGGTAGTCGAAGTGTTGGTCCGATATGAAAATTTTTTGGAATTTTGTTTACTTACATCAGTTGGCATAGATAACTCGATACGAAACTCTTTGCTTCGTAAGAGCGTTGTCGAAGTGTGCATTTTTTTACATTTCCCATTGGGGCCACAATGGCATAAATCTAATTTGTGAATTTTAAAAGCATTAGTAGATTTTACATCTTCCTCACTACCTTTTAAATTTAATTTAAAAAAATGCGGTAAAAAGTAGAACTGAGTTAGGAATCAAAAGGTTTTTGTTTTTGAATTCGGAAAATATGAAATGAACATAGGAACAAAAAATTATCAAAGAAATGTATCAGTTTTAAAGAACCTAAAATGCTAATATAAAAGTAGATCTATTTATAAATATAATACAGTGCATATTAACATTATATATAAATTCAGAAACATTTAAAAATTAATATATATATGTACAGGCCCGCCGAGAGGGGGTGGTAAGGGTGGGATTCCCACCGGGCCCGGAGTTTCTAGGGGGGCCCGGATTTCAGTCCAAATCTCAAAATTTGGGAAAAATTTAATATGTACCTTTACAACTGTAGTAAGTAACTTTGTATATGCATGCATATGTACGAATTGAACATATGTATATTTCAGTAATATTCTGTTGCATAATAATTCTGCAATGCATTAACACGCACATACGCATTTAGATCTTAACATACATATGTTATAAGCTCAGAAAGAAGTTTCATTGTTAATTTACTAAACGATCATGTACATATGTATGTATATACGGACATGCATATTTTCGCTTTAATTCTGTCAATGTTCATTTAAATTTGGCAGCATGCAAATATATACATATGTATGTATGTGTGTACATATTGCTGCTTTCCATATACATACATAATTCTACCAATGATTCTTTTGAATTATGGTCTTTGAGAAATATATCAAATAAGTTATTGCAAATAGCTTTGAAGTATCTAATTACATTGGTACATTTTGCCAGCGTTCTCACGAGAAAATTAGTCGAACATCTAGTCGGCTTTGATCAAAATAAAAGTGACAGTTGAAGTGTGTGGTTATTTCTTGTGTTTGCGTAGTGTTTTTCTGATTACAGGTGAGTGATATTTTTTATTTGTCTGTTTGAATGTTTTCCGCAAAGTTTCCGGCTAAATACTCAGATCGACTTTACTAACCTCCCAGATTGACTGTAATCTCATTAAATTTTAGTTGAAAAGATGTATTCGCATAAGTCCGGTTCCCAAAAGCGTAAAGACCGCTCCACTCGAGCAGAAGCACTTGCAAAAACACAAAAGGCACAACGAACTCTGGAAGCGTTCAACTTTCAGCAGAATGCGAATTCAAGCTCTACGACTCCTGCAAGTGACAAGAACTCATGCCCTCGCCAGTCTTAAAAACCTGAAAATTCTTCAACACAGCCAGTTAGCAACGACATACAAGATGAGCCGAAAAATACTTCATCCAGTTCTCATTTCAGAGATGATAAGAATGTTGAGCTAGATAACTACGAAAACGATGACACCACTGGTGAAAAATTTGTTACCTCAGTGAAATACGATACGAATGAAAAATTGAATTCGAAATTTGTTGATAAACATTCGCATGATTACGATATTGGTACTCTCGAAGCTGAGTTCTTACAACCGCAAGAAGTCCAAGAAGTCCTCCGTCGAGGTCATTCCAAAATGCCGTCAGCTTTTCCTCGGGATCGGTTGGGCGAGCCATTTCCACTTTCACTTCTGTCTACTATTTTGCCTAACGGTGAAAAAATTCAACGTGACTGGTTAGTTTGGAGTCAAGCGAAAAGCGCTTTTTATTGCCTCCCCTGTCGCCTTCTTAGTAAAAATACGTTGAATCGTTCAAAAATGTGTTCTCCTAACGGCTATTCTAAAGCACAATTTTGGAAAAAGTTGTATCTTAAATTTCCGTCACATGAAAGTAGTTACGATCACATTCAATGTTACGTAAAGTGGTGTAAGTAATTTAGAAGTACGCATTGAAAATTACTCAACTGTCGATATGATGTTGAGGGAAGAGATAGCGAGTGAAGCGAAAAATTGGCGAGAGATTCTAAAGCGCATTTTAGACACGATTCTATTTTTGGGTGAAAGAGGATTAGCTTTACGAGGAGAGAGTAATTTAGTCGGCCAAAAAAATAACGGAAACTTCCTGGGAATCCTTGAATTAATCGCTCGCTATGACCCAATACTTCATAGGCATTTAGAAAAAGTTAAATCTTTTCAAGAAGCACATCAACGTTTGCAAGTACACTACTTGTCGGTCGAGATACATTGAACTCTGTGCTCATCATGTTATATCGTCTATTTTGAAAGAGGTAAAAAAAGCAAAATACTACACAATCATTGTTGATGCAACCCCAGATTCCAGTCACGTGGAACAAACTACTTTTATTTTACGCTACGTTCATTACGATACTGAAGAAAACGTTTACCATATAAAATAACGTTTTTTAGCCTTCGTGGACTGTTATGGAAAAACAGGCAAAGCGATTGCGGACTTGATATGTGAAACGCTAGAAAAGTACAAAATTCCTCTGGAAAATTGTCGTGGACAAGGCTACGATAATGGCAGAAACATGAGCGGACAATATAAAGAAGCGCAAAATTACATTCTTCAGAAAAATAAGTACGCAATATATTCGCCTTGTGGAGCACATACATTGAATCTAGTTGGAGTCGATTCTGCAGAAAGTTGTATCCAAGCAATAACCTTTTTTGGAGTAGTTCAAAAATTGTATAACATTTGCAGTAGCAGCACACAACGCTGGGAGATTTTGAAATCAAATATAACTAATTCGCTTCACTGTCTTTCCGATACACGGTAGGCTGCAAGAATCGATGGTGTGAAACCGTTTGCGAAGAATCTTCCTGGATTGAGAAAGTCTCTCGAAGAAATCAAGAAACTGAATCTGACCGCAGAAACTCTTCGGGACGTCAATGGCATTCTAAAATATATGAGTTCATTTGAGTGTGTCTTGATGGCTTCTATTTGGTTCAAAATTCTTCAGGCTATTAATGAAAGAAATCTGGTTCTTCAAGAGATGAACGCTACCATTGACGTTGAAGTCGACAATCTTCGATGTTTATTTTCCGACTTGCAGCTTCTACGCGATCAGTGGAGTAAAATTTATAATGAATGCAAAACCGTCGCTGACGATTTGATCGATACTTCATCCATTTTACCACCAGCCAGGAAAAAAAACGTGTTGACTCGTCACATGAAATCTTCAATGAAGACTGCACTGTTGAAGAAATTGATTTCAAGCGAAACACTTTTTTTGTCATAATCGACTCAATCATAAGTGGAATAAGTAGAAGATTTGCAGCTATAAATGAACTAAACGCAACATTTTCATTCCTGTGGCAGTTTTCTGATACAAACGTTCAAGAGTGTCAGACTGCTGCAGAAAATTTTGCAATCAAATATCCTGCTGATGTATCTCAAAACTTATCGAATGAAGTTATACACCTCAAGAATATATACGAAGCAAATTTTGGACATCGACGACCTCCATTCGATTTACTTAATGCCATTAATGCGAAGAAATTGAATAGACTTTTCCCAAACGTTTGCATCGCTCTGCGTATATTTTGCACGATTCCAGTATCTGTTGCGAGTGGTGAGCGGTCGTTCAGTGTTTTGGCAAGAATAAAAAACTTTCATCGGTCCTGCTCAACCCAAATCAGGGTGTCAAGCCTAGCTACCCTGTGCTTGGAAGCCCACTTCTAAATAATCTTTTTATGGTATTGTTTAATTTTATAAAAAAATATTACCTTCTTTATATAAAAATGATTCATTCAACAAACATTGATAGTGAGAGCATAAAATAAATTCTTTTTCCAATAAGTGTTTGTATTTCTATTTCTTGATATCGTCAACTCGATCACTATATCAACATATTCTATTCTAAAATAAATTATTTATTGTGTGGCACGAGTTTACCGCATTTATCAAACAGAATAGAAGTAAAGGGTTTTACGGGAAGAGGGACCGTAGATAACTCTCCCACCGGGCCCGGAAATCCTCTCGACGGCCCTGATTGCATGTTTTAAGGGTGTACTACTTTTTAAATTACTCGCGTCTTGACCTACACAAGAAATTACAATTCCCGAAACTTTTTGAATTTTTTGTTTGTTCATGATTGCTGATGCATTATCTATTATAAGTTACTGTTTCGGAATCATCTGCAACAAATTCAAATTCTAGATTTTTTATGTTTCTTACTTTCAGACTATTTATGATACTCGTAATTTCCATTTAATTTTTTGACGCTCGATACTGGTGCTTAAGCCGCTGCTTGCGCTTGTTCCATGTCGAATGGTGCACACGTTCAATATGGTTTTGGCCGCAACCCTGAATCATTAGCTTGGAAATGATTTTAAAACGCCGTCACAATTTGAAGGGAAATTTGTAAGGGATCTGGTAACATCTTCAATAATCGACGGCAAAGTACATTTTCAATATTCGCTCTCCATAAAATGGGTTGATGATTAGTTACCGACAGCTCCTAAGCATCGATCGATGGTATTTTGGTAGAGGCTTTCTTTCGCAGTATAAAGCTATTTTAGTACTTCCAATATTACTGAATCCCTTTTGAACAAATTATGGAATCCTATCGACTGCACCGGTGACATTATCTTCAATCATTCAAGAAAATATATATACTTAATTTTCTGAACAGTTACAACTACTTATATATTGTCCGCACTTTACTTAAAAAGTAAAGTTTATAATGTTACGCTCAATGTCTACAACTTACATATTCCTGCATTCGATCAACCAACAGTTGCGTGATTTCGATGTTTCTTCCACATAAATATTTGCAACAGTGTGTACAGCTCTGCTCGAAAGGTGAATAATGCAATACATACATTGGGGCATAATCATAGTCAAGTTGGCGACCGCCGCTAAATTTAATAAAAAATATACTTTTTCTATTCATAGTTAAGTTAGAGACTGATATTTTGTGCTGGTGCTAAAGGTGGAGTAACTGTTAATTAGTCTGTCATATTAAACGAAGTTAAAATTTCTATTTGTGTGATTCGCGATTATTAAGAATGCCAAAACATATTATATTTCCAATTTATTCTTTCACTGTTGAATATACTATTTCCATGGATTATTACAAGCCACTGCCAGCACGATAATTAAATATATTTGTAAAACAGTTAAATTGTAGCTACCTTATTTTATTCGCTAAGAGTTGATTTGTTGCTGATGATTTATTTAAAAATTTAAATCTCAGTTCGTAAAAATCTTAAATGAATAATAATTGTAAAAATAAAAAGCTCATTTCAGCTCATACTCGTAAGGCATTTCATTACTAAAACATGTAAATTATTTTAAAGTAACAAGCCTGTATATGGAAGCCTTGCACCTGCCTTAAATACCCCGGCCAAGAAACAATAGTAATTTGGTTGTAATGATTTTGGGTAAACAATACTTTTCGTTTTTCAGCTTATGCCAAAATAAGTAGATTTTTAGAACGTCCCATTCGGGAATATGCCTCGTACTATTATATAATAATAAAGAAAAAACTTCTCACATAAAACCACTCGCCAATCGGAGTCGGCGTAAAACTATAGGCCCTTCAATTTGTGTTACAACATCAAGACGCACACCACAAATCGCTTAAGCGGTTATAGCGCCAATTAAGTAAATGTAATAAAAAAATTGGGCGATGACTTCATATAGCTCAATGTTTGGCCGAACTAACTGCGAGCGGCAGATAATTTTTTAGAAGTTTTTTCTACTAAATTTTAAGTCAGTAAGGTAACTTTCGAAACTTATGAAAATCGACAATTGTAGCCATTTCACTTAGCACTGCTACTTTTTTGTGAAATTCAACTGAGAGAAAAAATGGGAGATGAAGGGATGGTGTGGGGTCAAATTGTAGGTATGAAATGTTCAACCTTTTATAAAAAAAAATTTCCTGAGGCATCAAAGCTATAACTCTTCAAGTTTTTGAACTTAGGGGTATAAATACTCATTGGGATCCTCTTAGCCTTTAAGGGCATATAAAAAACTCAGACGTTCTGGACTATAGGTTTGTTCAGATAAAAATTATCTAGACATTGTGTTGCCAAATTGTTGTTGTATAGTGTTATTGGAATTGATTTGAATCCATGAGGAAACTTTTTAAATTAATTCCTCACCCACGTTGATGCACAATTTGCGTGGAGATACAATGAACTTCGTCTATGCATCAATTGTAACTTTTCCGTTTTCAATATCTAGGAGTTATTTTGGAATAGTAGCAGCTGAAGTAATTTCGCTCAGAACAACACGCGTATTATAGGCCCAAGTCTCTCTATAAATGTACAGCGCAAGTATTCATCCTTTCAACCAAGTATTAAGTTCACGAGCTGGTGTAGATTTAGGCATTACGGGAAGAGTCTAACGAAAGCCGCCACCCAACAAGTGGGAACTCCGCCGGGTACTCACCAAAATCCTCTCAAATCTTGAAGTGTTAAATTATGTGTTTCAAATGACTTCGTGCGACATAGTCCATTCAGATTATCAGTTGGCATGTTTTTAGTGTTTTCGCAATGCCTGAGACTTGAAGAAAGTTATATTTAGAGTATCAATGAATTGCATATTTAATGCCAACTTTAAAACTCAATAAGCTGTCGTCCTCCATCCAATGATGTAGGAGCAATACCAGGTGGGGCAATAACCGTTTTCACTGCAGTTCTAATTTTTTTACAGACCGATTGTTGCTCTTCCACCAGGAGTAGCTGACTTACGGAGATAAACGTATGCAAGTCTTCAACGTTGAATTTTTGCAGAATTTCTGGTGCTACCAACCTGAATTGATTCGTCCCGAAGTAGCCCAATCGGACTCCGACGCCCTCGCTCTACGATATAATTACTGGAAGCATTCCTGAAGTTGTTGTAAAATTAGGGCATGAGTCGTATTTATCAGAAATGGAAGAACTAAAAATAAAAAATTGGATTATGAGTATGTGCAAATGCGGGTTTCCTTTAAATAGGACTTACAGTTCAAAAGATTGGGGAATTCTTGAGTAAAACGCGACTGGTAATATGTATACTTATATAAACATAGTTACGGCGATGTATTGAATTTGGCTTTTTTTATAAGACGTGGGGCACAGGACATTTTTTCCAAAATTAGGTATATCTTGATCTAAAAGAAATGTATGTCAAATATCATTTATCCGCGTCAAATAACTGGGAAATACTGATATACTTAAGTTAACACTAGTTAACACTACCTAAGTCATCCATTTAAATATTGCAGTTCTCGAAGAGGAAGACGTTGCAAATCAGTTAATTCTACTCACACACCAGAGCATTGCAATTCCATGGAAAAAAATACCGCTTCGACGGCGCATGATCTAAGTGTAAACAAACCCATGTGTACTGTTAATAAGAACTAGACCAGCTGCAAGAGCAATTGCCTTTGGATTCCAATCCCACGGAAAACGATGTTGCAGCAATTATGTGTGAAGCGAAAGTAACAACAAAACAAACATACAACTATAAATACAACTGCACAAAGTTTTGCAGTTGCTGTTTGATTGGATCATTTGACGTTACCAGGATGTACCCAGGCGACCTGCATTACATCCCAACTCCAAACTCTTTATAAAAAATTTCCTTGAGAAGCATTGAGGATATCTATACATACACTAACTTATTTTAATTTATTACACTGAGTTTGACTATGTAATTAATTAAAAAATTAATTTCGTGTATTAATTCTTTTGAATTCACTTAATTAATTAGTGTTATACTTGAAGTGCAACAAAATAATTTCAAGAAACAGCCGAAACCGCTGTAGTAAAAGCTGAGATAGTCCTTAGTTTGAATTTGTAAACATTTTAATTATACGAATATATGGCGTTCTACATATTTAAAGCACCAAAATTCAATGTAATACTGTTTGACACTTACGTTTACTAACTTATTTTTACCATACAAATAAGAGTTTCAAAATTTCAAGAAATTCACAAAATTTGAACATATTTCAAAAAATCGTCATCAAATTTTCAAACTTTTTAATCAGAATTTTTGGAAACTTTTTCGGTATACTGTTTTATATTTCTATTGCAGTCTTTATAGTCCGGCCGTTGAAGAGTGCAGACGTGTTTTAAGCTGTGGTCAGTGGTCAATAAGCTGTGTGAAAATTCAACAAAATAAAATAACAATAATAATAACAATTTATAAAATAATTTAACAATTTCTTATTATGATGTCACGCTAAATAAAACTCAGTTTTAAGAATATAATACTATAACAATTTATTAAAAGTACCTTATAACAAAAATTCGTGATTTCAACTTCAATAAAAGATAAAATTTAAAATTTGGTGATTTGTTTTCTTAAAATTAAAAAAAGGGAATATTAAATAATGCCCTTTGAATATTTGGCTAAAATATATCACGAGGTGACGAAGAAGTAAACGCTCCAACAGTGGATCGAAGTTTGCTTCGGGATGTGGACAATCCCTTAAAAACAGAAGTATAGTTTAGTTTTAAATTTATATTTGGCCGCACGCATACGTTTGTTTTTTCTCTATTCTCCTTTGTGCTTTTCGCTTATTTTGACATTTAGTTTGACATATATGCCACTCTTTATCACTTTGAACAAGTACAACGAGACAGCAGTTAAGTGTCGTTAAGAATAAGTTAGTGAATCGCACAATCGTTAGTGCAAACGGCAAATATTTTCGTCAAAAATTTCGATTGTCGCACCGTTTAAAGTTAGTGAATCGCACTACTGATGTCTCATTCGCCCCGAATGAAGGATTCCATGATTTCATATACTCTGCTACGGTATGAGTTGTTCTCGGCCCCTCAATGTCTACCACCTTCTCTATGGTATAGCGACCATGATCTCTTTTCTCCTTTATTTTATATGGCCGAAGAATTTTGGTTTTAGTTTAAGTCTTGTCTTATACTGAATGCGCTTAACGACGACTAACTCCCAGCCTCATACTCTGTTTCTCCTCTACGATTTTATTAAAACTTCGAATGCTCTCTTCTTGCAATCGGCTAATATAGTCTCGGGCTTCACCACGTTAGTTACATCTCCCTTCCTCAAGCTCTTTCACAGCGGACTCTTCTAGCATCCTGCGAATGTCATTGTTTGCGTTAACGCGTATATCAACGCTATCCAAAAGTTTTCACGGAGAATAGTGCGTACTTCGTGACGGAGTAGAGTTGATTATCTGCTGTACTCTATTCACGTCCTTATACCATAGTTTCGAATTGGTACGACAATTTTGTGGACTCTCTCTATTTGTCCGTTACCTCGCGGCACTCCAGTGGTTATGCCTAAATGGTGACTGTTCTCTCTTTTGCAGTAATCCTAAAATTCATTCGAAGTAAAGTCCGTTCCTGTGTTCGTTATACTTCTGAATAGGTTTCCAAATGGAGCTGACTGTTTCTCTAAACGCTCCAAAACTTCACGGCTGCCCGTGCCTATAGTGGGGTACAACCAAACAAATTAACAAAACGCGTCGACGATTGCCAACATGTAATTATATCGTTTCTAAATACTATGGGGCTTGCTGACAAACAGGCGCTATAAATGCCCCAGCTAAAAATATGTGTTTGGAATGCCAACGGAATTTCTCAGAACCGACTCAAGCTTTTGAAGTTCTTAAACGATAAGGTCATGCTCTCTGTCGAAAATCAAAAACTGCTTCCAGATATCAGAATACGAAGCGTATACAATAAATCATCAGGATGGCAAGCGCCTGGCGCGACAGCGGTTCTAATTAGAAGACGAATCAAACACTATATTCCTGCACCGTTTGCCACGAATTACCTGCATTCGTGCCACTTCAATAAGATTACGAGTTCTGGCAATATAACTTTGTCTGCAGTGTACTTCCTCCACGGTTCTCGGTGAATCAATTTATGGACTTCTACAACACTATTGCAGATTGCTTCCTCGTAGCGGAAACTATTATGCCAAGCACCCCACTAGGGTTTTGATTAATACAAAGGGGAGACAGCTTTACAAAGCAATTATTGATGCAACAAACAATCTTTGTTATGCATCACCAGAAACACCCACTTACTGGCCAACAGAGCCTACTAGAGGCCCTTTCGGACCTAGCCTCAGGTCATTCTCCTACTTTTCCTCTTCCTAGAGTGCCCTAGACCTAAGGAATACCCCAGGAGACTTACGTCTCTAAAAACAAACCGGCTCAAATATGAGGCGTACATCAGTAGCCACATTGAGCTTAATCCAAGTAGGCTCAAACTTCAATTATAACAGTTGCTGCTTATCAGGCCAATCCACAATCCAAAGCACAAACAAGAAATCCTAAGCAAAGCCATCAAATTACAAATAGTTAAGTAAAACGTCTTGTAAGTAGAGAATGGCAGAACCACAGATTATCTGCTACAAAACACGGCTGAAGGCCGCAACACCGAAACTAGACAGAGCCCTCAAGGCGGAAAACAGCTCACTCATGCCAAATATATAAGATTGTCCCCAACCAGCACAAAGCACCAATAAAAGTGCATCCACTTGAGAGTATGAAAGTCATCATGAACTTAAAAAACATCAGGACATGATCTAACATCCCCACATATGATCAAATAGCTTCCGCGTCCTGCCATAACATAGATCTCTAACCTCTTTAACGCTATACTGAGATATGACCATTTCCCAACACATTGAGATAAGTCGATCATAATAATGATACTCAAACCAGAAAAGGACAAAACTCAAACGTGCTCATACAGGTTAATAAGCTCTCTACTTTGCTTTTCAAAGCTCCTTAAAAAGACCATGCTTCTCAAGATTGGTGCACAAGCGAGGAAAATTAAGCCTTCACATCAAATTAAATTTCGGGCACACACGGGACTATAGAACCAGTTCACCGTCTAACATCCGAGCTAAGTCCGGCGTTTGAACCAAATTTTTTTGGACGTCGCTCAAGCATTTGATCGCGTTTGGCTGGATGATCTAATATATAAAATACGGACGCTACGCACGCAACGTTCCTGAAAGTTATGTAAGCAACCGAGTTTTTGTCGTACGACAAAATGAGTTCATAACGCACTAATTCGATATCGCAGCCGGAGTTTCTCAATGAAGCGTTCTTGGGTCATTACTATATTCTCTGCACGGCAGATATTCCGACAGGTCCCCGTCTCACATTATCTTGATCTCGATGCCCTAACAATGCAAATAGAGCTCTAGCTCAGTATTTACTGCTCGTGGAGGAGTGGTTGGCCAACTGGCGCATAAGGGCCTTAGGACACTAACTTGAGCGCCTTGGTACATTCGGAATCAATGGAGACCTCAATATCCCATCCTTATCAACTAGCGCAATCACTCACCATTCGCAACACAAACACGACTCAGACGAAATGATGTTTCAGTCCGATAATTAATATAAGGGGCGTATAACAGACACAGGCCTATCCCCTATTAAATTAAAATTTTAAAACTTATTGTAAGTCTCGTATAGAGAAGATTCAATAGATAAATAAAGTTGCAACAAATAAATTGCAATCTCAGTGCAACTAAGTCGACTGTTATGTATTTTCCGCAAATCGCTTGTTTCGCTCGCATATACATTTTAATTTTATATATTGTAATTACATATATATTTTTTGTAGTATTTTTGTTTGGATCGGCTGATTAATTGTAGGAATAGCACTTGCAAATGAGTATTAAATAGTACAGGGCGCTCACAAGATTCGTTTTGCAACTATAATAATTTAATAACGCAATAGAGCGAATTCGACAAATATCACGACTTGTGTCACATACATACATAAATATTGTGTACCAAAAAAACATCGAAATCACTGTTGGTTGACCGATTGCAGTTAAATGTTAAACAATTTGTCTTTCATTGCAAATTGTAGTTTTTAAGAAAAGTGCTGACAATAAAGGAAAACAAATATAAATATTTTTTTGAATGATTGAAGTCGCGCGCTGTCAACGGTAGTAGAAATCGGTATCGGTAAATCATTAGCATCGGCTGTATACAGAACTGCCATGAACGCTTGTCGCGAACGCGACTGTGTTTGTATGGCTCTCGTCACTTCTCTGCATATATCCCGAGTAATCCATGCATTCTTAAACGTATACATAGTAGACGTACACATATTTTTTTAACCCTTAAACCGTAAATCGATTTCTCAAAGGAGTATGAACATGATCTCGATTGCAGAAAAGTCTTGCAATCTGGGCGGATGAAGCAGGTATTTTCAATAATTTTGGAGCTACTTTTCCTAGTGTTCGATATTTTATTTCTGCCATATTCCAAAAAGCCAAAGGGTTTTAAATAAATTTTATGTACAGCATTTTAAAGAATCCGGGCTTTTGTCGAAAGTGATCCCACTCTTCAATACTAGCTCCATCTAGGATTTTAAATAAAAATCCTGAAGCTAGATCGTGATCATTACTGCTTAACTTTGAGTTATCTAAGGATGGGTGCAAATAAAATGATACCAAGATTTGTTCATAGAAATACGACAATATGTACGATCACACATTAGGGGCTATAACAAAAAGATACAGAAACCCACTACACTGAGTCTAACTTGCAAACCATATGTGCAACAACAAATGCTCCCCAGCAAAACATTAAGAAACAGCTAAAATTCTGCATGGGAAACAGAAAGGACGCCGCCTGAACGCACTTGACAATATGGAAATATACTATATACATATATATATATACATATAAACAGAAAGCATTTCACGTAGGAATAATAAACGAACAGCCAAACACAAATTCAGACGTACTATTTGAACCTTTAAAACTTGTTTACGAAAAACAAACCAATAACTTAGGTATTTAGAATAACAGGGCACAAAATATCTTTAAAAAAAATTACAAGCTTCCACCTGTCTAGACGCACCACAGACACGACCGCGAAATAACCCAAATTTATTATATTGATAAAAAAATTTGGTGGAAATTAAATGCGCTTTATGTCTGGATCGATCTAAACTTTCCCGGTACCAATTCGATTGGTCAGGCAAAGTGTAGACAGCTTGGTTATTTTTGCTGCTTTCCCACCTTAGTTCACAATGTTATTGTCATATTTAGGGTTGGTTGGATACTTTCAAATATAGCATCTACGAACTTTCCTCTGCATATCACTACGATATCATCTGCATAACTGTAACTAGTTAAGCAAGTGTTAGTAGTAGCAGATACCGGAAATAGCTGGCCCACATCGAATCCAAAGCAATTTTTCTGTCATTTACTATTTTTGCCCATTTCTGATATATCACTAAGATGATTTATGTTAGAGATTTTAAGGTCAATGACTGTGAGAAATAGAAAAGCTAAGAAATAATAACCGAAGTTAGATACGAAATATTTTTGTTGAAAAGGTCAGTTACTAATTTATATTGTCGAATAGAAACATTAGCATTATTTACATATCTACCTGGATACCGTTGCATTTTAAACAAAAAATCTAGCTAAAAGTCGGTTACAAATGTAAAAAGAAAAACAAATCAACTAAAAATCTAACCGAAGCAGATAGCAAAAAACTTTGTGTACCGGTATGGGTAGTGATTTATTTTGTATAACACAAAATAACACAAAATGTTTAATGTATAACACAAAATAAATCGCAGTTTAGGACACTTGGATAAATGGTTATTTGCGATTTCTTGTTAGTAGGGATGAAACGGTACGAGTAAATTCAATACTTTTCGCTCGATATCAAGTAATTTTGTTATTGATACTTTTGAACCAATGATTGAGTAGGTATCGAAAAAATGCTCCCGTCGAAACCCGATACTAAGGCAAATTTTGCTTAGAAAATATTTCCTTCACCGTTATCCCAAATATAAATGACACTCCGCTGTATGTCTTCTTAATTGCCAGCGAAATGTATACACGGCCCAAATGTTCGAGTGGATGCATGAAGCGGATGAATGGTCAGTACAAGCGTTTCAACGGGATTTTAAAGTCACTGAGTAATATTAATCTTCATCCAGAAAACCTTAGGGGATAATACTGAAGATAACGGAGAGCGGCCCTGTTATTGACGAAAAGGCACAAATGGGGAAAATAATAGGGCGAATATAATTCATTTATCGATCACGTTTTTTTTAGGGGCACAACGTTATGCCGCTACTATTCAAAGCTGATTCGTCCCGAATAAAAAGTTTTAACGATTAAGAAAGATTTTAAAGTATTTAGTTTTGTAGCCCATTCAATTTTAGTAATGGCAATTTTCTTAATTTGTTGAATTTTCATGCTAAAAAGCTTAAAACTTTTATTTATATAAACTTAGGATGCCAACAGTACCTATTTGTATGGAAGCGGATCTTGAAAATTGATATTTTTAAGCCAGAAGAGTGCTTAAAGTTGCTTGTGAGTTGTATGAAATTGTAACGAATCTGTGGCTCAGCTCACAACGAAAAGTTTCTGAAACTATTGTTATGCTTCAGCAACACCTATGTATCTGGATTTTCCACAGTTTGTCAGAGATCGACGACACTTTATTTGCCCGTATAACTGCTTTTCTAACCTTGTCCTGCAAGACCATGGAGGCACACGTAGGACACCCAAGCCCGTGGTAATATCACTGGCGGGAGCCATATATTCTTTTCTTTCTTCTCTTAGGAAGTGCACCACCGAGTGCGCCTTACATTGCAAAGAAAATCGGGCAGTTCTCGGTTATTACCCCGACCATTAGTATGAGAGAATGACGGTCGAGGCAGATGAGAGCTTTAGATCGCTTTACGTCAACTTTTGGTGAAACTTTTCTGGTACTGTGACAGGGTGATTCCATGGCTCACCTAGGTCTAGGTCTATGGCAAATTCCCATTCATTCACTTTTGGGATTCTTATCGAGAGGTTGTTGTTCAGAGTAGAGAAGTAGTGTAATGTAGCTTCCTTAGCTCTTTCCAAGATAGGATTGCGTTAAGCCAGGCATCCCTACAGCTGTTCTTGGTAGCTGTTCACCCGCAGCCCTAACTGAGACGGGAGCAGTGACATCACCATGTAAGTGCCTGTGTTGTCTCAGTTCCAGAGAAGGGCTCAATGGTGACTCAGCTATGCACCCGAACCAGCGCCAAGGTGACTGCCCTCGAGAGAGAAAGTATTATTACATACAAAATTTATTTTACTTCGATTACAGAAGAAATTTCACCGAGCGAACATAAAGTGTTGCCACAATATAAAATAGGGGTGTGAGAACGTTTATATGATGTTAAATAGTTGCCATTCTTGTAGAAAACCTTATAAACTTCCGAAGCGGGCGCCATCTAATTAATAATCATTTTACAAATAACCCACTGCTTACTAGGAAAAATACTTGTTGATCAATTATTTCACTATTGAAAATAATCTTTTATAAAATATAGGTTTAAACTTTTGTTAAATATATGTACCAACACTCTTTGCAAATATCGCTTTAAGCATTTCCGAAAATATAGGACGCCAGTAATAGGGTTACTGATGCACAAGTTGTGCGCTTTCGATACAAGTACTTATTTTCGATACGTACTTCGACCGCAGTAAAGAGTATCGAGAACATGCTCAAAAAGCATTAATCTACCATGAGATAGTTAAGGAGATATCTTCTTCTTCGTAATTGGCGCTATAACCGCTTTGCTAACTGGCGTCAGTTAGAGACACCAAGTGAAGCGGCTTTTCAAAAGGGGCCATCCGGCCTTCCTATTCCTCTGCCACCACCAGTGGGTATTGCGTTTAATACTTTCAGGACTGGAGCATTTTCTTTCTTACGTTCTACATCTTACAAATGTTTAAAAAAAATGTGTGTGCATTTTTAAAGAAAAGGATAAAAAAGCGCTTAAATTCAACATTCTGTAAATTTAAGAGTTTTGGACCAATATTGCGTATTGTGTCATTTTGAAGAATAATTTTGTTTCAATTGCCTATACAAATTTCATTACTTGAATGATCTAATTTTAATTTATACTCAGAGCAAAATCGTACCAGATCCGCCAACACAAATCCTATGGAGTAGGAATCATACTGAAGAGTTGAAAATATGGAAACTTTTCGATCACGATTTTTTGAACTTTTGTTTTTTTTAATGAACAAGAAAAAAAATTCTAAACAGCAGAGAAAAATATCGGACTTTTACTACTTGTAAACAAAAAATAACCAGAAAATTGTTGTTTGAGAACTTTACGCCGTTTATAATTTTTTTCTGTATCAGGGTAAGTGCGAAATCAGCTGCGTCTGTTCGCCAGTAGATGCACTGCAAGCGGGAGTGTGGCTTGGAGCAAACGGCTCGCAATATAAATGTGCCTCGGGAAGAGGAACCGTAGATAACTCTCCCTCTGGGCCCGGAAATCCTCTCGACGGCCCTGTATAAGTTCTTGAAAAAAAATTTAATGGGCATTGTTCATGGAGTTTTTTATACAAACAATAATTATATGTGAAATTAAGCACTAAATTCTGTATTAACGTTCAAAATCATATGCATGTCCTTTTTTATTATTATTATTTCGTTTATTTACCTCTGGAAGCCCGCCCTTTTGCGTATTAGTAGTATAATAGCGGGATTGAAGTGGCATCATCAAACACGAGTTCAGTCGCCTATTTTGTGAGCAATTGAGAGAATTTCGTATCTAGTTATCTCTACATATGAGATGTCTCTACCAAATTTGGTAGACTTTGGTAGCATGGATTCGGAGATATACATTTTGATCTACATAGTTAATATTTTTTACGTTAGTTGCAGCTCGTCTGTATTGTTAAGTTTCAGAAGCTTAGGTACTTTTTCTGTTTTTTCTAAGTGAAACTTCTCTTTTAAAGCTAACTTCGTTACATAGTTGAGACGAAAAATATAACATAGAGAAAGAGGGAATGAAAACGAAGGCGAAATATGCACAACAATAACAGCCCAACCATACTTAAGAATACAAAGCGAAAGCCATCTTTGCTGCGAATGTACAGATTTATGTATTTGTGTAAGTATCTCCTTCATGGACAACTTTTTATTTATCAAATTAAAGTAAGTCGTCTAAGGGTTTTCACCAAATTCTCAGATTTATGATTCCTTAAATTACTTACGTGATATTTAAGTGGAAATATTTACAAATTTTTATAATCACCAAAGCTATGCTACGATCGCAGATAGGCAGCGCTTCAGTGGGAAGTGGTTAATCACTTTAGTCGGTTTTTGTGGATATTTACATACTGAGAAAAGCATTGCTATTTTCATCGTTCCACTAATATAATATTTTAGCTTATTTTTTCATACCAAAGGCGAATTCATACAAGGTGATAGTACTAATCAGCTGCGTTGTTCTTTTTTTCATCGTGCGTGTATTTTGTTTTTGCTTTCAGAGGGAACAACTCGAAACGTAATCAATCATATTAGACGGAAGGCATGTTTCCAGTGTATTAGACGTAGGTACACTGCGAACACCGAATATCGACTCGGATCATGCTCACCTGTTCAAGAGCATTTCGCAGCAAATATGAATTCGCCATCATCGGGATAACGTTTCTATCGCAGGGGAAGCCATTTACTTTTAGCAACCCCGAAGATACAACTGGTATGATAAGGAACGCCGCGGATGTCAAAGCCGTAAAAGCAAAAACAATATTTACAATTACTGTAATTAATTTTTATTATGATAATATGGTGTGGTTCAATTATGTATGGAACAAAATATCGGCTGAATGTCCGCCGCGACCTCGGCGGCATACCTCCATCCGATGGTCCAAATTTTCGATGACGCTGAGGCATAATTGTGCCCTTAATGTGCCGAATTATCTCATCCTTTAGCTCTTGAATTGTTGCTGGCTTATCGACGTACACCTTTTCTTTCAAATAACCCCAAAGAAAGTAGTCCAACGGTGTCTAATCACATGATCTTGATGGCCAATTGACATCGCCACCACGTGAGATAACACGGCCATTGAATTTGTCGCACAAAAGAGCCATTGCTTCGTTGGATGTGTGGCAAGTGGCACCATCCTGTTGGAAGCACATATCGTCCACATCCATATGTTCCAATTCGGGCCATAAAAAGTTCATAACCATCTCACGATAGCGAACACCATTCACAGTAACTGCCTGACCGGCCTCATTTTGGAAAAAATACGAAAATACGGCCCGATGATGCCGCCAGCCCATAAACCGCACCAAACAGTCATTCTTTGTGGGTGCATTGGTTTTTCGACAATCACTCTTGGATTATCATTTGCCCAAATGCGGCAATTCTGCTTATTGACGAATCCACTGAGGTGAAAATGTGCCTCATCACTGAAGATGATTTTCTTTGAAAATGCACGATATACATTTTGATTTGAACGCCCATTTTCATAATAAGCCTGAATAACTTTAACACGTTGCTCAATTGTATATCTTTCCATGTTCAAATTGAGTTAGTCTGAAGTTGAGAAATGTCAAATGAAATGCAGAAAAAAACTTGACGTTTAGGTGTGGTTCCCATTCAACATCGGCCCTTAAAATTTAACCACCCTTTATATGGATTTCTTCAGGACATCACCTTATATGAATTTGCATTCATCATACCAAAGCAAATTTAACGTTCTCTGGTTAATATTAGAATCTGAATCCACCGTATCACTGTTTTCGAAGATTTTAAGAAAATTACATCGCTGAGTCCGAATTGATCTCGATTTTATTTGAATTAGCTTATGCATTTGTCAAGCATCGCCAAATACCAATCATTGTAGTGTTTACAATTATAATTAATAAGTCGCAAGATCATACCGCAGAAAGAGTTTACGAAGGCTTGAAAGAAATACAAAACAACAAAGTGGATACATAAATATAATAAAGTCGCAAATTACGCATGAAAAACCATAACTTAAAAATTAATGACGGATTTTAACTAAATTTGGACAGTGTATTCCCTAGGGCGCATGGCAGCAAATAGGCTATAGTCTAGGTGGCGCATGGCGCAGAAAACCTGTATTTATAATACAATTTTGATGCAAACTAAATTTAACAAGGGATGGCAAGATATTTAGGAAACCTGTATTTATAATACAATTTGATGCAAACTAAACTTAACAAGGGATGGCGGAAATTCATTTCAATATACATCAATTAGAAACGCATATTAGAAGTGCGGCGGGAAATACTTTTACGAAAGCTAGATCCCCTAGGCGGCGCTAGCGTCGGGTAGTCAAAAAATCTATATTTATACTTCGTTTTTGATGATATCAGAAGCATAATTTTCTAATTTGTGCACTAGAGGCGCTATACTAAGAAATCTTTATGTACGATCTTATTTTGATCAAATTGCGAACGTATAATGGGGGTACGCCGCGAAATACTCCATGGAGTTATTCAGAAAATCCGTAATTATAGTCCGATATTGATGACATTAAAAAAGTATGTGGCAGCTGCGATTTGAAATGGTGTTTAGATTAAATTAAAAAACTACATATGTATGCTGTATACGTATACTATTTTTTAAAAATATTGAACATATGTATAAAAATCCATTAGATGACTCTGCAACGGAAATTTCCAGATAAAGTATATTTATTATGGGCTCTTCAAACTTGGGACTTATATTATTATTATTATTCTTTATTTTAAGTCTATGATTACAAAAAATCTTACAGACTAGAAGTGTAGACTTAATGATAATTAACCTACTGACTAATACATGTATATGTGTTTTATTATACATAGAAAGAACGAATCTTAGACACAAACAGAGATCTTAACATAGCAAAATCGAGATCCAGGCTACTATAGATTTTATTTAGCTCACTAAGTGCTCGAGTAATAGGGGCAAAATTAAAGTAGTTAGATTTCAATACGGTAACATGAAAAGGATAGTAGTGGCGGAGCATCCTATTAGGTACATTGAAGCCAATCTGCTCAAGAAGTGTAGGACAGTCAATTAAACCATTAATGACATCATAGATGAACACTAAAGCCTGAATGGTTCTCCTATTCGCAAGGGATTTCAAATCTATGAGCAGACAGCGGGCACTATAAGATGGGACGGGCTCACTAAAATGAAGCGGTTGAAGAGCAAAACGAATAAAATTCCGTTGAACTCGCTCAATTCTATTAGAGTGTGAATTGTAAAATGGATTCCAAATTATTGACGCGTACTCCAGTTTTGAACGGACTAATGAGTTAAATAGCGACTTTCTAGTGTAGGGATCCCGAAAGTCTTTCGCGTATCGCTTTAAGAATGCTAAATTAGAGTAAGCCTTAGGAATCACACAGTTTACATGGTTGATAAAAGTAAACCCCGAATCAAATAAGACTCCTAAATCCAAAAATTCCTTTACTGTGGCAAGTTCGAAATTTAAGACCGAGTAATTTGAGAGGATAGGATTATAAGATTTCGAGAGAGTCATGTGAAAACATTTTTTAATATTGAGCGAAAGTTTATTTCTTATGCTCCACTCAGATAAGCTATTTAAATCAGTTTGCAGTGAAGAAACATCGGACAGACACGTAATCTTTCTGTAAAGCTTCAGATCATCCGCGTAAAGTAAAAATTGGGACTGTTTAAAACAGGAACCAATATCATTAACAAAGAGAACAAATAAGATTGGACCTAAGATACTACCTTGAGGCACGCCTGAAGTAGCCACAAATGGGTACGATTTAGTGTTCTCAATTTCTACAAAAGAAAGTCTGTTGGAAAGATATGAACGGAGCCATGCTAGAAATGATGAATGGAAACCTATACATTCTAGCTTATGTACTAAAATATTGTGTGTGACCGTGTCAAAGGCTTTAGAAAAATCGGTGTAAATGGTATCCACCTGATGCCCGCTCTTAAATGCTGAAACGCAATACTCGGAGTAAACTGCCAAGTTCGTAACGGTTGAGCGTCCACAGACAAAACCATGTTGACGCGGATCAATTGTTTCTTTTATTGCAAATGCTAGTTTTTCCTTAACCACTTTTTCAAAAAGTTTTGAAATACTAGTAAGTTTAGAAATTGGCCTGTAATTTCTAACGTCATTTTTGTTACCAGATTTAAAGATTGGAGTAATTGAAGTAATTTTCCACCTATCAATAAAAACACCAGACGACAAAGATAGATTAATGATGAATGTTAATGGCATACAGAGTGAGTAATTACATTTCTTAAGAAAAAAAGATGAGAGCCCATCAAGGTCACTTTTCAGTGAAGATTCTAGGGAAGCGATGCCTTTGATGACGTCTAGTTGTGTCACAGACATATCCCCGAAGTCTATTGGCTGTGATCCACCTGCAAAAGCTGACTTATCAAAGTCAAGGGAATTTATAACAAAGTTAGATTTGAAATAGTCAGCAAAGAGATTTACTGAGTCCGATAAGCTAGCAGAACATTTGTCATTGAAGTTCATACAAACTGGGATATTTGAGCACCCTTTCTTTGACCTAATATAATACCAGAAGGCCTTGGGGTTAACTTTGAGCTCATCTTCATAACGAGATATATATTTATTATACAAATATTTATCAAGTTCATTAAATTCATTCATAATCCTGATATATTTATCATTATAGATGTCATTATTGGTAGCTTTGAATAATTTAAAATATTTGTTTCTCTTGTTTTTTAGACTCTTCAATTTTTTATTATACCAGGGTAGCTTATGCAATCGCTTAGGAAGTAAGGAAAGATTATTGTTTAAAATTTCATAAATGTTAACTAAAAAAGCATCATAGAATTCAGTGGCATTTTTTAAATGAAAAACAGCAGTCCAATCGACTTCTGAGATGATTGAGTTTAAGGCATCAAAATTTGCGATACGAAAGTTAAACGGACGAGGACCACTATTACTAGTGGGAATAAAATCACAAAATTGAAGTGACAAAGTTAGGGGAATATGATGCATATCAGATTTGCAGATGGGAATAGAGCATTTATCTAACTGACATATATATCTTTATGCCAACTCGGAACGGTATGCCACGGCAGATGTTTTTTATGTAGTGGCAATGGAATGCCAGAAATATACTCGAAGGTTTTGCCAGCGCCTGTGTAAGGGCGACACTAAAACTTTTTGATTTTCCATAGCCCGGCTGACATTTCGATATTGCTGTTAGTGGGGTGACAACGTAACAAATAATCGATGTAAATTTACTTATATTGGCAAATCAAAAAGTATTTCTCCTACGTAACAAATCTCGACCAACGTAAAACAGAAACGCCACCCGATATCTGTATAAATTCATCAAAGCAGTTTTTTGTTTTAAAAATCTGATGATAGATAAAATATGTATCTGGTGTATACATAGTGTAGTATATAAATAAAGTATACATATACACACATCGCCGTAATCAAACTTTTAAGTAAGAAAGTCATTTACAAGTATAGGTGCTTGTGCTTTTAGTAGAGGCGAAGATAAAGTCCTGATGTTTATCTGGGAAGATTTAAACGTAAATTTTGCATCAGATGATTCTTTATCGCTAACCTACTGTCTTTGCGAAAAATTTGGTCTACACATTTTTTATTCAGTTACCAATTGAAATACTAACCAATGATGTTTAAATATTGAATAAAATCTCTATTCATATGCGACTTTTTTTGTTCCGACGAATTCCCAAAGTGTGTTTGATGGATCAGCATAGTAGAAAATAACCGAACTTCGGTTTCGGCTTCGGCCATGTTCGGCCAATAAAGTTCGGTTCGGTTTCGGTTTGAAAGTTTTTATTAACATAAAAATTGCGTAAAATTTTCTTTGATATGTTTCTCTTTGGGACATAGCCTTTCGGATTCTGAGAGAAATTATTTATTCCATAACGAAATTTTTGTAAAGAATCATATCATATTAATTTTATAAAAAAATTGTTTGTTAAAACCGAACCGGACCTTATTGGCCGAACATGGCCGAAGCCGAAGTCGAAGATTGGTATTTTCTAGCTATTTCAAATCACAAAGTGAGCGAAAGAGAAAGCAAATGTGTTCAAGAGTTTTCCATAAGAAAAAAATATTTGTTTTCTTATTTATGTAAAGTACCGAAAACTCTTCTGCATATCAATCGATAGTCGTAACGAAGTTTTTTACAGTCTACCGCTAAGACAATTGTGCCTGAGCGAACGATATACTATCGATGTTTTGCCAACACTGATAAAAACTTGAAAAGTCGACAATTGTGCCTGAGCAATCGATATACTATCGATGTTTAGCCAACACTGATAAAAACTGGAAAAGTCGACTTTGTGCTTCCTTGCGCTGGGCGTACGACAATTCTATTATTATTTGGAAAATAAAAAACAGATAGTGGTTTTTTATGAAAAAACAAATGGTTTAGAACGATTGAAATGGGAATTATAACTCTCGTGCTTCTGAAAATGAATTTGATAAGTAAGAAAATAAACTAAACGGTAGAGTAAAAGTTCGGAAATGGTTTAACGATTGAAATGGGAATTATAACTCTCGTGCGTCTGAAAATGAATTTGATAGGTAAGAAAATAAGCTAAACGGTAGAGTAGAGGAGGTAGGATTACACCCGAACTTCAAATACCCGGCACATGTTTTTATTTCAAATAAACCGTGCCTTTTGTATGCAATAAATCGAGTGAATGTAATAATCTTTATTTTGAAATACATACTTAACGAAAATAAATTGGTATGCTTTTAATGCATGTCTTTATGCTTAAATATCGTGTTTTTTTTTTAATTTTTTGTAAATTAATGTTATATGAGAGGTTGCGTGGTTTTCGTCTGACTTATAGTTTTCAAAACTGTGCCTTCTTACTGGAAATATAGGTGGGTGTTGTTATTGTCCGTCATATCTAATTTTCAAAAGGTTTCTTACTGAGTTGAAATGCAAAGCGGGCCTGTGTCTATATCTGTCTGGGTTGGTTTATATTATTACCTCTGCGTTCGAGTATAAAAAGTAAGGAAGAGCCTAAGTTTGGATTCAGCCGAACCTTAAATACCCGGTGCATGTTTTTATTTCAATGTTAATCTCTTATATAATCATGAATGTGAGTTCTTTATGAGCGTCCAAATTACCGAACCGATATTAATGTAATTTGCACAATAGGTTCAAGCGATCCCTGGACTGAACGTATGGCATACATAAATTTGGAATAGAGGAAGAGAAAATTTGAGTACGTCTTATATTCGCAACTATTCGATGCAGATGAATGATATTTGGGTATATACATGCATACATATATCTCATATAAGTAGGTCAAACTGTGTAAGGGCGGTGCCACGCTATTCGATACAGATATACAATTTTTGATATATAGATCCTATATATCAGGCTATATAATATTTATTGGGGAAACAGGGGGACTCATACCCCAATTTAACACGAAACTTCTATTTGCAATTTGTTCCCAGCTATTTGACGTATATACATAAATATATGATATTCGATGCATACATATTTTCTTTAGATCATGGTATAATATATGATCCCAAAAGCACTATTCGATATCCAAAAAAAAAAATATATGTCTTAATTGGAGTATTACATCATTTTGAAACTTGAAAAGACGTATGTATATTGATTTGAATAAAAACAAAATTTTCCTAACTTTTGATTCTTGCATTATTTCTCACCTCAGTTAATTAATTGCCTTTATACGAGAGATGAGGGTAGTTTCAGTACGATTCTTCTAATTTTCGAAATTGTGCTTTCTGCCTAGAAGCGCAAAGTGTACGCAATGTGGTAGAATTTGGCGAAGAAGGTGCGGAGATATACGTAGGCACCTATTTGCTCTAAGGTGGGTGATACCATACGCATTCCCAACATTTATGATTCCATGTATTTTATTTATCGGATTTGTTTACTTTTTGTTTTTTCACCGTTTTATAAGAGGTGGGACTGGTTTTTGTTCGACTTTTAAAATTTTCGAAATTTTGCTTATTGACTTGAAATGCAATGTGTACACCAAATTTGGTGGAGTGTGATGGCATAGTTTTTGAGATATACCGATTTGCTCAAAAGTGGGCAGTGCATTACATTCCGAGTATTTGCTTGTGCAACCTTATTCTACTTAGGCATAATTAATAATAATCAGCTAATTCTCTTTTGGTCCGATTTGTACAATTTTTAAAATTTTGCATTCGAACATACATCAAATATCATAGATAATTAGATAAGAAGCTCTTTGCTTCGTGACAGCGCTGTCAAAATGAGCATTTTTTATAACATTTTGCATTGTGCCACTATGGCAAAAATCAAATTTGGAAATTTTAAAAGCATTTGTACCTTTGAAATTTAATAAATAAAAATGCAGTAAAAAATAAAACTGAGTATTAGGAATGAAAATGTTTTTTATTTAAATTCGAAAATATGAAATGAACATGATAACAAAAATATCAATGAAATTTATCAGTTTTAAAGCATGAATATTAAAACATGAATGTAAAGAATGTTATATATAAATTCAGAAACATTTAAAAATAAATATGTATATACCAAGTTCTTGAAAATAAAATTTAATCGGCATTGTTCATGGATACTTTTTTTATACAAACAGCGCTTGTATGTGAAATTAAGCACTAAATTCTTTACCAACGTTCAAAATAAAATGCATATCCTTTTTAATACTTCAGTATTCAAATATCACGACTTTTGAGCAAAACAACATTCACACTTTTTCTAACCAACTATAAAACTCACTGTTTTTGCCAATTACTTCGTTTATTTGCCTTTGGAGGCCCACCTTTTTGTCTATCAGCTGATAATTGGGAGACTGAAAAGCCATCATCAACACGAGTTCGGTCCCCTATTTTGTGAGCATTTGAGAAAATTTCGTATCTGGTTACATATATGTATATGCAAATGTGATGTGTCTACCAAATTTGACAGACTTTGGTAGCATGGATGCGGAGATATACATATTTGTTCTACAGTGGGCGAAGCCAAATTTTTCTGATGCCGTATATTTGTTAGTACACACCTACCCTTTATATTAAATTTGAGCGAATTATCATTAATGCTGACATATCGCGTTTTTTTTATTTTTGAAAATTACCGTTATATGAGAGTTGTCCGTGGTTTTTGTCCGATTTTCGAATTTTTGCTTACTGGCTTGAAATGCAATATGTGTACCAAATTTGGTGAGTTTCGGTTAAGTAATTTCGGAAATATATATAAGCTTTTCATTTGCCAAAAACAAATTTGCACGCGTATTCTTTTTCCAAACTCACGTATGTATGTATCAAATATGTAAATGTAAGAATATCTGCAATAGTTACTGAAATATCGCGGACTTTTGATTTTCACAAAATACCTTTAAGTGGGTGTGGGTGAGGTTATTGTCCAATTCCGCACATGTGCAATACCAAAGTACCTTGGGTCCAGCGCAATGTGTATACCAAGTTTCGTTAAAATAGCTCAATATTTACCCTGACACTACAGCCATGGTTTAATCAATTTCGCTATTAATTCTAAGAATTTTGGCACCTATATAGTTATGTACATATATGTCTATACCTTTCTCTGTTGCTTTATGCTGTTATAAACAACCTGGGTAATAAACAATACCACTTCCGGGTCACACACTATTCTGCGTGTTACCGAACATCTTGTTACCGGCAAATTTTATTTCCGAAACTTGTAACCACTTCTAGCAACCGCAATTACGTCGCAAATGGTAACGCTGTCAACGGTTAGTCGTATGAAAATGCCAAATATTGACTAATACTATGTGGACTGTTGCCACTTTTACGTACAATTCACACAAAATCAGCTGTAAATAAGATGAAATTTGTATTGCTCAAACGTTTTCCTATTTATTTGTTCCACGCTAAATGCATGCAAAGAAGAAATAAACATCTATTTCGTCGCTATTACCACGTTGTTACCACCCAAAAAGGGTGTAAAAGTTGCCAGAGCATTTTATAACCGGTAACGACAGTTTTGTTACCGGCCCAAAATAGACCTGTTAATGAAACTGAATTTTTTTCTTCAAGAGTTATCTTTGTGTTACTTCAGTTTTTATCAAATTAATAAATATTTATACAAATTTGAAGAGTGCTTTGTTTTTAGTAATAAAGAGATTGTAGCACCTGAAATATTTCCTAATTAAATCAACGAATACAATAATATATATCATAGTTATATTGAAACTCTTACGTTTTTTTTCTGTCAGCACCGCAAAATACTTTAGATTATAAACGTAAATTTAATGGTAACGCAAACCATTTTAAATGGTCCATTAAAAATGGACATGGTGACATTTTCAAAATAAACGGTTCTATTATAAATAGTATAAAAAATTAAACGAAAATATGCAAAAACAAAACATACAAATGTATTCATTATACTCCATAAAAGATGTAAACATAAGTAGTTGTATAAAACTGAACCTTTTACATACAAAATTAGATGATGAAAAACATTTTTCGGCCTCAATACTTTTTTTTTATACATGCCTTGTAAGCGTAAATGTTTTATAATCTGAGGTGATTCTTTAAAAAAAACTATTTGTGAATAAAACCTTCACTCATAAAAAAATTGTTTTCTGGATATATTTTCAAATCGTAAATCTTAATATTTTTCATGCAAATGCTCTAAAACATAATACATCTTATAATTTCGGTGAAAGCTCGCATGTTTATGTACATATGTACATATATCATGAGTGAGATATTTGAATTTAAAAAAAAAAGAAGTAAATGGGAACCAATATTCAAATATCAAAAACAAATAAACGTCAAATAAGTCTCAACATAGAAGTGAAGCCGGTAGATTAAAAAATATTTTATAAATCCCAATAGCTAAATCTCGCAATAGAAGCAGAGTATAAGTAAATTAAAACAAGTTAACTCGATATTTCGAAATGTTAGGGATTCTAGGATTTAAACAAGCTTTCCGGAACGAGAAAAACAATGGGATTTTGGAGATTGTTTTAAGATGCTTAATAGGCGGTGATTTTAATGCGAGACATATGCACATATTATAAATAAATTACGATGGGGCCGTCGTAGCCGAGTGTTTAGAGTGTGTGCGCTTCTTTCGGTGGGTCCCGTGTTCAAATCCTGGCCAGGGCGAGTAACATCAAAAATTGTAAAAAAAGTTTTTTCTAATAGCGGTCGCCCCTCGGCAGGCAATGGCAAAACTGTAGGTCACTCAATTTGTTTTACAACATCAAGATGCATACCACAAATTGTTGGAGAAGTTCAGCAAAAATCGCTTAAGCGGTTATAGCGCCAATTAAGTAAGTAAATAAGTACGATGGGGATCAACCCTTACCAACAGAAAGCGCTAATTCCTTTATACCAACATTTCGATCGACAGTCAAAATAGTGTTGGCCCAGCCATCAGAAAGTTCCAGTATAACTAATTTTGTAGTCACTAAAAGTATTGACAAAAAATGTCTCATGACAGCTTAAGACAGTAACAATCATTCACCACCAACAATTTTTTTATTTATTTATTTATATTTGTTGCAGTCTTGCAACATATACATACAAGTTAAAGATTTATACTTTTAATTTAATAAAAAAATCTTTTCTTAGGTCAGCACGACCTTTTCAATTGAGCTTTATTTCAGAACTGAGTTTTACAAAAATACTTAATCTAAAAGCTTAGCTAAATGCACCGGGGCAGTTGACGTTGGATTCCAGAAATTTGCCAATTTCGGCCGCGCGTGTGCTGACACAGCGTCTGGGCTGTGGTGTGGGAAAAATTGTGCAATTTAATTTGCACATCCGTTTACCTGAATAGTGCTGATAAAGAATTATTGTTGTGGTTTTTGTTAACTTATGCCAAGTTAACACTTCCCCTCTTAAAAACGTTCGTCCTCGAGCGTTGTCAAAAATAGGGTAAGTTATTGAAACTGATGTACGTTGGCGGATCATTGGATGCATCTTTGAGTTGATTTACGGGAGGAATCTGATTAGCATCTTGGTTTGATGAGATTATTATTTTGGTTTGAGATTTTTTCCAAAATTTACAAAAAATGATTATAGCGATGGATGTAACTGCAACAGCTCCAAGCGAAAGTGAGCTGCTTGATATCGTCGCTGCCTTTAGAAGATTTATTCTTCTAATATTGTTTATGTGAAATTCCTTTAAAGCTTCTAAGGAAAGTAGCTCAATTCGATTTTTCTCTATTGGTGTGGGTTGCAGGACAGCTGGCATAGCGGGAAATGGAATGAAATCGTAGTTAGAATAGGTTTGATTGCCTATTTTCAGCGTTGAGCTGTGAAAATTTATAAGTTGTGTTCCGTTTAAATTATTGATCGCGCCATCAGCATCTATTTGTCCTTTAAAATCATTGAGTAGTAAAGTGCCGGTTTTGATTTCTTCGATTAGCGGAATATGGTGCCCATTACTTCTGGTGCAAGTAGAATTAAGACTATTAACTATTCTAGTTATACAGGTGTTATTACTCAAATTTATTACATGAGTTTGCTTACAAATTACAATATTCTTAAAGCTATCGCATAACTCTTTAATTCCATAAATTTCTGTTTTTCCTTTTAATATTTGTTGATATTCAATATTGATAATAGATTTATCTGCCTTGACAACAGGTCTTAAGATAATTTTTTGGAAATTTTCCTTAAAAGTTAGTGGTATCTTTACCAAGTAAAAAATCTTCATATTTTTGCTTATAATGTTTATTTTCGAAAATTCCAATGCTTCTTCTGCATTTTTAAAAGGAATTTCGTCATTTTCTGGCTTTTCTAAAGCAATTTCAATTTCATTTTTATTTAACATCAATGTGTTCAAAATATCTTTTTTTTGCCCATTGTATGGCGTACTTAACGTTAATTAATTCTTCTTTTATTAATCTTATTCTATTTTGCAAATTAGTAATTGTTTCATTTTCGACATATGTATCTTTTCTTATATTGTTAAAAAGTTTATTTACTATTCTAGTAAAATTGTTTAACTTTTCATTAAAAATTTCATTAATAAGCAATTGCTTATTATTATTGTTATTAATTTCATTTAAATTATTATATATTATTTCCAGATCTTCGTGATCAGGGGAACCGGCGATAAATTTCCAAGCCGTGCCAAAAATATTTATTGATCTTTTTGATCGTCTTTCAATTGGTTTGATTGTATCAAGAATTTGGAGGGTTTGGGTTAACTCGTGCTTTAGAGTAGGGTAAAGGATATTGTCCGTAGGTATGTCTGAATAAACGAATTTGGTTAAGTCCGTAAGAAATTGTTCGTATTTGCTAAGGTCTATTACGTGTATTAGCCTGAAGGCTCCGTTCTGGATTTTTGCTAATCCGTCGTTGATAGTCACCAGTTGTGCCGTGGAGTAGTCGTAAATGTCTATTGTTGCAGTGGCGGAGGAAATTAAGAGACATCTGAAAAATAAAAATTACTTTTAATTTTTGATGTTACTTTTATGGACTATTTTTCCTGATTCTGTTAAAATGGTGGAATTTCTGTCTTCTTTTACAATTTCTTTTCTAAATTTTGGAGAAATTTTTGTACCTAATCTCTTATTTATTTTAATGTAGATGGTTTCTCCTGGGTGGTAAATTTTAATAGGATGGCGTTTTTTGTTGTGATATGTAAGATCTTTTAACTGGTTAGTTCTCAATTCCGAGATATTTGCTTCCCTTGCCTTTTGGAATTGACTTGGGTCCGTGGAGACTCTTCTCCCGAAAAATACCTCTATTGGTTTTTTCTTGGTTGTTGAGTGAACTGTGAAATTGTATTCGTATACGGAATTGTCAAGGAGTTCGGCGAATGAAGTGAAATTACGTTCTGCTTTTAAACAACGCATTATTTCCGTGAGTGTCGAGTGAAATCGTTCCACTTGACCATTAACGGAACTTGCATAAGGCGGTGTTTTAAAAATTTTTATGTTAAGTGTATCTTCCATTAAAAATTTTATGGTTGCTGAGTTAAGAGAAGTTTCGTTGTCAAATACGACTGTTTCTGGTACGCCAAATTGGAAAAGTAGCTCTCGGAGAGGTTCCTTAACATGCTCTATTGCTCTTGATTTAAGTATTTTGGTTTGCGCGTATTTTGAAAATTTGTCTATTGCTGTTAAAATTATATTTTTGTTTGTCATGTAGATGTCAATGTGTAAAATTTGTCCTGGAAACTGAGGTATAGGTGTTTCACCTAATTCTGGTTTACTAGGGTGGCGATCATACTTGTTCTCTTTGCAAACAGAACAATGTTGAATTATTCTATTGATTTTTTTAGTTAAAGATGGAAAGTAGAAATTTTCGAGAATTTGGATTTTATTTTCTCGACAATTTCTATGAGCTCTTTTGTGCGTTTTGATAATGATTTCTTCTTGTTGCTGTTCATTTGTGACATCTTGTACCTGAAGTTGCGTGAATCGGATTTTGTAATTTCTAAAGTATATTGGGTATATTTCTTGGATCTTGCCCATGATTCGTTCATTAGTTTTTATGCAGTTAACTACGGAAGGATTTAAATATCTTTTGAGGCGGTTAATTAGTATTTCTGAATCGTATTCAGATTCTTCAAAAATATGTCTGTGGTACGTAGGGAATATTATTTTAAACTGGTAGGTTGAAATTGTCCCTATGTTTAAGAACAGCTGATTTTTAAAGACGCTTATTGGGGTTTCTACATGAGGAATTAAATTGTCGGAAGAACTGTCGTCACTGTGTTGAGTTATGGATAAGGAGTTTATTGGTTCGGCTGGCATTCTGGAAAGAGCGTCAGCTACCACATTGGTTGTACCTGGTTTGTAGTGGAGTTCATGGTCATATTCTTCTAAACTGCATTTCCAACGTTTCATTTTGGCGTTAGTGTTATTGTTACTGAGAGCTTGTGTTAAAGGTTGATGGTCGGTGTATATCTTCACTTTGGCGGGGCCATAGAGGTAGTTTCGAAAATTATTAAGAGCCCATATTATGGCTAAAAATTCCTTTTCGTTTGTAGCATACGATTCTTCTGTTTGGCTAAGTGTTCGTGAAATGAAGGCGATAGGTTTTCTTTCTTGAGAAAGGACTGCACCGATAGCGTAACTCGATGCATCAGTAGTTAAATGGAATTCTTTACTTAAGTCAGGATATGAAAGTATAACATCATCGGACATAAGGGTTTTTTTAATTTCGTTGAAGGAATCTCTTGCTTCGTTGTCTAATTCTATATTTATTTTAGCTGATTTGTTTTTGGAAATGCGTCCCTCTTCTCCTCTTAAGAGTAATGTTAAAGGTTTGGCCAACATGGCGTAATCCTTTATGAAGCGGCGGTAGTAGCCGGAAAGGCCTAGAAATGAGCGGAGTTGCTTGATGGTTTTGGGGTAAGGTATCTTAGCTATCGCTTCTACCTTTGCCGGATTTTTCGTTATTCCTCTTGCGGAAATAATGAAGCCTAAAAATTCGACGGAGTCCTTGAAAAAATGGCATTTGTCCAACTGTATTTTCATGTTGGCATCTTCAAGTGTTTTAAAAATTTCTTCTAGATGTACAGCGTGCTCCTGTTCGGATTTGCTGAAAACGACTATGTCGTCGATATACACATAGCATATCTTGCCAATGTGATGGCGAAGGATATCATCTAGAGCCCTTTGGAATATTGATGGGGCGTTTTTTAGTCCGAATGGTAATCTCGTGAACTCGTATTTACCATTGTTTATTGAGAATGCGGTCTTCTCAATATCGGATTCCTTAAGCGGAATTTGGTGAAATCCGCTTTTTAAATCTAAAACGGAGAAGTATTTATTCTGTCCAAGCTGAGACAATACTTCGTTAATTTGGGGAATTGGATAGCGATCTGCTATAGTGATAGCGTTAAGCTTCCGATAATCAATTACGATTCTATGTTGTTTATTGCCTTGGGAGTCGGGTTTGTTTGCTACAACCCATACGGGGGAGTTGTAAGGGGATCTTGATGGCCGAATAATACCATCATCTAACATTTTATTAATTTGGGATTCAACTTCGCTTTTTAGCGCCATTGGGTAAGGGTAATATCGGGTGTAAACAGGGGTGTCGCTATTGGTTCTAATTTCGCCTAAAACTTTTGTAGTATAGGTGAGTCTGTCGTTTGGTTCTGCAAAGAGTTTTGAAAAATTTTTCGCTAAAATATTGATTTTCGATTGCTGGTTTGGTGTCATTTGGTCCTTTTTGATACTTATTGAATTGACTGATGTTGAAGCAAACTGATTTATTTTTACTCTAGAGTTTCCTTTGATGATCATGAAATTGTCCTTGACATGGATAACAGTGTTGGGAGAAGATAAAACTTCAATTTCGTGTCAGTATTAAAAAGGTTTATAAAGGTATGTTCTTTTATCTCAATATCGCCAGCTATTGATTTTGCAAAGAAGATTGAGTCATTTTTAATTGGATTTGGCACAATAGAAGGTTGTATATAGTTTTTGGTCGACCCTGTATCTATGAGGAATTTTACTATATTGCCACTCTTCAACCTGCATTGAAAGTAGGGCAGTGAAGAGTGATTCATTCTAAAAAATGGAGGTCTGTCGTGTCGATATGGCTGTCATCTTGTCTGTCTTCGTCGTAATATTCTGCATCATTGTAAGTCTGCTGTTCAGTTGTCGTGTCAGGGTATTCGTCTTGATTCGGATTCTGGACGGGATCTGAATCTATGTGGTAGTTTCTTTGGATTTTGTTTGGTACCGGAGGGTTACTAGTGGGTGGTCTTTTGTTTGAAGGATCATTGGGGCGTGGTCTGTTTATGTAATTAATATTTCGCGTACGTAGAGATTGGTCGATGTCCATCGGCTCTGGTCGCGGTAAGGGTTTTTGCAACGGACGCGGTGGTGGATTATTTGCTTGTTGCGCATATGGGGTTGGTTGACGCTGCCACTGATAGTTAGGTTGCGGTGGCCTATAAGGAATGGTTGGATTCAACCTTTGTTGGGGCATGTATGCCAATTCGGGGTAGAATTCGTTGTTAATTCTTCTAGGAGGAAGGGGTGGACGAATATCTTGTCCTTTTCTAGATTGGTTATTATTGTTAAGGGCATAAAAGGATCTGAAGTTTTGGTTTTCTAACTTCAAGCATAGGTGGAGAGCCTGCGGGAGATCTGCTGGTTCTCTCATTCCAAGGAGTCTGGGTAAATCTCCTTTAAGTCCTCGAATGAAAGTGTCAAGGGCTTTATCTCTATATGTGCGTGTTAGTAGATGCATGGCTTCTGTGCCAACTTCCATGCATCCTAACTTATTAAGGATTAAAGAAAGGTGGGAGTACACTCGCTGGTAGAGTTCCTGGATTGTGGAATTATTTTTTTTATATTATTCACAACACCTGTTATAATGTTTGTCAGTTGTTCCATGTTAAAAGTATTTGTATTAGAGGAGGAAGGAGTCGGTTGGCTAGGAGGTGCGTTGAGCACAGGAGGTCTGACGAGGTTTGCGGGATTTGACATTATAAAATGTATTTAAAAGGTCTGTATTTAATTTAAATTATGCTAATTAAATCTAATTTGTTTAATTATTAATTAATTTTTTGTTTACTCCTTCTAGGAAGGAGGGCTTTTCTACCCTGGAGGGTCCCGTGGGATTCGCAGGATTAAGCAATGTTATAAAATGGTTTAGTTTGTTAATGGCTGAACAAGCCTTTTGTTATAAGTAGGATTACTGTTTATTTATAGTTACTCCTTCTAGGAAGGAGGGCTTTTCTATCCTGGAGGGTCCCGTAGGAATCGCAGAATTAAGCAATATGTTATAGAATGGTTTGTTTGGTTAATGGCTGTACAAGCCGTTTGTTATAGATAGGATTAATATTTTATTTTTAGTTACTCCTTCTGGGAAGGATGGCTTTTCTATCCTGGAGGGTCCCGTAGGAATCGCAGAATTAAGCAATGTATTATGAGGTTTGATTCTTTTATGTTAATGGCTGTACAAGCCGCTGTTTAAAATTTTTTTATTATTTAATATTCACTTAGCACTAGGGAAATATGTATGTGTTTAGTTCTTCCTTTTCTTAACTCTATAAAAATTTTGATTCACTTAATTTTATTCTGGGTAAAACCCTTTAAACTAAATTTTATTCAAAAATTACTTTCTTTAAAATTTTACAACTTTCGGTAAGTTTCAATTAATCTTATAAAAATGTTAAACTCAATTTTATTCAAAACGTCACGTTCTAATTCATTCGTTACAATTTCAGTATCTCTTTAAGATTTAAAATGTTATTAACTCTTGGTATGTTTCACTTAGACTTATATATTTTTCAATCCAAATTGATAGTTTTATACACGATTTTATTATTAATTCAGTTTCACTTAATTCACATTTAGTTAATGCACTTAATTATTTCAAAAATAATAGATAACTTACATAATTAAACTTATCATGATGGTGCGGCGGCTGACGAGTAACGTCTCCTTTTTGTTTTCACTACTCAGGGGCCCTTTCCTGCACACTTTTGTCCCTCGGCGGTGATGCTCTGGACTGGTTTCTGGGGCGGTATGGTTGGGATGGAGTTGCTGGGGCCTAGGCTGCTGCTTCCTTTTTGTCCTGGCGTTTTGTATGTATTTTTAATACTGGAACGGCGTGGACGCTTAAGGCTGTAGATGGTCGGTTTTTTAACGATTGCGACTTTAAATGCGAATTTGTCAAATCACTTAGTCTTAGCGTTTTTTATAAGTCCTGTAAGGACTTTACCGACACACACACGATATTAACAACAACGAAGGCCCCACGATGGGCGCCAGTTAAAGATTTATACTTTTAATTTAATAAAAAAAATCTTTTCTTAGGTCAGCACGACCTTTTCAATTGAGCTTTATTTCAGAACTGAGTTTTACAAAAATACTTAATCTAAAAGCTTAGCTAAATGCACCGGGGCAGTTGACGTTGGATTCCAGGAATTTGCCAATTTCGGCCGCGCGTGTGCTGACACAGCGTCTGGGCTGTGGTGTGGGAAAAATTGTGCAATTTAATTTGCACATCCGTTTACCTGAATAGTGCTGATAAAGAATTATTGTTGTGGCTTTTGTTAACTTATGCCAAGTTAACATACATATTGAGGTTTATAAAATATTACTAGGTATACATACATATTTACATACATGTATGTTACAAGATATGTACTTAAAAGATCGGAGAGGCCAAGTCTCCGACCCATGCTCATAGGATATCACGCGTGATGATATTCTGCTCCATTCCGAGTCCCTCTATCTAATTTCTAGAGTTCAACGGTGATCACTTAATTGTCATTTATAGTTAGAAAAGATATCACAGTTTTTTACCTGTGGCGATAATTCGTTAGTTTAGTGTTTATCCTCCTCAGTTCTATAAAGCGATGTCTAAAGCTGTTACTTTCCCTGAGTATGTACGAGTGCGTTTCATTTATATATCGGAGATTGTCATTCAGATAGTCTGGAAGCCTAACATTGTTTATATTAAATACAAATTTCATAGCATAATAAAAAACTAGCTGTTTCACACTCTGCCAATTCATAGCTGAGAGCATCTCCCTCGTGGGTGTATCGTACCGCTTATTTAAAATAAACCACATATCTCTATTTTGCATTTTCTCCAATTTATCGATATAAAGAATATCGACGGACAATTAAGCGTAATTAACAACACATTCTGTTCTCTAGAACGTTGTGGTTGGTTTGTCTAGAACTTCAACGCCTTACAATGGAATTCTCATTTTACGCGTAATAAATTAAATATGAAACGTAACTTGTTTGTATGCTTTTTCTTTGGCAAAAATTTTTAATTTGCAAAAAATAAGAAAACTGACTTATTGATTATTGAGCTGAAGCTAATAAGGATATTAAGGTGCATATCTGAGGAAAGTGAAATTGCGCCACGAAGAGGAAAAACTACCTAATGTGTTGCAAACCATATTTCGATAGCTGTCCAGGCCAACAAGGACTTATTAATCTATCCCCTTCCCACTCAAAGAAGTAATCGAGTGTCTTTAGCCAACTTAAACTCCAATTATAGAAATTAGAAGTATAAAATATTAAAAAAATTAAAGTACATAAGCATCTGCTGATTAAACTTGGGTTGTAAATGCAGAAAAATTTCAGAAGATCTGTTTCCCCCGAATTTATTATATGCACTCTAGGTCCAAATCTGCTATAAACATTAAAAGCGATCCAAAATTAATTTGTTATTTCTTTTGTGCAAATGTGTTTCCCGCATCAGAAACCATCAAAAATCACCCATGCTTTTACCTCATGTTATGGCAAAATTCAACAAAACTGATCTACTTTTTTAACTTCTGACGTCATACTCGAATTCTGCGGAAAATTCCACATATGAAATGATAGTAAAATATCAGAGTCAGAACTGTTTTAAGAAATTGTGATCTACTCTATTTTGTTTTTATTATACATACATACATATGTATGTTATTTTAATGCATGATTTAATCGTTTCACTCCAATTTGTAGTTAGTTTTAAGATTTAGCAACACAACCTCTTTGCTTTAATTATTTAATGGTGGGTATATTGGGTATATTTGATATATATGACGATTAAATTGAAATTGTTTTCATCTAAAAGTACAGCAAGATCGAAATTGGTATGAACTCGTCGCAGTTATTTGTTACACGATATCTCTTTCTTAATTATTATTTATTAGCTATAAAATTTAATTATAAGCCAAAAATTAACACTGTTTAGCCCGAGGTACAAGGGTATTGGCTTGATCACTGTCCTCGTATTTGGTTAAGCATTCGTACCAAATTACACAAACAAAGCTTTAACGTTAAAAACAATATTAAATTACTTATAGTTATAATCCATTAGATACCGAAATAAAGGCGAAGAGAAATTTGGTCTAAGTAATTTAAAAATCAGTTTTATTATCTTTAAGATTTAAACGCTTTAAAGTCAAAAAAAACTTTGTACAAAATCGAACACTGTGACTTGTAACGTCCTATCATATTGGCTATTAACATTTTAATTTATTTTTTTATATAGGGTGATATATTTGCTGGAATAAATGATGGAATACTTAGTAGAGCGGAAGCTCTCGCTGCAGTGGATATGGGCAAACATCAACAGACACATCATCACAGTCAAATGCCGGCTCAAATGAAGCATGATGTTATGTATCACCATCATAGCATGGCTGGACCGCCACAAAGACCGCTTCAGGTATGATATTTATGTATGTATTTCTTAGTTCATTAATTGCCTTAAAATTTTATTCTTCATATTTCTCGTCGAATAATCATAATTGTGGATGGAAAGCCCCACCAAACTTACTTACATATGTACACCATACAAAATTAAATATAACACTTTTAATTTACTTTTACTAACTTGTTTTTAAAATTTTTTAAAAATAAAAGTATCGTTATATAACAAAATTTTCATATACTTTTCAGGCACGCAGTTTTATAGCACATTCAATTGTAGTATAACATAGTGCAAGTTATAAAATACTCAAAGTAACGTTGACTTCTGATAATTTTTTTTGCATTTTCTTCAATATAACGTATGAAAAATTTTTTTTTGGCATTTTCTTCAATATAACGTATGAATAAAATTTATTTTTGTCAAAAAAATGATCAAAAATCAACGGTAATTTTTAGCCACTAGAAATTTTCTGTTTATTTTACCGAAATTTAATGGACTACGAAACTGCGCACCCAATAAGTTACTAAAAATTGGAAATATAAAATTTAAAAATTTGACAATTTTTTCAAAAATTTTGAATTTCTTAAAATTTTTTTCGAAGTTTTAAACCTTGATTTATATGGTAACGAGCCATACAAAATTATTAAAACTAAATTAGTGAAAGCGTATAGTATGGTCACTTTAAAAAAAAATATAAAAAATGTATTAATAAATGTAAGTGGTATTGCATTTGGATGCTAAAGATATGACGAGCACTGCCTGTATGTGCATCGCAGCTTATATTCGAAAGGGCAGTTTTCAGCAGGTTAAACTCAGCTTAATAAATTCTCCATAGTTAAACTTGCACTAAAAACTGGTCCAAAGTTGATGTAGTTAGCGTTCTGTAGTTTAGTCATATAGTTATTAGAGTTGGGAAGTATTGAGTGCATTTGAACATTGAGTTCATCGACATCGATCCTGTTAAAGATCGGGGGTATTTGAAAGTATTCGGTACTTTCTATCAATAAGCCATTTTGGTGGGCGTTGCGCAGTTTCTTTCATATGACGCATGAACATAATTGGGTGATTCACAAGGTGTCCTAATGTATCATAGGTCATAAAGTCATAAAATTTAAAAATTTAAAATTGCTTAGTTTTAATTATCTGTTTCAATGCAATCGAAAAACATAACCTTTAAAATCTAACTTTATGATTTATGACATATTATGACACCTTGTGAATCACCCAAATATATTTTTATGTAAGTAAATTTAATGAGTTACATACAGTTGCGAACAAAATAGTAGCAGTACCCTGTGGAACATACTGTCTACCGCTGTAGTTTTGATATTTATAAGTTTTTAAAAATTTTCTCTTTTCGCCAAAGGAATAACGGTAAGTTGGCTTTATATTTTGACATTTTAATTTCTGTGACGCGAGGGTGTTTGCAAGGCGAGCACAATAATAGTTTTCTTTCAACATCTTCGAAAATTTGGTAAATACGGTTTTCAAAAATAAGTAATATCGGGTCTTGCAATAGGAACGCTAAAAAAGTTTTTTAAATAAAACAAAAACGGTTTGGGATATGAATTAAATTATTTATTCCTGTGAAAGTTCATTATGTATGAAACTCGATTTCTTTTGCATGGGCACCTCGGGCAGGCTTGCAGAAGTCCAGACGCTGAACCCGATTTTCGACGGTTTTCAATCATAAATCGGCCGATACTGCTGCAATTTCACGTTCGATATTCGTACGAAGTTCATCAATCGTCGCTGGCTTTTTGGCATAGACCATAGACTTGACGTAGCTCCACAGCAAATAGTCTAACGGTGTCAAAACGCTTGACCGGGGCGGCCAATTGACTGGGCCATTTCGTGAGATAACACGTTCATCAAACTTGGTTTTCAAATAATTCGATTGTGACATTCGCTGTGTGGCTTGTTGGAACCACATATTGTCCAAGTCCATATCATCCAATTCGGGTCAAAAATATTCGGTTATCATTGAGCGGTAGCGATTCCCATTCACAGTAACGTGCCGGTCTTGATCATCACGGAAGAAGTACGGCTCAATGACGCCGCCAGCTTATAAGCCGCACCAAACCATAATTTTTTCGGGATGCAATGTTGACTCATGGAGTACGTGTGGATTGCTGCCTGTCCAATAACGCATATTTTGCTTATAATTAATTTCTTTCAAGTGGGTCGTGGAAATCATTGCCCAACAGAGAAACGTGATTTGACAAAAAATCTGATAAATGAAGGTAAAACGTATAAGGAAGTACAAAAATTATTAAGTTGCATTAAAGCCCAAAAACTCGTCTGAAACACGTGGCCATAAACAATTTTTACCGGCGTCTCTTGTGAAACGCATATTAAGGACTAGTTGAGCAAATCCATCAGCGGCAGATACGCAAATTAAAGATAAGTTAACCACGTGTTGTGGCCAAATGTGAAGAAATATATTATGGACTGACGAGAGCAAAATTCTTCTATATGGAGGAAAAGACTCAAAGGAATATGTTAGACGTCCACATACCATGGAATATGATCCAAGGTATACAAGAAAAACATTTAAGCATGGCGGGTCCCCTATTATGGTGTGGGCATGCTTTTCCTTTCACGGAGTTGGTCCGATACGGCTAATAGAAAAGATTATGAATCAAAATCTGTATGTTGGCAGTTGGCGGCACAACATCCGCACAACATCGATTTCTGAAAACTGTTTTATGACGAGTAGCCCCAGTAAGGAGGAGTGAAACCAAGAATTCAACACTCCACCTGATAGTATGGTCATCTATACAGATGGCTCGAAACTCGACAGTAAGGTGGGAGGAAGAGTCTTCTCGCGAAACCCTCCCCGGCAAATCTCCTATAGGTTACCAGACCACTGCAGCGTTTTCCAAGCTGAAGTATCAGCTATTATAGAAGTGGTGGTAAAGCTTGGGACCGGAATTCTAGCAAGAGATATCTTCGCCTTTAATGAAAGCCAGGCCGCAATCAAGGCTCTGAGTTCCTTCACGTTTAACTCAAACATCGCGCTGGACTACCGCCAATCTCTGCAGGAGGTGGCCAAGCACAACAGACTGAACCCCCCTGGTTATAGGGACATAAAGGGAAACAGCATGGCAGACGAACTTGCAAGACAAGGTACGACGATTCTTCAGTATAAAGAACTCATTAGTATGCCGTTTGCCACTTGCAAACTGCTACTTAGAGAATACACATATAAACAAGCTGATAATAGCTGGAGTCAAACTACGACTTGCCGTACCTCTAGGCAGACGTGGCCTAAATGGGACTGAAAACGGTCATGAAGAGTATACTCTCTAAAAAGAGAAAATATCTCTAGCTTGGTGGCTCTAACCGGGCACTGCCTTATAGGAAAACACGCTGAAAGGCTAGGCGTACGTTTCCGAAGATGCTGCAGAAGCTGTAAGAACTATGAAGAGGAGGAAACGGTATTATATCTTCTGTGTAAGAGTCCTGCGCTGTGCAAAATCAGGCTGCGGTACCTGGGATCACCGTTTCTGGATGACCTTAGTGAGGTTTCAAAACCCGAGATTAACAAGGGGTAGTCATTCGGTGGATGGTGTGAATTGATTGTGGTAACACAATGGGCAGCCACTCCTACCTACCTAATATCTGTATGTGAATATTTTACAAACAAACATGCTACCTTATGCCGAAGACAAAATGCCACTGAAATCGATCATGCAACAAGACCAAGATCCAAAACATACTAGTAAAATGGCAAAGGATTGGTTTCGGGAAAATGGTACTGAAGTTATGGAGTGGTCAGCGCAATCACCAGACCTCAATCCTATTGAGAGCTTGTAGACTGATCTTAAAAACGCCGTTCGGGAAGAAAAACCAACAAATAATTAACATTTGTGGGAAGTAGTACAAAAAGCGTGGTATAACATTCCATTGTAAAGATATCGCCGGCTTGTCGACTCCATGAAGGACAGATGTGTTGCAGTCATAAGAAATAAAGGCAATGCAACTAAATATAAATGTAGTTGATAAATTTAAATGCGAATTAACTTTTATTTTTGTTGTAATTATCTCTACATTGGAATAAACCGAAATGTTGTTATTTTTTTGCTCCACCGTTGTATGTACCTTGTTAAGAAAGTTTTCAACAATAAAATACCAACTTAACCAGATTAACTTGTGTAGAGAAATTTTGCTTAAAGATGTGTTAAAAAACGTTTGAATATAAATGTTTTGGTTTTGTAAAGGAAACATGTGGATCAACATCCAACGAAATATAGAGAGTGCACTGCTATTAAAAAGCTCACCGCGTATCTGCATACCAAATATTTTCTAGAAATTTCATCAATCAATCTTTGGCAGGGATAGCGGTGCTCTGATTTTTGTCAAAAGTATCTCAAAAACCTTCTCAAGTCATCTTTCTTCGCATACATATTAAATATGTATGTAAATGGCTAGATATTTAATTAAATATACTAACGAAATTATTTAAATTAATGTATGTATGTATATTTGAATATCAAATTACAAATATGCATACTTCGAAACTGAAGTCCTAAATTATTTTCTTTTTTTGTTTTCTTGTTAAGTCTTAAATTAAAAATCAACTACAACTATAATAAATTATTCACTAAGTACATCAAAATATGGAAAATGCAAACGTAAACGTAGTTTTTTATTAAGTGTACATATGTATATATTCACAACAAAGCTTAACGACAAGCTTAAAACGGATCTACACACACAAGTTTCTGATGAGACAGTGCGCAGAGTGCTTAGGACGAATAACATTCATGATCGCGTGGCTCGAAGAAAACCTCTTATTTCAAAAATTAATAAAGAAAAGCGACTTTTATTCGCCAACACCTACAAAAGAAAAAGTTTCGAGTTTTGGAGAGCTATAATATTTAGCGACGAAAGCAAATACAATATTTTTGGATCGGATGGCCGACGTATGGTTTGGCGGAAACCAAATGAAGAGCTGCATATAAAAAACCTCAAAACAACTGGTAAACACGGCGGAAGTTCGGTGATGGTATGGTCGGCTCAGGGAGTTGAAAATCATGTTTTTATAGACAGCATAATGGACATCCTTAAAAACAATTTATACTCCAGTACAGAATAAATGGGTTTGGCAAGAAACGGGGTTTTGTTTCAGCATGACAACGAACCGAAACACATGGCTCACGACGTTAAAATGTAATTACTTTTCAGCACAAAAAATTTTCCAAAACCACTTGACGTAAACCCTATAGAAAACCTTTAGGCATACCTTGAAGATAGAGTGCGTGAACACAAAATTTCATCAAAAAATAGTCTCAAAGAGGTTTGCAAAGGGAATGGGGGAAAATACCACCTGGATTTTGTCGAAGGTTGATAGGATCGATGCCAAAACGCTTGGAAGCTGTATATAAAAGTAGCGGTTATCATACGAAATACTAGATAGTTTTTACATTTATTTATATATCACTTTTAGTCAAATGCAAAATATTTTTGTGAGTTACCCAACGATGAAAAATACTTGTGCGAGGTACAAATTTTGAACTAACTTCATTATTTTCCAGTGTATCTTTATTTTTTTTTTGTGTTAGTGTAGTGCCAGCGAAGTTATGAGTTTATATGTTGTTGAATTTAATACATAATTTATCAGTTAACCTGAAAAAAAATCAAAAATAAAATCGTTTGTTTCATTTAGGCTCTGTGGTATATGTAGTATGGTGTAGAGTGTATTCGTTTACTAGGAAAGAGCAACTTCTGGCAATGAAGAGGGCGCTTTTCTGGTGGGGTGGTGGGTATAGACGTTGAAAGTTCTTGAAACTAGGCACGGATACCGTCCGGATACAAGTCCTCAAATAATTCTAATCCAGGAACCATGGGTATGTCGCAGGTGCAATTGAGATCTTGGAGAGATTTCCTGGGGCAACGTCCTTCAATTTAGAGGGATAGAATGGCATGCATTATAGGTCAGCGATAAGTCGAATCTGCGATGCTTAGAAAGTCTTGTTCTCAAGTCGTCGTTGCGATAAAAATCTGATACTGTATAGGCGGTTGTCGCGCCGAAGTTATCGTAGTATCGGCCTACCTATCATACGGCTCCGTATTTCCCCCTCCTTCGAGGGAAATTATGGGCATCGTGCACTATGCTGAGTCAAGTGGTCGGGACCTGGTAGTGGGCAGTGATGCAAACTCACAGAACACTACGTGGCGTAGCACGATTCAAATCATGGTGGAACGCTGAATTTACCACACTTCGTAAACGGTCAAGAAAACTTCTTAATAGAGCGCTAAAAAACTCGAAAAGAAGAAGACTGGTAGAGTATCATATCATGCAGAGGGAGTATTAGAGGTCAATTCGAACTTCGAAATTAATCTCTTATAGGGTCTTCTGAAGTGGTATTGAGAATATGAAAGAGTGGTATTAAGAAGACTTCTTAATAGAGCGCTAAAAATTCGAAAAGAAAAAGTCTGGTAGAGTATCATATCACGCAGAGGGAGTATTAGAGGTCAATTCGAACTTCGAAATTAATCTCTTATAGGGTCTTCTGAAGTGGTATTGAGAATATGAAAGAGTCGGCAAGGCTGTGCAAGGAACAAGACCAAACGGTCAGCCTACGCTCTCTCAAAAGCTCATCAGGGCCTCGCTAAGAATATTTTGTCTTAATTTCCAAACCGGGGAAAGATGATTACACACTAGTAAAAAAAATTCAGGTCAATCAGTCTGACATCTTTCATGCTGAAAAGCCTGAAGCGCACGGTCGAAAAACACATCAGATCAAAGGTTTTGCTGGGCAGTCCACTTAGTATTTATCAACATGCATATGAGAGTGGAAAATCCTTTGCATTAGCTCTACATGATCTTGTAACAAAGATCGAAATGGGCCTGGAAGCATGTGAGTACAATGGGAATTTTTGCTGATATTGAGGGGGCTTTTGATAACACTAACTGTGATGCTATGTGCTCTGCGTCCAGAAGGCATGGAGTGGAAGAAACCATTATATGGTGGTCCCACTAAGATTGCTGACTGTGCGGGAGAAAGATGGTATTTCTGTAAAATCCGCTTTTCTACGTTAAACAGGCTGTAGAGGTGAGTATGCATAGAAATCGCGGGTGCCATGTATACGACCTCAGGAGCGGCTCCGAACGCCTTGTTTGAACGATCCAAGAGGATGCAATGAAAACTATGTGTCGACTACACTATTTTGAATAGTGGCAGGACGATGAGAACTCCGGACACAAAAAGTTGCTTGTAAGGTGGTCAGAGCAATACACTTTGTTTTTGGCCACAAATGACAAACTGATACCGAGGGCCTCTTTTGGTTGAAAGTATAACGTATGCTTTCCTACAAAAGAACAATGGAGAAATCCGTGTACACTGATGGTTCCAAAACAGAAACTGGGACTTGAATGTGATTTCAGATGCTTTTCTGCCTTAGGTACAATGACATCGGTTTACCAGTCGGAGATATTTGCTATACTTTAGGTAGCGGACTTGATAATGGGCGAAAGGTGGGGTGGATACCAAATCAGAGTCTGAAGTGACAGGTGAGCTGCAATACAGGCTTTGAACCCTGCTCGCACTTCTTCAAAAATTGTCCATAGAACTAAGTTGAGGCTAAACTTTGGTGGAAAATGGAATAAGCTTGAACTCGTGTGGGTGCCGGGACACAGTGGTGATCAACGTAACGAACTGGCTGACGAAGTGGTAAATTGCGGGTCTTTGGAATACCCCATTGGGCTGCAGCCATTATAGGCACAAGCATTGCAGGGATGGTTTGGTCTATCAAGAATATCATGTATATGCAAAACAACCAAGTGCTTCCTCAAAAGACCGGACAGGATGGTGGCGAAATTCCTTCTTACACAGCGAGCCTAGTTGGTTTGATTACAGGACACAATCCATGGGGCCAACACATGGACACCAAAGGTATCATCGATGACCCGATGTGCACAACATGCCTGTAGGATGAAGATAGCACAGAGCATTTCCTCTGTATCTGTCCTGCTTTCGCAAGGCTGAGATGGAGTATATTTGGGTCAGTAATATTGAGAACAGAAAATGCCCATTCTCTATCCCTTGGCAAGCTTCTCAGATTCATAAAAAAATCTGGAGGATTTGTGGAGGATAAATGAAGTTCCATTCCCACCCTTTTCGTGTCCTTTTTGCTCTATCCATTATTCCCTTCATCCTTCCCATTTCGGATTTCCGGCTTACCTCAATTTCATTCCATTCCATTCAATGGTGTAGAGTGCTGCTTTTGTTGTAGTTCATGAGGCTCCGCTTAATAATAATCTTTGGGAGCCTCTATGTAATGTACTATGCAAGTTTTCCTTCTTCATGACCGTCCACCAACCACTACTCCATAAAACAGTGCCGGCCTAAGATTTGCCATGAAGATCCAAAGCAACAGGGCAGGAGAAAGGGGCCTTGTGCAGCCCAACATCTTTTTGCATGTATACCAGGTATGTGGTGCTTTGCTTTAATTGTAGCGTTACGCTTTCCAGTTTAGGCTTCCTCCAAACTGGCGCCTTGTATTTCCTAGTGAGCGGGACAAGGTTCACTTTCTTAGCCTAGTTATTTATGGATCTGAGCGTTTGGTTCATTAGGGAGTTTATTTTTGGGAGACAATTACCTCTCATGATGCATAAGCGGTAATCGCGGTGCTCCTCCTCCAATTTACTCCACATTAGCGGCGATAAACTTCCATCCTGTGGCGTTCCCCAGATGGCGCTCTCTATTTATTACGAGTGTACCTCTTTCCGCTGATATTCTTCTACAGTTAAGCCTGTTGCTGATATATCTCTTCAGTGCGTAGTTAACCCCCTTTGAGGTAATTCTCATCAATATAGCTTGAGTTGAGACATTATTGAATGCTCCTACAATGCCCCGAAAGCCACCTATTGTGCAATCCCCATTTTCTAGTGTCCTTTCTATACGACTAATGACGCTATGCAAAGCGTATCTACTGGTCAGCCCTTGGTATATGAATGTTGTGTCTTCGAGATTAGCCTCTCGTCAAAATCTGCTTAACGTGAAAGTCTAATAGGCTTATAGACCTTCGGGTATATAAGACTGCATTTTCCCGAATTTGGCAGAACTACCACATTTGCAGTCCTCCATAATTTCGTGGCATAGTTCTGTCTAACGACAGCTTCGCACATTCCGCCGAAAGACGACTTTGGGTCCCGCTTTATACAGAATGGTCGGTGAAGTCCCGTCAATGCCTGGCGATTTGTATTTTGAGAAGGAGTGTCTCACCAATTCCAAGTTTGCCCGCCCTTGAGAAGCGCCTTCAGCGATTCTTTACAGTCCTGGGTTCAAGTACCATTCTCCGTCTTGATGAGCCACTGAGTGTCGGCGTTCCATGCAAGTGCTTTCGTTTCAATACCGCAGTAGGAACGCCGCCATGAGCTTCGTCTGGTTTGCCTTATTTCCTTTTAGTATCTCTTGAGATCGTATTGGTACTCTTCCCAGTACTCCGCGTATTCCATCATCTTTTCTAGTTTGAAGAGTTCCCAAACTTGTTTTCTAAGAGTTCCTAAGTTCAGGCTTCACCTTGCCTTTGCTCCTTCTTAGAGGCACGAGTTATTGAAATCTGTGCCTAGTGTTGGTGTCAGGGGCTCGTTTGGCCTTTCCAGGTTATTGATACTTCATATACCTCCCAGTGACTAAAGAGAGTTATGCTAACACACTCTGTGATGTGGGTCACATGCACGTTCGCTCATCTCCTCTGTTTACAATTTTAAGGCTAGTCTCTAGTGACTAGCATAGCACCCCGTTCGTTTATGCCCTTACAACTCCAATTGTAGTGATGGGTATTCGCATCCGGACTGCGTCCCCTGCACCTTTCTTCTTTCACCAGATTTCGGAGTTCCTCCGTAGGCTAGGATGAGTGTGTCTTCTCCTTCACCCTTTCAAAAGCCACAACCACTAAGTCCTCAGTTCTGTAATTAGATTGCATAGCTTACCAAGACTGCAGCTCTTTCGCTGCCTCACCATCTGTTTCACACTCTTCCGCTATTTACAAGCTAGTCAAACCTTCGAGACCAAGATCTCTTTCGAGCTCCCCTGTCTTTAGCGTGTTGATTCCTCTTTTTGAATCGCTGGTAAACAGTGCCCATGCCCCAAGACATCTTGCCATTATCCGGATACAGCCAGTCTTCCGCATCTTTGTTAATCTGGAGGATACAGTTCTAACCTCCTCCATTGGCTTTGATATGTTAAATGCCTTCTATTCCCTTGTCGGTAGATTCGAGTTCTAATACTGCAGTAGGCACATAGCGTTCACGCTATCCATACCTTAGCGAACGCAACCAAATAGTCAGGGAGGTCAAAAAAATCCAATAATATCATTCACATAAATCGCAGAGGAAGTTAAGGAAGAGTAATGGAAGGATATTCATCCAATAACGGTACTGAGAGCACCTATTTACAAATCTTGTGTAGCTAGACGCACACCGCCTATTTGGAAAGGGAACCAAAATAAGCATTTATCTTATGATAGGAGTACTTAAGTAAATCAAGTGACTTTTGGGATAATGTACTTTTCTCGAATGAAAGTAAATTCAATATATTTCAATTTGTTGGTCGGCAAACTGTGTGGAGAAAGCCTAACATCGAATTGCAAAAAGAGAACCTTGCTGCAACTGTTAAACATGGTGGTGGAGGAGTTATTTTTTGGGATTGTATGCTGAAGGTGTCGGTAAGCTGAAATTCATATATTGCATTATGAACAAGAAATATTTTATGGAAATTATAGCCGAAAAATTTAAATTGCCAGAATCATTCATATTTCGTGGAGCATACTGCTCATGTGTGCTTGCGTATCACATTAAACATACATATGTACATTACCGCATACGGCTCAATCGCCTGATGCCAATAGAACATTTGTAGAAACAGCATATAAAGGTGAGCTAAGAAGCGTCTAGTATCAATAAAATCAGAGTTTAAGGTAGCACAGGTGGAGGAACGACAGAATATTGGGCCAGAAACGACCCAAAAATTGGTTTCATCGATACCAAAGCAGCTGAAAGCAGTCATAAAGCAAAAAGGCTTGGCTACAAAATATTTCTTTCATAAATATTTGTTGTTCAGCGACCTTTTTGACTTTTCAAACAGTTATATTTTCCCCCCAATATATTTCAATCTCCTCCGGTCATCGTCTTTAGGAGATAGAACAATAACACAGAAACTTTAATTAACATCAGAAAGATAAAAACGTAAGCATAAAAAATACATACATTAATTAAATTTTAGGTACACGACCATCATAACACAACCGTTTGCTTTGGCATGCAGATTTAGAACTAGAACTTTAGACTTGTGTGATATCCTAACATTTTCTTTGTCATATACATATGTCCGAATCGTTTAATCTGTTCGAGAAGCCTGGTATATATATATAACCGATTTATAGGAGTTTTACTTTGATTTTGTACTTTTATCATCGTCTGTATTAGCCCAGTTGGACAGTCATTCATCTTTAATAAATATGTTCGCTATCAATTTTTTGTTTTCCATGACCTGCGTCACTTGTATCTAGTACTCTAATAAAGTTGTTTGCCATATTTACATATAATAATGTTTCGATGTATAATTTTTTATTCGTCCTGAAGATGTAGGCTTTCGATGCCAATCAAGTTTTATTTTATTATCTCCATTTCCGACTTCATTATAAATTTGAAGCCCTTATGAAATGAGTTTAGTGCATCCTTTGCTTTTTCCAGTTCGTCCTCCATAACTATGGTAAACACATCGTCTCCGTATTTACTAAATCTCGTATTTGTCATTGTGTGCAGAATTTCTTCCATGATAATGTCGACCGTGATCGGTGATGTTGCAGATCCCATCCGAATTCCCTTTAGAATAAATGCTTTCGTCATACTTAAAAATTAAAAAATTCCGAAATACAAAAAGTCAGTATTTCCATAAAAAGTCTTTTTGATACATCTGGTGTTTCTTTATGTCATTCATTTTATCTGTATAGTCTGTATAGCCAAGTCCATTGATATACCAGGAAAGTGTGACTAACCGGCTACTCGACTAACCGACTACTCGACTAGTCGACTAACAACTTTTTTGATGGTTGATAGTCGAATAGCAACTATTTGATTAACACTTCACATTCGACTAACCACTCACCATCGAGTAGTCAGAAAATCGACTAGTCGAATGATGGCAGCTACATACTTACAATAAGTTCATAAAAACTTCATTACAGTAGAAAACGAGCTTTGTCAATAAGCAAAATGAAAGAAAATAACTAGCCGAAAAATCGAAAATGAACGGGTCGACTAGTTGTTTACGAGCGGTTAGTCGAAAAAGTTGAAAGGAAACGGTTAGTTGATTCGGTGAAGTGGACTATTTTTAAAACAACCCTTGCTAATCGATTAATCGATAAGATAATACTTTTTATAAGACCTAATTTAAAGAATTTGTCTACCAATTGATTGTTTTTCGTTTGTAAACGTTGTTAGATCATCCATTCCATTTCTCCATTGAAACAGTTATATTACCCTTGTCTGTTTTTGCAAAGAAAAGGTTGTGTCCACTCCACTGTTCTATTTATGGCTGGATCCGTCGGATTCCCCCTGTGTCTTTTATTGGTAGTCACAATATATATTTAGTATTTTGTTGCATTCTTTCAATTTTTATGAAGTGTGCCAATAATTTCGTTTCGTTATAGTAAGTACTTGTATTTCTTTTATAATTACTTATAATTAAATATTAGGAGTAATTAAGTGAATTAAAGTAGGGTTCAGTTTTTAATTATTACATACATTTTTAATTATTACATACAGTTAAAAGCGAATATTCTTTGGTGATATATCTTTGGAAGTTATTAAATACATATTCAAAACAATTAAGTAAAGATATTGAAAGAGAACTACTAGTCGAAAAATCGAAACTGTGCTAATAGTAGATTAACAAGACTATTTGCCAGGCTGTTTCATAATTCCGTCGATATAGAAGTTTTGCAATATTATCGGTATCTGAAGCTAGTACAGTCAATTGGCGTCTTGATTGTGTTTAAGCTGCTAATTATAGACAATATCCTCCCAGTCCTCAGTAGGTGGGGACTTTCCTTCGGTATTAGATGAAGAGGACGAAAACTGCACAGCTATTGGGCGTCTAATAAACACTTAAACGAACATGGAGTGGATCATTCAAATAAATCTCCACCATAGTATAGCGGCCTCAGCAGCACTACTCCGCCGTCTCACTCAAAGAGAAGATGAGATAATGCTCGTAGCTTGAGCAGTAGAGATTATCGGCTAACATGCATCTCAGATAAAGGTAAAACAAGATATTGCCAACGTAGTGGTTGCAGTGGAGTTTTTGATTTTGGTTGCATCAAGTTATATGGCACATGACTTGCCGATTCCGCCCCTGTCAATAGTAAACATTGTTGTGGAGGTATTCCCAGTATTCTCGGAGCAGACGTCAATTCCCATCACCAGATATGGGGCAGCGCAGATACCAACGATCAGGGATGTATGCTTTTATATCATCTTAAGATATGCAATGTTGCGGAGACCCCTACATTTAAGCCCTCAACTAGAAGGGAGGTATTAGATATAACATTCCTAAATGAACGGAGTTATTTAATTCTAAAAAACTTAAAAAACTTACCACAACAAAAAAAACTTAAACAACATCACCTTTAGGCTGTACATTAGGGGTGTCCTTATTTTCAAACATCGGTTTTCTATATATTCCCGGCCATAAATCGGTTCCTTTATGTATTTAGATAAAACGGTAAAAGTTTGGGGTCAATGCGATAACATTTAGTGGACCCGGAAGCCAGCTGAAAAATTCAATAGTTCAGTATGGGCAAATATCAATGTTCATACATTCGCCTTATATTAGACGCAGTTTTTATAGTATATTTAACAAAACATATATGTATACAAAAATAATTATTCCATTTTTGTATTCTTATTTGGTAATAACATTTAAAATAATTGTGATAATTTTGCGTATTTAAAAAAAAAGGCATGCAACACAAGCTTGATATTTTGCAAATTTACCGAAATTTGTTTCTACATTTTGAGCGCGCTGTTTGTAGGCAAACAAATTTCCTGAGAAAAAGTGAACTGTGTGGCGACAATAAGTCGTTCAGAAAATAAAATAGTAACTGCTCATAACGGGACATTTCTGCTGTGAAATATTTCCAAAAGCATGCAAGAGGTTCTTGTGCATATTGTGATTTTAATAAGTAAATATAATTGTAAGCGTTCACAAGCAAGAAATAACAATTATTTTGAAGAATAATTATTTGGTTTAATAAATACTTTAAAATTGTTTGAATTTCGGTGGGCGGTTGTGTTTAAAGTGTAAAAAGTGAAGTACATATATAAAATAAACTAATATGTCTAGTTTAGCAACACGAATGTCAGTTGCCAATTTAAGAAAAGTTAGTTTGATTGGATACATAATGCATCAAATTACAGGTGCAAAACTTCCATCTAATCGGCAGGTTTTAGAAGTTTTGTTTTACAATATGAGATTTGTAGATCTTTCAGCAAAGGAAAGCGCAAAACTTGCTATCAAAGCAGCACAAATATTTTGGCAACAAGCACGAATACCGATAAGAAAATAAGAAAATGTATTGAGAAGTTATTGAAACTGTACGAAAGTTGGAAAAAAATCCTGAAAACAGTTCCAGAAAAGAGATCCAATTCACAGGAAGAGTCGTTGATATGTTTGTTGGAAGTTTGGATGATTTATTTGACATGGCCACCGCTAATGCGCTTGAAAAAATGAAGTTAGTAGAAGATAAGAAATTTCTTGAAATGCAACGTCAAAAAGGACGGCCAGGTTGCATGATGGGTGTTGATAAGGTTTTGTACGATCGTGAAGTGCGTGCACAAGAAAGACAGGAGAAAGCAGCATTACGAAAAAGGCGGTATGAAGAACAAAATTCTGAATGTTCTAATATAATCGAGGAAAGCAATGAAAATGATATAGTACTTGTGGAAGCTGGAAATGAAAATGTAGTAATTCCGTTGGAAAAAAATTGTTTGCAAACTGAGTGTATAAAGCGACGAGGCACTAAAAGTATCATAACACCGCGATTGTTAGCAGCATTAGACAATGCCAAAGTGTCAGATGGTATGGCCGTACATATTTTAGTAGCCGCTGCTGAAGCATTGGGTCATTGTGTGGAAGAACTTGTTATTAATCGATCAACAATTCATCGTATGCGTCAACAAAATCGGTCTGCAGAATTCAAAGATATTTCTACTGAATTTAAAGAAAAGGTGAGTTCCCTATAGTTGACAATGCACTTTTATTAATGTTAATTTATTCAAACACTTAACAAGGCCAATGCAAACGGAGCACTAGTTGTTCATTTTGATGGGAAGTTCATGACAGATATAAAAGGTCGTAGTAAAGTGGAAAGAATTGCTGTTTTAATTAGCTACGATGGAACATCGAAATTTCTTGGAGCACCAAAGATACAGTCGTCGACTGGTGCAAATATTGCTGAAACTGTTTATCAGAGATTAGTCGATTGGAACATTGTTGAACTTGGTAAAGGCATATCTTATGATACAACTGCTGTCAATACTGGTGTTAAAAATGGAGCCGCAGTCCTTTTGGAAAAAAAACTGCAACGCAATCTCATGCACCTACCATGCCGTCATCATATGTACGAAATTATTTTGCGCAACGTTTTTGAATCAAAGATGATGTCAAACTCAGCTCCAGAAATACTCTTGTTTGAACGATTTGTGAAGGCCTGGCCAAACCTTAAGAAACCCTTGTTTAAAACTAGTGTTGATGATAAATTTGTGGCATCAAAAATAAGCCAAGTGGAACGGGACGCTCTTGTAAGCTTCTTGCAGGACCAATTGAAAAAATCGCATAGCCGCGATGACTACAAAGAAATGCTACAACTTGCTTTAAATTTCCTTGGTGCAGATTGCTTTAATTTATGTGCTCCAGGTGCAACCAGCAACGCACGGTGGATGGCAAAAGCAATCTATTGTCTCAAAATATATTTATTACGTGATCAGTTTAAACTTACAACCAGGGAATTGAGTGGAATCCGCGATATTTGTATTTTCATTGTTAAAATGTACATCAAAAGTTGGTTCGGAAGTACAAATGCGAATTCAGCACCTAATCAAGATCTTTTCTTTATTAAAGACGCTCTAAATTATACAGATACAGATCCAACAATTTCAGAAGCTATTATTAAAAAAATGTCTAACCACTTATGGTACATCGCCGAAGAAACAGTAGCGTTATCATTTTTTGACTTATCAGTTACCCACGCAGAAAAACGTAAAATGATAAAACAATTAAAAAGCAAGGAACCAGTTGTTCATTTAAAAAAATAGCCGAAGCCACTCAAAATTGACAGATTTTCGAACTTACGAACTTAGCGATTTTGTTTCAGAAAAGACAAATTTTGTTTTCAATAATTTTGGGTTATCTTCAGCCTTTTTGGGCGTGGATCCATCCCAATGGGAAAATAATTCAGATTTCGAAAATAATTGGACTTTTTGCCGCAACTTACAAGTTGTTAATGATCCCGCTGAAAGAGGAATAAAATTTTTGCAAGACTACAACAAAATTTTAACGAATGATAAAGAGGAAAAGCAGTTGGTACTCCAAATTGTTGAATCGTATCGCAAAAAATACAAATCATACAAAAAAATTGATTTAATGTAAAATATAAATTTAAATATGTAATATGTATGAAAAAAAATAAAAATGTACAATATTTGCCCATACTGACCTATTAAATTTTTCAGGTGGCTTCCGGGCCCACTAAATGTTATCGTATTGACCCCAAATTTTAACTGTTTACTTTATATACATAAAGGAACCAAATTCTGGCCGGGAAACTGTAATATAAACATTTTGAAATTTCCCCTTACAAATAAGGACACCCCTACTGTACATTCCCATCAATAAGCCTCAGCAATTCATTAATAGAAAATGCACAAATGAGGGGACTTTCAAAAGGTGTTTCATCAGATACCTTCCAGAACCCCCAGATAATCTTTACGACGTTTCCATACTCAATTCTACAGTTGTCGAACTTATAAGTGCTTTTCAACAAGAGGCGAAATCAGTCTGCCTATTAATAATGTGTGAAAAGAAACAAATAAAGTGATCTCCTTACGAATAGTAAATAGTAAAACTCCGAAAAGAATATAGAACCACATTTAGTCAGGCCAAATCGTCACACTGTTGGAGTGAGTACTCAACCTGCCACCGCAGTTTCAAATACGTAATCAGAGCTGTGAAACGTTGTTCATGGGAAATATTCTGTCAATAGATAGAAAGTAACTCTGAGGAAAGCCTTTTACGCAAAATCATCTGTAAGAAACTTATCGCGCCCAGCTATCTGTTTTCGGAGGACAGATTCTAGGGCTGTCGAAAACACATCTGTTACGGCAGAAGAGGTACATTTTCCTTTTGAATTCATCCCTGAGGAGAATGTAGAGACAGCGATGCGAAGGTTCTCACCATACAATCACAAGGGCTCGACGGTATCATGCCCGTTGACCTACAATACACCTTGCATATAATCAAACCAAGACTGAAAACAATATATAGGGCGACAGTAAGTAAGTAAGTTAAAGTAGTCCTTATCCTAAAGGTGGGAACATTTTCACATACCAAGTCCATTTGAAAACATTGGAGCACATCTTAGACACTTCCAGAAGAGGGATAGTGAGGCCTGATGACCAACATGCATACTCCAAAGATAAGGGTGTAGAAATTGTTATTGACATCCTTATCTTTAACATGAAAAAATCGTTGCACTACACAGAATATACCTTAGCGGTTTTCCTAAACATAGAAGGCGCCTTTAACAACACATCGCTCCGCAGGTTGGGGGTATACTTGTGTCTGATAAAAATGTTCGAAGGTATCAGAGATGTTATAAAATTGGATAAAACTTAGTATTTAAAAAACAAGACGGGATATTCGCAGCCATTAGTGGTCACCCAAGGAAATCGAACATTTGATGGATTCAATGATACGGCTGCTTGGTTGGGGGCATACTTGTGTCTGATAAAAATTTTCGAAGGTATCAGAGATGTTATAAAATTGGATAAAACTTAGTATTTAAAAAACAAGACGGGATATTCGCAGCCATTAGTGGTCACCCAAGGAAATCGAACATTTGATGGATTCAATGATACGGCTGCTTGTTTATTTTTTAGATGATGTGCTATTGGCAATTGCATTATACATATTAAGAATCAACAATATTCATTGGCTTGCGTCATTGCTTCGTTTGGTTTTCAACTCCCAAAATTCCATTTCGGATTATTGATACATTTACTAGCATAATATATATGTGTAAGTGTATGTGTATATATGTGTAGGTACAATAGTAAACTTCCACTAAAATTGTAGCTAGTATTCCATTTAACGAGTTGCCCGTGTTGTGAATACAGCCCCGTCATGCTCTATTGTTCAAAACAGGTTGTGTAATTTGATTACAATCAAGAAGCAATCGAAATTCGTACCCAACCCCTTGAAATGAGGTTTAATACAATTAACGGCACGAATCATGTCCTTACCTGACAAACGACCGTCACGTGTCAATTTCCCAAAAGGCTTACACGTTATAATTTTAATTTTATTAAAGAAATGTGTGGTGGTATATAAAAATTACGTCATGCGTTCTGTTTCAATCAATGACTCCGAAATCTTATAATCAATAAAAAAGCTTATACATACCTGTGCACCTATTTATGTATGTATGTGTGTGTGTACACATATATTGTAGGTACCGGCAAATATTTACCTATCATTAGCTAAAAGTGGAAAGATGCTTTTTTTTAAACTTTATAAGAAAAAAACATGCATATTTATATGGGCAGCAAAAAGGCAGATATACATACATACGTAAGCTTAGAATTGGTTCAGGTTTATACAGTAATCGAATTTTTAAATAAACTGAATGGCATTAATATACATATGTATAGTACATACATACATACATACATATAAATATGACTGGTTTTCATAATGAAGGTGCTTATGTTTTTTCATCCCTATTAAACATTAGTTCTATTTAATTTGTATTAATCGAGAAACAAACATACACAAGACTTGCCGACATTCTTACTTCCGGTCAGCAAATGTAACAGTGAATTATACTTAACAACATATGGTTGAATTTTGGCTTGCGCTCTCCCAATACGAGTAAAACCACAAAAAGTTTGCTTACATACACGGAATCAATTAACTGCACCTGTTTGATTTTATTTTTTTCTTTAGCCGAACTCTTCAAAAGATAGTTTTTCTCAGTTTTGTATTTATTCGCGATTAAGAGCGAGTCGGAAAATCGAGCTGCATATTTTTGTATGTAAGTTCATGACGTTTTCTTAAAGCAGTGGCCGTAAGCAAGAGCCTTTTCAATGATTCTATCATAATCTAGTATCTAACATTAAAATTTTATATCACTTGTGTACAAATTTTTCCTTAAAGAGCGGCGCCTAATTTGGAAAAATGCTTTAGGGTCGCTAAACACGAAAATGAGTTTCCAACGAAGTGTTTTCGAGACATAGACAAGCATCTGTTTTCCTGATTTTTTTTAGTTGTGACCAAGGTACATTCTGCCTCTATGCGGTAATGTATATTTTTTGTCAATCAGAATATTATTTTTTGAGCTAGTGGTTAAAAAAATATTTTCAAGTATTTTTGAAAATTTGTAATTGTTATTTATTGCTTTCAGCTGAAAAAGTAATTAACCATCTTAAATTGGAAAAAAATGTTATTGCGAAACTGGTGGCAAGAGCGCATAAATCGGTTATGTAAAGACCGCAGTAGCCGAGTGTGTAGCATGTGCGGGCATCATTCGTGGGACTCGGGTTCAAAGCATTGCCGGGGCAAGTAACATCAAAAATTATAGAAAAGTTTTTTCCAAGGGGTTGGATGGTTTAGGGTTGAAAGAATTCCCTGCGACTTTTGAAGTTTGGGAAATATTTATTATATTTAATTTCTGTAAATTTTCCTAAGAGTTATTTTTATTATTTTTTTAATTCTTGACTATTATTCTTTTAAACCCCCATAATCTCTCCTTCTACTTTACTTTACAACAAATTTGCCTATAGTTTTACGCCGACCCTGAATGGCAGATGACTTTTGTGAAAAGTTTTTTCACGGCAGAGATGCAATCGAAGGTTTGCCATTGCCTGTCGGAGGGCAACTTAAAAAAATAAAATACTTTTCTATTATTTTTTTGGTGTTACTTATCCCGGAAATGGTTTGAACCCAGAACACTCCGAATGAAGCATACACAGGCTACACACTCGGCTACGGCCGCCGCAAAAGTTCCATAACTGTTTGAAATATAAGATTTTAAGCATATATTTTACTTATATTACTTTACTGTAGATTAGGTATTATATAGAATTGTTTCTTTTTGCTCCAACACGGTGTAAGGTTGATGTATAAGTATATTGGCAAAATTTTCAGTCATCCTTTGCCAAGTTTGGTGCGGAGACAAACCGGTTTCGGCGATGGGCCATCTTCGGTTTATTTTTCGTTCTGCATTATATAGAATTTACAGTGAACTAATTTGTTAAATTCAAAAATTCGGCCGGAACCACTATCATCGCGAAAAAATTAAGAGCTTGCTTTTCCTAAAAAAAATAAAACGATGAAAAGCGTCGGGTGCCAATCGTGGTTTACCAAAGATTAGAATTATGTTCATACCTGAGTTTCAGTGCTGATATTGGTAATTCAACTTTAGATTTGTGGTTGTTGTGTAAAAATTAGCCATAAAAGACTTTGCGCTACCATTAATAATAATTATTTTTATGGTGGGCTAATTTCAATATCGAGGCCTTCATATACTTGTTGGAGAGCTGGCATCAAAAGAGGTTGCGAAGTTCAATTTTCCCGGATTAGGTTGCAATTTAGTTATGGAAGGTGACTAAGTGAATACCCAGAATTGAGGATAGTAATTTCGCGTGGTCTATGGACCGCCTTTACGAACATCTTTACTTATTATACCCTCCAAAAAATGGATCAAATGCAAATTTTCTTTATTTTAATGCTGTAATTTTTTCTTCACAATGCTATATTTTGTACCAATTAAGTATAGTGCTCCCAAAAGTAGTAAATATTTCTTTAGTGTCAATGCATTCCCATTTTCTTTCTCACGAATGTTGTTTTTGTTCGATCCAGACATTTTTTAGTGTACCATTTGTTTTACAACTCAATTTCATTTACTTGTTTTGTACAACTTTTTGAGCATTATTAGATCTCGTGATCGTTTAGGGGTTGGGACTTGGCAAATGATCACTGTCGAACACGGTGATCACGTCATATTGCTTGAATTCTATGTTAAGAAATATAAGCCAGTACTTTCCTTCATCTGCTTGTGATATTAAGTAAATTGATTTCTGTCATTGGATGTCTTCTTCTTCGTAATTGGCTTTATAACCGGTGCATACCGAAAGCAGAAAAACTTTGCCTCTCTGCTTTTCAAATTTCCCCAGTTAGTCGAGACATTGGAATTTGGTCATTTTATTGAGTTCGTAGGCAACCTGGCTTTCGTGTTATTACTATAAACCTCATTTATTGTTAGAAGTGCCCAACGTAATCAAATGTTGGTGATATGTAGAAGTCTCATTTTCATAATTAAGTTTCCTTTAACTTAGTAAAATAATTTTATTTACTTTTTGAAGTAGGTGGCAACCCTCTGCAAGGTATTTTCGAAATAAATCTTTCTTAAAACTCCTTCTTATAAGACTCATATTTCAAGATTTGATTTAAATTATTATAATTTTATTTGATTTTTTAAACCCTCTCCAAAAAGGTTTGTGAAATTTTTTGTTCACATGTGTTTTTAAGTTTGACAGTCATATTGTAAAATATCAGTTAATTTAACTAAATTGAGCTTTTAGCAGAGATGGCAATCTTCATTCAAAACATTTTGGCAATGAAGCTTTATTAAACTCCTTTCGTTTAATACCCACATTGCAATATTTTTTCTTCGTTCATTGGTTTAAATTAATTTATCCTTTTAAATAGATGGTATCCCTATTAAAAATTGGTTCTATTGTAACAGATTTAACGGACCATATGTATGTTCCAAATCGTACCCTAATCTGTCCAGTCGTCATCGATATATAATTTACCTTATTAACTTAATTGACTATAAGCTATATTTTAATCTAATGTGTGTGCCGAATTGTGTACACTTCCATCGAACATACTCACACACAACCTTTCACATTATTATAAATGTTTGTTAGGATTTATATGTATTAAGACAAATTGTTTTAGTTTTGGAAACGTGGCAACTCTTTTATAAGCAGCCTTTAAAAAGTGTGTGCAAATATTTGTATATATGTATAAGTATACTTGAAATATCCTTATTTTTATTTAATTTTCAAACAGCGAGCAACGCTTAAAAATTTGTTCGATAATAAGTTTTCCTAAACCTCTGTCAGTTCAAACCAGTATTGTAACACTTAATTTTTCTTATACATTTAGTAGCAGATAGATTTTTTCCTCCACGAATATATTAAACGTTTTTCGTTTGACACCAGTATAGTAAAATGTTCGCTACCTAATCAATAAATTGAATCAACGGTCTTTAAGGGTCTTTCCTTCCAGAATAATACTGTTATATTTTAGTAAGCTTAAAAATAGCATTAAGTTCATATTTTTAAACACGTGGCAACACTCCTTAAATATATTTTCATAATTAAGTCCTTAAGTTAAAAATTTAATTTAATGTACTCTTTTAAGCAGGTGACAACCCTTCCAAAATATTTTCAAAATAAAGGTTTCTTAAAATTTGTTTATTTTAATATATGATTTTACATATTATAATTTAAGTAACTTTTTAAGCATGTGATAACCCTCTCCAAATTATTTTCGTAATTATGCTTTTTACAACTTTTATATTACAAAATTTAATTTTTTTTAAATTAACTTAATTTCCGTTTAACCAGTTCGCAACCTTCTTTCAAAGCATTTGGGAAATGAAGTTTTATTTAGCCTCTTTCGTTTGATACCCACTTTGCCATATTTAATTTATTTTTTTGTTTTAAATGAATATAAACTTATGAACAGGTGGCAACTCCTGATATGGTAACCTATATAGATCTATCTTGCCGTTATATAGCAATATGTGATTTAACTTATTTATTTAATTGACTACAACTTTTTTAATAGGTGGCAACTCTCCATATAATATAACCTATGTTATAGCGTACGAGGCAGGATATTTGTGTGATAAAGTTTGTACCATTCCGTGCAGTCGTTTTGGCCTGAAAAGGTAACAACTTACTCACTCACACATTCACCCACAAACGCACAAATTTTCACATTCTTCAACATTCATCGAATGTTATTGCAAAATCGACGGTGATTTTGTAAAAAGGGCCTGCGTTACGATCTTCTAAAGGAATGAAAGTTGAATAACCGTGCAAATTTTCCCGTATTTCCTTGCTGAGGGTCGGACGTTCTGCGCGGACATAACGAAATAGCGTTTAATTTTTATATATAAGATTCATCAATGGCTTCCAGAATTGTATATTATTATTTTATATAAAGATTTTTTACTGACGTATTCATACGGTAGGGTAGGGTGATGAAACAATAATATAATTGAAGATTACACCTCCCATAATACTTTTGTTTTCATCAAATACGGAGGTATAGCTTCCATTTTGTGTCACTGTGTTACTCTTTCATATTAATAAACTGAAAAAAAAATCTTATTGGCTAGATATTGACTTTTTTATAATTTATTGAATCCCGGGATATATGCATTTGTGTCACATACAACTAAATCCACGGCACTTCAAATAGCATCAGTAGAGCAAATATTGAAGAATCTGCGACCAAGTATTCACAACTAATACGGCTATCTAAATTACGGTGAGCAACACCACTACCTCCATCAGAATCGTGAAGGACCTCTCCGAGCCGTTTGAAACCAAACGGGGTCTCAAACAAGGTGACTCTCTTTCGTACGACTTTTTAGTCTTATGTTAGAAAAGGTAATTCGAGTTGCAAAATCAGGCACCATATTTTACAAGAGCGTGCACCTTCTGGCGTATGCTGATGATATCCATATCATCGACCTCAACAACCTCCCCGTTTCTTCTGCCTTTTCCAAACTGGATAATAAAGCAAAACGTATGGGTCTGGAGATGAACGAGGGCAAAACTAAGTACCTCCTATCATCAAATAAATAGTCAGCGCACTCGCGTCTTGGCTCCAGCATCACTTTTGAAAACTAATATTTCGAAAAAATGGAGGACTTTGTTTATATGGGAACCAGCATTAACACCTACAATTATGTCAGCCTGGAAATCCAACATAGAATCTCTCTTGCCAACAAGTGCTTTTTGGGCTGAGTAGGCAACTGCGCAATAAAGCCCTCTCTCGATGAATCAAACCCACGCCCTATATGTCTCTCATCATGCCCTTGATATTGTACGTCGCTGAAACATGGGCACTGTCAGCATCGGAGTGTTCGAGAGTAAGATTCTCCGTAAGATTTATTTATCTTTAGTGGTGGTAGAGGAAGAGGGCCGCCTCCTCTTCGTTGGAAAGGCCAAGTGGAAAAGGATTTGACGTCACTTGGTATTTCCAACTGACGCCAGTTAGCAGGAAGAAGGGGTGACTGTAGAAATTTGTTGAAATCGGCCAAAACCTATTAATATAACCTCATACATAAGTAAGTAAACAAGTAATTGAAGTAATGATTTTGTTGCGTTTTTAATTTTAAGATGAAACCAGTAGTACTGTGTTAAAATGAAGTAATTTAACATAATGTCTGCCATTCGTAGGATAACGCTGCGAAAAAACCTGACTAGGGAGGAGCTAACTTTGAAATTGCCGAAAAAAAATTGTTGACTTTCGATATGACCACTCGTTCCATTGCCATAAAATTCGCTGGTTCAAAGCAAAAACAGGTGATTCACAAGAATAATAAGTTTACATATTACATATATTTGTTCTCAATTTTTCACATATGTCGCAAAAACGTGACATACATACCTACTCCTGCGTAATATCGAGGATAGAACTGAAATCACATATGTATGTATATAGGCAAATCAGCACTATATATACTATTTTGAGTGTGCTTTTATAATTACAACCACTATTAATAACTACAAGGAGAAGACAAAATTATTATATTATTACTTAATAGGCGCTATAGATGCTTAAGCGATTTTGGCCGAACCTGCCCAACCATTTTTAGTATGCGTCTTGTTGTTGTAACACAAATTGAGGGACCTACAATTTTACGCCGACTCCGAACGGTGAAATATTTTTGGGAAAAGTTTTTTATGGCAGAAATACACACGGAGGTTTGCCATTGCCTGCCGAGGGGCGACCGCTATTAGAAAAAACTTTTTCTATAATTTTTGATGTTACTTGCCCCGGCAGAATTTGAACCAGGGACCCACCGAATGAAGCACGCACACGCTACACACTCGGCTACGGCAACCGACAAAATTACTCCGAAAAAATTTAGCGAATCATATTGATTAAATTTAATATGAACCAAATTAGGTATATTATGATAATTTCTGATACTCGAATTACAGGAGATACTATATACTTACATATGTATGTATGCTGGAACCACTTCAATTGTTTGAAATTGTAGTTGACGAATTAAATCATAAAATGTAGGTTAAAATGGCATGCCCACCACTGTGGAATGAGCCATTTGCAAGACCAACTCTCTAGGTGTTGGTTATTTGGTTATATCACAAACTATAAAAACACATCTCTACTAACACTTTCATAATCAAAATCTCAATGTAAGCATATGGAAAAGTGTAATTAATATTAATACCATAATTTTCTACAACTTAATTTTTTTGTTAAATCTGTTTTCCAAAACATCTAAATCCAATTTCCTGTAAGAATCAAAACGGCGAACTGGTAACCGATATCCAGAGTACACTCAAACTGCGGAGGGAACACATCTTCACGCTGCTTAATGGTAGTGGCGCGGAAAACATTGAAGATGATGAACCCGAACCCCCAATCAATGAAGACGGAGTCGAAGTACCGTCACCCGACCTGGGCGAAACGCGAACGGCTATTGCGCGGCTAAAAAATAATAAGGCCGCTGGTGCTGACGGACTGCCAGCAGAGCTATTCAAGTGCGGCAGCGAGGGGCTGGTAAAGTGCATGCACCAGCTCGTTTGCAAAATATGGTTGGAAGAACGCATGCCTGCTGATTAGAATTTAAGTGTACTTTGCCCATTCCCCAAAAAGGGCGATCCTGCAATATGCGCAAATTATCGTGGGATCAGTCTTCTTAGCATATAAGGTTCTGTCGAGCGTATTGTGTGAACGACTCAAGCCCACCGTGAACGAACTGATTGGACCTTATCAGTGTGGCTTTAGACCTGGCTAATCTACCATCGACCAAATATTCACGATACGCCAAATCTTGGAAAAGACCCGAGAAAGAAGAATAGACACACACCATCTTTTTGTCGACTTCAAATCCGCTTTCGATAGCACAAGAAGAAGCTGCCTATTTGCCGCAATGTCTGAATTTGGTATCCCAACAAAACTAATACGGCTATGTAAAATGACGTTGAGCAACACCAATCGGGAAGGACCTCTCCTAGCCGTTTGAAACCAAACGAGGTTTCAGACAACTTCGTGCGACTTCTCTAACCTTATGTTAGGAAAGATAATTCGAGCTGCAGAGTTGAATCGTTCAGGCACTATATTTTATAAGAGCGTGCAACTCCTGGCGCATGCTGATGATATCGATATCATCGGCCTCAACAACCGCGCCGTTACTTCTGCCTTTTCTAAACTGGAAGTGAACGAGGGCAAAGCAAAGTTTCTTCTGTCATCAAATAAACAGTCAGCGCACTCGCGTCTCGGCTCCCGCATCACTGTTGACATTTACAATTTCGACAAAATGGAGGACTTTGTTTATCTGGGAACCAGCATTAACACCTACAATAATGTAAGCCTGGAAATACAACGTGCCAAAACCACACTCTACAAGTCTCTCTTCATGCCCGTGCTATTGTATGGCGCTGAAGCATGGGCACTGTCAGCATCGGATGAGACAGCCCTTGGAGTATTCGCGAGAAAGATTCTCCGAAAGAGTTTTGGACCTTTACGGCTTTGCGGCGGCGAATACCGCAGACGATGGAACGATGAGCTGTATGAGCTTTACCACGACATAGACATAGTCCAGCGAATTAAAATACAGCGCCTTCGTTGGCTAGGACATGGCTCTTTGAAAATACCTTGCTCCTCAAGATTGGTGCACAGGCGGGGAAAACTATGCTTTCCTTTGGATTCAGTTAACCATCTGACATCTGAGATAATGACGGCGTTTGAACGAGAAGAGTACTGTTTAGCAATATTTCTTGACGTCGCTCAAGCAATTGACCGGTCTAATATATTAAATGCGAAAGCTACTTCCTGCGAACATACACAAAGTTCTTGAAAGTTATGTCAGCAACCGAGTTTTTTCCGTACGACAAAATGAGTTCATAATGCAAGAATTCGATATCGGAGCTTGAGTTCCTCAAGGAAGAGTTATTGGGTAATTTCTGTATATTCTTTGCACAGCAAAAGTTTTTTCTAATAGCGGTGGCCTCTCGGCAAGCAATGGCGAACCTCAAAATGTATTTCTGGATTGGAAAAAAAACTGCTCACAAAAAAACATTTATTGTTCACAGTCGGCGTAAATCTGAAGGTCCCTCAATTTATGTTACAGCATCAAGACGCACACCACAAATTTTAGGAGAAGTTCGGCAAAAATCGCTTAAGCGGTTATAGCGCCAGTCAAGTAAGTAAGTTATATGTATATGAATTCATAATGTTAAATCGAATCCATGCGAACGAAACCGCGAGTAAAAGCTGATATACTATACGTCGATAAAGTTTCTTATCCTATTCATTTGTATGTATGTATACGATTTTATAGTTTCAAATCCCTTTAACTACACAAACATCAGCTTTGTAAGTTTTCCGTAATAAATGTACAGTGAATATTGCCACGTTTAATTTATTCAATAAGGTTGTTATTTACTCACACAAAAGTGAACAGCAAATTGATCGTATTAATGACAATAACTAGTTTATCCCGCCCCTGTTATCAATTCACAGATTATACGCGGATTTTCATTACCGTAAAAAAACGAAAGGCATACAAGGGGTCATGGACTTAATGCAATATCAAAGGTATTCAAAAAACATCATTTTTCGATTTATACAAGTACGCATATACCGTATGGACTGACATTATGTGCTTGATGTGTAATACTTAATTCTCATTTTCTATGTATAAATGTACTTACAAATTGTGAGGCAATCCCTTAGGAATTCCCAGGCAATATAACTGAAAGCAAAAATGAAGATAGCAAGTGCAAAGCCATCCGTCCATTTAACAAGTGGCAGCCCAACCACCTCCATTTGTGCATTTATCTCTTGCAATTCTCATCTCGCATCGAACCTTTTCTACAAAAGTACACGCTTGAGTACAGCTTTTTCCGCTATACTCGTACCCGCTATAATAAAAATAAATCATAATATTCTTACTCACCCTTAACTCACCTGCTTTATGCGTGTACCAGTTAACGTTAATGTTACAAACATACGCTCAAGTTGTAACCCCGAATGTTTAATGCATCTACTTGTTAATATCGTGAAAACCTGTTTCGTCCTTCTCACCTAAGTAGTATTTAACATCAACCTGCCATCTACTTTTTACTTATTTCTTGTTTTTTTTCATTGTTTCAATTTGTACACTCTTGCTTTCGTTAAAGCACTTTTGTTACAGTAGTTTTTGCTCTTGAAGTAGATCGAGCTTAAATGTGTATGCGTGTGGGTAATTGTAGTATGTTGCAGTAGAGGGCAGGAGCAAAATCTGCTTCCATAAATACATACATACATTCCTAGATATGTATGTAAATATTTTTTGTGTTATGTCCGCGTTACGGGGAAAAGAGGTGTTAAAGGGGTACTTGGTAGACAAATTTGAAAAATGTTTTACTTTGGTGCATAGCTTTTAGATTTAGGAGAGGGACAGGAAATGTCCAGCACTGCTTCAAAAATATAAGCTAAGTTAATACGGACTGCATTACAGGCACTTTCCAATAATTTAGGATTTTTTTCTTTTTTACAACAGCTTCTCTTTGATCTTCTGTTTTTTCCACAGCTATTCTTCTCAGGGAAGAGTTTTACAGAAATCCTTGTGGCTTTACTCTAACTATTTTAGCAGCCGTGGAAAGCAGCGGCGAATTAGATTAAGTTCTTAGCTCATATTAATCTAATCAGACCAGTGTTTTTCATATTCTAAGCTCAATTTTATTACATTAATACATCTTTTACTGTTTGGAAAATAAAAAACAGAAAATATTTGTTTAGCATATGTATTAGCTAACCCCTACGCTGACAAGTATTAGTGTACGCCCGTGTTATGCACATACGTTTTTTGTTATAATACATATTGACATACAAACATTGTATGTATATACATATGTGTGCATCCATACCCATCTATATATGTGTATTTATGTACATATGTATGTACATTCGTTGCTTTGGGCGTTGTTCTTTTATTGCTGTACAGGTTGCTGGTAGCGCTCGGTCGCCGTGCGTTCAGTATATTGATATGTCTCCCAAAAGAGTACGTAAGCCGGTAGCGGAAACTATGAATTGGGACCGCAATGTGTAAAAAAATAATTCCAAACTGTTTACCGGGGTGGCATCTGTTGTGTCCTCCTTGTGGTAACAATATGTTAACCCCACGACTTGTTCAAAGAAACACCTTTTTCTCGCGGCTAATGCTGTTTGAACAATCGAATTGTGAGCGCGACCGTACGCACCCTTAAACGTTTGGATGCGATGCCACAGCGTCGACGTGATAAAAGCAAAAGATGCGGAGCTTTAAGTACAATAAAATAAAATCTATTACGTGGCAAGCCACCCCATATTTGTGTGGCAATTTGTTGTTTTATGATTGTGTAGTAAAGTGTATCATTTTCCCATTTGAACCCCTTACCACAATTTCAATTTATAAGGATTTGTGAGAAGCAATGTTGCTCTGTGCACTTGTTTTGATTTGTTTGTAATAATAACAGATGTTCTCAAACATATTATTCATTGTTAAAATATATTAACGGTTAACGATGACTATACAAGTATTCACAAGAGGTCTAGTTCATTTTTATACCTATGTAGGTATATACATATATAAATATACTACATGCATATGTATGCACAAGTCCTTATATACAAACTTGTGAATTAAGTTGTACTTCACATTTAAGCTCAAGTATTTGTTGAGCTCTTTAAATTTCGTGCCAAATTAAAAGAGTATAAATATTTATCTTTTTTTGTTTGAGACCGCTCATTTGTATAACGATAATTATTGCACACCTACGAGTACATATGTACATATGCACATTGGTAGCTCTTCCATGTGTTTCTATCAATTCACATGGAAATTTGCTATATTCGTAGAAAAGGAAAAAAGTATCCTTTTCACCGTTATGAATTTCTGCAGATCCAAAACAAGTACTAAGAATATCAATGAACTCGGTCGTGGAAAAATATGGGATTTTTATGGTTTACTAAAAAAATTTCACCGGTTAAATGACATTTACGGATTTAAAAACGATGCAAGTTGAATTGCTGATCCTTGTGCTGAAAATTTGTAAAAATACAAAGATTAAATGATGGCAAATTGTGCTGGGATAAGTATTTAGGTTAAAAATACCGCCATACAAGAAGATAGTTTCGATTTTATATTCATTATAGTCATGTAAACATTTTAAATGGTTAAAAAGGGGGAAACTTGTGGAGACTCAGGATTTCTTCATCCCGATATGTAAGTAAACACAATCTAAAAGCATACATATTTGCAATTTTATTATTTCTCTTTGATAAGAGAATATCAAACGATCCTTTCTACTCCTGAATTAGCGTTTTCCTGATTTCAACATAGTACGCCAGTTGTTCCTATCGCCAAACCCTCTTCTAACGCAGAAAAGGCGTTCCTCTATCTTTAATTTCTTCTGGATCATTCTTTTTCGAATTGTATTCGACTACGTACTTACAGTTGTGGTCGCGAAAATAGTAGCAAAATGTATTAGCAATTTGCTCTTTCCTTTTTTAATTAAAAAAAAAAAAATAGATAATTCTATAGCAAAAATCATGTAAGTCGAATTTCCAATCTCTCCATAAAGTGTATAATATAAAAATTCAACAAATTTAGAAATTGTTCATTAAAATATTTAGGATTTTTAGAAAATGCAATGCAGTATGCAGTTTTGTAGCCCATTCAGTTTCAGTGTAATAAGTACAAGTATAAAATGGTCTAAATTTTTGATTAAATGTCGAAAATAATGATACCCCCTATCGTATAAACTTTTCAAGGGCAATACACCATACATATTCGCCGCCGTAAAACCTTCGTGACGAAAAGTCTATAAACACTTGAAAAGATAATATAGTTGTATGCCAAACTTGTTTGAGAATTTGATAGCCGTTGCCGAGAGCCTGCGCGCTTCATTCGCACACAATTTGTGGAATTCGACCAAACTTCAAGCTATATGATGTAAGCGCCAAATTATTATTATTGGGCCTGCTTGTTTGTAACCGACTAGCAAAAGAACGTTCCAAATCGTATACAATCTCTTTTAGTTGCAAAAGCAACTCTGTTTGTATCTTTACTGCAATTTATGAAAATTATCTATGGACAGCCAGGACTCAAAACCCCTACGTTTTGCTTATGACATACAATTTTGCAGAAAATACAACCTCTATTTATACGAAATCAAATCAAAAGTACTCAACATCAGTTTGGATTAATTTGGAAAAACGTGACACTATAGAGCAAATGCATAAAGTTTTCTCTAGTATCAGAGAAGCATTCGAGGAGAAACAGTACTGCACAGGTGTTAAGGCTGAAAGGCCTTATTTATAATAAAACTTTCTTTAGCTATAAAATATGCATGCACTTCTGAAAGCTGTTTGGTGGTCAAAATATAGAATAGAATAAATGTAATACCTTTAGAATAGAGATCCACCTCATATATCCAGGTGCCACTCAAGGCAGTGTTTAAGGACCTATATTACTCATTCCATGCAAAATTTACATTAAAAAATTTGTTTGGAAAAACATATTTTTTTCGCGTTCTATATTGGAAAATAATCGACACGTATTTTTTTATTCCAATATGATATTTAAAATTTTCGAGAAATGAATTTTCGAATTTTTGAAATCCTGAAAAAAAGACGTTTTTTCAGTATTCCACAGTAAAAAAAGTTTTGGTCATAAAAAGTTCTTCCTATACTGAAAATTTGCGTTATTCCCCTATCTTCGCAGCACAGCTAAGTAGACTTTCTGTGAGTCTCTTTTTATAACAAATTAGTGTTTTTTTCTAAACAATTAAACTTTTTCCAAATTTGGGACTAATTTTTTTTACTTTTTTTAATTTTAATATGATTGCCTGTGACTACTATGTAACCTGTGAAAAATTTGCGATGTAGAAATGAAAACTGCGGGTGTTATGAATTTGTTTTAGCTTTTCCACTAGCTATAATAAGATAATATTATTCGATGTGATGGCAGACAGTAAATTTCCATGTATTAGTTTTAAAATTTTAGTAAGTTCCTTTGGAAAGATTTAATAAGTAATAAATTACCTGAAAATTAAAGTATTTTTTTTTGCAAGGAAGCTTTTTCGAGTTGTGGTTAGCAAAATCTCAAAATGGTATATTTGAATTTTATATAAAACTAAGCCAAAACAAGTTGAAAAAAAATATCGAAAAGATAGTGATAGGGGAAACGTTTTTACTTGCAGCAGAAAAGAATCCGTTTTTTCTTTCACAAAATTAATTACATATGCAAATGGCGCTATAATCTCTTAGGAGATTGCACCAGCCTCTCTTTCCTGCGGGAGCCAAGACGCGAGCGCGCTGTCTGTCTATTTGATGACAGGAGGTATATAGTTTTGTCCTCGTTCACTTCCAGGACGTTTAGGTACACCATCTTCGATGTTTTCCGCGCTACTACGGTTAAGCAGCGTGAAGAAGTGCTTCCTCCACAGTTGGAGTGTAGTCTGGATGACGATTATCAGGTCTTCATTTTTCATTTTTACATGAAATGGCCCCAGTATTGAATCCTTCTGTTAGCCGCAGTACCTTCTGATAAAGTTTTCGGGAGTTTTTCCTATCGGCTAGCATTTCAAGCTCCTCGCACTCGCGCATCTCGGATTCCCTTTTCCTTTCTCGGAATAGACGTCTCACTTCCTTGTTCAACTCTCGATATCTCTTCCTCATCGTACAAGACGGGCGGGAAACCGTCGGCAACATAAAACTTACTCAGTAAAATACTAGAATTTAATGAGCTGCAAATTCCATAAAAAGTAGTAATTTTTTTTAAATTTTTTAAATGATTTTTATCCATTTATTACTTATATTATTTTTAATTTATCGGTTGCTTTCTTAATGGCGTTCCTTCTATTAATTACTAAGCGATTAATTGGTTACTTAATTGTTTTTGCCCTTACGCATCCTGTAATAAGAAATAGTTGTGGGAATGTAAACAGTGAAAAGTTATGTTGACAGGGTCATTAATCGACTGAAAAATTAGTTTTTGAATAAATAGTTTCACACTTCGTGATGCATACTGGAACAAATTTGGTTTGGAGACAAACTGGTTATGGCGTTGCGCCATCTTCAATATCATTTTTCGTTCCTCTAAGCCCATCGTAGAATTTATAATTTTCAATGATATGTTTTAAAATGTAAGTCAATAAATATCGCTATCCCGACCGGCGTAGCCCAATGTGTAACTTGATCAGTGGGCTTAAGGTTAACATCAACAAATTATAGAAAAGTGTTTTTGTTTTTTCATTTCTAATAGCCATCGAAGAAATAGTTTTTAAAGATTCACTTGTTTTATTTTTATTTTTTGATGGCGGAAATCAGTTCCCACTAGACACAAGGCAAATTCACATGAGGTTGTAGCAGTAGTACAAAAATCAAAAATTTACAAGTATTTTGTTTTTGCTTATAAGGCTTGGAGTCTCAACTTATTTCACAAATTTACAAGCAGAATAAAAATTAAAAAATTTATTTGACATTTCAAGCCGGACGATGGAAAAAACAATGAAATCAGATGTTCTACTAACACCACCTTATATGAATACGCCATGACTAAACCCACAACGCGCTTGATTTGCTTGTAATGTACGAAAATGTTTGAATGTTGGCCAAATGACAACTTACCTTCATGCGCTTGAGGCGCTCCAAAGTTTCGAATAGCGCGTTTTGCGATTTACTGGCTTTGACAAAATGAGTTGTGTTGTTTGTAAAACGATTTTTGCCAAAGCCAAAAATGATGCAAGTATATGCAAAAAAAGGAAAGCTTAAGTAAATTTTATCTCAACAAATTTATGTGAGCTCACAATTTTGTATTGTAGCTTTATTTTGGTGAAATAAAAAAAAGCTTTCCAAATTTCGTTGCTTAAAAGGCGAATCCATACAAGGTGGTGTTATACATATATACAACTACAAAATTCCTATTTATTTTGTTTTTGTTTCTGCGTAAGAGTTGTCAAAATTTAAATACATTTTGTTTTTGCTTTTACGGCTTTTGAAAGCTCATACGCAAAAGCAAAAACAAAATACATGTATGTAGGTGAATAAAAAAAATCAAATCAGTTGCTCTTATGCTATCACCTTCTATAAATTCGCCTTGGTTGCTTTCTTTTCCATATGAACAGACTTTGAGTTTGCTTTCAAAATAAAGTAAAGCAAATGAAATCAATATCTTACGTACGCTGAAAATCCAAACATAAACAATCCATATTTTTGTTTACATTAACCCTCTTTTGTTCATGTACGGTACGTTGAACTAAAAGAGGGGTGTATGTAAGTATAGAAAAGCATTATGGTTTATTTAAAACACAACCGTTTTACTTGCTAGGTCATTCGTCTGTTTAGAAAACAATTCCTTAAAGTACTCGATGCGGTGCCGGCCAAATTAGCTTTGACCAGCCTTCACTTGGTTTTTGTTTTTGGAATATGAATACGAATTGTTACAGTGCCATGTGAGAAAAAATCTTTAACACTATATAACGAAATACTCACCTCATGGGGGTCATTTAGGCATATATAGAATGCAATGGTTTGGTAGACATATTTTTTAATTATGCTTATGCATACATATATGCGTATAAGTAATAAAACTTTAGAAAATCTTCTTTAAATTGAAAAGTTCTTAAAATAATGGCTCAAGGTGATACAAAGAGTGCGATATAGACTTTTTATTGATTTTTTGTATGGGCAAACGTTAGTCAGTTTAAATTCGCTAATCTCCGAAAATGCTGAATGGATTTTCACGGGGCTTCCGTAGGTGACTGGACTGTAATCTCGAGCATAGCACAGGGTAACTTTTTTCAAAATATTAAATGCTGGAAATCATTTTTCGTTGCAGTGGCTTCTTTCTTTTGCATACAATTTTATTTTTTGTACCTTTTTTAAGCGGAGAGGCGCACGGCGGTTTTTGCTAGCTCAATAATAAAAAAACCAGTCTAACCAGAAGTAATTTTGGCTGTAAGTTGGATATCAATCGCATTCATCCATTCCCTTTTTTGCCACATCCGTCTGCACACAAAATATACGTATCCAATTATTTTGGGCAGTGATCCATAGGCGGCAAATGTCCGAAAGTGTTTTACTATGCCTTCTTTTGTTTTAATATCTACAATTTTGAGTTTTGAAATTAATTTTTCCTTTTTTCTTGGCAAACAAATTTTGATTTGATTTTAAAATAAGATTGTGTAAATTTGAAACACATAGAAATGTAAACTTGCTACTGCCATAAGGGTTAATGTATTGAAAAAACTGTTGTCGAATAAGCGTATCGAAAGAAAATATGTCATATATTGATTTCACTTTGCTTTATTCACTTTGAGCAAAACAAACCCAGAAAGGCAAGCAAAGCAGGCATGCATTGGGCCAACATCTAAACAAAAAATAAGAAATGGGTCATTCCATTTTAAGAGGAAAGCACTTTTCTTCCCCGATTTTTTAACTAATAAAAAAACGAGGTTTTTGTTTTTGTTAGAATCGAAAGCTTTTAACTTTATTCATTTGAATCTATCTTAAGACTGTCTTAATTACTAAAAACAGTGGTACTTATAATTGATTGAATGTCTACCTTGCACATTCTGTCAGTTAAAGTTAGTAAACAATTCTTTGGAATTGTTTACTTCGATTTGCACCCACCGGAAATGCAAATCAGCATTTTATAAAATTAATAAATTTAATTTAGAAAAAAAGGTTCATTGTACTAAGAAGAATGCAAGTTGGCAGAAAGTGCAAGTTGAATATAAGTGCATCGCACTAAAAGTTGGCATGTGCCGGAAATGCAAATGCAATATATATGTGTTGGTTTAATGAACTGAATATATTGGCCTTGGGATGCAAAAGTTAAAATAGAATATGAAAAGGCGTAGATTATTATATTATACTTAGGGGTTTTACTATAACACCCCCACCGTTAGATTGAGGCTCCGACGAAATATGCAATATTAACATTCTTTTGAAATAGAGAAATGACAATATAATAGATGTAAGCAATATAAAAACAAATATAATGGTGCTAATATTAACAATATTATGTTTCTTGTAGTTCATTGTTACGTTTTCCAAATTTTGTTCATAATTAATTTGTTTTAAGTAGAGTTCTTCTAATTTTATGTCTGGAAATTTTTCATTCTTTAAATTTACTTTTGTTATCACATTCGGTAAGATAAATTTATCATACAGTTTAATGTTTACACTCGAGAAATTTTTATTTGGTGTGTAAATGTCGCAATCAAGGCTAATCCATTCATGGTGGTGTTATAAATACAACTACAAAATTCCTATGTATTTTGTTTTTGTTTCTGCGTAAGAGTTGTCAAAATTTAAATACATTTTGTTTTTCTTTTACGGCTTTTGAAAGCTCATACGCAAAAGCAAAAACAAAATACATGTAGGTGAATAAAAAAATCAAATCAGTTGCTCTTATGCCATCACCTTCTATAAATTCGCCTTGGTCGCAATTTTCAAATCTGATTAAAAAATTTCCTTTTAGTTTGATGTCGATTTTATTACAATTGTGTGAAATTTCAGAATAATAGTTTTTAAATATAAGGATTCCAGGAAGAACTTCTGTTACATAGATTTCATCGCAAAATGCTTCTTCGTAGCTTAATATATTACTTAGACATTTATCGTTTATTTTTATAAAATTTTTCTTTAATCCATCTTTAACAAATGTGTCATAAATGCTGTTTTCCAAATCAGCTAGTATTTCATAATTATTCAATATAATTGATTTATTGTATAAGTTACTAGAAACAATTATCTGTCCTCATGGATTTTTCCATTTATAAAATCAATTGGTTTAACTTTTGTAGTACTATGTAGTATGGTGTTATTATAAAAGCCTATTATCATTAAAATTTTTCCCTCTACTGTTTCATGACGGTTTCTTTCATCATGTCTTAGAAGTCTTATGTGCTCATTAATTGTATTATGCAATCTTTCTATATCTGCATTTGAAGTATGGTTACTGTTAGATGTGTAATGTATTATAATATTTTCGTTCTTCAAAAATTATTGCATTGGTATAGCCTTGAAACCAAGTTTATTATCAACAATTATCTTTTCAATTTTACCACAGGTGTCCGTCCATTTATTTTATAAGCTACAGCAAATTTTGTAAATTTATCAATTATTGTCATAAACATTTGTTTCTCTAATGTATAGAAAACATCGATGTGAACAATTTCACGAGGCTTAGAAGGCGTTTCGATAATTTTATAGTGTATCTTGGGGGGTATTCTATCATATTTTTCCAAATAAGATATTTCACAATTATTTATAACCTATTTTATCCCTAATTTTAATTGGGGGTTGTAGAAATGTTTTCTTAATTCTTCGAATACTGCTTGTATCCCTCTATGATTTTTATCTAAATGCTCTTTCTCGATAATTTCGCTTAATTTATTTTCGTCTTCTATATCTTCTAATAAAGTAAAAAATCTTATAACTTTAAAATTTTCGTTGTTAGAGAATACTTCCTCATAGGTGGATTTAAAAATATTGTAAACTTCATTTTGTATGAGAACTGCATTTAACTGTGTAGGATTAAAATGGCTTTTAAACAGGGTAATAGTAGTGTCCCTATCGAGTTTTTTAATTTGGATAAGTTTCCTTTTATTCTTAAAAATTTACTTGTTTTTTATTCTTACAGATCCTGATGTATTTTTCTTTATCATAACCTGATTTCTAAATAAGTTTATTGGTGACGAAGTTTCTTTTATTGTTAAGGGATCTTATTCTAATGCATTTATATGGAAAAAAGCCATGTTAAAGGTTTATGATCAGTTTCAATCAGAAATTTGCGACCAAACAGATATGGTCTGAAATACTTAGTAGCCCATATAATTGCTAAAAGTTCCTTTCCTATAGTACTATAATTAATTTCGTGCTCGTTAAGAGTACGACTCGCATAACAAATGGGGTGGTTGTCCTGTGAAAGTACTGCACCTAAGGCATAATTACTAGCGTCTGTTGTCAGAGTGAATTTCTTTGTAAAGTCTGGATAAACTAGTATTGGGTCATGTGTTAGTAATGATTTAAGAGTATTGAAACATTCCTGATATTTTTGGTTACTTATATCTATTTTGGCATCTTTCTTTAGGTAACTAGTCATTGGTTTTGCTATTAAGGAATAATCCTTTATACATTTTCTATATTTTCTATAGTACAGTGCGAGTCCTGAAAGTTGTTTAATTTTTTTTGGTATCTTGGTAATTGGGAAAGTTTGAACACATTCAATTTTCCTTGGGTTCGCTTTTATCCCTTCTGGTGTCACTATGTGGCCAAGGAATTCAGTTGAATTTTTAAATTAGCTTCTTTTAAGCGGCGGAATATTAAATTAATAGAGTTTATATGTTCCTGTAAGGAAGGGGAAAAAATTATTATGTCTTCCAAATATACTAAGCAAATTTTATTTATATAATCCTTTAAAATATTATTCATAAATCTCTGGAATGTCGCTGGTGCTGCCCTCAGACCAACTGGCATTCGCAGGAATTCATAATGTCCTCCTTCGACACTGAAGGCAGTTTTATGAATCCCTTCGCAAGATCGAGGGTGGTAAAATATTGGCATTTCCCCAATTTGTCCAATATTTCATCAATGTTCGGAATCGGGTACTTGTCATCTATTGTTACCTCATTAAGTTCACAGTAATCAATGACAAGCCTCTATTTAGTTTTTCCACTGGCATCGGCCTTCTTCGCTACGATCCATATGGGTGCAGAATATGGAGAATTGCTATGTCTTATTAGTTTGTTGTTAAGCATTTCCTGAATTTGCTTCTGTACTTCGTTCTTGTGAACGTAAAGATATCTGTATGATTTGGTAAATATAGGAATATTGTCAATGGTTCTTATTTTTTTATTTAATAGCGGATGTGAAAGATAGTTTTGTATTTTCTTGATAAAAAATGTCTGAATATTTATGTATGACTTTCATTAGTTCTTTTTTCTCCTCGGGATTAAGATGCTTAGTTCGAATTTATTCCCTTTCTTCAATCATATTAAAATATGCGTTGTCCACCTTCTCCGTAAATACGCTATTTGTTTTTGATAAAGAATCTGACTTTATTTTATTGTCATTTCCAATATTGGGAAGGTCCTTATTGAAAATTCTATTTTCTTCTAAAACTAATTCACTATTTTGGGTCATTGAAATTCTCTCATTTGGCCATCTTCGCCTTTTATTAATAGAGGTAATATACGATCCCCAAATTGAATTGTATTATTTGTATAATTGATGTTTGCCTTTAAAGGCCTTAATAAATCATTGCCTATTAAACCGTCGTAGAAGTTATGAAATTTTGTTATAAAAAACTCGATGACGTCGAGTCCTGAACAAATTGGATTTGTATTTTGTATCCATTTCGGGTGGCAAATGCCGGAGTTTAAAATTGAATTGGTTGCGCTTGTGTCAATTATTAATTTAATATGTCCTAACCTAGTCTTTATTTTTATATATGGAAGTTTTCCGAGGCTGTAGGATGCAAATTTTCAGAGATCCTATGATAGTGAGAGGCTTCGTGGTTATTTACATCCAATGGTTCAGGCAATGGGAAGCGATTGTGGTGGTCATAAGCTCCGTTTTGGGCTGCAAAATTTGGTTGTGAGAAATTTTGCTTATTCCGTTGAATTCAGGAGGTTTCATAAATATTTTAAAGGATCAAAACGTACTTGATCCATTTTTGTTTCAAATTCTAATACTTTTCCTTTTAATGTTTAATATTTAAGATTTTATATTTCTTTTTAGCTTTTACTTTAAGTTCCTTAATAATATTTGCTACTTCGATATCGTTTTCTGCCTCTTTACCGTATGAATATAATTCCGCTTGGGCTTCGTAATTATTTCCCATTAAATTTTCAAACAAATTATATACAATATATATACATATATATATATTTTTTTTTCTTTTTTTGCAAAATGTTACTGTATAATTCTCGATAATTTTACAGTTTTGGAAATGTAGGATTTTAAACTTAATTTCAGAATTGATTGTTAGGGTACTTAAACTTTAACAATACCGTAGACTATTAAATTTTCTTAAAATTACCTTAAAAAAGTTTTTGAATCTCCGTTGAATTAAAACCCTGGTTGTGGATGCTGTCCTGCTGTTGTATGATGACAATTCTGCTGTTGATGTTTTTGTGTCGCAATTTTTGTAAAAATTTTCTTTATATGTGATAAAGGTCGCAATTTGGCAATCCTTTGTCTTTTTGAGTCAAAATAAAGTTTTCCCGATTTTGGTAATCTTTTACCATTAAAGGTTAAAACAATTTTTCGCGATTTTATGGAAAAAGTGGTAACGTGAGTAACAAACTTCTACTTCACTTTTTTTTTTAATGTCCACTTCGTGAAAGTTTTAATTTTGCACGATCTTTCGCGTTACCGTATAAAATTTAAAATTTACTTATCACAATTCACTTTTTCTTTACGATATATAGGATAATTACGGTATCCTACCGACTGCGCCACTTTTCTTCCCCGATTTTTTAACTAATAAAAAACGAGGTTTTGGTTTTTGTTAGAAGCGAAAGCTTTTAACTTTATTCATTTGAATCTATCTTAAGACTGACTTAATTACTAAAAACAGTGGTACTTATAATTGATTGAATGTCTTGCATATTCTGTCAGTTAATTGGAATGCAAAAGTTGAAATAGAATATGAAAAGGCGTAGATTATTATATAATACTTAGGGGTTTTACTATAACAAAAGCCTCATATTTTAATATATCTATTAAGGTTATATATAAAAAATCCATCTTTAAAATAAAAAATAAAATTTTTCACCCGTCACATTTATTTAAATCTTAATTAAAAACAACTCAGAAATGAATTGCTATTTTTTTTTTAGAATCGTAAAATAATAAACAGGAGGAGCGCTATGTAAATCATCATATAAGATGGTGTTGATAAAGCAGCTGAATGAATAAGCTTGCTGGACTGAATGTCAATACTATACTTACATACGAGATGATATACTTACATATGTATATATGTGCATACATATTGCAGATGCCGTTTGCCATAAAATGGCGACGCTTTTTTTGGGCGTGAGTGTTAAGTTTTGAAGAAAATAAGATAAATATATTATGAACACTGAAACGTCTATTCTTCTTATGATGTTGGATAGATAAGAGTAGAGCGCTGGTTATAAATACTTACATTGTACTCGAGAATGATAGAATACAAGATTGCGCCTTCCCGCGGCGAAGTGACAGATCTCACCTTTAGTAAACAAGAACACGGATGAGAGAAAAATGAACAACTTCCAATATTTCAGTGAAAAACGTGTTTTGATTGCTCTAAACGGTAAAAATAAGGATTTATAGGCAGAGAATTAATAAAAAAATCAGCAAAATACTAAAAAAAGTGTATCTTTTTCTTAATTTGAGAAAAAAAATTGTCTAGTTGAAGGTGGGAACTGTCAAACTCGGCAAAACCAAAGTAGTGGTGTGCATTCCGTACACCGTGCGTTGTACTGCAGTACATAACATACATATCTCAATTTGAGTCTGTTTAATGCGTTTTGCATACAAGCGATTACTCGGAGCAGCGCTTGACAGGGTATGACAGCGAAATCTGTTGAATTCTGGTAAATTTTGATTCACATATGTGCCATTTTACACTTTCAGAGAGTGGCACCTTTTTTCTCTTTTATCTCAATGATTCTTTTCTCTCACAAACAAAAATATGCCACTTTTATATATGCAATGCAATCCAAGGTAAGTATAGCAGGAGCTGAACCCTCTGGAACTACCGAAGTCAGCGTATGCCAAGCTTCAAGTCACTTGTTTGCAGATTTATTGCTAAATATTGCTTAAACAAAGAAGTGTGGTGTTGGATACAATCTAGGCACAATTTTATTCATTGACGATACCCGTAGTGCTTCAACCTACCGTAAAGCTGCGGTTTCTAGCCAAAGGTTCGTATCAGTGATCTGTGGAAACTTATGCAAAAATGAGTATGGTAAGAAGCACTATATCTGAAGTACTGTGCAATGAAAAACAACACTCGAAATACAATTTTTATAACAAATACAGAATTCCTGGCATCGATAGAATATGTACGTATTAAACTTAGAAGGCCCTTCCACTGATGGATCTCTATTTTAGTATAAAAATATTATTCAGTATGAACGCTAAGGGTGTTAGAAAGAGAACAAGCTTATGCATACTAGTTCATAAATTATGTATATATACATTCATATGTGTATAATTCTATAGGTTTGCGATAGTGATATAATGATTCTTGTAGTAGATGCAAGACATCCTAATTCCAGTCATGCTGCGTTTCTTTGGAACACCACCGTTCGTTAGCACCCTCTTAGAAAGTGGGAAACTGACGATGGAACTTCCGGGTCACTATTTGATATTAAGCTATTCTTGTTAACTCCTTAAAGAAATCCTTAGTACGACTAACAGGCAAACAGGAATACACTTTAAACAAGACCGCGATATCTTATCTTTCGAATATTAGTATCTTTGTAAGGATACGTAGGTAAATGCAGTAATATGGCATGAAAATATCTAGGCACCAAAAATTCTACAAGTCGCTATCCCATTCACGAGTTGCCTTGTTCCATTCGTTCACTGTCGAAAAATTATTTATGCGGATATGTGGATCATTGCACTAACGAATATTAACCGGATATCCATGCTATCCGGATTTTATCCAAGTCAACGGATATCCTCATGAATATTCGAACCTGCGAATAGTCCCCGTCCTAGTCTTAACGACGCATATGGAGCGATTCTTGGAGAGGCCTTATTCCTAAAATATTGTTTCAACTGAAATGCACTATTTTAATAAAAAAAAAAAATTGTATATTTTCATACGTTAAATAAAATAAATAATGACATTCGTAATAATAGTCTAAATAAGAGACGATAAAATACATCAGCTAGTTTCAATAAACATATTTTTACATCTATTTTTCACTAATATGCTAATATTGGTCCCGCTTCATTGTAACCGACTTGCAAAAGAACGCTCCAGCTCGGATTCAATTTCTTTAAGTTGCAGCTTTCATGAAACATGTCATTTATTTAGGGCTATTTACTTACTTATTTACTTAATTGGCGCTATAACCTCTTACGAGATTTTGGCCGAGTTTAACAAATTGCGCCAGTCACTCCTTCTTCCTGCTAATTGAAAATACCAAGTGACGTCAAGTCCTTTCCCACTTGGTCTTTCCAACGCAGAGGAGGCCGTCTTCTTCCTCTACTACCACCAACTGGTGCCGCGTTGAATACTTTCAGTGCTGGAGCATTTTCGTCCATTCGCACGACATGTCCCAGCCAACGTAGCCGCTGTATTTTAATTCGCTGGGGATTATGTCTATGTCGCGGTAAAGCTCATACAGCTCATCCTTTCATCGTCTGCGGTATTCGCCGTCGCAAAGTCGTAGAGGTCCATAAATCTTTCGGAGAATCTTTCTCTCGAACACGGGCAGGATGAGAAACTTGTAGAGTGTGGTTTTGGTTCGTCGAGAGAACGCTTTACTGCGCAATTGCCTACTCAGCTCAAAGTACCACTTGTTGGCAAGAGAGATTCTGCGTTGGATTTCCAGGCTGACATTATTGTAGGTGTTAATGCTGGTTGCCAGATAAACAAAGTCCTCCACTCTTTCGAAATTGTAATTGTCAACAGTGATGCGGGAGCCATGGTGCAAGTGGGTTGACTATTTATTTGAGACCGGAGGTACTTAGGCTTGCCTAGTTCACCACCACACCCGTCTGTTTCGCTTCTTTATCCAGTTGGGAAAAGGCAGAAGTAACGGCGCTGTTGTTGAGGCATGCGCCAGAAGTTGCACGCTTATATAAAATATTGTGTCTGAACGGTTTAGTTCTGCAGCTCGAATTATCTTTTCTAACATAAGGTTAAAGAAGTCGCACGAAAGAGGGTCATTCCGTCTGAATCCTCGTTTGGTTTCAAACGGCTCGTAGAGGTCCTTCCCGATTCTGACGGTGCTGGTGGTGTTGCTCAACGTCATTTTACATAGCCCTATTAGTTTTGTTGGGATACCAAATTCAGACATTACGGCAAATAGGCAGCTTCTCCTTGAGCTATTGAAAGCGGATTTGAAGTCGACAAAAAGATGGTGTGTGTCTATTCTTCTATCTCGGGTATTTTCCAAGATTTGGCGTATCGTGAATATTTGGTCGATGGTAGATTAGCCAGGCCTAAAGCCACACTGATAAAGTCCAAGATGGTGCTATTTAAGAACGAGAAATAGTTGTGCTAGCAAATTTTAGGTTAATGTAATTATTTAGTTAAAAATACTATGCAAATAAAAACAGATTTCCCGTTCACAATAGCGCAGTTTTTTCACTTCCCAACACTACATCTCCGGTCAGATAATATTTTACCGAATTGGCTCAACTCGCCTACTTTTCCGAGTTAGCGTTGTTGCTTTACATGCAATTCGTTATCCAACATAGTCTTCTTTCTGCGAGTCGGTTACAATTTCGGATGAATTTTTTACATTTGATGTTGATATTATAGCTGTAGTAATATTTTATATCAGAAGTGCACATTTGCGTGTAGCGGCCGCCCTCTGCAGGCATTGGGAAACCTCCGAGTGTATTTCTGCCATGAAATAACGTCTCACAAAAATCATTTGCATAAAACTGTAGGCAAATTGTAGAAGAGGTTCGACCAAACATCAACTATGGTGTAAGCGCAAAATTATAATATTATTATTATAATAAATTTGTACTACTAATAAACAGGATACATATTAGGCGTATTCATCTAAAGAGACAAATTGATTATCAGTGCTGCCTCGTCATTTGGACGATTGAACGATGAGTTTTATGAGATTTATAAATATAGTGACATAGTACAGCGAATTAAGATTTAGCGGTTACATTGGCAAGGTCTTGTTGTATTTACGGAAGCGTTAAAAACGGTAAAGCACTGCGATTATATCCAATGTTCTTTCTTCACTTTCCAACAAAATTTATAGGAGAAATTAAACTAATTTAATTTGTGAGTGCTCAACCGACTCTAGGAACTACAATTCAGAATTTAAAATCTCTTTCCAATGTTTTATATTGTTGAATAGCCTCTTCTAACCGAACTTCTAAAACAAAAACAAAATTTTAAGAAGGTAAAAATATGGCGATTGTTACTTCTCAGCCAGAAAAAGGAATGCGATTTAACACCGCTGGAATTTTTTGTGGGGTCATGTAAAGTCGCTTGTCTACGCAGATACGCCCGAGACGATTGATTCCTTGGAAGAAAATATTCAACGGCTGCAATTTATTCGAGCCGAAATCATATTTTAAACACAATGGCAAGGCATTATCTTTATAATAAAGCTAAAATCTTGGCCATAACATTAAGTTATATGCGTTTTATTTCTTCTTGAAAACCACGTCTCCAAAAAATACCCTTTACTTAGTACCACATTTCTTGGTCACAGGATTGAATTTGCGCTTGCTATACCAATTATATCTGCATTAATAAGTACATACAATAAGGGTACTCTTCTAAACGTACAAGTTTCATATTTAAGGCAATTCTGCGCAGTGTGTTTCATGACGATAAATTTATATTTTGCGCAAAATAATATAGGTACATACTATATATGACAGCCGAAAGTCAACAAAATCACAAATTCATATAATAGCCGCAGAGTTTTTGAATTGTGTTTTGAATTAGGAGGATGACAAATCAACAATACTTCGCACGGATGACTTGGCAGAGATGCTAGCGTGCTTGCCATGCGTGCCGTGAAAGTCTTCTGTTCGTGCCCTTTGGAAGTCTTTTAAGATGAAGTCTGATGAGGAGATGTGGTGATCTCCGAAAAAGCAGGTATACATAGCTTCCATTGCTTTGACTACTGTTGCTTTTTCCAATTATTTGCAAATAAAAAAATGTATATAAGCAAATGATGCTGTTACAATTCCTGTGCCTATTTAGTTCCCCATTCCTTCTCCTAACTGAGGAGTCTTTAACCCCATCGGGATAGTTTGCAGTCGGGGGTAACGTCGTTGAGTCATGGCAGGTGCCGTTAAGCCAAGCGGGAGCTATGTCAACGCCACCAAAAGCATCAGATTGGCTGTACTGTCGCAATTATTCTTTAAAACCATACTCACTCATGAGGTTCAGGGAATGATTGAAGGGGCCCCTGTAGAGGGGAGAATGCTCTGATGCAGATCCAGCGAAGCGGAAAGTTATCTCTAATAATTTTTTATTAAGAACCTTAAACATCAACATTATTCTTATACTATTATATTCCACTACACTAGAGTGAGTTGCTAGGTACTATTATAATAATCAAATCAAGGTCGGATAGAATGGAGCGGAGAGTGTTTGGGTAAATTGAGTAACAGTTACCTCCTTGCGCCTATAGAAATACAATGCCTAAAAGAAGACTTAGTGGTTTTGCTTTGCTTGGAAAATTTGGTGATCTCCCATGTACTCCGAAGAAAAATTGACAAAAAAGTGTTTAGGGAATACTTTTCCTAAAAATTCGGAAGCGTTTGGAGTAATTGAAAGACAGGCATATTAATTTTGCGCTAGGGGATTGATTTTATATCTTTCATAAAGACGAAATAATGTTATGACTTTGGTCCGAATTTTTGTAAGTGTAAGGAAAAGATTAGATACACCCAAGTACATACATATACCAAAATTATCAGGCTAACGAGCAAATTAGTGTCTCTATTTTATAGATATGTATGTATGTATATGACTGAAATTTGGTAAACAGATGCAACGAATCAACACAATGTTGCAGACAACGGCTTAAACGATGGTGCAAGCTATAGTGGTGCAAGCTAATCAGATTCTAATATCTATCAGCCAAAGTCAAATTAGTTCTGGTATAATGAAATTGGACGAGACATTATGTTAGAGGAACGGTGAGAATGATGCAACTTGTACTACGTGTCATTTATTTTCACAAAGCGAGGACAGGTTAAGGTGCTATAACTGCAACTCCGGACACATATCAAGGGCATTTGCGTAGAATCTGGAAATTCTAGTTGTCAGGATGGCCGAGCCGTAAGCGTGTGCATTGGTTAGGTAATTCATTTATATGTATACTAGCTTTAAGTGATAACGTAATAGTTCGTAAGTTGGAAAGTGTGTATCCACCCTAAGCTTTTCCCGTTTTGCAGAGAGCGCGGGTAACTGGATTGGATAAAATAAAAGGGAGTATGAAGGCATTTTGATTTGACAACGAAAGTAACAAGACGCGTGATATTTTAATTCGCAAATGCGGGGATTCAATATATTACGATTACAATTAATGAAATCATAACCAAAATAATGTTCTGGCAAAGAGTTTATAGCAAAGAACGTAGATTACCGGATATACCAAGAGAATATTTCAGCTTATTACACCATACCAGAAAAAATTTGACGGTAACTGATTGACATTAGAATCCGATTGGACCCAATTGGTTTGTGGTGTGGTCGAGTAAGCTAACATTTCTTACCAAAGGATAGTTTTACTGATGCAACTTCTTTGTAATCTAAGGAACGTAGATTTACAGTATTTTATACAGATTACAGACATATATTCCGCAAACTACTAAACTTAAACTTGTAAAAACATTGATAGTCCCTTAATATCCTACCAAGAATTAGTTTATAGTTATTTAGACAAAGCTTCCATGTATAAATTACAATTGGTTATTAATAGTGCTGCTAGATATATTTATTTAAAGCGAAAGTTTGACCACATATCGGAGTTCTCAACTAAAATTCTTGCTGGTGGCTTATCACAAGTTTTTGACCGTCGTTCAGTACTATTTCTTCATAGGTTAATTTACAACCGATGTCCGAAATATCTTTTTTCGAAATTAACGTTTGCACAGTCCAGTCGCACATGTAACCTCATTGTACCACAATCAAAGTATTCAGTAACGTCAGGAATGTTTTTCGTTAGAGCTGTGAAATTATGGAACTCCTTACCAAATGGATTAAAATTGGAATATAACCCTAGGCGCTTCAGACTTGCAGTTCACTCTCTCTTTCTATCCTAACCATCTAATCTGTGCTACTTTCAACCCTTTACGTATTCCTTTTCCCTTTCAGCTAAATGTACCTTAACTTTAATTCTACTTTTAATTTAATTTTAAGAAATTGTACCCATACTTTTAAGTTTTAATATACATTTGCACTGTAAAAGACCAGGTCTTATTTGTGTGTATTCAAATGAAAATTAAAATGATCAAAAAGCGCGTTACGTAATATGTAAAATATTTATTATTGATAAATTTCGCGTGCTTAGCTGCCTCAGTGTCGGCGCAAAAACTCATATCTGAAGAATCAGTTGCATGCCACCTATGTGTGATACGATCTTATCGGTTCCGACAGATATGTCTGTCCACTAAATTTTATTTAAATATCTCTAAAACTGAAAGAGTAGTTTGCGTTCACACAGGCAGCAGACGTGCATGACTAATTTGACTTAGCTCGTCGTCTTGATCATTTTGGATGCATCGGGTAAAGAAATGAGAACGTTTTCCTTAACCGAAACTCTTTGAAAACCATATGGTACAAGATGTTTTTTGAAGCTCAATTTGCCGATATCGATTAAATGGTTAGATCTGGCAACGCTATTGGGAGGAAAAGGTTTACAAATTGTGCACATTTTTTTCGAAAATTAAGCCATTTGATGATAGTTCGCTTTCCTCTCGTAAAATTCGCATATGATTAAATCAGTAAGTGAATGGTAAAAATTCTGATATGTTTCGTTTTTTTTCATATATGTATACATACATATGTATATTAGACGTTTAAATTTTCAATTGAAGATTTAAAAAATGAAAATATTTAGACCATTTTGTCACACGCCTAATATGCTCCAAGTGACTGCCTGTTCGTGACCCAGTGCGCAACAACAAAAACACTAGCCCAAAGAACGTAGATTACAAAGAAGTTGCATCAGTGAAATTATCCGGTGGTAAGAAATGTTAGCTTACTTCACCACACCATAAACCAATTGGATTTTCATTTAATCATTTTTATTTTAAAGGTCAGGTGTAAACGATCTTTAAATACCCAGCGCAAGTTTTTATTTTAAATAAACCTTAATTTTTTTATCCAATCAAAAAATTGATATTATATAAAAATGGATGTGAGTCATTTATATGCGTTCAAAGTACTCAACCGATCTTTATGAAATTTTTATGGTAGGTGCATGTGGTGTTCGGGCCCAACATAGGGCATATACAAAGCTGGAAAAGTAAGCGGTGTCACACTCCCATGGAATAGAAAATCTGAAGTCTTATATCCCCTACTATTCGGTATAGATGAATGATATTTGGTATCATTTTGGTAAATTATTTCGGGAAAATGGGCAGTCCCACGCCACATACAATAAAAAACCTAATTCCTGATAGGTAGGTTGGAGGTAGGTTGGAGTGGCAGCCGCCTACAGCGGCTCACTTAGGCCAATATTAGGAGGCCCATTGTGTTACCACAAGGAAAAATTTGTACCATCCAAAACGAAAAATTACCCCTCACCAAACCATTTTGCCTCGCTGATGAACTTCAACAGACAATTTACCTCGGTGCTTGAAACCTCACTAAGGTCATCCAAAAACGGTGATCCCAGATATCGCATTCTGCTTTTACACAGTGCAGGACACTTACACAGTAAATGCAAGATCGTTTCCTCCTCCTCGTCGTTCTTGCAACTCCTACAGCATCTTCGGAAGGGTACTCCCAACCTTTCAGCATGTTTCCCTATCTGACAGTGCCCTGTTAGAGCCCCGTCTTGCAAGTTCATCTGACATGCAGTTTCCCTCTATGTCCCGGTGACCAGGGGCCCAAATGAGGTACAGTCTGTTAACAGAGTTAAAAGTGAAAGAGCTCAGAGCTCTGATTGCAGCCTGGCTGTCACTAAAAATGAAGATGTCTCTTCCTATAATCTCGGTCCCAATCTTCTCTACCGCCTCCCTGATAGCTCCGCAACTATTTTATACAGCTGCACACTAGTTGGTATATTACTATTCACCGCTATGTGGCGTAGATATATGATGTTTAATATATGTATACATATTTTCTTTAGATCAAGGTATAAAGAATATTGTAAGTCCAAAGCACAGTTCAATATTATGTGCAAGCCAAGTTTTCAATTTAACCAGTAAACTCAGACTTAAATGGTTAACCTGCTTTCTCGCAAGTGGGTCTTAATTTTTAATTTTTACGTTAGCTTGTTCCAGTCGAATTTTTCAGCTGAAAACATTCTGAATAATGTTAGTTAAAAATTTGGAAAATAGTTTAAAAAATGTGAAATCTGCTTCTCATACTTATTTAAATCATGATTATAAAATCAGAGTGTATAAATACAAATATATGCACATAAGTTATTTTATCTAACTAAATATTTTTCTTAATATTCAAACTCTAATAACTTCATTGCAAAATATAATTTTGCAAAACGGTCTTTACATATTTATCCGCCTTAGTGTAAAGAACGCTGTACTCTTAACTGTAACTTTTTCTTAATTATTTAGGCTACTTACAACGGCTAAGATTCGAACCCAGAGTGCACACGCTACACTCTCGGCTAGTTAATTGGATGGAAAAAGCCAATGGAAATTTACAATCGATTTTCGGCAATTTTGTAACCGGAAAGTTTGCAAGATTTGTATGTATTACTCAGTTAGTATGTATCTACATAAGTACGTACGTACATATACATATACACATATTCCATACATATACATACATGCATATACATATGTATGTGTATATGTACTGCATGTTTATGAACAAGGAAAAATAATTAGAATATATTTTTCGTTCACAATGAAGACGTTCGACTTTTACCTGCTAGAGCTTTCCATTCAGGTTCACGTTATATAATTTATTTCGTAAGACTATCATGAATGGGGACATTTTCCCGGTTTTAAAAGCATTTATGTACATATGTAGTTATTAATTTATTCTTTCAGTCTTTTTGACTGCGAGGTTATTATTGAATAGTTCAATTTTAAAATACTTATGTACCTATAATTTAAATCTTTTTGTGAACAGACATATGCACATATGTACATATGTACATACATATACCGTCTACTTTATATATGAATACACATTTTGTATAATTATAGAAGCAGACGCCCATACATACATATCTATATTTATACATATGTATGTACATATTTATTTACATATGTACATATACGGCTTCAACCAACCACAGAATAGAATTCACAATACTTATATGTATATACATATGTATGTATGAAAGTAAATCCATACGAAGCAATTGGCAGCTACATATTTATGTATGTATGTATGACAGGGGTGGCTGCAATGCGCCGACGTACTAAATTCAGGTACAACTGGGGCTGAAATGACTTTGATCTGGGATTGGTGTATAATTGAAGAGTTTCCCCTTTGCAATGATGTTACAATACATATCGGCCAAATATTCATGGTGCTTTGTTATGGTTGATTGCAGCATTTGGCGTTGTTGTTATTTCATTACCCCCCCTACGTATTCGATTTACTTGATGTTTTTATTTGAATGCGATTGTGTGAACATGTGCACATTTGGTACATACATACATATGCGCATATACATATGTATATGGTCTATATCTATTCTATGATTATATTTGTATACAATGTATGTGTACATTCATATGCACTATGCAAGCACGCAGAAATCTATCTACATATGTACGTACATTTAGAAGGTTACACAAGTTACAATGCAAATAGGATTTACCTAAATTTTACCCTACCCATCTGAAATATCGTGCAGTTTTGTACTCTTAGGAACTCTGTGACGAGTTGCGGCCAAAGAAATGATTTAAATCGTATTTAGTATAACTTACATTGGCCTAGATAAAATCATAACCCACGATATGAGTTAACAAATTATACAGTAAACTATCAGGCCAGTTTGTTTGGAAACTGTTTAAAACTATTGATTGATTTTTACTTTCCTACAAGGTTGTTAATCAATATACATACATATATGTATGCAGATAGGTACAGTGAACGCTTCATCAAACGAACTCTCTCGTAAATGGACGCCACTCTTAAGACTTTTCACTTCCCAATATTATTTTAGTTTGATTGTAACCTCTCATCACACTCCTAAATATGTATGCATGAATTTATAAACATAAGGTAAGAAACCACTTTCAAAATTAGAAATTAAACTCAATTACATAGATACATACATTCTTATATGTACGGGTGCTAGCAGGCTTACGCTTTAAACTCAGCAATGGCGGCCGACGGTATAGCACGATATTTGAAGATAAATTATGGCACTGCTTTCATTTGTTTTAAGAGTAGTGTCTGCATCGAGGCAGAGTATATTTACTGAATCCTAGGGTAGTCAACCAATGCTACGTTGAAAATTTGCAAATGTAATGTTTGGGAATGGAATATAAAAACAGTTCAGCTTGCATAAACTTGGCAGACAGACGATTGCGAGACTTTGGCAAGACAACCAAATGCTCAATAGCCATTTTGTAGAGCTTGGGAAATACTGATTTCATTTCTTTAAATTCGCTACGGTATCACTTTTTAATCCTGCTAGTACGCCAATTCGCCGTAAAACTGTAGGTCCCTCAATTTGTGTTACAACATCAAACCGCACACCACAAATTGTAGGAGAAGTTCGGCCAAAATCGCTTAAGCGGTTAAAGCGCCAATGAAGTAAGTAAGTAAGTTCGCCAAATTAATTGCTACCTCTTCGTCATATTCAATTTTCTGATTCTTCTGGACATGTGCCAATACTTTGTGGTGTTTCCAGAAATCATATTCGCTTTAATGAAATCCCTTATAATATTCATTGCACGAGAGCAAGAAAAATTAAGGTTTTTGAACCTAGGGTCCAACATAGTAGCGAGAGCACTGTGACCATTTAACTCAACTGCCCCGAAGCGCTTACTCATTTTCGATATCAGCAGTGATTTAGAAACTTTATCAATTCTAATAACCGAAGTGAAAATAACAACTTGAGGGGTTATGATCATTCGGGCAATGTTATCAATAGTAAGATATGTACTTATAACTGCCCAGAAGAATATTGTGTTACGTAAGAAAATGGTTTCAGTAATACTGCTATTTGTGAAACGGCAGTGATTTCTGATGGAGCAAATGCTGAATCCATTACGAGTTCCAAATAAACTTTTCTCAATTCCTGAAATACAGCTAACATAGAAAAAGTTGAGCTCAAACGGGTGTTGACATCAAGTACCGGTTTTTCCTTTACTTATACCATGTATAACCCCAAAGTGAATCCTCTCAATTCGAAGTTAATCCACATCACTAGCTATTACTCCCCACACCGCGGTTTGAGATTTACAATTTATATAATGTAGTAGCTTCATTACAAATGTATTTCTTTTTTGCTTTTGATTCGAGTGAATGACAATAAACTACGAAAGACAACCATAAGCGAACGGGTTGAAAGTGGTCAAATGAAAAGAAAGGGTGAGTTCTACAAATCCATAGTGTAATGATATAAAAGTTTACAAAAAGCACATTTTTGTATGCCGAAATCTTGTCAAATCCATTGGATTGGCATGATAATTACGAAAATTACAATATTAACAATATTATTTTCTAATTCAACATTTTTTACCGCGTCATACAGTAGGCTCTCTTATGCATTAGGCACGCAAAGCTGCATACAAATCCCCGAGTAATCCCAATCCATGAACCATGGGTATGCCGTAGGCGTATTTGTGGTCGTAGAGGAATTGATTAGGGTAACGTCTTTCAATTTATAGTTCCGCGCTCAGTCGAATGTGGGATGCTTAGAGAGTTTTGATCTTAGGATGTCGTTGCGGTGAAAATCTGGTACCATGTTGGCGGTCGTCGAGCCGAGGTCATCGGTAATCCCGGCCTACCTGCCATACAACTCCGTATTTCCACCTCCTTCGATGGCAGTTATGGACATCGTGCAATACGCTGAGTCGAATAGGGTAGCACGAGCCGCAACTCTCGCGGGTACTAGACTTTATTCTGTCCTCCGGGCTGGCAATACAAAGCGTATATAAAAGATCTACAAAGTTTTTTAGAAGGTCGTTCGAAGCCTACCCTTTGTTTTTGGCGAAAACTGATATCGAGAGTTTCTTTCCTACAAGAGAACAATGGAGAGATCCATGTATTCTTTTGGGAGACTCGGGGGAAACTTTTTACACTGCCGGCTCCAAAACAGTAAATGGAACTGGAGCTGGTTGGCACCTGGACGGCAGTTTTAGATGCTTTTCTGCCTTAGATACAATGACAACCGTTTATCAATCGAAGATACTTGCTATACATAAGACAGCGGATTGGATAATTGGCGAAAGGTGTCTGCCAGTAACAGCCAAGCTGCACCAAAGTGCTTGGAGACTATCCGAACCCCTTCAAAAAGTGTCCAAGAAACTAAGTTGAAACTGAAATCTGTTGAAAAATAGAATAAGCTTGAGCTCATGTAGCTACCGGGATACAGCGGGGTTCAAGATAACGAACTGGCTGACTGATTGGCTTATTGCGGCACATCGGCAGACCCAATTGAACCGCAGCCAATTATTAGGCCAAGAATAGCATAGACGTCGTGCATAAGACGCATGAGACCCGTTGGCACTCGTTGGCTCACCCGCAAAACAACCAAGAGCTTCCTGAAAAGGCCGGACAGGGTGATGCCGGAATGAAAGAGTTACGAGCCCTGGTTGGATTGAATAAAGGACACAATCTATGGGGACAACACATGGTCACCATAGGCATTACCGATGTTCCGATATTCACATCTTTCCTAGAGATTGAGGAAAGCACAAAGTATTTCCCTTGTATCTGTCCAGCTTTTGCTAGGCTAAGATGAAGTATATTTGGGTCAGGTGTATTGAGAATGGAAAGCGTCCATTTTCTATCCCTCGCCAAGCTTCTCAGATTCATAAAAGAATCTGGAAGATTTATTGATGATAAATTAAGTCCAATTTTGCTGTTCCCTCTTCCCCTCTTCCTCTTCCTCTTAGTCGCTTCATCCTTCCTCAGGACCTGAAAGCCCGCATCCGGATTTCCGGTCTACATCATTGCCATTCCATTATATTCCATGGTTCGTTGGCAGTCGCCATTTTTTGGAAATTTGTTGATATAAGAGAATGCGAAGGCTATTCCAGAATATATTTTGAATGAACCATCATTAAAATTTCTGAGTACAAGCGCTACATGAAATTAAACATGACTACCATTCAATTCCATGCACTTTTAAGTGTCTGAACAAGTTGGTTGTATTGTTACAGTGCCTGACAACTTTGCAGCACCGGGTAAATGTTGTCGATAGGTTATTGTTTGACACTTTTGGCGTATTAGTTTTCATTTCTAAAATATTAACTTAACTTTGATCTGATACAGCGTCCAAATTATTCTGATATAAAGATAGCAGTCACATCATTACCGCATACACATCCAAATATAATTTGATCGACTGCACAGTTAGAGATAGCGAAAATACATATTATATTTTCATTTCGTTGCATTTTAAAGTACAGTAATTTACTTTATCTAAGGTTAGACTAAGTAAAGAACAGAATAATCATTAATTTATAATAACAATAAATAATTATAGGTAATAGTTATAAATAATAATTAAAAAGCTACAATAGACAGCAACTAAAAATTATTTAGAAGGGATGATTTTCAGGCTGTTAAAGTTTTATACTTAGGTAAAATAATATTATAGGTGCGAGACAATTGGACAAGGTTTAGTTTTTGTTTAGTTTATAATGTTGCGAACCTTCATATCGTTCTCCAGGCTAGAACCCAAAATGTGTTTGTGATTTGGTCATATTTTCTTTGACCATAGATAAATCTGCCAGCGTTATTTAAAGCTAGATTTAGTTTATTCTTGGATACGCAATCCAGAGTACCATAAACCAATTCTGAATACGAAAAGTTGGGAACAATAATTGGATGCATAAGTCTAAGTTTTACTTATGTATATATTAGTTGGTAGGCAATGGCACTTTTGCCATAAATTCCTTTAAAAAAATATGTGATCTGTACAAGTTTATTTATATATTTGTTTCTTTTATTAGTCAAAAACACAATAGTTTATACTGACTACTTAATTGTAACACAAGTTGTTCAAATTAATTTAATATCAATTAATTTAATTAGAATATAACAATATTAGATAAATTAAAAAATATTTTAAAGACTAAAAAGAAGCATTCAACAAGTTTTAGAAATTGAAAAATCAAACGAAGTGGAATTCGAGATCTCATTAAACCAACGAACCGCACGATCAATGGGTGAATTGATCTCGAAATTGGTTTTAAATTTCCTAAGATATAAGGGGTAAGAGGTTCGTAAAAGCCTTCCAGGAACAATATATGTAATGCACCCGTTCAATTCTGAAGACAGCGAATAGGTGATAAACTCTCCGAATAAAAATATCGCGTATTTCAACCTACTCCGAACATACGCAGTAAACAGTAATTTAATAGTGTACGGATCTGGAAAATTTGGGTTATTACGTCTTACGATCCCTAATAACGAGTATGATTTTGAGATATCAAAATTGATGTTGTTCGAAAAAGAGAAACGTGGGTCAAAAATTACTCCAAGGTCTTTGATCTCATCCACCAGTTATTAGATATATTATATGATAATTGTAGAATATCACGAGATTTGGAGTAGGCTACTTGAAAACATTTCTTAATATTTAAAGAGATACAAGAATCAGTACACCAAATAACAACTAGATATGTATATAAATACATATATCATTTATGCATAAGACAAAAAGTAGGGGGACTTGAGGTACCCCAGAAGTAGCAACGAAAGGATCAGAGGATTCACTCTCAATCGCAGCGATGCAACGTCTTTCACTTAGATGTGTGTGCAACCATTGAAGGAAGACCGAGTGAAAGCCAAAATAGCCCAATTTATATAAAAGATTTCTATGAGACACAGTGCCAAAAGCATTGGAAAAATACGAGATACAACCTACTTGAAGTCCAGACGAAATAGATTCAATGCAATATTCACGAAAAACGGCTGATTGGAGACTATGGGCCTGCCTGGAACAAACCCATGTTGGTTAAACTTTTCGTTGCAAAATATAATTTACCTTTAATGATAGCTTCAAATAATTTGGAAATAGTCGATAGTTTAAAAATTTGCCTATACCAAATTTAAAGAAAGAAACTGATCAGTTTGGGAAAAGTATAAGAGTGTAAGTATAAGTCTGATTGAAAAAACTCGGCAACCCCTCAAGGGGTGAGTTCACAAATTTGTCGTAGAGACAATCCGCAGTTGGCACACTCGCGCAGGATTTGTTGGATTTAATAAACTGCCAAAAAGTCTTCGGACTCGACTTGATAGTTTTCTTAACACCAAGTATGTTATTTCGAAACAGAAATTTGTTTAGAGAATTAAAATATTTTTAAAAACGCTGATATTCAGCCCGAAAAATGTCTTTTTTAGTTTTCATTAATTTCTTAAGCAGATTCTTAGGTTTTTTCTAATCAGGTGAATACACTGGCTCCAAGCCAAAGACGGACACGGTAGAAAAAACTGTTACTTCCTAAAAATATTTGAACCAAAGCAATTAAAAGAAAAGGTGAAATATTTTTTCAGTTACTCATTTATTGCACTTCCAAAATATAACAACAAAACATATAAATTAATTCAGTATTATAAATAATTCTAGCTTGAAACCGAATGCTGTCGAGTTTTTGTGTTAAGATAGTCCCTTAAATTTTCGATAGGATTAATATCAAGACATTGGGGTGGCGTTTCCAGAACATGGTGGCAATTATAAGCAACCAAGAACGCACTTTGTAGGCCTTATGCTTTGGATCATTGTATTGATACAAATACCATTCATCACCGAGACCCAATTTTTCAAGACTTTTTGGTAAGTTTTCTCTTAAAATGTTAAGATAGTCATTCTGATTCATCATTCCTTCAATAAAATGCAAATTTGACAGTTGGTCTCAGATTACGCAGTTGCAGCTCCTCATTTGGTTTCCTACAGTACTTTCGTCAGTAAACATATTATTTTTCCAGAACGAAGAGTCCTTATTTTCATGTTCTTTTGCAAATTTTTATCGGATGGTCTGATTGCGTTTGCTGATCAACGGCTTTTGTCGGGCCGTTCGACCATTTAGATCAGCCTCATGAAGTAGATTTCTGATGGTAGGTGCACTAGATTTCTTTCCCAATTCATTTTCAGCTATAACAGTTAACTTTGGTACACTAAGGAAAGGATTAGCTTTAACTTTTCGCAAGAGATATCGCTTATCTGAGTCGGTAAAAGTTTTGTTGTGGGCAGCTTTAGGCTTGTTTTCCACTTGTTTGTTGGTTTTGAAGCGCTTAATTAACCATGGCTAATAACCAATGCTTAATAACCAACATTCTCAATTCAATACTTGTTTGGCCTCTTTGCCTAGATATTTTTAAATAAAAAAACGTAATTCCAACTATGTATATGTATATTAAAAAAAACCCCGGGGAATTACTGTTAGTCTGTTAAACACTATACTTGAAGTTGGTTGCAATTCTTCGACAGACTTGCATTTATTTAGAGGATAGTTGCCACTGTCCGAGTTGGGCTTGTGCATTGAATTTACTTTTATTTGATGTTTTACTAGAATATTGAATAATACTGAATCAATTTATATGTTTTGTTTTTATATTTTGGAAGTGCAATAAATGAGTAATTGAAAAAATATTTTACCTTTTTTTAAATTGCTTTGGTTGAAATATTTTTAGGAAAGAACATTTTTTTCTTCTGTGTCTGACTTTGGCTTGGAGCCATTGAACTTATAGCGCCGTTTTTTAAGTTGGGGAGTATGAGATAGATATATAGACAATTTTGATTTAAATACATTAAAGCAATCAGTAACATTTAAGCCCGATAGCTTATCCTCTCAATTAATACCATATATGGCTTCATTTAGCCTGGAAAAATCGCAGTAAGAATAATTGAAAGCATTTATTCTATCCGGTTTACTGATGGAAAATTTAACCCTAGTAGCATTGAAACATGATTTTTGACAGTGAAGGCGAATGGTCAATGGCACAGAGAGATAAAATAATCAAAAAGAGAGAAAAAAATAATCAGTAAAGAAATGAGATCCAGAATTCTATTAAGTTTGTATTAGAAAGAAATGATTTGAACTAGCTCTAGACTCAAAAGATTGTCTATAAAATAAGATTCAAGAAAAGTTGTTACATTAGTTGGAATTAGGCCAAAGCTAGAAAAATTCTAGGACCAAGTAATATTCGAGAGCATGAGCTTTATGAATTTCAAAATTTACTATTTGGAGGAATGTAAGAAGCTAATAAATAAAGTCAGCCATCAGCAGAAGAACCTTAGACTCAAACACACAATTGATCCCAGTATAGAAAGTCCAATTTTTTCAAATCTCTATCTTTACGAAAGACATCGTAGAGGTGTGTGTCAAAAAATTCTTCATCATAGAAATTAGAGGTAAGCCATGTCTCAACAAAAATTATGACATCAAAGTCCAAATCCACGCTGAGAACGTATGATTTCAGACTTAGTGCGAATGGCGCCCATATTCTGAAGGTAAATATTTAAAAACTTAGATGATGCAAATTTATTAAATTTGGCTAGTTTTTGTTGTTGCGAGGCTCTCCCTTTGGAAAATTTTGAAAAAAGCGCCCTTCAAAGTAACATGCCAGAGCGCGAAATTCAAGACCATGTCAAAAATAAAAGATTTGTCGATAGTCGAGTTCTTAGTGACATAAGAAATAATATCATCAGCGGAAACCGTTGGTTTAAAGGTGGAAATGATAATCCATTTTTTCACGGTCACAATATCTAGGTCACAGTTAAGTACAGTTGGTTTTCTGCTATTAACAGTTGGCCACTGAGGCTGCGAATCAGTATGAGAAGAAACGCTTGCTCTGAGACTTCCCGTAGCAACAGCATACGGGAGAGAGGCAACGTTAGCATAGTTAACTAGATACGATTGCTCACAAAATAGGAGGACTGAATTCCTGTTTGATAATGGCAACATTGCCACTTCAGTCGCCCTATTATCAGGTGGTAGGCAAAAAGGTGGCCTGCCAAAGGCAAATACACGAAATATGTAATTCCTTTAGAAAAAGGAAAGCTTTTAAAATTCCCAAAATTGATATTTTCCATAGGGGCCCCATTGGAAAATGTTATAAAAATGCGAATTTTGACAGCGCATTGTTCATTTAATCCCAGTGGCACCAGTGGAAAATGTTATAAAAAATTCAGCGCTCTCCCAAAACAAAAAGTTTCGTATCTAGTCATCTTTGAAGTGAAGTTGAACTTGCATTGACCCCGTTTTAGATAGTAGTTGATTTTTATCAACATTTAACTTAGTTACCACAGCAACAATACAGCTTTTCTCAGCTCTGAGAGCACCAAGATGATGATGAGAAGTTAGATGGGAACTAATTTTAAACCCAAGATTCGTCATAACAGATTGGAATTTCAGCTGCGTATCGGCCAGCATTAATGGTGGCAAACTACTTAAATCAAAAGTACCAACCGACATAGGAAATAACTGTGTTTTCGCAGCGTTTATTCTGAGGCCTTTTGTTTTGGCCCAGTTTACGATTCTCCCAAGATCATCATGGCCAATGGGGCGTGAAAAATAAACATGGATGTCATCAGCATATACATAAATAAATACCAGAGTTTAGGCAACAGTAAACGAAAACACTAAAAAGACTATGGCCTAGTATCGAGCCTTGTGGTACTCCAGAAGTGATTTTTCTACGACAAGAATATATGTCTCCGCATTGCCCTTGTTGGTATCTGTTTGAGAGATAGTTGTCCATTAATTTTAGTGAAGTAGAGTTGCAACCAAAGTAATACCGCAGTTTTAAAAGAAGAATATCAAACCTTTAGAAAAGTCTAAAAGCACTAAAATATTCAATAGCTTATCATCGAAACCAGGATGGATATCTTTAAAATTTTAACGCGGCCGTAGAATAATTATGATTAGATCGAAAGCCAAATTGGAATTCGCTTAAGAGGTTGTGCTTATTATAATGCTGAACTATGTACATATATGAAACGAAATAAATTTCTCAAAAACTTTTGTGTGTTGAGTGTTCATTTTATCGGTACCAATCATGGAAGTTTTCGCAAATTTCTCCACAACTCGTTGGGGTACAAGTCAGTGTTGAGCTTAGTTTGTAATGCTTTTTTTATTATTACTTGCTGCTTACTTCGTTTCGTTGATTTTTATAGGCATTCCAATGGTCAGCTGTAGGATTTCGTTTCCAGTACTTATAAGCAGCAGAACGATCTTTAATAAGACTTTGTACATATCTTGTTAGCCAATACTTTTCATATTTTGAGTGATGCATATTGGAATGGAACATGCTTTTTAAGAATTCAATATCAAGAAAAATAAATATTAATTCATGATAAGTAACACCGGCTAGAGGAAACTGGTATATATGATTTATTCCACCTAACAACACATACTCCAAAGAGATCTAACATGATAGGCTTACAGAGCAGTGCAAAGCAGGATGCATATTTGTTCGCTTTGGTAATGCTACAGCTGTTGAAACTATTCAGCAAGAAGTTACACCTAGCACTGTTAACGATGAGAACCACATTGAAGTCACCATAAATGAGGGCATTCACATAACTCAAAGACAACTCTGATATTTTAGTAAAATCGGCTAGGAATCATTCGACTTATGGTGATTATAAATACATATGCAGCCAATCATACACTTATGGACATTATTACTAAAATCAACAAAGATGCTTTCAATGGGATTAATAGATAATTTTACTATATAGTTCAGGTTTAAAATAAATTGCTATCCCACCGCCTCTTTGACCAGTGGATCTATTATATTGTGTTTACTATTCTAGCCAATATCCCGTGCATGGTCACAAAGTTGAGTTGAGTATGAGATTATAAAAAAACAGGTGTATTAAGCTTTTAACGATAATAAAGAATATAGTGTACAATTTCACATGCAACTAATGCATTTATTTAAAAATTTCCATTAACAATGACGATTAAAAGTTATTTCTGACGCGACTGGATATAGATTGAATTTCATATGCTTCTAAAGTTTATACATATGTATATATGTATATGTATACATACGAACGAATATATTATATGCAGTTTTATATATACATACATACATGCGTAAAACTTATATTGACATTATTAGCTGTTGAAAATATAAATTTATTTGATATTATAATTTTATCATGTTCATCCCATATTTTTTGATAGTTTTACGAAACTCTATTTATTATTCTACTCGGTATAATTTTTTATTGCATTTATATTGCTTAAATTTCAACGGTAGTGCAAGATCCCCGGAATTTACCAATATTTATATCTTCAATAGTGGTACCATTGACTATTTCTTAATTATAATAATCAAAGTCAAAAGTGTTCCCCAATGCTTCGTAGTGACATCGATGTTGAGAACAAACTACTAAATTTATCGGATACCCTAAAAGATCAATTCCCTACATGCAGACAAGCAACTTAAGAGTTAAGTAAAACTGGATTTCTCTATGAAGAAGTAGTTTTGCATAAACAGCAAGCCGAAGTCCTTGTAAGTATTTTCGCCTCGTTCTCAGCTGAAATCAAAAAATTTCGCAGTACCACTATCTACATTGCCACAAGTCGCTCGTTAAGTCGTGAGATAAATGAGAGAAAACACGTCGGTATACATACTTACATATTAGAAAGAATACACACTAAAATTATTAAACACGTTGGAAAGAAAACACATGACTGCGAGTGTAGATACATACACGGTTTTTGTAAACAAAATCTGTTGTAATGTAGAAATTCTATCAAAATTTTCAAGAGAGGGTTATCGGTACCACAACGCCACTTTCTGTATTATTTTCATCATGGTTCGCTCGTTGTCTGATAACACTGTGGAACAAATGCAGGTTAGCAAAAGTTATGTCGATTCTGAGAGTGAGGGATGGAAATAGAGGCTAAATTAGAAGACCCGTATCGCGGCGTTAGTTTATGTTAGTTCGAATTTTTTTTTAATCGACCTTCGAACTTTGGAGTCAAATGCCGATTATCAGCATATTGTTTATATGGTTTTTTGGCTACAACTCGTCGACTAATTGATATTAATTCAATCTGTTAAAGCCAAATTATTGCTAGAGACCTGTGCAAAAATTAAAATTAAAAAAAAAATTGATTTAGGAAATTTTTGTAGTGCTTATGAAGCAAAATGTTGGACATAAAAAATTTTTCATGCTTTTTGAACATATTTTCCACAAAACTAAGTCTTTTTCTGCTTTCTGTTTGATCTATAATATGCTTCTCAGTTACTTCAATAAATTTCACTTGAAAAGAAACAATCATAATACAAAACTTGCGTTTTCCAGCTAAATATTAATTTACTTCTCATTTCGTATGTACCAATTTTTTCTGTGTTGATTTTGAAGAAACATTGTAATTTTGAAATGTTAGTTATGAAAAGTTTTAAGTAAAAAAATTAACTTAATTAAATTAATGATTTGGCCAGTTGCCGTTTAGCAGGCGGCTGTGGATCAACATCACTGCTCCCTCTAATATCTTGTCATCGTCATCATCATCAGAATGGTCGATAATTTCGTCCAACAGATATTCTGGAATTTCATCTTTGTTTTCCCCTTCTTCCTCTTTTTCCTCGTATTCCTCTTTTTTGTTTCCAACCACCCCACAGGCAGCGATTTTTATTTATTTCGTACAAGCGAACTAACATCAAAAATAAAGATTCAGTTAAGACTCGAAACTCAGCCGAAGCTGATGTCTTTTAATTTTCGCTCGGTCGTGATAAAATTCGCTATTAATTTTTTTTGGAACTTATTTCATTTTGTGAGTCATTTAAGTTAAGTGCATCGGTTTCATAAAAATAATAAAAACAACATTGTATAATATATATTGTATTAAAAATGTCGGAACCAAAATGTAAAATGGACTATTTTTGTAATGGTTGTGGACGTTTCATAGCAAGCGATGAAAAATGTGGTAATGCGAGTGATTGTTTTTTGGAAGCCTATAACAATATTTCTCGCAAGAGTTTATCACTGACGTAAACTATGCCCCTAAAAAAGTTTGCTTTAATTACTATTCAAGTGTTATGCAATGGAAAAGTGAAAAGAAGAAGGCTATGCATTTTGGTATACCAATGATGTGGTTAGACAACAGCCCGCATCAAAAAGAAAATTGCTATGGATATATCAACTACCATAAAACTTTGAATAGAAGGAAAGCAAAGAATAAAACTTATGTAGCAGGGACAATTGTCCAATTACCATTACCACACTCAGAATTCCTTCCAGTACCAACATACCGAAGTATTGATCTTCAAACAGATATCAGTACTATAACCGCCGCTGCTATATGCATACTTTCCGATGATGATGACGATGACCAAGATATTAGAGACAGCAGTGATGTTAATCCACAGCCGCCTGCTAAACGGCAACTGGCCAAATCATTAATTTAAATTATTTAATTCTTTTACTTAAAACTTTTCATAACTAACATTTCAAAATTACATTTTTTCCATATTTTTATAATTTATTTTTCAATGTTTCTTCAAAACCAACACTGAAAGAAGCATATAAAATTCAATCTATATCCAGTCGCGTCAGAAAATAACTTTTAATCGTCATTGTTAATGGAAATTTTTAAATAAATGCATTAGTTGCATGTGAAATTGTACACTATATTCTTTATTATCGTTAAAAGTTTAATACACCTGTTTTTTATAATCTTATACTCAACTCAACTTTGTGACCATGCACGGGACATTGAATAAACTAGTAAACACAATATAATAGATCCACTTGTCAAAGAGGCGGTGGTATAGCAATTTATTTTAAACCTAAACTATATAGTAAAATTATCTATTAATCCCATTGAAAGCATCTTTGTTGATTTTAGTAATAATGTCCATAAGTGTATGATTGGCTGCATATGTATTTATAATCGCCATAGGTCGAATGATTCCTCGCCGATTTTACTAAAATATCAGAGTTGTCTTTGAGTTATGTGAATGCCCTCATTTATGGTGACTTCAATGTGGTTCTCATTGTTAACAATGCTAGGTGTAACTTCTTGCTGAATATTTCAACAGCTGTAGCATTACCAAAGCGAACAAATATGCATCCTGCTTTGCACTGCTCTGTAAGCCTATCATCATGTTAGATCTCTTTGGAGTATGTGTTGTTAGGTGGAATAAATCATATATACCAGATTCCTCTAGCCGGTGTTACTTATCATGAATTAATATTTATTTTTCTTGATATTGAATTCTTAAAAAACATGTTCCAATATGCATCACTCAAATGGTTCAATATAAAAAGCCTTGGTTAACAAGATATGTAAAAAATCTTATTAAAGATCGTTCTGCTGCTTATAAGTACTGGAAACGAAATCCTACAGCTGACCATTTGAATGCCTATAAAAATCAACGAAACGAAGTAAGCAGCAAGTAATAATAAAAAAAGCATTACAAACTAAGCTCAACACTGACTTGTACCCCAACGAGTTGTGGAGAAATTTGCGAAAACTTCCATGATTGGTACCGATAAAATGAACACTCAACACACAAAAGTTTTTGAGAAATTTATTTCGTTTCATATATGTACATAGTTCAGCATTATAATAAGCACAACCTCTTAAGCGAATTCCAATTTGGCTTTCGATCTAATCATAATTATTCTACGGCCGCGTTAAAATTTTGAAGATATCCATCCTGGTTTCTATGATAAGCTATTGAATATTTTAGTGCTTTTAGATTTTTCTAAAGGTTTGATATTCTTCTTTTAAAACTGCGGTATTACTTTGGTTGCAACTCTACTTCACTAAAATTAATGGACAACTATCTCTCAAACAGATACCAACAAGGGCAATGCGGAGACATATATTCTTGTCGTAGAAAAATCACTTCTGGAGTACCTCAAGGCTCGATACTAGGCCATAGTCTTTTTAGTGTTTTCGTTTACTGTTGCCTAAACTCTGGTATTTATTTATGTATATGCTGATGACATCCATGTTTATTTTTCACGCCCCATTGGCCATGATGATCTTGGGAGAATCGTAAACTGGGCCAAAACAAAAGGCCTCAGAATAAACGCTGCGAAAACACAGTTACTTCCTATATCGGTTGGTACTTTTGATTTAAGTAGTTTGCCACCATTAATGCTGGCCGATACGCAGCTGAAATTCCAATCTGTTGTGACGAATCTTGGGTTTAAAATTTGTTCCCATCTAACTTCTCATCATCATCTTGGTGCTCTCAGAGCTGAGAAAAGCTGTATTGTTGCTGTGGTAACTAAGTTAAATGTTGATAAAAATCAACTACTATCTAAAACGGGGTCAATGCAAGTTCAACTTCACTTCAAAGATGACTAGATACGAAACTTTTTGTTTTGGGAAAGCGCTGAATTTTTTATAACATTTTCCACTGGTGCCACTGGGATTAAATGAACACTAGGGATTTTTGAAACTATTATTGGGTATTTTGCACTTTCCACATAATTGTTGGGATAGGCAATAGGCGCGTCGCCGAAATATGTTTCGGCGGCTCAACTTCCCTTATAACATAATAAAAAAATCAAGGGAAAAGTTGTCCAATCGAAATAAAGAGGAAAGATAATAAGATAACGTAAAACACAACCTACAATTAATAAAAGTAATGTATTCAACTAAATAAATTAAGAACATAAAAGATTAAAACTTTTCCTTTATGTAAAATGATATAGCACAAAGGTGACAATTTCAGTGAAATATATGATACTGTTACCAATAAATAACTAAATATCTTAAAATCGAATGAATGTAGTAAAACGAATCAGGGGGCCGATGAGCAGCTGGGGCGCGAGAACTGACCCACCAATGGTAATAACTGAAATCCACCACATTTTATCCTGAAAGCATGTAGTGGCATCATCACAAAAATGAACTTAAAGACAGTTTTTAAATATGAAGACCATGTCAACACTAAAGGAATTCATAACTCTTTAAATTCTATAAGTTTTTTGTGTTTTACTGAATGAGTAAAATCACAAAAATTCCTCAACGAATGCCCACATGTTATAAAAAACGCACATCTTGACAGCGCTCTCACGAAGTAAAGAGTTTCGTATCATATTATCTTTACCAATGCTCCCTCTCCTTCTTTTGCTGCCTCCGCTGCTGCCGCCGTGAATCACAGAACTAGTGTTGCTGCTGACCAATGCGAATTCGTATTGGCTGTCAAAGCCGCAAATACCAATGCTGCTTCGCCCTCGGTGGTGGGAGTCAACGTCAACTCCTCTCTGAGGCGGATACTAACGCCATAGATAACTATGTAGATAAGAAACTCTTTTGTTCGTGAGAGCGCTGTCAAAATGCGCATTTTTTATAACATTTTCCTATGGGGCCCCTATAGAAAATATCAATTTTGGGAATTTTAAAAGCTTTCCTTTTTCTAACGGCCTAGAAAATGCACTGCTTTTGCTAATTTTTTATTTATTTATTTATTAATCAACAACAAACCAAGTGCTTAATGACTATGTGATATGAATATGGATATAAATTTTATATTATAATAAAGTCAAAATAATAATTGATAATTGATAAGAGAGACTCTAGGACAAGAGTTTTAAGAGCACACTTTTAAAAGTAAATTTTGAAAAAGAAAAATCAACGTCTAAGACAGAAGAATAAGCATTGAATTGAGTAAGTGCCCTCCGTAAAGGGGCATTCATCCCATAGACAGTTTTAGCAATACGAAGAAAAAACAATTCATTACAGCGCAGAATACGTGCCGGAACATTGAAACAAATTTTCATTAGAAGGTACGGGCAATCGATGCCACCTGCAATGATATCAAAAACAAAGCACAGCGATAAAAGAGTATGCCTGGACTCCAACGACATTAAATTAATCAATAAACAGCGAGAACGATAAGATGGGATAGGATCCTTTGAACAGACTCTATTCTATTAACATAGATAGCATGAAAGGGGCGCCAGATAAATGCTGCATAATCCAATCTCGACCGCACCAGAGTTGAGTACAACAGTTTGAGTGTGTAAGGATCTGAAAAAGAAGAGCAATTACGACGAATAAAGGCCAACATAGCAAATGATTTAGGAACAATGAAATTTATGTGAGCCGTAAAATTGAGCTTGGAATCAAAATATACTCCCAAGTCTTTAAATTCACTGATTGAGTTAAGCGGAACATTTAAGATGGAATAGGAAGTAGGAATATTGTTTACTAGTTTTGAATAGGTGGTGTAGTGACATTTACTAGCATTTAGTGACAAATTATTTCGCACACACCAGCGATATAAATTTTCAAGCTCAGACTGGAGAATTAACGAATCTTCCAGACACTTAATTTCATGATAAATTTTCAGATCATCTGCATAAATGAGGAAATTACAATTATTAAAACAGGTGATAATTGATAAGAGAGACTCTAGGACAAGAGTTTTAAGAGCACACTTTTAAAAGTAAATTTTGAAAAAGAAAAATCAACGTCTAAGACAGAAGAATAAGCATTGAATTGAGTAAGTGCCCTCCGTAAAGGGGCATTCATCCCATAGACAGTTTTAGCAATACGAAGAAAAAACAATTCATTACAGCGCAGAATACGTGCCGGAACATTGAAACAAATTTTCATTAGAAGGTACGGGCAATCGATGCCACCTGCAATGATATCAAAAACAAAGCACAGCGATAAAAGAGTATGCCTGGACTCCAACGACATTAAATTAATCAATAAACAGCGAGAACGATAAGATGGGATTGGATCCTTTGAACAGACTCTATTCTATTAACATAGATAGCTTGAAAGGGGCGCCAGATAAATGCTGCATAATCCAATCTCGACCGCACCAGAGTTGAGTACAACAGTTTGAGTGTGTAAGGATCTGAAAAAGAAGAGCAATTACGACGAATAAAGGCCAACATAGCAAATGATTTAGGAACAATGAAATTTATGTGAGCCGTAAAATTGAGCTTGGAATCAAAATATACACCCAAGTCTTTAAATTCACTGATTGAGTTAAGCGGAACATTTAAGATGGAATAGGAAGTAGGAATATTGTTTACTAGTTTTGAATAGGTGGTGTAGTGACATTTACTAGCATTTAGTGACAAATTATTTCGCACACACCAGCGATATAAATTTTCAAGCTCAGACTGGAGAATTAACGAATCTTCCAGACACTTAATTTCATGATAAATTTTCAGATCATCTGCATAAATGAGGAAATTACAATTATTAAAACAGGTGGAGACATCATTTATGAAAAGGACAAACAATAACGGTCCTAAGATACTACCCTGGGGAACACCAGAAGAAGCAACAAAAAAATAAGACGAGACATTATCAACTCGAACAGCACAACGTCTATTATCCAAATAGGAAGTAATCCACTTCAAAAGCTCAGAATGAAAACCAAAACCTGCAAGTTTAGTTATCAGTATGCGATGAGATACTCTATCAAAAGCCTTGGAGAAATCTGTATAAATTGCATCGACTTGGAATCCCTTTTGAAAGGTTTCGAAACAATCCTCCGTAAAAGTTGCTAAATTTGTTAACGTAGATCTACCCGGAATGAAACCATGCTGATTAGGGCATAACAAATGTTTAATGTTTTATCCTTAACTAAGGATAGGAGTGATAAACGTAAATTTCCAGTCATCTAGAAAAATACCAGCAGATAGTGAGCTGTTAAAGATATATCTCAAAGGCGTAATCAGTGCGGGACAACATTTAAATAAAATAACCGAAATGCCATCCACATCAGTGTTTGACGAAGACTTAAGCTGATTAATACCGTTGGCAACATCCTCATCTGTTAAGCTTAATTTTCCTAAATTGTTAGGATTATCCAGATTAGAAAAACTATCTTCCAGAACAAAATCAGTATCTAAGGTACCAGAGCAAAAATTAGAAGAAAAGTAATCAGCGAAGAGATTAACAGCTTCAGAGAAGGAGTTCGCTGATACTCCGTTGAGCTGTACCGATGCCGGAATGCTTGAGCAGTTTCTTTTTGATTTTACGTAACTCCAGAAGAACTTTGGGTTACATTTGATATTACTTTCTACTTTGGAAATATAATTACGATACAGAGATTTGTTGAGCCTGTTAAATTCAGCTCTATAAAACACGTAACGCTCACGCAACTGTACATCACTAGAATGTTTTTGCTTTTTGTATAACTTATTCCTCAAATTTCTTAGACGCTTTAGTTCTTTCGTAATCCACGGACGCTTACCGGGTTTAGAGCTAAGGATTGGGATATGACTCATGCATATATCATTTAATGTAGTCTTAAAAATATCATAACATGCTGTTACATCACCGTTCCCAAAGAGCAGAGGCCAATCTAAATCAAACAAATTATTTAATTCAACAAAATTACGATGCGAAAAATAAAAAGCAACTGAATGGCTAAGAGATGGTAGTTCAAAAAATTCATAAAATTCAATCTCTAACAACAATGGACTGTGATGCATATTAGGAGACGAGATGTAACTAGCTGTATGCGAGACTTTAAAGTTTATATTAAAACTAACAAAAACTAGATATAAAATTCGATTTAAATAATTATAAAATCCATTAATCTGCAACAACTCAATACCTAGCTGGTTATCAATCAAGTACGACTCTGAAATACTATTAACATTGGAAGGCGTTAAGAAATTATTATTATTCATTAAGCTCCAAGAAATATTGGACATATTAAAATCGCCTAACACACAAAGTTGGCTGTCACCAATACTTTCATGTAGTGCAACATGCGCTCTATACACGACTTCTGAAATGCCAGGTGGAATATAGGAGATACAAATGTAGAGCAAGCCGCAAGCACCATACAATTTTACACAGAGCTGATCCAAAACGGAGTTGACATCTTGAAGCGGACAAAATGAAGCTCTAAGTTGTTTCCGTGCAGCTATTAAAACGCCACCTCCTCTACTAACTCCAGTTTTAGCAAAATCTCTGTCCTTGCGAAAAACATCAAATATGACTGGATCAAAATACTCTGCATCGAAGAAGCTATCGTTCAACCAAGTTTCAGTTAGAACAAAGCAGTCAAATTCCAATTGCGAGCTGAACAAAAAAACGGTTTCACCTTTCGTTCTGAGTCCCGAAGAATTTTCATAATAAATTCTTATTTTACGTTCACTATTGTTTACTTTTTGGGCTGAGGCTGGAGCACTTTTTGAAAAAAATCAAAAGGTCTGATGGTAACGTTGGTTGGCCAAATATCCGAAGACATCAAATTTTCAAAAAAAGGTTCTGGAACTCCAAGTTTGAAATTAACACGCTTAATCGCGTTCAAATCAGCGTCCTTCTTAACAAGGGTGTAACATAAAATCGCCTTTTTGTCAATAGCAGCATGCTTGGCAACATAGTCAATGATGTTAGCGGGCGTTACAGAGGGCAAAAATGATGAGACATGCAGCCATTTGTGGCGTATCGCAACTCCAAGATCTGAATTATCATTAGAGCCAACAACGGAAAAGCGAGGTTTTTTATGTTTACGCTTTTTATCCACAACAGACCACTGTGCAATATTAGCATTTGCATTATTATCTATTGCTCCACTACACATAGAAACCGCGGCAGCGGCAGCAGCTGATGGAGAGCATAGAGAAGTACCAGAAGGCAGCGCAGGTAAAGTGCTAGAAAAAGCGTTGGCAGCAGACGACGATTCGGCACCAGAATTAAGCACATTCGTATCAGCAGCAGATAACCCAGTATTATCATCAGCTGTAGTAGGCGGACAAGCAGACGCAGCAACAGCAGAAAAAGCGTAGGCATTACGTGGAGAAGTTGAAAACCCGGTATTACTACCAGGCGTACCAGAAGCAATGGTATTAGCAGCATCAGCAGAAACATTTGATGGCATCGAGCAGGCGGGCAACTGAGAGTTTGCATGCATTTTTATTGGCTGAGCAACAACTCTATCACTAGCTTTAGCTTTTGAGCGCGTTATGCGCAAGTTTTGTATTATGATTGTTTTCTTTTCAAATGAAATTTATTGAAGAAACTGAGAAGTATATTATAGATCAAACAAAAAGCAAAAACGCCAAAAAACCATATAAACAATATGCTGAAAATCGGCATTTGACTGCAAAGTTCGAAGGTCGATTAAAAAAAAACTCGAACTAACATAAACAAACGCCGCGATACGGGTCTTCTAATTTAGCCTCTATTTTCATCCCTCACTCTCAGAATCGACATAACTTTTGCTAATCTGAATTTGTTCCACAGTGTAATGCTAGCCCTACGTGACGTTGGCGCCGTCTAGCTCTACTGCTATTCAAGTGAAAGTATCCTACGCTACTGTTGCGCGCCGAACGTTAGAAACCAGCACGTTGCACAGTGGACGAAATGTCCAATTTGGCACGGGTTAATTAAAATTTTCAAATTTTAAATTGCGCTGATTTTTTTATTATTCGATAGAGAATACATCACTATAACTGTAAATAATTTTTGTTTTGTTTTTATCTTTATATTCGCACAGCTGTAAGCTTTCAAAGTTGACGTTTGGCGCAACAAGTGTATGTATAATGCTGGAAACACATGTGCAGATGATCTGCTTGCATATATGCGCGAATATCTGCAGCTCAAATACATGAGCAGTAATTTTTGACATGTAGTAGATTATTTGGCATGTAGTTGATGATTCAGTTGTGTGTTTTGTTTTATTATAAAAAGTTAGAGTGAATAAAAATGGAAATCGAGAAAAAGAGAAAAATCCAAAAGCTGCTTCTTCTTATGGCAGTCCAAAAGAAATATTTTGATTTATTGACAATTTGTGCGTTAACTGAAGAAAGACGATCCCGAATATGGACACTTTCCATATATACTGAAAATGAAAGGGAAATTCATGGATTTTTCAATAAATTAATCAAACACATTAAAAACAACAACTGTGCGGAGTTCCGAAAAGCAACGCGAATGGGGGTCAATGAATTCAACTTACTACTGACATTAATTAAAAAGCGCATTACAAAGCAACATTGTAAGGCATCCAATACCACCAGAATGTCGGCTGGCAATAACATTAGTGTAAGCTTGATCATAAATGAAACTATGACGGTTGGAGAAATTATTTTAGAAACATGCGCAGCCATTTGGGATGAACTTTCAGGAATATACATATTTAGCACAACCAAATGAAATTGAATGGCGAGAAATAGCAGATGCATACTACCAAAAATCAGGAATGCCACATGTTGCAGGAGCTGTTGACGGCAAACATATCCACTTAAAGTGCCCAAGAAAGTCAGGATCAATTTACTTTAATTATAAAGGCTACTTAAGCATTATATTACTAGCGGTATGGGACAGCAAGTATACATTTACCGCAGTGGGCATAGGCGCATACGGTAGTCAAAGTGACGGGGGAGTCTTAAAAGTCAGTGGTTTCGACAAACGAATATTAAACGGCACAATGAATTTGCCAGAAGCAGAAAATCTTCTACGTAGTCAGATGAAATATCCATTTTACTATGCGGGAGATGCTGCAAGGATTATTTTAATAAAAGCTTATCTAAAGCGCGAGTGATAATCGAAAATACATTTGGTATATTGGTAGCTAGATGGCGATTGCTGAACAATCCTCTGAATGTGTTTCCCGAAAATGCTAATACAATAGTAAAAGCAACGGTTACATTATATAATTTTGTAAAAGTTCATAGTCCAACTGAATATTGTCCCTCAAATTTTGTTGACCACTTAAATGAAAACGGCCTAATAGTAGAAGGAAGAGCGTCTGATGCACGAGACCTCCTTAAAAATTACATTTTTGACAATAAATAATAAAATTAATTTCCATCTGTACTTTATTTAATAAAAAAAATTATCGCAAAACATTTATTTGTTTCTACTTAGCATAAAATTATGAAAACATTGCGTCATTAGCAGCTGAAGAGATGAAGCTTCCATAAAAGAAAGGTTTGGCTGATCCGGCTTTTCAAGAAAAGTGTTATTGCCCATTATCCGCTAATGCATTTTCGGATATTGATGCTACTCGCTTGAAATCTTTGTTTGCATTTTCAACCAATTCATGAATTTGCCATTTATTTGGTGTTTTTTTTTTGGGATTGGTGAATGCTGCGATGCGCTGACATTCGGCATGCTTGAATTGTCAGACAAAGTTCCGCTGAAGCTTGTAGTGTCGTCAAGTAACAGCTCTTCTACGTTTTCATAATTTCCGTGTGTGCTGGAAAACATCGACATTTTATGATATTTACTTTAAATATGAACTTCAAAAAACTTCCACGTCCTTTAAAAACATCAAATGATCTGTCCACTTCCACTTCTTGTGAGGAGAATCAATGCCGCTTCCAGATGGTTTTTGTCTCAAGTCCTTATAAAATTTATCGCGCAATGTTCGCCAGCGGGCTTTTAACTTTTCAGCTGAAACAAACCGTCGAAAGTATTAGTTTTGTAGGCTAGTTATTAACCGAATGATTTACGTACCTGGAATATTCACCTTTGTAGACAGCTCTTGAACTTTTTGATCGCGCAGGTAAATGTTTTTGTAGCATTTGTGCCTTTTGTCATACAAAAACCTGTTTTCTCTCACAAACTCTATCAATTCCTCTTCCATTGTTATTGCCCATCTGTTAGTGCAAATCTTAGAACATGTCACTTCTAATGTTGGCAAAAATGACGTCTGACAACGAAACATTGCTTTTTCATGTTGTCAGCACTGTATCTGCGCAGATAAATTCAATTTCAACATGGGTTGCATCACTGCACTCAATTGCAGAACGCCAACTGTCAAATCAGTACAAATTTTTGTTTCTGCGTGCAGAATTCTGCTCATGTATTTCCAGTATAAGTTTTCCCGCCTTTTTTCGGTAACAAGTGCATATTTGGAAAGTGTATAATTTTATTAATTTTTTAATAAATTGTTTCTGTGTATTTTGCGTATTTGTGTTTGTGTTGAATCGTGCTTGAAGTCAGTCTTCTAGATAATGTGCAATTTTTTGTGTTCGCCGATCTTCCATGGCATAAATGTTATGTTGATTCGGGTGGATTCGGGCTAGTGATTATTTGTTTTGGTAGTACTCTCTATTATGAATGTTACATGTGTAAAATTAACTTCTAGTTTTTCCAAGTTTTAAAAATTTTCAAATTTGTAGTTAAAATGTTATGCTCAAAACGCACGAAGTTCTCAATTTGGCGCAATGAAAAAGTACCAACAAAGAAGTTTTCTGCAGTTGAAAACTATGTTTTAAATGAACTTATTGGGGAAAGTAATTATCAAACCGATGAAGTAGATAAAATGAAGAAGCAATTGCGAAACTTTGTGAGCTAACTGGTAGAAAAGCGGAGAAGTAGCCATGGATTATTATCAGTATTTTAAGAGCGAAACAAGCAGTGGTTGGGCGGAAATTTTGTACTGCCTGACCCCAAAGTAAATATGTCATCTGGAGGCCCAGTTAAGCCATTTGAAGACTGCAAGACGGGCACTTAAGTACGAATGGTTGGCACAATTATTGGTGTAAGTCCGTGTAAAGAGTTGGTGGTGGCCGCCAGTGTTAGCCTATGCAACAGTGGAAAGAGAAGTGCTTCGCAATTAGTTGCAATGGTTGGTTCTAATCCAGAATCGGCATCACAAATTTAAAAAAATGTCGAATGTGATACTGAAGCACCTATTCCATATACACCTGAGGAAGAATTGGCTCTCTTTATAGATGGTGGTTATTCCAAAAGTTCGTATAAATTGATGCAAGGCGGTGCAAAGGCGCGAAATGCTAATATTTATCCGAGCTATGATACTTTGCAAGAAGCAAAAAAGCGATGTTACCCTAACATGATGAATGTTTCTGAGTAGTATGCTGAGGTAAACATGCAAAGTTTGGTAGATCACACTATAGCTCGGATAGTAGAAGCAAATTCATCAACATTCGATGCATTTGTCAACAACGCTACAAATAATGAAAGAGTAACTGCCATATATAAGTGGGGATGCGACGCCAGTAGTGGGCATTCGACTTATCGGCTACGTTTCTGATATTGGTACCAGCGCTATAGATGAACATTTCTTTGCAGTATGCATAGTGCCATTGCATGTATGGAAGGGGAACACAATCCTTTGGAAAAATCAGCGGCCCTCATCAACTCGGTTCTGTAGGCCCATTAAATTGTCATACCAAAAAGAAGCTGCAGACTTAGTTCGTGCCGAAGTGGGAAAAGTTAATCAGCAAATATCTAAAATCCGACTAACAACCCTAAACTTTTTATGTATCGGGCATTTATTTCACTTGATCATGATAGATGGAAAGGTCTTTGATGCGTTGGCAGAGTTCTCATCTGTAGCTTGTGGAATGTGTAAGGCAACACCAAAAATTATGAACGATTTGGCAGTAATGAAAGTGAAAGACCGGATGAAAGTCTTTATGGTTATGGCTTATCAACCCTACATGCATGGATTCGGTGTTTTGAATGCATCATCCATATTGGCTACAGGCTACCACTAAACAAGTGGCAGGTTCGAGGTAATGATAAAGAAATTGTTCAACAAGGAAAGAGTTACATATATCCAAAATGAATTAAGGAAGTGTATGGGCATCTTTGTGGGCATATCTATGGGGTTCAGGAAACACCATAGTGGAAACACAGCCAGAAGATTTTTTCAAAACCCCACAGTGGCTTCCAAAGCAACTGGCGTAGACGTCAATCCGATACGAAGGCTTAGCGTAATTTTGCGCACTATGGTCAGTGGGTATGCAGTGAATACGGAAGCTTTTCGCACTTACACATGGGAAACTGCAAACATATTCGTTAGTACATATCCGTGGTTCTGCATGCCTCCATCTGTCCATAAAATTTTAATTCATGGAGCAGATATAATAGAAAATATATCACTTCCAATTGGGATGATGTCAGAGGAGGCGCTAGAGGAGCGCACAAAAGATTTTCGTTACTTCCGGCAGCATCACACCCGAAAAATTTGTAGATTGGCTGCAATAGAAGATCTTTTACACTCATTGTTGGTTCCATCAGACCCACGCATTTCTTCGAAGTCCACAACATCACAACATCATCAAAATTCTCAAAAATAAATACTAAATTGGACGAAGAGGTGAATTTGTTGCTTTCAGCTGAAAATGACCTGTCGTACAACTGTTCTTCCGATACTTCAGACTCCAAATAATTTTTTTTTAATATCGTGAGTGTAAATAATAAAAAAAAATTTTTTTTATAAAATTAAAAAAAAAAAATTTTATTTTCGAGGTTAACCAAAATTTTGGCTTAAAAGTTCTTATAAGACCGTTAAAAGAAGAAATGAAATGTGTGTCGTGAGATCTAACTCCAATGCTGAACTTAATGTGGTCATTGCAAGCATTATATCAGTTCTGATGATATTTCTTGATATGTAGAAAAACATTCCGGAGTCGGAAAGCAACTTGTATCCTGCTTTATACTTATTAAAAAGGATGCGTCAACTGACTATTTAAAACGAGTTAAGTTTAAGGTTGGAGCTCCTGAAAACGTGTTCGATTAGTTGCTTATGCCAGAAATTAGCCAGCTATTTTTATTTTTTTTTTTTCAAAGGAAAGAAAAACAGCCAACTCAAACATAGCAGATGTAAACTTTTCGAATAAATTAAAAATCTATTTGCACACTGTATCCGGTATGAGGACCAAAGCAGAAGCCGTTCATCGACTAAGTTCTCACCTAGATCATGATATTTGTGTAATTATCGAAAGTTCGATGCAAATCTTTACAGTGCTTTTTGGAAAGATAGATCATCTGTTGTTCAGCTACACAACACTGATTCCTTCCTCGATCAACTCTGCGTCAATGTGCAGATCTCTTTTGGCCAGCTCTTCGTGTGTGCGTCGTGAGCTCTTAAGTTGCAAATAATCATATGTGTGTACTGGGAGATTTTAATCTTAATAACATTTCTTGGGATATATTAAGTAGGTAAATAGCGTTAAAGCCAATCAACGTGTATAATATCAATGATCTTTATGTTATTGCTAATCTCTTAAGTACTGGCTTATCCTAAGTTAACTGTTTTTTTTTTAAGATTAAATCAGTTTTTAGACCTAATCTGTTTAGTTAGTGCTAACTTATCACCTATGTAAGTGATTACGATTCACCTATTTCTCCTCGTAATACCCACCATATCCCTCAGAAATAAATTGTAATTTTACGAAGTCCTTTCCAATTTTTAAAAGTAGAAGTAAAAATGATGTCAGTAATTACAGACCGATTTCGAAATTATCTACGGTCCCTAAAATTTTCGAGTGTGTTGTTAAGGAGAAGCTCTCATTCTCAATTGGTGATCTTATTTGTCCCAACCAACATGGTTTTGCCAAAGGATGATCATCAAACAAACAAACCTTTATGTTTTCTCTGAAGTCTCTGACCGAGTGTTATCGTGAGCCAGTTTATATTTTTCTGTGTTCGGTTTACTTTGTACATTAGTGCTTCTAAGCCAGTGAATAGTACTCGCATTCGCTATTAATCTCTTTTCATAACAAGTAGATTCTCAATATCTCAAATAAATTATGATTCAAAGTAATTCAATGGAACCTGGGCCCCCCTCATTGTGGGCAACCGATTTGCAATACTTGATGACGGTCCTCAGACTAAGCGTGAACAAGGTGTCGATATATACAAGTTCACCGTAGAAGTCGCACCGCTCAGCCACTCAGCTTCTCTAAGTGACGATGACTCAATGCTAAATACCCAACTCACAATCACTACCCACAATCCAATCAGATTTCAATATATTAAGATGAAATACCACTTCTAAGCAAGGCATAGGAGTTTTAATAAAAAAAAAACAATTGCCATACAAATCAATCTCTTTACATTCCAATATTTCTACAATTGCGACTGATCTCATGATGTGCTTCACATTCACTATACTATACATTCCACCTCAACAGGATTTTACGACACACGTCATCTTGGCCGTATTACGTCAAATAAATGGTTTGAGGCTCAGAAGGATTTACTAAATGATGTGCTGCCACGCATTCCCCTTTTCTATAACTTCCGAAAACATTTGCGTGATTATCGCCGACATTGGCGATAATTGCTTCGATCCTCCGGCCATTCAGCAAAAACTTGCTCACTCAAGCTGGTGTCGAAGATTCTTCAAACGATAAATGCCGGCGTATTTAAGGATCCGCACTTTGGACACATAACGTGCAGTAGCAATCTCTATACAGCTTCAAGGGTTAGCAGGGGGACACTAATAACCCGACGCCAATGGTGTTTAGCCAGCTCAACCTCAGCCTTCTATAGGTATCCTTAATGCCATGCAGATGGGGATATGCTCCAGAGTTCAGGCTTCTGCCAAATTTGCAGCATTTGACTTGCAGCTTGTCTCCGTAAAGTAAATTAATGCCGTAAAAAACAAAACAAAAATCTGCCACTTCCGTCGATTCTTATGACTTTTTATGATCATATTTCCTCTTTTGAGATCCTGGCGCATCTGCATCTGCACAATAACCCTCCGCTTGCAAGAATGAATCTGTTGGACGCACATGACCAACACGAGAGATTTCAATCATTTGTTCGTTCAAATCGCTCAAAAATACCTAATCGGCCATAGTTAACGTCGATGATGCATCCTGATTGGATCCGATACAGTTTCAAGAGTGCCGCGGTGAGATATGTATGTATAATATAATACCCCTTCTGTGGGAAAAAGTTATACTTCTGCTACCCAAGAAGAACCATCGCCCTGAAGGAGCTCATGGTAATTGGTCAAGATGGCAATCGCCGTTTCATCTCGAAAATTATTGCCACACCTTACACGGCATTTGTTAAGCCCATTACACCAATGTCTAACCGCATTGGAACTTGTACTAGGTTCGCTAAACGTACCAATATGTCGCTTGGCAAGGATTGTTTCCGTAAAAGTCATTACTGTGAGCCCCTGGAGATCGGCGGTATATATGTACATAAAAGGGCTGGTAATGATTCGTCGTAGACATCTTATGTTGCTCAAGCGCACAGGATTCTCGTTTCGCGTGTATAAATTGGGCTAAAGATCTCATCATTACTGATAAAGTTCACCTGAGCACCTGTGTTGTGGCAGATTCTAAATGTTCGGCTGGGTGAAAATAGGGCATTTTCCACTCCCTACAGAGCGCAGTCTCGCCATTATATGCATACTGCTGCGCAAACGCCAAGCGTAATCCTAGTATATGCATAAATGGTTGAACAGTGCGATGGGGAAAGTTAATAGTAATTATCTAAAAACAAATGGTTTCCGCCACTGCAACCTATTTAACACAACGTTGCTGGCACCGAACTTCTTCCAGGTTTGTGGAGTGGCAGTTTTGTATGACTTCCGCAGTAAATGTGTCGCAAAATTTAATTTACTTGCGATGATCACCGCGAAATATGTATAGTGAAGCGATCTGCCAATAGAAATTCCAGAAAACGGTCGGTCGGTTCTAGGTGGCAGTGCGCATTGCTGTAAAGGAGCTTCTAATGATCTCTCGCAGTTGTCGATACCAACCAGTCCAAAAGACGCTGTATTAAGGATACAGTTAAATTGAAATGCATATATCATCCCAAATTTGGCTATTGTCTTCGACCCCTAGAGATACCGCGCTAACTGTACTTGTAAAGTTCATGCTTGTTCATGCTCGGCTCTGTCTTCGTTACATGTTTTACAGTACTTAAAGCCTTAAAGTCCTGCTTCAAATCCCAAAAGATCTACAATATTATACGCCAACTATTCCCCAAATTTGTACTGAAAACTGTCACACATCCCTTGCAGGGTCCGTCGTCAGCCTGGCGTAGCTCAGTTATTATCCACCATCGCTACCAAAGTATTTTCCATATTCTTCACAATTGGTTTTATGAACATCTTGACACAATCCCGTCGCGATTATCAACCAACAGCCAAACCAATGGAAACCGAACCGAAATCTTCCCTTCAAATTTGCCCATAAAGTCGTTGATATATATTATATGAAATTCCCATAAGTATTTCGTAAAACGGCCTTAAATCGCATAGTTTTTCTTTAATTTTGTATACCCTCTGGTGGATAGTCGCAGGTCTATCTGTCATGTCTACCAATATCGCACCTTGTATTATGTATACCTACTAAAATTAGTATCGATAAATGACAAGTAACTTTAAAAATAATTGGCAACTCCGCTACAATATGCATGACAGTTAATTTAAACCAATCTCATCAAAACAGCCTTAAAACTTCGTTAAACATATAATCAACAAAATGTGCAACCAGACTCAGTAGCCGACGGTCAGCAGTGACTGGCGATACGTATTACAAATTTTAACCCCTGATTGCTCAGCGGCTACCAACCTCCATACCCAATAAGGGTCTAAATCTCGCGTACGTTGTTCAATAACGGCTTACTGCATAAAAGCTCCTTAACTTGCTTGCTTTGCCGCTGGACTTCGGCTTTCTTTGACTTCGGCGTTCCATAACTAAATAATAATCCATTCCCCATAAAAACCCATTGCGTCTTATGCCAGCCAAAACCACAAATTCCTCCCTCAATTAAACAATAATGTATTCTTGCAGATACAAGTATATATGCAGGATAAACAGCTGGCTGGGGTATTACTGGCTTAAAACAAAGAAAACGTAGCGACAACGTGTTCCCCCAATAAAAACAAATATCCAGTAACCTACTAGGAACCACATTTCAGGCATTTGCGTCCTGTGGGAGAAATATGCAAGAAGTACAAAACGCAAAACCAGGAAGTTGCAGGCTTTTTTTACAGCTGCAAAACAACTCCAGAATTAGCATTATACTTCTCAGAAGTGCTAATTGCAGCCACTCCGGCCAAAGATGCAGCACTATCCTCGCACCCATACAAATTCTGAGCCTCTTGCTGATATACTATGTATGTTCACAATAAACTTCGTAAAATTGTTGTATTTTTATATATTTAGTCACATTTCCAATTTTTTACCTTTTTTAATGAGAAAAATTAATATTTTAATACTTAATTGGTTTATATTTGTGATCAACTGATTACTTTCAATCAGCTGTACTGGCAAATTGTTACGAGTAACATTTATCCAGTAAAACTTGTAACTTGTAGCAAGTTTCTTGCAAGGCTTTGCGTACAAAACAGTCAGAACATAATAATTGGTAACAGTTGTTAAGAACTATCACAAACATGTATGTACGTCAAAAAACATAACTATTGTTTCCATGAATACAACACGAACTTTCATCGGAATATTCTGAGGAATGAAATCTTAAACGTGTTTCATTCTGGTACCCCATACGAATATGCACCAAGATATGTGCATACATATGTATCTTCTGAATAAGTACAGAATCATTCACTCTCGTTCGTACGCGAACGCGAACGTGTACACTTTTTCATTTTTTTTTGCATTCACGTTCGCGAACGAGAACGTGGAAAAAATCCATGTCGTTCGTATTCGAGAATGATAGGTAGAAAAAATTGCGCTATTGTTCGTTCGAGAATGCATTCGCGAATCGAAGTTCGTGCGTTCATAAACGAATTTACAAGTGGCTTCGATGCATTCGCGAATGCTCGCGCTGTCGTTCATCTTCATAAACGAATGCATATGCTACGTCGAATATTCGCAGAAGGTTAGTGCAGTAGGCAATATGCAGCAATATTAGATGCAAGCAGTGGTAAAAGAGCACATATGTACATATGTATTTGTTTAGGTAGACGATGGGCAACGGCCATACTAATCTTGATATTTCTATTTTTAGAGTTCTATTTTTGTTTAGCAAATGAACGATATGTGCATACACATGTATGGTTGATCCGTATAAAATCAAAATTTATTTGCCAAACAACATATATTTATGTATGTATGTACATATGTTTATGAAAATACTTACATAAAAATACCTTCTATTAAAGTAAGAAAAGTATGTTAATATATTCGGCAATAAGATTTTTTTGATTAATAAAAATGAAATGCATTTGCTTGCTTAGTTGCTATCTTCCGCATCTAGTGTTGCAAAATTGAGGAGGTCAAAATTTAATTTTGTAATTAAATTAAATTAAACTTTTTCTTCCCCATTTTTTTATAAAAACTGTTTAAATAAAATATAAGCTTTGATCCAGTACTTTTCCTGTAAAATCCTGTAAAACTGTCAAACGGCAAAATTCCTCTCTGGAATGAGAGTAAAAAGTTAATCTCTCCAAAAAGTAAGGAAACAGAAAAATACACATTTCCTGTAAAACGTCAAACAGTGGTATTTGAATTTAAAAATAAAAATGGAAGGAAATTCGTTAAAAGTTAGTTGCTCACCAGGAACATTAAATCGCATACGAAACGGTAATACTTCTAACATTTATAGAGCAAAAATGTGTTAAAGTAGAATTTTATTGCAGATGAAGAGTTCATGCGCCAGAAAGCCTGCGAGGTCCTTGAGGAAGAGTTCCGGGCACATGGTACCTCGTTTGATGAGGTTATATTTGAAGAAAACGGTAAGAAGGTACCTTCTTTTAATAAGTAAATACTTCATAAATTTATATGTTTGGTTATGTTCTCAGTTCCGGAAGAACAAACACATGCGACTCCTGAAAACGTGGAATTACCAAGTGAAATGGTGATTTCCTCCTTCGGTAAGGTAAAAGTGATATCTTTACAGATTGATTATTTAAAATGGTTATGTTTTTACAGAGGATAGTCAAGATTTCACACCAATAGAGCCCAAGCTTGCTTGGCTGGAAGCGCCAACAAAATTAATGCTGTCTCTATTAGAAGAGCTCCGACCCAAAGTAGGGAAGTCTGCGGAGCTATGCAATAAAAAAAAGATGTGGAAAATTATTGAAGAAAGGCTAAAAACAGAAGGGTACCCATTTAGCGCTCTTCAAATAGAGAATAAATTTAGAGGAATGGAGCGGCAGTACAAGAAAGTCGTGTTGAATAACAGGCAAAGTGGAAGGAGTAGGCAAACATGTCCTTACCAAAGGTTAGTTTTTGGATTACCTATTAGCTTTATTGTTGTTTTAAATTATTTTAATTATTATTATTATTAACTAAGAAACTACATATGTAATTCTAGCGAGCTGGATGCTATTTTGTCCGAAAAGCGCTCGATTAACCCGACCTTCCTCTGGGAAAGCAGCGAGGATCCCGAAATGTCTCGAATGGAGACCACAAGTAGTGAGGTGGTTCCTGATTTGCAGGCTGGTACTTCAGGTACGACTTACAAAATACGGTAAAAATAATAGTAGTATAACGTTAAAAAAGTTTTCAAATGTTTTAACCAGAATTTTTAAAAACTTTTTAAGAATGCAGCTTTGTAGCCCATTTCATTTTACTATAAGAAACTGCAAGTTTCAAATATCTGAAAATTCGGGTTGATTTTTGAAAATTTTTTTTGTTACCATAATTTAAAGGCTCTACTAACAATTTACGAAACTGCGTTTTCCACTTTTTTGGTAGGATTTATTAAAATACCCTTTTATTAAAAATTGGAATTTTTAAAAGCCGTATCGGCATGATTTTGGAAGTTTTACATATGATTTTTACTCTCCTATAAATGAAAAATTTGTTGGTAGGGCTTTTGTGAATTAAATATGTATTTTATTTTTCTTGCATAATGCTATAAGCTTGTGTCACTTTTTTTTATATATTTTGAATATATTTTTTGTAGATGATACTCCAAGTTGCTCAACAAGTCGTCAAAAAATTACGTCACAGAAACGCAACGAAACGCTTGTGGAAATGGCAGAGGAGAGAAAGGAGCACCACGCGAAGGTGCTGGAATATTTAAAAAGAAAAGAAGAAAGGGATATAGAGAAAGCAAAGAGACAAGAGAAAAATTGAACTGCAGGAAATTTTAGCCAGAAAAAAAAAATAAATAAGAAGTAGTAATATTTATGATTAGTTTAAAAAGTCATTTATTTATAGTTAACTCATGTGTACTGATAAGTAATGAATTGTTTTTGTTTTTTTGATATTAAACATGAAATTCAAATTTATACCTCTCGTCGTCTATTTCTTAGTTCCTCACAAATGAGATTTCGAACATTGTTGTTTCTGGTGGGCATAATGTTTTCCCCGTTCTCGTTCCTTTCTTCATCCTCACTATCTAAGGAAAAGTTGAAATCGTTTTCGCTCGCAAGATTGTGTAAGACACAGCACGCTCCGATGAAACAACATAGTTATTTTATACCTTTCAACTTGCAGTAATACAGTTGCCGAAATCGCTGTTTCAGTATGCCAAATGAATGCTCAATTAAAATGCGACCTTTGCTTAGTTGTTTATTGAAATATTTCTGGTCTCTTGTCAAATGACCATTGTCTTTGAATGGGGTTATGATGCAATCACTACAGGGATAAGCAAATAGTAATCTAAAAAGTTTTAAATATTTAAATATAAAAGTATGTTAATTTTCCAAGTTGCAGTTGCTTTGCATTTGTATAAAGTATAGTTCCTTAATGCAGGATGTTTATAGTAAGCAATGCATCGTGCCCCAAATTGTTTTTCATCCGATTAATATGCGCATGAATGAAGTATATAGCCCATCAATAATTTTTGGAAACAAAGCAGCTAAATTGTTGTAGTGACTTTGTGTGTATGCATTGTGTATTATATGTATATATGTATTTCGCATCAATGCAAAGCTACATGAAACTTGGAACTCGCCCTATGCTTCTACATATTTTCATTATAGGGATGTAGGCCTAAAAAATGTTACCTCCGCACAATGTTGTTAGGTTATTATAAACAGGAGAATTTTGAAGAACCCAACTGTCGTGACTGGATCCTGGAAAACCAACGAAAGCATTGATGAACTTTCTTCTTTCATCGCAAATACCTTGCATAACTAATGTTATATGGCCTTTTCGGTCAATATAATCATCTTTGCGTTCCGAAGGTGGATTAATTCTAATATGCGTCCCATCTATGCAAGCTAATTAAAAGAAAAAGAAAAATTAAATGAAATACATACAAATTCACACAATGTACTTTCACCTATTGCCTTCGGAAAACCAAGCTGAGCAAAGTAATTGGCAGATTCTTGTTTCCTTTCGTTGCTGGGCCATTTGATAACTTCAGGGCTCAAGCTGCTTATGAACATTGTCACCCTATCAATTACTCTGGAAATACTTGAAATTGTTAAATTAAATCGGTCGGATAAATCACGAAAGCTACAAGCCTCGTGACCAGCAAACCACAAAAACACAGCCAGATTTTTCGCTGCCGGCAAACGCTTATCATCTCTAAGTGTTTTATACGGATCCCATTGCTCATATCGCGTTGTTAAAGTAGCGAATAGCTCCTTGGAAATCCGAAAATGTTTTAAAAACTCTTCGTCAGTGTATGTGGGAACTACTTCTTCAAAATAGTTTTTAATGCTATTTCTGCTTTGCCGTATGTGCGTTAATATTTGTATTATCGCTTCATCTTCACTGTCAGAGTTTTCCCTTATTAAATTTAGGAAGCCATCCGAGTCGCTTGAAGAGTTTACTAGCTCATCCACTAAAAAGCTGAAAGTCTCTGAGCCTGTGTCTTCTACAGGAGTACTAGAACCAGCGGCACATTCTTGCTGTGAATTAATTAATAACATCAAAATATCTTAAATATATTGGGAATTACTTACACCGTCAAATGAATCGTTATTTTCTTCCCTTTTTATTTCGTTAAATGATTAAAAGTTAATTTTATATTTTTCGCAATGTACTTGGCAAACTACCATTTTTGTTTACTTTTGTGCAACAGCTGATCGTTTGACACTTTACAGGAATTTACCCAAAGAAAAAGTTCGGGTAAAAACTTGCAACTTCATTCTCTACACAACTCTCCAAAAGTGGCTCTCATTTACAGGTTTTTGGTGTAAGGGAACGCTTTTCCTGTAAAAACCTGTAAGTTTGGGTAAAAACCTGTAAGTTCTTGGAGTAAAGGAACAAACTTATAATAAACTTCTTTTCGATTCAATGTATTGCCTACTACACCAACCTTTTGCGAATATTCGACGTAGCAAATGCATTCGTTTATGAAGATGAACGACAGCGCGAACATTTTTTCATAAACATATTTACATACATACATAAATATAATAGCGACAGACTGTCGTACTTGAATGGTGTTGGTAGGACATAAGGAAAAGTGGTAAAAAGCAACAGCAGCTTACATGCCGGCTGTGGTCCATTGGCTACGCACTTGCCCAGCAAGTCGTAGGTTGTTGGTTCGAGTGCCGGTGGAGTCATGAAAGAAATCTGATGAGGAGATGTGGTGATCTCCGAAATAGCTATATTTCTACCACTCCTGACTGTTGTTGTCTTTTTTCCAATATACTTTTCCTTATACACTGGCCTTGAGCTCACAAATTAATATTATCATTTAATAAAAACAGGCCGAAAAAACATAGACATATGAATATTTGAAACGGACGAGCACGCCCAAAATGTAACAACAATTCTAACAATTTTCTAAAAAAAGAATTTGTGTTACACAACAAAAGAACCACACATTCAATTAATAGCGACAGACTGTCGTACTTGAATGGTGTTGGTAGGACATAAGGAAAAGTGGTAAAAAGCAACAGCAGCTTACATGCCGGCTGTGGTCCATTGGCTACGCACTTGCCCAGCAAGTCGTAGGTTGTTGGTTCGAGTGCCGGTGGAGTCATGAAAGAAATCTGATGAGGAGATGTGGTGATCTCCGAAATAGCTATAATTTCTACCACTCCTGACTGTTGTTGTCTTTTTTCAAATATACTTTTCCTTATACGCTGGCCTTGAGCTCACAAATTAATATTATCGTATATGTTGTTTCGCAAATAAATTTTGATTTTATACGGATCAACCATACATGTGTATGCACATATCGTTCATTTGCTAAACAAAGATAGAACTCTAGAAATAGAAATATCAAGATTAGTATGGCCGTTGCCCATCGTCTACCTAAACAAATAAATATGTACATGTGTGCTCTTTTACCACTGCTTACATCTAATATTGCTGCATATTGCCTACTGCACTAACCTTCTGCGAATATTCGACGTAGCATATGCATTCGTTTATGAAGATGAACGACAGCGCGAACATTCGCGAATGCATCGAAGCCACTTGTAGATTCGTTTGTGAACGCACGAACTTCGATTCGCGAATGCATTCGCGAACGAACAATAGCGCAACTTTTTCTACCCATCATTCTCGAATACGAACGACATGGATTTTTTTCCACGTTCTCGTTCGCGAACGTGAATGCAAAAAAAAATTGTAAATATTCACGTTCGCGTATAAACTCATAAAAGAATGTACTACGTGAATATTCATAAATGAATATTTCCGAACCCTGATATTTATATTCATACACCTCTTCTTCGCCGAACGCTTATTGAGAAATACATACATACATACATATGTATGTACATACTTACATACATTTCTGCGTGCCACACTGTAATCCCAGAAACATTTGGAGTCCGATTAGTCCCATAATTCGGAGTGTGAGCGCTCATTATGAGTTCTTATAGGAGTCCAATATGAGTGTGTTTCCCCTTCTTGCGATGGTCGTCATATATGAGTCCGAATTCATATACCATATGAGCCTCTTTTAGGAGTCATATATGACTCATATTTTAGAGAAAATAAGAGTTCTTATAATATATCTGTTTCTTTTATAGTAAAACAACAGAAATAATGTAATACTAAATAAAGAAAGTAAAATTCAGTTTTTAATCCATTTTTGGTAAAAAAAACAAAAATTAAAAAATTATATAAAAATTTTCCTTTTTTTTTAAAAATACTTAAAAAAATAATTAGATTCCTGTCTTTGGGTTTTCTTATTCCTATATATAACTCGGTCTCGCGCAGTTTGAAACCACTTTATTGTAATTTTCTTAAATTCCACCTCATTGCCAAATTTTCGAGAAAACGCTTCTATAACAATAATAAAAAGTTAATTAAGAGCACCAAACGGCATTTCAAAAGTATTACCCTTAAAAGCACTTGTTATGGCCATATTTTGAAGGTAAATTTTGCCTTCAACATCTATCCATGATATTTCGCAGGCCAACTCGTCGGTGACCAAGCGCTTCCAAATATATCTCACAAGTTTCCCAGGGTCTGGCATTCCAATTACATAGACTTCATTTTCCTGAAAAAGACACATGAATTGACTTGACCTTGCTTGATCTGCCACAGCAAAACATTTTTCGACTACATTCTTTCTTTTTAAGGATTTAATCACCGCTATTGCCTCTTTATGGTCTCTTCTTCGGGACATTAAGTAGACGAACCCCTTTTAATGTTCTTTATATTTTAGATATGTATATTAAATTATATTTTTGTTCACTAACCACACTGATTTTTAGAAAAATAAAACTGGTAAATCTTTTTGATAGTAAAAAGTATTCTTTACAATTCAACAGTTGCACTTCAACTGAATTTTTGTTCATCGATGAACGCACGTGTTCGTTGGTCGTGGAATTCGTGGAAACACAAGGAGCGGCATTTCCAAAATACAATACATAATTGCAAGAGATGATGACTCATAACTCTGAGCCTCATATTTCCGTCACATTTTATACTCATTTCCGAGCCGCATATTTCCGTCATATTTTATACTCATTTCGGACTCATAATTCTGAGCCTCATATTTCCTACATTCTTTCCACTCATTTCGGACTCATAATTCTGAGCCGTCCAAAAATGTTTGCTGGGATGATACTAACATAGGAACGCTCTGTAATACTCGCTGAATTTAGAACGAACTCGCCACATCTCCAAAACGCTGAATAAACGGTAGAGTGACAACCAAACCGACACTCGCTTTACTATTCGCTAGTCTGAACCAAGTGCGCATAGGAAACACATACATATCAGAGAACGAAAATTATAGAGAAGGCTCATCCCAGTCCATTCCGCGATTCGTTCCGCTGCCGGGAGTCTGCTGTGCACACCACACTCTTTTTTCCGCCACTTATACACAGTAGACCCACTGAATTTAACAGTAGAGACCCAGTGCTAGAGTGTGAATTTGTAGTTAGAGAGAAAAATAATGTAACTTATCAGTGGTGTTGCAGGTGGTTAATTTGGTTTTAATAATATAAAAATTGGCAATGATGTCAAATAAAGTTAAAAAAATTAAAAGAACAAGTTTTTTTCACTTAAAATTTGGATTTTTATTCAAAAACATATATTGTATGCATATGTATGTAGATGATATACATACATACATACTTATATGTGCATATATGTACATACATACATACATATGTATTCAAATAAAAAAACACTTAAAAATTTAATTAAATATTGGTAAGATACCCATGTAAAATCGTAGAATATGCTATCACAAAGCATGCAGGTGCGATTCGTTTCTATAATCATGCAAATATGTAGATAAATATTTCATTGATATTTCATTTTTATTTATAATGTAATATAAACGAATTTAATATAATGGATCTTTTTATTAAAATGTATGCCAAATTTTCGTTTTCTAGTAACTGATAAAGTGAAAAAAATCAAATTTAATTTTAATTAAGATAATATCTTTTTATCTTTTTTTTAATATTTAATAATAATATTTTAATAAAATAATTTAATGCAATTTCTTAATATTGCACATCTTAAATTATTTAAATAAATCAAAAATTTTGTATATTCATTCGTAACGAAATGAAATCAGAATAGGAATGTGAATGAAAAAAGATTTCCAAAAATTTATGAAAGTTTATAAATACATATATCGGATTGAATTTAAAACATTGTCAGCCTAGAAAGCTAGGCGATAGAAGTGAAACTTCAGGGATCTCGATGGGCACTTGAAATGAAAATACTCACCCTAGCCAGCAAGTTTTATGAGATAGAAATATTTCCCCGATAACAGAAGCCACTATGCATTATTCTGGAATTTTTAAGGGGGTTAGGTTAATGAAAAAAGATAGTTGATGTTTTCGCCCTCATTTATAATAAATCTATTCATTCACTTCCATACTTTCATGTTCAAGAAAAGAAACGATTGGTTTGTGGTATGAAAAATATGAAATGAAAACTGGTGATTGTAAATTTTTTAAATATCTTGAGAAAATTGCATCTATTGTCGTGCCTGATTAAAATTACTTTCTAAAAATTGTACAAGTGGTTGAGCTTCTTTCAAGGCAAAATTGACATTAGAATATCCGCTTAAAATCATTGGCAAATCTTCTCCTAATTCTGCTGCACCAGAGGGAGTATATGCCAATAATGCTCTATGTATGAATTTTATTATATCGTTAATTCTCTGGTTCGGAGTGGTGTAGGGAAAAATCATTGCCACACTCTGTCCGCCCCTCCACGCATGCTACCGCTCTCTCGTTTTTTCCTACTCCGAATCTGTCGCGTTTTCGTTTCTCTCCCATCATGTCTCCTTCCGTCCGACTGCTCCACCACGCGCGCCATCCCCTCCCTTTTCCTGTCGCTTTTTCGTTTCATTCGATATTGGAATTACAGCCCAACGAGCGCAAAAAAGTTTCACTTAAAAAAAAATGCATACAAATTAGACATGGCACGAAAATAAAGCTAGGATTCGAACTATTTATGTTGCAAAAATTCAAACGCGCAATATGATAATGTAGCTGGCGACTAAACGCGCTAAGCCACAACAGACGTTCCGCGCAGTCTGCTTAAATAGCTAATTATGCAAATCATAGCAACAGAGAACTTACATATATTAGGCAGAGAAGTTGCATCTCGATCCATTCCTTGTCTCGTACCGCGGATTTGATCGGAACTGTATTTCTTGGCTTTTCCCACCACCCGATAATTTTCACCACCCGTCAGCAAAAGTTAACAGCGGTGGAGCAAAAATACAATTTTAGAGAGACTGCATGTAAAGTATGTATGTTATTAGGTACATATTAGGGTTGCAGGTGTTTTTTGCATAAACATTCATTTTTGTTTAGTTCTGAGAATGTTTTTTTTTGTATACATTTTTTACTTTGTGTTTTAAATGTAAAATCCAAAAAAAAAATTATGATTAAAAAGTTTTAATTTGTGAGTAAATAATTACATTACCGTCTGGATAAGTGCAACTTTTATATATCTTAATACGTACTAATGTAAAAATTACTGATTATATAGGGGATGTCGCAGAATCTGACTCGGAATTTGCTTTTCTCGAACATGAGCAAATACACAACATACATAGTACATACATATGAACATATACATACATGTGCCCATAAAATAATAGCAACGTATATTGACAATTTTGAAAATTTTGTCTTCCTTTATTTAATTTCAATAATTTTAATAATAAAATAATATTATTAGCGATATAGTTGGTTATTGTACAAAAACCATGTAAGTCAAACTTTCAAATTTTTCTAACTTCTCAATCAAAATTTTCAGAAGCTAATACTTTGAGCAATTTAGAAAGGAAACACTTTTGAATTTTGAAAGTCAATTTTGAATTGGTTGTTAGTTACGACCCTTTCCATTTTAGGCTACGATATTTCATAAATATAGTTTAATAAATTCAATGTTATTTGAAAGTTTTGGACTTTGTACGAAATAAAATAATACCTACTCAAAAAATTTACATCAAAATTTCAAACTTTTGTTCACACTTTTATAAACTTTTCTAGTATGGACTTTTTTTCTGGTTTGCCCAATTTCTATTATACGCATTTCTTTGGAAATTTATCAGAATAACTTCTCGAGTTATCGCTTTTTTCTGCCAAGTCCGTAGTATGTATTAATACTAGAATCTTATTAATTAGGATATGATGAACTTCATGTTCGTAACTCTGATTTAAATTATATACATATATTTTGTTATACCTTTTTATTACTACGTATTTAATATTTTTTCCTTTTTTTGGTTAAGTTAAAGTTACAAAATTAAAAAATAAGCATTATTTTTATTCATAAAGATACATATATTGTACTTAAGAATTGAAATAAATGTTGGTAAGATATGTAAAATCGTTAAATACAAGCGTACAAATTAAGTATTTTGCCCGGCGGCAAAATAAAAAAAATGTTTTTTTTTATTTTATGAGCCTTCGCTCAACTTTATTCACTCAAAGCAGGCTTAGAACTAACTTACAAAGTTTTGGCAAATAATGAGGAAAGGGAAATCAACACATTTCAATGCAACGTGACCGTTGCATTTCGGCAAGTAGTAGACATAGCGTCAGCATTATTTCCACACGCGCAAAGGTGTACCGTGGGAAACAACAGCAAAACTTAGGAATGTTTTGATAAATGCAATGTAGGCATTTTTCCTATGCAAAGCTCGGAATAAATGGTGATATAACTCCCCTCTTTCTTAAATTTGAAACGTCCCGTTTCTTTCCATTTCCTCAGATATTTTTTTAATCTTACTTAACATTTCGTCATAAAATTTTTCTTTCATTTCTAATTTTCTTAATTCAAAGATGTCCTTTAATCTATTGATTATTACATAAAACACTAACAGCAACGGTAAGAAGGGATAAAGCGGAATAGACTATTGGCTGCCTTTTAATTTCTTGTTTAAATGAATTTATAAAGTTTATATTCTTAAATTTAAGTTCTTCGTCTGAGCTTTCAAGATATTGGAAAACTTTATAATTATTTAATTTATTGTTTTTCAAGAAATCCAAAATTATTCCCGATGGGTTTTCAAATGTTACATTATCGATCTTGGTTGTGTTTTTGAAAGTTACAAGATAAACTCCGTCTATTTTTTGCTCGTCAACAATGTGCTTTCCTGATATCAATATAGCTCCCTCTTTTATTATATCTAGATCTTTATTCTTTTCTCTTATTTTAGTACAATTTCCTTTATTATTATTTAACAAATTTAAAAAGCAAGATGTTTTTTTTTATTTAATCTACAAAAATTAGTATTTAGTTCGGGTTTGCAAGTTTCAACATTATAGAAGCTATTTCCGCATTTAACAATTTCTTTTTCAATTAAAAGTCTTCCATCCATTTGAGATATTGATCTGGTTTCATAAAGTTTACAATTTTTTTGAATTAGCGGATATTTTATATGGACTACTATAACATCATTGTTTTGTAAAATCTTAAATTTAGATACATCCATTAAGTCGGTCAGTGTTATCTGTTCATGTTCATGTTTAGTAATTTCATGTACCTCTTTCAAATTAAGTATTGCCGGATTTAGAATGCCTATCTTCGATAAAGTTATTGTCTGAATAATATTTTGCAATTCTGTGGTTATCAGCCTGTTTCTGTATCTGGTTGCTAACGTAATTTGCACGTTGGTCCTCATTTCTTTTAGTGAATGTGTCAAGTCTGTAATAGCTTTAAATATTTCGGAATTTGTGGTCATTTGCCTATTGTTGTTCTCTACAAGTTCGTTTAGTTTCGTATTGATGTGGTTGCAAAGAACGTAAATATGATGAACAGTAGCATTTTCTGAAAAGTATTCAATATGTATTTTCATGGTTTAAGGTTATCTTTATGAATTATCCTATCTCTATTTTGTATCCTAACCTTATTACCTAAATCTTCCTTAATCTTTTGTTTCCTATACCTAGGACCCATTTTGTTTCTTTGACCTATTAATCTTTCATACACTATATCATTTCCTTCATAATTTTTTGTGCCATTGGGTTTGTTTCTTTTTAGCATTTTCTCCTGGGCTTTTTTCAGGAGGATTTCTATATTTTCATGTCTCTTTTTATTATACAGGATCTCGAAAGGTTTTTCATTAGTAACGGAGTGTATCGATTTATTGTATTGTTGAACAGCTCTGTAAATTGCTTCAACATCGCTAATTAAATGGAATTCTTCTTTCATGCATCTGGATATCTCGAGTAGAGTATAATGGACTCTCTCGACCTGCCCATTTGTGGCACTGTGTCGAGGACTACAGAAATATAGTTCGATTCCTAATCTTTGCATTAAACTTTTAAATTGCTGCGTGGAGAATCCTGGCTCGTTATCTGAAGTGATCTTTTTTGCTTCTGGGAAGTTTATGAGCACTTCCATGATTTTTTCATCAAGTTTAAGTTTGTCCTGAATTTGCTTAATGGCTAAAAATTTTGAATATGAATCAATGCATGTTATGAATTTTAATTTCTGAACATAAAAAATGTCTATATGGATCTGCTCCCCCTCTTTCTTAGGAATTGGAGCCTCTCCAATAGGTACCGTCTGAGGATTTCTGCAGTATTTATTTCTATTACAAATGCCGCAACTCTTAATGAATTGCTTAAATTCTTGTCTCATTTTTGGCCAATAGTACATATCGCAGATTTGTTTGTGATTTTCGATATAGTTCCTATGAGCTCTTGTATGGGTTTGCTCAATTATGATCTTTTGGTCATCTGTATTGATTATATCCATAGGAAACTTCCTAGTGAAGACAAATTTGTTTATAAAGTTGTCCTTTATTGGCTGTTGGATTTCGTATAAAACTTCTGCTGTGCAATGGATTCCTGTTACTAAATTGGGTTGTAAAAACTCTTTAAAAATTCCTATTAAATTGTCTACTGTGTCATATTCTATTATATGCCTTACTCTATCAAAATTCCTTATAGATTCGTGAATTGTAAATTTTGAATTTTTTCCTAATAAAACTTGTTGTTTAAATTCATTCAATGGCTTCGGCGTTTCTTTTATGGCCTCGTGTAAGGTGCTTTCACACGAATGTTGGGTGTCGTCGGATGATGTACTAGATTCGGAAAGGTTATTTAAAAATTGTCTGGACAATGCGTCCGCAACGACGTTTGTGGTTCCTGGTTTATATACCATTTTAGGGGAAAATTCTTCTATAAATGAAGTCCATCTTTTAATCTTTGAGTTTGGATTTCTTGTTGAAATTGCAAAAGTAAGTGGTTGATGGTCTGTATGAATTTCTAAGTCAGATACTCCATACAGATAGTTTCTTAATGTCTTTAATGCCCAGACGATAGCATAAAGCTCCTTTTCGTTTGTGGCATAATTTGACTCTGTGCTGTTGAAGGTTTTTGAAATGAAGGTGATTGGTTTTCCTTCTTGCTGTAGAACCGCGCCTATTGCGTCGTTCGATGCGTCGGTAGTTAATACGAATTTTTTTCCGAAGTCTGGTTGCGTTAGTTCCACTTGATCCTTTAATAAATTTTTAATTTTATTCACAGCTAAAATTCCCTCTTGGTCTAACTTTATTTCAATTTTTTTTGACATATATTGCGACACCATTCCATTTTTCCCTGACAAAAATTTTGTTAGCGGCTTCGTAATTGTTGCATAATTTTTAACAAATTTCCTATAGTAGCCGGCCATCCCTAAAAAGCTTCTTAACTGCCTAAGCGTGGTTGGTATGGGGTAATTATTTATTGCTTCAATTTTTTTTGGGTCTGTCATAATAACGTTATGACTAATAATATAGCCTAAAAACTCTACATCCTGTTTGTAAAATTGAGATTTCTCTATTGAAATCTTCATGTTTGCGTTTCTAAGAATTTGAATAATTTTTAGTAAATGCTCAGTATGTTCTTCAATTGATTTTGAGTAGATTATTATGTCATCTATATAAACATGACAAAACTTTCCAATGTGATCCCTTAGGATATCGTCCATTGCTCTTTGAAATATGCTGGGTCCGTTTTTCAACCCGAAAGGCAGACGTAAATACTCATATTTGCCATTATTAACCGAAAAGGCTGTCCTTTCAATGTGCTCCTTTTTCATGAGTATCTGGTGAAAACCAGATTCGAGGTCAATTGTTGAGAACCACTTTGCTTCTCCTAAATTTGACAAAATAACATTGGTGTCTGGAATCGGATATTTATCTGAAATTGTGTTTTCATTTATCTTTTTGTAATCAATCACCATCCTTAATTTTGGTGTTCCATCTTTATTTACACCCTTCTTGGGTACTACCCATACCGGTGAGTTATATGGGCTTTTGCTTGGTTGTATTATTCCTTTTTCTAGCATTTGTTGGATTTCTTCATTTATAAATGAATTAACTCCTAAGGGGTAGGGGTACTGCTTGCTCCATATAGGCGCTTCAACAGTTTTGCGGATTTCTGCTTGCACATCCGTCCTAAAGGGTAAACTCAAATCTATGTTTGAATGCATTAATTTAATTTTACGCTCAATTACATTCTTGAGGTTATCAACATTCTCCGGCATCCTTTTCCCTAAAGGACTTTCTTGGTTACACTCAATTAACCTTAAATTGCAAATATAATCGTAGGGTTTGGGTATCAGCTCCTTCGGCTGACTCGAAATATATATTTGTTCCCTTACTCTTTCTGTTTCAAGGGTCAGTTTATCTAAATCAATTCTGGCTTTTGCTTTGAAAAGCAAACTCATTCCTATCAAGACATCTGTTTCTAAATTCGCGATCTCGTAGAATCGGGTTTTTATACTGAATATTATAGCTTCTGAGAAATGTGTTATAATCGTATATCCATTAATAGTTTTTACTCTTTTAGCTATTTCTAACTTTTTCCTATTGGGTAAAGTGTTGGGTTTGCAGTAGCAACACGTTGCTCCTGTATCCAATAATATTTTTACTGTTCTTCTAGTACTTCTAATTGTTCTGAATATGTGGGGCAGTTCTGTTCCTGTCCCTGATCGTCGCCTAAAAAAGTTTGCTCATTCAAATTATTAATCCTTTGTGCCTTATAGTTCGGTTGGTTACTAAATTGGCTGCTATTAGCCTGTCTTTTGGGCGGTGGTTGCTTAAAATTGGGGCGGCCTGAATAACTTGGATGAACATAGTTATTGGTGAAGTTTCCTTGGTTATTTTGATATCGATTAAAGTTTCCAGGATTTTGGTTTTGCCTGGGATAGTTATTCTGTCTAAGCATTGACAATGAAGGATCCACCTCCATTGGTTGGGGTTGGTGACGGGGCCGATAATTTCCACTATTCGGTCTAGCTACATTATCCCTTTGCGGGAACCTAAGGTTGTTTCTCGAATAGTTAAAAGGTTTATGTGTGGGCGAACTACCTTTTTCTGTCCTATAGAATTGTTCAGCAAAATTCGTTCTCATACGATTTGCTTCTATTTCTTGTGCTTTGGCTAAGGCATTTGGAAGATCTTCGGGTGATAGGGAAAATAAAATATCATTTAATGGGCTTCTTAAACCAGTTATAAAAACTCTGAGGGCATGCTGCCTGTTCTTTTTATTAATTTCCTTTGTCATCTCGGTATTATTGCCATGGGTCATTATGGTCTTATTTATTAATAGCGTTAGTTTGTGGTTTATATCATTGTAATAATCTATTATTGGCTTACTACCCTGCCTCATAATTCCTAACTCTTGTTCCAGTATGTGAACTGGTCGCTTATCCGCATATGCGAAATCGAGTCTACTTATAATTGCATCAAAATTGAGGACTGTTCCATGATTGGATAGGATATTGTTAGCGTCCCCTATTACTTTATTTCTTAGTATGGTTAACGCAGCGAAATATTTTCGACTGCCTCTCGCATAAAGACTCATTGAATTGTGCGCTGCTTCCCGCCAACTCACATATGAATCTTCCTTACCTACGAAAGTTGGCATTGACTTTACAACGTCCAAGGTTTCATCACAAATCACTCCGTTAACTATGGCTTGGGGTTCATATTCGGTCACTGACGTATTAGTGGTAAGTACTTCTAACTTTCTGGCTAGTGTATTTATTTCAACCTGAAGCGCGGCTGTACTCCTGGCAATCATCCTAGCTACTAATTCTGAATCTGTTGTAGTCATGTTTGCGAATTTGTCTACTAAATCGTCCAGGATGTGTTTTTTCCTTTTTTTTTTTTAACTGGATTAAATTAAATTATAGAATCTTGTATTTTCTTTGATATTTTAAACAATAATTTATTATTTAACCTTAAAGTAGTACAATTTTCACTTTTTTATGCGTTTTTAATAAAATATTATTATATGGATTAATATCCTTGACCCTTTGAGGGATTCGTAGAATTGACCTTTGTTATAACGAAATTTTCTTTATGTTATTGGCCGTACAAGCCAATTTATTAATAATTCCAATTTATTAATAATTCCCTCTAGGATATTATTTCAATGATAACTTAATAAACTTACCACTGCCGTAGTGGTTGCTGATGCTGACTGCTGTAGTTGATTTAGTTCACAAGATTATTAAATGTTGTAGTGGTTGCTGGGGCTGGCTGTTGACGCTAACTGTCACAGTTGATTGTTGACTTTTATCATTCGATTTTACTTGTTTGCAGGTATTTGCTGCTCTAATTCAGGTTCAAGTTCAAAATTTTATTAAAAAGTTTTTGTTTTTATTTTTTTCTGGTTTTCTCTTGCTTGCAGGTATTTGCTGCTCTAATTCAGGTTCAAGTTCAAAATTTTATTAAAAAGTTCTTGTTTTTATTTTTTTTTCTGGTTTTCTCTTGCTTGCAGGTATTTGCTGCTCTAATTCAAGTTCAAAATTTTATTAAAAAGTTCTTGTTGTTATTTTTTTTTCTGGTTTTCTCTTGCTTGCAGGTATTTGCTGCTCTAATTCAAGTTAAAAATTTTATTGAAAAGTTCTTATTTTTTGTTTTAATTTTTATTTTCTCCTTTATGCAAGGATACTTTTTAATTTGTTTTTTTTTTTCTTTATTCTCCTTTTCGTAAGGATACTTATTTTTATTTTTGTGGCACTCGCGACCGAATCCTTAATTGAATTTTTCAGGATATTTATTATACAGTTGCGTTGCCCCACGTTGGGCGCCAATTAAGTATTTTGCCCGGCGGCAAAATAAAAAAAATGTTTTTTTTATTTTATGAGCCTTCGCTCAACTTTATTCACTCAAAGCAGGCTTAGAACTAACTTACAAAGTTTTGGCAAATAATGAGGAAAGGGAAATCAACACATTTCAATGCAACGTGACCGTTGCATTTCGGAAGTAGTAGACATAGCGTCAGCATTATTTCCACACGCGCAAAGGTGTACCGTGGGAAACAACAGCAAAACTTAGGAATGTTTTGATAAATGCAATGTAGGCATTTTTCCTATGCAAAGCTCGGAATAAATGGTGATATAACTTACATACATATGTATGTAGCAATCCCCGGACCCCTTGGCAGACAACGTCTAAGATGAAAGCGAAATAACACTACCAAAATTAACTCAGCTATCACTATCAAGCTTAATATTACAATGTTGCAACTAAGTATTCCAATGGATAGCCAGGCTAAGCTATAGTTTAGCAGGTTATCTTGGTCAAAGTCAAATAAAAATATTAAATTTTTCTGCAAAAGATCGTAATTTATTGATTTTAAAACAAATATTATAAGCATAAATGAGGCGTTTTGCCAAAACTCCACACAAGTAGTGGCTTCTGCGGGCAATTCGCACGAAAAAACTGCGTGCCGACATGTACCCGACATATTTACATATACATATACATAAATGTGCCATACATATGTACATTTGCACTTCGCAAAAATTTTAAAATCTTCACGAAAAATGCGACAAATGTTTCTGGGCTATGGTGCCACATTGCAGTATTGTCTGATATTACGATGTTGTAAATTTTCAATGACCGTCGATGATTTGTAAAATTTAAGATTTTAGCATTTTGTGATCCTCGCGAAAAATATTGTTGAGGAGGGCATTTGCGTGCGCGGGGAGATGAAATGCTCGCATTTATGAATGAACGACATTTGTTCGCAGAAATATGCGCGTGCGATTATGAATGAACTTTTTGTTGTTGTGCTCGTATGTAGTAGTTGAAGATTTTTCAGAATGTCACGCTGGTGGAGGAGTGAAATGGTGCTGGCAAATATTTACATATTCATATACATAGTTATGTATGTGCATACATTTGTAGTAAGAATGCATTTACATATGTAAATGTATGTATGCACATATATCAACAAAAATAGATAAAGGTAAATTCATTTAGATGCATGTGCACTTGTTGACATTTTAGTAATTTATGATTGCACGTACAAATGCACTTACATATATGTACAAGTTAACTTAGGGTAAGTTAATACCACCCAAGCTGCTTGACAGATGACTCGCCGTCACATATCAAACACTCCAAGCCGATACGTTAGAACCACCCATGAAGACAACATAAATTAAAACCCGAAACCAACCACTTCCACAAGATGTCGTAAATTAGTTACTTATAATAGACCCGCATTCCAGAGAATCAAATAACGCATTCATATTCCGTTATTTGATCACTAATCATAAACTGGCTACATTAAGTTGACCCACATCAATAATCAACTTAAGAAAGTCAATATTGCACATGTTGCCCGAATTATGACCACCCATCACAAATTCGGCCACATCAACAAACGCATAGCAAGACGGCAATGCTAAGTGGCGCACAGCTATGTAGAACGGAAATCAACAAACAATCGAACCAGCCGAACTGCACTTGTAAAACCAAGTACATGATTTACTCAACAAACAAACATGTGGGGCACAGACGGAGTCAGCACAAATGTGACCGAAATTAATGTTGTAAACATTACCAGTACAACAACACATGGGAACCACGCTAAATTCAGTGTCAGCACGCGATCGCAGCGAAGCAGCATGAATTTACCACGCAGCAAAATGCAGACGCTACGCAGCAGAATGCAGTTGCAGCACAGGCATAGCTAGGTATAAATAGTCAAATTATTGTAACTTAGCTTTAGATTCAATTCTCATATTAATAAACGCGGTTATGCTGTCTTCTATACAGCCCGCAATTAATAAGATTCAATTCTCATTTCCAATAAACGCGGTCTTGCTGTTCTAGTCAGCACCCGCAATTAACAATAAAAATTTCGTTTTATTAACTGGCGCCCGAGCAAAAGTCTCGAGCCACGCGAAATTTTAAATCCTGAAAACGCAAAGTAAGGATTCGCGCGCGCCCGAGTGCAATAAAAAAGCCTGAAAATTAAAAAGTAAGGCAACGCGAAATAAAATCCTGAAAATCGAAAAGTAAGGATACGCGGAATTAAGAAAAGTTAAGTGAAAACGCGAAATAAATCCTGAAAATCTAAAAGTATGAATACGCGGAATTAAGAAAACTTAAGTGAAAACGCGGAATAAAATCCTGAAAATCAAAAAGTAAGGATACGCGGTATTAAAAAAGTTAAGCGAAATATCGAAAAAAAAACCTGAAAATAAAAAAGTAAGGTATCGCGATAAGAACTCTCGGAAACCTGAAAACGACAAATAAGGTACGTGTAAAGCGGCAAAAAGATAGTTTCGCAACGAAATAAGTGCGTGTTAAAAAATAATAACAACACGATTATAGTGATAGGCCCCCTAGTAGCCTAGGCAAACCGGCGGTATCGTTCATATAGTACCAGCCTACGCTATAAAAACTGACAAAATAAATAAACGCTATAAAACTGACAAAATAAATAAACACTATAAAAACTGGCAAAATAAAGTGCGGAATAGTGAAATGCCGAAAAGCCTTAAGAACAAAAAAAAAACACTTTTTAACAAACATTTAAAAAAAAAAAATAAATAAATACACTCCTTATAAAAGGAAAAAGTGAAAAGTAATAATCAACTCTAATCCTCAACGGTCGAGAGCAGCCAACATCCACTAAACGGACGAAAGCAGAAAATCAACTCAACGCCCGCAGCTACAACGTTCCTATTGACGCAGCTACAACGTTCGTATTGACGCAGCAAACAAACGCAGCAGTAGAGTAAGAAAATATTAATAAGCATATAAATATATTTGTATTAGGTTAGAAGTTTTGTTCATTAATTCTAAATACCCCACTAATAACCCCATAAAATCAAATGGACGCATTACCGGACAATTTTGACTACGACAGTCTAGACGGTATCATCAAAAAAGTAGAATCAGACATTAGGGCAAATAGGCAAAAACCGTTCGTAATCACAAGCATTAGCAACGAGGAAAAAGTTAGGACAATGCAGTTAATTTACAATATAATAGGCGAAGACAAGGTAGCCACTTTACAGGACTATGACAATAGAGACAACATTGCAGAGGAAATGGCACGACTAATGCAGGCCTCTAATAAAACTTTTATTGGAAAACATTAAAAATATATATGTACATATATATATACAAATATATAAAGAACTGATAGAAAAATAACATGTACAAAAATAACTAAAGGCTTGTACAGCCAATAAAATAAAAAAACTAAGAGCTGCGATTCACCACCGAAAGGAGGACCCTCCAGTTCTATAAATAAAGCTTAACTTTGCGATTCCCACGGGACCCTCCAAGGTAAAAAAGCTCCCTTTCACAGAAGGGGTCACATTGAAAATATATAAAAAAAATATATATACAGGACCGTACAGGTCAATACCACAAACATAAAAAATAAAAATAATTGTGTTCGGAAAAAATATTTTAATAAAGTAGTATAAATTTATTTGAAAAATAAACTTTTTTTTACAAAGGAATATACATTTATTAAGGTTTTAAAATGGCAAACCCCAATAATCTAATTAGGCCTCCAACCCTCTCTCAAAATTCACCTGCTCTTCAAGCACCAAATAATGCACAATTAAGCATGAGTGACTTGACAGCCCTAATTACGGAAATGTCAGCCAATGTCTTAAGGCAACAAGGACCACAAGTCGTTCAAACTGTCCTAAACCCAGATTATAGTTTAGCCACGGCAGTTGACCAAACAATAGAAGAAGGAAACCTTAACGATTTAGACAAGATACCAGACGTGATTAAATGTCTAAAAGAATTTCGGGACACACAGGGGAATTCAACTCCTAGAAAAAGAGCGTGGACCGTATTCTAAATATATATGAACCACTTAAAGGATCTCCAAAATATTATGGAATCCTAAATGTCATTAGAAATAAAATGACTGGTCAGGCAGATATGGCATTAGAATCGTATAATACACCACTAGACTGGCCAGCAATTACAAAATGCTTATCCATGCATTACGCGGATAGACGCGACCTGTCAACTTTAGGATATCAAATGACTACACTAGTACAAGGTGGAAAACCAATATCCGAATTCTATCAACAGGTATATAGACATCTCTCACTAATTTTGAATAAATTAGGTTGTGAGGGTATGGGCAACGAGACCTTACGTATGTTAACGCAGTCTTACAGAAGCAAGGCGTTGGACACATTCATAAGAGGTCTAAATGGGGATCTGCCAAGGTTGTTAGGAATGAAAGAACCTGCGGATTTACCCCAAGCTCTCCATTTGTGCCAAAAATTGGATAATCAAAACTTTAGGACGAATCATGCCAACAACATAGGGCAATCGTACCAAAAGCAGAAACGACAAATAGCGCCGAAGAAATACCCTTCGCAAGCAAAATCAGAGGTATTTTACCCACAGTTAGCACATACACCACAAACAAACCAGCAAGGATGACAAACCAGACGGCCTCAGCAGCTTGTAAACGCGCCACCCAGACCTCCTAAGCCACAACCTCGGCCAGAGCCAATGGATGTCGATCAAACCATGTATTCGCGTCGAGTGAATTACATTAATAAACCACAACAAAACCCACAAACTGGGAAAAGACCAAATCAATTTGAGGATAACAAAAATAATAGTAAAAACCAAAGGATGTACCATTTAGAGGCATCAAGGGGAAAGGACGAGCAGAGCGAAGAGCCCTCGGACGAATATTCAAGTAAAAACCTTAATTTTTTAGTATGATGAGCTCTTCACTGCCATACTTTGAAGTTAACGTGGAGAGCGGGAAAACCTTAAAGTTTCTTGTGGACACAGGATCCAGCAAGAATTACGTTAAACCCGAGTTAGTAAAAAAACGCATACCGAATGAGACAACATTCTATGCGAAATCAATTGCAGGAGAAATCAAAATAATTGAGCATACTTATGCACAATTCTTTAATATAAAGGATAAAATTAAATTATATTTAATGCCTGCATTAAAATCGTTTGACGGTATATTAGGAAACGATACCCTCAGAACCATGAAAGCGGTAATACATACAGCCGAAAATTGTATGACATTAGGAAATGGATGTAAGGTCCACCTAAAACAACTTCCCACGCAATGCATTAATACAATTAATGAACAAAATCTGTCATCCAAACAGAAAAGCATTGTGGAGGAGATAACAACAAGGCACCCCAAGCTTTTCGCTGACCCAGACGAAAAGCTCATGTATTCAACCAAAGTTGTTGGCCAAATAAGAACCAACAAATACGCCGGTGTACTCAAAATTGTACCCCTACCCAGCATCTTTGAAATCCGAGGTAGAAAGACAGGTAAAACAACTTCTGGACGATGGCATAATAAGACCATCCAGATCACCATTTAACTCTCCTGTATGGATCGTCCCAAAAAAAGCCGATTCAGCAGGTAACAAACAATACCGTATGGTTATTGATTATAGGAAATTGAACGCAGTTACAATTTCAGACAGGTATCCTATTCCTGAAATATCAGAGGTAATATCACACTTAGGTGAGAGCAATTATTTCTCAGTATTAGATTTGAAAAGTGGTTTCCATCAGATTCCATTAAGGAAATCCGACATAGAGAAAACCGCATTTTCTATTAATAATGGTAAATACGAATTTACACGTTTACCATTTGGCCTAAAAAATGCGCCATCAATTTTTCAACGTGCATTAGACGATATACTAAGAGAACATATCGGCAAACGCTGCTATGTGTATATCGACGGTATAATTATCTTTAGCAAAACCGAAAAGGAGCATTGCGAAGATATAGAAAAAATTTTCAAAACATTAAAAGAAGCCAATATGAAGGTTCAGTTGGACAAATGTAATTTCTTTAAAAAAGAAACAGAATTTTTGGGGTATATTATAACTCCAGACGGCATAAAAACCAACCCAAAAAAAGTGGAAGCTATTTCAAGCTTTCCACAACCAAAAAATTTAAAAGAACTCCGCAGCTTCCTAGGACTATCGGGCTATTCTCGCAAATTTGTAAAAGATTATGCAAAAATAGCTAAACCGCTGACGTCACTACTAAGAGGGGAAGACGGGAGAATTTCAAAACACAAATCTGTAAACACGAAGATTTTGTTAAATAATGAAGCACAAGAATCCTTCAGGATCATTAAGAATTCATTAATTTCCGAAGACATTATCCTTGCCTATCCAGACTTCAACAAAGAATTCGAATTGGCAACGGATGCTTCAAACTTCGCCATAGGTGCAGTATTATCACAAAGTGATAGACCGATAGCTTTTATATCGAGAACTTTAAGTAAAGCCGAAGAACATTATGCTACTAATGAGAAAGAACTCTTAGCAATAATATGGGCATTAAATACTTTCAGAAATTACTTGTATGGATCCGGAAAAGTAAAAATTACAACGGACCATCAACCTTTAACTTATGCCTTAAGCAATAAGAATAATAACAGTAAAATGAAAAGGTGGAAGTCAATTCTTGAGGAATATGACTATGAATTAATATACAAGCCCGGCAAAGCAAACATTGTAGCCGACGCGTTATCAAGAATTCCATTACAAACAACACAGTTGAACACGCTATCAACAGCGACAAACTCTGATGAAAGCTCATCACCCAATTTAATTTACAGTGTCGAAACGCCGATTAACGTGTTTAAAAACCAAATTTTTTTGAATAGGGATGCAACATCTAATTACCAATTCAAGATAGTATTCCCCACTTACCATCGACACGTCGTGACAGAACCAAGTTACTCACAGCAAGAGCTGGTGCGGATTCTAAAAAAATATTTAAACCCTTCCGTGATCAATTGCATAAAAGCCGAAGAAGGCATAATGGGAATAATACAGGAACTACATATATCCAATACATTTTGGTAAATACAAAATACGATTTTCACAGATACAGGTAGAGGATATAACAAATATTCAACAACAGCAGGAAATCATCATTAAAGAACATAACAGAGCACATAGAAATTGTAAAGAAAATAGATTAGAAATTTTAAGGAAATATAACTTTCCAGGAATGGCAGGCAAAATTAAGAAACTAATTAAAACTTGCATTACATGCAAGGAAAACAAATAACCGATACATTAAAAATAATGCAAAATAACGAAAAAAGTACAGCAGATAACGTAAACAATTTAATTTTTATTAATAAGCTTTTAACAGACCAAATTAGTAACATTACTAGCCACATAAACAGACAACAAACTCTGATTCAAAATTATATAAACATATTTAGGAAAACAACTCAAAATAAAATTAAAACCATAGAGGACGAATTGGAATTTATAAGGCACACATATCAAATTAATAATGATATATCACTTTTACAAAGTCACATTAATGACATAGGACAGGTAATTTTTTCAAGTAAATTGGTATTAACGCAAACCGAACTTGACCTTATCAGTGACTTTGACATGTACAACAGCATACAGGTAGCAGTAATTTTTTATAATGACAATATTATTATAACCTTACTAATACCTCAATTTTCCTCCAATATCCTATCTAAAATAATTTTTGAACCTATTCCCGATCAAAAAAACTTATCATTATTTTTAGATGAATACGAAATACTTACAGATGAAAATAATAATTTGTATAAAAAAATTGTAAAGGACAACCTAGAAAAAAATTTAATCAAATTAGATAATACCTGTTTAAAAAATATTATTAAATTTAAAGAAGCTGATTGTAACCTAAAACCATTAGAAGAAACAGAAATTAAAGAAATTTTAACTGGAATATTAATATTCAAAAATTTTTATTCACAATTGTAACAAATTGGAAATTAGACAAACAGGCACATTTTTAATAAAATTCGAAAATTCTAAAGTAATAGCTATGAACAAAACATTTGAAAATATCAAAATTAGAATGTATGATTCGTTTATACTACCAAATAAAATCACAAAAATTAAACAAACTAAAAATATTACTCAAACAGAACTGAAACTAGAAAAATTGTACTTAAAGCAAATTAACCAACAAGAACACATTGAACTATTGGTAAAAGATAATAAAAGTGTTCATTTAATTAGTTTAAGTTCAGATTTATTAATTGTATTATCTATTATTGTAGTAATTTTTATTCTAATATGCATTAATAAATATAAAACAAAATTATACATACATATATATCGCCTGAACTGCAATCACCGAAACAAGATACCGCAAAAACAATGGAAGCCCCATTTCTCCAATTAAGAACCATAACGTAACCTATCCACAACAACAATAGCGATTGAGGACAATCGATTTAAGAGGGGAAGAGTTAACTTAGGGTAAGTTAATACCACCCAAGCTGCTTGACAGATGACTCGCCGTCACATATCAAACACTCCAAGCCGATACGTTAAACCACCCATGAAGACAACATAAATTTAAACCCGAAACCAACCACTTCCACAAGATGTCGTAAATTAGTTACTTATAATAGACCCGCATTCCAGAGAATCAAATAACGCATTCATATTCCGTTATTTGATCACTAATCATAAACTGGCTACATTAAGTTGACCCACATCAATAATCAACTTAAGAAAGACAATATTGCACATGTTGCCCGAATTATGACCACCCATCACAAATTCGGCCACATCAACAAACGCATAGCAAGACGACAATGCTAAGTGGCGCACAGCTACATACATATGTATGTAGAACGGAAATCAACAAACAATCGACTCAGCCGAACTGCACTTGTAAAACCAAGTACATGATTTACTCAACAAACAAACATGTGGGGCACAGACGGAGTCAGCACAAATGTGACCGAAATTAATGTTGTAAACATTACCAGTACAACAACACATGGGAACCACGCTAAATTCAGTGTCAGCACGCGATCGCAGCGAAGCAGCATGAATTTACCACGCAGCAAAATGCAGACGCTACGCAGCAGAATGCAGTTGCAGCACAGGCATAGCTAGGTATAAATAGTCAAATTATTGTAACTTAGCTTTAGATTCAATTCGCATATTAATAAACGCGGTTATGCTGTCTTCTATACAGCCCGCAATTAATAAGATTCAATTCTCATTTCCAATAAACGCGGTCTTGCTGTTCTAGTCAGCACCCGCAATTAACAATAAAACTTTCGTTTTATTAACTTACATACATATGTACATATGTATATGTTCATATGTGCATCTGTGAGTCTTTATGTACATATGTATGTGTATGTACATATCTATACGTATGTACACATTTGCGGATATTTATATAAATATGTATGTATGTACATACTAAAAAATGATAACGATTGATATGCTTATAAAAGAAGTGCATTTCCTATACACATACATATGTACATACATACATACATGCATTAGTATGAACACATTTATTTTGATATTAAATTGTAGCAAGACATATCAACTCACCTAGAATTGTGGCATTAATGTTTGTATTTCCATTACATAAACACATATGATGATAAAGTTCGTGTTATTTTCTGCATTTTATGCCTAACAATAAGTGGCATTTCTTAAGTTTTTTCGTTTTTTATTAAATTTCATATAGCTTTTCATACAAAATATAAAACGGCAAAACGGCAAAACAGCAAGTGAATAAAGCTATTTACTGCATATGTTTGCATACATATCTACATATAATCACAATTGACTCATTCTTATCATGTATGTACATATTTTAGTAAAGCCAAACTTCTCATCCAATCAATTATTTAGAAGTTTCCATAAAGTTATATTTACATATATCTTAGCAAAATCTAAAATTCGAGCCAAAACAATTAACATTTATCAGAAATCATGTTTTGTTAAACAAATTTTGTCTTCGCTCAGGTCTGTTAACTTCCGACTCTCGGATTTTCCCAGCCGCCATTGCAATAGTGAACTAAGCCAAAAAATATTGATGGATTTTGACAATTCACACCGTCATCCTAACTTATGGTGCCCACACTCACCGACGTGTACAAATGCCGTGTCTGTTTGACCGGAGATACACAAAATTGAGCAAAACTTATGCCCGTATGCATACATAAAATTGTGTTTGCTTGCGGCAAAAATTCAATTTTTTATTTTGTTTATAGATACCCAACAACCATGTTTCCAAAATATTAAGTCGATATACATATGCATTATTTTTCAAGACAGATAGACACGCTCAAAGTTGCGCTATGTTGCAATGGTAAAACTTGCATGGAAACTTACTTAACTTTCAAAGTCTTGATACATAAAATATAATTGATCTATGTGACTTTTTTTTTACATTTCCAATAATAAAAGTTATCAAAGATAAGAACTGGAAACAAACAGTTGAAGGAAAAGAATATATACAAAAAATTTTCATATAATACCTTTTTGCTATAAAAAATAATTATTCATCAACTTCAATGGACTGTATCTTATGACCTCCACCGACCTCCAGCTGGAGACTTATATCAACTTAAAGCGTGAAATCTTAGCTGCGCAAATTTGCGCCAATTTGATTTATTAGCAAAAAAAAAACAAAAGAAACCCGATCAAAATTGGGTAGACGGAAGTGTACAAAAGCAACTGCGCAGTATCTCTCGCTTTGTTCGTTGTTGTTGTTTTGCGCTTACGGGCATTATATTGTCAAGTGCAAAAATTATAACGGTTATTAAGACAAATGCAAAAGTGCGATACGAGGAGAAGTGGCGACAATTCGTTGTGAAGGGGTATGTGGAAAATATTACCATTTAACAACAAAATGCTGTGGCTTGGACCGGTATAGCGTGGATAAATTAGAGGAATTGGAAATGCTGAGATTTATGTGTGCTGATTGTGTGCAATATATACATAATGTAGATGACATACTTAAAGACATGCAAGTAGTGATAAAACAAAACGGTCAACGGTTAGCTGATTATGGAAGCGAATTTGATAACGCACTAAAGAAAAATGAGACAATTATTGCAAGCTGTAGAAGTAGCATTTGGTGAAAGAATTAAAGCAATGCAGAAAGCTCAGGAGACATGTGAAAAAAGTGTGAAGGAATTAAACAAGATTCGTGAAATTGCTGAGTGTTTTAAACAAAGTAGCGAGCAGGTATGCAGTGAAATAAAGAGCAACAAAGAAGATAATAAGAAAATGATTGAAACAATAAGTAAGCAGAATGAAAAAATGTGTGCTGAAATGAAGAAAAATGTAAACAGTGATGCCAAAGTATCATACGCAAATATAACAAAAAGTAGCAAAACCAATAGAGAAGCGTGGCCAGAGTTAAGAAAAGTACTTCCTCTAATAGTAAAGCCGAATAGTAAGCAAGATATAGAAAGAACTAAAAATGATTTAAATTCAAAAGTTGATCCTAAGGAGTTACAAATCATGAATATTGTAGCCAGGCAAAGCGGAGTAGTAATTGTTGAAAGTGCTAATGCACAAGAACGTGATAAAATCAAAAATGCAATTGAAAATAACCTTGGAAATAATTATGAAGTGAAGATTCCTATAAAACCGAATCCAACGGTCCTTGTAACTGGTATAAATTACAAATATGGAAATGATGAGCTCGCTCAGAGAATTAAAAGACAAAATAATTGTCTAAGCGAAATAGATGTAAAAATTGTAAAACAATACGAGGTTAAGAAAAATGGAAAAAATTATTACAATGCAGTACTGGAAGTGAATATAGAGGTGTTTGCGAACATACTAGCTGAAGAAGGACTCAATGTAGGATGTGAACGTTGTAAAGTGTATGACGCAGTGCAGGTATTGTGCTGTTTTAAATGCAAAGGCTTCAATCATAAAGCGATTGACTGTAAGGGAAAGGAAGTATGCACAAAATGCCATGGTGAGCATAAATCTATAGAATGCAATAAGGTAGCAATAAATAAATGCATTGACTGTATAAGGGCAAATAAAGAGCTAAATTTGGGACTAGATATTAATCATGATTCCATGGATAGAATGTGCTCTGTATATCAGCGGAAGCTAAATGCAAGAAAAAGGATAATAGGTTACTAGTGTAAGAGATATCAGGAGTGTAGGCATGTGCACGTATGTAACTAGACCTTAAGATCACACATCTATGTAACTAGACCATAAGACTTTATTGTTAAGAAGTAGATGTGTAACTAGCCCTTAAGACACGTTGTAATTACTCGTTAGTTGGTAAGCCAGGATTCGTTGGCAAAGCGTCATCTAAAAAATAAAGAGCGAGGCATTCGTTTTTATACAACCAAAGACAACGGTCGGCTAATTTATTCCACTCCCTTCTGACATATTTCACTAGCAACCAATAAAAGAGCCTGTGAATACAACAAAAAAATCTAGCACATATATAAAACGAAAATACAAGGGATGCAACTTGGAGTGTATATATCTTAATATCAATAGTATAACAGCAAATAAAGAGGAACTAGAACGTCTCATTGAAGTAAAAAAACCTTGCATTGTATTGTGTTCTGAAACGTGTACAACAGATCAAATTATGGATACTGAATTAAACATTTCTACATACAAACTAATCCGTTGCGACTCTCACAGTAGACACACGGGTGGGGTACTAATGTATATACACGATAATGTAGAATTTAACATGGTTTGCAATAAATCTATCAATACCAATATTTGGTGTATCATTATAAAAATTAAAAAATGTGCGCTGAAATGGCGAATCGGAGTGCTGTATCATTCACCAAGTAGCAGTGATGCTGACTTTATCATACATTTAAATGAACTCATTAATGAATACCTCAAAGAATCAGATAATAATTTAATAATTGGAGACTTTAGCATAAATATGAATATATCGTCAACATACTCAAACCAGCTAACAAACTTATTTGCGCAAATGGCTATGATACAAAGAATTAATTTTAATACGAGAATAACAGAGTATTCCGCTACAAAAATTGACTTGTTATTCAGCAATAATGATCAAATCAAAACAGAATGTGCAAGTGAATATAGAATTTCCGACCACGAGACAATTCATTTTAAAGTGCCAACTACAAAATATTATAAAATGAGAACATACGTATATATCTGTAGTTTGTTGGGAGAACTATAGCGCTGAGAATCTTATAAACCTGTTGCGAACGTAATAATGGAATAGAAAATAGAGTCCAGGGTCTGAATGACACACTGAACCAAGCCATGCAAACGTTAACATACGAAAAGAGAGAGAAAATTTGAATTCTACAATGCTGCGATAAACACAGGCCTATGGAGTGATTATTATGTCATTAAAAAAATATATAAAAAACTATAATATTTAAAACAAAGAAAAATATGGAAAGTCAAGTACTCAAAAATGAGGGAAACATGAAATTGATGTGGAAATGTTTGAAAGATGCTGCGGAACTGACAGACAACAGGGATTGTATTACGAAAATATTATTTAATGATGAATGCTTTGAGAATCACAACGATATAGCTAATGTATTAAACGTCTTTTTTGTGCAGAGCATATTTCAAATTAATGATAGTATTGAAGAAAATACTGATGCTGATGAAATAACCCTAAATAGACCGCTAGCAACATTTGAATTCGCCGTTATCGAACTAGAAGATATAATGAACATCACTAAAGTATTTAAAAACAAATATGGTGGGAAAAAGCGTCTGTCCGAGGGTTTTTTCAAAGACTCGATGACGTATATTGCTCACTTATATAAAGACATTATAAACGAATCTCTTAATAGTGGCATTATTCCTAATTGCTGGAAGATATCAACAATAGTACCGGTGGAAAAAGTTAAAAGTACAATGAAGCCTGAAGAACTACGTCCAATTAATACGCTACCTGCAGATGAAAAAATTATGGTAAAAAAACAACTATTAGCATACTTAGAAAAACAGAATGTAATAATACCAGAACAATCAGGGTTCCGAAGGAGCCATTCATGTGAAACGCACTGAACATGGTAATCGCGGAATGGAAAGAAGATGTAGCCGACAAAAAGGTGGTGGTATCTGGCTTTTTAGACCTAAAGCGGGCTTTTGAAACAGTTGACAGAGTTGTATTATTGGACGTCATGTATAAGATTGGTATCAGAGGTAAAGCGCTGGAATGGTTCCGAAGTTATTTGAGTAACAGAAAGCAGAGAACGGTAATTGGAGATGCAGTATCATCGGTTGCTGATGTAAATATCGGCCTACCGCAAGGATCAGTATTGGCTCCCATATTATTTATAATTTATATTAATGATATCAAAACCTGCCGGAAAAATTGTAAAATACGTCTATTTGCGGATGACGCATTGGTAACCATTAGCGGAAACACTGTAAATAGTGCCATTTCTAAAATTCAAGAGGACTTAAATTCTTTATATAAATGGCTATGTCGTAGAAAGCTGAAACTAAATGTAGATAAAACTAGATATATGATATTCTGCAAGAACCACAACATTATTGATAATAATGAATTAAGCAATATATGTAAGTCTGAAGATAAAAAACAATGAAATTCAAAGAGTGGATAAAATGAAGTACTTAGGAGTTATAATAGATGAAAGACTGAATTTTGGAGAACATATGTACATATATGTTATTTAGAAACCAAAATTGCAAAGAAAATAGGTTGTATGTATAGAACATGTAAACATATTAATAAACATCTTAAAATATTAGTATATCGTTCAATTATGGAGCCTCACTTTATATACTGCCCAACAATAATATTGCTAACAAATGATTCACAAATTAAGAGACAACAAATACAACAAAACAAAGCAATGCGATTAAATTTAAAATGCCCTTCACGAACATCAAAGAGTACCATGTTAAATATGCTAAATTGGCTAGTATAAAGCAATCAATTAGCTATTATACACTGAAATTTATACATAATATTAAATTAGGGATATTGCCAAATTACTTAAGTGATAGAATACATTATAATTATGAGATTCATAATTATGGAACTAGAAGTAGTAAAAACATAAGACTGCCTAAAGTAAGAACGGAATTCGCAAAGAAAACTCTAGAATACGTAGGTTATAAAATGTATAATGAATTACCTACTGAGATAAAAGACTGTGAAAACATTGTTAAGTTTAAAGGAAAATTATTTTTATACTGTAAAACGTTAAAGATGTAATATTTATGAAACATTTAATTTACTTGAATTAGGTCTGAAAGACCGTAATAAAAAAAAAAAAGTAGTGAGAACAGTTGCTAAGAATAAATCTATATACATATTATTATATCAAGTGATTATTACAAATTATAAATCAACTACGATACTGTATAGCCACCTAAGTATGTTATTCTCAGAGAGCCAGAAACTTCTAAAATATTTATTTTACAAAAATAACCCTGCGAAAACACAACTAGCACGAGTTGACGATATTGGCCCGTAGTCATAGTCCAACATAAAATCCGACTTTAGTTAGTAAAATACTAAAAAGATAAAGTCGAATTTATTTTTAGTCTTGTCATAGTCAGTTTAGTACATGGTACTAACTAATGACAACATTGTCAATCAGTAAATTTGCAGAAATGGCAATGCTGCAAATATAGAGATGACATTTTGGAGGGAAAAATGTCGAAAATGAACTAATGGATATATTTTATCGAAGGATATTTTTTTAACTTGATAATTTCACAATAAAATGGTGATTTTATTGCTATTAATTGTTAAAATAAGTTTGAAAAGAGTTTGTATGCTTTTATATAAAGATAAAAGCCAGAATTTATGTGGAATATTGTACTTCTTATGCGATATTACTGTTTATCGATTTAAAAAAACCCATTTCCAAGAGGCATACTATATCAGCTGGTATTTGTTTATTATTTGCAAATGAAAATGATATGAAGTACAAAAAAGAGAAGATGTTTATTGAAGTTCGAAATAAATATACATATGCATATACTTATATGTATGTATATGAATAATTTTTGTTTTCTACTTAAGATTAGTGAGGTAGTAGTCAGAAATATTTATTAATAAATGCAGTTCTGTATGCTCTCCCTGAATTTGAAGTCGTTTCAAGAATGTCGCTGCTTTGTGCAATTGATACGCCGTTAGTAGTGCTATCCACATCCAAAACTATGAAAATATATTTCAGTATAATTAATTGTTTAGTTAAAATGTAGGACTCACATGAAAAGTTTCTTTCTTTGGCGATGTTATGAAGTACAGCAACAGCGACAACTACATTTTTTGCAGTATCTAGGTCAACCCTCAACCTCTCGAAAACTGAACGAAACTTAGATTTTATCTGCCCATTCAGGCATTCTATTTTGGAACGAGTTGCAATGTGGCTTCTATTATATCTTCAAAGAAACATTCAGAAATGAAATATTTCAAGAATAATTTTGAAAACTACTACCTTTCTTCTTTGGTTGTGGACGGATTTCTAACTGGTGTCAATAGTATAGATGAGTTAGGGTAGCCTGCATCTCCCACTAGTACACCATTGTGTTCTGATTTGCTTTCCAACAAACGAGTTTTAAGCTGACAGTTGTCCCAAATTCGAGCATCATGTCTGGAGCCGCGTGACCTTGCAACAATATCAAGGATCTTGCAATCTGCATCACATACGATCTGTGAAATATATATACGCTATTGTCGCATTCACTTATATTTTATGGCGTATTTTTGGTTATTTACCTGAACATTTAAGGAATAGTATCCTTTCCTATTCAGAAAGTGACCTGCCATAGTTGGGCCCACATTCTTTGAAGGACATTTAATTCGCACATGGGTGCAGTCGATTGCTCCGATCACGGTCGGAAACCGAGCTAATCGGTAAAATTTGTTCTTTACTTCGTTCAGCTCATTTCTGCTTGGGAATCGAACAAAGTGTGGCAGTTCTTTTGGATATTTCTTTTACTATCCTTCCTACAGAATTCTGGGATAAACCGTGAAGATCAGCTATAATACAAGAATATGCATGGAATATCATTTAGAAAATTAAATTACACTTTATTAACATACCAACATCACTTTGATGGGCATTTCTTCTTAGGAATCTAAGAGTACATAAGACTTGTGTGCTCACTGGTACCGGAAGACCTCTATTATTTCTCGGATTTACCATATTTAAAGCTCGAATAATGAACTCCACCGTGGCTTTGTCGAACCGATACCGAGAATAGAAATCACTGTCTTCTAATTCAAAAGGGTTGATTCTGGTTTTATACATTTTTGGCCGTCTAATCAAAGTAGCATCACTAATGATGGTGAAATCCCGTTCAGTATTATCAAAACGGCTCATTTCCTTTAATTTAAGTTTCACCAAAAAAACACAACTTTTAGCACCGAAGATGCAGATTTATAATTATTTTGGCAGTTTACTAAATGGTTTAGTAACAGCTTTTCGGCATTCTAACTATAAATTCGACTTTAACCGAAAAAGCCGGATTTAACTCGACTATGACTAAGATAAAGTATGCTTTAACGTATTTAGATCCGTCTTTTATTTGACTATGACTACGGGCCATTAACTTTACATTGTTCTGTCACATAGCGCGCCTTTTTTGTCAGCTGTGCACTTAGCACATTTACATATCATTGGCAACTTCAAGTAAAAGCAATAAAATCTTTTTTTGTTTTTTTTAAGAATACATATTTGGTAATTGTCTATCAAACTGCATCAAAATCTGAATTTTGAAAAAAGTTCACTTAGCACATTTACATGTGTAGCTAACGATATGTATGTATAGACTTTATTTGGGATCTTTGAAATAAAGGGTTCTGCAGTAGGTATAATGAGTATACATAAGTATATGCATACATACTTATAATATATATGTATATTTTATAGATAATTATTAATATGTACTTCGTAATTGCGTATGTATGTATACAAGAATGTATGTTATTTAAGATATTTAAAAGTTTCCTATGTAGGTAGATATGTTAGTTAAGTTTTATTTACTGGAATCTCAATATGCAATGTATTTTCGGCCGTTTTTATAAATATTATTATATAATAAATATTGGAGCAGCAACGCAAGCCGGTTACGCTAGTTATGTATATTATATTATCGAAAATGGCTTATTTAATATTATCTTCTAAAGAAATTTCTGAAACGCTTATTGATTGCGAGAAAGATATTGATGTTCTTGTTGGTGTTATTTCGACAAATAACGCTAATATATCTACGGAAAACATTGGCGGTTGCTTCATATGTGGTGCAAAACCCAAGGAAATGAACCATTTAGATGCGTTGTTGATCAAAAACAATTCTGAAGATTCTCTGAAATTTGGTATTTCTCCCCTACATGCGCGGATAAAGTTTATGGAGTGCATTTTGCACATATGTAGCTTATAATAAAAAACCACAAAGAGATGCTGCTAAAGCAGAGATTCAAAGACGACTCAAAGCCGTGCTTGGAATAAATGTGGACTTTGTTAAACAAGGTATGGGAACAACAAATGATGGAAACATGTCCAGAAGGTTGTTTTTGAAAATCCAGCCATAACGGCTGATGCCATTGGTATTGATACCAATTTAATTCATAGATTTAAAATAATATTGGTAACTATTAACTGCAGTGCGGCAATAGACCCATCAAAATTTCAAAAATACTCTATGGACACTGGAACTTTATGGCTGGTACTATATGCCTGTCACAGTGCATAAGGTTCTCATACATGGTTCAAGAATTATATCTGAAGCAGTTTTGCCAATAGGTGATTCATATTAAATTGCTTATAAATACTATTTATGTATTTATCGAAATTTTTTTAAACAGGAATGTTATCTGAGGAAGCACAGGAAGCCAGAAATAAAGAGTATGGAAATTATAGACTCCATCATTCGAGAAAATGTTTGCAGTTTTGCCAATAGGTGATTCATATTAAATTGCTTATAAATACTATTTATGTATTTATCGAGTTTTTTTTAAACAGGAATGTTATCTGAGGAAGCACAGGAAGCCAGAAATAAAAAATATGGAAATTATAGACTCCATCATTCGAGAAAATGTTCAAGGTCATCGACCAATGAAGACGTTATGCATCATTAGCTGGTAACATCAGATCCATTTATTAACAAATTCAGAAAAAAATTTAAATTTAAAAAATTAGAATATCATGATGAAGTAAAGGACATGTTAATGGAATATGATTAAACATCAAATTATTGATGTTTTCTCTATTATTTTGAAATCGTTGTTGAGTACGACGTTTATAACTTCAAAGTTGTATGGGAGGTGGACGTGTTTGTTGGCAGATCACCTTAATATTTATTACGGGGTATGCTATAGTTGAAACAAACAATCTCACAAAATTTTGTTGCTCTAGCGTGAAAATCTTCGAAAATAAAGCACTTTTTAAGTTTCAGTTGTATGGGAGGTGGGCGTGTCCGTGGGCGGATTTTCCAAAAAAATTTGTCAATATTTCATTTTTACCTAAAATGCATCTGTGCAAAATTTCAAAGCCCTACGATACCTCCTTCTATTTATTGTCGCACCTCTGAACAAAATTTACCACTGTGTGGCGCTCTCATAAGTTTGATCGTGTCAGCTGACACGCAACGTACATTTTTGCCGTGAAGCCGTGTCAGCTGAGTGCTCTCTCACCGCACAGTGTTGCCAAGCAGAACTTTTTAAAATCATTAACAAAATAACCTTATAAAAATTTAAATTTTTATTAAATTAATTTAAAATCGATGTTTAATAATGTTAATTATAGATAAATGAACTATTTGCATTTGTTGGTTTTTGGCTTTGGTTTATTATACAATGAAAAATTGTAATTGACAACGCGGATGTGTGTAAAAGTATGTATGCAAACAAAGGAATGGCAACATTGTGTTGATGCATACAAACACAGTTTTGTGTACGCAAAGTTTGTTTACAAAACATACGCGCGGGCACAAGTTTTGCTCAATTTTGTGTATCTCCCGACAAACAGACACGGCAAACGGACACGTCGGTGACTGTGGGCACCATTAGGCTTTCTCTGCCTAATATGTATGTACATATACATATGTATGTACATAGGTAAAACAGCAAATTAGCCAAGTTGTTTTGGCATATGCGTGCTTGCATACAATCAAAATTGACTCAATCTTATCATTTACATATTGAAATAAACCAAATTTCTCGTTAAATATGAAAATATAACAATTTCAGTTTTTTCTTTAACTCATTTATATCATTGCGAAATCTAAAATTGGTACAAGAGCAATAAACTATTATTAGAATTTATTTTCTTTCTCTTTACATTCAACAAAAAAAGGAATAGTGAATGTAACCATTTTTTATTAAGAAAATATTATTTTTTTTGATATTTCTTTAGATTTTATTATCACTGTTTAAGAGAAATGCTTTTAATTTCAAATTAATTTATTTAAGTGAATATTAGTGTTTAAATAAATACAAATTTTATTGCAACAAATGCATAATGTTGTTCCCTATCCCATCTGCTTCGCTGTTTATTAAAGGATTCGTTTCTTCTACTATACATAGATTCTTGTTGGTAAACTGCATTCAATTCATGCTACATATATACAAAGTATGTATGTATATATGTGTCAACTTTTCTACCTTCAGGTGGCTTAAAAACCGTGCCTAAAACTATGCTCTAAGGAATTTTCAGTCTCACTACTTAGCGAAGAGAACTAAAATTGGTTGTAAATCGTAATAAAGAAATAGTTGAGTTTAGTTGCATCATAGACTCAACTAAGTTGAGTTGAAAACCGTAATAGGGGCATTAGACTTATTTTACAACGATGCAGATGTCAATGCCAACATTGATATCCTACGGATACGAAAAGGGTGTCGAGATCACTCGAGTCCGTTGGAACTTCCAAGCGCCAAGTAAGAAAAGGTTGTAGTGATAATTAAACGGCATTAAACTTTTTTTAAAGGTTTTTATGCTTCTTTCGTTTAAATAAGGAAGCATGAAAGTTCTCTGCTAAATGAGATGAAGGAACATTTCACAAAAAGTAGGTACCCTCTACAAACCTTTTTAATGGCTCCTTTCCGCATGGCAGAAACGGGCTCAACACAATCCCGCTGCAATACAAAACATTCTAAATCCCGAAATTTTGTAGTGCGGACAATGGGAGTACTAAAGAGGCGATTCGTTGCATTGTTGTAACCGTAATAAGGCAATTAATCGTATAAGCTAGCCGCGATGCTGTAGTGCTTGTCTACAAGTTGATTTTATATAAATTACTTATATATAAATAAACACATTTCAAAGATAAAGTACAATCTACAGAATACAATAAATACAGCACATAAATGCAAGATAGCAATGTATTTAGTTCTCACTGCCAATAACCTTTCCACTTGAATTATGAAAAGAACCTTCGTATTGGGCGTCTTAGGAAAGTTGCTGTATGGGTTGCTTACTTGAACAATCTCATCAAGCTCATTTAAGACAAGGCCCAGGAAACGGCATGTTTCAATGAAGTAATGATTGTAAAACTATGGAATAAATATGTGTATGCGGAGCTAATGGCATAATTGCTTTTATTTCATTAATAGTCACAGTTGTATATGTAAACGAAATTGGTTCTTGCAATAAAAACATAAAATTTACCAATAAAATTTTTTAAGTATTTTTCTTGGGACCAAAGTTGAATTTCCAATTGGGATGCTTTAGGAGCTTTTCGGTCGGTAATATATTAAAAGCAAACAAAAAGTTTATTTTTTTCTCCTATGCGTTTCGGCGTCTTCCGCGCCTTCATCAGGGAGTCTGCATTTTATTGTACATAAAACATAAAAACAAGTGTTAACAAAATAACAATATTTTTGCTTACAACAATAATTGCACTTACATTTTTAATTACATTGAAGACAGTAACAACATCAAGACAAATAAAAATATAAAAACGAAAATAAAAATAAAACTCGTTCACATATGTGGCCAGGGTGTTTCTGTGATCCAATAAATCTTCTTTCGTAAATCATACAAAATTATCATAAATATTGCATCAAAATGCTGGATACTAAGCTTTATATAAGAAAAACAGTTCGACGAAATCCCTGATTGAAAAGCTTAAATTATTAAATTGAGGTCCTCTATAATTGCAGAAATGTTACCTTTATGATTTTTATTTTACTACCGGCAAGTAAACCCCGTATCTAATTAATTAAAGTAGCTAGAGATATTTATTCTGGTTGTTATTAATAGAATATGTGTGTACGTACGCATTAAGGTGGTCCTTAAAATCAAATGAACGATTTTCTTCAGTTTCAACCCTCAATACGACTGTGAAAGATATCACATATAAATTGTAACCCCGCGATTCATCAATTAATTTCATTTTCTCGTATTGTGAAATTTTAGAAGTCTTAAAATACTATAACTAAATTATTAAAAAATGGATTCATTAAGCTCAATAGGGGAATCTAAGACAACTGGGCGCAGTGCAAAAATCCTATACCAAAATATGCAAGAGTACGAGAACAACCCATTGCAAAATCATGCCAACTTTAAATGCAACAGCTGATTCGAAGTGTTAAACTCTCGGTAATAAAAAAAACAAGCAAGCATAGATACAACAGAACTTAAGTAAATGTTTTAAAATGCCTCGTACTTCGAAAAAATGGAAAATAGTTAATTTTATTATTGAAGAAGTCGATTTTAATATTCTACTTCTGGAAAGTAACTCTTTATTGTCATTAATAAACTATGCTATCGTGCACCCCTAAAACCGCATTACTTAAAAAAGGTTATTTTCTTAAAAGCTATATATGTACATAGTGCGTAATTTGTAAAAAATAAATAAAACCTAAAAAGTAATATTAAGGGACAAATAAGAACATTAAACATTTAAGAATAGCGTAATGCCTCTATTATCTATGATACAACCCAACTATTTTTTAATTAATTTAAAATTAAAATCATTTATCTTAAACAATGATAACGAAAAATTGGTAATTTAAGAATGCTTCTTTATTTCTGATGAATCGAGTTTTACGGATTTATTTTGCTTTACACAACTTTACATTGAATTTATATTAAAACAATACATATGTGTGACCGTGTTAATATACATACGTGATGTTTCCTCGTTCACCAAAAATAGAAAAGTGAACGAATTGTCGGACTGCACCTGCTTATATAGCAGGATCGCGCAGCCGAACTGCCGAAACAGTCACGCCACTATTGCGTAGCGCTTCAATATTTGAATATTAACAGATACAAAATGACAGCCAGAAAGTTAGGCTGTAGGTGGCGCTATGCTTTAACAATTACAAAAGTAGAGGTCACTACAGGAAATGTTATAATTAGATGTCGCTACAATAAGTAAAATAATACGGCTGCTACAGTCTCCCCCTTTGGCGTGTGGGTCCCGCCCCCGGAACACGCCAACACTTATAGCTTCTTAGGTCGTCCTCGTTTCCTCAGTCGATACAATGGGGCTGCGGCGGCATTGTCATTCGTACCCTTGTACTCAGTTAATGCAGACGCATGATACGTTCCCAATGGCATGTTAAGATTCTCATGCGATGCTACTTCAAACGCTGTGGAGCCAACTTTCTTTACGATGACATATGGACCATCCCTTTTCGGAACAAATTTCGCAGTCAGTCCCTTCGCCGCTTGGCTAGGAACGTGTGTTGTTATCATAACCTCAGTACCAATATTAAAATCTGGTTGTTGTCGTCTATGTTGATCTTGTTGAGATTTATTTTGGTCTTGAACCTTTTGCTCGACTTCACGTGCATTCTTGAAATCACTCGTCAGGTTTTGTAAGTATGACGAAATTTGTGGAATGAAATTATCTTTAGTAACTATGGGTCGAACGTCATGTTTAACATCATCCATAGTACGTAGATCTCTTCCAAATGTTAGAAAAGCGGCACTATAGCCAGTGCTTTGACATTTTGCAGTATTCATTGTGTTGTGATACGTTTGGACGAGTATTGCCAATTGTGCTTTTAAGTCACGGTTTTTACGCTCAACCGGGTTAGCCTCGGGGTGATATACGGGGGTGAGTCGTTGCTGAATACCTAAGTAATGGGTCACTTGCTGCATTATGGCGGAAACAAATTGCACTCCATTGTCAGTCTTCAGGCTTCGTGGTAAACCGTAGCGGAGAAACACTTCTTCTATTAGGATTTTACTACAGTTCTCAGCAGTAGCTTCTTTCAACGGAAATATTTCAATCCAGCGTGTGGCTACATCCTCTGCAATCAGTATCCACTGGTAGCCATCTTCTGTTAGTGGCAACGGACCAAAAAGATCCACCGCTATGATTTCAAATCGGTGTTTGCTACTTGTTGTTTGTAGCATACCATATGGTTTCATGTTTGCTGCTTTAAAACGTTGGCAGTCAATACATGATTTCACATACTTCATGATATCAGCTCGCATACCTGGCCAGAAATACCTCGTAGCTATTCTTGCTATAGTTCTCTCTGCTCCATAATGTCCGGCTGTGCTATCATCATGATATAATTTAAGAATTTTCGAGCGCTTCTGCTCAGGCACAACATATTGCGCATTTTCCATATCGTCATTGCCATAGCAATATAACATCCCATCATTAAGAATTTATCCGCGGTTAATCCAGCGGCAAACGTTCTCATCGCCAGCTTCAAGCGATGATTTGATGTCTTTTAAATAAGAATCTTCAAGTTGTTCGCTACGCATGTCAGAGGCACTTTTGTGTGGGAAATCTACTTGGAATGCCATCACATTTACTTGGTCAACTTTTCCACCGTCATCACATGGTGGTCGCGATAACATATCTGCAACGGCATTCGATCTTCCGGGCGTATGTTCAATTTTAAAGTTGTACTGCTGGATCTGCAAAGCCCATCTGGCTAACCGTCCTGATGGCGATTTCATGCCCAACAGCCACTTTAACGGCTGGTGATCCGTTACAATAATCAATTCAGCACCTTCAATGTAACCTCTGTATTTGGCACAAGCCCATACGATAGCAAGGGCTTCACGCTCCGTAGTAGAGTAATTTCGCTCTGCGCTTGTCAATAGGCGGCTTGCGAATTCGATTGGATGCTCTTCATTCCCCTCCCCCTGGAGTAGAACTGCTCCGAGCGCGTATGCACTAGCATCAGTCTTGATAATGAATGGTGGGCCATCCTTCGCCTGTTTCAATATAGGCGGTGTGGTCAACATTTCTTTGAGTTTGTGGAAGGCATTAACGAACGAACTTCGTTAAGTGCAGACGTGTTTTTGTTTTGCTCTTGTGAGTTATTATTTTTTTATTTGAAATTTTATAATTTTCCAAAAATGGATGACTTCTGCGCAAAGTGTAACATTGGTTTTGCTAGGAATGACTTTAAAATTGTTCCTTGTTCGGGATTTTGCCAAAAACTTTTTCACAAAGCGTGTTGCGAAGGCGTAATGTCGGACTACGATGTTAAATTATTTAAGGCGAACCGCAACATTGTGTACCTGTGCAAACAGTGTGTTAATTTGCCTGAGCGCTTTATTTCATCTATGGATGCAATTCGTCAGTCCCAAAAACAGGGAACTTAATCCCTCATATCATTTTTTGGTGATAAAATCAAGGATTTGATGTTGGAGCTAAGTGAACTAAAAGCCCTAATAAATAAAAACGTTAATTGTGTGAACAACAACAACAGTGACAAGTGTATAGAAATGCAGCCGGGTAATACAGTGGTTAATAACACCAACAACCTTAACAGCTGTTCACCAATTGCTTTTTGTACTAATGGCGCCTTGTCTGCTGATTCTGCAAACGCGATTCAGCTTAATGTATTATTGGAATGTCGTCTGCAGAAAAATAATGGTGTTAGCAGTATGCAAACAATCTCAGCTGATCATGCTATTTGTAGCAACCCTCCTTACGTTAATGGTTCTGTTATGAATGCAAATATAAACTCCGCTAATGTGCCTGCTGCTGTTGCTGTGACTGTAAATGTTACAGAACCTGAACCTTTGGATAAGGCTGCTGTTAAAATCAGCAATGCTAACAGTGTTAACAATGTTGTGTCCAATAATAACATAAATTTGACGTCTGCTAACGAGGTTGCTGTTGTGGCTGAAAACGATAATGTTGAAATCATCAATGTTAGCAATGTGCCTGCTGTTAATATAAATTTAAATTCTGCTCACTGATAATGTAACAGAAATTCAACCTATGGTTGCGGCTGCTGTTAAAGTAAACAAATTAAATAAAAAATCTAACAGTAAGAGGACCAGTGCTAGGAACACTGCAGTTGCTCCTGCAATAAATAAAAATTCTAATACTTCTGGAGAAATTGTTGCGAATGCTGCTGTTGAAGTTGTTGATAATGCTGGATCTTCTAATGACGTTATTGAGAACCCTGCAATCGTTATTAATTCTTCTGCCGTTTCTGTAGATGCTGATGCTGTTAACAATGTTAATAATGTTCCTGTTGCTGGTAATTTGGATGATAATGCTACGAATTCGGTTGGTCCCATGTTGGTTTCTGCCGTGCCGCCTCGTCGAGCAATTTTCGTATCACGGTTGATTCCATCTTTGGCGGAGGCTGATATTGTTAGTTATATTTTAGATAAGCTTGATATTGATAGTTCTAGTAGTATTAGTGTACATAAATTTGTTTTTAACTTTGATAGGGATTTTTCATCTTTTAGGATATTAGTTCCTGATAAGTATGTTGACAAGGTTCTTCATAAATCTTTTTGGCCTGTACATTCGTTTGTGGATTTGTTCACTACAAAGTCAAAGGCCGTGCCCATACGCAGTGGTTCAAAAAACTTGGTTACCAACCATGCAACTATGACACAAAAGTAACCATTCATTACCAGAATGTTCGTGGCTTACGTTCTAAGCTTACTGCTTTTTACCTTAACAGTTTTAATTTTTCAGCGCAAGTGATTGCGTTTACAGAGACTTGGTTAAAACCTGATATTTTAAATTCTGAGTTATTTTCAAATGACTATGTCGTTTTTCGGTGTGATCGTCAGTCAAGAGCAGGTGGGGTCCTGATTGCTGTGTCGTCCTGTATTTCTGCTGAGTTATTGAACTACGACAACACGCTTGATATTGAATTTTTAGCTGTAAAGCTCTTGTTCCCCAATTTTTTCTTTTATATCACTTGTTCTTATATTCCACCTCGGTCGGATAAACTCGTTTATGATTGCCATTCTGCAGCTATCCACAATCTTCATTCACGTTTGCGCGATAACGATCGCCTAGTAGTTCTTGGTGACTTTAATTTGCCATTCGTCAGTTGGCTAAATAATGATGACTCTAATTTTTTGACTCTCGTTACTCAGAATGAGTTTGTTGGTTCTCTTATTGATTTGCCTCTAGTTCAGATCAATAATGTGGAAAACTCTAAAAATAAGTTACTGGATCTAGCTTTTGTTGATAATTCAATAGGCATTGGTCTCAGTCGAATCTCCGCCTTATCCCTGCCTGAAGATCCCTTGCATCCCACACTTGGTATTGTACTGGATAATTTACGGCCTACGGTTAATTTTATGGAAGTGAGCTCTCGTTTTCGTTCGAGATGTTTTCGCAAGGCGAACTTTGACATGCTTAATCATCTGATAGCTAACTTTGATTGGTCTGATCTTTATGCGTGTAACGATGTTGAGGCTGCCACATCAATTTTTTACAGATACCTTAATGGCTTCATAACCCGTTGTGTTCCAGTTCATTTTGTTAAGGCCAATAGTAGTAAGCCACCTTGGTTTTCAAGGCAACTTGCTAATCTTAATAACATTAAATCCAGACTCTATAAACGTTTTAATAGATCTGGATCTTCTGTTGATTTTTCTAAATACTTAGTTGCTCGTGCTAATTTCCAGCGTCTGAATCAAAATTGCTACAAGTCTTATTTATCAAGATGCAAAATTGAATTTTTTGATAATCCTAAGAAATTTTATGGTTTTGTTAATTCAAAACGAAAATCTGTGGGACTTCCATCTTCTTTATCTTTGGGTGGTAAGAATGCTAGCCTAGACCATGAAATTGCAGATTTATTCGCAGACTTTTTTAAATCGACCTATTCGTTAGCCGGTGCCCAAGCCGGTACTTATCCGTACGAATTACTTAGTTCTAACTGTATTCTTAATCCAGTCATTGACAGTGACACTTTACTTCAGAGTCTCCTGGCTCTGAAACCGATTTTTTCGCCTGGTCCTGATGGTATTCCAGGTTGTGTGCTTAAGTTCTGTGCCGTGAACTTGACGGAACCGATATTAAAATTGTTTAATTTATCTTTGCAATCGGCGTCATTCCCAGCAATTTGGAAACAGTCATTTATCATACCTCTGCACAAAAAAGGTAGCAGATCTAACATTGAGAACTACAGAGGAATTGCTAAGCTATCAGCGATTCCTAAAGCCTTTGAACAAATAATTACCAGTCAACTTCAGCATTCGTGTATTTCCATATTATCACCCTGTCAGCATGGTTTCGTGAGAAGCAGATCAACCACCACAAACCTACTTGAGTTTACTTCTTTAGTTCTGGATGGTTTTTTGGCATTAAAGCAAACTGATGTGATTTATACTGATTTTAGTAAAGCTTTTGATTCGATCAATCATGTACTTCTGACTCAGAAGCTCGATTTACTAGGGTTTCCGATGAATCTGGTTTTATGGCTCACAAGCTATCTTTCTAATAGAACTCAAAAGGTGCTATATAAAAATACTATTTCTAAATCGATTAATGTTACTTCTGGTGTACCTCAAGGCAGTCACTTAGGCCCACTGCTTTTCACCCTTTTTATAAATGACTTGCCTCAGATCTTGTCTCATTCCCGAGCTCTAATGTATGCGGACGATGTAAAAATTTGTTATACATACTTGCCCTCAGACTTTTCTCGCTTAAATCTACTTCAAGTTGATTTGGATTCATTTCAACGTTGGTGCTCAACAAATGCACTAGTTTTAAATTGTTCTAAATGTAAGTTTATGACATTTCACCGCGTGAAGCCTGATCTGTCATCTTATGTACTTTATGGCACTCCTTTGGAGCGTATATCTGCGGTTAACGATTTAGGTGTTCTGTTCGACACGAAACTGAGTTTCAATTCGCATATTTCTGCTATTACTAATAAAGCAATGGGTCATCTAGGTTTTGTTAAACGCTGGGCTAAAGAGTTTAATGATCCTCATCTTACCAAGGTCCTTTATACTTCGTTGGTCCGTCCAATACTTGAGTATTGCTCGTGTGTGTGGTGTCCAGGATATATTACTCATATAAAGCGCATTGAGTCAGTGCAGAAACAATTTTTGCTATTTGCTCTACGGGCCCTTAACTGGGACCCAAATCTTCGTCTACCATCTTATAGAAGCAGGCTTCTTCTTATTGATTTGCCAACTTTGGAAAATCGGAGAATATTGCTCGGGGTAATGTTCCTGCATAAGCTGATTCTTGGCGAGGTCGATTCCTCTGTGCTGCTTGGCCGTCTAAACTTTGCAGTTCCGGCCAGGGCATCCAGAAACTACGTTCCTTTCCATTTACCCCTTTGTCGTCTAAATTTTGTAAAAAGTGATCCTTTGCGTGTTTGGTGCTCGTACTATAATGACTTGTACAAATGTATTGGTACTGAATGTTCGCTTGCTGTCTTGCATAATGCAATACTTCTAGTTCTAAACTGATATTTTAAGTTTACTTTTTAATTTTACTTTTTATTTTTTTTTTTAAGTAATGTTACATAAATCTGTTAAGTTTTATTTAAGTTTATATCTGTATTTATGTCTAAGTTTAATTTACTTTGTATTTTGTGTTAGTCGACAGCGATTTATGGTCGACTTTAATTAAATAAATAAATAAATAAATTACGTTGAGGACCCTCCCAAGTCCATGATTTATTCTTCTTTGTTAGTTCAGTTAACGGCTTCGCAATATCAGCATAATGATTGACGAATCTCCTATACCATGAGCATGTCTGTATAAAGGATATCAGTTCCTTGACATTTCTCGGCTCTCGTCGTTTAATTATTGCGCTAATCTTCTCTGGATCTACACAAATCCCTAATGGAGTGAGTATATGTCCTAGATATCTGACTTCCGAACAACAGAAACGACATTTAGTGCCATTAACACGTAGCTTAAATTTATTTAGTTTATCAAAAACTGTATTGAGATCATTTAAATGCTCTTGAAATGAAGCAGAACATAAAATTAAATCGTCCAAATACGCCAAAATTTGTACTCCAGGTATCGCCGACTTCAGCCGGTCAATGAGTCGCTGAAATGTGGCAGGCGCATTTCGTAATCCAAAAGGCATTCTAGTAAAACGGAAAAGTCCAAATGGAGTAGTTATACAAGTTTTATCAATACCTTTGTCTGCTACCTTAATTTGGTGATAACCGCTCTGCAAGTCTAATGTTGTCATAAAGCGCGTACTTTTCGCAGCATGTAACAAATCATCCATCCTTGGTAATGGATATCTATCGGGTTCAGTGATAGCGTTTAACTTTCGGTAGTCAACACAGATACGTATACCACCATCTCGTTTTGGAACCATAACAACTGGTGAAGTCCACGCCGATTCACACTCCTCGATTACTCCCATGGTCAACATTTTGTCAATTTCCGATTTTAGTTCTCGTGATTTCGGAAACGATAACCGGTACGGTGGTGAGGTGATTGGCTCGTGGTCACCTGTATTAATATGATGTTCAGCATATGGCGTTGCCTCTGATATTTCACCAAACACGGCTTTATACTTACATAAGAGGAGGTCTAGCTCCTTCTTTTCCTCACATTTCAGGTTCACTGCATCTGTACTCTTCAGCGACTTCAGATCAAGTGTGTATAATGGGGTGAACCCCCTCATCGCTAGGTTGCCCACCATACACTACGCCAGTAAACAAGTCTCTTTTGCGCTTTGGGTCAGGCGTTGTTTCATTATGTCGCAACGAATCTTTAAAGATTACTTGTATTGAGTGCGGGGAATAGTCGTTCTCTCTCAACTCTGGACCATAATTTTCGAATTCCGCCAGGTATACTTCATGGTGGTACTGCTTCGAATCGCTTTGCATCACATTAAATGGGCTCCGGTGACACACCTTTACGCTTTCCATTATATTATGATTAATAGGTAGTGCTTCAGCGAAATCAAATTGAACATTTGGGCAATTTTCAAAAAACCAATATTTTTGCCCCATATTTAACACGACTCCAACCTCCTCCAAGAAGTCAGCACCAAGCAATGTGCGGTTGTGTGTTGCTTCTGGTAGTATTATGAATCTTATGTTCAAGCATCTTCCTCCAATAACTATCTTACAGATGGTTGACAAACACTCTTGCAACGACGTAGACCCATCTGCCAATGAAATCTCACACCTTACTGTTTTGTACTTACAGCCGTGGAAATCCATAATTCGCTTAAGATTTGAGCTTGCAACACTCGTGCGTGCACCCGTGTCAAAGTAGGCTTGTCCAGGAACTCCAAACATCTGGACGTTCGCGATGGGTATATTGCTACCAATTGACTTTGGCGACATTGTGTTGAAATTTACAACAGTTGACTCAGTATTATTTTTGGTACTGCAAAATGGGCAATTAGCGCGGGCGTAACCAGGCGCATTACAGCCGTAGCAGGCAAGCTTTGGCTTGGACTGCGTTGCTTGAGCAACAACAGCAGCAGCAGCATTTTGCCTCTGCGTCTCTCTTGTTGCGTTTAAAACACTGTTCCACTGAGTGTCCTTTCTTCCGACAGAATACACAACGTACTGGACCACTATTCGACTCGGCTTTCGTGTTCACAGGTACACTGCGCTCGTTTAAGGCATATTCAGCTTCCCTAGCACTTCGCAACAGTTCATCAAATGTGCCGACATTATGACGTAACACCTTTTCACGCACTTGCACATTTATCATTCCAAACAGGATATCAATCTGCTCACATTCACTCGGTGGACTCGGTAACTGGGCGAAGAGTGCTCTCTTTTTGCGGATAAAATTGTCCGTAGCCTCATGTTTTTGTTGTTTTGCCTCGCTTATGTCAGCATAAATACACCATGCCGGTCTTGGAGGCAAAAAAGCTTCTCGCAACATCCTTACCACATCACCAAACGTAACAGCGTTTGACTTCCCGCCACAATTTGGACGCATCCCCTTCGAGCAGCATTGGCATACCATTTATAGCATCTGCATCATTAATGTTTTCCACAATTTTGAATGTCGAAACCGCCGCGATAAATTCTTCGACTCTTGACGTATTACGTTCCCCGTTGTAGCGCGCAGTACAGCTGCTAAACGACCCAATTCGCACATTGGCTGTCGATACCGCCTGCATTAATCGCTCAAACTGTTCCGTTGTTAATGTCGCCATTTTGCCTAGTCGAGAACTTCGTCGTACTGGTTGCATACAATTCGTCAAAACGCAGATTTTATTCGGCCCCACGTTGGGCGCCACTTTAAGAATGCTTCTTTATTTCTGATGAATCGAGTTATACGGATTTATTTTGCTTTACTCAACTTTACATTGAATTTATATTAAAACAATACATATGTGTGACCGTGTTAATATACATACGTGATGTTTCCTCGTTCACCAAAAATAGAAAAGTGAACGAATTGTCGGACTGCACCTGCTTATATAGCAAGATCGTGCAGCCGAACTGCCGAAACAGTCACGCCACTATTGCGTAGCGCTTCAATATTTGAATATTAACAGATACAAAATGACAGCCAGAAAGTTAGGCTGTAGGTGGCGCTATGCTTTAACAATTACAAAAGTAGAGGTCACTACAGGAAATGTTATAATTAGATGTCGCTACAATAAGTAAAATAATACGGCTGCTACAGTAATTTATTATTGCATCTATAATAATAGTAATTGGGCATTTACACCATATATGTACATATGTACATATGTACATAAATTGATGTTTGGGCTAACTTATCCTACAATTTATGGTGTGCGGCAAATGATTTTTGTGAGAAGTTTGACTGACTTCCAAAATGTATGCATGCTACTTTTGTATACAGTTTGATTGCGATGTGCGTACAACGCACCTATGCAAAGTTAATTTTTACATTATAGAACACCTGCACACTAACGGCAGAGAACGTATATTTACAGAGAAGTAGCAACCCGCTTCATTCCTGCTGTCGTTCCGCGTTTATGGGAAAAGGTCGTTTTCTCGTCCAGCCACTCAATAATTTTTCACCTACAAGGGAGGGCAAAATTTAACATCGGTTGAGCGAAAACAACAATTTTAGAGAAAATTAATGTGCGTTTTCTGTTATCAGCTACATTGTGTGGTTGCAGATGTTTTTTGGCGAAATTTTCCTTTTGTTTTGATAAGCAATTTTCGCAATTCTATTTCCAACATTTAAAAAAAATAATAAAAATATGTATTCTTCTATAATTTCAATTTTAGTGTTTTATTTTATTCTACTAATATTTTCCATTTTAACTTTCAATAAATACTTTAAGTAGTTAAACAAAATCTTCCAAAAACACTAAAGAAATTGCATTTATAGTTTATCATATGTATGCACATGCATGCATTTATTTAACAATCCATATTTAATCGAATTACTTCCATGCAAAAGGGCGCGTACAAGCATATGTGTAGATATGTATGTAAATAGAATAGAAATAATTATGTATGTTCATATGTTTGTTCACATGGGCGCACATTCAACCGAACTCTAAGTCAGTCAAATATTAAGGAAAATAGTTTTATTGTTTTTCAAAATATTCTCCATCCAAGTCAATACACTTCTGCATTCGCTTGAACCAATTTTCAAAGCACTTTTGCCACTCAGAAGAGGATACCTCTAAAATGAGGTGTTTAAAGGCGTCTACAGCTCCTTCAGGCGTTGAAAACGTTGACCTCGCATGTTTTTTTGATGTTCGGGAATAAAAAGAAATCATTAGGTGCCAAATCAGGGCTGTAGGGCGGATGACCCATCAATTCGACCTTTTGAGTCCTCAAAAACTCTCTTGTGTGAATCGATACGAGAGAGCTCGCATTGTCTTGGTGAAGAATGATTTGTCTTCGGCGGTTGGGTTTCCTTAATTCTCCAAAAACTTTTGGCAGACAAATGGTTGTATACCACTCAGAACTGACCGTTTTAAGTTTATCTAGTGGAACAGTTGCGACATGACCGGATTTTCCGAAAAAACAGGCGACCATTTGCTTTGAGGTGCTTCTTGCGCGAACAACTTTTGTTGGATTATGCTCGTCTTGGAACACCCATACAGTCGATTGCTGCTTTGTTTCCGGCTCATATGCATAGATCCAAGATTCGTCACCTGTTACGATGTCATAGACGTGCTTTGATCCACTGCGGCTAAATTTCTTCAACATTTCTTTACACCAATCGATACGAGTCCTTTTTAAGCAAATGTCAAATTATGCGGTATAAAACGAGAACAAATCTTCTTTACGGCCAAATGTTCATGCAATATTGAATGTATGCTGGTCCCACTAATGGCCAAGGATGCCTCTATCTCGCGATATGTCACATGACGATCTTGTATTATTAATTGACGCACAGCATCGACTGTTTCTGGCACAATCACCGTTTTTGGACGACCTTCACGAAATTCGTTCTGCAAAGATTGGCGGCCACGTAGGAACTCGTTGTACCATCGTTTCACAGTGGCTAAGTGTGGTGATTCAACACCAAAAGTAGAAGTAAGTTGATTGATGCACTCCTGTCTCGATAATCCACGTCGAAAATAGTAGTAAATCATCGCACGAAAATGTTCACGGGTTAATTCCATTTTTAGGCAATATGAATTTTTAAACTCACTATAAATAAACACAAATAAAACTCGTAAGTGAAAACGTTATATGCAAGTTTATGCCAAAAATACCAGGGACCTAAAATAACAGTTATTGCACTTTTCTAAAATAAAAAAGGCAAGGACTAAATATTGTCGTAGATTAGATTTTTCAATGTTCTTGAGGTCCTCAGGGCCTTCTTTGTAAGATTCCTCCATGCCATTTATTTTTCTAACTTTTTGAAAAAAAGTCCAATATAAACGGTTAAAAGTTGACTTTTTTTCAGTCAAATATTAACGGTTAAAATGTGACTTGTATTTTTTCCGGCAAAAATAAAAGGTTTAGCCAAATAACAAAACAGCCTTAAGTCCAATTAAAATAAATTTGGTGCTAATCGATTCGTCTTGACTTCTAGTATTCGGCCTTTACGATTCAACATGCGACACAAAAACTAGCTGAAGTCCGATTCACTTAAATACTGGTGGAAAATATAATAGCAACGCGGCATTTTGTTAAGTTTTTTCTACCTATTTTTTTTATCTAATTTATAATATGTATTTTCCAATTATAATACAGTTCGTCCTCTTACAAAAACCGCATAAACCAAAGTTCCAAGCTTCATACGAAATTTATAATAATGCAACAAAAATTCATCCAAATTTCGAACTTTCTTCTCAGAGCTTATAGAATTTTTTTGAGTATGCAGTTCTGTAGCCTTTAAAATTTTAGTAGGACAAAGGGCAAGTTTTAGTTGGCTAAAAATTACCGCTGATCTTTTAGAATTTTTTTTGTCGCATTTGGTTTCATATAACGTTTGGTCCAAATATGTTTTTATATGGAAAAAACCCACGGCACCCGCGACAAAAAAAATCTCATAAACCAACTTGCACATTATTGCACTAAAATTGAATTGGCTATAAAACTGCATACTCAAAAAAAAATCTATAAGCTCTGAGAAGAAAGTTCGAAATTTTGATGAATTTTTGTTGCATTATTATAAATTTCGTATAAAGTTTGAAACTTTGATTTATGCGGTTTTTGAAAGAGGACGAACTGTATTTTAATTGAAAAATACATACTATAAATTAGATTTAAAAAAATAAGTAAGAAAACTTAACAAAATGCCGCGTCGCTATTATATTTTTCACCACTGAATGTACACAGGTTAAGCGTACTCTAACAAATTTTTCGTCTAGCAAAAAACATTACTCGAGTATGCAATTACCATACGAATAATTGTATACTAATTCAATCAATGTTGTTGTTACACTCGCACAGTTTCTGAGGTATTATTTTCGTGACAAGTCTTTCAGGTACGATAGTAATATAGTTGTTGCTTTGCTGGCCTGAAGAATTCGTCAGCAAAAAAGTACTTAAGCATTGAAAAAAAACCATAAATATCAAAACAAAAAAGTGCTCATTTGAATGTTAAAAGAAGTGGTGTTTACTTACATACATACATATAAAGGTGACCAAAAGAAAAAAGAAAAGTAATAAGTGCTAGGGTAAGTTGTACTTATTATTATTATTATTACATATATCCAAGGTGTTGTTTATTTATAAATGTAAAAATTGTACCAAATAGATCAAAAATTAGACTTAAATGACCAAGAAGATGAAATGAGTCGATATAGCCCGGTCGATTATCTTTTTTTCGACAAATCATTTTGTATTAGTGAAATTATAGTATGCTGCCTGTAAAATATTATTCCTTTATTTTTAGTTTTGGAGCCTGCGCATCGAGCACAAAGTTTGATGCAATATCTACAAATTTTTAATGGAAGAGTGTATAATTTTTAGTAGTTTTAAAGTGGAATAATCAAGAGAAGGTTTAAAAAACAAAGAGTCAATGCAGAAAACTCATGCTTCGATTTGAGAGTAAACAAAGTTTTGTTTTTTCACTTTATTATTGTTTTATGTTACCAAATTTTTGTATTATGTTAACTCCCACTAAGCAGATGTAATATTGCTTATTTTGGAACTGACATTTAGCATACAAATTATTATTATTATTGCTCCATTTTTTTTTTATTTATTATTATTTTTTAGCGGGTAATACAGTACATGTACATGTAAATATCTATTGTAGATAACTTGTCCTTTTACTGAAGAATTATATTAGGCGTAATGTAGTAAATTTAATAGCCTTTCTCTTGATATGTTTTTTGTTTTAAGCGGTTAACGAATTTTCTAGATATTAGCAGAAAATTTTGATTTTTCGAATTTTCCGAAACTTTGAATCAGTTGCAAGGGCTAAAGATGTTACGTTATTAAATTTTTTATGGCCAATTATTGTTTGTTTAGACCTAAGGCATCATAATATCACTATTGCAATTCGATCATATATCTTTTACTTTTCCCCCATACAAAATCGACCCACCTTAATAGCAATGTCTGTCTATTTATCTGTTTAAAGTCGAATAAGTTCCTTAATTTTAAGGGTATCTGATTGAAAATTGGTAGACAAATGGCTCTTTATAATGAATTGTCGGAAATTGCCTTATTGATTTTAGTTAAACAAAATTAAAGAAAACATTAACCCAAAAAAAAAAAATTTGGGGTCCTTCACACAATTGTTCATATTTATTATGTTAATTTTGATCTGTACAAACAGTTGAATATTCTTTAATTATAATTCAAGAAATGGGACGAAAGCGCAATATTTACATAGGTGAACATTTTGAAAGTGAAGATCGATTTGGAAAATGCAAAGCATGTGGGGATATGATCCAGTTAGAGCATATAACTAATTTAAAAAGACATTTGCGAACTAAACATGCTGAGTTATTTCACGAATCCAATAAACGCGCCCTCCTCGAAAACGAACCTAACGGTGTGAATGATAAAAAAATTAAATTTTCATCTGAAATGTCTCCAAATGAGGTCGTGAATGCATGCATTAACTTCATCGCCAAATAATCGCTGCAATTATCATTTTTCGATTCCGAATCCTCGAAAACGAACCTAACGATGTGAATGATAAAAAAATTAAATTTTCATCTGAAATGTCTCCAAATGAGGTCGTGAATGCATGCATTAACTTCATCGCCAAAGAATCGTTGCAATTATCATTTTTCGATTCCGAATCCTTTAAGACACTTACAAGTCAAATATTGAAATGCTTAATTAAAGATATACTTAATGGTAAACTTATTTGACTGAAGATTGATACCGCCACCCGTGCTGTTATTTGCGTAAATGCCCAGATACAGTCAGCCACAACCACAACGATGATGATGTTGATGATGATGATGATGATGAAGATGATGATGATGAAGATGATGATGATGATGATGCCGATGATGATGTATTTTCCGGGAATGTTTTAAATCCTATTGTAGGAGATAACATAATTTCTGTAAAATGTGCGGCTCACACACTTCAACTCGCTGTGAAAGACTTTTTGGAAGAGTATAGCCCGGGAATAGTAAGCAGTTCCCGCCGAGTTGTAAAGATCTTAAGAACACCACTATTGTGGTGGGTGGTTTAATGAACTTTCTCACCTTTATAGCTTTTTGAGATGATTTCGTTTGCAATTTTCAGGTCACAGATAAGAGACCAAAATCTTGTGAAGCCTCAACTAGATGTTCTAACTCGTTGAAGCTCTTCATATAATATGATGAATAGGCGCTGTCAGCTGAAAGATTTTTGTGCAATGCATGTAAGAGCAACCGAAAATTTGAGCACTGACGAGTGGAAATTAGTAGAGAGCACTGTGGCAGTGTTAGCATTACCTCACTCGTTAACTTTAATGCTTCAAGAGGGTCAATTGCTATTAGGAGATTTCTACAAATATTGGCTGCAGATGACACTTCAGCTCAAAAACAATGATAGCGTTATCAGTAAACAATTTTTGAGTTGTGTTGAAAACAGGCAACGATCGCTGCTGGAAAATGACATTATAAATTCGGCGTTATTTTTGGACCCCAGATTAAGACGAGTTCTTTCCAAAGAAAAGATGGAATCCGCCAAAGGTCATCTAAAAGGGCTCGTTCGTCGCTTGGAGAATTTGAAAGGGGTTGGTTTTTTTAATGATTTTTAAAATATCTGATGTTAATTTAAATTTTCTTTGTAATATTTTTTTTCCATTTAAAATCACGATTCATTTTCTCAAATCAACCAAGGCAGTGAAGACTTGTCATTTTTGGTTCACGAATCATCAATGCAAAGCTCATATTCCCTTTTAAGAAGCGGCATTCTCGAACTTGAGTTGGCAAATTCGTCATCCGATGAGGACTCTCTTCCGGTTAAGGATGAAATCCGTAAAGCTTTTTACGAGATTGATTGCTATAAGGAGAAGCGAATCGATATTGACGTGGATTTAATTGAGTATTGGAACAGCAAGAAATACTCTTTCCCATGGCTCCGAAAACTTGCTTTTGTTGTCCATTCCGTACCTGCAACGCAAGTTAGTGTTGAACGAGCTTTATCTGCATTGAAACTTGTTTTAACCGACTTACGTTATAATTTGCCCGACCAAAATGTGGAAACAATTTGCCTTTTAAAGCTTAATAAAAATATTTTATAAAAGAAATAACCATTGGTTCTTTCTGTTTTTTCGCATTTTCTAAAATTACCGTTGTATGGAAGAAAGGTGTAGTTTTTGTCCGATTTCAAAACCTTTCATGGTGTAGCTTTATAAGGCTAAGTTCATTATGCGTAATAAATTTGGTGCGAATCGTTGTAATGGTTTTTGAGATATGCATGTGTGATATCGGTAGGCGGTGCCACGCCTATTAGCCAAAAACTTTATAAAAATACAAATTTTTGCTAAACCAGCACTTGAAACATCATTTCTGAGTAAATAATAAAATATCCATTACGCCCATTGCGCAAAAACAAGAAACTCCAATACATACATACATACATAAAAGTCTGTATAATACAAGGACGTATTACTTCATATTTTGGACATTTTTGGTTCGATGCCATTATGTGAGGTACCGACTTATTCTTTATAAAATTTACTTTTATATTGTTGTCATAACTTTTACAAGTTTCATAGAAATTTTTACAATAAGCGATGGTCCTAACTGAAGAATTGCGAAAAAGTAGTGTTTTTTCAAGGCTTGACCCGTGATAACTCCAAACGGGATTATCTTTGTAATAGACATTTTTTTAAAGGACTAAACGTCTTCTTTTCAAAACATTTTGAGTTTTTAAAATCGGTCGGGAAATAATCGGCTTTTTAATAGTTAAGTGAACCAATTACGAAAATAACGGGATTTTCAAATAAAAAAAAATTGGAGGTTTCAGGGAGTATAAGAACCCTTTTCTGATGTTGCACTCGACCATATCTAAAACCTCTACTAAGTTTTTTCCCGGGTGTACTTCAAAAAATTATTTTTGTCACAGTGTTGAATCGGCATTTAATTTGTTGCCATCCCGGGAATAAAACGGCAGCTAGTTTTGCCTCATTTGCCGAGTCAGAATCCCAATACCAATAAATTATATACATACATATTTTTGAAATCCAGAAGTCAAGACAAATCGATTGGTATAATTGGACTTAAGGCTTTTTTGTTATTTAGCTAAGCCTTTTATTTTTGCCGGAAAAAATAAGTCACATTTTAACCGTTATTATTTGCCCGAAAAAATAAAAGTCAAATTTTAACCGTTATTTTTTTCTAATATAATAAAAGTCATAAAATAACATAGTTTGTGACCAACCGTGGCTTCTTCTTCTTCTTCTTAATTGGCGCTATAACCGCCAGTTAGATATCCCAAGTGTAGTCAAGTCCTTCTCCACCTGGTCTTTCCAACGTAGAGGAGGCCTTCCTCTTTCTCTGCTACCACCAGCGGGTACCGCGTCGAATACTTTCAGGGCTGGAGCATTTTCTTCCATACGTACCACATAACCTAGCCAGCGTAGCCGCTGAATCTTAATTCGCTGAACTATGTCTATGTCGCGGTACAGCTCATACAACTCATCGTTCCATCGTCTGCGGTATTCGCCATCGCAAAGACGTAAAGGACCAAAAATCTTTCGGAGAATCTTTCTCTCGAACACTCCAAGCGCCATCTCATCCGATGTTGATAGGGTCCATGCTTCTGCGCCGTACATTAGCACGGGCATGATGAGGGACTTATAGAGCGTGGTTTTCGTTCGTCGAGAGAGGGCTTTACTGTTCATTTGCCTACTCAGCCCAAAGTAGCACTTGTTGGCAAGAGAGATTCTTCGTTGGATTTCAAGGCTGACATTATTGTTGGTGTTGATGCTGGTTCCAAGATAAACAAAGTCCTCTACTTTGTCAAAATTGTAACTGTCAACAGTGATGCGGGAGCCAAGGCGCGAATGCGCTGACTGTTTATTTGATGACAGGAGGTACTTCGTTTTGTCCACCTCCAGACCCATTCGCTTCGCTTCCTTGTCCAGCTTTGAAAAGGCAGAACTAACGGCGCGGTTGTTGAGGCCAATGATATCGATGTCATCGGCATACGCCAGCAGTTGCACACTCTTATAAAAGATGGTACCTGACCGGTTTAATTCTGCAGCTCGAATTATCTTTTCTAGCATAATGTTAAAGAAGTCACACGATAGGGAGTCACCCTGTCTGAAACCTCGTTTGGTATCAAACGGCTCGGAGAGGTCCTTCCCAACTCTGACTGAGCTGGTGGTGTTGCTCAGTGTCATTTTACATAGCCGTATTAGTTTTGCAGGGATACCAAAGTCAGACATCGCGGCATATAGGCAACTTCTTCTCGTGCTGTCGAAAGCTGATTTAAAGTCGACAAATAGATGGTGTGTGTCGATCCTCTTCTCACGGGTCTTTTCCAATATTTGGCGTATCGTGAATATCTGGTCGATGGTAGATTTACCAGGTCTAAAGCCACACTGATAAGGTCCAATCAGTTCGTTGACGGTTGGCTTTAGTCTTTCACACAATACACTCGATAGAACCTTATACGAAATGTTAAGAAGGCTGATCCCGCGGTAGTTGGCGCATATTGCAGGATCACCCTTCTTGTGGATTGGGCAGAGTACACTTAAATTCCAATCGGCGGGCATGCATTCGTCCGACCATATTCTGCAAATAAGCTGGTGCATGCACCTTACCAGCTCCTCGCCACCATACTTGAATAGCTCAGCTGGTAACCCATCAGCTCCAGCGGCTTTGTTGTTCCGTAGCCGCATAATTGCTATTCGAACTTCATCGAGGTCGGGTGACGGGATGTTAATGCCGTCATCAGCGATTTGGGGTTCGGGATCTTCATCTTCTCCGGCGACGCTTTCGCTGTCACCATTTAGCAGAGTGGAGAAGTGTTCCCTCCACAATCTAAGTGCGCTTTGGACATCAGTGACCAGATCGCCGTTCTTGTTCTTACAGGAATTCGCCCCGGTCTTAAAACCTTCCGTAAGTCGCCGCACCTTTTGGTAAAATTTTCGGGCGCTTTTCATGTCGGCTAGCATCTCAAGCTCTTCACACTCACGTATTTCGGCCTCTCTCTTCTTTCTACGGACGATACGTCTCTCTTCCTTTCTCAACTCCCGGTAGCGTTCCCATACAGCTCGCGTTGCGCCCGATCGCAGCGTGGCCCTGTAGGCAGCATCTTTATTTTCCGAAGCGGCGCGGCATTCCTCATCATACCAGTCATTTTTTCGGGTTCGCTGAAAGCCAACGACTTCTTCAGCGGCGGTACGCAGTGATCGAGAAATGTGCTCCCAGTGCTCGCAAATTTCGGTTTCTTGAGAAGTGCTCTCAGTGAGCAGGTGTGAGAGTCGAGTGGTGAAGTTTGCAGCTGTCTGTTGCGTTTGCAGCTTTCCGACGTCAAGCTTTCGCTGTGTATTTACACGCACGTTTTTTGATGCACAGAGGCGTATGCGCATCTTGGCTGCGACAAGATAATGATCCGAGTCGATGTTCGGTCCTCGGAGTGTACGTACGTCTAATATACTGGAAGCATGCCTTCCGTCTATCGCAATATGATCGATTTGGTTTCGCGTGTTTCGATCTGGAGACAGCCACGTAGCCAAGTGTATTTTTTTATGCTGAAACCTGGTGCTGCAGACCACCATGTTTCGGGCCCCGGCAAAGTCGATCAGTCTCAGTCCGTTGGCGGAGGTTTCATCGTGGAGACTGAATTTTCCGACAGTGTGACCAAAGATCCCTTCCTTTCCCACCCTGGCATTGAAGTCACCAAGCACGATTTTGATATCGTGACGGGGGCAGCGCTCGTAAGTGCGTTCTAAGCGCTCGTAGAAGTGATCCTTGATCACATCGTCCTTCTCTTCTGTCGGTGCGTGGGCACAAATCAGCGAGATGTTGAAAAATCTCGCTTTGATGCGAATCGTGGCGAGACGCTCGTCCACTGGAGTGAACGACAGTACTTGGCGACGAAGCCTCTCTCCCACCACAAATCCAACACCGAACTTGCGCTCCTTTACATGGCAGCTGTAGTAGATGTCGCAAGGCCCAACGGTTTTCTTGCCTTGCCCCGTCCATTTCATTTCTTGGATGGCGGTGATGTCAGCCCTTACTCTTACGAGGACATCAGCCAGCCGGGCAGCGGCACCTTCCCCATTAAGGGTTCGGACATTCCAGGTGCATGCCCTTAAATCGTAGTCCTTATAACATTGCTTGTGGTCGTCATCAAAAAAGGGAGATCTCATCCGAGGCACATTGAAATTTTTCATTGGGTATAGTTTTTTACGTGGCGGGTCCCAAGCCCAGCGCACAACCAAATACTGGAGGGTTTTTTGTTTTTGAAGACACATTTATATAGCGAGCCGCTTGCTCCAAGTCAGACGCCCGCTTGCAGCCGCACCTCCTGGTGAACAGACGCTGCTGACTTCAGTGAGCCCTTAAACCGAATATGTCGGAGTGGCCCCACTGAAGCTCCCTCTCTTTCTGCCGTGACCCAAGGCTCCACACGGGTTGGTTACCATATCTCACACAAGGGTTGCTCACGTTGCCCAGAGTGCGCGACGAGGACGCAAGAGTAGGGATTGAGTGTAGCCACTCATCTGTAACTGCAGGCCCAGAAGAGTTACCACACCCCATTGCACTCATTTCAAATTTAGTAAACAATTCCTTCATAGTGTGCCCGCTATGATTGGTGATGCTGGTGACCCCATTGACACTCCAGAGCGTTGTTTATAAATTTTGTCCTTATATTTAAATGTTCGTTTTCTTTTACGCAGAATGTGATTATAGTATACCAGGCTCTCGTCATCATCAAAATGTGTGTATCTTTAATTTTATTTTTAAATTCAATTCCGTGTTCCACATTGTATTTGAAGCTTTTTGTTACGTGTTTGAGAATGCCACACACATATCTACATAACCAGTAGCATGGGGAATTAATCGACGAACAAATTGGTCTCGGAGGTATTCCTTCTTTATGGATTTTCGGCAAACCATATATCACATTGGCGTGGGCGGTTTTGCTTTTATATCTACATAACCAGTAGCATGGGGAATTAATCGACGAACAAATTGGTCTCGGAGGTATTCCTTCTTTATGGATTTTCGGCAAACCATATATCACATTGGCGTGGGCGGTTTTGCTTTTAGGTCAAAAACTTATTATTGGACATATTTTCCACTATGTCATTATTTTTACCTTGTAATTTGTTTGTAACGGCATCCCAATACTTTGTAAGTGGTGATGTCGTTAATTATTTTCTGAAGCTTTGTGTCGTATTCCAATACGTTTCATTTGTCCGGATTTAAAACTAAAAGTTGTTTGTTTTTTCTAAGAAACCTTACTGTAGAGTATCCATTGGAAAGTTATCTCTCGTTGTATTTGCCGTCTTTTTTGAGTGATCATGTATTAGTGTGGTTAAGTTGTTTCTCTCTATCTCTTGTTTTTCTGACAACAACAATACACATGTTGCTGGGATAAAGCATCTTGCTGCTTATCGTTAGACGTATTGTTGTCTGTATTTTTAAACATTTTTTGTTTATTATTAAGGTTTGCTAATTATTGATATTTACATGTTTTCATGTGTTTTGTTTACTTGTCTCCTAAATTTACTCTGTTAAAATGTAAGAATATTATACCAGAGAACTTGTAAGAAATGGGAAGGCGCAAATGTTAAAAGAGCTTTTTCATCAACAAAATTTGTAAGTGCGATGGAGAGAATTCACCTCCGAAAAGTACTGAATTTAATTCTACCATACCTATAAAAACCATTTTCACCATATTTTGCTATATTTAGAGCAGAGGGGCTCATTTGCGGAGGCGAGCGGCTGCATGTGTACAAAAAGAAGATAAATAATAAATCAAAACAAAAACCATAGAAGAAAAATAAGTAAACAAAAAAACCCGTTCCTGGATCGCGAGGAGCAACTTGAGACGGCAGATGAGTTATGCAACAATTGAGGATAAGAAAAGGGTTGAAAGCAGGTTCGAAAATATTCATTTATGAATATTCACGTACGTTCTTTTATGAGTTTATACACGAACGTGAATATTTAAATTTTTTTTTGCATTCACGTTTGCGAACGAGAACGTGGAAAAAAATCCATATCGTTCGTATTCGAGAATGATAGGTAGAAAAAATTGTGCTATTGTTCGTTCGCGAATGCATTAGCGAATCGAAGTTCGTGCGTTCATAAAGTTCTCGTTCAGACAGGGAAACTTTTGTTGCGGCAACTCGTTACTTGTTGTAGAGAGAGGGACGGGGAAAGGGGAAGGGCACCGAGTTGATCGTGCTCGGGCGACACGCTTTGTGTTCTTATTCGTCTCAGTCGGCAGCTAAGAAATTTGACATTCCTTTTCATTTATAAATTCTTTCAGTGGTTGCAGTTTTGTTGAGTTTTAAGTGAATACATACGGTAAGTTGGGAAATGAAGTTTTGTTCTTATTTTTTTGCGATTAAATATACACATGTGTATGCATATACTATACATATTAACGTAAATTATGTTAAAACTTCATTTTTCAATCACCTTTTACTTATAATCACAAAATTTATCAGAATGGTAAATGCCGCTTAAGCGAAGCGTACAGAAATTTGCGAAAATGATATAAAATGAAATGTCAGAAAATTGCCTGAACAGAGTTGCTCTGTGTGAACGCGACGAGCAACACCAAAAGGGAAATCGCCGATAATAAGCAACAAAAGTTTCCTCGTTTGAACACTGTCAAACGAATCTACAAGTGGCTTCGATGCATTCGCGAATGCTCGCGCTGTCGTTCATCTTCATAAACGAATGCATACGCTACGTCAAATATTCGCAGAAGGTTAGTGCAGTAGGCAATCACGGTGTACTGAATACTGAAGGTGACACCTTTAGAAGTACCGCTACTTTGGTTTTGCCGGGTTTGACAATTCTCAACTTCAACTAGACAAAGCTTTTTTCACAAATTAAGAAAAAGAGACACTTTTTTTTAGTATTTTGCGAATTTATTTATTAAATGTCTGCCTATAAACAATTAGAACACGTTTTTCAATGAAATATTGGAAGTTGTTCAATTTTCTCTCTCCCGTATTCTTGTTTACTAAAGGCGAGATCTGTAATTTCACCGCGGGAAGGCGCAATCTTGTATTCTATCATTCTTGGTAGGCAATATGCAGCAATATTAGATGCAAGCAGTGGTAAAAGAGCACATACATATGTACAATTGTATTTGTTTAGGTAGACGATGGGCAACGGCCATACTAATCTTGATATTTCTATTTTTAGAGTTCTATCTTTAGTTGTCATCTTTTGTAAGAGAGCTGCAAAAGAACGCCCGACACGCTTATTTTCAAGTAGGTTATATTTAACATTCACTTTACAACACTATTGTATATGTCAAAATAAATTGTATGTTTGTGAAATTTGTGAACAAAAAACAAAACAAAATGAGTAATTCAGAAGAATCGTTGGTAAATATATTAATTTAATCAAAAATAATAATAAATAATACATTATCGTGTATTTATTGCTTAGATTGTGTCAATGTGTGCTGAGCAGAGTGAATTAGGCCAGGCTGGGGCATGGGAAACAGCCAATGAAATATTGGACACTATTTTTGCCAGTTCCAGTTCATCCTCTGAAGACTCAGAAAGCGAAGTTGAGCATCATGAGAAGTGTTCCAACTTTGAAGGTACTATCGATGCAATGAGTGAGATGGACTTCAAAATTAACATGAGGCTGAAACGTGAAACAGTGGAGTATCTAACAAGTAATATGCAAATGCAAGCATTTAACATTCAGCAACTTGAAAGTATTTATTTCCCCAATTTTAGCAAAATACTCGTCATCTACATTTTGTCCTGACCAATGTGGTGGTGGTAGGTCACGTATTACACCAAAGAAGGCTGTTTATATGTATATTTGGTACATAAGCAACACCGTGACATTTAGGCAACTGGCGAATTTGTTTGGGGTGGCCTCATCCGCCGCATGGACAACAGTGCAACGAGTTACCTTATTCTTGGTAGCTATTGGCCATGAATACATTAAATGGCCGGAAGGTGCTTCTTTGCAGAATACAGCAGAAAAGTTTTACTTGAAAAAACGTATTCCTGGCGTAATAGGAGCTATAGATTGCACACATATTGTTATAAAAGGTCCGAAAGATCAAAAAGTGATGTATTTTAATCGGAAAAAAGCGTACAGCATAGTGCTTCAAGCTGTAGTGGATGCCGATAAAAAGTTCACTGACATAACTTGTGGTGAACCTGGGTCGCTCCATGATTTCAGAGTTTTGAGAAGATCTCAACTCTTTCACGATGCTGAAAGTAATTATGAGGAAGTGTTCTCAAGTTCCTACTTTATTGTCGGAGATTCGGCATATCCATTGACGAAGTGGCTGGTGCCGCCATATAAAGACTACGGCAATTTAACCCAAAGCCAGCGAAAATTCAACGAAATACACTCTTCAACAAGAATGGTGGTTGAAAATGCGTTTGGACTGTTAAAAGGCCGTTTTCGAAGACTCATGAAATTCACAGAGCAAACGGATATAAAAATGATAACCAGCATCGTAGTCAGTGCACGTGTGGTACATAATATTTGCATAACTTTTGACGATTTGTGCGAAGTCAATGAAGAAGATGACACCAACGAAACGAGTCCATTTCTATTGGAAGATGATATCGAGGAGTCAAATGTAGATGCCAACCTTGATAGGAGGCAAAACCTTTTTAATTATTTAAGACAACAAAATCTAATTTAAAATATGTAGAACTTAGATTTATTTGTATCTCCTTTTTTATTCTTAAATAAAAAAATTTCAAAACTACCTAAAAATTAAAACGAATCTATATCAACATTGTTTCATTTCTCACAAAAATAATCTCATATATTTCCTAAGAGCTAATAAACATTTTTTAAACTAATTTTTAAGGTTCATTCGCATATACAGAAATATCACAAGTGTGTCATATATTTTCTAAGAGCTATTAAAATAAATATTTTTTGAATTCATTCGTATACACAGAAATATCACAAGTATGTCATATAGTTCCTAAGAACTAATAAAATAAATAAATATTTTTTAAATTCATTGACATATACAGAAATATCACAAGTATGTTTAAAAGCTAATATAAAAAAGTATCAAAGTAAATAAAATTCAAATAGGTTAAATCCAAAAAGAAAACAAGAACTTCATACTAAGGTACTTAAAAAAATAAGGGTGAAATTCAGAAAAATAAAAAATTTAATTCAAATTTGTTTCAAAACATTGGTTACTTATTAGCTAGTTTTTCTAGCAAGTCCAATCTTTTTTTTCCATCTCGGCATCTCTTTCGAACTTTACCTTCAACAAAGTGTTGAATTGCTGGATGGATTCAGCCTTCAATCGCAGTTTTTCCTGTGCCTGCCACTTCCTGATTTCCAATTTTTTGCTATAATATATTTCCCGAGCAGACCGTCTTTTTCGCACCGATGCAGCCGGAGTTGGTAGTGGCGATAGTGGCGAAGGTGTCGGCGGTGATGGTAATGGTGGCGATGGTGTCAGTGGTGATGGTGTCGATGGTGATGGTGGTGATGGTGTCAGTGGTGATGCTGTCGGTGGTGATGGTGTCGGTGGTGATGGTGTCAGTGGTGGTAGTGTCGTTGGCAGCAGAGTCGTTTTTGCCCTGGAGCTCAGGTGTATCGTGTGGCTATTGCTTATGATTGGACTCCTTCCAAAGATTTCGTCCATTTGCTCCATAAATGGAGCAAAACATGGGCTGGCCCCCGTACTGCGGTTGTTGTCGCGCGCCGCTTTGTACGCCTGAAGCAGCGTCCGCATCTTCGACTCCAAGCATAGTGGTGTTCTCTCCGAATCCTGAAAGCATTGGTAATTATTTTCATTCAGCATTTTTTACTTATTATACGCACCGTAATGCCGAAAGACAATACGTTGGTAAACGTCAGCCTCTTCTTTTTCGGGTGCTGGAACTCCTCCTTCCGTGCAATGTAGCACCTCAAAAACCCATGCGTTTCTTCGCGAGTCCATCTTCTTCGTTTTTTTTCTTGGTTTCTGAAAAATAAATGGTATTTTATATGTTTTTTATTTAAAATCTTATGTGGAGCGATTTTACTTACGCCTGCTCCATTTTGTTTATTTGTTTGTTTTGATGTTTAGCGAAAATTTCCCAACAGTTTGACGTTTATTGGAAATTTTCCGTAGCACTTTCCAGCAACTCATTCACAATAGTACCATTTTTTTACTTTGCAACACTGTGAATCAGGTCGGGTATTTTTTAAGACAGCTCAGCTCAAACCGCTTATTCAGCTCAACCCGCTTATTTTGTGTTGTTGTTTACCATGTAATTCGATAAGCTACCTAGTGTTCTTTTTCAGGTCGCTTACAAAAGATGACAACTTTTGTTTAGCAAATGAACGATATGTGCATACACATGTATGGTTGATCCGTATAAAATCAAAATTTATTTGCCAAACAACATATATTTATGTACGTATGTAGGTACATATGTTTATGAAAATACTTACATAAAAATACCTTCTATTAAAGTAAAAAAAGTATAAGCATTTACTTGTTTAGTTGCTATCTTCCACATCTAGTGTTGCAAAATTGAGGAGATCAAAATTTCATTTTGTAATTAATAAATTTGCTAAAGATTTCTTTGAAAGTTTTGTACGAAGTTTGGTCAATATAGTTGAAAGTGCACTGAACGCTCTCTCAACAGAAACTTGTGTTGCAGGTATAGCTAGTACAACTTCTATTACTTGTACCTAACATCTTGGAATTATTCCGATAGATTTTTCGACAGTAATCCAAGATATTGATGTCAAATGGTTCCATTTCTCTATCGCAAATTTTAATTAATTGTTCGTTAAAGGCTATTTCTTCCCTCTGTGGACTTGGTCCTTGAGCATTTCTCAGTGCGTTTACGTGAACTGTCAGCAAGTCGTAACTTATATACATAAATATATGTTGTATCGCAAATAAATTTTGATTTTACACGGATCAACCATACATGTGTATGCACATATCGTTCATTTGCTAAACAAAGATAGAACTCTAAAAATAGAAATATCAAGATTAGTATGGTCGTTGCCCATCGTCTACCTACACAAATACATATGCACATATGTGCTCTTTTACCACTGCTTGCATCTAATATTGCTGCATATTGCCTACTGCACTAACCTTCTGCGAATATTCGACGTAGCATATGCATTCGTTTATGAAGATGAACGACAGCGCGAGCATTCGCGAATGCATCGAAGCCACTTGTAAATTCGTTTATGAACGCACGAACTTCGATTCGCGAATGCATTCTCGAACGAACAATAGCGGAATTTTTTCTACCTATCATTCTCGAATACGAACGATATGGATTTTTTTTCACGTTCTCGTTCGCGAACGTGAATGCAAAAAAAAATGAAGAAGTGTATACGTTCGCGTTCACGTACGAACGAGAGTGAATGATTCCGAACCCTGGTTGAAAGGGAAAGGGGGAATCGTCAAAAGAATATTCTTTCGAGTTTTCGGCAATTTTTGTGTCAATCGCCATCAACGCGTGCACATGTACGCAAATGAATTAGTGCGCATTTGGACAAAAGTTCTAGAATATTCTCGAATATTCTAGAAAAATGCCAGCAATTTGTCAGACTACGTTACCAAAATGCATTATTGTCTGATATTGCGATGTTGAATCTTTTCAATGACCGTCGATGGTTTGTAAAATTGAAGATTTTAGCATTTTTGTGTTCGTCGTAAAAAGGATTGTTGCGGGGAACATTTGCATGCGCGGGGAGATGAAATGCTTGCGCTTATGAATGAACATATGTACATATTTTGTTTTCGGAAATACACACGAGCGCTTATGAACGAATTTTTTGTTGTTGTAGGTATGTACATACATATGTAAATATGTAGATATGCATGTATGTATGTATGTATGTATATACAATGTTTCGCTATGCACTTGCGCTGAAAAATTGCGCATGTGTGAATGAATCTTTTATTGATTCTACTTATGTAAGTACATATGTACATATGTGTAATGAACCATAGTAGATTTTTCATTAAAATATATAATTTTGTCATGTTTTTATTAAACTTATTTTTGACTTAGAAAATTAGTAAATAAAGATTAGTTGATAGGTGCATATACATATGTATGTATACAAATATGTACATACAATGTGCATGTGTATGACTTCAACCTTGACCTACGGTAAATCTTATAGTGCGCACAGTCACCGACGCAAACGTACGTTACGTGTCAGCTGACACCATCAAACTTATGAGAGCGCCATGTAAATGCAAACTCATCAACGTGTATGTGTGACGGTTACGCGCGACGTGTACGTGTGTAATCTGAGAAATTTAGATTTTTGCCGTGAAGCCGTGTCTGCTGAGTGCTCTCTCACCGCACAGTGTTGCCAAGCAGAACTTTTTAAAATCATTAACAAAATAACCTTATAAAAATTTAAATTTTTATTAAATTAATTTAAAATCGATGTTTAATAATGTTAATTATAGATAAATGAACTATTTGCATTTGTTGGTTTTTGGCTTTGGTTTATTATACAATGAAAAATTGTAATTGACAACGCGGATGAGTGTAAAAGTATGTGTGCAAACAAAGGAATGGCAACATTGTGTTGATGCATACAAACACAGTTTTATGTACGCAAAGTTTGTTTACAAAACATATGCGCGGGCACAAGTTTTGCTCAATTTTGTGTATCTCCCGACAAACAGACACGGCAAACGTACACGTCGGTGACTGTGCGCACTATTAATCACATCACAGCGCATCGCAACCGCAGCTGCACTTGTGCCTGCACCAGCGCTAAATATTCTAAAATATCTGAAACTACATACAACGACAAAAAATTCATTCATAAACGCGTGCGCGTATTCCTGAAAAAAATGCCGTTCATTCATAAGCGCGAGCATTTCATCTCCCCGCGCACGCAAAAGTTCCCCTCAACAATATTTTTCACGACGAACACAAAAATGCTAAAATCTTCAATTTTACAAACCATCGACGGTCATTGAAAAGTTTCAACACCGCAATATCAAACAATATTGTATTTTGGCATCGTAGTCTGACAAATTTCTGGCATTTTTCTATAATATTCTAGAACTGTTGTCCAAATGCGCATCAATTAATTTGCGTACATGTGCACGCGTTGATGGCGATTGACACAAAAATTGCCGAAAACGCGAAAGAATATTCTTTTGACGATTCCCCCTTTCCCTTCCAACTCTTCTCTTATCCTCAATTGTTGCATAACTCATCTGCCGTCTCAAGTTGTTCCTCGCGATCCAGGAACGGGTTTTTTTGTTTACTTATTTTTCTTCTATGGTTTTTGTTTTGATTTATTATTTATCTTCTTTTTGTACACATGCAGCCGCTCGCCTCCGCAAAAGAGCCCCTCTGCTCTAAATATAGCAAAATATGGTGAAAATGGTTTTTATTGGTATGGTAGAATTAAATTCAGTACTTTTCGGAGGTGAATTCTCTCCATCGCACTTACAAATTTTGTTGATGAAAAAGCTCTTTTAACATTTGCGCCTTCTCATTTCTTACAAGTTCTCTGATTATACTAATTCAGTCGACCAAGCGCAGTCAATAGTGTAAGCTCTGATTGTGCGTTATTGTATGTACATATGCAGTGCCCTTACCAGAAATCTCGAGCGAACTGAACTTTTGAAAATTTCTCCCATTTTCAAAATAAACATGACAGGTTGCAACCCTACTTTGCAAATTCTCACTCAACTCAGTTGAGTGTAATTCAAAAGGTATGCCTAGGGAATTCCCCTAAATTCTTTCTGTAGGTTGGCAGTGTTGTCAATTTGACGGATACTGATATGTGTGTTTTATTGTGAATTCGAGTTAAGATTTTGTTTTCGAGAACGGTTAAAAAATTAATGCTGTATCAGGAGTAAGTAAGCTATGTTGATTTTACCACTCAGATTGATGTCCTTTAAGTCAATAAATCGTGCCAAATTTATAGATTTCGGCTACAGCTCATTGTATAACGCGAAATATCGCGAAAAAATGCAAGTCACCTGCAGTAGGTACATTAGTTCAGGTCCGCGGACAGGAGATTTATTTTAATTTTAACGTCGTCAGTGAACAAAGAGTACCTACCTACTCGAGCACAATCTAATATTGTATTGTTTAAATAAATTAGAAAACTAAAATTATGGATAAAAAGAAGAAACCCAGTGGTGCATTTAAAAGCAAACCACGCTAAGAAAGAGAAAATAATAAACAAAAATTGCCCAAAATTTACAAGTTTTTTAGTCAGCCTTCTGCAAGTACATCTGGCCAAAATATTTCTATTGATAGTGACTCAAATAATGAGGTAACTGCAGTGTTGGTTGAGAAGCCTACTGAAGAAGATTCAACAATTATTGCAGTTGGAGATACCTCCGCCGCCGATCATGTGAACGTGGATGATGTTTGCATGACACACATAAGAGAGGAGGGTTTGGAGGATCCATAGACCTCTACGTTTTTCGAAAATGTGTACGACAGATCTTCTTATGGCTTGGGAAACTTCACTAACAAATTATTAAGTGATAACGAAAAATGTCAAATTCTTGATATGGGGCCTTTACAGCCTTCAGGACCTTTTCCAATAGACATCAACCAGAAAAATAGGTGTTTTTCAAAATCGTACTACGCTTCGTTTTTGGTTGTGTTATTCGAAATACTAGACGCTGCCTATTACCAACCCTGCTGGCTATTTGCCTCACAAAGGAATAATGTTTGGTGTGCGTGAATTCGAGATTGGAAGCATTTATCAGAAAGAATTAAACAACACAGTTGTTCGAGTGGCCATTCGGAGGCATGTGCTGTGTATGAATTTTGGAAAAAAACGATACTAATACTATCGACAAAGAACTTGAAAATGAAATTCGCAAAGAAGCATCATTTTGGAAAATGGTTCTTCAAAGGTTATTCGATATCAAGCTTACCCTAGCAAAGAGTTCTTTGGCTTTGGATATGCCCAAAGGTAATAATAATTATTTCTAAGTTTTTTATCGTTTTATTTTGTTTATAATTATTAACTGTTTAATATCAGGACTTTTTTGAAATTGTTTTTTATGTGTTTAGGATCTACAAGATATCTGTGTGCAACTATTCAAAATGAAATGATTGAGAGCTTGGGGACCAAACGCGAAACCCATCTACTAGAACAAATTAGAGCGTCGCCGTTTTATGCCATCATAATGGATACGATACAGGACATATCGAAGGCAGATCAGCTAAGCATTGTTGTGAGGTATGCAGTAATAATCAGATCGGAAAATGGACTGTCAATTGATATAGAAGTAAAATAAGTGTTTCTAGGCTTTTGTGCAGCCATCACACATGGCGCAGTAGATTTAGTCAACCAAGTGACAACATTATTTATCGACAAAAATATTGATTTAAAAAAATGTGTGGGGCAAGGCTATGATGGATTGTGATGAGTGGTGTGTATAATGGTGTACAAAAACATATTAAGGATATCTAGCCTAACGCAGAGTACGTATATTGTGCCAGTCATAATTTAAATTTGGTGATCAATGATGTCGTTAACTGTTGTGTGAAAATACAGATTTTTTTCGCAACGTTGCAAGATTTGTATAACTTTTTCGGAAACAGACCATGTCTATTATATGTTTTCGGGGTCGCTGAATCTAAATCTGAGGTCAGTTTTGCGCCATCACGTCAAGTTTGGGCATAACCTCAAAAAACGAATCAATTTTTTAATTTTTTAGTCGTTTTTTTTATCTCAATTAGATACACGTGCAGTCTATCATATGTATATTCGATTTTCTAACACTAACATTTTTATTACATGTTGATGAAGCAACTTTATTACAAACATGTGACGAATTCACAAGAAAAACTAGTTTTTCACTTCAATTTATTAATATTTACCACCTAGTTTTACCTCAACTAACTCAAGCATGGACAGTTCACCAATTATGTAAGGAATTAATGAGAAAATATGGAGTGCTAGAATGCGAACTAACGGATGTATTTACAGCAATGTTATTATTCTTTACAATCCCGGTCACTTCTGCAGCAGCTGAAAGGTCATTTAACAAATTAAAAATAATAAAAAATTATTTAAGAAATAATATGGGCCAAACTCGACTCCGACATTTATCGCTAATAGCAATTGAAAACAAAACCGCATCAAGCTTGGATTTAAACGAAGTCATTGATACTTTTGCTAAAACTGAAGCTAGAAAAAAATTTTAAATATAATTGTTATTTAGTCAATTGGTGGGCCCGACCTATATATAATAATCCCTTGAATCTTCTCTATTTCGTTTTATTATCCAAAACTACACCAAGTATTTATTGTAATTTATGTTGTTACTGTTTAATATTTGTATTACCTGCCCTGCAGTGCACAAAAAAAGCTTAAGTAGCTTAGCATTTTTAAAGTATTTGTATACATATTTCATATTTTTATTTGATAAAACCTAATCAGTTTACATAGCAGCGGAGCCCCATTTTTTAATTTGCCCAGGGCCCTTGGTTACCTAGTTACGCCACTGTACATATGTACATACAGATGACGTCAGACTGAAGTCGTAATATCGATAAAAATAAAATTAAGACAAGAAAAACTTAATTTGGTTTTCTTTATAATAGTTTATTAACTACTGGTCTTGAGCTGAAGCAAAAAATATTGGAAACTAATTTAGTTAACATTAAATTAACATTTGTGGTCGTTCTAACAGGTGGCCCAAAATAATTTAGCTCAAAGAAAAGTTCCAATTTTTTTGCTGCTTGTACCTTTGTGCAAATTGCGGATATTCTTCCATCAATGAAACCAGCCTTTCCAGTTGTTATTTCGCACTAACGACCTTATACCTGCATAAAATGAATAAAAATAGTGTTTGGTCGCCAAAAAGCAAAAAACAATTGCAAAATATTTACATTTTCTGTAATTTTCCCACAATACGATACAGCATCGAAAGCAAAATTCTGTTCGATGGAATATTCGATGAGCAACGAAAATTTCGACAGGGTTACACAGCTCATAATATAAATTTGACATTCAATTTTCGATGTTTGATAACCTGCGAAGATCGAAGATCAAATGCAGCTCATAATAAGGTCCATTATTTCACTTTCGGATTCTCATCCGACACGACTTGTGTAGGAACTGTATCCGAACTTAGTCGTTTGTTTTTCACGCGTGAAGCAGAAAAATCACTCGATTTAAAATGTTTTGCAAAGATACATACATACATATGTACATACATAAGTGCATATGTATGTATGTGCTGATGCTTTCCATTTCCAGACAACCGGTCAGGTACGAGCATGATTTTTAATTTCGACCAAACTCGAATACATTGTTTGTTGTTTTTCAGTCAAAAATCGATTATTCGAATTGACAGTGAGATTTTTTTTTTTTAAATGCCCATAACTTTGTCAAAATTTAATGGATTGCAACAATGTTTTTACTCAAATGTCAGTTATTCTTGTCACTTCAAGATAGAATGATTTAATTATTGATTTTCATTATTTGAAATTTTTTATTTAACAATAAACAAAAGGTGCAATTTTTTTTTTAAATTTAATTCTCAAAAAGTGTATTTTTTTTCTCTCAAACTTTTTTGCCGGGAAAGAGACATTTTGAACTACAATCAACCCAAATCTCTGATAGCGAAAATTTTTTTTTTTGAGTTATGATTTTTTATCGAAAATATACGTTTTTGTGGTATATACTGTAATGTAAACAGTAATTTTCAATTAAAAAATTGCAATGATGAAACATACTCGAAGTGCTGAATAATTGTAAGCTTTTTACAATGAAATTTTTTGTGTAGAAGCCCTTCACGCACTGATAGAAGTGAAATGTGTTTATTTCGTAGAGTTTTTGAAATTTCACGAGAACCGTTTATGTTTATAGAGATTTTTCTTGAAAATCAAATTTTGATGGCAAGTACTTACACGTGCTAAAAGGACAGGGAATAGCGGAGGCTGCTCACTCACGGGCGTCGATGTAAAATAATGCTCGCTCAGGCGTGGAGGTGAAAATGAGCAGGGACGAACGAGCGACGAACTAGACGCAAAAGTTTCCTAATGAATTGCAAATACATATGTGGTTTAAATATAAAATATTGAAATTTTAAATTTTTATTTTTGAAAAATACTTACTCAAATTTTCACAATTTTCAAAAAAACTATCAGCGAATCAGAACAAAACAAACGAATCAGTGAAACCGACTCTTTTTTTTTTTGAATTGTACTACTATTTCAAAATATTTGATAAGATTCAGAAAATATTTGATAAAGGGAGACGTCATGTTAAGAGTGAGGAGCAAAGCTGTTTATGTATCAAACCTTTCATTATTGAATCATGCTTGCAAACTTCTTTTTCGTACTGTCAAAAACTTTCCCTAAGTTATAGCAGTAGTACCGTACTCTTAAAAACCCCTGTGTGTTAGAGCGAGGCAGTCGCATGTACGGCAATATTTACGAAAATCGTCTATTCATCGAACATTTTGGAGGTAAGCATATGTATGTACATATGTACATACATACATATGTTTTCTTATAATTTTATTTGTTTAAAAATGTTAATTTCCCTTTTATGATTCCAGAATTGTTGTGGTTTATTCCAAATTTAATATGTACATACATATGTACATACTTATGTATGTATTGAAATAAGTGAGTGAAATACTTATGTATGTACATATGTACATATGTATTGTATATATTTTTATTGATATTTTTCTCATTGCATACATAGATATGTATGTATGTACATAAGAAGCAGGTATATTTCTGTAAGTACATACATATGTATATCAATAATTACAAGTGTAATAAAGTAAGGGTTAGGTTTTCTGTGCAAGATTATCATGGCTTGTTCGCAAAAATACAGTGCACAATTAACTAAACATTCTCCGAATGCTCCAGCTGCAATATAAAGTACAAAATTGGAAATTCTAATTTTTATGACTTGTGTTATATTACGAAATAAAATTCTATAAAAAAAATTATTTTTTTTACTAATTTTTGTTTTTATATCTACATACATGCATATGTACATACTACATACTACATATGTATGTACAGTGGCTCACGGCCAAAGTGATGCAACCGTATAAGAAATACGAAAGCAAGTATTACCTGAAAAGTAAATACATCTTCCAAAAAATATAAATACCACTTTACAGAGGCAGATATATATGTACATAATTTATCCTTAAAAAATTTAGATTGTATAGTTATTTTATTTAAGTAACAACAAAAACAAACTTCAGTATTAAATTCCACCTCACAGCGAAAATGATGCAATAACAAAAAAAAAGAATACATTGCAATTTTTTTAAGGAGACAACTAAAATTTTAGGCCGATTAGTACTTTGTGGAATACCCCTTATTATCTATAACTGCTTTCATACGTTTCTGCATGGATTCCACCGATTTCTTTGTATAGTTAGGAGAAAGTTTATTCCATTCTGCTTGAAGGGCGTTTTTCAGGTCGGTTTTATTTCGAATCTCGTCTTTTTGAATCTCTCGTTCCAAAACTGACCACAGATCCTCGATTTCATTTAAATCTGGAGACTGTGCTGGTGTTTGTACAATGTCCGGACAGTTCCAAATAAGCCAACTTTGCACAACTCCGGAGTTGTGTTTCGGATCATTATCTTGATATTACCGAAAGTTGTCGGAAATATTTAATTTCGCTGCACTTTGTAGAAAATTTCGTTTCAAAATATCCAGATACACACTCTTGTCCATAGTACAATCGATGAATTCCAAATTTTCGAATCCAGAAGATGACATGCATCCCCACACCATTACATTTCTTCCACCATGTTTTACGGTGCTACGTGGATTTTGCTGTTGTAGCTCAGCATTTCCTTGAATTTACTGTCACCTACAATTACAGTATTCCAGAAGCTTTCACTCTTATATACATAAATGTTCGTTTGCAAACTTTAACCTTGCATTTCGATTTTTAGCATTGACGTATGGTTTATTTCGGGCTATGCGGCCATTGAAATTAACTTTTCTGAGCACTCTTCGTATGGTTTCCGGATGGCTTTTCTTGCCAAGAAATTTTCTCACTTCTTTGCCTAAAGCCGGAGCACTTAAATGGGGCTTTTCGCGTATTTTCCGTACAATCCAACGGGAATCACTTTAGTTAAATATTTTATTATGAGCCGATTTCTTTTTATTTGCGACACGATTTTCACGAAAATAACGTTCAATGATATGCTGAATAGTTCCTTGACTCAATTTCACCATTTCCGCGATTTTGCGTTGAGTTTTGCCGTCTTTATTTTGCTTTAGTATTAATTCGCGCACTTCAATACTTGTTTGGCGACCCATTTTGAACTACACTTTATGAATGACAATACTAAAATGTCAAAACGGTTAAAACTATCAAATAGATACTTTGCATTCGAAAATCGACGCCAAGCTGTCGCCGCTAACGGTAAACATTTGTGCATCATTTTGGCTGTGAGCTTACATTCCGGTATACCAACATGTTATAACTTTACGTTTGTAAAAAAGTAATAATTTTGGCGTTTTCTTTTTATTTTGCAAGATTTAACATATATGTACCAAATTAATAAATTAGTATACAATTTGTATTTCGCAATATAAACATGATTCTTTACTAAGCGCTTTTTCATTTCGTTGCTGCATCATTTTGGCTGTCAGCCACTGTACATATGTATGTACATACATATTTTCTTCGCAGGTCTTTTAATACTAAAGGAGTTCATCGAGCCGCCGTAGCCGAGTGTATAGCGTGTGCGCGCTTCATTCGGTCGGTTCCAGGTTCGAATCCTGGCCGTAAGTAAGTTCATGGAAATAAACACCTGAGGCAACTGCAGATACACCAAATTATGCAACTTACCTAATTGTAAGCAGAAAAACATAATGAAATTTTGCAAAATTTGTGATTTTTATTAACAACGTTGAAAAGTTTTTAATTGTTAATACTAGTAGGTTTCAAAAGAAAGGTTATTTGATTATGTTTGTTCTGATAACAAAATCGTTAATTTCGATTAACTTTTTCTTATAAATTTTGCAACTTTTCGAAATACATATCTCATAGTAAGCAGGAAAGCCTTATGAAATTTCTCAAAATTTGTGAGAAAAGAGCTATTTTGAAAACGACTTCGAACAGTTTTTAATTGTTAATACAAGTCAAAAGAAAGGCGATTATCTTTTTTCTTAATTTTGTAACTTTTCAAAATATGAAGTAGGGGAAACGTAAAATTTTGAAATGTTTTTGGAAAAAAGATTTTTTGTTAACGATTTTAAAAAGTTTTTTATCACTACTATATATCAAAGAAAGATAATTCGATTACCTTATCCTTATAAATATTGTACCTTTCAAAGTATGCAAATATTTAATTTATTTTGTAGCTTCTATAAATTTCACTGTTTTATTTTGATTGCAGATTTATCGTGCACAGGAGACATTTAGGGGCATTGACAGTGAGAAACATCAACGTATATACATATATTTAATGGTAGCCATTATTTACTATTTGTATAAATATTTTTTGCGATTTAAATTATAGTTAATGTTAGTACAAATGTTTTTAATATTTAAATTATTGAAAAATAAAGAATTTAAAACTTAAAATTTTCTTAAAATATATTAAAATTCTTTTGAAGAAAAAAGCAACCCTGCGCAGGCTTGCGATGGAAATTACAGGAGATCAACTATACTTTTTCCCTAATGGCGGAGCTTAATGCGTGCGACAGTGACGGCTGATCACACATACAAGGGGAAAGTTGATAAAATCTGCAAAGCACTTCTCAAAATTATTTAGTTTTTTAGCCAGTTTTGAAGATAACGAAACCCATGTTTTATCCAATTTTATCCGGCTCGTGACTGGCATGGGTGCTTGCCATATGTGTATGTACATACATATGTACATATATTCACAGATACTCATACATGGAAAACGTGCACAGGGGCAAAACACACATACATACATACTTATGTATGTATTAAACTAGCTTCCTTTGACTGCTGAATATTTACGCATTGCGTACTGCCAATATAGGAGTACTGCATAAGCAAAGCTAATATGATATGAAACTCTCTCATTGGTACATATATGTATGTATCTCATTAGTGGCAATATTGGAAAATTTTATAAAAAGCGCACATTTTGACAGCGCTCTCACGAAGCGAAGAGTTTCATACCATATTATCTTTGACAAAAAAAAAAATGTAAATATGCTTATTTGACAATTCGTTTGATTGTAATGGTTGATAATTATTCACATGTAGTCATTTGTGTTAAGCCATGGTGTAATGAAATAAGGTGAAGTTACTTATATAACCTCACTTTTTCTCCATCCCACTGCGGCCATGCATTTGAAGGAAGTATAAAAAGTTTTGTTTTTATAACTCTTTGGGCACTATTTCCAGTAATTTGAAGATTTATTCAAATGTGTAGTACAGAAAATGCCTCCTGCGTAAAAAAAGTTGTTTTAAATTTTGCGGCATGAGGGAATATTTTAAGGCGTTAAGCATTTCTTGTATATACAAATGTACATACATACATACATATGTAGTCTGCCACATTCATTTTTATAAAAATTGCTTCCAGAAACAATTACTCCTTCAAAAAAGCGGAGCTAGGATTTAGTAACCCGCCTTTCGAAAATTGTTGGAGTACGAAGTAGCTGAAGTTTGCTTATAATGTAGCCAGCGATATACTCGATTGCGTCCTCGTGACCTTGCCAGATTTCACGAGATATTCGGAAAGGTGTGGTGTGTGTTCGATAATCTTGCTCCCAGCATTTCATGTGCTGCTTCGACATAGTCTACAACTGCTGCCACAACATTTGTGTCGACGTTGTTATCCACATTATCGTTCGATGGCGTTTCCTCTGATCGCTCAGCAGACGGCTCGGCTTCAGTCTCATTGTCAGCGCCACCGTAATCTTCGGTCTTAGTTCTACCTTTATAATCACGATCTGTGTTTCCAACACTAATTCATCGAAATCTTGTTCACCTACGAACAGATTAATTGAAATCCATGCTAAAGTCGTCACCTTGGTCGTAGCCATAAGGTCGAAAAGCCGCCGCCTGGCCGGGGCAAGTAACATCAAATATTATAGAACAGGCAACGGCAAACCTCGGTGTATTTTTGCCATGAAAAAACTTCTCACAAAAAAAGCATTCGTCAATCGGAGTCGGCGTAAAACTGTAGGTCCCTCAATTTGTGGTACAACATCAAGACGCACACCACAAATTTTAGAAGTTCGGCCAAAATCGCTTAAGCCGTAAGAAGTAAAGCATGCTGAACGCGAACGGCGAGGAACTTAATTGTGATCTCTCTGTGATTCACTGTGCGAAACGGAAACCACTATATAACTCTGCCAGATTGAATACAACAAACTTATTCGCTAGAAAAGTTCCCTGTTGATGTATTCCCTGCACATGATTCAAGCATTAAAGGTTTGATCAGTACACAATTATCTCGCTCCCTCTCGACAGAATCGACTCCCTTAGCAAAGCGTTGTGTTGCTAAAACTTTAAATTTCCATGAAAATTTAAGAAAAATCACATCCGTAGATCAAATATTTATTTCAAATATTAAAATTGCTTCTAAGATGATGTTAATGAAAACTTTTGCTTAGGTAACATAAAACCAACTTTTGGTAAAGGAGTGTCAAAAATCGAATATCACTAGTGAGCAAACCTGAAATAATCACGTTATGCCTAAAAATAAAGTTTAACTTATTAAAGTTATAACTTTCCCAAATCTTATTTAGCACATTTTTTATAACTTCTTTTAAAATGCATAGAATACAAGAGTAATTAATAAGCAAATCATTTATGTACATAGATATGTATGTAAATATATATATATGTATACATATGTGCTTGTTATTTTTAAAATAACATGTGTTTAATTGAAATTCTCTTTTAGATGCATCATACGATGGACCAATTGGATATGTTGGATCCAACGATACCAATGACAACGTTGGCTCCCATGTCAGAAACATCATTAACTCCAAGTCATCAACATCTGCACGGATCTTATCATAGTATGAACCATATGATGAGCCATCATCACCCTGGTGCTCTTAGTGGGCATTCTTCGAGTAAATCCATAATTTAGTAGTTCAACGTGTCAACTTTAAGTGATATATTTACAGGTCATGGACACTCTGCTGTACATCATCCCGTTATATCTGCTGCAGTGGCTGCGGCTGGTCTTCATCCAGACACCGATACGGATCCTAGAGAATTAGAAGCATTTGCAGAAAGATTTAAACAACGAAGAATAAAGTTAGGTAAAGGCTTATTGAATTCTTCCCCTAACATCAACTCAATTCTATTTTGATGTAGGCGTTACGCAGGCTGATGTAGGTAAAGCTTTAGCGAATTTAAAATTACCTGGAGTGGGGGCACTTTCACAAAGCACGATTTGTCGATTCGAAAGCCTCACATTATCTCACAATAATATGATTGCTTTGAAACCAATACTGCAGGCGTGGCTCGAAGAGGCGGAAGCGCAAGCGAAAAACAAGCGAAGAGATCCAGACGCCCCTAGCGTACTTCCAGCAGGTGAAAAGAAGAGGTAGACAACGTTTTGATTAATGAAATCATTGCATTTTTATTGATATAAAAAAGCAACCAACATGCATCCATAAGTACATATCGTTACCTTTATATGAATAGACCCCAACTCTAAGCTTACTTTGCCGTTTTTGGTTCCAGCAAAGATTGAGTTATGGCCTTTCGAATTTCTGTCATAGTTTCCGAATTCAACACCCAATATGTGTAAGACCTTAACAATTTGAAAATTTAAGTTGCCATGCAATAATCGGGATTCTGTATTATTTTTGTTCCACTTCATGTCCTTTATACATTAACCTGAAATCAAAAACATTCAATACGGTTGAATTTTGAAACCCCCCGTATATATGTAAAAAATTTCTTATCAGATACGACATATAATCATAGCTTAGCCTGTTATTGCCAAAAAGATTTATGTGTACATCGTACGTGTAAATGCATATGTACATACATATGTACTTATACATGCAGCCATACATTTATCGTGATCGACGAAGAATGAAAATAATTTTTATTAAACGGTTTGAATCACCAGTAATTTGATCAACGGTAGTTTAAAAGATTTCCCTACATTCGGACTGCAGTATTACGTATAGTGGTCTAGTTTTCTTCGAACGTCAGCAGTCCACTTGTTAATGACTGTTTTCAGTGCCGAATAGAAAGGACTCCAAATGATTCTGTAATACTAAAGATTCGATCTTGCAAATGGTATGAATTCCTCATTATGGAACTGAGTATGGCCTGGACTTGTTAATCATAAAATCAATATGTTTATTGTTTATCTTGTGAGGGTAGCACTCTAAGGCCCACAACTTCGTAGAAATCTTTCTCTGTCACATAAAAATCTGTTAGATGCGTTTGTGTATATATGATTAGGCGAAAATTAGCATAAGTTACTAAAAATTAAGAGTCTGTTGAATTCTAATTTTCCTTTCAGTTTCATAAACGACATTTCAAATGCAGTGCTGCTAATTGCTTTGAGTTTACAAATCTCCTGTAACAGCTGTGCAAGTAATTCTCGATTCCTTGTATTTTGTACTTCTATGAATATTGCAACAGAGAACGTAAAATATAGAGAACGATCATCCCAGTCCATTCCGTGATTCGTTCCGCTGCCAGGGGGGTCTGCTGTAGACACCACACTCATTTTTTTTACCGCTAATACACAGCAGACCCACTTAATTTAACAGTAGATACCCATATTAACAGTGCTAGAGCGTGAATTTGTAGTTAGAGAGAAAAATAATGTAACTTATCACTGGTGTTGCAGGTGATTAATTTGGTTTTAATAATATAAAAATTGTCTATTATCATGCAAATAAATAAATATTTTATTGAAATTTCATTTTTATTTATAATGTAATATAAACGAATTTAATATAATGGATCTTTTTATTAAAATTTATGTCAAAATTTACGTTTTCTAGTAACTGATGATGTGAAAAAATTCAAATTTAATTTTAATTAAGATAATTTGTTTAAACACTTTTTTCTAATATTAAATAATAACAAACATAATAGTTTAATAAAATAATTTAATGCAATTTCTTTATATTGCACATCTTAAATTATTTAAATAAATGAAAACTTTTCAATAATTTTGTATATGTATTCATTCGTAACGAAATGAATTCCAAAAATTTATGAAAGTTAATAAATATATCGTATTGAATTTAAAAAAATGCTTAAAAATTAGACATGGCACGAAAAAAAACCTAGGATTCGAACTATGGGGCAAAAGCTAAAACGTGCAATATGATAATGTGGCGGGCGACTAAACGCGCTAAGCCACAGCAGACATTCTGTTTGGTTTGCTTAACCCTAGAACACACACCCGGGTACAAATGTATCCACTTTCAACTTTGAAGTGTTGTAACTTTTGAACCGCTATACCTCTATACCGCACTTCGGATCTAGAAAGATTATTTAGTTTTGAGTTCAAATTCAAAATTTGAACCAGATCGGACCATTGGTTCAGGAGCTACAGCCTTCCAAACACATTATATTCGTAAACACACACCCGGGATACGTTTGTACCCCAATAGTAAAAATCCTCATAATAATAAAAAAAAACATTTTTTATATTATTTTTTTATTTGAAAAATTAAAAATATTCATTTCACACATTATATTATTGACTTTTATTATAAAAATTATAAAAATGCATCTTATATCTAAGGAAAATCATGGCAAATAGAGCAATTTGTTGATGTGACCGAATGTTCAAGACACATTGGCTTCTTACATTTGGCGCACAGCTTTCTGGTTTTTCTACGGCGTTTTTCCTCTTGTGCGTAACATAAATAGCAAGATCCGGACACAGGTTTTGGCGTGCGCGCTGCGGCAGATGTTGATGCTGCTGTTGACACCATTGATTCCACCGGTCGGTTGAAATATGCTTCAATAGCAATTTTAGTCGAAAAATTTCGCGTCACTTGACGATTTATGGCTCTGGCTTCAATAATGGGCATACACAATGCTTCAGCCAAGCTGCGCAGGATCTGCTTACGCTTGTTGTTTGTTCTCCAAGGCAACATAGGGTTATTCAAATCGTAGACAATGTAGGCTGCAAGAGCTGTAATGTCCAACATGATGAAGAACATCGCTAGTGGCCATCGTTTTGTTTGGCTTTGTGTTGGATATTCCGCAAACATTTGGTCCATTCGATCAACACCACCTTTGGTACGATTATAATATTCAATTATTTCAGGTTTCCCACTGTCAGCTATTTCAGCATCATTATGCATGGTCGAAAGCAAAATTACTGCTTTTTTTTTTTTTTGGGAACATAAGAGCACATTGTCACATTATTTTTGAAGCCAAATGTCGTTGAACCAATTGTCCTGTTTTTGTTCTGCTTCATTTCTTGAGGAATATATGATTTGTTTTTGCGCAAAGTTCCAACGATCGTGAGTTTCCAGGTGAGAAGCAGTTCTGCAACTGGCAAGGTCGTAAACAAATTGTCCATTGTAATGTTTCGGCCACTTCGCAGACAAATCCTTCACCACTCGTTCGCCTTGGTTCGTTTCCCTACCAGTTTCTGCTTGGCCAGTATATATTTGTCCATGCAGTGGATATGCATTTGTGGTATCGCAAATCCACCAAACCTTGACACCATATTTAGCAGGTTTTGACGGTATGTACTGCGTAAACCGTGTGCGTCCACGGTAAGGAAATAATTGTTCATCAATCGTCAAGCATGAGCTGGGCTTGTAATGTGCAGCAAGATTATTGTTCATCATCGTCCACAACTCACTGATCGGTGCTGCTTTATCAGTTAGTAAGCGTGTTGCACGAGTGTTTTTATCGTCAAATCTTAGGAACCGCAATATCGAACAGAAACGGTTGACTCCCATTGTGGCGCGATATAAAGGATAGTTTTTGACGCTCCATAAATCTCGAACATGTTCTCCATTTCTATGGTTCGCACCAGTCATAATAAGTATGCCAAAAAATGCATACAGCTCTGTTATTGACACAGGCGTCCATGACATAGGAGTTGTGTTTGGATGCGCCAACATCCATTATAAGTTTTTTTTGCCAACTTATTTGTGTGGCGCATAATTATATCAGCCATTTCAACGTTCATGAAACATTTGAATGTTTGCTCTATTGACAACATTTCAGTGCATCTAGCTGGTCCAGAACGTTCTCTTATAATATTTTGTCTGAGTACCTGACGACTTACATTTGGTTCTTTCATCCACTCAGTACCATCACGTGCAACAAATTTTTCGGCACTAGCAGGTAATTCATTATTTTCTTCTACTTCTTCTTCTTCATCGTCTTCTTCATCATCCTCATAGTCCGCATAATCAGGTAATACTTCTGCGGCACTTTGCGAAACTTCAGCATCGTCATCAGCAATTTCAATGTCATTGATTTGAATTTCTTCTTCATCTTCTGAGTCAAAGTCATAGGGAGCGTCATCGTCACAAATTTCATCAAATAAAGATTGTATATATGATTCTCGCTGTTCCTCAGTTAGCCTGCATAATAAAAAAAATTAGTATATGTTTACATTGTTGCTTATTTTACATTTTTTACCTTCTATATGCTGCACTTGATAAATATTCGTTTCTTCTTGAAGTCATTTCGTATCCAGTTATTTATAGTTTCAGTTATATTTATTTTCACTTATATTTTCACTTCTTACACTTTTGAGCACCAAAACAATAATGAAAATATCAACAGGCAGCATTTATAACAACACCTCGTGTGAAAACAACTCTTGCAGCTGCATATAAAATACAAAAACCAGTTATACCAGTGTATTTGCTACCTACATACGTACCCATACCTTGCGCGACCTTTTTGCACATGTCTTTTGAACCAGGTAGAATATTTCAATGAAATAAAAACCAAAATGTGTATTCGTTGTTCTTCTACAAGTATATTATTATAAATTATATAATTTTGTTTTGCATTTATCAGGACAACAACAAAAACAAATATCCACTGTTGCATGTCCTGACTTTATTTGCCCATATCGCTGGAACCAGTAGGAATATTCGAATGAAACAAAAGACAAAATACTTGTTATATATTAAAATATACATTTCAAAAAAAAATCATAGAAATCGGTTGAATAAGCATTAAAAAAACCGCAAAATAAGGTCCCGGGTACAAACGAATCCCGGGTGTGTGTTTACGTGGTATTTTCTGGGTGTGTGTTCTAGGGTTAAACGGCTAATTATGCAAAGCTTAGCAATGTGTGCGTAAAGAAGAGGAGCAATTTACGAATCCAACTAAAACTGAAACAAAGAAGAAAAAGTAGTAATCCGAGAAAAAATCTGCTTTTTGATTGTCAGCGGGGCAAGTAGAGACGGAAGAGGAGTTATGCAACAATTTGGATTAGAGAAGGAAGGAAAAGGAAAGGGAACGGTAACCAAAAGAATATTATTTTCTGTTTTTCGGCAATTTTTGTGTCGATTCGCCAATTTCGCGTGCACGTGTACGCAAATGAATTGATCCACATTTGGACAAAAGTTATAGAATATTCTAGAATGTGAAAAATGCCAGCAATTTGTCAGACTACGTTGCCAATATACAATATTGTCTGATATTACGATGTTGAATCTTTTCAATGACCGTCGATGTTTTGCACAATTGAAGATTTTAGCATTTTTGTGTTCGTCGCGAAAAAGATTGTTGAGGGGAGCATTTGCGTGTGCGGGGAGATGAAATGCTCGCGCTTATAAATGAACGGCATTTTTTTCAGGAATACGCGCACGCGTTTATGAATGAATTTTTTGTTGTTGTATGTAGTTTCAGACATTTTAGAATATTTGGCGCCAGCGCAGGCACAAGTGCAGCTGCGGTTTTGATTGCGCTGTGATTTGACTTTGATTTAGAGTAGGTCAAGGTTGAATTTATTCAAATGCACGTAAGTACATACATATGTGTGTATGTATGTACATGGATGCGTATGAATTTATGTATTTATATATGTACATGAGTACATAAATATGTACATAGTAGATATGAATATATATGGATGTGTGCATACATATATGTATGATTGCATACTTGATGACATTTTATTTATTTGCGACTTTACATTCAAATGTAGTTATGCATGTAGTATTCTCTGGAAGTATACATATGCTAGTGCAAGAATTTGCAAAAAAGTAGAAATTTAAATAAATTTTAAGTCAAAAGCGCGTGGCCCAGTTCCGAATTGGCCCAAAACGAAAGCATAAAGAACACTGCGGCGCCTCTTGAAGCAACTACACCACATAATACAATTATTTTGCTTAAACTTAATCGCTTCTTGATTCCGTTTCGCGTGAATATTTTTTGCCAAGACAAATTTTTGATACAAATGAACAAATTTGTAATATACATATGTATGTACATATGTAGATCGCATATTATTTCGCATCTACAGAAAAAGAAAATCAACATAGGAAACCAAATGAAATATTAAATTGGAAGCAAACTCTTAGTAATATTTATTATATTATAAAAAATCATTTTAAAGAATGAATATGCTTGGATATTTTAATATTTCACTTTTTTCATTTTTTAATAAATTCGACATATAATTTTAGTTTAAGCCAAATTTTTCTCTTTTAGTTTAAGTAATTTATTTTAAGAATTTCTTAAGCTTTTCCCCCTTATATTAAATTTTTGTTTATTATGTTTTCAAACAAACCATAAAACTACACAATATGCAAATGTGAAATGCCGTCGGTAAAACAGCAAATGAGCCAAGTTGTTTTGGCATATGCGTGCTTGCATACAATCAAAATTGACTCAATGCTATCATTTACATATTTATATAAACCAAATGTTTCGTTAAATATGAAAATATAACTATTTCAATTTTTCCCTTAATTCATTTATATCATTGCGAAATCTAAAATTGGTACAAGAACAATCAACTATTATTTGAATGTACTCTCTGTTAAAAGAAATATTGTCTCTGCTCAGCTCTGTTAAGTTGCCGCTCTCAATGTGGTGTATTTTAATGAGTGGGTCTATTGAAAGTTTTTCGACTTTTGACAATTCACACTGAAATTCGGTCATGAGGCTTCTCATTTAATTTACGTTCTGTGATTGCAAGTATGATATGATGGTAATTTGTTTTGGAACAGATATAAGACAGAATTCGCGCGTGTGTATTTATAAACCATTACAACTATCATACGTTAAAGAATTAAGCAGATTATGGCATTTCGTGACACCATCCCTAGTTGAAACAATATTTTTTCCTACTTTTTTGCTTCTTTTTTTAATTAAAAAATAAAAGGAAAAAATATAATATTAGCCGCTTGTTTTATCAGCCTAAATACTGGAAATAGTCTAAATTTTTCGTCGCTAATTTACTTTCGGAAGGGGTACTGACTGATTTTTAATGTTTTTTGGAACAGGTAATAAAACGTTTGGTAAAATTAATTGAGATCCATTAATCGCGGACTCTAATTATATGCAAAAATTAATTTTAAACACACACCTTAATTTAGATGGGAAAAATCTGAATAGGTTTTTTAGGGAAATCTTTTTTAAATAAATAATAATTTTTTTAATTGCAGCATAACATATTGAATGAAAGGAACTTCTGGTTATATTCTTATTTTCTCAAAGAATCTGTTAATTTTTTGTTGTAAATAAAATATTGGCGGCCGCCATAGCCGAGTGTCTAGCGTGTACTCGCTTTATCCGGTGGGTCCCAGTTTCGAATTCAGCTCGGGGCAAGTAACATCCCAAAATTATAGAAAAAGTTTTTTCTAATAGCTGTCGCCCCTCGGCAGGCAACGGCAAACCTCCGAGTGAATTTCTGCCATGTAAAAACTTCTCACAAAATCATTCGCCGTTCGGATTCGGCGTAAAACTGTAGGTCCCTCAATTTGTGTTACAACATCAAGACGCACACCACAAATTGTAGGAGAATTTCGGCCAAAATCGCTTAAGGGGTTATAGCGCCAATTAAGTAAGATATTAATATAAAGACTTTTCATTGTAAAACATGGGTTAATTATAACTAACAAAATTTCGAAAATAATCTTAAAATATTAAATAAAAACTCAGAAAAGCCTGCAAAATATCCTTGAACTTGTCTTTTTGAACATCTTCGACTATCCTTTTAAAAGTTTTATGAAAATTTATTGAATTACTTGGTCAAAAGCGACGAAGGTAATTTCAATTGCCCGCTAGGCTGTTCATTTGTTTTTCTTCGAATTCTAGACCATGCTTGCCAATTTTTTTAGAGGAAATTTACAATGAAGTCCCAAAATAAAAAGTTAAGTGATCTCATTCACTTTGCATTTAGATATGTGTTTCAATGTCTTTGCTACAATTAAAGCATAAACCCTGGACGATAACTTTCTTCAAGGCCATTTCAATAGTGCGCACTGGCTATGTAGTATGCGGACGTATGACTGCACCCAATTGTTTTTTAATATAAGGGTACATCAATTTGTATACTGGCCCCGTTTTAATGTAACCGAGTTGCAAAAGAACGCTCGAACTCGGATAAAATTTACTTTAGTTGCAATGTAAGTTGCGATTTATTTGGTGCTACTTAGGGACGGAAAATAGTTGTGCCGGCAATTTTTACATAGGTTTATATAGTTATATATGTATTTACAAATGCTATGCAAATAAAAACAAATTAGGTCTTCAATCTAATTTTCCCATGTATTTTCTTAGGGCTAATTCGCAATAGCGCAGTTTTTTCACTTCCCACCACTACACCTCAGGACGGATATCATTTTACCGAGTTGAATCAACTCGTATATTTTTCCGAGTTAGTGTTGTTGCTTTACATGTAATTCGCTATCCTACCTAGTGTTCTTTTGCAACTAGGTTACAAAGAAACGGGCTCACTATTTGAAATTTGGAAAAACCATAACTTGGAAATGTGATTGCGCTAGTTAGTGTGAACGTGTTCGCGATCAACGTCGGCGTCGGCAAAGCTCACGCATATACAGAAGCGACGGAGCGAATTCTGATTTAGTCTTGATCAATACATACAAAACTCTCTCAATCGCTTCACATTGCCACTTCAGTCCCCCTATAATCAGCTGGCAGGCAAAAAGGCAAATACGCGAAATAATTGGCAAACCAATGCGTATCCTAGTTGGATAGAGAAAGGTACTCGTAGTGCAGGTAGGTAGGTTTGCTAAAAAATCGTGATACCTATTTGTTTTAAAATATTAAACAGGACGTTCATTTTATTTTAGAAGGATAGTAAAGAATTTATAATAAAACAATTCCATTAAACATTCCGATTAAAATTGTTATTTTTAGAGAACTGGGTATATAATTTTTTTTAAAGATTTTTAAATGTACATATGTATGTATCGTATGTATATATTTTAATATATGTAGCATTGTATATACATAAATCTTTATACTTTTATGTTGGCATTATAAGTTCTTGAAAACTGGTAAATTTCTTTGATATTTTAATGCTATCATGTTGATTTCATATTTTCCGAACTTTTTTCCAAAAACCTTCTCATTGCTCCTACTCAATTTTATATTTTATTGCGTTATCTATTGCTATAGTTTCCGCATTTTGACAGCGCCTTCACGTAGCCAAGAGTTTCATATCTAACATCACGATCGGCTGTTGATTTGTTTTCCCTAGAACTATATAACACGCCTAGAACTATATAGTGTATGAAATTTACAACAAGGCCCAAAAAAAGATGCGTGTCTTATTCACTTAGTATTTGGGAATTCAAACCCAAAAACTGATTGCGAACTAAATTTTTTTCTTTATAGATATTCCCATGAAACGCATTATATATGTAGTCCGTTTGCAATCGTATTCTTTTAGCTTGCCAATGATATTAGTAATTCAAAAAAAGGAAATGTATTTTCAAACCGAAATGCTCGTTTTAGGCAGGTGTAATACAATTACGACAAAGTGGCAACCATCCCCGTAAAAATCGTTGCACCAAGTGATCCATTGCTGCTAAATTGTAGTGACTACAATTACGCTTCTAAGTAATGCAGTGGCGGACCAACTCACGCCACCAAACCATCTCACTGTTACACGGCAATTGCTCATGATTTAATTGATACTTTCGTAACTAATACACGATGTTTGTTTAGCTACATATGTTGTCAAGAATGAAAAATAAAATTATTAAATTTAATAAAATAGTAATCAAAATGAGTTTACAGCAGTAAAAATTTACTGTGCCAAACTTGTGTTTACTTTACTCTATGGGCGTGTTTCATATAGTAGGTAGGCTTGTTGCGTCTTGCATCATAAGTTTCAGTAAAATTATTGTGCAAGCAACTGTGGTATCATCCCATTGCGCAACCTTAATTGCAAAATTTAATTTTGGCTTTTGGCTTGCCAATGATATTAATGATTCAAAAGCAAAGGAAATATATTTTCAAACCGAAATCCTCTTTTTAGGCAGCCATCCAAATTGCACCGTCAAACGTCAACGAACTGTCAAAATTACATACAATTGTATGGAGCATCCCACAATAGCGCAGCGCTAGCGCCAAGCAAATGGAATTGCCAATTTTGACAGCGCTTTAGGTAAGAAGTGATAAAGAAGAGAACAAAATTAAAAGACATGAATACGCAAATAAAGTAAAACACCAACAACGAACTTCGAGATAATAAGAAAACGTCACGGTTACTTAGGTACGCCCGCTATTGGAAACAATTTTTCTATAATTTTTGATGTAATTTGCGGCGCCCGAGATTGGAACCTAGGACACGCCGAAAGAAGCACGGTGACGCTAAACACTCGGCTACGGCAGCCGTATGACGATATTATATGCTGTTTGGAAAAACCACTAGATTTAAAGCACCTTTTGATTTTACGAATGAGGCGCATAACATATGATGCGTTATCATTATATTGGCCGACCACAGTATTCGGAAAGTTTCTTAAATTTCGATGTATTGAAAGAATGACACACTCACAATGGGGCGATGCTGAACTTGGATAAGAACCCAACACAAACGAATTAAACCCTGCTTCTTTTCCATTTTTTTTTTTGTAAAATAAATAGACTTACTTGAACGTGACAGTAGATAGGTGTAGGAAAATACATAAGTATGTATATAAAAAATATATAAAAACTAGCTGCCCGTATGCGACATTGTTCGCATTTTTTAAGAAAAGCCAAACTTTAGTTTGTTTATATTTACTACAGATTTTTATTATTTCCTATGATGAAAGAAAATATGTTTTAATTACCATTTATACATACATACATATCTAATCGCTGGTTTTGCTGGTTGACATTAGATCTAATCACATCCAGCATGTATACTCGCAATCATGTGTATTCTTTCCAACGTGTTTAACAATTTTAGTGCGTATTCTTCTGTTTCCTCTCATTTCTCTCCACTGGTAAATCTGGTGCAACGTCACAGCCAAGTTACTCTCCGAATTTCAGATCAATCACCGCAATCTTGTATTCTATCATTTTTGGGGCAATATTTTGTCTTTCATTAAGACGTGTGTACTTATGTACATGCAAGTATGTACATATGTATATGTTTTTAGCAAGTTCAATGTGTGAACACTTTTTACCTCAATTCACACATCTCGTTCGCGTTTGGAGTTCGTGTTTGATCGGTACTGATCGAATTTAACTTTTCGAAATGTCAGAGAAAAATGTGCCAATTAAACATAATCTAACGTACCAATTTTTTTAACATTCAATAAAAAATGTTTCAAATATATGTATGGATGGGCTCATAAATATGTAAATATTAATAAAAAAAAGTAATGGGAATAAAGATGAAAATAAAAATCCGAAATTAATTTTTTCAGACAAAATTTCTGTGGCCGAAATAGTTAATATACTCATAAAATACGTACATATGTATTCATATACATATATATCTATGGGAATTTTTAAAGAATTTGTTTAAGTTAGTTCTAGAAGGTACTAAGAGCAGTAAGCCCAAATCAATATTCCAATTTAAAGACTTGTTCAATCGCTTTCAAATATTTGGAGAAATTGCTCCCGAAGCACATCTACCAGTTCTCCCTTTTTCAGTTATTGGTGATACTTACTTTCTTCAACTTCGACGGAAAGAACGTAGATTACAAAGAAATTACATGGCATTTTCTGTGGAAAGATTTCTCGTCCAATTTCACCACATCAGAAACCAATTGGATCTAATCAGATTTTAATATCAATCAGCAAAAGTCAGATTAGTTCTAGTATGTTGGAATCGGACGAGACTTTCTGTTAGAGAAACGTTGGGAGCGATGCAACTTCTTTGTAATCTACGGTCTTTGTTTGACGTTCGAATGTGAAATAAGGACAGAGAGGAAAGCATCGACAAATTTTTGTTCATGATATGAGAAACTCTCTTTATGTTTTTATTCAGAATTGGATTGCTATTCTTTTGTTCTTTTTAATCGAGTTCTTTATTTCTATTCTTTATCAATTTGAGAATTAATTTTTTGTAATTTCTCTTATGGATTTTTTTGCAATCACAAATAAGAAATGGGTAGGTTGTAATCAGAGAATGTAAATTAAAAGAGAAGGCTCATGACCGAATTTCGGAGTGAATTGTCAAAAGCAGTAAAGTCTTCAATAGACCTGCCTAGGGAAATACACCACATTTATAAAGGACGGGAAAAATTGCGAGTGGCAAGTTAACAGGGCAGAGACAATATTTTTAATGGGAATAAATTCTAATAAATGTTAATTATTTTGCTGTTTTGCGGACGGTACATGTGTATATGAAAGGATTATATATTTTTAATAAAAAAAGATAAAATTTAGTGAATGTCTGGCAAACGCGAGAATAGTGCAGTGCATGAAATTAAAGTTTTTTTTGGACATTTGAGGATGTGTACATATGTATGTACATACATATATAAATTTTTAGAAATGTATTTAAGCATGTACCCTGCAAAAAATGCGATTAGTCTAGGATGAATCCGGGAGTAGTCGCAAGGGAGCATGCGACTAATACAATTTCTGATCTCTTTATATGGAACGAACTGTTCCCTTTTGTTCGAGCATGTGACTAATTAGTCGCCTTTTATACCGGACGGGTATAGAGTGCGATTAGTCCTTTTTAAGCCCATCGGGACTAGTCCGTTTCTGATTCCAATGAGCATATAATGCACTTAGTCGCTTTTTATGCTTTAACTACCTTTTGTTCCCTTTAAAGATAAAACCCTTTTATTTTTATTATTTTTTTATTATTCAGTTTTAAATTATAATTAATACAAATAATTATTTATGTGTATATTTTTTTTTTTATTATCATAACTCAGAAATCAAATTAAATTTTTAAATAAAAATTAATTAAGAAATCACATTAAATCCATTTTCATATTTTTATCAATTACACGCTGAAATACATTACTTTAAAATCAGATTTCATTTCACATCACATGTTTTTAATTAATTTTTGTATTCACAAATCTTAACTTAAAGTTTTAATAACTTAAAAAAAAAGACTTCATTTTTCAATCAAAATTTATAATGATATCACATTTTTAAATTCATTTTCATATTTACAGTAATGTTTTATACACATATATTCTTAAAAGCTAAAATATCTTAACCTTAAATTTAAATAACATAAAAAGTCAGACTTCAACTTTAAAATAAAATTTATAAAGATATCGCGTATTTAAATTCATTTTCATATTTACAGTAATTTTATATATGTATATGCATATATGTGCTTAAAAGCTATAATATCTTAACTTTAAATTTAAATAACACAAAAACCAGACTTCAATTTTAAAATAACATTTATAAAGTATCGCATTTTGAAATTCATTTTCATATTTACAGTAATGTTTTATATATATATACTTAAAAGCTAAAATATCTTAACCTTAAATTTAAATAACATAAAAAATCAGACTTCAGTTTTAAAATGACATTTATAAAGATATGGCATTTTTAAATTCATTTTCATATTTATAGTTATTTTTTATATCTGTACATACACATATACTTAAAGTTAAGATATTTTAATTTATTTGTGTTTTTTTTTTGTCTGTATATTTTTTTTTAAATGTTTGGCCTTTTCGAAATGCAGCGATTTTCTTAGAGTCTCTTCCGGAGTCAATCCCTTCAGAAGCATTTTTGCTATAGCTCCTGAAAGTTTAATTAAAATTTAACTACAGGAATTCATAAGTTAATAAATAAGAGTCTTGAGTACCTGTGAGTACGTGGTAGAAATTTTTGAAAGACTTCAGGCCAACCTTTCCATGTGATCCATCCAAATTCACCGCATTTATCACACCAGTGTTCATCACGTGCGTTATATTTTTAATACTAAATTGCAGGTATGAAGAAACCGCATTCTCCTGAAAAAAGCTGTAGAAATAGGATTAGAAATGACTGGCATTATTATTAAGAAAAAGAATAACGTACATAGACATCTCGATTAGCTGGCGTGATCTTCTCCTCTAACTGCTGCATTTCAGATATGCTGTTTATGGGGAAATAATTCGCAACTGGCTCCTTTTGCACTTCTTGACGAACCAGTTGCTCAGTAGCTATTTTCTAACCAGCTATTGCATCCATTATCGCAGCGTTTTGGGTTTCGACTACGCTTTGCAGCTGTTCCACTTTGGAATTTAATGCTTAAATTTGTTTTTCAAACATATCACAGTGGCTGCAACACACAACTTGATAAGCTTCTTGATTCGATTCCATAAATAGTAATTTTAAATACAATAAATAAGTAATCCTGATAATAAACATATACATAATAGTTTTTGATTAAAATCAGAAGCCGACTCATTGTGCCTTGCAACTGATGAACAGTTATATCAAAACAAAAGATTATAATATTTGAAAGCATGTAAAATCTATTTTTGTATGAGATGAGATATATAAATTAGTGTTGAAAGACCGAATACAATTTTAAATTTATGTAGGTTAGGAGTCGGTATTTTCATTATGATTCAAAGATTTACCAATTTCCTTTCCAATGGCCGATGTTGACACACTTATTCTACGTGATTCTGAAAAATTTTACAAAACTTGTTATGTGTTTTTTTTGTACGCAAATTTAAAAAAGTTAATTACCTATGGTGTATTCACTGGGAACGCTGACTCGTCTTGTACGACATAGCTCGCTGTTTTTACCCGGAATCGTATCTACTTGTAGAACAATTTTTGATTTTAAAAGTTATATGTACATACATATGTACTAGTAGACTATCATCGGTGGAGTTTTTGCTCACATTTTGCCTTTTTCGTCGGGATTGACGTGCTGGTATTTCGCGCTCCGTATTTTTAAAAGAAACTCGAAAAAGAAAAAATGGTTAACTTTGGTTTTCATGGATACATACATATATATATATTTTTGTTATAAAAAGGAAAGGGGAAGTTTAATTAAATACAAGTGTGAAAAATCGGAATGAGAAGAGTTTTCTCTGCTAATGGGATGCACATTAGTTTGTATTCCACATCATCCAGTGAAAATTCTTCTTCATCGCACGATGGTGTGCGGTCGGCAGAACATATCCCCAAAGTGTAGGAATCAATCGGTTCTATAAAAAAAACTACCTAAATTTAACAATTCCTTGCCTTTTATGATTTTACTGTTTACGGGATTAAAGTTTTGTATTTCTATATATTGAAATGGTTTTACAGAACAGTAATTGTTTGGATATTTATTTGAAATAACGAAATCGTCAAAATAAAAACTTCTTATACAACCATTTTTAATTTGATATCCAGTAAATTTTGGGGCAGTCACAATTTTTTCGTTTTTCAACATGTTTGTTATTTGTTGCAATATTTGGGTTGGTTTTTTCACATATGACTTTAAAATTTGTAAATAATTTTCAAATGAGTAGGCAGAGTATGTTGAAGGTATGCCCAATTCTCTAATATCTTCGGTAATGTGTAGCAGGCCATGTACATTGTACGAAACGCTATTGTCTCCAAAAACAGCTGCGAAATTTTCAACAAACAATTTTAGCATATCTCTACCTTCATCAAGGTTAGAAATAAAAATTTTAGGGCAAAATAATAACCTGCAAGCGCAATGCAAAAGAAGAAATTCGTAATACACATCATCAGGAACTTCATCTTTTAAAACATATATTCCATAGTAGAAAAGAAACATGCGGAATTCGGTTGCTTTCCAATAGCAAATTTCATCTAATGATCTAGGTTTTCGAACAAACTCTTTAGTAATGCTCGACGACAAGGTTACTAGCTTTGCGGATATATTCGATTTGGTATCTTTTTTTAACTTAGAATTTGATTTTTGATTAATAATTCGTAAAAGAAATTTACGCATGACACCCAAATCAATAACGTGCATGACATCAAGGGGAACTTGAGTTATCATATTAACATTAATTTTTTCTAAAGGGGATATATTGGTTAAGAAACCGGATGAATGTTTATTGGGATATTTACGATCAAAAAAATCTATGTTTGATAAAAGCGTTCCTACATACTTCGGTGCGGTAGGTTAGGACGCCATCAATTTTTTCCCCCACTTGAGTGCATTTATGGCAACCATAACGTTAAGTATGGCCTGGTATTCCACAAAGAAATGATCTTGCTGGTGCGTCACATACAAAAGCCCTAACTTTGAAATTAATGCACCGGTCGTTAAATCCGAAACCATAAGTTTGAAGTTCGGTGACTTCTTCGATAAATTCATTTAAAAATTCTGTTATTGAATTTGGCTTACTTCGCATTTAAACATATGCATATACATACATAAATACTCTACTGTTTTCCACAATAGCTATCGATATAACAATTGTATAACAACTGTGAGCAACTATCGATACTTACAATAGTACTGCCGATAGACTGCGATTTCTTGTTTTGTAACTATGAAAACAGTGTTGTTACCATTCGACGACATTTACCCCCTCAGTTGAAAGAACTTGCAAATTTCAAACTAAATTGGTTTGGGCAGCTCTAAATACGTATTAAAATATTTGCAGAACGAAAAGTGGTTGCATACAGAATTATTGAATTACCCTCTTTTTGATTAAAATCATTTTGATATTACATACCTACGAAGAAATTCATTAAAAAGTAATCAACTATCATTTCTATGAACGATAAGTGATGAAGATAGTACGATGGTGAATTTGTCGTATATTTCAAAAACATTTCCCCTTCATTCGTAAACAGTCGTATAGAAGGGAAGTTTCGACAAGGCAACATCACTGCATAGAAATGTAAGCAACCTTCCAAAACTACGAAAGAGATTTAAATTCTATAATTCTTGCGGAGGAGCCAAGGACTGAAAAACAAATAAACCAAATTGTACTGTATTCTTTTAAATAATCAAACGTTTTTTTTGTGAAAATTTCCAATCTCCAATCATGCCCATAAGGGATGTGTCGCGACTAGTTGATCTATAATTATACCCGATTGAGACTAGTTGCGACTAATTAATGCCCAATTTTACCCGATAGAGACTAATCCCGGATTACTTTCTTTAGAGATTAGTCGCAGAATTTTTTGCAGGGTATGTATATGAAAATACGCTTGTACATAGATACATATGTACATGCATATGCATATATTTACATAAACGCACAAATCTACATACATACATACATACATATGTATGTATATGTACATTTCGGTATGGAAACATACTATATAACTAAAATGTCAACAATTATGCACATGATATGTCCATACTTGTGTATACGTATGTATGTATGCATCTATTTATTTATATGCATATGCAAAAATGCATACGTATGTGCCAAATCGGCGCCTCCAAACACATAGGCCGTGCTAACCGCTGGGAGATGTCTTATTGCAAATGTAGCACAAGTAGCAAAGCAATAAATTTAGGAGTCGAAAATCTACCACCTTTCAAGAAATTTTCCTACAATTCTTTAATCTAAAGCAAATATTGATACAATTAATTGTGGTTTGTGAAACATTTAGTAGATAGTACTACTTCTGCGTCTTCCTGAACTAATGATGGACGCCAATGACCTATACAAAATGATTTTATCAGAAAAGTCCTAATAAAACGTAATAGTTTTGAATGGAACCTGAATAAGACTTCAGAATTTTAGTTACACATTTAATTCTGTGGACTAAAACCTAATTTCATCATATGTATTTATGTTTTTGTGTGCAGTTTCAGATCTTTCTCTATTCGATCTATAATCAATATTGGTATTCTACTCCACTTTTTTTCTACCTACATATCTCAAATAAAAATTAGTTCAATTCAATCCTAAGTAATGATGGCGATTTTCTGATGCTGCTTGTTCAAGTGAATTCCGGTTACAAACTTGTTTTTGTAGAGTTTTGACCATTTAATTCTGACAAAAATTTAATATTTCAATACCACTTTTACATAGATGGCCTGCCAAACTAAAGCCCTGTTCAAATATTTCTTTAAATATTTTATCAGAACATTGTACAAGGTGGCGCAAAAGTTGTCAGACCATGTTCTTTGGACTTAAATTTTGTTTACTCTGACTTATTTAAAAAGTCAAATCTGGAATTCTTGTAGGCCAGGGAATATCACCAAAATGCGATAACAAACGCTTTCCATGGTTACTTCAAAATCAATTCCTTTTATTTTTGCCTTAAACATTTCATAAATGTACTGACATTTGCCACCACTAACAGACGACTTTTGCGCCACCCTGTATATTGAAGGTTGAAAGGAAAAAGTGATTACTGGAGATAAAATGTTTTGTCAACTATTGCATATCTTTAGAGTTCGGTTGAATGTTTGCGCATGTAAACAAGCATACATATATGTTCATACATATGTATGTATATTTATATCATGTATAGATATGTAAATATAGGTATTTATAGGTATTTATGCATAACGATAACAAATATAAAATGTGTTTCTTATTAACGAAAATTTTAATAAACCTATAGAAATTCCATGCATGTCTAAAGAACGATTGAGTAAATTTTTGCAAATGTACAGATGTATGTACATACATATGTATTTATGCAATCAAAGAATTTGTATGCACATACATATTTTAAATTTTTATTTTATTGGATTATTATTATTATAAAATGCTAACATATCACACTGGTATGAAAATTACATAAAATCTCTCAAATCACCAATACTCGCTCTAACACTGTTAATTTGGATCTCTACTGTTAAATTCGGTGGATCTACTAAATACATGGGGTGGGAAAAAAGGGTGGTATTTTTGCAGCAGATCCACCGGCATCGGAACGAATCTCGGAATAGGCTTTCTCTATTTATTTACGTTCTCTGATGTAATGTGGTAAAATCAAGCTGTAATACAGAGTATACACCTTCCAACCATTGTATGTATAAACATGCCAATCAAAGAACGTCGATTACAAAGAAGTTGCATCAGTGAAATTACTCTGTGGTAGGAAATGTTAGCTTACTTCGCCACAGCACAAACCAATTGGATCCAATCAGATTCTAATATCAATTAGCAAAAATTAAATTTGTTCTGGTATGGTGATATAAGCCAAAACGTTCTGTTGGCATATCCGGTGAAAGTATGCTACTTCTTTGTAATCTACGTTCTTTGATGCCAAAGTGGCCAAACGGTTGTACAGTGTATAGTATGGTTGTACAACCGATGTGACGGTTGAATCAGCGGTTAGATGAATAATGTTTGGTAGGCGAAGTCAACGATTGTACAATGTGTTGGAGCATGTATAGTGGAGTTTTACAACATCATTTTTTGTGATTTCCTTGTTTTTTATTTAAGTCATATTTTATTGACTAAAAGTGAATGGCAGAATTGTAAATACTGAAAATTGGACAAATTCATAGAAATGTACAGGGAATTTCGCGTGTTGTGGAATGTGTGGTGCCAAGTGTTCAGCACGGTCAGCCTTCCAACGCATTGTACAACGTGTTGATCGGCTGTTGGAGCGTGTATACTTTACATAAGACAATGTCGTCCAAATCAATTAACGCTTGTCTAAAGTTGACAAAATATAAGTTTACCAGACTTGTCCCGTAATTCGAAATATCCAAAATCGACTCGATTTAGAAAATCTTTTTTTTCGATTTTCAGAGCGAAACAAAGTATAAACAGCGTTACATTCGATGCAAATTGTACCGAAGAGGTCGTTATGGTGTCAAAGTATTTTCGGCTTCAAATTGTAACAGAAAACCACAATTGCGGCAACTTTGTCATCACTAATGCACAGAATTTTTGATTCGCTATGCGCAGTATTTTGCTACCAAATAGTCCAACGCTTGCAAATATTTCAGGAACGAATACGTTTCAATTTTGCTTTTGATTAGAACACGGAGGCCGTCGAAAACCATTTCAATAGGCGTAACAAAAAAAAGCTCTTCATATATAAAATTAGTATAGATACACAAAGTAAATATTCCAGCCACAATATACATTTATACATATATATACACGTCTAATATTCAAAATAAGAAATTGTAATTTACGACTTCATTCAATAAAAAAAAAATGCCAGTGAATAAAAGCAAAATCAAACTTTGAATAATGAAACTGTGTTACGTACACTGTATTTCGTTAATTCACTAATACTGTTCACAAAAAAAAATTAAAATGAAAAAAATAGATTACACGGTTTTTCTAAGGCTGTCCACATGGCGGAATTAGAGCGTGCATATGAACATACGTGACCTTTCATAATTGCATCATGTACATATATACATTATTCTCTCATACCTGTTTATTTGGTCAAAAAAGTGCATGCAAACAAATTAACCTTTTGTGATGCATGTACATACCGTATTTGCTAAATATCAATATCATATAAATGAAAACCTCTGTAAGTATGAAAATAATTAAAATTATATTAAAATCAGCTTCATTTTAGTCATTAATGCACATTTTTTTATCTGATTTATATGCGCAAATGGAAGTGCATACTTCTTACAGAACTAATACCGATTGGCAATGTTTCTGCTTTTATTTGCGCAATGTTTTTGAGCATTATATATTTTAGTGTTAACATGTTGAAGATACTGCATCTGGAAAGAAAACGGTCTGCTTAAAATACTCTGCTGCGATACGCATGAAGTTCCTGACATCAAAATGATTTGTGCACACACGCAGTCACCTAATGAATCATCGCAGCTAATTTTCCAACGTTGTCCTTTGATTTGACAATTAGCCTTAAAATAACGCACACACATAATTTATTTTATTTTTAGTATTTAAAATTAGAGCTCTCGGTTGAAAATTAAAACAAAAAATTCAAATCACGAACTGTGAAGAGTTAAAAATTGACATCGGTCGTAGTTTAAAAGATAGAGCTCTCGAAATCACTTCTTAATTAGATATATGTATTTTGATTAAGAATATAAAGTCCAAAATTTATTAGTTCACTCAAAGCAGTGGAGTATTCCGGACTCGGAAATTTTGACGGTTTCATTATTTCAAAAACGCCGTTAAATGGAAGTGAGCAAAATTATACTTATATTAACAATTTATATCAGAGTCTAAACTCATAAAACAAGTGGTTTACTGTATAAATTTGAATACGTTAATACAATTATAAGGGTAATTTACGTGCAGATGATTGCCCCTATCCTGTGATTTTTTTTTTTTTTTTTTGTAAGCATTGTTTTCTTTCTTGCAAAATATTTATACAAATAGTGGAGAAGTTTTTAAAGAAATTCTTAAACATGAGTTTTAAGCATGTATTTATTTGTGACTGAGTGGTTGCGTGCTCGCCGAGCAACTCCGTGTACCATGGTTCAAACCCTGGTAAAGTCTAGAAAAAAAGAAGTCTGGTAAGGAGATGTGGTGATTTTCAAAATAACAGCTATCACTTCTACCACTTTGAAAAATCGTGGTTTTCTCATAATATTCCCTGTAAAAAGCTGGCTTCAAGTTCAATAATTTTCAGTCGTTTCAAACATATAAAGCCAAAAATAATAAAAAGCGCAATTATTTGGAAAAAAAATTAAAGAAATAAAATAAACACCTCATAAAGAAGACGACTAAGCCTCGATACTAAATTGCTTGCGCGAAGCTCAGAACAAGTAATCAGAGTTTTTATTATGGAACTGGTACGCGTTGCCCTGCACAGGAGCTAGAATCAAGCGTTCTTTAATACTATTTTTGCCAGCGCAGACCTTCAACCCGATTGAACAGATTTTTGTCACTATTTAACAGTTCTAAGCAGGGACCGAAAATAATCGCTATTTTGATTTTTTCGGATCAAAAAATCCTTTTTAAGACTTCGTTTTAAACAAAACTCGAATATTTCTGCTGTACAATGCTCTTCAGATCAGACCTTATTTTTATTTAGAAGGTTTTTGCTTTAAATTATTGCAAAATCGTTATTTTGTGTTTATTATTATTATTAAAAATAATTGTTATTCTTGGATTTTTATTTCTCCGATCACGTTTGATCGTTATTTTTTCTTGATTTTTATTTTTTCAATAAAAAATAATGGTTATTTTTGTATCCACAATTCGTTGATCATAATAAAAGCAAACAAATATGTCGGCATAATCAGGAAATAAATGCAAAATTATTATTGGGTGTAAAGATTATATTAAACTTAATTGCTATCCTATCGCATAGAACGTAGATCACTAAGAAGGTGCATACTTTCACCGGATATGCCAACATAATATTTTAGCTTATTTCACTTTACCAGATCAAATTTGACGTTCACTGATTGACATTAGAATTCGATTGAATCATCTCCTTGGCCATCAAGCTTTTTAGACGTCGATATTCTTAATTATAGGTGAACTTTTTAGCTCTGTGTAGTTATATAACGTCTGATGGAGTAGTTGGGATTTCCTGTAAATTGGTAATAGGAGATTTGGCTTTACAAAACCCATGCTGAGAGTTTGAAATTGTTGAAGTGAACGAATATTTCAACTGATTAGTAACAATTGCTGTCACTTGATCGTTATTCCGGGGCATTGTTTACAACACAGCAAATAACAGTGATACTTTTTTTCTGTACAAGCTATGAATCCAAAATACTTGCCAGAGAAAAGGGAGCATTCTTTTGGAATATATAATCGCATGATTCAACGCAAAAATTTGAAATTCCATAACTTTATGAATTTTGCACACGCAAACTTTATGAGTTCCACTCGACCCTACAGATATGCAAAACCGAGGTCTCAATTTCATGCAAACCGAAAGACTAACTGTAATTGATCCCACGACAGTCGGTTCTGCGGTACCGGAACGACCCGGATCTATATCCCGCCAAGGACTGTGACTTCAGCAGCATCCCCCAAAATTTTATGGGGAATGTTTTATGCCGTTACAACAACAACAACTAACTGTAATAAGAGGATATTTCGTACGGAATTTTCTCTGCTGGCCGACAGCTATCAGCTATTTTCGGCCCCTTTTTCTGCCATATCCTAAAATTTTACGTACCTTTTTTTGCTACGCGAGCCATGTGCAGGAACTGTACTTTAAAGTTGAATAATTATTTGCCTGTTGTGCTCTTGAGATAGTGCCAATTTAATATCATTTGTCGTCAAAATATTTTGATCTTTTACAAGTTTTGGTATATTTTGTATTTGATGCTACACATTCAGCTTTTATAGGAATTTGTAACCACAATACACATATCTATGAATAAATTCGGTTCATCGCATAAGTTTTTAAAATTCCTTAAAAATTTTACCTTGAAAAGAAGGATCCCGCGTGTTGTCAATTGAAACTTGTTTTTTGGGTATCATTGCCCCACTTCTGAAACCATTTTAATTTTTAATTCTTTTCTGCATATTTCACTGATGTAGTTTCCGATAAGCACTTTGAAATTTTCTCGCCAATTTACACTGATGCGTCTCATTGTTTTAAATTTCCAATTGTGCTTGTCTGTTTTAGGAGGATTTTTTTTTTGTGGAGCTGTGTTATGCAAATCATAGCAATGTGTGCGAAAAGAGGAATGGCTATTTACGGATCAAACTAAAAATGAAAGAAAGAAGAAAAAGGAGTAATCCGCCAAAAACCCTGTTTTTTGAGTTACAGCGGGGCAAGCTGAGACGAAAGAGGAGGTATGCAAAAAGTATACATAAGATAAGTGTGGAAAGGGAAAGGGGACGGTAACCAAAATAATATTTTTTTCAGTTTTTCGGCAATTTTTGTGTCGATACGCCAATCGTACGTGTACGCAAATTAATTGACGCGCACATGAATTATTTAATACATAAATGCAAGCGTATTGACGCATATTATTAATTTACAGCCCGATTCTGTGCACTTGATAAATTCACCATCTTGCTTATTTATCAATATTGATTATTTATCAAGTCTTTGGTATTCTGTGTCAAAAACCAAAAGCTCTTTTCTTGATAAATTATCAAGATGTCAAATGCTCTTGACAAATTAAACAACTGTTTGTGAAAATATTGTGAACACATTTTAATTGTAATTTTGATTGAAATTAAATAAAATAAAATGGAAGAAGACATATTATTATTGTTGCTGTTGTTTGAATAATTTATTTTAATAAAAACAAAGTCCATTAACATACATATATATGTACAGTCATGGACAGAGAAATAGCACAAAAATTCAAAATGATATTATTCGCAACCTATGTTTACTTATTTAGAATTATTTAGAATTGACTACAAAACTGCATACCCGAAAATGTTCTAAAGTTTTTGATTAAAAAGTTTGAAATTTTGATGAACATTTTTTAAAGTTTGATTAATTTTTGTGAAATTTGTGCAAGCTTTGAAATATATATTTATGTGGATTCTATTAGAGATTGAATTATGTTTTAAATGAAAATTACTAAAATTAAATAAGTAATCATAGGTTGCGAACAATATCATTTTGAATTTTTGTGCTATTTCTCTGTCCATGACTGTATATGTGAAATTTATAAAAAAAAATTTAACTGCTCCGCCAGCTGCCGCCACAAATCCTGCATTTATCGAGGCGATTTTGGCGTATTTTTTCCTCTACCGATTTCCGGATGCGCCCGGCAAAATGAAACGTAAGTTTCTAATTGTTCGTGCGTAGCACGTTGGTTTTTCGGTTTCCTATAAATTGAATTAAATATTAAACCATTTATTTCTTTAAAATTAACAATTAATAATAATGAATACTTACGTTGTTGAAGAATCCATTTCGCACTAAACAGCTGATTTCTGTTTACATTATTTTGTTCACCACAGTATGGTGAAAAGCGATTCGCACTGAAGCTTTAAGTTTTATCAATATTTGCACAGAATAACAAAAAGCTTTTGGCTTGATAAAAATCTTGATAAATAAACAATATTTTGATAATTTGTCAAGTGCACAGAATCGGCCTGTTAGAATATATAGTTTATATCCTATGTGCTCTTTGACTGCGCTGCCGCAGTCACACGCATACGCTTCGCCGCTCACGTGCACGCTACCAAGCAACACAGAATTCTGCTTAAGTATAAAGCAGCAGACACTATGATCAGAGAACTTGTAAGTAATGAGAAGGCGCAAATGTTAAAACAGCTTTTTCATCAACAAAATTTCTACGTGCCGTCGGGAGAATTCAACAATTCTACCACACCAATAAAAACCATTTTCACCATATTTTGCTATATTTAGAGCAGAGAGGCTATTGCGGAGGCGAGCGGCTGCATGTGTTCAAAAGGAAGAAGATAAGTAATAAATCAAAACAAAAACCATAGAAGAAAAATAAGTAAACAAAAAAACCAGTTTCTGGATAGCGAAACGCAAGTTGAGACGGCAGATTAGTTATGCAATAGTTGAGGATAAGAGATGGGTTGAAAGGGTTAGGGGGAATCGTCAAAAGAATATTCTTTCGAGTTTTCGGCAATTTTTGTGTCAATCGCCATCAGCGCGTGCACTTGTAGGCAAATGAGTTGATGCGCGCATTTGGACAAAAGTTCTAGAATATTCTAGAACATTCTAGAATATTCTAGAATGCCAGCAATTTGTCAGACTACGTTGGCAAATTAGATTATTGTCTGATATTGCGATCAGAGAACTGCAACGGATACAGAAATTGTGTGTATACTCGCGCATGTTGCCGTATTTTGCATGCTTTGTTGTTTTCGTGTACAAACCGTCGCTTGTCTGTTTGCTCATAGATCAATACGATCATGACGATGCATACATACTCGCTACATTATCCGTCGGACAAATTTGTGTCAGCATATAAAGTTGCACGTACCTAACACACTCGCCGGCGCCAAACACTCGCGACACTCGAGTGTTGTTTGCGAGCCACTCGGGTTACCCGCAAGAATATTTTTCTTTGCAAGCAGTAGTTGATTAGCGATCATTGTGTTTACTATCATATTTTTTGTATTGTTTTTTTGTACGTGAGATGGCAGATACTGCAGATATTGTTTCTGAACAAATTATTAGTGGGAATTACACTTTGTCCAGAAAACGTAAATGGAAAAGTTTTGTATGGGATGTGATTTCGGAAATCTTGAAGCCAGGCGAGAGTGTTGTGGCTGGATTTGTTTACTGCCGCATTTGTTGTCAAGTTCTAAAGTATACTAATAGCCAGACATCCAATTTGAATCGCCATAAATGCTGCAAAAACATGAAGGAATCACAAGTTTTCAAACCAGTCACAGAATTGGATAAAAAAGAGGCCACTGAGAAATGTACGCTATGGGTCATCGAAGATAGCCAGCCATTTTCGTCGGTAAATGGTGTTGGATTTTCCAAATTGGCAAAGTTTTTAATCAAGATCGGCGCAAGGTATGGCGAAAATGTCAACGTGGAGGATTTATTGCCAGATGCAACAACGATTTCCCGCAACGTGAAAAAGTATGCTGAAGAAAAAAAACAAAAACTTAGTGAAGAAATAAAGGGCGTTGTGAGCAGCGGTGGAGCTTCAGCTACAATCGACATGTGGACAGACAATTACGTGAAAAGAAATTTTTTAGGTGTAACATTTCACTATATGAATGATTTCAAAATATTTGACATTGTGTTGGGTATGAAATCAATGGATTTTGAAAAGTCAACCGGTGAAATTATATTGGGAAAACTTAACAGTGTATTTAGTGAATTTGGAATTGAAGACATTAGTTTAATTAAGTTTGTAACAGACAGGGGTAAAAATATTATTAAAGCATTAGAGCGTAATGTACGCCTGAATTGCAGCAGCCACCTATTTTCCAATGGCTTAGATAAATCCTTCACTGAAACAGCTGAGTTAGACGACATTTTAGAGTCGTGCAAAAAAATTTTGAAGTATTTTAAAAAAGCTAATTTGCAGCACTTCCTAACCACTTCTTTGAAAAACCAATGCCCTACACGATGGAATTCTCACTATATAATGCTTAAGTCCATAAGTGATAATTGGTTAGAAATTAATAGAATAATGAACGAAAATGGACAAACCCAAAGATTATTACATGTAAATATATCGATAGTTAATGTCCTCGTTGAACTGTGTACTAATTTTGAAATCGTATTTAAAAATTTACAACTGTCTAGTTCTCCATCGATGTGCTACGTTTTACCATCTGTGCTAAAAATTAAAAGCCTTTGTGAACCGAATGTGAACGACGTCGTTCCCATTTCAATTTTAAAAGAAAAAATTAGGCAACATGTTGACGAAGTTTGGGGTTCCAATCTAAGTTTGTGACATAAGGCTGCATTTTTCTTATATTCACCAGCTTTAAACATGCAGAGAAATGATAGAAGTGCTATAAAGTCTTTTTGCATGTCTCTAATTAACGAATCAGGTAGTGTTTCTTTGCCAACGTCAGCACAATTTATGGATAATGACTCACTTTTCTCGACCACACCATCTCCTTCGTTTTCACACGTAAACCAAAATAGCCCGAATGAAAGACTTTTAAGTTGCACAGCTTCAAGTTCTAATAGCCCTTTGCCTTCCAACAACGTTGCACAGTTTTTTTTTTCTCAACTGATTAGGCAATCTGCTCCGCGAACCTTAGAAACGCCTGAAGATGAACTGGAAAGATACAGCACGGAAACAGTTGAAATGACCGAAAACTTTGATTTAATTGGGTGGTGGAAAATAAATGAAAAAAAGTTCCCTTATGTGTCGAAACTAGCTTTGCGAATCCATTCAATTCCTGCAACCAGTGCTGCAGCTGAAAGATCTTTTTCTCTGGCTGGCAATATAATAAGAGAAAAAAGGAATAGGCTAGCGCCCGGGTCAGTTGGCAGCTTGCTTTTCCTAAATTCTTATTATAAAAACTTTAATGTTTAAACTTTGAAACCCTGTGTAAAAATTTAATTTTAGGAATTTTTTCCTTTATTTTGTAGTATTTATCCATACATACACTTACGGTCATAAACAACTTCAAACTTGCATTTATTGGTTGGTATTTGGCTTTTTTTTTTTACCTAAGTGTACATATAGCTATGGACGGAGAAATAGCATGAAAATTCAAAATGATATTGTTTCCAACTTATGTTTATTTGTTTATTTTTAATAATTTTCATTTAAAATTTAATTCAATCTATAACAGAAACTACATAAATAAACGTTTCAAAGCTTGCACACATTTCACCAAAATTAATCAGACTTTAAGAAATTGTCATCAAAACTTCAAACCTTTCAATCAGAATCTTTAGAAAATTTTCGAGCATTTTCTTCCATACAACTCACGAACGAAATGTTTTTTAATAAGGAAGAAAATGTTCAACACCCTTGACCAAAAAAGTTCTAAAAAATCAACGGTAATCTTTTGCCACTTGAAACTTGCACTTTATTAGACTCAAATTGAATGGGCTACAAAACTGCATATTCGAAAATTTTCTAAAGATTCTGATTGAAAGGTTTGAAGTTTTGATGACAATTTCTTAAAGTCTGATTAATTTTGGTGAAATGTGCAAGCTTTGAAACGTTTATTTTTTTGGTGAAATGTGCAAGCTTTGAAACGTTTATTTATGTGGTTTCTGTTATAGATTGAATTATATTTTAAATGAAAATTATTAAAAATAAACAAATAAACATAAGTTGGAAACAATATCATTTTGAACTTTCGTGCTATTTCTCCTTCCATAGCTGTAAATTGCGAGTTTTTGAAATGTGATTTTTGTTCCTATAACTTTAATTTTCTATGTAGCAGATTAGGAACTTTTAAATAAAATTAAGTCGTATGAAATGTTTTTTTTTTAAATTTAACTCCAACTATTTAACATTTGTTTTAAATACTAACCCTACAATGTGGATCTCATTTTTGTTAAATAAATGTATACAATACATATGAATTAAAATGAACTTAGTCGTTACTTTCATCTCTAAATAATAGGATAAATACTGCCGTTTTCTTTTCTACAAAAAATGTTGCCTGAACATTGCCCACTGCGCACTTACGCCATTAGTAGATACCCGAGTGCACTCGAGTGTTTACGTGCGCGAGTATGCGCCTTCACATGCACGGCTAATCATGTGAACTACCACACTCGAAAATGTAATGATATATCCCGCACATGTCAGCCTTATGTTTATGTGTGAGCATGAATGAGCGCATAGCAGCAGACGGCTGTGCTTACTTGTATCAAATTTTAAGGATGATGAATATGCAAACTCGAGCGCACTCAATGCCGTTCTCTGATTGCGATGTTGAATCTTTTCAATGACCGTCAATGGTTTGTAAAATAATATAATAAATTTAATAAAATAAATAAAAATTCAAAATAAAATGCCGCAGAGTGGAAATTGAACTCTGGTCAAAGCAGGATATTGCATACATCACATCCTACAACTTTACCAGCGAAGCCACGGCAGATGTTGCAATTGGTTCACTTAAAGGGTTAATTATTCAAATCACTACTCAGGAGCATTTGGACAAAAAATTCTAAAATCTTCTAGAAAAGTGCCAGCAATTTGTCAGACTACGTTGCCAAAGTGCAATATTGCCTGATATTGCGATATTGAGACTTTTCAATGACCGTCGATGGTTTGTAAAATTGAAGATTTTAGCATTTTTGAATTCGTTGCGATAAAGATTGTTGAGGGAAACATACATACATACATATGCATGCGTGGGGAGATGAAATGCTCGCGTTTATGAATGAACGACATTTGTTTTCAGGAATACGCGCGTGCGTTTATGAATGAATTTTTTGTTGTTGTATGTAGTTTCAGATATTTCCGAGTATTTGGCGCTGGCGCTGGCACAAGCGCAGCTACGGTTGAGATTTAGATTTAGCGTAGGTCAAGGTTGTACATGCATACGTATGTGTTTATGTACGTGTGTACATGGATGCATATGAATTTATGTATTTAGATATATGCACATATGTACACAGATATGTGTGTATGTATATGTATGCATATATTTTACGTATTTAGATATACATATATACATATGTATGTATATGCATAGATATTCATGCATATGGATGTACATATCCGTAGATATAAATATGTACTTATACTTGATGGCATCTTACTTATTCATGCCTGTACAATCAAATGTACTGCAGTTATGTATATACATATGTGGTATGTATCTATATACATACATACGTATGTATGTACTATGTACGTATGTACATATGTATATTAGTGCAAGAATTTGCAAAAAAAAAGTAAAAAATATAAAGTAATCCTCAAATTTTAAGCCAAAAGCGCGTGGCCACGTTCCGAACTCGCGCAAAACGAAAGCACAAAGAATATTATGATGTCTTCTCAATCAACTGCACCACAGAACAGAACTACATAATTGCTCTGACCTTAATCACTACTTGATTCGGTTCCCTGTAAATGTTTTTTGCCATGACAAATTTTTGATTCAAACGAACAAAATTTTAAAATATGTAGATCGCATATTATTTCGCATCTACAAACAAACGGAATCAACACAGGAAACCAAATGAAATATTAAATAGGAATCAAACTCATAGTAATACATACTTATTATATCATAAAAAAATCACTCTACACAATTTTTTTAATTAAGCACACATAAAAATTTGGTTAATGCATGTTTTCAAGTAAACAAAACTAATATCCTAGGACATATTACGCTTATTTTTCGTAAAAAGTTGACAAACCATTTTTTATTTTAAGTAATTTCTCCTGAAAATTTTATGAAAAATTTAAAAAAGTTTATTGTTTATTAATTTCATATTAAAAAATTTACCATGTACATTTTCAATAGTGTTAAAATTTTCAACATTTTAAATTTCACCATGTTTTAATTTTTAATATTATTCATGATGTGGCATGCTTGTAAAAATATATATGTACATAACACTGGTTTACAATATTAAACATTTTGTCTGTTGCCGCGAATCCTGTGGTTGATATTGTTCACTCATCACTTGTTTTTGACAAATCTACCCTCAAAATTTTTTGAGCAGCTCGAGTTACTTTGTTTTTGATTTCATCATTTATATTAATTTATATCATATATATTAATCGATAACAGGCATATTTTACTGTTTTAAAATTAGTTTCTCTAGTTTTTGCGTCATGAGTAGTTCAAGGAGACGTTGTTTAAACAATCCAGATCATTTTTGCTATATATGCGGAGAATATGTGTTTAACAATAGTAGAAAAGTTATATCAGAGTTGGTGAAAAATACCTATTTTGAGTATTTTGGGATGCTCTTGGATAAAAATGAGAAGTCTTGGGCTCCCAATTGTGTTTGTAAATCGTGTGTGGAATATTTAAGATTATGGAAAAGTGGTAAAAGAAGTGCCTTTAAATTTGGAACACCGACTATTTGGCGAGAACCACAAAATCATCTCATAGACTGTTATTTTTGTAGTGTGAACATAAACGGTTTAAACACTAAAAATCGAGCTAAATGGCAATACCCAAGTACTAGCTGTGTTCAACGTCCAGTGCAGCGTTCACCTCACTCTTCAAAGCTTAAAAATATATCTGAACCATTAGAGCAAGACATTGAAGGACCAAGCTCATCACAAAATGATCCTGATTTTGAAGCTATGTCTAATGAGCCAAAATGCTTTTCCCAAAATGAGTTAGATGATCTTGTAAGAGATTTAAATCTTTCTAAACAAGCTTCAGAATTGTTAGCATCAAGACTAAAAGAAAAAAATTTGCTATCCTCGGATACTAAAATAAGTTTTTATCGTGAAAGAGATACAGAATTACGGTGTTATTTTTCCGAAGAAGATGGCATTACCTTTTGTTCAGATATCAAAAAATTGTTGATAAAAATGGGCTTGAAGCTATACGAACCAAATGACTGGCGTTTATTCATTGACAGCTCAAAACGTAGCCTAAAATGTATTCTATTACATAATGGAAATAAATATGCTGGGGTACCTATTGCCCACAGTACAAAGTTAAAGGAGGAATATTGTAACATTTCGCTAGTCTTGAACAAAATAAAATACAATGACCATAAGTGGCTAATTTGTGTCGATTTAAAAATGGTCAACATTCTTCTCGGTCAACAAAGTGGTTACACCAAGTTTCCCTGTTTTATATGTCTTTGGGACAGTAGAGCTAAACAAGAACATTGGGTAAGAAAAAACTGGCCCTTGAGAGCAAATATGGAGCCTGGAAAGCACAATATAGTCCACAATTCATTAGTATCTCGTGACAAAATTATCCTTCCACCATTACACATAAAACTGGGCATCATGAAACAGTTTGTAAAATCACTAGATAAAAATGGGAACTGCTTTTCTTACATTTGGCAAAAATTTCCTCAGCTCACTATGGAAAAGATTAAAGCCGGTATCTTTGATGGCCCTCAAATTAGACAACTTACGAATGATACTCAATTTAGAAATTCTATGACTGAGTCAGAACTAAAGGCTTGGACAGCTTTCGTATCTGTGATGCAGAATTTTCTCGGAAATCGGAAATCTGAAAATTATGTTGAACTTGTAGAAGACCTTCTGCTACAATTAAGAAATATGGGATGCAATATGAGTATAAAAGTCCACTTTCTCCATAGTCACCTGGACAGGTTTCCGAAAAATTTAAGAGATATGAGCGAAGAGCAGGGGGAGCGTATGCATCAAGACTTACGCGTCATGGAAGAGCGCTATCAGGGTTTCTGGGATACAAATATGATGTCTGACTATTGTTGGTCTCTAATACGTCATTTTCCAAAGTCGACACACCGGAGAAAAGCTTTAAAACGAAGTTTTTTAGAACTCAATGATTAATTGTTTCTTTAAATAAAGTGTTTCTTATTAAATACATGTTTTTTTCTGTCTAATACCTACATAGCTGAAACTCAGAAACTAGAGCTGATAAAAATATTCTAATTATATTTTTGAAAATAGCATATTATACATATGTAGTCAGCAACAGCTAAAATTTCTTCGGCAACAAATGTACTGTAAACTAGTGTAATAATAATAATAATAATAAGCCCAACAGTTACCCTCTTTCCCGCCCAACCGACACGAGGGGCACAGTCCGCATGACGTACGGATCTTTTTTTTATTTTTTTATTTTTATAATTTTTTTTTTGTGCCGAGTTGTTAAAAGGAAAAAGTTTGTTAAGCGTCGAGATCCAAAACTGCTCAGCTACAGAAAAAAAACTTCATCAGCTGAATCAAATATATATTATACCGCCTTTAATCATTAAAGGACAGTACAGCTCTTTTTCTGGTGAAAAGTGAGTCCGAAATATCAAAAGTGCTGGAAAGACAGTTGAAATCTTGACATAAACATCGGAAAGGTTCATTTAATTCATAATTGGTTTTACACTGTTTTAAATAAAGAGGTTTAAAGTGTCTTGAAATCCGAGAAGGAACATTAAGTTTAACTTCGGCAATAAGAAATGTGCTTGCGATAAACCCTGTGAGTAGTTTAGTAATGAATATTATGCCTAGCATTTCTCTACGGCTGGAAAGAGTAGGAAGATTTATTAGCTTCAAACGATCAGTATAATGAGGAAGATTAAGCCGAGAATCCCATCTAAAGTCTCTTAGGGCAAAAAGTAAGAACTGTTTTTGAATTGATTCCAGCCGATCAATGTGAACTTGATAACGTGGGTTCCAAACTATCGAACCGTATTCTAGCATAGGTCTTACTAAAGTTGTAAAAAGAGCATTTGTTACATATGGGTTCTTGAATTATTTTGACCATCGTTTTATAAAGGCAAACATCCCTCTAGCCTTATTAGCTATAGCATTAACATGCCTATTGAAATTAAGTTTGGAATCCATTGTAACTCCCAAGTCAACAAAGTCAAACACTTGATCCAGAGTATAGTTATTTATTATGTAAGAACCTGGCTGAATAGTTCTTCGTGAAAAACTCATAAATTTACATTTTTTAAGGTTAAGTGGCATATAATTTATGTTGCACCAATCAACTAAGCTGTTAATATCTATGTATTTGTAATAAATTTCTTTCTTCAATCGAAGCGTATGATTTAAAAAGTTTTACATCATCAGCATACATTAGTATATTCGAATATCTTATTGCAGTAGTAATATCATTTATGAATAACAAAAACAGAATCGGGCCTAGATGGCTGCCTTGGGGAACTCCCGAAGTAACATTAATGACATTGGAAAAAGCATTTTTGAATATAACGATTTGAGATCTATCATGTAGATAAGAAGAAATCCAGCGGAGGAGAGAGGGTGGAAAGCCCAGCAGATCAAGTTTGTGGATGAGTAAGGGGTGACAAACTTTGTCAAAAGCTTTACTGAAGTCGGTGTATATAACATCTATTGGAATATTTTCTCTAAAACCATTTGAAACATGAGTTGTGAATTCCAGTAAATTGGTAATAGTTGACTTGCCCTTACAAAATCCGTGCTGAGAGTTTGCGATTGATGAAGAGATCGTATATTTTAACTGATTAGTAATAATTGCTTCAAATATTTTTGGAATTGCCGATAGCTTTGCTATTCCACGGTAATTTTCAATCGAAGACCTATTGCCGCTTTTATGAAGAGGGATTATAAAAGACTTTTTCCAAACAGACGGGAAATTACCTTGTTTTAGCGACAAGTTAAACAAGTTTGATAAGGCAGATATAGATAATCAGCAAATTGTTTAAGAATACATGTCGGAATCATATCAGGACCGTACCTGAATGATTCTTTTAAAGATTTCAGATAAAATACTACATCTTCAATAGATATTACTGGAACATTAATCGAATTATTAGTATATAGATAATATGGATATTTATAAGGGGGAAGATTGACTTTAGTGGAATAGTTAGACTCAAAGAATTATGCAAATAGGTTAGCAATGTCTTCATTGTCGCTGGACACAGTGTTCTTATACCTCATATTTGAAGGAAAACCATTTACCTTACGCTTTGAGTTTACGAAACCATAAAATGATTTAGGGTTACAAATAATATTCTTTTTCATTTTATTTAGGTATTCTTGGTATGATTTCTTATTTAATTTGAAATATTTATGTCGCAGGACTGAGTACTTTAAGTAATCTGTAAGTAAACCTGTTTTTTTCATATTGTTTGAAGATACGCGATTTTTATTTTTCAACATTCTCAGTTCCTTATTAAGCCATAACTGTATTGGTTCGTCTTGAACGCATACACGTTTAGGTACGTATTTTAGAAATAAACTATACAAAGTGGTATTAAAATGCATTACGTTTTCTTCAACATCACCACTATAATTGGGCCATGTTAAATTGGAAAGTTCAATTCTTATTTTTTTTAACTCGGCCTTAGCAAAATCAAAGCGAGTACTAGAACCGACTGCTGTCGTATCATACCACCGAACAACACCCATGATTTCGAAAGTTATCTCAATTGCAGGATGGTAAACGTCTTCTGGCAAAACTAGAGGATCACATCGATTTAGAGAAGATCTGGAAATATCATCAACGAAAACCAAATCCAAAACCTTCCCAAACTTATTTGGAAGAACATTAATCTGACTTAGGCACAGTTCAGCCATCTCATCCAAAAAGTCGCAGCTACCCAATCGCGTAGAAACTGGTACAATGTTATAGTCAATCATCTTCCAGGATATGTGCGGGAGGTTAAAGTCACCCAGGACAATCATAGAGTCAGAAGATTCAGTCATTGAACTAACGATTTTAAGAAAAGAAATATGTTGGGTATATACAGACAAATCAGACTGAGGAGGTATATAACAGAGAGCTAAGTAGATATAACCTGTGCCAAGCTGCACTCGGGTGCACATAAATTCAATGGATTCCATAGCAGGGACACAGATTTCTTCTGAAGGAATAGAAGAATGAACAGCGAGTAGAACACCACCCCCAACTCTGCACAGGCGATCATTTCTGTAAACCTGATATTCACTGCAAAAGATTTCCGAATTAAAAACGTGAGGCTTAAGCCATGTTTCGGTAAATGAAATAATATTATAATTGCACTGAAGGCTTGTCAAATACAAGTCAGTTAATTTAGTGTTCAAACCTCTTACATTTTGATAATAAATACTCAAATCAGACTTAACAATCAGTTTTTTGGCTCAGTGTTTTGACGAGAAATCTTTACAACATTTTGGTCATTTATATTAGGTTTGTACTCGAATTCGCGGACTAACGCCCCGATCGGCCTGAATGAATTGTTTAGAAGAGCATCGAACTTTTCTAAAGCAACATCAATTTTAAAAGAGGAAATATTCCTTTCATATTTGAAGTTAAATTTCCTGATTGTTAAGTTGTCAATTTTAATTTTTGATGCGATGTAAAACTCAATGTCCTCGACAGTAGTGTCTTTGGCGAATCTTGATACAAAAATTGATTTTCTTTGTGGAACCACAACCAGCTTCTTGGTAGTTGTTTCAACAACTTTAGGCGATATAGAAAGTTCGCGGTTTTTACTGGCAATTGACCTTGCTGAAGAGGATTTGGATGTGGAAGGCTCCACTATCTGCGGAATTGGTGAAGCTAAATTAACTAGTTGTAATAAGGGAGTTGGAATAACGACCGGAGTTGGATTTAAAATCACTGAATCATTACGTTTATTTTCACGATTAGAGTTATTGACAGGAGGTGAATCATTTAAGCATTTAAACGACTTAAAAAAATTCCACTGTTCAAATTGTTGGTGATAAGTCGCAGATGTTTATCGGAATATTGTTACAAATGTGTTCATTAATCCATTTGAAATCTTGTTTCACGAAAAAATTGGCAGGAAAAATTTAAAATTTTCCATAAACTGCATTAAAGTTACAAATTAAAAGAAAATATAAACAAATAATTAAAATTAAATTTCATTTGAATGTATTTATGTACTGTACATATACACAATATGTAGTATTTTACTTGCAAATCATTATGAATATTTTTGAAAATTAAAAAAAAAACTGAAGTTCAAAGTATTGATAATGTTGCTAGTGTATGGGACATTTTTTTTATAAAATATGAAATTAATACATAATTAACTCTTTTTTAAGCTTTTCAAAAAATTTTCAGGATAAATTAGTTAAAATAAAAGAAGAAAAGTTGGCTTAAATTAAAATTATTTGATGAATTTTTACGAAAGAAGCATATATGTATATTTTTACGTACAAATATGGATTAATAAAATCTTTATGTTCGTTTAATTAAAAAAATTATTAAAAATGATTTTTCATAATATAATAAATATTACTATGAGTATGTTTCCAATTTAATATTTCATTTGGTTTTCGATGCGAAATAATATGCGATCTACATACATATATTATAAATTTGTTTATTTGTATCAAAAATTTAACTTTTGGATGCTCAGATAATATTATGATTTTTGATAACGAATTATTTTGACATGGTGTATGTAAAATGGAAACTGAAGATGAACATTGATTGTATAAAGCATTCGTTATCGAAAAGTCTTGCTTTGTGAATACAATTTATGATATTTGCCAATCAAAATTATAATAGTAACGGAAAACAAATAATGAAAGACTTTCAATAGTGAAAAATTGCATATTTGTTAACCGTTGAGTCAAAAGAAAAATAGGGAATAATACCATAGTTATTGGCTTTCAGTCTACAAACGGACTCTTCGAGGTACCGAAAACATTTCATCCAAAACCCTTTGAACATCAATCTTGACATCCCGATGTACATATATTCAGGGAAGCTACGAGGAAACCGTTTAGTCGATGTTCAGTCATATTTGGTCGAAGATACGTCTTCAGACGACGTAACGTTGAAAAGGAGCGTTCATTCGTCGCCGTACGGGCAAAACTGCCATTATTCGAAGAATTTGATGAACATTTGGAAAAGCCTCTGCGTTGTAAACGTCAAGTGCTTCAAGGGAATGATTGATTTCCTCCCTAGCAATGCGTCGTCGCCAAAGTTGAACTTCATCAACCCATATTTCACTGGAATTATCGTATAGAATCGCAGAGTATGATTCGAATAATTCAACACATGGGTTTTCATCAAAAATTTTCATCTTGTTTGGGAATAGGCAGCCGAAATTCGATGAAATATTCCGATGATCCAAAAATCGATCTAGTAAATTTGTGATGAAAGTATCGAGGTAAGGTATGTAAATGATGATTCGATAGTAATCATCGACTGAATCAGCTGGTGCGTTGTAGCGCTGAGATTGTTTCGATGCAAGCCTTGGCTTTCAGAACTCAAAGTCATGTTCTTCGCTAATTTTTCCCATATTTTCAAAGATTTCTCTGAATCTCTCTACAGCACGTTCTCTTCTTTTGATCAATTCCTTTTTTGTAAAACCCGAAAACCAGTTCTTATAGAAAATTCAGTCGGTAAAATCCCGTATGCATGTGCAATAAATTCAACCTTGACCTACGCTAAATCTGAGTAAATCAAATCACAGCGCAATCACAACCGCAGCTGCACTTGTGCCTGCGCCGGCGCCAAATATTCTAAAATACCTGAAACTACATCCAACAACAAAAAATTCATTCATAAACGTGTGCGCGTATTCCTAAAAACAAATGCCGTTCATTCATAGCGCGAGGATTTCATCTCCTCGCACACGCAAATGTTCACCTCAACAATCTTTTTCGCGACGAACACAAAAATGCTAAAATCTTCAATTTTACAAACCATCGACGGTCATTGAAAAGTCTCAACATCGCAATATTAGACAATAATGTATTTTGGCAACGTAGTCTGACAAATTGCTGACATTTTTCTAGAATATTCTAGAACATTCTTGAATTTTTATCTAAATGTGGATCAATTCATTTGCGTACACGTGCACGCGCAATTGGCGAATCGACACAAAAATTGTCGAAAACTCGAAAGAATATTCTTTTGACGAATCCCCCTTTCCCTTTCAACCCTTCTCTTATCCACAATTGTTGCATAACTCCTCTTCCGTCTCAACTTCCCCCGCTGGCAATCAAAAAACAGTTTTTTTCGCGGACTACTACTTTTTCTTCTTTGTTTCATTTTTAGTTGGATTCCTAAATTGTTCTTCTCCTTTGCGTACACATTGCTATGATTTGCATAATTAGCCGCTTAAGCAGTTTCCGTGGAGTGTCTGCTGTAGCTTAGCGCGTATAGTCGGCTGCCACATTATCATATTGCATGTTTTAGCTTTTGCCCCCAGTTCGAATTTCAGCTTTTTTTCGTGCCATGTCTAATTTTTATGCATTTTTTTTTAAATTACATACGATATATTTATTAACTTTCATAAATTTTTGGAAATCTTGTTTCAATTACATTTATCTTAAGATAAATTTAAGATATTAGATATAGATTTTTATTTATAAATATTGGTTTAATAATCAAAATAAAAACATATTCAAATGCATATTTTAACCGATTTAGATAATTTTTGCAAATTAAAATAAAACTATTCAAGTTTTCCTGATGCCACTTGCAACAAATACCTATCAACCAGAAAATGTTCCCGCAACATTGAATTTCTGCATTAGTCTGCTTTTTTAACATGCCATTTCGCAGCGTTATAACAGAGAACGTATATTAGACAGAGAAGCATTAAGCTAGGATGACGGTGTGAATTGTCAAAATGCATCAATATTTCTCGTCCAGCTCACCATTCTAATGGCCGACAGGGGAAATCGTGAGAGTGGCGAGTTAACAGAGCTGAGCGAAGGCAAAATTTGTTTAACAGACTATGATTTCTGATAAATTTTAATTGTTTCGGCTCGAATTTTAGATTTTGCCAATATATTAACGAATTGATATAAACATCTAAATATTTAATTTGACGTGAAATTTGGCTTTACTTAAATATGTGCATGATAAGAGTGAGCCAATTTTGGTTTTATGCATGCATTATATATGTACATATGTATTATAAGCGTAATAATCGTTATCATACTGTGTATACATACATATGTAAATATGTATATGGATAATATGTAGTACATACATACATAAATAAATGTATGTAAATATGTATATGGATAATATGTAGTACATACATACATAAATATCCAAATATACGTATGTATGTACATATGTATGTATATATATTTACATGTTCATGCACATGTCTGTACGTACATACATATGTACTAAAAAATGTCAACAAGTGCACATGCATTCATATGCATTATATCTATCATCATCATATATTTATTTCTTGTTATGTAGATATGTATATGCAGCAATTGTTTCATCCCTCCGCCAGCGTGTCTGTTTTCAACCGCAGCGCAACTGCAGTACAGCAACAAAAAATTCATTCTTAACGCACGCGTATATTATTGAAAGCAAATTTCCGTTCATTCATAAATGCGAACATTTCATCTCCCACAAACACATGCGCCCCTCATCCATCACATTTTTCGCGACGAAGACAAAAATCTAAAAATCATATTGAAGATTTTTGTAATTTTGGTCCAAATGCTCACAACTTCAAATGGGAATGTAGGTATTATTTTGGCCCGCTTTTGGCCGTAAAATATTTCATGAAGAAATTCATCTATTATTAATCTATTATGTTTGCTTAGGGGTCGTGCACATATTACGTAACGCGATAGGGGGGCGCGGTGGTTTGCGATTTGTGACGAAGTTGACATGTGATTTCCCTTTGCCTAATATATAACATACATACTTACATATGTATGTATATCAATTAACATTGTATTTTATTTTACGATTAATAAAAACAATTTTTCTGAAAGTGTGACATGGTGGGGGGTCTGAAATGATCAAGAATTGCGTTACGTAATATGTGCACGACCCCTTATCATTATAAACGTGTTTTGCCCGAAATCCTGTTATATATGTATGTCATTTAATGCCCTAATTATTCCACATCGGCGCAACCAAACGCCTTACCGATACGCTTACTTGCATACATATGTACATTACATATATGTATGTCAATATGTAGTCTAAATTTTGGTCGTATTTATGTCAGGGCTTACGTCTTATCACAAATTTAGCAAAAGTAGCAGAATAATATATTTAGGAGTCGAAAATCTACTACCTTTTAACAAATTTTTCTACAATTGTCTAACTAATCGCAAACATTGCTATAATTAATTTTTTTTTGTGAAACGTTTATTTAATCATACTACTTTTCCTACTTCCTGAACCAACAATCTGAGTCAATCACCTATACAAAAGACTTTCAACACGAAATTACAAATAAACCGTACCATTTTTATTCTAAGAGGGTATAAAGGACCAGAATTTTCGTTGTAAATTGAATTATGTGGTGTATAACTTAACGCCATCTTATGTATGTATCTATATGTAAGTATTTTCTTTCAGATCTTCCTCTATTCGATCTAGTAAATCATATTTGTATTATACTCCACTTTTTTCTTGTACCTATCTCAAATACAAATTAATTCAACTAAACCCTGATTAATGATGGCGGCTTTGCGACGCAGCTTTTTCGTGTGAATTGCGGGCAGAAGCAACTATTTCTGTGGAGTTTTGACAAAAGAGCTTATTTGGCTTTCGAGTTTTTATTTTCAAATCAATAAATTTCTATCTTTGACGTACAAATTTAATATTTAAATTAATCTTTTACCACGATAGCCTGTTGAACTATAGCCTTGCTTAACTACATATTTGTATAAATATTTCATTAGAACATTGTTATTTTTGACATGGTAAAAATTGAAGTCCAACTGGAGATAAGACATTTTGTCAAACTTTGCGCGCAGACTTAGAGTTCGGTTGAATGTGCGCGCATGTGAACAAACATACATATGTACATACATACATACATATGTACATAATTATTTCTATTCTATTTACATATGTATCTACACATACATATGCTTTTACGCGACCTTTTGCATGGAAGTAATTCGATTAAATACATATGTATGCATTGTTAAATAATTGCATGCATGTGCATACATATGATAAACAATAAATGCAATTTCTTTGGCGTTTTTTGGAAGATTTTGTTTAACTACTTAAAATATTTATTGAAAGTTATATATGGAAAATATTAGTAGATTAAAATAATACACTAAAATTGAAATTATAGAAGAATACCTATTTTTAATATTTTTTTTAAATGTTGGAAATAGAATTGCGAAAATTGCTTATCAAAACAATAGGAAAATTTTCGCCAAAAAATATTTGCAACCACACAATGTAGCTGATAACAGAGAACGTACATTAATTTTCTCTAAAATTGTTGTTTTCGCTCAACCGATGTTAAATTATGCCCTTTGTAGGTGAAAAATTATTGAGTGGTGAGCTGGACGAGAAATAGACCTTTTCCCAAAAACGTGGAACGACGGCAGGAATGAAGCGGGATGCTACTTCTCTGGTTATAACATTGGCAAAAAATTAACATTTCCATTCCGCAGCGAAAACGTTTCAACTCTGTTAAGAAATAAATAAAAATGTTCGGCCTGAGTCGTTTGCACCTTCTCATTGTTTGATGTTCTCTGCTCATTGTTTGATGTTCTCTGATGTATGCTGTACTCGTAATGTCTTGTGTGTTTTTTGTACTCCTCAGCAACTCTGCAGAATCAAATCCATACACAATTTACTTAGCACAAGTAAACCGATGCATACGAATGTCGACTGCTATTCGTTCAGTATTTATTGTAATATTCGGACCATATACATATACATATATTGACGGATTTTAAAATATTGATAAGTCGCGCGTGAATGCAAAACGTTCAATACTTATCGCGTAAGTATTTAGTGAGGAAATTTAATTTATTGTAGTGAGGAAATTTAATTTAAATTTCATGTAATTTTTTGGAAAATTCAATACTAATTTACTGATTTTCTTGCTAATTTGTACAATCAACAAATTTTTTGTGATGTAATTATCATATATAAATAGTTTTCCAAAAATGCAAGGGACAGCTGTTTTTTTTTTCTAATTCGCAATGCAAATTTTAAGAATAAAAACAAAATAAGCATACAATTCATACTTCCGTTTTCAAATAATATATTTATTTATGTTGGCTTGCCATTGATAACAAGTTAATACCGATGTTTTACCCCAACGACATGACTTGAAACTCCTTATACGGGTTTCCTCATTACGAATCTGGTTTCAGTTCTCGATACTCGGCGCTTAAAATTTATGGGGTCGTTAATTAAAATCCTGATATTAGATTTTAGCCTATGAGGGCTGTAGTGTAAACGTGTTTATTTATTTATTCATTATAGTATATTGAACAATTAAATTCTTACAGACTGAGGATAAACAATTAATTAAAAACTTTAAAAAGAATACTAATGTTAGCAAGAGTACTATTAAAATCAATGAAAGATGAGTAATTGTTGCACGACCTGATACCTCTAGTTATGTTCGCAAGTTACGCGAGGAAATGCGAGCCTTAAAAAAGTTAACGATATTTTCCCGGTTTACTTTATCATTTTTCATATGGAAAATAAAAAGCAGATAAGCACATGGCAGTATAACTTCTAGCAACTGCAGTCCCAGACGCTTACGTCTACTTTTGTATAATTTTGTAAATACTTTTTGTAGCATTTAATTCTTCTGATGTAAACACTAAATCTTGTTATCATTAGAAACTCCATTTACTTCTTTCATCCCCTAGTAAATAACGTGCTAGTAAGCAAAAGCTCTGAATCCGTATTTGTATTCGACTGTAGCCAATTATGACCATCACTAAACTATTAAATATTATCTAGGTTGTAGTCGCCCAAGACAATAATTCCCTCACTTTCGTTCATGCACATGTTTATTCTGGGCGAATTTTATGCTAACACAAATCTGTGTATCAGTAGAAGGCAAACATATGGGATTACAATATACATACGTCAGTTCTTATAGCTAATAATATACCACTACGGCTCCCTCGTAAATCCGGTTGAAGATGAGCAGCCATCTAAGGAATCATCTTTTGAAGAGTTTACGTTCTTGTTAAATCATGTTTCAGTTATCGCTATCATACCGTAATAAATACATAATTAGTATAAACAAATAATTAAAATTAAATTTCATTTGAATGTATTTATGTACTGTACATATACACAATATGTAGTATTTTACTTGCAAATCATTATGAATATTTTTGAAAATTAAAAAAAAAACTGAAGTTCAAAGTATTGATAATGTTGCTAGTGTATGGGACATTTTTTTTATAAAATATGAAATTAATACATAATTAACTCTTTTTTAAGCTTTTCAAAAAATTTTCAGGATAAATTAGTTAAAATAAAAGAAGAAAAGTTGGCTTAAATTAAAATTATTTGATGAATTTTTACGAAAGAAGCATATTTATATTTTTACTTACAAATATGGATTAATAAAATCTTTATGTTCGTTTAATTAAAAAAATTATTAAAAATGATTTTTCATAATATAATAAATATAACTATGAGTATGTTTCCAATTTAATATTTCATTTGGTTTTCGATGCGAAATAATATGCGATCTACATACATATATTATAAATTTGTTTTTTTTGTATTAAAAATTTAACTTTTGGATGCTCAGATAATATTATGATTTTTGATAACGAATTATTTTGACATGGTGTATGTAAAATGGAAACTGAAGATGAACATTGATTGTATAAAGCATTCGTTATCGAAAAGTCTTGCTTTGTGAATACAATTTATGATATTTGCCAATAAAAATTATAATAGTAACGGAAAACAAATAATGAAAGACTTTCAATAGTGAAAAATTGCATATTTGTTAACCGTTGAGTCAAAAGAAAAATAGGGAATAATACCATAGTTATTGGCTTTCAGTCTACAAACGGACTCTTCGAGGTACCGAAAACATTTCATCCAAAACCCTTTGAACATCAATCTTGACATCCCGATGTATATTCAGGGAAGCTACGAGGAAACCGTTTAGTCGATGTTCAGTCATATTTGGTCGAAGATACGTCTTCAGACGACGTAACGTTGAAAAGGAGCGTTCATTCGTCGCCGTACGGGCAAAACTGCCATTATTCGAAGAATTTGATGAACATTTGGAAAAGCCTCTGCGTTGTAAACGTCAAGTGCTTCAAGGGAATGATTGATTTCCTCCCTAGCAATGCGTCGTCGCCAAAGTTGAACTTCATCAACCCATATTTCACTGGAATTATCGTATAGAATCGCAGAGTATGATTCGAATAATTCAACACATGGGTTTTCATCAAAAATTTTCATCTTGTTTGGGAATAGGCAGCCGAAATTCGATGAAATATTCCGATGATCCAAAAATCGATCTAGTAAATTTGTGATGAAAGTATCGAGGTAAGGTATGTAAATGATGATTCGATAGTAATCTTCGACTGAATCAGCTGGTGCGTTGTAGCGCTGAGATTGTTTCGATGCAAGCCTTGGCTTTCAGAACTCAAAGTCATGTTCTTCGCTAATTTTTCCCATATTTTCAAAGATTTCTCTGAATCTCTCTACAGCACGTTCTCTTCTTTTGATCAATTCCTTTTTTGTAAAACCCGAAAACCAGTTCTTATAGAAAATTCAGTCGGTAAAATCCCGTATGCATGTGCAATAAATTCAACCTTGACCTACGCTAAATCTGAGTAAATCAAATCACAGCGCAATCACAACCGCAGCTGCACTTGTGCCTGCGCCGGCGCCAAATATTCTAAAATACCTGAAACTACATCCAACAACAAAAAATTCATTCATAAACGTGTGCGCGTATTCCTAAAAACAAATGCCGTTCATTCATAGCGCGAGGATTTCATCTCCTCGCGCACGCAAATGTTCACCTCAACAATCTTTTTCGCGACGAACACAAAAATGCTAAAATCTTCAATTTTACAAACCATCGACGGTCATTGAAAAGTCTCAACATCGCAATATTAGACAATAATGTATTTTGGCAACGTAGTCTGACAAATTGCTGGCATTTTTCTAGAATATTCTAGAACATTCTTGAATTTTTATCTAAATGTGGATCAATTCATTTGCGTACACGTGCACGCGCAATTGGCGAATCGACACAAAAATTGTCGAAAACTCGAAAGAATATTCTTTTGACGAATCCCCCTTTCCCTTTCAACCCTTCTCTTATCCACAATTGTTGCATAACTCCTCTTCCGTCTCAACTTCCCCCGCTGGCAATCAAAAAACAGTTTTTTTCGCGGACTACTACTTTTTCTTCTTTGTTTCATTTTTAGTTGGATTCGTAAATTGTTCTTCTTTGCGTACACATTGCTATGATTTGCATAATTAGCCGCTTAAGCAGTTTCCGTGGAGTGTCTGCTGTAGCTTAGCGCGTATAGTCGGCTGCCACATTATCATATTGCATGTTTTAGCTTTTGCCCCCAGTTCGAATTTCAGCTTTTTTTCGTGCCATGTCTAATTTTTATGCATTTTTTTAAAATTACATACGATATATTTATTAGCTTTCATAAATTTTTGGAAATCTTGTTTCAATTACATTTATCTTCTCATTTTATTGCGTTGCAAATAAATTTACGAAATTATCAAAGTATATATTTAAGATATTAGATATAGATTTTTATTTATAAATATTGGTTTAATAATCAAAATAAAAACATATTCAAATGCATATTTTAACCGATTTAGATAATTTTTGCAAATTAAAATAAAACTATTCAAGTTTTCCTGATGCCACTTGCAACAAATACCTATCAACCAGAAAATGTTCCCGCAACATTGAATTTCTGCATTAGTCTGCTTTTTTAACATGCCATTTCGCAGCGTTATAACAGAGAACGTATATTAGACAGAGAAGCATTAAGCTAGGATGACGGTGTGAATTGTCAAAATGCATCAATATTTCTCGTCCAGCTCACCATTCTAATGGCCGACAGGGGAAATCGTGAGAGTGGCGAGTTAACAGAGCTGAGCGAAGGCAAAATTTGTTTAACAGACTATGATTTCTGATAAATTTTAATTGTTTCGGCTCGAATTTTAGATTTTGCCAATATATTAACGAATTGATATAAACATCTAAATATTTAATTTGACGTGAAATTTGGCTTTACTTAAATATGTGCATGATAAGAGTGAGCCAATTTTGGTTTTATGCATGCATTATATATGTACATATGTATTATAAGCGTAATAATCGTTATCATACTATGTATACATACATATGTAAATATGTATATGGATAATATGTAGTACATACATACATAAATATCCAAATATACGTATGTATGTACATATGTATGTATATATATGTATTTACATGTTCATGCACATGTCTGTACGTACATACATATGTACTAAAAAATGTCAACAAGTGCACATGCATTCATATGCATTATATCTATCATCATCATATATTTATTTCTTGTTATGTAGATATGTATATGCAGCAATTGTTTCATCCCTCCGCCAGCGTGTCTGTTTTCAACCGCAGCGCAACTGCAGTACAGCAACAAAAAATTCATTCTTAACGCACGCGCATATTATTGAAAGCAAATTTCCGTTCATTCATAAATGCGAACATTTCATCTCCCACAAACACATGCGCCCCTCATCCATCACATTTTTCGCGACGAAGACAAAAATCTAAAAATCATATTGAAGATTTTTGTAATTTTGGTCCAAATGCTCACAACTTCAAATGGGAATGTAGGTATTATTTTGGCCCGCTTTTGGCCGTAAAATATTTCATGAAGAAATTCATCTATTATTAATCTATTATGTTTGCTTAGGGGTCGTGCACATATTACGTAACGCGATAGGGGGGCGCGGTGGTTTGCGATTTGTGACTAAGTTGACATGTGATTTCCCTTTGCCTAATATATAACATACATACTTATGTATGTATATCAATTAACATTGTATTTTATTTTACGATTAATAAAAACAATTTTTCTGAAAGTGTGACATGGTGGGGGGTCTGAAATGATCAAGAATTGCGTTACGTAATATGTGCACGACCCCTTATCATTATAAACGTGTTTTGCACGAAATCCTGTTATATATGTATGTCATTTAATGCCCTAATTATTCCACATCGGCGCAACCAAACGCCTTACCGATACGCTTACTTGCATACATATGTACATTACATATATGTATGTCAATATGTAGTCTAAATTTTGGTCGTATTTATGTCAGGGCTTACGTCTTATCACAAATTTAGCAAAAGTAGCAGAATAATATATTTAGGAGTCGAAAATCTACTACCTTTTGACAAATTTTTCTACAATTGTCTAACTAATCGCAAACATTGCTATAATTAATTTTTTTTTGTGAAACGTTTATTTAATCATACTACTTTTCCTACTTCCTGAACCAACAATCTGAGTCAATCACCTATACAAAAGACTTTCAACACGAAATTACAAATAAACCGTACCATTTTTATTCTAAGAGGGTATAAAGGACCAGAATTTTCGTTGTAAATTGAATTATGTGGTGTATAACTTAACGCCATCTTATGTATGTATCTATATGTAAGTATTTTCTTTCAGATCTTCCTCTATTCGATCTAGTAAATCATATTTGTATTATACTCCACTTTTTTCTTGTACCTATCTCAAATACAAATTAATTCAACTAAACCCTGATTAATGATGGCGGCTTTGCGACGCAGCTTTTTCGTGTGAATTGCGGGCAGAAGCAACTATTTCTGTGGAGTTTTGACAAAAGAGCTTATTTGGCTTTCGAGTTTTTATTTTCAAATCAATAAATTTCTATCTTTGACGTACAAATTTAATATTTAAATTAATCTTTTACCACGATAGCCTGTTGAACTATAGCCTTGCTTAACTACATATTTGTATAAATATTTCATTAGAACATTGTTATTTTTGACATGGTAAAAATTGAAGTCCAACTGGAGATAAGACATTTTGTCAAACTTTGCGCGCAGACTTAGAGTTCGGTTGAATGTGCGCGCATGTGAACAAACATACATATGTACATACATACATACATATGTACATAATTATTTCTATTCTATTTACATATGTATCTACACATACATATGCTTTTACGCGACCTTTTGCATGGAAGTAATTCGATTAAATACATATGTATGCATTGTTAAATAATTGCATGCATGTGCATACATATGATAAACAATAAATGCAATTTCTTTGGCGTTTTTTGGAAGATTTTGTTTAACTACTTAAAATATTTATTGAAAGTTATATATGGAAAATATTAGTAGATTAAAATAATACACTAAAATTGAAATTATAGAAGAATACCTATTTTTAATATTTTTTTTAAATGTTGGAAATAGAATTGCGAAAATTGCTTATCAAAACAATAGGAAAATTTTCGCCAAAAAATATTTGCAACCACACAATGTAGCTGATAACAGAGAACGTACATTAATTTTCTCTAAAATTGTTGTTTTCGCTCAACCGATGTTAAATTATGCCCCTTGTAGGTGAAAAATTATTGAGTGGTGAGCTGGACGAGAAATAGACCTTTTCCCAAAAACGTGGAACGACGGCAGGAATGAAGCGGGATGCTACTTCTCTGGTTATAACATTGGCAAAAAATTAACATTTCCATTCCGCAGCGAAAACGTTTCAACTCTGTTAAGAAATATATAAAAATGTTCGGCCTGAGTCGTTTGCACCTTCTCATTGTTTGATGTTCTCTGCTCATTGTTTGATGTTCTCTGATGTATGCTGTACTCGTAATGTCTTGTGTGTTTTTTGTACTCCTCAGCAACTCTGCAGAATCAAATCCATACACAATTTACTTAGCACAAGTAAACCGATGCATACGAATGTCGACTGCTATTCGTTCAGTATTTATTGTAATATTCGGACCATATACATATACATATATTGACGGATTTTAAAATATTGATAAGTCGCGCGTGAATGCAAAACGTTCAATACTTATCGCGTAAGTATTTAGTGAGGAAATTTAATTTATTGTAGTGAGGACATTTAATTTAAATTTCATGTAATTTTTTGGAAAATTCAATACTAATTTACTGATTTTCTTGCTAATTTGTACAATCAACAAATTTTTTGTGATGTAATTATCATATATAAATAGTTTTCCAAAAATGCAAGGGACAGCTGTTTTTTTTTTTCTAATTCGCAATGCAAATTTTAAGAATAAAAACAAAATAAGCATACAATTCATACTTCCGTTTTCAAATAATATATGTATTTATTTATGTTGGCTTGCCATTGATAACAAGTTAATACCGATGTTTTAGCCCAACGACATGACTTGAAACTCCTTATACGGGTTTCCTCATTACGAATCTGGTTTCAGTTCTCGATACTCGGCGCTTAAAATTTATGGGGTCGTTAATTAAAATCCTGATATTAGATTTTAGCCTATGAGGGCTGTAGTGTAAACGTGTTTATTTATTTATTCATTATAGTATATTGAACAATTAAATTCTTACAGACTGAGGATAAACAATTAATTAAAAACTTTAAAAAGAATACTAATGTTAGCAAGAGTACTATTAAAATCAATGAAAGATGAGTAATTGTTGCACGACCTGATACCTCTAGTTATGTTCGCAAGTTACGCGAGGAAATGCGAGCCTTAAAAAAGTTAACGATATTTTCCCGGTTTACTTTATCATTTTTCATATGGAAAATAAAAAGCAGATAAGCACATGGCAGTATAACTTCTAGCAACTGCAGTCCCAGACGCTTACGTCTACTTTTGTATAATTTTGTAAATACTTTTTGTAGCATTTAATTCTTCTGATGTAAACACTAAATCTTGTTATCATTAGAAACTCCATTTACTTCTTTCATCCCCTAGTAAATAACGTGCTAGTAAGCAAAAGCTCTGAATCCGTATTTGTATTCGACTGTAGCCAATTATGACCATCACTAAACTATTAAATATTATCTAGGTTGTAGTCGCCCAAGACAATAATTCCCTCACTTTCGTTCATGCACATGTTTATTCTGGGCGAATTTTATGCTAACACAAATCTGTGTATCAGTAGAAGGCAAACATATGGGATTACAATATACATACGTCAGTTCTTATAGCTAATAATATACCACTACGGCTCCCTCGTAAATCCGGTTGAAGATGAGCAGCCATCTAAGGAATCATCTTTTGAAGAGTTTACGTTCTTGTTAAATCATGTTTCAGTTATCGCTATCATACCGTACTTAAGTAAAGATGAGTGTTGCAAGATTCGTAATGACTTCGTACGCAGTCCTTCCATATTTTGGTAATATACTTTAAATCTAGTATCATTAGAATTACTCACATCACGCTCTTTAATTTCCCTCCTTCAGAAAAAATCGAAAAGATTCAGGTGATGAGCCACTCTTTATTAGCATATAACAACGCATAGGGTCAGGTTTTATGCTTGTATACTTTACGAATTAAGGTGCATTAAATTCGCGACTTCTCTGCAGCGTTCGAACAAATGTGTGTGTACAAGCGACAACAATGATATCTACCCAATAATGATAGAAAACCAGATTACGACCACGCCAGCAGCGGCCCCTGCCACAGGAATAGCGAGAAGAAAAGCAAGGTGATAACTGCATTTGTGCTTTTATTTTCGCTGCAACTGCTACAATATAAAGCTTGGCACTTTACTTAGGGCACAATGGATGATTAAGGTGGCAGGGACGGCTGTGACGTGTACGCTGCCGGCGTTGTCGAAATCTATTTTCTATCATTCATATGCATGGATATGTATGCCATAAGTTCTTATTTATTAAATTAATACATTTTAATAATGACAATAACTTCAAAGAGAGTTTAAAAAGATGACTGCTTTTTACATATGCAAGGCTTTACACTAATTTTTGATCCTAGAGTTCTTATTATCCCACCTAAAAATTTGGCGACCCTAAATCGTAGAGGCAATTCACCACTTCAAAATTGTTGGAGGAACCCAAATTGTGCTCGGAGGAACTGTTGAATCCCCAAATAAGCAGGCCCATTAATCCAACAAAAATTATCCTACGCTCGTATTATGCTTGTCTTCCATCACATCTCCAAGAGTACGTAGCTGTTCTTCTTACAACTGATCACCTCGTCCAACTCTCATCTTATGTATCAACAAAGTTCGCTTGCCGCGTCCCAATAATAAGGGCCTAAAAAATTCCCCTTAATAATAATAGTTTTGCATTGATCAAAACTATTATTGATTACTTGAAATGACCGGTTACCATAGTCGCCATTGGTATAATCGTCAAATTTAACAATAACTGTTATATTCCGCATGTTATCGCCAATTTTGTTACCAGCAAATAGTATCCATTTCATTTAAAGAAATATTTTTAGAAATTTAATAGAAAGCAGAAATATGGCTTTTTCATAACCCTTACTAAAAAATAGATTGTCAAAATTGTAGATGTTGAAGAACCTATCAGAAAATTTAAAAATTAATTAATGCTTCAATTGAACGGTGTTTATCTCCGTCGCGGTTTGTTTACACAAGCTTAACTAATACGTGTAAAAAAGTATGATTATTTTGCTAAAAAACTGTACTTTGCTAAACAAAGTGTAAATTTCTCATTAGTAAATAATAATGCATATACATACATATGTATGTAGTATTGCAACGAAATTCTTATCTGGAATTTGAATAATTTTGTTCGAATAATGATATTCTTGCAGTTCTTCTTCCTAGCGAAATTGGAAGCAGGGAGGCTCAGTATTTTGAAATCTGTCCCAGTCTATAATTTCACGTAGGAATTGCTATTAAAGTTAATACTTCCTCGGGGAGCGTAATATGTATGTTCGGACAGATAGAGGCGCATTAATTCGGGAGGACAAAATCTTTGTATAGGCGTCTATTCGAATAGTTACAGCATCGTCACTTTCCGTATCTGTTATCATAGATAGCAAAATGTTTTCAGGATGAAAGTAATATGCATTATTTTCAATTGTGGGACGAATTATTAACTGCATGTCTAGTGGTAGACGGCGCAAAAAGCGTAAGTATTGGTATAGATTCCGACTTCTGTGAAAAGCTTCTGCGTTTCTCTTAACAATGATTTTGATTTTTTTTAAAGACTTACAGACGCAGAATTCGTGCAGCCGTTGCTAGCCAGTGCGCTGTACTTAAAGTTCCCGGTTTAATACTTGCCAATACTTCGTTACATGTGCCATCACTAACAGCCATTACCATTCGAAACAAATAATGGTTATCAGCGCGAGTATTCCAATCATCAATATTTCCCTGCATATCACCCTTCGAAATGGATTTCGAATTTTCTGCTATCTATGTAATAAGAAATAAGTATGGAAATATTTTTTGTTAATTTAAAGAAGAAGCTTACAGAATACTTTTCACACTCCATTAGCTTGTTTCCGAACCTCGTAGGCCACAATTCAGGCCCCTTTTACCTTCCGAATAAATTCCGTAAAAGGGTGCTCATAGGCAACTCATTAAAGTGGAAGAGACACACACAACATTGTAATGGACGGTGAAAATGGCGCTCTATGATTGGAATGTGTGTGCCCATTTGTGTGTCCAGTGTTGGAAACTGTTTTACCGAAACTGATCGCCACCAAATACTCCAGACAGTAGTTTTGTTCCATGAAGAAATTTGTGACAGCCTTCTAGGTACCCTCTCCGGTTCAGTGATTGGTGTAACATATTCAATAAATTTTGATCCTGGCTCTTTGACTAATGTTACGTACTCCTCATAAGTTTGACATAATCGTACTTTGTTAAGAACTGTTTTATTCTTCAAGCAACATTTTTTTTTGCCATCAAAAGATACATATAAATACATTCCAGAACGGTTTCAACATTGTGAAGTCCTAGGACAGACCATATACTCCAACTCTGGATTACATCAGAGTAACATAAAACTACTCTAAGATATTACCCCATGGAGTACCTACGGCAGATTACTTTTGTTACTTTTTGCCGTTGAAAGTAAGCCGGTTGGAATCTAGTAAACAGCATTAAAATATAAAAATGTGTGTTGAAAATCGTGTTTCCTTTATTCATAGTAAAACAACGGAATTCAACATACTCGTATTCATATTTATACTCAAAACGAAAACCTTAATCCTTGGCATTTATTTGTTTGCAACCAATGCATATTACCCATTTCCACTCGCTGTCTTCTCTACAGAAAACGTATATTAAATGAGAAGGCTCATGACCGAATTTCAGTGTGAATTGTCAAAAGTCGAAAAATCTTCAATAGACCCACTCATGAAAATACACCACATTGCGAGCGACAAGTTAACAGGGCTGAGCAGAGACAATATTTCTTTTAACAGAGAATAAATTCCAATAAAAGTTGATTGTTATTGTACCAATTTTAGATTTCGCAATGATACAAACGAATTAAAGGAAAAATTGGAATAGTTATATTTTTATATTTAACGAGAAATTTGGTTTATTTAAATATGTAAATTATAAGATTGAGTCAATTTCATATGCCAAAACAACTCGGCTCGTTTGCTGTTTTACCGAAATTCAAATTTGCATATTGTGTAGTTTTATGGTTTGTTTGAAAACATATATAAAATTTAATATAAGAGGAAAAAGCTTAAAAAATAAATTACTTAAAATAAAAGAAAAAAATTGGCTTAAACTTAAATTACACTGTGGAAAGTTAGGTCGATTCTGAGAGTGAGGGATGAAAATAGAGGCTAAATTAGAAGACCCGTATCGCGACGTTTGTTTATGTTAGTTCGAATTTTTTTTTTTAATCGACTTTCGAACTTTGCAGTCAAATGCCGATTTTCAGCATATTGTTTATATGGTTTTTTGGCTATAACTCGTCGACTGATTGATTTTTTCAATCTGTTAAAGCTAAATCATTGCTAGAGACCTGTGCAACAATTAAAATTTTTAAAGAAAATTTTTGTAGTGCTTATGAAGCAAAATGCTGGAGTCTCACATTGAAGAATGTGGCTATGCGTAATCACTGTGTGGCCGAGCCTCAGTCGAGTAAAGTAGGTAATTTCTTTCCTTGACAATTCCGCTGGGTAAAGCGCTTTCGAACATTCACGATTAATGGTGGAGTAAAGATGCTGACAATGGGACCAGTCTGAAATTTTTTTGTTACGAAGGTGTCTATTTATCATCTTCTGTAAATCTTTGCTCGGCGATGCATTAAAAGTTAGGCGTGGTGATGAGACGGCGTTCTTGGCCGCTTCGTCAGCAAACTCGTTGCCTGGGATGCCAGTTGAGGGTCCAGTTGATCATGTGGCTACTGTTAAAGTGCGCAATGAATAGTTGTTGTAAAGCATTCGTTACTGGTGTGTGCTTTAGGGTAGGTGTGTAAATGCTCGATTAAAGAAGATTGTGGTAGCGACCAAGGTGCTTGCTTACAAATTTGATTTCCCATTGGGGGTATTTGAATCTCTAGTTCTTTGCAATAAGATATGCACCGACGAATAGTAGATTTGGTGGAGTAGATACGTTTGTGGGATGAAGCGAGACGGAATATGTTGAATAGCGTTTTATTTGTGGCATTAATAAACTTTGGGATCAGTCTCCAAGTAGCGAGATCGCGCCGTTCAACAATGGAGGGGAGACCTGCTTCAGCTAACATACATTTAACTGGTGAAGTGGGGAAAGCGTTTAAACTGCGTCTAATCGCTGCATGGTATGGCGCTTGCAGAAGTTTTATATGTGTGTTAGCGCACCACCCGTAAATAGGGAGTCCATAATCTATTTTGGATAGCATTATTGATCTTGTTATGTTAATTAATGTGTTAGTATGTATACAAAGGTTTTTTTGATGATAAGTATTTAATAATATTAAGCCTGGTAGCTAGATTTTTTCTTAACTGCTGGCAGTGCTCTTTGAAAGAATATTTAGAATCAAATATAATGCCTAATATTTTTAAATTTTTTACATTTTGAATATTAGTGAGCTCAACATTGATATCAATTGGGGGCAGCCCTGTTTTCGACAGATGTGCAAAATTTTGCACTTTTCATAAGCAAGGTTGGCTCCAGATCTTAATCCCCATTGTTTGAGTTCGAGTAGTAGCTTTAAAAATGTATTTTTTGTGCTTGGTAAGTCCTTATTTTTGGTATAAAAAATGGCCTCGTCTGCATAAATATTTAAGTTAATATTTTTGTAGTTTAATGTTATTCTATTTATTTGCTCAAATGCTATTATAAATAGGACAACCGAAAAAGGGGAGCCTTGGGGATGCCGTTATTGAGTGGGAAGGGTTTTGAAAGCTGTCCGTTGATATTAACTTGGAATCAAACGCTTTTTCGAAGTCAGTGGTTAACACCGTAATGTGATTTTTGGTTGAGAGCGCATCGGCAATAAAGTGTTGTAGGTGGAGGAGTGCGTCGATGATTCCATGTTTCTTTTTAAATGCTGACTGGTTGTGACTTATTAAATTATTTTTCAATAAAATATGTTGCCCCATAGTTCGAATCCTAGCATTTTCGTGCCATGTCTGGTTTTTATGCATTTTTTTTTAAATTCAATACGTAAAAATACTTGCTCTTTTTTTTGACTTTATTTGTACTCTATTAATTAATTTTACATCATTGGCAATTTTTATATTATTAAAACCAAATTAATCACCTGCAACACCACTGATAAATTACATTATTTTTCTCTCTAACTACAAATTCACGCTCTAGCACTGTTAATATGGGTATCTACTGTTCAATTAAGTGGATTTGCTGTGTATAAGTGGTGGAAAAAAGAGTGTGGTGTGTACAGCCGACCCCCCGGCAGCGGAACGAATCGCGGAATGGACTGGGATGAGCCTTTTCTAATAATATAAGTTCTCTGCTTCTCTACATCTGAACTTATACTTTCATCGATCCTCTATAAAAACAAATGCGCAATTCGATGATATCTGAGTTGCCGTCACAATAATTTTACTGAAACTTATATTGCAAGACGCAACAAGGTTAATTATATAAGGCCCGCACATACATATATAGGTTAAATAAAACCGAAGAGTAAAATAAATTCGATTATTACTTTATTAAACTAAATAATTTTTTTCCCTTCTTGGCAACACAGCCAAACAAACATCGTTGTATTTACGAACGTTAAATCACGAGAAAGTGTCGTGTAACAGTGAGATCACAGTATAACCATTAGCCAACCTGAGGTGAAATCTTGCCTTGGGGTTAAGCCTTTCAATTCAACGTATTAACCGTTCCCTTGGTTGCTCTTGTAAACAAGAAAAATTATCATAACAATTAGTTTCCTCCCATATTTCTTGCAAAATAAAATTGGTTATCGGATTGCCGGAAGCCGCCACTAAGAAAAATGTTAGCATACTAATGCAGCACTGTTAATTTTCGTTGATAAGGTATATAGAGGTTAATTCGTATCACTTGCTAATTTAGTTATTTTTATATATTATTTCATACATATATGTACATATATGTATCATGCACATTTATTTATTTTATATATTTGCGTTAATTTTTTACTTCTCTGGCTCAGCATAATCATAGCCCAGAGTTGTATTTAAAGCAATTGCTCGATATAGTGTTTAAGATTTAACTCTGATCATATTTTTTCTACCATTGCAATAAAATAATAAAATTTATACTTAAAGGTCAAAAATACCTAATTTTCAATTGGTTATTTGACGAAAACGCTAACTTTAAATACCAATTTAATTTTGACTTTAAATGCGCCCCAATGTCAAAAGCTGCATCCAAGGTTAAGTACATACGAACTTAATTTTGTTTATGAATACGCCATATAATTTTGAATAGGCTACATATCACATTAAGCCTCAACTAACTTTCTGGTTGATTTTTTGTTTGCTTTGATCAAGCGCCATTGAATTTTGAATTATCTTCTAAAATGTTCAGATTTAATTTGGATTGAATAATCTGAGTCCTTTTCTTTAATGCTTATGTTAAAAGATCTCTAAAAGAGGCTACAAATACTACATCCATTTTTCATCCTCCCCTATTTACGAAGGTTTCCACTTCAGCTAATTATATGACTTCACAATGAGAATGAATTAATTATTTTACGCTTTTCCAACTTGTTTTGTCTTTTTTTACATGAGGTAATTAATTCCAATACATTTCGATTAAATTTGTTACACAAATTTGGTGATTCTTTTAGAAAAAAACAGGTGGCAGTAAAGAAAACGAGGGCTATATTGTGATTACAAAAGAATCTCATAAAAGGAAAAATGTATTTGTCCCTTAGTTTTTTAACAAACCTTTAAAGACGATAAAGATTATATTTTCGCAGAATGTTCCTTGAAAATAATGAGTAATGGTCCGAAGACGGTATTTTTGCAGGGTAAAGTAACGGCGCGATTTGATGTGCCAGTTCTATCAAGACCACAGCTTTAATTTTGAGGATTGAGATCCGATATTTGCAATGCTTTTGGAAGTGGTGCTACTTGTTCGTAAATATTTTCTTGGAACTCTTCTTTGCTAGTTATACTAGTAGCACACGGTGTACTGAATACTGAAGGTGACGCCTTTAGAAGTACTGCTACTTTGGTTTTGCCGGGTTTGACAATTCTCAACTTCAACTAGACAAAGCTTTTTTCACAAATTAAGAAAAAGAGACACTTTTTTAGTATTTTGCGAATTTATTTATTAAATGTCTGCCTATAAATTCATATTTTACACTTTAGAACAATTAGAACACGTTTTTCAATGAAATATTGGAAGTTGTTCAATTTTCTCTCTCCCGTATTCTTGTTTACTAAAGGCGAGATCTGTCATTTTACCGCGGGAAGGCGATTAAATGTCTGCCTATAAATTCATATTTTACACTTTAGAACAATTAGAACACGTTTTTCAATGAAATATTGGAAGTTGTTCAATTTTCTCTCTCCCGTATTCTTGTTTACTAAAGGCGAGATCTGTCATTTTACCGCGGGAAGGCGCAATCTTGTATTCTATCATTCTTGCTAGTAGCATATCCTAATGAAGACAGCTGGTAATTAGTAACTGTTACTCCCTCCACGTATGTTAGAATTAATTTGCGGTTTTTGCGCACATTTGAAACGTCATTCTGTTTTAAATAAATTAAATATCGTATTACGTTGCTGGCAGCTTGTTGCTGAACACACTCTTCGATTGAAAAGCATCGCTTTTACAGTAAAACTTCACACTTTCAAGAAAATAAATTTTTGATTTAAACCAAGCAAGACAGAAACTCGCTCAACTACTCAAATTTTTTTTCAAACTGAGTTTCAACCAGCCAAGTGTGTCATTTCCATACAAAATACTACTACTATTTCCATACAAAATACGTTAATTTAGATCATGAAAAGTTAAATAAAAGAAAATCTAAAACGGCAAGCCTCCTCATAAATATTAAAAACATTATTATATCTTTTGTGTTTGTGAATAAAGTCGTAAGACTTTTGTCCTCGTAATTTTCCGAGACCTTTACCTTTATAATATAAAACTAAAAAACTGGAATAGTTACTCCAAAGTTAGCAAAGGCCAAGAAAAAACCTTTTAAGTACCAAATAAAGGCATCACATAAAAAAGTTATAGGAAAAAACGCGAGTCAGCTTTTTTAGCGGGAGCCTAAAAAAAAATTTTTACACCCAAAATTTTTTCTCGACATAAGTGTTCAAATAAAACTTTTTCCCCTTCATATAACGCGATTCAGCTTAATGCACATTCATACTGACATATGTATGTAAAACAAAACCACTTGTATGTATTCGACTTTCAGTTGGTCGAAAACTTCCATACCATTTTGTCTTAGTCGTCATACGTGATATGTATGTTTGGAAGTGTAGATACGTCTTTCTTTATCAAATATTGAACTAATAGAACAATGAAATGATTTTTTGAAATCCTATCAAAATATTTCTATATATAGGGTGCCCACGTGGCTTACAATTGTCTTAATATCTAATTTGATCTTTCAAACTGTTAAGCTGAATTTATTTCCTAAATAAAAAAAATACATAGCGTTGACTTGAGAAATGGGCTTTTCAGTATGGGATACACTCGTGCATATTTATAAATCCCTTGCGGGCACCCTGTATACAACATCTTTACATTGGCAAGAAATGCTTAAATGCAACTACTTTGTAACAGTAATCTATATCGAGTCTTTTTTCAAGAAAAAGGACTTCCATTGCGGCGCCTGAGAAACGTTCCCTGGAAGCGTATTTTGCCGTGCAACCAAGGCCCTCTGGCGAGAAAATTGCTGCTATTGCTGAGAAATTGGACTTGAAGAAGAACGTGGTGCGTGTCTGGTTCTGCAACCAAAGGCAAAAACAAAAACGTATGAAATTTGCTGCACAACACTGACAATCAAATAATACAGCCACACAATTAGGTATAGTTAGTAGTGTTACTCCTTCAATGACTGGGCATGGATCAACGGGGTTTGGATACTGATAGTCGTTTTTTTCTGGAGACTTTTACCTGTAGATCCGCCAAACAATGAGACTTGTTCTTTGAGGAAAGCCAATCCAATCAACGAGAGAACATTTGGAACAATCGTTTAAAAATTAAACAAGGCTTATTCTATTCTTTTATTGAAGGTAAGAAGCATTATATTTAATACATTATACTATGTATGTACATATCCATATGCATATGTATTTTTAATATATCTATTATCACATTTCGTGCAGTGATGTCTCACTAATTTGACAGATTTATATGTTGATTGCATAAAACTATCGGTCAATAATTTTTTTCCACACTAACTTTTGAATGTGCAATTATCACCACCCACTGAATTATGGTCTTCGAAAAGCTATATATTCTCAAAATGAAATTAATAGCGTTTCCAGCCTATCAATTTCAATTAATTCATCGAACGCAACAAAATTTGAAAAACAACTTGAATGTAGGTCAAAATTTAGACTTCCGAACAAAAATATTGTACAAACAAACAAACCATGATACAATAAAGAAAGTAATTCCATTGTCGGGAGAATCCCCTGCTGGCATGACGTGTTAAGGATTGCGACTTGCCCAAAATATGTCGTATGCTCAGTTAGTTTTGCGCGCACGATTAAGTCGAAAAGCAGTGTCAAAATGATCGTAATGTTTTTAAGAGATAAACGGTATTTTGTGTACAAAATATTTGCTGGAAATAGTCCAAATTTTTCGTCGCTAATATATAATATGAGTTTATAAGCTTTTTGTAACAGATAATAAAATGTTTGTCAAAATTAATTGGGATCTTTAAAAAAACGCAAATCCTAATTATCTGGAAGATTTAGAATTATTCACAAACCTTAATTTAGATGGGACAATTTAAATCGGGTTTTGGGTACCATTTTTTTCAAACCGGGTGCGTTATTAATAAGATATACATAATAAAATAGGAAATATCAAACAATTTTTTTTCTTTAAATTACCGCATAACAGATCGAATGAAACAATCTGTAATTCCGCCCAGCAAAATATTCTTAAACTTTTCTCTTTGAACATCTTCGGCTATCTTCGCTTTTTAAAAGTTTTGTATAAAATTATTGAAACCCTTTATTTTGTAAATAATGCCCAATATATGATTGAAAATCACCCGCTTCTTTAAATATCCGATGGGGCAACGCTTTGCCAAATGTTTACTTCTGGGGAAATGTCAATAATCTGCTTTTTAATCAAGAAAATTCGAAATGGAACTACCTGCTTCCTTGTACCATGAAACAAAGTACACAATTAAAATGAGCTACACAACGCTCACGTTTGGCAATGGGTAGAAAATGTTACACTTTTGTAGGGGCAGAGTGCAACAGTTTGAGAAAAGAACAAAAAACCAGAAAAATGCTGAGAAAAGAGCACGAAAATTTTACAGCCCTCACGCGAGGCCAAAATAAATGAAACATTATTTCTAGAAAGGAAAACGCTGTAAGACTAGACAGGCTACAATGTTGATGCACTTTAAACACACATTTGAGTATTTTTTTCTCGCTTGCATTTATTATATCTTTCGTACGAAACTAACAAATGTTGAAAGCTATGATCTACCACATTATTTTTCGAATTAGACTATTCAATTAATGTTACATATTTTGAAAGGTTATCAGGAAGGATACCATGGTTAACACAAATGCCTCAGCACATATCATCAAATCGTAATTGGTTTAATCGCCTATCAAGAAAGATATAATAATTAAATTCTAAATACTGGATATCAAGAGGTATATCGGTCGAAATTTGCACAACGTACCATCAAATATATATCTTTAACATCGATACTTTGTGTAAAAACTGCGCATCAGTTGTTAAGGGCAAAGTTCTTTTTTAATCTTCTAGAATCTTGAATTACAAAAAAACAAACTTTGTAAAGTGACTTGGATGGGACTTTTAACTACGTCGAGAAACTAAATCATGTTTGTGCATATGTATATATTGTTTTTAATATACATACATGTGGCAGCACAATGAGTTCATCGTATTCCTTTTCATAATATTACAGTTCGGAGTGATCCGGCAGCACAAATATCGTGTGTTCACTTTTGCTTTCGTTTTTGATATTTCTTGGTTGTTCCCTTCTTCTCTCATGGAAATCGACAGCGAGTAGACGTCATTTCTGCACACGTGTATAAATAAAAAATGTTTGGTTAAACAGTTTTAATGAATTTAATAAAAACCCATAATTTTTATACCATTTGATCTTTATTTAATTTTATTTCGAATCAACTCGCTACACGGGTAAGCATACATATATCGTAAATAACATAAAACTGGTGACCCCGCAAACTAAGAAGCTCGGCTTTGCAGTCACCGCCGGCCGAAAATGTGGCAGTGGTGTACTCTCGATTGCCAGCGCAGCTTAGCGATGCAATCACTGCAATGCCATCGAGCGACCGCTATCCGTTCATAAAGGCAAAAATTCTGGAGCACTTCACAGACAGCGAACAAAGGCGCCTCAACCGCTTACTGTCCGAAATGCCATTAGGAGACAAGCGGCCATCCGAACTGTTTGGCGAAATGAACCGCGTCGCTGGCAACGTTCTTGGCGAAACCGCACTTAAAGGGTTGTGGACCAAGCGCATACCCAAAATCGCTCAGCCCGTCGTAGCCGCTTCAGCAGCAGTCTTCGAACTCAGTAATTCATTCAAGAAATTGAATTCTCACTCGCGTTCTCAAACACGCAGGCGTACACAAAACACCCGATCGAGCAGCCGACGAATGCCGATATCTACGTGCAGCCATTAACGTCCAAAAGCTACGACATGCGAACCACTGCCACACAGCTGTATGCTGCTAATGGTTTGCCCATAAAAGTAATCGGAGAAAAACGTATACAATTAGACTTTGGCCTCCGCCGTGACTTCCACTGGCGTTTCATTGTTGCTGACGTAACTTCGCCAATCAGCTAATCGACAACCTAACAGGAGTTAAATCCGTGCTTTCATCACATGCATCCGTTGAAATCAAGACATTTGATTCAACGATCCAATTCGCCGATATCTTAGCTGATTTACGGCACCCCTAGCAAGTCTATAATACTGCACCGCATCGAAACAACCGGCCAGCCTGTAGCATGTCGACCCCGTCGGATCGAACCGGGAAAGCTAGCTGCTGCCAAACGAGAATTCGAATTTCTGTTAAAAGCTGGCATATGTCGACCCTCAAGTAGCAACTGGGCAAGTCCGTTGCACTTGGTAAAAAAAAAGGTGACGGAACGTGGCGCCCCTGTGGCGATTATCGCGCCTTGAACGCTCATTCCGTACCGGACCGCTATCCTTTGCCTTACCTCTCCGATTTTACGAATATATTACGAAGAAAAACGATTTTCTCCAAAGTGGACTTGCAAAAAGCCATTCACCAGGTTCGTATACATCCAGATGATATAGGAAAAACAGCAATAACAGCGCCATTCGGGTCATTCGAATTTTTGTTCATGACGTTCGGTCTCTGCAACGCTGCGCAGACTTTTCAGCGTTTAATTAATGAAGTGCTGAGGGGATTAGATTTCGTATTCCCGTACATAGACGATATCTGCGTTGCATCGTCTTCAGTCACACAGCACCGTAGGCACTTGCATATTGTTTTTTAAAGGCTACGCGAATATCATCTTTCAATAAACGTAAAAAATGTGAGTTCGGTAGAAGCTCATTACATTTTCTCGGACACTACGTGAATTCTGAAGGAATTAGACCACTGCCAGATAAAATAGCAGCTATTAAAAATTTTCCTAAGCCATCGGTAGCAATGGAATTAAAAAGTTTTATCGCGATGATAAACTTTTATAGAAAATTCTTGCCACACGCGGCTTCGTACCAACAGCCGCTTCATAATCTCGTTATCTCAGTCTCGTGCTTTCTCCCAATCAGCGAACACCTGATCGTGACAAGCAGTAATATCAAAAGCGAATTAATTGTGCTGAAAACATTCACAAACTTCAACCAATTATACATAAGCAATTAATTTGTACTAAACTCCTTTACCGATAAACAAAACTAATAGTTATTAAAAACAATAAAATAAAATCGTGATACCAGTGGCCACGATGGCAGATCCACCAGACCGCGGAAAACAAGCCGTCCCGTCGCAGCTTTTCTTTAACATTGACAATAGCAAATTTTTAAAAAACGTGGTCGATGGCCCTAAATACCTAGTAATGTCAAGAGTAGAAAGCAAAGAGACTCTCAACTGCGTCTCTCCGTTTCTAATTAAAAAAGTAATCGACAACGTCAGTGGAGGTGAAGTCGAGAGCTGCAAGAAGCTCCGCAGTGGCAATATTTTAATTAAAACTAAAAGTATTTCTCAAGTTATAAAATTTATCAAATTAACTTCTCTTACACCTACGATAAAAATTGAAGTAACCGAGCATTCCTCCCTTAACTTCTCAAAGGGAGTAATCTACTCTAACGATCTAAGATATCCCAGAATGTGAAATACTAGCAGAACTCTTTAACCAAAACGTAAAAGAAGTAAAAAAAAAATCATGAAGAAAAACGACGACAACATAATAGAAACCGGACTAATCATCTTGACTTTCGCCATAACAACCCTACCGTCCGAAATCAGCATTGGGTATGAAAAGGCGCGTATCAGACCATACATTCCACTCCCCCTCCGATGCCGTAATTGCTTCAGACTCGGCCACTCCACCAATGTGTGCAAAACTGAAAAACAATGCGTGAACTGCGCCAACAAGGAGCATATAACCGAAGGTGAAGTTTGCAAGAGCCCAACACTATGCAATAACTGCAAGGAGAGTGATCTCGCCAATACCAACCACTTCGTATTTTCAAGAGCATGCCTCGTGTTCCTAAAGAGAAAAGAAATACAGGCAATAATTACACTGCAGAAAACAGACGCAAAAACAGCAACTAAAATCTACAATGACCGTCATTTAAATTCCACAACATACTCTTCCTCTCTAAAACAAAGCGGGAACAGCACCAACAACGCACAGCAGAGCTGCACTATTTCAGCTACAACACTAACAGACATTCCCACATCCAGCATTCAACCTACCAACAACATTCGCCCACTACCTACATACAGCGACATCGAAGCCAGCGACGAGGCTGACACTCCATGCAGTACAAGCAACAATAATCTAAGAACCAAAACCAAAATCAATATTTTGCCAACTAACACGTCAAGGAGAATAAGAACACAACTAAAGGCACTTAACAGCAAGCAAAACAACAAAAAAGCCAAAAAGACAACAGACAAACACAACGATTCGAACTCAGATGATGTAGCAATGTTCGATGATTTCTAACTCCTACTCTCTCACTCCACTTATTTGAAACTACAATTGTATAGTAATTTAGACACATATATTAAAAATCTAATCCATATCACGTTTATACCACACACACACTTTACAAATAGCAGTAATGAGATTCCGTATAATGCAATGGAACATGAACGGATATAGGAATAATTATAATGAGCTATTACTTCTTATAAAACGGTTCAACCCTAAAGTTATTTCCATCCCATCTTCACTCCCTCGCAAACATCCCAATCCCAATCAACCACAGCCTACTATCCCTAAATACGTCAAACACTTCATATGGAGGTGTCGGTCCATTAGTACATACTAACTCTATACAACATGAACAAACTACCCTTACCAATGACTTTGATGCGATAGCTATTGAAGTTACTTCAAGTCTAAAATTCAACATAGCCTCCGTCTACATCCCTCCACGTACGAACTTCAGTCAAGCCAATCTGCTGAATGTCTTCAGAAACCTTAATGACCCTTCCATAATCACAGGCGACTTTAACAGCTGGCACCGAACTTGGGGATCCCCAACAAACAACAAAAAGGGCACAGTACTATCAAAATTTACACTCCAGTCTAACTTCATACTCCTAAACAACGGTTCTCCAACACACTTCAACACACACCATTCCCTTTCACACATAGACATAACATTTTGCTCTCTTGCCTTGCACTCAGGTCAGAATGGAACGTGACCGACGACCTTTCCGGCAGTGACCACTTCCCTAAAAGCATCGACATTAGACCTGGCGCAATTTTTTTTTTTTGAATCTCAAGTGTGGGTAGCGATAGAAATATGCCATTGGATGTCAAAATCATTGTGTAAAATTTTCAGGTCAATCGGAATGTGCCAAGTCGTGCCCTAATGGGGGCAAAGGTCACAATTTACCAAAAACCAGCAAAAACATGCAATTTTTTTCTTTCTTATAAATATATGAATTTAAAAACATGAATAATTTTAAATTTATTATGCATCCATATAGTGATCAAAATAAATATTCTTTCAGTTGAAATTTTCATTTAACATCTCCTTTGTGTAGTTAGAGTACAAATTTTTGTACTAATGAACGAACACCAGAAGTGCTCGCGAATTAACTGTAAAAACTTTAAGTGCTACATTTATTGCTATTTTCACAATTATCTGCTGATAAAAAAATTAAATATTTGGTGTGAAATTGCCTTCTAATAAGCAAGTGTTGCAGTTCTTTTTTTATAATACACGGTATAAAAATAAAACAATTAATGAAAGTGCAAGCCAAGTGGTGAAGGAAATCCTACCATTTTGGGAGAAAGGTCGAATACCAACACCAAATGAAAGAACATGTGTAGCAAAAGTTATTAAACTTTATAATGAGTGGAGGTCAGTGCAAAAACATAACAAATCCAAATATGCAAGTCATACTCAAAAAAGAGCTGAATTCATTGATAATTTAAATGACTTATTTGACATTGCACACGTTGATGCCCTTAAATTAATAACTATTGGGGAAGACAGAACATTTTTAATTAAACAACGTGATAAAGGGCGTGTGGGCAGCATGACTTGCGTAGATAAAAATCTCGAAAATAAAGAAAAGCGGAAAACTAAAAGATTGGAGAATGAACTGCGACGAATAGAAAAATATAGAGAAAAAGGAAGCGCTACAGGTGAATTATATTTACTTGCATGTATTATGTCTTCATTTACATAAAAGAATTTTCGTTTTAGACCTCAATACAGTATGTTCTTATTTGATGATAGTGAGCATGACAGTGTCGAGGTTGCGCAGGTTTTCAACAGCAGTAGATTGCCAAATGCTCTAATAAGCCAAATAAAGTGAATGGAAAAACTAAATTCATTGACGACAGAATGTTAGCTTGTATGGATGCCGGTAGTATGTCGTCTCCATTTGTGATTCACTTTATTTCAGCCACTGCAAAGGCATTAGGACATGATTTAAAGGACCTTGTTCTCGATTGCACGAGTTTGCATAAACAGCGCAAGGAATATCGTCGGCATCAGTGCAAACAAATTTTGGAGAGTTTCGAGGTTATTAAAAATAATTTCATTAATTTTACTGTTATTTTGATTACTAGTTTTATAGATTCCTGAAACTCTTGTTTTACATTGGGGTGGCAAACTACTCCCCGCTATAGCTGGAAAACTGAAAGTTGATCGCTTAGCTATTGTGCTTACTTCTGAGAATATTGGAATATTAATTGCGATTCCTATCATCGATGAGGGATCTGGTGAAGCGATTGCCCAAACAGTATTTCATTATTTAGGCAAAATGAACATGGGCAATTCAGTTGAAATGGTGTGCTTTGATGCAACTGCCACAAATACTGGCCACAATAATGGGGCGGGAGTAATATTGGAGCGAAAATTAGGGAGAAGCCTTTTATGGTTACCATGTCGTCATCATGTCGCAGAACCTTTATTAAAAGTAGTATTTGAACTGAATTTCGGAAAAACGAGTGGTCCAGAAGTTCCAATTTTTGAACGTTTCGCACGCGCATGGGAAACTTTTAATATGAATGAATTCAGCATTGGTATGAACGATGAAGAAGTTGCACGCGTTATAAGTACTGAAGAATGTCAAGAAAGTAAGAAATTTCTTATTGATTACCTATCAAAAAATCATATTCGCCACGATTATAAAGAGCTGTTGCAACTTGCTTTGATTTTCTTGGTGGTAGCGATGAGAAGGTCCATTTTCGTTCACCTGGAGCAACGTCACATGCCCGTTTCATGGCCAAAGCTATATATTCATTAAAAATATATATGTTTCACGCACAATTTGAAATGACGTTCAGAAATTTGAATAGCTTTCGCAACGTGTGTATTTTCCTTGTACATATGTATTTATATTCCGTACTGGTTTAGAGTCGTGAACGCAGTTGAGGCACCACGCCTAGATTTGCAATTGATCAAAGACTATACAGGCTATTGCGATTCAAAAACATCTGTGACGTTGTTAGACAAATTTCGCAATCACCTGTGGTATTTGTCGGAAGAAGCAGTAGGACTTGCGTTTTTCGATCCAAACGTTGATATTGAAGTGAAGAAAAAAATGGTTTTAGCACTTAAAATTGATGACAAATAAGATAGTGACCACGAAGAAATTGAATGGTGTCCCAATAGAGCTATTGCAACCGTACAAGAAATGCAACTGTTCTCAGACTTGAGCAACTTTGTAACGCCAAAAACTACAAAGTGTTTTTTGAGATTGGATATAGATATGAATTTTTTACAATACTATCCATCAACATGGAGTGTGAAAGACGATTATTTGCATGCGGTTACTAATATAAGAAGCATGACTGTGGTTAATGACCCTGCCGAAAGAAAAGTGAAGCTGATAACAGACTTCAGTCGATCATTGACGCACAGTGAAGAAGACAAGCAATATTTGTTGCATGTTGCAGAAAATTACCGCAAAAATTATCCATCATATACAAAAAACTCACTTATGTAAAGTTAATATATATAAAAATAAAATTATAAAATAAATTTAAAGGAAAAAAAAATTGCATGTTTTTGCTGGTTTTTTGGTAAATTGTGACCTTTGACCTCATTAGGGCACGACTTGGCACATTCCGATTGACCTGAAAATTTTACACAATAATTTTGACATCCAATGGCATATTTCTATCGCTACCCACACTTGATATTAAAAAAAAAAAAAAGTCTCATATAAGCTGCGCCAGGTCTAATCGACATCCTTCCAAAAAATGCCCATTCAAAGCCCACATTCCCACCTAGATTTATAACCAAGAACGCAAACTGGGAATTGTTCACACAAAACTGTATAAAACACAACTCCACCCTCCAACCCAGCTTGGACATTAACAAAGAAGCTGCCAACATAAAAAAAATTATTGTCCAATCAGCCAACATATCAATACCACAATCACCACACAACAGGAAACCCCAGTGCGTGCCATGGTGGAACCCACATCTAGAGCAACTCAAAAAAGAAAGAAATATTTGCTGAAACTTATTCAAAAGAAACATGACCATCGCCAGCATGATAAATTATAAGAAGACTAGAGCCAAACTGAAGCGTGAAATTAAAATAGCTAAACGGGATTCAATTAACAACTTCATTGCCACCATCAACCCCTCCACTTCAATAGGTAAAATATGGGCTAACGTAAGACGATTCTCTGGTTATAAAGCCACACACGGAATTCACTGCATTTCCGATCCTACCGCCCCTTCTAAACACAAAAAAAAAAAACGATACTATTTACCATTTGGAATACCCTCAAGTATGCACATCTACTCTAACAATTGAACAAACAATAACCCACATAGAACTATTATCAGCCCTTAACAATCTAAAAGGTAATACACACGGCATAGACAGAATCTCCTATGACATGATTCGAAAGGCACCGCCTACAGTCAAGGCACGGCTCCTTAGTTTCTACAACCAGATCTTTGAAAACTTCATTCCCCAGCAATTTAAGCTTAGCCTCGTTGTGCCTATACTCAAGGCAGCCTCTGACAAAACGCTTACAAAATCATATCGACCTATATCCCTCAACCCATGCTTATCTAAGGTCTTAGACAAAATCATAGCCAACCGACTATGGTAGTTTGTCACGACGAACAAACTCCTACATAGTCATCAAATGGGATTCAGGAAAGGCAAATCGACAACTGATACTTTACTGTATGTAGACTACCTGATTGCGAATTGCCTCTCAAATAAGAAACACGTGACAATAATTTCCTTAGACTTCGAGAAAGCATTTGACAAGGTAGGTATACACTCGGTCATAGACCAACTCTGCGAATGGAAGATAGGCCCAAAAATAATCAAGTAGTAGTAGTAAGAGTGGCACTATACACATCCAACACGTTCCCTCTCCATAATGGCATTCCCCAAGGATCACCACTCTCAGTTATCCTCTTCCTAATAGCATATAACAAACTATGCCATATATTATCTCGCCAGAAAGAAATAAGTCTTTGCGCTTATGCTGACGATGTCAATATCATCGTCCCATCAAACAAAAACAAACACCCAGCTATAAACCTTACAAACCTATTTCAAAACTACTCCAGTTGGTGCGAATACTCAGACGCTGTACTTTCCGCAACTAAATGCAAATACATACACTTATGCCGCAAACAGAACTGCAAATGCACCGTCGTCGCTAACAACGTGCAAATCCCTGAAGTAGAAAACCTAAGGATCCTCGGACTTATTATTAACAAAAGGTATAGATGGAACAGTCACATCGAACATATCAAGGCCTCGTTAACAAAACAAGTAAACGTTATCAAGTGCTTATCGAGCCCAAAACTCACCTGCTTCACCTACTCCCTGATCCAACTTATCAAATCCCTTGTCGTCTCCAAGATCAATTACGGACTACCAATCTATGGATTCTGCAGCAAACCGCTTCTGAACAAATTAAAAAGTACACTTAACGCAGCTCTCCGAAAAGCTCTTGGCGCATTCCGATCTACACCTATACACATTATCTACTTCGAGGCAAAAGTGCTACCTGTTGAACATTCCAGACAACTACTAATAGATAAAATAAGTAAATCCATTCTCCCTAGTCGACATTCGCCCCTATTCGACATAATAAAAAAGCTACAGAATTAAAAAAAAAACACCAAAACTACCTTCCACATTATTACGAACACTAATAAGTTGCTCACAACTCAACATCCCAAATAACCCAATCCCCTTCACGCAACAACTAACAACTCTTCCACCCTGGTATCTCCAATCAGCATCAATCAACACTTCGCTACATACATACCTAAAATCTAACACATCGCCGGAAAAATTCCGATCCCTATTCCTTGAAATAAGAAACCAGTTCCCTAACCACCATTTCATCTACACAGACGGTTCAAAGACTCAAGGAATTACCAGTTACAGCGTCACTAACGAAAATGAAACCATTCAACTAGCAATACTCACCGAATATAGCACAGTATTTTCAGCAGCAATAATAATCCATACACGAAGCAGCTAAACTCGCAAAAAACAAACGCGGTAATTTTGTCATATGTACCGATTCCCTTGCTTCTCTGCGTGCGGTAGCAAATATACACAATGATAATGCCTACGCCATGCAGATTAGAAATATTTTGACCAAACAATTCTCAAAAATTACCCTTATTTGGGTTCCAGCCCGCGTGAACATAAAAGTCAATGAAACTGCAGACAGAGCCCTGGTGACATCCACACCCAACTACAATTTTACCGACATAAAATCCTTTTCGAAATCCCATCACACTAATACTAATTAGCAAACTTGGAATCTAACTTCCAGCTGGTATAGACAAATTAACCCCAACCACTCTTCCATCAACGATTTTCTAATATCCACCCCAGAAACGCTAACAAGACTAGATACCGTTAAATTACTTAGACTACGACTAGGTCACTCTAAAATATCGCACGGCCATCTAATGGGGATCACAATCAACCCCTTATGTAACTGCCTACTCTCCAATACAAGCAACCTCCTCCTACACTATCTCCGCGATTGCTCGAGATTCAATTCCCTTCGACACCGTATTTTCCTTCACAATGATCCCATATCCCTCCTCTCCAACCCTACTCCGACTGAGATTAATCAAATCAAAAAATTCTCAAAATACTCAAAACACTATTATCTAATTTAGCCCCATTCCATACATACAAAGTTCCTCCATTATCTAAGCATTTGAATGCCTTTGCTGCTATTGCTGATACACTCCTAATTAGGTATTAATTTAGTTTATACACTAATTATTCAAATAAATAAATAAAAATAAAATCTCGTTATCGGAAATAAAAAGAAGGACCGTACGCCTTTTTAGTATGGACACCGGAAGCAGAGTCAGCCTTCGAGAGATGCAAAAATGAATTGGTTAACGCAAGATATCTCACGCATCCTGCAGCCGGCGCGAACCTTGCCCTCTACACAGATGCTTCAGATACCGCCGTAGGTGCCGCCTTACACCAGGTAATTAACGGAAGTCTTCAACCTTTTACTCAAAGAAGTTAACGGATGCCCAGCGCAATTATAGCACCTACGATCGGGAACTAACAGCCATATATCAGGGAATTTGCCATTTCCGATTTCATGATCGAAGGTCGAAGTTGCTACGTCGTTACAGATCACCGTCCACTGCTATACGCCTTCTGTCAAAAACTTGAAAAGGCGCCACCTCGACGAATACGCCAACTAGATTTTATCGGTCAGTTTACCACAGACATTAGGTACACTCCTGGGAAAGACAATGTTGCTGCCGACTTCTTATCCCGCATTCAGTCGATAGAACAAATTGTCGACTACCAGAAAATTGCACGCGCCCAGCAATGCGACGTGGAGCTGCAACAACTGCAAGCCCAAACAGGTACGAGCTCTTCTCTTAACCTTAAATCGTTCCCTATTCTAGGTTGCGATAAACAGCTTATATGCGACACATCAACGTCTACCATAAGGCCATACATTCCAAAAGATTTTCGAAATCAGATACTATCGGCAATTCACAATTTGTCGCATCCTGGCAATCGAGCCACAGCAAAACTAATCACCAGCCGGTTCGTCTGGCCAGGTATCCGCAAAGATGTTGCAACCTTTGTGAGGAGCTGCGAATCGTGCCAGAGAGCTAAAGTGCACCGACATACAAAATCGCCATCAGTCAAATAGGAGGCGCCTAAGGAGCGATTCGCGCATATTAATTTTGACATAGTCGGCCCGTTTCCTCCTTGTGAGGGCCAACGATATTGTTTGACCATTATAGATCGCTACTCTCGCTGGCCGGAGGTCGCGCCTATTCCAGACATATGTGCTGAAACCGTAGCTAAGGCTCTTCTCCATAACTGGATAGCTCGATTTGGAGTACCCACCCTTATTTCATCCGACCGTGGCATACAGTTCGAGTCGGGCGTATTCAGCGAACTTGTTAAAACAATCGGCGCCACCCATCTGCGAACTACACCATACCACCCCAAGCAAATGGCATTATTGAGAGGTTCCACAGAACGGTTAAGGCTGCGATTTTGTCCCGCGATCCAAACAAGTGGACACATAATTTGCCGTCAATCCTACTTAGCCTCCGTGTAGTTTATAAGCCGGACTTAAATGCCTCCCTGCTGAGTTGGTCTACGGAACTACACACAAAATTCCAGGCGAATTCTTCACTGCAAGCAACATCAGCAACCCAACGAGCGAAGCGTCAATGCAAAGTCTAATACCCACTGACACTGCACATCACACTTCATCAAACCCATTTGTGTGTCAACTACTTCATTCAGCCACTCATGTCTTCTTACTCAACGACTCTATTCGTCCATCGCTTACGCATCCATACGACGGTCCATACCCTGTCATGCGCCGTACTTCGAAGTACTTTACAATCAAAATACGCGGGCGGTCAACCAACGTAAGCGTCGATAGGCTCAAACCCGCATTTTTTGCGAATTTCGAAGAACGAAGTGAACCCATGGACCCACAAAAAATTTCGACGAAACCTATACGAAAAAAGCGTCCAGTAAATTTTGCCAAACACAGGTACAGTTCGGAGTGATCCGGCAGCACAAATATCGTGTGTTCACTTTTGCTATCGTTTTTTATATTTCTTGGTTGTCCCCTTCTTCTCTAAAGGACATCGACAGCGAGTACACGTCATTTCTGCACACGTGTATAAATAAAAAATCTAACCAAACAGTTTTATTGAATTTAATAAAAAACCATAATTTGTATACCATTTGATCTTTATTTAATTTTATTAGAATAAAACTTGTTTTATCACTAGTCTATCCGAAATTAGAGCTTTAAGTTAACTAAACAAAGATGAATGATGAACTATATTTTCATAAAAACTGTACAAAAAGATTTGACGTGATAAACATAGAGGAATTAAAGAGTATGTGTAAAGCTGATGGTACTTAACATGTTTTCAGCGGCAAATGCGTCATGCCGTAAATGTCAAATAAAATTAGCAAGTTATTGTCCACGAGAAATAAAATCTGATTTCTTTTTCTGTTTTTTTTTTTTTGATAAATTAAACTAAAGTTATACCAATTGTTGCCTATAAGTGGCCATGCGTGAAGCAATACACTTTTGGAAACATCAATTTTGTTATTGCAATTATGTACATAACTTCAACCTACACACATATTCTTATTGGGCCGTATTCAGCAACGTACAAAAGAAGTGAGTAGAGGAGTAGTAGAAGAAAATAATTACACTTCGGAACAAAATTTTGCGGTCGGAGATTTTTAAGTCGATTTAGGGTAATTTGGGGGCGCTGATTACGAAAATAATATCAGTTTTGTCGAATTGGCTCTAGTTTTTCAGATAAAGACTTTTAAATATTTCACGATAAAACATAATTAAAAATACCAATATGGATTTAAATTATATTTTTATTGCGCGCCGGTATAAAAATAATACAAAAATAAAAGAAAATATATTATTTTCATTAATTAATTTTAAAAAAATTACAAAAAACATTTTCTGTAGGACCTCCTATGTTGTCGTTGCTCAGGACAATCCCGTATTAAGTTCCAGCAGTAGTCTGCCATCATGTGGTCATCCCATCGACCTTGGTATCTTTCTTCCATTATTTTTATGTCCTGGTGGAACCGTTCACCTTGCTCCTCACTGTAATCGCCTAGGTTGTCCGGGAATTTGTCCAAACTAGTTTTGTATAGTCTGGTGATTTATGATTTCCCAAAATATTTTTGACTACATTAACAAAGCTTAGCCAGGTTTCAGATTCAATTTGTGACATATGGTTTAAGAATTCAGTGTCTTTTAGAAGGGTACGAATTTGAGGACCATCGAAGACTCCTGCTTTTAATTTTTCCATACTAAGGACTGGAAATTTTTTGCACACATATCGCACTTGTTACGTTAAAGTGTAACAACTCAAAATTTCCAAATTTTAGTTTTTTGCAAGAAAATAATGTGCAGTGGTCATCTCTACCCACTGTAAAAATCGTTCAGTGATTTGTCTAGTCTTTCGTTAAAAAACCCGTTATGACTCTCTCTTTGTTTTCAGAATGACTTCTTTCGACTCAACTAAAGAGTTACATTTTTAGTTGTCTCCAAGTGTTTTATCAAATTGGTTCGTTAGTGTATCACATAAAGTGTAACATTTTTAATTGTGCCTATTTACAACATATAACGGTTTGTTTAAGTCACGTGTTATTTCGGTTTATCACTCAAAATAATACCACTATGTATATAAAAAAATTTCAGGAAAAGAGTAATAACTCAAAAATTTGTTATTTTCGTGCAAATACTAAACAAATAAAAATGAAACAACGGTTATATTATTTTTAATGATATTTTTGTGCAATTACATTGTTTTTTCTTTGTAATATATTATTAATATTTACGGAAACAGTTTTTCGTCTCTACTGAAAATGTTCAAATTTTGAGTTGTTACACTTTAACGTAACAATTGCGATATTCGAAACAGTCACCTTTCTTATCAAGGGCTTTGATGAACTGTTTCATTAGCCCAAGCTTGATGTGAAGTGGTGGAGGAATGATGTTTTCTCGGCTTATACTTTGGTCATGAACCACATTTGCTGTTCCTACCTCCATATTTTCTCTCACCGGCCAGTCCTTTCTAATCCAATGTTCATTTCTTGCACGACTGTCTCATAAACATATAAAACAGGGGTATTTAGTATACCCACTTTGTTGGCCCAAGAAAAAATTCACCATCTTCAAGTCCACGCATACTGAACACTTATGTTGTGCATACAAAATCTTTGCTGAAACAGTTTTTACATTTTCGTATTCTTCTTTTAGTTTGGTACTATGACCGATTGGAACCGAAGCAAGTTTATTTCCATTAGCAACACACATTTCAGACTTCTTTTTGAGCTATCTATAAAAAGCCTCCAAGATTCGGGATTATATTCGGGAATGGCATAGCACTCAAGAGTCCAGAAATATTGTTACAATATACTAGATTGTCTTCTTTGGTCAAGTAAGGCAGAAGGTGTTGCTCTCTGTTCCTAAAGGATGTAATAGCAACACCAGGTTGTAGTTTGATAAATTCAAGTCACGAACCAAGTCATTGAGCTCTTCTGTAGAAAATCCCTGTTTCGTACAACTACTTTCTTCCAACTCACTTTCACTGCTATATGTCGGATTTTCTGATGTCTCTGACATTTCAACATCATCACAGTTTGCAGCAGATGATTCTAAAAATACTGGAATTGGATAATCATGACTGTGCAATACGGGGGGTTTAGCCGAACTTACATTAGGATAAACCCAAGTACGTTTTTTATGCCTGTTGAAACCTTTCACATTAACTGCACAAAACCAGCAATCAAAATGAAGACCTTTACGTTCTCCTTGGCTCCAGTATCGCAAAGATTCTACACAATATTTTCAGACGATACTGGGCACCCAATATTTACTCTTTTGTGCAAGGTTTCTCCCAAAATATGCTTCATAGGTATTTTTCACAAACTCTGTGATTGGTTTTCTTTGCGTTTCAAGGCAAAATTTCCCACATATGTATATAGCAAAAATTGTTGGAGTCGTTAACAGAAGGTTTACGTTTCGAACTCATATTTTTCAAGAAAAAACGAACTATAATGCTCGAAATAAGACACAAACTGATAACGTCAAAGTCAAAAAGCAGATAAATGAAAAAGAAATAACTAAACACGTGAATATAAGTTAACACCATATAGCTGACAGCGCATCTAAAAGTTTGCGTGTGACAACAACGTAAACTTCTACAACAAATTCACTCCCACTGATATTGCTGACGGCCGCGGCGCGTCTACAGGTTTGCGTATGACAACAACAGTTAACACTAACAAGTGATCGCCGCGGCAGCAGCGAAAGCATAGCACTTGTACAAGCGGTAAATTAGAGAATTGCATTTACAAGTCACGCAGGCGATAACGTGCAGCGGCTGACAGGGACTGTTAGAATTTTCAGGTACATATTTAGGCGAAGTCGTCGAATTAATGTTTAGTTGTATTAACTCACCCGACTTAACCGGCTGCCTTTGCTCTCTTGCAAGGGAAATAAAATATTTAAACCAACGAACTACTTGTTTTAATAATTTATATAACAAAACTTATTGAGGAATAATTAAATTAATACAACTGGAACTGGGTCATATAATTTTTTTTTCATTAATTTCTTAAGTTTCGTTTATCTCAAGAACTAGAGCCAATCCAAAAAAAGTAAAAACACAGTTCGTAAACCTGCTACTAATGTTAATAAAAACTATTAACAAAATCATGACCGCAGGTTTTTTTGTTACGCAGTGTTATCTATCCCAATCGTTAAATAACATCATCTTTCCAATTGTGCTCAGTGCAATAAGAGTCTGTATTTAATTTATAATTAATGACACTTTGTTAGTATATATATATCAAGATGTTGTGTATAAGCTTATCAGTTGTTTTTTTGTTTAAACGATGTGCATATAAACTAGCGATTACGCATTTAGTATCATACACCGCAAAAGAGACCTTGGTCGCATGGATCGCAATTTGTAATCGATTATCTACGAACCGTCAAATTGACAGTTTGACAACTCCTTTTTCATATCTGTTTTGATTCTATATAAATATATTACTTTTTGGCCTAATTTATTTTAAATCGACAATATTAATTTTCGAGCACTTGCTGGGCAAATACGTAGCCAATGTACCAGAGCCGGCTTGTGAGCTTCTGTTGCTTTTTACCGCTCTCCTTATATCCTCGCAAAACATAATTCAAGTACGACAGTCTGCCGCTATTACAATGAATGTGTAGGTATTGTTGTTTGTTTATTATTGTTAGAATTTGCAATGTTTGGCGAGCTCATCCATTACATATGTATATACACTAGCTGACCCGCATACTGTAAGTTTTTTAGACGAAATTATAAAATGAAAATCCTTTTTTTTAATTTTTCTTCAATGCTCAATGTCGATACGATAAATCACACGGTCAGCGAACAAATGAAATTGCAATCGAAATGAAGAAAACAAATTTCATTTTAAAAGACATTCTCCCTTCTAATGTGAAACGAAATAAAACTCAAACGAAATTCACAAATGAAACCGGATAGCCAATAATGCACTCTTGCTCTGAAGCGCCTTAAAAGGCCTTTCGCACAGTAAAACAATCACTCAATTCTACTCTATGTAGGTATGTACATATGTATATCTGTTATACGTATACCTAAATTTAAGCAAACTGGACTATATGACAGTTTTTTCGAATAGATCGGTCCCTGATCCTACTACCGGAAAGAAGTATTTTATATGTTAATCTTACAAAGAAGCTATCTTCTGCTCGTTATACATATGTTACAACTTGCGATAGGACCATCATCAGCATTTAAAACTTTATTCCACTATATGCCCTACAGATGAGTAAAAATGTACACGCAATGATGATAACGATGAAATAAAACCCGATCGATTAAAATGTAATGAAATCAAAATGATTACCTAGAGGGTATGAAATAAACCTTTGTACCACTTACGCAAAACGATAAGTAAAATTAATGAATCCAGGTTTTGAAGAATAAAATAGCAATGTTTTCTACGTTTTAATATGATTTTGTTGGAGTCCATTCCAAAACAACGAAATTTAAATCTCATACTATGTCGTTATGAAACCACCAAGTTTTCGACAACATTTTCTTCTCCAAGTTGTTCTCAATATTTTTGCCGCTACTAATATTGTATTGTCTCTGCATTTATCAATGATGTTGTAGATAAATAAATTACTGTGGTGGAAGTAATAAATTAACCACTTAGGCATCTAAGAGTAGGATCGGTTTGGATTAAGGCTAGAAATGACTGAGGTCACATTACCGAAAACTGGTCTCTAATTGCGTTTTGCGAAGCCAACGTATTCCGCATAAGGTGTTATGACTTCAAGAACCCCTAACTTTTTAGAAATGTCATCGGTTCATTTTGTAAATTTTACACAAAATTCTTTGGGGAGTCCAAATTAAAAAATTATGATATAACCAACCAATGTAATATAGAATAATTTAATTTGAATTGTGCAAGATTTTATTTTTATTTTTAATTAAATTATTGTTTAAAGTACATTTATATGTACTTTTATATTATAAAAGTTGAATAAATGGTAATGCATTCAATAATTTTCCACTGGTGATGTCCACAGCTCTATGATATTGAGTATCTCCAATACCTTCAATCGCTCTTGTCCACTTCTGTTGTGTAGATAGGTTTTTAATCTTCTTAAACTTGAAAATGATCAATAAACGTTTATGGTTTATTGAAGGATTATTTGAACAAACCCTGAAACCAGAAATATATTTGATATGAGACAAGTGAATATCAATCGTTTTCACATCTTCCACATCATGCTCAATTTTACCTCTAATGAATGCAGAAATGTCGTTCGGCCATACTTCCCGAAATAAAGGGTTTTAACTACCGCTGGACCATTTTTTGCGGAGTTATGTGAAGTCGCTTTCCTACGCAGATAAGCCCGAGACGATTGACGCCTTGGAAGAAAATATTCGGCGCGTTATTGCTAACATGCGCCCCGAATTGTTGAAAAAAGTATTCGAAAATTGGGCATAATGGTTAAATTTCTGGCCATAATATTAAAATATGCGTTTTATTTCATTTTGAACACCACATGTCCAAAAACACATCCTTTATATCAACAGTTTTGCGCAACTCTTATTCATTAAGCTCTGCACATTTTTTTGAGATTACGTTTTGTATCTTGGACAATAGTTCTCTGAGTTCCATTAATCTTATATCGAGCTCTTCTAAATACTCATTCAAAAATGGAATGAAAATGGACCGCCGATAATATCCTTCAGCATTTCCAGTGAAGTTGACCCCATTTTTTAAAAAATTGAAATTTTTAATATACTAGCTGTATATGTACATACTTATATATAAGCTGAATGTCACATTATGTATCGATATTCTATTTTCTCTTTCTAGAATCATCCTTTCTATGTTGTAAGCCATAGATTTCAATGATGCAAAATACACATGTGGTAATTTACGGAACCGAAAATTCATGTGGATAGTTAAATGGTTCATATGCTTCCTTTAAAGTAATTCTATATAAAAAAGAAATAACATGCAACGAATTTAGTTGTTGCCAAATATTTAGATGTATATAGATAACTAGTTTTGTATTTACAGTAGTAGAATGAAATTAAATAAACAAATTGTAATATTTCGAAATTATTTGTAAATAGATATATATACAAACATATGTATATGCGAGTACATATTTACATACTTGCATATATGTATAATTAAGGTAGCAATTAATTGTAAAAAGCTAGCTGCAGAACGAGCATTGTACAGTGAGTAAGAGTAGGCAATTATGAAATAAGCCTTTATATTTAAATTATATATTACATGTACAAAATTTATTTTAAATATATAATGAAAACAATTTATAATTTCGACTATTTTGAAAAAAAAAAACAAAAATTACTTCACTGTTCACTTTGATAGCAAGATTTAAAAGAAATAAAATTCCCAACAACTTGTATTAATATTTTACATATATAGTAATGTATGTCTTTATGTGTATTTGTAGGACTAATTTAGGACGCATAATACTTTGATTCAATCATACAAGGTTCTTAAAGAGTGACATCTGAAATCTGATGTTTTCGAAAATGTACTAAAAGAGTATAGAAACTTTTTATACATTCAGAAAGTATTATTTAATATTAATTAATAAATTAGATATCAAAAAGTAGGACTCCATACACTTCATTAAAATAAAATATTATACTTTATTTCATTACTGCATGTTTGCGAAAACATATTAAATTTTTAAATATTATTTACTTTTCTCATATAAAATAAAACACAATAAAAGTATTATTTCTAAAATAAAACTCATTCCTGAACAATCAGTGGTATCGGTGGTATGCCTTATAAATCACCGTTTTTCGTAATTTTATTAGGGAACCTTGTATGATTGATAAGTAACACAATTTTAGCTATCTAAATGAAGGAATTTTAAAAAGCCCTCTTATCTCAAAAAGCAATTTTATGGGGGCTATCAGTAATGGTAACCAGTTGTATGTCAGCTATACGTGGTCTGCTCTTTTCGGTTCCCACAATCATACTACATTATTAATATACACATGCCTACCAAATTTCAGTAAGATAGCTCTGAAACTAGGGACTAGTTTGGTATCAACCAGACAGTCGTTCTTATATCGTTTTTGGTTTAAACATTTTATCGAAATACATCACGTTACTACTACATACATACATACTACTGCTTTGTGTCATAACCTTTATCTGAGCTCACGGCGCATCTGAAACAGAAACAGCGATTAAAAACAATTCACTTATCGTTTTTACTCAAAGCATTGAATTGATTAAAATTATGTGCTAATAGAAAAAGTTTCGATTGTTTGGGTTGCCTTCTCCCAGTTTTCAGATTAACATCTCAACTTAATGTGGACGCACGTTACCAATTCACTGCAAAAATTTCCCATGCGGCGGAGTAACATATCCCAAATTCAGTAAAAACAGTAAAATAATACCTATAAACTTAAATTAAAGTTTTCTTATTTTATACAATAATGTTTGGATAATATTAAGTGCTTTGGCTCATTGCATGTTGTTCACTCCGTTCTTCTTCCTTCAATTCTTTGGCGATCCCCACCGCAGTTGACGCGGTAAGTTAAGTTTCATGAAATATTTTCAAATTCAATTTTAATTTGTTTGTTTAATCTATTTATACTTTTATTTCCTGTTCTACGAAACACCGGTACAGCACTTTACCCTCAGCTTATCATTTGAGCCTTCGAGCTGGATTTCTAAGACGAGAATATAATTAACTTGGATAATTTACAAACTACCAACATCACAAATACAAAGTCCAACAAAAAAGGTAAGGCCGTAAATTTCATTTCAACCAATGATTTGTACCAATTAAAGGGGAAAATAAATCTGAGCAAAAGCAGAGGCAAAAACAAATTTTTAGTACTTTAGTTTTGCATCAAAATCAAAGGGAATTAAGGCAATTCTTTGCTAGTGTACTCCGGTAAGTGCAAACCCTATTACCGTTCCTTCCAATATAAATATGTATGTACATACATATACAGTACACAGTTTATCTAAAACTACCCTGCCAGACACGGTATGCAGCTTCACATGAAATTTCAATACATTCTTGCTTTTTCCCCGAATACCTATGTATACCAGTGCACTATTATTTATGATTAATTATCCTTACTTCTCCGTCACACGTTATGAATGTGAATTAAACAGCGTGACCCAAGTTGGAGGATGGAGCTGTGTGTAGAAGTCTACGCAAATGGGGAAAGTCTCTGATTTCCATTCACCTGGGAGTGGTCAGAACGATTCTTCTGCATGCGGTTCAAATAGTTCACAACGTCTGGGCAATTTCATTCCCGAAAATTCGCTTGGGGGTGGGCTAAAATGAGAGGGCGAACCTGGTGGGGCCACTCTGACGGTTTCGGTTTAAGGGCTCACCAGGGTTTTGCAGCGTCTGTTCATCAGTAGGTGCGCCTGCGAGCGGGTGTCTGACTTGGAGCAAGCGGCTATATAAATATCCCCCAGAATCTGGTTGTATGCTAGGCTTGGTACCCGTCACGTAAAAACACCTTCCAATGAAAATTTTAAATAAAAAGCCTCGGATGAGGCCCGCCTATTCTTATGACGACCACGGCAAACCTTTAAAGGACTACGATTTAAGGGCATGCACCTGGAAAGTCCGGACCCTTAATTGGAAAGGTGTCTCGGCCCGGCTGGTAGATGTCCTCATAAAGGCAAAGGATGTCATTACCACTGTCCAAGAGATGCGATGGAAGGGGTAATGAATGAAAAGGATCGGACGTAGCGACGTCTACTACAGCTGCCATGTAAACGAGCGCAAGTTCTGTTTTCGATTTGTAGTAGGAGAGACTTCGTCGCCAAGTACTAACGTCCGGTGGACAAACGTCTCGCCACGATTCGCAAAAAGCTAGATTTTTCAACATCTCGCTGATTTGCGCCAACGCCGTTACGGAAGAGAAGGACGATATGACCACAGATCTCTTCTATGAGCCCCTTGAGCGCGTGTACGAACGGTACCCCCGTCAGGATATAAAACTCGTGCTAGGCAATTTTAATGCCAAGGTTGGAAGGGAGGGAATTTTTGGTCCCACAGTCCGGCACACGACGAAACATCCGCTAACGGACTGAGGCTGATCGACTTCGCCGGTGCCCCAAACATGGTAGTATGTAGTACCAGGTTCAAGCATAAACAGATATATCAAGCTACATGGCTATCTCCTGATGGGAAACCACGAAATCAAATTGGCCATGTTGTGGTAGACGGAAGGCATGCGTCCAGGGAGATATGTCGGGAGTCGACGAAACAAGCAGAGAGATACCAAGAAGAGCTTGAGATACTAGCCAATAGGAAAAGCGACCGAAAATGTTATCAGAAGACACGGCAGTTTACAGAAGGTTCAAGACAGGGGTAATTTCATGTAAGAATGAAAACGGTGACCTGATGACCGACATCTAGAGTACACTGAAACTGTGAAGGGAGCATTTCCTCTTAATGGTAGTGGCGCGGAAAATATTGAAGACCCGAAACTCTACTCAATGAAGACGACGCCGAACTACCCTGACCTGGACGGAACTCGACCGGCAATAGCGCGGTAAAAAAACCAATAAGGCCGGTGGTGCTGACGGACTGCCAGCAGAGCTATTCAAGAGCGGCGGAGAGGGATTGGTAAAGTGCATGCACAAGCTCATTTGCAAAATAGGGTCGGACGACCGCATACATCCTGATTGAAATTTAAGTGTACTCTGCCCAATCCACAAAAAGGGCGATCCTGCAATATTCGCCAACTATCGCGAAATCAGTCTTCTTATCATGTTATATAAGGTTCTGCCGAGCGTATTATGTGAACGACTGAAGCCCACCGTGAACAAACTAATAGGACCTTATCAGTGTGACTTTAGACCTGCCAAATCTAACATCGATTAATATTCACGATAAGCCAAATCTTCGAAAAGACTCGAGAAAGAAGAATATACACACACCATCTTTTTGGCGCCTTCAAATCCGCTTTCGATAGCACGAGAAGAAGCTGCCTATTTGCCGCAATGTCTGAATTTGGTATCCCAACAAAACAAATACGGCTATGTAAAATGACGTTGAGCAACACCACCAGCTCCGACAGAATCCGGAAAGACCTCTCCGAGCCGTATGAAACCAAACGAGGTTTCAGGCAGGGTGACTCTCTTTCGTTCGACTTCTTTAACCTTATGTTGGAAAAGATAATTCGAGCTGCAGAGTTGAACCGTTCAGGCAGCATATTTTATAAGAGCGTGCAACTTCTGGCATATGCTGATGATATCGATATTGTCGGCCTCAACAACCGCGCCGTTACTTCTGCCTTTTTCAAACTGGATAAAGAAGCGAAACGTATAGGTCTGGAGGTGAACGAGGGCAAAACTAAGTACCTCCTGTCATCAAATATACAGTCTGCGCACTCGCGCCTTGGCTCCCGCATCACTGTTGAAAATTAAAATTTCGAAAAAATGAAGAACTTTGTTTATCTGAGAACCAGCATTAACACCCACAATAATTTCAGCCTGGAAATCCATCGTAGAATCTCTCTTGGTAACAAGCGTTACTTTGGGCTGAGTAGACAATTGCGCAGTAAAGCCCCCTCTTGACGAACCGAAACCACACCCTATAAGTCTCTCATCATGCCCGTGCTAGTGTATGGCGCTGAAGCAAGGGCGCTGTCAGAAACGGATGAGACGGCCCTTGGAGTGTTCGAGAAAAATATTATCCGAAAGATTTATGGACATTTACGTCTTTGCGATGGCGAATACCGCATACGATGGAACGATGAGCTGTATGAGCTTTACCGCGACATAGACATAGTCTAGCGAATTAAAATACGGCGGCTACGTTGGCTGGGATATGTCGTGCGAATGGACGAAAATGCTCCAGCGCTGAAATTATTCAACGCAGTACCAGCAGGTGGTAGTAGATGAAGAGGACGGTCTCCTCTGCGTTGGAAAGACCAAGTGGAAAAGGACTTGACGTCAATTGGTATTTCGAATTAGCGCCAGGTATCGCCGTTTTCGCGAGAATCGTCGGGTATTTAATTGTTTAAAGTAAATATAAGAAAAATTAATGAGCGATCAAAAATTTAATGATAGTATGTGTTTAGGTTGAGAAATGCGAACGAGAATATATTCATTTGAACTTACGTATAAGGCTACCAGAAATCACTTCCCAAGCAATCTTGAGAAATCGAAGCCTCTAATCATATACATATGAAAACGGTCGCCACATGCAGACGAGTCTTTCTATCCTCACCAATATTTTGGTATATCTCTTGACTTTCGAAATAACTAACGATATCATTTTAATTTGGTCTGTTTGCTAATGGGTACTAATGGGTAAATGGATACTAATGGCGCTAAGTGCTAACATTGATGCTGATGATTTCTAAAAATCACTTCTTCACAAGGTAAACTTATTGTAATCAACCACCAATCAATGCTTTTTATATCTCATTAAATATAATTTCCAACTAATACACTTGTATTTTCATCTTTTATTCAAAAAACGCTTGTGCATCGCCCATTTGTACATTTGGTCCTTCGAGCCGAATTTTGAAATGTCGAAAAATTACCATTAGTTTTTGAAATTTTTGTCACATATCCTACCACGTATCTATTAACAAAATATATTCCAAATAGTTAAACTTTTGCTTAACTAAATACGTATTATTTCATAATATTTAAATTTGAATTCATTGTTTTTTTACTAAATATTTTGGTTGTTATTTGTGTTTGTAATACAGACATGTTAAAAAAACATAGCATAACAGAATACATTTTGGGTATCAAATATATATCTTATGATCTTATAACAATAATGTATCTAAAAACGAAATGAAAATAAATGTAATAGATGCTTAAAAAAATGGAGCTTAATAGAATTTTACTTTAACGTTCGAAAATTGTTCACTCTTTTTTTGTCTTATATGATCGTCTGTATAAGTTTGCAAACACATATAATATATATTTATTTTACCTTTGCATGGATGAATGCGGCGCATTTTACACTTGCGGTCAATAAAAACCCACCACCACTTTGGAAGAATATCTTCAGCTATATAACAGTAAATTTGAAAAAATGTCTACTATATCTACAATAGTATGCACAAATAAATGATTTTTTATGAAATTGGGTTGCACACTGTTCAGTAATAGTCGTGTTTTGGTTGTGTATTTGAACAGTTGTGCAAAATGTCAAATAATCGGAAGAAATTAAGGCGTGATCAAAAAATTCGCATATTGGCATTAGCTGAAGAAAAGTTATCTTCAAAATCAAATAGCAGCTAGAATTCAACTATTGTTCGTCTTATACAAAAAAAAACGAGAACAGTGATGTGTTGGAGCGTAAAGAGGGATCAGTAGTGCGATTCACTAACTTATTTTAAAGAGATTCGATTGGTTAACTCAACTTAACCAAAATTTTAAAGACCCTGCTATTCAGTAGCCATTTCTTAACGATTTTCGCTTTCGCTGAATCAGCTGTTGATGTTAGCTAGTCAAGTACCGAAAACTGAACAAATTTAATGTTGTTAACTCAATCGAGAAAAGTGAAATTTGTGATTTCAACTTAAATAAAAGATAAATTTAAAATTCAGTGATTTGTTTTCTTGTAATTAAAAAAGGAACATTGAATAATGTAGTTTGAATATTTGGCATATGATTTATCACGAGGTGACGAAGAAGTAAGCGCTCCGAGAGTGGATCGACGTTTACCCCGAGATGTGGACAATTCCTTTCATTTGAATGCAACAGAATTTCAGAAGCTGTATCGGTAAACTCCAGACTTGGCTAATACCTAATTTATCAGCTTGACAACCAAATAAGAGGGTCCAGAATAACAGCAATATCAACTGAGAAGCAGGTAGCTCGTGTAATCTTTAAGCCTGTATACAATTTTAAATTTTACTTTTATAATGGTAGGTTCTAGCGGCTTTAAGGTTCTTCGCAACTGGTTGCTATCAACGACCCGTAGGTGTACAATGGGGAATATCCATGAGTCAGTCATCCGTAAGGCAGCATTTATAGGGTAACGGATGCAATCAGTGATTCATTGTTTCACCAGAAAGTGAGGTTTTCCATGACCCAAGCTGCTAAATAAATGCTCGCTTCAGCGTCGTAAAATGAGAAGGCGAACCTGGTGATGTCACTCCGACGTTTTCGGTTTAAGGGCTCACCAGGGTTTTGCAGCGGCTGTTCATCAGTAGATGAGGCTGCGAGCGCCAATCTGATTTGGGAACCTATATAAATGTGTCCTAAATTAAAAATTTTCCAAATTGCGCTGGGCTTGGTAACCGCCCCGTTAAAAACAGCTTCTAATGAAAAATTTGAGCAATCTTCGGACGAGACCAAAAATTCTGCTGACAACCACAGCATACGTTTACAGGACTATGACTGGCATGCACCTGGGATGTCCGGACCTATAGTTAGCAAGAAACCTCTGCCTGGATGGTGGATATCCTCCTAAAGGCAAAGGTTGACATCACCATCACACAAGCGGTGCGCTAGACGGTGCAAAGAATGAAAAGAATCGGACCTTGTGACGTTACAGCTGCGATGTAAATGAAAGAAAATTCAAGGTCAAATTTGTGATGAGAGAGTGATTACGACGTAAGGTATTGCCCTTCACCCCAGTCGACGAACGCCTCGCCGTAATCTGCATCAGATCGAGATTTTTCATCATTTCGCAAATTTGCGCCCACGCCCCTATGGAAGAGGAGAGCGATGTGACCAAAGGTCACTTCTCTGAGCGCCTCGAGCGCTCGTACGTACGCTGCCCCCGTCACGATATAAAACTCGTGCAAGGCGATTTTAATGCTAGAAAATGATACATCAAGCTACATGGTTATCTCCATATAGAAAAATACGAAATCAAGTTGATCATGTTGTGGTAGACAGAAGACATGCTTCCAATGGATTAGATGGGCTATCATCGACTCGGATCATCATCTTGTCGCTGCCAATATTGCAGCAAAAAGGGCGCGCTCAATAACACAAGGAGAGCTCGACGTCTACAAGCTGCAATCAAAACAGATAGCTGACCCTTTTGCTACTCGATTTTCAATCCAGCTCTCTGAGAGCAGTGTTCCACAAAGATATTTGTGCACAATACCACATTTCTCCCTCATTACGTACTGCCGCTGATAGAAATGTTTTTAATTATACATACATACATCTTGTGACTATCCAAGTTTAAATAACACTCTTTTGGGCTTTAAATAGGACAATTTATTTTCTGCACTGGATAGAACTAGTTGTTTTTCTACTTTTAAATCAATTTTGAAAAAGTTTTGCTCTGACAATATACCGTTAAAGAAGGCGCGACCATACAAATCGCCTTGGTATAATAAAGATTTAAAGAAACTAAAAAATCGCAAAAGTAAGTACTTAAAGAAATTTAAAGCAACTAGTAATCAATCATTTTTTGTGAAATACCAGCATTATCTTAAGGATTTTAAATCTTTAAACTGTCTGCTTTATAAAAAATATATTCGAAAAACTGAGCAGGACATTAAGGCTAATGCAAAATCATTTTGGAATTTTGTTAAATCTAAAAAGTTGTGTTCAAATATACCTTCCTCCGTAATCCTAGAGGACAAAATTGCTACTATCCCTTGTGGAGACAGCTAATTTGTTTGCTGAATTCTTTAAGTCGAATTACGTTAGCGATGGTATGCGTTCTCCTGATTTTTCTTCAGAAATATCATCTGTTCTCAATCTAGGTAGTCTACAAATCTCATCGGAAGACATTGTGAAGGGCATTTTTTCTCTTAAACCTTCTTTGCAGACTGATGTAGACGGACTGTCAGCAATTTTAATTAAAGGTTGCCCAGCGTTGGCAGTTCCCCTAGCGATAATTTTTAATAAATCAATTTCGTCAGGTATGTTTCTCAATGACTGGAAGTTAATCACAATCACACCAATCTTTAAAAGTGGAAAAAAGAATGATGATCGGAACTATAGACCGATTTCGAAACTTTCGACCATCTCTAAACTTTTTGAAATAGTCGTTAAGGCCCAAATTTATTTCGCGGTCAAATCTTTAATTTGCACAAATCAGTATGGCTTTGTCTCTGGACGTTCGACTGCGTCTAATTTACTAGTTTCATTGTGACCTAAATAATCTCCATTTGTGGTGTTCGAAGTCTCGGCGTCAGCATCTTGTGCATATGATGTACTCTCTCGACAATCATGTGCTACATAATGTTTTTGAAACTAAGGATCTTGGAGTGATTTTTGATTCCAAGTTTTCTTTCAATGGCCATAATAATTTCATTCTGTCCAAATCATGCTCAGTTCTAGGCTTTATCCCTCGTATTACCTCCGAATTCTCTGATCCGTATACATTTAAGCTCCTATACTCAGCTCTCGTGCGTTCGCATTTGGAATACGCTGTCATAATTTGGAGACCATATCACCAATTTTCAGTTAATAGGCTTGAACGAGTTCAAAAAGTTTTTCTGAAATATGCATTGCGTTCGCTAAAATTCGAGACTCCTATTCCATCTTACGATTCTCGGCTTTTGTTCGTTACTTTGAGATCTTTAGAAAAGAGGAGAACTGTCCTTTCTTTGTCATTTATCTACAACACAATTAAAGGCATCGCTGACTGTCCAATTTTACTTGAGCGGAAAGTTTCAATGTTCCGCAAAGAAGTTTTCAAAACCTCTACCCTTTTTACGGGGGAAATCATAAAACTAAATATGCAAGTAATGCACCTATTGCTCGCGTTCTTCGAGAACTGAAAAAATATTTTTCTGAATCACATTTGCTTGATTTCTCTTTATATAGAAGTAGTTTTATAAGAACTTTATACTTAATTACTTAATAAGTTTTTCATTGTACATATACATATATGTACATACATAAGCATATTTATACTGCAAGTCTGTAAGGTACTTTGTACTGTAGACTGAATTCAATAAATAAATAAATAAATAGGTCATTGGTTTTCAACGAGCCCGAAAGAACAACTGGTACGATGAAAACATCCACCCCGACATGAAAGAGAAAGATGCTGCCTGCAGGGCCACTCTACAATCGAGGGATATATCGGAACTTGATGAAGGAAGTGAAGCGCATCTTCCAAGAACAGATGATGAAAGCCGAGATGCGCGAGTGCGAAAAGCTTGAGATGCGTACCGATAAGAAAAACGACCGAAAACTTTATCAGAAGGTACGGCAGCTTACAGAAGGTTTCAAGACCAGGAGTATTGTCTGTAAGCGTGGAAACGGCGTCCTGATGACCGACCTCAGTGGAGGGAGCACTTCTGCACGTTGCTTAATGGTAGTGGCGCGGAAAACTTCGAATATGATGAACCCGAACTTCCAATCAATGAAGACGGCGTCGAAATACCTTTACCCGATCTGAACGAAACTCGAACGGCAATAGCGCTTTTAAAGAACAACACGGCCGCTGGTGTTGACGGACTGAAAACAGAGTTTTTCAAGTGGGGCGGCGAGGGGGTGGTAACGTGTATACATCAGCTTATTTGCACAATATAGTAGAACGAACGCATGCCAGCAGATTAAAATTTAAGTGTACTCTGCCCAAATCATAAAAAGGGTCATCCTTCAATATGCGCCAGCTACCGCGGGAGCCGCCTCCTTCGCATAGCATATAAGGTTCTGACGAGCGTATTGTATGAACGACTGAAGCTCACCGTGAGCGAACTGATTGGACCCTATCAGTGTGGCTTTAGACCTGGCAAGTCTACCTTCGATCAAATATTCACGCTACGGCAAGTCTTGGAACACACTCAAAAAGAATAGACACACACCATCTTTTTGTCGACTTCAAATCCCCTTTCGATAGCGCGAGAAGAAGCTGCCTATATGCCTCAAAATCTGAATTTGGTATCCCTGCAAAACTAATACGAATAAGTAAAATGACGTTGGGTAACACCACCATCTCCGACAAAATTCGCAAGGACCTTTCCGAGCCGTTTGAAACCAAACTAGGTTTTAGACAGGGTGACTCTCATTCGTTCGATTTCTTTAACCTTATGTTAGAAAAGATACCATATTTTATAAGAGCGTGCAACTTCTGGCGCTTGCCTCAACAACAGCGCCGTTACTTCAGCCTTTTCCAAACTGGATAAAGAAGCGAAACGTATGGGTCTGGAGATGAACTAGGGCAAACCCAAGTACCTCCGGTCCCAAATAAATAGTCAACCCACTTACACCATGGCTCCCGCATCACTGTTGACAATTACCATTAACACCTACAATAATATCAGCCTCGAAACCGAACGAAGAGTCTCTCTTGCCAATAAGTGCTACTTTGGGCAGAGTGGGCAACTACGCAGTAAAGCCCTCTATCAACGAGCCACAACCACACTCTATAAGTCTCTCATAATGCCTGTTCAATTGTATGGCGCTGAAGCATGGGCACTGTCAGCATCGGATGAGACGGCCCATGGAATGCTCGAGAGAAAGATTATCCGAAAGATTTATGGACCTCTACGTCTTTGCGACGGTGAATACCGCAGACGAGCTGTGTGAGCATTACCGCGACATAGACATAGTCTGTGCGAATGGAAAATTCTGCATCCCTGAAGGTGTTCAACGCAGTACCAGCTGGTGGTGGTAGCGGAAGAGGTCGGCCTCCTCTGCGTTGGAGGGACCAAGTGCAAAAGGACTTGACGTCACTTTGTATTCCCAATTGGTGGCAGTTAGCAGGAAGAAGAGCGACTGGCGCATTTTGTTGAACTCGGCCAAAATCGCGTAAGCGACTATACCGTAAATTAAGTAAGTAAGACTCAAGTAAAATATTCCAAAAAATTTAAATAAAACCACATAGGAAATTTCAGTCGTTTTCATATTTAAAATTTTGCGTAAATACGCTCAAATCTATAAGTTTCCGAAATAGCAATATAAATGCTTACTTTATTTTATTAATTATTTTCTATTTTTTTTTTTGATAGAATGTGTAATTTGGAAACAACCGATAATTGAGGTAAGAATGCTTGTTGCAGTTTATTGACATTTGTTAATTTGTGATTCAAGCGGGTTGCAAATTTCGGGCCTCACTAAAATTACTAGTGATTTTCAGTGCACTAATTATTGTGCAAAAATGCAGTTGAAAAAATAATAATTACGGAGCACTACAACTGTTGGTAAGTGCTTCAGTGACTAGATGTATTACAGTGAATTAAACCAGAGTAGAAATTTGCCAAAAGTGGCCTTTATTACTGTGGCTGGGGGGATACATGCATTTGGCAAATTTGTACTCTGGAATGCTGTGCTGTACCATATGCAATTTGGAGATTAAAATATTGGCAGCGTTAACTTGCATATTCAACATTGTTTTGTGGCTATCTATTATTAATGCATTCAATTTTTTTCATTATCATTAGTATTATTTTTTCATCAATCTTTTTATTTATTTTTATTTGTAGATCGTTAATTCAATAAAAAGGCAGTCCAGGCCGGCGGCAACTTTTCCAAATATCAAAATACAAGGCGAAAAGTTTTAAGACTTTGCAGTTTGTGAGAAAAGTTTTTGGAGACGAGGGTTTTAGTTGTTAGTATAAATCAGAAGAAAGGTTAGATTTGTTATGTACAAGAGACAATTGGGGGCATTGGCAGTGAAATCAGCAATATGAGATTTACACATAATATAGAGATTATTTATACTTGTAATAGACATTTTCATTAATAATATAACTTTTTATGTAAAAAATTATTTACTATTTGTTTAAATACTTGTTTGCAATTTGAGTTATAGCAGAGACGTAAATTATAGAGAAGGCTCGTCCCAGTCCATTCCGCGATTCGTTCCGCTGCCGGGGCGTCTGCTGTAAACACCACACTTTTTTCCGCTACTTATACCAGAGAACATCAAACAATGAGAAGGTGTAAATTTTGGTTCGACCCAAATGAAATCTGAAAGGTTTTGTCTAAGGAATCCAGATGTTAAATTTTTATTTCGCCGCCGACTTAACAGGGTTGAAGAACGTGAATTAACATTTCCACTGTTCAAATTGTTGCTGATAAGTGGCAGATGTTTATCGGAATATTGTTACAAATGTATTTATTAATCCATTTGAAATCTTGTTTTCAAAAAAAAATTGCCAGGAAAAATTATTAAAAAATTATTTCTAAAATTTTCCAGTTACAAATTTAAAAAAAAATGTTAACAAATAATTAAAATTAAATTTCATATGAATGTATTTATGTACTGTACATATACACAATATGTAGTATTTTTACTTGCAAGTCATTATGAATATTTTTGAAAATTAAAAAAACTGAAATTCAAAGTATTGATAATGTTGCAAGTGTATGGGACATTTTTTTTTTACAAAATATGAAATTAATATATAATCAAACTTTTCAAAAAATTTTCAGGATAAATTACTTAAAAGTTGGCTTAAATTAAAATTATATGTATGTTGAATTTTTACGAAAGAAGCATAATATGGCATTTTTATCATGTCATCACAAATATTTTAAAAAATGTGAAATATTAAAATATCCGAACATATTTATATTTTTACTTACAAATATGGATTAATAGAATTTTTATATTCGTTCAATTAAAAAAATTGTTAAGAATGATTTTTCATAATATAATAAATATTACTATGAGTTTGCTTCCAATTTAATATTTCATTTGGTTTCTTTTTTCTGTAGATGCGAAATAATATGCGATTTACATACATATATTATAAATTAGTTTATTTGTATAAAAAATTTCCCTTGGCAAAAAATATTCACGGGAAACTGAATCAAGTAGCGATTTAGATCACAGACTTTAATTGTGTTCTGTGGTGCAGTTGCTTTAAGAGACGCCGCAATATTCTATAAGCTTTCGTTTTGCGCGAGTTCGGAACCGGCTTAAAATTTGGGGGTTGACTTATATTTTTACTTTTTTGCAAAGCCTTGCACTAGCATATACATAGTATACATATGTACATACGTATGTATGTATGTTGATATACATACATATGTGTACTTCCAGAGAATACTACATGCATAGCTACATTTGACTTCAGTCATAAATAACTAAAATGTCATCAAGTATACAATCATATAAGCACACATCCATATGTGTGCATATCTATGTACATATGTATGTACATACATCTAAATACAAAAATTCATATGCATCCATCTACATACATACACACATATGTATGTACCTACGTACTTACGTGCTTATGCATAAATTCAACCTTGACCTACGCTAAATCTAAGTAAATCAAATCACAGCGCAATCACAACCGCAGCTGCACTTGTGCCTGCGCCGGCGCCAAATAAAATCTTCAATTTTACAAACCATCGACGGTCATTGAAAAGTTTCAACACCGCAATATCAGACAATAATGTATTTTGGCAACGTAGTCTGACAAATTGCTGGAATTTTTCTAGAACATTCTAGAATTTTTATCCAAATGTGGATCAATTCGTTTGCGTACACGTGCACGCGCAATTGGCGAATCGACACAAAAATTGTCGAAAACTCGAAAGAATATTCTTTTGACGAATCCCCCTTTCCCTTTCAACCCTTCTCTTATCCACAATTGTTGCATAACTCCTCTTCCGTCTCAACTTCCCCCGCTGGCAATCAAAAACAGTTTTTTTCGCGGACTACTACTTTTTCTTCTTTGTTTCATTTTTAGTTGGATTCGTAAATTGTTCTTCTTCTTTGCGTACACATTGCTATGATTTGCATAATTAGCCGCTTAAGCAGTTTCCGTGGAGTGTCTGCTGTGGCTTAGCGCGTATAGTCGGCTGCCACATTATCATATTTCATGTTTTAGCTTTTGCCCCACAGTTTGAATCCCAGCTTTTCTTCATGTCATGTCTAATTTTTATGCATTTTTTTTAATTTATTACGATATATTTATCAACTTTCATAAGTTTTTGGAAATCTTGTTTCAATTACATTTATCTTCTCATTTTATTGCGTTGCAAATAAATTTACGAAATTATCAAAATATATATTTAAGATATTAGATATAGATTTTTATTTATAAATATTGGTTTAATAATCAAAATAAAACCATATAATAGATAATTTTTGCAAATTAAAATAAAACTATTCAAGTTTTCCTGATGCCACTTGCAACAAATACCTATCAACCAGAAAATGTTCCCGCAACATTGAATTTCTACATTTGTCTGCTTTTTGATCATGCATTTTACTATTTCGCAGCGTTTTAACATTATCAAAAAATTAACATTTCAATTCCGCAGCGAAAACGTTTCAACTCTGTTAAGAAATAAATAAAATTTTTCGACCTGAGTCGTTTGCACCTTCTCATTGTTTCATGTTCTCAAGTAGAACTACTGAATTTAACAGTAGATACCCATATTAATAGTGCTAGAGGGTGAATTTGTAGTTAGAGAAAAATTATGTAACTTATCAGTGGTGCTGCAGGTGGTTAATTTGGTTTTAATAATATAAAAATTGTCAATGATGTAAAATTAATTAATAGAGTTCAAATAAAGTTAAAAAATTAAAAGAACAAGTTTTTTTTCGCTTAAAATGTGGATTTTTATTCAAAATCATATAATATAATCTATATATGTGTATGTAGATGATATACATACATATGTATGTAGATGATATACATACTTATATGTAGATGATATACATACTTTTATGTGCATGTACATACATATGTATGCAAATAAAAAAACACTTAAAAATTGAATTAAATACTCGTATTGGTAAGATACCAATGTAAAATCGTAGAATTTGCAATCACAAAGCATGCAGATGAGTTTCATTTCTATAATCATGCAAATAAATAAATATTTAATTGAAATTTGATTTTTATTTATTATGTTATATAAACGAATTTTATATAATGGATCTTTTTATTAAAATTTATGTCAAAATTCCCGTTTTCTAGTAACTAAGGAAGAGAATTTTAAGTTTAATTAAGATAATTTTTTTTTAATCTTTTTTTAATTTTAAATAGTAACAAACATAAAAGTTTAATAAAATAATTTAAAGCAATTTCTTTATATTGCACATCTTAAATAATTTAAATAAATTATAATAAATTTAATAAAAAAATTCAAATAAATTGCCGCAGAGTGGAAATTGAACTCTGGTCAAAGTAAGATTCCATATTACATGCCACAAGTTAAGCAGCAAAGCCACAGCAAGCGTTGCAATATACTCACTTAAAGGGCCAATTATTCAAATCTCTACTCAAGAGCATTTGGCCAAAAATTCTAGAATCTTCTAGAAAAATACGTCGCGAAAAAATTTGTTGGGCGGAAGATTTGCGTGCGCGGGGAGATGAAATGCTCGCGCTTATGAAAGACCGGCATTTGTTTTTAGGAATACGCGCACGCGTTTATGAATGAATTTTTTGCTGTTGTATGTAGTTTCAGATATTTTAGAATATTTGGCGCCGGTGCAGGCACAAGTTCAGCTGCGGTTGTGATTACGCTATGATTTGATTTAGATTTAGCTTGGGTCGTGGTTGAATTTATGCACATGCACGTAAGTACATACAAGTTACGTTCCTTTATATTTTGAGGAACAAAAAAATAGAATTATTTGTATTTTCAGTGGGACAGCGTGTCCGCTTTATTGAAGTTGATTATAAAATTTCTTGTCTTTTATACTAATTATTACTATACTAAGTTGCTTACTATAACATTATTTATTTAATAAATGTAGCAGACGCTGATTTAGCAAAGAGGTAACAAATATGTTTTGTAACTCTTTCCTGTTTACTAGATTCGCAAATATTAATAAAAGAATACCAACTTCCTGTTTGCCAGTTTATTGGCAATTATGCTATTTTACTCTTAATATCGACTTAGCTATTATTGGTTTTTGGGTCAATAACTAGTGTAAGTGTCAAGTCAGCAGTTATTGGCTAAAAATTATCAAAGCGCGTGTTAACTTGACTTTGGTCAAAAATATAGCGTAAGTGTCAAGTCGGTTGTTATTGGTTGGAGAATTAACAATGCGCGTGTTAACTCTTCCCCTCTTAAGTCGATTGACCTCAATCGCCACAAGTGTTATGAAATTATGGAGTGACTTGAAAAAATGGACCTTTAGGTACGTCTGCTGCGTATTCTGTAGGTACATGATACTTTTTATTATTTTTGTTGCAAAAAATAAGAATGATTATAACGAAAATTAAAATAATTATTATATCAGTACTTATGCTAATTACATGTTTTGTTTTATTATCTTTTACTAGCAACTGGATGTCGCTCTTATGGTCTAGGTCTCGAGCTTTATATTTAAATTTGTTTCACTATTGTCTTTGATATGAGTTATTAGATTCGGTAGAACAAATGCATCATACATTTTTATATTAAGGTTGTTATAGGTTATGTTGGATATTGTAATTTTACAGTTTTCAAATTTTATTAAAAATGTTCCCTTTTGCATAAATTTTAGTTTGTTACAATCATGAGATATATTTCCATTAAACTGTTTTAGTATTAGTATTCCTGCTTCGATTTCTATTACTGAGGGTTCTGTTAAGTTTTTCAGCTTACATTGAGGTTCCCTGAATTCTAAAATATTTCTGAGACATTCGTCATTTTTCTTAATCAAATTCTTCTCTAAATTATTTTTTACGACTATACTGTAAATATAGTTATTATCATCAACAAGTATTTCGTATTCATTTAAAACAATTGACTTATTCGAGGCATTGGGAAGGGGTTCGAATCTTATTTTGGATAGGATATTGGTGGAAAATTGAGGAATAAGTAAGGTAAGTATAATATTATTGTCCTGAAAGATGACGGCGACTTTAATATTCCTATAGCTGTCGTAATCCGTGATTAGTCCTAGTTCTGTTTGTGTCACTATGTCGGTAGGAACTATGCCTAATTTGCTAGCAAATATGATTTGTTCAATGTCGTCTATGTGGTTTCTTAAGAGCGTTATGTTATTGTTAATCCTGTAGGTATGTTCAATGAATTGAATCTCATCTTCAAATGTTTGTATTTTGTTCGATGTGGAGTGCCTGAATGTATTTATGTAGTCGCTTATAACAGTTTGTTGCCTATTTATGTGGGACGTAATATTGTCTATCTGTTGCGTCAAGAAACTATTGAAGCGCGCTAAGTTCATTGCATTGTCCGTGATCGTCCGTTCATTCCTGTGTATCTGATCTAGTGCATCTTTGATTTCTCGTTCATCGTCACTGTCCATAGAGCCTGCTATGAATTTCAAGTCTTTACCTAGTACGTTAATTAGTCCTCGTTTTGCTTTCGGGTGCGGGTGTAATTTATCTATTTTTACTCGTAGTAGAAGAAAATTTTCGTTAATGGTTTCCAAAACTAGCATGTCTTCGGAGGAAGTCGTTTTTAAAATTTGTATATTGTCCGTAATACGCAACATCGTGTCCTCATATGTAGTTAAGTTAATAAAATGTAGTACCTTGTCGTGATGGCTAATCGTCTTTAATTCCCCTGTCTTGATGGGTATGTATCCATTGTTATTTGTTAGGTCCTGTACGTCCAGTTGTTGGCTTTTGACGCCAAGCTCGAATGTCAGGCTAAAGATTGTCGTTAGTAGCATTTTCCTGTGAAAGGTGAGGGTTACTGGTTTAACATTGTCTAATGTTTTTCTTGTGAACTATCCTGCCTGACTTCGTTTTTATGGTTGTGTTAAAATTTTCTGCTACGATTTCCTTCTTATATCTAGCTGACAACTTATTTCCTAATCTCTTATTTATTTTAACGAATATAATGTCTCCTTCTGAAAACTTTTTCGGGTTTTGTCTATCTTTGTTGTGGTAACAAAGGTCCTGTTCATGTTTACTTTCTAATTTCTCCCTGATTTCCTGTCTATCCTTATCTAAGAGGTTGGGATCGCTACTAATTCTTCTGAGTGAAAGCGCTCTACCTGCCCGTTAGAACAACTGGTATATGGAGGTGTTCGATAAATTTCCGTACCGAATTCATTGTTAATCAAGAAGTTTATTGATTCCGAGTTAAAGTTATATCTTGAACTTCTATTTGTGTAAGCCTGATGCGATATTTGCTGAAATGTAGTGGGTATAACTCCTGTATTTTTCCCATTATGGATTCCTCAGTTTTAATGCAGTTTATCACTGATGGGTTGAGGAATCTCTTAAGGATTGAAATAAGTATTTGTTGAGAGAACTCTGGTTCTGTAACTAAATGGCGATGGAATGTTGGAAATATTATTTTGAATTGGTAAGTTGAGATTTCGTCGATTTTTAGAAATATTTGATTTTTGAAAGCGATAATAAGTGCTTCAACACTGTATATTAGATTGTGGGATGAACTGTCATCCGAACTCGTGGCTATGGATAAAGTGTTAACCTGTGTTTCCCTATGTGATATTCTCCATAAAGCGTCAGCCACGACATTTTGTTTGCCGGGTTTGTAAAATAATTCGTAAGAGTACTCCTCAAGGGCTGCCTTCCATCTTTTCATTTTCGAGTTATTGTTTTTATAGCTAAGCGCATATGTGAGTGGTTGGTGGTCGGTAAAAATTTCCACCTTGGCTGATCCATATAAAAAGTTTCTAAATGAGTTTAAAGCCCAGATTATGGCTAACATCTCTTTTTCGTTCGCCGCGTAATGTTCCTCAGCTTTACTTAAAGTTCTAGAGATGAACGCCAATGGCTTAGAATCTTGAGATAAGACGGCTCCAATCGCAAATTTGGAGGCATCTGTTACTAATTGAAAACTTTTATTGTAGTCGCGGTATGCAAGTATAATGTCCTCGGAAGTAAGTGAGAGTTTTATGTTTTTGAAGGCTCTTATGGCTTCTTCATTTAAGATTATTTTGACTTTTGAAGATTTGTTCTTAGATATTCTCCCTTCTTCCTCTCTTAGAACAGATGTTAGGGGGTTTGCTAACTTTGCGTAGTCTTTTATAAATCTACGATAATATCCTGACATACCAAGGAAACTTCGAAGCTCTTTTAGAGTAGTGGGTTGCGGAAAATTTGCAATCGCTTCAACCTTCTCAGGGTTTGTTTTTATGCCATTTGGGGATATAATGTAGCCTAGGAACTCAACTTCCTTTTTAAAAAATTTGCATTTGTCCAACTGGACTTTCATGTTGGCCTCTTCTAGGGTTGCAAAGATGTCTCTAATATGATTGAGGTGTTCGTCCTCATTTCTACTGAAAATGATTATATCATCGATATAGACGTAACAGTACTTCCCTATAAGATCGGGAAGTTTGTCGTCTAGAGCTCGCTGAAAAATGGATGGGGCATTTTTAAGCCAAAACGGCAAACGAGTAAATTCGTATTTGCCGGATTTTATTGAAAATGCTGTTTTTTTGATATCAGATTCCTTTAAAGGAATCTGGTGAAAACCGCTCTTCAAGTCTAGTACGGAGAAAAATTTGCTTTCTCAAAGATTAGAAATGACTTCCGATATCTCCAGTATTGGGTACCTGTCGGTCATTGTAACCGAATTCAGTTTCCTATAGTCTATGGCCATGCGATACTGTTTATTACCCTCTGAATCTGGTTTCTTAGGTACAACCCATACGGGTGAATTATATGGAGATCTGGATGGTCTTATAATATGTACCATCATTCAATAATTTTTTTACCTGGGATTCTACCTCACCTTTAAAGGTGCTGGATAAGGATAGAACTTTTAATATACAGAGGAGTCAGTTATTGTTATATATCCTTCATAATATTCTTTTGTTTGGAAGATAAGCCTTCCTCTTTTATATTTATCGAATTGATGCTATGTGAAGCCTGCTACTTAAGTCTGACCACACGGCCATTTGCTAAAATCATTTTATTTTCTGCAGTATATATTACTGCTTTCAATGCTCGAAGAGTGTCGTTTCCAATTATGCCATCGAATGATTTCAATAAAAGCATTAGATAGAATTCAATCTTTCCCTCTATGTTAAAGAGCTTCACATAAGTGTGTTCTATTATCTTAACATCTCCTACAACTGATTTTGCGTAGAAAGGATTTTCATTTTGTATTCGTTTTTTTGCTAAATTTGGTTTTGCATAGTTTTTACTAGAGCCTGTGTCTACTAGAAATCTTAAAATATTGCCGCTCTCCGTCTTCACTTCGACGTATGGAAGCGAAGAGCTAATTATGCTAAAAAATGGACGTCATTGCCTTCTGCATATGCGTAATCCTCATTTTCGGCTTGGTTATCCTCTCCTAATGTGTCAATATGAAACGTCCTTTGATTTTTTTCGGGTGGTTGATTGTTAACCGATGATGGTCTTTTGCCCTGATTCTGAGGTGGTCTTTTCATATAGTTAATTTTTCGTGAATGTAAGCTCTGATCTATTTCCATAGGTTCTGGCCTTGGTTGAGGCGTCGGTGGCCTTGGAGGAGTACTTGTAAATTGATTTTTGTGGCTCATAAACCAATTGTGGGTAAAAGGACTGTTGTTGTGTGGGATATTTTCCCGAATTTGAATATCCTTTTTTAATATTTTGTGCATGATTTGTTCGGTAATTCTGGTTGTCCAGTTTCATGCATAAATGAAGCGTCTGGGGAAGATCGGCAGGCTCCCTGATGCCTAGTAATCGTGGTAGGTCCCCATTCAGACCCCTGACGAACGTATCAAGCGCCTTATCCCTATACGATTGGGTCATCATGCGAAGGGATTCGCTACTCATCTCTGCACAGCCTAACTTGTTAAGTATTAATGAAAGTTATTTGTATACCTGTTGGTAGAATTCCGCTATGGGTTTGTTACCTTGAACTAGGGTGGTTAATTGATATTCCAAAGTGGAAATATCCCGTTGGTCTGCATAATGCATTGCAAGACACTTTGTAATCGCCGACCAATCTAGTGGCGTATTGTAAGATTCCAATGCCGTATCGGCATTACCTGTTATTTTATTTCGAATTACGCTGAGTATTCCATAATACTTTGGGGTTCCCTTTAACGACTCGTATATATTCAATATACGGTCTACGCTTTTCTTCCAGGAATTGAATTCCCCGGGACGACCTGAGAAATCCTTAAGGCACTTGACCACATCCGGTATTTTATCTAAGTCTGCCAAGTTATCCCGATGCCTATCTTCGATTGTTTGATCTATTGTCGAACTTAAAAATGCATTTGGATTGAGGGTGGCCTGCACTACACTTGGTCCCTGTTGCTGCAAAATATCTGTAGCAATACTAGTTATTAAGACCCTTAAATCATCTACGCTTAGTTGCCTATCATTTGTCGCCTGAGAAGCGGTAGGATTTTGGGTGAAGACGGGAGGACGAATTAAATTGTTAGGATTTGCCATTTCGATGACAAGAATATTTAATTGTTTAAGATTGTTACTCCTTCTGGGAAGGAGAGCTTTTTTTCCCTGGAGGGCTCCGTAGGGAATCGCAGAGTTAAGCTTATGTTATAAGGCCGGAGGGTCCCCCTTTCGGTGGTGAATCGCGGCCCTCTGTTTGTAATTTTTATTGGCTGTACAAGCCGTAAGTTACGCGTATTTATTTTATGAGCCCTAAAAGTGAAAGCTAGCAATTTTTCTCGATATAATTTTATTTGCAAAGATTAATCCTAAAAAGCTCGATCTCAGTACTTATATATACATAATACCTTAGGAATTTTGCTGTTACCACTGCGTTTGCCTTGTTGCTTGTCTTAATGTCCTTTTGTTTTTTCCCTGCTGCTGCTTATCTTAATATCGCTGCTGCTTGCCTTAATATATTTTCACTGCTGCTGCTTGTCTTAATATTGAATTTTTTTATTCCTTTTTCGCCTCGGGTTGTCCTCCTTAATTTTAAGGATTTTTTCACTCGCGAACTGTGCTCGGGTTATCCTTCTTAATTTTAAATATTTTTTCACTCGCGAACTGTGCTCGGTTACGTTCCTTTATACATTGAGGAACAAAAAAATACAATTATTTGTATTTTTAGTCGGACAGCGTGTCCGCTTTATTGAAGTTGATTATAAACTTAAAATTGAATTTACAATTCTGGTCTTTTATACTAATTATTACTATAATAAGTTGCTTACTATAACATTATTTATTTAATAAATGTAGCAGACGCTGATTTAGCAAAGAGGTAACAAACATGTTTTGTAACTCTTTCCTGTTTACTAGATTCGCAAATATTAATAAAAGAATTCCATCTTCCTGTTTGCCAGTTTATTGGCAATTATGATATTTTACTCTTAATGTTGACATAGCTATTATTGGTTTTTGGGTCAATAACTAGTGTAAGTGTCAAGTCAGCAGTTATTGGCTAAAAATTATCAAAGCGCGTGTTAACTTGACTTTGGTCAAAAATATAGCGTAAGTGTCAAGTCGGCAGTTATTGGTTGGAGAATTAACAAAGCGCGTGATAACTTACATACATATGTGAGTATGTATGTACATGGATGCATATGAATTTATGTATTTAGCTATATGTACATACATATGTACATACCCTGTCGGGAAAAAGCAGACAGTCTGAAAAATTAACCAATTTTAAAGTAGTTGGAAATCAACTGCTTTGAAGCAAATGCAGCGTGCGAATCTTTAGTTCTTCATTTATTTAACTCAGCGTAATAAAAAATAATTTAAAAAAAGTTCTAGTGACGAGAAATTTGGAAGTTAATTAATTTTTTTTAGCTAAGAATCTTTTCAAAAAATTAAAACCGCATATTCCTTAATAAATCAATCGACGAATACAATCAATCCAAAAAATATAATTCATATTTACCTATAAACTCATATAAAAAAGATTTTATGTTCATTACAGTATATACATACATATGTATACTTACATATATATGTATTAACATAATTTGTATATATATATTTTTTTGTAAATGTATATCTGCGATGTTAAGGATTTTCATTGTTAAAATATTGCTAATAATAACTTAAATATGTGTAAAGTTTCAAGCCTTTAGCTACTTAAATGGAGGAGTTTTGGTGCAAAATACAATATCCGAACAACCGGTTGTACGGGAGCAATATGTTATATACATATCTCCGATCTTGATGATTTTCAGTATTAAAATATTGCTTATAATAACTGAAATTTGTGCAAAGAATAAAATTAGAATTAATCACCAAAAATTTAGAAATCTTATTTGTTGCAAACCACTGACACTTGCCCGACTGGTAGCAATCAGGTGTTGTGGTTTTTGGAATGTCTTTATTTAGATCATTAACTTTTGCCCTCTGCTTGCAGGCAGGTGAATCTGGCTTTTGTTAATGAAGATAAAACCAACTTAATTGAACGAAAAGCGAAACACATTCGTGAAAATACAATTCAAAACCAAACTTGACAAGGGATTACGGAAAATCGTTCCAATATACATCAAAATTCCTACTAATTGTGACTATTTTTAAACGCACACATACCCTTATTGATTACCACCATATGCAACAGCAGACAACAAGCCACAACTCGGTGTATTTGACCCAACGTCTAGCGCAGGCATGTCATAAATGCTAGTTAGGTATAAATAAAAGTAGTTGGAAACAAATAGATTTTAAAATAGTTGGAAACAAAGCAATTTTAAAATAGCTGGAACTAAACACATTCTATTGCAGTTGGAAAAAAAGTAATTTTGATATTCTTTCAGCCAAATATATTTGAAAGTAGTTGAAATCAAATGCAGAGTCGGATAATTGACTTGCTCCTAGGACATCGCCATGTTAATAAAGTTAGTTGATTACAAGAAAAAAGAACGAATTTAAACTACTTGTAGTTGGAAAAAACTACTTTTTAAATTGCTTTTAAAGTACTTTGATTTCCGACAGGGTAGATATGCATACATATGGATGTGTGCATATATGATTGTATACTGGATGACACTTTAGTAATTTGTGACTGTACATTCAAATGTAACAGTTATGCATGTAGTATTCTCTGGAAGTATACATATGTATATCAACATACATACATACATATGTACATACGTATGTATGTATGCTAGTGCAAGAATTTGCAAAAAAAAGAAGTAAAAATCTAAATAAATTGTAAGCCGAAAGCGCGTGGCCATGTTCCGAACTCGCGCAAAACGAAAGCATAAAGAAAATATTGCGGCGTATCCTAAAGCAACAGCACCACAGAATACAATTGCTATGCTCAAACTTAATCGCAACTTGATTCAGTTTTCCGTGAATATTTTTTGCCAAGACAAATTTTTGATACAAATGAACAAATTTGTAATATATGTGTGTAGATCGCATATTATTTCGCATCTACAGAAAAAGGAAATCAACATAGGAAACCAAATGAAATATCAAATTGGAAGCAAACTCATAGTAATATTTATTATATTATATTATAAGTTCTCTGGACGAAACTGTTTAGATTTCGTTTGTTTCGAACCAAAATCAGAGAACTTACAACATACTTATGTATGTAATTAAATATGATTACCATTGATATACTTATAAAAATAGGTACACAGGTACATTGTCCATATATACATAGGTATACATATGTAAGCATATACATACACATATGCATATTTAATTTGATATAAGAATCTGCCTTCATTTTATGGCTAGCAATAAGTAGAATTTCTTAAACTTTTTCCTCTTATATTTTATATGCATATGTATGGTTTCAAACAAACGATAAAACTACACATTATGCAAATGTGAAATGACATACATAAGTAGGTAAAACAGCAAATGAGCCAAGTTGTTTTGGTATATTCGTGGTTGCATACACTCAAAATTGACTCAATCTTATCATTTACATATTTAAATAAACCAAATATCTCGTTAAATATGAAAATTTAACTATTTAAATTTTTCCTTTAATTCATTTATATCATTGAGAAATCTAAAATTGGTACAAGAACAATCAACTTTTATTAGAATTTATCTCTATTAAAAGAAATATTGTCTCTGCTCAGCTCTTTTAACTTGCCGCTTGCAATTTTTCCCCTCATACATATGTGGTGTAATTCCATGAGTGGGTCTATTGAACATTTTTCGACTTTTGACAATTCACACTGAAATTCATAAGCCTTCTCATTTAATTTACGTTCTCTGGTTAAAGTTAGTTTTAGTACAATTATTTGTAATATTTAAATTATTGGAAAATAAAGAATTTAACACGTAAATGTTTTGGTTTAAAATTCTAAAAGTATTTTAAAATCCGTTTGAAGAAAAAAGCAACCCTGCGCAGGCTTGCGATGGAAATGGGATGAGATCAGCTATAGCTTTTTCCTATAGGCGGAGCTTTATGCGTGCAACCGTGATGCCTGATCACACGTACAAGGGGGAAAATGGATAAAAACTGCTCATCATATTTACAAAATTATCTACTTTTTTAGCCAGTTTGAAGATAACGAAACCCACATTTTATCCTGTTTTTAACGGATCTTGGTTGGCTGGCTATATTTACTTATACATATACATGTGGCAGCCTTCGCACATTCGCAAGCATTGTGGCAACAACTAAACAATCTCAATCAAAAAGCAACCTTGCGCTAATATTCCAGTGGCAAACAAAAGAACGTAGCTGGCATCACCAAAATTGATCATCTACCTCTTTTTCTGATTGGAACTCATCGCAGCTGGACGTGCCTACTGACTTTTCATAAAGCGAACATATTAAATTACACAAAATAATTATAAGTTCTTAATTTTTAATAAAGCCGTTGAAATAGCATTTCATTTCTCTAATTATTTTGTCGAGTTTAGCGGGTAAACTCACAGTAAAACCCCAAATTGGTGACCCCGACGTGATCAGCAAGCACGTTCAGCTCACGCCACCATTTTGAAGTAAGTTGGTAAAAAATGATAGACAACGGTTTGCCATCAGGGGCATCTGCAAGTTCTTCGCCCAATCATGGAGAAACAGCGGCACCTCCTAATTCCATCGCGGTAGTGTACGCCAGGCTGCCAATACCACACATGACGAGCACTAATATAGAGGCATGGTTTACCTCTATGGAATTTTGGTTCGCCGCCTCGGGCATCACGGCTGATAAGCAAAAAACCGCGACAATATTAGCAGCCCTCGACCCAAACGTCTTGAGTCAACTAGGCGACGTCATCGCAGCGCTTCCGCAAAACGATAGATTCGACTACGTTAAACAAAAAATAATCGAGCACTTTGCGGATAGTGAACAGCGGCGCCTGAACCGTGTACTCTCTGAGCTCCCTCTTGGCGACAAGAAGCCATCCGAGCTTTTCTTTGAGATGAGGCGCGTTGCAGGCAATACGTTAGGCGACACGGCTCTTAAAAGCCTCTGGATAAAGCGTTTACCAGAGTTCGCGCAGCCTGTAGTCGCAGCTTCGTCTGGTTCCGCCACCGAATACACGAAGATAGCCGACACCATCGTCGATGCAATCGCACCACAGCACCTAAATCAAATTAAGTCAGCACCTTCTGGCGATATTGCTGAACTACGTGCTGTTGTCATGGAGCTTGGCAAAAAATTCGAAAAATTTACAATCCGTTCACGCTCGCATAGTCGCAGGCGATCAACTCAACGACAAAAATCGAACGCTCGTGACAGCTCGCAAGGGGCTACGACTTCACGAGAATCATCGGCAGTTCGAGACTGTTGGTATCACGAAAAATACGGCCGAAACGCTCGGAAATGTCGCAGTCCTTGCCGCCAAAGAAAACATGCTCTTCGAGCGGTATCATCCGAATCATCCTGACCATCAAAGCGCGTAGCGGGTCGCGACGAGGGTCCCGTTACAGAGCGCAAAGTACTTCGTTTACAGGTACATGAACGGCGTACAGGTAAAACTTTCTTAATCGATACTGGCGCCGACGTGTCTGTGCTGCCAACAACAATCAAGGCGCATCACATTCGACCAACCTTAACAAAATTATACGCTGCTAATGGCTCTGCCATCAAAGTCGTCGGAGAGAGGCGAATCCACTTGGATCTTGGCCTACGCCGCGACTTCTCGTGGTCATTTATAGTCGCCGATGTAACAACACCGATAATCGGCGCAGACTTCATTCGCTTCTACGACTTGCTCATTGACTTGCGCCGCAACCGACTCATCGATAACCTCACAAAACTTCGATCATCCTTGACTGCACCGACGTTATGCAAGTCAACTGAAATCAAAACATTTGATGCTGCCGATCCGTTCGCCGACTTGCTTGCTGAGTTTTCGGAGATCACGAAGCTCGCCCCTCATGGTTACTCGACAAAATCGACAGTCGTCCACCGCATTTTAACAACGGGTCAACCAGTGTTTTCTAGACCACGACGTCTCGCGCCCGAGAAGCTGACAGCCGCACGTAACGAATTCAACTTTTTGCTCAAGGCAGGCATCTGTCGACCGTCCAGTAGTAACTGGTCAAGTCCGTTACATATGGTAAAGAAAAGTGATGGTACTTGGAGGCCATGCGGGGATTACCGGGTGCTAACCGCGCAAACGCTACCCGACCGGTATCCATTGCCTTATTTAACCGACTTCACGTCTAATTTACAAGGCAAGAAAGTTTTTTCAAAAATCGACTTGCAACGTGCGTTCCATCAAGTACCCATCCACGAGGATGACATAGCCAAAACGGCAATCACGACGCCATTCGGGATGTTCGAATTTAGGTTCATGACCTTTGGACTCTGTAATGCTGCGCAGACGTTCCAAAGGCTCATAAATGAGGTTCTTCGAGGCATAGATTATGCGTTCCCCTACATTGATGACATCTGTATCGCTTCGCCGTCGGTCGAGCAGCACAAACGAGATTTGCGCGAAGTTTTCAAGCGTCTCAGCGACAACAATCTGGCAATAAATGTTTCCAAGTGCGAATTTGGAAAAAGCGAACTAAAGTTTTTGGGCCACCTTGTCGACGCTAAAGGTATTCGTCCTCTCCCTGAGAGGATAGCAGCCATTCGCGATTTTCCGAAGCCCGCGCTAGCAAAGGAGTTGAAGAGCTTCATTGCCATGGTAAACTTCTACCGCAAATTTCTGCCGAACGCTATCGAGTACCAGGCGCGCCTTCAACAACTAATTACCGGCAATAAGAAGAACGACCGTACAATCGTTGTGTGGAATAGTGAAGCCGAAGCCGCCTTCGATCGCTGCAAATCTGAACTTTCGAAACCAACATTGCTCGTGCATCCATCACCCGACGCCGAATTAGCGTTATACGTCGACGCTTCGGATACCGCCGTTGGAGCCGCCTTGCACCAACTAGTAGATGGAGAACTTCAGCCACTCGGGTTTTACTCGAAGAAGCTAACTAGCGCGCAACGTAAATACAGCACGTACGACCGTGAGCTGACCGCGGCATACCAAGGCGTGTGCCACTTCCGGTACATGGTCGAAGGCCGCAAATGCCATGTTGTAACCGATCAGCCGCCTTGCACCAACTAGTAGATGGAGAACTTCAGCCACTCGGGTTTTACTCGAAGAAGCTAACTAGCGCGCAACGTAAATACAGCACGTACGACCGTGAGCTGACCGCGGCATACCAAGGCGTGTGCCACTTCCGGTACATGGTCGAAGGCTGCAAATGCCATGTTGTAACCGATCATCGCCCGCTAGTATACGCTTTCCGCCAAAAGCTAGAAAAAGCTTCACCTCGCCAAGTAAGGCAACTGGATTTTATCGGCCAGTTCACGACCGACATCCGACATGTTCCTGGTGCAAAAAACTCCACAGCGGACCAGCTGTCTCGCATGCAAACAGTTCAGGAAGTTATTGACTACGTCAAGATCGCAGCCGCGCAGCACGCAGACACCCATCTACAATCACTCCTAAGCGAATCAGGTACGAGAAGTAATTCACTCATACTAAAATATTTTGATATCCTAAACAGCACGGCGAAACTTGTATGCGATACTTCAACGTCGAACATTCGCCCTTATATACCCCACGAGTTCCGCAGGCCGCTGCTAGCGAAAATTCATGGCTTGTAACATCCAGGCATCCGTGCGACAATCAATCTGATGACCCAAAGACTCGTTTGGCCAGGCATAAAAAGGGAGACCACATCATTCGTGCGGAACTGTGAGGCATGCCAGCGGTCAAAAGTCCACCGACACACGATATCTCCACCAGCGGCCTACGAACCGCCAGCCGAACGATTTGCGCACATAAATATTGATATCGTGGGCCCCTTTCCGCTGTGTGAAGGACAGCGTTATTGCCTCACTATGATCGACCGATTCACCCGCTGGCCAGAGGCAGCGCCGATGCCTGACATGTCCGCCGACTCTGTCGCTAAAGCGCTTCTATCGCATTGGATTTCGCGATTTGGCGTCCCTGCACGAATTACGTCAGACCAGGGCCGGCAATTCGACTCCGCCGTTTTTGTAGAGCTGATGAACATGATTGGTGCAGTACACCTCCGAACAACCCCGTACCATCCGCAGTTAAACGGCATCATCGAGAGATGGCACCGAAGTTTTAAAACTGCCATCTTATGCCACGACACGAATAAGTGGGTTTATAATTTGCCAGCGATTCTCCTTGGTCTTCGCGCAGCTTACAAACCCGACATACACGCAAGCCCTGCTACGCTCGTTTATGGTTCAACGTTACGACTTCCTGGTGAATTTTTCCAGACCACAAATGCGAAATCAGTAACGCAGGAGATGGTGTCTCAGTTCCGATCGCTGATGCAGAAACTTCGCCCTACAAAAACTACACATCATACGACGCCTAAAGTTTTTGTTTCGCCCGCATTGCATTCTACATCACACGTCTTCGTGCGAAATGACGCAATCCGCCCATCACTGACACATCCTTACGACGGACCCTATCCAGTCCTTAAGAGATCGCCGAAGTTTTTTAAACTTTTAATACGAGGACGTCACAGCAACATCAGCATCGACCGGCTAAAGCCTGCGTTCTTAGCGAACGACGATTACGAGAACTCAAGCCATATGCATCAGACAGAAGAGTTAACAGATACACCTACACCTATTCCGACTACGAGCCAAATTCCTCAAGAGGACGACCCAACGAATACGTCACCTCCTGTATCGACGAAATCTACGCGTTGTGGCAGGCATGTAAACTTTCCTATACGATATCGGTAGTTTCGTCTAGGCGGGGAGTATACGTGGCAGCCTTCGCACATTCGCAAGCATTGTGGCAACAATTAAACAATCTCAATCAAAAAGCAACCTTGCGCTAATATTCCAGTGGCAAACAAAAGAACGTAGCTGGCATCACCAAAATTGATCATCTACCTCTTTTTCTGATTGGAACTCATCGCAGCTGGACGTGCCTACTGACTTTTCATAAAGCGAACATATTAAATTACACAAAATAATTATAAGTTCTTAATTTTTAATAAAGCCGTTGAAATAGCATTTCATTTCTCTAATTATTTTTTCGAGTTTAGCGGGTAAACTCACAGTAAAACCCCAAATACATATACATATATACATACATACATACATATAAATATATTTTCACTACAATTAGCGAACACAAAACAGCAATACAATTGTATGTGTTGTATTTGCGCGAGTTCATTTTACAAACAAACAAACAAGGTGAACGCAAACTCTAGTTACTAGAGTCTAGTAGATAGCAGAACAGCATACATTGAAGCAGTGTGGGAGTTGGCAAAGCCGAGCAACAACAACAATATGCCTTTGCATACTAAACGGAGGCTACCCGGCAGACATTCAACAGTTGGAAGACACCGAAAAAATATGTGAAGTAATTAATTGAAAAAATTTCTATTTTTTTAATAACTAAATATTTAGTGCCTTTGATATTGTATATCAATACTTAACAACTAAGTGAAATAAAATTAAATAACACTTGAATTTATTGTTGTTTTCAATACGGGAAACTTTGAAAAAAAATTATAGCAAATTTAATCGTGCTGGGGTATCCTCAGTGGTTGGCTGGGTTCTGCACAAAAATAAATAAGCCGTATTTATTTTTAATATTATGCATGCCACAAGCTTTGAATATAATCAACAAATGGTGCATTGAAAAGGTGTTTTCTATCAAGCTTGCAAAAACTGCTTTAGTCATATTCACCTGCCCGTCTCTTAGTGCCTAATTTAGGGAGTTGCACATACCCTATATGTTTCAAAAGCTCCTGCGTCTGGCTAAGTCAAATGATGACTCATGACTGCCTTTCTCTGGTTGCTGGTCGGCTATTTATCTAGTTGCCGGCCGTAGCCGAGTCACAGGTCAGTCGCATCAGTCCCGTTTTGTCCTTGTTCTTCACTTTATTTGTTAGAGTAAATTCATATATGTATGTACGTGTTTTTTATTTCATTTGTACATGTTTTTTTTTTTCGTTAAAGATAAGGTGTGGGGTTCCAAGCCCTTCATATATGTATGTATTTATTTACTAATTTTCTAAGTTAAAAATAAGTTTAATAAAAATATGACATTTATATATTTCTATGAAATATCTATTATGTTTCATTATAAGAGAAACATGTGTGCATGCTTCTGGATATCTAATAAGTATGTATGTACCTACACTTTTTGCTACCTACTATGCAAACATGAGAAAAACTGAAATTTGAACCGAAATTCAAAATTTAATAGCATGTATTTATGATTTTTACTAATATTTTATTTATATAATATATGTAGGTGATGTAATAATATAAGGCATCAGAAATGATTTTTATCAATTTTGATCATTCGGTATTCACCTGTTTTTCGAAAAACTATGCTCACGAGAAAGAAGAAAAACTTTAAATAGAAGAAAAAACTGTGCGTAGAAGAAAAAACTGTAAATAGAAGAAAAATCTAAAAAAAAAAATTGTAGACGAAGTTAGTTAAAATAATTTGCATAGGTAGCATATGTCATTTAGTATTTACTTTATTTTAATAGTTTACTTACACGAAATTGAAGTGGCCCGACACTTTCCACCTTTTTATTCATTGAACTACCAACTTCTAATTAAAAATGCCTTTTTTGTCCTAATTATTACAATAACGTCATTCAAATTTAAAATTTACTTGTTTAATTTCTTTGAACACTGAATCGCTCAGTACCTGTGTCGCTTGGGAAACGCTCATTTATTCAAATGACAAAGAAAGTTTTGGGCATATTTTAAAATGGGTATTATTTTTGTCAGTTGCATATAAATCGCGAATAACTTGGAAGCTCGCGATGCCATCCATGGCTTTAAAACTATGCTTCATTAAGTTATTTCGAAATGATTTTATTAAGAGGCAAAAATTGAAGAGGCAGTGAATTTCTTTTGCCGTTGAACAAAATGAAAGGACTTCCTTGAGAATTATTGAGTAATTTAAACAAACGAAGATTGACGGGTCCTTGGTCGTAAACGACCGCTTTAACATTAAGGCCTATTTACTCTTATATTATCATTCAAAATATCTACTAAGTCTACAGCTGACACTCCTCCTTTTACCATGTAATATGAAAGTACATATTTACAATTCGAGGCGGTAGATTTTACCATGAAAAAGCAGCATATGTCCGCAATACTAAAATTTCCTTTATCGCTGCCGCTATCTACAAGCCCGTCAATTATACCTTTATTGTAGACAAGATCTTTTTTAGTGGAAAGCCCGTCGAATATAATTTCACAAACACGCTCACTATCGGACATTTCGCTAACTACGTACTTCAAATTTTCTTCAAATTCTTTTTTTTTTTTGAGGTAGCCCAAACTTCAAATCAACGCGCATAAAATTATAGGCCTTGGTGGGCATGTAATTGACATTCTGAGCTAAATTTTTCCGTTCTTCTGAATAAGTTTTTATCGTACTTACTATCATTCTAGTAAAATTTACTGCATCTACACTAGCATTTTCAGAAGATGTTATTGACCGTTTCTCTAAATCAAGATTTTTTAAACCCAATGCAATGGGGTGTGGTAACTCTTCTGGGTCTACAGTTACAGATGAGTGGCTACACTCAATCCCTACTCTTGCGTCCTCGTCGCGCACTCTGGGCAACGTGAGCAACCCTTGTGTGAGATATGGTAACCAACCCGTGGGGAGCCTTGGCAGAAAGAGAGGGAGCTTCAGTGGGGCCACTCCGACATATTCGGTTTAAGGGCTCACTGAAGTCAGCAGCGTCTGTTCACCAGGAGGTGCGGCTGCAAGCGGGCGTCTGACTTGGAGCAAGCGGCTCGCTATATAAATGTGTCTTCAAAAACAAAACAACCCTCCAGTATTTCGTTGTGCGCTGGGCTTGGAACCCGCCACGTAAAAAACTATACCCAATGAAAAATTTCAATGTGCCTCGGATGAGATCTCCCTTTTTTGATGACGACCACAAGCAATGTTTTAAGGACTACGATTTAAGGGCATGCACCTGGAATGTCCGAACCCTTAATGGGGAAGGTGCCGCTGCCCGGCTGGCTGATGTCCTCGTAAGAGTAAGGGCTGACATCACCGCCATCCAAGAAGTGAAATGGACGGGGCAAGGCAAGAAAACCGTTGGGCCTTGCGACATCTACTACAGCTGCCATGTAAAGGAGCGCAAGTTCGGTGTTGGATTTGTGGTGGGAGAGAGGCTTCGTCGCCAAGTACTGTCGTTCACTCCAGTGGACGAGCGTCTCGCCACGATTCGCATCAAAGCGAGATTTTTCAACATCTCGCTGATTTGTGCCCACGCACCGACAGAAGAGAAGGACGATGTGATCAAGGATCACTTCTACGAGCGCGTAGAACGCACTTACGAGCGCTTCCCCCGTCACGATATCAAAATCGTGCTTGGTGACTTCAATGCCAGGGTGGGAAAGGAAGGGATCTTTGGTCACACTGTCGGAAAATTCAGTCTCCACGACGAAACCTCCGCCAACGGACTGAGACTGATCGACTTTGCTGGGGCCCGAAACATGGTGGTCTGTAGCACCAGGTTTCAGCATAAAAAAATACACTTGGCTACGTGGCTGTCTCCAGATCAAAACACGCGAAACCAAATCGATCATATTGCGATAGACGGAAGGCATGCTCCCAGTATATTAGACGTACGTACACTCCGAGGACCGAACATCGACTCGGATCATTATCTTGTCGCAGCCAAGATGCGCATACGCCTCTGTGCATCAAAAAACGTGCGTGTAAATACACAGCGAAAGCTTGACGTCGGAAAGCTGCAATCGCAACAGACAGCTGCAAACTTCACCACTCGACTCCCACACCTGCTCACTGAGAGCACTTCTCAAGAAACCGGTATTTGCGAGCACTGGGAGCACATTTCTCGATCACTGCGTACCGCCGCTGAAGAAGTCGTTGGCTTTCAGCGACCCCGAAAAAATGACTGGTATGATGAGGAATGCCGCGCCACTTCGGAAAATAAAGATGCTGCCTACAGGGCCACGCTGCGATCGGGCGCAACGCGAGCTGTATGGGAACGCTACCGGGAGTTGAGAAAGGAAGAGAGACGTATCGTCCGTAGAAAGAAGAGAGAGGCCGAAATACGTGAGTGTGAAGAGCTTGAGATGCTAGCCGACATGAAAAGCGCCCGAAAATTTTACCAAAAGGTGCGGCGACTTACGGAAGGTTTTAAGACCGGGGCGAATTCCTGTAAGAACAAGAACGGCGATCTGGTGACTGATGTCCAAAGCGCACTTAGATTGTGTAGGGAACACTTCTCCACTCTGCTAAATGGTGACAGCGAAAGCTTCGCCGGAGAAGATGAAGATCCCGAACCCCAAATCGCTGATGACGGCATTAACATCCCGTCACCCGACCTCCATGAAGTTCGAATAGCAATTATGCGGCTACGGAACAACAAAGCCGCTGGAGCTGATGGGTTACCAGCTGAGCTATTCAAGCATGGTGGCGAGGAGCTGGTAAGGTGCATGCACCAGCTTATTTGCAGAATATGGTCGGACGAATGCATGCCCGCCGATTGGAATTTAAGTGTACTCTGCCCAATCCACAAGAAGGGTGATCCTGCAATATGCGCGAACTACCGCGGGATCAGCCTCCTTAACATTTCGTATAAGGTTCTATCGAGTGTATTGTGTGAAAGACTAAAGCCAACCGTCAACGAACTGATTGGACCTTATCAGTGTGGCTTTAGACCTGGTAAATCTACCATCGACCAGATATTCACGATACGCCAAATATTGGGAAATACTTATATTGTGTAGGGAACACTTCTCCACTCTGCTAAATGGTGACAGCGAAAGCTTCGCCGGAGAAGATGAAGATCCCGAACCCCAAATCGCTGATGACGGCATTAACATCCCGTCACCCGACCTCGATGAAGTTCGAATAGCAATTATGCGGCTACGGAACAACAAAGCCGCTGGAGCTGATGGGTTACCAGCTGAGCTATTCAAGCATGGTGGCGAGGAGCTGGTAAGGTGCATGCACCAGCTTATTTGCAGAATATGGTCGGACGAATGCATGCCCGCCGATTGGAATTTAAGTGTACTCTGCCCAATCCACAAGAAGGGTGATCCTGCAATATGCGCCAACTACCGCGGGATCAGCCTCCTTAACATTTCGTATAAGGTTCTATCGAGTGTATTGTGTGAAAGACTAAAGCCAACCGTCAACGAACTGATTTGACCTTATCAGTGTGGCTTTAGACCTGGTAAATCTACCATCGACCAGATATTCACGATACGCCAAATATTGGTAAATACCCGTGAGAAGAGGATCGACACACACCATCTATTTGTCGACTTTAAATCAGCTTTCGACAGCACGAGAAGAAGTTGCCTATATGCCGCGATGTCTGACTTTGGTATCCCTGCAAAACTAATACGGCTATGTAAAATGACACTGAGCAACACCACCAGCTCAGTCAGAGTTGGGAAGGGCCTCTCCGAGCCGTTTGATACCAAACGAGGTTTCAGACAGGGTGACTCCCTATCGTGTGACTTCTTTAACATTATGCTAGAAAAGATAATTCGAGCTGCAGAATTAAACCGGTCAGGTACCATCTTTGATAAGAGTGTGCAACTGCTGGCGTATGCCGATGACATCGATATCATTGGCCTCAACAACCGCGCCGTTAGTTCTGCCTTTTCAAAGCTGGACAAGGAAGCGAAGCGAATGGGTCTGGAGGTGAACGAGGACAAAACGAAGTACCTCCTGTCATCAAATAAACAGTCAGCGCATTCGCGCCTTGGCTCCCGCATCACTGTTGACAGTTACAATTTTGACAAAGTAGAGGACTTTGTTTATCTTGGAACCAGCATCAACACCAACAATAATGTCAGCCTAGAAATCCAACGAAGAATCTCTCTTGCCAACAAGTGCTACTTTGGGCTGAGTAGGCAAATGAACAGTAAAGCCCTCTCTCGACGAACGAAAACCACGCTCTATAAGTCCCTCATCATGCCCGTGCTAATGTATGGCGCAGAAGCATGGACCCTATCAACATCGGATGAGATGGCGCTTGGAGTGTTCGAGAGAAAGATTCTCCGAAAGATTTTTGGTCCTTTACGTCTTTGCGATGGCGAATACCGCAGACAATGGAACGATGAGTTGTATGAGCTGTACCGCGACATAGACATAGTTCAGCGAATTAAGATTCAGCGGCTACGCTGGCTAGGTCATGTGGTACGTATGGAAGAAAATGCTCCAGCCCTGAAAGTATTCGACGCGGTACCCGCTGGTGGTAGCAGAGGAAGAGGAAGGCCTCCTCTACGTTGGAAAGACCAGGTGGAGAAGGACTTGACTACACTTGGGATATCTAACTGGCGCCAGGCAGCAAAGCAGAGGAGCGGCTGGCGTGCAATATTGAAATCGGCCAAAATCGCCTAGGCGCTTATAGCGCCAATTAAGAAGAAGAAGAAGAAATTCTCTTCTTCTGACTTCTTAACTCTAATCTCTGGCTTCTTCGCATTACTTTGAAATTTGTTCCCTTAGATTGCATCTAAAGTGTGCCAAGTTAGGCGCAAGTTATCTTAAACTTATCAATTCATGCAAGAATGTGATATTTAGATGTGACGCGCGTATTCACATATCGATACCATCTTGTGTGGCGAAACTTGAAAGTGCACTGTGTTCGTTAAAAGAAGTGCAAACTGCTTTAGATGGGCATAAAAGTCTAAATGCAAAGCAAACACATTTACCTATTGTCTATAACGCTGATAACAACGCCGCTAACAAGTTTGGTGCGGATAACAACAATTTAATAGTTACGCGTTCAAAAGCTAAGGTCGCTGACCTAAGGAAGTTGCCCTTGAATGTGAATTCGACACCTTGCGCAGTTGTTGCCGATATGCCTGCTAATGCAAAAATTGTTGCAACTACCGAAGCTGATAACATTAATGCTGAAGTTGTTGCTGCATATACCCGATCACCAAGCATTCGCTTTCCGCTGCGGACGCTCTAAGCAATTGCGATTCGTCTCTTCTCAGTGCTTCTGCGTTGGCGGTTGACAACGCCTCCGCTCCTGTTGATAATTTTGCTGCCGTGGATGCGGGTGCTAAGAAATGCATCGTATCTAGTCAAGAATGATAGAAGACAAGATTACGACAACGCCGGCAGCGTACACGTCACAGAAATCATCTGCCAAGAATAATGAAAAAAGGAGGGTGAAAGGAAGGAGGAATGAAAGGAGGTTTGAAAGTTTTGCCTGTATAAACGCATATAAACGATTATAATATTTTCCTCTCGTTTTACCTTTTACCAATTTGTATTTGCGTTCAAATTATAGCAAATTTAATCGTGCTGGGGTATACTCAGTGGTTGGCTGGGTTCTGCACAAAAATAAATAAGCCGTATTTATTTTTAATATTATGCATGCCACAAGCTTTGAATATAATCAACAAATGGTGCATTGAAAAGGTGTTTTCTATCAAGCTTGCAAAAACTGCTTTAGTGATATTCACCTGCCCGTCTCTTAGTGCCTAATTTAGGGAGTTGCACATACCCTATATGCTTCAAAAGCTCCTGCGTCTGGCTAAGTCAAATGATGACTCATGACTGCCTTTCTCTGGTTGCTGGTCGGCTATTTATCTAGTTGCCGGCCGTAGCCGAGTTACAGGTCAGTCGCATCAGTCCCGTTTTGTCCTTGTTCTTCACTTTATTTGTTAGAGTAAATTCATATATGTATGTACGTGTTTTTTATTTCATTTGTACATGTTTTTTTTTTTCGTTAAAGATAAGGTGTGGGGTTCCAAGCCCTTCATATATGTATGTATTTATTTACTAATTTTCTAAGTTAAAAATAAGTTTAATAAAAATATGACATTTATATATATTTCTATGAAATATCTATTATGTTTCATTATAAGAGAAACATGTGTGCATGCTTCTGGATATCTAATAAGTATGTATGTACCTACTCTTTTTGCTACCTACTATGCAAACATGAGAAAAACTGAAATTTGAACCGAAATTCAAAATTTAATAGCATGTATTTATGATTTTTACTAATATTTTATTTATATAATATATGTAGGTGATGTAATAATATAAGACATCAGAAATGATTTTTATCAATTTTGATCATTCGGTATTCACCTGTTTTTCGAAAAACTATGCTCACGAGAAAGAAGAAAAACTTTAAATAGAAGAAAAAACTGTGCGTAGAAGAAAAAACTGTAAATAGAAGAAAAATCTAAAAAAAAAAATTGTAGACGAAGTTAGTTAAAATAATTTGCCTAGGTAGCATATGTCATTTAGTATTTACTTTATTTTAATAGTTTACTTACACGAAATTGAAGTGGCCCGACACTTTCCACCTTTTTATTCATTGAACTACCAACTTCTAATTAAAAATGCCTTTTTTGTCCTAATTATTACAATAACGTCATTCAAATTTAAAATTTACTTGTTTAATTTCTTTGAACACTGAATCGCTCAGTACCTGTGTCGCTTGGGAAACGCTCATTTATTCAAATGACAAAGAAAGTTTTGAGCATATTTTAAAATGGGTATTATTTTTGTCAGTTGCATATAAATCGCGAATAACTTGGAAGCTCGCGATGCCATCCATGGCTTTAAAACTATGCTTCATTAAGTTATTTCGAAATGATTTTATTAAGAGGCAAAAATTGAAGAGGCAGTGAATTTCTTTTGCCATTGAACAAAATGAAAGGACCTCCTTGAGAAATATTGAGTAATTTAAACAAACGAAGATTGACGGGTCCTTGGTCGTAAACGACCGCTTTAACATTAAGGCCTATTTACTCTTATATTATCATTCAAAATATCTACTAAGTCTACAGCTGACACTCCTCCTTTTACCATGTAATATGAAAGTACATATTTACAATTCGAGGCGGTAGATTTTACCATGAAAAAGCAGCATTTGTCCGCAATACTAAAATTTCCTTTATCGCTGCCGCTATCTACAAGCCCGTCAATTATACCTTTATTGTAGACAAGATCTTTTTTAGTGGAAAGCCCGTCGAATATAATTTCACAAACACGCTCACTATCGGACATTTCGCTAACTACGTACACGTCACAGAAATCATCTGCCAAGAATAATGAAAAAAGGAGGGTGATAATTTGACAATAACAAAGCAATTACAAAGAATTGCACGCACACACATGCACAGAATCATCAGCGGGAAATTTGAAAAAACTGACAACAAATTTTATGTTGTTAACTCATTCGAGGAAAGTGAAATACGAGATTTCAAATTAAATAAAAAATAAATTTCAAATTCAGTGATTTGCTTTCTTGTAATTAAAAAAGAAACATTAAATAATGTCGTTTGAATATTGGTATATGATTTATCACGAGGTGGCGAAGAAGTAAGCGCTCCGACAATGGATCGGCATTTACTCCGAGATGTGGGCAATCTCTTGCATTTGAATGCAACAGAATTTAAGAAGCTGTATCGGATAACTCCAGACTTGGCTGAATACCTAGTTTATCAGCTTGACAACCAAATAAGAGGCTCCAGAATAACAGCAATATCAACTGAGAAACAGGTAGCTCGTGTAATCTTTAAGCCTGTATGCAATTTTAAATTTTACTTTTTTTTTGTTTAGGTTCTAGCGGCTTTAAGGTTCTTCGCAACTGGTTGCTGTCAACGACCCGTAAGTGAACAATGGGGAATATCCATGAGATAGTCATCCGTAAGTCGGCATTCATCGGGTAACGGATGTAATCAATGATTCATTGTTTCACCAGAAAGTGAGGTTTCCTATGACCCAAGTGGAACGCCAAGCTGCTAAAAAAATGTTTTATAATTAATGTGCAATGGTAAAAGCAAGCTTTTATCAATTAAAAAAATTAAAATACATACATACATATATGTAAATCCTAAATACGCTGGGGCACAGCGCGAATTTTGAAAACAAAACCATAGCATATTTGCAGGTGATTCCGGATATCCCTTGCAGTCGAGTTGATGACTATTCTACCAAATCACTCAGAAGAGAGAGTGATAACCGCTACAACAACAACAACAACAAGGAAAGTCCGAAATTCTGCTACAATGGAGCATTGTTATATATATAAAGAATTATAACCGTAGGTAGTCTGAAACAAACTAGTATATTATTTCACTTTAATAAAATGTAATAAAAACGCTCAAATTTATATTTGGCAGCAGGCATTCGTTTGGTTTTTTTCTATTCCCTTTTGTGCTTTTCGCTTGTTTTGACATTTAGTTTGACAGAGGTGCCACTCTTTATCACTTTGAATAAATCCAACGAAACAGCTGTTAAGTGTCGTTAAGAATAAGTTAGTGAATCGCACAATCGTTAGTGCAAACGGCAAATATTGACGTCAAAAATAACAATTGTCGCACCGTTTAAAGTTAGTGAATCGCACTACAGCAATTGTGTTTGGACTGAAGTGAGAAACAAGAGGCGAAAGAAAGCTAAGGTTGTTGTTGGCTCTAGTGATAACAATGAACTGAGTGTTGCTAATCGCTTTAAATGGGTTCACATATCTTCAATTGAGCCGTCTGTTATGACATGCAAACATTGCTATAAACTGTGTCTCTTGCTTTCCGTTGATTAAAACATACAACCTAGTGGAGAGTCACAAGTACAGTAAGTACAGCGTTGCTGTGGCCAGTTAATGTTAGAATAAGGCCGTTTCGTTTTTTTCAGAAGCAAGTAGAATATATACCAACAATGTGACATTTCACGATTGTAGATCTGAAAAAGTCTTAAGAATTGAAGAGCTGAATATCTACTATCATAATATTTCTGGCCAAAGAACAAAATCTAATATTAATCATCAGTTTAGCACGGAAGAGGCTTATGATATCATCGTCGTTGTTGAGACGTGGCTGACATCGGATTTTTATGACAGTGAGTTTTTCGACTTAAATTTATATAACGTCTTTCGAAAAGACCGCGATGCTGCTAAAACTGGCTGTTTGAGAGGAGACGGTGTTCTCATTGCCATCAAAAGGAAGTATTGTGCATTTTTAGTAACGCTAAAAAATGATGACTCGTGGCTTTATCAACTTTGCGTTTGCTACAAGGGATGTAAATCAAATGACTGCTTGTACTTAATTTCCTCGTATATTCCGCCAAATAGCAATTCGGAGTTATATATGGGACATGTAGACAATATCACTGCTCTAGCTGTCGAAAAATTAAACGAGAATCATCTATGCGTGTTAGGTGATTGTAGCTTATGCAACATGCGATGGTATATTAATTCTGCTACCCCAGCATTCGCGGCTAATAATGTCGTAGCTCCTACAGAATCTTACTTCGTAGATAGTTTACTAAGCACTAACATTAAGCAAATTGACGGAATTTTTAATCAATTAAACAGGCTGTTAGATCTTATTTTCATAAATGATAATGTTAATTATTGTGTATTAAAATGTATCTCTCCAATATCCGATGTTGGTATTCATCATATCCCTTTAGATATTAAGCTAAATTTTTATGACTATTTACCCTTATTGGATTCTGAAATCACTGCTTATAATTACGCATACTGTGATTATCCAAGTTTAAATAACTCCCTTTTAGAAGTTAAATGGGATGAATTATTGCCCAACCTGGACATCTACAGCTGTTTTTCTATTTTTAAATCAATAATGCATGCATTTTGTAATAATAATATTTCAGTAAAAAAGAAGCGATTGTATAAATCACCTTAGTATAATGAGCAGTTAAAGAAGCTGAAAAATCGCAAAAACCAGTACCTCAAGAAGTTTAAAGCTACTAATAACTGGACATTTCTTGTAAAATTTCAGCATTGTCAGGAGAAATTCAAGTCCTTAGATAACCTACTCTACAAAAATTTTATATGTAGGACTGAGCGAAACATTAAAGCTAACCCGAAGTCGTTTTGGAATTTCATAAAATAAAAAAAGTCATGTTCGAGCATACCTGCTTCAATAACAATGGATGAGAAATCTGCAAATACACCCGCCGAAGCAGCCAACTTATTTACCGAATTTTTCTTGTCAAATTACATTTCTGACGATGAGGAGTCTCCGTACTTTTCTTCTGAGATATCCTCATTTATAAATTTTGGTATGTTGCATATTTCATCTGATGATATCATCAAAGGTATGTTTTCCCTCAAACCTTCGTGGCAAACAGACGTTGATGGGCTATCAGCTATCTTATTCAAAAAATGTCCGGCGTTGGCAATTCCTCCGGAAATTATCTTTAATAAATCTCTGTCTTCAGGAGTTCTCCTGAATGAATGGAAAGTTACAACTATCACACCTTTTTTTAAAAGTGGAAGAAAAAACAATCTTCGTAACTATAGGCCGATTTCTAAGCCTTCAAGCATCTCGAAACTTTTTGAATGCATTGTAAAGGGCAAGATTTACTTTGCAGTTAAGTCGTTAATCAGCCCAAATCAACATGGCTCTACAGCCACTAATCTCGCCGTTTTTAGTGAATTCAACAGGACTCCAAGTTGATTGCATTTATACAGACTTCTCTAAGGCATTTGATATAGTGTCGCACAATATACATACTATTGAACAAGTTAGCATGCTTGGGCTTCCACTCCACCTTTCTGCAATGGCTTAAATCATATTTGAGTGAAAGGTGCTGCATAGTAACAGTTGAAGGCGTTTTGTCTGATTGCTTTGTTGCTTCCTTGGGTACTTTTCATCAATGACATTGGCAAATGTTTCACTTTCTCAAATTTTTTGCTGTATGTCGATGATATGAAACTTTTTGCATCTATTAAGGACTCAGGGGACGCTCTGAAGCTTCAGTACGATTTGGAAAGTATCCAACGCTTGTGTGTAAAGTCACGCCTTCCCGTGAATACTAAAAAATGTTTTCATATAACATTTTCGCGGCATCAAAATATTGTTAATACATCTTACACCATTTCTAGTTATGCTTTACAAAGTATAACAAAATTTAAGGATCTTGGAATTATATTTGACACAAAATTTTCTTTCAGTAGTCATATCAATTTTGTTCTAACAAAATCGTATGCAGTTTTGGGCTTTATTCGTCGCAATACACCTGAGTTTTCTGATCCATATTTTTTCTGATGCTATATATGTACGTCTTTAAGAGTTTGCAGTTATCATCTGGAGACCATATGACCAACTGTCGATGAGCAGAATTGAACGTGTTCAAAAAATATTTCTTAAGCATGCACTGCGTTCAATTCGGTTTGCGGATCCTGTACCATCCTACAATTCTCGCCGTATGCTAATTAGTCTGGGCTCCTTGGAAAAGAGAAGGACAGTCCTTTCACTTTCGTTCACTTTTAATGTTATTAATGGGTTTATTGATTGCCCATTTTTGTTGAATCGGATAAGCTTTAATGTGCCGCAAAGGAATCTTCGCAATTCGTATCCTTTTTATGGGGAAAACTTTAAGACTTTATTTGCAAGTAATGCACCTATTGCTCGTGCACTTCGGGAATTTAATGCGTTATCTAGTTCGAATATGCTTGATTTCGCTTTACCTAGATTAAACTTTATAAAAATTCTAAATTTAATTGCTTAATATTGATTTTATATTAATTACTATAATTTTAACAACTTAATTGGTTTAAATTATTATATTTCTTTCTAGTCTGTAAAGTACTATGTACTGTAGAGCAATAAACAAATAAACAAAATTTATTTAATTCAAGGTAACTTTATTGTCATGGACGTGAGCTTTGGTCTTCGAAAAACAGGTGAATACCGAATGATCAAAATTGATAAAAATCGTGAGAGAATTTGCTTTTAATCGAGGGCAAATTCGTAAATCATGTCCAATATTAGTTTCCCATTTAATTTTTCTTTTAGAATATACATTCATATTCATTTTTTCTTCTTAGTTCATTTCAGACGCCTTAAATTTCAGAATTTTTTCTTCTTATCTCATTTCAAAAAAGAATGTAGTCGAAATACCTGAGTAGTGATGTTATTTTCCTTGTAGGTCTTATCGAGTAGAACGAGAATCCAATTTTGGAATTTGTCAAACACCCCTAAAATCTCGACTTAACCTTAAAAAAACCGATTTTGGGCACTTCTTAGCCCATATCTTAGTTAAATAACGATTTTCATTCTAAGAACGGTTTAAGAAAGAAGAAACTTAGACTTTTTGAAAGATATATAGATGTTTTAATAAAGCTGAAGAAACTTACTTGTTTTTGCACAACAAACTTAAATTTTGCTACATTTTTCTTTTTTTTTGATTTTGGCGATATTTTCACACACTATTTTATAAAAACACAAAATGAGTTTTGGTTAGATTCAAAGAGTACGTTTAATACCGAGTTCAACGAATGTTTCTTTTAAAAAATCGGCCACAAAGTGACTGAGTTATTTTACTTTTTATAAGAACGAAATTTTTGCAAAAATTTCCAACGAACTTAATTTACTAATAAAAATTATTAATAAAAATATATAGATCAAAAGTGCTTTTTTGACCGTTTTTTCCTTAGGTCAGCATCGTCAGTTTCGCGTTGTACTGACCAGCAATATTCTGCCATCATATTTATTTTGTTTTTTCCTTCGAAACGTTTTTCGATCGTAGCCATTTCTTGGTGGAAGTGTTCGCCTTGTTCATCACTGAATTGGCCCAGCTTATGTGGGAAGAAGTCCAAATGCGAATGCAAGAAATGAATTTCTATCGACATGTTGCAACCCATTTCACCATATGCACTTAAAAATTTGTTTATAACCGTGATATAGTCGTCGCTTCTGTTGTTCCCAAGGAAATTATCACATAGCGCTACAAGACTCTTCCATGCACGTTTCTCAACACAGCTTAACTTGTTCATAAAGGTAACGTCGCTCATAATTTTGCGAATTTGAGGTCCAATGAAAATACCTATATACACATATTATAAAAAAAATAAAAAACAAGTCGTTATGAAAACAAATTAATAAATACCGGCTTTTATTTTTGCTTCACTTAATTTTGGGAAGACAGTTTTAAGATGAAGAAAAGCTTCGCTATTAACATCCAATTTCTTTACAAATTGTTTCATGTATCCCAGCTTTAAGTGTAGTGGTGGTAAGATATGTAACATCCTCAGATTTTACCAATGGGTGGCTTAAAACGTTTTTCCTGCCTATCTGATGTGACTCTCGATATGGCCATGCATTGTGATCATAGCGATTGGATGCCCGACTATCCCATTCACAAAGGTAGCAAGGATATTTTGTGTAGCCACCTTGCATGCCAAATAAAATTGTTAACACTTATAAGTCAGCGACGACTTTCCATTTATGCGTAGCATAGTCGATCAACCGTAAAATTTTTTCCATCATTTCATACGTTTAACAAGAAGTTAACCCCATACGCGATTGGAACTGATGGTAAGAGATTTTCATTGTGTAATAACACAGCTTTTAAACCTAAGGGTGACATTACAGACTTCATTAAGGGAGCACGAATGTATTTTTTTTTTGTTTAGGGTACATACTTTTACACGATCCATCAATGAAAAGTCGCCATTCATTTGCATTATAATTATAATTTAAAGCCGAAAATAATTTGGGTACATTTACACAATGTACTAGATCACAGTCATTGCCATCAGTTTTTTTTCACTAAATTCCACTGCTTTAGTCGTGAACTGAGGACTTCAGATTCTCGTTTCGATAAATGCAAATCACGATTGATTTACAAGGAAGGAATTCTTCCTCTACTAAATATGTTTCACTAGCATCAATGGACTCACTTTTTGTAGGCACTTCGGCATTTAAGTATTTTGGTTTTGTAACCGTAACAACATTCGCATACTTTACGTTTTCCGCGATTTAAAATTGTGACCTGAAACGTTTGTTTTGCAAAAATAGCAATCGTCTTGTTTATGATATGCCTGATGATGCCAAGTCATAGGCACAGAAAAGGGCAAAGTAATTGATTGTTGAACTTAAAATTTTTTTAATGTTGTGCAGCAATATTCACAAATAAATTCTGGCTCGTACCAGCGACTTGCACTATAAAACCTTTCGAAAATCTTGTTATATATTTTTACAACACCAATATTATTTTTAAAATCACGCCGATGACTTGGATCCGTAAATAAGCCACAAATGTAGCAAAACTTATTACGCTTGTCGCACATTTTAGTTTTATTTTAGCACGATTTTTATCCAAATTAACAGAAAACACAACAAAAGATAAACAACACGTGCACTTCAGTATAACGGAAATTTATAAAGACTTCAAAATTGAGTAAAAACTCAAAAATTAAGTGATAATTTCCTTGGGAACAACCGAAGCAAATTTTTGCAAAAATTTCGTTCTTATAAAAAGTAAAATAACTCAGTCACTCTGTGGCCGATTTTTTAAAAGAAACATTCGTTGAACTCGGTATTAAACGTACTTTTTGAATCTAATCAAAACTCATTTTGTGTTTTTATAAAATAGTGTGTGAAAATATCGCCAAAGTCAAAAAAAGAAGAAAAAGGGTAGCAAAATTTAAGTTTGTTGTGCAAAAACAAGTAAATTTCTTCAGCTTTATTAAGACGTCTATATATCTTTCAAAAGGTCTGGGTTTCTTCTTTCTTAAACCGTTCTTAGAATGAAAATCGTTAATTAGCTAAGATATGGGCTAAGAAGTGCGCAAAGGCACGAAAAATCGGTTTTTTAAGGTTAAGTCGAGATTTTGGGGGTGTTTGACAAATTCCAAAATTGGATTCTCGTTCTACTCGATAAGACCTACAAGAAAAATAGCATCACTTCCCAGGTATTTTCGAGTGTCACACTGTGCTATTACGTCATTGGATATACATATGTTATAAAAATAAAATATTAGTAAAAATCATAAATAAATGCTATTAATAAAAGGGTAGGTAAGTACACACATACATATGTATATTAAATATCCACAAGCATGAATGTACATATGTTTCGCTGTGCACTTTCGCTGAAAAATTGCGTGCAGCATGAAAAGATATTGATGTCGATCGACGCAAATATTGCCTAAATCTCAAAAGAATATTCTTTTGACGATTCCCTTTTCCCTTTCAACTCTTCTCTTCTTCACGCTGTGTGGTCTACAATACTTCGGGGTCAGTTTTGCTGCGAAGTTATCTGCTGCTCTCGGCAGTGGGTGCTCTTTTAATAGCACCAAGTCGCCTATGGTCGGTTTCGACTGTCTTCTTTGCAGGTTGTACTGTCGTGCTTGCTCCGTTGATGCACGCTGTTGATTTTGACGCACCAGGCGGAATACCTCCGTCGTTGTATCTGTCACATGCCGAACGTAGTTTCGTCGTAGACGGCTTTCAGGAGCCTCGGTTCGTGCCCTTGCATCGGAAATGCATGGGTGTATCCGGTGGTATCACTAATACAAGTGTTAAGAGCCAGCATGATTTCTCGCAGCAGTCCATCCCAGTCCCGATGTCGTTCTCCGCTGAACTGCGCTACGATGCATTTTATGTTCCGGCTTGCCCTCTCTGTTGGATTTTCCTGAGAGGTTTAAGGAGCGTTAAACTGCTGTCTTACCGCATATTGGTCTACATTGAAGAATCGGCTGGTGAATTGCGCTCCATTGTCGGCCACAAGGATCTTCGGAACGCCGAATCGCAGGTAGGCGAATAAGTGTGGCTCTAGCTCGGGGCCGATAACGCGGTTTAACGATTGCTGGAACGTCGCTGGGGCAGAGTGAAGACCAAATGGCATCACCCGTTATTGGAAAAGGGGCACCATGCTACGGAGGCGGTGGCGACGATTCGCCTTTCGTCTTGGCGTAGGAATACCCATAGTTCGGGGATTACGGCACCCTCGACATGGCCGCGTTCTCCGCATTGTCTATAGGCGGCTCTCGGATCAATTGTGTCGACGTCTGTCTGTCATTGGAGTTCACCAGTGTCTGTCTCCGAACATAGATCCGCGATTCGTGCGCCTCTGAAGAACTGGTTGGCGGTTGAAGGCGTGCGCTTCGTGGTGTCGAGGTGACAGCGGTCTCTGTGATGATTTTTGCATTTCCCTGTCAGACAAAATATTTTCGTAATTTTCCGCAAGGCCCACAAGTTCATCCAGAGACTGAAACTCACGCCGCTTGATGTAAAGCTGGTACTCGATTCGGCTGTTCTAATAAGCCCGGTCGAACTTTCGTTCTTCAGTACTTTCGGCATACCTCATCAAATTTTGTAATACGAGGACGTAGTCCTTGAAGGGTTCATGGGCACGCTGCCCGTCTGTCGAATCTCATCGTCCAACCTCTCGAAGTACCGGGACGGCAGGAAAAATTTTACAAAGTCCCTTCTAAATAGCTCCCAGGTTGACCGTCGTTGTTGTTGTTGCGGAGCCAGCTTAATGTTCGACCCCGAATAAGTTGTGGCATGCTCTTGGAAGCGCATTAAGGCTGATCTCGTAGACCTCAGATAGCTCTTCAACACCTTCTAGGAGTTCCAGAGGGTCTTTGTCACCTTTAAACTTGAACCCCAACTTTCTCACTAGGTACATAACCGAGGCAAAGCCTGTGCGGAATGGCTTGAAGGAGTGGAGTGTGCGGGGATGACGAGTATGTGTGGCCTGCATAGCCGGTAGTGGTTGATGGTGATACGGAACGGCTGTGTCCGGCCGTAATGTTTTCGGTTCCGCCAAATGCTGGTACGTCTTCCGCAGTTCGCAAACGGAGCCGGACCAGTAGTGCGATTCACTAACTTATTTTAAAGATATTCGTTTGGTTAACTCAACTTAACCAAAATTTTAGCGACCCTGCTATTCAGTAGCCATTTTTAACGATTTTCGCATTCGCCGAATCAGCTGTTGATGTTAGCTAATCGATGACCGAAAACTGAACGACAACAAATTTTGTGTTGTTAACTCAATCGAGAAAAGTGAAATTCGTGATTTCAATTTAAATAAAAGCAAAATTTAAAATTCAGTGATTTGTTTTCTTGTAATTAAAAAAGGAACATTAAATAATGTCGTTTAAATATTATCATCTGAGAAACAGGTAGCTCGTGTAATCCTTAAAATTAAAAAAAAATTTTACTTTTATATTGGTAGGTTCTAGCGGCGTTAAGGTTCTTCGCAACTGGTTGCTATCAACGACCCGTAGGTGAACAATGGGGAATATCCATGAGCCAGTTTTCCGTAAGCCGGCATTCATCGGGTACGGATGCACTCAATGATTCGTTGTTTCACCAGAAAGTGAGGTTTCTTATGACCCAAGGGGAACGCCATTCTGCTAAAGAAATGTTTGCTTCGGCGTCGTCTCCCTTCGTGGGATTCCACGCATATATCAATTTTGCCACCAAGGAATCATTAGGAGGCTTATGCCAACCACCACATCTACTATTCAATTAATATGCTAATGGTAAAAGCAAACTTTTACAAGGATCCATGTATAAAAACAGAAATATAGTTTAGTTTTAATATATGTCTAGATAAATGATTATAATTAAAAAAAATTAAATATATGTATGTAAATCCTAAATACGCTGGAGCACAACGCGAATTTTGAAAATGATAACCATGGCATATTTGCAGGTGATTCCGCATATTCCTTGGAGTCGAGTTGATTACTATTTTAACAAAACACTCAGAGGAGAGTCCGGAATTCTGCTACAATGGAACAGTGCAATATATATAAAGAATTTTAAGTGTTTGTAGTTTGAAACAAACTAATATCTATTTCACTTTAATGAAATATAATAAAAACGTTCAAATTTATATTTGGCAGCAGGCATTCGTTTGTTTTTTTTTCTATTCCTCTTTGTGCTTTTCGCTTATTTTGGCATTTAGTTTGACAGAGATGCCACTCTTTATCGCTTTGAATAAATACAACGAAACAGCTGTTAAGTGTCGTTAAGAATAAGTTAGTGAATCGCACAATCATTAGTGCAAACGGCAAATATTGCCGCTAAAAATAACAATTGTCGTACCGTTTAAAGTTAGTGAATCGCACTACAGTTTAACACGGACGCCGCAGCGTACTCGAGAAGTTCCTCCTTCCGTAGATAATATACCCACCATAACTTCACCATCTTCTTCTTCTCGATATTGCTAAGTCCCTGTTTGGGCGCCATTTGTGGCGAACTCCGAGTTCATGTTGGGGTATCCTCAGTCGTTCTCCTCGGTTCTCCACTAGAATAAATAAATTCGTATTTATTTTTAATATTATTTCGCACTAGTTCGTCTAGTCTTCTTTTAGCTTAAGGAGTGGAAGTAGAACATACCCACAACCTTCGAAGAGAGAGAATAGATTCTGCCCGTCTCTAAATACTGTGCTGTTCTTAGATCAGAGGGAGTAGTACCTGCCTGTCTCTTAATACCTGTTATAGGGAGTTGCGTATACCCTATATATTTCAAAAGCTTCTGCGTCTGGCTAAGTCAAATGACGACTCACGACTGCCTTTCACTCATTATATTTCATTTGTTTTTTTCCTTCAAGATAAGTTGTAGGGCTCCAAGCCCTTGGTCTGGGATTCTCACAAGTAATTTTTGGGAGTTTCGATCATTTATCGACCCGTTAATTCATATTTCATTAAATATTTAGATATGAAACTTTTTGTTCATCGATCGTGTATCGGTGTATGCATTATTTCGTCCAGAATTTCGAAATTAATTTTATCCAGACGTTTTTTGTGCTTTAATTTTTGTGAATATATCGCTAAATATTCACAACTAAAATATTTTAGTGGAAATGGACTGCTACATCTTCGTCAATATTTTAAATTATTTTTTCGATCTCGACCAGTTGTCGAAATTGTACAAACTATTTATTTAAATACTCGTATACTGATGCTTTATAATTTTTTTTAATTACTCGCTAGTAGATTTACTTCATTAGTACGATCGTATAGCGTCCTTTAAAGGTTATTTTAAGAGTTTTTGCCTTATCAATAAAATGTTCAAATTTTCTGAAAATACAATGGATCGTTAGGAAAATTCTTTCACGCAGCAGATGCTCTAAGGCGAATTCATATAAGGTGATGGCATGTCTATAAATACAAAATTTATGTGTACTTTGATTTTGCTTTTAGCGTAGCAATTGTCAAAATCGGTTGACTGTTTCTAAAGCGAATTTAGAGAAGAGAAAATATCATACGTGTGCGCATTAGTTGTTGTTGTTGTAACAGTACGTAAAACCCAAAACATGGCTACTAGCCATCTTCTCCGTCCGACTCTTCTAACTGTATTCTCAGAAAGTGCTCTGTGCCCCTAAGTTGGACCTAAGGCGTCTCCGATTTCAGATTTGTACAGTTGTAATGGCAAAAAAAGGTCAGTGGTATTGTGTTGGTCGTTGCGCATGACTACGATAGACATGAAATAGTTGTGCATACAACATTCCTTTCCTGAAATACTGGTTGATAAAAACGATTCCAACGGACACATCGTTCCGCGTCTTTAGAGGCTGGGAACAATGCTTCATTTTCCGATTAAACAAAATACTGGCAAATAAATCACAATAAACGAAAATATTCACTTCTTGAAGTACATTTCAAATTCAGAAACTCTGATAAAAAGAAAACAAACTTACTTACTTATTTGGTCCATCGCCATCGCAAAGACGTAGAGGTCCATAAATCTTTCGGAGAATCTTTCTCCGAACACTCCAAGGGCCGTCTCATCTGACAGTGTTCATGCTTCCGCGCTAAACAATAGCAAAGGCATGGTGAGAGACTTTTAGAGTGTGCCTTTGGTTCGTCCAGAGAGGGCTTTACTGCGCCGTTGCCTACTCAGCCCAAAGCAGCACTTATTGGCAAGAGAGATTCTATGCTGGATTTCCAGGCTGACATTATTAGGGGTGTTAATGCTTGTTCCCAGATAAACGAAGTCATCCACGTTGACAGTTTATTTGATGACAGGAGGCAGTTAGTTTTACCTTACCTCACCTCCAGACCCATCCGTTTTGCTTCTTTATACCCTTTTGGAAAAGACAAAAGTAACGGCGCTGCTGCTGAGGCCGATGATATCGATATCATCAGCATACGCCAGAAGTTACACATTTTGACGTAGCGGGAATATATGGTCGATGGTAGGCTTGCCAGGTCTAAAGCCACACTGATCGGGTTCAATCAGTTCGCTCACGGTGGACTTCAGTCGTTCACATAATATGCTCGACAGAACCTTATATAATATGCGAAGGAGACTGATTACGCCGTAGTTGGCGCATATTGCAAGATCGGCCTTTTTCTGGATTGGTCAGAGTACATTTGAATTCCCATCAGCTGGAACGCGTTCGTTCGACAATATTGAGCAAATGAGCTGGCGCATGCACTCTACCAGGCCCTCGCCATCGCACTTGAATAGCTCTGCTGGCAGTCCGTCAGCACCAACGGCCTTATTGTTTTTAGCCGCGCTATTCGAGTTTCGTCCAGTAGTGCGATTCACTAACTTATTTTAAAGATATTCGTTTGGTTAACTCAACTTAACCAAAATTTTAGCGACCCTGCTATTCAGTAGCCATTTTTTAACGATTTTCGCATTCGCCGAATCAGCTGTTGATGTTAGCTAGTCGATGACCGACAACTAAACGACAACAAATTTGATGTTGTTAACTCAATCGAGAAAAGTGAAATTCGTGATTTCAATTTAAATAAAAGAAAAATTTTAAATTCAGTGATTTATTTTCTTGTAATTAAAAAAGGAATATTAAATAATGTCGTTTAAATATTTGGCATATGATTTATCACGAGGTGATGAAGAAGTAAGCGCTCCAACAGTGGATCGACGTTTACTCCGAGACAGACTTTCAAAAACTGTATCGGTTAACTCCAGACTTGGCTGAATACCTAATTTATCAGCTTGATAACCAAATAAGAGGATCCAGAATAACAGCAATATCAACTGAGAAACAGGTAGCTCGTGTAATCTTTAAGCCTGTATGCAATTTTAAATTTTACTTTTATATTGGTAGGTTCTAGCGGCGTTAAGGTTCTTCGCAACTGGTTGCTATCAACGACTGGTAGGTGAACAATGGGGAATATCCATGAGCCAGTTTTCCGTAAGCCGGCATTCATCGGGTAACGGATGCAATCAATGATTCGTTGTTTCACCAGAAAGTGAGGTTTCCTATGACCCAAGTGGAACGCCATTCTGCTAAAGAAATGTTCGCTTCGGCGTCGTCTCCCTTTGTGGGAGGCTGTATTGGAGCCGTCGATTCCACGCACATATCAATTTTGCCACCAAGGAATCATGAGGAGGCTTATGCCAACCACCACATCTACTATTCAATTAATATGCAAATGGTAAAAGCACACTTTTAAAGGATCCATGTATAAAAACAGAAATATAGTTTAGTTTTAATATATAGATAAATGATTATAATTAAAAAAAAATTAAATATATGTATGTAAATCCTAAATACGCTGGAGCACAACGCGAAGTTTGAAAACAATAACCATGGCATATTTGCAGGTTATTCCGCATATTCCTTGGAGTCGAGTTGATGACTATTCTAACAAAACACTCATAGAAGAGTCCGGAATTCTGCTACAATGGATCATTGCAATATACATATATAAAGAATTTTAAGTGTTTGTAGTTTGAAACAAACTAATATCTATTTCACTTTAATGAAATATAACAAAATCGCGCAAATTTATATTTGGCAGCAGGCATTCGTTTGTTTTTTTTTCTATTCCTCTTTGTGCTTTTCGCTTATTTTGGCATTTAGTTTGACTGAGATGCCACTCTTTATCACTTTGAATAAATACAACGAAACAGCTGTTAAGTGTCGTTAAGAATAAGTTAGTGAATCGCACAATCGTTAGTGCAAACGGCAAATATTGCCGCTAAAAATAACAATTGTCGTACCGTTTAAAGTTAGTGAATCGCACTACAGGTCTGGTAACGGTACTTCGACGCCGTCTTTATTGAGTGGAGGTTCGGGTTTATCATGTTCGATGTTTTCCGCGCCACTACCTTCATTAAGAAGCGAAAAGAAATGCTCCCTCCACAGTTTCAGTGTAGTCTAGATGTCGGTCATCAAGTCGCCGTTTTCATCCTTTCAGGAAATCGCCCCGACTTGAAACATTATGTAAACCGCCATACTTTCTGGTAAAATTTTCGGGTATTTCTGCTAACGGCAGGCATCTCAGCTGGGGTGGATCATCCTTGTCATTCCTTCCCCCTCCGTCGCATCTCTGATGGCGGTGATGTCAGTCAATTGAGGGTCCGGACAATGCGAGTACATGCCCTTATATCATAGTCCTTTAAACATTTGCCGTGCTAGTCATCAGAATAGGGGGGTCCTATCCCCAGATTTTTGTTGCAATTTTTCATTGATAGATGTTTTTACGTGGCGGGTACGAAGTCCGGAGCACAACCAGATTCTGTGGCACTTTTAATTTTGGGCATATTTATATAACGAGCCGATTGCTCCAAGTCAGAGGCCCGCTCACAACTGCACCTACTGACGAACAGACGCTGCAAAAGCCTGGTGAGCCCTTAAACCAAAAACGTCGGAGTGGTGCCAGGTTCGCCTTCTCACTTTAGCTCACTTCCATATGGAAGTTCGGGAGCTATCCAAAGAACACTTGGGTGAAATCACCCGAAGGTTATGAGCTGCTTAAACCACATGCAGAAGAATCGTTCTGGGTACTCCCAGGTGATTGGCGATCAGAGACTTTCCCCACTTGACGTGTACACACGGCTCCATTTTAAACAAACAAACAAAATTTTATTTTGACAATTGCTGCGCTGAGGCTATGAAAAAAATTAAATTCCCTTCTTTGAGGTGAGGCTATAGAAACAGTACAGAAAGCCCTCCTCACTAATGATGGGGTTGCGTTGTCATGGACTAATTTAACTGATAAGTATGAAAATATGTGAATTCTAATATACTCTCAGTTGAAGATATTGTTCAATTCGCCATACCTATATCTCCTCCGAGTCATGGAACAGCGCTGAAGCAATTGCAACGGAAAATTAATAATCGCATTTCAGCGCTCCAAGTACAGGGTATAAGTATTGAATGTTGGGATGCGATTTTCACATATTTGTGATAAACTAGGCTCCCAGAAAATACCCCCGCTCTGTGGGAATACTCTTTGGTTTGAAATTCCAAAGTGGGTAAATTTACACAGATTTTTAACCCATAGTTTCAAAACCGTTGAAATAGTGTCAAAAGGAATTCTAATGTCGAACCAAAAAGCGAGCGTTGCATTGCCTTGGCAGATAATAACTTCGTTAGGAGCCAACAAATTGGCTTGTTAAGTGGGGGAGACCTTTATCCAAAAGTTGTTTTAAATGGGATAAAGTCGAATATGGGTACCCTTTGACTCAAGGAAGAGAATATCAACAAATAACTAAATTTTGGGAGTTAGAAAAAGTATCAAATACCAATCAAATACCAAGTATCTTACGGTCGAAGAAAAAAAGTGCGACCGGTTCTACACAGATACCACCGTCCGCAATTACGACGGTCGGTTTGTAGTTTCGCTCCCGTTCAAACTTACTCATCTAAGGCAGGTATGGGTACTTCTACTTATATGCCGATGAACAATTTCTCAGAAGTGAAACGTCTCTGCTTATTGAGGACTTAAACTCGGCAAGTGTTCCACTAAGAAAGTGGCCTTCAAAATGTAAGCAAATTATGGTAGGTCTTTAAAGCAGTCAACTACTAGACACTGATTTTCTGGAAATGCACGATTCCAGCGAAGCTAAGACATTGGGCGTCCGATGGAACACAAAATCGGATAATATTTAGTTCTTGGCAAAGTCATTAAAGAACAAGGACTCGTTTACAAAACGGCAAGTTCTGTCAGCAATTGCCAAATTGTTCGACCTAGCAGGATGGTTCAGCCAATTATCGTGGTAGCAAAAATGCTTACGTAGCAAATTTGGCTGGAAAAGACAAATTGAGATGAACAGTTGAATCCAAAGTTTCTACATCAGTGGAAAATGGATAACTATCCTCATATTCTATAAAAATCCCCATTGGGTTAATTATAGTACGAACTGTCAAATACAGTTTCACGGATTTTGTGATGCCTCAGAAAAGGCATATGGAGCTGCTCTTTATATTCGTGAGCAAGACGCAAATTCACATGTTGAAACACATTTGCTCCCGGCTAAAACAAAAGTAGCTCCTGTCAAAACTATTTGTACACCGAGATTGGAATGATCTGAAGCAGTTCTCCTTTCAATGTGGTAAATTTTCGTTTGCTCCAAATGAGACAGCTTGGTCTAATGCCCTCCATTGCTGAGAAGTTGGTCCCGCATATTAAAATACTTAATTGTAATGAACAAAGTATGTCATGTCAAGAAGTCGTTGCTTCCTTCTATCCTTCGGCGATCCCCAAATCAGATTGATGCGGTAAGTTAAGTTCCATGAAATATTTTCAAGAAAATGTATTCTAATTTAATGGTTTATACTTTTATTCCCTGCTCTACGAAAAACCGACACAACGCTTTACCCTCAGCTCATCACATGTTTTTAATGTTCTCTATACAGCTTATTTTAGATCTATTCAAATTATAATTTTTAAACATTCGGGCAGGTGTGAAATAATTGAAGTCCTTTATAAAAAGCGAGTTCTGTGCCGCTGTTGTCCTCTGGAATTTAAGTCCAAAATCATTTTGGTATCCGAGTTCGTATTTTTGAACATCATTTACATATTAAACTTCGTCTGTTAGATATGGTGGAGCATGCTTATTTTTATTTTGAATATCATCAACATCGTATTGAGTTGCTTTATTTCAATATACATCTCGTTATTTATGCTATTTTATAGTTTATTTATTGTCTTTGATTGAAACATTTATATAGGATGGTAGAACAGTATTCAAAGTGAGTGTGGTTTTATGATAACTTTATAGATATTTACTGCAGCGATTGTATCAACTTTATTACTTATTCTTTTGAAGCAGCCAATATTTTCCCCATTCGTTTACAAATGGTTTCAATATGTTCATTGAACTTCATATTTTAGAATATTATAATACCTTAATATTTCATTTGATACACCTTCTCAATAGCATTGCCATTTAGTTTTAATTCAATTTCACTACTCATATATATTTCCATAATTTTCTTATTCTGTTCATTTAACTTTAGCTTATTATTTTTAAGCCACAAGTTTACTTGTTGAATGTTATACGAGTACATTACTTTGTTTTCACAGTCAGTTTAATTTTTTCCTTCTGCATACATATATCAGAGTGTCATCAGCGTACATGACAATCTGGCAGTGTTTTAAAACTTTTTGAATGTCTTACTTACTTAATTGGCGCTATAACTATACAATTCGTGGTGTGCGTCTTGTTGTTGTAACACAAATTGAGTGACCTACAGTCTCCGAACGGCGAATGTTTTGTATGAGAAGTTCTTTTTTATTGCAGAAGACCACTCGGAGGTTTGCCATTGCCTGCTGAGGGGCGGCCGCTATTAGAAAAAACTTTTCTATAATATTTGATATTACTTGTCCCGGCCTGGATTTGAACCTGGGACCCACCGAATGAAACGCGCACACGCTACCCACTCGGCTACGGCGGCCGCCGTATGTCGTTTATATAATAATAAAGAGGAGAGCACCCAGGATTGAACCTTATGGTAGCCCTCTATCTACTTTTTGAAACCCATATACCTATATGTACATTAGGGGTGTCCTTATTTGTAAGGGGAAATTTCAAAATGTTTATATTACAGTTTCCCGGCCAGAATTTGGTTCCTTTATGTATTTAAAGTAAACAGTTAAAATTTTGGGTCAATACGATAACATTTAGTGGGCCCGGAAGCCACCTGAAAAATTTAATAGGTCAGTATGGGCAAACATTGTACATTTTTATTTTTTTTCATACATATTACATATTTAAATTTATATTTTACATTAAATCAATTTTTTTGTATGATTTGTATTTTTTGCGATACGATTCAACAATTTGGAGTACCAACTGCTTTTCCTCGTCATCATTCGTTAAAATTTTGTTGTAGTCTTGCAAAAATTGTATTCCTCTTTCAGCGGGATCATTAACAACTTGTAAGTTGCGGCAAAAAGTCCAATTATTTTCGAAATCTGAATTATTTTCCCATTGGGATGGATCCACGCCCAAAAAGGCTGAAGATAACCCAAAATTATTGAAAAAAAAATTTGTCTTTTCTGAAACAAAATCGCTAAGTTCGTAAGTTCGAAAATCTGTAAATTTTGAGTGGCTTCGGCTATTTTTTAAATGAACAACTGGTTCCTTGCTTTTTAATTGTTTTATCATTTTACGTTTTTCTGCGTGGGTAACTGATAAGTCAAAAAATGATAACGCTACTGTTTCTTCGGCGATGTACCATAAGTGGTTAGACATTTTTTTAATAATAGCTTCTGAAATTGTGGAATCTGTATCTGTATAATTTAGAGCGTCCTGCAAGAAGCTTACAAGAGCGTCCCGTTCCACTTGGCTTATTTTTGATGCCACAAACTTATCATCAACACTAGTTTTAAACAAGGTTTTCTTAAGGTTTGGCCAGGCCTTCACAAATCGTTCAAACAAGAGTATTTCTGGAGCTGAGTTTGACATCATCTTTGATTCAAAAACGTTGCGCAAAATAATTTCGTACATATGTATGATGACGGCATGGTAGGTGCATGAGATTGCGTTGCAGTTTTTTTCCAAAAGGACTGCGGCTCCATTTTTAACACCAGTATTGACAGCAGTTGTATCATAAGATAGGCATTTAACAAGTTCAACAATGTTCCAATCGACTAATCTCTGATAAACAGTTTCAGCAATATTTGCACCAGTCGACGACTGTATCTTTGGTGCTCCAAGAAATTTCGATGTTCCATCGTAGCTAATTAAAACAGCAATTCTTTCCACTTTACTACGACCTTTTATATCTGTCATGAACTTCCCATCAAAATGAACAACTAGTGCTCCATTTGCATTGGCCTTGTTAAGTGTTTGAATAAATTAACATTAATAAAAAAGCATTGTCAACTATAGGGAACTCACCTTTTCTTTAAATTCAGTAGAAATATCTTTGAATTCTGCAGACCGATTTTGTTGACGCATACGATGAATTGTTGATCGATTAATAACAAGTTCTTCCACACAATGACCCAATGCTTCAGCAGCGGCTACTAAAATATGTACGGCCATACGATCTGACACTTTGGCATTGTCTAATGCTGCTAACAATCGTGGTGTTATGATACTTTTAGTGCCTCGTCGCTTTTTACACTCAGTTTGCAAATAAGTTTTTTCCAACGGAATTACTACATTTTCATTTCCAGCTTCCACAAGTACTATATCATTTTCATTGCTTTCCTCGATTATATTAGAACATTCAGAATTTTGTTCTTCATACCGCCTTTTTCGTAATGCTGCTTTCTCCTGTCTTTCTTGTGCACGCACTTCACGATCGTACAAAACCTTATCAACACCCATCATGCAACCTGGCCGTCCTTTTTGACGTTGCATTTCAAGAAATTTCTTATCTTCTACTAACTTCATTTTTTCAAGCGCATTAGCGGTGGCCATGTCAAATAAATCATCCAAACTTCCAACAAACATATCAACGACTTCTTCCTGTGAATTGGATCTCTTTTCTGGAACTGTTTTCAGGATTTTTGTTTATGTAGTATACGGTACTGTGTTGCTCGCAGCAGAGTCGCGCTTACCAGCAGTTGAACATCGTTAGATAAACAAATCGTTAGATAAACAAAGGCGCCGGTAGGTCCACTGATGCATGTAAAATTCAAAAATAAATAGTTCCTATAATAAATACCAAATTTTTTTTTCATAGGTATGAAGAGGAATAGTTACTCAACATTCCTGCATTATGCGCTTTCATTAACATCGTGAATAAAGCATAATTAATCTAATTTGTTTATAAAAATGTTTAAACAATTACCTTATTTTGCAAAATATTATTATAAAAAAATAATCCATCGAAAGAGTGCACAATTTTAAAAAAACCTTGAAAGTTTGGTCAATTTATGGCAAACGAGTCCAAAATTATAAATTTTTTAAGAAAATCATGCAAAAATTTTTAATTGCAAAATTTAAATAAAATATACATTATTTCGACAAAATATTCAAATTGGTTTCTTATATTAGTGTGTACTATTGATCCATGCAATTGACTCAGCATTCCAGAAAATGACCAAAAATATTGTGTCACGTTTGACGTGGTTTGACTCATTGTAAAACAAAACTTCTAAAACCTGCCGATTAGATGGAAGTTTTGCACCTGTAATTTGATGCATTGTGTATCCAATCAAACTAACTTTTCTTAAATTGGCAACTGACATTCGTGTTGCTAAACTAGACATATTAGTTTATTTTATATACTTCACTTTTTACACTTTAAACACAACCGCCCACCGAAATTCAAAAAATTTTAAAGTATTTATTAAACCAAATAATTATTCTTCAAAATAATTGTTATTTCTTGCTTGTGAACGCTTACAATTATATTTACTTATTAAAATCACAATATGCACAAGAACCTCTTGCATGCTTTTGGAAATATTTCACAGCAGAAATGTCCCGTTATGAGCAGTTACTATTTTATTTTCTGAACGACTTATTGTCGCCACATAGTTCACTTTTTCTCAGGAAATTTGTTTGCCTACAACCAGCGCGCTCAAAATGTAGAAACAAATTTCGGTAAATTTGCAAAATATCAAGCTTGTGTTGCATGCCTTTTTTTTTAAATACGCAAAATTATCACAATTATTTTAAATGTTATTACCGAATAAGAATACAAAAATGGAATAATTATTTTTGTATACATATATGTTTTGCTAAATATACTATAAAAACTGCGTCTAATATAATGCGAATGTATGAACATTGATATTTGCCCATACTGACCTATTGAATTTTTCAGCTGGCTTCCGGGTCCACTAAATGTTATCGCATTGACCCCAAACTTTTACCGTTTTATCTAAATACATAAAGGAACCGATTTCTGGCCGGGAATATATAGAATACCGATGTTTGAAAATAAGGACACCCCTAATGTACATCCATTCATCCAAATGAAACCACCTTCGTTTTTTATTCCATATGTTTTTAGTTTGTCTATATCGCTCTTTTAAAATGAAGAAAAAGGTTCTTAGTTTTAGTTTGTTTTCCAGCGCTTTCCCACTTATGTATTAAATGGTTTACTGCTGTTTCACGTGAGTATATTTGTCTGAAACCAGATTGGAGTTTCGAAAACAGATTCTGTTCTTCCTCAAGCTGTTCCCTAACCACCTTTTTACGTAATTTTTCGGAGGTTTTTTAATCCATTTATTGGTCTGAATTCATCACATTTTTTTTTTTAGTTTTTCTGCCGCTGAGATTATTGAATGTACATCATTTTGAGAGTTCCATTTCGGATAATGATATATTAATGATATCCAATAGGCCCGTTTTAATGCAATCGAGTTGCATTTCATGTAAGTTGCGATATGTTTAGTGCTATTTAGGAACAGAAAATAGTTGTGCCGGCAATTTTTAGGTTTATGTAGTTATATATTTACAAATAAATACTATGCAAATAAAAACGAATTACGTGTTAAATGTAAATTTTTCATGTATTTTCTTAGGGCTAATTCACAATAGCGCAGTTTTTTCACTTCCCAACTCGCATATTTTTCCCAGTTAGTGTTGTTGCTTTACATGCAATTCGTTATTCTACCGAGTGTTCTTTGGCAACTAGGTAACAAAGAAACGGGTCCATTGTATTTAATACATCCCAGATATTTGACATCATTTTTGGATACTTTTTACGCTTAGCCAGAAATACTCATTAAATTTATTATCAATACGAATAAAACGATTTTTATTTCATTTGCATATTGTTTCGTAACTAAATTCTTAATTTCACCCCACCCTTCTTTTTGGTTCTTGGCTTGTGAAATTCTCCTATTAATGTAAACATTGCTTGTATTTTACCTGTGTCTTCTTTCAGTCGTCCGTGCTTATATAACCGTCTGGATGGTCTTTATCCACCACAGCCAGCGTTAGGTGCTCCTTGGCAACTTTGCTAAACGGCTTAGGGGTGGAGACGGCCCTCGACTGAAGGCTAGAGGGTGCAGAAGCCTTGCGTTTCTTGGATACACTCGAGGTGTCTTCCTGAGATATCTGTCTCTTAGAGGCCAGGCCCTTCCGCGGATTAGGGTAGTGGGTGGTTTGTCTTGCCGCTTATTACTGGCTGCGAAGACTCCTATGGCCCACTTTATATAGCCTTTTTGGCCCTCCGTCAGTTGGTCATACACGTTTACCCCCACCTTTCTTATTACCTTGGAGGCACCCCTGTGGTCTCGCCGGTCTGTGATGGAGGGTAAAATGGAGGAATTTTCGATTGCCTCCTGCGAGGTGGATACACCCAAAATGGTCTTAGAGCCTTGGCTAGAGGATGACCTTCCCACTAGCGGCATAGCCTTTTCTTTAGTCACTGCAGCCATGTAGACTCTTTCGGCACCGTCAGTGCGGTTCCTGAAGATTTTTTGGACTCGTCGTCGCTGGATCCAACGGCGGCACTACCCATACAGAGTTCCGAGGGTGATTTGTTTTTTGCCATATTTCATCTGGTTCTTTGGCCACCTCCTGACAGGCCTTTGGGTGGCTGAAAAAAAGGGAAAGGGCTGAATAAATAAATAAATGAAATGAAATTATCTACGCCAGCATTTAAAATATAGTAATTTTAAATTCATTGCAAAAGCATCTACACACAAGCAGTTTAATATAAAAACTGTACATAAACGCATGTTTGAACCAGCAAATATGGATTTAATTAATAAAAATTTCTTTGGAATTTTAACTTGTTTAAATCAGCGCCACGGCCTGTATCAGTCTGCATTTTTTCTTCCTTGGTACGGACATGAAGTTTTCGTGTTGTAAGTGTTAGAAAAATTAATAAAAGAATATAAGGAAAGTGACTTTAAAAAATGTTTCTCCGGGCTTTTATTTTCATTACGATTAAAAGCATTAGGCAAAGTAACCATCCTAATGACGAAATAATCTTTGACCTTAATTTCGATGTCCGCACTAAGATTTGCCCAATTTTGATGAAAATTGCCCAAGCAATGTGTAGTTTCGACAGGGTCGGACCAGAGAGAGAGGGGGCTTAGAATAGTTGGTTTTAGAGGGCATGTGAATAGGTCTTTGGTATAATGCGGGGAATCTCCACATGCCGGACAAGTGTCAGGGTTAACCCTGGATAGGTAGGAGTTAACGCTACTACTACATCCAGATCTTAATTGGGCCAGAACAGACCGGGACTCGCGAGCCAGGCGGCACTCTTCATCTGGTGGTGCCACTCCTAAAGTGGCTCGATCTAATGAGGTGGTGAGTACCGTCGATCTCTCTACCGACCGCGGGTTATTGTTGCGTCTCCTCTTTGAAGGAAATATATTGTAAGTTTGTAGCCCTTTTCTGAAAAGAAAAGTTATCTAGATTTAATGTAAGCTCGGTATATTAAACTAACATATTCTCGCGCTAAATAGTTTCCAACCCATACGAGCTAAAGCAATACTCCAGTGGATTACAAAACCTACAAATTAACCATAAACCACATCACAAAAAAGGCATGTTATATAGAAATGCGGTCACTAGTCGACCCATTATTTTCTATAAATTCCATCGTTCTTGTCTTGCCGCGTTTAACTGGAAATCTGCCGACCTGCCATGCAAACGCAACAACGAGGCAAGCATTTCCAGATTTAGTACTGGTGGGTAAAAAGTTCTTTATCAATGAACAAGTAGACATTGGCCGTGGTGGAGACTTTTATCCCCAAATTATATTGAGCGACCTGAAGAGAAATGCCCTTAATACACTTCTGGTCCAAGAATTGCAATCCTACCAATAACATCGTATTCTACTATAAACTTTGGATGAACAACTCACCGCGTTCTGGGAGCTGCAAGAATTACCCCGCATCAAAAACTTAAATGCAGAGAATCGGTACTGTGAAGGGCTATATGAGAGGACGACACGTAGAAGCAAAGAAGGAAAGTACATCGTTTCACTCCCGTTTAAACATGATTTTCCGACCAACATCCGTCTAGGCCGTTCTCTCAAGAAGGCTTGCACTCAATACTTCCGGAACGAGACACAGATCGCAAAAGATCCTTTTCTACAAAGGAATATAATAGAGTAGTTCGCGTGGTATTTAATTCTTCCAGCCCGAGCGCTAATAGGACGAGTTTGAACGACGTCCTTCTATCCTCTCCAGTACTTCAGGCGGATCTACTACCCTCACCCTACGCTGGAGACTATTCAAGTATGTGTTCAACAGTGACGTCGAAAAGATCTATCGGCAAATTTTAGTGGATAGCAGTCAAACAAAATACCAACGCATAATGTATCGCAACAGCCCAAACGATCCAATCAGCTTTAATAAACTAAATACGGTTACATCCGGTGTAAACTCTGCTCCTTATCTGGTTATAAGGGTACTTCTACAACTAGCTCAGGATACTGAAAGCTCTTACCCACTAGCATCAAACATTTTACGAAAATATATGTATGTGTATGATGTTCTCGCTGAAGCGCATTGTATCGACTCGATAACTAACGTGTTACAATCCGCAGGCTTTGCACTACGTAAAGCCAATTGCGACAAAATACTCAAAGATATTCCTAAAAACCACTTGCTAAGTGAGAGTTTTCTAGAATTTGAGGGCCCTAGCACCCTAAAGACTCTTGGTATAAGATGGAATGCTCATACTGATCAATTCTATTTTATATCAAAGCCATGGGAACTGTTCGACATCTTACGAAAAGGGAAATACTATCAGCTTTCACCAAACTCTTTGACCCACTTGGCTGGCTAGCTCCGATCATCGTATTCTCAAAAATAACACTGGATAACGAAAACTGTCGACAAAGTCGAAAATACGGACTGGCTTCATGTGGATTCGGTATCAAATCCAGCAGATATGGCAATCAGATGAATTCCCGCTTACGAAGTAGTGGGCAATACTTTGTGGTGACATGGCCCTTCTGGGTTGCACGGAGACAAGGGAAATCGGCCAAGACAAGAGACAAACTACAACACCATCATGGATGAAAAATGGGTGCATTTATGTGGAACCATAAATATAAAAAAATTTGATGAAATTCTCGATAGGTTTTCAGAATTACCGAGAGCTTGGAGGGTCTTATCATATATTATGAGATTCTACCAAAGCACTCATCCGAACAAAATAGCTTCCTTTCCACCAGAGTCTTGTTTAATTTCATCCGATAGAATTAAGGTAGCGACACAACGCTTAATAATCATTTACCAGAAGCAATACTATAGTGATGAATATTCTAAACTGAAGTCTAAAAATCCCATCGATGAAAAAAGGGAAATGCTGCCGCTTAACCCTTTCTTTTAGTTAACAATGAGATTATGAGGGCTAGAGGTAATTTTGGCACAAAGAACTTTTTGTTTGCATTAATGCACTTGAAATATTTTCATTTTCAACTAAATTCCCTAACTAAATAATTCTGTAGTAACATTTTAAAATTATAATTATTTTCTATATTTTCCGCTATACTAATGGGACGTAACGGTCCATAATATTTGTACTTATAATAAGCATTTAAATATGTACAAAAAATAATCCCTTGAAAAGTGCATTATCTAATTTTTACAAATTATTTCACAACTATTCCGGTATTTAGAAAATAAAATTAAGCAAACAACTACAAGAAAACAGTCAGTAACTATGAAACAACAATTTAAATGCTGAATTAAAAAAAGCATAAAATGAAACTAGATTTAAAATCATAGAATTCGTACACAAATATACAACCCCTCCAGATAAAAACAGATTTTTAAAGAAATTTAAAGGATATTCCGCAAAGTTTGCATCTGAATACTCATTAAGTTAGTAGAAATGTTAATCAGATGAAAACCCAAAATTCGCGTTTGAACGACCAAATAAAATGTTTACTGGTTTTTTTTTACATTGTTCATTATTTAAACTGATTTGTCGAAAATGGATTATCCCTAAATTCTAAGCAGTTTCCAAGGCATAGCTTATTTTTATGGAAGTGATAATAATTCTAACAGTAAATCTATTTGAATTTTAACGACAAATTTAAATTCGAATACGTGTCGATTTTATTTTACATCTGGGTATTTAATAATTGAAATCAAGCTCATTATGTAGAAATAAATTTCGTTTAATAAGTTTTCGAACAAAAAGCAACAATTTCTAATGAGAAACAATTTTAACTCATTAATATTACAACAAAAAAAGAAACAAACTCATATGAGAAGTTTACTTACTTACTTAATTGGACTTCTCCTACAATTTGTGGTGTGCGTCTTGGTGTTGTACCAGAAATTGAGGGGCCTACAGTTTTACGCCGATTCCAAATGGCGAATGTTTTTCTGAGAAGTTTTTTCATAGAAAAACTTTTTCCATACTTTTTGGAAGTTACTTGCCCCGAGCTGGATTCGAACCTGGGACCCACCGAATGAAGCGCGCAAACGCTACACACTCGGCTACGGCGGGCGCCAGAAGAGAAGTTTAACATTAATATTAATTAATTTATGCAATTTAGACAAATTTTAATTGGAACAGCCAAATCTCATCTGTTTAAATATTTGGTCGTTTAAAAAATGCTTGCAAATGCGGTCAGTCAATAAAAACGTACCACCAAATATAATTGAAATGAGATCACATGAGCAATTTGTTTATAAAGTTAGAATATTAGGGCCATTTTTATTTGTTGTTTCTTTTAGTGTAAATTAGCCATCCAAAAAACTTTTTCTCGAAAATGGTTCTTATAATGAATAGCCAATTAATTAAATAAAATTAACAAAAATGTACATTCGATAATATTTATACTTAATTAAAAGAAAATAGTGTGAAGTTAACTAAAAGCGACAAAATCATTTTCACCCCTACAGGTAGAAATATAGACTTCACAATAGGCTTTCCTAATAACGAGTCGTTCCTCCTTAAGCCTCAATAACAGCTTTAATTCTTGAAGGCATGGAATTCACTAGGATCTCAATTGATATCCTTATAACGGGACCATACCAAACCAGTTCTAAGATCTTTATCAATAGACTTTTATTTGTTGGCTTCTGTTTAGCAACTTCACACTTCATTATGTGCCATATGTGCTCAGTAGGGTTTAAATCTGGCGAGTTTCCAGGCCAATCCAAGCGTTGAATCCCTAGATCGTTTACGGTATTGGCCAACTAAAAATAAAAATTCGAGCTGAATAGGATCATATACACCAATATTATATAGATGTTTTATACAAGATTTGTTCCCAATCAAAACTTACCCATTTTGCACGATGGCATGGCGCAGAGTATAAGAATAATGCTCTTCAATTGCGGGTACTAAAAATTGATAACCACTGTCGCATATTTTTGTGCATTCATTATTCCATCAACAAGGTGTAGACGCCCCAAAACATGGTATGAAAATCAAACCATATCAATTGGCTTTGAGGAAACTTAACTTTCTTTACTACTCAATTATCCTGGAACCTCTCACCACCTGAATGGCGCACGTAAAGCAAATTTTGTGAGCTTAGCAAATTAAATTTGCTTTCTTCAGACCACATAATCTGTTGCCAATCATTTTGATTCCAATTTTGGTACTTTTTAGCCCAAGAAATTCGTGCAGCCCTCATTTTTAGTGTTAACAGTGGTTTTTTGGCAGGGAGTCTTCCATATAAACCCACATCTCTAAGCCGTCGGCGTATGGTTTCGACACTTAAATCCACTTGGTGAAAATTTCGCATATCCGACAATATAAAAAGTGCACTTTTAAAGCGGTCGCTTAAACTTATCCGCTGCAATATGTTGTCTGTTCTCTCAGTTGACTTTTTTGGCGGCAATATTTGCCGTTTGCACTAACGATTGTGCGATTCACTAACTTATTCTTAACGACACTTAACAGCTGTCCCGTTGTATTTATTCAAAGTGATAAAAAGTGGCACCTCTGTCAAACTAAATATCAAAATAAGCGAAAAGCACAAAGAGGAAGAGAAAAAAAAAACAAACGAATGCCTGCTGCCAAATATAAACTTGAGCGTTTTTATTACATTTTATTAAAGTGAAATAATATACTAGTTTATTTCAAACTACAAACGTTTATAATTCTATTTATATATTGCAATGTTCCATTGTAGCAGAATTTCGGACTCTCCTCTGAGTGATTTGGTATAATAGTCATCAACTCGACTCCAAGGAATATCCGGAATCACCTGCAATGCCATGGTTTTCGTTTTTAAAATTCGCGTTGTGCTCCACCGTATTGAAGATTTACATATATGTATGTATTTTAATATTTTTAACTGATAAAAGCTTGCTTTTACCATTGCACATTAATTGAATGGTAGATATGTATGGTGGTTGGCATAAGGCTCCTCATGATTCTTTGGTGTGCAATCGACGGCCCCAATAGTGCCTCCCAAAAAGGGTGACGACGCCGAAGCGAGCATTTATTTAGCAGCTTGGGTCATAGGAAGCCTCACTTTCTGGTGAAACAACGAATCATTGATTGCATCCGTTACCCGATGAATGCCGGCTTATGGAAAACTGGCTCATGGATATTCCCCATTGTTCACCTACGGGTCGTTGATAGCAACCAGTTGCGAAGAACCTTAAAGCCGCTAGAACCTACCATTATAAAAGTAAAATTTAAAATTGTATACAGGCTTAAAGATTACACGAGCTACCTGTTTCTCAGTTGATATTGATGTTATTCTGGACCCTCTTATTTGGTTGCCAAGCTGGTAAATTAGGTATTAGCCAAGTCTGGAGTTTACCGATACAGCTTCTGAAATTCTGTTGCATTCAAATGAAAGGGATTGCCCACATCTCGGGGTAAACGCCGATCCACTCTCGGAGCACTTACTTCTTCGTCACCTCGTGATAAATCATACGCCAAATATTCAAACGACATTATTCAATTTTCCTTTTTTAGTTACAAGAAAACAAATCACTGAAGTTTAAATTTATCTTTTATTTAAGTTGAAATCACAAATTTCACTTTTCTCGATTGAGTTAACAACATTAAATTTGTTTAGTTTTCGGTAATTGACTAGCTAACACCAACAGCTAATTCAGCGAATGCGAAAATCGTTAAAAAATGGCTGCTGAATAGCAGGGTCGTTAAAATTTTGGTTAAGTTGAGTTAACCAATCGAATATCTTTAAAATAAGTTAGTGAATCGCACTACTGATCCCTCTTTATGCTCCAACACATCACTGTTCTCGTTTTTTTTGTTGTAAAAGACGAACAATAGCTGAATTCTAGCTGCTATTTGATTTTGAAGATAACTTTTCTTCAGCTAATGCCAATATGCGAATTTTTTGATCACGCGTTAATTTCTTCCGATTATTTGGCATTTTGCACAACTGTTCAAATACACAACCAAAACACGACTATAACTGAACAGTGTGCAACCCAATTTCATAAAAAATAATTTATTTCTCAGTGCATACTATTGTAGATATAGTAGAAATTTTTTCAAATATAGCTGAAGATATTCTTCCAAAGTGGTGGTGGGTTTTTATTGACCGCAAGTGTAAAGTGCGCTGCATTCATCCATGCAAAGGTAAAATAAATAATACATTATATGTGTTTGCAAACTTATACAGACGATCATATAAGACAAAAAATGAGTGAACAATTTTCGAACGTTAAAGTAAAATTCTATTAAGCGCATCTTTAAGCATCTATTACATTTATTTTAAGCATCTATTACATTTATTTTCATTTCATTTTTAGATACATTATTGTTATAAGATCATAAGATATATATTTGATAGCCAAAATGTATTCTGTTATGCTATGTTTTTTTAACATGTCTGTATTACAAACACAAATAACAACCAAAATATTTAGTAAAAAAACAATGAATTCAAATTTAAGTATTATGAAATAATACATATTTAGTTAAGCAAAAGTTTAATTAATTGGAATATATTTTGCTAAAAGATACGTGGTAGGATATGTGACAAAAATTTCAAAAACTAATGGTAATTATTAGACACTTCAAAATTCGGCTCGAAGGACCAAATGTACAAATGGGCGTAGTGTCTCCCAAGGGGCAGTCCAGATGAACAAGTGGTTTTTCAATAAAAGATGAAAATACAAGTGTATTAGTTGGAAATTATATTTAATGAGATATAAAAAGCATTGATTGGTGGTTGATTACAATAAGTTTACCTTGTGAAGAAGTGATTTTTAGAAACCATCAGCATCAATGTTAGCGCTTAGCGCCATTAGTACCCATTTACCCATTAGTACCCATTAGCAAACAGACCAACTTAAAACGATATCGTTAGATATTTCGAAAGTCAAGAGATATACCTAAATATTGGAGAGGATAGAAAAAATCGTCTGCATGTGGCGACCGTTTTCATATATGATTAGAGGCTTCGATTTCTCAAGATTGCTTGGGAAGTGATTTCTGGTAGGCTTATCGTGCATCGACTATGCTATGTTTCAAAGGATCATTCACTCATTACGTAAGTTCAAATGAATATATTCTCGTTCGCATTTCTCAACCTAAACACATACTATCATTAAATTTTTGATCGCTCATTAATTTTTCTTATATTTACTTTAAACAATTAAATACCCGACGATTCTCGCGAAAACGGCGATACCTGGCGCCAATTCGAAATACCAATTGAAAGTTAAGTCCTTTTCCACTTGGTCTTTCCAACGCAGAGGAGACCGTCCTCTTCATCTACTACCACCTGGTACTGCGTTGAATAATTTCAGGGCTGGAGACTTTTCGTCCATTCGCACGACATGTCCCAGCCAACGTAGCCGCCGTATTTTAATTCGCTAGACTATGTCTATGTCGCGGTAAAGCTCATACAGCTCATCGTTCCATCGTATGCGGTATTCGCCATCGCAAAGACGTAAATGTCCATAAATCTTTCGGATAATCTTTTTCTCGAACACTCCAAGGGCCGTCTCATCCGTTTCTGACAGCGCCCTTGCTTCAGCGCCATACACTAGCACGGGCATGATGAGAGACTTATAGGGTGTGGTTTTGGTTCGTCAAGAGGGGGCTTTACTGCGCAATTGTCTACTCAGCCCAAAGTAACACTTGTTACCAAGAGAGATTCTACGATGGATTTCCAGGCTGACATTATTGTGGGTGTTAATGCTGGTTCCCAGATAAACAAAGTCCTTCACTTTTTCGAAATTTTAATTTTCAACCGTGATGCGGGAGCCAAGGCGCGAGTGCGCAGACTGTATATTTGATGACAGGAGGTACATACTTAATTTTGCCCTCGGTCACCTCCAGACCCATACGTTTCGCTTCTTTATCCAGTTTGAAAAAGGCAGAAGTAACGGCGCGGTTGTTGAGGCCGACAATATCGATATCATCAGCATATGCCAGAAGTTGCACGCTCTTATAAAATATGCTGCCTGAACGGTTCAACTCTGCAGCTCGAATTATCTTTTCCAACATAAGGTTAAAGAAGTCGAACGAAAGAGAGTCACCCTGTCTGAAACCTCGTTTGGTTTCATACGGCTCGGAAAGGTCTTTCCGGATTCTGTCGGAGCTGGTGGTGTTGCTCAACGTCATTTTACATAGCCGTATTTGTTTTGTTGGGATACCAAATTCAGACATTGCGGCAAATAGGCAGCTTCTTCTCGTGCTATCGAAAGCGGATTTGAAGGCGCCAAAAAGATGGTGTGTGTCTATTCTTCTTTCTCGAGTCTTTTCGAAGATTTGGCGTATCGTGAATATTAATCGATGGTAGATTTGGCAGGTCTAAAGTCACACTGATAAGGTCCTATCAATTTGTTTACGGTGGGCTTCAGTCGTTCACATAATACGCTCGACAGAACCTTATATAACATGCTAAGAAGACTGATTCCGCGATAGTTGGCGAATATTGCAGGATCGCCCTTTTTGTGGATTGGGCAGAGTACACTTAAATTTCAATCAGGATGTATGCGTTCGTCCGACCATATTTTGCAAATGAGCTGGTGCATACACTTTACCAGTCCCTCTCCGCCGCTCTTGAATAGCTCTGCTGGCAGTCCGTCAGCACCACCGGCCTTATTGGTTTTTTTTTACCGCGCTATTGCCGGTCGAGTTCCGTCCAGGTCAGGGTAGTTCGGCGTCGTCTTCATTGAGTAGAGTTTCGGGTCTTCAATATTTTCCGCGCCACTACCATTAAGAGGAAATGCTCCCTCCACAGTTTCAGTGTACTCTAGATGTCCGTCATCAGGTCACCGTTTTCATTCTTACAGGAAATTACCCCTGTCTTGAACCTTCTGTAAACTGCCGTGTCTTCTGATAAAATTTTCGTTCGTTTTTCCTATTGGCTAGTATCTCAAGCTCTTCTTGGTACCTCTCTGCTTTTTTCGTCGACTCCCGACATATCTACCTGGACGCATGCCTTCCGTCTACCACAACATGGCCAATTTGATTTCGTGGTTTCCCATCAGGAGATAGCCATGTAGCTTGATATACCTGTTTATGCTTGAACCTGGTACTACATACTACCATGTCTCGGGTCCCGGCGAAGTCGATCAGCATCAGTCCGTTAGCGGATGTTTCGTCGTGTACCGGACTCTGGGACCAAAAATTCCCTCCCTTCCAACCTTGGCATTAAAATCGCCTAGCACGAGTTTTATATCGTGACGGGGGTACCGTTCGCACGCGTGCTCAAGGCGCTCATAGAAGAGATTTTTGGTCATATCGTCCTTCTCTTCCGTAAGGGCGTTGGCGCAAATCAGCGAGATGTTGAAAAATCTAGCTTTATGCGAATTGTGGCGAGACGTTCGTCTACCGGACGTCAGTACTTGGCGACGAAGTCTCTCCTACCACAAATCGAAAACAGAACTTGCGCTCGTTTACATGGCAGCTGTAGTAGACGTCGCTACGTCCGATCCTCTTCATTCATTACCCCTTCCATCGCATCTCTTGGATAGTGGTAATGACATCCTTTGCCTTTATGAGGACATCTACCAGCCGGGCCGAGACACCTTTCCAATTAAGGGTCCGGACTTTCCAGGTGCATGCCCTTAAATCGTAGTCCTTTAAAGGTTTGCCGTGGTCGTCATAAGAATAGGCGGGCCTCATCCGAGGCTTTTTATATAAAATTTTCGTTGGAAGGTGTTTTTACGTGACCAAGCCTAGCATACAACCAGATTCTGGGGGATATTTATATAGCCGCTTGCTCCAAGTCAGACACCCGCTCGCAGCCGCACCTACTGATGAACAGACGCTGCAAAACTCTGGTGAGCCCTTAAACCGAAACCGTCAGAGTGGCCCCACCAGGTTCGCCTTCCAACTTTAGCTCATCCCCAAACGAATGTTCGGGAGCTACCCAAAGGACAATTGGGTGAAATCACCCGGAAGTTGTGAGCTGCTTGAACCGTATGCAGAAGAATCGTTCTAGCCACTCCCAGGTGAATGGCGATCAGAGACTTTCCCCGCTTTCGTGGACTTCTACACAATGCCGCATTCTCCTCATTTTTAAAACAAAGTTACATATCGTACTAAGCCTATCAAAAAAACCATTTACGCTCTTTCTGTTTCGACAGTTTTATAGATCTGAATTAAAATTTTTAGTTAAAACCTTAAATATAATAATTTACATATGTACATTGTATGTATTGGTTTTCATAGTTCGAGCCTCGCAATTATAATCTTCAAGTTAGCCCTCGTTTTAACTGAGATTTTTTAAAGACGTTTCAAATAGAACTGGCTCCAATGTCCTGTTGCAACTTCGTAAGCAGGCGGCCCGATCAAAACTACAACATCGTCATAATATAGCGTTTCCTTCTCATGTAAGGCTTCAGCCATCTAAAATGACACAAATGCAAAATTGTAGAGCATACCTTTTTGAGTTTATCCGTGTTATTTCTCAAAACATCCTCAGTTTTACTATAAGCGCGCTGTATAATATTCTGGGATTTCTTGTCAATTATCTTATGTAAGGTTTTCGAAAACGGATGACTATAAGTTCATTTCTCATTAGTATCTGTTATATACATAGGTCCCACACATTATCATTCATTCAAAATTTCAATTTCTCTCAAGTCATTTTGAGCTCCAGTTTTAATTTTGTTGAATACTAAATTTTCAGCCGCCCTACCACCGTGTGCAGCGCACATCTTGTCGAAAACCTCATCTTTGGTATATAACTTCTGTTCCCTCGGTGTATACTGCGCAAACCCCAAGGCAAAACTTGTTCTAGGCACAATTGTTACTTTTAATAATATGTCAGAATTGGGTAGAGGCCAACCAACAAGAGCATGCCTCGATTCGAAGTAAGCAACTACTTTTCTCTCCATTGCTGAAAGAGCATGTGAGCGTTATTCAGTTCCATCTAAAATATACAAAAAATATTTCTGTCAGGGTTATCTTGTTTGTTATAACTGTTATATCGTTAGCGTGCACGATGAATGATAAATATGGTTAGTTTCAGTCACGCTGCAATTTCAAATTAATGATTAAAAGCGCCATAAGCTCAATGCCATTAGATGTGCTTACGATGTTCGGCAACTGGATAGCGATTTAGAATTCAATAATATTAATCAATAAATACAATATTTTGAGTATGGCAACACTGTCATGCCAAAAACTAAATATGTTATTTACATTTTCTTGCTCACAACACATACAAAAAATATACACAAGTACACAGTGGCCCGGTATGCTACATTTTCAAAATAAAAAATTTGAATTTATTATGTTAATGCTTTTTAATTATTTTTTTTCATTTCAAATCATTTTCCATAATAAAGGGAGTTTTTTTTTAGACGTGTGGTTTTCAATGGGGCAATACTTTAATGGTTTTAGTTGAATGGGTCCATCAATAAAAAAAATTTTCGCATTTGGAGTGATAATCCACAAGCCATTGTTGAGATGCCGTCGCACCCTCAAAAAGTCACTGTTTGGTGAGCTCTATGGGCGGAGGGAATCATTGGTCCATATTTCTCCAAAAATCAAGCCCGCCATAATGTTACAGACAATGGTGAACGCTTTAGAGCCATGATTAATAACTTTTTCATGCCTGTTTAGAAAATGTTGATGTGGACAACCTTTGTTTCCAACAAGACGGCACTACATGCCACACAGCCAATGAAATAATAAATTTATGGAAGGAAACTTTTGGTGAACATATTATCTCGCATCATGGGCTTGTGGCGTAGTCTCCAAGATCGTGCGATTTAACACCGCAGTCGCTTGCCTACGCAGATGAGCCCGAGACGATTGACGCCTTGGAAGAGAATATTCGGCACTGCTGCAAAAAATGGTCGAAAATTGCACCTCTCGGCAGGAGACAATGTCCATTGTTAGGTTAAACTGCAGCAATCGAACAACCTTTTGGTGGAGCTAAAACCTAAATTCCCTCAGACTTGAAAATGCCAGGTTGAGGTTTACCACGCGTTTGAAGAATTCGATTTTCTTGATAGCTTCTCTTCGTTCTCCCGAGCCATCCGCTTGACTGCGTACATGCTTCAATTATTAAAGGTTAGATAATTATTGACGTTTATGTTTTCGACAGCCTTGTAGGGTTGCATTTGAGAAGCAGAAATTTGTTATTGGGTCAGAATTTCTCAAACGGATCACCTGAATGCGGTGAAAAATTATTTTTGCTCGTTTTTTCATTTTTTCTGTAGGCATTAATGATGCGAACAAAAACCCAGTTGGATTTTCTAAAAAATAAAAATTTTGTGTTTAAGATATTGTTAATAAATGTTTTTCGTCATTTTTTTTTCAAAGATCAATTACGAACGATCTATCAGACCGATTTAGATGATTCGACCGCCATTTTAATCGTCATTTAATATAGATTACGTGTTTTATTTTTTCGGAATAAAAAAATTGGATCTGAGTCAATTCTTTAAATTTTTGTTTATTACAAATTGAAGAAAAAATGTCTTCTGCTCCTTATTTCGACATAAAAAAAACCATATATACTACATTTCACGCTAAACAATATTCCGTTTTGGAAAAAATGGCCCGTAATCTGGAAAAAAGTTATTTAGCCTTGAACGTCATGATGCAGCGTTTGGAGCGCACCATAGCGTGTTACTATTCTCTAGTAGCAACGAGCAACGTGCAACGTTCGGCCGGTCTCGCGGTGATATGCGCCCGCCACTCTTTAACGCTAGCATCTCTCGTTTATTCCGAAAAAATTACACGTAATCTATATTAAATGACGATTAAAAGGACGGTCGAATCATCTAAATCGGTCTGATAGATCGTTCGTAATTGATTTTTGAAAAAAAAATTACGAAAAACATTTATTAACAATATCTTTAACAAAAAAAATTTTTTTTTTTAGAAAATCCAACTGGTTTTTTGTTTGCATCATTAATGCCTACAGAAAAAATGAAAAAACGAGCAAAAATAATTTTTCACCGCATTCAGGTGATCCGTTTGAGAAATTCTGACCCTATTTCGAAAAATAGTTTAAAATAATCATGTTGAATGCTTCTGCTAATTTTTTCTTATTTACTCATTTTAAAATCGTTTGTGTGTTTTTGATTCTAATAAAGCACGCAAGTCGTTAATTTGTTTTTCTAACTGGCGCCAAATGTGAAACAAGGTCTTTCTCCACCTGGTCTTTTCAACGTAGAGGCGGCCTTCCTCTTCCATTGCTACCAACATCAGGTACTGGTTTGAATACTTTCAGACTTGGAGCATTTGCTTCTATACGTACAACATGCGTAGCCGCTGAATCTTAATTTTCTGTACTATGCTAATGCCTTTAGAGCTCATCGGTCCCTCGTCGCTCGCCCACTCCGAGGGCCATCTGAGAGACTTAAAGAGCGTGGCTTTCGTACTTCGAGATTCAAACAGCACTTGTTGGCAAAGGAGATTCCTTGTTGGAATTCGTGATGTTGGTGTTAATGCTGGATCCAAGATAAACAAAGCCCACAAAAGAGATGGTGTGTGTCGATCCTCGTAGTGCCTTATAGGCAGCGCCTTTATTTTATGCGGAGGCGCGACATTCCTCATCGTACCACATTTAGCGAACCGAAAAATTCGAAGACCATGGAGAAACATGGTGGGATTATTAAAAACTTCAATATTGCTGTAGTATGCTATTATATACCTGTTACTAGTTTGCTATCAATCATCATTACTTTAATATACATATCAACATACGATGTTTATACATATACATAAATTGTAGGTACATAATTTCTTGTATTTATTTCAAAATTTCATTTATCTTGTTTTTTAAGTATTTACGAAAGCTTTCCATCCTTGGGCTGATATTTCTTGGGCCGCGAGGAGAGCGAAAACAAAAGCAATAATGAAGTTCAGTTGATACAACGTCTCTTGGCAGTAAATAATGCATCCTGTCGCACTCACATACAAAAGTAATGAAACTGCACGGTAACCCATTACGAAAGAAGATCTGAAAGGATTGAAATTTAAAAATTACCTTTTAATTATTTGCAAATTGAAGGGAAGTACAATACAATCTGTTTAAGAAATTTCTGAAGAACATCAGTTACGTAACGGTAATAAAACTGAAGTTGGTGCATATTGGAACCATTTTCCGTTATCCCTTGTCCATTTTGGGTTAGAGACAAATTGGTTTCGGCGTTGTACGTTCAGTGTCAGTTTTCGTTCTCAAAAGAAAATTTCTCGAAAATGACACTGAAATTGCCGCAACGCCGAGACCGGTTGTCTCTACCCAAATTTGACAAGGGATGACAGAACATCGTTCCACATCCACATTTTGTTTAAGAAATCGTGCAAGTTCTTATTTATCGTCAACTACTCTTTACGATTAAATTTTCACAAAAGTCGGAACAGGTTTCCGTTACTCTAAACCATTTCGTTAAGATTTCGGGAGATCTGGCTCTTCAGTAAAATAATTTTCAAATTCCTCAGTACAAAGCTCCACGTCGGACAATGCGGACATGTAAATTATTTGTCTTGAAGACGGTTACCGCAGTGTAACCGAAATATTTTGGAAAACAGTAAATCATTTGTTTTTACTAACACCAAACACACCTTTGACCTCTAGCCGACAAAACACAAATTATTCTTAAAAATTGAGGAAAGGTTTCATCAAATTGAATAAAAACCTGCATAAAAAGATTACTAGTTTTTCCAAAAGTAGGAAATATTGGACAATAGTTCCGTGTATGGGTAACTCCCGATCCTCCGTTTGTGAGTAGTGTGCTAAGGAGAGAAGGCAAATCTGGTGGGGTCATTTGACGTTTTCGGTTTAAGAGCTCAACAGTGGGTGCGGTTGTGAGCGGACGTCTGACCCGGAGCAAGCGGCCCACTATACAAATGTGTCTATGCAAAAAGCAACAGCTTAATGGGGAAGGTACGGCTGTCCGGCTAGTTGATGGCCTCGTAAGACTAGGGGCTACATCACCACCATCCATGAAATTAAATATTTCGGGCAAAGTGAGTAAACCATTAGACCTTGCGACGTCTACTACACCTGCTTTGTAAAGGATCGCAAATTCGGTGTTTGATTTGTGGTGGGAAAGACTTTATCGCCAAGTAGCGCTGTTCACTCCGGGGACGAGCGTCTTGCCACGATTCCCACCAAAGCTACATTCTTCAACATTTGGCTGACTTAAAACCGGTGCATATTCCTGTAAGAATAAGAACAGCGACCTGATTACTGATATCCAAATTCTGAAGGGAACGTTTTATCGATTTTATTAAAAGGTGTCATTCAGTACTCATATCAGTGATGATAGTTTAGAAATGTCGTCACCCCACCTCGACGAAGTTCGAATAGCAATAACGCGGCTAAGGAATAACACAAAATGGTGGCATAACAGGCAGGCATAACGGCTCGCAAGCTCGTACCTTCCGACCACCGAAAATGCGGCTTGGAAGCTAAAAAAAAACACACACAAAAAAGTATACCATTATATATTTCATGCTACGAGTAATATCCATCAAGGTATTGACAAAATTCACTACTCACGCACTGCTATTTGAGGCAGTGGCAGCAAAGAGCTTATTTGTATTTTGGCTTTGAGAATTTAAAAATTGTTGTTTTTCTTAAGAAGGATACAATAAATAATTTTGTAATAAAAAAATTTAGTATTGCAACTTCCACTCAAAACAACTGTCATTTTCGCTCTCTCAATTTCCAGTTTCTTGCAAGATTTGCGTACGAAAACGCCAAAATCATTGTTACGAACTATCATAAACTAGTGCGTAAAGAAAACATTACTTGCTGACCATAATCTAATTTTCGTATATCCTCACCCAAGTTTGTGGCACCAATGAATACATCGAGTTGGTGATAGACACAACACTTGTGTTTCACGCAACGTGGTGTCCAAACTATGCAATATCGAGATAAAAAAGTTGCAGTTTTTCCCGTGTCGGACTGTGCCTGTGCGATGACATCCTTTTACATTCGGCTGCTGATTGACCGAAGGTTTTAGCGGTGCGTCGAAAACATGAAATATTTTAAAATAAAATAAATAGCTCAAATAAAAACGACTAACACTTATGCTTTTTTATGTACTACATACTCTGTGGGAAATGAAATGAAGTTTTAAAGTAGTTTAAAACTACTTTTTCAATGACAACTAATTGCCATTTTATACACCAAACTGATTCATTTAACATGGCGATGTCATAGGAAGCAGTCAATTACTCTATATTGCATATGATTTCAACTTATGAAAATCAGAAGTTTTCAAACGAATTCACAACTTTTTATGCATCTCACCCACACATTTACAAACTTATTTTATGCACGGTTAAAAACTCCATAAGTTAGACCAGTGATACCGTACTCTAAAAACGCCCTGTGTGTTTTCAATGCAAGATTGTGCGATTAAACTTTGTTGAACTCGCACTGAAAATATGCTAATATGGGAAAAACTCAAATTTTGAAAAGTTTTTAGAAAACTTCTTTTTTCAAGCAACTTTAAAAAGTGTTTAATTGTTAATACATATATTCTTTCGGACTGTTCGAGAAAAAGATCCTCCGAAAGATGTATGTAACTCTACCTCTTTGCGGCGGCGGATGCCGCAGACGATGGAACGATGAGATTTATTTGCTTTACCGCGACATAGACTTAGTCCAGCGAATTAAAATACGGCGGCTACGTTGGCTGGGACATGTCGTGCGAATGGACGAAAATGCTCCAGCCCTGAAAGTATTCACCGTGGTACCAGCTGGTAGTGGGAGAGAAAGAGGACGACCAAGTGGACGTCACTTGGTATTTCCAATTGGCACCAGTTTTGCAGTGTGACAAGGTGCATCATCTTTTATAAAGGTATAAGAAAATGAATTAAAACCTATTTAAGGACATGAATAAATTGGTCTGCATTCATCGTTCCGTTTACGAAATAAATAGGTTCTTGCCCCTGGATTGATATACACACATCCCGATATCATTACCGCCGGACCGCCAAACCGGGCGCTTTATTCCAATCAGCATCCGCGAAGTCACTATGCAGTTTCGCCAAAATTAGCCCTTATTTTTTCATCCTTTCGGGTAATTTTGGCTTTTTGACAAGACGACGGTATTTAAAGTTATTAGCATAAAAAATTTGTTCCACACTCCGCAAAGAAATGTCGTCCCCACCATCGCGTCATTCGTATTTTCGGGGTTCTTCTGCTATTCTGTCGCCTACAGAGTTGATTGATTTTTTTTTGTTTTGGACTCTAAACAGGCGCTTATCTGCACTTTTTTGCTATTGCACAGCAGCGTTTAGCTTGAAAGAAATGCCCTTTTTCCCCCATAATTACTGTATATAAACGGAAACGAATGTCACTTCACAACAAAACCTAGCTATCTACTCTAAAATAAGCTTTAAATTAAATGTTCACATATTGTAATTAATCAAATTTAATTTTCACGACAAATATTCACAGCAGTTCCGCACCGCCATGGCAATTGTCACGAAATAATTTGGTAATGTCCAATACGAGTGTGATTATTCAAAAGTAACAGTACAGTAAAATTTACTCATTCATGGCTTAATATATATTTAACTTGAGTTTGTTAAGAATAAACCACAATAAAAAATATCATGAGTAAGGGTGATACACTTTGGCAAATGCTTTACTGAAATCTGTGAATATGACATCTGCTGGAGTATTTTCTCTAAATCCATTTGAAACATAAGTTGTGAATTCTGGTAAATTGGTAATAGTAGATTTGACTTTACAAAACCCGTGTTGAGAGTTTAAAACTGAAGTGATCGAATATTTCAACTGATTAGTAACAACTGTTTTAATAAACTGCCGAAAACTTTGAAACTGTTGAATGAATAAGACATGTTTCTGTGGTGCCCATAAGTTTTTCCCGCTTTTTGCTCTAAAACAAAACGCAATTTTTCAAATAAATGGTTCTACACCTGTGTATTAGTGTACATTCTTGTTATGTGCGGTGCTAAAGCATTGACACTTGTAATTATACATTATATTTACAAGAAAAATAAAAATAGAACGAAGAAATAGAAGAACTAGAGCTTGACTACTTGAACTAAATATTCGATTACTTAGACGTGGTTTAAAAATGGCATAAATGACAATATACAGCATTGCGACGAATAACTGTATAGAATAACTGAAAAGAAAAGACAGGCTAGGATTTTATCCTTTTATCTTATTCTCAATCATTAATTTCGAATCTTTCACCGTTGTTCTTTTTGCGGCTAACGATTCGTACGGTATGTTATCCCATATCTTCTGTTAGAGTCTTTTAAATTGCTCCATCATCTTAAAGAGTTTTATGTTCACCATTTTCTTCAACTCCGGGGAAGAGGGCGGCCATTCATCTGACAAAATTGGATGAGATGGCTGAACAGTGCCTAAGTCAGATTAATGTTCTTCCAAATAAGTTTGGGAAGGTTTTGGATTTGGTTTTCGTTGATGATATTTCCAGATCTTCTCTAAATCGATGGGATCCTCTAGTTTTGCCAGAAGACGTTTACCATCCTGCAATTGAGACAACTTTCGAAATCATGGGTGTTGCTCGGGGGTATGATACGACAGCAGTCGGTTCTAGTACTCGCTTTGATTTTGCTAAGGCCGAATTAAAAAAAATAAGAAATGAACTTTCCAATTTAACATGGCCCAATTATAGTGGTGATGTTGAAGAAAACGTAATGCATTTTAATACCACTTTGTATAGTTTAAGTTTATAGTTTAGAATGTTGAAAAATAAAAAATCGCGTATCTTCAAACAATATAAAAAAACAGGTTTACTTACAGATTACTTAAAGTATTCAGTTCTGCGACATAAATATTTCAAACTAAATAAGAAATCTTACCAAGAATACCTAAATAAAATGAAAAAGAATATTATTTGTAACCCTAAATCATTTTATGGTTTCGTAAACTCAAAGCGTAAGGTAAATGGTTTTCCTTCAAATATGAGGTATCAGAACACTGTGTCTAGCGACAATGAAGACATTGCTAACCTATTTGCACAATTCTTTGAGTCTAACTATTCCACTTAAGTCAATCTTCCCCCTTATAAATATCCATATTATGTATATACTAATAATTCGATTAATGTTCCAGTAATATCTTCTGAAGATATGTTATCTTACCTGAAATATTTAAAAGAATCATTCAGGTACGGTCCTGATATGATTCCGACATGTATTCTTAAACAATTTGCGGATTATCTATATCTGCCTTTATCAAACTTGCTTAACTTGTCGCTAAAACAGTGTAATTTCCCGTCTGTTTGGAAAAAGTCTTTTATAATCCCTCTTCATAAAACCGATTGAAAATTACCGTGGAATAGCAAAGCTATCGGAAATTCCAAAACTATTTGAAGCAATTATTACTAATCAGTTAAAATATTCGATCTCTTCATCAACCGCAAACTCTCAGCACGGATTTTGTAAGGGCAAATCAACTATTACCAATTTACTGGAATTCACAACCCATGTTTCAAATGGTTTTAGAGAAAATATTCCAACAGATGTTATATACACCGACTTCAGTAAAGCTTTTGACAAAGTTTGTCACCCCTTACTCATCCAAAAACTAGATCTGCTGGGCTTTCCACCCCTCTCCTCCGCTGGATTTCTTCTTATCTACATGATAGATCTCAAATCGTTATATTCAAAAATGCTTTTTCCAACGTCATTAATGTTACTTCAGGAGTTCCCCAAGGCAGCCATCTAGGCCCGATTCTGTTTTTGTTATTCATAAATGATATTACTACTGCAATAAGATATTCGAATATACTAATGTATGCTGATGATGTAAAACTTTTTAAATCATACGCTTCGATTGAAGAAAGAAATTTATTACAAATAGACACTTAACCTTAAAAAATGTAAATTTATGAGTTTTTCACGAAGAACTATTCAGCCAGCTTCTTACACAATAAATAACTATACTCTGGATCAAGTGTTTGACTTTGTTGACTTGGGAGTTACAGTGGATTCCAAACTTAATTTTAATAGTCATGTTAATGCTATAGCTAATAGGGCTAGAGGGATATTTGCCTTTATAAAACGATGGTCAAAAGAATTCAAGGACCCTTATGTAACAAAGGCTCTTTTTACAACTTTAGTAAGACCTATGCTAGAATACGGTTCAATAGTTTGGAACCCACGTTATCAAGTTCACATTGATCGGCTGGAATCAATTAAAAAAAAATTCTTACTTTTTGCCCTAAGAGACTTTAGATGGGATTCTCGGCTTAATCTTCCTCATTATACTGATCGTTTGAAGCTAATAAATCTTCCTACTCTTTCCAGCCGTAGAGAAATGCTAGGCATAATATTCATTACTAAACTACTCACAGGGTCTATCGCAAGCACATTTCTTATTGCCGAAGTTAAACTTAATGTTCCTTCTCGGATTTCAAGACACTTTAAACCTCTTTATTTAAAACAGTGTAAAACCAATTATGAATTAAATGAACCATTCCGATGTTTATGTCAAGATTTCAACTGTCTTTCCAGCACTTTTGATATTTCGGACTCACTTTACACCATAAAAAGAGCTGTACTGTCCTTTCTCAATAAATGATTAACGGCGGTATAATATATATTTGATTCAGCTGATGAAGTTTTTTTTCTGTAGCTGAGCAGTTTTGGATCTCGACGCTTAACAAACTTTTTCCTTTTAACAACTCGGCACAAAAAACTATAAAAATAAAAAAAAAAACAAAGATCCGTACGTCATGCGGACTGTGCCCCTCGTGTCGGTTGGGCGGGAAAAAGGTTAGCCGTTGGGCTTATTATTATTAAAAATAAAATCGGTAAAATCGCTTCTGTACTAGCTCTGAACATTTCTAGCCTTGTGAGCTGGAGCACAGTTTTGCTGGAAACAAAATTGCGCTTTTCCAAATAAATTCATGACCAATGACAGCATATGTTTCTTTTAAAACTCCTTCAAGTAATAACTTGTGATAATTTTAATACCTTTCTCAATAAAAAGGAGAGGAAGCTGTCCTTTTCTGAAATCGCTCTCCATTCCATAAAAAATAATATGTTTTGGTACAAGTCAAAAAACTTTTTATGAGGGGAGATATCAGCCGCGATTGCTGCACACACGGGATCATTTTGGGTATTTTGGCTGTTAAGTAATAAAAACAGATTTATGTCAGAAAACAACACTTTACAGCTTGCATGCCGAAGAAGTAGTTGTGCATTTCTTTGTGCTCTTCGTGATGATGGTGTAGTTGAGGTACCTACAGTTTTACGCCGACTCCGACCTGCAAATTAATTTTGTGAGAAGGTTATTCATGGCAGAATTACACTCGCTAGGTTGGCATTGCCCTCCGAAGGGCGATTGCTATTAGAAAATTATTTTCCTATAATTGTTGATGTTACTAGCCACGGATTTGAACCTAGGACCCACCGAAGTTTATTTTAAAACTTTTATCTTAAATAACACATCTTCACAAGAAATTATTAGAATATTAATTGATTTGTGAGGATAAAGTTTATAAGTATATAAGTTACTAGAATAACTGGGCTTAAAAAATTGTGCAAACAATTTCGCAATATCTTCAAGTTCGCTAGATGCAATACTCTGATAATTAATATTTGAAAGAAACCTATTTATCCTTTCGGGTTAACCAGGCCATAAAATGATTTGGTGTAAGAAATAACATTTTTTTTTTTAATTTTACTTAAGTATTCATTGTAACAGTTTTGATTTGATTCGAAATATTTATGCCACAGAACTAAGTAATCGGCATATAAACCGGTTTTTTAATACATAATTTAAAGAAACGTGACTTTTTATTTATCGGCATTTGTAATTCCTTATTAAACCATAGCTGTTGTTTAAACCGCCGATCAACGAAATTCAACAACCGTGCGCGCAGCCTATTGGAGCCGCTGAGACAATTCCGAACTGCAATAACGAGCGGAGCTAAGATGAAACGAAGCGAAGATGAAACTAAAAACATGGAACCGCGTGCGAGTTAATATCGCTTACACGATATGCATTAAAAAAATATAATTTAATGTTACGCAGAAGTGCGTACTCTTTATTGACATTCTTAAAACTGCCTACATTTTGAATTCTTAGTTCTATTTATACTATTGATAATACATATTTGGTTAATATTGAAACGTTGTGCCTTCTGATGACGTCATTAACTCCCCTCTTTCTTAAAATGCAGCGTCCTCGCTTTAACCTATATGTCGTTCTTGTTGGAATTTGAATAGTTCCATTTTAATACATTTCATCAATTCTTTTTCTTCTTGCTTCCGCTTTCTTTGCTATGTAACATTTGCAGAGTTTGTCTATTCCATAGATAAGTAATGCTAGTGTGGATAACCCCAGGATGCAATCCTCGATTGATATCAGGAAAGTTAAAATTTCTTAAATATTGCTAAATTTATAATCGGCATTGGATTCGATGATGCGTAGGACTTCTAGTTGTTCGTCATGTTGTTTGTATACGGCATCCTTGAATTGCAGGTTGGTGTATTGTTTTCCATCGATAGTTGTGGAGTAGTTGATTTGTATTAATTTCGGCCCATCTATTTTTACGTTGTTCCAGGTCTGTAGTGCGATTCACTAACTTTAAACGGTACGACAATTGTTATTTTTAGCGGCAATATTTGTCGTTTGCACTAATGATTGTGCGATTCACTAACTTATTCTTAACGACACTTAACAGCTGTTTCGTTGTATTTATTCAAAGTGATAAAGAGTGGCACCTCTGTCAAACTAAATGTCAAAATAAGCGAAAAGCACAAAGAGGAATAGAAAAAAAACAAACGAATGCCTGCTGCCAAATATAAATTTGAACGTTTTTATTATATTTCATTAAAGTGAAATTGAAATTAGTTTGTTTCAAACTACAAACACTTAGAACTCTTTATATATATTGCAATGTTCCATTGTAGCAGATTGGCGTTCCACTTGGGTTATAGGAAACCTCACTTTCTGGTGAAACAACGAATCATTGATTGCATCCGTTACCCAATGAATGCCGGCTTACGGATAACTGGCTCATGGATATTCCCCTTTGCTCGCGTACGGGCCATTGATAGCATTGATACCAGTTGCGAAGAATCTCAAAGCCGCTAGAACCTACCAAGATGTATAAAAGTAAACTTTAAAATTGCCTACAGGGTTAATGGGTATTCAGCCAAGTTTGGAGTTAACCGATACATCTTCTGAAATTCTGTTGAAAGGGATTATCCACATCCCGGAGTAAACGTCGATCCTTCGTCACCTGGTGATAAATCATATGCCAAATATTTAAACGACATTATTTAATGTTCCTTTTTTAATTACAAGAAAACAAATCACTGAATTTAAGATTTTTCTTTTATTTAAATTGAAATCACGAATTTCACTTTTCTCGATTGAGTTAACAACATCAAATTTGTTGTCGTTTAGTTTTCGGTCATCGACTAGCTAACATCAACAGCTGTTTCGGCGAATGCGAAAATCGTTAAAAAATGGTTGCTGAATAGCAGGGTCGGTAAAATTTTGGTTAAGTTGAGTTAACCAAACGAATATCTTTAAAATAAGTTAGTGAATCGCACTACTGGTTGTAATCTGTTATGATATTTCCATTTTCAAGTATTTGGAGTGGTGCGTTGTTTTCGTGTATCACTTCACATTTGGCAGGCTTATTCTCTAATATGTTGATAGTGCAATTGTCTGAGTTCTTAATTTTACATACATATATAGTTCTAGGTTTTACATTTTTCAATAGGTGTATAGACATTGTTACATTTTGCTGTCTTAGAATCTAATAATATTTTTCCAGGTTTGTATGCAAGTTGATATAGATTAAACAAGTTACATTTTGTTTTTAATATGGGATATTTATATGCAGTTACAATTGCGTGGTTAAAGTAGCAGACATTTATTTCAGCGTATTGTAATATATTTATTAGAGGTGTGTATAATGCTTCATTGAATACTATTTGTTGAATATCCTTTAAGTTTAGAGTTCCTGAGTAGAAGTTTCCAAAATTATTTGCAATATGCAGTATGCAATTGTTCTTAAGATTGTCTTATCTTTGATTGGTTATAAGTGTCACCTAGACAGATTCAGGATAACCAGCTTTATTCAATTCAGTTTATCGACTATCCAATTTACAGAAAGATATTAATTAAATACGAATGAACATTTCAGTATACATACAAAGTGATAATGAATAGAATGACTTAAAATAAATACAGAGAGTAAATGAATTAGTATTAATATAAAGTGAGCAAACAGAGATGCCAATGAATATGAAATGTGCGATGACATAAGTCAATAAGTCTAAAGTTTTATTATTATTGATATGCTAATTTACATTCAATCGGCAAGTGTAAGAGAGATATGAGGTGTTTGATCAAGTGTTATATTGTGAATTATGGAAGATTTAACAATTACTTATTTAAGAATTTGCGAATTAATGATGGATACCAACAATGACATTGATATCGTTGTCCAAATTCTTGAAATTAATAATAGTGATATGACTGCTCATGATGTTGAACATTTTGATAAATTCATGAGAAAATATTTTTAACAAAGTTCAAAGAAAGATGGCAGAAAGCATACCGCATGCGAGCAAGATTTCTTGAAGCTAATGGGAATTGGCTTCAAAACGTTTATATAGTGCGTAAAACAACAACCGAGAATGAAACCCCAAGTTGTTCAAATAAAGTTAAACGTGGGCATCCAGAGATACTGTTTGAAGATAGTCAGTCAAGTACAAAAAGAAAAAAGCTGCGAAAATTTAGTGAAAACACATCACAGGAGCTTTTAAAAAACTGGAGAGCAAAGATAGACTAATGAACGCGTTTACTTCGGAAAAGGCTTTTGCTTTAATACTGCATGCTTCATTTACTAAGCATCAATATGAAGTTTTGCCCAGTTCTGCCAAGGAAATTGGATTTGATATATATCCTTCATATTACCAGGTCTTAGAAACAAAAAAAATGCTACCCTGCAAATGTTCAAGTGATGGAAAGTTGCAGTAAAGTTGGTCTGCAAGAGTTACTTGACCACACAGTAACAAAAATTATGATGACCAAATCGAAAAATCAGGTTGCAGAATTCCCCAATGAACTGCAATTGGTGTCCAAATGGGGCTGTGATGGAAGTTCTGGGCACAGTGAATACCATCAAAAGTTCACAGATCCGAATACATCAGATAAAAATATGTTTTTAACATCGTTTGTACCATTTACCCTCACGGAGCGAAATGATACGTCAAAGATGTGCTGGCAAAATACAGAACCAAGCTCAACCAGATTTTGTCGACCGTTAAAGTTTGAATTTATTAAAGAAACAGCTGATGTCATAAATGCTGAAATTAATCGCGTCAACGCTGAAATAGATAAATTATCGAATACTGTCGTTGATGTGCATAATAGACAGTTCACTATTTCACATTGCTTGGCGATAAAGACGATAGATGGAAAGGTGGCGACAACAATCAGTGGAACTTCATCCATAGCGGTTTGCTTTATTTGTGGGGCGAAGACTTTTAAATCGAAGTTTTTTAAATAATAAAAAAATCACTGTTTTAATGTTTGAGCTTTTTTTTATTCCATCAACCTTGATGTCACATAAAAAGACTGACTTAAACTTATTGTTACAGTATTACTTATACTAATCATTTTGTCTACCTTGCATATTTGGTCAGTTGACAAATGTGTAGAAATGCAATTAATAATTTTATTAATTTGTTATTAGCAAGACAATTCCATAGAATTTTTTTGCCATAAAAAAATGGAAAAGTATTGGCATGTGCCGGAAATGCAAGTTCAGTAAATTCGGTAAATTAAAGGTATCGTATTTTATTATTTGCAAGACAATTCCAAATAATTGTTTTGCCTAAAAAAGAAATGGAAAAAGTATTGGCATGTGCCGGAAATGCAAGTTCAGTAAATTCGGTAAATTAAAGGTATCGTATTTTATTATTTGCAAGACAATTCCAAAGAATTGTTTTGCTTAAAAAAGAAATGGAAAAAGTATTGGTATGTGCCGGAAACGCAAGTTCAAGGAATTCAAGCTATTTATATTATGTTAAGGGGTTTTGCTATAACACCCCCACCGTTAGATTGAGGCACCGACGAAATATGATATATAGTCCCTTTTTTATTTGTTTTATATGTATATAGTAAATATCGTTAATATTATGATGGTAAAAATAATTATAATGTTAATGCTTACATTTAGGAGATTAGATTTATTTGTTTGATATTGTATTTGTTCAATATATTTTACATGTTTAATTTGTTCTAGGTATAGTGATTCTAATTTTAAATTAGCAAGTCCTATTCGTTTTTTCTTTTACTTTTGTTATGGCATTAGGTAGAATGAATTGGTCGTAAAGTTTTATTTTAACATTAGTAAAGGTTTTGTTTGCTGTGTTAATTTCACAATTCTCAAATTTTATTAAAAAGTTGCCATTTATTTTGATATCAATTTTATTACAATTATGTTCGATTTTGGAATAGAAGTTTTTAAATATTAATATACCTGGTAGAATTTCATTTACAATAGCTTCTTCTAATATTCGCATATCGCAGTATGCTTCTTCGTAATTTAATATATTTGAAAGGCATTTGTTAGAGATTTGTATTAAATTTTTCCTAAGATTATCCTTAATGTTAACATCGTAAATGTTATTAATATAATCTACTAATATTTCGTAAGTATTTAAAATAATCGATTTTGTTATTTATATTAGGAATAGGCTCGAATACGATTTTTGAAAAAGTTTGCTTTGAATATTGTGGGATTTAGAGAATTATTACTATATTGTTGTCATTTAAGGCGACAGCTACTTTAATATTTGTGTAACTGTCGAAGTCAACTATTAAGTCAAGTTCCGTGTTGGTTAGAATGTCCGTGGGGATTATTCCCAATTTACTAGAAAATATTATTTGTCCAATGTCATCGATATGGTCTCGTAACAGTGAAATGTCATTTTTTATTTGGTAAATTTGTTCTATAAATGTTATTTCGTCCTCTATTGTCGTAATTTTATTCTGCATAAAGTCTTTGAATTTGTTCAAATAATTTCCTACTAGAATTTGCTTTTGGTTTATGTGGTCGGTAATATTTTGTATTTGGGAGAATATGAAGTGCTTGACAAATGTCAGGTTATTAATTTTGTTCGTCAAGAATTCTTCGTTTTTATAAAGGGATTTGAGTGAGTTGCTTATTTCGGTTTCGTCGTCACTGTCCATTGCGCCGGCTATAAACCTGAGTCCTTTCCCTAATACGTTTATCAGTCCTCTTTTTTGTCTAAAGTGTGGATTTAAATTGTCTATTTTTCCTTCTAATAGTGCAAAATTTTTACTTATAGTGTCCAATAATGTCTTGGTTTCAATTGTGTTAGCGTTGAGTGTTTGTATATTTCTAAAGATTAAGTCTAATGTGTCCGCATAGGCGGTTACGTTGACAATGTGTAAAATTTTGTTGTATTGGTCGATTACTTTTATTTCTCCCGTCTTGATTGGTATATATCCGTTGTTGTTAGTCAAGTCTTGAATGCCAATAGATTGTGCGTTGACCGCTGTTAGAAATGTAATCATCAAAATCCACGGTGTCATCTGAAAGGGTGCGTATTGATTTGTTCAATGTCTGGCATTTATTTTGGGATTATTTTTATCCTAGTACTTTTTAGTTTGCTTTATATGAGCCTTATAGTATTTATGTCCTGTTTTAGTATTTTCTACGTGGTCTTCATCTATTTTTCTAGTATGTGACTTCCTATATTTCCTATGATTTTTACCTCCTCTAATTTCCTTAATATAATTTATTCCTTCTTCTATTTCTACGTCAACTCTATCTCTATTTAACTTATTTATATATCTTTCTTTTTTCTTAGAAATTAGGTCATGTATAATTTCATATTTATCTTCGTGAATTTTTCCCTTCAGAAAGTCAATTGGTTTTATTTTAGTTGTACTGTGTATTGTATTGTTGTAAAAGCCTATTATTCTTGACATTTTCTCTTCCATTGTTTCATTTTTATTTCTATCATCATGTCTTAAAAGTCTTATATGTTCGTTAATAGTATTGTGGAGTCTTTCGATATCTGCATTAGAAGTATGGTTGCTATTTGACGTGTAGTGTATATTGATATTTTCATCTGTAAGGAATTGTTGCATTGGAATAGCTTTGAATCCTAATTCATTATCTACGATTATTTTTTTCATTTTTCCGTATGTGTTAATATAGTGCAGTAATTTAGTCTTGAATTCCGTCCAGCTTCTACCACTAATTTTATAGGCTACACTGAAAATAATGGACAGACTAAAATTAAGGAAAGCGCGCCCTTGTTTTAAAAAGCTCAAAATATACTTAAATATCGTAAAATTTACTCAAAGTATGTAAAGTTCCTTTAATTTGAGTAAGTCGTACCCTTCAATTTTAGGACGACCGTACTTAAAATAAGAAAATCGATGTCTTATTTTAAGTTCATGGCATTTTCCTATATTTTAGTAAAATTGTACTGAAAACAAGTCATTTTTAGACTTTATAAGTGAAAGAAGTTCAATTTTACTTGGTTTAAGGACAATATTTACTTAAACTTTCAACAAGTAAAAATTTATTCAATTTAAGGATGACTCAACCTTATGCGAACCGACTATTTACTTAACTCAAACTTTGATGTAAGGTCATGCTTCCTTATTTTAAGTTCAAGCATACATGGATTGTTTCTCTTTACTCTAATGCAAGCAGACATGAATTCTCTCAAAATAAAGCAGCGATAATCATATTTTATTGAACAGTGACAAGTGAGTGATGGAATTTCTTTATGTGCTATAAAATATGTCAAATACAAATATGGAAATTGTTTTCGAAGTGGACAAAGTGTACAAAATATTGGAATTATTTGATTTAATAGATTTGTACGATTTACTGAAATGTAAGTGTGAAAATAATATTGTGAAATAGATACAAGTGCAAACATGTGCCTTTTGAAAATGCATATGTACATACATTAAATTTTTGTGCAGCATTACCAAAGTTAACTGTTAACTATACATATGCATGTATGTACATATGTATGTTTGAATATATTTCACAAGAAAAAAGGCGCCGCGAACTTTTTAGCTTTGTATTAATTTTTGTTGTTTTTTTTTTAAGAACACAACATTACGGAGGAAAGTTTAAAGTTTATGCAGAGCAGCCACATTAATGAATTATCCCCCAAAGAACTTTTGGGACGCAAAATTATTTTTGAACAGAGATTGAAGGAGTGGCAAATAGAACAAGGAGTGGTAATTATGAAATGAAAATCTAAATAATGAAATAACTAATCAAAACAAATTGCAGCGCGTTGAAATTTTATCTTTTTCATCAGAAAGCACAACGCCCGGATCAGGATCAACAGAATCCATTTCTTCTAGTTTTCTTGGTGCGGTTAATGATTTAAATGAAGTAAGTATTATTTTGCGTATCTGAGTAACTTACAAAAAAAAATTAGTAGATTTCGTTATTAGGAATTTTAAAATCTAACGTGAATGGAAATGCTGTTTTAAATTACTTTGAAAATAATCAAAGTTTATCAACCAAGACTCGGAAACTTTTATGTTCCTCGATCACGGAATACTTAATTTATAACAAAATTAAGCCAACAAGATTTTATTTTTCGAATTTAGCAGACAAAATTATACAACTTTTCCCAAAGGAATCTAAGGTAATGCATAAGATTTAAAAAAAATGGATTTGATTTTAGGTTTGCTAATTAATTTACTGTTTACAGGATACTTACTACTTATACAAAAAGTGTAAAAAGCCAAGTGGCAATTTATACGCGCACTACCACAACAGCATTTACAAACTACGAAAAGCCCAAGTTTCTGTTAATCCTGAACCAGCGAAACTGCGTTCGTCTCTTTCGTTGAATTTAGATAAAAACCTTAATACAGATTTATATTCAAACGAAAACGAAGCGAAATATTGGCTTAAAAACAACATTGAACCGTACGATAAAGTGGTAGAATACTGGAATATTACATACGAGACAAGACAAAAGTTTTTTAATTCAACAATTACAACAAACGATATTTTAACAGAGTGGCCAATTCTAAAGCAACAGTTTGGATATTGTTTGGTAAAACGTTGTTTCGTCTATGTGATTATTTAATTACAAGAGATTTGTTTGTTTCATAGATCGAATTGGACTTTGAAAAAAAATATCCTCTAAAATCAAACTGCTTGTTGGAAGAATGGGACAATCTCGTAACCAAATTGATACCGCGTTTTAACAATTACGTCAAAGATAAATATGGTCTTCAATTATTGGAAAAATTAACAACCAATATTGATAAAGGTTAGCTTCAATTGCTTTACATTATGAAATGTATCAAGGAGTAATAATAATACTCTTATATTTGCTTTGTAGATACACGTGATGTGATTGTTTCCTTGTTGCTTCATAGTATCTTAAAACCGACTCATCGCAAAAAGAACAAGAAAACAACTTTATTTGAGTCTAGAGAAGCATTTCTTATACATGCTGCTCAACATAAGATACTTGAAGGTATCAATAAGTGCAACAGCTATTACAAAGTAGGAAATTTTGTGAAAAGCATAGATGTTTGCTTAAAATTATTCGCAACGTTAGATTTAGAATACCCAGCAGAGTGCAAACAAGTGTGGGAGTTTTTGGCGAAATATTTCTTTAATTTGACACACGAAAACTTGAGCTGTGTTTCATCGCTTATTAGCGATCTCTCTTAATTTAAGAAATGGTAATCTGTTTTGTCTGTAGTGAAATATTTTTTCAATGTGAAAAGTTATTCACACATCTGCAGTATGTTCATCATAAAGGTGCTGTAGATTATTTCCAATGCTGTTTTCTAGAGTGTAAACATAAATTTGATGATTTTAAGTCATTTCGTCGCCATATGAGAAATGAGGAAAAAAAGCATGGACATACAGATAGTGAAACTACATTTAATATTTCTATTGGTTCTGAAATCAATTCAACACATACAGAAAGTGAAACAGCATTTAATATTTCTATTGATTCTGAAATCAATTCAAGTCCAAAAAAAAGAAAAATAGAAAACAGTACTGAAAAACCAGCATCAAATGTAAACTTAAATTTGTTAAAAGAAAACTGTTTGAAATTTACATTAGAAAAATATTCCAGCAACTACTTGCACCGAAAGGAAGTAACGTTACTACAAAAAAATATAACAAATCTTATAACTTGTCGAATTAGTGGGGAATTGGAAAAAATTGTAAAAAAATTAGAGCCAGATCATAGCGAAGTTCGTGAGATTTTAAATGAGCTAATATCGTTTTGTAAGGCACCATTCGCCAGTTTTTCTTCAGAGCATACATTTGTTAAAACGTTATTAGATTCAGATATGTACGAAAAACCTTCTGTAATCCAAATTGATAACTCACTTTCTAACTTGGTTTCATGTAATTTTAAAGCAATAGACGAATCAATAGCAGCAGGTATTTTGTTTCCAATAAAATTCCAACTTAAAAAATATTTTGAATTACCGGAAGTGTATGAAAAATTTCAAAATAATAAAGCTATTTTATCAAGAAGTGTCTCACTTAAAAATATTATAAATGGATCGCTTTGGAAGCGAAAATGCCAAAATTCTGAACGTATTATGTTTCCTATTTTCTTGTATTTCGACGATATAGAATTAAACAATCCCTTAAGTTCTCACACAGAGCCTATTCTAGCAGCTTATTATTCTTTGCCTTCAGCACCTACTTGTTTAAATCATAAATTAAAATTCATTTTTCCAGCAGCTTTATTTAAATCAAAAGACGTAAAAAAATTCGGTAATGATCGATGTTTATACAAATTAATTGAAATATTTAACGATTTAGAACAAAATGGACTGCAAATAAAAGTAAATAACCAAGTTAAAACTATTTATTTTGCACTAGGTCTTGTTTTGGGTGACAACTTGGCTTTGAATTATGTATTAGGTTTTTCACGATCTTTTTCTTCTAACTGTTTTTGTAGATTCGGTAAAACAAGCAAAACAGAATGCCAAAATGAAGCTCAAGAAGTTTCTGACAAGCTACGCAACAAAGAAAATTATGATTCTGACGTTCAAATTAGTAACGTACAACAAACAGGTGTCAGAGAAAATTCGATTTTCAATAAATTGCATAGTTTTCATGTTATTGAAAATTTCACAGTCGACCTTCTGCATGATCTTTTTGAAGGCGTTCCCAATTATGATTTATGTCACATAATAATGTACTTTACTGAAAATAAGTTTTTTGATCTAGTGTTTTTAAACTGTCAAAAAGCTAATTTCGATTATGATTTAACTGAAAAAGGTAATAAGTCACCGCCACTCAAAGCAGAACACCTAAAGAACTTTAAAATTAAAATGACCGGGAGAGAAATGATGTGCTTTATATACATTTTCCCATTACTCGTTGGTGAAAAAATACCTAAAAATAATAAAGTATGGTTATTTTTATTAAATTTGAGCGAACTGGTTGATTTAGTGCTTTTTTCAGAATTTTCTGAAATGGACATTCAAAGCCTCCAAGAGCACATCATGGTTCATAATGTACAATATGTTCATTTATTTAAAGATACGTTGAAACCTAAACACTATTTTTTAATTCACTATTGTAAAATAATAAGAGAATCTGGGCCATTGATAAATCTTTGGACGTTTTTGTTTGAGGGCAAACATAGACAATTAAAAACGTACGCAAAAAATACAACATCGAGAAAAAACATATTATTATCTTTGGCAAGGAAATTTACATTTTGTTTTTCTGAATTTAAACAAAATTTTGAAATTTTACAATACTCTTCGAAAACTTCAACATATTACAATGAATTTAAAAAGCACTTCACAACTGATATTACAGATGAAATAATTTGTTATTCATTTGTAAAGCGATATGGCACAATATTTAAAAAAGATTTTATAATATTTTTTTATAAACCCCAATTTACAGCGTACAAACTTTGTGAAGTCTTTAAACTAGAAAATAATGTAAATTTGCTATGCAATGAAATCAAAATTAATAAATTTGAGAGCCATTTTCAGTCCTATTTAACAGGAGGAGAATCGCAAAACTTTTATATATTTAATTTAAAAGATATTATTTTCCCTATTATTAGGTATTATAATGTAAATAATAATAAGTATTTAAAACCTAAGTTTAATTTTTAAGAAAAATGAAATGAAATAAATGAAAAAAATAAGTTTTAATAACCTAAGTTTAATTTTAAGAACAATGAAATGAAATAAATGAAAAAAAAAGTTTTTGCATTTTTATTTAAGGCAATTCCATTAGTATTAAATGTAAAGACAGGGAGACTTAATTTTAAAGTCAAAGATCTTTTATTCTAAGGAAGTGGTTTTTATTTGATGGCCTTATATTAAGAACGTCTTTACTTTAAATTAAAGACAGCAATGTTCTTCGTTTAAGAAAATCTCCTTTAATTTAAGGCAATATTTTCCTCTTTTTAAGGAAACCATATGTACTTAAAAGTAGAATCGTGTTTCCTTAACTCAAGGAAGACATGTCTTTAGTGCTATTTCATTCCCATTTTTTCCTTAAAACAAGTAAATTTTTCGCGGTTTTAGGACACATTTGTTTCAGTGTACTGCAAATTTCGTAAATTTGTTAATTAACGTCATAAAAAGTTTTTTTTTCTAAAGTGTAAAATACATCTATGTGTACAACTTCGCGGGGCTTAGAGGGAGTTTCACTTATTTTGTAAGCTACTTTGGGTGGTTTCCTGTCGTATTTTTCTAAAGTACATATTTCACAATTGTTAATAAATTGAGTTATCCTTAATTTTAGTTGGGGATTATAAACTTGATTTTTTAATTCCTCGTATACTGCTTGTATACCTCTATGATTCTTACATAAGTGTTGTTTTTCGATTATTTCAGTTAGTTTATTTTCATCATCTACGTCTATTAATATCCTTGCATACCTTATAATCCTAAATTTATCGTTATTTGTAAAGAGTTGCTCGTAAGTATTTCTTAGAGTATCAAAAAATTCGTTTTCAAGTAGAATTGCGTTTAATTGATTTGGGTTACAATGTTTTTTTAGCAAAGAAATTGCGGTATCACTATCAAATTCCTTAAAACCTATAGTTTTCCTTATATTTCTAAATATTCTCTCGTTTTTCATCCCTACAGCTCCGGATGTAATTTTCTTCATAATTAATTGATTTTTAAATATATGTATTGATAGGAGACTCCGTTTCCTTTATAGTTGATTCGCAGGACTCTAATGAATTACTTTTGGCAGATTGCGATTCTATTCTCGATAGCGCATCAGCGTTGCTATTTTTCGTTCCTTTTTTATACTTAATTTCATAATCAAATTCGGAAAGTTTTAGTCTCCATCTAACAAGTTTTTAATTAGACTCTTTTATGGAAAATAACCATGTCAGAGGCTTATGGTCGGTTTCAATTAGGAATTTTCGCCCGAAGAGATAGGGTCTGTAATATTTGGTGGACCAGACGATGGCCAAAAGTTCCTTCTATATTGTACTGTAATTGCATTCATGTTCGTTAAGTGTGCGGCTAGAGTAGCAAATCGGATGGTTGTCTTGTGAGAGTACTGCGCCTAGTATTGGGTCATGAGTTAATAAGGTTCTAAGTGTGTTGAAACTTTCTTGGTAGTGTGGGTCAGAAATATTTATTTTAGTGTCTTTTTCCAAGTATCTGGTCATTGGCTTGGCGATTAGAGAATAATCCTTAATAAATTTCCTATAATATCCCGTCAAACCAAGGAACTGTTTTATTTGTTTAGGAGTTTTGGGAATGGGAAAGTTTTTAACACAATCTATGGGTTTGCCTTTATTCCTGCTGGCGTCACTATGTGACCAAGGGATTCAGTTTCCCTTTTCAAAAATTCAAATTTATCTAGCTGAACTTTAAGATTTGCTTCTTTTAAGCGTCGGAATATTAAATTAATGGAGTTGATATGTTCTTGCAATGAAGTAGAGAAAGTTATTATATCATCAAAGTATACTAAGCAAATTTTATTTATATAGTCTTTTAAGATATTATTCATAAGCCTTTGGAATGTCGCTGGTGCTGTCTTCAGACCAAACGGCATTCTCAGGAATTCATAATGCCCTCCTTCAACACTGAAGGCAGTTTTATGAATGTGGGACTCATCGCTTTCGATTTGATGAAATCCCTTGGCAAGATCAAGGGTGGTGAAATATTGGCGTCTTCCCAATTTATCCAAAATTTCATCAATGTTTGGTATCGGATACTTATCATCAATTGTTACCTCATTAAGTTTGCGTTAATCAATGACAAGCCTCCATTTAGCTTTGCCACTGGCATCGGCCTTCTTCGCTACGATCCAAATGGGTGCAGAGTATGGAGAATTACTATGTCTTATTATCTTATTTTCGAGCATCTCTTGGATTTGATTCTGTACTTCGTTCTTGTGAACGTAAGGATATCTGTATGATTTGGTAAATATAGGAATATTGTCGGTGGTTCTAATTTTATGTTTAATAGCGGATGTGAAAGATAGTTTTGTATTTTCTTGATAAAAAATGTCGTCATATTTTTTTATTACTCCCATTAATTGGGATTTTTCCTCCAGATTGAGCTGTTGTGTTCGAATTTGTTCACTTAGGGGTTTATATTCCTTTTTTTTTTAATTATATTAAACTATTTACTGTCTACCTTCTTCGTGGTTTTGTGAATTGGTTCAAAGGCTTTTTGATTAAAATTGGGGGATTTAGTGATAGGCGCTATTTCCGTTTTACAGTTATAGCCTTTTTTGTCATTAAAGAAAATTGGTAATATCTGTCCTCCTAATTGTATTGTGTTGTCCTTGTAATTTACACATGCGTTTAATGGTCTAAGCAGGTCATTGTCAATTAGGCCGTCGTAGTAATCATGGAATTGCACGATATAGAATTCTAAAACATCTAAGGTTGCACCAAATTCTTTGAAACATTGTATTCTAGCCTTTCTATTTGTGTGAATTTTATGTTGAAGGGTTTTTATGGGAAGGGGTATGGTTTGATGAATCCATTTGGGGTGGCAAATGCCTGGTTTTAGTATTGAATTTGTCATACCAGTATCTACGATTAATTTCATGTGTAATTTAGTTTCTATCTTTATATAAGGTAGTCCTCCGAGACAAAAGGACGAAAATTTTCGGAATGTACTTGATTGTAAGTTGCCTCATGATTAACACTTGCATTCATGGGCTCGGATAATGGAAAGTGGTTAGATTGGTTATAACCTCCGTTCAGGGCTGCGAAATTTTTCTTCGGATTATTGTTTTGTTGGTGAAATTTGAATTATTTACTCCAACATTTGAAAAATTAACGTTTACATCCATGGGCTCGGGTAACGGAAAGCGGTTATAAGCTCCATTTTGGGATCCTAAATTTTGTTGTGGGTTAGGATTTTGTTGATGGAAGTTTTGCCTATTTCAATTATTTTGTGGGTTGTGGGTTAGAGTTTTGATTAAAATTTTGTCTAAGATTGCGGTTGCTAAAATTTTGTTGTTGGAAATTTTGCCTGTGACGATTGAAACTTGAATTATTTTGTGATTTCAAATTTTGATTAAAATTTTGATTGGAATTACGTGGGCTGAAAATTGGTTGTTGGTAATTTTGCCTATTTTGATAGAAATTAGATTTATTTTGTGGATTTTGCGAATTTTGTTTAAAAGGTTTTTGCTCAGGTCTGTTTCGCATGAAAAATTGTTGGTTGTCTATTCGAAGGTGAGCAGCTTCGAAAAGGATATTTATCGCCCCTTCTAAAGTATCAGGATTCCTACAAGCTAAAATTGCTTTCATGGGTCCAGGGATTTTGGATTTAAAAATATTGAGAGCTGTGCGGGAATTGTTTTGGGCAACAGCGTTTGCTGCTCCTAGTTCCTGTCCGAGGACGAATAGAGTCTTGTTGTTAAGGCGTCTGAGCTTACTTTTTATTTCGTCAAAGAAGTCTAAACTGGTTGTTTTGAACGTAGTTGCTCTGAGTGAGTCGAAGAGTTCATCGCAGCTTAATCGATCGCCGAAGTTATTCTGAAGTACTGCTTCAATTTTGTTCCAGGAAATCGCCTGACAATTTATTTCAATGATTTCCCTGGCTTTGCCTTTTAGTTTACTTTTTATTATGTCTGAGAACAGTCCTTGTGAGTGTTCCCCGTATGTCTGTAGCATGGGGTGTACCCTATCTATTAAATTTAAAAACGTCTGGTGGTCCCTATTGTCACCGCTAAATTCAGGGAGATTTCCCAAATATTTAAGTGGATCGAAACGTATTTGAGCCATTTTGTATTTAAACTATAATTTCTAATTCTTCTTTCTTTTAGATCTATCGTAGAAAATATGCATGATTTCCCTAGATTGGCCAATATTACAGAAATATCGGGAATAGGGTATCTTTCGGTTGTCGTCCGTTCGTTCAGTTTCCGAAAATCAATAACCATGCGATGTTTGTTTTTCCCATTCTCGTCTAGACCTTTTTTACTAACGATCCATATCGGATTATTGTAGGGCGAGCGTGAAGGTTGAATGATTCCGTTTCGTAGTAACTCATTAATTTCTTTTTCCACGAATTCGGTTAGCGCTATTGGGTACGGGTAGGGTTTGGAGTAAACTGGCTGATCGTCTTTCGTATTAATAGTTGCGGTTATTGATGTATTAAAAGGAAGGGCTTCCACGGGATCAGCAAAGACTTTACTATTTTTTTCTAAAAGTATCTCTAGGTTTGCCACTTCTTGGGATTTGGGTGGGTCATCTATGGACTGAATTAATTTGTTTACATCTTTACAGTAAAGATACAGAAGTTTAATTTCTCCCCCTTCGTAACTAAGGAGTCCTTTTTTAAAATCTATTTTAGCGTTAATATCTTTAAGAAAATCAGAGCCAATAATTGCATCAAAACTCTTAAGTTCTTTTAGATAGAAAAACCACGTATTCTTTCCAAGCAGATTAACTGGACACTTTGACGTTACCTGCGATTTGCCATGCACTGATTTAACTAAAAACGGTATATTTATATTTCTAAATCCTTTAAAATTGTCCTTACATTTTACGTAATTTTTTGATGTCCCTGTGTCTAGGAGAAGTTTAACTGTCCTCCCTCCTAACCTTCGCTCTATATACGGGAGGAGGGATCTTCCTCTAAAAAATTAAGCTCCTCTACACCATAGTACTCGGAAGTATCATCAAATTCTTCGTCCTCAATCACTGAATCGTTCTCATCTAACTCCTCGACCTTGTTTTCACTATTTAGTTGATTAATTCTCTGTGCCTTTGCTGGCGGAATATTCTGCCGTGAAGATTCTATGGGTCTTTTAATAGGTTCTTGCTGGATCGTTTTATTTAATTCCCTTTGGATACTACGCATGCTTCTATCTACTTCCATAGGCTCTGGCCTTTGTATTATATTGCTTTGTCGATTGTAGTTAAAATTCCTAGCTTGAAATTGTGGAAAACGTGCCTGTGGCTGCTGATGTTGTGGCAACAATTTCTGGGGAGAAGGTTGGGGAGCGCGTGCCTGCGATTATTGAGGTTGTTGCAACGCATCATTATAACTTTGTTTACGGTGAGATTGAGTTTCTTCTCGACCTCATCGTAGAAGTCGATGATGGACATTCGGCTCTGTTTCAAGGTGGACATTTCCTGTTCTAAAGTAGATAATGACCTCTTATCCCCATAGGAGAAGTCGAGTCGGGCAATAATAGCTTGGAAGTTTAGTACGGTGTTATATGAACTAAGCACAGAGTCGGCAGTGCCTACGATCTTATTCCTTATAATGGCTACCGTTTGGTAGTATCTGGAGCTACCCTCAAAGTGTTCGAACAGCTTATGAGCAGCTACTGCTGCCTGCCGCCATGAGACATACCTAGTAGCGTCCCCATTAAATTCCGGAATGGACTTAACAATCTCCAAGGATTCATTACAAACAATGTCGTTACGAATTTCTATGGGTTTGTACTCTGCAACCCTTGATGGAATTTCCAGGCTTGCTAGTCTGTTTGTCAAGCCATCTATTTGTATCTGAAATGTCCGTCTAGCCTCTTCAGTCGCTCGAGTGATAGCAGTATTTAATAATGCTTGTAACTGATTTGCGTCCATTATTGTCGCGTTGTGTAATGGTCTAACTGTCAATCTATTTAGTTCGTCAATTAGATTATCTAAGCTCATGAATTTTTAAAGCACTAATGGCCCTGGTTTAATTGGACGAGAGAAGAATAATGCACTCTTGTATTTAAATTTGGATAGTTTTCTTTCTTAAGGAAAAATAGTTTTATTTTTATTAAATTTTTTTTTTTTTTTTTTTTATAAATACCCGTATGCACTTTCACTTAAAATTTATATAGTTTGCTCGTTTTTTCTTACTTTAAATTTTAATTTGAATTTCAGTTTAAAGAATTAAAACTAAAAAAGCCTAGATAAAAGAAAAAAATTTTAATTTATTTCACTTTTAAATTTAGATAGTTTTCTCGCTTTTTCTTAGTTTAAATTTTAATTTGAATTTCAATTAAAAATAAAAAAGGTAGGGAAAAAAAATTTCAGCTTGATATTTTTTTTCTTAAAGGATTTCTTTTTTAACTATTGCTCTAATCACTTAGATTAACTTACAAAAATATGAAGAAGAACATCTTCGAGGTGATAATTTTGATTTTTAGAGATGATCTGCTTCGTTGTCCTTGAATGATGAAATTAATCCTTTTAGTGTTGGTTGCGGTTTTCCTCACAATGTTGTTCGTAATTTAGAGATGATTCGTTTCGTAGTTGTTTTTGTTGATAATATGTAGTTTTTAAGTTTTCGTTTCGTAAGTTTAAAGCTTTCTTAACTGTTCACTTAAATGTTTCCTCTTTGTCCTAGTAAAAGGATATTCGCACGAGGAATTTTTTTTTTGTGTTTTGTATAAGTTTTATTTATTGTTCACTTGATTTTTCCTCTTTGTCCTAGTAAAAGGATATTTGCATGAGGAATTTACTTTTTCTGTGTTCTGTTTAAGTTTTATTTTATTGTTCACTTGATTTTTCCTCGTTGTCCTAGTAAAAGGATGTTCGCACGAGGAATTTATTTTTTGTGTTTTGTATAAGTTTTATTTATTGTTCACTGGATTTTTCCTCTTTGTCCTAGTAAAAGGATATTCGCACGAGGAATTTATTTTTTGTGTTCTGTTTAAGTTTTATTTTATTGTTCACTTGATTTTTCCTCTTTGTCCTAGTAAAAGGATATTCGCATGAGGAACTTACGTTTTGTGTTTTGTTTTAACACTTAGTTTGAATTTATTCAGGGTAGTTCGCTATTTAATTTTTCCTCTTTTTATCCCAGCAAGGATATTCACATGAGGAATTTTTTTCTACTACGTTGGGCGCCACTTACTGACCCGGCTTCGCGGAATTAAAACAACAGTATTTTTCTTTCCTCACAAGGAGGAATTTTTGAATCTTTTATTGATTTCACGTAGCGCAGAGTAAGGTGAGTTTAAGACTAAATTCAAATCTGCTTGTCACTTAACAAGAGAGCTTCAGCAGCGCGTCAGTCACGTTGCTTTACAACGTGGCTGTTCAAATCGACACGAAAGAATTTTGGAGTTGCAATCCGACTCGATTGCGAAACACGGGAAAAGGTGGGAACCCAAAAACTAAGCAGAGCGGTATGCCGAAATTGGAGCTGCCGCGAAGGTGGGATCCACAGCGTCAGCGATTTCACCGTGAGAATGCAATGCAGTGAGGTGCATGCAAAAAAAACAAAAAACAGAAGTGCATGGATGAAAAGTAAAAGTGCATATGAATGCAAATGGATAGCGACGACAAATGCGTCGTCGGAGTTATGTTTAAGAAGGTTAATGACATGTGCCTTAACTTGCACGCATAAAGTTTATGGAGTGCATATTGCACATTGCGTACGGCCTTAGTTTTAAAAAATGGAGAACAACGAAAGAGACGAAAGAAGAAATGGCAGCAAATAAAGCTGTAATTCAGCAAAATATGAAGGTTGTCATGGGTTTAAAAGTGGATGTTGTTAAACAGGGCATGGGAACATTAAAGGCCAGAAGGTTCTTCCAAAACCCATATAAAACTACTGACATAACGGGCGTAAAAGAAGAACTTATTCACCGGTTCAAAATTGTTTTAGCGCCGATTAATTGCAGTTCAGCGATCGACACCGCAAAGTTCCACGTATATTGCATGGATACAGCAAAATTCTTTGTCGAACATTATGGCTGGTACCAAATGCCAGTAACTGTGCACAAAGTGCTTATGCATGGTAGCAAAATCATTGCAGAAGCTATTCTTCCAATTGGTATGTTGAAATTATTATTGATTATTGAGTTTTTAAATCTGGTCTTTACTTTCAACAGGTATGCTGTCTGAAGAAGGGCAGGAACCAAGAAATAAAGACTATAGAGAGTTAGATTAAATCACTTGCGCAGAATTGGTCGTGTTGCCACTAATGAAGACGTGATGCATCAGTTGCTGATGTCTTCCGACCCATACATAAATAAACTTCGCCATAAATTAAAAATTAAAAAATTGGAATATGATATTGAAGTACAAAAATTATTAAAAGACTGATTGAAATGATTATTCATATTTTTTTGCAATGCAATTATATGGAAAGTGGGCGGATTTCATTCAAATTTTCAGGAACGTATTTTACAATTATAAAATTCATTTGTTGTGAAAATATAGTCGATCAGGTAAAAATCATGGAAGTTATGCCACTTTTTCAATTTAAGTTGTATGGGAGGTGGGCGTAAAAGTGGGCGGATAGTTTTGATTTTTTTGTCATGTCTTAATAGTATCCAAAAACGCGTCTGTGCCAAATTTTGTAGTTCTACAAACACTCCTTCTATTTTTGGCCACTGCTTGTATGAACTTCAACCAATGTGCGTCGTCCTGTTGGAACCACATATTGTCCAAGTCCATATCATCCAATTCGGGCCAAAAATATTGAGCGGTAGCGATTCCTATTCACAGTAACGTGCCGGTCTTGATCATCACGGAAGAAGTACGGCCCAATGACACCGCCGGCCCATAAATCGCACCAAACCGTAATTTTTTCGGGATGCAATGTTGACTCATGGAGTACGTGTGGACTGCTGCCTGTCCAATAACGCATATTTTGCTTATTGACGAAGCCATTCAACCAGAAATGACGACGACCATAAATTGGACGTAGCGCTCTTAAAATTAAGGCCATTGACTCCGAATTTCGGTAGTAAATATTAATAATTTCGACTCGTTGTTTGATCGTAGATCTTTCCATGATGAAATGGCAAACCTTACTGAAGAGAAATGTCAAAAGAGCGTGGAAAAATATGGCGTCGTTTGCTGTCACTATCGGTCTACTTTTGTAGCGTCCCTTTTGAAAAACCCTTTAATAGCGACGGATGATAGTTCGTTGTATACTTCGGTCATCACTAAATCATCTGTTATAGTTTTAGGATCGAGAGTCTCTGAAATTCTTTCAAACTGTGAGTTTAGTTTCTTTTATTTGTTATTGTTTTCTATCAGCATATTTAATCCTGTCTTAATTTCGATTAAGTCGTCATGATCGGGGGAACCCGGAATAATTTTTAGAGCTGATCTCAAAAAGTTAAGTGAACGTCTAGCCCTAAAGGTATTGGGAAGCAATTGTGACTTAAGTGTCTCTATTTTGTTGACTAATATTTGATCTGCCGAGTTCGGTTCGAGGTTATAAGTAGATCCTAGTATTTTCTCATAGGGTGCTTGTATTTTTGAAATGTTTGCTACATGATATAAAAATTAAGTGTCCTGGTGCACGTATACTAGACCGGTTTCTATCATTACATATTTTTTGTCCTTTAAATCAATTATCCAGTCGCAGAGGGCGGTAGAGGTTAAAAATAAAATTATTATTTTTTGCATGCTAGCACTCGTATGTATATTGTCTTTGTGTATAACTGTACCCCGACTCTTAAGTATTGTGTCACCTCTGTCTTCTTTTATTGTATGTTTCGCGTATTTTCGTACGTTTTTGTTTTGACGGTGTGTGTTTGGTCAGGATACCATCCTCGATTGAAGAACGCGTCTTCGGGTTTATCTCCTGTGACTGAGTGAATTGTTTTATTGTATTGTCGGACCGTGTTAAAAATTTCGTCTTCCGGTGAGTGATTATGCTCTTGTGCTAGAACTCTAGCGAGTTCGATCAGGGTGCTATGTGTACGCTCAACTTGACCGTTGGTTGTCGAATGAAATATTGGTGTTACTGTATGTACAATTTGTAGTTTTTAAGTTAATTTGTTTCGCACATATGCCCGTAAATGTTGACTCGTTATCTGTTATTACATACTTGGCGTTTGGGTAAATCTGTGATAATATTTCGTCAATGTATTTGTATGTCTTCTTTTTACTTGGAATTTCTCGAATGTAGAAGTATTTTGAGTATTTATCAGATTTTGAAATGTCTTTGCGACATCTGGTATAGGGTATCTATCAGTGATAGTCTGAGCGTTAAGCTTCTGTAAATCTACTACCATTCATTTTTTAGGTTTCCCTTCGTTATCGGTACCTTTTCTAGGGACAGTCCAGATTGGAGAATTGTAAAAACTTTTACTAGGTTGAATAATTTAGTTATCTAATAATTTTTATATGTCTTTGTTTATAAATTCATTGTCTGCTATCGGATACGGATACTGCTTCACCCAAATAGGATCTTCTGATTCTGTCTTAATTGTGGCTTGTAGTGTACCCGTAAACGGAATAATTTCGTTAGTTTCGTCATTTATTCTCACGATATTTTCAATTTCAGTTTTATACTTGTCGTTATTAATTGCGAAATTAACTTTTTGTTCGCTAACTACTTACTTTTTATATTTATCTTAGAGTTGTCGTTGATCAGCATATGTGTAGTCGAGTCTGTTGATTATCGAATAGAAATTAAGCTTAGTGTTGTGGTTAATTTGTTGTTTGCTGCCTCCCCAATAATTTTCCAGTGTATAATTGTATAGGCTGTATAGTAGTTCGGGTGGTTAGAGAATTCTTTGATGTTTGCCATAAATGTCTATCCCCTTTTCCTCCAGGATCTGTACTGGTTCTTATCTCCTCTGAAGCATGGTATGGCTTCAAATGTTTTTAAATTTATAAGGTCTCCGTTTATGATATTTGTTGATCTATATTCTAAATGTTGATCTGTCGTAGTGAATGTCTGGGAGGTTTGTTGGGCTTCCAGTGTATTCACTTTTAGTTGTGAGTTGCGATGTCCTGAGCCATTGTATCGTATTGTGGTAGTGGGCGCAGATAATTGAAAATTTGTTTCACTTTTCACTTTTTATCAGTTTAGGCTGCCTGCTATTTCAAGGTTTTCCTTTTACGCGACTGGATGAACTTGCTATATCTCACTTTTTCAGAGATTGGTTTTAGCTGTTCTTCAAAGCCGTGGAATTTTTATTTTTATTATTCTGTAGTTCGAGAATATTTGGCTGCACTCGAGGATTAGACCGGCTTGAGCCCCCAGTTAATATCGCTTTCACGATATGAATTAAAAAATATAATATAATGTTTCGCCGAGGTGTGTACTCTTTATTGATATTCTTAAAACTGCCTACATTTTCAATTTTTAGTTCTATTTATACTATTGAGATGCAGCGGTGTTTATCGGAGTGGATTATTCCATTGCCAGTTGTTTGCTGTTTATATGTTGAGAATGCATTTCTCGATAATGCATGTCTATCTGTTGTTTATTGTTGATAATGCATTTCTTGATAATGCAAGTTAACACAGTCGGCAGCCAACTCACCTGCCAAAAGTGCTGACTTTGCGTCTGGCTTACTGCACACGCATCCGGTCGCATACAGTTGCAGTATGGGAACCTGGTTGCATAAATCTAGCGGGCAAGTGTAAGGTAGCGATAAGTTAGCGCAGGCTAAGCATGGCTTTAGCTTACATATAAGAAGGCTTAGCCTTAGAACAGTCAGTCTTCTGGTAGACACGCAATTGTAAAGTACCTTAGTCTAGGTACTAGGTATAACCGAATCAACTGGTTTCTGGGGGATCCATTGGAAAATTGGCCTAAGTATTGTATAAAAAGGAGCCAAGGTGAATAGCCCCAATTTGAAATTTTTGAATGAAATGCTTAACATTTTCCATTTATGACAACCTATTCTTTTCAGTCAAAGTATTACGTAATCTCTCTAAGTGTCTAATATTTTACGATTTTAAATAGTATTTGATGTTTACGCTTTTAAATCCATTATCTGCTATCAAATTTTCAATCGTCCCTTTTGCGATTCATATTGTATAATTTTTTACCTATTTACTTTTATATCAAACAATAATTTTATTAGCTCAAGGTCAGTTTTTTTTATTTTTTTTATTTTTATTTTTTTTTAATAGGAAGAATAATTGAAAAAAACAGCAATGGTTGAAGTTATAGCTATTTCGGATATCACCACATCTCCATCAGACTTCTTGCAGGGATTCGAACTCATGTCCCCTAGCTTATACTCTTTAAGGCGAAGCCTAAACGAGATGAGCCAAGTAAGCTGTGTATGCTGTTATTGCTTTGTCCTTTCTTCCTATTTATGCAAACATAATTTCAAGTACGGCAGTTTGCCGCTTTTACATGAGTGTGTGGTTGTTGTTGATTATAACAAATTGTATTTATACTACTACTCGTATTTTTATTAGAGAAATTGTTATGGTTAGGTGTCCATTACATATATATCTGTGTATATATGTGCATATATTAATATTTTTAAAAGTTAAAAAATTAAATTTCGAATGTACATATATGTTTTTATCTTGCAAACTTTCAGTCAGAAAAAATTCGGTTTTATCCGATTTCAATAATTTTTTGTTCTGTTACAAATATTACAATTGTCAATGCATTTTTGTATTAAACTTTTTAATTAGGATAATAAATATATCTTTTTTATCCTTCATGGTTTTCATTCATACCAGTGTCGCGTTTCATATTTGTAATACATATGAATTTGTTTAAAAGTTTCATTTTCGGAATTCATATCTTTGGCATTGTACGAACATTTATAAAATTTAACGTTTGGTTCGTGTTCATTTTTAAGTATTTTATTTTGTAAAATATTATATTTATGGTCATCAAGATCTGTAAGGCTATCTAGTTTTCCACTCTTCATATGGCTACGTAAAATATCTTCTTCTGTGAAGAAATGCATGAATTTTTTTTGTTTGCTTTGACGAGAGTGAAATAGAAAATATTATTCGGTTCTAATGCACTGTCATATTTTTTTCGAATTTCATAATATTTTCTATATTTATTTCGAAATCATAACTTTTTATCCTAATTAAATCTTGAATGTGTTGATCATTCAGAGTAGTTCTCTGTGGTTTGAATAATTTTCATCTTTGAAAAACTAACTTCACAATCATATGAGGAACCAAACATGGCATATAATTTGAAAATGTCTGTCTTAATTTTTGTATACTTTTCCTCTTTTACATGCTTCCAAAAACTTGTACCCATTTCCAAGGGCAGGCTTATATCGTTTCTGAGTATGGTTAGCTCCTCATGTAATTGTGAAGGTTGTTCATTAATTTCACATATTAATGGATAATTATGCAACTCTATTTGACTTTTAATAATATTGAAATCTTGTGTTTTGCCGGCTCGAGGTCAAGGGGGTGTTGGTAGGGTAAAACCAATGATTTACTTATTTTTCTTCCAATATATTTCGGTTCCACTACGGTAACCGTCTTCAGGGCACCTGATAATAACATAAATTATAAATATTAACAACAATTTCATATACATATGTACAATTTTTGTAATTCATACATACATGATTTTACACGACCGCACCGTCCGACGTGGAGCTTTGTACGAAATATTTCTTTCCTAGCAAGTGTCTATACAAGTGAGCACAATTGTCAGTATCCGTTTTGTAGTTCAGTCTTATGTTTACCAGTGTGTTTATTATAAGTAGCATTTCTAAGGTAAAGCGTTTATTGTAGTGTTGTTCTTGTTGGAGAATAGTTGCTTAGTCGAAATTCGGCAAGTGACCGCTGCTTGCACAGTGGGCCATGAGTGCTGTTTTTTTGGATACTGACAATTGTGCTCACTTGTATAGACACTTGCTAGGAAATAAATAATTAGTACAAAGCTCCACGTCGGACGGTGCGGACGTGTAAAATCATGTATGTATGAATTACAAAAATTGTATGTGTATGAAATTGTTGTTAATATTTATGTTTTATGTTATTATCAGGTGCCCTGAAGACGGTTACCGTAGTGGTTTTACTCTACCAACACCCCCTTGACCTCGAGCCGGCAAAACACAAAATTAAAATTAGAAAGGTCGCGAAAAAATCATTATTAATATTGAAATCTTGAAATCTTTTATTGTAATTATTTAATAAATTTTTAAAAATTTCACTGAAATATTATAGTTTTTGGGTATTTTCATGTTCTGTAAATATTTCTTTTGTTTTTTCTAAGTTTGATATATTATTATTTTTTAACTGCTCTATCAAAATTTGCAATTTACGGTCAAAATGTTTGATGATAGGCACGACCTTAAATATGTGTTTATTTTTGCCTTGTAATGAGAGGTTAAGTTGATTTAATATACAAGTTAAATCGCATAAAAATGTCAAGTCCAAAAGAAAATCTGTGTTTGATAAATTGGAAACTATTTCAGATGATTCGGGAAATGAATTTTGTTCAAAATTTTTTTTGCCAAGGCCAACGCAATAGCAAAAGAGGCTTTTTAAATTTTGAGTTTTCTTGATCATTAGTAATATCATTATCATCATTAGTAATATCATTATCAGCATTAGTATTGGTATTATCATCATTATCAAAAATATATTTACAAAAATATTTTGCTTTCAACTCATACAATTTTAGTTTTCTTTCATAGGCTGAAAGTAATTCAAAATTATTGTGATGACCAACGTAGTGTCTACGTAAAAAGTATTTTACAGAACGACAAGTAATATGTTCGCATATTAAACATTGAACTTCATCATTCATATTTTGAACGACAAAAAATTCGTACTCCCAAATTGCTTCAAAAATTTTCTCCTTGTGTATTTGTCTTAAGTTGCGAAACACAGACCAGCTTGCTTGACTGTTGTAGTGCAACTGGTAAGATTTATTTTCAAAATGTGCTCTCAAGCTACTGCCCGAAGTCATTTGAATGGCAGTGTCGTGCATTGATCGTATGCTTAACGAAGAAGCTTATTGTGTACCTGTTACAGCATTGACGTCGGCAGCGAATGCTGTTCAAATACGCGTGATAGCAAAATTTTAAGAATGCCCTCCTCCAGAGAACTTACAACAATGAGAAGGTGCAAATTTTGGTTCGATCCAAATGAATTCTGAAAGGTTTTGTCTAAGGAATCCAGATGTTAATATTTTTATTTCGCCGCCGACTTAACAGCGTTAAAAAATTGTTGATGAAATGTTGATAAGTGGCAGATGTTTATTGAAATCTTGTTCCCAAAAAATAATTGTCAGGATAAATTATTAAACAATTATTTCTAAAATTTTCCATAAACTTCATTTAAGTTACAAATTTAAAAAAAATATAAAGAAATAATTAAAGTTAAATTGAATATGAATGTATTTATGTACTGTACATATGCACAATATGCATTATTTTTACTTGCAAGTCATTATGAATTTTTTTGAAAATTAAAAAAAAACTGAAATTCAAAGTATTGATAATGTTGCAAGTGTATGGGACATTTTTTTTTTACAAAATATGAAATTAATACATAAACAACTCTTTTTTAAACTTTTCAAAAAAAAATTCAGGATAAATTAATTAAAATAAAAGAAGAAAAGTTGGCTTAAATTAAAATTATATGTTGAATTTTTACGAAAAAATCATAATATGGTATTTTTATCATGTCTTCATGAATATTTTAAAAAATTAAAAAAATGTGAAATGTAAAATGTCCAAGCATATTTATATTTTTACTTGCAAACATGGATTAAAAAAATTGTAATGTTCGTTTAATTAAAAAAATTGCTAAAAATGATTTTTTATAATATAATACATATATATTACTATTGTAACGAGCCATCTAACATAGATTTAAGTGAACCTAGTTTAAGACTGTAATAAGCGCTTTACTATAGATTTAAGCGACACCCATGTTTGATAATTAGAAGCTAAGCATATGAATTCACTCCTAAAATCAACCCTGTAACTAGCTATTTGTATTAATCATTGTGAATATATACAAGTGAAAAATCTTAGCCCATAGACGTCAAAATTCGGCACAGCTGAGATCACCTGATGTAGCCATTCACAGCATTCTTGAGTCATTCCCTGAGCGAATTTCTATGTTTGACAATTAATATCGGCTTTTTGTGACATTTAATATCAGCCGCCGCCATTTTGAATTTAGAAGACTTCTCACTTGTATATATTCACAATGGTATTAATGTTCATTTTCAAGCCTATAAGAAGAAACGCACAACAGAGAATGCCATCATTCGGCAATCGGAAGGCAATGCGATTGAACTCTAAAACTGTGTGTGTGTCTATGTGTGTGCGTGCATGTTCATACCTACGATTTTATTGAACCGCACCATTTTGCACCCCGTTTGCTTGCACGTATTTTGAATAAAGTTAATATTATTTAAAAACCCACTACAAAATTGACGCCCAACGTTAGGGCAAACGCAAAGGTGCAACGTTAAGACACAATTTTATGCAATCGAATTTACCTGTTCGTCGAAGCGATCGTATACTCAGTAAAATGGCACTTTCCGCGGAGCAATTCGAGCGGCTAATGCAGGCAGTGATGGCTTCCAATACCAGAATGGGGTCGTTCAGTACCTGTACAGCGCGTTTTTCTGGCGAGCGGAATCCTTCCAAGGTAGAGGAGTTTATTTCGGCGATTTCTACGTTTAAAATCGTTGAGAAGATCAGCGACGCAGATGCTTTAAGTGGTATGCCGATGCTCCTGGAGGGAGACGCCTCTGAGTGGTGGCGCGGCGTGAAAGGCAATGCTGCAAATTTTTCTGATGTGGTTAAAATGGTTCGAGATTCGTTTTCGCCTCCAAAACCAGCATGGCGTATATATGCTGAACTTTGTGGCGAAAGGCAACAGAAAAATGAACCTATCGACAATTTTATTCGGAAAAAGAGAGCTTTGTTCGCACAGCTGTCCAGCCCACCGGTCGAGAAGGACCAAATTGATATGTTGTTTGGTATGATACATGCGCAGCTACGTGATAAAATAGTTCGCAGCAATGTTAATACCTTTGAAGAACTTTTGCGTGATGGCCGTGAAGCAGAGCAAGTGATGGGTGAGCGCAGCAAAACATGGAGCATGGCGCCCTCGGAAGCTGACGATTCGATGAGATGTTCATTTTGCCGCAAAAAGGGTCACGCGGTTGATAAATGCTTTAAGAAGCAAAAGCAAGAAGTAGAAGTGAAGCAGAATATGGCTGCTACTGCACTGGCTGTGACGACTAAGCCGAAGTTGGCGTGCTACGGTTGCAACGCACCTGGCTATATTCGTGCAAATTGTCCCACGTGCAGTGCAAAATACAGTAAAGCTCCAGCTACAACTGGCTTTGTAAATTTTAATTCTTTGACAGCAGTTGGCATTGGGAGAGATATCCCGATTACAAATGTTAAACTTTTTGGTGTTCCTGGACAAGCTTATTTCGACACAGGAGCGCGCACCAGCGTTGCCAGCTCGAATTTAAAGCGTATAATGGATTTCCATAGCTGCAAATACAATAAGGTGAAGTGCGAAGTTACACTGGCAGATGGTAGCATGTCGTTGCAAGAATGCCTGTCGACAGTATGTAAAATTGTGGTCGGTGGAAAATGCCTGAACATAAAATTTATTATTTTGCCAAAAGCTACCCAAAATCGTACATTGCTTGGAGCTGATTTTCTTGAACAAGTCGGTATTGTGTTAAACATGGGCCAAAGGTATTGGTTTTATGAAAGCGCACCAAATGTTCACTATGACTTTGCTAAAGCATGGCCACTGAAGTTGAATTTGGTCGAAAATATCAAGGTAGCAGAAACCCATAAGAGGAAACAACACGAGGTATTGGGAAACGAGCCTAAGCAGTATCAACGCGAAACATATATGTCCGAATTTGAAAGCTACGACCCAGAAATCCCAGGAACCGATTATTCTCCGCATTCAGTACATTCAATTTTTAAGGATTCCCTACGCGACAACGACGCTACGCCTGAGAGAAACAGAAATAGTGGACTGTTCACTGGAGTCGTTTACAGCGGTAATAAGGCTAACGAAGAGGTTTTTACAAGACTTGGTATGATTGATTTCAAGGTTCTAAAGACGACCGATGGCGTACATCTAAATCCTGACCAAAAGTGCGAACTCGACAATATGTTGCACAAGCATGAAGCGATATTTGGGGAAATTGGTGAGCCGACGCCTTATGCTGAGCACCGAATTAATACCGGAAATAATGGACCTGTTTCTTCACCGCCGTATCGTCTGTCCTTTCCAAAAATGCGACAACTGAAGGCCGAAGTTGACAAAATGTTGGCAACAGGTATAGTTGAAGAGTGTGAATCAGCTTGGACATCTCCTACTGTAATGGTCCCGAAAAGGGATGGTGGTATTCGTGTCTGCGTGGACTATCGTAAGTTAAATGGCATTACTGAACCTGACCGTTATCCTTTGCCCAGAATGGATGATTTATTGCACGCTGCTAGGAGTACGCAATTTATGACAACCCTGGATTTGCAGAGCGGCTATTACCAAATTAAAGTTTTCGAGGGAGATATTGATAAAACCTGCTTCACCACACCATTTGGATTATTTCACTTTACCAGGATGCCGTTTGGGTTGCGAAACGCTCCAGCAACCTTTCAACGACTTATCGATCGATTTAAGTCAGCATTACCTGAGATAAATATACTAGCATATCTGGATGACATAATTGTGTGCTCCGCTACATTTCATGAGCATTTGCGTCATCTTAACGTAATTTTTGAACGGCTTGGAAAATTTAATCTGCGAGTGAACAACACTAAATGTCGTTTCTGTTGTTCGGAGGTGAAGTATTTGGGGCATCTTCTTACCCCCGACGGAATTTCCGTAGACCCGGAGAAAACCAACGCCATAGCACTACGTCGCGAGCCAAGGAGCCTAAAAGAATTGATTTCCTTCATTCAAACGTGCTCTTGGTACAGAAGATTCATTAACCAATATGCTGAAATAGCCAAGCCACTCACTGACTTAACTAAGAAGAACAAACCATGGATATGGAAGGATCCTCATCGCAATGCCTTCCAAACACTAAAAAACATGCTGATCATGTCGCCAATACTGAAACAAGCTGAAGATGGTTTAGCGTTTATAATAAAAACGGATGCCAGCGCATATGCCATTGGAGCGGTTCTACTCCAGGGGGAGGGAAACGACGAACATCCAATTGAATTTGCAAGCCGTCTCCTAACAAGCGCAGAAAAGAATTATTCGACAACGGAACGTGAAGCGCTTGCCATCGTTTGGGCCTGCTCTAAGTTTAGAGGCTACATCGAAGGGGCTGACTTAGTTTTGGTAACTGATCACCAGCCACTCAAATGGTTGCTGGGCGTGAAGTCGCCTACTGGACGATTGGCAAGGTGGGCATTACAGATCCAACAGCATAACTTTAAAATCCAGTACACACCCGGGCGGACAAATTCAGTAGCCGATATGCTTTCGCGTCCCCCCTGTGATGATGATACACCAAAGCGGGCAATGCAAATAATGGCGTTCCAGATTGATTTTCCTCACAAGAATGCAGCCGATGCACGAGAGGAACAACTTAAAGATCCATACATCAAAGAAATTGTCGAATCCTTTGAGTCAGCCGATGAAAATGTTGGCCGATGGGCTAACCGCGGTTATGTCATCAACGAAGGCATCTTGTATTGTTATAATAATGATGACATAGAAGACGCACAGTATGTTGTACCGGAACAGCAAAGGCAAGCAATTTTGAAAGCTTACCACGACGATTCCACCGCCGGTCACTATGGAGTCGAGAGGACAATAGCCAGAATCGCATCCAGATATTTTTGGCCTGGCATGAGATCAGAGATAACAAAACATGTTAAAACCTGCATCGAATGCCAACGATTTAAAGCATCAAATATGAAACCAATTGGGCTGCTGCAAACCACAAGCAGTAAACACCGATTCGAAGTACTAGACATAGACCTTTTCGGGCCGCTGCCGGAATCAGACGAAGGCTACCACTGGATCCTGATAGCCGAAAATGTAGCTACGCGTTGGGTGGAGCTATTCCCATTGCAAGAGGCTACTGCGGAAGTATGCGCCAAAATTCTGATTGAAGAAATATTTTTGCGATACGGCCTACCCCGACGTTTGAAGACAGACAATGGTGTACAATTTGTCTCCGCTATAATGCAAAAAGTCACCTATTGTCTTGGAATTCAACAGCAACTAACTCCTGTTTATCACCCGGAAGCCAATCCAGTTGAGCGTAAGAATCGCGACCTAACGGCTCAATTGGCAATACTTGTTCAAGCACAGCATGATACCTGGTCAAATAAGCTGCCTGTAATACGTTTTGTGATGAATACCGCGAAGTGTCAGACTACTGGGTATACTGCAGCTTTTCTCAACTTTGGAAGAGAACTTCGCACATTGGATGATATTCAACACGATTTGAAAGCCGTAATAGAAAAGGAAAACTTCATCCCTCAAATATCAAGCTACTTGCATAATCTTTCTAATGTGTTCAAAACCGCACGCGAAACGGAACAACGTGCGCAAGATAAGAATAAGAATCAGCATGATCAACATAGACGTCGTAACACACATTTCGACATTGGTGTGGAAGTGCTTGTCAACACTCATGTGCTGAGCCAAGCATCGAAGGGCATAACTTCCAAGTTTGTGCCAAAAAGAGATGGTCCCTACATCATCACTCGTAAAGTGGGAGCTACCTCGTATGAAATAGCGTCCCATGACAACATCAATATGCCGCTTGGGACATACCATGCATCTGCCTTAACCTTGTATACGGGCACCCATGATTCCCAAGCCGCTGCACCGGTTCACCCTATAAGGAGGCGAGGACGGCCCAAGAAAACTTAAGGTGTTGACGTGCACTCGGGACGAGACCAGCACGTCAAAGGGATAGACTGTAACGAGCCATCTAACATAGATTTAAGTGAACCTAGTTTAAGACTGTAATAAGCGCTTTACTATAGATTTAAGCGACACCTATGTTTGATAATTAGAAGCTAAGCATATGAATTCACTCCTAAAATCAACCCTGTAACTAGCTATTTGTATTAATGTTCATTTTCAAGCCTATAAGAAGAAACGCACAACAGAGAATGCCATCATTCGGCAATCGGAAGGCAATGCGATTGAACTCTAAAACTGTGTGTGTGTCTATGTGTGTACGTGCATCTTCATACCTACGATTTTATTGAACCGCACCATTTTGCACCCCGTTTGCTTGCACGTATTTTGAATAAAGTTAATATTATTTAAAAACCCACTATGTTGATTTCCTTTTTCAGTACATACATATTATAAATTTGTTCATTTGTATCAAAAATTTGTCTTGGCAAAAATATTCAAGTAGCGGTTTAGATCAAAGAATTTAATTGTATTCTGTGGTGCAGTTGCTTCAGTAGGCACCGCAATATTCTCCATACATTCGTTTTGGGTGAGTTCGGAACCGTACATATGTATGTATGTATACTTCCAGAGAATATTACATGCATAACTACATTTGACTTCACAGTCATAATAACTAAAACATCAACAAGTATACAATCATATAAGCACACATCCATATGTATGCATATCTATGTATGTACATACATATGTACATATATCTAAATACATATGTAAATTCATATGCATACACATATATGTATGTGCATATGTACTTACGTGCATGTGCATAAATTCAACCTTGACATACGCTAAATCAAAATCAAATCACAGCGCAATCGCAATCGCAGCTGCATTTGTGCCTGCACCGGCGCCAAATATTCTAAAATATCTGAAACTACATACAACAACAAAAAATTCATTCATAAACGCAGGCGTTGACATTCTAGAATGTTCTAGAATATTCTAGAACATTCTAGAACATTCTAGAACTTTTGTCCAAATGCCCATCAATTCATTTGCGTACACGTGCACGCGCAATTGGCGAATCGACACAAAAATTGCCGAAAAACAGAAAAGAATATTCTTTTGGTTACCGTTCCCTTTCCCTTTCAACTTTTTTTTCTTTGTTTCATTTTTAGTTGGATTCGTAAATTGTTCTTCTTCTTTGCGTACACATTGCTATGATTTGCATAATTAGCCGTTTAAGCGGACTCTATGAAGTGTCTGCTGTGGCTTAGTGCGTTTAGTCGCCGGCTACATTATCATATTGTACTTTGAATTTTAGCCCCATAGTTCGAATCCTAGCTTTTTTCTCGTGCCATGCCTATTTTTATGGATTTTTTTTTAAATTCAATACAATATATTTATTAACTGTCATAAATTTTTGGAAATCTTTTTTCATTCACATTCCTATTCTGATTTCATTTCGTCACGAATGAATAAACAAAATTATTGAAAAGTTTCCATTTTTTTAAATAGTTTAAGATGTGTACTATAAAGAAATTGGAATAAAATCTTTTATTAAACTATTATGTTTAATATTATTTGATATTAAAAAAATATATTAATTAAAATTAAATTTGAATTATTTCACTTCATCAGTTACTAGAAAAAGAAAATATTGAATTGGTTTATATTACATTATATATAAAAATTAAATTTTCAATAAATTATTTACTTTTTTACATTTATTTAATTCGGAAAATACCTATCAACCAGAAAATGTTCCCGCAACATTGAATTTCTGCATTTGTCTGCCTTTTTAACATGCATTTTACCATTTCGCAGCGTTTTAACATCGGCAAAAAAATAACATTTCAATTCCGCAGCGAAAACGTTTCAACTCTGTTAAGAAATAAATAAAAAGGTTCGACCTGAGTCGTTTGCACCTTCTCATTGTTTGATGTTCTCTGGTACAGTGGTTGAAACTTTAAAAGGCAATGCAAAATCTATTGGCGCTAATAATATACCGAAAATTAGAATGGATAAACCTTTGATAGTAAAACCAAAAAATAAACAAAAATGTGAAAAGACGCATGAAGATCTACATAAATAAAAAGGTAGACCCAAAAAATTTGAAAATTACAAATATTGTAAATAAACAGAATGGTGTTATAGTCATTGAAAGCGAAAACACCGAAGAGAGAGAAAAAATAAAAAGGGCAATGAAAAAAATCTGCCTGAAACGTATGAAGTGAAAGTTCCGAATGCCATAAATCCTAGATTTGTGATTTCACATATGAAATTTAAACAGGAAGATAATGAAATCATAGATAAAATAAGAAAACAGAATAATATAATCGAAAAGAGTCACCTTAAATTGGTTAAACAGTACGAAATTAGAAAAGCAGATAAACATTTTTTCAATGCTGTCATTGAAACAAATATTGAAACATTCCCAAAAGTAATTGCTCTTCAAAAATTGAATATAAGTAGGTTGGGAAAGATGTCGAGTTTTTGATGGTGTACAAATCCTACGTTGCTTTAAATGCAAAGGTTTCAATCATAAAGCCTCAGAGTGTAAGAATAATGAAGTTTGCGGTAAATGCCTTGAAAGCCATAGAACTAATGAATGCAACAAAGAACAAATATAGAGATGCATAAATTGTGTTAGAGCAAATGAAAAATTAAAGTTGGGCCTGGATGAAAATCATTCGACACTTGATAGGCAACGTCCGGTATATTTAAATAAACTTGATGTAAAAAGAAAGAAGATAGGATATTAGCAACCAAGGCAAATAAATGGATTTTACTGTAATATTCAAGGCATAATTAATAACTTTAATGAATTAGAAATTATAGCAGATAAATGCCAATCAGATTTTATGATTCTCTCGGAAACACATGTTACCGAGGAGGTTGAGGAAAATGAGTTCCAAATTAAAAATTACAGTTGTATATATTGCGTATCTAACACATGTAGCTCTGGTGGTGTAATAATTTATACTAAAAATAACTGGAAAGTTACTAAAATAATAGAAAAATCGGTTCGTGCAAAAATGTGGATATTAGGATGTAGTTGTAGTTATGAAAACCTGAACGTATTACTAGTAGCAATTAACCGATCACCAAGCAGCTCTGAAAGAGAATTCTGTGAATGCCTTCAGGACAATATTGAAATATTAATGGAAAAAGCTGGTGACATCATAATCGCGGGTGATTTTAATGTAGATTGGAAAAAAACCGGCTTCTATAAGCGGGAAGTAGAAAATATAATAAATGACAATGGCCTAAACCAAATGGTATGCGAATATACGAGAACGTCACCGAACTCCAGAACCTTGATTGACTAAGTAATAGCCAATATGCAAAATTTGAGAGTAAAAATTAATATGAATAATAAAATATCGGAACATGAAATTATAGATTTAGAAATAAAAATACAGTAAGAAAAAAAGAAGCGCATGAAAACTGAAGCTGAGTATTTAAAATATAATAAAGATTTATTTACACTTCAGCTTAGGAAAGAAATGGCACGACCTTTTCATACATATGAGATCAACAAATATGCAGCGGAGGTAGAAAATAGGATTAAATGTGTAATCTCTGAAAATGTATGTAAAAAAAAACATTATAGGTAAACAATCATTCGCATAAATGGTTCAATTAAGAGTTGCATATATTAAAGATAAAAAAATGGAATCTTACCACAGCAAAACTTATAGGACAAAGAGAAATGTATATTCAGTTGCAAATCGTTAAAAAATAAATTTGATTTTGAAAGGATGAGCCCAAAAATAATTTTAGATAATTGGGAGATGTTAAGTTCACCAATAATGAAAATCATCAATGCATCACTATCCGAAGATGAGTTCCCCAGTACATGGAAAGAATCAATGGTATCACCTGCAGAAAAAGTTAAAAAAACGAAAAAATGTGAGGAACTCAGAACAATAAATACACTGAAAATCTTATAAAAGTTGCTCAAAAAAGTTGGCAAGGACCAACTGGAGGAATATATGGAAAAAAACAAACTATTTTCGAAATTCCAATCGGGTTTTAGAAAAAAACACTCTTGTGAGATGGCAGTAAACTATTTAATAAATGAATGGAAAAGCGTCCTTGATTTTAAGAGCTTTCGAGACAATAGATAGAGAAATATTGGAAAACAAACTAAAACGGTATGGAGTAAACAATATTCAACTGAAGTGGTTTAATTCCTATCTTTCTGAAAGGACTCAAAGAACCAAGGTGAATGGATGCATATCAGGCTTTCAAAATGTAGAGAAAGGGGTACCACAAGGATCAATCCTAGGTGCTTTGCTCTTCATTATTTATATAAATGATATCGAAAGTGTATTGAAATCAGAGCTGCTTTGAGTGTGCAGCACAGAAATCGCTTTTCTATAAGGGATTTCAAATATTTAACCCCTTGCCACAATGTATAAAAATGATCCCAATATGAAAAGATTTAATATAAATTGTATAGAATACATTAAAAACATCTAATGAGCCGAAACACTATCCAAACAGTATTGTATAAAATAAGAAAATTTAATTTTTAACTTTGTAATAAAATTAAGATTTAAATGTAATGTAAAGTAGTATGGCAATACTAATAAATTTAACTTACTTACTTACTTACTTATCCGTTTCCTTTCTTTGCTTGCTTTCCGCTTATAGTTGTTGTTGACTATTGTTGTTTGCAGTTGTGGTGTTGTTTTCTTTATTTTTGTACAACGCCTTTAGCCTTCTTTAGTTTGTTTATTACATAGATTCACATAACAATTGTATCGTTTAGTTTCGCTTCATAGTGTATGTGTAAATTATTTTATTTCTCTCAATTGATTCTTCACAAGCTAACTTTACATTTTTTTTAAATTTTTTATTTATTTATTTATTTATTGAATTAGACTTGTACCAACTTGCAAATCTTTATATTAGCACAATTTTAATTTACTACTGAGTTCTATATTTGGTTTTAGTTTCAAAAAAGTCTTATTTAAAATTTGTAAACTTTTGAATTATATTAATTTTAAATTCTTAAATTAGTTTTAAAATACTTACTTTTTAGCAACATTTTAATTTGGCGTCAAACAAGTAATAATTTGGTAATATTCAGCACCATTTTCATTTCAATTTATTGTGGCGTCGTAACAGTACATTTTATTTAAACAGATGAAAGTGGCGTCATAGCCGTAACATCCCGTTTGTTGTTTTTTTTTTTAAATAAATTGTGTCTTTGGTACCTTCGTAACAGGCCTTTTTTGTGGTAATGTAAGTTAAATAATTTTTTCTCTTTATTTACAAGTATATATACAGTTACTGACAATATAATAGAATCAAACATTCCCTCCACATATATTTGCCAAAACAGCTATTAAAAACGTTTCTTAACCAAATCAAAACATGTATTTAGTTCCGTTTATTAAATTAGCATATTAGTAACTCAAACAGGCACGAATAGTTATTTTATTAAAGAAAAAAACTCTTTTAAAGTAGACAGTCGTGAAATTCAATTGGTAAAAAAATAGAATCAGAAAACTAAAACTCGAAAATAATTATAAAACTCCATTAAAAAGTGTAACAGATTTAAAACTTTGTTGCAAAACCTTTATTTGCAAGTAAAAATAGGGACCCTTCAAAAGTAGACCGATAGTGACAGCAAACGACGCCATATTTTCCCCGCTCTTTTGACATTTCTCTTCAGTAAGGTTTGCCATTTCATCATGGAAAGATATACGATCCAACAACGAGTCGAAATTATTAAAATTTTCTACCGAAATTCGGAGTCAATGGCCTCAACTTTAAGAGCGCTACGTCCAATTTATGGTTGTCGTCATTTCTGGCTGAATGGCTTCGTCAATAAGCAAAACATGCGATATTGGACAGGCAGCAATCAACACGTACTCCATGAGTCAACATTGCATCCCGAAAAAATTACGGTTTGGTGCAGTTTATGGCTCGGCGGCGTCATTGGGCCGTACTTCTTCCGTGATGACCAAGACCGGCACGTTACTGTGAATAGGAATCTATAACCGAATATTTTTGGCCCGAATTGGATGATATGGACTTGGACAATATGTGGTTCCAACAGGACGGCGCCAACACCAAGTTTGGTTAACGTGTCATCTCACGAAATGGCCCAGTCAATTGTCCGCCTCGGTTGTGCGATGTGACGCCGTTAGACTATTTCCCGTGGGGCTACGTCAAGTCGATGGTCTATGCCAACAAGCCAGCGACGATTGATGAACGTACCCATGGTGCCCATGCAAAAGAAATCGAGTTCCATACATAGTGGCATCGAATGTACTTTCACAGGAATAAATAATTTAATTCATATCCCAAACCGTTTTTGTTTTATTTAAAAAAAATTTTGTGCGTTCCTATTGCAAGACCCGATACTTTAGTTCATTTTTTCGGCATAGACTCTACTAGGGTCTCACAGACCGACTTTTTCATGGAATACCAAATTTCTTTTCCAAAGTTGTTTTATTCTTTGATTTAACGGGCCTAAGCTTTTCCTTTACAATCTTCCACAAGTTCTCTATCGGGTTTAAATCCGAAGATTGCAAAGGCCACGCCATCACATCGATTCCACGACTCTGTAACCACGTCTTTACAAGACCGGAAGTAGGTCTTCTAATATTGTTAGGTATCGGTACCCGTCCAAAATATCGGTCGGACTCCATACCACGAAAAACATACCCATGCCATTATATGTGTGCGTCCACGTGAAAAGGGCCCACTTCGGCGGTATTGGAGTTATGCATATAGGCGTCTTCCTGGTTGATTTCCGAACATTTTGAGATAAATTAGACCATCCTAACTGAAGAATTGAGCGAAATATAGAACTTTGAAGGTGAATATCCGAAAAATGACTAATTGAGAAAAATCAATTTGAAGTTGAAAGTTGTCCCTTGTGGGCCCTTTTTTCAAAAAATAAAATTATATACTTCTATTATACCTACGAACCTAAATTTGGTGTCATTCGACGCGTAAATGTACATAGTTTCATAATACACCATAATAAAAATTACGAAATTCGATCCATGTATCGAAAAATCTATATATCTCGGAAATTGGATGCGACAAAGTGGGCCCTTTTCACGTGGACGCACACATATTTCCTCCCCCATGTTTGAACGTTTTTGTTGTGTGCCTGGGATTCATTTCTGCATTTTTCGGTCGTCGGACCCAGACCTTTTTATCTGTGCCCACCATGTTTACTTTAGATTCGTCGAACGATAAAATATTTCGACACTTTTTTCAATTTTCTGAACTGGACAATGTTATGTGAGTTCTCGCAAACGTTTGTCGCTGTCTTTTTGTCAACATTGGAACTTTTCGTGACAATCTGCCGAAGAGATTCCTTTCTATTGGGTGTTTTTTTTTTTTAACTGAAAGAACTTTCGATAAGGATAGCAGTCACTTGGCAGCTGGTAAATGACATTTCGTTTTGACATTTCTGTTCAGTAATCATTGACATATCATCATGGAAAGAATGACGTTCGCACTTAGTGAATTTTATGGTTCACATAATCGAGCATCAGAGCAGCTTATTCGTCGAACTGTTGATAAACTTCGAACAATATTTACTCTACTCGATGAAAACCCAACAAGACAAATAACTGTACGTACAGAAGAAAATATTGGTGCTGTAAGTGATAGTGTTGGAGAACATCCGAATTCATTCTTTATGTGTTTTATTTCAATTTAAAGTTCTATCAGTCTAAAAAAAATACCCTTTACAAGACGGCGGGCAACAGTTCTTGAAGATATTTATTTATTTATTTATTAAGTCTATGGTTTACAAACCTTACAGACTAAGACGTACATAGGTTTTAATTATATTAAAAATAGTACAAACAAAGTTTTTCTTTAAAAACATTGCGATTTACAAATATATCTAAATTTATTTCTCTACATAACAAATTAAATTCCGCTAGTAGTCTGATAATTGGTTCATTTTGACCATACCTGGATTTGCAGAGGTTAATAGCAAATAAATCATGATGTCGCAAGTTTCTAGCTGGAACATTGAATTTAATACAATGCAATAAGAACGGGCAATCAATAATCCCATTGAGAACATCTCGAATAAAAACTAAGCCAGAAATCAATCGCCTACTGGCAAGAGTATGCAGACTGATCAGTTTGCAACGCTGAACATAAGACGGAATAGGCATAGTAAACCTAATACTGGATAATGCAAATTTCAAAAACCTTTTCTGTACACGTTCAAGTCTATTGGAATGCACTACATAGAACGGATTCCAGATTATAGAAGCATATTCCAATTTGGACCTTACGAATGTACTAAACAGTAATTTTTTAGTATAAGGATCCTTAAATTCCGAAATATTTCGTCTAATGAAAGCTAGAGAGGAATATGCTTTAGGTATGATGTAATTCAGGTGATCAATAAACGTGAAATTCGAATCAAAAACTACCCCAAGGTCTTTGATTTTATAACTGGTACTGAGGACAGATCCAGAAACAGAGTACGAAGATAAGAGGGGCAATCTAATTTTGTTATAGGTGGCCGAGCAGCATTTTTCAATATTAATCATAAGCATATTTCTATCACACCATTCCTGGAATTTATTAACCTCATTTTGCATTATTTCAACATCAGAGCAGCTTGTTATTTTTTTAAAAATTTTTAAATCATCGGCATAAAGTAGATGCTCACACAAAGTAAAACATTCAGAGCAGTCATTGATGAATATAACAAAAAACAGAGGACCAAGGATACTACCTTGAGGAACCCCAGAGGTAGCTCTATATGAAAATGATTTTACGCCATCAACAACAACAAAGTTAATTCTATCTATTAGATATGATTTAACCCATGACAAGAAAGTAGAATGAAAACCAAAATTTTCAAGTTTTTTAATTAATAGGTCGTGAGACACTCTATCAAATGCTTTTGACAAATCAGTATAGATTGTGTCTACCTGAAAGCCATCCACAAAGGCTGAAATGCAAAAATTTGAGAAAACAGTCAGATTGGTGACCGTAGATCTGCCCGGTATAAAACCATGTTGAGCATACGAAATATAGGGTTTGATAGGAAATGATATTTTAGATCTAATAATTTTTTCAAATAATTTAGCAATATTAGTAATTTTAGAGATAGGACGATAGTTTGAGACCAGATTCTTACTCCCACTTTTGAAGACTGGATATTTCTACGCTTATTTCCTTCTGGATTACTGCAGCGGATTTAAAAGCGTCGCGCTCCGATAGTCTCTCAATGAAATTGTCGTACTCTGGCGTCGTTTTTCGCGGTCGACCTCGCAGTTCGCATTCTTTTTGAGGCGAAAGGGCAGTAAACACAAATTTTTGTGATCTGTTAATAATTTTTCCCTTTGTGTAAAACCATTTTTGCAAATTTCGTAATGTTCCTCTGCCGTGCAGTGCTTTTCGCACCACATTTCTTCTAAATTAAAACAAATTTCACTAAATACATATGTCGTATGTATAACACAATGTACACTTACAAAACAATTTACACACCAAAAATCACTTTCACTGCTTTTTCTTTCTTTGATTGTATTATATTGTCACTATAGTACAAATCCACCGTCGCAAGTTTTAAGCACAAAAGTAACAGTAAAACGAAAACGGTTTTCCATTATGACGTTTTAAACGACAAGAAGTGTACAGATTCGATTACAGAAAAAGATATCGGTAATATAATAGCAAAGAGAAAGAATCGCTGATTGTTTCGCAGCAATCGACTTAATTCTATTTTATTGTCCGTAACTGTACATACATATATATTTTATAGCACTTAGATTGAATTTCCTTATATTTTTTTTTTAATTTACATTCTTAAACAGACATATATATATAAATGTATATATGTAGATTGGTACGAACTTTAGTTCACTGAACTCAATTATTATTTTTTTTTTTTGGTGACTTCACTCAATAATTACACTACTCGACAAATTTTGATCAACTTTAGTCTCCAAGAATAAAATAGTCCTTTCCTAAAGTGAAATTTTCTCCTGATTCTGAATATGACTTCCATTTTCTTGTGGCAGATCTAGTTTCCGAGATATCGGATTTTTGCAGAACACTACTTCATATAGGTACGGCAAAAATTTGCAGTTTTCATTTTTTCGTTTTTAACTGTTGAATTATGCATTATACTAATTCCCATAAAAATTTCTTGCCTTCTTCGCCCTCAAGTATCTTCAGTAGTTTGGCCACTATGCCAAAAAACGTTCAAAAAATGTTGAAAAAAAAACGAAATTTTTTACACAATTTTAGATTTAACCACTTTAAAATCGGAAAAATTCTATTGACGAAAAAAAGTTAGCCCTCCTATGTTGTAGGTAATTTAACTACGAAAATTTTAAGCATACCAGTACAACAATCGGACGTGCCATTGAAACTATAGCCCCGTTAACTTGCAAGCGTCTATCCTACAATTTTAGTATTACTCTGATAAAATTGGCGAGACATTTCATTTGGTCACTCTACCTTAGGGTCTAATAAATTTAAAAAGACATCAAGTATTTAATTGTCACTACTGTTTGTTGTAAATTTTGTTTTGCAAATTGTAGTGCAAATTTATACATACTATATCGGTAGATGTGTTTACGAAATGGCTTGTTGCAAAAGAGATTTTAAATGTAAAAATAATCCGGATGATTTTTGCTTTATTTGCGGACATTATATTTTCGGAAACTCAGCTCGGAAAATAACTAATTCTGTCAGAGATGCATACTTTCATTATTTCGGTTTCCGTGTAAAAAATCTCGATAAATCTTGGACACCTAATTTTATTTGCGCCTCCTGTAGATTAACTTTAATGAGATGGGTATCGGGTAAAGGTCATAACATGAAGTTTGGTGTTCCAATGATGTGGACTGAACCCTTTAACCACGACCAGTGCTATTTTTGCGTGATAGACCTTAAAGGTAAAACGAGAAAAAAGAGGAAATTTATAAGTTATCCAAATGTGGCATCAGCTAAAAAACCAAAACTACATGACCATACCTTACCCATACCTAGACCGCCTATAAGTTTTGAAGCCTCAAGCGAAAGTGACTCCGAAGCAGATAATTCAGAAAGTGGACAAGAAGGAGAGATCCCACATCGAGTCTCACAAGCCGAACTTAATGACTTGGTCAGAGATTTGAAATTATCGAAATTTGATAGCGAAGTTCTAGGATCTCGTTTGCAGCAATGGGGCAGCCTGGGCCCTTCGACAAGTACTTCCAAATTTCGAAATAGACACAAGACTTTCTCTTCTTTTTTTACTAAAAGTGAAAATATTTGCTACTGCAATGATGTTCAAGGTTTATTTGAAGCACTAAAATTAGAAAATAAAGTGGATGATTGGCGCTTGTTTATAGACAGTTCAAAGCATAGTTTAAAAGCAGCATTACTCCATAAAGGAAATTCGTTACCGTCAATACCAGTGGCACATTCTGAGAATACTAAAGAAACTTATTTAAGCATATCAAATTTACTTGAGCTCATTCAATATAAACAATTTAATTGGAAAATTTGTGCGGACTTAAAGGTAAGCAGTTTCGGTGGTACAGTTTAAAATAAATAGTATATGAAATACATCCTAGGTTGTAGCTATAGTTCTCGGACTTCAAGGAGGTTTCACTAAATATTGCTGTTTTCTCTGTCTTTGGGACTGCCGTGCTAGAGAAACCCATTATATTCAGGAAAACTGGCCACCAAGAGCTGAGTACGAACCAGGTGCCTTCAATATCGCAAACCCGCCTTTAGTAAATCCCGAACGAGTTATTTTGCCAGCACTTCACATCAAATTAGGATTAATGAAAAATTTTGTAAAGGCTTTAAATAAGGACGCGCCATCCTTCCAGTACCTAACGAAATTTTTCCCTAAAATAACTCAAGCCAAATTAAAAGAAGGTATATTTGTTGGTCCGCAAATTAGAAAGTTGCTGAAAGACGAAAATTTTGCGAATCATTTATCATCAGTAGAAGCAGCGGCTTGGGACAGCTTTAAGCAAGTCGTTAGTGGGTTTCTTGGCAACAACAAAGATCCCAACTATAGAGAGATGGTCAAAGCCTTGTTGAAAAACTACAGTGCTATGAAATGCAACATGTCCCTCAAAATGCATTTTTTGCATTCACATTTGGATACTTTTCCCGCAAATCTAGGTGCTGAAAGTGATGAACAGGGTGAAAGGTTTCACCAAGACCTCATGATTTTTGAAAAGCGTTACCAAGGTTTTTGGAATGAAGAAATGATGGGAGATTATTGCTGGACAATAATACGGGAGACAAACCCAGAAAATTATAAACGGGTAGTTAGAAGTACCCACGTCCCTCACTATTGACCACCACGGTAAAATCGCTCAATTTGACTTTTTTAGATGTAGATATGTATGTATTTAATGTTGTTGTCGTTGTTGTTTTTTACTGAATTGCTGATTTATACTCATATTACTCAATTGAATACAGTTTAACGTGCAAACATATGTCTATAATAAAACGTTATAAAAAAATAAAAACCTAGTTTGAATAAAAATTTTCTCTATAAAAAAATTGTAGGATAGACGCTTGCAAGTTAACGGGGCTATAGTTTCAATGGCACGTCCGATTGTTGTGCTGATATGCTTAAAATTTTCGTAGTTAAATTACCTACAACATAGGAGGGCTAACTTTTTTTCGTCAATAGAATTTTTCCGATGTTAAAGTGGTTAAATCTGAAATTGTGTAAAAAATTTCGTTTTTTTTTCAACATTTTTTGAACGTTTTTTGGCATAGTGGCCAAACTACTGAAGATACTTGAGGGCGAAGAAGGCAAGAAATTTTTATGGGAATTAGTATAATGCATAATTCAACAGTTTAAAACGAAAAAATTAAAAATACAAATTTTTGCCGTACCTACATATATGAAGTAGTGTACTGCAAAAATGGGAATTTTCATATTTTCGCCGATATCTCGGAAACTAGATCTGCCACAAGAAAATGAAAGTCATATTCGGAATCAGGAGAAAATTTCACTTTAGGAAAGGCCTATTTTATTCTTGGAGATTTTTTTTGTCGAGTAGTGTTATTACTAACACGAAAAGACAAATTTTTAAATTAAACTTGGTCCGAAAAAATCGACTGCACCAGTAAAATCACTATATGTACACTTGCGGTCAATAAAAACACACCAGCAAATATAATTGAAATAAGATCACATGGGCGCATGGTGGATGAATGGAATCTTAAGACTAAATTACAATGTTAACTTACAACTAAATGAAAGTTTGGGGGAGCATCAACATAAGTAATATTAACACTATGTTAAAGTATAATAATATTTTTAAATATAGTAATCGTTTTTTTCGTGGAAAAAATTAAAATTTACTTATTAAAATCGGGTTAACTTATACATATGCATGTAAAGTTAACTTAACTTCAATACTTCAATTAAAGAAAATTGGTACTCATTCCAATTTCGTAATAAAAACAAAATGAAAGTGTTTCAGTTTTAAATAAAATGAACAATAAGGGGTGAAAGCGAACAAAAAAAAACAAGAATAAAGATATATAAACAGAAATAACCGAAAATAAAAAAATTAAATCATAAACAAACAAAAGTTTTGAGACTTACAAAATCACGCTCACGAAAACATGAACACTCTTAAACGTGAACACCCAGAAACGTGAACACGCTTTTTTGTGCATTGGCTATTCTAAAACGTGAACAAGGCAAGAAAGCTCTAAAATATGAACAAAAAACGTTTCAATGTTTGAAAGTATTTCGCATCGACCATAAATAATTCTGATTTTAAGGATTCCCTTAATAGTAAATTACGGTTCTTTTTCTTGTGGTTGCATGTAACGGGCAACAAATTTCAGTCTCAAGTTTGGATATGCATGAAGCGTTTCATCTTAGATTTAGTGCGTAAAAATGAGTTATAGAAAACCTGTGTGCTTGGCGTTAAAAGATAAAGCTAAAATTCTCGGTCATTTACAAAAAGGGTCGATTTTGACTAAATTCATAATTTGTAGCATTAAAGTAAAAAAAAACAAGTGATTTTAAAATGCGTAAACAAGACATTTTCTGGGCCTGGGCAAAGAAAAACACTGCATACTTCAAGCTGCCCAAAATGGAGAAAGAATGTTTATGCGAAATAAGAGCTTGCCAGTAAGTGCTTTAATGCTGAAAGAAAAAGCCAAAAACCTGCATTCAAAATTACAGGAAAACAAAGCTGATTTTTACGCTAGCGATGGATGGCTTTTATAAAAAAACTTAAGAGCTAAAGTGGCCGAATTGGGTTTGTGCAGGGATCATCTATGTATATAATACTGATGAGTCCGGTTTATTCTGGAAACCTCTGCCAGAAAAAACGTATGTTTCCAGTTTGGAAAAAGGAGCCCCAGGCGTAAAGTAGGAGAAGCAGCGAATCACGTTTTTGTGTTGCTCAAACGCCACTGGAACTCATAAACTCAAAATCTTGGCAATAAGAAAGGCAAATCCACGCTATTTTAAAAATTTTCAGTGTCAGATCGAGCTCAAAACTCAAAATCCGCCTTGGATGACGTCAGCTATTTTTAAAGAATGGTTTCATGAATCATTCGTTCCACCTTTTGAATTTTGTCAAAATTTTTCTAAAATTTAGTGTTTTTAAGGTGAAATACTTTTTGAAGGAGAAAAACTTGCCAATTTAAGGTCTTCTCTTAATCGACAACGCTCCTTCTCAACCAGATGAAGCTAAACTGATAGCCGAAGATGGAAAAGTTTTCGCAATGTTTATGTTACCAAACGTTACTCCCCTCATTCAACCGATGGATCAGAATGTAATAAAACTCACGAAGCTGCACTACAGAAACACCCTTCTAGCTTCAATAGCAGCGACGAAGTCTGATTTGCTCCAGTCAATGAAGAAGCTAACATTAAAAACAGCAATAAATCTTTTGGAAGCCGCTTGGAGTCGTGTCAGTGAAGAGACCCCAGCTAATTGCTGGAAGAATATTTTAAATTTTGCGGAAAACGAAGATGATCCCGAAGATTGTATGCCGTTGGCAGTTTTAAAAGAAAAATGGAACGCCGGACTTTGCTCTTTGATGAGCAACCCAAACGATCTCCTTCACAGTTTAAATCCTGAGGTTTGTTTTTGTCCGCAGAAATGCTCAAAGATAGGTATGTAAGTTATTACAAATTGGTTTCTTATTAAAAAATTTAATGTGAATGTACGTTACCAATCGGTCGTGAAAGAAACGAAGATATAAGAGGTAGATAATACGGACGACGATATTGAACCAAAGGACGAATCAGACGAAGACTGCGCCTCAGAGACACCGGAGAAAATCAAACCTATTGAAGCAGTTGAAATTTTCAATAAAGCGCTACAGTGGGCTAGTCATGAAGGCGTCGATCAAAACGATGTGAATGTACCGTGACGCCTAAGGGAGAAAACTATATTTCAATTATTAGAAAAACAGAAACTACAAAAAAATGTGACTGATTTTTTTTTTTTTAATAACAGTTTTCTCAAACTTACATTTCCTATCATATCCTTTAAGTACAAATTGATATGTATACGAAACAACAGTAAAATGTGAATTTAAATGTGTATATGTACATACATATATTAAGTTATTATTTTTGGGTATTCTAAAACGTGAACATTTCGCAAATGTGAACTGCCTTGGCTTTAATTAGTTCACGTTTTATTTTGTCTGCATATATACCACATGTACATATAGTAAGTATTTTTACCGGTTGCATTTTCTTCAACTTTTTGCGTATTAGCTAATATAGCTGCTGTTCTTTAAAGGGCAATACAGTCATCGCGTACAAACGCTCCTTCGCTGATCATAATTTCTGTCCACTACGCGTCTCTCTGCTGCCCTCACCAAGCTCAGAGAACCTACTCCCAAACTTAAATATCTTCGGTATTCATAACTGACCTCAGCAGTGAGCAGTTCTTTACAAATTATCTGATTGTGGATTCTTGCAAACATTTTCTTTGGTTACACATATTCCGCATTCACGTATGCACATATGAACATATGTACATGCTAACAGAAAATATTAGTATACGATTATTCGAACGGAGATAAGAATTGAGTAACATATTTAGATAGATGCAAACCAGTAGGGAAAACTTTCTAATTACATCTGTCTGAGAAGCGATAAATAACCAATACCTTTTCAGTGTTTACATATTAAATGATTATATCACGTTAAATATCTATATGTATATTCCACAATGAATATAGCAGTGAAAAGTGTTTGTGTTTTTTTTATCTACTATAGTTTTTAAACCCATATTCTACGGTTTTAATTTGGACGCTCCGTTCCCACGTTTGTTTGTTTCTTGTAAACCAAATTCTAACGCAAATACACATAAGTATATATTCCACGTAATTTGCAAACAAAAAAAAACAAACACAAACACCGTTACAAAATCTTATCAAATTATTTTTAATTTAATGAACAAGAACTATTTCCTCTGTTCATTAATTTTGTTTTTTTGCCAATATTTTGCGAACAGTATACGGGTGATTATCCGAATGTGACTAGGGCACAGCCTACCAAAAGTGTCTTGTCGGGCATAGCGATCCGATCTAAAAGTGCTTCGAAGCTACAAGCGCAAAAAGAGGATTCTCACTAACGTGTTCTAAATCCAGAAATGTTATAGTGACGTGATTCGCCAGATGACATAATCATATCTCATGACAAAAGATAAAATACTTGATGATAACTCAGTACGACTTCAATCGGTAATGATCTGGTTTCTCCAAAGCTTTAAGAGTTCGACGGAAACAAATATTTTATTTGCCTTGAATTATATGAAATGACCAAAGCAAAAATTGCGGATCAACTTTCACTAAATAAAGCAATCACTGAACAGACTCCACCGTCTCGTGTGAAACACTCCTCGGCAGAGCCAAGCGTCTGTCTTCAGACCGCAGCTTGCCACACGAATACATTTTAAAGTGGATACGAAGATTGGCCGCATTTCGTGACATGTTCACAGCGGTGTGCTTCAATCACCCAAAGCTCTCCCGTGCTCTGAAATTGTACCACCTCCGGTACAAAACCCAAGGAAAAGCAGGTTCTATGGTCAATCAGTACCCGCTCAACGATGACACCTTCAGCCTGGCTTGGGAAGCTTTACGGCCACGATACGAAAACAAACGTATTCTGGTTGACAAGGAGATAACAACTCTAATCACCTGACAAACTAGGCCGAAAATAGTGAGCAACTTCAAAGGCTCCAAACCACAAAAAACAACTGTCTGTCAATGCTAAATTCTCAAGACGTTAGCACAGACAGTTGGGATCCCATAATATTGTACATATTCTCTGCGAAATTGACAGAAATAACACTGCCACTATCTCTCTCTTCACGAACACATCTAACCTCATGTGAAAGCATTTATGCAACAACATTGACTTGTGCTCCCAATGGTCGATCCATTGTACGACTTCCATTCCAGGAAAAATTTTCAAAACAAAAAACTCTCTCGGTCAGCTACACTCCAGCAATTTTTTAGTATGGAGCGATCGCTTTCGAAAAAGGAGGGCTAAATGCTACGTACAATAACGTGTTGCAAGAATATCTCGATCTTGATCATATGGAGGTCTCGCATATGTGTGAAATAATCTCAAATGGCAAAATTTTTCGCTCTACACTATTTCCTTTTGGCACATCATGCGCTCGTCAAGCGTGGTCGCGTGGTATTAAACGCTCACAAGCATCTGGTTCAGGAAACTTCCTGAAAGACGTGTTGCACACTGGTCCCACACTTCAACTAGATCTCATACTGCTTATTCTGCAGTACCGCATGCAGAAATTCGTGTTCAATAGAGACATTGAAAAATTTTTTCCGATTATAACCTCAAACCGCCACATTCGATGTTAACTATTCACCATGCAGAAAATCAGAAAATCTGCTAGCCCTCTGCGACATCGAAATTAACTTAGCTCCAAGGCAAAATCCCTAAATGCATTGATTGCGATGGGCAAAGCTGATCCACGGTCAGATTGCCACGCCTAGAACTTTGTGACGCAGTACTACTGATAAGACACGCTGGGACTGCTCGAAAACAGCTCGACTTAGAGGCAGGCAACATATTCTTATGATCAGATTCGGAGAATAAGCTAGCTTGGTTGGAGAAGCCGCCATGCACATGGAAGACGTATGTTTCAAACCGAATATTTCAAGTCCGGTAGCGTCTCCCAAACAGTATATGGCGCCATGTTGCTGGTGTTGACAATCCAGCGGACCTCGACACCCGCGGTTGCAAGCCGCAAAACTTGGCGGCTTCCTCGTCTTTATAGCTTTATGGGCTTTCGGCCCACATGAACGGATGGCCGAAATCAAAGGCGTGCAGCCCATCTCCTCCAAAGTGGAATCTACAACGCGCTCGAAGAAGAGTTCGATTTTCTTGATTGCTTCTCTTCGTTCTCTTGCGCCATCGCGTGGCTGCTTGCACATTCCGCTCGTGAGCAATGCCCGCAAGAAGATAGCAACCACCTCAAGTGACGAATTCCAAACGTATAATGTGGTACATCGCCTAGTCGGTTCACATCAGGTCAAATTCAAAGAGGACCATCGAACCTCTGACGGCCTTTTGTACTTTGAAAATTTCGTTTCAGTCGGGTTATCTAAACGCAATTATATATCCACTTTAAGCCTGGACTTTAAAAAAGCTATCGAGAGCGTCGGCGTGCACATTGCTTTGCGCCACTTATTGAACTATGTCATTTTATCAAACCGTTCCCTACCAGCCGAAAGTTAAAAACACAAGTAAATAACGTTTTTTCTAGCCTTAAAGGATGGTATACCAAAAACGTCCCCACTTTCGGTGACCATATTCACAATTGTTTTTGAAGAAATAAGCTACATAATATCGATATACAAAAACATCTCTCACATTATTTCCGCGGATTAGTCCAAAAGAAGTTCTTGGATATTCTAAATGATATTTTCGACTGGTCTAACCCTTCTGGATGAAATTGAATTGAAAAATCTTAGGAATCGTTTATAAAAGCATCAATATATCAAATGTTTCCAGAATTCGATTTCGAGGAATTATTTTTGATAAGCGGCTTACTTTTAAGGAACATTGTTTATGCCTAAGAAAAAGCCTAGCTACCGGACTAAATATTGTTAGGTTTCTGCCATCCAAACAGTCCTCTTAACACAAGTGTACTAAAAATTACTAAAGTTTTGATCCTTGTTCATGTGCTACAACATTTTGCTTCAATCCACCGCAGCAGCATTGAATGCTAGTAAAGTTCCAAGTCGCAAACTAACGATTCTGAAACGCTTAGAGCACGCCAAAAATTAGGATTAATATCATCCCTCGATCCCGGCCTCCAAACAACTAGTCCTAATGGCAGTTACAAGAATCTTTTATTCTTTTAGGGCCTGACAAAATACGGAAAAGCGAACACTAACTATATGGAATATCAATATTATTTAGAAAAATATGCACACCCTTGGCGTACTGAGTGGAAAATGATTTTCACCGATGGCTCTAAGCTAAAGTACGATGCTTTTCCTTTGCAGTCGTACACTCTTGTGGTAAAGCAGTTATGGCAGAACAATTGCGTAACTATTGCTCGGTTTGTACATCGGAAACAGCAACGATATACAATGCAATAATGTCAGCGTTGAAAACCAATACAAAAACTATAATATGTTCGGATAGTAAATTTACAATATCTAGTATTATGAATGTTTCTGATTTAACATTTCTAGTTTCAGTATTCGCAGTTTAATAATAGAAACCCAAAACCAAATCAAAACTATGTGGATTCCTGGTCCCGCCGGAATAAAGGACAATGAGCTTGGTGACCAAAAAGCTAAAGAAGCTGCAACTGAACCACTATACACTTTTTATTATATGGCAATTTGCATCTATCATTAAAAAGTTATTAGCCAACCAAGCTCCCTCGTAGATTACTTAATTAAAACAGACCTCGGATAATTAATTTCAATCCTCATATATATTCTTATTTGTTTAACAAACTTGCACATATGTGCAATCCATATTTTAATTACACTGTGTGACAGTGGAAAATTACTTGGGATCAGACCTAAAAAAAGTGATTCGGGATAAAAATCTAAGAACTACTTCATACTTGAAATGGGCGTGGCACGTCAGAATTTTTTTTTATAGCGAAAAACCCGTTTTTCGGCTGTTTTTGCATAAAATACGCTGTAACTTCGTCATTTCTTCCTCGATTTTCATTTTGTTTGATTTGTTTTAAAGCTAAGAAATGGGACTTTTTATTTGCGCACAGGGGTTTGCGTAGAAAAAATATTGATGGTAGTTATAGAGTGACAAAGTTCCAAAAAAATTTTTTTTTTTTAATTTTACAACTTCGGCAATGATTTAGGGATCTATTTTCCTCCAAATGGGTTTAATATTTACTTATTTGTTGGAAGTGTATTTGATTCTGCGTCGAATGATGTATTTTGGAAAACAATTGGTTGAAAATTGGCTGAGCTATAGCACTTTTCGTTTTTATAGTCAAAGTATTCGATGTAAGTAATGAACAGTACTTCCTTTTCTTTTGGGTTTCTTCAATGGTCGCAAATGGTATTTATCATCTTTTAACAATTTTAGAAATTGTATCATTACAAAAACCCGTTTAAACGAACCCCGAATAAATAAAAGCATTGTCTTATAAAAAACCACTCTTTATTTATGTAATATCATATTTTTTGGAACTTTGTCACTCTATAACTACCATCAATATTTTTTCTACGCAAACCCCTGTGCGCAAATAAAAAGTCCCATTTCTTAGCTTTAAAACAAATCAAACAAAATGAAAATCGAGGAAGAAATGACGAAGTTACAGCGTATTTTATGCAAAAACAGCCGAAAAACGGTTTTTTTCGCTATAAAAAAAAATCTGACGTGCCACGCCCATTCCAAGTATGAGGTTGTTCTTAGATTTTCATCCCGAACCCCTTTTTTGAGGTCTGATCCCAAGTAATTTGATTTTTTGTTTTTTTGTAACACAGTGTTATATATTTTCTTACTCATATTTTTAATGCAGTATTAATAAATGCATCGGTAATAAGAAATATTATTTCCTTTCAATAATTTCTCTAATAATCTAACTTTTCTAGAAAGAATGTATATTTATTAGAAAAGCGAGCCCACAACCCCTGTCAGCTAGTGCTCCTTTCCTTCCAAATTGTAAAATAAAAATTGTATTGTTATTTTTCGTTAAGTAAATAAAACAAATACCTCTTCTTATTCTCAATCCGTTCATGGATATAGCCGGACTTTTACTAATGTAATGGCAGATAGGCATATTCCACGTTGAGATACAAAGAAATACACCTAATTGTTCTTCCCACAAAATCGAGGGCCAGCCACGTTCGAAGAGCTTACGACACTTCTGGTACGAATTGAGGCAGCCCTCAACTCGAGACCTCTGCCCGCACTTTCCCAAGACCCAACGGGTCACTTCATTCGAGATGCACCGCTACAGGTCGTTCCCGAACCTAACGCGGAAGACCTGTCTTCGATGAATCGACGCCTCGTCGCTGGAAAGAGGACCTCGTCGTGACTAAAGAAGATTCGGTTATAACTGTCGAGTTGCAGTTGCATAGTGGAGGTTCGCACACAGAATAGGACTATCACGCGCCCTCTCGTTAAACTGTGTTTTATTCCAATGGAGTGGACGTAGCGCAAAGCACAGTAAAAAGTTATACACACTCGCCTGATATAAAAAGGTTTTAAACCTCCCGTTTTAAATGGTATACTCAAATACTTCTCGGTTCTATTTGGCGCACCTTACGCTGCTACACAAAGCGACTCACACCCCAGCACGCATGGGGCCGAAGATGCGGCAGGCCATCAGACAATGCGCGTCTGCCAACAAGGCGCGTGCCCCGGCACCACGGGCACACGCGGTAAACAACCAGCAGGGGTAAACGGAGCCCCGCAACCTTGGCAGCAGGTGCCGCAGCCGCCGCGCAAGACAGTCCGCCCAACGATCGCGCCCACCCCAAATGGCCTGGAGGAAGGATGTTTAAGGCACCGACCAACGAAATTCAACGGCCGTGCGCGCAGCCTTTGGGCCGAGAAGAAAACACCGAACTGCAATGGCGAGCGCACACAGCCTAGGAACTAAGGCGAAACGGCCGCCTGAGGAGTTTTGTTAATTCAACCAAAAACGTGGAACCACGCACACGTGCCTACATCAACCAATATATACACTTAGATTAAATATTGTAATCGTGCTTTTAAGTGAAAACGGAGCAAACAATCTGCACAAAAATTGCCCTACTAAAATAGGTTTAACCTATACATATGTACGTGAAAGTAAATTAGCTTCAATACTTCAATTAAAATCAATTGGTACTCATTAAAAGTTTGTAATAAAAAATTAAATTTTAAGCAAAAACAGCAATAAAAGGCGAGTGCGAAGAGACCAAGTGAAACTATTCAGCTGTATTGGTTTTTCGTGGACGCATATATGTACGTTTAGGTGCATATTTTAAAGCAATATATAATCTCATTAAAAAGCAATATTGTAATTAGGCCATTTTACATTTGGAAACTCATGATTAATTTTTTAATGTTAGATTTAGCAATAGCAGGATGGTAAACGTCTTCAGGTAAAACCAGAGGATTACATCGATTTAAATAGAACTCAGACTTAGAAATATCATCAACGTAAACTAAATTCAAAACCTCCCAAATTTGTTTGGAAGAATATTAATCTGATTTAGGCAAAGTTCAGTGTTTCCGTAAATGTGCGTGAGGTTTAAGTCACCCAAGACAATCATTGAGCCAGAAGATTTAACTTACAATTTTATGTAAAATAGTATGTTGGGTAAGTCCAGATAAATCCGACTGCGGAGGGATATAGGAGGAGGCTAATCAGATGTATCCTTGACTTGCTGTGCCCCGATGCATTTAAATTCAATGGATTCAATAGCTGGGGCACTAATTTCTTCAGCAGGAATTGTAGAATGCATAACGAATAGAGCTCCTCCCCCGACTCAGTTCAACCGATTATTTCATCATAATATTCACTACAAAAAATGTCAAGAGTTAAAATCGTGAGGGTTTAGCCGCGATTCAGCAAATTAAATAATACTCGTATTGTAATTACCCTGAAGTCTTTTTTAATACATGTCTGTTAATTTCGCGTTCAGATCTCCAACATTTTGGTAGTATATTTTAAAGCAGCAACAGTTTATTTTATTCTGATAAGGAATCTTTAAAGCATTTTGATCATTAATATTCGGGTTATATTCGAATTCGCAAACAAAATCCCTGGTCGACCAGAATGAATTGCTTAGCATCAAAATTTTCTGAAGAAATATTCCGCTCATATTTTAAGTCAAATTTGATGGCAGACAGCGCCTTGCCGATTTCATAGAAACCATTTCTCGCACCCATCATCAATTAAGTCTAATACTCTACCAAAGCTTGATGCTTCACCGAACTTCTCCTACAATTGTGGTGTGCGTCTTGATGTTGTAACACAAATTGGGGGGCCTACAATTTTACGTTGTTAGAAAAAGTTTTTGTATAATTTTTGGTGCTACTCACCCAGGCCAGGATTTGAACACAGGACAACCGAATGATGCACACTCGGTCACGGCAATTATTATTGCAAAAAATTACTCGGCGCGTAGATGAAAACTTTCATTCCTTCGCAAAACAATCCTCTTAGATTCATTGATAAGCCTGAATATCTTATGCTTGGATGCGCATATCAAACAACGTAGTTTACAAGGATGTTGAACGGTGATTTGTTTCTTGATTGAATCAACTTAGATTCTAATATCAATCAGAGAGCGTTAAATTTGTTTTGGTATGATCAAGGAGAATTTACATAAGGTGATGGCATAAAGAAACCCATGTTTTTGATTTGCACTTTAGTGGGATAATTGTCATAGTTGGCGAAAGAAAAAAACAACGCAGCTGACTAGTGCTATCACCTTATATGAATTCGCCTTGGGCAAAGAACGTAGATTACAATATACAAATATACAAAAATATACAAATATTCAGTTGGTATATTCGGTGAAACTATGCAACTTTTTTGTAATATACGTTCTTTACCTTTGGGTATCATAATATATTAGTGGAACGATTAAAATAGCAATGGTTTTCTCAGTACGCAAATAGGTAATAAACAAAAGCAGACCAAATCAATTAAGTGGCATAATTATTAATTCTCCTATTTCCATTTCCCCACTGCTGCGCTGCCTATCGAAGCGATAGTAGCGATGCTTCAAACAATGCAAAAATTTTTAAATCTTTTTTAAGGAATCATAAAGACCACGTACTTTGATATATATATAATTTGTATATGTACGGTAAGAAGTTTTTCATGAAGTATGTACTTACAAAAATACATAAAATTGTACATTCGCACCAAAGATGGTTATTATACCGCTTTGTACCCCTATTAATGAAATATCTCTTATAGACTAAATAAAAAATATCAAATAAACTGTTCTACTACTTTTACTACATAGCTCCATATATATGCTTAAGTTTCTTTACTTACATTTTCTTTGGTGCTTTCAATACCCACAAAACACTTAGCGATGCTATAACAATTAAAGATGGTACTAGAGATGAATCGTTTCCATGTTTTACAATGCTGTAAAAACAATAACATATGAATGATTAATATTGTATAGTTTTTAAAGTGGCTTATTTTTACCAAATAATACTACCATATATGTACACGATCTGTCAAAATGATTTATTTACTTGTTCCTGTCCCTTTTTGTTGAAATTTACGCACATTAAGAGGTAATTAGTCTCCTAGGTTAATGTGTGCAACTTTACACACCGCAGTAAATTACACATTAAATGTACAATTGCTCCTTCGCAGATTTCAAGACTACGATTCAGTGAGAGCCCCAGTTTTGTTAAAATTTCTTCAATCTACATATTTTATGTGCAATTTTAGCATCTTGCAGCATATGGTGCTCACAAGTACAGAATTTTACATATACGATTTTTAAAACTATTGAAATATGAGCACTAAGGCCACTTGTGGGAAAGCAGTTTAGATATTTAACTCAGAGTTTACTGCTTAATTAATAAATTTGCTTACACGTTAGGAGATGTGACATTAACACAGAGTTAAAAAAAAATAAATATTTAAACCATAGCGTAATGGCATAACGTATGCCTGATAGTTGACGGACGCACATTTGAAGTTTTCTTATTATCATTTCGTTTTCAGTCGACTAGATGCTAAAATATTTTACAACTTGTGTAATATATATAACCTTTTCGAAGACTTTTCGCAGTAATACGCACACACTGAAAATTATTGTTAAGTGTCCTTTTGCCCGAAGCATATTTGCTTCTCGGCATTTTACACACAATTATTTGTCATTTATAATTAAAACTAGCGTTTGCTGAGGGTTAAATTGTTAAGCTTGTGGCATTCTACCATAAATAATGAAAAATTAAAACTTTTACCAATTTTAAAAAAAAAAACGAAAAAATTAAAATTGAATGTTTTTTCCGACAATGAGGAGGAAATCACCGAATACATTGGCTCCAATTCCCTTAACAGATCTTTCGTAAAATGAATTGATCACTTCCACGATATAAGATTTCAAACATTTCAAGCATTTCGTTGTTTTACAAGAATCTGCACAAATTATTTTGCTTTGAAATATCAAAAACTTAAAAAAAAAAATATTAAAAAAATATCAAAACAGGACTGTACCGGATTTTATTAGCTGCAAGTCAATGCCTGGATTATGAAATTAAAAATGTATCCTGAATTGCTTAGCTCTTTATTTATAAATGAACTCTGGATTTTCGGCAAGTAGGCCTAAAACCTGTACTTCCCAATAGGGATGTATATAAGTGTTTAACAATTATAGAGATTATACATATTTGTGTTTTCAAATTCATCATTTGCTCAAACTTTATATACATAAGTATGTACATACATACATAATGATTAGGTTCGAAATGGAAATGCATGTACGCAAAAATGCTTGGCACCGCCCAATTAGAGCAAATGGTACACCTTCCACAAATTAAGGGATCTACAGTTTTACGCCGACATCGAACGGCAGTTAATTTTTGTGAGAAGTTTTTTCATGGCAGAAATACACTAGGAGGTTTGCCATTGCCTGTCGATGGGCGGCCGCCATTAAAAACAGATTTTCTATAATATTCCGAGCGAAGCATGCATACCCAATACACTCGGCTCGGCTCGGCTACAGGATTGGGTTGCAGAAAAGAATGGGCGGGTTAATGAAAAATTTGGAAAATGGGAGATCTTATTTGGGTGGAAAGAATTTAATTAGGGGAAGAAATAAGTAAAAATCAGAATTTTCGAAAATGAGAGTAGTACGTTACAGTCGTACTAATTTCTAAGTCTAATTTTTTAACATGAAGATTATTACACTAAGATCTGGTGCATACAACAACTACTGTAGTTGAATCGAAATTATGCTAGGATGGATGGATCTATTTGTCGATATTCTTAATGTATGTATACTGATTGATTCGGCCCCAGTCATCGGAAACCTGAATCGATTTTTGGTATATGAAAAACTAAGCGCGTTTGCAAGAAAAAGTGTGTATTTCTATAGAGCTATCAGGCTAAGAAGCTTTAACTTTGCCAAAAATATCCAGGGTTTTTCTTCTATTTCTCAAAAACAGCCTCAAACTCTTTCTACAATGTTGTACGCTAAGGATGGCATCTGGGGTCGAATAATGAATTCCCCGGAACGAACGGCAATCGAATCAAAATAGTTTACATGAATAATCGTATGCACGATAAAGTGAATTACGGCATACGGATCGTAATTTATTACAAGGTGTACCAGATTCTAAAATGGCAATAGAAATTTTTACATATAAATGTTATGTTACTGAGTTATTTGCAAGTAAAACGCAGAGTTAATAGTTTAAAGGTTTAATAAGAACTACAACGAATTCAAATGTACAGAGTGAAGTAGAACGCTTACAACAACGGATGTGAGATAGAAAATAAATGCTATTTCATATATAATTTGCCACACTACAAATATATAGACAAATATTACGCTTATTATTTATTATGTATTTCCAACCACAGGTTAGGTTGCTGTGGTAGTTCCCGCAAAGGGAACTCACTTAGACATAGTAGGAACCCATTGTGATACCACCTGATTTATGAACGGTAACGTGAATCGGGAAGTCAAGAAAGATTAGGCTGAGAAACGTTGCGTGCCCCGAATGAAATTACCAATCTCCACCCCAGAAATCTCTGATGGAGTCCTAAAAAAGTACGAGCCTTGGTACTTGAACCTCAGTCGCGCAATGGCAGGACAGCTGAGCAGAAAGTGAAAAGATCAATCCACCTCATCCTTCTCCATACAGTTGCGGCAGAAAGGGTCAGATACTATTTTCAGCCTAACCGCATGAATACCCAACGGACAATGCCCAGTCAAAACACCTACGAGGGTCGAGAGTTGCCGCTAAGTAAGCGACCTCAGCTCCTTTAAGCGCCCACGATCCACTCTCGGTCAAAGGGTCCTTGCAATTCTGCGTTTCGTGGCGATTTCCCAGCGCTCGCTGAGACGACAGAGAGCCCATCTGTCCCGGAGAAGCCCGTAGGCAGTCAAAGGAGCCCCCACCCCCTTCCTGACTTCCAGGGTACCCCGCCGAGCGAGCTCATCAGCCATGCAGTTCCCTGCAATGTCACTATGGCCTGGTACCCAAATTAGTCTAACGTCGAGATACTTTGAGGAGGCTGCGAGAGAAATCAGACACTCCCTGACAAGTTTTGATCTCACCATTAGCGATTCTAAGGCCTTAATAGCGGCCTGACTATCCGAATAAATGTTAGCCCGTCTAGAGGGCATTACATTGGTAAGTAGCCAATCGGCTGCCTCCTTGATTGCGGCCACTTCTGCTGAAATACACTACAATAGTCCGGAAGCCTAAATTTACGGCTGAAGGAAAGCTGCTCGCAGAAGACCCCTCCCTCAACCTTACCATCTAGCTTCGAGCCATCCGTGAAAAAGTTCACCGTACTACCCCCCACAAGCCACCCTCCTTCCAGTCCTCCTTACGCGGGATGTGATTGGAGAAGGAGCAATCCCGAGCTGGAGCAGGCAGACAGCAATCTCTTTCCGGAGGGACAAAGTTGAAGCTGGCAAGAATCCTAGAATACCCAAAGGCCGAGCTGAATCTGTATCAATTGCACTCTAGCCGGGCTGTGGCACGGGCTGCTGCAACCCTGCCTGCAATGTCCACAGTCAACACGTCAAGCATAACGTTGAGCGTGAGAGTGAGTGTGGTCCTAAGCGCCCCACTGATCCCAATGAGCGCGGACCGCTGCACCCGCTCTAGCTGCTTAACCTTTCATACCAGCTCTGTCTTGCTAGGATTTATCGCGAGTCCACACCCTGCAGACCATTTCAAATTAAGGTACCCCTGCATGATATCAAAAAGGGTGTTCAAGAACTTACCCCTGACAATGAGAGCAACATCGTCAGCATACAATTACGCTTACGATTCCAACACTTCTTCTTAAGATTACATATTTTTTCAAAATCAAATTTTAATTTAACCCAAGCAACATCGAAGGGTACAATGTTTTTGTTTGGTTAAACACTTAGTAAAGATATCGGCAACATTCTTATCTGTAGGAACATATTTGAAATTAATCTCATTATTTTCAACTTTTTGACGAACAAAACGATGCTTAACATCTATATGTTTTGTATGTTTATGATGAACTGGAAAGCACTGATTCCCAAATAAAATGTGTAACCTGTGTACGACTTTCTGTTGCATGAATCGTTCGCCCAATCTGCGTCGGCGAATCGCTTAGCACATTCACCAGTTTTGCGATAAACAATGCATAGATCCACAGTAACCGAGAGATAACGCAAAACATGTTTGGCTGCTGCCTTATGCTCAATGTGCGGATCTGTATTATGCCTACCAAGTTTGCTTACTGCGTGCAAAATATCTGGACGACTCAAGACCGCTAAATACATAAGCGACCCAATTAGCGATTGATATTCAGTAGCGTTAACCTTGACACATTTCTCGCTCTTGCATCCAACTTAAAAACCAGGTTCAACCGGTGTTGCTACAGTTCGACAATTTGTCATACCATATGCTTCGACTACTGATCTAATGTACTTCTTCTGGTGCGGATAAATCGTACCCCTGTCACCATATCGCTGACAGGAAAAACCTTACAGCGCCACCATCGTGCATCAGGAACTTCGATGCTATCTTCTTTTTAACTGCTGCAATTTCGATCTCACTGAAACACATGGTAATTAAATCATCAACGTAGTGTAACTATACTTCTGCATGTCGTTTTTCACGTACAAGTACGGCTCGTATTTACATTTCGTGAGGCCGATGCCACTCAAAACTGCATCTAACGTGCTATTCCAAACCCGGCCGGACTGCTTCAACCCATAGATCACCTTCTGGAGCTTCAAGACTTTTTCAGGATGGTGATTGCTGGCAAACCCTTCGTTTGCTTCATATACATATCTTCATGAAGCTTGCTTCAACCAATGACCACGTGTCATTTGCTTTAAGCGCGTCGTACTCGGCTTGCATGGATTTTTTCCATTCATCAGCATGTTGGCCGCTCAGTGCTTCCGCCTGGGTTTGCGGTGTTTCACCATCTCCCAAACAATTTAAGTTACTTAGCCTATGAAACTGTTTCTTGGACCACCCTGGTCCACCCGTGCGAACATTTGGTCTACCACGCCCGCGTTTTGGTACGTCGTTTTCTTCGAGACTCGATGCATTCTTCTCACCGTGCTCTTTTTCCTGAACATACTCTTCAGAGTGACTAGCCGTGGCAAACTCCTCCTCCTAATTGCCGGAGTCACCTCTTAAATCATGCTCAACTACACTTTCAGCCGGGCTACTTGCTGAACGATCGTTTTCGGAATCTTCAACAGACTCAAGGCAATTGGCGTTTATTGCGAAATCGTAGTTTCTCTCTGATGAACCACATTCTGAAGTAATGCTCGTACCAAATTAACCTTCTACCAACTTTACATCGCGCCTCTCTACAACTACGCACCGCTGTCGGTCGTATAGACGATACGCCTTTGGTGTTTGTGAGTAACCAACGAAGATATTTATTTATTTATTTATTAAACGTGAAACAACAATACAATTGTCATTGCACTAAAAAAAAAGGAGCACTGGCTGCCAGGGCCTTCGGCTCGCTGGTTAAAAACGAGAAATTAATTGCATGTTTTCCTTTAAATTGTTAAAATATAAAAGAAATAAAGTTAAACTACATTTTGTTCATGATGTGTGCGTATACATCTAAATTGATTGTCTTAGGTTTGCTAGTTTCAGGTATGTTGCAATTTTTCGGATATTTTCCAAAGAAGTAATTTTTAATACATCGTATATGTTTTCTTTTTTGAATATCTTATGTCTAATTGAAGCGAAATAAGGGCAATCTCTTAGCATGTGTGTAGTTGTTAAAGGTGACACTCCGCAGTGTTGGCAGGAGGGTGTGTTGAGCCCCGTTAGCCGGAACGAGTGTGTGGCGATGGAATGTCCTAATCGGAGTCGCGTGAATACTTTGATGTCGTTGCAGTTACCAGTAGATGGATAAGCGGGTTTTGTTCTGTGTGTGTTGACTTCAGTATAATGGTGTTTAATGGACTTCCATTCAATGTCCTTTCTTTCTTTTTGGAGTGAGGAGACGAAATTTGACCAATCTCTCTCAACCAGGTACGGAAACGTTAATAACGGCTCTTTTCCGGCGGACTTCGCTCGTTGATCTGCTAATTCGTTACCTCGTATGCCACAATGGCCGGGTACCCACATTATTTTTAGGCGGTTAGGATTTTCAATCAACTTGTTACGTATTGACGTTATAATATAACTTTTGTTATTTGTGTTTAATACTGATGATATCGTCGCCATACTGTCGGTGCAGATAATGGTTTTGGTGGTTTTATTTAGAGCGAATTTAATTGCTTCCCAGATCGCAACGGCCTCAGCTGTGTAGACGGACGAAAATGTTGGTAATAGGCCTGAAGTAACAATATCGCCGGAAGTTTGGACTGCAGCAAAGGCGGTATGATTTTCTGACTTTGATCCATCAGTAAAGATAAGGTTCCATTCAGGCAAAAAAGGTGATGTATGTTGGGTGAAGAGTTGTTGGTAGATACTTTGGCAAGTATTTTCTTTCTTATATTTTCCTAGGTCCAGAATAAAGCTTGATTTTTGAATTGACCAGGGTGGTAAGCTACTTTGTGGATGTAAGCGAGGTTTATTGATTCCAATACCTTTTGCAAATTCGATACAGTGCGAAATCGTAGATTTCCGCCGGAGAGGACGTTTGCGGTTGAAATCCGCGAGAACCATTTTATGGAGGAGGATGTTTTTACAGAGAAACAGCTTTGGAACTAGTTTTTTTGTATTTAACTCCAGTCTCTCTTCGATAGATGGTAACCCTGCTTCCGCAAGAATAAACTTAGTGGGCGATTTTGGAAATGCCCTAATGCTACGACAAACAGCGGTGTGGTATGGGGCGTAGAGTAATTTGATATTGCTTTTCGAACAGTTGCCGTAGATTGGTAGTCCATAATCAATTTTAGACAGGATAAATGATTTTGTAACATTTATGAGCGTAGAAATATTAATTAAACAATGTTTTGAGGTTAAGTACTTTATTACATTAAGTCTGGCAGCCAGTTGCTTTCTAATATACAGACAGTGTTCTTTAAAGTTCAATCTTCTATCAAAGATTATACCCAAAAACTTAAGACTATTCGAATTGACAATATTAATATTTTTATAGACTAACAGCCCGATTCTGTGCACTTGATAAATTCACCATCTTGCTTATTTATCAATATTGATTATTTATCAAGTCTTTGGTATTCTGTGTCAAAAACCAAAAGCTCTTTTCTTGATAAATTATGGTCTTGACAAATTAAACAACTGTTTGTGAAAATATTGTGAACACATTTTAATTGTAATTTTGATTGAAATTAAATAAAATAAAATGGAAGAAGACATATTATTATTGTTGCTGTTAGAAGAGGAGGAAAATTTAGAAAATAAAGATCGCGCGCGTTATTTCAGGAGTTTGAGGGATTCTACTGATCCATTTGCCCTCAGTGAAAGTGAGTTCATGAAAAATTTCCGACTGCCGCGTGATATTTACCGGAGTCTAATAGATGACTTACGGCCTCATGATCAACAAAAGACTTCATTGCCTTTGACTATTAGAGTCCTGGCAACTTTAAATTTCTTTGGTCACGGTTCCTACCAAAAATGTGTCGGTAATAACTGCAACTTGCCAATGAGTCAGTCGTCACTCTCGAGAAGTATGCGGGCTGTGGCCAAACTTATAGTAAAAGTTAAAGGAGAAGAAATAAAATTTCCTAGTTCCACTGAGGAAGAAAATATAGTCAGAACCGGGTATGTACATACATACATGTGTATTAAAACAATTGGATTCATCTAAAATCACTGAGTTCAATTTCAGATTTTTCACAAAATACGGAATAAAGAGTACTATATATATTAAATATTAAACCATTTATTTCTTTAAAATTAACAATTAATAATAATGAATACTTACGTTGTTGAAGAGTCTTTTTCGCACTAAACAGCTGATTTCTGTTTACATTATTTTGTTCACCACAGTATGGTGAAAAGCGATTCGCACTGAAGCTTTAAGTTTTATCAATATTTGCACAGAATAACAAAAAGCTTTTGGCTTGATAAAAATCTTGATAAATAAACAATATTTTGATAATTTCTCAAGTGCACAGAATCGGTCTGTAAGTTTACATTGCTACAGTTTTGTTTACGGCAAATATGAAGTGTTTTACACTTCATTATATTTATATTGGCTCCGGAATATTCTGACCAATTGGATAAGTCTGCAAGTATATCTTGAAAATTCTTTTTTACAATGTTGAGGTCATTAGCTTTGCTAAAGAGAAAGACATCGTCGGCATAGCATATATGAGAAATATTTTTATTTTTAGTGATTATATCGTTTGTTCCATTGAACGCAATGGTGAACAAAGTTACGGACAACGGTGAGCCTTGTGGAATTCCGTTGTAAAATTGGAAGGTGTCAGAAAAGGTGGAGTTTACTTTCGTTTTAAACTTGCGGTTTAAAAGAAAGTTTTTGACAAAGTTAGTTATCGTGGTGATTGTATTCCATTTTTCGAGTTGATGGAGGACTACGTGGATGCCCACTCTGTCGAAAGCTTTTTCAAAGTCAAGGCTCAGCGTTGACACATGGTTTCTGCTCGAAAGAGCGGAAGATGCGTAGTTTTCAAAAAAAAGCAAGGCATCCATAGTGCCTTGCCCTTCTTTGAACGCAACTTGGTGTGGACTAATAAGCTTATTTTTAGAAATATATAAAGAAATACGTCTAGCTACAATTTTCTCAAGGAGTTTCCCTAAGCAGCAGAGAAGAGATATGGGTCTGAATCCCACAACTTCTTGCGATGCGCAATTAGGTTTTGGTATCGGTACCACAATAGCATTTTTCCAAATTTGTGGGTAGATTCCTTGAAAAAGAATGTTGTTGTATAAATTTATTATTCTAAGTTTTAAATTAAGAGGCAGGTGTTTCAGCATGGGGTACGATATTCTATCCCCCCCCCGGTGTTTTTCCCACCAACATTACGAGAGCTGATTCGAACTCAGTCAAGCTAATTTTGGTTTCGATGCTATCGACCTGGTTGTGCTTTTTGTTCAGGATTTCGTTTTTAGCTGACACGAAGGTTGGATGGAATTTGGAGTCTAGCGAGTAAGTGGACCAAACAGTGGAAAAGTGATTGGCAATATCTTTCGAGTTGAAGATCGGACCGTTTGCACTATTTAGAACACGGATGTTTGTATGTGAGCTTGTACCTGTAAGCGTTTTAATGTCGGCCCAAGCCTTTTTAAGATTCGTTTTATGGTCAATTTTTTCAGAAAATTTATTAAAGCACTCCCTTTTAGCCTGTTTCGACTTTTTCCTAAACACTGCGTTTGCTTTTTTATAATTAGCTAGATTAGCATCAGATCTAAATCGTTTAAACTCATTCCAAAACATTTTTTTTTTCCTTCCTCAAACTTACGAGTTCATCAGACCAATAGGGCACAATTTTCTTTTGTATTTTCCTTGTAGATTGAGGAATGGAGTAATGTGCTGCTGTTCTAACGATTTTTGTTATAACAGCTGCCTCGCGATTAATGTTGCTACTAATGAGTGACTCGTTACAGAGTTTAGTAGATATGTTTTGGAAGGTTTCCCAGTCTGCCTTATCGATTAAGAACTTAGGACTATTCGGAAGAGTGTTAACTGTCCTATTATGTAAAACTGTTGCAATAGGAAAGTGGTCGCTTCCATGCAACTCATCTAAAGTGTTTGTGCTAAGTTTGGGAGCTAAATCTGTCGAACAAATTGTTAAGTCAATGTTGGTAAATGAGTGATGAGTAGAGAAATGTGTAGGTTTATTGTCGTTTAAAATAACCAGATTTTCTGAAAGAACCCAATCCTCTATTATTTCTCCCCTTTTATTACATGTGTGTGAACCCCAGAGTGGACTCCACGCATTGAAGTCTCCAACAACAATAAAAGGTGTTGATATTGCGCGTATAATATTGTTCAACTCCCTATGTGTAAATTTCTGTTGAGGGGGCAAGTATAATGCAACTATTGTGAGCTTAAAACCTAAGGAAATTTCTATTGCAAGTAAGGCGATGTTAGATTGTATGGGTACTATTTTATGTGAAATGTGTTTTTTGATTAAAATTGCTATTCCTTGTTTGTTTTCGTTATTATGTGGCAGATTGTAGAAAAAGCTTTGATATTGTTTGGGGGCGGCAGCTGACTTACCAGCCGCTAAATGGGTCTCTTGGAGAGCAATCATATCGGGAGATTGCTCTTTAATCAGTAGTTCGAGCTCAGTGTAGTTGTTGTAAAAGCCTTTTATGTTCCATTGCAATAACTTAAACATAAGAGACAAAAAGAGAGACTACGTGTGTATGTGGTTTTTATTGAGTGTCATCTTCTGACATATTTTGATCATGAGCTTGCGTGTTGAGATCGGTTGCCGGAAAGCCAGTGATCTCTATTGTGGGCGATTGTGGAAGATAATTATTGTGGATGCTGTTTGCTTTTGTGAGAATATGTGAGAGAGTAGAATCGAATTGGAAAGAAGTATTAAGAAAACTTTGCGGTACAGAGTCGGAATTGACTTGGTTTGATAAAAACGATAGTGCGGTGGGTAGATTGCTTTCATGTTGGATGTTATTGTTGTTTTCTGAAGTGGAGTCGTTGTATGAATTTATTTGATATGAGGTTTCAAAATCGGTGCTTTGTGCTGTGGCTACGGCAATTTGGAAATTTGTTGGTTGTTGAATGTTATTTATTTGTTGTTTTTTATTATTTGGAATATCGTTTGTTTTAAGTGGGGAGTTTGTTGGCGTAGTGGATAAAGGGGCGGAGGCGGTGCCATTCAATGACGATTTTGGCATAGTGCTTATTGATTTAGTGTTGTTTTGTTTTTCACTGATTTTATTTTGTGCTTCTCTGGCTACAGTGGCAAAGGAAGAGTTCAGTGGTGTAGGTGTTTGTGCTTTGTAGAGTTTTAGAGCTTCGCGCATCGAACATTTATTTTGACATTTGATTTTTAGGATTTCTTTTGATTGATTGTACCTTGGGTATGTGTTGGAGGAGGACGGGTGATCGCCGGTGCAATTAGCGCAGAAAGTACGTGAGCATGGTGGTGGGTGAGGGGGTAGATTACACGATTCGCATGTAGGAGCATTCTTGCAGCGTTTAGCTGTGTGTCCTAAGATCTGGCAGGATTTACACCTCATAGGGTTAGGAAAATATGGTCGAACCTTGGCGTTGCGCCAAGAAACTTCTACCTTTTCAGGGAGGCTGTAGAGGTCGAATGTAAGTAAGACAACTCCGGTATGCTGCGGCTCATTGTTCACGAATTTCTTGAATTTATAGACCGATACAACGCCCTGGCTGTTCATATTTTCGACAATTTCTTTTTCCTCGACATTATTTAAACAAGGGGCGTAAATTGTTCCTTTTGAACAGTTCAGGTTGTCATTGTAAACCGCTTCTATTTCACATACACCAGTAAGTTTCTTAGTATTGATAAATTTTTGAGCAACTTGTGCGTTTTTTACTAATAGCAATAGATTGCCGTCTCTCAGTTCTAATATAGATTTTATTTCTTTGCTGATTGACTCCAAAGCCTTGTGTACCGCAAAGCACGAGTATTTGGATATGGGTTTATTGGTGTCCGTAGCACGAATTGTAAGGAACTTTGGATTGTCTTTTTTCAATTGTGGTAAGTCAGTAAAATTGATTGGGGAATAGGATGGTTTTTTTCTTTTTGGATGGGGACTTGTGGCAAGCAGCGCAAACCGGTTGTCCCCGAGATTTGGTGGCCCGGGGGCCATACTCAGCCTTTCACAACACTAAACGCACTTTAATTGTAAATAACTTCAACGAAAATGTATTAGGAAAGGAAAACTTGACAGAAGTTACACGCGCACGTGTGTCAAATACCGAGCAAGTCAACAAAAACCAAAGAGTTAGCGAAATACGTGTGCTCAGAACGAGTGCTTGCTGAGAACTGCCTAAACCTAACGAAGATATATTCTTTACCCTTTGCCTGGAACTTGCCCTTGCTTGCCTATCAAGTGAAAATGCTCTTGGCCCAAAGATGCGTAGATGCTTCACTGATGGTTTACGCTGTTTCCATACTTCGAATGGAGTACACCGATTCAACGCTTGAGTTGGGCATCTGTTCCGCAATTACACTGCGGTCTGTACCGCCTCAGTCCACAAAAACTATTCAAGCTTCGCATGAATAAACAAACGTTTGGCCACTTCAACAATAGTACGATTGGCTCGCTGGTGTGTATACGGGGCAGTCAACTCTCTCTTGATACCAAAATTTTTCAAAAAATTGTTAAACTTACTGTTAGTATATTCTGTGCAAAGTTTTTACTTTGCAGTCCATCTGACATTCCACATAGCGTTTGAATTGCTTAAAGATTTCAAAAACTTCACTCTTGGCCTTCATAAAATAGCCAAATGCTTTACTTTGCAATCCATCTGGCATTCCATATAGCTTTTGGATTGCTTAAAGATTTCAAAAGCTTCACTCTTGGCCTTCATAAAATACCCAAATGTTTTTCCAGAGAACTTGTATGAAATGAGAAGGCGCAAATGTTAAAACAGTTTTTCCATCAACAAAATTTGCGGGTGCAACCGAAAGAATTCACCTCCGAATAATACTGAATTTAATGCTACCAATAAAAACCATTTTCGCCATATATGTAAATATGTACATACATATGTATGCATGTACATATGTATGTATATACAACGTTTCGGTGAGCACTTGCGCTGAAAAATTGCGCATGTCTGAATGAATCTTTTCTTGATTCAACTTAAGTACATATGTATGTGTAATTAACCATACTAGATTTTACATTAAAATATATAATTTTGTCATGTTTTTATTAAACTTATTTTTGACTTAGAAAATTAGTAAATAAAAATTAGTTGATAGGTGTATATACGTACATACGTATGTATGTAAATATGTACATACAATGTGCATGTGTATAAATTTAACTTTGACCTACGCTAAATCTTAATTACATCAGAGCGCAATCGCAACCGCAGCTGCACTAGTACCTGCACCGGCGCCAAATATTCTCAAACTTGGTTACCGTCCCCTTTCCCTTTCCACACTTGATGCATAACTCATCTGCCGTCTCAAGTTGCGTCTCGCGATCCAGAAACAGTTTTTTTTTTTGTTTACTTATTTTTGTTCTTTTGTTTTCGTTTTTGTTTTGATTTATTACTTACTTCTTTTCGAACACATGCAGCCGCTCGCCTCCGCAATAGAGCCCCGCTGCTCTAAATATAACAAAATATGGTGAAAATGGATTTTATTGGTATGGTAGAATTAAATTCAGTATTTTTGGGAGGTGAATTCTTTCGGTTGCACCCGCAAATTTTGTTGATGAAAAAGCTGTTTTAACATCAACAATATTTGTAAGTGCGGTCGGGAGAATTCAACATAGCAATTTAATTCTTCCATACCAATAAAAACCATTTTCACGATATTTTGCTATATTTAGAGCAGAGAGGCTATTGCGGAGGCGAGCGGTTGCATGTGTTAAAAAGGAAGAAGATAAGTAATAAATCAAAACAAAAACCATAGAAGAAAAATAAGTAAGCAAAAAAACCAGTTTCTGCATTGCGAGACGCAATCTGAGACGGCAGATAAGTTATGCAACAATTGAGGATAAGAGAAGGGTTGAAAGGGAAAGGGAGAATCGTCAAAAGAATATTCTTTCGAGTTTTCGGCAATTTTTGTGTCAATCGCCATCAGCGCGTGCACATGTACGCAAATGAGTTGATGCGCGCATGAATTGCTTAATAAATGCATCCATGTATGTATGTACGTATGTAGTTTCAGATATTTTAGAATATTTAGCGCTGGTGCAGGCACAATTGCAGCTGCGGTTGCGATGCGCTGTGATGTGATTAAGATTTATCGTAGGTCAAGGTTGAAGTTGTACACATGCACATTGTATGTACATATTTACATACATACATATGTAAGTTACCGTTTTTGTTATTTATTTATACCACAATTGGTCCTTTATTCGCCAAAGCTACTTTAAAACTGATTTTACAATTTTTGCTGGTCGATCCAATTGGAACTGCCGATTAGATTTTCGTTGAACATTCCAATCGGAACGATACCGCTTAGCGAATAAGCAATAGAGAAACAGGCCGCTCATATACCAGGGTTGCCAACAATTGTTTCGTTAACTCCTCCGCACTTAGATTCAAACGTCCTCGTTTGTGAAGCATTTAATTAGTTGATTTTAATATTATCAATTTAATTACTCTTGAGCAGACCCTTTTTCCATCACTTTTACAATATAGTTTTAATGAGAATTTCAATTTATTCATGCTTATTTTAATTAATGATAATTTCAGTGAAAATTTTAGTTAAAGCTAATGTAAGTATTAGGTAATTTTGTTTAAGCATATTCTTTGTTTTTATTTTTTTTTTTTTAATTTCTTATGTGGCCTTTGTAAACAACGCGACCGCTTTCTGTTACGACTGTAGTATTATAATTTTCCTTTACAGTTTCTTCCTTGAACCTTTCTGATAATTTACTTCCTATTCTTTTGTTCTGCCTAACGAATATTATCTCCCCCACTGAGTAATGCTTAAGTGGCTGTTTCTTTTTATTATGAAATTCTATGTCCCTTTTCTGCTTGTTATATAATTTCTCTATATTACTTTTACTTTGGATCGTGATATGGAAACTGTGGTTATACTCATTAATTGCTCTTTGGAGCAGTTCTTCATAATTTTTATGAGTGTTTTCCGATTTTAAGCATCTCATTATTTCACCAAAAGTTGAGTGGAAGCGTTCAACTTGGCCGTTTGCTTCGCTGCGGTATGGAGATGTTGTGTGCACATCGATTTTGAGTTCTTCGCTCATCATAAACATTATGGACTCTGAATTAAGAGATTTTTCGTTGTCTATTACTACAGCTTGGGGAACTGCATAGTAGAAGAGAAGCTCTCTGAGTAGCTGCCTAACATCTTCTATTGACTTTCCGTTTACGATTCTAGCTTGTGCGAATTTTGAGAACTTGTCTAGAGCTGTTAATGCGATTTTTTTTTCTGTCATGAATAAATCGATGTGTAGTGTGTGACCTGGGTACTTTGGTAAGGGAGTTTCTGAGATATTTGGTTTATTTGGATGCCTATCGTATTTATTTAGCTTGCAGCTGTTACAGTTTTTGACGATTCTCTTTATTTTACCAGACATGCTAGGCAAATAGTATTTCTCTAAAATTTGCAACTTATTTTCAGCGGCATTCCGGTGAGCTCTTGTGTGTGTGTTAATTATTATTTGTTCTTGTTCTTGCTCATTTAGGATGTCTTTTACTCGGTTGTTAGTAAAGCGGATCTTAAAGCTTTCAAAATGAGATGGGTATATTTCCTGTATCTTGCCTATGATTGATTCAGGCGCCTTAATGCCGTTTATTACGCTTGGGTTTAAATAAGTTTTCAGAATTTCTTTAATTTCTATTTCGCTATAGCTTCTTCTTACAACATTATGCCTATGGTATTTAGGGAACACTATTTCGAATTTGTATAAGTTGTTTTCACCAATGTTTATAATAATTTGGTTACGAAACGCGTTTATCGGGGCTTCCGTGTGGTATATTAAATTATGTGGCGAACTTTGCGCTGAGTGCTGTGTCGCTATGCTTGTAGTATTTATCTCGCTTTTTATCGGCAATCTAGACAAAGCATCTGCGACTGTATTTGTTCTGCCTGGCTTGTAATGAAGCTTATAGTTATATTCCTCTAGCAATGCTTTCCAGCGCTTCATTTTTGCATTATAATTTTTATTACTTAGCGCGTAAGTCAGTGGCTGGTGGTCAGTAAATATGTTAATTTCGGCACAACCGTATAGATAGTTACGTAATGATGTAATTGACCAGATTATAGCGAGCATCTCTTTTTCGTTGGCCGCGTAATTTTCTTCGGCCTTCGCAAGAGTTCTTGATATAAAGGATATTGGCCTATGGTTCTGGGAAAGCACAGCGCCGATTGCATAATTTGCTGCGTCTGTTGTCAATTCAAATGGCTTGCTATAATCGGGGTAGTGCAGCAAAACTTCACGCGACGACAGTGCAATCTTTATTTGATCAAAAGCGTTGATTGCGTCTTTATCGAGATTAATAGCTTTTTTGCTAGATGTGTTTTTGATGCACGTCCCTCTTCCCCCCTTAAAAGGTTTGTAAGAGGCTTGGCAATTTGTGCATAGTTTTTAATAAATCGGCGGTAGAAACCTGCTAAGCCTAGAAAGGATCTAAGTTCTTTTAGTGTAGATGGCTTTTTAAAATTCACGATAGCCTTTACTTTGCTCAGGCTTGACGTAATGCCCTCTGACGAAACTACAAAACCGAGAAATTCAACATTATTTTTAAAAAATTAACATTTTTCCAGCTGAACTTTTAGATTAGCTTTATTTAGAGTACGAAAGACTTTTTCAATGTGTTCGATGTGTTTTTCTGGATTTTCGCTAAAAATGATGACATCGTCTATATAAACGTAGCAATACTTTCTAATGTGCTCATGTAAAATATCATCAAGCGCTCTTTGAAAAATCGCAGGCGCGTTTTTCAGGCCGAATGGCAGCCGTTTAAATTCAAATTTACCATTTTTTACTGAAAATGCAGTTTTTTCGATGTCAGCTTCGCATAGAGGTATTTGGTGGAAACCGAATTTTGATTTTGAATTTCGTTATCTGTGCTTTTTTTCTTAACTATATGCACTGGAGAGTTAAATGGGGATCTTGACGGTCGAATTATGTCGTTATGAAGCAACTCTTGAATTTGTCTATCGACTTCGTCTCTGAGTGCTGTTGGGTACGGATAACTACGTGTATAAACAGGCTCATCTGTAATCGTTCGTATTTTTGCGATTACTTTTGTGGTAAATGGCAGTTTTTCATTTGGTTCGGAGAATAAGCTTGCATTTTCTATTATGATATGTTTAACTATTTTCTCTTGTTCTTCATTTAGGTGTTATTTCTAATTTATTCACAGACGGGCAGTTTTGCTGATAGATTTTTATTTTAATATTGTTTTTGAATAACATGATGTTTCCATTGAGGAAAATAGTGGTATTTAGTTGTTTCATACTGTTATTTCCTAAAATGGCATCGAAAGATCTAAGTGTTGGCAAAAGATAAAATTTTAAATTTTCATTTTCCAAGTTAAAAATATTCATAAATGTATGGTGTGTTATTTCTAGTTTACCCCCAATTGACAAGGCAGAAAATTTGCTTTTGTTTTCGACAGGATTTGGTATTAAACTAGGTTTAATATAATTTTCGTTCGAGCCAGTATCGATCAATATTTTTAAAAAATTCCCGCTCTTCGTTCTAGCTTTTATATAAGGAAGCGAAGAGCCACTTAATCTAAAAAAATGAATATCTGTGAAGTCAAGCTCGACACTTGTTGGATACCCATCCTCTCTTTGGTAGACATCTTGGTTTTCGTTCACTTCCTGTTCGGCACTAGTCTCTTGTTGTTGTATCTCATTTCCAATGTTAAAATTTCGTTGCCTTTTTTGCAAGTTTTCAATCCCTCGGATTAGCTGCTGCTAATCGCGAATGGACTTATACCATAGATGATTTACTGGACCTTTGGAAGAGCCCAACTTTGGTAATTTTGTTAAAATATGTTATTTTCAAAGAATTTTCGGTCGATCCTAGGAATAGCAATGAATGAAAAGGAAGTGAGCTCGCAAGTGAGTGGAATTTGTTTAAATGTACAAACGGTCTGTTTCAAGCTAAAGCAACAAAAATGCAAGAGTTGTTTGCACCGTTATTCGCGGTGACGATTAAATTATTGTTATTCGTTAGATTTTTTCAATAAGATTCAATATATTGAAACAAATCCAACCAGAAAGGACGAGACCAACCAACAGGAAAAGAACATATAATTTACCAGAAAGACATGAGGAGTTGAAGCTTGAACTCTTAGAAACTGAAAACTACAAAAATAAGCTAGAAATATTGTCATTAGCAAAAATATTAGGTTTGAAACGATCGAAATTCACAGCAGATTTGGATTCAATGAATGAAAATGAGAAAACTCCTTCATTAAGTCCGCTGTTGACGTATTAATAATTTTTAGTATATATTATACATATTTAGTTGAATTGTTTTATTTTATTTTTATTTATTATTTATTTTTTTGTTCTGAAAACTTAATAATAAGAAGAATTCAAGTTTAATATATATATATATATATAAATCCAAATCCAAATAAAATACAAAATGTGTACAAATTAAAGTTTCGTAAAGTTCGTAACCGGTAAACTCGTGGGTAAGGCAGTAATTTGTAATAAAGTTTCTTAAAAAAGAACGAACTATTCATTAAACCAATTTAGCAGACTTCGGAGCCTTACACAATTGTTTAGTGACTCCGTGTTCTGAAAGGATTGTTCTGAAGAGTCCTTTTCATTTGCTCCATCCATAATTCTTTCATCATAATCCACATCATTTTGTGCATCCATTCGACAAATGTTGTGGAAAATGCAGCACATTATTATTATCTTCGCTGCTTCTTCTGGCTGCAACCGTAAATGGTTCAAGTAAGGAAACTTTTCTTTAAGGATACCTGTAAAAATAACTTGGCTATAAAAATCCTAAAAAGCATTTGTCTAAAAGTCATACCAAAACAATTTTCAATAATCCTCCTTGTTTGTTTATGCGCTCTGTTAAAAAGTTGCTCTTGTGGCGACGTCGTATTGTTGCGCTAAGGAGGAATTATCCAATCCAGTAACGGACAAGCACTATTACGGCATTAGGGAATGGACGGAATCCGTTTTCAAATCTGCCGAACACCTCAGAATTACGTAAAACTCTGGCATCGTGCACTACACTACCTGGCCAATTAAAATTTATGGCATAAATCTGAAAATTAGGTCCACAAACCATCATGGCATTAATCGCATTATTTCCATGCAGATTCACAAATTGTTCCTCGTTAACGTTAGGCGCGTCTATATCAATCATCGTTCCGTCAATGCACCCTGACCCTGTGACTTGCAGAAATCCACCAATATTAAAAAACTTTGATTTTCTTCAAATTCCGGCCAACGAATAGTTACGTCCATAAATTCGTTTATCACGGTATTTGCCACTCGATAGATTACTCTGCACACTGTTGATTTGTGAACCCCATGCATTTGAGCAATGCTATGATATTGGCCACCATTACCTAACCAGTGCAGAGTGGTTAATAATTGCTGCAGGGGGTTTAAGCACATATTACGCTTACTAGTGTATTGCAGATGCGCTCCTATTTTTAACAAAATCTTTTCAATTTGGCTACGAGTTAGCCGAAAATTTTTTACCACACCAATATCCAAATTGTAATTGATTCCTTCCTTTGTAATACGCGAATTGTGCGAATGTTCGCCTTCCAAAATATTAAAAAGTTCGAATCGAAGCATTTTGTTATTTTTTTTTACTCCTATCAATATTTCACGAAACTCGAGCACGTGCTAAAGCACCGATTAATTCGTTCAGACTAAACTTATCATTGTAATGATAGGTGAAATTATTTTTAGCAAAACAATGCAAAACTTAGCAAATTGAGAGAAGAGAAGTGATAAGTAAAAGTTGTTGGTGCAACGAAACGCTTACAAAATTTGCTAATTTGCAAAACTTATTACTTTCCCGCTAAGCTCTTTTCACTTTGCATTTTAACTTTTGGTGCAACGCTTATTAATAGCATTGAGTGACATTTTACTTAGCAATACTCAATTGAGTGACTCTCACTTATCAAGTTGATGCAACAAAAAACTTTGCGAAGTTTTGATAATTTGCTAATATGTTAATGATAAGTGGTTGGTGCAATAGGGCCCTGGTCTTTTTTTTTTGAAATCCACTATTCTTTGGCCTATTCATATAGTTGATCCCCTTGGTTTGGATCGAAGTGTCCACGTCCATTGGTACCTCATATCTTGGTTTGACTGCAATAGGGCGTGGTGGCGCAGGGTTTTGAATTAGGGTTTCCTGAATTTTTGGATACTGAGCAAGCTGTGGGTAAAATTGTTGGTTTCGTGGTGGTTGATATTGCTGATGAAATAGTTGCTGCCTTTGTTGCTGAAATTGTTGTCGATTTTGTTGTTGGTAATGCTGTGGCTGTTGTTGTTGTTGTTGAATCATACCGTATGTTGCTCTTCGTGGTGGAACTTGAGGACTGTTCGTATGATTAAATGCATTATAGGCGTAAGCACTTCTAAAATTTTGGTTCTCCAGTTTCTGGCACAAATGTAAGGCTTGTGGGAGATCACTTGGCTCGCGTATTGCTAATAAACGTGGTAAATCACCATTTAAGCCTCTGACAAACGTGTCAAGTGCTTTCTCTCTATATGTTTTCGTTAGCAACACGATTGAGCTGTGATTAATCTCCATACAAGAAATTTTATTCAGTAATAGAGACAAATACGAATACACTTTTTCATAAAAGGTTTCGATTGTACTACTTCCTTGTATTAACGACATGAGCTGGTATTCAAGCGTGCTAATATCGCGCTTGTCAGCATAGTGAAGCGTTAAACATCTAGATATTGAACCCCAATTAAGTGGAGTATTATACGATTCAAGAACTATGTCGGCGTTGCCGATGATTTTGTTTCTTATTACAGACAAAATACCAAAATACAATGCCGTACCTTTTTTGGGATCATAAATTTGCAGAATGCGTTCCACACTTTTTTTCCAGGAGCTAAACTCACTAGGATTCCCAGAAAATTCTCTCAGACAACGTAATACGTCAGGGATTCTATCTATTTCATTTAAGTTCTCCCTAAATCTTTCCTCTATCACTTGGTCAATTTCAACCTCAGGTCTTACATTTAATAATGAACTCATAATCTGACTACTTTGATTATCTAAAGCATTTTGAATCATGCTATTTATTTCAGTTCGTAACTCTGGCGGTATTACTGGTTGTTGTTCTTGGATATTATTTTCGACGCGAGCATTTTGCGCAGCTCCATCTAAATTGAGCATAGGCGGCCTTAATAAATTTTGATGGGCCATTGTTCACAAAGAATTTGCTTAAACTCACACAAAATTTCAATATGCGCTAAGAGTATGAGTAGATTTACACACAAATATTTTTTGTTTGTAAATTTCGAAAATTTTTATTAAAATATGTATATATATATTTTTTTTAGCTTTAGAGTATAAGTAAATTTTCGTAGTAAATTTAAATATAATGTTTTGTTTGAAAATTTCAAAAAATTTGTAAAAATTATAAGTACATTTTTCTTTTTCGATATTACTGTAGAATTTACGTGGGCAATTAAAATTTCTTTATAAATATAATTTAGGATTCAGTTGTAATTTAGTATTTTCAAATAACTGGTTTGTGATGAATATTCGAGTCGGCAATTAGCAAGTCTCGTTTTTATTTGCTTTAGAAAAATTAGAAATATAACTGAATACATATACCGGTGCTTATAGCGGATTTATTTTGTAGCTTTTTTTTTCTTATTTCAGTTTTGTTGTAAATATTTTTATATGACTTGCTAGTTTCGTGTTAGTTTTTGACCATTGATTTTAGGTGAATTTACATATGACACTTTAGTTTAAAAATATTTTAAATATACTTACATATGTAGGTACTATGGAAAATATAACTCATCTTAATTCTGCGTTCAGCGGCTGCAGCATCACTGCTCCTTTTTGCTTCCTTCTAAGTAGCTACTGGGGGGCCTCCTTCTGATCGTCTTCTGAATCGATTTGCGTTTTTTTTTTTTTTTTAATTTTAATAGTTGTAACGTTTTTGGCTTTTTTTTTTGTATATTAATTTTATTTGCGTTTTAGTTGAAAGTCTTTTAAATTTTGTATTAACGTATATTATTTTAAGTTTGTTGTTTTTAAGTTTATATAAGTTTTGAAAGAAAAAAAATTTTTTTTTTGAGTGTTTTGTTTAGACTGTACGAATTTTGTTCAGTACCAGTGTTCGATTTATTATGCACGGAACTTGGTTTTTGTACAGTTTTTTCTTCTTATTCTTTTTGAAGATTTGCTTGTTTGCTTAAAAATTTTCCGACACTTTTGTGACCACCGTTACTTACGGCATGGAGCCGTTGCTTGCACTTTGGTATAACAAAGTTAGAATCGCACTTTGTACTTTAGCAAATTTGTATCATTTCGATTTAATTTTACTCCATATTAATGTTCATCAAAAAATTTTTTTAAATTTTACTTATACCGCTTTTTATAATTAGTTTTTAATTGTTTGTAAGTATATTTTTAAAAGGTTTTTTTAAAAAAATTTCCTTTTAGCTCGGGCGCCAGTTACCGTTTTTGTTATTTATTTATACCACAATTGGTCCTTTATTCGCCAAAGCTACTTTAAGACTGATTTTACAATTTTTGCTGGTCGATCCAATTGGAACTGCGAATTAGATTTTCGTTGAACATTCCAATCGGAACGATAGCGCTTAGCGAATAAGCAATAGAGAAACAGGCCGCTCATAGACCAGGGTTGCCAACAATTGTTTCGTTAACTTGTATATGCACCTATCAACTAATCTTTATTTACTAATTTTCTAAGTCAAAAATAAGTTTAATAAAAACATGACAAAATTATATATTTTAAAATTTAATAAAAGTCAGAGCGGCAGCTGTGTTTATCCTAAATCTTTTTGTGTTATTTATTAAATAAAATATGTATGTAAATATGTACATACAATGTGCATGTGTATAAATTCAACCTTGACCAACGCTAAATCTTAATCATATCACAGCGCAATCGCAACCGCAACATACATGCATACATATCTACATATTTACATATGTACATACCTACAACAACAAAAAATTCATTCATGAACGCTCGCGTGTATTTCCGAAAACAAAAGATGTTCATTCATAAGCGCAAGCATTTCATCTCCCCGCGCATGCAAATGTTCCCCGCAACAATCCTTTTCACGACGAACGCATATGTAAATGCTAAGATCTTCAATTTTACAAACCATTGACGGTCATTGAAAAGATTCAACATCGCAATATCAGACAATAATCTAATTTGCCAACGTAGTCTGACAAATTGCTGGCATTCTAGAATACTCTAGAATATTCTGGAACATTGTAGAATATTCTAGAACTTTTGTCCAAATGCGCGCATCAACTCATTTGCGTACATGTGCACGCGCTGATGACACAAAAATTGCCGAAAACTCGAAAGAATATTCTTTTGACGATTCCCCCTTTCCCTTTCAACCCCTCTCTTATCATCAATTGCTGCATAACTTATCTGCCGTCTCAGATTGCTTCTCGCAATGCAGAAACTGGTTTTTTTGCTTACTTATTTTTCTTCTATGGTTTTTGTTTTGATTTATTACTTATCTTCTTCCTTTTGAACACATGCAACCGCTTGCCTCCGCAATAGCCTCTCTGCTCTAAATATAGCAAAATATGGTGAAAATGGTTTTTATTGGTATGGAAGAATTAAATTGCTATGTTGAATTCTCCCGACCGCACTTACAAATTTTGTTGATGAAAAAGCTCTTTTAACATTTGCGCCTTCTCATTTCTTACAAGTTCTCTGGTAGTACAGTACCTATCAGAGAACTGCAACGGATACAGAAATTGTGTGTATACTCGCGCATGTAGCCGTATTTTGCATGCTTTGTTGTTTTCGTGTACAAACCGTCGCTTGTCTGTTTGCTCATAGATCAATACGATCATGACGATGCATACATACTCGCTACATTATCCGTCGGATAAATTTGTGTCAGCATATAAAGTTGCACGTACCTAACACACTCGCCGGCGCCAAACACTCGCGACACTCGAGTGTTGTTTGCGAGCCACTCGGGTTACCCGTAAGAATATTTTTCTTTGCAAGCAGTAGTTGATTAGCGATCATTGTGTTACTATCATATTTTTTGTATTGTTTTTTTGTACGTGAGATGGCAGATACTGCAGATATTGTTTCTGAACAAATTATTAGTGCGAATTACACTTTGTCCAGAAAACGTAAAGGGAAAAGTTTTGTATGGGATGTGATTTCGGAAATCTTGAAGCCAGACGAGAGTGTTGTGGCTGGATTTGTTTACTGCCGCATTTGTTGTCAAGTTCTAAAGTATATACATAGCCAGACATCCAATTTGAATCGCCATAAATGCTGCAAAAACATGAAGGAATCACAAGTTTTCAAACCAGACACAGAATTGGATAAAAAAGAGGCCACTGAGAAATGTACGCTATGGGTCATCGAAGATAACCAGCCATTTTCGTCGGTAAATAGTGTTGGATTTTCCAAATTGGCAAAGTTTTTAATTAAGATCGGCGCAAGGTATGGCGAAAATGTCAACGTGGAGGATTTATTGCCAGATGCAACAACGATTTCCCGCAACGTGAAAAAGTATGCTGAAGAAAAAAAACAAAAACTTAGTGAAGAAATAAAGGGCGTTGTGAGTAGCGGTGGAGCTTCAGCTACAATCGACATGTGGACATATTCGAAAATTTTCTAAAGATTCTGATTGAAAGGTTTGAAGTTTTGATGACAATTTCTTAAAGTCTGATTAATTTTGGTGAAATGTGTGCAAGCTTTGAAACGTTTATTTATGTGGTTTCTGTTATACATTGAATTATATTTTAAATGAAAATTATTAAAAATAAACAAATAAACATAAGTTGGAAACAATATCATTTTGATCTTTCGTGATATTTCTCCTTCCATAGCTGTAAATTGCGAGTTTTTGAAATGTGATTTTTGTTCCTATAACTTTAATTTTCTATGTAGCAGATTAGGAACTTTTAAATAAAGTTAAGTCTTATGAAATGTTTTTTTTAATTTTAAATTTAACTCCAACTATTTAACATTTTTTTAAAATACTAACCCTACAATGTGGATATCATGAAATGTTTTTGTTAAATAAATGTATACAATACATATGAATTAAAATGAACTTAGTCGTTACTTTCATCTCTAAATAATAGGATAAATACTGCCGTTTTCTTTTCTACAAAAAATGTTGCCTGAACATTGCCCTCTGCGCACTTACGCCATTAGTAGATACCCGAGTGCACTCGAGTGTTTACGTGCGCGAGTATGCGCCTTCACATGCACGGCTAATCATGTGAACTACCACACTCGAAAATGTAATGATATATCCCGCACATGTCAGCCTTATGTTTATGTGTGAGCATGAATGAGCGCATAGCAGCAGACGGCTGTGCTTACTTGTATCAAATTTTAAGGATGATGAATATGCAAACTCGAGCGCACTCAATGCCGTTCTCTGGTACCTATGCCAGGTGATTCAACAAATTGATCAGCCGCTAACGTTAAGTTTGGTTCCTTCTCAGCAAACAATACAAACAAACTTTTACCACAACATATATGTGACGTAGCACCGCTGTCAGTTCATGTCAAGCACCGTGTATTGGTGCCCACACTCACCGACGTGTACGTATGCCGTGTCTGTTTGACGGGAGATACACAAAATTGAGCAAAACTTGTGCCCGTACGTATGTTTTGTAAACAAACTTGCGTACATAAAACTGTGTTTGCTTGCATCAACACAGTGTTGACATTCATTTGTTTGCATACATACTTTTACACACATCCGCGTTGTCAATTACAATTTTTCATTGTATAATAAACCAAAGCCAAAAACCAACAAATGCAAATAGTTCATTTATCTATAATTAACATTATTAAACATCGATTTTAAATTAATTTAATAAAAATTTAAATTTTTATAAGGTTATTTTGTTAATGATTTTAAAAAGTTCTGCTTGGCACCACTGTGCGGTGAGAGAGCACTCAGCTGACACGGCTTCACGGCAAAAATATAAATTTCTCAGATTACACACGTACACGTCGCGCGTAACCGTCACACGTACACGTTGATAAGTTTTCATTTACATGGCGCTCTCATAAGTTTGATCGTGTCAGCTGACACATAACGTACGTACATATGGGCACCATATGTTTTCTCTGCTTAGCATCGCTGCTACCAAACATCAAACAATTGCACGATGCAGTGAATACAAGGAGACGACAAAAGCACTTCCGTTACTTAGTACTTGCTTCGTTTGACAGAATGACGTAGCAGGAGGGTATGAGTGTTTGTTTACGAATGCAGACTGAGAAATACAAGTTATGGTTTTTAATATTTTTATTTTACTGCGGGTGCTGGGAAATCTAGCAAGACCGCATTTATTGGATCGAGAATAAATTCTAAAACTAAGTTACAATAATTTGACTATTTATACTTCGCCGTGTCTGCGCTGCAACTGCATTCTGCTGCGTGGTGTCTGTATTTTGCTGCGTGGTAAATCCATGGTGTTTCGCTGCGACTGCATGCTGACGTTGTATGTAGCGGATGGTTCCCATTAGTTGTTGCACTGGTAATGTTTACGGTATTGCGCTGTAATGTTTACAGCATTAATGTTGGTCACAATTATGCGGACTCCGGCTGTTTTTGTTTGTTAAGCGGGTCATGTTTACACAATTGCAGTTGTGCTGGGTCGATCGTTCGCTAGTTTCCGGTCTACATAGTTGTGCGACACTTTGCATGATCGGCTCGCTGTACGCTGAACATGTGCAGTATTGGCATTTCTTGAGTTGACCATTAAATGATTTGATGTGTGATGTGATGTGGGTCAACTTGGTGTAGCCAATTTATGGTTGGTAATCAAATAACATAATAGCATATGTGTTATTTGATTCTCTGGAATGCGGGTATATTGTAAATCCTAATTTACGACATCTTGGCTGAGTGGGTGGTTCTAATGAGTCGGCTTGAAGTAGTTGATATATGACGGCGAGTCATATGTCAGGCGACTTGGGTGGTAACTTACCCTAAGTCAACTTATATGACGACGAGTCATATGTCAGGCGACTTGGGTGGTATTAACTTACCCTAAGTTAACTCTTCCCCTTTTAAATCGATTGTCCTCAATCGGTATTGTTGTTGTGGATGAGTTATGCGGTTGTTCTTAATTGCAGAAATGGTCCTTCCGTTGTTTTTGCAGTATCTTGCAGTTCAGGCGATATATGTAATTTTCTTTTATATTTATTGATACACATTGCAATAGAAATTATTACAATAATAGATAATACAATTAATAAATCTGAACTTAAACTAATTAAATGAACACTTTTATTGTTTTTAAACAATATCTCGATGCGTTCTTGCTGGTTAATTTGTTTTAAGTACAATTTTTCTAATTTTAATTCTGTTTGTGTAATATTCTTGTCTTCTTTAATTTTTGTGATTATATTCGGTAGTACACATGAATCATACATTTTAATCTTAATATTTTCAAATGTTTTATTTGCAGCTGTTAATTTACAATTTTCAAATTTTATTAAAACGGTTCCTGTTTGTTTAATTTCTAATTTGTTACAATTGTGAAGTATGCTTGAGTAAAAATTTTGAAATATTAATATTCCAGTTAAAATTTCTTTGATTTCTGTTTCTTCTAATGGTTTTAGCTTACAATTTGTTTCTTTAAATTTAATAATATTTTTTAAACAGTTGTTATCTAATTTGATTAGATTTTTTTCTAGGTTGTCCTTAACAATTTTTTTATACAAATTATTATTTTCATCTGTAAGTATTTCATATTTATCTAAAACTAATGATAGGGTTTTTTGATCGGGAATAGGTTCAAAAATTATTTTAGATAGGATATTGGAGGAGAATTGTTGTATTAGTAAGGTTAGTATGATGTTGTCTTCGTAAAAAATAACTGCTATCTGTATACTATTGTATGTATCAAAGTCACTAATTAGGTCAAGTTCGGTCTGCGTTAATATATCTGTTGGAATTATACCTAATTTGCTTGAAAAAATTACTTGTCCTATGTCGTTAATATGATTTTGTAAGAGTAATATATCGTTATTAATTTGATATGTATGTCTCATAAATTCTAATTCGTCCTCTATAGTTTTGATTTTGTTTTGGGTTGTTTCCCTAAATACGTTTATATAGTTTTGAATGAGGGTCTGTTGTTTGTTTATATGATTTGTAATATTACTAATTTGGTCTGTTAAGAGTCTATTAATGTAAATTAAGTTATTTACATAGTCTGCAGTATTTTTTTCGTTGCTTTGTATTGTTTCTAATGTGCTTGTTATATGTTGTTCATCGTCACTGTCCATAGTACCTGCTATGTATTTGAGTCCTTTACCTATAATGTTCGCTAAACCTCGTTTTGTTTTTGTATGGGGGTGTACGTCAGAGAGCTGCATCAGAGAACTTACAACAATGAGAAGGTGCAAAATTTGGTTCGATCCAAATGAATTCTGAAAGGTTTTGTCTAAGGAATGGACATGTTAAATTTTTATTTCGCCGCCGACTTAACAGGCATCAAAAATGTGAATTAACATTTCCACTGTTCAAATTGTTGCTGAAATGTTGATAAATGGCAGATGTTTATGGGAATATTGTTACAAATGTGTTTATTAATACATTTGAAATCGTTTCCAATTTTTTAGAAAAATTATTAAAAAATTATTTCTAAAATTTTCCATAAACTTCATTAAAGTTACAAATAAAAAAAAAATATAAACAAATAATTAAAATTAAATTTCATACGAATATATTTTTGTACTGTACATATTTATACACAATATGTAGTATTTTTACTTGCAAGTCATTATGAATATTTTTCAAAATTAAAAAAAGCTGAAATTCAAAGTATTGATAATGCTGCAAGTGTATAGAACATTTTTTTTTTTTACAAAATATGAAATTAATACATAAACTCTTTTAAATTTTTCAAAAAATTTTCATGAGAAATTACTTAAAATTAAAGAAGAAAAGTTGGCTTAAATTAAAATTATATGTTGAATTTTTACGAAAAAAGCATAATATGGTATTTTTATCATGTCATCATGAATATTTTAACAAATGAAAACAAAGTGAAATATTAAAATATCCAAGCATATTTATATTTTTACTAACAATTATGGATTAATAAAATTTTTATGTTCGTTTAATTAATAAAAATTGTTAGAACTGATTTTTTATAATATAATAAATATTACTATGAGCTTGATTTGGTTTCCTATGTTGATTTCCTTTTTCTGTAGATGCGAAATAATATGCGATCTACATACATATGTACATATATTATAAATTTGTTCATTTGTATCAAAAATTTGTCTTGGCAAAAAATATCCACGGGAAACCGTATCAAGTAGGGATTTAGATCAGAGAAATCAATTGTGTTCTGTGGTGCAGTTGCTTCAAGAGACGCCGCAATATTCTTTATGCTTTCGTTTGCGCGAGTTCGGAACCTGGCCACGCGCTTTTGGCTTAAAATTTATTTGGATTTTTAATTTTTTTGCAAATTCTTGCTCTAGCATACATGCATACGTATGTATGTACATATGTATATTGATATAAATAAGTAAACTTCCAGACAATACTAAATTTTTCATAAATAACTAATATATCATCAAGTATACAATCATACATATATGCACACATCCATATGTATGCATATCTATGTACATATTTATATACATATGTACATATATCTAAATACATAAATTCATATGCATACACATATATGTACATATGTATGTATGTACTTACGTGCATGTGCATATATTCAACCTTGACCTACGCTTAATCTATGTAAGTAAATCAAATCACAGCGCAATCACAACCGCAGCTGCACTTGTGCCTGCGCTGGCGCCAAATATTCTAAAATATCTGAAACTACATACAACAACAAAAAATTCATTCATAACGCGTGCGCGTATTCCTAAACACAAATGCCGTTCATTCATAAGCGCAAGCATTTCATCTCCCCGCGCACGCAAATGTTCCCCTCAACGATCTTCTTCGCGACGAACACAAAAATGCTAAAATCTTCAATTTTACAAACCATCGACGGTCATTGAAAATTTCAACACCGCAATATCAGACAATAATGCAAATTGCCAACGTAGTCTGACAAATTGCTGGCATTCTGGAATGTTCTAGAACATTCTAGAACATTCTAGAACATTCTAGAGCTTCTGCCCAAATGCGCATCAATTCATTTGCGTACACGTGCACGCGCAATTGGCGCATCGACACAAAAATTGCCGAAAAACAGAAAAGAATATTCTTTTGCTTACCGTTCCCTTTCCCTTTCAACCCTTCTCTTATCCACAATTGTTGCATAACTCCTCTTCCGTCTCAACTTGCCCCGCTAGCAAGCAAAAAACAGTTTTTTTCTCGGGTTACTACTTTTTCTTCTTTGTTTCATTTTTAGTTGGATTCGTAAATTCTTCTTCTGCTTTGCACACACATTGCTATGGTGGTTTGCATAAATAGCCGTATAAGCAAGATTCATGAAGTGTCTGCTGTGGCTTAGCGCGTATAGTCGCCAGCCACATTATCATATTGCACGTTTTAGCTTTTGTCTCATAGTTCGAATCTCAGCCATGTCTAATTTTTCTGGATTTTTTTTTTTTAATTAAATACAATATATTTATTAACTTTCATAAATTTTTGGAAATCTGGAAGGGTGAATGAACATTCCTTTTCTGATTTAATTCCGAACGAAGGAATATACAAAATTATTGAAAAGTTTTCATTTTTTTAAATAGTTTAAGATGTGTAATATCAAGAAATTGGAATAAAATCTTTTATTAAACTATTATGTTTAATATTATTTGATATTAAAAAAAAAAGATTTTAAAAATAAATGTTAATTAAAATTAAATTTGAATTATTTCACTTCATTAGTAACTAGAAAAAGAAAATATTGAAATAAATTTTAATAAAAAGATCCATTATATTAAATTCGTTTATATTACATTATATATAAAAATTAAATTTTCAATCAATTATTTCCTTTTTTAAATTTATTTAATTCGGAAAATACCTATCAACCCGAAAATGTTCCTGCAACATTGATTTTCTGCATTTGGCTGCTTTTTAACATGCATTTTACCATTTCGCAGCGTTTTAACATTGGCAAAAAAATTAACATTTCAATTCCGCAGCGAAAACGTTTCAACTCTGTTAAGAAATAAATAAAAATGTTCGACCTGAGTCGTTTGCACCTTCTCATTGTTGTAAGTTCTCTGCCCGGTGTGCCACTCGATCGAACCCATTGCTGCCGAGTGTGGCGCTCGCTCCAGAGAACTTACAACAATGAGAAGGTGCAAAATTTGGTTCGATCGAAATGAATTCTGAAAGGTTTTGTCTAAGGAATGGACATGTTAAATTTTTATTTCGCCGCCGACTTAACAGGCATGAAAAATGTGAATTAACATTTCCACTGTTCAAATTGTTGCTGAAATGTTGATAAATGGCAGATGTTTATGGGAATATTGTTACAAATGTGCTATTAATCCATTTGAAATCTTCAAAAAAAAAAATTGTCAGGGAAAATTATTAAAAACTTATTTCTAAAATTTTCCATAAACTTCATTAAAGCTACAATTTCAAAAAAAATACTAACAAATAATTAAAATTAAATTGCATATGAATGTATTTATGTACTGTAGTACATATGTATGCACATTATGTAGTAATTTTACTTGCAAGTCATTATGAATATTTTTCAAAATTAACAAAAAAAAAATCTGAAATTCGAAGTATTGATAATGTTGCAAGTGTATATGGACATTTTTTTTACAAACTATGAAATTAATAAATTGTTAACTCTTTTTACATTTTTCAAAAAATTTTCAGGAGAAATTACTGAAAAGAAAAGAAAAAAATTTGGCTTGCATTAAAATTATTTTTAAATTTTTACGGAAAAAGGCATAATATGGTATTTTTATCATGCCATCATGAATATTTTAAAAAACGAAAAAAAGTGAAATATTAAAATATCCAAGCATATTTATATTTTTACTACAAACATGAATTTTAAAATATTTTTATGTTCGTTTAATTTTAAAAATTGTTAAAAATGATTTTTTATAATATAATAAATATTACTATGAGTTTGCTTCCAATTTAATATTTGATTTGGTTTCCTACGTTGATTTCCTTTTTCTGTAGATGCGAAATAATTGCGATCTACATATGTATGCACATATATTATAAATTTGTTCATTTGTATCAAAAATTTGTCTTGGCAAAAAATATTCGCGGGAAACTGAATCAAGTAGCGATTCAGATCAATGAATGTAATTGTGTTCTGTGGTGCAGTTGCTTTAAGAGGCATCGCAATATTCTCTATGCTTTCGTTTTGCGCGAGTTCGAAACCTGGCCACGCGCTTTTGGCTTAAAATTTATTTAGATTTTTACTTTTTTTGCAAATTCTTGCACTAGCGTACATACATACGTATGTATGTACATATGTATATTGATATAAATAAGTAAACTTCCAGACAATACTACATTTTTCATAAATAACTAATATATCATCAAGTATACAATCATACATATGTATGTATGTATATGCACACATCCATATGTATGCATATCTATGTACATACATATTTATATACATATGTACATATATCTAAATACATAAATTCATATGCATACACATATGTACATATATGTATGTATGTACTTACGTGCATGTGCATATATGTATCAACCTTGACCTACGCTTAATCTAAGTAAAGCAAATCACAGCGCAATCACAACCGCAGCTGCACTTGTGCCTGCGCCGGCGCCAAATATTCTAAAATATCTGTAACTACATACAACAACAAAAAATTCATTCATAAACGCGTGCGCGTATTCCTAAACACAAATGCCGTTCATTCATAAGCGCAAGCATTTCATCTCCCCGCGCACGCAAATGTTCCCCTCAACGATCTTATTCGCGACGAACACAAAAATGCTAAAATCTTCAATTTTACAAACCATCGACGGTCATTGAAAATTCCAACACCGCAATATCAGACAATAATGCAAATTGCCAACGTAGTCTGACAAATTGCTGGCATTCTAGAATGTTCTAGAACATTCTAGAACATTCTAGAGCTTCTGCCCAAATGCGCATCAATTCATTTGCGTACACATGCACGCGCAATTGGCGAATCGACACAAAAATTGCCGAAAAACAGAAAAGAATATTCTTTTGCTTACCGTTCCCTTTCCCTTTCAACCCTTCTCTTATCAACAATTGCTGCATAACTCCTCTTCCGTCTCAACTTGCCCCGCTGGCAAGCAAAAACAGTTTTTTTCTCGGGTTACTACTTTTTCTTCTTTGTTTCATTTTTAGCTGCATTCGTAAATTGTTCTTTTTTGCGCACACATTGCTATGATTTGCATAAATAGCCGTATAAGCGAACGCCACCAAGTGTCTGCTGTGGCTTAGTGCGTTTAGTCGCCAGCCACATTATCCTATTGCATGTTTTAGCTTTTGACTCATAGTTCGAATCCCAGCTTTTTTTTTTGTGCCATGTCTAATTTTTATGCACTTTTTTTTTAATTAAATACGATATATTTATTAACTTTCATAAATTTTTGGAAATCTTGTTTCAATTACATTTATCTTCTAATTTTATTGCGTTACAAATGAATTTACGAAATTATTGAAAAGTTTTCATTTTTTTAAATAGTTTAAGATGTGTAATATAAAGAAATTGGAATAAAATCTTTTATTAAACCATTATGTTTCATATTATTTGATATTAAAAAAAAAGAAGATTTAAAAAAAATATATCAATTAAAATTAAATTTGAATTATTTCACTGCATCAGTTACTAGAAAAAGAAAATATTGAAATAAATTTTAATAAAAAGATCCATTATGTATATTAAATTCGTTTATATTACATTATATATAAAAATTAAATTTTCAATCAATTATTTCCTTTTTTAAAGTTATTTAATTCGGAAATTACCTATCAACCCGAAAAATGTTCCTGCAACATTGATTTTCTGCATTTGGCTGCTTTTTAACATGCATTTTACCATTTCGCAGCATTTTAACATCGGCAAAAAAATTAACATTTCAATTCCGCAGCGAAAACGTTTCAACTCTGTTAAGAAATAAATAAAAATGTTCGACCTGAGTCGTTTGCACCTTCTCATTGTTGTAAGTTCTCTGCCTTCTCATTGTTGTAAGTTCTCTGTACATACCCGGGTGTGTTGCTGTTGACGTGCGTAGAAAAGTTCTGCTGTTGGCATAAGGATTAAGTCGACAGAGATATTTGCGTGTCGCTTCTTTTCTCTCGGATAGTTTCCGAAATTTGGCGTATCGTGAATACATGGTAGATAGTTCAGTGTATTGGAGGTGGTCTTTAGTCTTTCACACAATATTCTCGACATAACCTTAAATGCTATATTAAGAAGACTGATCATATAAGTTGATGTCAACCGTACCGAAACAAAAATGTACACTTAACAAGTAAGAAAGAGTCAATGTTCGGGTGCAACCGAACTTTATATCAGAGAACTTACAACAATGAGCAGAGAACTTACAACAATGAGAAGGTGCAAAATTTGGTTCGATCCAAAAGAATTCTGAACGGTTTCGGGTAAGGAATCGACATGTTAAATTTTGGGCTTAACAGGCATGAAAAATGTGAATTAACATTTTCCTCTGTTTGAATTGTTGCTGAAATGTTGATAAGTGGCAGATGTTTATGGGAATATTGTTACAAATGTGTACGTACATTTGAAATCTTGTTTCCAAAAATAATTGTCAGGAAAAATTATTAAAACAAAATAGTTATTTTTAAAACTTTCCGTTAAGTTCATTAAAATTACAAATTAAAAAAAAAATATGAACAAATAATTAAAATTAAATTGCATATGAATGTATTTATGTACTGTACATACATATGCACATTATGTAGTATTTTTACTTGCAAGTCATTATGAATATTTTTCAAAATTAAAAAAAAGCAAGTGTACATGGAATTTTTTTTTACAAACTATGAAATTAATAAATCGTTAACCCTTGTTTAAATTTTTCAAAAATTTTCAGGAGAAATTACTTAAAATAAAAGAACAAATTTGTTGAAAAAAGAAATTATTTGTTGAATTTTTACGAAAAAAAAAGCATAAAATGGTATTTTTATCATGACATCATGAATATTTAAAAAAATGAAAAAAATTTGAAATATAACATATCCAAGCATATTTATATTTTTACTTACAAACATGGATTATTAAATTTTTATGTTCGTTTAATTAAAAAAATTGTTTAAAATGATTTTTTATAATACATATAATAAATATTACTATGAGTTTGCTTCCAATTTAATATTTGGTTTGATTTCCTATGTTGATTTCCTTTTTCTGTAGATGCGAAATAATATGCGATCTACATATGTATGCACATATATTATAAATTTGTTCATTTGTATCAAAAATTTGTCTTGGCAAAAAATATTCACGGGAAACCGTATCAAGTAGCGATTCAGATCACTGGATTTAATTGTGTTCTGTGGTGCAGTTGCTTTAAGAGGCATCGCAACGTTCTTTATGCTTTCGCTTTGCGCGAGCTCGAAACCTGGCCACGCGCTTTTGGCTTAAAATTTATTTAGATTTTTACTTTTTTGCAAATTCTTGCACTAGCGTACATACATACGTATGTATGTACATATGTATATTGATATAAATATGTATACTTTCAGAGAATACTACATTTTTCATAAATAACTAATATATCATCACGTATACAATCATATACATATGCACACATCCATATGTATGCATATCTATGTACTTATCTATCTATGTACATAAATTCATATGCATCCATACTATGTACATATGTATGTACTTATGTACATACGTGCATGTGCATAAATTCAACCTTGACCTACGCTAAGTCAAAGTCAAATTACAGCGCAATCACAACCGCAGCTGCACTTGTGCCTGCGCCGGCGCCAAATATTCTAAAATATCTGAAACTACATACAACAACAAAAAATTCATTCATAAACGCGTGCGCGTATTCCTAAACACAAATGCCGTTCATTCATAAGCGCAAGCATTTCATCTCCCCGCGCACGCAAATGTTCCCCTCAACGATCTTCTTCGCGACGAACACAAAAATGCTAAAATCTTCAATTTTACAAACCATCGACGGTCATTGAAAATTTCAACACCGCAATATCAGAAAATAATGCAAATTGCCAACGTAGTCTGACAAATTGCTGGCGTTCTAGAATGTTCTAGAACATTCTAGAACATTCTAGAACTTCTGACCAAATGCGCATCAATTCATTTGCGTACACGTGCACGCGCAATTGGCGAATCGACACAAAAATTGCCGAAAAACAGAAAAGAATATTCTTTTGCTTACCGTTCCCTTTCCCTTTCAACCCTTCTCTTATCCACAATTGTTGCATAACTCCTCTTCCGTCTCTACTTGCCCCGCTGGCAGGCAAAGAACAGTTTTTTTCTCGGGTTACTACTTTTTCTTCTTTGTTTCATTTTTAGTTGGATTCGTAAATTGTTCTTCTTCTCTGCGCACACATTGCTATGATTTGCATAAATAGCCGTATAAGCGAGCGCCATCAAGTGTCTGCTGTGGCTTAGTGCGTTTAGTCGCCGGCTGCAATTATCTATTGCATGTTTTAGCTTTTGACTCATAGTTCGAATCTCAGCTTTTTTTTCGTGGCGTCTAATTTTTCTGGATTTTTTTTTTTTTAAATACAATATATTTATTAACTTTCATAAATGTTTGGAAATCTTTTTTTATTCACATTCCTTTTCTGATTTCATTTCGTTACAAATGAATTTACGAAATTATTGAAAAGTTTTCATTTTTTTAAATAGTTTAAGATGTGTAATATAAAGAAATTGGAATAAAATCTTTTATTAAACTATTGTGTTTAATATTATTTGATATTAAAAAAAAAAGATTTAAAAAAAATATATTAATTAAAATTAAATTTGAATTATTTCACTTCATCAGTTACTAGAAAAAGAAAATATTGTAATAAATTTTAATAAAAAGATCCATTATGTATATTAAATTCGTTTTTATTACATTATATATAAAAATTAAATTTTCAATAAATTATTTACTTTTTTAAAGTTATTTAATTCGGAAAATACCTATCAACCCGAAAATGTTCCCGCAACATTGAATTTGTGTATTTTTTCGCTTTTGCAACATGCATTTTAACATTTGGCAGCATTTTAACATTGCCAGAAAATGTTAGTTAGCGTTCCTCTGCCCAATCCTTTCAACTCTGTTAAGAAATAAATAAAAATGTTCGACCTGAGTCGTTTGCACCTTCTCATTGTTGTAAGTTCTCTGCTATTGCCACGGATACTCGGACAGAACACGGGTGTAGAAGAAGTGTATCACATTTTTCTGAGCAAAAATATGAGAAATTATTACTGTTGTATACACTTTAACAGTCAATATTATTGAAATGCAGCATTTAAGCTATATGTATGCATGTATCAAAGGAATGACGAATTTTAAAATTAAAAATATATTTGCATAACCATAACATAAGACCCAGTTAAGAATCAGAGAAGAATAATGATAGTTGCTTTTTTACATGCATACGTGTGTTTCCAAGCAGTGTGACTAGACTGCAACTGCATTTTGTGTTTTGGGAAAACCCAATTAATAAAGAGAGTGGCTAGTGTAGATATACATTCATACTTACTTAAATAATCCTTGCGCTTGCTATGACCCTTTACATATATTAACAGGTCAGTTAAGTGAAGAAAGTAGGCAAAAACCATTTGCGCCACTTCAAATTCTGCAAATTTCTGGGAATTGTGGCGAAACTGCAACTGCACACTCATTTGGGTTTGCCTAAACAGCTAATTTTGAGTGCAGCTGCAGTTTCATCATAATAGTTTTTGTAGTTTTTTACTATATGATCGCACATAATATTCAAGCTGTATGTTGGCATACCTACTTCCTGCACTTAACCTACCTGCTAATATGTAGAAAGAATCATAGCGAGCGCAAGGAGTATGTATGTAAATATATAAATGTATATATCTTAGCTGCCTAAGCTTGCTAAAAGTGTCATACGAAACTAAAATAATTTTAAGATGAATGTCCGTATAAAATGCGTTTGAGTTCTGAAGTGTATAACGCAAAGTTTCACACTCTTTGTTTGTTTGCGCGATCGTGATCCTGAATTATAGCAGAATATAATACTGGTTAAATGAATGAAAATATCCAACCTAGAGTAGGATGCCCATACGTCCTACTTTTGGGGGCATTGACCACGTTTTCAATAACCTGTCCCGCCAAACCTCTTGGCGACAAATATGCTTATATAATTATAAAAACTTCTGTTTTCATTCTTCAATATACTTTTATTTAATCAGACTTTGCATAAACAAATGATATTTCACTAGATATAAAATCATTAAAAAAACGCATTCCATGCTTTTTATCACTCTTGAAATTAAATATATGTAAATAAAGAAAAATATGTTTATGAAACTATCATTGCACGCATACTTTATAACTCCCAACCATTAAGCATTATAGTTTTTATAATATGTATTTAAGAACAGCAAACTGTTACGTTTTTCAGTAATTAAGTTGCCAGCTAAAGAAAAAGATCTCTCCGCCGCTGCACTGCTGGCTGGGATTGCATGAATCTGCAATGCAAACTTTGATAAATGGGGGTATTTACCCTGATTACTTTGCTACCACTCCATCAAATTAAAATTTTCAGTCATCTCTACCTCTTCTCTGCTATATCTCTCAACTTCATCTTCAGGCTTTTCTGTGGCTTGTGGGGCTGTTCGTTTAACCAAATAAGTGAAAAAGAATGTATCGCCTCCAGTTTTTGAACATAAAGAAGAAGAATGGCTTTGATCTATTTGGTTACTTTCATTGAAATAAAAATGCGTTGTCAAAGTAGGTGAGAGGGCGGTTGGGCTTAAGGAATCGTTTCCCGCAGATGTTGCTGAAGTTGGTGCTGATATTACATTATTTTGAATTTGAGAGATGCAAAAATTTTTTATATCATCCAAATCATTTGGCTGCATATTTATAGCAGGTGGGTATAAAAAAGTTGCAACCTTATGCCATATACTTAAATTGACAACCCATATTTCCTCAATTTTTTTTCTTATGTTCTCTTTTAAGACTGAAATTGCAGCTATATCACCATTATTAAATTCACAAATGTTTTTTATTTTTAAAATGGACGGAAGAACGTAGCATAGCGATGGAGAACTGCAAAGTTGTAATTTATTGAATACAGTTTCAAAATCTTTGCACATTGAAACCAAAACTTTAAGAATGGATACATTTACGTTTAACAATCGTTGGCTTTGTTCATTATCATTCAATATATTGTTAATTTCAAACCAATTGTCAATTATGGATTTAATCATTCTATAATTAGAATTCCACCGAGTAGGACATTGGGATTTCAATGAAGTTGGTAGAAGATGCTGTAAATTTGCTTTCTTAAAATATTTAACAATTTTTTTACAAGAAGCTAACACATCTGTAAGCTCTTCTGTCTCCTCGAATGATTTGTCCAATACATTGGAAAATAGATGGCTACTGCAGTTAAGATGTATATTTTGTTTTAAAGCTTTAACCATGTTACTTCCTCTGTCAGTAATGAATTTAATTTGGCTCATATTTTGAACACCATATTCTTTAAACATACTGCTAAGTTTATTAAGAACATTGTCACCCGAAGAACTTTCATAATTCATAGATTTCATTCCCAAAACCAAGTCGAAGAATTTCAAGTCTTTTTGGTAGTGGAAGGTAACTCCTAAAAAGTTCCGCTTCACATAGTTGTCCGTCCACATGTCGATTGTGGCTGAAGCTCCACCGCTGCTCACAATATTATTTATTTCTTCTTTAAGTTCTTCTTTTTTTTCATTTGCACATTTTTGAACATTGCGGGAAATTGTTGTTGCGCTCGGTAACAAATCCTCCACATCGACATGTTCGCCATACGATGCACCTATCTTTATGAAGAATTTCACAAGTTTTATAAAGCCTGAGCCTTGCACAACCGATAATGGTCGGCAGTCTTCAACAACCCAGGATGTACATTTTTTTACAGCTTAATTCTTGTCTTCCACCGTGACGGTTCTTAATTCTTGCGATGTTTTAATATTTCTGCAGCATGGGTGACGAATTAGGTTAGACGTCTGACCATTGTAATATTTCAATACTTTTAAGCAAGTGCGGCAGTAAACAAAACCTTCCAGTACAGTTCCGTCCGGTTTCAAAATTTCTGATAAAATATTCCATACGAAACTTCGGCCTTTGCTCTTACCAGACAAGCTGTAACTGCCATTCGCAATTTTGCAACCAATAGAATCTTCTTTTTCGGCCATTATTTTCAATAAATATCATGTAATACGTATCATATAAAATTCTTAACACTCACAAAGCAAATTAATCAACTGTACTGACGATTACACATAAACAAAAAATGCTTTGCACACTCGAGTCTAAACTCGGACACTCGAGCCTAAACTCGGACACTCGAGCCTAAACTCGGACACTCGAACATATTGATCCGCAAAACACCCGAACCCAAACAAACACTATGAACGACACTCGAGTGTTGTGATCAACACGTTCGTCTGCGCACAGTCGCTAACGAGCAATCCTTCTGCTCGTTCAAAGAAAGCGATACAAGCCGGTTTTGGGTAAGTGTTCGAGTGTGCACGGAAATTGTGTGTCCGTTGCAGATCTCTGGTGTACGTAGCTTATTTTTGCTTTGAGTAATAAAGGTTTTTGTTTACCGTATTTAGTAACTGTCTGTTCTCTATATTCGTCGCTGTTAAGGCTTCAATATTGTTTGTGATCAATGAAGTTGTTTTGTCATAAGCTGTTAAGTTTATAAAGTGAAGAATTTTACTGAAGTGACTTATGGTATTTTGCTCCCCTGTCTTGATGGGTATATGTATATCCGTTGTTATTTGTTAAGTCTTGTATGTCGATTTGTTGTGCGAAAATAGCAATCAATGATGGTAACAGGATAACTATGATCGTCTTCATTTTGGCTATTTTGTTCAAATTTCCCTAGGAAAGAAAAAAAATTTTTTAACTCTGTTTAAAATTATTCTTATGCACTACTCTTCCTGATTGAGTTTTAACTGTAGTGTTATAGTTTTGTAAAACTATTTCTTTTTTATATCTAGATGTCAGTTTGTTACCTAATCTTTTACTGATCTTAACAAATATTAATTATCCTGGAGCATATTGCTTCAATTCTTTCCTATTTTTTTATGGTAAGTAAGATCAATTTTTTGTTTTCCCCTAATTTTATTTGCTATATCTATCCTATGTTTGTTTAATAATTGGGGGTCACTATTGAATCTCCTTCCAAAAAATGTTTCTACAGGTTTTTCCTTTGTGGTGGAATGTACAGAGTGGTTATATTCTTTGACCGATCTTTCCAAAAGTTCGTTGAAAGATTGGTGGGGTTTGTCACACTGGAGACATCGCATTATTTCCTGCAATGTGGAATGAAAACGTTCCCCTTGACCATTGGAGAAACTTGTGTATGGAGCTGTCCGGTGAATTTCTATTCCAAATTCGTTTTCCATCATGTAGTTTATTGCTTCTGATCTAAACGATTTTTCGTTGTCCATAACTACTGTTTCCGGTACAAGGGAAAATAGGATGTCTCTCAAAGGTTGTCTTATATCCTCGGCTGCCTTGGATTTGATGGGTTTCGCCACTGCATATTTGGATAACTTATCTACTGCAGTCAAAATTAATTGTTTTCCCATGTGAAGTATGTCAATATGTACTATTTGACCTGGAAATTTGGGAATAGGCGTCGCCTGAATTTTCGGTTTTGCTGGATGCCGGTCGTATTTGTTTTCCTTGCATATGATGCAAGCTTTAACAATTTTTTTAATCTTACTCGGCATTGCTGGAAAATAGTATTTTCTTAAAAGTTGAATTTTATCTTCATGGGTGCTTCTATGCGCTCTATTATGTTCTCTTATTATCAGATTTTGTTGTTCCTGATAATTGGTTACGTCATCGACTTGTACATTGGAAAACCTGACTTTGTATTTACTGAAATGTAGGGGATATACTTCTTGTATTTTTCCCATTATATCTTCTTCTGCTTTGATGCAGTTTATTACCGAAGGGTTCAAATATTTCTTTAGAATTTGAACAAGATCTTCTTGCGAATAATTCGGTTGTGAAATGCTGTGTCGGTGATAAGTTGGAAAAATGATTTTAAACTGATAACACTGGTCGACGGCCAAAATTGACCAGAGACGCCGGTATGAAATTCGTATGTAAAACCACCCCCTGATTTCGAAAATCGAGTTCATTTTTGATTCTATGGTACCATTTTTGAGATATTTGCAATTTACCGTTATTCGAAAAAACCAAAAAGATTGCTTCCTTTAATTACGTATATCTCACGAACGGGTCAAGCAATTGCAAAAAAGTTTACAAAATCGGAAAGACAATAAAATTTTTTATAAATGCATGATACATTGCTTTTGCTCAACCAGATAGTTTTCGAGATATTACCTTATCATTTTAGATTTTTGTTTTTTTTTTATGAAAAAATACAAAAAAAAATTACTCTTTGCGAGGGCAGCATTCCAAAACCACAACTTTTTTTCCAGATATTTACGTAAAGCTCTGTTTAATTAGAAAAAATATAAGCTATCATCGAAGAAAATCGATGCAAAACTACGTAAGTTATAAACGATCAAATAAAAATACCCAGGTTGCGCAACTTCAATGTATGTATACATATGTACATATATTAAAGGTATAAAGTGCAAATCGGATATTATCCGGATAAACGAATAACACCATAACAATGATAATACTTTTTCTTTAAATAAATCAAATAGTACTTTTAATACTCGAATTGTTTTATAGTAGGTAGAATGGTTGCATCGAAAGGAAGAGTGGTTGGGTTCGAAACCTGCTGTAGGCATGTAGTTATAAACATGTATTTCCGTCACTTATGGGTAAGTATACAGGTAGATTTTCAAAATTATAAGACACAGAAAATTTTTAAAGCAGGTAGTATATTCTTTTCCCGGCTTCGTATAAAAAAGAACTTTTCTGTCTAGGTAAGACTTGATTTTTTCAATTTTATTCTTGTTCCCAGTATAAATATGAGTTAATGCGCCTTGAAACTTCATAACATCTGCAAGGCTCGCCGGAGATAGTTCAGTTCATAAGTCAAAATTCAAAACCGTGGTTTATTAAACATAATAAAATGAGTAAAAGGACGCGAGAATGTGAGTGTAATAACGATCCAGATATGTTCTGTTTCATGTGTGGCCAATATACTATCATAAGGCGACGGCGAGTGTTCTCGGATCATATCAAAACTTTATACTCCAAGTATTTTGGCATTGAGCCCAAAAATGCTGAAAAACCATGGACACCGACCACTTTGTGTACATCGTGTCGAGTAGAATTGAGTCAGTCAGAATCAGGACAACAAATAAAATTTGAGACACCAATGATATGGAGAGAATCTACTTGCCATTCAATAGAGTGTTATATTTGTCAAACAAAAGTACTTGGCGTTGGAAGATCAAGAAGAGTAACCTATGCTAGCGTACCTACAGTGACATTACCAGTACTACATTCAACGGCAGTTGCGGATCCAGTTCCATTGTCAACAGTAATATCTGAGTGCGGGGAATCAAGTTGTACTGAATTTCGAAACGAGAGAAACGTTCTGTCACAAGCACAACTTAATGATTGGATAAGAGATTTGGAACTATCCAAGGAAAACGCCGAGATACACACTTCTCGTATGCAACAATTTAAATATGTATCATCCGATGTAAAGGTGATATATTATAGAACTCGTCACGAACCATTTTCCAAACACTATACCACGAACGACAGTATATGCTACTGCAACGACATTCCTGCTTTATTCAAAGAGTTTGGTCAAACAATAACCTGAGTTTGAAGGCTGTATTATTGCATATTGGTAACAAAAAGCCTTCTATCCCGATCGCACATGCAGTAAATACAAAGGAAGCCTACGAGGATATGCAAAAATACTCAAATTTATCAAATATGAAGAGCATGATTGGAAAATATGTTCTGATCTCAAAGTCGTTGCAATGCTATGCGGTCTACAAAGTGGCTACACCAAGCACTGCTGCTTCCTGTGCAAGTGGGGTAGCCGAGCTCGTAAGGACCACTACGTCAGAAAGGATTGGCTGGAAGAGTCGAGTTTATCGTTGGTGTGGATAACATCAAATACACCCCTCATGTCAAGAAAGAGAAAATTATACTTCCACCCATAAACATCAAGCTCGGTCTCATTAAAAACTTTGTTAGGGCTTTGGACAAAGAAGACGAAGCATTCGACTATTTGAAAACAATTTTTCCAGATATTTCTCAAGCCAAGATAAAGGAAGGAATTTTTGTTAGACCACAAATAAAAAAATTGATCAACAATAATCAATTCAAAGGACTACTCTCATCAGTTGAGGCAGCAGCGTGGGAATCCTTTGAAAAGGTCGTTGCATCTTTTCTCGGTAGACACAAAAGCCCTAACTACGAGCAGATCGTGAACGACTTAATCAATAATTATGCGAAAATGGGTAAATATTAAAGGCTTCTTAAAATTAATTTCCCAAAATTTTATAACTTGTTTACCTAACTAATATTTTCTTTCCAGGCGTAAATATGTCTTTAAAAATTCACTTTCTCCACTCACATTTGAGCTTTTTTCCGGCAAATCTTGGCGACGAAAGTGACGAACATGGCGAAAGGTTTCATCAGCAAATGAAATTAATTGAGAATCGATATCAAGGATTCTGGGACGTCGCAATGATGGGTGATTACTGCTGGTTTCTCATAAGATAAACCGATCCTAAACTGAATAAGCGTCAAAGTAGAACACATAATTATTTCGACTACATAGTAAAATCTAATTAAGATAAAGATTGTTAGAATATAGTATAAACATAAATAAATTTTAAAAAAAGTTATAAATATGGGTAATTTCATTGATAAATTGAACTTTTAACTCAATATAAACAGAGCATAGCTAGATATTTCACTCTTCTTTATACCATACAAACGTTTTGAGGTATACGTTGAAATTGCGCAACCTGGGTATTTTTATTTGATCGTTTATAACTTACGTAGTTTTGCATCGATTTTCTTCGATGGTAGCTTATCTTTTTTCTAATTAAACAGAGCTTTACGTAAATATCTGGAAAAAAAGTTGTGGTTTTGGAATGCTGCCCTCGCAAAGAGTAATTTTTTTCATATTTTTTCATAAAAAAAAAACAAAAATCTAAAATGATAAGCTTATATCTCGAAAACTATCTGGTTGAGCAAAAAACAATATATCATGCATTTATATTAAATTTTATCGTCTTTCCGATTTTTTTTTGCAATTGCTTGACCCGTTCGTGAGATATACGTAATTAAAGGGAGCCATCTTTTTGGTTTTTTCTAATAACGGTAAATTGCAAATATCTCAAAAACGGTACCATAGAATCAAAAATGAGCTCAATTTTCGAAATCAAGGGGTGATTTTACATACGAATTTCATAACGGCGTTTCTGGTAAAGAGAAAAAGTTGAAATTCGTGGTCCAGTGTAATCAGTTGTTATACTCTTATTCAAAAAGATTTGGTTTTTGAAAACGTTTATTGGCGGTTCAATGCTGTATATCAAATTTTGTGATGAGCTTTCATCAGAATTTGTTGCTATTGACAAAGAGTTACTTTGGGACTCTTCAATTGGTATCCTGGATAATGCGTCAGCGACTACATTTTGATTTCCTCGTTTGTAGCATATCTCGTATGAGTATTCCTCTAGCGCTGCTTTCCATCGTTTCATTTTAGCGTTATTATTTTATTGCTTGGAGCATACGTAAGTGGTTGGTGATCAGTGAATATTTGTACTTTAGCTGAACCATATAGATAATTTCTAAAAGAATCCAAAGCCCAAATTATGGCTAACATTTCTTTTTCGTTAGTCGCGTAATGTTCTTCGGCTCTGCTTAATGTGCGTGAAATAAACGCTAATGGTTTTGATTCCTGAGATAGCACGGCTCCTATAGCGAAATTGGAGGCATCTGTTACTAACTCAAATTGTTTTTTGTAATCTGGATACCCAAGAATGATGTCTCTGGAAGTGAGTGAGCGTCTTATGCAATTGAAGGCTTCTACTGCATCTTCGTCCAAGTTAATCCTTACTCTGGAGGATTTATGGTTTGATATTCTTCCTTCTTCCCCTCTTAAAAGAGATGTCAGGGGTTTTGCAAATTTAGCATAATCTTTTATAAACTTTCGGTAGTATCCAGACATATCTAAGAAGCTGCGAAGTTCTTTCAAAGTTTTTGGTTGTGGGCAATTTGCCTGCTATTGCCTGCACTTTCGCAGGGTTGGTTTTGACACCAATTGGCGATATAACAAATCCCAAAAATTCAACCTCTTCTTTAAAAAAGTGGCATCTGTCTATCTGAACCTTCATATTTGATTCTTCTAATGTTTTAAAAATTTTTTCGATGTGCTCGAGGTGCTCCTCTTCTGTTTTGCTAAAAATTATTATATCATCGATATAAACGTAAGCGTACTTTCCGATGTGCTCGTGCAGTATATCATCAAGCGCTCTTTGGAAAATTTAGGGTGCATTTTTTAACCCAAATGGCAAACGTGTAAATTCGTACTTGCCGTTGTGTATTGAAAAGGCAGTTTTCTCGATATCGGACTCCTTTAGAGGAATTTGATGAAAACCGCTCTTCAAATCCAATACTGAGAAAAAATTATTTTCCCCTAAATTGGAAATCACTTCGGATATTTCGGGTATTGGATATCTATCTGCTGTCGTTACCGAATTCAGCTTACGATAGTCTATTACCATACGCTATTGTTTCTTTCCCTCTGAGTCCGTTTTTTTCGGAACAATCCACACTGGTGAATTGTAGGGTGACCTAGATGGTCTTATGATTCCATCAGCTAACAGGTCCTTTACCTGTCTCTCCACCTCTGGTTTGAGAGATGCTGGATATGGATAACGTTTGGAGTAAACGGCGGTTTCTGTTACCGTCCTTATTTCTCCTACGACCTTTGTCGTATATGTTAATTTCTCATTAGGTTCTGAGAATAAACTAGGACATTTTTGAATCACTCTACTCATACTAATTTTTTGTTTTGATGATAGGTGTTCATCCTTTATTTGTATAATGTTAACAGATTTTGAGGGAAGCTGTTTAAGCACTATTTTCCCCCCATTTTTAAATGTTATGAAATTTTCACTAGTGTGCACGATGGCTCCGAGATCCCTTAGGGTATCGTTTCCTAGGATTCCATCGAAAGTCTTTAATGATGGCATCAAATAAAATCTGATTTCGTCATCGAGGTTAAACAGCTTTAAATACGTGTGTTCTCTATTTTTATATCACCTTGCCACCGATTTGGCATGAAATGGTTTTTTATTTTTTATACTTCCTTTCACTAAGCATGGTTGAATATAATTTTTACTAGATCCTGTATCTATTAGGAATCTTAGTATTTTCCCTATCTCCGCCCTGGCTTCGAAATACGGGAGCGAAGAGCTCATAAAGCTAAAAAAATGAACATCCGAAATTGATCCATCTTCTGAGGTTTCGCTTTCCTTTTGCTCGGATATATGGAAAGTCCTTTGCGCTTTGCTGACCTGTTGATTGGGAGCCTCTGAGGATATTTTCCCTTGGTACTGGGTTTGCGCTGGTTTATTCATATAATTCACTTTCCGTGAATACATGGTTTGGCCGACCTCCATGGGTTCAGGTCGTGGTTGTGGCTTTGGTGGCCTGGGTGGCGCATTTGTATTTGCAAATCGTGCATTATTATTTTGCCCATTTGATGGTCTTGGTTTTTGATACGATTGCCTTGCGTTGTTGGCATGGTTCGTTCTGAAATTTTGGTTATCCAGTTTCTGACAAAGGTGAAGAGCCTGAGGTTGGTCAACAGGTTCCTTCATACCTAGTAACCTTGGTAGGTCACCGTTCAACCCTCTTATGAAAGTGTCCAATGCTTTATTCCTGTAAGACTGCGTTAGAATGTGCAGGGATTCATTTCCCATTCCTTCGCATCCTAATTTATTTAAAATTAGCGAAAGGTGTTTGTACACCTGCTGATAAAAATCAGAAATTGTCCTGTTACCTTGCACCAAAGTTGTCATTTGGTATTCCAAGGTTGATAAGTCGCGCCTATCGGAATAGTGCATTGACAAGCATTTTGTTATGGCTGGCCAATCAAGCGGTGTGTTATAAGATTCCAGTGCTGTATCAGCCTGGCCGATTATCTTATTTCTTACTACGCTCAGAATACCGTAGTATTTGGGCTATCCTTTTAATGGTTCGTATAGTGTTAACATGCGATCAACACTTTTCCTCCATGAGTTGAATTCTCCTGGCTTACCGGAAAATTCTTTAAGACATTTTACCACGTCCGGTATTTTATCTAATCCGCTTAAATCTTGTCTATGTCCTTCTTCGATTATTTGGTCTACCGCTGTAGCCAAACTAGAATTTGGGTTCAGGACATTTTGAACCACTTGCGGTCCCTGTTGCCTAAGGATATTAGCTGCGATTTCTGATATTAGATTTGTCAAGTCACTCATGCTTAATTGTGCATTATTTGGCCCTTGAGGAGGAGGGGCATCCTGATTTAGCACTGCGGGCCTAAGTAAATTATTGGGGTTTGCCATTTTAAAGGTTATTAAATTTCAATTTTTCCTTTAAGTATGGAAAAGACACTTTTATATCGTAAAGTTTTCGTCTAAAGATACAAAATTTTGGACAACACTTTAGTTTATATGTTTTATTTATTATTTTTTTTTTCATTAAAAATTTTAAAATGCTTAAATTAAAACATTTTATATTACATCACCCTTATTTAATAGTTGTGTCGTCTGTGTTGCGTTTTGTTGGCTGCCATTAATAGACGAACCGTCTCGTCTGCAATATTCTTCCTATTGTCATAGTCGAGGTGAGTAGCTTTCTTATTTTTCCCTATGATGTCAAATATCATTTGCATCGACCTGGCTTTTTGCTCGTTACTTGCGTCTCTAATGAAGAAGGGTATCTGTTTTCTTAGTTCTTCGTCTACTTCTACCTTTTTAACAATTTTATCTAATCCGTCGTAGTCGAAATCGGATGGTAATGCGTCCATTTGTATTATGGGGTTATTAGTAGGGTATTAATGAACAGAACTATGTATTGGGTTACAATATGTTTTATAAAATACAGTATTGCTTAATGTGGTTTCCTTACTCTACTGCTGCTGATGACAGATGCTGGCGTCAATGAGGATGTTGATGGACTTGTTGACTGCTTTCGTCCGTTTAATGGATGTTGGCTGCTCTCATCCGTTGAGGGTTAGAGTTGATTATTATTATTTTTTTTTCACTGTTTCCTTTTATAAGGAGTATTTTAAAATGTTTGTTAAAAAATGTTTTTAAAGTTTTTCACTTAATAGTTCTTTCTTTTTATTTTTTTTTTGTTTATATCGTAGGCTGGTATATAATTACCACCGGTTCGCCTTAGCTACTAAGGGGCCTATCGATATAATCGCGGGGAATATATTTATTTTTACCCACGGACACTTAATTATCTTAGCGATGCCTTACTTTTTTGTTTTCAGGCTTACACACTGTTTTTAACTTTGAGTTTTTGATTTTAACACGGTTCTAATTTAGCGATGCCTTACTTTTTATTTTCAGGCTTGCACTCTGTTTTTAACTTTGAGTTTTTGATTTTAACACGGTTCTAATTTAGCGATGCCTTACTTTTTATTTTCAGGCTTGCACTCTGTTTTTAACTTTGAGTTTTTGATTTTAACACGGTTCTAATTTAGCGATGCCTTACTTTTTATTTTCAGGCTTACACACTGTTTTTAACTTTGGATTAAAATTCACGATTTTAACTTAGCGATGCCTTACTTTTTTGTTTTCAGGCTTACACACTGCGTGGCGTCTGTATTTTGCTGCGTGGTAAATCCATGGTGTTTCGCTGCGACTGCATGCTGACGTTGTATGTAGCGGATGGTTCCCATTAGTTGTTGCACTGGTAATGTTTACGGTATTGCGCTGTAATGTTTACAGCATTAATGTTGGTCACAATTATGCGGGCTACGGCTGTTTTTGTTTGTTAAGCGGGTCATGTTTACACAATTGCAGTTGTGCTGGGTCGATCGTTCGCTAGTTTCCGGTCTACATAGTTGTGTGACACTTTGCATGATCGGCTCGCTGTACGTTTGTTGGTGCGGCCGAATTATGATGGGTAATCATATTTCGGGCAACATGTGCAGTATTGGCATTTCTTGAGTTGACCATTAAATGATTTGATGTGTGATGTGATGTGGGTCGACTTGGTGTAGCAACCATAGGTAATCAAATAACATAATAGCATATGTGTTATTTGATTCTCTGGAATGCGGGTCTATTGTAAATGCCTAATTTACGACATCTTGGCTGAGTGGGTGGTTCTAATGAGTCGGCTTGAAGTAGTTGATATATGACGGCGAGTCATCTTGGGTGGTAACTTACCCTAAGTCAACTTATATGACGTCGAGTCATGTGTCAGGCGACTTGGGTGGTATTAACTTACCCTAAGTTAACTCATAGATTGTGCTACGTGTTGTTTATGATAAACGATAATTTTCAAATATTTGTGTAAAACTATCTCAAAAATAAATAAAATGAAGTGCCGCGTTTTGATTTGTTCAAGCAACAGCAAAAACAAAGATAGAAAGTGCAGTTTTTTTAAATATCCCGCTGATGGTGCTGTGGCTGTGCGTGCGTGTGTGTGCTTCCAATTCTTTGTAATTGCTTTGTTATTGTCAAATTATCACCCTCCTTTTTTCATTATTCTTGACAGAGAATTTCTGTGACGTGTACGCAGCCGGCGTTGTCGTAATCTGGGGTCGAATCGTGACAGTCGTGAACGAGCAACTCGTCACGTAAAATTGTGAATATCGGATTATGACAGTCGTGAACGCAGCCGTTTATCGAAAATCGGCATGATTACAAACGTCAACGAGTAAGTGAACGTACTCGTTCGTTCGAACTGTCATGCGATCACAAACCGCCAATCGTAAGCGCGCCGATTTGAAGCAAATTTTTAAACATGTAAGTATATTTAATGTATTTCTATATTTATTCAATATTTTAATTATTTTTGTTAATATAGGGCAAACTATAACAAACTGAACTCCACTCAAAAGGATGTAATGGCGCAATTTATGAGCGAGCATCCCGATTTGGCCAAAAATTTGCTACCAAACTGCGCGCAGGGGAGAATTACAGCCAACCGACTTTGGGAGGAGCTTTCTAAGCGATTAAACGCTGTAGGACCACCAATCAAAGACGCAAAATTGTGGAAAAAGGTGTGTTTATGGTGTATTTAATCGAAATTTATGTTAAAAAGTTGTTTTTTTAGGCTTATGCAGATCAAAAATACAACGCCAAAAAGAAACTTTGCTTTAATAAAGCCTCAAATCGGCAAACAGGTGGAGGACCTTTTCAAGAAAAAACACTCACCCTCGCGGAGGAACTTTTAGTCGAGGCAGCAGGGTTGGAAGCATGCGTTGAAGGGAATAAAACGGTTCCGACATTTGGGAACTTTGCATCACCTTCGCCATCTTCAAAAGCAAGCAGTGCCGAGACAATGTCGAGCATAGACAATGTTGCGAGTACCTCTCAGTATCAATTTGGATACTGTGCTCTGGCACATTCCAATCAAGTAATCGCTGCCAATGGTATGTTGATATCCGCCACTCGCAAGGAGCGAAAGAGTTGTAGCTAATTGTAGAACTGCAGGAACAGCTTTGGTGTCCTGACACTTGAACTTAATTTTCGTGAGGACATAATTGAATGCCTCCTTGTTCATCCGAAATCGTTTCATGAATCTGCAAAATTTGAAATGTAGACAGATGTTGATTATGTACATGCATACATGGGACTTACGCATTACTTGACAATGCCAGTGGATTACTTCTATCTCGTAATTGTTTCCGCACAATTTTCTCATCATTTTCACTATCACTTGAGCTTAAATAAAACAAAAAACTAGGATCCATAGTCGCTTTTCAATTTATTTTTATTTTTGCTATCCTTATTTTGACATTTAAAAGTCTATTGTAACTTCCAAAAATGGAGAAGAAGAGGAGAATAATCGATAACAAAACTGACAATTACGATTCGTCAACTTTCGAATGTAACAATACGATATTGTTCATTCGATGATCGAATAACGTAATTTTTGATCGAACGATTGTCGACTCGTTTACGACTGTCACGATTCGACCCCTGGTCTTCTATCATTCTTGAAACAATTGGACGTTTCACCTACTTCGGTCTGTTGCATACTCTTTTCTCTAGTACTTCGGCACTCACTCGCCCGATGACCCTTTTGTTGGCAGTTGAAGTATTTCCCCTTAAATTTGATTTTATTTTTGTTATGATTAGTAACAAAATATTGGTGTATTAAACACAGCCTATACACAGCGACACCTGTCAACATATAAAGGAAACAAATAAAGTTGAAGTCATTCCATTGTCAGCATTCGTGTGTTTCATTACAATTTTGCTTCTTTGTCACCTTCGTACCACAAATTGGAGGAGAAGTTCGGCCAAAATCGCTTAAGCGGTTATAGCGCCAATTAAGTAAGTAAGTAATATTAATATACATATTTACATATATATATATGTGTATATGAATGTATCTTATTAATATTAATAAATACATTAGAGTGCATCATTTCTCATAAATTAATATTGATATGATTTCCGTTTAAGTTTACTTGTTTTAAATATCTAGTTTAGCTTCTGTCCATCGAATGAACAATTGATTGTTGATATTCACGCTAGATGAGGTAAGTTCACTGAACTCATAATACCAAATTACGATACACGGGATACGTTAACTTATCGTGTAATATCAAATATGCACTTTTACGTGGCGAGCAGTTCGTTCACTGAACAGGTAAATCAGCACGGGATTGTTGTTGCTCCTGTAACAGGACAATGTTACTGAAGTAGCAGTCCTTCAATGGATACAAAACCGGATCATTCCATTATCCTATACTCCATTTTCAGGCGAACGAATCTGGTGTTGATCAAATTAAATATTTAATTTTGATACTTTAGTTTTGGTATAAAATAGCCGGTCGTAGACAGGCATGGCTAATCCACGCGCTTAGCATATGTATTTAGAGAAGAGTACGCATAAATCCTTGGCATGCATATATAATATGTATAACGGCTGATTTATTTAGAGGTACTTGTTTTCAAATACTTCATTATTTTAATTATTTTTTTTAAATTATTAGTGGCATTTACTGAATGAAGTGAGTAATGATACCTTCCATCTATATTTGCGTTCAATTCAGAGGTGCGAACCGTGAAATCACATGAAATTACAATACCTACATTTGGACTATTTTTATAAACTCACATTGAATTTAATAATTATTAAAATATTACAGGTGAATATTTGTATGTACAAGATAACACCACAGTTTGCAAAAGCTGCAAACATTGTGAAAGGGGCCATAACCCAACGCTCACCAACTCTACACGTGCATACGCATAACTGCTGACGCTGCTTCAGCAACAATTGACGAAAACAATACTCATCAACAATTTTAAGTAAGCAACAATTTTAAGTAAGCAACAATCAGCAACAATTGGGGTATGCAACAATCAGCAATTGGCAGCCGATAACACAGTGCTATAAAAAAGAATTAAGTCGAAATAGAATTAAGTCGAAATCCAATTTTGGAATTTGTCAAACACCCCCAAAATCTCGACTTAACCTTAAAAAACCGATTTTTCGTGCTTTTGCGCACTTCTTAGCCCATATCTTAGCTAATTAACCGATTTTCATTCTAAGAACGGTTTAAGAAAGAAGAAACTCAGACCTTTTGAAAAATATATATATGTACGTCTTAATAAAGCTGAAGAAATTTACTTGTTTTTGCACAACAAACTTAAATTTTGCTACCCTTTTCCTTCTTTTTTTGACTTTGGCGATATTTTCACACACTATTTTATAAAAACACAAAATGAGTTTCGATTAGATTCAAAGAGTACGTTTAATACCGAGTTCAACGAATGCTTCTTTTAAAAAATCGGTCAAAAAGTGACTGAGTTATTTTTCTTTTTATAAGCACGAAATTTTTGCAAAAATTTACAACGAAATTAATTTACTAATAAATATTATTAAATGAAAATATATAGATCAAAAGTGCCGTTTTTTCCTTAGGTCAGCATCGTCAGTTTCGCGTTGTACTGACCGGCAATATTCTGCCATCATATTTATTTTGTTTTTTCCTTCGAAATGTTTTTCGATCGTAGCCATTTCTTGGTGGAAGTGTTCGCCTTGTTCATCACTGAATTGGCCCAGATTATGTGCGAAGAAGTCCAAATGCGAATGCAAGAAATGAATTTTTATCGACATGTCGCAACCCATTTCACCATATGCACTTAAAAATTCATTTACAATCGTGATGTAGTCGTCGCTTCTGTTGTTCCCAAGGAAATTATCACATAGCGCTACAAAACTCTTCCATACACGTTTCTCAACACAGCTTAACTTGTTCATAAAGGTAACGTCGCTCATAATTTTGCGAATTTGAGGTCCAATAAAAATACCTATATACACATATTATAAAAAAATGAAACCAAATTAATAAATAAAAAACTCGATAAGACCTACAAGAAAAAAAACATCACTTCCCAGGTATTTTTGAGTGTCACACTGTGTAATAGGTCTAATATAGAAGTAAGAAATCAATTAAATTTCAGTCTTCAGTTGTTTGTTAATTAATAAAGTGACTAGCGGACGCAAATCCGCCCTTTTTTAAAAATAACTTTTGTAACTCATTAACTTAAGGACCAGTTTGAGTTCGCGTCGAAGAATGAAAACAGCTGTCGTGCCACCGCGTACGTTATCCTTTGCAAAAACCAAGTGAAACTACACAGCGCAACACAACCGTTATCAAAAGTACCTGTGGAAAGACAGCTACAGAGCGGAAGACGGAGCTGGCTGGTCCCGAACCTGCATTCAGCGCTGGAATCCTGTAGACGCCTACATTCGTGCGCAACGTGGGTGCCTCAGTAGGTCAACAGCAAACAGGACAACATCCACCCGCCAGGAGGCGATGGAGAGTAAGAATTTGATTAAGTAAATAATGGTAATAAAGATATTTAAGAGATAAAAAAGAAATACAAATTAAAAATAAAGCCATAGATAGAAACTAAAACAAAAGAAGTAAACAATTGAAATAAAGTTCTAGAAAAATAATCTAATAAATTTTAGAAAACGAAAGAAAAATTTTAATAACAAATAAAAGGTTAATTAAGAACCTTAAGAAAATTTATTTCTGTTCTTGACTTAAAAAGTGGTTTCCACCAGACTCCCTTAATTCCGCTGAAGTAATCCGGTATAAAGAGGGCAGCTTTTCAATTAATTCACCCGCCTTCCGTTTGTATTGAACAACGCACCAGCGATCTTCCAAAGAGCGCAGGGGATATATTGAGGGATCATATAGGGAAAATTTGTTATGCCCACTTAGATCACTAAATTAAAATGAAGAGAGCTACACCGCAAATGAAAAGAAAAAGCTGGAAATTATTTCGGCGCTTACCTCATTAAAGAACTATTTGTATAGATTAGCAAAAGTGGTAATTTTCACCGATCACCAACCACTCACTTTTGCATTGAGTAACAAAAATTGCAATGGAAAAATGAAGAGAAGGAAGTGTATCCTAGAAGAATACGACTATGGGATGAAATACAAACCAGGTAGAACAAACCGGGACCTCCAAAGACCGACATTAACACTCTCACAACCACTGACCATAGTGCTGAAAGTTGTGCTCATCGCCCCATCCCAGTCACTGAAGCACCAATAAATGCTTTCTAGAACCAGTTATTCCTCCTGATCGGCAATGATGATAATAACACGTTTCAAATACCATTTCTAGTTTCCAACGATACACCATTCCAAAAAAAAATACTCTACACGGGACATTATGCACCTATTCAAACGACATTTGGATCCAACGTTGTTCAACGGAACAACTTACAGCCATTGACAAAATTTATAAGTGCGCACAGGTTAAAATAATACAATCTAAAGCAATAGACCATATGAAGGATCCAATGAGAGAATTAATTATTGCTTTCGGACAAACTAGTAATAATAGACAATGAGAAATCAGTTAACTCTACTACCATATCTTCCCTACTCAAAGATCAAATGTCCATTATTGTTTATACAACACCACCTTATAGTAGCACAAGTAATGGGCAGGTAGAAAGATTCCACAGTACATTGTCCGAAATCATGACATGCCTCAAAGCAACCTGCACATTTAAGGAATTACTATTCAAATCGGTTCAGGAATATAACTCGTCAATTCACTCAACCACTAAAAATAAACCTATAGATATATTTTTCGGAAATAGAATAGACCCCAACAGTTAAGGAAAAGCCAGAACTGGATCTTTTCTACCATAACAAAACCCGATCAGAAAACAAGAATTATTCAATAGGCGAAAGTATTTATGTTAAAATAAACAAAATACTAGGTTTGGTTAAGTTAACTCCGAAATATAAGAAAGAAATAATATTTGAAAATCATAGAACAACAGTAAAAACTGTATCAGGACGAATTATTCATAAAGGACTTACAAAAAATTAAACAACTTGCTTTCAGAATAAATGGACTACTTCGGACTTTTTATCCATTTTACTACAATAACAACCACATTCTCAGACGTGGGCATCTTCGTTACCACGACAGTCGGTTCTACGATACCGGAACGATCCGGATTTATATCTGGCCAAGGACTGTCACTTCAGCAGCATTCCCCAAAATTGTTTGGGTAATTTTGCATGCTGTTACAACAACAACAACGTGGACGTCTTAGACTATAGTAAAGCGCAAATCATGACAACAGCCAATGAACAAGTCAAAATACAAAACGGGACATTCAGACTAATCCACATCATTGACTTAGAGAAATACGAACAGTTTCTGACGGAGACCTATGTCGAGATAGCCAACCAAATTCCCCATCCTAAAACACGAAACTACCCAAACTTTTGATATCTTAAATAACTTAAAACCTATTAGCGAAAACAGGAGAAAAAGCATTAATAACATAACTAATATAGTAAATAAGATGTTAAAAACTATAAGAAAGGACGAGAGTTTTGTAACAAGGTCCTAACAAATTTGCAAAATAGGATAAGACTAATTAAGAAACAATTAATAAATATAAGATATGCCACACAATGGGCTAAGGATAATATAATAAATTCAGTAATGCTAAGTAAAGAGGAAATGAAGTATTCAATTAACAAACTAAATGAAGAACAGGTTTCATTTAAAAATGCCGAAGAGGCACTCGAGCTTTCAAAAATTAATGTATTAAGTAAGGACATGAGAATTTTATATATGATAAAAAACACTTGACTTTAAAAGAAACATTCAAAAGAATAATTGTAAGACCTGTAAAAAGGGCAGTTAACAATGTTGTTACAACTGATTATAACGAAATTCTGAAAGGAAAGGATTCAATTTACGGCGTAAAGAATAAACGCAATAGCTTTAATGATTTGGCAATTAGCAAAATAATAGATATAATGGGTGTTTTTTTTAGGGGTATAGAACTTCGAATTGAAATAAAACACAAGAAAATCGTTTTAAGGTACATCAATTTGGCTTTATTGGAAGGATAATTTTATGCCATTAATGTTTAAATATGATTTCGGGCATGTGGCCGCCGCGGCTGGCTCGAATAAAGCCAATTCTACAGGTCCAATTTTCAACCACTTTTTCGAGCATATGGGGCCGTATGTCGGCAATAACGCCACGAATGTTGGCTTCCAATTCCCCTAACGTTTCTGGTTTGTTGGCGTAGACGAGCGACTTCACATATCCCCAAAGAAAATAATCCAATGGTGTCAAATCACACGATCTTGGTGGCCAATTTACAGGTCCATTCCGCGAAATTATGCGCTCATCGAATGTTTCCTTCAATAAATCGATTGTGACGTGCGCTGTGTGGCATGTAGCGCCGTCTTGTTGGAACCACAACTCATCCACATTCATGCCATCCAATTCGGGAACAAAATAGTCGGTTATCATGGCTCTATACCGGTCTCCATTAACGGTAACTGCCTCTCCAGCATTATTGCGGAAGAAGTATGGCCCAATGACTCCACCAGCCCATAGAGCACACCAAACAGTCAGTTTTTGTGGATGTAATGGCGTTTCAAGGGTCTCATGTGGATTCTCTTCACTCCAAATGCGGCAATTTTGCTTGTTGACGTAGCCATTCAACCAAAAATGAGCCTCATCACTGAACAAAATTTTGCGATGAAAATCAGCATCGAGATCAATCTCATTTTCGGCCCATACACCAAAATCACGACGCATTGCATGGTCTCGCGGCTTTAATTCTTGCACAAGCTGGATCTTGTAAGGTCGCAAGCCAAGATCTTTGCGCAAAATCTTCCATAAAGTTGATGGACAAAGCTCCAATTGCTGTGCACGGTGGCGAATCGATTCATTCGGGTCCTCTTCAACACTTTGCTCTACAGCGGCAATTGTTTCTTCGGTGCGCACTGTTCGACGTCTCTGCGGATGCGTATTATCACATAGAGTAAACGTAGTGCGAAAACGATCCATGGTTAACCGAATTAATTGCTCTGATGGACGATTATGTCGACCATAAAATTGACGGAGCTCGCGGTAAACTTCGCGAACTGAACCATTATTTTCGAAATAAATTTGCACGATTTGCAAGCGTTGTTCTTTTGTCAACCTGTTCATGATGAAATGGCAAACCAAACTGAACATAAATGACATTAGAGTTGCCAGATTTGACCACAAAATGCCAGTTTTATCTCTACTCGAAAAACAAACCTGTAAAAAAAACACCCGATAGTAGATAGAAGTAAAGATTCATGTATAACTAGAATCTATATACATATATAAAATTAAGTGGCAAAACTTCCTGTTCGCATACTCCTCAATGAAATTTTCAGGGGTGATTGGGGTCTGTTTGGAGGGTGCACATAAGAAATTTAATGTGTGTATCATTGCACGTTTTGCAAAAAAAAAAAAAAAAAAATGATACATCCCGCCTATACAAATTCTCATGAAATAATGTTTTGCCGCAAGATTGGCAGTCCTGTCAAATGCCTTTTACTAATAAAAAGAAACAACTGACGGATGTTTACAATTAATAAAAAACATTAACATCGCATGTTGATCGTTTTTGCCTGTCATTCGTTCTTTCTATGGATGACTGTCAAGCTAACAAGACATACAGAACGTAAGTGTTCCGAATGCACTGAGTGTATCAAAAAAAATGTTTCAACATTGTGTGTATTTTTCTCAGATTTCAACGTGATTAACATTCTGCGTACAACACAAAGCAAGTGAGTAGATATTGTTGTTGTTTCGTATGTGATGCCATTCGGTTCGATTGTCGCTTGAAAATGCGCGGTGTGTGTAAAAAAAAAAGTGTTTCAACATTGTGTGTTTTTTCCAGATTTAATTCCATCGATTTGCTACATTTATTCGAACCGATTTTGTGTTTTTCTGCTGACCGTGCAACACACACAAAGCAAGTGAGTATTGTTATTGTTTCGTAAGTGCTTCCATGCGGTTTGCAAATACACTGTTGGTGGGTCTTATTGCATATGCGTGTGTGGGTAAAATACATAGTTTAAGATGTAGTTTTAGGTTAATTTTTCCATTTTTATTTATGTACTTCAAATATGCATACTCTAGAAAATGCCTCGACTACGCCAACGTAATACGGTTGGCAGGCATACGAGTGATTCACGTCGAATGTCAATATCAAGAAGAAATCAAAGCGAAGAGCAACGCGCTCAAGTGAATGCCCGAGGTAGAGCGGTGTACAGAGAGCGGCGTGCACAGATTAGAGCTGAATTCGCCGACAATCAACGGCCAAATTACCGTTAAGGCCGAGTTCCGCTCCGCCTTCGCGATTAAATGGAACATGTTGGCTTTCACTACGATCCTGACTGCGACTACAGCCTGCATGGTGCCATTGGAGCAATGGATATTATTTGTACGCATTGCAATGCAGCGAAGTTTCGAGGAGAAACAGCTGGCATGTGCTGCTCCAGTGGCAAAGTGAAACTGCCTGCATTGGAACCGCCACCAGAACCATTACATTCCTTGCTCACTGGAGAATCGCCGACGTCTAAGCATTTCTTGTAGAACATACAAGCATACAATTCATGCTTTCAAATGACTTCTTTTGGTGCCACAAAGATCATTAGAGATCCATTTATGCCGACGTTCAAGGTGATTACTTTGCAAGGAATTTCCAGTGAAACATTTGACATTTTTATTCTACAGATTCAGGGACAAATATACCATCGAGCAGGCTCGCTCATACCATTTGCCGATGCCGACTATCAATTTTTGCAAATATATTTCATCGGTAATGAAACTGACCAACTAAATCAACGATGTAAAATTGCGGCCGGCACAAGGCGAGAAATCGTACTAAATTTGCAAAGATTTCTCCATGAACACAATGAATTGATTCGATTGTTCAAAATCGCATTGGACCGCATGCCGCCTGATAACCATCGAATCGTCATCAGAGCAGACAAAATGCCGATGGGGCAGCATGCCAGACGATTCAACGCACCAACAATCGATGAGGTGGCAATCGTCATTGTTGGCGAACAGTTTGAATCGCGAGATATTGTACTGCCCCGTAGAAACGAACAACTTCAGCGTGTTTCCGAGCTACACCGTAGTTATGATGCATTACAGTATCCGATATTATTCTGGAGAGGTGATGACGGCTATCACATCAATATGCGATTGATAAATCCAACTACTGGTAAAAAAGTACAATTTCTGAGAAGAAATGTTACTTACGATTCAATATTTTGTGTATTGTTCATTTATAGGCCAAGAAACACCGAAAAAACTCAGTGCGATAAACTTCTATTCGTGCAGAATAATGATTCGTCCTGAAATGGCGCAAGCTTTTCCATCAGTATTTGGTTGACATGTATGCGAAGATCGAGACCGAACGTGTCAACTTTATTCGATTCAACCAAGCGAAATTGCGTTCTGAAGAGTACATCCATTTGAGAGATGCCGTAATGAATGATGCAAATGTGAATAGCATTGGACGTCTGACAATATTGCCAGCCATATACATCGGCAGTCCGCGCCATATGCACGAGTATGCGCAAGATGCGATGTCGTATGTGCGCCATTACGGCAGACCGGATCTGTTCATAACGTTCACGTGCAATCCCAAGTGGAATGACATCAAATGCCATTTGTTCCCCGGTCAATCAACAACTGATCGTCACGACTTAACAGCACGTGTATTCAGGGAAAAGCAAAAAGCAATGATGGATTTAATTGTGAAACTTCGTGTTTTTGGAGAAGTTCGATGCTGGATGTACTCGATCGAATGGCAGAAAAGAGGATTACCGCATGCACACATCTTGATTTGGTTAGTTCGCAAAATACGACCAGATCAGATTGATAAAGTCATCTCAGCGGAAATTCCAGATGAAGCAATCGACCCACAATTGTTCGACGTTGTAACAAAAAACATGATCCACGGCCCTTGCGGCGCTATTAATCCAACGTCACCATGCATGATTGACAATAAGTGTTCAAAGCGCTATCCTAAAGCTTTAGTTGATGATACAATCACTGGAAATGACGGATATCCATTATATCGGCGTCGATCCGCTGAAGATGGCGGTAATTCAACGGTCATAAAAGTTCGGAATCAAGACGTTGATGTTGATAATCGTTGGGTCGTGCCGTATTCACCATTGTTGTCAAAAATTTTCGAAGCGCACATCAATGTAGAATATTGCAACTCTGTCAAATCGATCAAATACATCTGCAAATACGTAAATAAGGGCAGTGATATGGCAGTTTTCGGAGTGGCTGATTATCAGAAAATCGATGAAATTCAGCAATACCAATGGGGCCGTTATATAAGCAGCAACGAAGCGGTATGGCGCATTTTATCGTTCCCAATACACGACCGGCATCCCGTTGTTCTTCATTTGGCAGTTCATCTCGAAAATCGTCAACGCGTTTATTTCACTGCAGACAATGTACAACAGAGCGCAGCACGACCACCGGGGACAACACTAACTATGTACCTTTTTCGAGTTGTGTGAAAACGATGAATTTGCAAGAACATTGCTATATTCCGAAATACCACAATATTTCACTTGGAATCCATCATCGAAAACATTTCAACGACGAAAGCAAGGGGAGCGTGTTGACGGTAATCCAAATGTCCGTAAAACCGATGCCATAGGACGCATTTACACCATCCATCCGAACAACGCCGAATGTTTCTATTTGCGTCTGCTATTAGTCAACGTGCGCGGACCAAGATCATTTGATGATTTGAAAACTGTTGACGGTCAGTTGTGTGCGACGTATCGTGAAGCATGTCAGCGATTGCATTTGTTAGAAGATGATATGCATTGGGACACCGCACTTCATGACGCATCACTCACATCTCATCCAAAACACATACGCGTACTATTCGCCATAATAATATCTACATGCCTTCCGTCAAATCCGCAAGAACTGTGGAATAAGTACAAAGACTGCATGACCGAGGACTTATTAATTTTGGCGCGTAATCGAGCATCGGACGCAGACTTGCTATATACATTACAAATGTACGAACAACGCCGAATGTTTCTATTTGCGTCTGCTATTAGTCAACGTGCGCGGACCAAGATCATTTGATGATTTGAAAACTGTTGACGGTCAGTTGTGTGCGACGTATCGTGAAGCATGTCAGCGATTGCATTTGTTAGAAGATGATATGCATTGGGACACCGCACTTCATGACGCATCACTCACATCTCATCCAAAACACATACGCGTACTATTCGCCATAATAATATCTACATGCCTTCCGTCAAATCCGCAAGAACTGTGGAATAAGTACAAAGACTGCATGACCGAGGACTTATTAATTTTGGCGCGTAATCGAGCATCCGACGCAGACTTGCTATATACATTACAAATGTATAATGATGCTTTGATATTGGTAGAAGATCTGTGCCTTACAATTGAGTAAAAACACGTCAAGTGGACCCCCCCATTTTCCACTTGATCATCGAATTTGAATGTGAGTATTTTTTCATAAAGTAGTCACCATGAACAAATAATCCCCCGCCCAGTTTTTTTAAATTTTAATTTTAACAACAATTTTTTTTTAATTGAAAATTTTTACTACTTTTAGTTAAAAAATTAATGATTAAAAAACTATTGGTGATTTTTTGATAAAATTTTCAGGAGTTATAGTTCAATACTTGTACTTTGAGAAAATATGCATGAATTTTAATTATTTTTATTTTTTCATATTGTTTATTAATTTTTAAGTTAACAATTGAAAATTTTAATGACTTCTCCCTCAAAAAATAAAATTTTTTGTTTTCAGTATTTTGCAATAAACATTTAAGTAACGAAATCCGCAAAAAAATTTGAGTGATCGCGATTAGATTAAGCAAAAAAAATTTTTTTATGACGGGCGGTCAGCGCTGCCGGTATAGCGCGCTGCCGCGTATCATTGACTTACCTTTAGATTTACTCCGTTATTATAAGTAAGGAATAATAGTTAATGTTTTAATTAAAAATATTATTATTTTATAGTTAATTTTATTTAAACAAGTGACAGAGAGAATAAATCATATATTTTTTTATAAATAAAAAGCAAAGAAGTTAAATAATTTTTAAATTAATTTTATAACTCATACTTATTGCTCTATTTCTTTTTTTTTTAAACTTTATTGGTAACGATTTTAAGGGCTTTGGAAAACACTTTGCACTCGAGTGATTTATTATTAACAGCTCTTCTCATGGGAGTCGTGATCTTCTTGGGAGCAAAAACCAAAGTTAATTTTTTTAAATGCATTTTTACCCCATTCAAATAATGAAGTTGCATTGGTTATATGATTATCGCTTTCCCGTTGAAGACTTGCACGAAAAGCTTGCCTTTTAAAACTTCCTGCCAAACCATCACATGCCCCTTTCCCGTGAGAAGTCGCAAAAAACTTCCATTCCGCGAAAAGTAGGAAATTTTGTTTATCTTATCTGCTCCAAACTTATTTTTTAGAAATTCAATAATTTAAAATTAAAAAGGTGAACAGAGCTCGCGTCGTGACTAACTTTTTCCGAAATAACGACGTAGTTTATATGTTTCATTTCTCCATTTTCTCTATAATACACAACGTACGGATGAATTGTAGCCTGACTGTTATTCCAATGATGAGATTGGATGGCATTTTGAACAGAAAATTTATAATTTTCAGAAAAATCGAGGCAAACGATAAATTCTCCATCCTCAACAGATTCCTTCTTGTCAGTAAAATATCTTATCATTTTCATCGACCAATCTGTAGGAAGCGTAGTCAAAACCTGAATTTTATCAGCTCTACTAGTTTTATCATTAAAAGCAGATTTAAAGTTATTAAGCAAAAGCTCTTTTGGATCTATTTCATTATTTATATTGTTAATATTATCTGTAAATTTCCTCACAACATTTGTTAAAACTTTTTGACATTCTTTATCACTCGAGTCTCTCTTGATTTTGATTGGAGGTTCACCAATTTCCGTTAATAATTTATTAACCTTATCAATTTTTAATTTGTTATCTACCGGTTTGCATTGAAAAGTGGGATCATTTTCTTCGTCATCTTCGGTCACATCATTCGACTCTTCAGGATTGTTGACTTCAGGACATGCATTCACCGATAATTCACCAAGAATTTCAGGTTTTCGACCAAAATAAATAGTCCGTTCACATGAATTGCACATATAATTGCCAATAAAATCTTTGAAAACATGAGCGCGATTTTTTGTTATTAAAACTAAGTTTTTAATGACTTTTTTATGATATTTTTTGTTAAACGGATTGCAGCATTTATTTACACGGCTCATCTTTAATTTTTAACGAAAATACGAACACCAATAAAGTTCAAAACAGTAATAAAATTTCAAACTAATTCGGAAGAAAAAATTAAATTTAGAACAATAAAAACAATTTAACTCAAAGTTATTAAATAAAACGTCTAGTCACAACTATTTATTTACTGATATTGGTTATAAACAGTTTAAGCAAATGAACTGGCATGGCTCATTGTTCTTTTGTTTTTCACGTATACGCAAGGGAATAACAAATGAATAAAATAACTAAACGCTATTTTTTTCCAACTTTGGGTAACTAGTAACATATTTTGTTTTTTTTTTTAATTAACAATATACTTAAAAAAACTAATATAATTACGATTCGTAAAGTTTTTTAAAAACAATAAATAAAATAAATAGCAAAATACTGCTAGAATTTACTATATTTGTTTTGTTAAGGTCTGCAAAATATTCACAATGGAAAACTGTCACCAGGAGATGTCGCTGTAAGCTACTCGCTGTAAGCTACTCGCTGACAGGACTCGTTACTTGGTTTGCCTTTGCACGAGTCCTGTTAGCTGAACCCGTTGCCAGATAGAGGGGCTATAAAAGCGACTGGCAACCAGTAATCGCCCTTAATCTTTGATTTCCATCACAGCGACAGCGACAACTTCAGGTGAGTGACACTCCTCCATTGGGTAATCCAAAACCAGGTTCTTTTTTCAGCAATAAACGGCGATATATATATATATATACATATATATAAAACAGAATTTCTGTTCTAGTTATTTTTCTGTGTATTTGTACACAAAAAAGGAATTGAAAAAGTACAGGTAATTATTTGCCTTAAAGGATCGGCCCCCATTTTTAAGATCCCCGTTTCCAGAATTCAAGAGGAATTCTGGACCCTAATTATCCCCGCCCTTAACATGGTCCTTCGAGCCGGATCCTTAAGGCAATAATTAATCTTTTTCAATTTCTTTTCAAAATTCTATCAACTCTCGCCAAGTCCCACTTGCTAGATTTAAAAGCAAAAGCCTATCGTGAACGAGCGCATGCACAAGAAGCAGCGCTTTGACGTTTTTCTACGTGCTTTTGTATTGTGTTTTTGCTTGCAATAATTGGCTGCAATTAATTGGTGGTGGTGAGCGATCTCACCAAAAGAAAAAAAAAAAAAAAAAAACCAATCCCGGCGGCTAGCAGACTACCAGGAGGAAGGCGTAGTTCCAGCAGTAGCAGCAGTAGCAGAAACCACAAAAGGAAAAACCTGGTGAGTATTCTAACTGATAACCCGAAATTTTCAAAATCTTTCAGCGGAGGCGACCTGCATTGATCCAGTCTAGAAACGGGAAGACCTAGCGGACCGCTAGCTAACGGTGATAAACCGCTACCAGAAGCAGGCACTCCGGTGGACACGAGGAAGGAGTATACCACCTCAGGTAACAAAAAAGTGAAAAAAGTGAAAAAAAACCGAAACGAAAAACCTACAAGTAGGGCAGTGCGCGTTGGCAAAAGGTGCCAGTGTGTGATAAAACAAAAAAAAAAAAAAACCGAAAAAAAAAATAAAAATAAAAAAACCTACGAGTAGGGTAGTGCGCGTTGGCAAAAGGTGCCAGTGTGTTGATAAAACCAAAAAAAAAGTGAAAAACCCTACAAAGAGGGTAATAAGCGCCGGCAAAGAAAAGTGCCTGAAACAGAAAAAACGCGCTAAAAGTGAAAGAAGCCGAAAAGGCAATAAAAAACAAATTAATTTGTGTGAAAGCCACTAAATAGTAGGGCTGCAAATTAATTTGGGTGAAAGTGAAGTGTGCGCAGGCCACGAGGGCCATCAGATAAATCGCGCAAATATTGTAAAAAAGCCGAAAAGGCAATAAAAATCAAATTAATTTGTGTGAAAGCCACTAAATAGTAGGGCTGCAAATTAATTTGGGTGCAAGTGCAGTGTGCGCAGGCCACGAGGGCCATCAAAGAAATCGCGCAAAATTTGTAAAAAAAGCAAAAAAAAAAAAGCAGTGAAACAAATTAATTTGTGTGAAAGCCACTAAATAGTAGGGCTGCAAATTAATTTGGGTGCAAGTGCAGTGTGCGCAGGCCACGAGGGCCATCAAAGAAATCGCGCTAGGAGTGAAACAAATTAATTTGTGTGAAAGCCACTAAATAGTAGGGCTGCAAATTAATTTGGGTGCAAGTGCAGTGTGCGCAGGCCACGAGGGCCATCAAAGAAATCGCACAAAATTTGTAAGAAAAGCAAAAAAAGCAAAAAAAAAGGCAGTGAAACAAATTAATTTGTGTGAAAGTCCCTGAATAGCAGGGAAGCAAATTAATTTGGGTGAAAGTGCAGTGAGCGCAGGCCACGAGGGCCAACGAATAAAACGCGCTGAATTTGAAAAAAAAAAAAAAAAGCAAAAAAAGGAGTGAAACAAATTAATTTGTGTGAAAGTCCCTGAATAGCAGGGAAGCAAATTAATTTGGGTGAAAGTGCAGTGAGCGCAGGCCACGAGGGTCATCAAATAAAACGCGCTAAAATCATAAAATTCTATAAAACAGCCATACTGGCAGTGAAAGGCCCTGATTAGCAGGGTAGCAACTATAATTTCTGTGAAAGTCCCTAAAGGTAGGGCAGTGAGCGCAGGTCACGAGGGCCAACAAATACAACGCGCTATTACAAAAATTTATATAAATAATACAATACATCAAATAAAGGCAGTTGAAGTAAATTGCCCAGTCATCGTCGACGTGAAGTGCTGCAAGGGCCTTACCAACGCCCCAACAAACTGCCATAAGGAGGTACGAGGTACGCTGAACTTTTGGCAGCACCAAACAATAACCCCGATAGTAAAAGCTGCATAAAAGGTAAGTCTTTGAAATCCACCACGTATATTTGCGTATTCGGGCGCGAAGCAAAACGTTTCGTGGGACTGGTAGAACGACGAAAATACCAGTCTCACATCTAAGTGATAATTACAAAAAAAAATAAATAAATAAAAACAAAAGAAGAAACCCAAGAAACAAGAAACCGGGATCACCAAGAGGAGGAGTACACCAGGTGGCAAAGCCAGGCAAAGGCTTGAAGGAGTTCGTCATCAGCATACTCACCCGGACCCCCAGTAAGACGGATTTTCACCCCAGTCAGAGGAAAATCAACCAAAACAAAAAAAAAAAAATTGTTTTTTTTCTTATTTATTGTAAATTTTTTAAAGTTGTTATTTTGTAACTGGACTTTAAAGAAATAAAAAAAAAAAAAAAAAAAAAAGTTTGTTAACAATGGCTCACGCAAACGATTTTTCACGCGCCTGTAGTGCCCTGTTGGAGTTTGAAGAGAGATACAATACAACTCCAGGGACAAGCCATTCCATATTTTCGCTTGAGATTCAAAAAGAGGAACTCAAAGCATTATGGACAAAGGTCAAAGAATCTTTTGATAGCCACTCTAGGGATTTGTCTGAAGACGAATCAAATAACGCTGCCATGAGTTTAGCAAAATGTAGGTATCAGGATTGCTATACAGCATACCTGACGTGCGCTGCGTTGATGGGTGAAACCATTCATAATCTGACCTTTGTTCAGCAAAGCTCATCAACGGTAATCCCCTCAAACCGCGATTCTGAGCCACCACTGCGCTCAAACGTAAATCTCCCTCCGTGCGATACGGAAATTTTTTATGGAGATTATATGGCATGGCCCTCGTTTCGGGATTTATTTACAGCCATCTACGTAAATAATTCGCGTCTAAGTCCGGTGGAGAAATTATACCACCTCAATCAAAAGACCCGTGGGGAAGCCAGGGACATTGTGAAGAAATGCCCCTTGACCAATGACGGTTTTGCTATTGCGTGGCAAAATCTATCGGATAGATATGAAAACAAACGAGTCATGGTGAACAGTCAGTTGAAGATCTTGTTCAACTTGCCTACGGTGACAGTTGAACGCGGCACCGAGATAAAACATCTCCAGCGTTCAGTAAATAATTGCATCTCAGTTCTGCAAATGTATGGAATTGAAATCGAAAACTGGGATGCAATTTTTGTCTTTTTGGTTTCGAGCAAATTGCCGGACACGACATTAGCTTTATGGGAACAGGGAATCGTTCACAAGGCTGAGATTCCGAGGTGGGAAGATTTAGATAACTACCTCTCGAGCAGGTTCCAGACTTTGGAAACGGTATCCGATATCCAAAGTTCACGAGTAGTTAGGGCAGGACCAAGTCGTGCATCAGCCGGGATACACGACAGAAAAATATCGGCCCATCACAGTCAAATGACGCAATCAGCTTGTAGGTTGTGCCCAGAACAGTCGCATTCTTTGAGAGCTTGTTCAAAGTTTTTAGCGATGAAGGTAGATGATCGTTTTAAGGTAGTTAGGAAATACAATTTGTGTATGAACTGTCTAGCGCATTCCCATCTAGCAAAAAGTTGTAAGAGCACTTTTAGCTGTTTGAGCTGCCATCAAAGGCACCACTCTTTGTTGCATCGCACTCCTAATAGCAATCAACGTCCGTCTACAAAAGACGGAGAGGCTCGAATGCCTCACACCCCAGCGCCAACCGGAAATATAAATGCTTTGTTCGCCGCAAGTGCCAAGAACGTTGTCCTGGGTACGGCCATGATACACATTAGTTACTTAGGAGTAGACTATGAGGCCCGAGCCCTTCTTGATTCAGGTTCAGAAGGAACTTTTATCACGGAGCGGTTGCAGAGACGCATCAAGCTTCCGACTCGATCAGCTGACACAAAAGTCTGTGGAATAAATGCGACAGCATCGGCTAAGGTGCGAAAAGTCGCACACTTTGTTATAGGTTCTCCTGTCAACCCCCAGATTAGAATTGAGGCAAGAGGTCTGATTCTACCCAAACTGACAGGAGACCTACCCCAGTTTTCGGTAGATCAAGCACATCTTGATCTACTGCCCCCAATGAACTTAGCCGACGTTAATTTCCACAGAAGTCAGCAGGTCGACGTTATTATTGGTGCGGACTTGTACCCAGACATAATGAAGGGAAACATAAAGCGAAATATTTTAGGCTCGCTCCTGGCACAGGAGACAGTATTTGGCTGGGTCTTGATAGGCCCAGCCCCCCAGTCTGCGGCAAAGAAGCCAGACTCATGTGTTTCTCTACTTGCGGAAATTTCAAGTTCTCAGCTAACTCGTTTTTGGGAGCTTGAGCAAGTCCCGACAAAAAAGCAGCTCAGTCCGGAGGATGCGTTTTGCGAGCAACATTATACGAAGACAACTACGAGAAATGACCAAGGGCAGTATGTGGTGGCATTACCATTTCGGAACGAATTTCCCGAAAACATCAGTCTTGGAGATTCACGAACCATCGCCGCGCACCAATTCGTTCGAAATGAAGCTACAATGATGAGAAGACCGGAGCTGAAGGCAGAATATCATCGAGTACTTCGGGAATACATCACACTCGGTCATATGAAGCCAGTGACCAGTGCCGATAGTAAACCACAAGCAGACATATACTACCTACCCCACCATGCAGTCATAAAACCGGACAGTACCACCACAAAGGTTCGAGTGGTATTTTACGCATCAAGTCCAACTTCAAATGGAGTAAGTTTGAATGATGCACTCTACCCTGGGCCAGTCCTTCAAGCTGACCTTATCGCACTGCTATTGAAATGGCGGTTTTTCAAATACGTTTTCAATGCAGACATTGAGAAAATGTATAGGCAGATTCTTCTGCACCCTGATGATACGCGGTATCATAGAATTCTCTTTCGAGAATCACAGGCAGAAGAGCTCGTAGACTATGAACTCCAAACTGTGACGTTTGGGGTGAACTGCGCCCCCTATTTAGCAATAAGAACTCTTCTGCAATTGGCGGAAGACGTTCGCCTTAAATTTCCGTTGGCTTCTAAGGTCTTAACCCAACATATGTACGTTGACGATGTACTGGCAGGAGCTCATGATTGCGAGACTGCCAGTCGCACCCGCGACGAACTCATCGAAGTACTCAAGGAAGCCGGGTTCCCCCTCCGAAAGTGGACGTCGAACTGCAAGGACATCCTCGCAGCCTTGCCAAAGGCTCATTTATTACAGGAAGATTTTTTGGAGATAGATGATCTGAGTGAAGCTAGAATGTTGGGCATTCGGTAGAATGCCGCTCGCGATATGTTCCATTTTAGCGTCCAAGAAATCCCCATTCGACCAAGCTATACAAAACGAGAGGTTTTATCGTGTGTTGCCAAGTTGTTCGACCCAGCCGGGTGGTTGGGCCCTATTGTTGTAGAGGCAAAAATTTTAATGCAGGACATCTGGTTAGCCAAGATAGATTGGGATGACACTTTACCTCGAGTTTTGTATTTGCGATGGGAAAATTTTCTTAAAAATTACACGTTTATTTCAAATATCAAGATCCCAAGGTGGATCCATTTCACCCCGTGGAATGAAATTGAATTTCATGGATTTTGTGATGCCTCTGAAAAGGCATATGCAGCTGCTCTGTATGTGAGAGTTCGCGATCGAAACTCAGACAGGGCCCCATACATAAATTTACTCGTAGGTAAGACGAAAGTAGCACCGGTGAAAACAGTCTCTCTACCTCGATTAGAATTGTGCGGAGCACTGCTATTAGCAGAATTAATTAATGCTTTACTTCCACAGTTCGACGTTGGCCAGCCAGTGATCTACAAATGGACTGACTCCACCATTGTGCTCTCATGGCTAAGGAAGCCCCCCTGTTACTGGACTACGTTCGTGGCAAATCGAGTTGCCAAAATAGAGGAGCTCGTCGGAGTGAAAGGATGGAATCATGTGGATTCAAGCGATAACCCGGCAGATTTAGGTAGCCGTGGCTTATCGCCCCAAGAATTGGAGAAGAGCACTCTGTGGTGGCAGGGTCCTAGTTGGCTAAAGGAGAAACCGTCTGGTTGGCCTCAAAAAACTGATGAGGTGACGGTGGAGACAGGGCTGGAGCAGAAGGTCGTTCGAGTCCATGCAGGTCAGATTTTGCAAGGGACAGATATTTTAGAACGATTCTCCGACTTCTCTCGTGCCCTAAGAGTAATTGCACGAATTTTTCAATTTTATTATAAGACACACCCGGTACATAAATCAACCCCACGACAGGAAACGTCAGAATTAACAGCGGTAGAGATTCGAAAGGCAAAAATGTGCCTTATTATGTTAACTCAAAAACAGTGCTTCTCCAATGAGTATCAAGCACTTGTGGCGTCAAAGCCAGTAAGCGCAAAAAGCTCCATCCGCACTCTCAATCCCTTCCTCGATGGGAACGGAATCATGAGAGTTGGAGGGAGGCTTGCGTTAGCTGGGCTACCCTACAACGAACGATACCCTGTAATTTTACCGTACGATTGCCAATTTTCCCGACTTCTCGTCAGATTCTCACATCTGATTTCTCTGCATGGGGGAAATCAACTCATGTTGAGACTCTTGAGATCCGAATATTGGATCGTACGGATGAAAAATTTGATAAAAAACATTATTCATAATTGTAAAATTTGTTTAATCCACAGAAAAAAGACACGAGAGCAACTGATGGCATCATTGCCCCCTGAACGATCGGACTTATCTCGCCCCTTCGCCAACACAGGCGTGGATTTTACTGGCCCGTTCGAGATAAAGAATTTCACCGGCAGGGCGTGTCTAATAACAAAGGGTTATGTATGCGTTTTTGTTTGTTTTGCTACGAAAGCAATACATTTGGAGGCAACCAGTGACTTATCGACTTCTACGTTTCTGGCGGCATTTTCTCGTTTTGTAGCTAGGCGAGGCTGCCCCCGTTGCATGTACTCCGACAATGGGACGAATTTTGTTGGAGCCAACAAAGCACTAAGGCAAGATTTCCGACACTTTCTTGCCGAAGCCTCGCGTCTAACCACACAGTCATATGCACATCAAGAAATAACCTGGCACTTCATTCCTCCGGGAGCTCCCCACATGGGAGGGCTTTGGGAAGCAGGTGTAAAGAGCTTCAAAACCCACTTCCGTAAGGTAGCCAACACTATGCGCTTCACGATGGAGGAGCTCTCGACGTTGCTGGCCAAGATAGAAGCTTGTCTGAATTCGCGACCAATTAGTCCGCTTTCAGAAAACCCCGAGTCAACAGAACCCCTCACGCCAGGACATTTTTTGATCGGCAGTCCGCTACTCGCGATGGCGGAACCTGAGAGTAGAGGAAACCCGATGACGATCATAAACCGATGGCAGAAGATAAAGGCAATTCATCAGGGATTCTGCCAACGGTGGAAAGAGGAATATCTGAAGGAACTACACAAGCGTGTCAAGTGGCATTACCCCCAACGAAACATCGAGGTGGATGATTTCGTGGTTGTCAAAGAGGAAAACTTACCCCCGAACGAGTGGCGACTTGGCAGAGTTGTTAAGGTTTTTTCAGGAAAAGATAGTCGCGTACGAGTCGTAGACATACGTACGGCAAGAGGCATAATTACACGCCCAATCGTCAAACTAGTGCTATTGCCTCTAGTCAAACCAAATTAACGCTTTCTTTATTTTCAGAAAACATATTCCAAAATGATCCGTGTGGCCCGAGAGCATAACAGATGCCCAGTGTGCAAGCACAACCACAACTTACTTTTTTGCCGGCAGATGCGCCGTATGGAGCCAGAGGAGAGACTGCGTTCTGTCCTCCTACACGGCCACTGCTCGAATTGTATGTCACCGCGGCATACAACCAATGAGTGTCCGTCACCGCGAAACTGCGACCAGTGTCAGGAACGGCACCACAGTCTCCTACACCTGGGGGAAACTCCCAGAAGCGAGGAAGACGTGTCGGAAGGACAAAGGGCGGTAGACAAAGGGCACGAACCATCAGCCGCAGCAGCAACTGTGCCGATCGAAGAGGTGCTGGAGATCGACGCGAGCGATGACGACATCCCGCAGGCGCTTGAAGATGCGCACGCTACAACTGAGCTCCGGATATTCAGACCTCCTCTGTCGGGTATCCGGTCGGCAATTCAACGCCCCCCATCTCGGCCAGAGAGCCGAAGATCTAATTCGCGACGATCAGATGTAGACAAACCCTGTAGACGAGTGAGAGACGCCCGCGAGCTAATCAAGGGACCTGGCCGAAGAGCTCTAGGGCAATCTGTCCTCACTCCGACCATATTGGTGAAGGTAATGACGGCCGGAAGAATCCATACAGTACGCGCTATCCTGGATCCTGGTCAGAGCACAACGACCATATCCAGAGCCCTTGCCCGACGACTACACGCCGTGCCACGAAGCGGAGAGAAGTGCTCCCTCGTACTGAAAGGGTGGCACGAACGACTGGAAGTCAGAGCGATGGTGCTAGCCAGCCTCATGCGGAACGCACCAGAACGCACCATCGATGCTCGCGTGGCCAACGAGTTTGACAATTTGAGATTGGCAGACCCAACGTTCTACCGCACGAGTACGGTGTCGCTAATCTTGGGAGCAGAAGTGTATGGGGCCATAATGCGACCGGGACTGATGCCCGCAACCCCCACTAGACCAGCCGCGCAAAACACGATATTTGGGTGGGTCATCTCCGGGGAGACCCCATATTGAAGGGGAAGTAGCAGACCACAGAACGCTGCAGTAGTTAAGCATTTTTTTCGCATTTTTGTAAAATGAATTTTTAAAAATTGTTAGAAATAAGACCAAAATGAAAAGATGTAAATAACAACACACAATCATATATTTATAATCCAATTGTAATATGTAATATTGCAGTGATACTGCAAGGCGGGCGGCATGTTAAGGTCTGCAAAATATTCACAATGGAAAACTGTCACCAGGAGATGTCGCTGTAAGCTACTCGCTGTAAGCTACTCGCTGACAGGACTCGTTACTTGGTTTGCCTTTGCACGAGTCCTGTTAGCTGAACCCGTTGCCAGATAGAGGGGCTATAAAAGCGACTGGCAACCAGTAATCGCCCTTAATCTTTGATTTCCATCACAGCGACAGCGACAACTTCAGGTGAGTGACACTCCTCCATTGGGTAATCCAAAACCAGGTTCTTTTTTCAGCAATAAACGGCGATATATATATATATATACATATATATAAAACAGAATTTCTGTTCTAGTTATTTTTCTGTGTATTTGTACACAAAAAAGGAATTGAAAAAGTACAGGTAATTATTTGCCTTAAAGGATCGGCCCCCATTTTTAAGATCCCCGTTTCCAGAATTCAAGAGGAATTCTGGACCCTAATTATCCCCGCCCTTAACATGTTTTTTATTTATAAAAAAAATATATGATTTATTATCTCTGTCATTTGTTTAAATAAAATTAACTATAAAATAATAATATTTTTAATTAAAACATTAACTATTATTCCTTACTTATAATAACGGAGTAAATCTAAAGGTAAGTCAATGATACGCGGCAGCGCGCTATACCGGCAGCGCTGACCGCCCGTCATAAACAAATTTTTTTTGCTTAATCTAATCGCGATCAGTCAAATTTTTTTGCGGACTTCGTTACTTAAATGCTTATTGCAAAATACTGAAAAAAAAAAAATTTATTTTTTGAGGGAGAAGTCATTAAAATTTTCAATTGTTAACTTAAAAGTTAATAAACAATATGAAAAAATAAAAATAATTAAAATTCATGCATATTTTCTCAAAGTACAAGTATTGAACTATAACTCCTGAAAATTTTATCAAAAAATCACCAATAGTTTTTTAATTATTAAATTTTTAACTAAAAGTAGTAAAAGTTTCAATTAAAAAAAAATTGTTGTTAAAATTAAAATTTAAAAAAACTGGGCGGGGGATTATTTGTTCATGGTGACTACTTTATGAAAAAATACTCACATTCAAATTCGATGATCAAGTGGAAAATGGGGGGGTCCACTTGACGTGTTTTTACTCAATTGCGAATAAGGCATTAGCGCAACTTGGAATAACTGCGCCCAATCGTTCAGCGATTGATATGCTTGACCATGAGCTTCAACGTGAACAACAATACGATTGCAATGAATTGCGTGCTTTCATACAAGCTAACATTACCAAATTGAATATTCAGCAGAAAAATGCTTATGATAAGATTATACGAGCGGTTGACAATAACGCCGGTGGATTCTACTTTCGGGATGCGCCCGGTGGTACAGGGAAAACGTTTCTGATCTCTTTGATTCTTGCTACTATACGGTCACAGCAGAAAATTGCGCTGGCAATTGCTTCGTCAGGCATCGCTGCTACTCTACTTGATGGCGGCCGAACAGCACATTCTGCGTTGAAATTACCGTTGAACATCCAAGTCGTTGAAACACCAACGTGCAACATATCGAGGAATTCAGCAATGGCAAAAGTTTTGCGAGGAGCTGGAATAGTTCTATGGGATGAGTGCCCAATGGCTAACAAAAAGTCATTAGAAGCATTCAATAGAACAATGCAAGATTTACGCCAAAAGCAACAACTTTTTGGCGGAGCATTAGTTTTATTATCAGGCGATTTTCGGCAAACTTTGCCAGTCATTCCTCGATCAACTCCTGCCGACGAAATAAACGCATGTTTAAAATCGTCAGTTTTGTGGAGACATGTTCAAAGGCTGACTCTTACCATCAACATGCGAGTCCAATTGCAAAATGATCGATCCGCAGCGGCGTTTTCGAAGCAGTTGTTGGATATTGGCGAAGGCAAAATACCAATCGATGATACCGGTTTGATCACATTGCCGAACAACTTTTGTACACTTTTACAATCGAAAGAAGAATTGATTGAAAGTGTATTTCCGAATATTGTTCAACACTATCAACGCCACGATTATTTAAGTGAACGCGCAATATTGGCACCGAAAAATGTACACGTCAACGAAATCAATTTTGCCATTCAAGAAAAACTGCCAGGCGAAGCTACAACATATACATCGATTGATAGCGTTTTGAATCAAGATGAAGTAGTCAATTATCCAACTGAATTCTTGAATTCTTTGGATCCCCCCGGTCTGCCACCGCATCGTTTGGTCCTGAAAGTCGGTTCACCCATTATACTTCTACGAAATCTGAAGCCACCGAGTTTGTGTAATGGCACAAGACTTTCAGTCAAAAAATTGTGGCCAAATTTGATTGAAGCAACAATACTAATTGGCAAGGGAGCAGGTGAAGTTGTACTCTTACCACGCATTCCCATGATTCCAACGGACATGCCGTTTGAATTTAAGCGCTTGCAGTTCCCAGTACGTCTTGCCTTTGCGATGACCATCAACAAATCGCAAGGGCAAACGTTTCAAGTGTGCGGCGTCAATTTGGAAGAACCGTGCTTCTCCCACGGCCAATTGTTCGTCGCATGCTCGAGAGTGGGAACACCAAGGTGCTTATTCATTTACGCGCCAGGTGGAAAAACCAAAAATGTTGTATACCAATATGTTTTATAAATGTTTTATAAATAAGTAACAGTTTTACAACAATAAATAAAACACAAAGTAAAAACCCTTAAGAGTTTTAATCGATTTAGGTGTAGCGAAGCGCACAGGGTAACAACTATATATGTATATATATAAAATAATGTTGTGAAATGTGTTTGTGTTGTACTTTCTCGGCACTGGCTGCACCGATTTGCATGCAGTTTTTTTTTGTTTGAGAGGCGAAGTCTGCCTGAATGTTTTAAGCTATATGCGCCGTTAAAGGGTTGCCCCCTGTTTGAAATGTCAAAATTAATTAAAATATAAAAAAGTTGTATGAAGTATTAAAGTATGGGTGTCAAGTGGTTCTTCGCAAAGAAGGACCACAGCTTACTTTTATGAGGGTTGCCATCTGTCTTTAAGGTCGAATTTAATTAAATTATACACAAGTTATATGAAATATTAAAGTGTGGATGTGAAACGGTTTGTCTCGCCGATGAGAATGTTATTACACATATTTTGGATAGGGATGCCACATGTTGGAAACGTCAAATTTTTATTAAATTAGATGTACACAAGTACATAAAATATTAAAATATGAGTAGCAAATGGTTCGTTTCGCTGGAGAGAGGGTTTATAGCTAGCTATATTGTGAAGAGGGTTTCCTATTATTTCTGGAATAGATTGCAAATAAAGAAATTCAAAACAAAAAAAAACAAAAAGAGAGTTCTCAATGGAGCTGTCCTTCGACTACGTTGTAAATTTCGAACAATAAATCGAGTGGCACTAAAACCTAATGGCAATGACAAAAAAGTTTCACCAGTCAACCGTAATCGGCAATCATCATGGAATAGGGGTAGATTTTTTTAAACATTAAAAAGTTAAAAACCAAAACTAAAAATGGATTAAAAGTTAATACCCTCGATGAAATTATTTATTGTTAAACCGAATGCTCTGCGAGCGAAGCCGCGGGTGAAAGCTAGTAGTTAATAGTTTAAACTCAACATGTTTAACAACCAACAGCCATCATATTCCTACGATTTAAGAGATAAAATCTAGAGTAATCTTGCTCAACCAATTAAACAGTCAACTAGAGTCCGATACGATATCCCTGGAAGTAAAGCGGACGCATGTGGTAGTATTTTACAACTCCCCAATTGAAATCAACAACCAAACGTTTAGCAACATAGAGTTAATGCCAATCGAAAGCATCCCCGCAATACTACAACCAAACCCAATAGAAAAGGATCACATCACTAGAATCTTTGAAAGACTTTCACATTAACAACACACACCGAATAAACTCTCAAACATACAACTTTCTCCATTGGAAGTCTAACAACAATAGCATCCGTAGTTACCCTGATTCTTCTTATTTTCTTAAGAAGAAAATCAATCAAAGTCCAATACATCGAAAAAGAAATAGTGGGGTCTAGCACGAGCAAAGAAGCTATTCCCCTTAGGCGAAGTAAACAACATCCCAACATATGTAAAATTCAACGATCTACCATTCTATTGATGATCGAGGCTGATCATATTTAAGAGGAGTAGAGTTAACACAACAGTTTCCAAAAGCTGTAAACATTATGCAACGACCCATAACCCAGCGCTCACCAACTCTGCACGCCCATACGCATAACTGCTGATGCTGCAACAATTGACGTAAACAACACTCAACAACAATTTTAAGTAGTGGTAGCCGCTAAAAGATGTAATGTAGAAATAATAATTAATAAAGTGGCTAGCGGACGCGAGTCCGCCCCTTTTTTTCAAAAATAATTTTTGTAACTCATTAATTTAACTCATATAATTGACACTAGTTTAATACATATTTTTTACATTACTCTTATTTATGTATATTCATGTTTGCTCACAGCTGTTTATGCTTTATACGTTTTGTCCACATCTTCTTTAAAGTTCAATTCAAGTTTTCAATTCAGCGTGTTATGTGGCTTGTGAGCTTATATAATATTTTCATTTGTAATAATTTGGTTTGTTAGGCGTGATATGTATGTTAGTCCAATATGTTTTTTGTTTGTGTTTCTTTTTTGTTGTGGTGTGGGGTGCGAATTTTGTTTGCCGTTGTCTATATTAGCCTTTGTATTGTTGCTTAGGACTATTTTTCTCGAGTATATTTTGTATTATCTTGTTGTTTTCTTTTATGAATTCTTCGTCATTAGCTTTTACAAAATTGGCTAGGTTTAATACAGAGAATGTCGAACCGTGGGCTAAACTGGCATGTAGGTAAATGGCGGTATAAAATATAAGTAGCAGCGGATTATTATAAGAAGGGTGTGCAACTTTGTGAAGTGAAATTTGGGGGTTAGTCGCACCCTACCAGTTTACATAATAATATATGTAAATCCACCCCCAATCCTTCCTCAAAAATTATAGTTTCGCACCTACATGCATACCCGTACGAGTATGTTTGGGAATAGACAGACTCAAATGATGGATTATAAGAAATTAGGTAAAGATTAAGAGCTAGTGTGATACCGAACTTTAAATACCCACCACATGATTTTGTTTCATGCAAAAAACCATATTAACTGGTCTTCATGTTGAAAATAAATATAAATTAGTCTGACTTTTTGGTACTACTCTTATTTCGAAAATTTTGATTTCTCTCCATTCCTCGAAGCGAATTTGAACGAACTGGCTACATAATAATAATAATTTGGTGCTTACTACATCGTATAGCCCGATGGTTGGCAGGACTTCTCATATAATTTGTTCAAACCCACAAATTACACACCACAAGTTGAGGGACCTCTAGTTTAACGCCGACTCCAAACGCGAAATAATTTGTGTGAGTTTTTTTAATGGCAGAAATGCAGGTTCGCCAATGCATACCGGGGGGCGACCGCTGTTAGAAAAACTTGTACTATAATTTTTGATGCCCCTTGTCCCCACCAGGATTTGAACCCAGGACCCACCGACGCTTGACGCATTTATCCGATTTCCATTTCTTGATTGTAGTAGAACACGTTGAACAAGCATATTCAAGTTCAAACTACTGTTTTCAAAAAAATGTTTCCACAAAAATTAACTATCTACTTCGATATTCAAAAGAGTTACACAGAATCAAAACAACTTTCAGAGTGTTTGTACAGGCATTCATTAGAGTGATGCTATTTTTTTAGTTTTCGTTTTTAGAAAAAATTCCTAACTTCATCAATTTCCAACAGATTTAGATGAATGAACACTCTTTCTCTTCACAATCGACTGGACCGCAAAAATATTCATACTTTTGAAATTATCATTTGTAGATAGTGGTCAAGAAATTGCATTGAATTTGAAAAACTGAAAATAATTAGCAAAAACTTTTGATTTTGGTCGAAAAATCTTGTTTAATATTTGATACATATGTATGTATAACAATTTATATATTACAAAAGTGCAATCATTAACCTTTGCAAGGACGTTTGAGAATTTGAAATCGGTTCAATGGACGTCAAGTTAGAAATTTCCAAATGCTTGAAAACACGAAAATTCTGTTTCTCAAACAACGTTTTGTGATGTACTCGACCAGACCAACGACCTGCATTAAGTCACTTGAAAAGTTTGGAATCACTTTACCACGTTGTTATTGCTCTAAAGTGGACATTGTCACCCCTATTTTCTTATTTCTCCACCAATAAAGTTTCGCATATCAAATTTGAGTAGAGTTGTTCCACTGCTTAAAGTGGGTGGTGCGACCAAGGGACAAAGGATAAAGAAGAATTAATAACTTGCAATTTTTCAATGAGAAACGTGTTTTGATTTTGCTGAAATGTAAAAATGTGTATGATTTATAGGCAGAGATTTATTAAATAAATCTGCAAAATACTAAAAAAAAGTGGCTCTTCCCCGATCATTTGTAGAAATATCTTGGTCTATTGGCAATTGAGAACTTTCAAAGTCGTCAAAGCCAAATTAGCGGAACCACTGACGGCGTCACGTTCTATATTCAGTCCACTAGGTGGTGCCAGTCCCATTTTCCCAATTCCTTTCTACAACCTAATTCTGTATATCAAATTTTAACGAATTACAGTTTATAGATAACCATTACAGATATATCAGAGGAGGGCGTGGTTTTATCCGATGTCTACAATTTTCGAAATTATGCTTACTGTCTTGAAATGCAATCTGGAAACTAAATTTTATAGAATTTGGTAAAGTAGTTTCGGTGATATGAAAATTGATTTCAACCAAATTACCTTTAACAGTTACATAAGTATAGATTTTGTTTGATTTTCGTAAATTACAGTTATGTATACAAGAGACTACTACTACGCCCCAGTTTTGTCCGATTTCTATAATTTTTGAAATTATCTTTACTGACTTGAAATGCAACCTGTGTTATGAATTTGGTAGAGTTAGAAAAAACGAATTTCGGAGATGTGCCTTTCTTTCTTTATTTCTTTTACTAGTCAAAAACACAATAGTTTATACTTATACTGACTATTTAATGATAACACAAATTCATTCAATATTGATTAAAACTAAGAATATAACAATGTTAGATAAATTTATAAATGTTTTAAAGACTAAAAAGAAGCATTCAACAAATTAAACAATTGACATTTAGAAATTGAAAAATCAAACGAAGTGGAGTTCGAGATTTCATTAATCTCACGAAGCGCACTACTCTCGAAATTGCTCTAAACCCCAGAAAAAATTGAATCCGTTTATTCCCTTTTTCAACCCAGTATATAAAATTTGAGCAAATTATGGCATGCAGCTACTGAAATATCCCTTTCTTATTTTTACAAACTACGATCATATCGGTGTAGTGGTTATCCGATTTTAGCCATTTTCACAGCCTACCTTGGGTCAAGTGCAATGTGTGTACCAAATGTTTCATTGAGATATTTCAATATTTACTCGAGTTATCCGACGCACGGGCGTACGAACGGATGAACCGACATGTCTCAGATTTATTCTCTTTTCATTCAGAACATTTTGGTAGGATGTGCGCGCTTCAATTCCTGGCCGGGCCAAGCAACATCAAAAAATATTGAAGCTCGGAGTCGGCGTAAAATTGTAGATCTCTCAATTTGTGTTACATCATCAATACGCGCATACAACAAATTGTAGGAGAAGTTCGGCCAGAGGTCAAACTATGATGTAAGCGCCAAATTATTATTATTTTGTCTATATCTATTTCGGTTACTCTATGCTGTTCCAAACAACCGTTAAATGAACAAAAGCTAGGCTCTAGTGGGCTTGGGTAAAAAAATAATATCCAGCACAGTGATTAATTGCTTATTAAATATAGTAACGAAGCAAATCTGTAGAACACCCGGTAAATTGAACCAGTTGAGCCGACCCGGTTACAAGATAATCGGCCTCCAAGATGAAAATCAGTTTTCATTGATATCGTATTAAATTAGCCAGGCCAACTAACAATTTGCTACAACTATTTTCCGTTCTGAAATAAAACTAAACAAATTGCATGAATCATGGAAGCTGCTAAGAGCGTTACACTTGCAGCGGAAAGAAAACTTTAACCAAACTGCCGTGTTATTTTTTACTTGGTTACTACGAACTAGGGCTAAGTATTAATATTTTAAAAACATTGACGAAAATACTCACCTTCGATCCATCATCCAAGCCAACATGCTCATAAAGTTCAAAACAGTCATAATACAGAGCAAAATAAATAATGTAACGTGAAATGAAAAGTTATACATTCCATCACATCTGATTAAGCTCACGTGGTTGGTCCTTTCAGATGATACGTTTGTTAAGCTTCCATTTTCATAAAAGCATCGAACCTTTTTGTGCAGCGATATTGCCGTTTTCAATATCCAATTTTCTGTATAGTCTTTATAAGCGTTTGATATCTGAAAATTATAAGAAAGAAAGGGGTAAGGAGACTAATAAGAAATTAATAAACTTAGTACATATAATCCACCTTGAGTTTTATTAACGGCACGCACTCGCATTTCGTCTTATTTAAATATTTTCTACTACTTATTATTTCCCCCCCCCCTAAGTTGACGTACCAGACCACTGGAGCGTTTTCCAGGCAGAGGTGTCAGCATTTATGGAAGCGGCGGAGAGGCTCAGAACCGGATTTCTAGAAAGAGATGTCTTCATATTTAGTGATAGCCAGGCTTGATTGCAGGCTCTGAGTTCCTTCACGTTTAAATCAATCATCGCGCTGGACGCCGTCTATCACTATAGGACATGGCCAAGCAGAACAGAGTGTACCTCATTTGGGTCCCTGGCTACAGGGACATAGAGTGAAACTGCAAGGAAAGAACGTATTGGTATGCCGTTTGCCACTTGGGACCTGCTACTTAGAGAATATATATATGAACAAGCTGACGACAGATGGAGTCAAATTACGACTTGTTCAACCACAAGGCAGACGAAACGGTCACTAAGTCTATACTCTCCAAAAGGAGAAGATATTTCTAACGTGGATGGGGCTTTAACCGGGCACTGTCTAATAGTAAAACATGCTGAAATGCTAGGCGTACCTTTCCGAAGATGCTACAGGAGCTGTAAAAACTATGAAGAGGAAGAAACGGTCCTACATCTTCTGTGAAAGTGTCCTGCACTGTGTAAAAGCGAGCTGCGGTATCTGGGATCACCGTTTCTAGATGACCTTAGTGAGGTTTCGGAGATTAATTGTCTGATGAGATTCATCAGCGAAGCAAAATGATTTAGCAAGGGGTAATCTTTCGTCAGAAGGTGTTAACGATTGTGGTAACATAATGCGCATTCTATTTATGGGATAAGTGTGCCTCCACAGGCACTCCAACCTACGTACCTTATTTTCAGACTAGGAATGCAAAAGATTTTGGAGACTCAATTTGATTACATGTGCCTCATACATATATAGTATTGCATTTTACGTGGAGCACATTTATTCAAACAGGGCAAACGTGATAATATATGAAATTGAACTTAATTAAATAAATAAATAAATACATAAACAAATAAATAAATTTATTTTATTATAGTTGGTAAATTATGTAAATTAGCCTTCTGACACAGCTTTTTCATCATTAACCACTGTTTCTGAGTGGCCTTCTATACAATTTAAAGGCATCCAAATTAAAATCAGGAAAAATGTAAATCATTTGTTTTTACTAACACCAAACACCCCCTTGACCTCGAGCCGGCAAAACGCAAATTAAAATTGGAAAGGTCGCTAATCATTATTATTAAAATCATTCTATGTAACTAATTCTTACAAAAGTACACCTTCTAAATCCAAATACAGGGTATTTTTATAGGGACGCTACAAACGTACTCCATGAGTCCACATTGCATCCCGAAAAAATTACGGTTTGGTGCGGTTTATGGGCCGGCGGCGTCATTGGGTCGTACTTTTTCCGTGATGATCAAGACCAGCACGTTACTGTGAATGGGAATCGCTACCGCTCAATGATAACCGAATATTTTTGGCCCGAATTGGATGATATGGATTTGGACAATATGTGGTTCCAACAGGACGGCGCCTCAAGTCACACAGCGAATGTCACAATCGATTTATTGAAAACCAAGTTTGGTGAACGTGTTATCTCACGAAATGGCACAGACGATTGATGAACTCCGTACGAATATTGAACGTGAAAGTGCAGCAGTATCGGCCAATTTATGCTTGAAAACCGTCGAAAATTGGGCTCAGCATCTGGACTTCTGCAAGCGTGCCCGTGGTGCCCATGCAAAAGAAATCAAGTTCCATACATAATGGTATCGAATGTACTTTCACAGGAATAAAGAATTTAATTCATATCCCAAACCGTTTTTATTTTATTTAAAAAAACTTTTGCAGCGTTCCTATTGGAAAACCCTGTACAACTCTTATATTCCCCCATTATTTCTTATGTTTGGGACGTCGACCCCTCGTTTATTTGTATCAGTTTCGAAAGTTTCATATATACATATAAATTTGGGTGAAAGGCACAAAGTGGATATGTAAGAGATAATCGTTATAAGCCATTTTGTTAAAAATTTGATACTACCTACCCAAAATACTACAAAAAATGTCATTTGGGTCAAAATCTGTAAGTTTACTTTTTACCGCTTCTGTAGATACCCCTAAAAAAATTAATTTTCGACTAGAAAAAAATTGTTTCCACTATTTTTTGTCACTTTTAAGTAGTTTAGTAAATTATCTAAGGAACATTTTAAAGCAGGCGGGCCTTTACTTTTGACATAACAAAATATTTTTTCCGCGTCTACTATTTATGTCTTAATTTTTACTATCAGTTAAACAATTTGAAGTGTAATTTTATTTCCGCAACCACCGTATATTTGAATTCTGCACGGATAGGAAAATATTTATAATAAGGGAGTACTTCTTAGAAAACATTTCACGGTGGACGGATTGCATGCATTGCTATTTACTAATTATTTTTATTATTTATTTATTCGCTACAGCCTTATGACATTATTCATCACTTCGTAACTACATAGTAAAAACTGCGACGAAGTCAAGATGAATTCATAAATTATCAGCCCCAGAAAATCAAACCAATGGAAACAGGAACGGGATTTACTAGAAATTCCATGATGTTCCGGAGAATCAATCAAACTTCATCAAGATACCTAGATACCAACACGCATGGGCACACACTACCCTACATTAAAGTGAGATCACCTACTGGTGTGATACTAAGATTTCTTATAGATACGGCAGCATCGTCCTCTTTTATTAGCCCTGAATTTATAAGGAAACGAGCTAAAGATAGATGTAAGCCAGTGACAATAAAAACAATCCTCAACAAGTATAGTCTAGACAGGAAGGTTACAATGCCCATATTCTTCGAATTCAATATAGAAGGCAATTTCACGTTTCTAATTTTCAAATTCCATGCGTATTTCGATGGCCTGCTAGGTTTCGATACTCTCAAACAACTAAAACCAAAAACAGATTTAGAAAAACAAACCCTCAATACAACCAATGCTGAAATACCTCTAAAATTAAAACCAAATTTTACATCGGGCAAACATATAATTCCAGCCCACTCTAAAATAATAGTAAAACTGCCCGTAGATTTTAAACATGGTGACATCTACATTAATTCAGTAAAAGTTGCGGCTCATCTAGTAATTTCGGCAGGGTTGTACACTGCAATGGATTGGTTCTGTAGCATGGAAGTAACCAATCTATCAAATGAAAGTCAGATTCTTTTCATAGAACAACCGCTAAAAGTCGAGCCTTGCCTAACATCTGACTTCATAGAAATCAACAATTGGAACTTGGAAGCACCCGAAAACCGAAGACTCGAGAGCATTTCAAAACTCTTAACAGATCATTTAAATACTGAGCAACGAAGCAAATTAGTAAGCCTTAGCAAAAAATACAATGATTTTTTTTCAGAGAGGGTCAATCTCTGGCATTCACCAATGATATAAAAGATAGCATAGTAACCACTGATGATACTCCCATTTACACCAAATCCTATAGGTATCCATATATACATAAAACGGAAGTGAGTACGCAGATAAAAAATATGTTAGAACAGGTAATAATTAGGCCAAGTTACTCCTCTTGGAGCTCATCAGTATGGGTAGTACCAAAGAAAATAGACGCTAGCCGCAAGAAGAAGTGGCGCTTGGTAATAGATTACCGTAAATTAAACGAAAAACCTATTTCCGCCAAATACCCCATCCCAAACATTGCAGATATTCTGGACAAACTGGGAAAATGCATGTACTTCTCAACATTAGACTTGGCTAGCGGATTCCATCAGATGGAAATGCACCCGAGCGATAAAACTGCATTTACAGACGAAAATGGTCATTAAGAGTACATTAGAATGCCTTTTGGCCTAAAAAATTCACCTTCCACATTTCAACGGGTCATGGATAACGTCTTACGAGATTTAGTCGGAAAAACATGTTTAGTATACTTAGATGATATCATAATTTACTCGACCTCACTACAAGAGCACATACAGAATTTAAAGGGAGTTTCTGATCGATTAAGAGAATCAAATTTAAAAGTACAGTTAGATAAATCGGAGTTTCTGAAGAAAGAAATAGCGTTCCTTGGTCATATAGCGACAACAGAAGGCATTAAGCCCAACCCGGATAAAATTTCAGCTATGCATCAAAAGTTACCCTTTTCCCAAGCCCAGAGACAAATTAAAGCTTTTTTAGGATTACTCGGCTATTATAGGAAATTCATTACAGATTTTGCAAAATTAACTAAACCACTGACCAGCTGCCTAAAAAAGGATAAGACTATCAAGCTGTCAGGGGATTACGTTCAAGCATTTGAAACATGTAAAGATATTTTAATGAATGACCCCATATTGCAATACACGGATTTTTCAAAACCGTTTGTACTTACAACCGATGCTAGCAACGTAGCATTGGGCGCAGTTCTATCACAAGGGCCGACAAGTAACGATAAACCAATTTGCTATGCGAGCCGAACTCTAAAAAAAACATTAAACTAACTATAGCACTATAGAGAAGGAACTCCTAGCAACCATTTGGGCAACCGAATATTTTAGGCCATATCTCTTCGGTCGTAAAATCAGGATAGTAGCAGACCACAGACCATTAACTTTGCTCACGGGTTTAAAAGAGCCAAACTCAAAATTAATTTCATTCGGCAGCAGAAAACCAGCATCTATATAGCGGAGAAACCCCTAAACGACTTCAGTATACAACTAGTCTTAGAAGAAAGTCAACGGGGCTCACCAATGATGTTAGAAAATATTTTCAGGAACAAACAGAGACGTGCTATTAGGCAACCCCAATTCAACGAAGAAGCAGTAATAGAAATTCTGAAGAAATTCTGTCCTCCTAACAAAACCTCTGCAATTTAAACAACCGACGATATTTTTCGCAAGGTGCAAAAAGTAGAATCAAAATTCTTTTCTCAAAGCAAAATGTTCGAACTATTGCGTTGCACTCAGGTTCTATGTGACATTAGGTTAGAAGAGGATCAGGAAAAAATCATAAAAGAAAACATCCCCTACACCATTACATACACTACATTTAGATATATACACAATCAATAACACAGTGTGACACTCAAAAATACCTGGGAAGTGATGTTATTTTTCTTGTAGGTCTTATCGAGTAGAACGAGAATCCAATTTTGGAATTTGTCAAACACCCCCAAAATCTCGACTTAACCTTAAAAACCCGATGACCGATTTTTTAAAAGAAGCATTCGTTGAACTCTGTATTAAACGTACTCTTTGAATCTAATCAAAACTCATTTTGTGTTTTTATAAAATAGTGTGTGAAAATATCGACAAAATCAAAAAAAAAGAAGAAAAAAGGTAGCAAAATTTAAGTTTGTTGTGCAAAAACAAGTAAATTTCTTCAGCTTTATTAAAACGTCTATATGTCGTTTAAAACGTCTGAGTTTCTTCTTTCTTAAACCGTTCTTAGAATGAAAATCGGTTGCTAATTTGCTAAGATATGGGCTAAGAAGTGCGCAAAAGCACGAAAAATCGGGTTTTTAAGGTTAAGTCGAGATTTTGGGGGTGTTTGACAAATTCCAAAATTGGATTCTCGTTCTACTCGATAAGGAAAATAACATCACTTCCCAGGTATTTCGACTTCATTCTTTTTTGTAGCACTGTGTAATAGCCAGAATCTAACAATCATCGATAAATTTTCCAAATTCGCAGCCGAATACTACCTCCTAAGCAGACATAGTGTAATGATTCTAAAGGCGTTAAAACAATTTTTGAGTCAATTTGGCATCCCAAATCGTATGCGATCAGGGCGCGGAATTTACCAGCAACCTATTTAAAAATTTTTGCACCAATACGAAAGTGAACTACATATAACTTCATTCCAACAAACCAGTAGTAACTCACCAGTAGAAAGACTACATTCGTCCCTGACGGAAATGTACAGACTAGTTCTAACAAAAAGAATGGAAGAAAAGTTAGAACTTGACCATGAAGAAATATTATCTGAAACGATGCTGACCTATAACAATGCTATTCACTCCTCAACAAAACTAACACTCTGTGAACTTTTTAACGGTAGAACACCCAAATTTAATAACGACATCAAATTTAACCACGAACATGAATATCCAAAGAAACTAAACAAATTCTGTACCCTTTGATTCAGGAAAAGCTATCGACAAACATGAACAAATGAATCGACAAGATAAACGAAAACAGAGAAAACCCTATAGAATACAAAATTAATACAACAATTGTTAGGATGGAATGCAGAAGGAACAAGATAACTCCTAGATTCACTACTCCAAAAATCAAGTCGAATAGGAAAAACACAGTACTTACGCTAAATAATAAGAAGCTTCATAAAGCAAGAATCCGTAGGTGCACATTGAAATAATAAAACTATTTATCAAATTATTACTAAGAATTAGACATTTCCCTTAGTTTCAGCAAATTAACATAAATTTTCCCTTTAGGCTAATTGTAGCCAAAAAATTGGGAAAAATCCGCGAACCTTTAGCAAATCAATCAATAGATATTCAATTTGAGGAACATATTTATGAACTTTTAAACTTACAAGCATTTTACAACAACACAAATATAATATTCAACATTCAAATACTTATAACACAGTACGACAAAATCAATGCAATGAAGGGCGGTGGCGCTCTTGGCGCGGAAGCATTTGAATTTGAATTAAATTAAACTTGGCCCAAACAGTATGGTTGATATAAAAAAGTTATTAAAAGTACGTTAAGTAAATTTTAAATTTAAAAGTATTACATTAGAAGTGAACCTCCACGGTCCTTTGAAGCTTAAAAATTTCTCAAAATTCTGACGTGCTACAGCAAAACGCCGAGACACGTATTTCTTTATTTTAAGCCTATTTTCATATTCTGTTAACATTTCTCATGTGTACCAACCACTGTCGTACTGTGTAATACACCCTCACGTTTACACATTCCACCACATCATAACTCCTCCAATCAACGGCACACATCATAACAAACCGCTATATATCGTATACCGATGCCCCTTAGTAGAAAAGACATTCCTTTGCAATGAACCAGCGTACGAAGAAGCAACACAGAACTCTACCTGTATTGGCAAACTGATGCAAAATCAACCCGCAGAATGTCACCTCAACGATGTCGGCAACATCGGAAAACAATTATATTGCCATTTTCAATGCACCACAAATACTAATCAAGTCTAGTTGCAGAAACACTACCTACATAATTGAAGGTACACCAGTAATCTTACCACAACAAATGCCAAATTGAAATCAACGATATCACATACTACAGTGACCCAATTGTATTCAACGAAGAGCCGATCTCCATTCCCCTTTCAACGGTCAGAATTGAAGCCAAATCTACAAGCAAAAAAATAACTTTGCAAAGGCCCAACGAAGACTAATGATGCTATGACAGGATATGCAATTCGAGCAGACGGAGACGAAAACGACGCAAGCTTGCACCACAGCCGGCATACTGATATTCATCATCGCAGTAGCAGCTCTTCCAAAAAAGAAAATAATCCAGATGATCAACAATGAAGTCAGCCACCACCGACAGCCTGGTATCACTCCGACCACAATGACATCATTGTGGCCCTCGCTCTACACAAGGCGGGGAGGAGTTACGCCCCCACCTACAGAGGTGGCGTCACACACGCTACCACCACCTGAAAAACCCCCCAGAATGCCGACCCAACCAGTGTAGCGCAGCCAAACTAAAGTCAACAGCGAACCGGCCGGCGCATTGCACCAACGAACGACAACAACGACAAGTGCAATGGCAGAATAAGTTAGTTTAAGTATTTTTTGTCAATGTAACTCTTTTTAGCAATTATTCACAATTATAATAGTCAGTACATTTATTAAATTCATAGGTCTCTTTGTAAACTAATTAATATTAATAAATCACTTTTATATTGGATTTCAGATTGGAAAGACCTGTTTTTATTTAAACCGACATAGTGATTTGCAGTGCAGTTACCCAAACTCAGTATTGCAACGAGTAATTTTGTGGTGAATACAATCAAAACCGGCATTCTCTACAAAAGGCCGGGGACATGTCAATAAGCAGGAGGTACATCTTACTAATTTTTGCAACGGTATCCTGGAGGATACGTAACTCGTGCGATGTGTTTTATGCGCATAGCATATTTTGTCAGTTTGTATACTTCTACTTATTGTTTTGTTGTCCGTTAGTCCTGGTATGTATGTGATGCTTGTGTACTTTTTATTTTCGTTTTTGTTTGTGGTGTTAACATTTCTGTGCGCCAATGCCCTTTTGTTGTTTGCAATTGATAACAGACTCTCTATTATTGCATTAGGGTATCCATTTTTATAGAGTATATTTTTAATTTTTTTGGTGTTGTCTTTTTTGAAGTCTTGGTCGCTTAAATCGTATATTTTATTTATTAAGTTGATAGCTGTGTTTCTTTTTTGCGTCCACGGTGGTTTGAATTATAATTAATCATCCTTGACGATGCCATCGATTTCGCATACCAATTCGGTGCATTTCCATGTCTAGGAAGGCTAACTTTTTTCTGTGTTCTGTTTCCATAGCAAAAATTTATTTTAGTATGTTGTGTGGTTAGTGTTTTTAACTGAGTGAAGTGAGAACTGTGCAAACCTTTAATTATTGAGTCATGGGAGGGCTGACCATTTTTCAACCGAGCGGTCATGTGGTTCAGGTCTCACTCTCATTCTCAAATTATTCGTTTTGCCGTGAAAGCAACAACAATGCGTAATGCTGGTCTACGTTGCCTTAATGACTTAGTAGATATGTTACAAGAACAACAACCAAAGATCATTTGACCGTCTGCATAATACCGCCCTTAGCAGTTCAATTTGTCAATAAGAAATTTTTGACAATCGCTACCGGGGTGCGTTGGATAATGGGTTATTTTCCTTTTCTCTTAAAGATTCTATATATTCTATTCCAATTTGTATACTGTAAGCATTATTTAGAAGTATTGTATTTTACATGAAGGAAATGATATGTACATATCCCCATACATATGTAAGTATATGTGTGAATTATGAAATACGTTTACATGCATAATATGTATTGTATATGTATATATACTTATATACACTTTCATACGAGTTGTTAAAATATAAGCATATAAGTATATGGTATATCAAAATCAGATAAAATCCTGAAACGTCTAAAATAAATTTGCTGGCAATTAGATGAATCCATACTATACGCTGGCCGATTTTTCTTATATCTCAAATACAACGACCCAATCTGTAATACATCCTATTTTTATATTAAGTTTTTTCAATATTTTGTGTGTGTGTTTATTTCAGATTCTCAGGCTAAGCACCGGCACGGGTCTCGCACGAAATCAGAATTTTCGTTCCTTACCCCTGCCGAACTCCCAGTCTGTGCCTACATCTATTAAATACATACATACCAGTGAAAAATATAAGCCGCACGTTACGACTAATGCCAGTCCTCCACAGGTATTTATTGCCAACGCAATAATAACAACACCAAATAACACTGGGAAATTATCAGCTATGGGTATAGATTTGAAAAAACACCTGGAAGATTGTGCAAATGTTATATCAATTCGAACGGAGTACGTTTCTATTACCAATTAGACATTCTCGAAAGTCCAGTTCCACTAACAATTATCAAAATCCAAATTAGGAAAACGGTAAGTATTGACAATATTATAGCAGCACTGTGAATAATGAGAACCAAATAAGCAGAGAGTCCGCGAACTTTGTTTATGATTTCACTTGGTGTCAACATTCTGCTCAGCACACGACAACCTTGAAAAATAAAGAAATGTGCGGTTAATAATTTACATAGTAAGTTAAAAGTGATAATTAACAACAAAAATTGCACCGAAATTTTTATTGAGCTAATCAACGCAGTGTACTAATCGAAACAAAAAGTATTTCTGGCAACGCTGTTATCAATTGTACTTAGTTTAGTTACACGTTCCATCAGCGGTTGGATTACACTGGTCAACAACATTTTTGTACATGGGTCGTGCGTATATTTTTTTTATTGCTTTTGCTCCCAGAAATAAGAATATGGACATAAAAAGTTTTTGATTTGGGTTTGTTCGAAAAAAATGAGAAAAACGAAAAACATGAAAATTCATCAAAATTTGACATAGATTTGATTTATTCTAGTATAGTAAAAATCAATTTAAGATTTATTCTTATAAATTTAGTTTTAGAATACAGTTTCAATGTTTCAAAATGCTTTTTCCTGCTTTTCCTGCCATATTCGGTAACATTTTCTCTTATTAACGTCCAAATATAGTCCCCCATCATGCTCTCCGTATACTGGCCTTGGTAGCGTTTCTCAAACTCCATTATATCTTGATGGAATCGCTCCCCGTGTTCTTCTGAATAAGCTCCCATATTATCTTTGAATTTATCCAGATGTGAATGTAACATGTGCATCTTTAGCGACATTCTACATCCGATGGCGGAAAAATTCGTAATCATGCCAGTTATCAGCTCATCATAATTTTCATCCCTATGATTTCCAAGAAAGCCATGAACTACTGCCTTAAACCTGGTCCACGCTAGTTTCTCCTCATTGCTAAGTAAGTCCGGGAAAATATCGCAGTTCATAATTTTTTTTATTTGAGGGCCAACAAAGACTCCAGCTTTAATTTTCGCCTCTGACAGCTTTGGAAAAAAAGTCTGCAAATATTTGAAAGCTTTAGACTCAATATTAAGTGCCTTCACAAATTGTTTAATAAGGCCCAATTTAATATGCAATGGCGGCATCAATATGTTATTAGGATCGACAATTGCTTCATGTTTAATATTAAATCTTCCCACTCCATACTCAGTACGTTCAGGCCAATGTTTTTGGCGATAGTGGGCGGCATCATTTCTGCTATCCCATAGGCAAAGATAACAGGAGTGTTTGGTTTATCCACCTTGCATTCCAGTAAAAAAACAAACCATCTTGAAGTCTCCAATAACTTCCCACTTGTATTCCGTATATTTGAATAGCATTTTAATACTGTCATAATTTTCTTTGAGATGTATGGAATGTGCCAGTGGAATAGATGGAAATTTGTTCCCATTGTGTAGTAGAACTGCTTTTAGACTTTTTGTTGAGCTGTCGATAAAGAGGCGCCATTCATTTGTATTACAAGGAATACCAATTGCGTCAAATAAACCTTTCACGTCATAGCAAAAACAGAGTCCATCTTCCTTACTGTAGAAACAAGAAAATTCTGCATGATGCTTTCTTTGCCGAGATATTCGAACATCAGAAGTAAGTAAATTTCGTTGTTTAAGCCGCGATGCTAATAACTCTGCTTTGTCTTTTGATAGATTTAAGTCTCTTATTAAGTCATTGAGATCTTCAGAGTTGATGAGATGTGGTATTCCTGGTTCAATTTAAAGAACAAATTCGGAATGTACGGATGCAGATGAACTCGGTGTTTCAAACCTGCCTTGAGGGAATAGTTGCTTTTCCAACACAGGTGGATCAGGTACAGGATTTTGTTCCGAATGTGGTACTGGAGCGGATGTCGATGGTAGTTCCAGATATATTGTTTTCCTTTCAGTGGTTTCACTACACAAAAATAGCAATCAGTGTCATGATTACTCGGTTCTCTCCAAATCCTCGGCACTGCGAACCTCATGGCTCTTTTCTCACCCTATTACCAAACTATAATAAAACGTAAAGCATTTCAAAACAATTTCAGTTATTATGCAATTATATATAGATATATGTATATATATATGAAACAGTTAGTACAATAGCCAATAGAGAAAATAAACTTACGCTCCAGAATGCTTCTGCAAGAGTTACATGAAACATGTGGAGCCCATTTTTTGTCCTGGTTTTTAACAGGTAGACCGAAGTAGGCTAGGTAGGTCTCGCAAATCCTTGTGTTTTTAGTTAAGTCAAACTTTTTTTGTCTTCTTTTAATACATTCGCCACATATATAGCAAAACGAATTAGCCGCTCGTTTACAACTTCTCGAAGACATCATTCCTCTGTGATATGCAAAAACATAGTGTCGCCCACAACGAGTGACCCAAGAAACTACAGCTTCTTTAAAAAAATTTTACTTACAAAAACGCTATCAGGTAGCTGGCATGCTTTATTGCTAGGCCTGCCAATCCGTCAGTAAAAGTTTCGATGAGTTTCTTAATATGTACTTAACGAATTGCCAAATCTACCTAAAACCATGTGTATCTGGGACCTTTTATCTCCTTTTTACTGTTTCTCAGCCATATTTTTTTGGTTTTTTTTTTTTAAGATGAGTATGTTGTGCTTTAAGTAGATCTTTTTTCGATGCATCAGGTAGCTACCCGCCGCCTTCTATCGACCGAAATAGCGCGAAAGGACCTACATTAGCCTGGTGCAAAAATGCAAAATTTTCAAATCGCTATAACTTCTACAAAACCAAATATTTTTGATTCCTAATTGCATTTTTTTTATAGAATTGAACATAAAATCCGAATATATATTTTTTTTGTTGATCTGTGTTATTTTTCCGCCATCACTTGTCAAATTTGGTCTCGGCGTTATAACATCTTCTATGTCATGTTACGTTCTGGTTTGTTTGTAATCCTTTGTTAATATTTATGGTGTTTTTTAGTTTGTTTTCATTCGAATATATTTACGTTGTTTTAATATATACCCATGATTCAATAATTAAGCTTTGATACATAAATTGCTTCGCTCCTCACTCTTCACAAGACGTCTCCTTTAGCTAAAACAGTGTTATTTCTTTGAAAATTTTTGTACAAATCTTATCAAATATTTTTAAATAGTAGTAAAATTCAAACAAAAAAAAAACAAAGAGTCGGTTTCACTGATTCATTTGCGTTGTTTTAATTTCCTGATATTTTTCCGGAAAATTGTGACAATTTGAGAAAGTATTTTATAAAAATGTAAATATTTTATATAATGCAAATATGTAGTTTTATTTGCATTTCATTAGGTAAATTGTGCATCTAGATCGTGATTGGTATACTGAGTGATCGTTTCCCTGCTTCTTAGCCTGTTTAGTTCCGTGTCCTAGTTCAGTTTTCTCTCCACCCGTGTGCGAGCATTTGTTAGGAATACCTTTGCTATTCCCTATCTTTTTGGAATGCGTAAGTACTTGCAATCTGTATGTTACAATTATTAGTGAACACTTTTTTATAGGATTTCTTTCAAAGCCCATTGCTCGTTGTGATCGTATCCCCCCTCTTTTGTTACCTCCACCCTTGTGCCAGCGCCTCCTTGCCAAAGTGAGTGGGCATTCCGAATTTCAAGAATTTTAGTTAGTATTTAAAAATAATCAAATATTTTAAATAAAAGTTAATATATCTTTAATTATGATCTTTGAGTGTGTATGACATTAGAATAGATGATAAGCATTTCTTCCCTAGTGCAATATTAGTGTAAATATTAGTTATTTCTTTGTAGCTTGCTAATAACTTGTGTTCCCGAACTTCACCGTCGAGAGTGCTTTTCTTCCCAATCCTATCACCTATCCCGTTTGTATGTATATTGTTTAATGTGTAATTAATCATGAGATTACATTTCCAAAATATATAAGGTCATTTTATCTAAATTCTAAATAGATAATATAAGAACAAAACAAACCTAAACGAAATGTAATCCTGTGATTACATAGTTATTTTTGGTTATGTACTTTTTATATCATAAATTTTTCTGTACGCAAAACAATTAAGAAAAGTACTTAACTTCGTATGAACCATCAATAGCCTCGTTTTTGTAATCTTATGAAAGGCTAACAACATATTTGGATTTTGTCCAACTTACATTCTTTCACTAATTACATTCTTTGGGTACTTGTTAAAAATTTTTTCTCAACTTTCTACATCCTTTTGAAATATAACCTTTTGTGCGGGAGAGCAAGAAATTAGCTATAATTATATATCAAACCTTTAATAATTGAATCAAGCTATGAACCTAGGTTGTCGTTGTTGTTACGCAGGCCCTGCAAGATCAGTCAAGTGTATACATCTGGTTTATTGGTACTTCTGTTTGTTTCGAGCTATCCTTGCTCGCTGTTCTTTTTGTGGTATGTGCAGGTATATAAAAATTATTGGGTTTGTGTAATAATTCGTATAGTTGTTTTCGGTGCTCGATCATCGGATACAGTGTTTATTAGCTCAATTATTGTCCCACTACAAATAAAAATGTAGTTATGAAGCAAGGAAGAAATTATCGAATAATTCAGTAATTCCGGAACCAATTATTGTGTTTATTTTAACTTTAGTGGGCCAAATCTGTTATATGTATCACAAACATCTGATATTTCAGTAAAGTATATTGATTTTCGTGGTTGTAATATCAAACAACATAGTATCAATTTGGGATGAAATTCCTTGCTGCCTAGGACTCTTTGTAAATGTTATTTTTACTTTTACCTGCCATGTGTTTGTTTTTTGGCGCCCAAACGCCTTCCAGAATGAATGATTTGAAACATCAATCACGTAGAAACAAAAAGTATGCGTTGATTCATGCCTAGTATTGCATGTCTCCATTTATTTATTTATTTATTTTATATTGCCTGTTCCCATTGAAAAGGATTTTAGATTTAAAAATGTTAGAGCAGAAACAACGAATCCCAGCCAATTTTTCATAACAAATGGTTAATGTTATCAAAACTACACAATTTAAAATTTAAAAAAATATGGTTTCCATGGGCAACGGGAGAGAACTCATAGAATTCAATATTAAGAATTCCTATAATTCATGATGACAACTCGAAACAGAAAAAGTAAAGAATCTTTCATTAAGAGATTAGTTCATATTATTACTTATAAATATAGGATCTAAAACCCTATTCAGACATTGTAAATCTGCCTAAGATTAAAATTCAAAAACAACAATATATATATGATTTATGGCTATGATTTCCATTGGAAATGTATCGATATCATCGCATGCTGGCGACCATGTAATATTATCTAAGCTAAAGGCAGGCAAGACAACAGATTTGCTCACTTTTTGAATTTGAGACTAAGGATGTAACATTGTCAATGTGATCCGTATAAAGGCTTTCCGGACTGTTTGGAGGGATGTGTGAAACGCTTATAAACAATTGACCAAAAGGTCATTGCATACAAATACATAGTTGGTCAAGAAGTGTATCATGATTATCCAATAATTTAGATACAGCGATGAGGACACCACTTCGCTTAACACATCCCATTCGTATACGAGTAGTGTATTTACAAAATACATCATCAATGTTGGAATCAAAGTATTCTTGATCATAAAAATCAGCGTTAAGCCAAGTGTCCGCGATAACGAAAATATAAAAGTTGATGAAAGATGATTGACTTTTCCTCCTATTTGTGGTGAGCGTCTTGATGCTGTAACACAAATTGAGGGACCTACAGTTTTACGCACCTCCGAACGGCATACTTAAAATATTTAAAATATACATATATGTGTGCGTCCACGTGAAAAGGGCCCACTTCGGCGGTATTGGAGTTATGCATATAGGCGTCTTGCTAGTTGATTTCTGAACATTTTGAGACAAATTATACCATCCTAACTGAAGAATTCAGGGAAATATAGAACTTTGAAGGTGAATATCCGAAAAATGACTAATTGAGAAAAATCAATTTGAAGTTGAAAGTTGTCCCTTGTGGGCCCTTTTCTTTTTTTTTTCAAAAAATAAAATTAATTACTTTTATTATACCTAGGAAGCTAAATTTGGTGTCATTCGTCGCGTAAATGTATATAGTTTCATAATAAACCATAATAAAAAATTACGAAATTCGATCCATGTATCGAAAAATCTATATATCTCGGAAATTAGATGCGACAAAGTGGGCCTTTTCACGTGGACGCACACATACATATGTATATAACGTAATTACTAAAATTACTTATACGGATTTTAACATAAGAAATAGTTGAACAGTGTAGTAAGAAAAATGGCTGTAATCATTTAAACATAGGTAGTAGATAATTGTGTGGTATTTAAGTATAGTTTTTTTCTAACTTCGATTCTCCTATTTATAAAAAGCGAACAATATTTGAACTTTTGTGAGCTGAGATTTCCACAGAAATGTTAAGTGGTGGTTTCAAGGTTGCGGATTTTTTAATTATTCTACCTCCCTATATTTTGACAAAAGTAGATTTTAATAGTGTAGTTGCCAAAGTGATTGTAATAAATTCAATTAACTCAAAGCATAATTTATTAAGTGCCGGTTTCAAGGTAGATGTATTTTTTATTATTCTATAGATATTCATAAGTCAAACAAACTTGAGTTTAACATCCTTGGTGGGCTGGGTTAGAAGAAAAAATGTAAAAATTTCGTATTTAAAATACCAGCTAGCTGAAATGGCAACTAAAGAAGGTAATTTTGAATCAGTAGTCAAGATCACCAAAGAGAAAATTAATTGTAATATTTTAGTAAATTTTTAGAAAATATTAAAAAAAAAATTTTGGCGCCAACCCAAAGGTCGGAGATATAATAATTATTATTATTACGTGTATATTTAATGTCGCCTTTAGCATATAGATACCTAAGAGAGGATCTCTTTAGATTTCCCGAAGAAAGAACTCTCGACGTGTTTGTTTCAGTCAAATGGCCAGGATATATTATTTTTCTTTGATTGTCCCCATCTTTTGAAGAACACGAGAACTCGTCTCGAAAATTCACAAACAAGGTCAGTTTCAAATCGCGTTCGATAACTTGGTCTGATATTGTCCATTTTTACAATACAGGTTCGTAAAATCCCGTCCGTTCGGACTTACGCACACATTTACCCAAATAATTTTCAAAAAATTAGTGCAAACAAAATTAACTATTAGTGTTAAAGATGAAAATGGGTCTGACATTGATTCCTCTTTGATTTATATTAAAGGTCTTAAATATTAATAACTTAAAACATTTAAGGCAATTTTTGTGACACTCAGGTTTCACCAGCTTACAGACAAGGTGATTTTGTTAGGATAGGTTAGGTTAGGTTACTGTGGTAACTCCCGCAATGGGATCTCACTTAGACATAGTAGGAGTCCATTGTGATACCACTTGTTTTATGAACGGTAACGTGAATCGGAAAAATCAGGAAAGATTAACCTGAGAAACGTTGCGTACCCCGAATGAAGTCACGCAAACTACAAATCTCCACCCAGAAAGCTCTTCTGGAGTCCTAAAGAAGTACGAGCCTAGGTACTTGAACCTCAGTCTCGCAAAGGCAGGTCAGCTAAGCAGAAAATTAAAAGATGTATCCACCTCATATTCCTCCATACAGCTGCGGCAAAAAGGGTCAGAGACTATCTTCAGCCAAACCGCATGTATACCCATCGGACAATGCCCAGTGAAAACACCTACGAGGGTCGAGAGTTACCGCTTAGTAAGAGACCTCAGCTCCTTTGAGCGCCCACGATCCACTCTTGGCCAGAGGGTCCTTGCAATTCTGCATGTCGTGGCAATTTCCCAGCGCTCGCTGAGACGACCGAGAGCCCATCTGTCCAGGGGAATTCCGTAGGCAGCCAAAGGAGTCCCCACCCTCTCCCTGTATGGAGAAATGACTTTCAGTGTACCTTGCCGAGCGAGCGCATCAGCCAGTCTAACGTCGAGATACTCTGAGGCGGCTGCGAGAGAAATCAGGCACTCCCTGACAAGTTTTGATCTCACTATCCGAATAAGTGTTAGCCCATCTAGAGGGCATTACATTGATTAGAAGCCAATCGGCTGCCTCTTTGATTGCATCCACCTCTGCCTGAAACACACTATAATAGTCCGGAAGCCTAAACTTGCGGCTGAGGGAGAGTTCCTCGCAGAAGAAGACCCCCACTCCATAAAACATTATAGGCCTAATTATAGTCTCATAAAGCCAGTAGTTTACCTTGGGAGAGATACACCGCGACCGAAGCCTTTTTCACCCTTTGTTCAATATTTGGCCCCCAGGAGAGCTTCCTGTCCAGAATCAGACGTAGATATTTATATATTGGACCGTCCAGCGAAACGCGGTCAAATGCTTGAGCTGCGTCGAAAAAAAATGCTGGGTAGTATTCTATCAGTTCAAACACCGTCCATATCTCGGATGTCAGACGGTGAACTTGTTCTGTAGTACTCTCTCTATTCAAACGCCGTCCTTATTTCATATGTTAGACGGTTAACTTGTTCTATAGTCCAGTGCTGTTTCCGGAATCCAAATTGATGCGAAAGCGTTAGGTTAGGAAGGTTTTTTCAAAGAGATTTGAATAGCAAGGTAGCAAGCATATTGGCCTGTATGAAAAGCTGAGTTTGGTTCTTTCCTAATTTAGGTATCATTATTATAATCAACTTCTTCCAATAGGTTGGAAAATGGCCATATCTCAGTATAGCTCTAAAGAGGTTTGAAATGTGGAAGTTCTATGGGGTTATTTGATCATGCTCCGGTGATTTCTTTAAGTCCAGTTGCTCTTTGATGGCATTCATAATATCAAGTAGAGAGGGAGTAAATACAAAACATATCCGTTAGATTACATGTTTGGCTGAAATACATATTTTTCCATAGAGAACACTTTGCGGTGATTGGTGAAAAGCTTTCAATGTGCGAGCTATTCTTCAGCCTTGAGCCAGTTTGTCTTGTGAGATGTATGTAAGTCTCCTGGGATATTATTAAAGTTTCGGACGCTCCAGCAAGGAAAAAACCACAGGAGAATGGTCTGAAGGTAGATCCGACAGGACCTCTGCCTGTATCAGGTTATTGTCACGGCAAAGTCTATAAGATCAGGAAACTTTGTATCTTGGCCAATAAGTGCTTTGTAGAGTTGCCTTCCTTTTGGATTAATCAAGCGTGAACCCCAGAGTGGATGCTTAGCATTATAGCCTCCCGCTGCAATGAAGCTTGAGATCGCTGAGCGTTGAAGAAGTCCGTAAATTTATTCACCGAAACGCGGAGGACAGTAGACTGCGGACAAAGTTATATTGCCCGAATTCGTAAGCACGCTTATTGAAGTGGCTTTCAAGAAATTCGTAGCAAGCGGTGGAAGAATATTGTGATCCATTCGTCTTCTAATCAGAACTCCGGTCCCGCCTAGCGCTTAGCCATCCGGATGATTTGTTGTGTCAACATCGTATCCTGATACAGGGTGGCCCAAATAAGACCTGCTGATGTGAAACACAAATAACTTTTTTATTTTTTAACATAATTTATTTTTTCTTTTTGCAGATTATAACTGAACTCTTGGAAATTTAAAATGAATACGTACAGTCCACAACAACGCATTAAAATTATCAGTTTTTATTATTCTTCTCAACGATCGATTGTTCTGACGCAGCGAAATTATCGCCGTTTTTTTTACGTAAGATCAGCGCCCACATCTTCCATGATTACAAGTTTAGTTCGCCGTTTTGAGGAACTGGGTTCAGTTGCCGACCGTCCAGGAAGAGGTGCTCATCGAAATATTCGTACTGAAGACAACGTGGAAGCTGTGCAGCCGAGTGTTGCAAATGATCCATTTGTCTCAACTCGTCGCCGTTCCGGCCAATTGGGTATACCCATAACAACATTACAGAGAATTTTAAAGTTGAATCTTAAGATGTATCCATACAAAGTTCAAATTGTGCCACAGCTTCTACCCAACAACGACTACAATACGCTACTCGCTTTACACAATTAGCCACACAAAATGATTTTTTAAATAATCTTTTGATGACGGATGAAGCGCATTTTCATTTAAGTGGTTAAGAGCTGTGTGATTGCCTCAACAATTGTTGCATTATGGTGCAATGTTTCGTGTGTCCAAATTCATGTTGGTGCACTGGACAGCGGCTCTTTAACGGTGATTCAGCAGTGTAATAGGTACTGCAAGTTGTAAATGTGATGAACAGAATTCTTTCCAAGAGGCTTATTTTCAGGCTCCAGCTGAGCTTTGAACATAGGTTGTTGGACCTTATTTCTATTGATTATATTTACAACAGCCTTTGCAGTGAACTCTTGGAGTTTCAGGGCATCTAGGATTTCTGTAGGTTCTACAGTGGACTCGATGCCTCTAATGACGACTTGCAGTCCCTTTGCGCTTTTAAGCTGGCATGTATAAAATTGTATTTTATTATCGTTTCGATATTTCGATGCCAGCCTGTAATGTTCTTTAGTCGTTGTGGAGCCAGTGAATGTAAGTGCATTCACGGTTGGTGCTGTAGCCCATGACGAAACTGCAGTCGTAGTAGGGAGCGATGAGAGCGAGGCGCATTACTAACTCCATGACACACTAGTGGTGCTGGTAGTAGTCCAAAGTTCTCCCTCTTTAGTTGTTGTTGGCGTTGACAGACTTGCAGCTCCGGTGAGACATAAGAAAAATAAGCATTGTTGCGTTGTACTGAGAGGCGACGCTCGTTTTGGTATCATTGTCGCTGAGTGCTCATACTATACATGGTATTGGCGAAACGCTTATCTGGTTCCTTTTATTTTATGCTTGCGTTATGCAGTTTATTATATGTATATACCTATGTACATATATATATATATTATGCACATATATGTATATTATGCACATAGATATACATATGTATGTATATTAGAATGAGTCAAATTGTATGGCGCTGAAAAAAGCTGAAAGCATCATCGCGATTATGGTACTAGGGATCGTACCAAGTATTTTTGCCCAACGAACCATACCTCTAAATGAATTTCGAGTGTGTGGAGTTTTTTTGGTAGTTATTTTCAAAAATACTAAAAAGGCGATCTATTTATACGGGGTTTCTATATTTCACATTAATTTTTATTTTTAACTTCCACCAGAAGGGGGTTTGTACATTTTTCTGGTTTTTCACCTTTTTAAGTAAAATGAATGACATGAATGATTATTCAAATATATTCGAACCACCATTCACTTAAAATTTTCCATACAAACATCTAGAACAATATCTAGATAACAATGATCCACCACGGTCTGATCCGAAAATTCCTTTACATATACAAGGAACGGAGAGACACGTTCAATTGCTGGATAGCGTGTCCAACCTTGTTATGAAACCGAATCGAGAGGAAGTTATGTCGGTTAAATAATACCCCAGATATCTCTAATCTCTACAAAACCTTGAGCGATGAATGCTCTAAATTATTATTATTAAGATATAATAGTGGGTACCCTGTAGCATCAGGTCTATTTTGCCTTTGTATATACTTAGCTTTGTTACAGGTTCAGATCGTTATAAAAATGAAACTATAATACATTTTTTAATAAAGTTAAACTGATTTAATAATGCATATATTAAATAAGCGATGTAAGATTTTTTAAGAAATTTCTGTGGGGTATTCGTCAGGTCATGTTCTCCTACTCTGACCACAAGCTGCTAAGCGATGGATTCAAATCAGAACTTCCACACGGCCTACCATCTGCATCTAGACATATTGATATTCAGCCACCGCTGGGTAGTTTTTGCCTTGTGTTCTGGAGCAGAATCTTGGCCAAGTGCTCTCCAACGAATAGAGTATTGCTTAGCTGCTTTACAACGCCTTCTAAAACATTTGGAATGTCCTGAGATTCGAGGACACGAAGGCGGTGCTGTTTCTCATCACATAGGAGTCACCTACCCTCTTAGAGGAGGGAGGGTGCCGCATTCATATTGGTGTAAGGCACGCCAAAATGAAAATTTTCCGGGGCAGAGCGTCTGACGAGGACAATGACGGAGACACTCCACCGGAGAGCCTTTCCTTGGACCCATTTCTGACAACGTCCTGGAACGGATAGAAGTTGTGATCCAGGAAGCCAGTAGTATGGCCACGCGGCAACCCCGTAATAACCATGAACAATGTCGTACAGATTAATCTGACACATTTGCGCTGCGCTTCAAACAATCTGAGAGTATTTCTAGGGGAAAGAGACCTTCCCATCATCCAAGAGCCCTGGGTACGAGACTCTATCGTCATGGGCCTAAATTTTCCTGGGTATAAGGCATTATATGCCCACAATAATGGAAAGCGAGCCTGCGTTCTAACTGAAAGGAGTATAATGTATTTTAAGCCCTTCTTTCAGCACACCGGACCTAGTAGTAATCGGACTGATGCAGAATGGGAAGCTTACATTGCGCCAGCCTACTTTGCGCACGACCAAGAAGCCCTTCGTGCGGAGACCCTTGCGGAATTTTCGTCGCTACGTCGTAGCAGTACCACGGACATCGACTTTGGGGCAGCAGCGAGGCAAATGAAAGGGGTGAGACACGAGGTAGCCGATACGCTAGCCAGAGGGTGCAGTGACATCCTCAAATGAGATGCCGATTCCAGTCCTGATAGGTTTAATTTACAGGAGCACAATCAGCTCAGAGATTGGCAGAATGCAGAATTGAAAAATTAACGTGGCTATTATATGATCTTAAGAGAGCATCCATTATTCTGGCGATGTGTATACCTAACGTCGCCAGTTCTCACAGGACACTGGCCGATCGGAACCCACGCAAAAATGATTGCTGCAGAAGCTGCAGAGATGAAAATCAACGAGAGACAGGAGAGCCCCTTCTGTGCTCTAATGAGGAATCGTAAGACCACTCTGGGGCGTTTGAGGATAATTCTCTGCAGGATTTGTGCAAACACAGCCTAACATTTATCGACTGCCTAACATTTATCAAATGCGTTAGTTGGTTTTAAACGAAATAATCCGGTGGTATATGGTATTAAAACGGGACTCAGTTGCTAATAGCGTGTTGAGCTCCTTCGCCGCCATTCTAACCTAACCTAGGGAAATCATTTTCGTTGCAGACATCAATCAAGTGCTTTAACAGAATTGTGAACAATTTCTTCCAAAACTCGTGTTTGGCTTTAATAGAATTGTGAACAGTTTCTTCCAAAATTCGTCTTCGTCAAAGTTCTACTTCGTCTACAAATTTAAGCACTAACTACTAAATTGAAACTATGAGCTGCACAAAGCGAATACATAGCAAGTATATATTTCTGAATGCAAGCTTGTGCTCCGTAGAACTCTCCGCTCATTGCACTTGCACCGTCGCAACATGGACCGATAGAGTATGTACTTACAGTCTATCCACGAAGATTTCAAAAAGCTAGGATGGCATCTGACAATCTGCTTCCAGTAAACTGGAAATTTGGACAAAACTCAAAAAAATCTCTACAAATCGCATGTGTGGCAGTTTTTAAATCAAATGACTATATGTTCATTCTGAACACGATTGCTGGTTTACATCGCGTTTTGGGGGAATTCTCTAAGTAGTTTAGAATTGAGTCTCTCAGTTATTGGCTTATTCACGAATAGCGCTATGTATATCGTATGGGTTCGTTGAGTTCGTTCCAGTCGTTGATGATTTAAAAGGCGAAGAAATTTCTAGTTGCGAAAATACTGCAGAGTTAGACGTATGTAGAGATAGAGTTGCTAATTGCAAAGCGGATGCAGGTTTAAGTGGATGTGGCTGCGAAACTGTCGCAGGTTCAGCGTTCCACTTCTTATTAAAAACCAAATAAATAGTAATGGAGTGAAGATCATAAAGAAATAAAAAATCAATAATGGAATGGATATCTGATGACTCTAAACTTTATTATACCGCAAACCTCATTTTTCACAAAGCACCCTGTGTACGCGGACATGAGGCAGAGGACTTGGTTATAGTGTAGTTATGACAAATATGGATCAACTTCTTCCTCAAATTCAATTTCAGATATACATACATACATATGTATGCACATATTTAGAAATTTTCATCACAAGTTTTGAATGATCGGAAAGGGAGGAAGATTGAGACGACTGGAACTTTGGCAAATATTGATGTTATGGGCGAATTGTCACAGCATTTCTACACTTATATGCACCGGTAATTTATGAGTCTATCAAGTCTAGGCTAACGATATGATTTTACTCACTTGTTCATAGGCGATGATGAAAATGAATGAGCTGAGTAATATTTTGGTTATGCTTTGTGTCTTTTGCACATATACAAAATGTATGTATGTGTGTAGTGTATCTTAATCGCGCTGAGTAGCTGTTCAGTTATAAATAGTTCGTATTTGCAGGTGTTTGGTATATACTAAGAGTACTAGCGAGCCCCCTGCACACTTGGTAGTGCAAAAAAGAAAATAAAAAAATCAATTCAAATTCATTTAAATCAGTGATCAATTGATTTTATTGTAATGCTCTGTGGTAAACAACATTAGTTGTTTTTCCATTTTCGGTGTAAATATACAAAACCGTTTGTGTCCATGTGAGAAAACTGGATACTCTAAATTCACTCCACAAATTCCTAAGGATTGGCCTTGCGCCTTATTAATGGTAACCGCAAACGCAAGGCGAACAGGAAACTGAAGTCGTTTAAATTCAAATGGCATATCAGACGGAATCATTGGAATGCGTGGAATGAATACATCTTCGCCTTTGAATTTTATTGTCAAAATAGTAGCTTCAATTACATAAGCCATCAACCTTTTTATAGCAAGTCTTGTACCATTACACAACCGGGGTTGATTGATATTGCGAAGCATAATAATAGTGGCTCCAACTTTCAATTGGAGATTATGCAGAGGCATTCCTGGTAAGTCCAACGAATTCAAAAATTCTGTTGGATAATTCACAACATCTTCTTCATTCGTAACAGTATCCACAGACTTGTACGACACCAATTCGCCAGGAATCTTTGATTTTATAGCCATGTTTAATTCAGTAACATCTTTGTTCTTTGCCGCTAAAATTGCTCTGTCACTCAACCATGCATGGCATGTATATTGTTGTGCTATGTTAGTGAAAACAAATTCAATCAATTCCTCTCTTGACTTTACGAAACGGCAAAAATCATTTGGCAATGTTATTAATCCAGTGTCATCAACAGGCATTGTACCATTTCCAATTTTCAGCAATTGCTTAGAGAACTTATCAGCAGATGCATCATTCTGCAACTGAACACGAACGTTGGTAGTGAGTTTCAATATTTTAACAAATCTCCATAAATATGAAGACTTTAAGCAAGCGTTAATTTCATCGGCCGCTCGATCTAGGAACGACGGGCAATGTTTGCCTAAAATCGCCTGACAATAAAATCAATGCACCACCAAACAACTCTGAATTATCTCGGAGATCTTTCATTGTTCTTTCCAAAGCTTCAACAGATTTCTTATTCGCCATAGTGCATTCATCCCAAATAATGATACCGCAACGTTTCAATAATTTTGCCGTTCCAGATGTTTTCGAAAAGTTACATGTGGGAGTTTCATTTACTTGGTAATTCAATGGCAATTTCAAAACAGAATGTGCTGTCCGACCACCATCTAACAAAGTGGCTGCAATGCCAGAAGACGCCAATTCTAATGCAATTTTATTCTGGGAACGTATCATTGCCAATAACAATGAAATTAGAAACGTTTTTCCGGTGCCTCCTGGTGCATCCAGGAAATAAAATCCACCGGCTTCACTATTGACAGCTTGCATAATACTATCGTACGCCTTTTTTTGCTCCGCATTCAATGTCGAAAGATTTGCGTGGACAAAAGCATTTAATTCGTTGCGATTGTTGTTCACGTTGCAGTTCTAACTCAAAAATGTCATGCATTGCACGATTAGGTGATGGCATTCCCAATTGTGGTAATGCCTTATTACCAATCTGCAAACAGAAATCTTCAATACAAATCAATGCTTCATTGCAAATTTCTGGCGTGAAATCCATTGCAGGATTACGATTTTCTTGACGCACTCGAAACAGAATATCTTCCGATAGACAGTCTTGGAATTTTGTCCACAATTCAGATGGATTCGATGGAAAACAGGTAAACAAAATAATTGCAAACAATGCTCGAATTTGATAAGGATGAGCGACAACTGCTGCATCTGCAAGTGTTTGTTCCCAATGAATATCATTTTCCAACAAATCGACACGCTTGTCGATATGTCGTATGCAAAACTCCATTGATTGTTCTTAACTGTCGAAATGATGTTGGCCCACGAACATTTATTAACAGCAAACGTAAATAAAAGCACTCAGCATTATTTGGGTGAACAGTATATATACGTCCCAAAGCATCACTTGAATATAAATTTTGATGTCCATCAACACGTTTTCCTTGCTTGCGCCGTTGGAACTCCTTTTTTGATGCACTCCACGTAAAATAAGTTGGCACTTCTGCATACAATAACGTTCTGGCAAAAGCATCAACTTCACACAATTTAAAAAATGCAGTTAGAGTTGTATGAGGTGGTGATAGAGCTCTCTGTGCATCATTTTCGGTAGTGAAATACACACGCTGGCCATTTTCAAGATGAACAGCTAAGTGAACAACAGCTGGATATCTCTCGTGAATTTGAAAAGAAAAAATACGCCAAATACTTATGTATTTCGTCGTTTCTATTATTTACATATTTGCAAATGTATTTAATGGACTTGACAGAATTGCGGTATTCGACATTAATATGCGCTTTGAATACTTTCGACAATAAAGATGAATACGGCACAATCCAACGATTATCGACTTCAACGTTTTGATTTTTTACTCTTATGGTAACTGATCTACCATTATTTTGAGTTGATCGACGACGATATAATGGGTAACCATCATTTCCAGTGATTGTATCTGAAACCAAAGCTCTTGGATAACGTTTACTACATTTGCCATCAACTATACATGGGGAGTTAATGTTGAATGCTCCACATGGACCGTGTATCATATTTTGCACAACAACATCATATAATTCAGGATCACTTATTTGATCAGGAATTTCAGCACATATCACATTGTCAACTTCATGCGGTGTGATTTTATTCACCAACCATATTAAAATGTGAGCGCTTTTGCCACTCCACAGAGTACATCCAGCATTTGACTTCACCAAACACTTTAGATTTCACTATAAAATGCATAAGCGCTATCAATTTTTGCTTAAAAACACGGGCAGTGATATCATGGCGGTCGGTTGGACTTTGACCAGCGAATAAATTATCTTTAATGTCACTCCATTGCGGATTACACGTAAATGTTATAAATAAATCCGGTCGACCGTAATGACGCACATAAGTCATTGCATCCTGCGCATACTCATGCATATGACGTGGGCTGCCTGTTTACGTTGAAGGCAAAATGGTAATTTTCCCAAGATCATTAACATTACCATCATTATTTATAGCATCACGCAAATGGATGTACTCCTCCGAACGTAATTTCTTCTGATTAAATCGTATGAAATTTAGTCGTTCATTTTCAATTTTGGCGTACATATCAACAACAAATTGATGGAAAAGTCTACGACAATGCAAAATATGATTAATATCATTTTGACGGACCATAAGGCGATATGAATAATAATTCATTGCGCTAACTTTTTATTTGATTCCGCTCCTAGAATTAAAAATTATTCGAAAAACGATAAAAATTAAATAAAATTTAAATGAACTAACCGGTAGAAGGGTTGATTATTTTAATGTTAGCATGATAACCGTCTTCTCCTCGACAAAACAACAATGGGTACTGTAATCCATCATAGCAGCGATGAGTTTCAGATACTCTTTGCAGTTGCATATTTCTACGGCGTAACACAATGCCACGGGAATTGAATTCATCGCCTACGATTACAATAGCGACATCATCCATTGTGGGCGCATTAAAACGTCTGACATGTTGCCCAGGAGGCGTTTTGTCAGCTCGAATCACAATTGCATATTCATCTGATGGCATTTGATCGAGAGCAGTTTGAAAAAGTCGCACTAATTCATTTTCAGCATGCAACATATTCTGCAAACGCTCGATAATATCCCTCCGCAAATTTGATGATATATCACAACGACGATCGGTTTCCACATTTGAGTTACCCACATAGTATATTTGCAAAAATTGATAGGTTTGATCAGGAAAGGGTAACAAAGAACCAAGTCGATGGTAAACTTGGCCTTGAATCTATTGAAGATTGAAATTTTCACAATAGTACGTTTCGCGATCATCTAAATTAACATCAAAACAAACAAAAATACCTTGAAAGTTGGCATAAAATTGTCCCCATAATATTCGTCGCTCCAAATGAAGTCATTTGAAATGCAGAGTTATACCCTTGTATGTTTTCCAGAAAATGCTTTGAAATTGGTGTGCCACCAGTTATCAAATTATGCAAGGTGGTGAATTCAATTCTGGTAATTTAACTTGCCCGTTTGAACAACACAATCCAGATATCTCATGTTTAAACTTAGATCCCTTGCAATAACTGCCAACAGTAGTCATTGGTCCAATTGAAACCTTGCCATGAGAAACGTAATCAAAGTTTGCATCATAATTGAATGCAGCACGCTCCAAAGTACGTCGCACATACGGACGTTGAGTTGGATTTCGCATAGTCCTACCACGTGCCATGACATTTCGAGCAGCCAAAGTATTATTTGCACGCTGTTCGTCACTTTGAGATGCTCTAGATGCCGCAACATTTCTAGTATGACGTGATTGACGCCCCAAATTGCTGCGCGTACGTACCATTTTGTATTAAAAAATGTTTGCTTCACCAATTAAATATTAAGTAATTGAAATTTTATTTATTCACGAAATTCAAAAATTGAGGCACATACATATATTAGTTGAATAAAGCAATTATTAAGAATTGAAATAGATCAGCTGATCATGAAATTTCAGTCATAGCAGGCACTCAAAATCTAGCTACCTTGGAGAAAAATCCGTTACAGCATTACATATATATATTAACTGTTAAGTTAACATATAAGAAAGCTCATTACAGCTGTTCAGTAACCGCTCGACACACCCTTTATCAGCTTCGCGCACACAGGCCATTCCTAAGCTCATACCGCTACTCAACATACTTTTGTTTATTACGCATCATATGTACATGCATGCTTACGTATATCTAAGATATTTATGCATATAACTTTGTACATACATATCGTCACCTAAAATGCTTTCGGTTCATCGGTTCACTACGTAAACAAGCACATAACCCTTTTTTGTCATCGATTGAACTTCAAGGCGCTACAACATTTATAATTCGTGCGGTACAAGAGGAGGTGTTTGTTGATGATATAGCTGCGCTAAAGGAAAACAGGCCGTTGCAAATAGAAGAAAACTTTCCAGACAGAGCTGGAGTTTTGAGAGTGGGTGGTCGCATATCAAATTCTTCAGCTTCATTTGACGTTAAACATCCCGCAATTTTATCATCAAAACATGTCGTCACTGAAATGATTGTGAAATATATGCACTTATCGAATCTGTATGTCGGTACAACGCAATTGATATTTTTAACTAGACAACAGTTCTGGATTTTGGGCGTGCGAAACATCGCGCGACGTATTGTGCATAACTGCATCACTTGTTTCAAATTACGTAAGACTACACAGACTCAGATGATGAGTGATCTGCCTGTTGAGCGAGTGCGATTTCAAAGACCTTTCAGCAAGGTGGGCTGTGATTATGCCGGTCCGTTCTTATGCAAGGTAGAGATTGGTAAAGTACCAAGGAAAGTGAAGTGTTACGTTTCACTTTTCGTCTGTTTTACGGCAAAGGCGATACATATAGAGTTAGCAGGAGATTTGACTACAGAGTCATTCATTGGAGCTTTAGATCGCTTCATATCGCGCCGTGGAAAACCATTGGAAATATGGTCGGATAACGCAACGAACTTCATTGGAGCGAAACGCAAACTCGATGAAATGCAACATAATATAGAAAGGAACTACAAAGACATAAACACAGCTGAATTTCTTTCACAAAATGGTATCACATGGCGATTTATTCCACCGTCATCCCCACACTTTGGTGGATTATGGGAAAGTGGCGTTAAGTCCGTCAAAACTCATTTGAAGCGCGTAATTGGGCAGACTGCCTTGACCTACGAACGCTTTTATACTTTACTAACTAGAATTGAAGCACTTCTTAATTCTAGGCCGTTCTGTCCCAGCAATGATGGCGAAATTGATGCACTCACCCCAGCTCACTTCCTTATTGGTCAACCGTTAACTGCCAGAACTGAGGTGCCTGTAGATTCAACCATAAATACGGACCCATTGAAGCAATGGGACAAAGTAAAGCATATGGCTCAAGGGTTTTGGAAGAGATGGCACTCCGAATATCTTACCAGCCTCCAACAACGACAGAAGTGGCGAACTAATAAACCGAATGTGAAATTGGGCGATATTGTCGTCTTACGTGAAGCCAATTTACCGCAGTCACAGTGGGTTCTCGCTAAGATCATCAAGCTACATCCCAGCGCCGACAACAAAGTAAGAGTGGTTACGGTGAAAACAGCGAAAGGGGAGTATATGAGACCCATCACTAAAGTAGCACTGCTTCCAAGCTCAGGAGAACGGAAGTCCTCCAGCGGCGGGGAGGATGTTCAGTAACCGCTCGACACACTCTTTATCAGCTTCGCGCACACAGGCCGTTCCTAAGCTCATACCGCTACTCAACATACTTTTGTTTATTACGCATCATATGTACATGCATGCTTACGTATATCTAAGATATTTATGCATATAACTTTGTACATATGTGTGCATGTATTTGCGAGTAGGTATTAAGCTTGTCTTTGACAATTATGCGTACGTATGTCTGTATATACAAACAATCATACATGAATACAAACCTATTATTTAGTTCTTTACTTTTTGTATGTAACCATATAAGAATTTGGTCCTTCGAGCCGGATTAGACGCGATTATATTAAGTTAATTTTATTATCACGGGTTCGGTTATTGTTCTGCATCAAACACTGTACACGGGTTAAACTAGTCAATCAAAATGCAGAAATTGAGGGCTAAACGGGCAATGCTGAAGGGAGTCGCCACAAGAATTTCTACATTTGTGACTACTAGTGGTATCGATCAACCAGTTGCAGATTGGGAGTGCCGCTTGGAGCGCCTCGATGAGGTTTGGAACGAGTACAAAGAAATTGTTAATATCATGATCGAGAGGAGCGACGACGATGAAGAAGTGGTGGTAGAGATCGAGGCAGATTTGGAAGAATTCGAGGAGCGGGTGCTTACATTAAAAAGCAAATTACGGTTACATATTTCACAAAGGTCTCATATGGCAGCAAATACAGCAGCTGTTTTCGAATCAACTCGACAGGATACGTCGGTGACGAGTATTCTTTCGTCCCAAACAGAAATCCTCAACAATTTAGCAACACAAGTGTCAAATTCAAAACTAAACTTTCTACCTAAGTATAAAATAAAGCCATTCTCTGGTAATCTAACCAAATGGAAGTCATTTCACGATTCCTACGTCAGCGCCATTCACAACAACACCTCATATACTGCTTGTCAAAAGTTTCAACTGTTGAAAAGCTATTTAGCAGAGTCAGCATACGACGTTGCTGGGCATATTCCAGAGTCAAACGAGAATTATACAGAAGCATGGAATAAGCTGTATTCACGCTACAACAAAATGGGTATTATTGCGAAGACACACGTTACAAGGTTCATTAATTTGTCAGCCTTGCGCAGTCAATCAGCGAGTAGCTTGCGTAAGCTATACGATAGTGCGGATGAGGTTGTGCGGGGACTGCGCGCCTTGGGTGAAGATGCAGAAAAACGCGATGTTTGGCTCATTCATATTTTGATATCCAAGTTGGATTCAGTTACATCGCAAGAATGGGCTAAGTTCAATAAATCAAACATTGATTTCCCTACATTTAATGAATTTTTGAGTTTTCTAGATACAACATGTCTCGCCTTGGAATCGACTGCACCGACAACCACGTCACATACACGCAACCGCATAGTAGCAGTGAAGGCCCATCAAACAACGGTAGACATTCAAACACGATGTGTGAAGTGCAACGCTTCCCATGAGTTGTCCCAATGCAGTATCTTTTTGAGCTGGAATGTTCAGGAAAGACGGGAATTTGTTGCAAACAAGCGAGTTTGCTACAATTGCTTGAGAGTGGGGCATATATCGAATAATTGCCGCTCTAAATATTCATGACGGACTTGTCGTAAACGACATCACAGTCTACTTCATGAATACATTAGTTCAGCACAGCCAAGGCAACAGGCTGAGGGAAAGACCGTGAACGTCAACTTCAATTCCTTGCCTGAGATCAACACGCTTCTCCCCACAACGGTATGTAAGGTTACTGATTGCTATGGTGAAGAACAACAATGCCGGTTGTTGTTGGACAGTGGGGCTGAAAAAACGATTATTTCCGAAAATTGCGTACGTCGTTTGGGGTTGCGTCGTCAACATTCCCGTATACCAATACATGGGTTGAACAATGCAGCTACTGGCATTTCTCATGGTTGGGTGTCGCTGCACATCACTTCTAATGTAGGTAGCGAATCATTTAACGTCGATGCGTTGATTATCCCAACAGTCGCGTCATCCATGCCAGTACATCAGCTAGAGACACAGCAATACTCATCGTTTCTGTCGCTGGAGTTAGCTGATCCTCAATTTTACGTTCCGTCGCCTATTGACATCCTACTAGGAAATGAAAAGTTTTTCGAAATACTGAAAGGCGAAAAAGTTCGAGGGGTAAATCAAAGTCTCAACGCCTTTTCAACAACGTCAGGCTGGATTGTGGGAGGAGACTTAACTCGTCGTATGGAGGAAAAGAGCGTCGGAGTTTTCTTCAGCAATTTTGACATAGACAAAGATCTTACTCAATTTTGGGAAATATAAGAGATTCAAGGCACCGTTCAATATAAAGAAGACGAGGAAAGAGTAGAGAATTCCTTTTCACAAACTTACACGAGAGTTCATGGTGGTAAATTTAGTGTTGAGTTACCTTTAAAGTCTCAACGTCCTATCTTTGGCGATTCAGTTGACCTTGCATTAAAGCGTTTGGGCTCAACTGAACGCAGACTTGCATGTAATCCAAAGTTACAATCACAATATTCAAAGTTTATGGCAGAATATATAGCGCTCAACCATATGGAAATAATTCCGAATTCAGAAATTGCAAAATCACCGAATGAGTGTTTCTATTTGCCTCATCATCCGGTTATTAAAGCTGATAGTACAACAACGCGTGTTCGAGTAGTATTTGATGGATCTGCTCATACCGGCAAATATTCGTCACTAAATGAAGCCCTACTTACCGGACCATCATTGTTGCGTATTCTAAGGTTTCGTCAGCATCGTTTTATAATGTCTGGAGACGTGGAAAAGATGTATCGTATGATTTGGATACATGATTACCACAGAGACTTTCAACGTATTTTGTGGCGCAGTTCACCTGATAAGCCAATAGGGCATTACAGGCGTGTTACACGAACTTGCTCATACATCGCATATCGCATACCCATTGGCGTCACAGGTAATTTTAAATGATTTTTATATGGATGATGTTATGACAGGTGCAGAAACTGTTGATGATCTTCTAAAAATGCATGGGGAATTAGTTGCACTTTTGAAAACCGCTGGCATGAATTTACGGAAGTGGAGCAGTAATTGTGTCGAACTATTGCAAGGGCTTCCAGAAAATATGCGTGAAATGTCTCCACTGTCCTTTGAATCAACGAAATCTTTGAAGCTGCTTGGATTAAAATGGAGCCCAGCGAATGATGTGTTTGAATTCAGTGTCACCGTCTACTACATCTACGGTAACGAAACAGTCGATATTATCGGATGCCGCTCGAATATTTGACCCTTTAGGATTTTTGACACCAACCACAATTTTAATTAAAATCCTTTTCAAGAACTGTGGCTGTTAAAGCTGGAGTGGTCAGATGAAGTTCCTGCTGAAACTGCAACTCATTGGAAAGACCTGAGGAGCACACTATCAATGCTGAATACACTCCAAATACCGAGAAGGGCGCCATTCATGCTTGGGCACAACAAACTCCATGGTTTCTGTGATGCTTCACAACGTGCTTTCGGAGCAGTTGTATATTGCCGTTCAGAGCACGAAGGCGATATCATTACTCGGCTTGTTGCTGCTAAAAGTCGTGTAGCTCCACTGAAAACTGTGTCCGTGCCACGACTCGAACTGTGTGGTGCTGTGCTTTTGTGCCGATTGATGAACCAAATTATAAAGGCGCTCGGATTAGACAACTCGAATGTCTATATGTGGGCAGATTCATATATCGCTAACTATCTGGTGGAATGGTCCCTGTTGGCTTTCTAAGAGCAAGGAACTTTGGTCGAAATCTATACCGCTGACATACCACAAGATATATTAGAAGAGCGTAAGCATAAACCACATTCTATTACTAAACAATTCTTTATATCAACAGAGCATCACGTCATTCTTGGCTCATTACTGCAACATATATCTAAGTGGCCTCGTTTGGTTCGCGCTGTAGCTTACTGCTTTCGGTTCATCGGTTCACTACGTAAACAAGCACATAACCCTTTTTTGTCATCGATTGAACTTCAAGGCGCTACAACATTTATAATTCGTGCGGTACAAGAGGAGGTGTTTGTTGATGATATAGCTGCGCTAAAGGAAAACAGGCCGTTGCAAATAGAAGAAAACTTTCCAGACAGAGCTGGAGTTTTGAGAGTGGGTGGTCGCATATCAAATTCTTCAGCTTCATTTGACGTTAAACATCCCGCAATTTTATCATCAAAACATGTCGTCACTGAAATGATTGTGAAATATATGCACTTATCGAATCTGCATGTCGGTACAACGCAATTGATATTTTTAACTAGACAACAGTTCTGGATTTTGGGCGTGCGAAACATCGCGCGACGTATTGTGCATAACTGCATCACTTGTTTCAAATTACGTAAGACTACACAGACTCAGATGATGAGTGATCTGCCTGTTGAGCGAGTGCGATTTCAAAGACCTTTCAGCAAGGTGGGCTGTGATTATGCCGGTCCGTTCTTATGCAAGGTAGAGATTGGTAAAGTACCAAGGAAAGTGAAGTGTTACGTTTCACTTTTCGTCTGTTTTACGGCAAAGGCGATACATATAGAGTTAGCAGGAGATTTGACTACAGAGTCATTCATTGGAGCTTTAGATCGCTTCATATCGCGCCGTGGAAAACCATTGGAAATATGGTCGGATAACGCAACGAACTTCATTGGAGCGAAACGCAAACTCGATGAAATGCAACATAATATAGAAAGGAACTACAAAGACATAAACACAGCTGAATTTCTTTCACAAAATGGTATCACATGGCGATTTATTCCACCGTCATCCCCACACTTTGGTGGATTATGGGAAAGTGGCGTTAAGTCCGTCAAAACTCATTTGAAGCGCGTAATTGGGCAGACTGCCTTGACCTACGAACGCTTTTATACTTTACTAACTAGAATTGAAGCACTTCTTAATTCTAGGCCGTTGTGTCCCAGCAATGATGGCGAAATTGATGCACTCACCCCAGCTCACTTCCTTATTGGTCAACCGTTAACTGCCAGAACTGAGGTGCCTGTAGATTCAACCATAAATACGGACCCATTGAAGCAATGGGACAAAGTAAAGCATATGGCTCAAGGGTTTTGGAAGAGATGGCACTCCGAATATCTTACCAGCCTCCAACAACGACAGAAGTGGCGAACTAATAAACCGAATGTGAAATTGGGCGATATTGTCGTTTTACGTGAAGCCAATTTACCGCAGTCACAGTGGGTTCTCGCTAAGATCATCAAGCTACATCCCAGCGCCGACAACAAAGTAAGAGTGGTTACGGTGAAAACAGCGAAAGGGGAGTATATGAGACCCATCACTAAAGTAGCACTGCTTCCAAGCTCAGGAGAACGGAAGTCCTCCAGCGGCGGGGAGGATGTTCAGTAACCGCTCGACACACTCTTTATCAGCTTCGCGCACACAGGCCATTCCTAAGCTCATACCGCTACTCAACATACTTTTGTTTATTACGCATCATATGTACATGCATGCTTACGTATATCTAAGATATTTATGCATATAACTTTGTACATATGTGTGCATGTATTTGCGAGTAGGTATTAAGCTTGTCTTTGACAATTATGCGTACGTATGTCTGTATATACAAACAATCATACATGAATACAAACCTATTACTTAGCTCTTTACTTTTTGTATGTAACCTTGAACTTGATATTTTGCTAAATAATGTCACCTCATATTACGGGACATTAAGACTTAATATTTGCCTATTTAAGATTGCATTGCTTCGTAATGTAATCATTCGCAAAAGGGTACAAGTATGCAGAACAACTATTTCTCTAATAAAGTTAATTTAGTTTAGCTAAAAAGGGCAAAACCGGCTTTTCAATTTACAGTCCGCCTATTCACATACAACAGCATTACATGTACATATATGTATATTATCTGTTAAGTTACAATTATGTCGAAAGGAGAAAAAGTCCGTTACAGAATCAAATGTATATATTAGCTGTTAAGTTAACATATAAGTCGTTAGCTGTTAAGTTAACATATAAGTCGAAATGAATGCAGTGTTCACCAAAATGGCTATAACTCATGAACCAATCCACATACAGAGACCGGTTCAGGCATTCCAGAGAACACCATTTAACAGCTTATGCTTTAAAAAATTCAGATTGTATAGTTATTTCATTTAATTAACAACGAAAAAAAACTTCAGTATTAAATTGCACCTCACAGCGAAAATGATGCAGTACCAAAAAAAAGAAAGAATACATTGCATTTTTTTTAAGGACACAACTAAAATTTTAGGCGGATTTATACTTTGTGGGATACCCCTAACTATCTATAACTGCTTTCATATGTTTCGGCATGGATTCCAGCAATTTGTTTGTATAATTAGGAGAAAGTTTATTCCATTCTGCTTGCAGGGGGTTTTCAGGTCGGTTTTATATCGAAGCTCGTATTTTCGAATCTCTCGTTCCAAAACTGAACACAGATTCTCGATTACATTTAAATCTGGAGACTGTGCTGGTGTTGTGTTTCGGATCATTATCTTGATATTACCAAAAGTTGTCGGAAATATTTAATTTCGCTGCACTTCACTCCAAGGGACGGCATGCATCCACACACCATTACATGCGCTCCACCATGTTTTACGGTGCTACGTAGATTTTGCGATTGTAGCTCAGCATTTCCTTTTCTCCACACATAACTTTTTCCATCCAATTTAACAGGTTAAATTTACTCTCCCCTACAAGAATTACGGTATTCCAGAAGCTTTCACTCTTACTATATAAATGTTCGTTTGCAAACTTCAACCTTGCATTTAGATTTTTAGCATTGACGTATGGTTTATATCGGGCTGTGCACCATTAAAATCACATTCTCTGAGCACTCTTCGTATGGTTTCCGGATTAATTTTCTTCCCAAGAAATTTTTCCACCTCGTTGCCTAAAGCTGGAGCACTTAAGAGGGGATTTTCGCGTATTTTCCGTACAATCCAACGGGAAACACTTTCGTTAAATATTTTATTATGAGCCAATTTTTTTTATATGCGACACGATTTTCAAAAACATAACGTTCCATGATATGCTGAATAGTTGCTTGCCTCAGTTTCAATATTTGCTCGATTTTGTGTTGAGTTTAGCCGTCTTTATAATACTTTAGTATTATTCCGCGCACTTCAAAACTTGTTTGGCGACCCATTTTGAACTACACTTTATGAATGACAATACTAACAAATACTTACATTTATAACGGTATTTACTTTGCATTCGAAAATCGACGCCAAGCTGTCGCCGGTAACGGCAAACATCTGCGCATCATTTTTGCTGTGAGCTTGCATTTCGGTATACGAACATGTTTTTACTTAACGTTTGTAAAATATAAATAATTTTGGCGTTTTTTTTATTTTACAAGACTTAACATATACATATGTACCAAATTAATAAACTAGTAACATTTTCTTTATTTCGCAATATAAACATGATTTTTTATAAAGCGCTTTTTCATTTCGCTGATGCATCATTTTGGCTGTGAGCCACTGTATAGCATCCACATTTATTTATTTTATATATTTGCGTTAATTTTGTACTTTTCTGGCTCCGCATAATTATAACCCAGAGTTGTATTAAATGCAATTCCTCGATGAAGTGTTTAAAATTTACACTCGGATTACATTGTTTTCACCATTGCATTAAAATAATAGTTAAATAAATGTTTATTGCTCTAGTTGAATATAAAAACCTCGTAATCTTTTTAAAATCGATTAGCAGCTTTATGACATAGACGCGCATTTATAGTAAAAATTAAGTTTATACTTAAAGTTAGTTGTAGCTTTTTGAACTAATTTTCAATGGGTTATTTTACGAAAACGCTTCAAATAACTTTAAGTACCAATTTAATTTTGACTATGAATACGCCTCAATGTCAAAAGCTGCATGTAATTTTAAGTACATACCAACTTAGTTTTGTTTGTGAATACGCATCATAATTTTTAGTAGGCCATCTATAAAATTAAGCCAAACTTTCAGGTCGATTTTTTGTTTACTTTGATCAAGCGCCATTGAATTCGAATTATATTCTGAAATGTTCAGATTTGATTTGGATTGAATGGGGAGATATGTTTTCTCAATAATCTGAGTCGTTTCCTTTAATGCTTATGTTAAAAGATGTCATGACTACGAATATTACATCCATTTTTCATCCTCCCCTATTTAAGAAGGTTTCCACTTCAGCAATTTTTGTTACTTCACAATGCAAATAAATGAATTGTTTAACGCTGTTCCAACTTTTTTTGTATTTTTTCACATGACGATAAACACTATATTTTTGCAAAACGTTGCTTGAAAATAATGAATAATGTGCCAATGTGATGAACTAATGTTCAGTGCTGATAAAAGATAATAATGAGCACATTTTCTTATTAACCGTTCTAAATTAAATTTCTTTTCTTAAAATTGAAAACAAGGGCGCGGTTACTGTGTTAAATACTATGCGAGCAGAAAAGCAACTCTTAGTTGAAAAAACTGAAAATCTGTAATATGAGCTAATCATATGAGAGGTTAAGGAACTCCGACGCAATGCATACTTGTGTAACTATGCTAACAAAAATGAGAAAGGTATGAAAAATATATCAAAGCAAGTAACAAATGAAGGAACTCTGCTGTTGTGACAGCATCATACGCTAACGTCGCTAAATGTAATTTTTGTGCCGACCAAATATTTCTGCTGTTAATAATGACGCCGCTGCACCTATCGCTTCTGTTTCTACTCCTGTTCCTAATATTGCTATTTCCAATCAGTCGAAAGTGCAAAAAATACTCGTAAAATCGCTGTTGTGTCGAATTCAAGTGCTGAATTAGACGTTGCGCATAGGAGAAAATGATTACACCTAGCCTCATTCAAGCCCTCTGTTCCAACAGATAACGACTTTACGAGTATTTGTATCGTCTATGTATTTAAGCATTTTGAATCACTAAAGCGAGTGAACTTCAAATAAGGAGTTTCCTCTAACCTCTACGATAGCTCATTAAATTCAGAACTTTGGCCAACTGACGTAAAAGTACGCCTCTTTAAGTTTTATCAAGAGTGAGTGGACATAAAAGTTACTGGTTAAGAGCCGTTACCTTGCATTCTATCTCCAAACATTGTACCATACAAAGAATATTAATTTTGCCACAGTAAAAGCTTGTTACCATTCAATAATAAATCGGATGTCGATATTTTCGTTATATGTACCGTTTTTCCAACAATGGTAGAATTTTAAACCTTGTGTTTGTTTCTAATGATGTGATGCTATTTTTGATACTAAACTGTCATCCACCAAGCATATTGATTATATAGTATCCAAAGCATTTGCGATGGTCGGTTTCATTAGAATAAGTTCCACTGATTTTAAAGACCCTCAAACTTTAAAAGCTCTCTACGTTGCCTTAGTACGATCTCGCATTGAGTATTGTTCATTAATAAAGAACCCATATTATGAGGTACATAATTTTTTTACAAGATAGCTTTGTTTAAAGGGTGTTGGCCAAATTATTCCGTCCCTTATATAAGTCTACGTAAATTACTTGGTTTAACAACTCTTGTGCGATAGCTAAATATATTTCTCCATAATTTTTGTCTATAACATATTAGATGGTAATATCGATTTTCAGGAGTTAATAAATGAATTGCAGCCTCATACTTCACTGCATAATCTAAGGAACAGTCGTTTTTTTGTTCTTTCAATTAATACAGATGCTTTCCATTTCCAGACAACCGGTCAGGTACAAGCATGATTTTTAATTTCGACCAAACTCAAATACATTGTTTGTTGGTCCAAATAATGAGACACGTATTTTTTCTTTTGGCTCGGAAAAATTTTTCGCCCGAATTAAACGCGATCTTGTTTTTCATACAAATATCGATTATTCAAGTTGACAGTGAGAATTTTTTTTAAATGCCCATAACTATGTCAAAATTCAATGGATTCTAGCAATGTTTTTACTAAAATGTCAGTTATTCTTGGTACTTTAAGATAGAATGATACAATGATTGATTTCCATTATTTGAAATTTTTTATTTAACAATAAACAAAAAGGGAAACTTTTTTTAACATTTATTTTCTCAAAAAGTGTATTTTTTTTCTCTGAAACTTTTTCACCGGGAAATAGACACTTTGACACTTATTGAAAATTACTGATTACATTTTAGCATGTACCACAAAAACGAATTATATCTACAAAAAATCATAACTCCGAAAAACAAAATCTTTGCTATTGGTGATTTATACTGATTGTAGTTCAAAGTGTCTATTTCCTGGTGAAAAAGTTTCAGAGAAAAAAAAAATACACTTTTTGAGAAAATAAATGTTAAAAAAATTTTCACTTTTTGTTTATTGTTAAATAAAAAATTTCAAATAATGGAAATCAATCATTGTATCATTATATCTTAAACTACCAAGAATAACTGACATTTTAGTAAAAACATTGCTAGAATCCATTGAATTTTGACAAAGTTATGGGCATTTAAAAAAAAAATTCTCACTGTCAACTTGAATAATCTATTTTTGTATGAAAAACAAGATCGCGTTTAATTCGGGCAAAAAATTTTTCCGAGCCAAAAGAAAAAATACGTGTCTCATTATTTGGACCAACAAACAATGTATTTGAGTTTGGTCGAAATTAAAAATCATGCTTGTACCTGACCGGTTGTCTGGAAATGGAAAGCATCTACAACTATTTATGCATTTAATGCATGTTTGGTACGATGAGCACGATTCTGTAACAATTATTGTAATGTCCTTAACTTAAGTGTAAATATTGTAAAATTCAAACTTGATCTGTTTACCATATTTAGATAATTAGTCGAATTAGTCTGTAAGATCATATTCTGTCGACTGAGTGAATAAATAAATAAATTTCATGTTTTCATTAAAATTGGCAACAGAATTATTAGACTTACCCATTACAATATATAGAGATGCATATTGAAAGTACCCATGCATAGGACGAATACATTTTGTATTTGATTCATCGTGAAATTTCCATATTTGATCCTTCAGAATAATTAATATTACAGCTGTCAAATGCGATGGTAACCACAGAAAATATTGTTGAACGATTTTTGACATTGTGCCCGCAATCGAAAATTTATAACTACAAATAAAGAAAATTGTAAATTAAATCTATGTACTTTCATTTAAAATTTCTGAGCGGAAATATACTTATTGGAATTACTAGACAAATGTGAGAGATGCCAGGGGTTTTCTTTTAAAACTCCTTATGTCAAATTATCATCGCTTTTACCTTGTATTTTCCATATGGTTCGCCCGCTCTTACTGTTTTCTTGGGCGTATAACATTTCTTGTACAAATAAAAATTCAAGGTGGCATTGTTCACCCGAGGGCCTCCAGCCCACATATATCGGGTGTTTTTTTTTAGGGGTATAGAACTTCGAATTGAAATAAAACACAAGAAAATCGTTTTAAGGTCCATCAATTTGGCTTTATTGGAAGGATAATTTTATGCCATTAATGTTTAAATATGATTTCGGGCATGTGGCCGCCGCGGCTGGCTCGAATAAAGCCAATTCTACAGGTCCAATTTTCAACCACTTTTTCGAGCATATGGGGCCGTATGTCGGCAATAACGCCACGAATGTTGGCTTCCAATTCCCCTAACGTTTCTGGTTTGTTGGCGTAGACGAGCGACTTCACATATCCCCAAAGAAAATAATCCAATGGTGTCAAATCACACGATCTTGGTGGCCAATTTACAGGTCCATTCCGCGAAATTATGCGCTCATCGAATGTTTCCTTCAATAAATCGATTGTGACGTGCGCTGTGTGGCATGTAGCGCCGTCTTGTTGGAACCACAACTCATCCACATTCATGCCATCCAATTCGGGAACAAAATAGTCGGTTATCATGGCTCTATACCGGTCTCCATTAACGGTAACTGCCTCTCCAGCATTATTGCGGAAGAAGTATGGCCCAATGACTCCACCAGCCCATAGAGCACACCAAACAGTCAGTTTTTGTGGATGTAATGGCGTTTCAAGGGTCTCATGTGGATTCTCTTCACTCCAAATGCGGCAATTTTGCTTGTTGACGTAGCCATTCAACCAAAAATGAGCCTCATCACTGAACAAAATTTTGCGATGAAAATCAGCATCGAGATCAATCTCATTTTCGGCCCATACACCAAAATCACGACGCATTGCATGGTCTCGCGGCTTTAATTCTGGCACAAGCTGGATCTTGTAAGGTCGCAAGCCAAGATCTTTGCGCAAAATCTTCCATAAAATTGATGGACATAGCTCCAATTGCTGTGCACGGTGGCGAATCGATTCATTCGGGTCCTCTTCAACACTTTGCTCTACAGCGGCAATTGTTTCTTCGGTGCGCACTGTTCGACGTCTCTGCGGATGCGTATTATCACATAGAGTAAACGTAGTGCGAAAACGATCCATGGTTAACCGAATTAATTGCTCTGATGGACGATTATGTCGACCATAAAATTGACGGAGCTCGCGGTAAACTTCGCGAACTGAACCATTATTTTCAAAATAAATTTGCACGATTTGCAAGCGTTGTTCTTTTGTCAACCTGTTCATGATGAAATGGCAAACCAAACTGAACATAAATGACATTAGAGTTGCCAGATTTGACCACAAAATGCCAGTTTTATCTCTATTCGAAAAACAAACCTGTAAAAAAACACCCGATACAATCAGGATCATAATCCTTAGTTAGCAGATTTCTCTTTTCTGGTTTGCGGCTCGCCCCTCTCATTGTTTTCTATGGCATTTAACACTTCTTAGTTAAAGTGTTTAATTTTTGCCTATTATAAAGCACCTGTGGCCATTTTCGTTTCGGTTCTTTGTTGAAAGTGAAATGTATATAAATTTATCAACACGATTAATGACTTTATTTCACTTTTACAGTGAGAAATAAGACCATACGCAAAAAATATGACCTTATTTCTCAATGCGAAGTGAAATAAAGCCCTATGGCCTTATAGAAACATCAGAAATTCCCTCGCCTTCGCATTCACTTAAACCTGGAACAGTTCTGCAATCAGAAACTCTATCTCTGCATCCAATTAACCATGAAGCATTTTCACAAACGTTGAACGAACTCAGCGAACCCACACGATATTAGAATATTCGTGAATAAACCAATAACTGAAAGCCTCAATTTTACGAGGCATCTTCAACACGAACTTTGGATTCCGAAAGAACTTTATCAATTTCCGGTATCGGCATTTAGAAATTTAAAGTTCCAGCAATCTTGACTGCTGAAGTATAAATGGTTAGCTTACTCGGCGATGATGGACGGCGCGTTCTGCAAATATGTTTTCTTTGGAGTCAGGGTATAAAATCACAAATGAGAACCGAAATTGTTAAGCAACCTACGTTATTCGTTGATGCATAATTATCGGAGCAGAGTCGAGTTTTTAAATAAAAGCAGAAAACATATGGAAAAGACTCAGCACTTATAGTGATACTGAAAGAATCACATTAGAAGAACCCAACCACAACAATGGAAATTGTCGAGCCTTACTGAGACATTGAGCTAAGAAATCACTTACAGAATTCCCTCAAAAACGCGATGTTCATCAGCAATCGTGTTCAGAATGAACTTATAATCATTTGCTATTACTTGATATTAAAACAGCTCATCGATAGGATCAACAATTCCAAAGCTTTCACGATCTTGGCAGATGAGATGGCGGAGATTTCGGGAGTCGAATTTGTATCCGGTACATTGATTTAAAAAATGCCACGCATGCGATTTGTGAAGATGTTTTAAGTTTTGTTCCGCCTACAATTTATTGGAATTGGATTTTCAGATATCATCCAAGATATTTTGGAATCTTCCGGAATAGACTGTAAGTACTCTATCGTCCAATGTTACGATGGCGCAAGAATTTTAACGTTATGTACAGCTCATAATGTCAATCTGAGCATCAGTGTGCGTGCAAAATTGTTCCGCTCAGAAACGCTCTAGGCACAACCCAAAGTTGCACACTTTTTTCAATTATTGTAAAAGTTTGATGATCCGAGGACTAAATTGAAACAATCCTGTGCAACGAGGTGGGTGGAACGTCACGAATTATTCAAAATTTATCTCCATTTACAACCAGTCGTCTTGGAAAACATCTCGAACACCTGGACATATTCAAAACCAACTGCTGCAGCGTTTCAGCTTCTAACAACGATTAAAGCCTTAGATTTTCAGGTTTCGTTGCAAGTGCTCGATGCGATTCATTGTCTTTCTGTATCATTGAGTCGAATTCCGCGAAGAGAAACTGAAGAGCTCGATGGAGCTTAAAAGTTGGCAGGTACAACAAAGAAAGATTTAATAATCAAGAGAGAGAATGCAGAAGAACATATCAGCAAGATTTTCCAAAAAGTCAACTGAAATATTATCTCTGGTCTCCCATAAGTGAAAATCGACTTAACGGATTGGCTGCACTTAACATTCATCGAGACGTAAAAGTTGATGAAAACGCAGTATGGGACGACTTTTTTCTTGCCCCCACGCATTAATTTGATAAATGAATAAATTTTTCGAAGTTTTGTAACTTTAACTTATTCCTATTTATGAATTATGTAAATACTTTTTATTCACATCCATAGAATAGGGAGTTTTTATTGAACATTCCTTCTCTGGCCATCGTTATATTGAAATTGTACTAAACTTTTCTCTAACCAGCCCAAAAGTGCGTAAAAACCTAAAAAATACGGACTGGAGCTATTATAAAAGGTTATTTGAGGATAAGCTTACCAGCGCAGCCCTCAATGAACCCAATTGAGAACATGGTTGACGTTTTTACGCTAACCTGCTCAAATGACCTTAGCCAGGCTTGCCCTGAACTGAAACTACGGGACAAGTGTAAACCCCATTGTTGGTCACTGTGCTGGACTCACTAGGCAAATATTGCAGAAAACAATTTGTAGTAGGCCACGCTGTACTAATGTATGCTCTGTTTATATAGTACACACTGTAATCAAGTACATGTAAAACACACGTATATACACATGTAGATAGTTATGTAAATAGCCAATAAGTTACCGTTACATTTTGAACCAGCTCGCTGTTCACTTTGTTGTTACATACATGAATGTATACTAGACGTTGTTGTTAGTATATAAGTTTCTCTGGAGCTCTGTCTCCCCTTGGTTCAATTGTATACATACATACATGCATAACATAGTTTGTAAGCCATTGGTTGTTAGCATATAAGTTTCTCTGGAACTCTGTCTCTCTTTTGATCATACGAAAATGAATAGCTTGTACGCATCTTGGTACAGAAAATGAGAATTAGAATAAATGTGACACTTAAACGATTCGGTCATCTACAAATTCAACAAAGCCAAGAGGCTTCGTCACGAGCTGAAATGGGAGGAGTACAAAAAGTTTATCCAGACCTATACAAAAAAGTTTTAAGGGAGACAAAGATATCTACGGGAAGAAACTTATTCGGCGGCATCGACGATTCTTCCGAGACTGCCAAGCTACGGAAGATTCTCTCTGGATTCTGTAACCCGATTGGTTTCTTACAAAAGCAGGACGGTTCCAGGACCTCAACTTGAAGATCGCATCTCTTGGATGGCGGTGATGCTAGCCTTTGCCTAAGGGTCCGAATATTCCAGTTTTGTCGTGGTCGTCATCAGAATAGGGGGTGTCATCCGAGGCTTGCTAAAATTTTTCATTGGAAGCTGCTTTTACGTGGCGGGTACCAAGATTCTGGAGCCTTTTTAATTTGCAGCCCATTTATATAGCCGATATTTCTAGGATACGGTAATTTGTAATCCTATATTGGGGAATGTTTACAAAAACGTGGCTTTCACTAAAGCTCGAACTGCATAGGATGTTCGATTTGCTCTTCTGGTGACAAAAAACATCGGTTTCCATTTAAAAACATTATCCGAACTCGGCCATTCGGAAAACGTGCTGAGCATACGTAGCTAGTTTGGGTAAGTCGCACTCCTTAGCACTGCATGAAAGCAGCCAGTGCTCTCAAATATGCGGAATAACTGAGAACTGAAAGTAAGATTCTTTCTCTTCTTTCTGTTTATCTTTGCATATATGCTTTGTATTTCATCACTGATAAAACCAGAAGCTCGCTTTTTGTTCTTTTTTTTATTTTTGAAAATGAAAATAATTTGAACGATTAATAATTAAGTTCTATTTCGTGGTAACACGAAAAGTCATAAGCTGTTTAATTAATTCAATCAAGTCAAAGGTTCTGTAAATAGTGACACCCAGATCATGGTGTTGCTTAATCTATTAATCACTTGATTCTAGAGTAAAGAAAGTTCTGTCTAAATTCATATCTTTCATGAATATTCAAAATTAAAATTTATTGAATTACTATGTTTGCGTAAAACTACTGCTATAAGTTATAGTGACTGATCACGATGATTTTTATTGAACACTTTCTATACATGATTAGTGAAAGGAGGAGAAGTATTTATGTTCTTAGCTTATTTGGCATAGGAATTATAACTCAAGAACTTACATATATATATCACGGTCAGTTGAATTGTCGCTAACTATGTCAATTCATAATTTTAGTCAACAACTGTTCAAGTAGGTTGCGTTTAAACTGCTAAATGGAGTATGATGTTTTCACTTTCAGCTGCTTTCTTAGTCAAAAGCTTAGCGTGCGCTGCCCCCTATTGGTTTTACTTAATGAACGTGCATTTCAACTACTATTTATATATACATATATTACAAACTCCGCCCACCCATTTTTTGCAGAAAACACCCCAGTTTTCAGATTGTTGAACCATGGGAATTACCTTCTTTATTGTATCATAGTTTTTTCTTAAAGGTTTGCTCAGTAAACAGATATTTCGCTCCCTCTTGACAAAATCGGTGTCGTGTTACTAAATCTTCAAATGTACGTGCAGCAGATAGGAGGGAAATCAACATTTGTAGAAGAAATATTTCAATGTTCTCTTTGAATAGAAGATTAAAAATGCATATTGAATGTTATTCAAGAGAGTTTTTGCTTAAAAACAACCTTTGGTAAGGGCGTGCCAAAACTCTAATGTCACAATTGAGCAAATCTGTAATAACTGAATCATGGATTTTATCGTTGTATAAATATTTATAAAGTAAAATCGCTGAAACTCAGGCTGAAAAAAAAATTATTTAAATAAATTCCATTTTTTATTATAATTTTGTTTGGTGTTTACTTCGCTCTCAATAGTAATATTTTATAATGTTGGTAATGTTGGCTTTTAACAAAAAAGCATGGCGGACGAATTGAGAGAACGGTTTCACCTCTTAATATTTATATCATGGATTTTCTATGCCTTTATTTACAAGAACATGATTTTTTATTTGTTTTCTGAATGAAGAATTTTTGTTAATATTTTAGTTTATAATTTTTATTAAAGAAAGAAAATAATATTGTCAATTTATTTTAAGTCTAAATAATAATAATAATAATGGTTCCGTTTTAATGTAACCAGACAAAATTTCCTTTAAATGCAAAAGCAACCCTGTTAGCCCCTTTAATGTAAGTTGCGATTTGTTTAGTGATATTTAGGAACGGAAAATAGTTGTGCCGGCAATTTTTAGGTTTAAGTAGCTATATATTTACAAATACTATACAAACAAAACCTGATTGCTTCTTAAATTTAAATTTCCTATAAATTTTCTTAGGGCTAATTCACAACAGCGCAGTTTTTTCACTTCCCAAAACTGCATCTCAGGTCGAATATCAGTTCCGAGTTAGTGTTGTTGCTTTACATTCATTTTGTTATTCTACCTAGTGTTCTTTTGCAACTGTGTTACAAAGAAACGGGACAAATATTGTCAATTTCTTGAACAGCTATTTATTAAGCATTGATGTTTTCAACGGTTTGGTAGTTTAGTGACTATACATCTATGTTAAGACGTAGTGTGACAAATCAGCGTTGGTTACGAAAACTGTAAAGAAACTATTTCAATTGAAAAAACTTAAATCAGTTGAACTGTTGTTATTACAAGTTCAATATGCCTTGGGTCAGTCTGTGATACTAAAGTAGACCGTAATGTTTAATTTTAATTACGTCAATTTCGATGACAAATAGTAGGAGTGTTCGTTACGAAAACCCGCTTGTTCGTTAATAAATCGCTTCTTATTTCGTTAATAAACCACTCATATTTATGCGTTTGCAAATTTATAATTTGAAATATCGAATTGTTTTGTTGACCCCAAAGCCAGAATCAGCTGTTTCGCTTGCATCCTGGGACAATTTTTCCCAGCACGAATTAACAACTTCCCGCCCAAATGTAATGTCAAAATTGCGCTCTCTCTGGCAAATTTTCCAAGCGTTTTGCCTAAACGAACGCGATTTGGTACAAGTTGGTGCAGCTTGGTTGATAGTCGAATAGCAACTATTCGATTAACCATTCACTATCGACTAACCGCTCACCATGGAGTAGTCTGAAAATCGACTTACCGAAATTATTTGAATAGTGACACCTACTCACAATCAATTAATAAAAACCTTCATTATAGCGGAAAATGAGCCTTGTCAATAAGCACAAACATTCAAGCACATATAAAACACAAATATCTTTTGAAACAAAATAACAACTTGTCGACTACCCGTTCGTTTTCGGGTTTTCGACTAGTTGTTTACGAGCGGTTAGTCGAAAAAGTCGACAGGAAACGGTTAGTCGATTAGGTGACTATTTTTAAAAATCACTTTTGCTAATCGATTAATCGATGTTATGTCAGTGTGAGCTCTTTCCGCGGAAGGAAATGAACCGCTTACGCTTGAACAACGTTAGGAAACAATAGAAATGAAATGGAGAACGATTTTGCTAGAAAAATCATTTGTTCTGACGAAACGTATAAATTAACAAGCAAAATTAATTCGGGAACCAGAAAACTCGTAATGCGTCCTCAAAACGAGTAATAGTTTGTTTGCCAATTTTGGAGCGGTGACATCATTGTTAATTTTCCTTTGAGAATTCAGCTGGAGACGACATTTCGGTTAACGGCGAGCACTATAAAGGCTAAACGATTTTTTGTGGCCGGAAATTACAGTCATGTTCTTGGACAATCTCTGGAATCAACATTATAGCGCGCTATGTTACACGGTCAACCTTATACGCGGCAAGTTTGGTAACTTCGTGTTATAAGCCGTCTCGGCGATAACACATCTTGGAGGTACGATTTGACGTCGTTAAGCCTTTTTTTGTGTAAGCTTGGTTACTAGAATGTGTTACTGCGTTCCATAAATAATGTGAATATTTGCTCTTTTCATTTTTTTCATTTTCTATTGTTTTTAAAAATACACCACTAATAAGGATCGTACAGGGTTATAAAGGATCAACATTTATAGAGACTGTTTGGTTGAATGATACCCAAGATATAACACTTCATATTAGGAAAAACAAATTCGATTCTAGACTTCTTTTATGTACATATATACGGCCATTAACAAGTAGAGTTTCATACGAACTTTTTATGCTTACCTTATGTGATACCGGCAGAACGGATCCAAATATATTTCTAATACAATGGGATTATCCGATGTGTTATAGGCAATCGGACTGGGAACAGGAACATTGACATAAAACGTTTCAATCGATGGATCCCTGTTTTAATGACACGCTTATTAATACTTGATGACGATACGATTTTATTTTAAGAGATAACTTACTGAACAATTTGGTATTTAGTAAATCCAGGCGCCCATGGTATACACATTTTGACAACAATTGGATTTAGGTCTCCCAAACAAGTTATCGGCTCAATTTTCAATTCCATAGTTGGATATGTCTCTTCGAAATCTAAACAGTTTCAAATAATAAATGAAATAATAAATTTTTATATATGTATGTCTGTACTTTTAACAACAAACAATAAGGTATGAATTTGCATTGAGATAAAGTAATTTCCATCCATTGATTAGTGGACTCTCTTAGAAACGGTAAGTAAGATCTGCACAAATATGCAATGTGTAAATTTATTTGAAAAACATGGAACATTTCAATGGAAGATATTAGCTCCCTTATGCACATATTCACTCCACTGATTTTAATCTCGATTACTTAGATCTTCATCACGTCAGTAGTTGCAGAAACAAATTAAAGAAGCAAAAAACAAGAAATATAGGATAATGGATTGAAAATAAAATAACATACAGAAAGCTTTTTGTTGTAAATATATATTCTGAGCAACATAAATTGTAAAAGGAAATTTACTGTTCAATTATATTAATTCTTATCGTTTTTCCTAAAGTAGTCCGAAAATAAACTAGCATGGCAGTTTCTCATAAAAAACTTCATTGGGCCCGTTTTCATGTAACCTAGTTGCAAAAAAACACCCCAACTCGGATAAAATTTCCTTTTAGTGACTTCACAACAATGGCAATATCTGTCATTAAACATGTGATTTGTTTAGTGAAATTTTAAAGAAGCAAAACAAAATGAGCAATTCTGAGGATGCATTAAATAACCTTTTACGTTTGTAGATGATGTCTTTGTACACGGGTGAGCTTTGCGAATCACGTCGCAATAGAGAGATGCAAGAAGTACTAGAAGTATTGGAACGATTTATGCAAGCTCCAACTCTTCTAAAGACTCGGAGAGTGAAAAACAAGGCACATGAGAAGTGCTCCAATTTTGAAGGTACACTCGATGCAATGAGTGAGGCAGATTTGAGAATGCACATGAGGCTAAGACGCCAAACGGTGGAATATCTAACAGGTAATAACAAAATGTGTGCAAGAGAAATGCATAAACTTAATGCTATTTTATTTTCAGTGAAGTATTCGGAGTCTTAACTGCGTACCTGCCACATCTGGTGGTGGTAGCGCGCGTATATTACCGCAAAAAATCCGTGTATATGTACATTTGGTATGTAAGCAATACAGTGGCATTTAGGCAACTAGCAAATTTGAAAATACGTTTGCACTTGATGATGGTTTTGAAGAATGAAACCTAGACGCAGCCCTTGACAGAAGGCAAACCCGTTTTAATTGTTTAAGACAACAAAATATTATTTAAAAATTTCACTGCATATACATATATATTTATATCTTTAAATTCACTAATAAAAACATTTACAAGAATTCATTGCATTTCATTCAACTTAAAATCTATAAAACTAAAACAAATTCACAAGGAGTATCACATATAAAATTCAATTCAGATCACTTCTTATTCTAATTACAAATAAAATAACAAACCAAAAGCAATTTAAAAAAAAATCCAGTTTCAGTGAAAACATTTTAGTGAAGTTTTTGATGTAAATGCTTCGTGCTCGCTTTTATAAACCCCTTGTACAATGTACAGCAAAATGTTACCGATGTTTTTTGAAAAATTGTTAAGTTGATGCTCTTCCGTATGTACACGGGTTTTATAAAAACGAGCACAAAGAATTTACATCAAAAACATTGCAAAAAATTCACTACAAGGTTTTCACTGAAACTCACTGTTACGTCTTAAAAAGCTGTTGCTAGACAGACTAATTTTTGTTAGCTATTTTTACAGACAGCACATTTACCGAAAGTGTTTCAAACGGTCTGTAACCCACATGAACCCCTCCATATAGGGGGCAAAGCACGGGCTGGCGCCAGTTCTGCTGTTGTTGTCGAAGCACAGCGGCGTTCTTTCAAAGTCCTGGAAGTGGATTAATAAATATAATTTGTTCAAACATATACATATTTCTTGAACCTACCGTGATCCCCATTGACACCATGTCATCCAACACGTTCGCGTAGGCCAACCTCTTTCTTTTTGGGTGCTCCAACTCCGCTTTTCGGGCGAGGTAGCATCTCGAATACTCAATTGTCTTCTCACATGACCATCTCTTGCGCCTTTTTTCTTGCATTCTGAAATAACAAACATATTTTAATTCATAATTTTATGTGAAATATACGAAAAGAAATTTTACTTACCCTTGTTCTATTATTATTTGTTTTGTTTATGTATCCATAAAACAAACAAGATTTGACAGTTGATTGAAATTTCCCAAGTATTTTTCCAGAGCCCATCCACAATAGAGCGGGTTTTTTGCTTCACAACACTACATCTCAGGTCGGATATCATATAACCGAGTTGGCTCAACTCGCATATTTTTCCGAGTTGGTGTTGTTGTTTTACACGATATTTCTTATCCTACCTAGTGTTTTTTTGCAACTAGGTTACATTAAAAGAATAAGTATTCACACGCATAAAAAAAACCCCTCGTGCACTTAAAAGCCCGAGCCAGAAGCAACACTTATTTGCCAATTTCATAAAGAGATAGATTGTTAAATATGGAAGTAGTAGTGGTAGTAGTTGTTGGTAATAAATATTACTAGTAATAGTGATTAATAGTACTTAATAGTACTATTACTAGTAATAGTGATTAATAGTACTTAGTAGTAATATTAGTCAATGTTAGTAGTAGCATTAGCAAAAATAGTACTAGACATTATTAGTAGCATTGTTAAAAATAGTAGTAGAAATTAGTAAAAAATGGTAATAGTAATTAGTAAAGATAGTAGTAGTAATTAGTAACAATAGTAGTATAAATTAGTAGTAACATTAGTAAAAATAGTAGTGGTAATTAGTAAAATATAGTTGTAGAACTTAGTAGTAATGCTACTCAGTCGTAGTGATAATAGTAGTAGTAGTTCGTAGTAATTATTAGATGTAGTAGTAGTAGTTAGTTAGCAGTGGTAGTAATTAGATATAGTAGTAGTAGTAACTAGATGTAGTAGTACTAGTTAGTAGTTAGTACTACTACTAGAAGCTGTAGTTGTAGTACTAGTTTTAATAATTAGTAGTTAGTAGTAGATGTAGTCCTAGTAATTAGTAGTAGTGATTATTAGTATCATTAGTAGCAGTAATTAGTGGTGGAAATAGTCCCAAACTACTGAAGGGTCCTAAAATGGATCCGAAATTCGAGTATCTAGTTCGGAAATAGTGACGAAACAGTCATATGCAACTTTTTTACTGGTAACTCTGCTCAATATGTATAAATCTGACATCGAAAATAACCCACTCCACTTTTAAAATGTCCGAAAGAACTGTTATTTTTTAAGAGAATATATAACGCACCAAAGAGAACAGATAATTTATTTTTTGTAGATGTGTGTTTCCGCTCAATTGAAAACGGTTATATTCACATAATTTAGATTACTGTTGGGCACGTACACTTATCGCTGACAGAGCAGAACTAAAAGTCATTTCGAAGCAGAAAAGAGTGTTTATATTTGCTATTGTGTTACTGCTATAATGGGTCTGTTTCTTTGTAACCTAGCTGCAAAAGAACCATAGGTAGGATAACGAATTGCATGTAAAGAAACAACACTAACTCGGAAAAATATCCTCGTTGAGCCAACTCGGGTAAATGATATTCGACCTGAGATGTAGTGTAGGGAGTGAAAAAACTGCGCTATTGTGAATTAGCTCTAAGAAAATACATGAGAAATTTTGATTTAAGAAGCAATCAGTTTTTATTTGCATAGTATTTGTAAATATATAACTACATAAACCTAAAAATTGCCGGCACAATTATTTTCCGTCCTAAAATAGCACTAAACAAATCGCAACATTCATGAAAGAGCCTTTGCAACTAAAGGAAGAGCTTTTGCAACTAAAGGAAATTTTATCAAGTAGGAGCGTTCTTTTGTAACTCGGGTGCAAAGAAACGGGCCTAATGTGTTTTTATTGAGTGTGTTATTAATAGTTATTGCATTGGGTAGAAACTGTGATTACACGGTCAAAAGTTTCTTCAAGTTTAATGCTATAAAAATAAGGCTATTGAAATGTGTGCGATATCCATTTGTCAGGCAAGCCTATAAAAAATTAAGGCTTCACTTGCAACTAAACCGTTGAAAGTTTTAAGCATGTGGAAAAAATAGCCAATAACATTGCGAAGTGCCAAAAAACTAAGATTTCTTACGAAGCGAACGAAAGGGGCTATATTTCCTCAATTTTAAAAATAGTAAACGAGATGGCCGATCATTTGTTCATTTAAATAGGGAAGGTTTCCGAGAAATGGTTGAACAAATTTATAATGCGATATCGATCAAAATTCTCTAAAATAAAATAATACCTAACAGTATTTAAAATTGTTTATATTAATTTATAGATGTATAAAATGCTTATTTTCAGCATATCATATTATAAATGTGCACACTTCTGTGCTTCATAAATGTTCACACATGTATGTCGTGTAAAGAAATGCTCTAATGCTTCTCCCCCACTTTTGTATATTCTCTTATATATACTTTTCACTGCCAGTGTGTATTTACCTAAGAGAATTCTTTTGCTGTTAATAAATAACCCACAACAAAAAAAAAACAAAGGGACAATTCTCAACTTCAACTAGACAAATCTTTTTTCACAAATTAGGAAAAATAGACACTTTTATTAGTATTTTGCAGATTTATTTATAAAACATCTGCCTATAAATCTATACATTTAAACTTTAGAACTATTAAGACACGCTTTTCACTGAAAGATTGGAAGATATTCAATTTTCTCTCCCCCACATTCCAGTTTACTAAAGGTGAGATCTGTCACTTCGCCGCGGGAAGGCGCAATGTGAGAACTTAATTCGATAAACTATTCTAAATTTTAAGAATTTTTTTGATTTCCAGATTTTTGCTACAAAATATTTGGTTAAATTTGAAGTAATGTTAATAGCTTCGTCATTAACTAAATTAATATCTTTTCCTAGCCATACAATTTTGAACAAATATTCAGATTTTGGTTTTTTAGACTAGTCCAGCCCAGTTGATTGGCTGCAAATAGTTTCTTTCGAAATTTTTCTTTTTACATTTAATTAGGTTATGATGAATCCAGCTTCTTGATGTGAATCCATTTAAGCTACAGTATTATATAAGTTAGTTATCTTCACCAACTGTTTAACGCCAACAACAATTCTGGCCAAATACAAATAAAACAAAAACACAAACAAAGCGAACCAACTAATTTGGCCAGCATAACGTTTTAAATCTTTACCTTGAATTAAGAGTTTAAAATACAATGTCCCTTGTACGCTTTCATTTATCAAACTCGTTTTTTGAAAGGAAGACCAACGAGGTACTCTAAAATGGATATATCTCTGCTTGGGATTATGGATATCTATGCTGTATGATTTCTGGAATATAAGAAAATGTATGTGAATTAATAAAAATACACTTGCAAAATTGTTTTTATTTCTGAAGCGTATGATCACACAGTATATGTATGAATAGAGCCAAAGTGTATAAAACAAAGAGAAATCAATATCTGACGCATACTGCAATGATATAAACGTAAGCACATTTGAAGTTTCCTTATTATCATTTTGGGTTTTAACACATTAGAGGTCTAGATGATAAATTTTTTTACAATTTATTTATTTATTTCAATTCATTCAAAATACCACAATTCTTACTGACTATTAACAAGAGTGCTTAATACTATTTAAAGTAATTATAGATATAATAAACTACGCACTGTGCACCTTGGAAGATCAGTTATAAGATTCATTTCCGAATTAGTTCGCGTCAGAGGAGCATTTTTAGTATAATTAGTACTAGAAAATCCAATACAAAACACAGAGAACTGCCTCAAATTGGAAAAAGGGATATTAAAAGTTAACCTTTCCAAGAGGTCAGAACAGTCTATTGACCCGGTTAAGATATTTGCAACGAAAGTGCAGGCGAGAAAGGCACTTCGCCCTTTTAAAGTCATTAAGTTCAAGAGCAGTCAGCAAGATTCATTAGGAGGCAAAGGGTCCCTAAATTTTAACGAGCGAAGGGCGAATTTAATAAAAACTTTTTGGATGCGTTCTATACGATTGATATGCGAGACTTGATGAGGCCTCCAGATAAAAGAGGCGTAATCTAGCCTAGACCTGAAAAATATTGTATACAGAAGTTTTAGTGTAAATGGATCAGAAAAGGCAATGCTTAGGATAAAAGGATAAGGATAAAAGCTAGCATGGCATAAGATTTCGGCACAATATAATTAAAATGCGAAGAGAAACTCAGTTTTGTATCAAAGTAAATACCTAAGTCCTTAACTTCGGACACGCAATTTAATCGTGAGCCAGAGATAAAATAACTCATAGAAATTGGATAATGATTGCTAGTAAAAGTGTAATGAGAACATTTATTAATGTTCAAAGGTAGGCGATTTTGTGAACACCAGACAGAAAACTTATCTAAGTCCGATTGGAGAGCATGAGAGTCATCATAGATTTTTATTACTGAATATATGTAAAAGAAATTTGGCTGAAGAAAAACAGCTTTCAATAATAATGATACATAAACGGAGTAAAACACAGGGGTCCCAAAATGCTACCCTTAGATACACCCGAAGTCGCAATGAAAGGACGTGAAGAAAAATTGTCAAACGCAACTACATAGATTTTTTTGGACAAATACGATTTAACCCATTCAATAAAGATTGAATGAAATCCCAAACAAGCTAATTTCATAATTAATATCTTGCGCCAAACTCTATCGAAAGCTTTCGAAAAGTCAGTATAAATTGAGTCAACTGGATACCCATTTTGAAAGGACGAAAAATATTCTTCGGTAAACACAGCGGTACCTACCTGTTACCAGTCGGTAACTGTGGATATGCCTTAACAAATCCATGCTGGTTAGGAGAAATTAAACTGTTGACAGAAAAAACCACACGGCGATTTTGAAAAGATGTATATCATCTTATTTAATCAACGAAGGATAAGGAAGATTTCAAACGAGCATGATATGGGTGGAATGAGACTTCATCGGATAATATAAAGCAATCGCATGACAGACAATTTGACAAGACAACAATTGCCTCCATTTTTCATTATAAATGCACGCCTACTTTTAACATAAAACCGAAAACAGACCATCCATTTCTACAGATTTATTTCATGGACGATTCCCAACAAGAAGTAAACCAGCAGTATGCACGCAGTGCCTTTTTTCATAAATATAACCAATTGAGTTCAGTCTTTAAAACCGAAGTAGACCAGTAGTGCGATTCACTAACTTATTTTAAAGATATTCGTTTGGTTAACTCAACTTAACCAAAATTTTAGCGACCCTGCTATTCAGTAGCCATTTTTTAACGATTTTCGCATTCGCCAAATCAGCTGTTGATGTTAGCTAGTCGATGACCGAAAACTAAACGACAACAAATTTTGTGTTGTTAACTCAATCGAGAAAAGTGAAATTCATGATTTCAATTTAAATAAAAGAAAAATTTAAAATTCAGTGATTTGTTTTCTTGTAATTAAAAAAGGAACATTAAATAATGTTTAAATATTTGGCATATGTTTTATCACGAGGTGATGAAGAAGTAAGCGCTCCAACAGTGGATCGACGTTTACTCCGAGATGTGGACAATCCCTTTCATCTAAATGCAAAAGACTTTCAAAAACTGTATCGGTTAACTCCAGCTGAATACCTGAATACCTAATTTATCAGCTTGACAACCAAATAAGAGGATCCAGAATAACAGCAATATCAACTGAGAAACAGGTAGCTCGTGTAATCTTTAAGCCTGCATGCAATTTTAAATTTTACTTTTATATTGGTAGGTTCTAGCGGCGTTAAGGTTCTTCGCAACTGGTTGCTATCAACGACCCGTAGGTGAACAATGGGGAATATCCATGAGCCAGTTTTCCATAAGCCGACATTCATCGGGTAACGGATGCAATCAATGATTCGTTGTTTCACCAGAAAGTGAGGCTTCCTATGACCCATGTGGAACGCCATTCTGCTAAAGAAATGTTTGCTTCGGCGTCGTCTTCCTTTGTGGGAGGCTCTATTGGAGCCGTCGATTCCACGCATATATCAATTTTGCCTCCAAGGAATCATGAGGAGGCTTATACCAACCACCACATCTACCATTCAATTAATATGCTAATTGTAAAAGCAAACTTTTACAAGGATCCATGTATTAAAACAGAAATATAGTTTAGTTTTAATATATAGATAAGTGATTATAATTTAAAAAAATTAAATATATGTATGTGAATCTTAAATACGCGAAGTTTGAAAACGATAACCATGGCATATTTGCAGGTTATTCCGCATATTCCTTGGAGTCGAGTTGATGACTATTCTAACAAAACACTCATAGAAGAGTCCGGAATTCTGCTACATTGGATCATTGCAATATATATGTATAAAGAATTTTAAGTGTTTGTAGTTTGAAACAAACTAATATCTATTTCACTTTAATGAAATATAACAAAATCGCTCAAATTTATATTTGATATAAATCATAAATATTTAAACGACATTATTTAATGTTCCTTTTTTAATTACAAGAAAACAAATCACTGAATTTAAGATTTTTCTTTTATTTAAATTGAGATCACGAATTTCACTTTTCTCGATTGAGTTAACAACACAAAATTTGTTGTCGTTTAGTTTTCGGTCATCGACTAGCTAACATCAACAGCTGATTCGGCGAATGCGAAAATCATTAAAAAATGGCTACTGAATAGCAGGGTCGCTAAACTTTTGGTTAAGTTGAGTTAACCAAACGAATATCTTTAAAATAAGTTAGTGAATCGCACTACAGAGCTGATAAGATACCCGTGGGTGAACACGCAAGACTTTTCAATGCGCCAAAAATTGACGATGTCGACGATGTATTTGGAGAAGATTTTAAATTCCAGGATATATTTTTCGCTTATATTTATTTACATTTCCCACAAGTTCACAAAAACTAACTAACAAAATAAATACAGAAACAATTTATAAAACTTTATGCAGGGCAGTGTCTGTCGGGTTAGCTATTGTTTTTATATAAAGACTTTTGGTTTAGCAAATTAAAACGCAAGTCGTCTTTTTTGATAACAGTTCTTTAATACAGCATCGGGTGGTAACGGCTGGTATTGGCAGAAGAATGTTCAGAACACTAAATTAATTTTCATTAATATGAATAAGATTTGTACGAAACTGCTCAAGTGGTGCAAAGGCATTCAAGAAAAAACCTTAACACTATGCAACAAAATACTTGTAGGGTATTTAAGTTAATAAAGTGGGAAATGTGGGAAAGAATTTTTCGCAGAAATAGTTGAGAATCCTTTTCTTTTGAATAATAATATAATAAGGCAGTCCAGCAAGGAGTCATTTTGGGTGATGCGGTAAATGCCATATTAAACGCATTCATCCATTCCCTTTTCTTTGCCTCATCCGTCGGCACACAAAATATACCTACCTACTTATTGTGGGCAGTGCGGCATAGGCAGCAAGTGTCCGGAATTGTTTCACTATCCTTAGTTTTGTTCAAATATCTAAAATTTCTTGTGAATTTGAAATACATATACTCTAAAATTGCTACTGGCATATGGGTTAATGTAATGACAAAGCTGTTGTCAAATAAACGTATGAAAAGAAAATATTTCATATATTCATTTCACCTTGCCAAGGCGAATTCATATAAGGTGTAGTTCCTATAGTAGCCAGGGCGAATTTATAGAAGGTGGTGGCATAAGAGCAGCTGATTTGAATTTTTTTATTCACCTACATGTATTTTGTTTTTGCTTTTGCGTATGAGCTTTCAAAAGCCGTAAAAGCAAAAACAAAATGTATGTAAGTTTTAAACATCTTACGCAAACACAAAAGCAAAATACATGTGAATTTTGTAGTTGTACTTACAACACCACCTTATATGAATTCTCCTTGCACCTTGTAACCATATAATTTAAAAACGTTACTTATTTAGCTCTAATAATGATAAGCATATTTATGGGGTACAACCGTTGAGATTCAACTTTAGAAATTTCGACGTTTGCTAACGTTTAAAAAATTTTTGTTACCGTAGAACTCCCCAGGTTCAGATTACGTTAAAACTAACTTGTACAGTTTATTAATTTTAGAATGTTGTTAAGGCTAGAGTGGCATTTCGTTTTTCTCTATTAGAGACGGGCATCTGCACAAAAGGTGTTCAACTGTCTGTTGTTCGTTTTCATCCCTGCCGCATCCGCTGTAACAAAATTTGAATGTATGTATGTACACATGTACATATGTAAGTAAATAGGTTAGGTTGGAGTGGGTGCCGCCTGCGTCGGCTCGCTTAGGCCAGTAATAGGAGGCCCATTGTGTTACCATATGAAAATTAATTCCATCTGAGGAAAGATTACCCCTCATCAAACCATTTTGCCTCGCTGATGAGTCTCAACAGGCAATCAACCTCGGTGCGTGAAACCTCACTAAGGTCATCCAGAAACGGTGATCCCAAATACCGCATCCTGCTTTTATACAGTAGAGGACACTTACACAGTAAATGCAAGACCGTTTCCTCCTCCTCGTCATTCATACAGCTCCTGCTGGAAGAGTACGCCCAACCTTTCAGCGTGTTTTCCTATCAGACAGTTCCCTGTGAGAGCCCCTATCACGTGAGAAATTTTTTCCCGCCTTAGAGAGAGAAAGCTACGCGACCGTTTCCGGTCCCATTTAGGCCACTTCTACCTTGAGACAAGTTTTCCCAAGGGGGCCACCCAAATCGACTTTTACGTTTTTGAAATGCCATTGGCTGATTTTGAAAGTTCAGATGGTATGTAATATTCACATGGTAAGGGCTCCAGCTCGCGCGCTTTACCTGCCAGTTGTGAGCTCGAGCACGTTCAAGTTTCCACTAAAACGAGCATAACTTTTTCGTTGTTCGGAGGTACAGCATTTTTTTAACGAAATTAATGCTGTATAAATAGCGCATACTACGCTTTTTGAATTTTTTCTCCAGCCCTATGAGAAGTTGGTAAAAAACAAATTGTTTTTTATAAACAAATTATCAAAATATGAAAGTTAAAATATTTTATTATGTAATTCATAGACCAAGACGAATTCATATAAGGTGTAGTTTGATTTTTTTTATTCACCTACATGTATTTTGTTTTTGCTTTTGCGTATGAGCTTTCACAAGCCGTAAAAGCAAAAACAAAATGTATGTAAATTTTGACAACTCTTACGCAGAAGCAAAAACGAAATACATGGCATGGCACATTAACCAGGTAACAGCATTAGAAAAAATACAACCCTGCCATGTATTTTGTTGTTGCAAGTGGCCCATCAAACGTCAACATAGAAATGCCAAATTTGGCGTGTTTGACAATTCAATAAGTAAACAAAATGCACACCAGCAAGGCACATTGAAGATAAGTAAGTAATTCTATTGATTCGCATCTCAGCATTTGCGTGTTGGATACTTATGTACATCAAAGGCGATGGTATATAAAGCGAAGGAACAGAGTTGGGCATTAGGTTTGTTCTTTGCGCTCCTGCAATGAGTGATCGGAACAAACCCAACCGCTTACAGGAAGTTCCACGCCACATGCTCTGTTCCAATTGGATCCTCTCCACTGATCTTGCGGAACCTTAAAAAAGTTACAGCCTTTCCCCCTCCTCTTATTGCAAAGAAAACATTTTCCCATTTCTGAATATGTAAATATAATTTGGATATGTAATACGTAAACAATTTATTTTCATCTATAATCAAAAGTTTGTTATGATAAAATGTAAACAAACTTTGACAGGTGATGAGCCACTTCGAATGAAAAGAATCCAAAAATCAACCCTGTTGCTGTTACCTGGTTAATGTGCCTTGATACATGGCAATTTTGTAGTTGTACTTATAACACCGAATTCGCCTTGTCATAGACTTGCTCAACTGTGGTAAAAAAAATCATTAAATTCCCATCCTTTGTTGTTTAGATATTACGAAAAGAAAAAAACTATGCATACAAATTTGTGAACATGTGAACTTGCAAAATAAGCCATAACATTTGAAAAATGTAAAAGTCGATTTTGGATGGCCTAATTGGGAAAACTTGACTCCTTGAGGTTCGGCAGGTCGTATTTTGTCTTTATCTATTGTGAGCTTGTTTATATATACATGTAGAATTAGCCAAAAATTAAACTAACACAATCTAATAATCTTAGTGGATTTATTAGATAAACTTTTAAATTTAATTTTACAACGACGCTCTTATAACTGCGCGGTCCGTGGTGTGTCTCGTTTCACTTTCAAATTAACTCTGCCTCTAACGTTCGCTGTCACAATTTATGTCCTCGTTCCGTTCGTTCAAATCGTTCGTTAAGTCGGTATTCACATGCAGAGTTGCACATTGGCGTATGCAATCCCACAATCGGCCCTCCTGACTATTCGTTCGGCTCGAACGAAGGCTCCCATGGATTCATATATTCCGCGACGGTGGTTGTGCGTCGAGGACCCTCTTCCTCGCCAATTTTCCCAACCTCATATCGATCATGAGCCAGAACCCTCAAAACTTTATAAGGACCAAGGTACTTTGGTCTTAGTCTAAGTCCACTCCCGAACTGAGTGCGCTTGATGGCGGCCTGCTCCTCCTGTCTGTACTTAACCGCTTCCTTTCTCTCAGTGTCAAAACTACGCTTATTTTCTCTCTGAATTGACGCAATATTATCTTTGGCTTGTTCGCGAATCTCCTCACGTTCCGAATCCAACTCATCGACACCGGCATTCTGTAGTAACTCGTTTAACTCTGACAACCCTTTTACCCTCATATCCACCCCAGTTAATATCCTGAAAGGTGCAAACCTTGTGCTACGCGGCGGGGTGTTGTTGATGGCCTGCTGTACCCTGTCTATATGTTTATACCAACTACCCGGTTCCTCTGAACACAATTTTGCTAACAATGGTATGACTACTCGATGCACTCGCTCGACCTGACCGTTCCCGCGTGGAACAACGGTTGCAATTAGCAAATGCTCTATTTCTTCCCTTTCGCAGTACCCTTTGAAGAGGTTACCTGTAAACGCGGCTCCCCGGTCAGTGATTATACGCCGTGGATTACCAAAAGTTGCTGCCTGTTTAGAGAGACGGTAAATGACTGCCTCAGCGCCGGTATTTTTGGTGGGATACAATCATACAATTGGAGTGTAATGGGGTGTGGTAACTCTTCTGGGTCTGCAGTTACAGATGAGTGGCTACACTCAATCCCTACTCTTGCGTCCTCGTCGCGCACTCTGGGCAACGTGAGCAACCCTTGTGTGAGATATGGTAACCAACCCGTGTGGAGCCTTGGGTCACGGCAGAAAGAGAGGGAGCTTCAGTGGGGCCAGTCCGACATATTCGGTTTAAGGGCTCACTGAAGTCAACAGCGTCTGTTCACCAGGAGGTGCGGCTGCAAGCGTGCGTCTGACTTGGAGCAAGCGGCTCGCTATATAAATGTGTCTTCAAAAACAAAAAACCCTCCAGTATTTGGTTGTGCGATGGGCTTGGGACCCGCCACGTAAAAAACTATACCCAATGAAAAATTTCAATGTGCCTCGGATGAGATCTCCCTTTTTTGATGACGACCACAAGCAATGTTTTAAGGACTACGATTTAAGGGCATGCACCTGGAATGTCCGAACCCTTAATGGGGAAGGTGCCGCTGCCCGGCTGGCTGATGTCCTCGTAAGAGTAAGGGCTGACATCACCGCCATCCAAGAAATGAAATGGACGGGGCAAGGCAAGAAAACCGTTGGGCCTTGCGACATCTACTACAGCTGCCATGTAAAGGAGCGCAAGTTCGGTGTTGGATTTGTGGTGGGAGAGAGGCTTCGTCGCCAAGTACTGTCGTTCACTCCAGTGGACGAGCGTCTCGCCACGATTCGCATCAAAGCGAGATTTTTCAACATCTCGCTGATTTGTGCCTACGCACCGACAGAAGAGAAGGACGATGTGATCAAGGATCACTTCTACGAGCGCTTAGAACGCACTTACGAGCGCTGCCCCCGTCACGATATCAAAATCGTGCTTGGTGACTTCAATGCCAGGGTGGGAAAGGAAGGGATCTTTGGTCACACTGTCGGAAAATTCAGTCTCCACGACGAAACCTCCGCCAACGGACTGAGACTGATCGACTTTGCCGGGGCCCGAAACATGGTGGTCTGTAGCACCAGGTTTCAGCATAAAAAAATACACTTGGCTACGTGGCTGTCTCCAGATCGAAAAACGCGAAACCAAATCGATCATATTGCGATAGAGGCATGCTTCCAGTATATTAGACGTACGTACACTCCGAGGACCGAACATCGACTCGGATCATTATCTTGTCGCAGCCAAGATGCGCATACGCCTCTGTGCATCAAAAAACGTGCGTGTAAATACACAGCGAAAGCTTGACGTCGGAAAGCTGCAATCGCAACAGACAGCTGCAAACTTCACCACTCGACTCTCACACCTGCTCACTGAGAGCACTTCTCAAGAAACCGGAATTTGCGAGCACTGGGAGCACATTTCTCGATCACTGCGTACCGCCGCTGAAGAAGTCGTTGGCTTTCAGCGAACCCGAAAAAATGACTGGTATGATGAGGAATGCCGCGCCGCTTCGGAAAATAAAGATGCTGCCTACAGGGCCGCGCTGCGATCGGGCGCAACACGAGCTGTATGGGAACGCTACCGGGAGTTGAGAAAGGAAGAAAGACGTATCGTCCGTAGAAAGAAGAGAGAGGCCGAAATACGTGAGTGTGAAGAGCTTGAGATGCTAGCCGACATGAAAAGCGCCCGAAAATTTTACCAAAAGGTGCGGCGACTTACGGAAGGTTTTAAGACCGGGGCGAATTCCTGTAAGAACAAGAACGGCGATCTGGTGACTGATGTCCAAAGCGCACTTAGATTGTGGAGGGAACACTTCTCCACTCTGCTAAATGGTGACAGCGAAAGCGTCGCCGGAGAAGATGAAGATCCCGAACCCCAAATCGCTGATGACGGCATTAACATCCCGTCACCCGACCTCGATGAAGTTCGAATAGCAATTATGCGGCTACGGAACAACAAAGCCGCTGGAGCTGATGGGTTACCAGCTGAGCAATTCAAGCATGGTGGCGAGGAGCTGGTAAGGTGCATGCACCAGCTTATTTGCAGAATATGGTCGGACGAATGCATGCCCGCCGATTGGAATTTAAGTGTACTCTGCCCAATCCACAAGAAGGGTGATCCTGCAATATGCGCCAACTACCGCGGGATCAGCCTTTTTAACATTTCGTATAAGGTTCTATCGAGTGTATTGTGTGAAAGACTAAAGCCAACCGTCAACGAACTGATTGAACCTTATCAGTGTGGCTTTAGACCTGGTAAATCTACCATCGACCAGATATTCACGATACGCCAAATATTGGAAAAGACCCGTGAGAAGAGGATCGACACACACCATCTATTTGTCGACTTTAAATCAGCTTTCGACAGCACGAGAAGAAGTTGCCTATATGCCGCGATGTCTGACTTTGGTATCCCTGCAAAACTAATACGGCTATGTAAAATGACACTGAGCAACACCACCAGCTCAGTCAGAGTTGGGAAGGACCTCTCCGAGCCGTTTGAGACCAAACGAGGTTCAGACAGGGTGACTCCCTATCGTGTGACTTCTTTAACATTATGCTAGAAAAGATAATTCGAGCTGCAGAATTAAACCGGTCAGGTACCATCTTTTATCTGCCTTTTCAAAGCTGGACAAGGAAGCGAAGCGAATGGGTCTGGAGGTGAACGAGGACAAAACGAAGTACCTCCTGTCATCAAATAAACAGTCAGCGCATTCGCGCCTTGGCTCCCGCATCACTGTTGACAGTTACAATTTTGACAAAGTAGAGGACTTTGTTTATCTTGGAACCAGCATCAACACCAACAATAATGTCAGCCTTGAAATCCAACGAAGAATCTCTCTTGCCAACAAGTGCTACTTTGGGCTGAGTAGGCAAATGAACAGTAAAGCCCTCTCTCGACGAACGAAAACCACGCTCTATAAGTCCCTCATCATGCCCGTGCTAATGTATGGCGCAGAAGCATGGACCCTATCAACATCGGATGAGATGGCGCTTGGAGTGTTCGAGAGAAAGATTCTCCGAAAGATTTTTGGTCCTTTACGTCTTTGCGATGGCGAATACCGCAGACGATGGAACGATGAGTTGTATGAGCTGTACCGCGACATAGACATAGTTCAGCGAATTAAGTTTCAGCGGCTACGCTGGCTAGGTCATGTGGTACGTATGGAAGAAAATGCTCCAGCCCTGAAAGTATTCAACGCGGTACCCGCTGGTGGTAGCAGAGGAAGAGGAAGGCCTCCTCTACGTTGGACAGACCAGGTGGAGAAGGACTTGACTACACTTGGGATATCTAACTGGCGCCAGGCAGCAAAGCAGAGGAGCGGCTGGCGTGCAATATTGAAATCGGCCAAAATCGCCTAGGCGGTTATAGCGCCAATTAATAAGAAGAAGACAATCATACAAACTTCGAAAAGGCGTCTATTACAACTAAGATATAATTATAAGTTTTCTTCGTTTGCTCCATAGGTCCTACATGGTCAAGATGAAAAGTGCTTAATGGCCGATTCTCTTTATCTATGGGATTCAATAGGCCCTCCTTCTTTCCTGCCTTAGCGTCAGTTACGATGCATTCGATGAAACTCCTTACGACCTTAGCTGCTTTTGTACTCAGTAGGGGAATATAAAAGTTCTTTTCAACGGCTTCTTGGGTTTTCTTTGCCGAGAAGTGTCCCTCTTTATGGGCCGTGCGGATGATCTCCTCTTCCATCAGTGAAGGCACAACTATTAACTCCTTCACGGGGTCTTTATAGAGTAGACGGGCTTTAATAAAAAAGTCCTCATACTCGTCTTTTTCCAACACCTTACAAACCGCTCGAATCCACTCGTCCTGCTGCTGGGCCTGCCTCAACCTATGAGTCAACGAATCCGCCAAGATCAAACAGTGCACCCTACTCAATGCGTCGACGTGCCGCATTTTTGAACCACTACGATGTTCGATCTCGTAGTCATAATCCTGCAACATCATCGCCCAACGAGATACCCTGACTGGAACCTCATTCTTCCGCATGGTCATGGCGAAGGCGTTACAGTCGGTGACGATCTTAAAGTGGATTCCCATCAAATAACCCCTCCACTTCTTAAGTGCCTCCACGATGGCCAACACCTCCAATTCGTACGAGTGGTATTTCTCCTCGACAGGCTTGGTTTTCCTGCTCATATACTGGATTGGATGCAAACATTGGTCATCGCTGTCTTTCTGTAGAAGAACACCACCATACCCAAACATAGACGCGTCAGTGTGAACCTCGGTTAATGCCTTAGGGTTATAAAGTTTCAAAACTGGCGCACTACTCAACGAAGCCTGTAATTTTTGAAATGCTGTTTGTTGATTTTCCGTGAAAATAAATTTTGTTTCCTTCCGTAAAAGGTCCGATAGTGGTTTATACGAGGTTAGTCCCAAAAACCTTTGTACAGTTTTTTATCGGTGGGCACAGGAAAGCCTTTCACCGCATTCGTCTTTGTTTCCGAAGGTCTGATTGTACCGTTTTCAATTATGTAGCCTAGAAAGTCTACTTTAGTTTGCAGGAATTGACATTTTTCCCATTTAATGCGTAGGTTGAACTGTGCTGCCCTTTCCAGAACTACCTCTAGCTTCGCTATACCCTGATCTACATCCTTGGAGGGAATAATAAGATCGTCCATATAGGTGACTACCGTACCATCACTAACAAGGTCCCTAAACACAGCAAAAATGTATCGCGTAAATACGGCCGGAGAGTTGGAGATTCCAAATGGAACATACAAGTATTCGTATTGGCCTTGATGGGTCACGAACGAAGTGTATTTCCTGGAGGCCTCTTCAATAGGCACGTGAAAGAATCCATTTCTAAGATCAAGAGTCGTGAATACGCAAGCACTTTGCAACCGTTCGATGACATCATCGATAAGCGGCATGGGAAAATTGTCCTTCATCACCTTTTCATTAAGGCGACGATAATCGCAGCATAACCTTTTGCTACCATCCTTTTTAGCGACCAAGACGATAGGCGATGCATACTCGGATGTGCTGGGTTGGATAATACTCTCCCTGAGCCACTCGGCGATTTGCTTGTCAACAACGCATCTATCGAGGTATGACATTCGACGTGGTCCTTGGTAAGTAGGGGCATCATCGCTTAGACAAATTTTCATCGCGACTGGCGATTCATGCTGCTTTTTTGGTACATAATTGTTTACGATAGTCTTAACTTCCATTGACTGAACACTGCCTAAATGGGACAAATCAATGTTAATGTCTTTTTCTCTATTAGACACAGAAACCAAACAAAGATTTTCGAATTCTTTCACAAAACATATCCCAGGTTCTGACCCTTCCTTCTTAGGAACCACAGATGGTTCGGTCTTAGCTTTTCCCCTAAATTTGACGCTATCCTCCGATATGATCAAGTCAACTTGCTTCAAAATGGTATTACCGATAATCGCTTGTTATATAATATCACATTCACGGACAACATGAAAGGTTATTTCTAACTCACACCCGTCAATGTTTATTTTAAAATTGAAACTGCCCATCGTATTTAGAATACTGTCACCTATGCCTTTCAACTGCTGCTGCTGGTTATCTAACTCAACCTCACCTATCCTCATGAGAACATCGTATCGCATAAGGCATAAGTCGCAACCTGTATCTAACAGTGCCGAAAACTTAAAGTCGTTGATAGATAAATCCTTGAAAATTACGCACCCCATTGGTGCAACACGCGCTGAGGAGTTTCCTGTTTAACCGGTGCTTTCTTTGCCGGACAGTCAGCAATACGATGTCCCGGCTTATTGCACCCGAAGCATGTCGACGGACGCTGACGCTGGCAACTATTGGCTAAATGACCTATATCCCCACATCGATAGCACCGTTTGGTATCACCTACCTGCAGCTTTGTAGCACTCCTATTCGAGTCTTCGCGCTTCCCTTGTGACAAGTCCAAACCGAGTTGACGCCCTGATCGTATTTTGTCGTACATGAGAATCTGCGTTTTGAGTTCTGCAATCGTACCAGCCTGATAAAGATTTGCTTTATTTGCCCTAGAGTCAGGGATGCCCTCCACAAAATACTCAATTACACTTTTATCATCTAACTTTATTGGTATACCTATCTCCATTAGGCTATATAGGTATTCACGATAGCTCTCGTTGGGGCGCTTGCGCCGGTTTCGAAGCTGACGATGCACCTCAATAGCTGATACTACTTCCCCAAACTCTTTCATTAATGCTTGCTTGAGCATTCCCCAACTATTGATACCGCGCTGACCTCGTACAAAAATTTTAGCAGCACCCTTAAGCAGCTGTTTCCCATAAATAAATTTCTGCAGATCGTCCCACTGCACCGCCGTGGCATTATCCTCAAAATCTGCTAGCCATTCCTCAACCGGAGGCTTTCCAATACCACTAAATGATACTAACGAGCCTTCTATATCGCGCAATGTAAAAACTGGACGCCCAACCACCCTCGACCGCCTTACACTACTTTGGACTGAATCAACGTCACTATCGGAGCCATCGTTGTCGCTTATGGTAAGGCCATAATGCTCGCAAAGTCGGTCCTGCAACGTAGCTTTGCGTCCGTTGGTTGAAAGTCCCAGTCCGGTTAACTTTTCTTTTAAACCGTTCACTGTCAATGTAAATATTTGCTCCCTGTCCATGTCGAAATTTATAATATAAATTATTATATAAAATATTTATCAGAAAATTTAAAAGTAAAGTAATGCGGTAGTTACAATATTGGAATATAAGTTTTCTTTTTAAACTGCTCTTAAGTTCAATTTCAAATAATCGTTACGATAATGAAAGTTATTTAAAACAAATTTCTTAGTAATATTTAGCTTATTTCAACTATCATCTTGTTAAATATCCAAATCGTAGCAAAATCTATTTTAATAATTCAAACATTTTATTACGCTATTTATATTATGAACATTAACACTTATTTCAAATTCTGTTTACAAATCTTCTTATCTGTTATCCAAAAATAATCGCAAAATTCATCGATAACTTTATGCTTTAGATTTTAATGCTTAACACATACCTGTAGTACGCATACTCTCTAAATACGTATACTTACGTAACTATTTTCCCGCTACACTGTCTCAATTTCTCTGCTGCTCACTCTCGTTCTCGCATACACCTGCGTTGACCGAATTCAAAATCCTCAACCCCAATCTCTTGTCTCTCCTACAGTTTATTTCGACGCTTTCGCCAACTGTTCACCACACTGATGCCTATGCCTTGCTATCCAGCAACGACACTCTGCTTGCTTGTTTAACTTGCTGCCTGCGATTTCGCTTCCGCTGCTCTCTCCTATCTACGCTGTGTTGATCGACTTCAAAATCTCAGTCTCAATCACTTGTCTCTGCTTCAGTTTATTTCGACGCCTTCGCCAACTGTTCGCCACAGTGATTGCCTCTGCTTCAGTTTATATCGACGCCTTCGCCAACTGTTCGCTTATGCCTCTTCTCCTCCGCTTTGCTGCGATTCTGCTGCGCAAACAGTATAACGGTTTTAAATTGTTTCTGTTGCTTTTGCTACTGCCGACTGCGCTTTACAACGCCAAATCGGCGTCCCAACGGCTTGAGTTAACGGTGCCCTTAAAGGTCGACACCGGTCACGCCACGCCAAATTTAGGGTACAGTCTCTCTAACCCTTTTTATAAGTAGGCTTTTTTTTGGAAAAGCCCTATATGTTCGTACACTTGGAATGAATAGTTTTCAAGATAAATCTTGATTTTCAATCCGTAAAAATTCACTTTTGCGCGGATGCGTCTTCTATGTTCATCTCCGCGTACACTAGCGCGCTCACCTAGCACACACACATGCTTTAGTTTTTAGTATTTTTTCTCTTCCGTGGGTGGCTATTTTAATTATTTTTGAACGCGCTTCACGCAAACGCACGGATTTGTACATATGTATTATGCTCGCGCACACTCGAAAGGTATCGATTTCGATTCTGACACCACTGTAGAATTAGCCAAAAATGAAACTAACACAATCTAATAATCTTAGTGGATTTATTAGATAAACTTTTAAATTTAATTTTACAACGACGCTCTTATAACTGCGCGGTCCGTGGTGTGTCTCGTTTCACTTTCAAATTAACTCTGCCTCTAACGTTCGCTGTCACAATTTATGTCCTCGTTCCGTTCGTTCAAATCGTTCGTTAAGTCGGTATTCGCATGCAGAGTTGCACATTGCCGTATGCAATCCCACATACATACATTCTCTGAGTAGCAGTTTGCAAGTGGCAAATGGCATACCAATGCGTTATTTATCCTGAAGAATCTGCATGGTCATACCTTGTCTGGCAAGTTCGTCTGCCATGCAGTTTCACCCTATGTCCCTGTACCAGGGACCGAAAAGAGGTATATTCTATTCTGTTCGCCCATCTCCTGTAGAGGTAGGCGGCAACCCAGCACGATGTTCGAGTTTGCAGCCCGGCTATCACTAAATATGAAGATATCTCTTCCTAGAACTTTCGCTTCCAAACTTCTCCACCGCTTCCATGATACCTGAGACCTCAGCCTGGAAAAAGCTGCAGTGATCTGGTAACCTAAAGGGAATTTGCAGGATAGGGTTTCGTGATAAAACGCCTCCTCCTACCTTATTATCGAGTTTCGAGCCATCTGTATAGATAACAATGCTATCAGGTGGAGTATGAAACCCAAGTGTCCACTCCTCCCTACTTGGAATTCGTGTAACAAACCGATATCGAAGCACATCGATCCGTGCCGCTCGGAACAAAACAAAACTTGTTCAAAATATAAGTGTGCTCTTGGCTTTCGGGATGCCACTTGGATGTCTCTCTTAGTCGCAAAGCAGTCATTGTTGTTGTAGCGATTATCACGCCCCGTAAAGAGAATATTCACCCATGGTCGTTGTCGTCAAACTCATCTAGAGGGAGGCCCAGGAAACGTGCAGTTTCGACAGGGTTGGCCAGAGGGAGAGTGGGGTTAGATGAGTGGGTTTGAGAGGGCATATGAATAGGTGATTGGTATCGTGCGGAGAATCTCCACATTCCGGACATGTGTTGCGTATGTCAGGGTGGAGTCCGGATAGGTAGGAGTTGAGTCTACTGCAGTATCCAGATCGCTATTGTGCCAGAGTGACGCGGGACTCAAGGGGCAGCAGGGACTCCTCATTTGCTACAGGTGGTGGTTCTGTTATAAATGGCTGGATCTCGCCCCTCAGTTCTAAGAGATGCCTTCTGGTGTGCCTGGGGGGCAGCTCCACTCATGGTATTGAGTGCTGTTGTTGTGCTGTGCACTTTCCGGAAGCCATGTTGATGCTCAGCCGAGCTCAGGTGGTAAGTGTAGTACGAGAGGAGTAGGGCCTCAAGTGTCTTTACCACTGGCGAAAGCAGGGAAATCGGCCGATAGGACTCACCCTTGTCAGCCGATTTCCTTGGTCTCAGCAGTGGGACCACCCTTCCAACCTTCCGGATGTCAGGAATGATGAGGGTGGCCATGAACAGATTGAGGATCCCTGTAAGGATCTCAACTCCCGCGGGGCTTAATTCTTTAGCATCAACACGCTTAGCCCATCAGGACCAATGGCCTTGGAGGCTTTCGCCTTCCCGATGACTTCCTTCACCTCGCCACAAGTGAAGGCAAGAGGCGCGCTGCTGTTTGGCAGTTTGCGCAGCCTTCTGGTCACCGTCGGGTCCGACAAGGCACGATCCCCGAATGAAATTTCCACTCGGTCGTCGCGCTTCGTCGGGTGGACCAGAGCTTACCAACACCCGTGACTAGGTTGCAGGACTTCAAATGCTCCTTCCACTTGTTCCGCTTATTCTGGTCAACCAGTCTCCGAATCTCCACGTTCAAATCTCTTATGTTGGGATTGCGGGGATCGGAGCGGCGAAGGTGGTCGCGTTCATTCGCTAGAGCAGCCGCTTCAGCCGGGAAATTGGGACGGATCTCTAGGATGCTCCCTGCCGGGATGAAGCGAGACGCAGCAGACCCAACCACTTTGCGGAACTTCTGCTCACCTTTGCGAACATCAGAGGGTATGGGAAGAGATCTGAAGGCATTTTCAGTGAACTCCGCGAACCTGACCCAGTCAGCCTTTTTAAAGAGTATGTAGGTCCGGTGGTCTGCGGAGACAAAGTCAGCAGGTCTGTCAATCAAGATGATTGTGGGTAGATGGTCTGATGCAAGCGATTCCATAGGTCGCCACGTTATGCTATTTATCAGACCTGCGCTTGCTATTGTTAGGTCATGTGGGGGCATCATCGTTCATCGCGCAGAATGTCGAATCGTCTATCTGCTCGGCCAAATCGTTTCCCCTACGATCAGCTGGTAGGTTTGAATGCCAGAGATCGTGGTGCGCGTTGAAGTCACCAACTACCAATCCGTTTTCACCTCTGAGGAGCGCACCTATATCAGGGTGATATCCAGTCGGGCAGCAGGTGACAGCGGGTATATATATATATATATACATATATTGAATATTTCGAGCTCGACATTGCCTGACCGGACAGCTATTCCTTGACATTCTAAGGTAGTGTCGCTACGGTCGATGTCTTCTTCAATGAGACGATACTGCACAGTGTGATAGGTGATGAGCCACCACCATTACCTCGCTCGCGATCCTTACGATGCACATTGTAGCCGTTGCAACTCAACCAGGTTGATGTTGCACACCTGGTCCTTGCTGCACATGCAGTGGCACATTGGGCTGCCTTGGGATGGTGTTTGGCAGCGCCACCATGGGCGTGTGCGATTGCGGCGATAGAGCCAGGTAGTCACCCGACCATTCACGGGTGTTGCGCAGAACAGAACACACGCGAAAGTGGCACCAGCCCTGGCACGAGTTGCACCTGACTGATGTCACATTCCGGTATAACCTGGCCTGACACGCGGAACGGACTGTGTGGGGCACCAGGAGCTGCTGGCTACTCCATGTTGTTGTTTTGTTCCCCTATGAACCGTAGAGGTTCTGCCGGTGCAAGGCACCAGTGCATTTGGTGCAGATAGGGGGGCCGTAGAGGCTATGGGCGCCGTAGGGCGCGAACAACATGGGGCCACATAGTTTGTGGACCAGGGATAGATCGCCGAAACAACAGTCCTTGGCAGGGTAAACCCCGGGTCATTCCAGTACGTAGAACCGACTGCAGTGGGAATGGTTAATTTGGCCTCATTTGGCGTGGTTTTGAGCGCCGGACTTATGCAGATCATACTAGAACTCTGCACCTTTGTAAGTAGCCTGAGGTTAACCTCTTTCTCTAATGAAGGCCACCATACGATCATTCCATATAGAAGAATTGGTCTAACAACTTAAGTGAAGATCCACTGACAAATCCAGGGATTAAGGCCCCATTTCTTGGCTATGGCTCTCGTACAGGTAAGAGAGCTATGGAAGGCTTTTCACAGCGTTGAACTGTATTCTCTTTCCAGTTGAGCTTATTATCTTAAAAAAAAAAACGCCTAAAAATAAATGAAATAAATATAAACGATTGTTTTAATGAACTTCTGCTTCCATGTTAAGTAGAAAATTTTAGCACAAATTTAAAATTATTTTACCTTAAAAGCGTTGCACACCTTGATCCGTTTTTGCCATCTTCTTATAAAGTAATTGGGAGCTTAAAGAACTTTATATTGTCCTGCTTGTAAATGAATGCGGTGTTTGAGAAACCTCTAGAGCAGCAAAGCATTTTCATTTTTCGCACTTTTGAATAAATTTTTCAAATCAAAAATTTCCATTGGTTATTTTGGTTATTTTGATCTTTTTTGACATTTGCATAATTCTGAGAGTGTTCTTAATATGCCAGCAAAAGTCAAAAACTTCCAATGGCGGACGAATTGAGGGAACGGGGGTACCTTATAAATATTTTTATCATAGCTCTAACCAAAGTGAAATCAATATATGACATATGACACTCATCGTGCAGAAGGGCACATTCTCCCATTTTGGTCTCTTTTTGAGTGTTCTTCCATCTATACTTATTATGTAGGCCTTTGAGATACTCCTCCAGAAGAGGAGCTCTCCTAAGAAAACGCTCAAGAATGAGAGTATTAAAATAGGAGGGATCCTTTGTCGACCTTCGCTATTTATTCTATGGTTGCGAATCATGTTTATGAGTTCTGGAAGAACTGTAGGTTGTGCTTGTATTCTTGCATACGCTTTGTGGGAAATCAGGGTTAATGAGCAAATTTTTCGAGAGGTTTGGATCTCTCTTCCACCCAATCCCGATATTTCAAAGGTTGCATTTTTGGAAGGGATCTTTAATTTATTTGGTACTTTTGATGAGATAAACGATCGTTGCGAGCCTTGATCGATTAGAACTCTGAGCTGGAATAATTATCCTTGATGCCCGATGGAGACTATTGCTCTGGGCAGTAAAATTTTGCTTTCAGAATGAAAGGATTGAATATTTGCTGCTTTTGAATACCGTGCTTTTTCAGGCTTATTTTCAAAACCTCGCATTTCGGTGTTTCCGGATCTACCTGTTGTAACTAGCTCTGTGGTTATTTCAGCATTCCAGCTTTTTTGGGGGTACTTGTAAAATTATTTATATTAAGCATCGAATGGTGTCTTCTTTGGCAGCATACACAATTGAGTTGGCTCCAACAGTGTGTTAACTTGTGACATACAATTTGTGCAAAGTCTATTGGTTTGACGAGATAATATCTTTCATTTACTGATCTTAAGGGGTTACCTTCTTTACACAATTCGCATGACGTATGCTTGTATTCATTGATTAATGTTTGCGATCTATTGAAGCTTCTATTATGGGGTTGTGATTACTGGCTTGGGGCTTTATGAAGCTTCTATGCAGATATTTTCGAATATTTTTGGGCTTACATGTTTTGTTAACTACCCTCTCTAAAAATTTCGTGCTGTGTAGTGATAAAATCTTTCATTTGTTGAAACGTCGGACACTTTTTGCGTAATGAGACTGATTGCTCCGATAACAGTAACGATTTTTCTGATAATGCTGCTGAGCTTATATTTACCAGAATATGGTCCCAGTTATCTGAGGGAATATTTGATTCTCTCGGTATTTTTGCAAGCTCATTAAAATCGTTATTTGTTTATCGACCAGTAGTATTTCTGCTTCACCTTTTTTAATTCTATCTGAGGTTATACAGTTTTTGCGCTTGGGATAACTTTGGATGGTTTATGTATACGGCTGTAAACATATTCCGGCAGGAAGGAGATTCTTCATAAACTCCATGAAATACATCTTTATCACACGCTGGCATTTTTAAATATATGCCTGAATCTGAAAATTGGCTTTAATAATTTTAGTTGATCAGAAATCATAGCCTCTGTTTCTTCATATTGGTCGTCAGGATCTTCCCTTATCAAGGACGCTATTTTCCTACAAATCAGTTATTTATTGGACTTTTTCATCGAAAAAATAACTGCTATTTTTGACCCCCAGTCCTTCCTATAAATGTAGATACATACGAGAAAAAAGAGTGAAAACACAAAAACATTACCCCATTTTGACTTACTAATTATCAGCCAATTTAAAACCGAAATAGACAAACAAATTTAAAAAAAAAGGTTTTAAATATTCTAAAAATTCGTCTATCCGCTAATCCGAAGCTAAAAAAATGCAGACATAAAATTAGACTTCTTACCGGTGTTCGAATCGCGTGGCTGAATAAACCAATATGGCTCCAGTTTGCATATGTGTTTCTTAAGTTTTCAATATCAAGTAATGCCACAGAACGCAGTTCGTTTTTGAGCGAGGGTAAACTTTGAAAATGGTGTGAAAGAGAAATTCTATCTTTACTAAAACGAAAAGATTCGGCAATTATTAGAAACAAAAATAAAAAACTAAAAAAAGAATCCACTTACCAGAACATGTCATTTCCACTATATTTTACCGTGCATCCAAACAAAAAATCGCCATAACTCAATTGACTAACATCCATATATAATTTCTAGAAGTAAAAGACCACAATTACGTCAAGGAATCATAGAATCATAGAATGAGAATAATAATGCAGCTACATATTGGTTATACTTTTTATTATTAATTATTGATATTGACAATTTGTCGGTATTGCTCAATACAATAATAAATAGGGTCTGTGCCAATTGATGGAAAAGAACTCTGGAAAGAAAATTTTTGCCAACTATGAGGTGGAAAAAAATACGAATTCGTAGCAGTCAATTGACCCACCTATGCTACTGAAACTACAATTTTGATTGTTGTTACTTTCAACAAAGAACGGATAAAACAAAAATATTGCGCCACTCACGCCATTCATTTAACAAAACTATATAGAATCTGATTCGGTTCCATAGTGGTTAAGTTTGGCGAAAGCCAAATGAAACTTGCTTGGTTTGCGTCAGCATTTAAATCGATTTCAAATCGCAGGCTTTCAATTCATAACCTTTTTATACCCCTCAGAATAAATAAAGAAACCGATTAAACCTTGTATGTGTAGGGAAGAAAACATCGTGGTCATCGGTGCACTGGTAGTACGGCGGTGCGTAGGAACCACTTACCCTTAGCTGTGCGCTCTTTGACTTACCTAAGCAGACTGAACTCACAGCGACCATCTGCGATCATTTTATTTGGATTGGTCCTGCGTTGGGTGAGAATTAATAGTACGTATTTTGCGAAGCATTGTCAGCTAGTGAAATATGTATCTGGAATTCAGCGAAATGTGTATATGCGCTGCAGTGTTCGTATGTCAGTATAGGGTGTTGTTGAGAGTTGAGAAACATTGTATTGCAGCAGCATGAACATTGTGTCGCAGCAGAATCCTAGGTTACAATAGAAATACAAAGATTTCGAAATAAAAAATTGTATTTATTCTGCACAGATTTCAAAAAGTTTTGAAAGTCTTTTCCATGTCAAAAGGTTTGACTGCTGCATGATAGTTTCTCCTGCTTTAGGAAAAAATTAATTCACTCAGAACCGAATTCGCCACGATGGATAAATATTTAGAAGCATTATCTCAAAATTCTAGCAGCTGATCCAAGGTATATTTATACTTCAGCCTCCACTGTTGCGATGGTTGGGGAAGGTAACTGTTAAGATTTTATATTATGGTGAGCTAAATTTGTATGCTATTTTTGTCCAAATATCAAAGAATGTTATAAAACCATTTAAATGAAAAACTGTTTTACTAAATTTACTAATTTTAATCTTGGGTCAAATATAGTTGCAAACGCCAGAATAGAATTAAAAGGTTTCGAGTAAATTTTGGGGAAACATCGCTCCGAGTCACATCGATGTGTCGATGGTTTTAGATTCGAAAAATCGATTCCTCAAATTTAACATACGGGATTGAGTTGGAGAAGGAAATATGCGGGCAATTTTTTTTAAGGCACTAAGTTTCCATATACCTTCAGAAGAGTTTTAAAGCTACACATGCCGCTCCGATGATTTAAAAAACAATGTCCCGTAGTCACAGTAATGATGAAGTCGACTCTAAAGTTAGTAGGAATTGTTTGACATAGTTTTCAATGGGATACATATATGCTCAAAATAGCTCTAACTAACTTAAGAGTGAGCTTTATCTCTACTATAACTAAGGGGCATTGATTTTACTTGCACAAAACTTAAGTCTTTGTATATTTTTTTTGCTAATATAATATGCGTACGCTATATACATACATATTTACATATATACATATGGTATTCAATGTCATCTAAACCGGACTAGAAAAGCATTTCTAATCGCACCTGCAGCATAATTTTTTAAAATTACCAATATCTGACAGATTTTCTGAAAAACTCGAGTCTAGCACCACCTGCGGCTCCATTTTCCATAAAAGCTTTCTCGTCGTACTCACATTATACGCTTCTTGTTTCAGCAAAATCGGTCCATAAATACAGATTTTCGGAATAACTCACCTCTAGCGCCGAATAGCGCATTTATTTTTCATAAAAGTATATTACACCAGCACCATACTTTTTAAATATCATCAATATCGGACCATAAATACGAATTTTCTACATATCTCGACGCATGCGCCACCTTACTTACTTACTTAATTGGCGCTACAACCGCTTAAGCGATTTCGGCCGAACTTCTCCTGTGGAGTGTGTCTTGATGTTGTTACACAAATTGAGGGACCTACAGTTTTAAGCCGACTCCAAATGGCAAGTGATTTTTGTGAAAAGTTTTTCAATGGGAGAAATTCTCTCGGAGGTTTGCCATTGCTTAATGAGGGGCGACCGCTATTAGAAAAACTTTTCTATAATTTTGGATGTTACTTGCCCGGCCAGGATTCGAACCCGGGACTCACCGAAGCGCGGATTAAAATATAGCCAATATCTGTGCCACGGGTTTAAGGAATAGACAGTCCAAATTTCGTTGAAATCCGTTGATCAGATTTTAAGTCAAGTTGTAACAAAGAAAACAGCGATATTTGTATATAATCTACGAGTATAGGGATAATGGAAAGAATAGAAAACACACAAAAACCTGCGATATTTTAGTAACTAGTAAAGATAATTTGCTCAAGTTTATATAACGAAATATACGGAATTATCTTGGATAATATGCATGGCGCCACCCACTTTAGGGCAAACAGATATATCTCAGAAACCAGTTCAAGTCTACAAGCAAAATTTCGAAAATTGTAAAAACCGGCCAAAAACCACGCTAATTTGGCAAAAACAAAAAATGCGGTTTAAAGCAAATAGGCATATCTCCGAAACTACTTTATCACAGATTATTATAGATTTTAAGTAATAAAACCCTGTTTAGATCGGCCCACACCGTTAGTCGTATAGTATCTCTGGACCAGTGCCGTGCAAGAGGGTTTCTCCACACCCTTCGGCTCAGGGCTGGGACGAAATCCAACTCTGGTCTCGAAACATATTTTTGCTGCGTTTGCCAGAAAGGCATCATCCAAACTCCACCTCCTTAAGGTGCAATACGAGCGATGGGAGGAGGCATCTTAATGTCTGCTCAAGTCTTAAGAGCCATAGGGAGTGGCCCACACGGTATGTGGCCCCGTGATAATCACGTTCTCCACCGCCGACGGCCTCCAAGTATAAGGGCTACCCAGCAGCTCTTAGTGCCCCACACTGGCTGTTCCGTGTGCCAGGCCAGGATATGCCAGAACGTTGTTGTTGTTGTTGTAACGGCAACAACAACACGACCCTGTTGTTGTTGTTGTTGTAGCGGTTACCCAGACCCTGCAAGATCGGTTCAACCATGGTCGTTATCATCAAACTCATCTAGGGGAAGGCCCAAGAAACGCGCAGTTTCAACAGGGTCGGACCAAAGGGAAAGGGGGGTTAGATGAGTCGGTTTTGCAGAGGATGTGAAAAGATGAGCGGTATCGTACGGGGAGTTATCACATGCCGGACACACATTGAGTATCTCTGGGTTAATTCTGGATAGGTAGGAGTTTAACCTGCTACAATATCCGGAACGTAGTTGGGCCAGAGTGACGCGGGATTCACGAGGCAGCTTGAGCTCCTGCTTTGACCCCGAGGACGGCATTCACAGGGCGAGAGGTGATGAAGGTGGTCATTGTCTCTCAGTGAATGTCGTTTAGGACTACCCGGTAGACAGCAGGGCCAGTCTGTTGGTGGTGTATGACTGGATCTCAACGGACATATCAAGGAGATGCCCCCTGACGTGTCTCGGAGGCGGATCCTCAACAAGCAGGTACCCGTTTGGGTGGCCACTACGGTGGCAACCTACGAGGAACTGCCTGGTGAGCATAAAGTTGTACTGGGAGCATTGAAGCCTCATGATGTTGGTGTTCGACGGGAGACATCAGAAGGCATCCCGTTGCCGTCCGGAGTGCTGCTTTCTGGACAGCCTGTAATTTCATCCACTGGGTCCTGCTTGTCCCAGGCGACCAAATTGGATTGGCGTAGTTTAAAACCAACCGGCCAATCGCCTTGTACATTGCCAACAACGTTTCTTTGTCTTTGCCCCAAGTGCTGCCGGCTAGCGACTTGAGGACTTTGTTGCGGCTCTGTACTTTATTGACGACTGCAGTTGTGTGCGCAGAGAAAGAGGACAGGCTGTCAAACGTAACACCCAAGATTTATGGATCGATAAGACGATATAGCACTGTGTGCTGTGTGATGAATGCTAAGCCACCACCATTATCACGCTCGCGATCCTTATGATGCACATTTTATCCGTTACAATTCACCAGAGTTGAATTGCTGTGCAGATTCGTCTGTGCAGTCGGTCTGGACAGTTATCTCCCCGATCTTGCTCACATCTTCACTGAACGGAATATGACTTCATCGTCTACTCAGTCCTATTCATCACATGGGCAAAGGAGGTGAGGCTGGAACTCAACATTAAAGTTGATGGTACTCCCATCCCAATGGTTACCTTCGACAGCCTGGTCTACTTTTCAGCGCACACAACCGCAATCGTCGATAAAGTGCACAGCAGGATCAACGTCCTCAAGACACTCGCCAGCAGCACTTGAGGCAAAGATAAAGAAACGTTGTTGGTAACATACGTGGTATCCTAAAAATTTTGGGCGTTACGTTCAACAGCCTGGCCTCTTTCTCCACGCACACAACCGCAATCGTCAACAAAGTACAGAGTTGCAACAAAATGCTTAAGTCGTCAGTCGGCAGCACTTGGGACAAAGACAAAGAAACGTTATTGGCAACATACAAGGCGACCCGTTGTAAATTATGCCGTCACAATTTGATTGCTTGGAACAAGTAGGATCCAGTGGACGAAATGGCAGACTACACAGAACGCAGCCTTCCGGACAGCAACAGGATGTCTTCTGATGTCACCTATTGACCATCTACACTATGAGGCTTCAATGTCCCTAGTTAGGGAGCACAATATCACGATTAGCAACCGAACTGTTGGCAAAAATTTCATCTTAAATGTATTTCGACTTTTCATTTTTAATAAATTGATTTGAAAATAAAATTCTAAGTGAAAGGAGTGCCAAATTGAATGTTATTATATGCTTTGTTGTAGGAATAATAACCTCATATCTGAACAATCAGTTGTATGGCAGCTCACATATGTATGACCCGATCTTGTCGGTTTCGAGAAATTATTAATACAATATAAAAATGCATCTGACTATAAATTTTCAATGCCGGAGCTATTGATTGGTACATATATTGCTCGAAGTATTAAAAATTGTTAGTTAGGAAAGAACGTGTTCTTTAACTTACATGTATACATGCTTAGAAGGAAATTATCATTGATGAAATAAATGGCAAATGTAACATTTTTTACTGCAACTGTTTAGTCGAAACCTTCCCCTATCGGTTTTGTTTAAAGAACGTAAATTTCTGCTACTATTTAAAAATATTATACAAGATCCGTAATGTGGAAGAGAGAAAGCTTCTTATTTACAAAACCTTGTACTATTGAATCATCTGCCGGTGTGTTAGATGGTAGCTAGCAAGAGCGATTGAAGTTAAATGTGGGAGAGTGCTTTTGCGGTAACGCAAGAATTGATTTCAGATGTGAGAGCAATGAATGGAAAATATTGTTATAAACGTTGAAAAGAATACAAACTAATGTTGTTATTCAATTAGGAAAGAATATACACTATTGAAAGAATACACAAACACCATATGGATACCTAATCTAACAAACCATAAAAATTCCATTAAAAATTGTTCGAGTAATTTTTCAGTGAATGTGTTACACTACTTATGCTTAAGAAACAAAATCTTTCAGTGAATTTTACTTAAAAAAGTCATCAATATAAATCAGCCATTGACTTTCAGTTTTTAAGTCATACTTATAAAAGTCATAAGCATTTTTTGAAGAAAAGACGTTGGAAATCAAAAATATTTTTTTTTATTGATCAGCTTAATAATAGTTGAAAAAATCCGGGATGCACCGCCAAAAAAATTCTTCGCGCATGATCAGTAAATGCTTATGAAATGAAATAAAACTCAAACAGCCCTTTCAAATTAACACAAGATTTTTTATTGGGGTTCAATGGCATAATGTAAATGATGACTATCAAGACGAAGGAAACACCGAAATTCAGCGTAAAGAGATAGAGTGCGAACATTTGCAACCTTGTTAGTAGTACTTAAGAATCAATTACAAACATTAGCTACTGTGGGAACACCAACATTCGTTACACAAAAGACGAAGTGGAATAAAATGGCTGGTGATAAGGAATTTGTATTCGACAAAAGCCCTGCTGATGTATCTGCAGCAAAACATCAAGAATTATTCCAAGATTTGGGCCCATACAATCTATTTCAATTATTTTAATTATTTGTTGAGGACGAAGTTATCTTTTTTTTAATGAATTGTACCATGAGGTATGCAGAAGTCAACTGTAATGATCTTATATTCTTGATGTAATGATCTTATATTTTCAGGATACCTCTACCAATTTCAACCGTATGGTGGTGCTTCTGGCAAACCCAAGAAAGATGCTTGATTAGGTAAATACAAATCTATTCTGCAGGCAATAACAACGCGAGCTACTGTAGGGCAATATCGGGAGGGAGAGGAGAAACATTTTTAAGAAGAAAAGAGACGCAAAAGAACGTGAGTGCGGCGAATTTGAGATGCTGGCAGGCAGACATGCCGCCCGAAAATTCTATCAGAAAATAAGGCTGCAAACTAATGGTTTCAAGATCGGGGCTGGTTCCTACATAGACGCAGATGGTTATCTCAGAACAGGCTTCTACAGTATAATCGAGCTGTTCGAGACCAAACGATGTTTTGGACAAGGTGACTCACTTTCGTTTTTTTTTTAAATCTGAGGCTGGAAAGCGTAATACATGCAGAATCTGAATCTGACACATATCACTGTTGGCAGTAAAAATTTTGAAGTAGTGAAGGACTTTAGATTTCGCTTTACAAATCTCTCAGCATGACCGACATTTCATATGGTGAAATATCGGGAGTGAGAGGATATATGGTCCTGTTCGCGTGGGCGGCGGGTACCGAAGAAGATGGAATGATGAAGTGCACTTTCTCTATAATGACATGGGCATAGTCAAACGGGTTAAAATTCGAGGTTTGCGATGGATTTGGCATGTCGAGGGTATGGATAGGTTTGTCAAAGATAAACATCAAAAATTAAATTATCAGCAAAATACAATTTTGTTCAACGCAACACCATAAATAAAAGCAAACATTTTAAGGGAATATTGAACATCAAAACTTGAAGACACCATACCTTTTCAAAAGAATTCCAAAAAAAAAATCATTTGATCAAATTTTACTAAAGTTTTGCTGTGTCCAGGGTATCCTAAAAAGTACCAACTTTAAATACATATCATAAAAAACCCAGATCTATACGCTCAAAATGATTTTGTGACTTTTATGGGAGGTGCAAAATTGCATTAACTTTTGGTTTCTACAAATATTCATATCTTTGGCACAACTTGTCTTGCCTAGGCAGTTTTTGGCCTGATCTGTTCAAATTAAAGAAATCTATGCCTACTTCTAAAAGGAAATATTTCGTTTACGAATGATTTTTCTATTTTTCGTAGTTTTCAACAATTCAAGTAATTTATATCAAACTCACGAAAGTAAAATTGAAGCGCAATTTGATCTGTTAGTTTATAGTACCGTAATTTATAAATCTTATTAACTTTGCTTCTCAACTTAACTGCATGATACTAAAAAAGTTCCTATATTCTATTTTCACAGTTATCCGATACCAACCAAGGGCTGGCATTCCACTCTGATCGGGGAATTTGCATGGATGTCACTTTAGTAATTAGTTACGAAAATTGGCAACTTTACCCCATTTTGTAATTTGGTAAATTTAAAGTCCATTTAGATGCTTTTCAGATAAGAAATTAAAGAAATTTAGTTTTGTTGTGCAATTAGATAGTTATTTACAGGCAATATAAATGTAAATATTTTCGGTACTGACTACATAATTAGCGTTCATTATGAATATGCCTCTGTTGCGAAAAGTTGTTGCTTTACTTTTCATAGATAGAAAGACTTAACTCCACATCTACACTTTCCACTATATCTATGTGTCTTAATATCCGTGATTTTTATTTTTTAACTTTGTGAATCCCGTGGGCACAATTATGTTAAGATTTTCGATGGGATAGAAAAGTATCAACGGTTGGAAACGCAGCTGCTTTAATATAATCTATGGAAGGTGTAGATCCCTCTTAATGTAAAAGAAGCAATTCGTAATTTTCATATTGAACTACTAAGGCAGCTGCAAATGTCGTTAAATTTCAGAAGCCAAAGATCTAAAGCGTTGTAAATTATACTACTAAACAATCACTTATGTATGCCAAACAGATCTTACAACTTGGAAATAGTTTTCTTATTTACTAGAGTCAGATGTCGAATCAGTGGTTACCGAAACTCAGGGAACAAACTTGAGATTCATATAGAAATATAATTGGGCGGTAATATAAATAAGCTAAGCTAAAAATGTTTGGACACCAGAATACTTAAAATTGGTAAATATACGTATAATTTATTATGGTATTTTTTATACGTACATATTTCAGATTTATGCTTGGCATATGCGTTGCTAAATGTTTTATTTTTTACGACACATACTTATGTATGTATGTACATATTTATTTAACAACTTATTTCGAGTTACTTTTTTACCTGTCAAGTTCGAAATTAAAATTTTTTGATGAAATATTCAAACTAAAAGTTACAAGCGCCATTTTGGTAAAAGCTGTATTAAGATATTATTTTTTTCTATAAAAGATCAGAGGACGGCTCGGGTGTAAAAGTCTACGCAAGTGGGGAAACCCTCTGATCCATTTACCACGAAATCAAATTAATCATGTTGTGGTAGACGGAAGACATGCTTCCAGTGTCGTAGATGTGCGCACCTTTCGAGGAGTTAACGTCGACTCAGATCATCATCTTGTCGCAGCCAACGTCCAAAAGCTGCAACTACAACAGATAGCCGACCGTTTCGTCACTCCAATTGCACACCAGCTCTCTGAGAACAATGTTCAACAAAGAGATATCAGCGCGCAGTGGGGCCATATTTCTCGCTTATTAGCCGATAGGAAAGAAACGAGGTGACCTGATGACCGATATCCAGAGTACACTCAAACTATGGAGGAACACTTCTTCCCGCTGCTTAATGGTAGTGGCAAGTAGTGGAAATCATCGTAGATGGTGAACCCGAATGTCCAATTAATGAAGACGGAGTCGAAGTTCTGTTACCCGACCTGGACAAAACTCGAACGACAATAGCACGGCTAAAAAACAATAAAGCCGCTGGTGCTAGCAGACTGCCAGCAGAGCTATTCAAGTACGGCGGCGAGGGGTTGGTAAAGTGCATAGCCCAGAACATTTGCAAAATATGGTCGGACATACGCATGCCTGCTGATTGGAATTTAAATGTACTCAGCCCAATCCACAAAAAGGACGATCCTGCAATATGCGCCAACTACCGCGGAATCAGTTTCCTTAGAATGGCATATCAGGTTCTGTCGAGCGAATTGTGTGAACGACTGAATCCCACCGTGGACGAACTGGTTGGACCTTATCACTGTGACTTTAGACCTGGCAAATCTACCATCCACGATATGCCAATATTCGCGATTTGCCAAATCTTGAAAAATACCCTAGAAAGAATAATAGACACACACCATCTTTTTATCGACTTCATATCAACCTATTGCCGCAATATGTGAATTTGGTATCCCAACAAAACTAATGTGGCTTTGTAAAATGAAGTTGAGCAACTCCACCAGCTACGTCAGAATCGAGAAGGACTTATCCGACCCGTTTGAAACCAAACGAGGTTTCAGACAGGATGACCCTCTTTCTTGAGACATCTTTAACCTTATGTTAGAAAAGACACACCATAATTTATAAGATCTTGCAACTTCTGGCGCATGATGATATCGATATCATTAAAGAAACTTAACTTATGAGTCTTGAGGTGAACGAGGGTAAAACTAAGTACCTCCTGTCATCAAATAAACAGTCACCGCGCTTGTGTCTTGGCTCCCGTATCACTGTTGACAATCATAATTTCGAAAAAGTGGAGGACTCTTTATGCTGGAAACCAGCATTAACACCTACAATAATATCAGCCTGGAAATCCAACGTAGAATCTCTCTTGGCAACAAAAGCTACTTTGGGAACCAAAACAATCCTCTATATAAATCTCTCATTATACCCGAAGAGATGTCTGCGCTATTTCAGCCGGCAATCCATACTGCATCCTTCGCTCGATAGAATCAAATGAAAGGAGACCAGTAGGTTGCAATCGCCAACAAAATACAGAGCCACAACATAGTCCTCAAGTCGCCCACCAGCAGCACTTGGGGCAAAGAGAAAGAAGCGTTGTTGGCAACATACAAGGCGATTCGCCGGCCAGCATAAAACTAAGCCGCACCAGTATGGTCGCCAGGAACTAGTAGGAAGAAGAGAAAGCTTCAGACTTGTCAGAACGCTGCACTTTCAATTGTGACGGGATGTCTTATGACCCCCTATTAGGCACATTTACACCAAGACCCAAATGTGCTCCAAGTTAAGGACCACAACCTCATGCTCAGCAAGCAGTTCCTTGCTGGTTGTCACCGTTCGGGGCATCCAAATAGGCATCTGCTTGCAGATGAGCCACCTCCCAGAGACATAAGAAGGCATCTCGTTGAACTGAAGGACGAGATCCAGCGTTATATAACACAACCGCTGGATCCGGAGGCGTACCGGCGGGTCCTAAGCAACATCCACAAATAGACAGTTGCAGATGAAGAGTCCCTGCTGTATCGCGAGTCCCGCGCTACTCTGGCCCAATTAATATCTGGGCATTGCAGTAGACTTAACTCATGTCCGGCATGTGGAGATTCTCCGCACTATACCAACCAGCTATTCACATGCCCTTTCAAACCCACCCAAACCCCCCTCTCCCTCTGGTCCGACCCTATGGAAACAGCACGTTTCCTGGGCCTCCCACTAGATGAGTTTGGCGACAATGACCATGGGTGAATCCGTTCTTCACAGGGCGTGACTAGCCGCTACAACAACAACGTGCCCCATTATAACTAACGCAAGTAGGTATATTAGAACAACCACGTTTTGAACGAGCATAGTTCCAAAAAGATTTTGGATACACTGTGTTACAAAAAAACAAAAAATCAAATTACTTGGGATCAGACCTCAAAAAAGGGGTTCGGGATGAAAATCTAAGAACAACCTCATACTTGGAATGGGCGTGGCACGTCAGATTTTTTTTTATAGCGAAAAAACCGTTTTTCGGTTGTTTTTGCATAAAATACGCTGTAACTTCGTCATTTCTTCCTCGATTTTCATTTTGTTTGATTTGTTTTAAAGCTAAGAAATGGGACTTTTTATTTGCGCACAGGGGTTTGCGTAGAAAAAATATTGATGGTAGTTATAGAGTGACAAAGTTCCAAAAAAATCTACCATCCACGATATGCCAATATTCGCGATTTGCCAAATCTTGAAAAATACCCTAGAAAGAATAATAGACACACACCATCTTTTTATCGACTTCATATCAACCTATTGCCGCAATATGTGAATTTGGTAACCCAACAAAACTAATGTGGCTTTGTAAAATGAAGTTGAGCAACTCCACCAGCTACGTCAGAATCGAGAAGGACTTATCCGACCCGTTTGAAACCAAACGAGGTTTCAGACAGGATGACCCTCTTTCTTGAGACATCTTTAACCTTATGTTAGAAAAGACACACCATAATTTATAAGATCTTGCAACTTCTGGCGCATGATGATATCGATATCATTAAAGAAACTTAACTTATGAGTCTTGAGGTGAACGAGGGTAAAACTAAGTACCTCCTGTCATCAAATAAACAGTCACCGCGCTTGTGTCTTGGCTCCCGTATCACTGTTGACAATCATAATTTCGAAAAAGTGGAGGACTCTTTATGCTGGAAACCAGCATTAACACCTACAATAATATCAGCCTGGAAATCCAACGTAGAATCTCTCTTGGCAACAAGTGCTACTTTGGGAACCAAAACAATCCTCTATATAAATCTCTCATTATACCCGAAGAGATGTCTGCGCTATTTCAGCCGGCAATCCATACTGCATCCTTCGCTCGATAGAATCAAATGAAAGGAGACCAGTAGGTTGCAATCGCCAACAAAATACAGAGCCACAACATAGTCCTCAAGTCGCCCACCAGCAGCACTTGGGGCAAAGAGAAAGAAGCGTTGTTGGCAACATACAAGGCGATTCGCCGGCCAGCATAAAACTAAGCCGCACCAGTATGGTCGCCAGGAACTAGTAGGAAGAAGAGAAAGCTTCAGACTTGTCAGAACGCTGCACTTTCAATTGTGACGGGATGTCTTATGACCCCCTATTAGGCACATTTACACCAAGACCCAAATGTGCTCCAAGTTAAGGACCACAACCTCATGCTCAGCAAGCAGTTCCTTGCTGGTTGTCACCGTTCGGGGCATCCAAATAGGCATCTGCTTGCAGATGAGCCACCTCCCAGAGACATAAGAAGGCATCTCGTTGAACTGAAGGACGAGATCCAGCCTTATATAACACAACCGCTGGATCCGGAGGCGTACCGGCGGGTCCTAAGCAACATCCACAAATAGACAGTTGCAGATGAAGAGTCCCTGCTGTATCGCGAGTCCCGCGCTACTCTGGCCCAATTAATATCTGGGCATTGCAGTAGACTTAACTCATGTCCGGCATGTGGAGATTCTCCGCACTATACCAACCAGCTATTCACATGCCCTTTCAAACCCACCCAAACCCCCCTCGCCCTCTGGTCCGACCCTATGGAAACAGCACGTTTCCTGGGCCTCCCATTAGATGAGTTTGGCGACAATGACCATGGGTGAATCCGTTCTTCACAGGGCGTGACTAGCCGCTACAACAACAACGTGCCCCATTATAACTAACGCAAGTAGGTATATTAGAACAACCACGTTTTGAACGAGCATAGTTCCAAAAAGATTTTGGATACACTGTGTTACAAAAAAACAAAAAATCAAATTACTTGGGATCAGACCTCAAAAAAGGGGTTCGGGATGAAAATCTAAGAACAACCTCATACTTGGAATGGGCGTGGCACGTCAGATTTTTTTTTTATAGCGAAAAAACCGTTTTTCGGCTGTTTTTGCATAAAATACGCTGTAACTTCGTCATTTCTTCCTCGATTTTCATTTTGTTTGATTTGTTTTAAAGCTAAGAAATGGGACTTTTTATTTGCGCACAGGGGTTTGCGTAGAAAAAATATTGATGGTAGTTATAGAGTGACAAAGTTCCAAAAAAATTTTTTTTTTTAAATTTTACAACTTCGGCAATGATTTAGGGATCTATTTTCCTCCAAATGGGTTTAATATTTACTTATTTGTTGGAAGTGTATTTGATTCTGCGTCGAATGATGTATTTTGGAAAACAATTGGTTGAAAATTGGCTGAGCTATAGCACTTTTCGTTTTTATAGTCAAAGTATTCGATGTAAGTAATGAACAGTTTTAGCAATTTTATTATGACAGAAACCCTTAGAAACAAGTGTTTCACTGAACAATCATGGCTGAATCTATATCAAGAAAACTACCAACTCTAAAGTTATATAGAGCACGGTCAGTATCGACAATTGCAATGACATCGAAAAAATCCAAAGTAAAGTTAAGGGGAATATATTTATCGGTACGACTCACAGAAAAATCACATACCGATCATACATTGAGTACGACTGGGTCGATTCAGATGAGAAGATGCCTTCTGAGGGAGGTGTCTAGGAGGCGGATCTTCAGCGAGCAGGTGCCTATTTGGATAGCCACTACGGTGGCACTCAATGAAGAACTGCTTGCTGAAAACGAAATTGTGCTCCCTAACTAGGAGCAATGAAGCCTCGTGGTGTAGTTGTTCCATTGGTGACGTCAGAAGGCATCCTATTGCCGTCCGGAGTGCTGCGTTCTAAGTGGTCTGCAGTTTAGAACCGGCCGGCCAATCACCTTTTTTGTTGCCAGCAACGTTTCTTGTCTTTCACCCAACTGTTGCCGGCTAAAGACTTTGTTGTGGCTCTATACTTTATTGACCCACCCAAAGTTTTTTGATGGTTTATTGTTGGTGCAGGTGTTCAATCAACATGTACATATGTTCAATTGCAGCCTGACCTCCTTAATCCAGCTGGTAGATAGCGTCACCGAGGATTTAGCAGAGGAAAGAAACAAATTCCGACTAGTGAAGAGACAAGCAAGGTCGGAGAGATAGCCGTTCACGTTCCCGCGACAGTCGGTTCTGCGATACCGGAACGACCCGGATTTATATCCGGCCAAGGACTGTCATTTCAGCAGCATTCCCCAAAATTTTATGGGGAATATTTTATGCTGTTACAACAACAACAAGATAACCGTTCACTTTCGAGCACATGTTACCAATTGCATCGACGGATGTCATAATCGAGCTGTCGTCAGCATTTAAGACCATGGAAACTCCCTTTGGTGGCTGAGGGAGCGCCGACAAATAACGATTGAATACGTAATACCGCGGAGAGGACGCCACCCAGTGATACTTTCGGAATAAATAGATCGAGTTAAGACACTCCGGAAGCACAGCGAAACAGATGGAAATACAAAATTTCCCCACACTTCACGTTTTAGTTTTATTATGTTTTGTCTCACGGTGCAGAGAAAAGAAGGTGACGACAAAATTACTTCGTATTTGAATCGTTTGAAGGATTGATGTCACAAATGGCTTTAAAAAAGTGACTTTTCTGAGTTTTGAGTAATTTTTACAAAAAACTAAATACAGAATAATAAATATGAGGTGCCGAGCTTTGTATTGTAGCAGTCGCAGCGAAACTAAATCGCCCAAATGGAGTTATCACCTTCCTTTTCTTCTCGCTATTTATTTTATTTATTTATTTTATTTATTTATTCAGTAATCTCTAACACTAGTTCAGAACAGACATTTAAGAGTAAGATATAGTAACAATCCAAAATCTTAGTATATATAGAGTTTTATAAAATTTATATTGAAACTCAATTAATGAAACTTAATGTATATAAAACAATTGTGTAGTATTCAACTTATCTTTTACAAGGAAAATATTTTTTTAATTGCGTTTGAAATAATTGTTTAGTACCAGAAAGGTTGAAATCCAAAAAATTTGAGAAATAGTTAAACTCAGATAACGATCTAATAATTGGAGCATTGGCACTATATACTGTCTTGCAAAAGCCAATACGAAAAATGTTGAAACGACGAAAATTTCTGCAAGGAATATTAAAATCTAATCTTTCTAGTAGAGTATGGCAGTCAATTTTACCATTGACAAGGTCAAAGATAAAGGATAGTGCAAGAAGAGTTCCTCTATCGCTTAATGGAAAAACACTAATCGACAGCGAGATTCATACGAAGGAGCCGGATCTGAGAAATTGAGAGAATACAGAGCAAACCGTATAAAGATTTTTTGTACCCTCTCAACACGATTTATATGGACTGCATGATCGTAAGCGTAATCTAATTTGGACCGGACAAACGCAGAGTATAATATTTTAAGAGTATATGGGTCAGCAAAATGCGAAGAGTTGCGTCGTACAAAAGCGAGCATAGCAAGCGAATTGGAGACAGCATAGTTTAAATGCATGATAAAATTGAACCTGGAATCAAAAAAAAAACATCTAAGTCCTTAATCACATCAGATGAAAAAAGATATGTATTATTAATAGATAAGAGGTGTAAAGAGGTTTCTGAAGTTTAGAAAAGGTAACTTTATGACATATTTTAATATTTAGAAAGAGACGATTCATAAGGCACCAAGAAAATAAGTTATTTAGCTCAGACTGTAGGACGGCTGAGTCACTCAAACTTTTTATTTCAGCATATAAAGTTTAAGATCATCTGCATACAGAAGAAAATTAGCAGAAGAGAAAAAAGAACGGATATCATTAATAAATAAAATGAATGATAAAGGCCCTAAAATACTACCCTGCGAAACACCAGAGGTGGCAATAAATTGATTCGAAGAAACCCCATCAATAACAACTGTGCTGCTCCTTTCTGTCAAGTAGGATCTAATCCAATCCAGGAAGGTCGAGTGAAACCCAAGACATTCCAATTTGGCCACTAAAATTTAATGGGAGATCTTGTCAAATGCTTTAGAGAAGTCCGTATAGATTGAGTCGATTTGGAAACCATTACGAAAGCTTATGTGGCAATCTTCAGAAAAAACTGACAGATTAGATAACGTAGACCTATTAGCAACAAAACCATGCTGCCTAGGACAAATTAGATGTTTTACACTAAAATAAACCTTGTCTTTGATAACACATTCAAAGAGTTTAGACTGTTGACAATTTGGAAATTGGTCTATAATTGAAAATATCGCTCCTATTACCGCTTTTGAAAATAGGAGTGACTGATGTCAGCTTCCAATCGTTAATAAAAATTCCTTCAGACAGGGATTTATTAAATATTAGCTTTAAAGGTTGCGCTAACGAGGCACAATTTTGAAGCAATGTTCCTGTGGTATGAACATCTGTGACGTGTACGCTGCCGGCGTTGTCGTAATCTGGTTTTATATCATTCTTGGTTATGTAATTTATGTTTTTTGCTCCATACATATGTATCCTTTAATGTTACTTAGGTATTCATATACAGTCGTCGTATGGCTTTGCCGTTACTTTTGTATGTATAAAAGGAACTGCTCCGTCGCACCCAGAGGCATTCTTTGACAGCCTTTTGCATTTTTAAACTTCATTTTCAATAAATTCGTGAACAGGTACCAAAAGCACTCTCGGTGAACTCTACGAATCCGGAACAACTAGCCTTTTTGAAGTTGATAAGTCTTTCGATTCGCTGAGACAAAGTCGGCAGGTATATCCATTGTGATGACTATGTGCAGGTGGTCTGATGCAAGCGATAGAATAGGTCGCCACGTTATGGTATTTATAAGACCTGCACTAGGTATTGTTAGGTCAGACGAGCTACTACAATTGCACCTAATCCTGAAGAATCGCTCAGCCAATACGTTTCCCCTATGATCTTCAACCAGGCTTAAATGCCAGAGATCGTGGTGTGTATTAATTATGTCTGGGATATCCTGCCAGGCAGCAGCTAATAGGGGGTATATAAACAATTAATGTTTCGAGGTGGGGTTTGGATGGAGCCTTTCTGGTATACACAGCAGAAATATGTGGACCAGTGTTGGATTCACCTCCAGTCCTGAGCAGAAATGTGTGAAGCATCCCTGCTCCAGAGATAATATACGACTAATGGTGTGCGCCGATCTAAGCAGTGTTAGATCGCAGAAACAACACCCCTTGCCCGGGTAAAACCCGGGTCATTCCGGTGCGTAGAACCGGCTATCTTGGAAATGTCAGCAGGTCTGTCAATCATGATGACTGAGATACCATCTATCTATGATACAAGCAATAGCATAGGTCGCTTCGTTATGATATTTATCAGAATTGCACTTGCTATTATTAGGTCAGGCAAGCTACTGCACTACCCTAAACCCTGGTGGAAGCGTTGTCGTTCAATGTGCAGAAAGTTAAATCTTCTGGCAAACACAGCACAAATGTTTTTTGACCAGGGTTGGATTCGATTCCAGACCTGGACAGAAGTGTGTGAAGTAACCCTGCCGCAAGGCATTGCTCTAGAGACAATACATGACTTAGGGACAATGAGATTTAAAAATTTTAAATAAAAGAGTGGAAAGTTATGGACTATTCAACTACGACGAAAACCAGATTTTAATTTCTCCTACTAAATTGACCAGCTTGAATACACAATGCATCACCTTAGTTGGATAAAATACATTTATATGTTCTATTTTCAAAATACTCCAAAACAAATTTTACTTGCCTGATACTTAACATGTTTCCACAATGGAATCAGTTGAATAAAATTACGTCTAACTTCGTCTTTGAATACCCTCGAAAAGATCCTTCGCGAGTCTTCATGCCATATAGTGTTATTTCTATATTTCAGCTCGAAATCGATTTCTTTAGGCGCCAATGTGTTTGTTTTCTTTAAAGTAAAACTTGTTAAAGAGTACATTTTCAATTGAAAGTCTTCATACAAACCACGAAGTGATTAAATGCTACCCGCTCACGAAACCTTACGTCTTTATTGAAATACACGTTATTGTAATTGTCTTTTGTGGAGATGTCAAACAAATATCGGTTAATTACAAGTACGAGCTGAAGACACCAAACGGCTGACAAATGATCACAGCTTATCCATACTTTAGGAATTGACATAGTCTTGAATAAAAAATTAATGTAGGTTTTGATTTGGCTTCAGTAGAAAAAAACTCAGTCATTATTGCTTACCATGGAATGTATATCACTAAATTTTGATAGAGTAAGACCGGGTTGTACAAGTAAGTCACGATTTCCTCCGCCAATGGATATAAGCAACACCTTTTTTAAAATTGGGTCAATAAGTTCGGAAGAATTATTTGCTTGGCGGTGAAATGAAGTTGAACAAAAATTTGTATTTGTATTTGGCGTGAAGTAAGAACGCATATTGGACAAATATTCGTCAATTTTTTTGTAAAATGCATCAATATTTTTATCAAAACTTAAAAGGGGCTTTTTTAAAGGCGCAGACAAAGAAATGATTGTGTTGATGTATTTCGAGATTTCTGCATCACACAAAACTGCGTGCGCTACTACAGCGCCCATGGAATGACCAATTATTACCACTTTTCTTCCCGCTTTTTCACTATTCGTATAAAGCCTTAAAACAGCCTTTATACAAGCTTTTAAATATAATGTTTGCCTTTCTAAGTAATTGCCATAAAGCGCCGAAAGCTCCTCCTTGAAGTCAACTGAAAGTATATTTTGCATAATATTTATTTACTTTTAATTCAAATTATTACCTGTGTAATAATCCAAACGAATACCAGTACGACTCTCTCTCCCCTTTCGTAAGGCGACAGATGCCAGGGAACGTACCTGCAATTATAAACGTACATTTACTGTAGAATAAAAAAACTCTCAAATTAAAACCGTAGAAAAAGGTAAAAAATAGAAGAAACAAGAGCGAAAATTGGTTATTATTGTTTATAATCGTATGAACTTGTGCACAATGTTATTATTACTTTGCTCACATGACGGTTGATCGAATCGAAATAGATGTAGACAAATTTGCACTAAAATGCTCAGAATAAAGAGGATACCTCGACGAAACTGAGCCTTCATTTTATCTATTAACAGAAACAAAAAAACATTTAAATAAGCTCTTTACTGCCACTTCATCAAATATTCGCTCACTTTGATATTTGATGAAGTGGCAGTAAAGAGCTTATTTAAATGTTTTAAATTTAAAAATGAACTTTATTTATGAGAATATCATGAGGAATATCAAACAAATGGTATAATTTATAGTCAATGAAGGATATTAACATGAAATACATAATGGTACAGTATATTACAAACTCTACACATTAACTCTTACAGTAATTCAAATTAAATAGGTATAAGGCATAACCTATAGACTGGATATGTGCGCAGTGACGTTGAATAATTAAAATCGGGGTTTCCTGTACTCGTATTCACGAGGCGGTCGGAAAGGATGAGACTCCCATCCGCTCGGCCATTGTGTTTTCGGCAGAACATGATGTTAGAATGATGCGTTTCCGAACCACACTGTCTAGACGGTTGGACAGGCCTAGTTTCCAAGTTTCGTTTTTGGCGATCGAAAGGTACGAGCTTCCGAGCCGCTATTAACCGAAAAGTTCTCAAACTCTTAAATTTGTTGCCTCCACAATTGAGTTTGTTCTGTGGCGTTTGGTTGACGAAATGGTCAAAAAATCCGAGGTTCCGCTCCGTTTCTTGGCGTAGGTTAGAAAGGCCGAGGTACACGCCAACACCCTCAGGGGGACAAGGAAAAGCTCTTAAATTTGTTTGTGCACACAATTGCGTTTGTTCTGTAGCGTTTGGTTGACAGAATGGTCGAAAAGTCCGAGGTTCCGATCCATTTCCTGGCGTAAAGTGGAAGGGCCCTCATGGCGTCAATGTCAAGTTTTCGAGCCGATGACTGTTAGAGAAGTAACTTTCAACTTTTCTGTTTATCGTTTGTTCGGTGGCGTTTAGCGGAAGGAACTGGTCGAAAAGTCCCGAGGTTCCGATCCATTTCAGTCAAAATTTTTAAAGATATTAGCAGGAAATACATATGTATATATATGTGTCACAAAACATCGAAAAAATAACATCCATGTAATATAAGTAGGACAAAGCTTTAATCACAATTTAATCTTATGCCCTTTTTCTTTAAACGCCTAGAGTAGTTCAGTTTCAGTAGATTTTTAGCAAGCTTATTCGGATGGAAAATACCCCTAACTTGCATTGTCTCTATCTCGCCCATAACCGTGCTGATCATGATGCCCATAACCGTGCTGATCATAATGTCGCTGTGAATTTTGGAGTTTTTCACATACCAGGGGGCTCAACATATTGCCCTGAAGGTTTTAGACTGTCGTCTTTGTATTATATCTAAGTTAGATTAGCGTCTAAGTCCCAAATCCCCAAATGTGCATCCCATATGTCCAATATGGTTATATTACCCTTTTAAAAAGTAGTATTGTTTCCTAAGCTTAATTTGGATTTAGCGCCTATAATCCAATACAAATTTGTGATTTTTAATTTCATATGTGTGAGTCTTGTATCCAACGTAACCGCCAGGTAAGTAACGAAATCATTCTGCGAAATAATTCTGTCGTTAATTGACACCGAAGTACAATTGTCTTTTTTAGTGTAAATTTTACCTGTATACTCTTATACTCATTGACTTTAATTCTCCAAATATTTAGCCATTTTTCTACTACTTCTAAATGTTGTTGTAATCTATTAGCGGGCACGATAGGATTCGAGTGTACTCTAAGTGCAGTCACATCACCAGCAAAAGTTGCTCTAGCTAGAATTAAGTTTGTGGGCAAATCACTTGTATAAATTAAGTATAATACCGGCCCTAAAACGCTACCTTGAGGAACACCAGCCGAAATGGTGTAGCTTTCTGTTTGTAACTGTTTTGCCTAACCCGAAATTTTCTGCCAACAAAGAAGCTTTTCAATACGGCACAAATATAAACGGGAAGTGAACGTTTTAAGTTCTATAATAGTACAGATCTTATCGAATGCTTGCGCCACATCTAAAGATGCTGCAATGCAATGTTGTTTGTTTTCAAAAGTCGACTATTGTACAGTGCTTTTCCCTAAAGCCGAATCGGTGGTGGGGTATAATTTGGCTCAATCCTAAAATGAGTTTTATTTTCTGTAGTAAAAGTTGCTCGAATATTTTGGAAAGTATTGAAAATATACTAATAGGAGAACGAAACCTTTGCTCTTATAAGTTGCCTTTTACTAGGTTGGTGATATCATTACCTCGTATACCGGTAAAACTTTGTATATGATTATTCCTAGACAATGCAGACGTTGAAGTTTGCGCTTCCTCCTGAAGTAAGTCAGTAACTGGTGTCCATGATTCACCTCTGTAAATGATTTAGGCGGTGTGTTTGACTTTACATGTGTGTTTATATATTTTTTATATTTAAGCAAACCTATTACTCAAACTTGGATGAGATTCATTTAAAGTCGGGATTGTGTTAAGAGTTAGAAAACAAGGTAAATGATCAGAGGATAGATCGAAAAGGGATTTTATCTGAGTTTGTGCCCGATCGAGACCACAGGTTACTCCGAAGTCAATTAGATCAGGTGTCTTACTACGATCGGTTGGCCAGTAAGTTGGCTCCAAAGTGGAAATAACATCAAATTTGATACTTTGAATGGATTAATATAAGTTTCTTCCCTTTGGAGCGCATGAATGTTTTGCCTTGTAGTCTCCTGTTGATAGAAATCTACTACCTAACACAGAAAAATATTGCGTGAATTGAGTTTCAGATACATTTTAACGGGGCGGGGCAGTGAATATGTTTATTCCACCAGAGCTATCTTATATACATACATTTTTCCTTATAAGTATTCCAGTTCCTCCGCGAGTTTTTCCTTCTGGACGGTCGGTATCATAAAATACGAAGCCATCTATACTATAATGGTAAAGTTTAGTCAAATGAGGTTGGGATATAAGCATTACATTTATTGCCTTATATCAGGGGCGGCTCCAGAAACGATGTGAAATAATTTTATACCTCAAATCTGGAGTACGTGTTATTCGGAATGATAGTCGGTGTGAAGTTCAATCGATTAGCAGAAAAATTGATACCTAAATGTCCCCCATTTCCATCTGCTGGATCCGCCCCTGCTTATATATTAAGACTGTTCATGGTTTCGACAAAATTGTTTGTAGCAGAAGATGTCACATGGTCTTGCATCATGCGTATAAAGTTATTATAAACTTGGTATACGCTTCGCATTTCAAGTCAGTAAACATAATATCGAAAATTACTGAATTGGACAATACGAGGCTTACCTTTCATATCTCGATGTCAATGAAAGGTAATTTACTTAAATTGGATATGCCTGATAAGGTTGGAGAGCGAAAGCCGGGGGTTACAAAAAGTGTGAAAATTCGCGTGGCGCCGCTCACAAGTAGGCAGATTTCTGAAAATGCATCAGAAAACTCTACCAAATTTGGTACACACGATAGATTTCAACTTAATGCGCATGATTTCTAAATTTATTAAAATCAGACGAAAGACACGCTCATCTCTCATGTAACGGTTATTTATACAAAATCCAAATATTCGAAATTCGGCTAAATCATTGCTAATTCTTTCAGATTTGTTACGAAGAATTTAATTAAGGAGAGAAACACCAAACAAAATCTAAGTTTCAGATAGGTGTGGTATGTTAAAATCATATTAATTGCCTTTTGTTTTTATTTAAAACAATCAAAGTCGTTTAAGTTTTAAAATATTATTATTCTAGCGTAGGTCGGCGTCAATAGAGGAATATAGTGCAGTCTGGCGAACCCTCGATGATACGAAAAAATCGGTGGAGTGAACATCAAAATTGAGTCTCGATAGAGCGAACACATCTTACTACGAATTTCTTCCAAACTCAAACTCTAACGACAAATTAAATAACATAAAGTGTAATCCCCGGATTAGAAAATCAGGTGTATACTTGTGGTGGGTGTGTGTTTGCCATTTGTCTCATTTTTATGGTGATGCCAAAAATATCCGCGGACATTTAAACGTTTTGATTTTATCATTTTTGGGTGAATATTATATAAGCGAAAATGGATTCAAAAAGGCGTAAGCACCTTTTTTTAAGAGAGAAGTGCGATATTGCAGCAAAAATGAAAGAGGTGGTAATTTTACCAATGTATGTGGATCAGAGGAGAAGATTAAATAAATATATAAAGCGTGGTTAAATATTACAAAGCACGGTTTTCATGTATATTAGAAAAAAGTAATTCATTTCAGAAATAAATAAAAAATATTAATAAAAAAGTTTCGGAGGGGCTAATGCGACGGTAATTGCGCAGAACAGCTGCCTGGATGACCATCCGTTTGGGATGATTTAGGAACTTTTCGGCCGGCAATATATTAAAAGCAAACAAAAAGTTTCTTTTTCCCTCCTAAGCGTGTCGGTGTCTTCCGCACCTTCATCAGGGAGTCTGCATTTTATTATACATAAAACATAAAGACCAGTGTTAACAAAATAACAATGTTTGCTTACAACAATTATTGCACTTACATTTTTAATCACATTAAAAACAGTAACAACATCAAAATAAACAAAAGTATAACAATGAAACTCTACATATTAAAATTACACCCTAATTTTGGGTGCGTCTGTTTAATAATTACTCGTTATTATTGTTCTGTATACGCAGTTTATATTGTCTACCTCTTCCTTAAAATTCATCGTGTTCTGTATTTTTTGTTGTATTCTCAGCCCTTATAAATGTTAATCTTGTCCTCTCTTTTTTCTCCACGTCTAATATTTTTGTTTTCGAAATCGGCTGAGTGTCCGCTATTCGTTGAATGTTTTGCCAATGCTGTTGTTGTCTTTCTGTTCTTCGCGTCCGTTTTATGTTCGCTAATTCCAATTCCAAGTGATCGCTTTGTAGTGCCTATGTACATATATTTTGTCGGAATTTTAGCCCAATTTACCATTGCACTTAATTTCATATACCACGTTGTGTTGTTGTTCTTTGCTAATTTTGTCTTTTGTTTTGGTAAACACCGAGTGGAGCGTGCGACGTGTTTTATGTGCAAAGCATATTTTGCCAGTTTGTATACTTCTACTTATTGTTTTATTGTCCGTTAGTCCTGGCATGTATGTGATACCTGTGTATTTTTTATTTTCGTTTTTGTTTGGGGTTTTAACATTTCTGTGCGCCAATGCCTATTTGTAGTTTCCAGTTGATAACAGACTCTCTATTATTGCATTAGGGTATCCATTTTTGTACAGTATATTTTTAATTTTTCGGTGTTGTCTTTTTTGATGTCTTGGTCACTTAAATCGTATATTTTATTTATTAGGTTGATAGCTGTGTTTCTTTTTTTGCGTCCACGGGTGGTTAATGATAATTAATCATCCTTGACGATGCCATCGATTTCGCATACCAATTCGGTGTATTTCCATGTCTAGGAAGCCTAACTTTTTTCCGTGTTCTGGTTCTGTAGCAAAAATTTATTTTAGTATGTTGTGTGTTTAGTGTTTTTAGTATGTCTTCCACGTCCTTAATCTAAACAATAGCGAATATATCATCTACATATTTGTTAATTTATTTGATATATATGTATGTTCTTTACTTTAAGTTCAGCGATGCTGTCGTCCAGTATTTTGTCTAGGCCAATGTCAGCTACGGTGGGTGACAATGGGTTACCCATTGGCATTCCTTGTATCTGTTGATAGTGGGTGTCGTCATAGGTAAAATAGTTATTTTCCCGTAGGCAGAATTGTAATATTGTCAAATATTGTTTCTTAGTTAGTGTGGTATGTTCTTCTAGGATGGTCCAATGTTGCATAATCGTGACGATTGCTAATTGTATCGGTATATTCGTCAAATGAAAAAAGAATTTCATCCTCTTCGATCGTTATACATATGTTGTAATCTTCCTTTGAGTTGAAAAAAATTGTAAATATTGTAATTTTTCGAAATTATCTGTCGCAATGTTTATCCTATATGTTTCGAAAGATTGTAGCACGGTACACCAATTGAAGAGCAAATTGGTCTGAGAGGAGAGTTTTCCTTATGTATTTTGGAAGGTCATATAGTCTTGGTGCTGTAGCTGCATTGCATGTCAAGTAGTATTTTTTTTTGTTTTTGCGTCAATTTTCTTTTGTTTGTAGATGTCATAAACTATGGGGTTGTTTTTCTTTTGTAGTTTTTGTGTTGGGTCAATACGGATGGTTTTGTATGTAGTTTTGTCACTCAGAAGATCCCTCATTTTTGTCTGTGTTCCACCTTGCTCATAATCACCGTTTTACTGCCTTTATCTGCGTTCGTTATTATTATTTGGTTCTTTTGTTGTGCGATGAACTTTTTAATGGCTTTGTAAACTCTCAACATAAATTTGTCTTTTTGGTGAATTCTTAAGTTTATTTTTATAATTATTGATTTTAGTCGCAATTTTACATTTCGCAGTGTCTTAGTATTTTTCATCTTCTAAAGTTTGAATTCTCTGCTCTATGTCGGCGATCAGATGTATGGGCGGGAACGTTTCCTCGTTACTGGTAACGCAAATTTATTCCCCATAGAAAGAAGCCATTTGCATTCTTGGGGTACCTCAATATTTGTTTTATTTACGAACTAATCCTCATTCGTTCTAAAACCAAATTTGTCGAAGTTGTGATTTGTGTTCTAAGTTTTGTATTTAGTCGTTCTTCTATGGTGGTTGTGTAGTATTTTATAAATTGTTTTTGATTTTCTTCAATCATCTTGTAATCTGTTTCATCCAGTTTATTGTAAAGTTCATCCCTAAAGTGTCCAATGTTTGTGCGAATAATTTTCATTTGTATGTTTACTTCTTTAATTTCTAAGTTTAACACCTTCATGATAAATTGCTCTTCAATCTTATGTAGTTCTTTTTTTGTTGTGTCAAGTTCAAATCCTTTATATATATTTTTAGTCTTTCCTTTTAAATGTGGTGGTGTTACTCTAAAATCTTTGCATTTCAATATAAATTTTAGTCTCTGTTGTTTTTTTGCAAGGTTATTGTTGTTTTTGTTAAATTGTTTTTTGATGTAACAGGTTTCTTGGTCATACTTAAACCTGATATGCTGAAAGAAGTGTTTCATGTTGCGTAATTTCCTTTTATTTTAGCCATGTTTGCCCCTCAATCGCAGTAAGCACCCCCCTTTTCCAAACCTAGATCACGCGCCAAGTCGACAGATACGATCGACGTCGCGGCGCAAACTTCTATTAGTGCGTGAACGAGGTCGAGGCGCCCTCTAGTCTCAATTTTGACTACCGCCGTCGGCGTGTGGACAAACGTCCAACCTTAGATCAGTTCACAATATTTAGCCCCTGCAATCATCGGTCGCCGGCGGTGCTACTGATACCAATAGTTACAATTGTTAGCAGTGAAACATAGCACAGCAGCATGACAGCTGCAAGCACTAGCGTCAGCCTCTACAACACAGTTTGGCTTTGATCCACACACTTGATATATTCAGTGATAGTTGGGTGGCGAACACCCCTATATATACATGTAGGATAGAGCATGGAATGCTCATTAAAGCATTTTATTTCAGTTAGTAAAATTAAAAATCGATTGAAAGGTATTAAATATGAAATTATCAAAGGTATTAAATTTAAAAAGATTTCAAAATTAATTTAGCAACGGCTTGAACAATTCGACGACTTCACGGCTTGTCAACTTCAACTTAGGTAACTTCAGCGACTTTACCACCGGAAAATATTTTGACAACTTAACAGCACGAACGACGATTCGACCGCACAACTGCCCGGTGCACGATGACTCACTCACCAACTTCGACTTCTCCACGATGATTTCTCTTGATACGACTTCGGCTACTTGACGTTTTCTTTATTCTTTCGACCAGTTCTTGTTCCTTTGTACTCCAGCGGGTTACCAACTAAACTTTTGCATACATATGTATGAATATACAATAAAAATAAGAATTGAGATTCAAAATCAAAATACAAATCTGCATATTAAATTTCATTTGCATTGTTTTGGAAGAAGTTGGTTTGTGATTATAGCGTTCTGTTGGACGTCCTATAGTTATTATTTGTTGCGTCTTTAATACACCCGTAATATGGACATATATATTCAGTTAACAGACGCGGTCACTGAGTTTGTAAGTTTACTCTTGCTATACAACAAAGAGGATAAACACGTTGTGGGGAAGGGCGAAGATAGCTTAAGACCTATTAAGCTCAGTGGGGCTATCCTGGGGCTCCTGTGCTAGTTTCTTGTGTTGCATATCAACCATGTCGGGTTTCAATGAGCAAATGGTAAAAGGTGAGAAAGAAATAGATGTAACTGTCCGGAAACATATCATCCACCTTCCTCTGTGCGACACGTAGGTATTTAGAGACGATTATTCTCAACAAATGTCTCACTCCTGTTGTAAAATTTTTCCACCAGAACCAAAAAACGCAGGGCGAAGTCTAGGATATAGTTAGAAAGTGCTTTCTTAGTTCTTAAGAGTTTGAGGATACCAGTACAGTTAAAACGATGGACATCTCATGGAATGTCCGCTCGGATATAATCTATTTTACAGCCAACCCCCACCCAACATCCATTCTTTTCGTTGCATCCATATTCGACGAAAGTTATTAACGGCACTTTTCATTGGAAATTTGCAGCTAAACAGGATAGGGAAAACCCTCGCATTAGGGTACGACTATCTTTAGAAGGTTTTAGGGTGGACACCTAAACACTTCTGCTGGACAACGCCCCATGTCATCTCCCAGAAATTGAATTGAATGCTACTGATAATTCAATATTCGTTATTTATATGCCACCTAAAGTTATGCCTCTCCTCCAGCCAATGAAAATGCTTTTCGCATGACAAAATTGACCCGTATCGCGGAGTTTGTTTATGTTAGTTCGATTTTTTTTTTAATCGACCTTCGAACTTTGCAGTCAAATGCCGATTTTCAGAATATTGTTTATATGGTTTTTTGGCTATAACTCGTCGACTAATTGATATTTTTTCAATCTGTTAAAGCCAAATTATTGCTAAAGACCTGTGTTTTGTGGCTTTCCCGGGAGAGCTAACGAATTTGAAATTGTTCTGGCATGAGGCGTGGCGCTGTCTACATTACCAAAATCAAGTATACCTTGATCTAAAGGAAATATGAATGCGCATACCAAATATATATATCCACGTCAAATAGCTAGGAAGATGTATAATATATAAAGGCTTGTACTACATTTCGATGCAGGCTGAAAAGTAAAGTTGATACCATTGCGACTCATTTTGGTGATGGTGCTATTGATTGCGAATAAGTTAAAATAGATTTCGAATCGTTTTCGAATCATCTTCATCCCGAGTCGATAATCAGTTGGAAAAGCTGTTGTAAATTATTTGTTTGTTGAAAAATTTTAAAATGAAGTTTGGGTATGCAGAGACAAGAAAGCATATTATGGCGGGTTTAAAACCACAAAAACCATTAGCTGAGATTACGCGTGGGCATATAACAAAAGCTGGACTTTAATCAAGTTTAAAGAAATTTATACTATAAAACCCTCTTATGTTCCTTGGTTTCGCTATGAATTAATTAATGAAGTTTTTTTACAAAGATAATCAGCGGGTCTTAGTCATACTATCGTAAGAGTTGGCAGCAGTCGCAGATTCTGTACAAAAACTCTGATTCAAATAACAAAAGTTTCCACAAACGCAATTATTTAACAGCACCCATGTATTCTTATAATGTTTTTCAAGCATTTACTAAGGCTCGAACGAATAATAAATGCCCCGAACATGAAAGTTTAAGTTCGGATATTATTTGTGAAGCATGGCAATATGAGTACTGTGCATGCTCGGAAGGGTAATCAAGAATAGGTCACAAAATGAATTTTTAAATAGAAACGGTTTGGCTGACAAACAACATATTTATTTGGGTTTAATTTGTCAATTACTTTTCATTCCTACTAGTCAAAAGCAAAACTGTTGGTTTGATTTATTGAAACAGACTGAAAATGAACATTAGAAGTGCGTATGAAAAGAAATACATAAATATATAAAAATAGACCCATCTCTTTTGAGAATTTTACATATTTTAACTTTTATAAGTTTTTCGTTAACATATCAGACATCTATTTCATTGTTTCTATACATCTGCCGGAGATAATGTAACTTGATGTCTATATTCCTTTTTCGTGCATGATAAGTTGGATTCTTCACTAGACTTTGCGGACTCATTTATTATCATTGGTCCATTTTTCCCGCACCCAATTTCCTTTAGAAGCTTGTTAATGTAAGAGTTACGACGCTGTTTCTAGGATTCCCAAGAGAATTCACCACCAGCTGCTACGAAAGCATAGCCTACATATATAGGACTTAAGGTTACTAGGATCACTATCCCAGTCGGTGTAGGATGTCAGGACGGTTTGAAATTGCTAAGTACAATAAGTCATCCACGTACACCACGTACATTTTGGGGAACGATTACTGTTAAACGTCTCTTCAACATTATTCGGCGCCTCAATCAAACCTTCACATATTACATTCAGCTCGTTACATTGTTTTCGCGGATGTCCTCCGCGGATCACTACTGCATCCCGCACAATGTTACTTTCGCCGTTACCTTGATCTGGTTCTACATCTTCATTGCTTATCGCTTAGCTATCTGCGTCATTACACTTTAACTGCACAATATCTGGAGCAATACCACACCTTCCTGTTCACCTTGCTCAAAATCGATGAGTTTTATGCCTGGCTCTTGCCCCAGCCATTTCTACCAATGTCCTATTTGAGCGTTCTGCTACCCTGTTTTGCTGCGGTTTATGGAGCAAAGTTAATTGTCTCATTATACCGTTTTGCTTTAAATATGAATCAAACACATTTAAAATGTATTAGCGATCATTATCGCTTCTTAAGTTGATAAATTTACACCCGGTCTGCATTTCCGCCATTGATTTACACTCTTTACATGCTTCGATAACAGCATACTTCATATACTTATACTTATACTTATATATCGCGACTATTCTCCAATAAACGTGGCAAAAAATCGTGAACCACCGATTGATGTGCTATTTATTGGAAAACAAACGTCACTATGAACGACAGAAAGCAACTCTTTTGCAAGCGTTTCTGAAGCATGGGCAAAAGGTTTCACATTGATTTTGGCTTTTGCACATGTATTAAACACCGTTTCATTCGGTAATTTATCAAACTTTAATCCAAACACTGATTGATTACTGGGCATGACTCGTAAACACTAACATTTAGCATAAAGCAAGACCTTCAACACTAGGCACATTCGATTCGCCACTTCTCTGCTAGCGATGCCTGAGCACTTCTCGCGATCAAAAAATATGCCTCTTCGATCACCACTTGAATGGTGATTGTCTTCAAGAGACTCATCTTCCTCATTATTTTCAAGATCTTCATACTGGGCAATTTCAGTATTTAAATCATCCACTGTTATACAAATATTATGGAGAATTCATGCTTTAGAAATTATATTTACAACAAAACATAAATTAGTTTCTTCAGTAAAATTTAACAATCTCCTAAATCGAGTTTTTAATAACCAAAATGCGTTTTCTACGACGATACGTGCGAATACGGTCAATTTGCCGTAATCCTTATATGGTGGTACTAACCAGCTTGTTGACGAATATGCTGAATCACCCAAAATAAAGGAGCCATTTGGAAATAAACATTGTGGGATCGACTGCGCTTTATAAAACAGGTTGGATCTTCGTAGGACTCTGCAGTCGTGAAGTGATCCAGGCTCACCACAATTTATGTCAGTAAATTTTTTATCAGCGTTCACTGCTGCTTGAACCACTAAGTTGTAGATGTGCTGCCGATCGAAATAACTCTCTTTATTGTCTTACGGAGCTTTGATGCGGATATGTGTACAGTCAATGGCTCCAATAACTCCCGGTATTCCATTCTTTTCTTCAAATTTCCTTTTCACCACCGCTACTGCTGCACCTTGTGGCCATTTTATGTACTCGTGACCGATTGATACCATCCACGCCGAAACATTGTTTACCACAGACCAATCAGCTGACTGAGGCACTCCAAATAGGTTGCCTAGGTGTCGAAACGTTATTGTGTTGCTGATATACCATATATACATATACACTTTCTTCTTTGATGGCACGCTTTAACTATCGCCAGAGCTAGTTCTTGGTGGAACACTGCTTACATATCTCCCTGTAAAATATTATGGTAGATACATGTCCAATAAATTAAAATAATTTGGTTTGTGTACCGATCAAATATTCTGCAGTTGACCGCCGCAGTGCGATTAAAATTCATTTCCTGAATATTCATCTATAACCTTGGAAAAGTTTTGGCATTTACTTCCTTCTTCATGTTCAGATTCCTCTGGAGCTGGAAGATATGGAGTCAAAAATCGCTAACACACCAGCAGTCCCGCACATTTCTTCATCTTCAAAGCATTGTGAAACCTGAATATTTGTCATTGATCACTAATGCCTTCATTACACGTAAACACCTTACCAAATTTAATCGCTCGTTGTCCATTTGCGCATATGCAGAATAAATTAAACAGAATTTTCTTTAAAGCTAGTACTTGCTGATACAAAATCTCTGTTTGTTTACTTCACGAACGGCCAAATAACTCAGTGCATCCAAGCAAATCATTAATTGCTGCCAAATATATGTCATTTATGACAGCTATTTTCAATGCTACCAATATATTTAATTTATACCATTTGCTTCATCGATTCGCCACTCGCTAAGAGATGGCAAAATTATGTCTATGACGACCGCAGTTGAAACACTGAAATTTTTTCCGTTTTTGCTGTTGTTCCCTAAACCGTTTGCAACGCTTGCGCTGATGTATTTCGCGGAACTTATTCCACGCCACCATTGCGCATGTTAACTCCTTCACATGGTTTATTTGTGACGGTTTTACACATAGTAAAATTGAAGCCAATGATTTTCGTTTACCGTACCAAACGCCGCTTCTTGCGCACTTGTCATCGCTTCCGATTTGACCTCACTATTCCCCACATCATTACCCTTAATGCACCGCCGTACAGTATAATTGCTTTTAAGTACCGACACACAGTACTTCGCTATACTGACACACAGTAACGCGTTCACGAAAATCTATTTTCTAATTTCAATTTTTTGTGAATGCCGACAATGCGCTGGTCCCATGACCTGTTGGTTTGATTTATTTAAACAGACTGAAAATGAACAATAGAAGTGCGTATGAAACGGAATGCAAGCTGGAATGAAGAAAAGATGAGGATAACAAAATAGTGATAGGAAGTGTTGCCACACGTACAGCGAGCTTTTTAATCGCACTGCGCTCTCTATATTTCGTTAGGTGCACACATGTTTTTTTACAAAATCAAAACATTTATATTCATACGTTTTTTAACAGATCCTAAAGCGAAATCTCTGGAAACAATTTAATCTGGTTAAGATGATATTTTATTGTTGAAAACTTTTTTCCAAGGTACATAAAATGGTGCAGCTAAAAAATAGCAGTATTCAGTTTTTCCATTTTAGAGATTATTACAACAAAAGTAAAAGTTAATTCGCATTTAATTTCATTAACTATATTAATATTTAGTTGTATTGCCTTTGTTCCAGCCAAAGGAAAAGAACAAACACTTAAGATGTTGATTGTTCGTCTTCTTTATTTCAAGTGAAGTTCGATTCTTATGTTATGCCCTTAAATCCTATTTATACCTATGAGAAATCTTGTACAAGCTATGGGACTGATACCGTAGTGTTTCCCTTGTATGAATTTTAGTGACAAAAGCTAGTAACAAATTCAACTTGTTTAAGTAGCTAAGTATGTACATTAGGGGTATGACTTCTTCCAATTTTTTCGAAAAAACAATTTTACATGGCCAAACATGATGAGGAATTACGAAAAAATGATATCTGCGTTTTTATTTTTTCATTTTATTGCAAAAACTTCACGCACACATAAAAAAGTAACTTTGCATGCAAATTCCATATATTTCCAAGTTAGCAAAATAAATATTACCTCTTCTACGTCTGTTGTCACTTGTTTGCGCTGTTTCTGATCTCTCTTGACTATATTCTGCTTCTGGTTGCTTTGTTTTCGCTTTTATGATTTTTTCACTATTTCTCATCATGTGGCGCCATGTAAAATAGGTGTTGGAAAAATGTCATACCCCTAATGTACATACGCAGACAAAGAATGCACCGTAAAATGTTCGTATGTTTGTCCACATGTCTGCCTGACAATAGATGTTCACGTATGTATGTCGATCTGTAAGCCTGCATACGTACATACATTTAGAATGCAAATCATAAACCGTAAGTAAACTGCAGAAGCGTTAATATGTAAGCACAGAAGTCTGCATTCCTTTTTTGTATGTACATATGTAAGTGACTTAACTAGACCTGAATTTAAAGCGGTTGATTTACATCAGTATGTATGAGCGTAAGTACTTTGCGCAGGCACAGTGTCTTACATATGACCAAACATGCTTCCCTCATTGAAAAGCTTGCGTTTCAATCAGAAGTTGGTAAGGAGCTATTTTATGTATTGCGCGACGTATGGTGCCTTTCTTGGTTTTGATGTCCACGACTCGCACTTTTCCATCTGACCCAGGAACTGTGTTCACAATTCTGCCAAGTAACCAATGCTGAGGGGGCAAGTTCTCCTCGTGAATGGCGACCATTTGTCTGATTTCTATATTGGGCTCCGATTTTGACCACTTAGAACGTTGTTGTAAACTGAGGATATAGTCGCGTGACCAAAGTTTCCAAAAGCGTTGTTTCAAGTATGACACCTGCTGCCAATGTGTTAAGGTAGACGTGGTGTTGACATCTATTTTCTTCTCTGGCATTGACAGCAAAGATGTTCCAATTAACAGATGTCCTGGTGTCAATGCTTCGCCGTCATTAGGATCGGTAGATAGTTGAGTTAACGGCCGCGTATTCAGAATAGCTTCTACTTCTACGATGACAGTGTGCAACTCTTCGTAGGTTAGGTGGGCCTTGGCAATATTTCTTATGAGAATTGTTTTCATCGATTTTACCGCTGGGAGCATATATCACCGAAATGCGGTGCGCGCGGTGGAATAAAACGAAAATCAAAACCAGTGTTGTTATGTAACTATTGATGTCATCGACTGCAACCTTATTGAAAAAATGCTGGCGCAGCTCTTTCAATCTGGCCTGAGCTCCGGTGAAATTGGTCGCATTATCACAATAAATGCTTTGAGGTATACCGCGCCGACCTATAAAACGCTTCAAACAAAGCAGAAAGTTATTTGTGAATCGATGTTCTTTAGGGAGTAGAGCGGGAAATTTTGCGTCAAAAGGTATTGGTGCCTTAGATAGACGACCGCCAACTCTGAGAATATAAAGTGTGAGATCGCCGAATTTCATTTCGCATAAGAAAGGAGTTGGCTTTTGTAAGAATGGTTTCACCTGCTTCGGTTTTCGAAGACACTCAATCTCTTCTGCGAACTCGATTTGTTGAATTTGTGAAATAAGTCTCCAGAAAGTCTGCTCCAATTCTGTATGTGGAATGTGTATTATCATTGCAGCGCTGTATTGACAGGAACTTTGTTAAAAACGCGAAATATGTATGATGTTATACGAAGCAGCCGATAATACGATGAACTGCGCTCTATAACTGAACAGATGATGTCTCCATCGTTGCGACTATTATTACATTTGAACGACACAGCCTTGCTCCAGAGCTGGATGGGTGACGTTATCTACCCTTTTAGCCATAGGCCATTCTGTAGGCTGTTTGGGTAAAAATGTGGGTCCTGTGAACCAGATTGTATCCATGAGGTCGGCGGCACTAGATCCACGCGAAACTCTATCCGCAGGGTTATCCTTAGTCGGAACGTGTTTCCAAATGATTCCTTCGGACTTTTCCTGCAGCTCTGAAACTCTATTTACAACAAAGCAATTCAATGTTGAAGAGTGAGTTTGAATCCACTGAATAACTATCTCCGAATCTGTCCAAAAGTAAACTTTCGAAGCGTATTTAATTAATTTTTGCTGAATTTTTCGCCAAGTTCGACTTAGCAAAAGCGCTGCACACAGCTCCAGTCGTGGAAGCGATTGCGCCTTAATAGGTGCTACCTTTGATTTGGCAATAACTAACATTGTTTTGTAAGTGCCGTCTACGTTTGAACGTGCGTAAATTCAACACCCATAAGCTCGAGTGGAAGCATCTGAAAACCCATGAAATTCGCTCTTGGAATTTGTTGATGTGAAGACGTGACGAAGTAACTCTATCTTATTTATGAACTGTAGGTCAGATTTGATTTGTAACCAAAGTTTTTGTAAATCTTGAGGAAGGGTTTTATCCCACTGTAATTTTCGAAGCCAAATCTCCTGCAGTAACATTTTGCCGCGAATAATGATGGGACTTAATAGACCAAGAATGTCAAACAATTTTGCTATGACTGAAAGCACAGACCGCTTGGTGATCGAATGTGTATCTTGCAAGTCATAGCGAAAACAAAATGTGTCTGCTGAAGGTTTCCATGATATACCTAAAGCTTTGGTAATATCCTCTTCATTTGTTTTAATAGCAATTTCGTGGCAAGAAGCTTCGGACAACTGTGGAGAGTTCGGGTGCCACTTTGTAAGTGACAGACCTGCCGACTTAAGAACTTCGATGATTTCGAACTTGAGCGATTTCAAGGATTCTATGCTCTCTTCACCAGTCAGTAGATCATCTACGTAAAAGTTATCTCGAATAGCTGATGCGGCGGCTGGATGTGTGTTTTCATAGAGGTCTGCGATATGAAACAAACTGCGAATTGCTAGAAATGGTGCTACGGCCAAGCCATATGTAATAGTATTCAGTTGAAAAACCTGCAATGGTTCATGTGTCTCATCTCTCCAAAGGATGACTTGGTAACGTCGTAACAATCGCCGTTCAAGCGAGAAAAATCTATTTTTTTTACCAAATTTGTCTTCGATGTAGATTAAAGCTGTTGGTATTATAGCTGTTTTGCGCGAGCGTGTAATCAAACTGACGGGTTATTTCGAGAACGATCTGACAAAGCTGCTGAACTGGACACTGGTGGTGATGGATTTCTTTTTGCTGGTGGTGTTGGTTTCATAGAATCTGAGATTGTTGCTGAAATGGAGTAAAAATGTAAATGAGTGTGATGTGGCTGATGGCATACACGGCAGCGAGAGTTTGATGGGGATTTGGAAACCATGTGTCCTGTTCGCAAACAATTGATACATGCTCCAGATTTTTTCACGAAATCAAAACGTTGAGGAGCTGGTAAAGCTAGAAACGATGGGCAATTGTTGACGCTATGTTCTATGTGTTTGCAATGCAGGCAACTAGATTTGGCGCTAATGAACGAATTAGCAGTTCTCTTACCATTAGGCTTGCCTTCTCGAGTGGCTGCCTTTACGTTCTCTTTCTTCACACAGGTTTCAAGATATTGGCAATGGCGGCTCAACCATTTGTAGCAATCGTCCCATGATGGCAGAACTTCGAATTATTGCTTGTGGTCATAGGCCGATTTCGAACCTGAGTCTATTTTAAATAGAACAATATAAATGACCATTGAATTCATGATGTCTTTTTCGGATCCTAACGAAAGCAGAGATCCTCGAATTGCCGCCACGGTATCGATGATGTTACGCAACGCAACAGCGTCCGAATTTTTCATGATCGGAATGTTAAAAAGTGATCCGATATAATCTCGAAATATCAGCACATTATTATCGTACCGCTCCTTAAGTCGCTGCAGAGCTTTCGGGTAATTCTCTTCTGTTACCTGAAATGGCTCGAACATGCTCAAGGCTGGTCCTGATAAACAGTTTAATAGGTAATTGAATTTGTCAACCTTCGGAATTGATGGGTCATCGTGTCCCATGTTGGAAAACGTGCGGAAAAAGCGTTTATATTCCCCATATTTTCCATCGAACTTCGGCAATGTTAGTTTAGGGAAACGGTTGTTTCCAAAGGATGTAGCATTAAAAACGCTAGTATCAAATTCGCTGGAGCGGTTTCTGCCATTTATTAACAAGAGTTTCGATTTTGTTAAAATATATATTTCTTCGATTTCGGTCCTCGAAATATCGGTAGGGACTAGGGTTTCAATTTGGTTATGCACCTCGGAAATCTGTTGAAAGTACGATCCAACAATTTGCAACCGACATTCGAGGACAGAGGTATCAATTTCAACCCCTTCGTCGCCGATTCGTTGTTTCATACTGAGTTTGCAATTGCTGCGAGTTTGATGAACCGGGTACACTGCCTCCAATGGCTTCGTCGGGCTATGGTGATTATGCCAGGTTTATGTGTGATGCCAAGAGCGAGGAATAGAACTTCCAAACGAACGTCCAGAAAATAATGGTAAAGTTTCCTTCAGATTTCTTCAAACAGGACAAGTAATAATTGTGACAACGCCCTGTCATGGTCGCCAATAATGTTCCAGCCAACGGAAATAAAAAACAAACACTTAAGATGTTGATTGTTCGTCTTCTTTATTTCAAGTGAAGTTCGATTCTTGAAATCCTATTTATACCTATGAGAAATCTTGTACAAGCTATGGGAATGATACCGTAGTATTTCCCTTGTATGAATTTTAGTGACAAAAGCCAGTAACAAATTCAACTTGTTTAAGTAGCTAATTATGTACATACGCAGACAAAGAATGCACCGTAAAATGTTCGTATGTTTGTCCACATGTCTGCCTGACAATAGATGTTCATGTATGTATGTCGATCTGTAAGCCTGCATACGTACATATATTTAGAATGCAAATCATAAACCGTAAGTAAACCGCAGAAGCGTTAATATGTAAGCACAGAAGTCTGCATTCCTTTTTTGTATGTACATATGTAAGTGACTTAACTAGACCTGAATTTAAAGCGGTTGATTTACATCAAAGTAAGTACTTTGCGCAGACACAGTGTCTTACATATGACCAATCAGCCTTTATTTTTTATGATTGCACACATTTGTCCCTAATGGAGTCGACAAGGCGGCGACATCCTTCCAATGGAATATTATACCACGCTTTTTGTACTACTTCCTACAAATGTTTACTATTCATTTGTTTTTCTTCCCAAACGGTTTTTTTAAGATCAGTCCAAAAGTTCCCAATAGGATTGAGGTCTAGTGATTGCGCTGGCTACTCCATAACTTCAATACCATTTTCCCGAAACCAATCCTTTGCCACCTTACTAGAATGATTTGGATATTTGTCTTATTGCATGATCCATTTCAGTGGCATTTCGTCCTCGGCATAAGGCAGCATGTTGGTTTGCAAAATCTTCACATACAGATATTGATCCATAACCTTTTCTATTATCCGTGACAGGAAAAGCATGCTCACACCATAATTGCTGAAGGTGGTGAACTGAATAGTGTATTGAAATCCCATTCCATTCGAAACGCAATATTATATCTGAAACAAGCTTGGGATGACATAACGCAAACAGCGATGAGGAATTCTTGGTCCAAGTTGTTTAATTGGGACTCTGACCAATACGACAGCGATGATAATGTGCCATTAGCACAATTGCTCAGAAAGATTAATGACTGCAATGAAGCTCTCCAAACAAATCTAACACTTTTAGCAGAAATTGACCCAAACAAATGCATCAGTATAGATGACATCGAGAAATAGAATGAGGATGTATTTGAAGACGGATCAGAGTATGAACTGAGTAGCGGTGATGAGTATTCTGATAGTTGTCAAGACGATATTGTTGCTGACACACCAGTTATTTCAAATACTATAGCCATAATTTAATAAAATGGTGCAACAAGAGTGAATTGTTTTCCAAAAGGCACATGGCCAATCTTTTGGCCCTCCGTAACGAAATTTTAATTTTTTTCTTTATAAAAAAAAATTATGTTATGGACTGAACTAGTATGTTTTTAAATAAATAAGTAAAACAAAAAAAAATGTTGTTTATGTAGTTTTTGGAAGTAGCTTAACTCTTACTTTTATTATTTACGCTACTAAAAAAACGTCCAGAAATTAGAACATTTCGGAAATTAGAACTACTTACCCCGAAAACAAAGTGGTTCTAATTTGCGAGCGTCTACTATACTACGTTCGCACAAGAATGGTAGAAGACAAGATTACGACAACGCCGGCAGCGTACACGTCACAGAAATCCTCGGCCAAGAATAATGAGAAAATGAGGGTGATAATTTGACAATAACAAAGCAATTACAAAGAATTTGCGAACACACTCACACACACAGCCACAGCATCATCAGCGGGAAATTTGAAAAAAAAAACTGTTCTATTTTTGTTTTTGTTGTTGCTTGCACAATTCAAAACGCGACACTTCATTTTCGTTATTTGTAAGATAATTTTACACAAATATTTCACAATTAGCGTTTATCATAAACAACATGCAGCACAATCTGTGTTTCTCAGTCTGTATTCGTAAACAAATACTCAGAACATCTTGCTACGTCATTCTGTCAAACGAAGCAAGTACGAAGTAACGTAAGTGCTTTTGTCGTCACCTTGTTTTCGCTGCATCGTGACATACGCAAACATGCATAAACGGATTTGAGCTAAACAGTGATCAATTGAATTTGTTATGATATAGATAAGTGTAGAGGTCCGTACACATTACATTTCGAATATGATGCATCAATATTTGATTGATGCTGATAAAACTTCCAATATATAGTGCGAATATCCTACATTAAAGGAAACAGCACTGTTTTGCAGCACACCGCTTACGTCTTCAAGCCCTATGGAGCGACTATTTTCCTTTTCGGGCATTATTAATAGTCCACGGCGGGGTCGCTTGACGGACTTTTCTTTTGAAAAGCTCCTATTGCTGAAAGCGGATATACCTGGTCATTGTAGATATTAAACAGTTAGTACGTACATTAAATATGTGTGCATATATGTAATATATGTACATAAGTAATAAATATGTGTGTGAAATTCATATTAGGAATATTTTAGTTTTTTTTTGTTTTTGAAAATATGGAAATAATTGATTCTAATTCGAGCTAATTGAATATCTAAATCCATTAGCAGAAGTCAATTAGATTTCTATTTGTAAAGGTAAACCAATTTTTTTTGCTAATGGCAATTAATTGCAATTAGATTTACCATTAGAATAAAAATTTCAATTATCTAATGGGAATTAGTTGAACTAATTCTAATTGTTTAATGAATTCGAGAATTTCGCAAAAGAAGGTTAATTAGCAATCATTAGCATTATCTAATCATTACTTAACATCTATGATTGAAAATGCCTCAAAGGAAAGATAACTGCAAAGTTAAACAAAATATAATTATTAAACCAAGTCGAAACCAAAAGTTCATCATCTCAAATCGAAGTTAATCCACATCACTAACTATAGGTTTGTAGCCAGGGGGTCTAAACTCCGGCTGTATTCTAACGGCGCCTCCCTAACACCGGGCCACCTCAGGGAGTATGTTTGGCCTTACCGAGGCAAGGGGCGCTGTCGTGGTGTACCCTCCCCTTTTTCCCCTTATACTTTTCAGACCACTGCGCTTGCCTCGTCGAGCAGGTGGTCGTACGACCAAGATGAACACAAATAAACAAAAAACACAAAAAAAACTTGTCTTCCCCATCTCGGGGTAAGACTATGCAGGCGCGAGCGCCTAGCATAAAAACTTCTTCTTCCCCATCTCGGGGCAAGAATGCGCAGGCGCAAGCGCTTAATGCGCCGCTTTGCTCCGACAGGGGCTCTTCCGGGCTGGAGGTGGGTGTTGCACGCCGGCCCGTGACTATGGGTGTTATGGCGGGGCCTAGCACCAGCAAAGCTGCGGGGATTGTGCTGGAGACGGCAGATCGTTCGGTGACGGTAGGCACTAGGGGCCCGCCAAACACCGGCGTGGCTGCGAAGCCTAATCTTGCGAAGGCAGGGGTCTCAGGGCCTGGCCCGAGCGGATTAAGGCGGCAAGCAGCCACACACGATAATATGGAGGGCGTGGCAGCGATGGAAACTACGAGCCACGCCCCTCTGAAGTTTGAGTCGGAGCGGCTCAAATTCGCTGACAAGCGAAAGGCCGCGAAGACGCTAAGGAGAGTGGAGGTGGGTGAAGGCAGCTCTGGCGAACGTCATCTTTGACGTTCTGCTGGAAAACCCCGGAACCCCCCCCGGCCTGTAAGGACGCTGGCTGGTACCAGGGCCATATTAAGGTGGTAGCCTGTGAGGGCCAGAGATCGGTGGCGCTGTATAAGGCCGCCGTTGCAAAGGTGGGCCCTGTCTACCCAGGGGCTAAGTGGAGGTGGTGGACTGGAAGGACATTCCAGTCAGACCACGGGCGAGGGTATGGGTTCCGGTCACACCATCGGCACCGGAAAGCATCCTTAAGATGCTCCAGGTGATGAACCCCTCCCTCCCGACAAGTGATTGGAGGGTCGTCCGGGTCGAGGACGCGGAAGGCCCTTCCAGACAAGTGGTATTGTCCCTTAATAAGGAGTCTATTGGGCTTCTAGAGAAGAGGCAAGGCCGCGTTTCGTATGGCCTCGATGAGGTCATTATCAAAGTGTACCGCGGGGACGCTCAGCGTGCCTCTGCGTCGGGTGAAGCAATGGACGTGGACATTGAGGCACCCGAACCGGAACTCTCCGACGCTGAAGGCAGCGTCTCATCCCAACCACCTTGAACCAACAATGCATAGGATTTCTGCGGAGGAGGAGTTGCTTCTCAGTGACGGGGAGGGTGAAGCTGACGTCACCGTCGTAGCTGGAGGGGAGGAAGCGGCTGTCTCGCATGAGGGTGCGGCAAATAAACCTCTATCGTTCTAAAGCAGCTTCAGCTGCTGTTGTTGTTGTAGTTGTAGCGGCTAGTCGCGCCCCGTAAACAGCGGATTCACCCATAGCCGTTGTCGTCGAACTCATCTAGGGGTAGGCCCAGGAAACGTGCAGGTTCGACAGGGTTGGACCAGAGGGAGAGTGGGTTTGAGAGGGCATGTGAATAGGTGGTTGGTGTCGTGCGGAGAATCTCCACATGCCGGACATGTGTTGGGTATGTCGGGGTTGATTCTGGATAGGTAGAAGTTGAGCCTGCTACAGTATCCAGATCGTAATTGTGCCAGAGTGACGCGGGACTCACGGGGCAGCAAGGACTCCTCATGGGCTCCGATGACTGCATTTGCCTGGCGGGAGTCAATGATGTTAGTGACTGTGTCTCTATGGATGTTGCTTAGGACCCGCCGGTACGCCTCCGGATCCAGCGGTTGCGTGATGAGTGGCTGGATCTCGTCCTTTAGTTCTAGAATATGTCTTCTAATGTGCCTGGGGGCAGCTCCACTGCAAGCAGGTGCCTATTTGGATGCCCCGAACGGTGACATCCAGCAAGGAACTGCTTGCTGAGCATGAGGTTGTGCTCCTTAACGCGGAGCACATTGACCTCTTGGTGGAGATGTTCCTCAGGCGACATCAGAAGACATCTTGTCACCGTACGGAGTGCGGCGTTCTGGCAGGTCTGCAGCTTCATCCACTGTATCCTGCTGGTTTCCGGCGACCAAACTGGCGCAGCATAATTTATTACCGGCCGGCCAATCGCCTTGTATGTTGCCAACAACGTTTCTTTGTCTTTGCCCCAAGAGCTGCCGGCGAGCGACTTGAGGACATTGTTGCGGCTCTGTACTCTATTGGCGATTGCGGTAGTGTGCGCGGAGAAGGAGAGCAGGCTGTCGAAAGTCACCCCCAGAATCTTCGGATGGTTAACCGTCGGAATGGGGGTGTCATCGATATGGATGTTAAGATCCAGCCTGACCTCCTTCGTCCAGGTGGTAAAAAGGGTCGCCGAGGACTTAGCAGGGGACAGCGCCAGGTTTCTGCTAGTAAAGAAATGGGCAAGATCAGAGAGATACCCGTTCACCTTCAAACACAGATCATCAATTACATTGCCGGTTGCCATTATCGAGCAATCATCAGCATAGGAGACAATCGTGACTCCCTCTGGCGGTTGAGGGAGCTTGGAGATATAGTGATTAAACAATAATGGGGACAGGACGCCGCCCTGTACCCCTTGTTTAATCCTCCTTGGTTTCGATGTTTTATCCCTAAACCATACCGATGATTGACGACCACACAGGTAATTCGCGGTCCACCGTTTCAGTCCCTGCGGGAGAGTTGATGCTTCCACTTCAGCTAGTAGCGTGGAGTGGCTGACTGTGTCGAAAGCTTTAGACAGGTCCAACGCTACTAGGACGGTTCTCTCGCAGGGGCGGTTTTGGTTAAGACCGCGGTTCACCTGTGTGTTTATGGCATTAAGTGCTGTTGTTGTGCTGTGCACTTTCCGGAAGCCATGTGGATGCTTAGCCGACCCAAGGTGAAAGCAGGGAAATCGGCCGATAGGATTCACCCTTGTCGGCCGGTTTCCCTGGTTTCAGCAGTGGTACCACCCTTCCAACCTTCCAGATGTCAGGAATGATGAAGGTGGCCATGGACAAGTTGAGGATCCCTGTGAGGAACTCGACTCCCGCGGGGCCTAAATTTTTTAGTATCAACACGCTTAGCCCGTCAGGGCCAATGGCCTTGGAGGCTTACGCCTTCCCGATGACCTCCTTTACCTCGCCACAAGTGAAGGTAAGAGGCGCGCTGTTGTTCGGTAGTTTGCGCAGCCTCCTGGTCACCTTCCGCTTGGTCCTATCCCCCGAAGGATGCAGTATAAATTGCCGTCTAAAATAGCTCGCGCATCTCTTCGGGTCCGACGAGGCACGATCCCCGAATGAAATTTCCACTCGGTCGTCGTGCTTCGTCGGGTTGGATAAGGACTTCACGGTAGACCAGAGCTTACCAACACCCGTGACTAGGTTACAGTACTTCAAGTGCGCTTCACACTTGTTCCGCTTGTTTTGGTCTACCAGCCTCCGAATCTCCACATTTAAATCCTGGATGTTTGGATTTCGGGGATCGGAGCGGCGAAGGTGGTCGCGTTCGTTCGCTAGAGCAGCCGCTTCAGCCGGGAAGTTGGGACGGATCTCAGGGATCCTCCCTGCCGGGATGAAGCGGGCCGCAGCTGACGCAACCACCTTGCGGAAATTCTGTTCGCCTTTACGAACGTCCGTGGGAGTGGGAAGAGATCTGAAGGCATTTTCGGTGAAAGCTTCAGCTGCTTTCCTAGGTCGCCTACGCTAAGGGGACATTACGGTGGTACTATTTTCAGGAACCTTGGGTTTGCAACTCAAGGGTATGTGGGTTGAGTGCCACCGGTTTTAAGCTCTTCGTGGAGCGTGGTAAAGGTCAAATTAGAGCCTGTATTCTGGCTAAAGCAGATTTAAATATCTTTCTTTTACCTAATTACAGTGATGGCGACGTCACGGCAATTCTCTCGGAGATAGGGGGTATGTCGATCATGCTCCTCCTACCTCTATGGTTCGGAACTTGGTGTCCAAGTATGAGAGCGGACACATGTTGGTCGGCAGCGACGCAAATGCTCACCATGTCAACTGGGGGAGCACGGACATCAATGATCGAGGTGAGTTACTTTTCAACTACCTTCTAACTACTAACCTACTTATATGCAACAAAGGTAGGGATCCCACCTTCATTACTAGGAATCGTAAAGAAGTTTCAGATATAACTCAATTTAGTGTTAGTCTATCTGAACTGATCGAGAGTTGGCGGGTTCTAGACGAACACTCCTTCTCTGATCATCGTTATATTGAAATCGTATTAAACTTTTCTTTTACCAGCCCAAAAGTGCGCAAAAACCTAAAAAACAGGGATTGGCGCTCTTATAAAAGGTTATTTGAGGATAGGCTAACCAGCGAACCTCTAATTGAACCTAATTGCATCGGGGATCTAGAGAACATGGTGAAAGTTTTTACGATGACCTGCTCAAATGCCCTAGATCAGGCTTGCCCTGAATCCAAACAATGGGGCAAACGTAAACCCCATTGGTGGTCACGTGAGTTGGACTCACTACGTAAATCTTGTAGGAAAAATTTCAACAAAGCCAAAAGACTTAATCTCGAACTGGTATGGCAGAAGTACAAAAAGTCTCTCCAGACCTATAAAAAAGCTTTAAGGGCGGCAAAGGGATCTTCGTGGAGAAACTTCTGCGGCGGCATCGAGGCTGTTTCCGAGACAGCCAGGCTAAGGAAGGTTCTCTGAGGATCCTCTAACCCGATTGGTTTCTTGCAGAGGCAAGACGGTTCCTGGACCTCAACGGGAAAGGAAACCCTTGAACTGCTACTAGATACTCACTTCCCTGGGAACACAACTGCGGAGGAAAGAACTCCTCCGTTTATTTCTTCCAACCCCGTCAACATACCGGTTTCGGAAGAAAAGGTTAAATGGGCTATCCAAAGCATTAAGCCATACAAATCTGCAGGGCCGGTCGGGATAATACCTGCCCAGCTAATTAAGACACTGGAGCTGTATGCAAAATGGCTCTCTACTATTTTCAGGGCCTGTTTCAAACTAAATCACATACCGTTGGCATGGAGAAATGTCACGGCTGTTTTTATTCCTAAAGCTGGTAAGGTTTCATACGCTAATCCAAAGGATCTTAGGCCTATCAGTCTATCATCATTTGCTCTTAAGGCACTTGAAAGGATTGTTAGTTGCCACCTGTCCGATACCATCGACAGTCGACTACTGTCTAATGACCAGCATGCCTACCGCAAAGGTAAATCTACTGAGACTGCACTCCATAGCTTGGTCGGCTATATTGAGAAGTCTCTCAGTGTCAAGGAGTTCTGTCTTGTAGCCTTCCTGGACATTGAAGGCGCCTTCAATAACGTGCTTCCAGAAGTCATAACTGGCGCCGTTAGGGATCTAGGATTTGAATGCTCACTGGTTGAGTTTATCGGCCAGCTGCTCAGTTGCAGAGTAGTAAGGGCTAAGCTGGGTGCGAGCGAATTGTCACGGCACGTGTCGAGGGGGACGCCACAAGGAGGTGTCCTATCCCCACTTCTGTGGAACCTCACCGTTAATACGCTACTGCGAGATACGGTATGGGGTGGCGCAAAAGTTGTTACGTAAGCTGATGACGCCGCGATCGCACTCAGGGGAAAGTTTCCGCAGACACTATGCGAGCTGATGCAACGAGCGCCTCGGGAGGTATCCAAGTGGTCCACCCACTGCGGGCTCAGGGTCAGCTCAAGTAAAGTGGAACCCGTACTCTTCACGAGAAGGTATAAAGTGCCTTCGGTGACCCCACCGGTACTAAATGGTACCCGGTTAAGTATTTCTACAAGTGCCAAATTTCTAGGCGTTGTTTAAGATAGGAAGTTGAACTGGAAAGAGAACCTGGTTCAACGTCATGAAAAGGCTTCCATAGCCCTCTACATATGTAAGAGAGCCATAGGCAGGAAATAGGGTCTTAATCCCCGGATCTGTCGGTGGATTTTCACAGCGGTCGTCAGACCAATTCTCCTATATGGGGTGATCGTATGGTGGCCTGCTTTAGACAAAGAGGTTAACCTCAGGCTACTCACCAAGGTGCAAAGATCTAGTATGATCTGCATAAGTGGGGCGCTCAGAACCACGCCAAATGAGGCTTTGAACGCCATTTTTGACCTTCTTCCTTGACTGCTTTGAGACTAAGAGAGACATCCCAGTGGCCCCCTGAATGCCAAGGGCACTCTAGTATTTTGAACAAGTTCTGCTCTATTCGGAGCAGCACGGACCGGTGTGCTTGGACATCGGTTTCTGAAAGTAATTTTATTACACGTTTAACTCGAATATCGCGCTGGACTGCCGCCGATCTCTACAGGAGATGGCTAAGCAGAACAGACTGTACCTCATTTGGGTCCCTGGTCACCGGGACATAGAGGGAAACTGCATGGCAGATGAACTTGCAAGACAAGGTACGACCAAGCAGATTCTTCAGGATAAAGAACGGATTGGTATGCCGTTTGCCACTTGCAAACTGCTACCCAGAGATTTTACATATAAACAAGCTGACAATAGATGGAGGCAAAATACGACCTGTCGAACCTCAAGGCAGACGTGGCCCAAATGTGATCGGAAACGGTCGCGCAGCGTTCTCTCTCTAAGAAGGGAAAACATTTCGAATGTGATCGGGGCTCTAACAGGGCACTGTCTGATAGGTATACATGCTGAAAGGTTGGGAGTGCCCTTCCGAAGATTCTGTAGGAGCTGCAAGAATGACGAGGTGGAGGAAACGATCTTGCATATACTGTGTAAGTGCCCTGCATTGTGTAAAAGCAGAATGCGACATCTGGGATCACCGTTTCTGGATGACCTTAGTAACGTTTCAAGCACCGAGGTAAATTGTCTGTTGAAGTTTATCAATGAGGCAAACTGGTTTAGTAAGGGGTAATTTTTTTTTTTGGGATGGTACAAAACTTTTCTTTGTGGAAACACAATGGGCCTAATACTGGCCTAAGTGAGCTGCTGCAGGCGGCTGCCACTCCAACCTAACCTAACCTAATAATCTGCGTTAATTTTGACGCCTTTTACTTGAAAACCAATACCGACGAACGACGAATTTTCGCTCAGTAGAGCGACGACGTCAGCAATGTTCGCCCAAAAATTTCGCCCAGTAAAACACAACTACCGCGACAACGAAAACAGCTAATTATGACAAGTCGCAATTCAAATTTTGATGTTCACTTAGAAAAAATGAGAATAATACATTCGATAAGATCTGACTAGAAGGACTATTATAGAACTTAAAACGTTCACTTCCCGTTAACATTTGTGCCGTATTGAAAAGCTTCTTTGTTGCCAGAAAATTTCGGGTTAGGCAAAACAGCTACAAACAAAGCTACACCATTGCGGCTGGTGTTCCTCAAGGTAGCGTTTTAGCGCTGGTATTATACTATTTATACACGTGATCTACCCACAAACTTAAATCTAGCTACATCAAATTTTGCTGGTGATACAACTGTACCTAGAGTGAACCCAATCACGCCCGCTGATAGATTACAACAACATTTAAAAGTAATAGAACAGTGGCGGTACATTCAAAAAAATTGTCGCATTTGGAGTGTTTATAATCCAGAAGACATTATTGAGACGCCACTACATCCTTAAAAGTCATTATGTGGTGTGCTCAATGGGTAGAGGGAATCCTTGGTCCATTTTGATGAGCGCATTATCTCGCGTCGTAGGCTTCCAAGATCGTGCGAGCGGTGTTATACGCTGGACTATTTTTTGTGGGGTTATGTAAAATCGCTTGTCTACGCAGATACGCCTGAGACGATTGACGCATTGGAAGAGAATATTCGGTGCGTTATTGAAAATTGGGCCTCTCGGCTGGAATTTATTCGAGCTAAAACATAATAGCAATCCCTTATCTTTATAATAACCCTAAATTCTTGGCCATAACATTAAATTATTTCATTTATTTCATTTATTGATAAAAAAAAATATTAGTACAATAAGATTTAAGATGATATTTTATAGTACAACAGTTTTAAAGTAAAAGTAAAGTAACAAAAGATATTAAAACTAAATATAAAACAATCAGTATTCATACATATATGACTAGATTACACGTACATTCATGCTTAGGTAGCGAAACACAACATTATGCCATAGATAATTATATTAAATTTATAGATAGATTAACGAAAATACTCATAAAGAACATTCTTATAGTTGCTTTTGTTTAAACTACTGCGAACAGAAGCTGGAATAGAATTCCAAATACGAATAGCGTTGACACAGAATAGCCTTGCAGGAGTTAGGTAATTATGTTTGGGCACTATATAAAAAAACACTCTTTATTATCGAAATATATTGGAGATGTGAAAGTAAAACTTTTGTTTTTTATTAACAACCCACACTGGCTTCGACCCGACAAAACACAAATTTAAATTGGAAAGGTCGCTAAAACCCCATTATTAGGCTGCTAAATATTTATCCATCGTGGTGACTTCAGTTCCCAGTGAAGTAGGAGCAACTATTACGCAGCAACGAAAACGTTTCACGTAAAAAGACTCTACGAATTGTTGTTTTTTATTTCAAAATCCTTCTATTTATGTTATTTATAGAAGTAAAGTCTCCTCGAGAAATTAGCTGCCCGAGTTTATGTGTCCGAAACTAGCCTTTTTCTCATGCACTATGAGTTGCCATTGAAAAATGTTAAAAAAAATATCGATGTTTCAGTTGCTTCTTGCTTTTTACACAAGCATTATTCAATTCGGCCGATTTCTAAAATATTTTCAAATATACAATGGGGAGCGAAATCACCAGCATGTTTGAAAGAACTTGGTACATATGTTATAGCATATCTTCTACCTAGAGTATCAAAAACAAATACCAACAGTTATACACAAAATAAAGCTGAGGCACTCTTTACTTAAATTAGTAAACAAAATAAATTTATTAAAATCCTAAAATATACATCGGGAAGCAAATAAGAAGTATGGGGTGATTTACATACCTATAAGTATTTCCAAACGTATTTGAAGCGACATCCTTACCGATATCGATTTACTTATATTACACAAGGGCCACAAAAACGAAACACGATCCTGTATTTGGGATGCGACATATCATACCGCATGTTTTTTAGTGCGCTAAACCCGAATCTGGGGTCAGAAATTGCACATTTTTCACTAGCAAAAGATAAATGAACCGTTCCAATACTGTTGTGAACTGACAGAGATTTAGGAAAACTTAGCTTCGACAAAATAGTGACGGGATGCTAACTGTTTGAAAATTACATAGAATGGGGATACTGCTGGTAGACATACATATAGACCGTGGCGACGAAGAACTGCTACACAATTTTTTGTTGGAAAAGAAAAGGCAGCCTTGGATTTTTAAAAGAAAATATATTATTATTACTTTGTCACCCATTTTATCTTATTCTGAATCACTAATTTCGAATCTTTCACTCTTATCCAATACCTTCTGTTAGCGCCATTTAACTTGCTTCATTTTATGTTCTTCTTCTTTTATGTTCTTCATTTTGTCCAACATGTAGCCTCATTTACAGAAATCTAATGGATTCAGACCCGTGGACCCATTCATCTGATGGAATTAAATCCGTAAAACCGCTTCTGTGTCAGCTCTGAACAATTCTACCTTTTTGGGCTGGAGCAGAATCATGCTGGTGGCGTCTACTTTCTTAAAAACTCCATCAAGTAATAATTTGCGTTAATTTTGACGCCTTTCTCAATAAAAGGAAGAGGAAGCTGACATTTTTTTGATATCACTCCACATACCAAAACAGATGAAACGTTTTGGTACAGCTCAAAAGTCTTTTATGAGTGGGGATATTAGCCAGGTGGCCGCCGTAACCGAGTGTGTAGTGTACGCGCTTCATTCGGTGGGCCCGGATTCAAATCCTGGCCGGGTAAGTAACATACAAATCTTTCTTGCCGAAATAGAACGAATTCGACGAATTCACTCGCGCACTTTCTTCACCATTTCTGAAGTTTTAACGATTGATTGTCGGCCGGTTTTTTGTTTACAACTTTCAAACTCCCAGTGTTATTGAATCGCAATAATGCTATGCACAAGAATTTTGAAATTTCAAGGTTTTTCAAGGAGCCTGTGTCAATTGATAGAAAAGTTCTATATTGAAAAAAAAACTTTTTACAGCTGGAAATGCAGCAATTATTTAGTAAATATTTGGTTTTGCTGATTTCAATTATTCTGGAACTAAAACAAAAAGCCAATACCATCTTTTTCGTGGTTATACTTGCTGTCAAATTTTTTACTAGCCCTGTCCACTCAGAGTTGCCAAAATTTTAAATCCAGAGTACTTTTCTATCAATTGGCACCGGCTCATATGTCAACATCACTATTTTCGACGTTCATATCATCAAAAACTATATTTCTCTGCAAATTATAAGCGAATAATTTGTAAATGAATACTTTCGCGTCCGCTCTCACTAACAAGGCTATTCTGCAGCTGTAATAAAATTGTCGTTACCGGTAGCAAAAAGCTCTGGCAACTTTTACACCTTTTTTGTATTGCACACTTATTACCAGTGAATTTCGGTGAGTGGCAACAGTGCTCCGCGAAGTAAACATGCATTTTTTATACGACCAACTCTGGACAGCGTTACCATTTGCGGCAAAATTGCGATGACAAGTGGTTACAATTTTCGATAATAAAATTTACCGGTAACATCCAGAATAGACCCGCAAATAAAGAAATTTGAAAATAAATATACGAATGACTCCGCCTCAGTTACCAAACACACGCTCGTATACGAAGCATCGTCTAACGGGATTTCATATTGGTGTCTTATACGGTTTTTTTTATCGAAATAAATGTCACCTCACTTCGCATGAGAAAAGGACAAAAAAAATCCACCCTATCAATTTCTAACAAAGCTGGAAATCGCTCCCCATACCATAAAGGATGATACATTTTGGTACAGGTCAAAAGCCTGCCATACTTTCTGCGATCTTGTGATAAAAATAGTTTTTCGTCAGAACAAACCACTTTACAGCTTACATACCGACGGAGTAGCTGATCACTTCTTTTTGTACTCATGTTAGTCGGACACTCTGTAAAGACATTAATTCGCTTTTTCACACACAATCTTTTCAGTAACATTTTGTACACTTTTGCGGCACACACCCATGTCTCTAGCGATCTTTCTTGTCGAAATAGAACCATTTCGACGAATTCGCGCACTTTCTTCACCATTTCTGGACATGTAGGTAGGTTGTCGGTCGGTTTTTTTTTGCAATTTTCGAGCTTTCAGATTTCTTGAATCGCCCAATAGTACGATGCACATACATTTTGATTACATTAAGGGTTTTCAAGGCCTTGACAATTTCACTTGGCTTTGCACCCTTCGGTCCATCCTCGTAAATTTGTTTACACTGAACCATTATTTTAATGAGTTGGTTTGTGTTCATAGTAATGACATAAAAAAAAACAAAATAATGAAACATTTTAAAACTACCCACGGCGAATTTATAAAAGGTGATGGCATAAGAGCAGCTGATTTGATTTTTTTTATTCACCTACATGTGTTTTGTTTTTGGATTTGCGTATGAGCTTTCAAAAGCCGTAAAAGCAAAAACAAAATGTATTTAAATTTTGACAACTCTTACGCAGAAACAAAAACAAAATACATAGGAATTTTGTAGGTGTATTTATAACACCACCTTGTATGAATTAGCCTTGAAACTACCCTTGCTTCGTTTGAGTTTTGAAAAAATGTAGCAGTTATTCGTCGCCACGGTGTATATAAATTTAAAAAAACATTTTTTGGAAGTTGTTTATAAAATAGTTGCCACGCTTCCAAAATTAAAAATATTGTAGGTTAAAATAAATCCTACTAATATTATAAATGTGAAAGTTTATGTGTGAGTGAATGAGTGGATGTACGGATTTGTATAAAATTTGGCACATATTTGGCTGGGTTAATATATAGGATACATTTTCAAAATAGTAGTTAAAAAGTCAATTAACTAAATAAGGTAAATCAAATATCGATGACAATTGGACAAATCAAAATATTTAGTTTACATGCTGGTTGTTTTTGTTGACATGGGAATCGATTTTTCATACTTTCTATGTGTTTTCGAACGAACTTTTGTATTTATTTTCGTAACATCACCTAATATGAATGCGCCTTGCATAAGGCCTTAAACTCGTCTATTCGAGACGTAAAAGCTTAAATTTAAATTAGAACAAACAAATTCAGAAATGCAAAGATTATGGTAAAAAGCATTTGGATTGCTGATTGTTTAAGTCAGCGATATCGTCGTCAATCGAGACAATCGTTTCGACATCATCTTCATTACAAACTGTCCCACTGACCTCAACAATACTCCAATTTTCAATGTCGTCGTCGGTATAGGTTACCTTACAATATAAAAAAAAACTGAATCAATACACATGCAGTATTCTCAATTCTTATTTTTCTTATACGCTTACATCTGAAAAAAGACCTTTGAACAGAACTTGTATCTCATGAACAGCTCCATATACTAATTAACGTAATTTTTGCCGGAGTAAGGATAATGCCGCCAACGTCATCATTGCTATTGGATTCTGTGGAACGAATACTTTCCAAACCAGGTTTCCAAAATTTTTCTATAACGCTTGCATTAAGTTTATCTAAATCAAGTTTAAAAAACACATTGCATCCTTTAAAGTTAAATTTTTAAGAAACTTTGAAATATCTCCTTTTTTATTTATTTATTTATTTGTTTATGAATTCAATGAATACAAAATTCTTACAGACTACACATATTAGAAAGTATTACATATTCATTTTTTTATTTATTTAGTCTACAGAAAGATATTTCTACAGACAACTTATTGATTAATTTGTAAATACATATATGTTTGGAGTTAAAAAAGGTATAATCTTTATAATGGTTGACATCGAATATAAGTGTGCAACCAGTGGAGACACCAGTAGGGACGTCGGTGGTATACTTTTAGGATAAGCAAGTATGTACGCCAGAAGGGACGCCAACAGAACGCCATAAAGGACGCCAATATGAACTCAAGTACGGACGTCAGTAGGGACGCCAGTTTGGGTGAATATTCTTTTACATTATTTATAAAATTCATTTAAAAGCATTTTAAAGTTATATTTAGAAGAACCAAAATCAATGGCCAGAGTATTTGAAAGCAAATTGAACTCTTTTAATGTACGAAGTAAAGGGGCGTGAGAGGCATAAATAGTTCGGACTCTTTCTAAGAAGAAAGGGTCATGATTTCGAAAACTTCTTTGCGGAATGTGAAAATAAATTCGTTCGAGAAGGAACGGAGAATCAATCTCACCACTTAAGATGTCAAACACGAAGGAGAGTGAGAGAATATTCCTCCTAATATGTAAGGATTTGAGGTTAATTAACAGACATCTAGCATTGTACGGAGGTATTGGTTCCACAAAGTAAAGAGATCGGAGAGCAAATTTTACAAAAATTTTCTGAATACGTTCAAGTCTTTTAATGTAACAGTCGTGATACGGTCTCCATATGAATACAGCATATTCCAGCTTGGAGCGAACAAGCGAAGTATATAACAATAGTGCAGTTTATGTGACTATGGAATAAGAATTTTGTATCAAAGACCACCCCAAGGTCGGAAATTTCATCAAGAGTGGTGAGCCGAGAGTCATTAATGAAATATGTAGTAGGAATGAGGGAACGAGACTTAGAGAAAGAAAGATGAAAATATTTACCAATGTTTAATGGCAATTGATTTTTTCTACACCACGTTATTACATTATTCAGGACTGATTGAACCTTTAAGCAGTCTGAGGGCCTCGAAATTGTAGTAAAAATTTTCAAGTCATCCGCATAAAGAAGAAAATTAGAGTTAAGGAAGCAATCAGATATATCATTTATAAACAATACAAAGAACAAAGGGCCCAAGATACTACCTTGGGGAACCCCAGACGAGGCAATAAAAGGATAGGAGGGAACGTTATCAACAACAACTACACAATAACGAAGGGAAAGGTAAGACTCCACCCAAGACAGGAACACAGAATGAAAGCCAAGACTAGTTAATTTGGAAATTAAAATTGAGTGGTTGACCTTATCAAATGCTTTGGAAAAGTCAGTATATACCACATCAACCTGGAGACGATCATTAAAGGCGGACATACAACATTCTGTGAATACAGCTAGGTTTGTTACCGTCGACCTACCTACCACAAAGCCATGCTGGTTGTCAGATATTAAACGTTTAACTGAAAAATACAACTTCTGCTTAACTATATATTCAAATAGTTTAGAAACTGTCGACAGTTTGGAAATAGGCCGATAATTTGCAACGTTATTCTTATTACCATGTTTAAAAATAGGTGTAATAGAGGTTATCTTCCAAGCTTCAATGAATTCTCCGCATAACAGGAACTTATTGAAGATTAACAACAGTGGATAAGCAAAAGCTTCACACTTTTTTAGAAGAATAGGGGATAATCCATCTATATCAGTTTGCGAATTAGACTTGATATGCAAAATTCCATCCATAACGTCATCAAGGGATAAAGACAAAGAACCAAAGTTGATCGGGGAACTAACATTTGGGATAATATTACTGGCGGGGTCAGACTCCGGTTCAAAATTAGACGGAAAGAAATCAGCAAAGATATTAGCAGCATTTTCGGGGGTTGACGCATGAGAATCACCATAGAAAATGTCGGATGGAATACTAGAGCAAGACTTGGGGTTGGATTTTATGTCACATTCATATTTACGAATAAAGTCCCTATGAAGATTTTTGCTCATAACTTTAAATTCACTAGCATATCGCAGGTATTTGTCCTTATGCACTAACGATTTAGATGACTTGAATTTCTTATAGTATCTATTTCTCAGATTCTTTAACCTCTTCAGATCCTTAGTATGCCAAGGAATTTTATAATTATTCCTTTTTAATAGCGGAATATTACTGATACAAATTTCCCTGGTTTTGTTTTTAAAAACGTCAAAGCATTCCGCGACACTGGCCCTTTCAAATTATATGTTGACAATTTGAAAATTGCAACGATTAAAGCAAAAACTTGTGGGTTGACTAATATTTCTGCTTTTAAAATCGTAAAATTCAAGATTAAGAACGAGCGGGACATGATGCATACCGACAGCAGATAATGGGTCTAGACATTCATGTAAAGAAAAATGCATGTCATCATTAATGAAAATTAGGTCAAGAAATCTGGCAAGCTTGTTAGCAAAACTGTTTACCTGAAAGAGACTAGTACTTAGGAAATAATCTATTAAGTAAGATTCGGAAAAGGTGGTAATATTTTTTGGACATAGCGCCACGCTATTATCTATATGCGACCATACTACATTGCAAAGATTAAAATCTCCAAGAATGCAGAACTTACTACTATCATGCTTAGAAACCATATAGACTACATTATCCACGTGCGCTTTGTATAGAAAATCCGCACTGGAAGGGGGTATATAGGACGTACAAATAAAGATATCCGAAATTCCATGAATTAATACACAAAGTTGGTCCAGAAGAGGTTCATTATTATCTAGTGGCACTAGCGAAGATCGAAATCGTCGCCGAACGGCAATGAGCACACCACCACCTCTTGAGAGTCCAGTCTTCACAACATCCCGTCTTTTCTGTAAACATTGTACAACTTACAGTCAAAAAATTCGTTCTCACAAAAATCCGCATTCAACCATGTCTCCACTAGCACAAACACGTCATAGTCCATATGAGCGGTCATATTAAAGAGGAGTTTAGATTTAGTCCTAATACCAGATACATTTTGATAATATATCCCCAGGGACTTAGAGCGAGATTTAACCTGAGTAGCGCCAATTATTGAATTTGCGGGGGAGCGTCGCTTTTTTGAAAAAAACGGAAAGGACGAATCTTTACATTAATGGGCCAGATATTCGCGTTTAATAACTTATCATAAAAACATTCCGATACACCTAATTTAAAATTAATCTTTTTAAAATCTTCCACTTGGGCATCTTTTTTTATAAGCATATAACAGTTAAGATACGTAAGTTAAAATATTATCCACAGTTACGGTAGGCAAAAAAGAAGATATGTGTAGCCACTTCATAGAATGAATAACGGTTAATTCATTGTTGTCGTTAGAACCAAACCGAACCAATTCCATTCTGGATTACTGCGATTAGAAGGAGAAGATGATTGAGCTGATAAGGGAAAATCCGACATATCAGGTATTGACAGTTGTACACGTTGAGATGTAGGAGCAGAAGTGCTCGGCATTGCGGACACTTTACTAGCAGCTGACTTCAAAGGCAGAGCAGAAGTAATAACAGCAACACTTGGCGATATCTTCGCCTTGGCAGCGTAAGAGACAGCAGCGCTATAGGTAACAGCAGAGCGCGGCGCAGCGACAGCAGGAACAAGAGAGAGCGAAGCATTGACAACAGCATTAGACGAAGTAGACGTACTGGCGGGCATAGTAACACTTGACAGCCGCTCTGCGTTAGCAGCATTAGAGACAGCAGGTACAAAAGTGTGCGAAGCAGATACACAAGGAGTGTCATTGTTTGATGGCGAGGAGCACGCAAGAGTTTGAGTAGCAGCGGCAAATGTATTATTGTTTGTAAAAGCACCAATGATGCCGTGCATTTTCTTTATTTCTGCGGTAAGCGAAATAAGAGCGTTATCTTTGTCACTTAGTTTGGAATGAAGAGAAAGAATTGTATCATGTAGATTGTCCGATTTTAAAGCCAATCGCTTATTGTCTTCGTGCAGAGTACTTAGCACTGAGAGCACACGCACATTCTCGGTTCTAAGAGCTGAGATTTCGTTGGCTAAAGTTTGCAATGTTATTTGTTGCTTGATGACTTGTACATTAGAAGACTTGTCATTTACACTTTAAGATGTAGTAGCACTCTTAGCAGTAGCCGTCTCCTCCACAACAGCGGTTAGAAGGGTTATTTGTTGATTATGGATTTGCATATTTGATGATTTGTCATTTACGCATTTTGAAATATTAGCACTTTTATCAGCAGTTGACTCTTCCGAAGCAGCGGGCGAAAGAGGCACACAAATAGAACCGCGACGCACAGCCATACACTCTTTACAGAAAAAAGGTTTATTCGAACTCAGTAGAAATTCGAGATCCGCTTGTATCATACCAACACAAACCAAGTGAGAAAACTCATTGCACTTGGCGCACTGAACTTTGGCTTGAGCACGATCGACTTTCTGACCGCAAACGCAAGGCATAATGCAAAATAATATTGATTATATAAACTTTTATTTATGGTAGGCGAATTAGATCGTAAGAGTCACTGTCTCAAGGTTTTGGCAACCATAATAGAAAATTTTCACAATTTAAAAGGCGGCGGAATTTAATAAATATTTACGATTTGCTAGAGCGAGTGGAAAACACGTCTGCACTGTATGCAAGCATTTTTTCAACAGCTGGTGCCAACAGATGTTAGCTCTAGTACAATTTTGTTATGCGATTAGCATTGTGATCCATGGGCATATAAATAAAGAATCAGTGGTTTGAATACACTTTCTAGAGGATGACATGGGGCGTTGTCCAACAGAAGAATACCTTTTGTTGTTAAGCTTTTCTCCTGCAAATAGTTTTTATCCTGCAACCAATAATTTGGAAAATAAGTCGTATAAATCTTAGTGTTTAGGCTTCCGAGCTAAAGATTTGGTGCCACCCTAATATTATAAGTAGTGTATATAAACCCTTACACTAGTACACTGTACCCTACAAATATGCGCCCGCCGAACGGATTTGAGGGGAAACTCATCGAAAGATCACAGTTCGGCGGTTCAAAGAGCATTTTTTATCACCAGCAGCAGCTACCACGGCACATCAGAGGTAAATTATCCACACAAATCTACATTGTAATTTTCAGAAATTATCAAGAAACAATAAACCAGTTTTGAATTTTTCCAAAATTCATTTCTAACCGATTGTGGTTTTCCTTCTCACTTCTATTTTTAAATACACTTGTGGCGCTCCATTCCGTGAGACACGTCCCCGTGTATTCACTTAGGGAGCCACTACGCAGTTACGTATGTAAATATGAGTATTGGTCTGGTAGCACCTTCCAAAATAGTCCAGTCTCATATGCGTTGTAAATTTACCTTTTACAAAGTAGTATCTCACGAATCATATTGCTAAGCTTCTTTTTCTTCTGCTAGGGCAGACACCTTGCCGCAGTGCAGGCCTTAGTCGAATTTCAAATCGGATCCGATCATGAAATGGGGGCACTGCCAGTTGCGATGTAACTCTTTGATGGTGGGAACTGCTTGAGAACGATGACCAAAAGCTGCCACCTCCTAAGCCCGGGTGTTAAGCGAAGCCGTGCCTATTGGACGATTTGCAGCCTGGAAACAACCAGCTGTATTTGAACAGCGCCTTCTCGACACCAACCCGTATCGAGGAGTAACGGAGGCCTTCCGATACCCCCATTTGACAAGCTAGACCGTGATCGCCTCGGCAAGAAAACGGTCGGAAGACCAAGATGAATACAAAAAAAAACAGCAGAAAAAGAAGAAACAAGAAAGGGAGGCGAGGCAAGCCCTTGCCAATAGACCTTTCCCCTGCACATGCAGCGCTCTTCGTCGAGCACGCTCGTGATGACAGCGATGGGGCCTCTACGAGCAGGGAAGCGGCACAACAGCGAGAGAAATTACTCAGTGGGCAAACGGCAACTGACAAGGATAAGAGTCGCCCAGAGCAGGAGAATTCCACCGTCGGAAAAGGCTCCGGATCCCCAACATCACCAGCAATGCACCAATCGCCAAATGCGGTCCCCGACCGCAATATGGCTTGAGGAGTCTGCCCCAAACTCGGAGCTTGGAAAGGACCCTACGCACCACGAAGTGGACAACATACCCCCAACCTATACGGTGATTACACTTGGAGGATTTGGACACCATACTGCTGAAGAAAAATATTGATTACTTTGCTTTCAGAATACCTCAGCCGGGATCTAGTATCGGTGCAGGCGAGACTGGCGATAAACGAAGTCCCCAAGGATATTGTGTTTGCCGCCGCCCATTTCGCCAGGGGATAACAACACCATCCCCCCAATAGGGATCCAGCAGATGGTGAGCCATTGCGAAAAAGCGAAACTTCCTCTAATCATTTGCTGCGATGCCAATGCACACAACGTGGAGTGGGGAAGTACAAATACCAACCGTAGAGGTGATTCACTATTGGAATTTATTTGAAGTAGTGAACTGAGTATCTTCAATGTTGGATGTAAGTCAACATTTATTACTAGAAATAGAGAAGAAGTACTTGACATTACCCTCGGTAACAAACTGGCTGATAATCTGATCTTGTAGTGGGCGCTAATCTCTATAATATATCTATCTACTTATCTACACTTATTTTTAATTAATTTCGGCATGTAATTTCTTAGCCTGTTGCCTTAACATATATCCACTAATCATTCGCCTTTTTAAAAGTTCTCTCCAAAGATCCCGAGTTTGTGGTTGGAAGCGACATTAAAAAATTGCTTTCACGCGGCAACGCCATTTTGCTTCGCCGAAGTGGTAACATTAACATCTCTTTCGATTTTTGCCACAATATCGCGGTTCTCTATTAAAGATAGGTACTTACAGTTTTTTGAATCCATTTTCGACTAAATAATATTCACCCAAAAATGATAAGCTCAAAACGATTAAACGTCCGCGCACATCTAGCACAACCATAAAATTGAGACAAATATTAAACACACGTGATTTCCTAATTCGGGAGTTACCCTGTTTGTTTTTGAATTTATCGAAAGAGTTTTAATTTGGAAGGATTTTTTTTTTTTTTTTGAAGAATTGTTCACTCTATAGAGTAGACATCATAAAAGTATTTATGTTCCCTCTATCGGGTTGTTCATATTCTCGTGGGTTCACTCCAGCCATACTACACAGAACTTTTTATACCTTTCATGAAGATAAAATGGTATTATAACTTTGACCCAATGTTTGTAAGGATAAGAAGAAGAAGAGATAGACCCATACCCAAGTATACTAAAATGATTAGGACTACGAGCTGATTCGATTTAACCATGTCCGTCTGATTGTTTGAACGCAAAGTAGTCCCTCAGTTTTAGAGATATCTAAATGAAAGTTGGTAGGCAGATGTGTTTCTATATTTCTATCATTTGACGGAACCGACCAGATCGGACATTATATAGATACTATACAACTAATCATTCAGATATGAGATTTTCGAAATAATTCCTTCACCAAAGCGGCTAAGAACGTTAAACTTGCCAATCCTTTCCCGTATTATTAATGAAAAGTGTGTAATGAAAATTATTAAGATCGGACTATATGAGGTTTTGCGTCATAACTCCTACTACAGCTAAGGAAATGAAATTGGGCACTCCATTTTTTAGTATTAATTAATAGTACACAAAAAAATCATGAAGATCGGACCGCTATAACTTATAGCTCCCATAGAACTTCAGATATGATATTTGGTTTATAACTCCTGAATTAAATTACCGTCGTTTTCATTACCAGTATTTGGAAAAATTTTGGAAAACTTAAATGAGCTATCGGATCAAACTGATGGAGGTTTAGTGATTGGTGAAGATTTTAACGTATGTCGCCAACTTGGACTACATTTATTGGCAATTTTCCTACTACAAAACATCAAACTGCGATTAATTAGTTACGAGTTTTCGTGCATACAGTACAAGGGCGATAACATATGAAACCTCCTACAGTGGCCATGATGGGATATTTTTAGCTCTAACCCTTAATTAATATCATTACATTTCCATATGTATCTTAATCTTTTAATTTTTCTAGAAAACTACAATTTATTCTATCATAGTTACTTTACCTGATTTGAGTGTATTTCATTTTGTATAAGAAAAATAAAGTGTTTTAAAATTTAATATCTTTTTACGCTAACAATGCGGTAGTTTAAATTAGATTTTTATATATTCATGAAAGGTATGAAGGCTTCGGCAAGGCCGTCGATAGCACTTCTTTACTTTTTTATTACTGAATGGGACCTATGGCATATACTATTTGGATTTCCAAAATAAGCACTTTTGAATGTATTTATATTGAAAAGATTTTCCGTCATCCCTTGTAAGTCAAATCACTCTAACCTGAAGATGGCACAAGGCCGAAACCGGTTTGTTTCCAAACCACGTTTGACAAGGGATGATGGAAACGTTCCAATATATTTCATTAACTTTTTACACTGTCGAAAAAACAGAAGATCAAGAAAAGAAAATACATTTTTAATTATCATTTGTTGTACAATTAAAAAATACTTACTTGCTTGTAGGAGCCACCATTCCCGGGAACAAAAATTACTGGTGCACCTTTTAAATTAACTTTTTGTACGTCCATTGGCGTTCTTCCTTCATTGTAATAATATAACCCATAATACGGAAAATTGTCATTGTCGTTAAAGAGTACCCTCTGAAAAATTTTTAACATTTGTTAGACATAATAATTACCAAAGTTACAAAATTACCATTGAAATAAAGACATATTACAGAGGAGTCTAGGAGTGCTAACAGGGAAGGCCTCGATTTTGATAAACCGTTCACCTGTAGGGATGCAATACTATTCTTATAAACATCGATGTTCGAAAACACCAATGTTCCTACAAAAAACATCACCGTTTCTTGAATCAATGTTTCTCGAATTTTTAATTTTTCATCGAAATAAAATGTGGCCAGAAGCGTTTTTCAGAATCAAAAGCTCCAGATTCACATATTCGCTACAAATGCAAGTATGTAGCTACAAACAGGGATTTCATATCCTCCCAAATCCCAATAGCATATCTTTTTAACGGTGTAACAGGAGACCACAGGTACATCACCCAGCAAAAAAAAAAAAACTTATTGCGTTTGTATTTACTAAACAATTTATGCTATTACAATTATAAATGTGCTTTTATAAACAAGTAAGTTTTACAAATCAAATAGTTGAGCTTTCTACTCATTTCCACGTTCGATCACTGCTAACTTTCTTTCAAAAATAAAATAAACTGGGGCGGAGTGGCGTAACAAGTACCGAATTCTCAACGAGACAATAAGTTAACAACAGGTAGTCTTTCCTATAACTAGCTGGTGCCGACCGCAGAAAAATAATGCATCTAAGTTTTCAAAAATACACAGTGCAACAACAGTTTTGGAGACGGGATGATTCTAACTCAGAATTATAAATCTAGGGCCGTATAGTATTTATACATTCTAAGGTAAAAATTTTTTGGAAGGCCCTTTTTGAACCTCTGAATAAGAAATGTCGCTTGAGAGATAAATGTTCTAGGTTTCTCAGGCAAAATCTTTATATGTACATACATACAAAGAACGTAAAAGCTTCCATAAAATAACAAAACATATACTATATAACGAACGTCAAATCGGGATTCTGGAATTGTTGAGTATACATTTTTTTTACATCAGATGCAACTAAACCAACTAACTTATGTTGTGTGAGCCTGTCGAAACTAAAAAACTGCCTTTGTTGTATTATGCCTAAGCAAATGATTAAAATGCCCAAGAACTATTTATACTGTAATTTATTCCAGAAAAATTTACCACTTGGTGGATTTAATGGAAAATAAACTTTGAAATTATTGATTACCAAGCTACGAACTGCCTATTCAAACAAAAACACTTATCCATAATAGCACTTGACTTTGAAAAGGCCTTTGATAAGATTGGATTACACACGATAATAGACCAACTGACATATTGGAAGCTGGGACCTAAGATAATCAAGTACGTCAAGAATTTCATGACTAAAAGAAAAACAGCAACTAGAGTAGGCAAGCACATAACCCACCCACTACCACTAGATAATGGAATCCCTCAGGGAATCCCTCTATCTGTTATTATATTCCTTATAGCTTATAATAAACTATGCACACTAATATCCCTTCACAAAGAAGTTCAATACTGGGCATATGCCGATGACTTTTACCTCATATTGACACAAGGCAAAAGCAAAAATCAATCTTCCGTGACATTGCAACCTGGTGCGACTACTCGCGCGCGTCGCTCTCCACAGACAAATGTAAACACCTACACGTCTGCCGCAAGAGAAACTGTAATAACAACATTCTAACAAACAATATCCAGCTGACACCAGTGGACGACCTGCGTATCTTAGGAGTCATCTTCAATAAAAAATATAAGTGGAACACACACGTGGAGACGTTGCAGCTTTCATTATCCACACAGCTAATCATTACCAAATGCTTATCTAGTACTAAACTAAACTGTAACACACACACTTTAATAGGCATCATAAGAGCACTCATCATATCCAAAATCTACTTCTTGAAACTCACATACTTCCAATTGAAGACCAAAGGGATCTCATCACAGCAAAACTTTTCAAAACAATCATAAGATCCCATAATAGCCCTCTAAATAAAATAATCACCGAACTAGCTCCACAAAAATGCACATCAGCAATCCACAGAATCATTTATAATTGTAACCAACTCAACATACCATGCTTGCCCCTTAATCTTCTAAACAACACAAGCCCACCATGGACACTCAACACCTCCATAATTAACACTTCCTTACGTCAGTTTGCCAAGTCCAACACCAACCCCAATATATTTCGCTCTACATTTCAAAAACTTAAAGAACATCACTCAAACTATACTTTCATACATATATACGGACGGCTCCAAAACAGAAGATGCCACTAGCTTTAGCATAACCTCTACAGGTCATATTATAAAAATCTTGCACTACAGCTCAGTATGTATATGCAGCAGAAATTATAGCAATCCACGAAGCTGTCAAATTCGCTGTCAAAACTAATTCAAACTTCGCCATATGTTCAGACTCCTTATCTTCCTTAGATGCTATATCCAATATTGAAAACAACGAAATTTACCCCCTCCAAATCAGAAATGTTATTATCAATAGCTATCCGAAAATAAAGCTTATCTGGGTTCCAGGGCACGTCACTATCACAGGTAACGAATTTGCCGATCAATCAGCAAAGGAGGCCAATAAAGCACCGTTGATTTTAACACCAAACTACAACACAAAAGATATAACACAGTACATAAAGAACACATTTAAATCCAATTTCACTAAAATCTGGGAGCAAACCTCAAGCTGGTATAAAGATATCAACAGCTCCAAACAATCCGGCAGGGTCATTCAAAGTACAAACAGCATATTTCTAAATAGACTTGACATAATAAAATTCGAACTCTTAAGACTTGGGCACACTAAAATAACTCACGAATACTTGATGACTAACGATCCCCCGTCCACTTGCCCCTACTGTAACCAACCTACCTCCATTACTATACCACATCTCATGTCCCAATGTACAAATTTCAGAAGCATTAGAACCCAAATATTCCCGAATTCCGACCCCCTAACAGCGATCTCCTCTCCTACCCTAGATAGCATTCGCAAAGTCATAGAATACCTTAAAAAAACAAACTTGTATCAAAATGTCTAAACACAACAAACCATAGTGTAGCTACACCAAACAACACACAAAAATGTACTATCACATAATGTAAAATTAATGTAAGTCAAGCTTAAGGCCAAAGATGCCAAAGCTAAATGCACATGTTAACCCTAAGTTTTAACTTTTAGTTAACATTTAGTAAATAAATAAATAAATAATACTGTAATTTATTCCAGAAAAATTTACCACTTGGTGGATTTAATGGAAAATAAACTTTGAAAATATTGAAGTAAATTTAATAAAGTGAAGAATTGTAAAATTAAGAAACTATTATCTGGTTTTATATTTATTTAGATTTTTGTTTTAATTAGTGGGAATATTTTGGATTTTTTCCAGTGACTATTTTTTAGTATAAAATATTTTTTAATATGTATAGATGTATAATGTCGGCTGCCTAACTGCCTTTGTTGTATTATGTATAAGCAAATGAATAAAATGCCCAAGAACTATTTATACTGTAATTTATTCCAGAAAAATTTACCACTTGGTGGATTTAATGGAAAATAAACTTTGAAATTATTGAAGAAAATTGAATAAAGTAAAGAATTGTAAAATTAAGAAACTATTATCTGGTTTGATATTTATTTAGATTTTTGTTTTAATTAGTGGGAGTATTTTGGATTTTTTCCAGTGACTATTTTTTAGTGTAAAATATTTTTTTAATATAATATAATAAATATAGACAAAGTTTTTTCTATCAGCGGTCGCATCTCGGAAGGCAGGTATTTCTGCCATGAACAAACTTCTCACAAAAATCATTTGCCGCACACCACAAGTTGTAGGAAATGTTCGGCCAAACGTACATCTATGTGGTGTAAACGTAATAGGGGCATAATATAAACAGTAACAAAAAGAAATTTAATAAAAAACAGGCAAATAATTATAATTATAGATGTAATAATGAATTACCAATTTTTTCGTTGTAGAATATTAGTGCTTAAATAAATAGAAATTTTACTGCAACGAATGCATTATGTTGTTCGTTATGCCTTCTGCTTTGCTAAGCTGTGTTGTAAATCGTAATAGGGGCATAATATAAACAGTAACAAAAAGAAATTTAATAAAAAAAGGCTTCGATTATCTTCGGGCAACAAACTTTTTTGAGGGTTAGACCCTTGATTAAACCGGTTTTTACACATATGTCAATGGTTCCATTATTTTTATTAAACATTTTATGGGCAAACATTATACAAAACAAATAGTTGAAATAAACCGTTAACTTTGAGCAGACAGCGTATGGGGTAGGCCGATGCAAGCAGAGACGGCATAACCCAACATCCACCATCAGGCATCAACCCATAGAGCGCCAAGCGCAGCTGAGATATAGTGCACAACGTTACCTTTCTTTAACACCCTCCCCGCGACGATTCAATGTCGAGCTCGAAATATTTAATGTCCCCCTGTCAACAATAGCTAGCGCAGATCTGATAAATAGCGTAACGTGACGACCTATGCTATCGCTTAATCAGACCACCTACCCATAATCATCTCGATTGACAGGCCTGCTGACTTTGTCTCCGCGGACCACCGGACCTAATTGGGTCGGTTCGCGGAGCTCACTGAGAATGCCTTCAGAGCTTTTCCTACACCCACGGACGTTCGCAACGCTGAGTAGAAGCTCCGCAAAATGGTTGCGTCTGCTGCGGCTCGCTTCATCTCGGCTGGGAGAATCCCCGAGATCCTCCCCAATTTCCCGGCTGAAGCGGCGGCGCCAGCAAATGAGCGTGACCGCCTTCACCACTCCGATCCCCGTAATCCTTGTATTAGGGATATTGAACGTGGCGATTCCGAGGTTGGTGAACCGGAACAAGTAGGAGGAGCACCTGAAGTCGTGCAACCTGGTCACGGGTGTCGGTAAGCTCTGGTCCACCGTGCGGGCCTTGTCCTACCCGACGAAGTACGACGACCCAATGGAAATTACATTCGGGGATCGGGTCTCATCGGACCCGAAGAGATGCGAGAGCTGTTTTAGCCGGCCCCGCCGGAGTTGAGTTTCTACAGGGATCCTCAATCTGTTCATGGCCACCATCATCTCTCCTGACATTTGGAAGGTCCCACAATGCTGAGTCCTATCGGCCGATTTCTCTGCTTTCGCCAATGATAAAGACATTTGAGGTCCTACTTCTCCCGTACTACACTTACCATCTGGGCTCGGCTAATCATTAACATAGCTTCCGAAAAGTGCATAGCACAACAACAGCACTCAATGCCATAAACAGACAGGTGAATCGCGATCTTGACCAGATCCGCCCCTGCGAGAGAACTCCTGGTAGCGTTGGACCTGTCAAAGGCTTTTGACACGGTAAGCCACTCCACCTTGCTAGCGGATGTGGAAGCATAAACTCTCCCGCAGAGACTAAAACTGTGGACCGCGAATTACCTGTGTGGTCGTCAATTATCCGGATTATCGGGTCTTGCAATAGGAACGCGCAAAAATTTTTTAAATAAAACAAAAACGGATTGGGATATGAATTAAATTCTTTATCCCTGTGAAAGTACATTCGATGCCATTATGTATGGAACTCGATTTCTTTTGCATGGGCACCACGTCCAGACGCTGAACCCAATTTTCGACGTTTTTCAAGCATATATCGGCCGATACTGCTGCAATTTCACGTTCGATAATCGTACGAAGTTCATCAATAGTCGCTGGCTTGTTGGCATAGACCATTGACTTGACGTAGCCCCACAGGAAATAGTCTAAAGGCGTCAAATCGCACGTTCACCAAACTTGGTTTTCAATAAATCGATTGTGACGTTCACTGTGTGGCTTGCGGCGCCGTCCTGTTGCAACCACATATTGTCCAAGTACATATCATCCAATTCGAACCAAAAATATTCGGTTATCATTGAGCGGTAGCGATTCCCATTCACAGTAACGTGCCGGTCTTGATCATCACGGAAGAAGTACGGCCCAATGCCTACGCCGGCCCATAAACTGCACCAAACCGTAATTTTTTCGGGATGCAAAGTTGACTCATGGAGTACGTGTGGATTGCTGCCTGTCCAAGAACGCATATTTTGCTTATTGACGAAGCCATTCAGCCAGGAATGACGACGACCATAAATTAGACGTAGCGCTCTTAAAGTTGAGGCCATTGACTCCGAATTTCGGTAGTCAGTTTTAATAATTTCGACTCGTTATTGGATCGTATATATCTTTCCATGATAAAATGGCAAACCTTGCTGAAGAGAAATGTCAAAAGAGCGGGGAAAAATATGGCGTCGTTTGCTGTCACTATCGGTCTACTTTTGTAGCGTCCCAATTGCAAGACCCTTTATTTAGAGTCTCAACATCGAAACTATGGAGAAATAAACAAGGGATATCGCAGAGTGTCGCACATCTCCACTCTTGTTTAATTAATACATATTCAAGCTCCCTCAATCGCCAGAGGGAGTCACCATAGTCTCATATGCCGATGATTGCTCAATAATGGCCACCGGGAAAGTAATTGATGAGGTATGTTCGAAAGTAAACGGATATCTCTCCGACCTTTGCCGTTTCTTCACAGGCAGAAACCTGGCGTTATCCCCTACTAAGTCCTCGGCGACCCTCTTTACCACCTGGACGAAGGAGGTCAGGCTGGATCTTAATATCCATATCCATGGCACCCCCATTCCAACGGTTATCCACCCGAGGATTCTGGGGGTTACATTTGACAGCTTGCTCTCCTTCTCCGCGCACACTACCGCAATTGCCAATAGAGTACAGAGCCGCAACAATGTCCTCAAGTCACTGGCCGGCAGCACTTGGGGAAAGACAAAGAAACGTTCTTGGCAGCATACATATAAGGCGATTGGCTGGCGGCTGCTAAACTATGCCGCTCCAATTCGGTCGCCTGGGACAAGTAGGACCCAGTGTCACCGATAGAACACCTACACCATAAGGCTTCAATGCCCCAGTTAGGGACACAATATCATGCTCAGCAAGCAGTGCCTCGTTAGTTGCCACCGTAGTGGCCACCCAAACAAACACCTGCTCGCTGATGCTCCGCCTACAGGATACGTCAGAAGGCATCTTCTTGAAATGTCTGACGAGATCCAGTCATTCACCACCAATAGACTGGACCCTGCTGCCTACCGAGGAGTCTTAAACGACATTCACCGAGAGACAATTACCACCTTCGTCTACTCTCGCCCTGTAAATACCGTCCTCAGGGTCAAACCACCATCCATAGCAGAGGAGCTCCAGCTGCCTCGTAAATCACGCGTCACTCTGGCTCAATTACGATCTGGAGATTGTAGCAGGTTAAACTCTTACCTATCCAGAATCAACCCAGACGTACCCAATATATGTATATCCGGTATGTGATAATTCTCCACACGATACCACCCACCTGTTCACTTGCCCTTTAAACCCGACTAATCTAACACCTCTTTCCGTTTGGTCCGACCCTGTCGAAACTACGCGTTTCTTGGGCCTCCCATAGGTGAGTGAGTAACCGCTACAACAACAACAACAACAACGGAAAATGATAATTACCCTATAACTTTGATATATGTCTTGCCTGATAGGGTGGCTTACAAAACTTGATTTGAAAAGTGGTTTCTTTCTTTTATATGTGTATGCACTTACACGATTAAATATACTTCCTTTGTGACCCCATTAGGCCAACTCGAATTTTTGCGCAAGTCGTTTGTTCTGAAAGCGATCATACGAACAAGATAGAATACAAAACAAAAAATATCATGAACAACAAAAACAAAAACAACGTAACAACAGCGAAAACAAGCGAGACGGGAAAAATCCCCTCTCTGCAGAGGCAACCCTTTTCGCTCGGGACAATAGCGACGGGCCGTCAACTAGCAGGGAAGCAGCGAGACAAGGCAAGAAGGTACCCTGCATCCGCCTCCAGTAAACTCTCCACATCCCCAGCATCATTCAGGAGGCACCGATCTCCAAGTCCAAGCCCTAGCGAGGCTTCCAGGGTGGTTAGAAGGCGCAGGCCCAAAAGGGTCACACCATCACCTCCCCCTCTCCGGGGAAGCCAGGAGCCCTAAACGATCGAAGGAGATCTGTAGTGCGATTCACTAACTTTAAACGGTACGATAATTGTTATTTTTAGCAGCAATATTTGCCGTTTGCACTACCGATTGTGCGATTCACTTAACGACACTTAACAGCTGTTTCGTTGTATTTATTCAAAGTGATAAAGAGTGGCATCTCTGTCAAACTAAATGTCAAAATAAGCGAAAAGCACAAAGAAGAATAGAATAAAAAAACAAACGAATGCCTGCTGCCAAATATAAATTTGAGCGATTTTGTTATATTTCATTAAAGTGAAATAGATATTAGTTTGTTTCAAACTACAAACACTTAAAATTCTTTATATAAGTGGCAACACCTTGAACTCTGAAACTTTGTCTTCCTTAGTGCAACCATGCGCACTATTGGTTTTGACATTTTGCTTTGTTTTCATTCATTATTCTTTTTGCATTGTAATCGTTCTCGTTAAGAAAAATAAAAATTTCATTTTTCCATTCTCTTTTCTGATTGGGCTTCAGGCAACCCACACGCATTTTATTTGCATATCGCAACCTCCATAATTGGTGACCACCGGCAAGTTTTTGTAAATTAAACCAAAGTATTTTCCTTTGTAAAATGAACGATAGCATGGCGGTGACGGACGGCGGCAGCAGTGTAGAACTTACTCCAGCTCAACATGTTCTGCCTCGGATTCCACTGCCCACGATGTCGGAAGATAACATTGAGGCCTATTTTTATTCGCTAGACTTTTGGTTCGAGGCTTCGCGCGTTTTCTCTGACTCCGCGAAGTTTAACATAGTTCTCGCAAGTGTACCACCGGCAAAATTAATTGAGATGCATACAATTATCGAAGGTGCGCCTGTTGCAGACAAGTTCAATTACATTCGTCGAAAACTTATAGAGAATTTTGCGGAGAGTCAGCAACGTCGCCTTCAACGTGTTTTGAAGGAACTTCCTTTGGGTGATCGTAGGCCCAGTGATTTGTATAACGATATGCGTCGCACTGCTGGTCCCGCCCTTAGCGAGAGTATCCTACACGATCTCTGGGTAAGCCGTTTACCACCATATGCACAAGCTGCTATTATTGCAACGAATGTTCCGATCAATGACAAAATTAAAATCGCAGACTCCATTACGGAATGTTTATCGCTAAAGGACGGGGCACAGATTTGCGAGGTTGGCACTGAAATACAACCTCCGGGTGAGATAGCAAATCTGCGAGCAGAAATTGCTGCACTTTCGAAGCGAGTGGGACAGTTAGTGGGCAATAGCAACACTAGGGGAAGGCAGCGCAGCAGATCTGCATCGCGCGGCCGTCATGTTGTACAAAATGCACACACTCTTTGTTGGTATCACGCCAAGTTCGGTGCAAAAGCTACGAAATGCCGCCAGCCGTGCATATTCATCCCACCAGAAGCATCAAACAATCGTCAATAGGATAGCTCGGCTAATTCAATATCAGAGTTCGGCAAACTCTCTGATATGCAGAAAAGTCATCGTCTTTGCATATATGACACATCAGCCAAAATGAGTTTTTTGGTTGACTCCGGAGCGGATCTCCGTCATACCCAAATCGACGAAATTAGCTCGAGCTTGCCCATCATCTATATCACTGTTTGCTGCAAATGGTTCCACCGTTCAAACGTATGGTGAAGTCATGCTGAAACTCAACTTAAACTTACGCCGTGAATTCCTGTGGAATTTCATAATCGCCGACGTCTCGCAAGGCATACTTGGCGCTGATTTCCTTGGCCATCATGGTTTGGTCGTCGACTTGCAAGGGCAGCTCCTTGTGGATCGCACCACGTTGGTAAAAACACCGTGTTCAGTTACGCAACATAATTTCACGAGCATTTCCTCAATCAATATTTCAGAAAAATTTTCGGACATTTTAAAAGAGTTTTCGGAAATCACCTGCCCAGCACGACCGGGAATACAAACAACCGCTTCAGTAGTTCATCATATTTCCACCACTGGTCAGCCGATTTACGCACGTCCGCGACGCTTATCGCCGGAGAAGCTTGCAGCTGCACGTGCAGAATTCGAACTTCTAGTCAAGCTTGGTATTTGTCGTCCTTCTAACAGCAGTTGGGCCAGTCCCCTGCATTTAGTACGTAAGGCTGATGGTTCTTGGAGGCCTTGTGGTGACTACAGGGCGTTGAACGCTATTACTATTCCGGACCGCTATCCGATACCATTTCTCCAAGATTTTTCAACAATTTTAGCAGGTAAGGTGATATTTTCCAAGATCGACTTGAAAAAGGCATTCCATCAGGTGCCAATAAACCCAGACGACATATGTAAAACCGCCATAACGACGCCATTTGGGCTTTTTGAATTCACCCATATGACGTTTGGTTTGAGAAATGCCGCTCAAACGTTTCAGCGTCTGATAAATGAGGTGCTTCGAGGATTAGATTTTACATTTGCTTATTTGGATGATGTTTGTATCGCATCGAAATCGATTGAGGAACATAAGCAACATCTTCGTGTAGTATTTAAACGTTTAAGAGACTACAACTTAACAATTAATGTCGCCAAATCGCAATTTGGAGTTGCTAACCTAGAGTTCTTAGGTCATTCTATGACAGAAGATGGCATTCGTCCTCTGCCCAGCCGCGTTGAAGCGTTGTTGAGCATTAAACTTCCCAGAGTTGCGAAAGAGCTCAAGCGCTTCTTAGCCATGCTTAATTTTTATCGGCGATTCCTTCCGAATGCCATAGAGTTACAAGGGCCACTCTTTGCGATGGTACCGGGTAACAAGAGAAACGATAAAACAACCCTCTGTTGGACCGAATCTGCTAAGCGTAATTTTGAGGCTTCAAAAGCTCAGCTCGCAAGCTGCGCTATGTTAGCTCATCCCTTACCAGAGGCTGAACTATCCTTGTGGGTAGATGCTTCCGATTTCTCAACTGGAGCAGTTTTAAATCAGAACGTTAACGGAAAAGTTCAACCTCTGGGATTCTTTTCACGGAAATTTACGCCAGCTGAGACGCGGTATAGCACGTACGACAGTGACCTGACCGCGTTATATTTTGCTATGCGCCACTTTCGCTACATGTTGGAAGGTCGTACCTGCCACGTTTACACGGATTATAAGCCGTTGGTATTCGCGTTTCGACAGCAACTGCACAAGGCTTCGGATCGTCAGGTGAGGCAGCTAGATTTTATATCGCAAATTACGACGAACATCCGGCATGTTAAAGGGAAAGATAATGTATCGGCTGATTTATTGTCGCGAATTCTGTCGATCACGGCTACCTCTGTTAACTATGATATCCTTGCCGAGGATCAAGAAAACGACGAGGAGTTACAGGCGTACTTAAATGGTAACATTCGACACTCACTCAAATTTAAATCATTTATATTGCCTTCCAGCTCAAGAAGGGTAATTTGTGACATCTCCACAGGACACCTCCGCCCTTTCGTTACATCAAAATTTCGACAAACTTTCCTCCAGGCTACGCATAATCTGTCGCATCCTGGCATGCGTGCAACTGTAAAGATGATGACTAAGCGATTTGTATGGCCAGGAATTTCACGCGATAGTAGATCTTTTGCGAGAAGTCGCATTCAATGCCAACGCAGCAAGGTCATCCGGCACAACAAAAGCGTGCTTCAGCGAAGAGCCTGCCCCACTCAACGGTTCGGGCACTTGCACATCGACATAGTTGGCCCATTTCCATTATCGGAGGGCAATCGATATTGTCTAACTGTAATCGATCGGTTTACGCGGTGGCCAGATGCAATACCTATTCCTAATATTACTGCCGTAGCTGTTGTCAAAGCCTTGCTGAGTGGTTGGATAGCACGTTTCGGGGTACCCATCGATATAACGTCAGATCTCGGTCGTCAGTTCGAGAGCGCCGTCTTCCAGCAATTACTTAGATGCCTTGGCGTGTCGCACTTGAGAACGACTCCGTATCATCTGCAATGCAATGGGCTAATAACGATGGCATCGAACGCTCAAGTCTGCTATTCTATGCCATAATGTAGAGCAATGGACGGCCTATCTACCTCTCATTCTGCTGGGTCTTCGTTCGGCATACAAAGACGACATCGGCTGTACACCGGCAGAATTAGTGTATGGAACGTCATTGCGATTACCTTCAGACCTTTTCATCGAGCAACCTGGAATATCGAACGAAACGGAAATGGTACAGGAAATACGACGTATCATGAGAGAGCTACGACCCGTCGACACAAGTTGGCACACAAATCAAAATGCTTTCGTTCAAAGCGATCTCAAGTCCTGCGACCATGTCTTCATTCGCGACGACTCTGTTAAGCCGTCATTATCAGCACCATATAAGGGGCCTTACAAAGTTTTGCACCGCTCGCCTAAATACTTTGAAGTTGATATTAATGCAAAAAAGGTAAAAGTTTCCATCGATCGTCTAAAGTCAGCCTTTATAGCACCTTCTACGACTCTCTAGGAGGAGGGTACTGTGGCAACACCTTGAACTCTGAAACTTTGTCTTCCTTAGTGCAACCATGCGCACTATTGGTTTTGACATTTTGCTTTGTTTTCATTTATTATTATTTTTGCATTGTAATCGTTCTCGTTAAGAAAAATAAAAATTTCATTTTTCCATTCTCTTTTCTGATTGGACTTCAGGCAACCCACACGCTTTTTATTTGCATATCCCAACCTCCATATATATATTGCAATGATCCATTGTAGTAGAATTCCGGACTCTTCTATGAGTGTTTTGTTAGAATAGTCATCAACTCGACTCCAAGGAATATGCGGAATAACCTGCAAATATGCCATGGTTATCGTTTTCAAACTTCGCGTTGTGCTCCAGCGTATTTAGGATTTACATACATATATTTAATTTTTTTTAATCATAATCATTTATCTATATATTAAAACTAAACTATACATATTTCTGTTTTTATACATGGATCCTTGTAAAAGTTTGCTTTTACCATTAGCATATTAATTGAATAGTAGATGTGGTGGTTGGCATAAGCCTCGTCATGATTCCTTGGTGGCAAAATTGATATATGCGAGGAATCGACGGCTCCAATACAGCACAAAGGGAGACGACGCCGAAGCAAACATTTCTTTAGCAGAATGGTGTTCCACTTGGGTCATAGGAAACCTCACTTTCTGGTGAAACAACGAATCATTGGTTGCATCCGTTACCCGATGAATGCCGGCTTACGGAAAACTGGCTCATGGATATTCCCCATTGTTCACCTACGGGTCGTTGATAGCAACCAGTTGCGAAGAACCTTAACGCCGCTAGAACCTACCAATATAAAAGTAAAACTTAAAATTGCATGCAGGCTTAAAGATTACACGAGCTACCTGTTTTTCAGTTGATATTGCTGTTATTCTGGATCCTCTAATTTGGTTGTCAAGCTGATAAATTAGGTATTAGCCAAGTCCGGAGTTAACCGATACAGTTTTTGAAATACTGTTGCATTTAGATGAAAGGGATTGTCCACATCTCTGAGTAAACGTCGATCCACTGTTGGAGCGCGTACATCTTCATCACCTCGTAATAAATCATATGCCAAATATTCAAACGACATTATTTAATGCTCCTTTTTTAATTACAAGAAAACAAATCACTGAATTTTAGATTTTTCTTTTATTGAAATTGAAATCACGAAGTTCACTTTTCTCGATTGAGTTAACAACATAAAATTTGTTGTCGTTTAGTTTTCGGTCATCGACTAGCTAACATCAACAGCTGATTCGGCGAATGCGAAAATCGTTAAAAAATGGCTACTGAATAGCAGGGTCGCTAAAATTTTGGTTAAATTGAGTTAACCAAACGAATATCTTTAAAATAAGTTAGTGAATCGCACTACTGTGCTTACCGGGTCGACCGTAAAGTGGTATCTGAGATACCTGGATCAGAGAAAGACCTGAAATAACACGCGAGATGGCTGGTTTTGGACTGAGGCTGATGTTAGAAACCGAGCCGTGCAACCGCAGAAGAGCGCAGTAGCGGGAAACGAAGATCTCCGCACAGGCCCGCGCCCGCTGTAGAACAGAGAAACGGAATACATACCTCGGTGTAGTTAGTAGCCCGTAGAAAACACCAGTAAACGACTAGTCGTTGGCGTAGATGAACTATAGGTCCAGCTTCGTCACGATCAGGCTCTGGCGACCAAAGATCGCGGGCGAAGCCGAGGCAACGTCGAAGCAGTTGCAGGGTGAGGTGATCTCCACCTCAAAACCTCAATCCTGCATCGACCCTCCTCCCAGTACCTCTGTCCATCAAGGTACGGAGGCACCCTCCACACAGGAGTTAATCGAAGATCTCGACATGAGCAAACTTGAGCTTAACAGGAGGAGCGAGTGCGAGTTACAGGTCTCCGAGGTGGACGAGCCACAGTAGCAATGAACCCACCCATGACAGTAGCGCAGGTCAGCCTCCACAATGCTAGAAAAGCCTCGGAAGATCTGGGTATAGTACTGGTGCAGGAGCCGTGGGTCTACAAAAGGCCTAAAGGAATCTAGTAATAAAGTAATATGTCACTTTCGAACGTGTTCTGGTCTGCGCACCACACGTGCAGCCGCATACGCCTCCACCGACGCTACCCCCAATCTCCACCAATCAGCAACCTCCACAGCGGCAAGCGCAACTGAGACAAGGTCGACAACCGCACCTGCCCCTTACATCCCCATCGCGTCTACTTATCCTGGGCAGATTAAGCTCCTGCTGATAAACAGCAACGGACTCCAGAGCAAGATCGAGGAGATAACATTATGAGAAGACATGGTCTGTAGATAGCTGCGATCCAAGAGACGAAATTGCACAATTCAACTCTGTTGAATTGTAACGGATATAATGTGCATCGTAAGGATCGCGAGCGTGATAATGGTGGTGACTTAGCATTCGTCACACACCACACAGTGCAATATCGTTTTATCGACATTGAACGCAAGAATACTACCCTTGAATGTCAGGGCATAGCTACCCGGTCAGGCGATGTCGAGCTCGGAATATTTAATATATAAGTTAACACATGACTCCCACGCCAACTGGCCTTCCACTCTAAGCATCACTACGCTAAATCCATTCTTATGATAACTGCAACATCAGCAGTTTTGGACGATTCCCATTCCAACTGCACTTCCACCCTAAACATCACTACGCTAAATCTGTTCTTATAATGAATGCAAAAAGACTATGATCAAAATAAGCAATAACAACAATAGCACAGCTGCAGCTGTAACTGATCACAGCTTTATTTAAGTTCCTAATTTGTATTTACATTTTATTCTTAGAATTGATTTACCTAACTGTGAAGGCTGGAGTAAGAAATAAATTTTAATAAAGTTCAGTAAGATTCTAGCAGCCAATAAGTTCTGTGTAATTAATTCACGTGCGGACTATTTTACAAGTTCAGTTAATTTTCGTCTTGGACCGTTTCACATCTGAGGAGCAAAAAATCAACCGGAACCAAAAGGCAAAGAACTTACTCAACTGGCGCCCAACTGAATTCAAGGACACCACACCAAGGATGCGGAACCTACTTGTGTGAATATATTTAAAGAAAAAGTGCTTAAGCCACAGAGTTAGTACAGCGAAAAGTCGATTTTAATAAAAGTTAGTGCATAAAAGTATCAATAATAAATTAAATTATTTATTAATCAATTTATAATTATTATCAAAAATGAATGAAACCCAGATGAAAGACTTGTTTGAAGCGTTCGCAACCAGAGTAACGCAGACAATCCAAACAAACATAAATGAGTTAAATGACAGAATTAAACATTTAGAGATTCCACGACAAGTAAAAGAATACGAGCCGGTGACAATACGACAAGGGGTTTCGGGCGACGAACCACTAGATATCGTAAAAACGTTACCCGAATTCAATGGTGACGAGACGAAATACGTATCCTGGCGACATGCAGCCTCTTCCGCCTACAGATTGTTTGAGCCTTACGCTGGCAGTTCTAAACACTATCAAGCCACCGCAATTATAAGAAATAAGGTTACAGGCCGCGCCGATACCCTTTTAGCATCGTTCAATACCACCTTAAATTTTCAAGCAATTATAGCGAGACTATACTTCTCAATTGCAGACAAGCGCCCAATTTATTTGGTAGAACAAGAATTGTCTGCACCAAAGCAAGCCCGTTTAAGTATTGACAAATTTTACGAGTTAGTAGAAAGAAAACTTACACTCATAATAAATAAAGTCGCGATGACAAATGACGGTAATTCACAATTGATAAATTCATTAAATGAAAAATATAGGGCGGACGCACTTCGCGTGTTTATATCGGGCTTAAATAAGCCATTGTGTGACATTTTATTCTCATCAAAACCAGGTAACCTACCCAGTGCATTAGCGCTCGCGCAAGAACTAGTTTCAAATCACAACCGGTTCGCATTCGCTAATGCTTTCCATAATATTGACTATAGGCCAAATAGGGGAAATTTTTCCTCAGGTTATCAAAATGCATCTAATAATTCACGGCAGGATACAAGCACAAATCAAGATCCAACTCCTATGGAGGTGGACCCCAGAACCTCAAGATATAGGATCAATACCAATAGATAACCGGGATTCAACCCTCGGTCCAATAGAAATAGATCGCAGGTTAAAAACAGGTCAAATATTCTTAACAATATGGCGAAAACTCAAACACAAAGCTCTCAACAAGTAACGCCTAGACAACAAGGAATAAACTATGTTGAAACAGACGAATGTAATTTTTTAAGATAGGGTCGCAACTGCCATACATAGAGAAATACGCGAACGGTAAGCCGCTTAGATTTCTTTTAGATACAGGCAGTACGAAAAATTATATAAAAAACGAATCATTTTTGAAAGGGATTAAGAAACTCGAGCAACCATTCATGTTAAAGACCGTCAACAGTAAATTGATCATAGATCAAAGATGTCTAATGAATCTGTTTAACGAGTACACTTACTTTTACATATTGCCCGAACTAGAATCGTTTTAAGGCATTACCGCTTAAATTTAGGAGCTGCGCTGAAATTAATCAGCTTGAATTAGCTCATTCTCTACCTTCATATGTAAAGGAGAGATTTTACGAAATTATAGAAGAAACTAAAGAAATTTTTGCGAACCCGGACATTAAATTGTCGTATAATACTAACGTTACAGCAACCATTAATACCACAAATAATGAGCCAGTCTATAGCAAAAGCTACGCATATCCAATGTCAGTTAACAAATTTGTTAACGAAGAAATTGAAAGCCTAATAAACGACGGAATCATTCAACCTTCGAAATCAGCTTTCAACAATCCTGTTTGGGTAGTGGATAAAAAAGGAATCGACGACAATGGACAAAGGAATAAACGATTGGTTATTGATTTCCGGAAGCTGAATAGCATTACTGTACATGACAAGTACCCCATTCCAGACACATCGATAATTCTCTCTAATTTAGGTAGAGCAAAATTGTTTACAACACTAGACCTGAAAGCAGGATTGCATCAAATACTGCTACACGAAAAAGATAGAAAAAAAACTGCATTTAGTATAAATAATGGGAATTATGAGTTTTGTCGCATGCCGTTCGGGCTCAAGAACGCTCCAAGTATTTTCCAACGAACCATAGACGATGTGTTAAGACTCAAAATAGGGAAAACATGTCATGTCTATGTCGACGATATTATAATATATTCGGAAAATGAAAACGAACACCTAAAGCATTTGCAAGAAATTTAACATTACTAAATAATGCAAACATGAGGTTAATCTAGAAAAATCGAAGTTTTTTAGAGAGGAAACGGAATTTTTGGGATTTGTTGTATCAAAGGATGGGCTTAAAACATCACCCGATAAGGTGAAAGCTATCCTACAGTACGAAGAACCGAAAACTGTTCGAAGTCTCCGAGCGTTTTTGGGTCTGACAGGATATTATAGAAAATTCATTAAGGGGTACGCGGACGTCGAAGAAAATACCCGTTGGATTAGATATAGAAGGTTACCGTTCATAAATTTAGGTGGTATCACAACGGACTCTTACTATGTCTAAGTGAGTTCCCTTTGGGGAACTACCACAGTAACCTAACCTAACCTAGATATAGAAGGACCAAAGGCATTTGAGAAATTAAAAGAAATTCTAACGTCTGAAGAAGTAATACTTCTCTACCCAGATTTTAATAAACCCTTTGATCTGACGACTGACGCGTCATCTCAGGCTATTGGTGCAATCTTATCACAAAATAAACGCCCAATCACATTTATTTCGAGAACACTTTCTAAAACAGAAGAAAACTATGCAGTAAACGAAAAGGAATTACTGGCTATAGTGTGGGCTATAAAAAATTTAAGAAACTACTTATATGGATGCAAAGGACTCAATATTTTTACCGATCACCAACCTCTCACATTTTCAATGTCAGACAAAAATCCTAATGCAAAAATAAAAAGATGGAGGGCTTTTATAGAAGAGTTCGCCCCAAAATTTTTTGATAAACCAGGCAATTTAAACGTTGTAGCAGACGCTCTGTCAAGGCAATACTTAAATCACCTAACTGAGTCTTGTTCACATTCTGTAATTTCTTTAACAAATGCAATTAAAATAATACAAACTCCCTTAAATAGTTTTAGGAACCAATTACTAGTAAGTAAAGGCGATAGTAACAGTAAGAAGACAAAAATTTTGTTTCAGAAAAACATTCTAGATGAGATAAATTTTACGGATGAACAAAATCTTATAAAATTACTGAAAGAAACAATTAATCTCGATGTAGTTAACGTACTTTACTGCGAGGAAAGCGATCTCGGAGAGATACAACAAATACTATTAAAGAACTTTCCAGGTGTTAAATTCGTATACACTCGCAAAATTGTGATTGACGTAACTAACAAAAACGATCAAGAGGAAATTTTAGTTGCCGAACACAACAGGGCACGCAGAAATGCAAACGAAAATTATAAGCAAATAACAGAAGATTATTTTTTCACAAACATTATGAAAAGGTTAAACGAGCTAATTAAATCCTGCAAGACCTGTTTACTCTCAAAGTATAATAGGAAACCAGACAGACAAAATATTGAAGAAACTTCTATTCCAACTTACCCAGGGGAAATTTTACATATAGATATTTACTCGACGGCAAAGAATTCATTCTTGACATGTGTCGACAAATTTTCCAAATTTGCAGTAGTAAAAAAATTAGAAACACGAACAATTATTGATATAAAAGTAGGCATTATGGAAATATTAAACATATTCCCTAAAACAAAAATTATAGTATGTGACAACGAACCAGCGCTTAAGTCGGAAACAATTAAAAATTACATTAAAAATAATCATAATATACAGCAAAATGAGGTCCCACCTTACCATAGCAAATCGAATGGTCAAGTGGAGCGATTCCACAGTACATTGACAGAAATTGGTAGATGTATAAAAAACGAAGGGAACTCAAGTGATGTCGTGGAAATAATTTTATTAGCAACAATTAAATATAACAACTCAATTCGTTCGGTCACAGACCATAAACCAATAGATATAATTTATGGTAAGGAGACATCAAATAAGGATATAGAGGAAAAGCTTGGAAAAAAACAGGCAACCGATTTAATATTTCATAATAAAAAAACTAAATATAAAACATATAAAAACGGAGATGTTGTTATGTTAAAGTAAATAAGCGGCTAGGAAATAAGTTATCAAATATTTACGCAGAGAAAGTAGTTCAGGAGGATTTAGGTACAACTGTTAAAATAAGCGGGAAAAAAGTTCATAAAGACAATCTCCGTTAATTTCAGGTTCTGGCTTACAATCGCTTCGGCAAAGATAATAGACTACTCTAGGTCGTTCTATATACCTATTATAATGACACGAAATTTCTCATACACAAAAAGGAGCTAAATAATTTTGTAAAAATGGCCTACGAAAATCGCCAAATAGCAGAAAGTTTCTCATATGCAGAATTACGGAAAACAATAGAAATAGATTCGCAACAAATAATAAGATTAGTAAATATGTTAACTTTACATCATAGGTATTCACGAAGTATAAACTTATTGGGATCGGCACTAAAATTTGTCGCAGAAATCACTAATAAAATCAATCAGATAACGGAGAGAATAAATGAACTAAAAAATGATAATAAATGATAAATGATATTTATTCAATAATATATGATTAAAATGGATGTAGTTAACCCACTATTATTAACGGACAATGAACTAATAGATATAAATTCGAGCTTAAGAGATAAGATTAGCATAACAACTATGTATACTAAGTAATTCTAAACTTAAGGTAATGCAAAATAACGAAACGATATACTTCATAATACAATATCCCATAGTAAATGAATTTTATCAGAAATTTCTTATTAAGCCTGTAATTCGAAAAGACAAGATACTACAGTTAGACTACAGAGCTGTTGGAAAGAGATGAGGACACTTTAAATTATTAAAACATTGTAATAATAAAACAGTCATTAATTTTTGTCAAATCGAAGATAAACCAAATTGTTTATTAGATCTGCTGAACAAAAATACAGCACATTGTAACATTAGTTATGCTAAAAACTATAAAAAAAATTGACAACGTAAGAGAGGGCATGTTGATATTAAATAATGATAAATTTATAATACAGTCTGTCTAGTAGAAGCGTGATCGCCATAACTTGGAAACATTTGTCCGATTCGTTTCAAATAAACAACATTTTACACGTTTATAATATTTATTGTACGCAATACTTTTAATAACATGTATAGTCACCGCCATTCGCTATTATGGCCTCACACCTCCGACTCATACTTTGCTCTAAGTTCTGAGCAAGTTGCCGAGGCAATCGTTTCCAAATCAGCCGAATTTGTCTTGACAACTGTTTTGCTGTCCATATCGTTTTTCCTCTGAGTTTATGCTTTACTATTGCCCACACATTTTCTATCGGATTGGCATCAGGCGACTGTGAAGGCCAATCTAACACCTCAACACTATTTTGCTGTTTCCACTCTGCACACATTCGACTGCGGTGTTTGGGGGCATTGTCTTCTTGCAAAATCCAAGAGTGTCCTCTTCTCCCGAACATCTTCGCAGCTGATGGTAATAAAGCTGTTTGATAAATTTTGTTCATCAAAACCGCATTCAAGTTGCTGGTAAACACGAAAAGGCGTCCAAATCCTTTTTCTGAGAAGCATCCCCAAACATGGACCTTCACTGGGTGTTTAACAGTTCGTTGGAGCAATCGATTGTTAGCGGTACACCAAGATCGATTTATGTTACTATTTGCCCAAAATGAAGATTCATTCGTGAATATTACATTATTCCAATTCCGTTCTGAATTGGCGCAGGCCCAGGCGAGTCTTTTTTCAACGTGTGATGATGAGAGCAACGGTTTTTTAAGAGAGCTGCGGTATTTGACGTCGTTAGCGCCTAAACGTTTTCGAATTGTCTCTACCGATATTTGAACAACACTTTTCTCTACAACTTCTTTAGCTTTACGCAACGATAAGCCCGGCTTCGTCGCAAACTTTTTTTCAGGGCCCCGCCCAGGCAAATCGTCGACATTTTTTACTTCTAAATACCGATTCGTCCACTTCGTTACGAATGACTTCGACTTCTTCATATATTTTGCTGCAGCTAAACGTGACATTTTCGGCCCTCTAGGGTGTAGACAAAGAAATACAGCTTCAAATCGCTTCTCGTACGCGGAACTCATTTTTTAAAACAAAGTGCACTTTGTAATAGTTTCAAGAAACTGACAGTTTTTGCAATGCGTACTACAAAAATGATGTCGCTACCAAGGTGCATTCAAATTATTTTGATAACGGCATTCTATGTGCAAATTTTGCCGATCACGCTTCTACTAGATAGACTGTACAAGATGGATTTAATGAAAAAATAACTATAAATGGAACACATTAATTTTTGAGGATAAAGTAACAATTAACAATACAATTTTCGAAAACAAGGAACGCAGAGCTTATGACGACATAGAACACCCCGGTTTACAGAAATAGTAAAGGAGTTAGAAGAACTAACCTTTATTAAAAGAATATCAAACATAAACCAAAAGATAGAAACGAACCACAGTAGCATGAAAATAATTTTATGTATTATCACAATGATTCTATCCATTATAATTGTTGCAACATTTTCTAAACGTACAACGATTAAACTCATCACATTCCCAGGACAGCCGGTTCTACGTGTTTTCTACCCGGGTTTTACCCGTCCAAGGGCTGTTGTTTCGGTGATCTAACCCTGTTTAGATCGGCGCATATCATTCATCGTTTATCATCTCTGGAGCAATGCCTTGCAGCAGGGTTGCTCCACACTCTTCTGCTCAGGGCTGGAATTGAATCCAACCCTGGTCCAGAAACATATTTTTGCTGCGTATGCCAGAGAAGGCTCCATCCAAACTCCACCTCGGTAAGGTGTAATACGTGCGATGGATGGAGCCATCTTAAGGTCTGCTCAGGCCTTAAGACACACAAGGAGTGGACCACACGGTATGTGACCCCGTGTTGCTTGCGCTCTCAAGCGCCAACAGCCTCTACGGCTCAAAATGTCGCGCCAATTGCGTCGGTGCCACCCAGCACCCAGAGGACCTCCACGGCTCCAAGGAGCAAGCAGCAACACACACACTCCCCATCTCTCCCAACCCAACCAACCCTATCCTGCTCCCACCCAAGTGTTATTGCTACCCAGCAGCTCTTGGTGCCCTACACTGTCTGTTCCGTGTGTCAGGCAAGAATACATCGGAATATGGCATCAGTTAGGTGCAATCTGTGCCAAGGCTGGTGTCACTTTCGAACGTGTTCGGGTCTGCGCACCACACGTGAGTGGACAGGTGACTACCGCGCCCCATGTTGCAGAGCTCTGCAGCCGCATACGCCTCCTCCGGCGCTGCCCCCAATCTCCACCAGGCAGCAACCTGCTCAGCGGCAAGCGCAACTGAGGCAAGGTGGACAACCACACCAGTCCCTTACACCCCCCATCGCGTCGACTCATCCTGGGCGGATTAAGCTCCTGCAGATGAACTGCAACGGACTCCAGAGAAAGATCGAGGAGATAACCGTCTTTATGAGAAGACATGGTCTGTTGATAGCTGCGATCAAAGAGGCGAAACTGCGCAGCAATTCAACATGTGCTCAAAAGTGAATGGTTACCTCTCAGAACTTGCTCGTTTCTTCACTGGGCGGAACTTATTTCTATCCCCTGCTAAATCCTCGGCGACCTTATTTACCACCTGGACGAAAGAGGTCAAGACACAATTAAATATACATGTGGACGGTACACCTGTACCGACAGTAAACCACCCACAAATTTTGGGTGTTACATGTGACAGCATGGCCTCTTTCTCTGCGCACACAACTGCAGTTGTCAATAAAGTACAGAGCCACAACAAAGTCCTCAAGTCGCTAGCCGGCAGCACTTGGGGCAAAGACAAAGAAACGTTGTTGGCAACATACAAGGCGATTGGGCGGTCGGTTTTAAACTACGCCGCTCCAATTTGGTCGCCCGGGACAAGCAGGACCCAGTGGATGAGACTACAGGCTACCCAGAATACAGCACTCCGGACGGCAACGGGATGCCTTCTGATGTCTCCGGTAGAACATCTACACCATGAGGCTTCAATGCTCCCAGTTAGGGAGCACAACTTTATGCCCGCCAGGCAGTTCCTCGTTGGTTGCCATCGTAATGGCTACCCTAACGAGTACCTGCTTGCTGAGGATCCGCCTCCGAGACATCAGGGGGCATCTCCTAGATATGACCGCCGAGATCCAGTCGCACACCACCAACAGACTGGACCCTGCTGCCTCAATGTGCATCGTAAGGATCGCGAGCGAGGTAATGGTGGTGGCTTAGCATTCATCACCCATCACACTGTGCAGTATCGTCTTATTGAAGAAGACATCGACCACTACCTTAGAACGTCAAGGAATAGCTGTACGGTCAGGCGATGTCGAGCTCGAAATATTTAAGATTTATATACCCCCTGTCACCTGCTGCCCGGCAGGATATCACCCTGACATAGGTGCGCTCCTCAGAGGTGAAAACCGATTGGTAGTTGGTGACTTCAACGCGCACCACGATCTCTGGCACTCAAGCCTACCAGCTGATCGTAGGGGAAATGATTTGGCAGAGCAGATAGACTATTCGACATTCTGCACGATGAATGATGATGCCCCCACCAGGATTATGGATAGTTGCAGCAGCTCGCCTCACCTAACAATAACTAGCGCAGGTCTGATAAATAGCATAATGTGGCGACCTATGCTATCGCTTGCATCAGACCACCTACCCATAATCATCTCAATTGACAGACCTACTGACTTCGTCTCCGCGGACCACCGAGCCTATATCAACTTTAAAAAAGCTGACTGGGTCAGGTTCGCGGAGTTCACTGAAAATGCCTTCAGATCTCTTCCCACAAGCGTGTTGATGCTGAAACAATTAGGCCCCGCGGGAGTCGAGTTCCTCACAGGGATCCTCATCATTCCGGACATCTGGAAGGCTGGGAGGGTGGGCCCACTGCTGAAACCAGGGAAACCGGCCGACAAGGGTGATTCCTATCGGCCGATTTCCCTGCTTTCGCCTGTGGTAAAGACACTTGAGGCCCTACTCCTCCCGTATTATACATATCACCTTGGGTCGGCTAAGCATTAACATGACTTCCGGAAAAAGCACAGCACAACAACAGCACTTAATGCCATAAACACACAGGTGAACCGCGGTCTTAACCAAAACCGCCCCTGCGAGAGAACCGTCCTAGTAGCGTTGGACCTGTCTAAAGCTTTTGACACAGTCAGTCACTCCACGCTACTAGCTGACGTGGAAGCATCAACTCTCCCTGAAACGGTGGACCGCGAATTACCTGTGTGGTCGTCAATCAGCAGTATGGTTTAGAGATAAAAAATCCAAACCAAGGAGGATTAAACAAGGGGTACCGCAGGGTGGCTTCCTGTCCCCACTCTTGTTTAATCACTATATCTCCAAGCTCCCTCAACCGCCAGAGGGAGTCACAATTGTCTCCTATGCTGATGACTGCTCGATAATGGCAACCGGCAATGTAATTGATGACCTGTATTTGAAGGTGAACGGATATCTCTCCGATGTTGCCTTTCTTTACTAGCAGAAACCTGGCGATGTCCCCTGCTAAGTCCTCGGCGACCCTCTTTACCACCTGGACGAAGGAGGTAAGCCTGGATCTCGACATCCATATCGATGGCACCCCCATTCCGACGGTTAATCATCCGATGATTCTGAGGTGACTTTCGACAGCTTGCTCTCCTTCTCCGCGCACACTATCGCAATCGCCAATAGAGTAAAGAGCCGCAACAATGTCCTCAAGTCGCTCGCCGGCAGCTCTTGGGGCAAAGACAAAGAAACGTTGTTGGCAACATACCAGGCGATTGGCCGGCCGGTAATAAATTATGCTGCGCCAGTTTGGTCGCCGGGAACCAGCAGGACACAGTGGATGAAGCTGCAACCTGCCAGAACGCCGCACTCCGCACCCCGCACGGTGACAAGATGTGTTCTGATGTCGCCTGAGGAACATCTCCACCAAGAGGTCAATGTGCTCCGCGTTAAGGAGCACAACCTCATGCTCAGCAAGCAGTGCTTTGCTGGGTGTCACCATTTGGGGCACCCCAATGGGCACCTGCTTGCAGTGGAGCTGTCCCCCAGGCACATCAGAAGACATCTTTTAGAACTAAGGGACGAGATCCAGCCACTCATCACGCAACCGCTGGATCCGGAGGCGTGCCGGCGGGTCCTAAGCAACATCCATAGAGACACAGTCACTACCACCATTGACTCCCGCCAGGCAAATGCAGTTATCGGAGCCCAACCACCACCTGTGGCAGATGAGGAGTCCCTGTTGCCCCGTGAGTCCCGCGGCACTGTGGCACAATTACGATCTGGATACTCTACCAGGCTCAACTCCTACCTATCCAGAATCAACCCCGACATACCCAACACATGTCCGGCATGTGGAGATTCTCCGCACGACACCAACCACCTATTCACATGCCCCCCCAAACCCACTCATCTAAACCCCCTCTCCCTCTGGTCCAACCCTGTCGAAACTGCCCGTTTCCTGGGCCTCCCCCTAGATGAGTTCGACGACAACGACCATGGGTGAATCCGCTCTTTACGGGGCCCGGCTAGCCGCTGCAACAACAACAACAACCCTGCTGCCTACCGGGTAGTCCTGAACGACATTCACCGAGAGACAATCACCACCTTCATAGACTCTCGCCTTGTGAATGCCGTCCTCGGGGTCAACCACCACCCATAGCAGAGGAGGAGCTCCAGCTGCCTCGTGAATCCCGCGTCACTCTGGCCCAACTACGTTCTGGATATTGTAGCAGGTTAAACTCCTACTTATCCAGAATTAACCCAGACATACCCAATGTGTGTCCGTCATGTGATAACTCCCCGCACGATACCGCTCACCTTTTCACATGCCCCTTAAAACCGACTCATCTAACCCCCTTTTCCCTTTGGTCCGACCCTGTTGAAACTGCGCGTTTCTTGGGCCTTCCCCTAGATGAGTTTGATGATAACGACCATGGTTGAACCGATCTTGCAGGGTCTGGGTAACCGCTACAACAACAACAACAAAAACATTAAACTCATCACGAGGAGGCAAACTCAACAAAATAACGACCTAGTCATTGAAGAAATATTGTGGCAGACCAATCCAAATGATATAAATAGCAGCGAATAATCGCGGACGATTACACTTAAGAGGTGGGGGAGTTAACACATGACTCCCACGCCAACTGGCCTTCCACTCTAAACATCACTACGCTAAATCCATTCTTATGATAACTGCAACATCAGCAGTTTTGGACGATTCCCATGCCAACTGCACTTCCACTCTAAACATCACTACGCTAAATCTGCTCTTATGATGAATGCAAAAAGACTATGATCAAAATAAACAATAACAACAATAGCACAGATGTAACTGATCATAGCTTTATTTAAGTTCCTAGAATTAAGCCGATACGTTTAAGCAAATTTGTATTTACATTTTATTCTTAGAATTAATTTACCTAATTGTAAAGGCTGGAGTAAGAAATAAATTTTAATAAAGTTCAGTAAGATTCTAGCAGCCAATAAGTTCTGTGTAATTAATTCTCGTGCGGACTTTTTTACAAGTTCAGTTAATTTTCGTCTTGGACCGTTTCACATCCGGAACCAAAAGACAAAGGACTTACTCAACTTATATATACCTCCTGTTACCTGCTGCTCGGGAGGATATCACCTTGCCATAAGTGCGCTCCTCAGAGGTGAAAACGTTTGGTAGTAGGTGACTTTAATGCGCACCACGATCTATGGCATTCAAGCCTGCCAACAGATCGTAGGGGAAATGAATTGGCTGAGCAGATAGACGATTCGACATTCTTTACATTGAATGACGACGCCGCCACCAGGATTAGGGGTTGTTGTAGTTGTAGTTGCAGTACCTCGCCTGACCTAACAATAGCTAGCGCAGGTCTGATAAATACCATGCTATCGCTTGCATCTCCGTGGATGGAAAGACTTTTATCAATTTTAAAACAGCTGATTGGTCCGGATTCGCGGAGTTCACCGAAAGGGCCTTCGGTGCCCTACCCACACCAACGACAGCTCCGCAGTGTAGTCACGACCGATACGGCCGCTTCATTCCCGCTGGACGAATACCGGAAATTCGTCCGAATTTTCCAGGGAAGCGGCAACATTAGCCAACGAATACGTGACCACCTTCGCCAGTCCGATCCCCCAAATCGCCGCATTCAGGGATTTAAACGCGGAAATTCGGACTCTGGTAGACGAACACAAGTGGAACAAGTGGAAAGAGTCCTTGAGGTCCTGCAACTTCGTGACGGGTGTGGGCGAGCTTTGGACCGTGAGGTCCTTGTCTAACTCGGCGAAGCTTGATGGTCGAGTGAAGATTTCACTTGGTGACCGCGCCTCATCGGACGTGAAGGGAGACGCGAGCTTATTTAGCCGGCAACTTATTTTGCATCGATGGAGAGGCCCAAGCGTAAAGTGGAGGTTAAGGAGGCCATCGGAAAGGCGAAAGTCTCCAAGGCCATTGGTTCTGATGGCTTAAATATGCTGATGATGAATAATTTGTGCCCGACGGGAGTGGCTTACCTCAGCAGCATCTTCGATCTCTCTATCTCTAATGTGTGGGTTATATCACAGCTAAAACCAAGGAAACCGGCAGATAAGGGTGATTCCTTATGGACGAGTTCCCTTCTTTCACCACCTCAGCCAGGCAAAGCCTCATGGTTTTCGAAAAGCGCACAGCACAACAACAGCACTTAACGCCATGAGCACCGTCCGCATCTTCACTACTGTAATCACGAATACAAGCGAATACAAGGTGACGACAAAAGCACTTCCGTTACTTCGTACTTGCTTCGTTTGACAGAATGACGTAGCAGAAGGTTCTGAGTGTTTGTGTACGAATACAGACTGAGAAACACAGATTGTGCTACGTGTTGTTTATGATAAACGTTAATTTTCAAATATTTGTGTAAAACTATCTTAAAAATAAATAAAATGAAGTGCCGCGTTTTGAATTGTGCAAGCAACAGCAAAAGTAAAGATAAAAAGTCATTCCCACGACAGTCGGTTCTACGTACCGGAATGACCCGGGTTTCACCCGGCCAAGGACTGTTGTTTCGGCGATCTAACCCTGTTTAGATCGGCCTACCCCATAAGTTGTCTGTCTCTCCTGGAGCAACTCCTTGCAGCAGGGTTGCTTCACCTCCTTCTGGTCAGGGCTGGCATCGAGTCAAACCCTGGTCCAGAAACCTATTTTTGCTGCGTTTGCCAGAAAAAGCTCCATCCGAACTCCACTTCGGTAAGGTGTAATTCGTGCGACGGATGGAGCCATCTTAAGGTCTGCTCAGGCCTTAAGACCCACAAGGAGTGGTCCACAAACTATGTGGCCCCATGTTGTTCGCGCCCTATGGCGCCCATAGCCTCTACGACTCCCCTAGTTGCACCTAGTGCACCGGTGCCTAGCACCGGCAGAACCTCTACGGTTCGCAGGAGCACACAACAACATGGTCGCTCCCTTCACCCCCCCCCCCCCCAACCTAGCTCCGCCCCCCGTGTGGGGAATAGCCAGCAGCTCCTGGTACCCCACACAGTCTGTTCCGTGTGTCAGGCTAGGATATACCGGAATGCGGCATCAGTCAGGTGCAATTCGTGCCAAGGCTGGTGTCACTTTCGAGTGTGTTCTGGCCTGCGCACCACACGTGAATGGTCGGGTGACTACCTGGCTCCCTGTTGTAGAGCCTCGCAACCGCACGCGCCAGTGGCGGCGCTGCCAAACAACACCATAAGGCAGCCCAACGTGCCATTGCATGTGCAGCAGGGTCCAGGTGGGCAACATCACCCTTCCCTCACACCCCTCTCCTCGACGACTCTACCGAGGCAAACGAGACTCCTTCAGCTGAACTGCAATGGGCTGCAGGGCAAGATTGAGGAGATAACCGACTTTATGAGTCGGCATAATCTGTCAATAGCTGCGATCCAAGAAACGAAACTGCACAGCAACTCAACTCTGTTGAGTTGCAACGGCTACAATGTGCATCGTAAGGATCGCGAGCGAGGTAATGGTGGTGGCTTAGCATTCATCACCCATCACACAGTGCAGTATCGTCTTATTGAAGAAGACATCGACCGCAGGGACACTACCTTAGAATGTCAAGGAATAGCTGTCCGGTCAGGCGATGTCGAGCTCGAAATATTTAATATTTATATACCCCCTGTCACCTGCTGCCCGGCAGGATATCACCCTGACATAGGTGCGCTCCTCAGAGGTGAAAACCGATTGGTAGTAGGTGACTTTAATGCGCACCACGATCTCTGGCATTCAAGCCTACCAGCTGATCGGAGGGGAAACGATTTGGCAGAGCAGATAGACGATTCGACATTCTGCACGATGAATGATGATGCCCCCACCAGGATTATGGGTAGTTGCAGCAGCTCACCTGACCTAACGATAGCTAGCGCAGGTCTGATAAATAGCATAACGTGGCGACCTATGCTATCGCTTGCATCAGACCACCTACCTATAATCATCTCGATTGACAGACCTGCTGACTTTGTCTCCGCGGACCATCGGACCTATATCAACTTTAAAAAGGCTGACTGGGTCAGGTTCGCGGAGTTCACCGAAAATGCCTTCAGGTCTCTTCCCGCTCCCACCGACGTTCGAAAAGGCGAACATAAGTTCCGCAAGGTGGTTGCGTCAGCTGCGGCCCGCTTCATTCCGGCAGGGAGGATCCCTGAGATCCGTCCCAACTTCCCGGCTGAAGCGGCCGCTCTAGCGAACGAACGCGACCACCTTCGCCGCTCCGATCCCCGTAATCCTAACATTCAGGATTTAAACGTGGCGATTCGGAGGCTGGTTGACCAACACAAGCGGAACAAGTGGGAGGAGCATCTGAAGTCCTGTAATCTGGTCACGGGTGTTGGTAAGCTTTGGTCTACCGTGAAGTCCTTATCCAACCCGACGAAGCACGACGACCGAGTGGAAATTTCATTCGGGGATCGTGCCTCGTCGGACCCGAAGAGATGCGCGAGCTATTTTAGCCGACAGTTTATACTGCATCCTTCGGGGGATAGGACCAAGCGGAAGGTGACCAGGAGGCTGCGCAAAATACCGAACAACAGCGCGCCTCTTACCTTCACTTGTGGCGAGGTAAAGGAGGTCATCGGGAAGGCGAAAGCCTCCAAGGCCATTGGCCCTGACGGGCTAAGCGTGTTGATGCTGAAGAATTTAGGCCCCGCGGGAGTTGAGTTCCTCACCGGGATCCTCAATTTGTCTATGGCCACCCTAATCATTCCAGACATCTGGAAGGTTGGGAAGGTGGTCCCACTACTGAAACCAGGGAAACCGGCCGACAAGGGTGATTCCTATCGGCCGATTTCCCTGCTTTCACCTGTGGTAAAGACACTTGAGGCCCTACTCCTCCCGTACTATACATACCACCTTGGGTCAGCTAAGCATCAACATGGCTTCCGGAAAGTGCACAGCACAACAACAGCACTTAATGCCATAAGCACACAGGTGAACCGTGGTCTTAACCAAAACCGCCCCTGCGAGAGAACCGTCCTAGTAGCGTTGGATCTGTCGAAAGCTTTCGACACAGTTAGCCACTCCACGCTACTAGCTGACGTGGAATCATCAACTCTCCCGCAGGGACTGAAACGGTGGACCGCGAATTACCTGTGTGGTCGTCAATCATCGGTATGGTTTAGAGATACAACATCGAAACCAAGGAGGATTAAACAAGGGGTACCGCAGGGTGGCGTCCTGTCCCCATTACTGTTTAATCACTACATCTCCAAGCTCCCTCAACCGCCAGAGGGAGTCACGATTGTCTCCTATGCTGATGATTGCTCGATAATGGCAACCGGCAATGCAATTGATGATCTGTGTTTGAAAGTGAACGGATATCTCTCAGATCTTGCCCAATTTTTCACTAGCAGAAACCTGGCGCTGTCCCCTGCCAAGTCCTCGGCGACCCTTTTTACCACCTGGACGAAGGAGGTCAGGCTGGATCTTAACATCCACATCGATGGCACCCCCATTCCGACGGTTAACCACCCGAAGATTCTGGGGGTGACTTTCGACAGCCTGCTCTCCTTCTCCGCGCACACTACCGCAATCGCCAATAGAGTACAGAGCCGCAACAATGTCCTCAAGTCGCTCGCCGGCAGCTCTTGGGGCAAAGACAAAGAAACGTTGTTGGCAACATACAAGGCGATTGGCCGGCCGGTAATAAACTATGCTGCGCCAGTTTGGTCGCCGGGAACCAGCAGGACACAATGGACGAAGCTGCAGACCTGCCAGAACGCCGCACTCCGCACGGTGACGGGATGTCTTCTGATGTCGCCTGAGGAGCATCTCCACCAAGAGGTCAATGTGCTCCGAGTTAAGGAGCACAACCTCATGCTCAGCAAGCAGTTCCTTGCTGGATGTCACCGCTCGGGGCATCCAAACGGGCACCTGCTTGCCGTGGAACTGCCCCCCAGGCACATTAGAAGACATCTACTAGAACTAAAGGACGAGATCCAGCCACTCATCACACAACCGCTGGATCCGGAGGCGTACCGGCGGGTCCTAAGCAACATCCACAGAGACACAGTCACGAACATCATTGACTCCCGCCAGGCGAATGCAGTCATCGGAGCCCAACCACCACCTGTAGCAGATGAGGAGTCCCTGCTGCCCCGCGAGTCCCGCGTCACTCTGGCACAACTACGATCTGGATACTGTAGCAGGCTCAACTCCTACTTATCCAGAATCAACCCCGACATACCCAACACATGTCCGGCATGTGGAGATTCTCCGCACGACACCAACCACCTATTCACATGCCCTCTCAAACCCACTCATCTAACCCCCCTCTCCCTCTGGTCCAACCCTGTCGAAACTGCATGTTTCCTGGGCCTCCCCCTAGATGAGTTTGACGACAACGACCATGGGTGAATCCGCTCTTTACGGGGCGCGACTAGCCGCTACAACAACAACAACATAAAAAGTGAAGTTTTTTCAAATTTCCCGCTGATGTTGCGTTGGCTGTGCGTGCGTGCCGGCGTTGTCGTAATCTGGTCTTCTATCATTCTTGTACTGTAATTGGAGTTAACTCACCAATAAAACCAGAGGATAAGCTCTAGTTCCACGGTACTCTGGCCCAGTTCTGATTTGGATAATGTGGTAGACTTATTCAGATTAAACCACGACATCGCCACATGTCCGCCATGCGTAGATTCCCCACCCGCTACTAATTTTGTTGTTATTGTAACTTTGTTGTTATATGAACTTTTGGAGGATGCTATTGTAGTGACAGTCCTTGGCCGGATATAAATCGGGGTTGTTCTGGTGCTTAGACCCGACTGAAATTTAATAATGAAAGTTTATAATTATAAGATACTGCACAGTACTTATTGTAGTTCTGTGTCTTTATTATTTATAGGTTGAATATTGCCGTTAGAAAAATTGTCTTTTTTTGTGCACTTTAATAAGTTATATGCTATAAGTTCAGCTCATTGTTAGATTTGTAAAATTAAGGGGGCAATGCCAATAGGTGACTGATGTCTTGCGAAAAATCTTCCCACGACGAACATGTATTCTGAATGTCGGAGTTGGAAGGATAAAGATCGGAAAGGGATATCGTTTCCTGGCACTAACAATGCAGGTGCAGCTGGTGGTTTGGCCCCAAAGACAACATTCACTGGGTGAGAGTTGGGAGGCGGCAAGCTGATGCCGTTTCAAGTTGTTGTTATAGCGGATACTCAAACCTTGCAAGAAAATCTTATATCGTCAAACTCATATAGGGGAGGCCCAATAAGCATTTTCGACGAGGTCGGACATTCGGCATGTGGAGATTCTCCGCACGATACCAATCACCTATTCACATGCCCTCTCAAACTCACTCATCTAACCCCCCTCTCCCTCTGGTCCAACACTGTCGAAACTGCACGATTCCTGGGCCTCCCCCTAGATGAGTTCGACGACAACTACCATGGGTGAATCCGCTCTTTACGGGCGTAATAACCGCTACAACAACAACAATAGGTCGGACATTCCCACGACCGACAGTCGGTTCTACGGTACCGGAACGACCCGGATCTACACCCGCGGCCAAGCGTAACTTACCATTAAAAAGATACAACAACAACAACAACAACATTAAAAAATTTCTAGCGAACACGTGTTCTATCACTCATTGTAAAGGTACTTGTTGCGGTAATGGAATTTTTCCGTTAAGTTTTAACGAAGTGATCTTTGACTTACACAAATATAAAATATTTTTAAAAAAATAAGTTGTGTCAAACATATATCAATCGTTAAGTCGGAAGGCATACAAAATGAGCTCCAAATACAAGCGACTGGCTCGCGATGAAGAAGTGGTTATTTTCACTTTGGCAGAAGGAGTTTCATGTAGAGAAATTTCTAGAAGAATCGGCTGTAGTCATCCCTCGGTGCTCAATTTATTAAAAAAAAAGAATCAGGAGGACCGCTGGGAGACAAAGAAAAGGACAGGTCTGAGAAGGAAGACAACCAGTCGAACTGACAGCGTTATACATCGGAAGGGTCTTAAGGAGCGATTCAAAAGTGCTGTGGAAATAAGGAGAGATCTTGAGCAGCAACATAACGTAAAAGTAAGCGTAAGAACGGTGCGGAGACGTCTTGCGGAGTTCGGACTGTGTGGTAGGAGGCCAGCAAAGAAGCCTCTTCTGACAAAGAAAATGAGAATCAAGCGGTTAGAGTGGGCAAGAATGCATAAAAATTGGACTCTAGAGCAATGGTGTAATGTCATATGGTCTGACGAAAGCAAGTTTAATTTGCATTGCGCTGACCACCTACCGTATGTACGGCGTTTTCCAGGAGAAAGATTTCAAGAAAATTGTGTGGTAAAAACAGTTAAGCAACCTTCAAAGCCAAATGAAAAATATAGGCGGCTCATAATGGATACCATCGTGCCTTTTGTAGAGGAGCAATATGGGTATTAGGCTGGGTTGAATTTTTTTTTTTTCACAAATCCCTTTGGAATAGTAATTTTTTTTTGTGAAATGGTTTAAAATTATTGTAGAAAAAGTTTTGGAAAATTGTGTTGGGTTTAACATGCCCCACTTTCCATTTAAAAGTTAAAAAAAGTTCGTCGTCAAGCGCGTATGGACAAGTGAGCTTAATCTTGCAACATCAAGCAAATTTGTGACGAGCAAATAAAATATAGCGGTACTTGTAGTACCGTTTTGATTTCGGCGTGCCGCGACAGCTTTCTTAGTCTTAAGTTAGTTTAGTGTAAAATTAATATTGATGGTGTCGGTTGAAAAATATTCCGCAATGGAAACAAGAACGGCGTGCAAAAAACAAATATATGTTTGCCCAATATTTGGAGAAGCAAAACAATTAATTAATAATAAACTTCCTACTTTTGAAGATGTTATGAAATGCTATGAATTTCACAGATTTAACATAAAACAGTCAAGAAACACAACAAAAGAACCCTTGGTCTTGGAAATAACTGAAGTTGTTGCACACGAAGTAGAAGATTTATGGGTAAAAGCTTCAATTCCTACTGTTTGCCATAAAAGAGTGCTCCAATTAATTAAAAGTTACCATACAAAGTGTAAGAATTTTCTAAAGTTTAAAAAATTAGTGTTTGAGCGAAAAAGAGAAGACTTCCTAAAGAAAAGCAGAGTTCTTTTTGATATATGTACTTGCAAGTGCAAACAAATTCAAATCTGTTGCTGTCCAAAGGAGAGAAAGGTGCCTTACATAGAGCACCTGTTTTTGATTGATCAACGCAAGAACAGGAAGATGGAAATTGGCGGTGTCGATACTAAACAAACAGCGAAACTTCAAAAGAAGATAAATAGAAGCGCAATTAAAAAGACAGTTGAATCAGCCGTTAGTGAATCAATGGATTATGAGCAGGAGCAGTTTTCATCTTCTGACGAATCATCCGCAGTAGAAACGTCGTTCAACTCTTCTGAAGAAGTTGAACGTCGAAACGATGAGCCTCCGAAAGTTCAGGTACCAACAGCAAAATCCCAAACAATGAAATGCAAAAATTTCCCAACCTTAGCATTAACCTGCGATCGTTATGGAGTCTCAGACAGAGCAGCTGCAGCAATAGCTTCAGCTGTATTGCACGACATATCATCAGATATTGGCGTTATTGACAAGTCGCGATTGAGGCGAGCTAGGAAAAAAAATCGTGCTGCACTTTTGAGAAACGAAGACAACCATGATATTTATGCTTTATATTTTGACGGGCGGAAGGTATTTAATTAACATGCATTTCATAATTTTATAAAAAAAACATAAACTTTCTTTTAATATTTTCATGACGACAAAAGGATAAAACCCTGAAAATAGGGAGAAGTGGAGCAAAAAGCTACAGACAGGAAGTGAAGGAGGAACATATTACGGTTCTCCGTGAACCTGGCTCTCGTTACCTTGGGTATGCCTCCCCAGTAGTAGGATCAGCTAAAGGCGTTGAAGAATCCATAAACAATCTGATTGTGAAAAAAAAAATGAACGTCAACAGTTTGGGTGCCATTGGATGTGATGGTACTGTTTTGAATACGGGAAAACACAACGGCGTTATAAGGATTTTTGAAAAAAGACTTCAGCGCCCACTTCAGTGGATTATTTGCATGTTTCATTTAAACGAATTGCCTCTCAGACACCTGTTTATTAAACTAGATGGTACTTCGATTGGACCGTCGACTTCCAATGGACCTATCGGAAAATTGATTGAAAGTTGTGAAAAATTGCCAGTTACATCTTTCAAAGCAATATGCAGCAAGCTTCCCCATCTTCAGTCAGAAAATATTAGTACGGACCAAAAATACCTATATGAAATGACAAATGCTGTAATAAATGGAAGTTGTGCGGAAGATTTAGCGTTGAGGACTCCAGGAATGTTGTCAAATGCTCGATGGTTGACAAAGGCAAACAGAATTTTGCGGCTTTATATAGCAACACCAAATCCTTCAGAGAATTTGGTAATATTGGCGGAATTTGTTGTTAAAGTGTATGCACCAATCTGGTTTGAAATAAAAACAAATTCAAAAGTTATTCACGGCCCCAAAAATTTTTGGAAACTTATTAAATACTCACGCTACCTTCCAGTTCAACTAAAAGCAATAATAGACCCCGTCATTCAAAGAAACGCATACTTTGCACACGCAGAAAACGTTCTTTTAGCAATGTTATGGGATGAGGAAAAACATAATAGAGAATTCGCTGTAGAAAAGATTGTGAAAGCAAGAAGTTGTTCAGATGCGGGAAAAAATCTGCGTATATTTGAAGTGCCTAAGCTCAATTTCGATGCAGAACATTATTACGACATGATTGGTTGGGAAGAAGTTGTTGCAGAGCCTCCAGTTCTTGGAGAAATTTGTAACGAAGAGTTAAATACATATATTCAAGGTCTGGAGAACAAAACACCATTTTTTTTAGAACTGCCGTGTCATACCCAAGCCGTTGAACGAACGGTAAAATTGGTGACGGAGGCGTCTTCAACGTTATGCGACGAAGTAGCAAGGGATGGTTTTATAAAAGCAACTTTAGCCTCCCGACAACTCATGCCAAGTTTCGACAGCAAACAAGACTTCGTTGGAATACAGTAACTGTGCATTTTATTTAAGTTTTCGACATACTTTAATGAATTAATTGACTCTTTAGATGATAAAAAAAATAAAATTTAATACTACTATATTTTTGACATTATCTGAACTTTAATAAGGGGAGTGGGGATTGAAGATGAGCAAATATTGCAGTAAAAATTTACGAAACTTATTTTTTCTATCTAATACAACTTATTTTCACTATTCCAAGTGAAAATACAAAAATTTTTTTTTCGCCATACAAATCCAACCCAACCTAATGGGTATTCTTCTCACGCCATCTTCCAGGACGACTCGGCCCCATGCCACCGTGCAAACTCGGTTAGTTATGCTCTGAAATTGACTACTATTAATCCCTTCAATTTATAACCAAAAATAAGAGTATGTTTTTTTTATAATTATCTTACAGGTGATGGAAATGTTCGAAGACCTCGGATTACATCATATGGATTGGCCAGGAAACTCTCCCGACTTAAATCCTATTGAGCACTTATGGCACATAATGAAGTGCAAAGTTGCTCAGCATAAGCCTGAAAGTAAACCAGAACTAAAAAAAATGTTAGAAAATGTTTGGGGGAGGAAATTTCAAGCAGTGTTTTGGAGAAACTTGTTGGGTCAATGCCTGCTCGTATCGAAGCTGTAATATCCGTGGACCGACGCCATATTAGATTTTCCGTTATTCTTTTTGAATATGTTGTAATTCCATTTTCAATTGAAATAAAAAATTTTGTTAAGTTATTACAAGAAATACAGTCGAGCCTCGATTATCTATGATCCGGTTAACCGGTAACCCCGATTAACCGTGATGGCCAAAGATCAGTCTATTGTTTTTTGTTTGCAATGTTTTCAAATTGTTTGCTTCGATTAACCGTGATTACCTCTATTATCCGTGATGGCAGAATTTTTTTAGATTTTTTTTTTAAGTACAGAAGCAACTAGGAAGCAAACGCTCTCACAAGTCTATGTACGTATGTATATAAATCAAGTAAATAAATCAAGCAGAGAGCGCAAAACCACGAAAATTGTGTTAGTTGGATTGAAAAGCACCACACATGCAAACAAGCACACAAGCACGTCACTGTAGCTGAAGATAATAAACATGAACAATAATTAACGAGCATTCGAAAAATAATGTGAGTGTTAAAATGATAGCTCAAAAATACGAAGTTGGGATACAGACCGTTTATAACATTTTAAAAAACAAAGACAAGTTTTTAAAGTTTTGTGCAGAGAGTGATTCGGTAGTTGGATTTCGTAACCGAAAAACTTTAAAGACAGCTGAAGAGCCAAAAATAGATTTGGCACTTTACGAATGGTTCAGACAAGAGCGTTTCAAAGGAACTCCAATTACAGGACTGATGATACGAGAAAAGGCTAAAATATACCACACAAAACTAAACATTAATTCTGAGTGTGAATACTCCAACGGGTGGTTGCAAAATTTTAAGAACAGACATGGAATAAAAAGACTTAATGCTGAAGGAGAAAAATCTTCAGCAAACTATGTAAGTGCCACAATGTTTGTAGAACAATTAAATGAATTGATATCAACGGAAACTCTTACCAGTGAGCAAATTTATAATGGGACGAGACAGGCCTTTTTTGGAAGTGTTTGCTCGAGAACAGTTTGGTTTGCCATAATGAAAGATTCATAGATGGACATAAGGTGTCAAAAGAAAGACTAACCACTTTAGTTTGCGCTAATGCTGCTGGTACATACAAGTGCAAAGCTTTAGTTATTGGTAAAAGTGCTCGTCCGAGAGCCCTAAAAAATGTGTACGAACTTCCCGTAATTTATAAGGCCAATTCAAAAGCACGGGTAACACAACAAATATTTTTAGAATGGTTTAAGCCAGCAAAATCCTTCTGTTATTGAAAAACTGCCCGGCACATCCAGACGTTCACGATTTTAAGGCTAAGAACGTTATTGTGAAATATTTGCCACCAAATTGTACGTCAGCGACAAATTTGTGTTAAGATTAGAAACAAATGGTATGACAGGCAATTAACTGAGGTTAACAAGAAGAAGTTCAAATTACATGCAGTGCTAACAGGAGATTGGGCAGAATATAACATGGTAAAAAAACAGTACAAAAAAATGATCAAAATTAAGAAAATTAGCTACATGGAACAGAAAGTTGAAGCAAATAGAAATGATAGCCGATTTATGTGGAAGCACTTAAAACAAGTGGTTAATAAATCAGAGAGTAAAGAAAAAATAACAGAAGTACTAATAAGGGGTAAAATATTCAAAAGCAGCCGAGAAATTCCGGAAAACCTAAACGATTTCTTCGTAGAAAGTATAGTGGAAATAAACAGAAATATAGAAGACATTGACAGTAATTTTATACCGCAGGCTATTCAGGCAAATAAGTTTAAATTTAACCAGATTACCGCTAATGATATTGTACATACCGTAAAAAAATTTAAGAGGAAGATAGGAGGGAAAGATCTATTGTCTGAGGGTGTTTTTAAAGATTCAGTAGAGTATATGGGACATTTCTACTCCTTACTGATAAATAAGAGCCTCGAAACAGGAATAGTACCAAAAGAGTGGAAAATTTCGACGATAGTCCCCGTTAAAAAAGTAAAGGGTACTATAAAAGCTGAAGAAATGAGGCCAATTAACACTCTTCCAAATATTGAAAAAATTCTGGAAAATGTGGTTAAAACGCAATTGCTGTGTCATATTGAAACTAATAACATACTCATAAAAGAGCAATCGGGTTTCCGGGAGAAGCACTCGTTTGAGACTGCGCTAAATTTGGTACTATCCCAGTGGAAGGAAGATCTTAGAATATTGTAGCGGTGTTTATTGATCTCAAAAGAGCTTTTGAAACTATTGACAGGGAGCGAATGCTGAAAAAACTTGAGCATATTGGTATAAAAGACAAGGAGCTTGACTGGTTTCGGAGCTACCTTACCGATCGTAAGCAGCAAACAGTGATCGAGTCAACTGCCTCAAAAAAAATAGCCGTGAACATTGGGTTACCACAGGGATCGGTGTTAGCACCAGTTCTTTTCAATATCTATATCAATGATATTAATATAGTGCTAAAGAACTGTTAGATAAAATTGATCGCTGATGACACACTCCTAACAGTCAGTGATAGAAACGTGCAGAATGCGATTGAAAAAATGCAAGAAGATCTGAATTCCTTATATGAATGGTTATGCTCTAATAAACTTAAACTGAATGTTAATAAGACACAGTTTATGGTCTTAACTAGGGCAGTCAATAACGGGTGCTCAAACTACAGAATAAAAATCAAAGACAAAGTTATTAAAGAAGTTAAACTCATTAAATACTTAGGGATATACATTGATAATAAATTAAAATTTGATGAGCATGTTGAATACGCAGTTAAAAAAATTGCAAAAAAATTGGCTTTATAAAAAGATCTCGTAAATATCTAGGAAGGAGATATAAAACCATAGTCTATAGATCCATAGTGGAACCCCACTTTATATACTGTCCAACGATATTCTTCATAGTTAGCGATACCCAAGTAGATAAACTGCAAAAACTGCAAAACCGAGCTATGCGCTTTATACTAAATAAGCCTTTCGATACACCCACGCAGGAGATGGTTGCTGATATGAATTGGCTTAGTGTGAAACAGCAAGTTTTTTATCATGCTATGAAATTCGTGTTTAACATAAAAGAAGGCAGACTTCCGGATTATTTGAGTGACAATCTTCGATACATTAACGACACCCACTCATACCTACTAAGAGAGAACAATAACTTTAGGCTACCCTTCTATAGAACCGATGTGGATAAAAGAAATGTTTTCTATAAAGGGCTAAAGTGTTTTAATGAATTACCGTCGCACATAAAAAACTACACTAACTTTAGTAGTTTCAAGAAATTACTGTATGACCATTGTAAAACATTGGCTATCCGGTAAGGGCTCGGAATGGAAACTTGGACTTTCCATCCGTCCCAGCATCAAATAAAGGCGATACGACCATGGATCGGAAACACGGCCTTTCCGACCATGATAAACTCTTCGTATATAGATCGGACCAGAAGGCCTTTCCACTCGATTCACATAGACCCAACTACGCAATTATTGTTAAGCAAATTTATTCATTCATGATTTCTAGAAATATATCTAACATGTATTCATACGTATGCTTTAATGTAAAATATATTATAACTTTGTAAAATTCAACATTTTAAAGTCGCAAGTCTGTAACCAATAAATAAATAAATAAATAAATAAAATGACGTACAAGGCCTCATTTGGAGTGGTTCTGAGCGCCCCACTTATGCAGATCATACTAGATCTTTGCACCTTGGTGAGTAGTCTAAGGTTAACCTCTTTTTCTAATGCAGGCCACTACACGATCACCCCATATAGGAGTATTGGTCTGACGACCGCTGTGAAAATCCATCGACAGATCTGGGGATAAAGACCCCATTTCTTGCCTATGGCTCTCTTACATGTGTAGAGGGCTATGGAAGCCTTCTCATGACGTTGAACTAGATTCTCTTTCCAGCTCAACTTCTTATCTAAAATAACGCCTAGAAATTTGGCACTTGTAGAAAGACTTAACCGGATAGCCGATTTAACCTTTTCTTCCGAAACCGGTATGTTAACGGGGTTAGAGGAGATGAACGGAGGAGTTCCTTCCTCCGCAGTTGTACTACCAGGGAAATGGGTATCTAACAGCAATTCAAGGGTTTCCTTTCCTGTTTAGGTCCAGGAACCGTCTTGCTTTTGCAAGTAACCTACCGGGTTAGAGGATCCTGAGAGAATCTTCCTTAGCCTGGCTGTCTCGGAAGCCCCATTATCGTATAACTATAGTACAAAAACTAGTCTCGTCAAATAATAGAGAAGATTTTAAGAAAGAATTTAATATAAAGAAAGCCCTGTGTTCTATTTATAATGCTTGGGACGCTGTTACTTCTGAAGTTTTGAAAAACACTTGGAATAATTTGCACTGCCCAGATAATGAAGGTGCGTAGGCATATTTTTAAAATTTTATAAAATATATTCATTCAAAAATTTATTGATTTTTGTTTTAGGTATGGAAATATCGAATAAGCTCGTGAATGTGGCACAAATAATCAATATTACGGATGACTTTACCACAGAGGATATAGAGACATTGGTCAAATGTGATGAAAATGCCTCCCAATTTGCTGTTTTGTCAGATGATGAAATTATAAGCATGGCAAACAGTAACTCAGATGAATCTTAGCGCGACAATGGATTGGAAGACACTGATGAAGACGATGTAATTGTTTCAGAAACCACTTTAAAAGAAGCGATAGAGGCATCTAGCACATTACTGAATTTTCTGGGTAGCCCTGGTTGTCCCGGAATTACAGAGCAGGATAAAATTCAAGTTTATCGCATACAAGAAAAGCTTATAGAAGAAAATTATAAGTTGAAAAATATTAGACAAACAACATTACACGACTTTTTTTAATAAATTGTATTCTTGTTTTGCTTAATGTCCTTTTTTGCCTCATGTTTTCAGTAGAAAATTTAATGTATACATACTTATTTAATTTAAAAATGTACATAAACTTCTTGAATTAATTTTTTTAATGTAAATATGTATGTACACCAATGTTCACTTGTTAAATAATAAAAATATTAGAAAAAAAACTATAATCAAAATTGTTATTCGATCAACCGTGAAAATCGATTATCCGTAATGCTTCTGGTCCCGACCATCACGGATAATCGAGGCCCGACTGTAGTAATAATGAAATCAAAGACTTGTGCGCAAATAAAAAAAGTTGTCTCAATTTTATTTTACAAATGGGCCAGATTAAACTCAACAGTTAACCAAATATATTCGAGCCATCTATATATTCCCCGTATTCTATTAAATCCATAAAAAAGTTACCCAAAGAACGAAAAAAATGAAAATAGTGAAAAAAAATCAAGTGGTAAGTTACGCTTGGCCGCGGGTCCGGCCAAGGACTGTCACTTCAGCAGCATTCCCCAAAATTTTATGGGGAATGTTTTATGCTGTTACAACAACAACATTGTCGGTTCTACGATGCCGGAACGACCCGGATTTATATCCGGCCAAGGACTGTCACTTCAGCAACATTCCCCAATAATATTATGCTGTTACAACAAAAACGAGGTCGGATCAAAGGGAGAGGGGTGTTTGATAAGTCGGTCAGATAAGGCATGTGAATAAGCGATTGGTAGAGCCTTTTAGCATGGAGACAGATTGTATTTGGGCAAGACTGAAGCGGCACTCACAAGGCAGCTGGGGCTCTTTCTGTGCTATTGTAGGTGGTTTGACTCCAATACCGGCATTCACAGGGCGAGAATTCTTGTGGTGATAATCTCCCAATGAATGTACCGCGCCCAGTCTCATTGATTTTGGAGTATGTATAACTAATATGATTAGAAAAAGTATTGGAAACCGGCGGAGGGATTCATCTTTAGTTACAAACTGCTGATAAATGTATAAAACTCATAGATAAACAAGGTGTCCTTTCAAATTTGTATTTGTTTATATGTACTTCAATACCATTATAAGGGTATTTAAAAACTACGCTTACTTTTGTTAGATGTATATTACACCTACACTGCTCCTTTTCACAGCACGCAGTTATACTCAAAACAAAGGTTATTTACTTGACTGTTTTTTATTGTAAACAAACTGAAAACAGACTTGGAAACCAACCGACTACGAAAATACTTAACACCTACCGAAAACTGTGGCCGCTCAAACATATATGTCATTTGACAGACATTGGGCTCGACTTCTAAGCTGATATTATAAATCCCGTAAAGAAAACTTAAAGCCGAAGTAACAATAGCAGCCACAAAAAAATGCTTCAACATGTCTAAAATCTTTACTAAGACCCTCCAAATTTCGGTAGAAATATAAGTGATACATCGAAAATGTCGAAATCGATAACATGGCGCCACTAAAGGCCCCTTCACATAGGTCTTTTGCTTTGCTTTGCGAAAGTAATTTGCTTCGACAGATAAGTTCAATGCATGATGTTATATGAGTCATGCTTAATTCAAGGCGAGAAAAGTAGAGCAAAGCAAAGCGAAGCAAAATTATGGGCAACTCCAAAGAACATAAAACTACAAGAAGAGACAACACCTTACTTTTGCTTTACTCGTTAATCAACAGGGTAGCGCCTACACTTTCGACCGCATGCGTAAATGATTGAATGAAAAGAGATGGAGCTGCCCTGTTGATTAACGAGTAAAGCAAAAGTAACGTGTTGTCTCTTCTTATAGTTTTATGTTCTTTGGCAACTCTCAACTTTTGTACGCTTTGGCAATCAGCTGTTATCATTTCCATAATATTTTTATTTTGGCGTGCGTATACACACTGTTTGGAAAATGCAGAGTATTTTATCATTATTGCGTGTACATTTGAGTTTGAAAGACAAGAAAACGTAAGTATGAATTGTTATTTCTATTATTGTTGCATATTATATGTATTCTATATTTTACACGGAAGATTATTATGGAGGAACGATCATTCCCACGACAGTCGGTTCTACGTATCGGAATGACCCGGGTTTCACCCGGCCAAGGACTGTTGTTTGGCGATCTAACCCTGTTTAGATCGGCCTACCCCATAAGTTGTCTGTCTCCCCTGGAGCAACTCCTTGCAGCAGGGTTGCTTCACCTCCTTCTGCTCAGTAGTGCGATTCACTAACTTTCAACGGTACGACAATTGTTATTTTTAGCGGCAATATTTGGCGTTTGCACTAACGATTGTGCGATTCACAACTTATTCTTAACGACACTTAACAGCTGTTTCGTTGTATTTATTCAAAGTGATAAAGAGTGGCATCTCTGTCAAACTAAATGTCAAAATAAGCGAAAAGCACAAAGAGGAATAGAATAAAAAAACAAACGAATGCCTGCTACCAAATATAAATTTGAGCGATTTTGTTATATTTCATTAAAGTGAAATAGATATTAGTTTGTTTCAAACTATAAACACTTAAAATTCTTTATATGTATATATTGCAATGATCCATTGTAGCAGAATTCCGGACTCTTCTATGAGTGTTTTGTTCGAATAGTCATCAATTCGACTCAAAGCGTATTTAGGATTTACAAACATATATTTAATTTTTTTTAATTATAATCATTTATCTATATATTAAAACTAAACTATACATATTTCTGTTTTTATACATGGATCCTTGTAAAAGTTTGCTTTTACCATTAGCATATTAATTGAATAGTAGATGTGGTGGTTGGCATAAGCCTCCTCATGATTCCTTGGTGGCAAAATTGATATATGCGTGGATTCGACGGCTCCAATACAGCCTCCCACAAAGGGAGACGATGCCGAAGCAAACATTTCTTTAGCAGAATGGCGTTCCACTTGGGTCATAGGAAACCTCACTTTCTGGTGAAACAACGAATCATGGATTGCATCCGTTACCCGATGAGTGCCGGTTTACGGAAAACTGGCTCATGGATATTCCCCATTGTTCACCTACGAGTCGTTGATAGCAACCAGTTGCGAAGAACCTTAACGCCGCTAGAACCTACCAATATAAAAGTAAAATTTAAAATTGCATACAGGCTTAAAGATTACACGAGCTACCTGTTTCTCAGTTGATATTGCTGTTATTCTGGATCCTCTTATTTGGTTATCAAGCTGATAAATTAGGTATTCAGCCAAGTCTGGAGTTAACCGATACAGTTTTTAAAAGTCTGTTGCATTTAGATGAAAGGGATTGTCCACATCTCGGAGTAAATGTCGATCCACTGTTGGAGCGCTTATGGGCCGTTTACATAGAACTATGCTCGCTTTTCTTGGCAGTTCGAACTTTAACAACAAAGCGTGAGGCGTAGAAGGTCAGCTACATAGAACGCTTTGACAGTTTCTGCGTTAGTAGTTTGTTATGAGTTGCGATTTGTGTTTGTTCAGAATGTTTTGTTTAAAGATAGAATAAAAAAATGAATTTTACTGATATGATGGAAGTAGTACTAGTTATGCTACTAATGTTTGAAATTCGCGAGTGTCTGTAGTGTGTATATGCACGCCAAAATAAAAATAAAATGGAAATGATAACAGCTGATCGCCAAAGCATACAAAAGTTGAGAGTTCCCCATAATTTTGCTTCGCTTTGCTTTGCTCTACTTTTCTCGCTTTGTATTTAGCAGGACTCATATAACATCATGTATTGAACTTATCTGTCAAAGCGAAACTCTGAAGCAAAGCAAAGCAAAAGTCCTATGTGAACGGGCCTTTACTTCTTCATCACCTCGTGATAAATCATATGCCAAATATTTAAACGACATTATTTAATGTTCCTATTTTAATTACAAGAAAACAAATCACTGAATTTAAAATTTTTCTTTTATTTAAATTGAAATCACGAATTTCACTTTTCTCGATTGAGTTAACAACATAAAACTTGTTGTCGTTTAGTTTTCGGTCATCGACTAGCTAACATTAACAGCTGATTCGGCGAATGCGAAAATCGTTAAAAAATGGCTACTGAATAGCAGGGTCGCTAAAATTTTGGTTAAGTTGAGTTAACCAAACGAATATCTTTAAAATAAGTTAGTGAATCGCACTACAGGGCTGGCATCGAGCCAAAACCTGGACCAGAAATCTATTTTTGCTGCGTTTGCCAGAAAAGCTCCATCCGAACTCCACTTCGGTAAGGTGTAATTCGTGCGACGGATGGAGCCATCTTAAGGTCTGCTCAGGCCTTAAGACCCATAAGGAGTGGTCCACAAACTATGTGGCCCCATGTTGTTCGCGCCCTTCGGCGCCCATAGCCTCTACGGCTCCCCTAGTTACACCAAGTGCACCGGTGCCTAGCACCGGCAGAACCTCTACGGTTCGAAGGGCACACAACAACACCGAGGAAATCGAGACTCCTTCAGCTGAACTGCAACGACTGCAGGGCAAGAATGAGGAGATAACCGACTTTATGAGTCGGCATAATCTGTCAATAGCTGCGATCCAGGAAACGAAACTGCACAGCAACTCAACCTTGTTGAGTTGCAACGGCTACAATGTGCATCGTAAGGATCGCGAGCGAGGTAATAGTGGTGGCTTAGTATTCATCACACACCACACTGTGCAGTATCGTCTTATTGAAAAAGACATCGACCGCAGGGACACTACCTTAGAATGTCAAGGAATAGCTGTCTGGTCAGGCGATGTCGAGCTTGAAATATTTAATATTTATATACCCCCTGTCACCTGCTGCCCGGCAGGATATTACCCTGACATAGGTGCGCTCCCCAGAGGTGAAAACCGATTGGTAGTTGGGGACTTCAACGCGCACCACGATCTCTGGCATTCAAGCCTACCAGCTGATCGTAGGGGAAATGATTTGGCAGAGCAGATAGACGATTCGGCATTCTGCACGACGAATGATGATGCCCCCACCAGGATTATGGGTAGTTGCAGCAACTCGCCTGACCTAACAATAGCTAGCGCAGGTCTGATAAATAGCATAACGTGGCCACCTATGCTATCATTTGCATCAGACCACCTACCTATAATCATCTCGACCTGCTCACTTTGTCTCCGCGGACCACCGGACCTATATCAACTTTAAAAAGGCTGACTGGGTCAGGTTCGCGGAGTTCACCGAAAATGCCTTCAGGTCTCTTCCCACACCCACGGACGTTCGTAAAGGCGAACAGAAGTTCCGCAAGGTGGTTGCGTCAGCTGCGGCCCGCTTCATTCCGGCAGGGAGGATCCCCGAGATCCGTCCTAACTTCCCGGCCGAAGTGGCCGCTCTAGCGAACGAACGCGACCACCTTCGCCGCTCCGATCCCCAAAATCCGAACATCCTGGATTTAAATGTGGAGATTCGGAGGCTGGTGGACCAAAAAAAGCGGAACAAGTGGGAAGAGCATTTGAAGTCCTATAACCTGGTCACAGGTGTTGGTAAGCTCTGGTCTACCGTGAAGTCCTTATCCAACCCGACGAAGCACGACGACCGAGTGGAAATTTCATTCGGGGATCGTGCCTCGTCGGACCCGAAGAGATGCGCGAGCTATTTTAGCCGACAATTTATACTGCATCCTTCGGGGGATAGGACCAAGCGGAAGGTGACCAGGAGGCTACGCAAACCGAAAAATTTAGGCCCCACGGGAGTCGAGTTCCTCACAGGGATCCTCAATTTGTCCATGGCCACCCTCATCATTCACACTCCACGCTACTAGCTGACGTGGAAGCATCAACTCTCCCTGAAACGGTGGACCGCTAATTAACTGCGTGGTCGTCAATCAGCAGTATTGTTTAGAGATAAAAAATCCAAACCAAGGAGGATTAAACAAGGGGTACCGCAGGGTGGCGTCCTGTCCCCATTATTGTTTAATCACTATATCTCCAAGCTCCCTCAACCGCCAGAGGGAGTCACGATTGTCTCCTATGCTGATGACTGCTCGATAATGGCAACCGGCAATGTAATTGATGATCTGTGTTTGAAGGTGAACGGATATCTCCCCGATCTTGCCCACTTCTTTACTAGCAGAAACCTGGCGCTGTCCCCTGCGAAGTCCTCGGCGACCCTCTTTACCACCTGGACGAAGGAGGTCAGGCTGGATCTTAACATCCATATCGATGGCACCCCCATTCGGGCGGTTAACCACCCGAAGATTCTGAGGGTGACTTTCGAAAGTCTGCTCTCCTTCTCCGCGCACACTATCGCAATCGCCAATAGAGTACATAGCCGCAACAATGTCCTCAAAGCGCTCGCCGGCAGCTCTTGGGGCAAAGACAAAGAAACGTTGTTGGCAACATACAAGGCGATTGTCCGGCCGGTAATAAATTATGCTGCGCCAGTTTGGTCGCCGGGAACCAGCAGGACACAGTGGATGAAGCTGCAGACCTGCCAGAACGCCGCACTCCGCATGGTGACGGGATGTCTTCTGATGTCGCCTGAGGAGCATCTCCACCAAGAGGTCAATGTGCTCCGCGTTAAGGAGCACAACCTCATGCTCAGAAAGCAGTTCCTTGCTGGATGTCACCGTTCGGGGCATCCAAATAGGCACATGCTTGCAGTGGAGCTGCCCCCCAGGCACATTAGACGACATCTTCTAGAACTAAAGGACGAGATCCAGCCACTCATCACGCAACCGCTGGATCCGGAGGCGTACCGGCGGGTCCTAAGCAACATCCATAGAGACACAGTCACTACCACCATTGACTCCCGCCAGGAAAATGCAGTCATTGGAGCCCAACCACCATCTGTAGCAGATGAGGAGTCTCTGCTCCCCCGTGAGTCCGGCGTCTCTCTGGCACAATTACGATCTGGATACTGTAGCAGGCTCAACTCCTACCTGTCCAGAATCAACCCCGACATACCCAACACATGTCCGGCATGTGGAGATTCTCCGCACGACACCAACCACCTATTCACAAGCCCCCTCAAACCCACTCATCTAACCCCCGTCTCCCTCTGGTCCAACCCTGTCGAAACTGCACGTTTCCTGGGCCTCCCCCTAGATGAGTTCGACGACAACGATCATGGGTGAATCCGCTCTTTACGGGGCGCGACTAGCCGCTACAACAACAACAACAACATGGAGGAACGATTAATTGAAGCTGTTAAGTGCCACAGTTGCCTCTTCGATAAAAGCACTACATTATTCCGGAACAAATTCGTTAAGGAGAGGGCATGGCAAGATGTTTCGAAAGCTGTTGGGGTGCCTGGTAAGGTTTTTATTTTCATTTGCGTACATACATAAAAGTTAATGAGTGTTTTTAATAATAGTGGAGCATTGCCAACAACGCTGGAAGTCACTGCGGGACAGATTCGCAAGGGAAATAGCGGGCAGAAGCAAAAATCTGGAGCTGCTGCGGATGATGTTGAACGCGTGTGGTGTTATTTGGAACCTTTGGTGTTCCTTAAAACCCACGTAGCTCCTCGAAAGTAAGATTTATATGTTATTGAAGAGATGTATATGTACATATACACATTTGTACATTGTTTTTTTATTTGCAGAACGGTTTCCAATTTGCAATGGGGTCTTCTGGAGGAAGAGGCAAGCTGCAGTAGCTCTCCAGTGGAAGCCTTGGAGTCGCAGGTGTTGTCGCCAAACACGAGCAACAGCACTTCAACCGCTTCAACAGTAACTAAGCCCGGTGGCAAGCGTAGACGGTTGGAGTCTGAGGTCGATGAGGGATTCAAAAAGCGCCATTCGTCACAGACATACTTGCACAGTCAACGAAGGTTAGAACAAATATATTCCTTGAGTTGGTCTCTCATTGCAAATGCACTCCTTGTTGCATTATTAGCCATCATCCAACTTCTTGTCGCCATAGACCGTTGACAACTGTGCCTCCCTGGTAATCGTCAACATAGTCCGGGGGACAGTAGCTGTTATCGTGCATTTTCACAAAATTGTGTAGTAAACTGAGGCTTTAACGATACTTTCTGCAGATGACGGAAGCATAAGAAGAGGAGACAGCAAAATTCTCCAACGAGCTGTCAATATTCCAAAGGCGTTTTTAATTACTCGCCGTGCACGTGACAAACGTTTGTTAAAAGTTTCCCGATCTGTTGACAGAAGCGTTCCTTAACGAAAAAAGAAGTTAATCTATGACTTATACTGACATAGATAACTTATGTATATACAAACCTAGATATAGTCCCATTATACACCTCTTTAAGGGAAATGCTGCATCGCCAACCATGAAATAGGGGAACTTTACATTAGAGCCGGGTAAAAAATCATCTTCTGGCAGATCTAGTTCTCCATTAAACAACTTTTGCCCGAAGCCTGAATTCCACAAAACCCCACCACCACTCTGTGAACCATACGCTCCGATGTCTACGCTTGTAAAAGTATAATTCGCATCACAACTCGCCAAAAGGATGATGGAGTAGGCACCCTTATAGTTATAAAAAAGAGACCCAGAGTTAGGTGGGCATTTAGTTGTTACATGCTTCCCGTCGATGGCGCCAACACAGTTGGGGAAATTCCAAATTGTGTAGAAGTCGTTGGCAATCCGTTTCCACTCATGTCTATGCGGAACTGACAAATATATGCAGCCTAATTGACTCCACAAAACTTCACAAGTGTCTTTTACAATTTTATTGACGGTTGAGCGGCCCATTTTGAAAGCGGCTGAGAGCTTGTGCTGACTACCTTCATGTGCCAAATACCTGCATGGAAAAGCATATATAAGTTTTAAATCATTAGGCCCGTTCTTTTGTAACCTAGTTGCAAAAAAACACTAGGTAGGATAAAAAATAGCATGTAAAACAACAACACTAACTCGGAGAAATATGCGAGTTGAGCCAACTCGGTTATATGATATCCGACCTGAGATGTAGTGTTGTGAAGCAAAAAACCCGCTCTATTGTGAATGGGCTCTGGAAAAATACTTGGGAAATTTCAATCAACTGTCAAATCTTGTTTGTTTTATGGATACATAAACAAAGCAAATAAAAATGGAACAAGGGTAAGAAAAATTTGCGCTTCGTATATTTCACATAAAATTATGAATTAAAACATGTTTTTTATTTCAGAATGCAAGAAAAAATGCGCAAGAGATGGTCATGTGAGAACACAATTGAGTATTCGAGATGCTACCTCACCCGGAAAGCGGAGTTGGAGCACCCAAAAGGAAAGAGGTTGGCCTACGCGAACGTGTTGGAAGACATGGTGTCAATGGCGATCACGGTAGGTTCAAGAAATAAGTATATGTTTGAACAAATTATATATACTAATCCACTTCCAGGGCTTTGAAAGAATGCCGCTGTGCTTGGACAACAACAGCAGAACTGACGCCAGCCCGTGCTTTGCCCCCTATATGGAGGGGTTCATGTGGGTTACAGACCGTTTGAAACACTTTCGGCAAATGTGCTGTCTGGAAAAAATAGCTAACAGAAATTACTCTGTCTAGCAACAGCTTTTTAAAACGTAACAGTGAGTTTCAGTGAAAGCCTTGTAGTGAATTTTTGTGCTCGTTTTTATAAAACCCGTGTACATGCGGAAGAGCATCAACTTAACAATTTTTCAAAAAACATCGGTAACATTTTGCTGTACAATGAACAAGGGTTTTATAAAAGCGAGCGCGAAGAATTTACATCAAAAACATTGCAAAAACTTCACTAAAATGTTTTCACTGAAACTGGATTTTTTTAAATTTGCTTTTGGTTTGTTATTTTATTTGTAATTAGAATAAGAAGTGATCTGAATTGAATTTTATATGTGATACTTCTTGTGAATTTGTTTTAGTTTTATAGATTTTAAGTTAAATGAAATGCAATGAATTCTTGTAAATATTTTTATTAGTGAATTTGAAGATATAAATATATATGTATATGCATTGAAATTTTTAAATAATATTTTGTTGTCTTAAATAATTAAAAAGGGTTTGCCTTCTGTCAAGGGCTGCATCTTGGTTTCATTCTTCAAAACCTTCATCAAGTGCAAACATATTTTCATCACTCATATCGTTGATATCGCACACATTTGCTAGTTGCCTAAATGTCACTGTATTGCTTACATACCAAATGTACACATACACGGATTTTTTGTGGTAAAATATGCCTACTACCACCACCAGATGTGGCAGGTACGTAGTTAAGACTCCGAATACTTCACTGAAAATAAAATGGCATTAAGTTTATGCATTTCTTTTACACACATTTTGTTATTACTTGTTAGATATTCCACCGTTTGGCGTCTTGGCCTCATGTGCATTTTGAAATCTGCCTCACTCATTGCAACGAGTGTACCATCAAAATTGGATCACTTTTTCATGTGCCTTGTTTTTCACTCTACGAGTCTTTAGAAGAGTTGGAGCTTGCATACATCGTTTCCAATACTTCTAGTACTTCTTGCATCTCTCTATTGCGACGTGATTCGCAATGCCGTGTACAAAGACGCCATCTACAAAAGTAAAAGGTTATTTAATGCATTTATTTAATGTTTTTAAATAAATTTAATAACTTACCACAGAATCCTCAGAATTGCTCATTTTGTTTTGCTTCTTTAAAATTTCACTAAACAAATCATATGTTTTATGACAGATATTGCCAGTGTTGTGAAGTAACTAAAAGGAAATTTCATCCGAGTTGGAGTGTTTTTTTGCAACTAGGTTACAAAAGAACGGGCCTATTATTGCAACATCTGCTTTTTGCTACATTACTTAAGCAAGCGTGAGAAACAATCTGCATTTTGCTGCTATCGGTGGTCTGTTCGAATCTTTGGTCAATCCTTCCTGAACAAGTCCAAATAGCAAATCGAACACATCCTTGTATACCCTGACCGTTTTCTTAAATTCCTCTGGATCGTTTGCATACATTTCGTCGAAAGATGCTGCAAAAAGATCTTTTTCATCGCGGTCTTGATAAAGTTTCCTAACCCATATTCAACGCTTCGATTTCATTTGCCTTAGACACTACGCCTCACGCTTTGTTGTTAAATTTCGAACTGTCAAGCAAAGCGAGGAAGGTTCTATGTAAACGGCCCTTTATGTGTGGTTGAGCGTTTCAATTATGAAATTAAAAGCAAAAAGCGCTCTCGTGTGGAAAAGTAATTTTCTGAGTGACTTTATTTAATAAATTGTTATAAATTTAATTAAAAAAGGAATAAAACCACTAACTAGTTCTATTTTCGTATTCTCTATCCAGTAAAAACCAAGAACCAGTAATAATAATAAAATATTAATAATAAAATTATTACTGGTTCTTGGTTTTTAATGGAGGGTGTTTTCGTACGCAAAAACTAGCAAGAAACTGGCAAATGACAGCTGAACTTGCAAGTTTTACAGGATTTCTTCTGGAAAAATTTCTACTAGCAAGAATTTGCCAGTAAGATAAACAACTGATTGAAACTATTCAGTTGATTACAGTAGAAACCAAATTTTAAAATTACAAACTATATTCATTAAAAAGGGTGAAAAATAGAAAAAGTGACTAAATAAATAAACGTACACCAAGTTTATGAAGTTTATTGTGAACATATATCATTACGACGACCAGAATCTGTGTATTTGTAAGGATAGGATTTCTTTATTTAAAGTATGTATTTTTTACATTTCGCGCCAAATAAAAATCAGCTGTAACAAAAACTTGCAATTTCTTGCTGGTTTTGCGTTTTCGTACTTTCTTGCAAATTTTGGTTACGCTCAGAAATTTCGCTACTGGATAGTTTTTTACTGGAAAATACGAAAGCATAACTACTACTAATTGTGCATTGTGTTTAGTGTATGTGAACCAGAAAATTCAGAGAGTAATTAATCTACCTTTATTTTTGGAATATGCTTAAAAGTACATACTCCAAATTCCTGTATTAATTAGTGATCAGAAATTTCTAGAAATAACTAAACTGTTGGTTTCTTCCCATATTTCTTGCAAAATAAAATAAGTTATCGGATTCCTTCGACGAAGCCGCTATAAATTTTTTTTAAATACAGGCAGAAGTTGCCTACAAAAACTTAATTCTCGCGTAACTATAATCGGTTTCACAGTTCGTAGCAGCTTTATGACATAGAAGCGTATTCATAGTAAAAAATAAGTTAAGTCAAAAAGCTGCATCTAAGTTTAAGTACATATCAACTTAACTTTTTTTATGAATATGCCACATAATTTTAAATGGACTATCTATTAAATTAAGCCTCAATTAACTTTAATGCCAATTTTTTTTAATTCGATCAAACAATATTGAAATCGAATTATTATTATTAATTAAAATATTCAAATTTGATTTGGGTTGAACGAGAAAATATGCTTTTTTTAATCTGAGTCCTTTCTTTTAATGCCTGTGTGAAAATATCTCATGATTATGAATAATATATCCGTTTTTCATACTCCCATGTTTATGAAGGTTATTTGTAACATCTGTGAATTATTTTACGCTTCCCCAACTTTTTTTTGTCTTTTTTTCACACGAGAAAATTAATTCCAATACATTTCGATTAAATTTATAACACAAATTTGGCGATTCTTTTACAAATGGAAAGTATATCCGTTAGATTCTGAACAAGTCTTTAAAGGCGACAAACATTATATTTTCGGGTAACTTTCCTTGAAAATAATGGGTAATAAGCCGAAGACAGAATTTCGCTCTTTCCGAAATTGTGATGAATTGATGTTTAGTCCTGTTGAATTAATAAAACATTTTATCAATGTCTAGTCTAAGTGCATTTTGATATACCTACATCTGTATTTCTATATTTCAAGAAATTACGAATAGATTGGTGGTTCTCACCTGAAGAAAGAAATTTTATTCACATCGAAAATAGGAAATGACAATGGGATTGCTACGATGCATAAAAAATCTACATATCAGAGTTGTAATTTACAGGATGTAGTCCGAGTTGCATTACGCACAGGGTGACAACGCCACAGTACCGCACTACGTATAGGCTGACTACGCCACATATAGTCTGTATGTATATTTCATAATAAAATTTTCATATTAAAAACTCGCATATGCAACCCTACAAGCCTTGCCCAGGGGTGAATTTCAGCAAAATTACAAAAGCAAAATGTAAACAAACCAAAAAAGGTTGCTTGCATCAAAATTTAACTACTACACATGATGCAAGAAAGAAAGGTGTTGTACGTTGGTAACCTTCGGCCATCTTGAACGCCCTCTGAAAACCATAATGCTTTTATCCAAAAACTGCTTCTTTTTTACAGCAAATTAAAAAAAAAAAACATACTATAAAAGATACTAAAAAATATACAGCGAAATGCTAAGTTGACATTACTGAATCAGCTTTTCGTGTTTGTCAAAGCTAATAGAGAACAATAGTTATGTTTTCGTATTATCCAATAAAAAACTATCCAGTAACTAAATTACAGAGCGTAAGCAAAATTTTCTCAAACAATGAAAGAACCTTGCAAGAAAGTAAGAAAACGCAAAACCAATAAGAAGTTGCAAGCTTTTTCTTGTTTGTCGTATTTTTAAATTTTTAATCACTTTCTCCAATTTTCGTCCATTTTTATGGAAATAATAAACATTTTTAATAATTGTTTTCTATTTGTGATCAGCTGAATACTTTCAATCAGTTGTTTATCTTACTGGCAAATTCTTGCTAGTAGAAATTTATCCAGTAAAAGTCCAGGAAAAATTGCAAGTTCAGCTGTCATTTTCGCTCTCTCAATTTCTCCTACTTTGCTAGTTTCTTGCAAGTTTTGGCGTACGAAAACGTTACCCAGTAAAAATCCTGTAAAATTGTTACTGGTTCTTGCTTGTTTCTACTGGATAGTGAATGCGAAAACATAGTACCTATGTAGTATCTAATTGGATTTAACATAGTGCTGTAATAGAGTTTTCTCAATGGTTTCTAAAGTTTTTCCCACAATTAGGATAATATATATTGGCCTTAGGTCCTCAGCTTTAATATCCTTTTTTTTCGTTCTTAACTAGCACCATGGACGATAGTTTCCACTTCCGTTTGGAGACGTTTATTTATTAATGAGGTATAGAAATGTTTTTCGTTCTACAGAGTCCTTAATAAGACTCTCTGATAGAAGAAATTGCTGGAAAGCAATTTTCTGAATAAATTTTTCGGCAATACGAAGAGTGCCCTCCGTAGACATTTCTTCAAATTTTAGTGTACACGTAGAAATTGGTTATTGGGCATATTTGTGTATCTTATACATATATACATACAGTGGCTCCAAGCCAAAGTCGGACACCGTAGAAAAAAATTTTCCTACTTAACAATATTTCAACCAAAGCAATTAAAAAAAAGTTAAATATTTTTATTGCACTTCCAAAATATAAAAACAAAACATATAAATTAATTCAGTATTATAAAATATTATACAATAGTAAAACATATTTACCTTTTTTTCATTGGTTTAGTTGAAATATTTTTAGGAAGGAACATTTTTTTCTACGGTGTCCGACTTTGGCCTGGAGCCACTGTATGTATATAAAAGGAAGTTACATTTTGATTGCCACTTTATAACTCAATAACCACCACACTGATTTCGATACAAAATTTACAGTATATAAGTTGAATGAATGAGTTCTTCCACAGGCATTTTGAAAATCTATCAATGACCTCCTTCGTAAAAATCGTATTTATGGTTCGATTTACTTGAAATTTGTACGTAGATATTGTTCAAAATATCAGGAATCACGATTGGTTGAAAGAACGCGCAATACTGACACCGAAAAACGTTCATTTCAATGAATTCAACAATCAAATTCATGTTGATTGCCTGGTGCAGTTACATCATACAAATCTGTTGATAGCGCAATGACTTATCCGATTGAATTTTTGAATTCATTCTAACCGCCTGCTATGCCACCGCATTGTTTAAATTTAAAGATTGGATCCTCAATTACATTACTCCGAAATTTAAATGCGCCTAAATTGTGTAATGTCACGAGACTGGCAGTTACAAAATTAATGCCAAATTTAATTGAAACCACAATATTGACTGACAAAGCAAAATGCGAAATTGTACTCATACCGCGCTTTCCAATTTTTTTAATTCAAGCGTTTGCAACTGTCAGTGCGTTTATCATTTACCATGCCCATCAATCAAGCCGAAAGGCAAACACTTCAAGTGGCAAACACTTCAAGCTTGCGGTTTGCATTTACCGGAGCCGTGTTTTTCGCGTAGGCAGGTATACATGGCCTGTAGTGCTATTCACTAATTTATTTTAACGATATTCGCATGGTTAACTCATATTAACGAAAATTTTAACGATGCTGCTATTCAGTTCTCAGTTTTCAACGATTTTCGCATTCGCTGAATCAGCTGTTGTCGTTAGCTAGTCGATTACCGAAAACTAAACGACAACAAATTTGATGTTGTTAACTCAGTCGAACGTAAAATTCGTGATTTCAACTTAAATAAAAGAAAAAATTTAAAATTTGGTGATTTGTTTTCTTGATATTAAAACAATAACATTAAATAATATCGCTCTCAAAGGGGACCGTATTTTTCAAGAAATTGAGTGAATAGTTAAATTATAATGCTTTTGATAGTCGATTAATTTAAACATTTATTTGAAAGTTGTGATTACCGATAAAGCGCGTTCTTACGTGCATGTACAAAAAAAAACAGTTACGTTCACATGCAAAAACTGGCAAAGTAATGTAATAAGAGTCGGCAAACAGCTGTCATCTAGAAGCCGCCAACTCTTAATCAATTCAAATAGGCTAACACTATATAGAGTTGTATCTAATGCTTCTTTACAGTTTCATTAATATGGTGGAATCCTACCTTTGTTGCGAATAAGTAGGTTAGTTACTGGAAGGTAGTTGAAAAGTATCTCACCTCGATCATATATGTCCGTGATCGCCCACTGAACGTGGTAAGCATTCGCTGCCGACCAGAATATTTTCGCTCTCATACTTGGCCACCAAGTTCCGCAACGTAGAGTGAGGAGGGCGCTCGGCCTCGTTTTTTCCAGAATGTAGGCTCTAATTTTACCTTTACCGCGCTCCACGAAAAGCGTAAAGCCGGTGGCACTCAACCCACAGTCCCTTGAGTTACACACGAACGGTTCTTGCATGAGTATCACCGTAACGTCGACTTTGCTCAGGCGACCTAGAAGAGCAGTTGAGCCTGCTTTAGATCTGTGGCGGCTTGTCTCTAGCACTCTCATATTAAAAAAACCGGCTCCTCCTTCCCGGCTATGACGGTGACGTCAGCTTCGCACTCGCCGTCGCTGTGAAGCAGATCCTCCTCTGCAGACATCCTATTGCATAGTTTGCCGGAGAGGAGACGCTGCCCTCAGCATTGGAGAGCTCGACGTCCTTTGCACTAGAGGCTCGCTGAGCGTCACTTACAATACACTTTTATAATTACCTCATCGAGGCCATATGAAACACGGCCTTGCCTCTTCTCCAGGAGTCCGATGGACTCCTTGTTCAGACCACTTGGCTAGAAGGGCCTTCCTCGTCCTCGACCCCGATGACCCTCTTATCACTGGTCGGGAGGGCCATCGCCCGAAGCATCTTTAGGATGCTTTCTGGGGCCAATTGTGTCACCGGAACCAATGTCCTCGCCTGGGGTCTGACTGGAATGTCCTACCTTTGCAACGGTGGCCTTGTACAGCGCCACCGATCTCGGGCCTTCACAGGCGAACACATTAATGTGGCCCTGGTACCAACCAGCGTCCTTACAGCCTGGAGGGTTCCAGGATTCTCCAGGTGAACGTCAAAGATGACGTTCGCCAGAGCTGCCTTCACCCATCTCTTCTAGTCCTTTGGTATGGGCGCGAGTTTAATGCCTCGGTCCAGAACCCCACTAAGGATGATGTCTTCTTAATATCGGAAAAGCCCACCCAGGAGTGTGGCCGGATTCTTTTTGGTGCAAGAGTTTGTTCCTCTGCCGATCTTTGTCGGTTGATCGGGTTATCACTGAAGTCCCAGTGACCTTGAAATTAGGCAGCAGTGCTTTCGCCCTTTCCACCGCTTCCTTTGCGGCCTTACGCTTTTCAGCGAACTTGAACCGCTCTGACTCGATTTTCTGAGAGACGTTACTTGTAGTTTTCACATCGAGATTGGTAAGATAAGTTTTTTGTATTTTGTTTTTATTTTTTTTAGTAGTATTCATCTTGGTCGTTCGAACACCTGCTCGACGAGGCAAGCGCAGCGGTCTGAAAACTATCAGAGGAGGAGGTGGAGGGTACACCACGACAGCGCTCCTTGCCGCAGTAAGGCCAGCTTACTCCGTGGTGGCATGGAAGTCCCCGAAAGGAACAACAATGAAAAACATTTAAGTCTCATCCCCATGTCAAGGAGGAATAAGATTAGGAAACAAAATTAATATACGAAAATTCCAAATAACTAAATATATGCACGATAAGAATGAGTAAATTTTGGTTATATGCTATATTTATGACAAAAATAACTTGCTAATTAGCAGTTGCGCTGATAAAATTTCCCATGTTATCATGAATATATAAAAAATAAAAAAATTGCGAAATATCAAAAGCATATTAATTTTTTCCGACTTACGAATATGCATTAATAAAACTTTTACTTTATTTCCAGATTTTTTATTGTTATTTCATTTTAGATATTTATGCTAGCTAAATTCAATTTTTTCACTTTGTTTATTGTGTTGATTTCGTTTTTCTGTAGATGCGGAATAATATGCGATCTACATATGTACATACATGTATTCAGGGCCCAGGGGTAAAAAGGTGAGGCTCCCTTTTTACATAAAAGTTTCGAATGCTTCATCAATTTCATCAACTATCTTTCTACTTACTACTTCAATGTTTTTAAAGAGTAAGTCAAATGCGACGTTTTTTGCTCTCATCAGTTCACCACATCTGTATTCCACAAGAAGACGACAATTGCGGTCGGTGAAATCGCGCGATCTTGTATCGATTACTACTTTTGCGATAAAAACGGGAATTTTTGCCTCTTTACATTAATTTTTAAACACATTTTCCTACATTATTTATTTATCAGCAAACTAGCAAACGGGAACTTTCGCCACTTTACATTATTTTTTGAAATACATACGGGCCCATGCGAGTTACGAATATTTTCCGAAAGCGATGCAAACTTGTTTGAGAATTAAATATTTCAACTCACCTTAAGGACAAGTTCACAAAATTGTTCTGGCCTCTGGCGGATCAATTTCATTCTCGAAGAACCGAGCATAACATAAGAACATTCTTGGAACACGAAAAACTTCGAACAAAGTCGTAAATTCTCAAGTTGGGAACGTCATTGTCACTGGTAAAGTTAACTGTATTTTTCCGACTGGCGCGCATGTATTTCGCCCAGAGTTTTCTAAACGACTAGGGAAGCATCTGGTAACATTCGATGGTGAAGAAAGTTATTAAAAATAAATTAGTAAACTTAAGTGGCCAACTGTACCATATTGAATTTTGTTGCTTAAGATACGAACAATACCGTATGTATATATACTACAAAAATAAGTACATATGTATGTATGTACAACCATAAATAACTAAAATGACATCAAGTGTACATACATGTGTACATATACATACATATATATATATATATGTCCATACATACATACATAAGTGCTTGTGCACAAATTCAACCTTGACCTACGCTATCATTAATAAATCAGCGTCTGTCGTCCAAAAATTAAAATCAAATCAAATCGCAGCACCGCAGCTGCAACTGCACTGGCGCCGAATATATGTATGCGTCTGAAACCACATGCAACAACTAAAAATTCATTCATAAACGCACGCGCACATTTTTGAAAGATGTGCCGTTAATTCAAAACACAAAAATAATAAAATCTTAAATTTTTCAAATCATCGACGGTCACTGAAAATTCTTAACATCTTAATTTAAAATTTGTTTGCGGTCCACAAATACGTACATAGCTACTCATACTTTTATATAAGAGTAAGAATATGTTCAGATAGGCACCTAATTGTCAATTAAGAGCATTTCAGCAATTAAAGCCCTAATTGTAACCAAATTTAACATACAAAAATTCAAATTATTAATTACTAATTACTTTTTAATTGACAATAAATTTATGCCAGATGATCTATGCAACCCTCTAATGTCTGTGTAATGAGGTATCTCCAATGAGCAAACGAAATGCGATGAAAAGGAAATGTTAAAAAAAACTTAAATGACATTCAAATATAATAAAATAGCGAAGCGCAGGGATGGCTGACAAAATTGATGGTGAGTACATTTAAAAAATTGTTTTAAATAATAAATTTATTTTCAAATGTTTACTCAATTAAATAACCAACACCCAAACGCAGTAGGCTGGGATGGAGGGAGGGGAGTGAAGCCGCGGTTCTGGAGTTGTGGGCGAGTGGAGGAGCTTCGTGGTATGCGCTAGAACGTATACATTTAGGTGGAGATTGAGCTTGAACTATTCCAGCTTGGTTACACTCACAACTCCAGAGCTGTACAAGTACAAAATTTTACACAATCCTATAGGTCATATTACACTCACTTGCAAATAAGGTACATATGTACATACAGTGGCTCACAGCTAAATCGTGCAGTATTATTTTTTACATTATTGACAATATTTTCCGTGCAAAAATGTTTGCATGATATTTTATAAAATATAGTTCATTTCAATATCGTAAAGCTCAAAAATCGAACTTGTTTTTTTTTGTAAACAATTATATAAAAGTTTTCACTTTTATCTCAGAATTTCAATGAGCAATAAAACCGCATTTTGGAAGTTTCTAGAAATTCGTATAATTTTTAACGAGGGTTATGTTTTAACGTCCAAAAAGAAACTAGAAAGTGTTCTTAAGATGTAACTTTTTTGTAAAACTGTTTGATTGAAAAATTTCGTTTACTTTTTTAATAGGAAATTGCATTACCTCTAATCTAATAACAAATGGCTTACGGCTAACAATGTCGGCATATAATGAAATACAATTTTGGAATATCGGAAACTGTCATACTTTCTAAATATTTGACTTCAGATTCAATTGGAACTTATACATAAAAAATAATAGGCAAATGTTTCAGGCCGAAATTATTGTAAAAGTAATGTTATTCATACCTAAATAAAAGCGAAGAAATTTTGAACTAAACATCGAGTGAGAAATATATTTATTAAGTGAAATCTGGTAAACTTTAAATGTGAAACTAAATTTTGAATAAGAAATGAATTTCCAAAATGAAAACTCATACTCAGTTGCTCCTCTGTTGTTAACTGGCACCATCTAGAGACAGCTAGTGAAGCCAAGACCTTATCCATCTGGTCTTTCCAACGTAGAGGAGGCCTTCCTTTTCCTTTGCCACCACCACCGGTACCGCGTTGAATACCTCCATATTCTTCTATACGTAGAATATGACCTAGCCAGCGTAGCCATTGAATATTGATTCGCTGTACTATGCTACTGTTGTTATAAAGCTCATACAACTTATCGTACCATCGTCTGCGGTATTAACCGTCGCAAAGACGTAAAAGTCCAAAAATCTTTCGGATCATCTTTCTCTCGAACACTCCAAGGGCCATTTCATATGATGATGAGAGACTTATAGACTTTCCCCAAAAGAACAATTGTTGGCAAGAGAGATTCTTCGTTGGATTTTTAGGATGACATTGTTGTTGGTGTTAATGCTTGTTCCAAGATAAACAAAGTCCCCAATTTCCAATATTTGGCGTATTGTGAATATCTGGTCGATGATAGATTTACCAGGCCTAAAGCCACACTGCTAAGGTCCAATCAGTTCGTTGATGGTTGGTTCACATAATAATTTTTAAAATGAAAACTAATAAAAAATGGGTTTCTTACTTACCAAATAAGAACACAGCGATAATCTAATATTTTCAGCAGAGGGTTCGTTTTCACTGAGCATAACATTATACGAAGGATTTATCCAATTTTCCCCACATTTTCGCACAGTTTCCAACGATATTTGATTAATATTATCATTTTCTTCGTTTAATAAATTGTCTAAAACACAGTAAGCTCGCGTTCCCGATTCGGTTATCCAAACCTTTTCCTGTGAATATATGTATATGTAATATATTGCTATGAAACAAAGATAAAAACAGAAACGAAAAAATATATTTTTGACATGTAATCCACAAGAGCATGAAGTACAATGTAATACCATACCTTTTAACTGTAGTAGTCGGTTGCATCAGTTTAATTTAATCTTCATTCGATGTGGCATCCATCTAAAAATATTTGCAAGATTTTGTAAATTAATATCTACATTATTTTAATATTAAACGGGAAGATCTTCTATGAAAACCATGCACACATTCAGCGACAATTTCTTCCTTCGGAGGCAATTTATTTCATTACCTTCGATTCGAACAGTTGTGATTCGTGACTTTCTTAACTCTCTTTTCTCCGCCCATTCGGCAGTGCCAAGTGAGTGTGTTATTTGAAATTTGATTATTGCCCAAAACAAAACTTTTCAACCCCTTTCGGAGTAGAAATTTTCCTTAAAAACCTCGTGTTTAGTGAACCGGCTACATGCCACCTGAACCCCTCACGGGGAACAGGTTCAAAGAGCTAGCCCAACCCCCTAGCCCACGAACCAAAAAAAGAAAGGTAGGAAAAGGCCAAGTGGTAACTGAGGAATTTTTTCCTTCTTTACCACAAATAAAAAGCTCTGCTACACAAAACCCAAAATGTATAATAATTAAATTCACTGACGAAAAACAACCTTTATCAAAGTTTAGTGTGTTTGCAAAAAAAAAGGCTCTTGATTCAATTAGCACCGAAATCGAAAACGTCAGCATGCTACGCGATGGTAGTTTATTTGTGCTTGTGAAAACGCAGAAAATTGCAGACAAATTTCTCAAATCAAAAGATTTCGGCGGATTATGTCCCGTTTCAGTGTCGCTCCACAAAACATTAAACTCCAGTAAAGGTACAATATACGATAAGAACCTCATCCCAACTCCAGATAACGAAATACTTGATGACCTTAAGTCTCAAGGAGTTACACATGTTTACAAGTTCACAAGAAAGGTTGATGATAAAATTACTCTGACTGAAGTGATTCTCCTCACATTCAATTTATACGAGCCTCCAAAAACCATAGATATCGCTTGGTACAAAACTCGAGCTCAGCAGTACTACCCAAATCCAATGCGTTGCAAAACATGCCAAAAACTTGGGCATACCATGAAGCATTGCAAAGGTGTCCTCACGTGTGTGACATGCAGCCTACCTCCTCACAACCCCACAACTTGCACACGTATAATGTATACAAATTGTTTCGACACGCACTCTGCATCGTCTCCCGACTGTCCAAAATACCAGCAACTCAAACAAATTCTTAAAATCCAAACCACCAACAAATGTACTTTTGCCGATGCCAAGGTAACATACAAACGTAATAACCCCATTCAAGTTTCACCCTCCTACTCCTCAACCTTAAGGAGCCACAATCAGAAAAAAGAAGACGAAATCATAAATAACAACACAGATGAAATAGAAATAACTGTCACCGCATCCACTTTAGACGTAGTAAAAAACGCAGCTTCATTCACAAATAGTATTACAAAAGAAATACCATTATCCGACTCTCCTTATCCAAAAGCACTTGCAAATTCAATTCAGCCACAACCAGAACTATTCAAAAACATTCAACAACAAACACAACTTTCAACTCTCCAATTTTCCAACTCAACCACAAATGCAACAACACCATCAACATTTATCAATCCGTCAACTCTCTTAAATGATCAATTGCCATCTCCTTTCTCTTTTCTTAATACTTCTCCTCTCCCTGATCAAGATTACCTTTCTCTTCTCCGCAAAGTGTCAGTACCAGATGTCAGTCACTCCCAAAAGGCCACGCCAGGCTCTCTTAACGAAAAGCATAATGAAGCACACAACGAAAATTACCCGACCGATAACTCTTCTTAATGGTGAGATTTCATTGTAACTATATTTATATATAAATATATATATATACATATATATATAAATATAGTTGTTATTTTGTGTACCTCTTGATCATAACTTATAAGAGAACTTTTCTTTTAGTTAGAGTATTACTTCTATTACTCTTAAATTTAAAAGCAAGGAACTCTCTTAGATTTTTCTGTTCATAATAAATGGTTAAGTTTTTACAGTGGAACATGAAAGGTTATTACAATAATTTCAATAGTGTACAACTTCTACTAAAAGAATATTCACCATCTATAATAGCTCTTAGCGAAACGCATTTGCCAAAAACAGATCTAGTCCCCAGTCAATACACAGGGTTCCTCCATAACTTAGACCACAACACCTACGCACAGCAAGGAAACGCCGTTTTAATTAAAAATAATATTCCTCACAAACACATAGACATAATCTCTAACCTTTCTACAATTGCCATCGAAATCAATCTAGGATTCAAGATAACAATAATTTCAATTTACATACCACCTGAGCAAAAATTTAAATCTGAAGAAATAAACAGAATTTTAAGCGAAATCTCTTCCTCTATAATTTTAGTAGGGGATTTCAATGCGTGGAACACCCTGTGGGGTTCTGCGTCTACTAACCTGAGAGGCAAAGCAATATAAGACGTCATCCTTGCAAACAACCTCACTATTCTCAACGATGGGAAACCCACCCACTTTTCTACTCACAAAACATTCACGAACATTGACCTAATAATCTGCTCAGCTAGCTTGGCGCCCAAAATTTTCTACCAAAACACTTGAATATCTCTATTCAAGCGATCACTTTCCGACTCTTTCCGAAATTTTTTCTTAAAAGTCTAATGTAAAGGTTCCACACAGGCCCAAATTTATAATTGAAAAAGCAAACTGGCCTCAATTCCAAAATATTGCCTGCGAACTGCACAGTTCCAGACCACAGTCAAACAATGTCAACCAAGAGGCTGCAGTGATTACAAAAATGATCAGATCATCAGCCCATATTGCCATACCACAGACAAAAAAACATCGCCTAAATAAAGTAGTCTCCTGGTGGAACCCTTTCCTAGCGTCATTGAGGAAAAACAAACAGGACCTGTGGAAGGAATACAAGCAATCACGATCCATCTCTGATTTAATAGAATACAAGAAAGCCAACGCAGCCTTCAGAAAGCAATTAAAGGATGAAAAAGATAAGAGTTTCAAAAACCTTACAAGAAATATCAACCCTTCATCTAATCCACAAAAGGTTTGGGCTGGCATTAACTTACTAGCGGGTACATACAAAAAACCTTCAATCAAATTTTTAACGACAACAACAACGTGTTATATGATTCAAAGGAAATCTCCGATTATTTTGCGACAAACTGGTCCAATTCTTCGAGTAACAACAACTTTCATCCGCTTTTTGTTTCTAAGAAGCAACATACAATTTCTAAAACTTATGAGAACTTGGCACCCTCGCCTAGTGCAAAAAAAAATAGAAACTCCCATCTTCTATAACGAAATTATATCGACCTTGAATACTTCAAAAAAGAAATCTCCAGGACTTGATAGAATTTCCTATCAAATGATAAAAAACCTTCCCACACCAGTTATGAGCCGTCTCCTTCACCTATACAACAATATCTTTGATAGTGGTACATACCCTCAAGCTTGGAAATGTGATAAAATCTGCGCTATTGGCAAGCGAAATAAACCCATCACAGGAAAAACCCATGCTTAGAAAAAACCCTTGAAAAAGTTATTGCCAAACGCCTTATGTGGTTTGCCATCAATAGCAATATCATCAGCCATCATCAGGTAGCATTTAAGAAAGGCCAAGGAACAATGGAACTCATTAAGTATTGACTTTCAAAAAGCATTTGATCGAATTGGTGCACACATCGTTTTAGAACAACTCGAAGAATGGAAAGTTGTTACAAAAATTTATAACCTTATTAAAAGCTTCTTCCGTGTCTCAATCAACAATGCATACTCCAACACGTACGTGTTACACAACGGCATACCTCAAGGGTCACCGCTGTCCGTCATTTTATTCATCATTGCTTTCAACAAAGTTAGCACTATAATTTCCAAGTACAACCATATGGATCACATAATGTACGCTGACGATGTACTAATATTTTCTGTAGCTAAAGATGTTAGTACTATAAATAACAAATTTTTAAATATTCTTGCCGACTTAACCGAATGGGGTAAATTGTCAGGTGCTATTATAGCGTATGAAAAATGTAAATTATTTCATATATGCAAAAAAACATACTGTAACAATGTACACTATTTAAGTTTTAATAATTATGTAATAGAAGCTACCAAGTGCCTTAAAATTTTAGGCGTTATTTTTGACACTAAATTGACCTTCAAGGATCATTGCGTTCATGTTAAAAATAGCATTTCGAAAAGACTCAATATTATAAATTATCTATCCACAAAAATATCATTTGTTCACATTAAAACTTGCATTAATATTGTAATAGCATTAATTCTATCCAAAATTGATTATGGGCTAAGCATCTACGGGAACTGCTCTAAAGCAAATCTTCGCATGATTACACCTCTGTATCATTCAGCTGTCCGTAGAAGTATTCGAGCTTTTAGCTTCTATCCAATTAAGACGATCCTTGCTGAGGCTGGACTTCCAACAATCGAAGAACGCATTAAATCCTGCACACTGAAGGTTATGCCGAAATTATTCCTGTCTAACAACAAAATACTGCATTAAATAACGCAGAATGTTTCCAAATACAAACGTACTCCTAAGAGAAGCTCAGCAATATACCGGTGTATACACGAATCAAAAGCAATTGGATTCAACTTCCTCCCTACGTTTAACATACCTGACAAGTCACCACCTTGGCTGCTTACAGGAAAGGAAACACTGATCAGATTGCTTATTACCAACTATACAAAAACGTCATTGTATGCAATATAAACTCTCTGATAAACGCAATAAGAAACAAGCTTTTACAAAACCCTAACAAGATAAAAATTATGTGGATCCCCGGGCATATGGGAATAAAAGGAAACGAATACGCTGATAAAAGAGCCAAAACTAGCCACAAAAGAACCGTTGGTTATGACCCAGCATGTCAGCAAAAATGACATACTCGGACACATTAACACCCACATGAAGTTCGTCTCACATGAAAGTTGGAAGAACATCTCACACCATTACACAAAAATCAACCCCAAAGGAAAAAAACCTGACTATCCACTTTATTGCCACCCCGTCGAGATCACTAACTTCGTGAGACTTCGCATTGGTCACACTAAAATAACACATGAATACATACTCAACCAAAATTCTAAACCCATCTGTCTATTCTGTCAAAGACAGCAAACAAGCGTAGAGCATATTCTCGTTAACTGCCCAACTATAGCAACACATAGAATCAAGATCTTCAACAACTCTGACCCGCTACGCTTACTTGCGTCACCTTCCGCTGAAAATATCAACACAATTAACGAATTTCTTAAAGAAATCGGAATATTTGATAAAATCTAAAATACTGTTTAAAAGTAAAAAAAAAAAAGAATTTACCTAATAAAATTTATATATACATTACTTGGACGTAAAATAGCTGAAAGCCTTGGTAACTATAGCTTTTAAGTAGAATAATAATTGTTATTATCTTTTTTACTTATAATAAATAAATAAATAAATTTATTAACTGTGTAGATAACAACCGCCACATTTGCTCGCAGAATTTCATTGATACGCAGTTGATTTACCAACACCCAACAGTTCAGAATCTATTCTGTACTCTCCAGCGAAACCAAAGGCACACAAAGCGATTGCTTCACGTGTTTGCAACGAAATTCCTATGCGCCAGTTTGTATCGACTATCTTTAAATTCCCCTTGTAATGCTGCTAGGAGCAATAACTGGTGCCTCCTTAATCTTTGACATGCTAATCAGTCATTCTTGTTTTCCGTTCACACCTAGGCTGCAACTAAAACTAATGGTGCCCACACTCACCGACGCAAACGTACGTTACGTGTCAGCTGACACGATCAAACTTATGAGAGCGCCATGTAAATGAAACTCATCAACGTGTAAGTGTGACGGTTACGCGCGACGTGTACGTGTGTAATCAGAGAAATTTAGATTTTTGCCGTGAAGCCGTGTCAGCTGAGTGCCTCTCACCACACAGTGTTGTCTTTTTAAATCATTAACAAAAAACCTTATAAAAATTTAAATTTTTATTAAATTAATTTAAAATCGATGTTTAATAATGTTAAATATAGATAAATGAACTATTTGCATTTGTTGGTTTTTGGCTTTGGGTTATTATACAATGAAAAATTGTAATTGACAACGCGGATGTGTGTAAAAGTATGTATGCAAACAAATTAATGGCAACATTGTGTTGATGCAAGCAAACACAATTTTATGTATGCATACGGGCATAAGTTTTGCTCAATTTTGTGTATCTCCCGTCAAAGACAGCGTTCAGACAGGGAAACTTTTGTCGCGGCAACTCGTTTCTTGCCGGAGAGAGAGGGACGGGGAAAGGGGAAGGGCACCGAATTGCTCGTGCTCGGGCAACACGCTTTGTGTTCTTATTCGTCTCAGTCGGCAGCTAAGAAATTTGACATTCCTTTTCATTTATAAATTCTTTTAGCGGTTACAGTTTTGTTGATTTTTAAGTGAATACATACGGTAAGTTGGCAATTGAAATTTTGTTCTTATTTTTTTGCGATTAAATATACACATGTGTATGCATATACTATACATATTAATGTAAATTATGTTAAAACTTCATTTTTCAACTCACCTTTTACTTATAATCACAAAATTTATCAGAATGTGTAAATGCCGCTTAAGCGAAGCGTACAGAAATTTGCGAAAATGATATCAAATTAAATGCCAGAAAATTGCCTGAACAGAGTTGCTCTGTGTGAACGCGACGAGCAACACCAAACACCGATAATAAGCAACAAAAGTTTCCCCGTCTGAACCCAGTCAAACAGACACAGCATACATACATACGTACACGTCGGTGAGTGTGGGCACCATAATTTGTATTGAATGAGTATTTTCAATATATCGATTATAAACTAAAAAAAATCGTTTTACAGTTAATGTTTTGTACATTTTTCTCTCCGAAATTTTTACACGCTCAATCAAAACCCAACTGTCAAATACTAATTTTGCAATCTAAATTATATGCGTGGAAACACTGAAATCAATGACACAACTTGAAGCCTAATTCATTGTGAATATATACAAGTGAAAAGTCTCTCATTCTGAATAGTCACAGCTAATATGGGATGTCACATAAGGGCTGATAAGAACTGCCAGACATAGAAATTGCACGGTCAATAATATGTGAATACAAAAATTCGAGTAATAAAAAGGCAGGAAAACCAGGGTGCCGAATACTGATTTTGATCACAGTTTCCCGAAAGGCAACCCCGTTTGCACAAAAAAAGCCAATACGGGTTGCCGTGTTGTAATTACAAGTTATTTCTGATTTCAAAATATAAAAGCAAAAGTGTAATAAATTTTATGATAAATATTTCTTCAAATTGTTTGCATATTGTACTTTCCTGTCCCGCTTTTAATTTTATTGGAAGGCATTCATATATTTGAAGTAGACATCCACAATTGATATGACTTATTTGTATTAACAACATAGAAGGAAGGTAAAACATGCTAAAATAGTTCCAACATATGTTATATTTATATCGGGAAATAGCTATGAAGAAATTAAGTTTAAACGAAATTGCTTGAAAATGCAAATGCAAAAGTGGTCAGTAAATTCAGGCATCTCTGACCATAATTCATGGTGAAATTGATGCTTTGAAAAGATTATCACCCGAATATGCCAGTTTCAGTCAGAAAATGCGTCATGCTCTTAAGAATCAGACAGAAACTTATAGTGATATCCAATTTTTGCTTATGTATTTTAACTCATATTTTCCTTTTCAAATTCGTTTCTCTGTCTCTTGTTTTATTAAATTAGTTCAAGAAATAATATTTTATATGTTCATTGAGTTAAGTATGTTGGGATCAATTTGTTAAAAGTAAACATATTTCCACCAAGAATTTGCACCAATTGGTACAAACTATAATGGACAAAGTTTCTGCAAAGTTACCACTGTAATGCAACCCTGCATGGAGAAGGCCATTTCTATTCAAACCAAACGGCTCAGCGGGGTTTTTAATATCTTTATTTTTTATATATTTCCAGCTATTCTCAAGCAATATCATGTTATTTGCATTTATATATGTACATATATAATTTTATTATTTAATAAATGTACGTATGTATTCAAGTTAACATTTTTACATATTTTGGAAAAAATTTTCATTTTCATACAATGCCTTATGCATGTGCAATAAACATCTAAAGCAAAATTAAAATTTATCTTACCTTGTGTTACTGAGCAGCAGAAATTTTTACACGAAAGAAATTCTGAAAGAGAAATATGAAAAAACATCAACTTTGCTGTTGTATTTTGATGTAGTTTTGGGAAAATTTGTGAACACAATGTTGTACTGTTTGGTAGCTAAGAAAATATTTGTAAAATGAATGAAAAATGTTATTCAACTCGAATTTTAATAACATTTATAATGTACACATGAAGTAAAGTACAATGCCACGCACTTTTATATTGCAATTTTTTCAACACAATTGAACTTATTTTCATATTTGCTACTTCGCCAACAGTTTCTACTACACATTTTTTTGGACAGTGTGAAAACAACTCTGTGTAATAATGGTGTCTAGTGCCCAAAAAATACATCCTTCCAAATCAGGTGATCTCAGCTCTCTCTTAATTAACTTACAACCAACCCGAGTTCATAAATAGATACTTATCTTTGAAGAGTAAAGTATCCCTCTCTTGCCTAAATACAACTCAAGTCAAAACCTTTCCCTTTGTTTTTCATTGCTGCTGAACAACAAACGAGCGAACATTTGTTAATGTCGAACGAATAGTTTATTTGTATTTCTCTTTTGTTAGAATGTGCTCTTCAAAAGCATCAGCGGTTATTTTTATTTTTATTATTACTCTATTTATTGTTTCTACTCTCTGCAATTATTTGAAAATTATAAACTCTTATAGTTATAAGTATACATATATATCTATGCTGGGCAAGTGCGTAGCCAATGGACCCCAGTCGGCATGTATGTAAGCTGCTGTTGCTTTTTACCACTTTTTCTTATGTCCTGCCAACACAATTCAAGTACGACAGTCTGTCGCTATTAAATGAATGTGTGGTTTTAATTGTTGTTGGGTAACACAAAATCTATTTACTTTGTTATTATTAGAATTTTGTTTCGTTTGGGGTGCTCATCCATTTCAAATATTCATATGTATATTATTTTCGGGCTGTTTTTTATTAAACGATAGTATTAATTTTCCGCATTTATACATGGTAGATGGTATTTGCCAAATTGTTGAAAGCATCTGCCTTAGCTTTCCATCCTTTACCCAAGGTGCTTATTGTCTCCGCCATCCTTTTGTCAACAGCGACACTCGTCTAGGATTTATTAAGGAAAAGTAAAAAAAAAATGCGTGATAGGCAAATATTACGAACTTTTAAAGCATTTAAAGCTTCTGCCTGTTGTTTAGCAACTTTGGCACTTGCTTGGTTAGATTCAGCTAGCATCTATAGGAAGGGAGCCACAAACAGAGAATTAGTAAACAAATATTACACTGTAACTCCGAAAAGAATTTAGCTTTAACACATCTGACTGTTTTTCAGCGATTTCAGAAAATTTGTTACGTGCGTCGCTGTCCTCTTCCGCACGTTTCCTCTTTAAACTCCTGGCAGGAGTAAATGACATCCATGATCGTGAACATTACACTTTCGTATCCTTCTTCCAGGCGAAGTTGAAGTTCCTAATAATATAAACGATTCTAACTTTCACTCAACAAATATTCACTTCATCTAAATTACCTCCGCTATTGGAAGATTTTCGGCCACTATTTCGTGCCCCTCCATATATTACGTCTTACAAGTGCAAGCACACATCTCCCAATTTCTAGGAGAGGCTCATCATTGACTGGCCTACTTCCAGTCAGTGCCAGCTTCCTTCTCCAGTATCGTGCTTTGATGCTGGTTCTGCTTTTAATGTCCCGCCAAACCTTTATAGAAAACCATATAGAAAATAATTCAACAATGTTTGCTTATTGTTTCAACTGCTCCCCCAAGACTATTTAAGATTATCGCCAATTGTTGCCACTTCGTGTCCCACTCCAATTTGCCGTGGAGTTTCCGGAATCAATCGTTACAGCAAACGATAAAAAGTGTCGACAAAAATTTCGAAAATACAAAAATATTAGACGTGGAGAAAAAAGAGAGGACAAGATTAACATTAGAGGGGCTGAGAATACAACAACAAATACGAAACACGATGAATTTTAAGGAAGACGTAGACAATGTAAACTAGTGATGGTTAAAGAGAGAGACAAAAAAGTAGTGTGTAATTCAATATGTGGAGTTGTTTGTTATATTTTTGTTTGTTTTGATGTTGTTACTGTTTTCAATGTAATTAAAGATGTAAGTGCAATCATTGTTGCAAGCAAAAATATTAATATTTTGTTAACACTTGTTTTTATGTTTTATGTACAATAAAATGCAGACTCCCTGATGAAGACGCGGAAGACGCCGAAACGCGTAGGAGAAAAAAAATAAACTTTTGGTTTGCTTTTAAGATATTACCGACCGAAAAGCTCCTAAAGCATCCCAATTAAAAATTGCGACTGTCGGATCGTTTAAACTACAGGCCTGTATATGCGTGCGAATATGACAAATGCAACACATTTTCTTCCATATAATATATTTTCATATACATATGTGTGCCAACACAGTGGGCAAATTCACTAGATAGCCAATAGATTGGCCTTTTGAATGCGCACAATGGGTTCTGTTTGTATCGACATAAATCCTTCCGCAGGATATTCTAAAGACACAATGCTATAATTCACTTGCACATCCGGAAGTAATGTGATTCTAGATCTACGTTCTAATTTGGTAAAACAAATTCCATCTAATGCCCATAAAAGCAAATAAATATTCCTTGACTTACAACCACAGCATAATAAAATTTCACATCATCGATTCTTAATAAAAGCAAATGGTTATGTATGCACATAGGAAGCTTGCTTCGGTTTAGGTGACATATCCGTTTTCACAACTAACGTGAAGAAATACAATTATACGATGTTTCCCACATAAACAGCGCTGACGCCAAAGGGACGCTGTGTGTTCGTCAATTCTCATCTTTTCGCACGGGTTGAGTACCAGCTGATTTTCATATTCGCTTAGAAACTGACGCTACATTTCAATTTTCAACTCTCTACAGAAAAACAAGGTAAATTTAGAATGTGACCAAAAGAAATCCCCTCTTTTATAGCTTTTTAACCTTTCAGAATTAGCAAATGAGTGCTGTCAACGCGTTTATTGTGCATCGATTTTGCGTTTTTCGCTTTTCTAACACAGTTACAAATGTCAAACGTTTTTATGAGGCATTCGCTTAATTGGATACAACCAGAAATACAAAATATAAATAAATAAAATAATACATACATGCATATATTTAATATTATACTTCAGCATAGTACTTAAAATTTACGTATTTTACTTACTTATGTAAGTTTTAACAAACGACGGCCAAGAAGAAAGCGGATAGAAGAAGGACTAAAGAACGATTGATTTTAATGTTATGCATCTACGCACCGGGAAGCTTTTTGATTGTCAAGCAAAAATCCTATGGAATTTAATCGTAATAAAATTCAATCAAACATCCTTTGTAAAGTCCAAGGCTTCAGGGGTACAGGTTCTTGATTTTGATCGGATATGGTCGCAGTCGTGGATGTGCCCAATTGTTCTTGTGGGACTGCTTTACATTTCCTTTCGTTTAGCATGAAGTCCAAAAGACACAAATCTAAGCTAAGGCAGAGTATCCAACTGTGGTTGCGGAAGAGTTGGCTCACTACATGGACGAAAGCGAACTTCAGGGGAATGCGGTGGAGTCACACTGAACTAAAAATTCTCGTCGATTTTACTTTCTGCATGAAGATCGGTTTGTTCCAGGCTTCATCATTTACGACAAGATTTTTTTAAAATTATTTTTACCTTCTATTATAAAAGCGCAATATCCAAATGAAATTTTTGGAGCGAACCATAGGACTTAACAAAAAAAATTAATAAGATATAATTGAACTTTTAGCGCTTTTAACTACGAGGCACTGTACCGATTTAGGATTGATTTAGCTCTGCACAAAATATAAGCGGTATTGCAGCCAAACTTTGTTTTAGATTTTATGCGCGGCATTGCATTTCGCTGTTATTTTAAGTTTTTTTCGTACAAATGCCAGAGTTTTAGCATAAACATATTAATGCCTATGCCCCCTATTCAGGGTTACCAAATCTCAATTTTGAACCTTTCCGTATATATGCAGTATTTTGCGTATACGCAACAAGCCAAATGGCGTTTTTAAAGAATAGACCAACTTCAAGAACACATTAGCATATTATCAACAGTTTCGTTGATTTTATTGTCTAAATTGCACAATTTGCACAAATCGTTGCTATTTGCTAAGTTCATGCTTCAAATGGGTTCGAGAAACTATTCACTAACTTCAAAAAAGTTTTTGATCCATCTGCTTGGATTTACTCTGTTAGATTTCTTAATACCTACCTAGATTTCAAATAGTTGTATCCAAAAATGATTATTCCAATGTAATTAATTATTAGAGCGAGCAGAAGTCTCAACATCGTAGACAGCGGGTTAATCGTTGAGATACTTTGCTGCAGGAACGTTAAATTATGAGCTGTCTCACCCATTAAAGCTCCGCTTGTCAGATATGCTGCATAGCAGTCCTGATATCTACATATTGCCAACCGAAGTGCGGTCTGACCATCCTCGTCACTCAACGCACTTTTTGAATAATTATCGAAAGCCTCTTTAACCTTACCCCATAATACCCTGAGTCCTTCCTTTTGGATCTCGTGAGAAAAAATCGAGTGATTAGCATTTGGCGTATTATGGTAATTTGATTTAAACGCTTTTAACTACGAGGCACTGTACCGATTTAGGATTGATTTAGCTCTGCACAAAATATAAGCGGTATTGCAGCCAAACTTTGTTTTAGATTTTATGCGCGGCATTGCATTTCGCTGTTATTTTAAGTTTTTTTCGTACAAATGCCAGAGTTTTAGCATAAACATATTAATGCCTATGCCCCCTATTCAGGGTTACCAAATCTCAATTTTGAACCTTTCCGTATATATGCAGTATTTTGCGTATACGCAACAAGCCAAATGGCGTTTTTAAAGAATAGACCAACTTCAAGAACACATTAGCATATTATCAACAGTTTCGTTGATTCATTCATATGTGCCATCTTTGACCTCTACTAATACGATAAATTAATTCAATATAAACTCAAAGGAAAAAATATGAGGACAATCAACCACAATAGCGAAATCAAAAAACAAACAAAATTTTTATTTCTTGAAATGCTTGTAAAAAGTGTAATGATTTTTTAGCCAAAATCACTTCACAAAAAAAGGGTAATAAGTACTAATTTCGTTTAATATTCTGCTGATGTCTTAGTTCAACCGGCTTAAAACTTCTAACAGGCTGAGTCCGTTATTCGGTTGAATGTTTTCCCGTTAACTGTTCTAACAGGTCAGTTTGGATACGGTACTTAGGCAACCGTGCCAACACTCCTAAGTCTTTTCCACTCGACAATCGCGAATATACGTGGTAATTTAAAAGGCCTTACCTTGTTTCTTTTTTTTGTACCTGCTTTTGTATGAGCCTTGCTGCAGAATTGTTGGGCCGTTGGTGTGGGCTTTGCTGCAGAACTCGTTGGGTCGTCGGTGCGGGCCTTGCCGCAAAAAAACTAGTTGGGCCGTTGGTGTGGGCCTTGCTGTAGAACTCCCACTGATGCCTCACCGTGTGGCACTTAGTGCCGGCACGCAGCACTCGCGCCTGGCCTAGTGGAATTGCCAGTGAGCCTTTCTTATTCCACTACACTTGCTTTCACTACCCACGCACTGATCTAGTGGCAATACAGCCGGCGCCTTTTTTTGTATAATTTATAGAGCTTGTGGCCAGGTTTGTATTAGGAAAACGACAATTTTTCAAAGTGGTAGAAGTGATAGCTGCTATTTCGGAGATCACCACATCTCCTTCTACCACTTAGAAAAATTGTTGTTTTCTCATATTATTCCTAATACAAACCTGGCCACAAGCTCTATAAATTATACAGACGATTCATAAAAATAAGGCCAAAAATAAAAATAATTATAATAAGGACGAGCAAGCCTAAAAAAGCAAACTACAAGCAGAACAAAAAGCTTATAGATTTGTAAAATAAAATAATGCCGACCACCCTGTTAAGCACGGAGTGGCGAATAACGTTATGGTTGGAGATAGGGATAGTGAGAAACACAAACAATTTTCACACGGTTAGCGTGGCTGAGTGGTTGCGTGCTCGCCTAGCAACTCCGTGTACCATGGTTCAAAGCCAGGTATAGTCTAGAAAGAAAAGAAGTCTGATGAGGAGATGTGGTGATCTCCGAAATAGCAGCTATGACTTCTACCACTTTGAAAAGTTGTTGTTTTCTCATATTATTCCTAATACAAACCTGGCCACAAGCTCTATAAATTATACAGACGATTCATAAAAATAGGTCCAAAAATAAAAATGATTATAATAAGGACGAGAGAGCTCTTTTTTTTTGTTTTCTGTCACTGCACTTCGCGAATGCACTTGCCTCTGGCACCACCATTGTCTGTGCAAACCCGCTGGTTTTTGATATTGGTATGGTACTTACTCAATGCCGGTGTAAGTCACTGGTCCTATACCAACCTTTTTACCGTTTCTGTCGCTCTTACTGGAGTGCTGGCACCAGAGAACTTGTATGAAATGAGAAGGCGCAAATGTTAAAACAGCTTTTTCATCAACAAAATTTGCGCGTGAGAAGTGTGGATTGAACTTCGGTTTAATCGAGGAGAAACGCAGCTTAACACTTTGGTGTCTAAAGTGATTCTGATTTTATTGAAAATGAAATTTCTTAGGCTAAGTAATATTTTCATTGCATACGTATTTCTTTTTTTTTGATTTTCTTTGTAACATTTGGTGTTACGGCTCTTGTGATTACTTAAACATTTAAAGTGTAACGAATTTCGTGTATTTCGGAATATTAATTTATTACTTCTGGGTACTCGAAATTCGTTTATGAATATTATTTGTTATGCATAGCCTTGCCGCAATGATTTTTTGTGGTTGCCGCAATACAATGCATTTGTGTATAGTATTGCAACAATTACGTTTGAAATTGCCGCAATGCTGGGCCAGTGCTCTGGTTTTTTGTAACATGACCACCGTTGACGAAAGTGCCGCAAAAAGAGAATTATAAAATATGGAATTTCTTAAATGTTATGTTGTGACACATTCGTTTGCAATGAATTTGAAGTGTGGCTGGCATGTGTTGTAAACATGCTTTGGTTGCGTTTATGCAGACCAGTCAATTTGTAAATTATTAGGGTTGGTTAGTGACGGTGGCGTCGGCAGCGAGTTGGCTTGGCTCCTCCCCCCTTTGATTGAGCACTCTCCTTGGTGATCATGTTGGTTATTTTAACAGTATTATTTTTGTTCTTTAAATTTTTTAATACGATTATTAATACAATGGTGATCAAAAATAAGGTTAATGCAGAGCTGTAAATATAATTCGTTTTTCTTACAAATTTTATTTCTTCTATAAGTTCCGTATTTTTTAAGTTACTTATTACCATGTCTTCAAATATTAGTTTTTCATTATCGTTTTCGGTTATTTGCATGTGATTAAAGCTAACAATACATTGTTTGAATATAAGTTTTTTAATAATGATTTTTTTGCGACCTTTCCAATTTTAATTTTGTGTTTTGCCGGCTCGAGGTCAAGGGGGTTGGTAGAGTAAAACAAATGATTTACTTTTTTCTCTTCCAATATATTTCGGTTACACTACGGTAACCGTCTTCAGGGCAAATGACAAAATTATAAGTTTTTTATTATATAAAGTTTGATAGAGCAATTATTGAAATTTACTAAATAGTTGCCAGTTAATGTTTGTGTTTTGTTGTTACAATCATTCGAAAAGTGTGTTTTTACTTGATTCTTTACAAGTATAGTTCCTGGCCTTATCTCTATAATTTCTGATGCATTATTAAAAATTTGTATAAAATTTTTCTTTATTAAGCAGTTTTTTAGTGGCTTTAATTTTTTCAATTCGACAGTATTTTCGTAAATATAGGTGTTATTGTTGTAATACAATGTAGTTTGGGGTTCGAATAATAGTTCCCTCTTATTTTCGTTTCCAATAGGTACTAGATAATTTATTGGAAGAGAGATAGAATTTTTCGGTATTTTAATTGCGAATATGATATTTCCATTACTATCAATAAGAGTCCCTAATTTAATGTTTTGCAGTATATTGAAATCAATTTTGAACTTTGTTATTTCTTCATTTGTCAACATGTTTCCGAAAAAATTCCTAACTTTAATGCAGCTATGTTTTAATGAATGTGTTCGATATTGTCTTGTAAAATTTTTAATTTTAGTGTGAAGTCAGTGTATAGTGTATGTCTTTGTATTTCGTTGTTAAAGTTATTTATACTGTTTAATTTCGACAATATTAAATTGCGGTCATTCTCTATGATAGACTTGAGTTTAGAAAATGTTTCATTAAAATGTGTATTAATGCTTATTTGACTATTGAGGTTTTTAATTGCATTATGGTTATTTGTATCTATTAAACGGAGATGTTCTTCTATTTCTTGCCTGTCATTATCATCCATAGTGCCGAATAACTATTTTTGAGCTGTTCCAAAAATGTCCATTAGGCCTCTTCGTTGTCTGTGTGGTATTAGGGTTAAAGCTTTACTTCTTATAGTATTGAGTTGCAATTCCAAAATGTGTGTTTTTTCTTTTAGGTAAGCATGATATATATTTTTGTGCATTGTGTCAATTATACCTAATACTTCCTCTATATTTATTATATGTAGTATAGTGTCGTAGGTTTCCGCGAGGTAAACGTCTTCGATCCATACTTCCATGTATCCAAGATTAGTTTCGATCTTTTCAATTGTGAAATGGGCTTGGGTTGCCGTCAGTGCTGGTAGCATTATCAAAGAGCTTAGGATCCACTTCACCTGAAATTTTTTTTTCCTTTTAATATTGGAAGAATGTATGTTTTGTAAATTTAGTTTGCGATATCTTGGTTCGTATTTATGCCTAAGAGCCTTGTAGTTCTTTATGTACCCTTCCTGTTCCGTATTTTCATAAGTTTCGCGCTTTTCGGTTTAGCTTTATCCGTCCTACCTTCAATTACATCTATAGGTTTCGCTTTTATCGTGGAGTGGACTGAATTATTTTACGTCTGTCTAGTAGAAGCGTGATCGCCATAACTTGGAAACTATTTGTCCGATTCGTTTCAAATAAACAACATTTTACAACAGAACAATACTCTGAATATATTCCTACTTTGCCGTTTCTTAAGAATCGCCTGAATATGTCTGACATGTAATCTGTATTTATATCGTCCTCACTAATAAAAATTTTAAGTTTTCCATTTATAATTTGTGATTCCTGATTTTTTGAATTTGCAAGGATGAGCTGTGTTGGAAAGCTGTTAACAGCAGTTTCCAGGATACCAAAATGATCGTGCAATTCCTCCTCTTGAGAGTGGATTGTTGCCCTGGTGCTCATATTCTCGTTTTCTTGGAGGATGTTTTTAATTTATTTATTTCCTCCTCATTCATATTTTCGGGACAAAATTTATTTAAGATTTCCGCAATAGAGTTCTCCGCTGAGTAACTTTCGATATTGTGGATTTCCTCGCAGTTATAAGGGCATTTATTTATAAAATGTGTTTTCACTTTGTTAATTTCAATAAAATTTTCTCTCAAGTTAATGATTGCTTGCATGGGTTTCAGGATATTTTGTCCTATTATGGCGTCAAAATTCCTATCATTAAAGCTTGTTACCTTCCAAGCAATATAGCTGTTTTCGTTGAATTCCATTGGTAGTCGTGTTATTAGTTCGTGTGTTATAATGGGTTTTTCGGACAGGGTATTAAAGAAAAGTGGTTTCTTTAATTTATTACGCTTATAATGAGGGAAAGCGTTTTTATCGATCAGCGAAGTGGTGGATCCCGTATCTACCAGGCATTTTAGTTTTTTGTGGCCAATGGTCACTTCGACTATCGGTAAATCTGATTGTGACCCTGCGATGGAAAATTTGATTCCCGAATCAACTTCCATGGGTTGTGCTCGATTGCTACTGTAGCGTTCCGACTGGCGTTGTCGGTATTGTCCTGAATTTCTATTTTGCCTAACACTATTGTTCGAATTGGACCATTGCCTATCGTTTTGTCTCGTTACACTTGACTCTATGCGATTAGCAAAGTTTCTATTTCCCGAGGTAGTGGTGAATCTATTACTATTGGGCACTCTATTGATACTAGGATTATTATTCGCGTTATTACTAGTATTATTTTTTTTTTTTGTAATTGGCATTATTATTTACTAAGCCTGCTTCTTCTAAAGTGTAATAGGCTAATCTGAGTGATTTTATGTTTCTTGCATATATTATTGAAGATAAATGTGGCGATATATTACATAAGAATGTTTTTAAAATTAAGGACTCATTAATACTTGGTGAATATCCTAGTGGTTTATCTGAGTCCTCATTATACTTAGAATTACGTTTATCTAATATATTTTTTAAATTATTGTAATATTGGCTTACATTGTAATTTTTCGTGGATATGGCTCGGTGAAGAAGTCATACGTCTCACGAACTCTAAAATTTTTGATAAATTCTGCTTTTATGTCGCTCCATTTTGCCGATGCACCTAGTGTTTGGATGACCCGGAGTGCTGCCCCCTGTATCCTGGTCTTGATGTGCCTTTCCAGAATATATTGCTGCATTGCTGCGTTGTCGTTGAGGAGTGGAAGGATTATGTCGACTTCCCGTAGAAATGATGTGAGGTAATTTTCTCCATCACCAAAGTATGGGCGGATTCTCGCTGCTTCTTTAATTAATTCGGTTACGGGGAGTTGCTGTTGCTCTTGAGGATTTGCCATTTTATTAAGTTCGAAATTTGGTTCGATAGGAGTTGCACTGATATTAGTTAAATTATTTTCGCTTTATTACGGATTTATTTAAAAAATTTTGTATTTAGTATTTTGTATTTATTTTTCCACAGCTTCTCTCACTTTAAGCTTTTTAATTTAAACGATTTATAGTTTATTCATGCACGTATGGTTCGTATTTTAATTTTGAGTAATTCCCAACAAAACAAGTTTTCAATACTCGATTGCAGTTACTTGCAATTTCGCGTAGAATTTTCTTATTATTATGCACTTTCTTTTGAAAGGGACCGTGGTTCTGTACAATTCTTCAGAATTGTTCGCCGTTGGACTGCGCCAGAAATGTGGATTGAACTTCGGTTCAATCGGGGAGAAAACGCAACTTAACACTTTGGTGTCTAAATTGATTCTGATTTTATTGAAAATGAAATTTCTTAGGCTAAGTAATATTTTCATTGCATACGTATTTCTTTTTTTTTGATTTTCTTTGTAACATTTGGTGCTACGGCTCTTGTGATAACTTAAACATTTATTGTGTACATATGTTGGTGTAACGAATTTCGTGTATTTCGGAATATTAATTTATTACTTCCGGGTACTCGAAATTCGTTTATGAATATTATTTGTTATGCATAGCATTGCCACAATGATTTTTTGTAGTTGCCGCAATGCAATGCATTTGTGTATAGCATTGCAACAATTACGTTTGAAATTGCCGCAACGCTGGCCCAGTGCTCTGGTTTTTTGTAACATGACCACCGTTGACGAAAGTGCCGTAAAAAGAGAATTATAAAATATGAAATTTCTTAAGTGTTATGTTGTGACACATTCGTTTGTCACTTTGCAATGAATTTGAAGTGTGGCTGGCATGTGTTGTAAACATGCTTTGGTTGCGTTTATGCAGACCAGTCAATTTGTAAATTATTAGGGTTGGTTAGTGACGGTAACTCGTGCGACCGAAAGAATTCACCTCCGAAAAATACTGAATTTAATTCTACCATACCAATAAAAAACTTTTTCACCATATTTTGCTATATTTAGAGCAGAGGGGCTATTGCGGAGGCGAGCGGCTGCATGTGTACAAAAAGAAGAAGATTAAGTAGTAAATCAAAACAAAAACGAAAACAAACGAAGAAAAATAAGTAAACGAAGAAAAAACCCGTTTCTGGATCGCGGGGAGCAACTTGAGACGGCAGAGAAGTTATGCAACAAGTGTTGATGAGATAAGGGTGGAAAGGGAAAGCGGGAATCGTCAAAAGAATATTCTGCACAGAAGTGCACTAAAAAATAACTGGCGCCCAACCGCGGTTTTTAAGTCCGAACCTAAATTACCTAGGAATTGATCGGGTAACTAAGCATAAGGAGTATTCGGATCTGAAACGGAGCCTATTCATATACTGCACACCAAAGCACTCACCGAAACAGGAACAAGGCAGAGGGAAACACAATCTTCCAGGAAAAATGGAATATTTTAGAGTAGCCTTAAAATTGTAAGTAGAGTGCTCGTTAAAAAAGTGTAGGTGTAAAGATTTAAGAAAAAATATGTTGACAAATTTATAAAAATATTAAATAAATGTTTTTGAGAATTGTTAAGCAAGATAAATTGTAAATTTTTCCGAAAATAATGATATTCTGTCAGTGAAAAAATTTATGTAAAAAAATAATAAATATAAAGGCAATCTTCTGGAAGAAAACAGATAAGTTTATGAAAATTTGTAAAGTATGAAAATGAAATTTTAGAAAAAAATAAGGAATTCAAAAAATTGCTTGTTTGTGAATCGGAACTAATTAAATTGTAAAACAAAGAAAATTGTTGCTGTTAAACAAAAAAAAATGAATGAAATTTTTTTATAATTTAAAACAAAAAATTGTGTTTTCCAATAGAAAAAGTTAGTAATAAAAGTTTACCTGTAATTAAAATTTTAATTTTCAGCTACAAATACCGTGAAAATATTTGAAAAAGATTGTAGTTGAATGAAATTTACAGAAAATTTTAATTTGTGAATTGAATGAAAAAAATTTTGTAAATAATTAAGAATGTCTACTGACGGTGTTAGAAGATTGTGACTGATTCTTTCGATAATAGAAACGATTCCAAGAATTTTTTGTAAAAAGCGTTTTGTCTATGAGTGATTCCGAACTAGAAAATTTTTTAGAAAGAATTGCTAAATTGCAAGTAACAAATAAAATGGATCCAAATCAGGTTACCGCAGTGGTTCAAGCAGCCGTCTCAGGAGCTCTTGAACAACAAATACAGACATTTGAAATTAAGCTACAACGGTTGACGGATCAAATGACTACATTGACAACCAGTCAAACTCCCAAAATATACGAACCAGTAAAAATACTACCCCAGCTGAAGTGCGAAGAGCCTCTGGATCTGGTAAAACCATTGCCAGAATTTGACGGACAAATTAGTACGTACGTGTCCTGGCGACAGGCTGCCCATACAGCATACGAAGTGTTTAGGAGCTACCAGGGAAGCTCTAGGCACTATCAATCAGTTGGTATAATTAGGAACAAAATAAAGGGTTCCGCCGATGCCATTTTGGCATCATTTAATACAGTCTTAAATTTCGACGCGATTATCGCGCGACTGGACTTTACATACGCGGACAAACGTCCGATATATTTAATTGAACAAGTGCTGCAATATTTCGACGAGGTTGAGAAAATATTGACTCTCCTCACGAATAAGACCATAATGACCCATGAGAGTCAAATAGCAGGATCAATTTGCGAAAAATGTAGAGCGGATGCTTTAAGAGTTTTTATATCAGGTCTTAAAAGACCTTTATGCGACATACTATTTGCTTCCCGCCCTAATGACCTACCTAGCGCTTTGGCTTTAGCACAGGAGGTGGAGTCAAACAGGGAAAGGTACTTATTCGCTTCTAGTTTCGCAACATCTATTGAAGACCAAAATAGACTTAGAAGAAACACCAATCCAGAGAAGAGGACCCAACATCAAGAGAAAAATCCCCATTTTTCAACTAAACAGATCAGAAATGAAAATAGGAATGACAAGAAGAAGCAACCGACCGGATGTTGATCCATCAGGGTCAAGACTACGACGAAACGTGAATTGGCGTAGGGAACCGTTGCAGAGAACCACCCAAAACCAACAGCAGTACCGAAATAATAATAGACAGGGTTTAAGTTCAAATCAACAGCAGGGAAAACGACAAGCAGACTCCGATAGAACCACTGGACCAAAAATGCAACGAGTTAACAGATTAAATCAAGAAAGTGTAAATGACCAAACTTATAATCAGGAAGCCGAGGGCGAAATTGAAGACCTCGAAGAGGAGCAATTGAATTTTTTACGGGGAAATCCCTACTCCCGTGGATTGAACGTGGAGTAGGTTATCAAGGGAAAAAGATAAAACTACTGGTGGATACGGGAGCTTCCAAAAATTACATTAAACCGATACCCGAACTAAAAAATATTATCCCGGCGTCCACACCATTTATAGTAAAGTCTTTGCATGGCAATAGCAATGTAAGACAAAAGTGTAGAATTAAGATGCTCGTCGTTAGTGCAGATTTTTTTATATTTCCGAATATAACAACATTTGATGGCATAATCGGACTTGATCTGCTTAATCAAGTAAACGCCCAAATAGACCTTAGTACAGGAACAATAAAGCATGACTTGTGTGAATGTAAAAATGTAAACTTTGTCGACATTAGAAGTGAAGAAATTCCTTCTTCCGCTCGTGAAAAGTTTTGTAAAATGATAAAAAGTAAAAATAAAGCGTTTGCGGACCCTAACGAGTCGCTACCCTTTAATACCAATGTAATTGCTACAATCAGAACAAAAATCGACGAAGCGGTTTATTCTAGACTTTACTTATACCCCATGGGTGTAGCCGACTTCGTAAATAAAGAAGTCGCTGACCTCCTTTCCAACGGCATCATTCGCCCATCAAGGTCTCCTTACAACAACCCAATTTGGGTCGTTAATAAAAAAGGAGTAGATCAAGCGGGAAATAAGAAGAAACGACTTGTGATTGATTTCAGGAAACTGAATGAGGCCACAATCGAGTACAAATATCCAATGCCAAACGCAATGGTGATCTTGTCAAATTTAAGAGGTGCACAATATTTCACAACTCTCGATCTAAAATCCGGTTTTCACCAGATCGAGTTAGCAGAGAGAGATAGGGAGAAAACCGTTTTCTCTGTAAACAACGGCAAATATGAATTCTGCCATTTACCGTTTGGGCTAAAAAACGCCCCGAGCATCTTTCAGAGAGCAATCGACTATGTTCTCAGGGAGCAAATTGACAAAACCTGCCACGTTTATGTTGACGACGTAATTGTCTATTCAAAAACGGCAGAGGACCATTTGAAAGACATCGAATGGGTGCTGCGGAGTCTCTATGAAGCAAATATGAGAGTATCCACGGAAAAATCGAAATTTTTCAAGGCCGAAGTGGAGTATTTAGGATTCGTTGTCTCAAGGGGAGGTGTGAAAACAAGCCCCGATAAGGTCAATGGAATAAAATTTTATGAGCAGCCATCCACTCTTCGAGGACCCCGTTCCTTCCTTGGCTTGGCTAGCTACTATAGATGCTTCGTCAAGGATTTTGCTAGCATTGCGAAACCTCTGACTGATATGTTGAAAGGGGAAAACGGTAAAGTTAGTACTGCCCAGTCAAAAAAAATAAAAAATCAATTAAGTACAGAAGCGTTAGAAGCATTTAACACACTCAGAGAAATCCTTGCATCGGAAGACGTCACATTAACTTACCCAGACTTTACCAAACCATTCGATTTGACAACCGATGCATCCTCACGAGGTATAGGCGACGTACTTTCGCAAGAAAAAAAGCCTATTACCATGATATCGAGGACTCTCAGGGATAGAGAAGAACACTTGGCAACAAACGAAAGGGAACTACTGGCAATTGTGTGGGCCCTTAACACTTTGCGAAACTATTTATAGGGTGTCAACAAGTTGCACATTTTTACGGACCACCAACCTTTGACCTATGCGGTTTCGGATAAAAATCCAAACGCAAAAATCGAACGTTGGAAGAGTCTTATAGAGAGCTTTAATGCTAAAATTTACTATAAACCCGGGAAAGACAACCATGTTGCTGACGCATTGTCAAGACAACATACATATAAACGTGATGGAAGCCGACATGGACGCAAGTTCAGACTGCGCAACAATACATAGTGAATAGTCACTTTCTTATACCATAGAGTCAGTGGATAAGCCTGTAAATTGCTTTCGAAACCAAATAATACTTCAGAAAAGCGAAAGTGTATCAAAACAAATTTTATTATATAGGGCACAAAAACCAGACACATTATTTCATTTAATGATAAAGAGGTTATTAATGATGGTGTGGTTAACTCCATATATTGCACTCTACCAGTATTGGCAAAGATCCAGCACCGCTTAGCAGAGCTTTATCCGAACGTAAAATTTCGCCATACTGAGAAAATGGTAACGGATATATTTGACGAAAATGACCAGTGGGAAATTATAGTTGCCGAGCATAATCGTGCTCACAGGGCGGCACAGGAAAATGTCAAACAGATCCTCGCCGACTACTTTTTCCCTAAGATGAACAAAAAAGCAAGGGAGGTTACAGCAAACTGTAGAGTTTGCTCAAGGTCAAAATACGACCGACATCCAAAAAAACATGCTATAGCGCCAACGCCGATACCATCCCACACAGGAGAGATATTACATGTAGATATATTTTCCACATACCAAAAATATTTCTTAACCTGTGTCGATAAGTTGTCAAAGTTCGCGGTGGTACAAAAAATTGCTTCCAGAACCATAGTAGATGTAAAACCACCAATTTTATAACTTTTAAATATTTTCCCAAATGTTAAGACTGTGTATTGCGATAATGAAAAATCGCTTAACTCACATACCATAAAATCAATACTGCTGGACTTCAATAATGAAGAAATAGCAAACGCACCACCGCTCCATAGTACCTCAAATGGGCAGGTGGAACGTTTCCACAGCACCCTAATCGAGATACCCAGATGCTTGAAACTTGAAAAAAGCATAAGCGACATAGCTGATTTGATATTGCTTGCAACTATAGAGTATAATAGGTCTATTCATTCAGTAACGAACAAAAAACCTATTGATGCCCTATATGCTGCATCAGCAAAAACTACGGACACAATCCTAGATCGAATAGAGAAATCACAGATTGCGGATCGCGATTAGCACAATAAAGATCGTCAATGCAGAACATATAACGCCGGTGACAACGTCCTAGTAAAAGTTAATAGAAGGCTAGGTAATAAACTTTCACCGTTATATGTAGATGAAATAGTTGAAAAGGATCTAGGCACCACCGTTCTTATAAAGGGAAGGTGGGTCCATAAGGACAACCTTCGACTACCTACATCCCAATCGTAGACGGAGACGCAATAGTATGGGAACATTCCGGCTACCTGACGCACTTCACGAACTTGACAATGTACTCAATCATGAACGATGAGACAAAAAACCTAACCGACCTTTTTCCGCAATCACACATGAGGAAGCTACTAAATTCCGATATAACGCACATCGAAACACTACTGCGAACTGTTGACGTTCACCACCGACAAGCACGAAGCTTGAACTTTTTGGGCACGGCACTAAAGATCATTGCCGACACCCCGGACTTTGACGACTTCCAGAGACTACAGATGAGACAGTACATGCTCGTTGACTCTAACAACAAACAATATAGGATAAATACCCACATTCAGCAAAGATATTGGAAATCACAGAAAAAATAAATAAAATCATTGCTACAACAAAAAAAGAAGAAATAGAGACGGGACACCTGTACGAAACAATACTAGCGAGGAATAGGATAATTACTCTCGAATTACAGGCTGTCACAATTTCAATAACGTTGGCCAAACTAAATTTAGTTAGCCCTGTATTATTAGACAATAATGATATAAACACAATTACCAACGAGCACTCAACCAATGTAACAATAATAGAAATATTAGGAATGTCTAGAATTAAGGTTTTACAAAACAAAAACAATTTGTATTTTATTATAAATCATCCGATACCAGAGGTAGTTTGTAAGAAATTTAGCCTATTCGCCGTGTCGCACCAAGGACGAGTACTACACTTTGCAAAATGCGACAAATCCACGTTCGCTACTTTTTGCAAATCACTAAAAATCACCACTTGCGGGCAACAGCTGATCATGGGAGAAGTGGCGAATTGCTCAACCGCTGCCAACCATAATAAGGGTATTAACGAAATCGACGATGGCATCATCATTATCAACAATGTCACTGCCAAAATAGAGGGCGAACATGGAAATGTTAGAACCATCAGCGGTACTTATTTGTTGACTTTCGACCAGTCAGTAAGAATAAATGGCACCGAATACCGCAATAGAAATAATGCTCCTATTCGTACACCTGGCAATCCAACATCCCAGAGAATCAATCTTTTGGGGCATTTAGACACTTTGAGCCTAAACTATCTTCAAGAAATGAATGCAGAAAATATTAACCACATTGGCGCTCTGCGCGGAGAAGTCAACTCAAAAACAGTGGTTTTCACAGCAACAATAACATCACTTATTATCCTAGTGGTCTTGCGACTTGCCCTGAGCAGATACAAAAAACACACCGCTAAAAGGGCAATGGATGTCTTGGTAAAGGAGGTGACCGAGAGAATCGGGGACGATCCTCACTTAGGAAGGGAGGAGTTAACCCGTGACATTAGCCAACAAATTACACAGTCAGCATTGTCTGCCTAACATCCGTCCAGGGCAATGCTGAACATAACTACCACCTCTATCCGTGACCAACAGTCAAAGCCGTGGGATCCGCTGACCCAGCATGCTCACAACAGACAGCGGCCTGGCAGCGACAAACAACCATTGCCACTGCACACCAACTACCATAGCCATGGGATCCGCTGACTCAGCATATTCACAACAGGCAGCGGACCGGTAACAACAAGACATTGCACGTACAACAGGTAGCCATATGCCGCGTTAGCAACGACGTCAACGAACAGTGGCAGCAGCGAACAAAACCATACACTGCAAGCGCAACGACAGCGACGACGGTGACAGCGACGAAGGCAGCTTAGGCTAAGTCATAGCAGTAAGCCAAGGGTAGAATTTAGTTCTGGATCAGACTCAATAAAGCACAGAAGTGCACTAAAAAATAACTTGTATGTATATACGTATGGATCTATGTGCAGAATAAAAACGTGTTGACTCGTTCAGGTCTGATCCAAAAAGGAACGACAGTAATTTACATTTTATTTGGCTAAGCGAAATACAAGTATGAAGCGAATAGAAAATTAGAAGCAAAGGCAAAAGCAAAACGACTGTCCACATGGTTGCACTTAGGTCGTAAAAAGTTAAGATCTTGCGGTGTTGCCACAGTACTCCCCTCCTAGAGAGAAGGTACTGCAATGTAGGCTGGCTTCAAGCGATCAATGGAGATATTCGCGGCTGCGTGATTAACGTCGATGACAAAATACTTTGAGTAGCGATGTAATACCTTGAATGGGCCCTTGTATGGTGGTGACAATGATGGCTTGACTGACAGATCTCGCACAAACACCTGCTCGCATTTGGTGAGGTCGGCGTGTATGAACGTCTTCTGTCTGGTATGCCAGGTAGTATCAACTGCGCGTAGGTCTCGAATGACGCGGCGTAACTGCGCTACGGTCCCTACCTCGGAAGTTGATCGGCCACTATCCACGAAAAACTCAGACGGCAAACGCAAGGTAGTCCCGTAAACTAGTTCGGCAGAACAAGCGCCTATATCGGCCTTAAAGGAACTGCGAAGCCCCAATAAGATTAATGGCAGGAACGACGTCCATTGATTCTAGTTGTGGCACAGTATTTCTGACTTGAGCGTTCGGTGCCATCGCTCAACAATGCTATTCGTCTGCGGATGATAGGCTGTTGTTCGAAGATGCCTAACACCAAGACATCGCAGGAGTTGTTGAAATAAGTTGCTTTCGAACTGTCGACCCAAGTCCGACGTTATGTCCAAGGGAACACCGAAACGCGATATCCAACCACTTATTAACGCTTTAGTTACGGCTTCTGCGGTGATATCTGGAATCGCGAAAGCATCCGGCCAGCGTGTAAAGCGATCGATGACAGTGAGACAATAACGGTTGCCGTCGGAAAGCGGGAAAGGGCCGACTATATCAATGTGCAGATGCGAAAACCGTTGGCCGGGACACGCGCGGCGTTGGAACAGTGAAGAGTTGTGCCCGGTGACTTTATTGCGTTGGCACAGGATGCTTTGCTTAGCGAACTCCCGACTGTCTTTCTGTATTCCGGGCCACACAAAACGCTCCGTCATCAGCCGCGCTGTTACTCTTGTACCAGGATGAGATATGTTGTGTGTTGCATGGAGAACGGCTTGTCGGAACCGCTTTGTGACGAACGGACGGATTCGGCCAGTTGAGGTATCGCAGCAGACTCCCTTGTTACTAGAAGGCGGGAAAAAATTGGTTAATTGAAGGGAATGATTAATTTTACCTTCTAAGTAAGCCTTCAACTCATCGTTGGTTGCTTGGTCTTCAGCCAGGTCATCAAAATTTATTAGCTCTGGTGTTATAGCTTGGATTCGAGACAGCAGATCGGCTGCAACGTTTTGTTCGCCGGGTATGTGGCGGATGTCTGTCGTGATCTGTGCAACAAAATCCAATTGACGTGCTTGACGATCGGAGGCTTTTTCTAGTCGTTGCCGAAAGGCATATATGAGCGGCTTGTGGTCTGTGTACACATGGCAGTCTCTGCCCTCGAGCAAAAAACGAAAGTGGCGGATGGAGAGGAATATAGCTGTCAGTTCCCTGTCGTAGGTACTGTACCGCTGCTCCGCTTTAGTAAAAAGGCGCTGGAAAAAACCTAAAGGTTGCAGTGATCCATCAACAACCTGATGTAGAGCGGCGCCTGCTGCGTAGTCCGACGCGTCAACCCATAATGAAAGAGGGGCGTCTGGAAGAGGGTGCGCCAGGAGTGCACAGTTTGCGAGGTCTTCCTTGCATGCCTCAAAGTGCCTTATGTTCTCCCTCGTCCATATCAGCGGCGTTTTGTCGTTGCGTATATTCCCCGAACACATCTTGAAGAGTGGCGCTTGGTGTGAAAGTGGGTTTGGCAGATGCCCTCTGTAAAAGTTGATCATCGCAAGAAAACGTTTTAGGTCCTTTGCGACGGCGGGTCGTTCGAATGAGCGAATTATTTCAACGCGGCTGGGCAACGGCTTAATTCCATCTTTCGTTATGGCATGCCCCAAGAAGTGTAGCTCCGGTACGCCTAGAACTGATTTGGCTACATTTATTGTTAGCTGGTGGTGGTGTAATCGTTGAAAAACTGTATGAAGATGTACGCGATGTTCCTCTGGTGAGCTTGATGCGACGCATATATCATCCAGGTAGATAAAAACATTGTCAACGCCACGAAAAACTTCATTGATGACTCTCTGGAAAGTCTGCGCCGCATTGCGCAACCCAAAAGTCATATGTGTAAATTCGTACAACCCGAAAGGGGTTGTGATGGCCGTTTTACATATGTCTTCCGGATCGATTGGAATCTGGTGAAAAGCCATCTGAAGATCGATTTTTGAAAATATCGATTTCAATTTCAGTTTCAATTTATTCGGTCTATGACATGATACATCTTACAGACTAGCGGTACAATCAAATTAAAACTAAATATACAAAAATTAACTTAAAACTAAAAACCAAATGTATGCGAAAAATAAAAAAATAAAAAACTACCCATACAGATCGTCTATGACTGATTTAAAGACAGATCTTGGTGACGAAAAATCAATATTTACTTTTTTTGAGATTTTGTTAAACTCTAAAAGCGCTCTAAAAATTGGTCCATGAGAAAAATAATTAACTTTGACCACTTGGAGATAGAACAATTTTTGAAAACAAAGAGCTTTACTAGGTATATTAAAACTAACCATCCCTAGAAGTTCGGAACAGTCAATGAAACCATTAATTACATCATAAACAAACATTAAAGACTGAATTGTTCTTCTGCTCTGAAGTGATGTTAAGCTTATTAACAAACATCGGGCATTGTATGAGGGCAACGGCTCTTCAAATCTGATCGATTGGAGTGCAAAGCGAATGAACTTACGCTGAACCCTTTCAATCCTAGCAGCATGGCAATCATAAATCGGATTCCAAATAACAGCAGCATACTCGAGTTTCGAGCGAACTAAGGTATTGTAAAGAAGTCTCCTAGTATACGGATCTTTAAAATCCTTAGAGTAGCGGCGTAAAAAAGCTAGATTTCTATAAACCTTTGGAAGGACATAACATATGTGATTTCGGAAAGTAAAACGGTTATCGAACACAACTCCAAGGTCAACAAAATCATTAACTGAAATAAGTTGGTGATTTGAAATAATATAGCACGATTTCCGAAACTCCGGAGATTTAGAAAATGACATATGGAAACATTTGCTAGTATTCAATGAAAGTTTATTACTGCGACTCCACTCGACCAGATTGTTTAGGTCATGCTGCAGGAGATGAGAATCATTCTCGCAAGTAATACTACGAAAAAACTTCAAATCATCAGCATAAAGTAGAAAATTTGAGTTTTTAAAGCAAGAACCAATGTCATTAATGAAAAGAATAAATAGAATTGGACCAAGAATGCTACCTTGTGGAACACCCGAGGTCCCCACAAAAGAAAACGACTTGCAATTTTCTATTTCAACAAATAACACACGGTTTGAGAGATAAGATTTTAGCCAGGCCAAGAAAACAAAGTGGAAACCAATACATTCGAGTTTATGCAATAAAATTGCGTGGGATACTCGATCAAATGCTTTCGAGAAGTCTGTATAGATGGTATCTATTTGAGAACCACTTTTGAATGTTGTGATACAGTACTGCGAGAAAACAGCTAAATTACTGACAGTAGAACGCCCTCTGACAAATCCATGCTGGCGCGGCTCTAAAATAGATTTGGTAGCAAAGGTAATTTTTTCTTTAACCACTTGTTCAAAAAGCTTTGAACATACTGTTAGGTTAGATATTGGTTTATAATTGCTTATATCATTCCTACTACCTGATTTAAAAATTGGAGTAATCGAGGCGAACTTCCATCGATCAATGAACACACCAGTAGAAAGCGATAGATTGATGATCAAACATAGAGGCTTACTGATCGAAAATTTACATTGCTTCAGAAAGTAAGAGCAGAAACCGTCGTAATCAGATTTCAAAGAAGTTTTTATAGCCGTTATACCATTCTGAACATCTAATTCAGAGACTGACAAATACCCGAAATCCAGTGAATGGGTAGAGGCATTACAGACGGGCGTACAAACAAGGTCATCGTTAGCTACAAAATTTGACTTAAAAAATTCTGCAAACAAATTTACAGACTGAGATAAAGTTTGCGAAGACAGCCCATTCAAGCTCATGCAAGTTGGAATATTAGTAAAACCCTTTTTGGAACGAACGTATTTCCAAAAAGCTTTTGGATTGTCTTTAAGTTCGGTTTCAAATCTACAAATGTATTGATTGTATAAAAACTTATCAAGAACATTGAACTGATTCATATAAAAAATGTATTTTTCTTTAAAATTTAAATTACTGCGTTCCGCTTTATACAATTTATAAAACTTGTTTCTTTGATTTTTTAACTTTTTTAGACTTTTGTTATACCATGGCAATTTATGAATAGGAGGTGCCAGAATTGAAAGGGTTCTCGAAAAAACATCGTGAGTTATGTTCAAAAATTTGTCAAAACAATCAGCTACATCACTAGTATTAAGAACGGAGTCCCAATTTATTTCCGTTAAGGCAGCATTTAACCTATCATAGTTAGCATTACGAAAGTTAAAAGAAATGGCATTTTCATTAGAATTTGCAACAACACTATAAAACTCCAACATTATGATAAAAGGCACATGATGTTTATCTATTTTACTTATTGGAAATGGGCATTCAAAGAAATTAAATATAATATTATCATCAACGAATGCAAGATCCAAGATTTTATTCAACTTATTAAATAAAGTATTAATTTGGATAAGATTAAGACCAAGAAGGCTATCTAAAAAGTAAATTTCATGAGATCTATTTACGTTAGTCGGTGTTAAGACACCATTATATTGTATGTCAGACCAAACCAGATTGCTAAGATTGAAATCACCAAGTACGCAAAAGTTGCAATCATGATTTTTTTCGCAAAGACTTACAATATTTTCTGCATGTTCAATATATACACTGTCAGAACTATTCGGAGGAATATATGATACAAATATAAATATATTACGGAAACTGCTAATGCAGACGCACAACTGATCTAAAAGGGTGTCATTGTTTGATAGCTGTTGTACTGAAGATCGTAAACTGCTCTTCACGGCGATCAGAACACCACCACCCTTGAGATGGCCAGTTTTTAGAGCATCCCTATCTTTGCGATATACAACAAACTGATTTGAATCGAAAAATTCTGTATCGAAAAAATCCTTATTTAGCCACGTTTCAACAAACACGTAAATGTCATATTCTGAAGCAAAGAAGATAAGAAGATGCAGCAAAGAAGATAATTGAGCATCCGTAATAGCAGCAGTCACCTGAGTTGGCTGCGCAGTCACTACGTTGCTGGTAGTAGCCGAATCTTGGAGAGGCAATATTGATGAGCAAATTTGAGCGGGCAGCAAAGTAGATAATTTGGTATCGGTAATAGCAGCAGTCACCTGAGTTGGCAACGCAGTGAATGCATTAGAGGTAGTAGCAGTAACGTGGGAGGACAACGACGTTGTTGTAAGCGCCACCCAGCGAGGACATGGCTAAAATCATGTAGGAACGGCAGAGGGTATCTGTCGGGAACGGTAACCGCATTGAGCGCACGGTAGTCGCCACACGGCCTCCATGATCCATCGGCCTTACGCACCATATGTAACGGGCTTGCCCAATTGCTGCTGGATGGCCGACATATGCCCAGTTTCATCAGCAGCTCAAATTCAGCGCGCGCAGCTGACAACTTTTCGGGTGAAAGCCGCCTTGGTCAAGAACAAACTGGTTGACCGCTTGTGATTATTCGGTGAACCACTGCCGATTTCGTTGTAGAATCCGGAGCTGGTGGTCGCGTGATGTCACTAAACTCTCGCAGCAAATTCGAAAAATGTAAGGCGGAACTTATGGTTGAAATGCTTGGTGCATTGATCCGCGCCACTGTGCAAAATGATTTAATTGCTGTTTTGCGGTCGAGCAAGCATCTTCCATTGAGGTCAGGAAGAAGATCGTAATGTGCTAAGAAATCAGCGCCTATGATTGCCTGGGTTACGTCTGCAATTACAAAGCTCCATACAAAATCTCTGCGCAAGTTGAGGTTAAGGCGAAGCATGACTTCTCCATAAACCTGGATTGGTGAACTATTAGCGGCAAACAATTGCGTATCCGATGGGATTACTCGAGCCAATTTCGAACACTTCGGAATAACCGACACATCAGCTCCGGAGTCAATAAGGAATGTTATTTTAGTTGACGTGTCGAATATACGTAGGCGGCAGTTCGAAGGCATTTCAGAGCGTTTGCCTATCTCTGAATCGAAGCCTCTGCATAAGCAGATCCAGGCGTTACAGCCAGGCTATCGTTGAGTGACATGTCTCACATACCGTTCGGGGTCACCAATTATGGATCTATGTGCAGAATAAAAACGTGTTGACTCGTTCAGGTCTGATCCAAAAAGGAACGACAGTAATTTACATTTTATTTGGCTAAGCGAAAACGAATACAAGTATAAAGCGAATAGAAAATTAGAAGCAAAGGCAAAAGCAAAACGACTGTCCACATGGTTGCATTTAGGTCGTAAAAAGTTAAGATCTTGCGGTGTTGCCACATACGTACATATGTAGTTTCAGATATTTTAGAATATTTGGCGCTGGTGCAGGCACAAGAGCAGCTGCGGTTGCGATGCGCTGTGATGTGATTGAGATTTAGCGCAGTTCAAGATAGATATGTATAAATGTGCTGCTTCTGCTTGCGCTGCTGGAGCGCTGACGCAATCACTGCTCGTTTAATGGTGATGGGGGTTATGGCTGCTCCTTTGGCTATGGCAGTTTCCTGCAAATAAAATCAATTAACTAACACGTATACTTACACTTTTAATACTTTTAGCCGTTTCTCCAATTGCTGGGGCCTCCATATTCTGTATTGTTTTAAGAATTTTGGCGTTTTTTGGGTGCTTCGTGCTGGATAAGTAAATGCGCGCACGTTTACAAAATTTGTATTTTATGTTTGGTTAGGTTCGTTGGTTTCGTGTGTAGCGCCAAATTTGTTGGCCCATTTACAATGGCTTCGCAAATTTAAAAAAATCTTAGTGGTTGAAATGATTGTTGGTGTCTGATGGGTGTTTAAATTACACAATTAAAGATTTAACCATGAGAAACCTCAAATATATCCGGCTCGAAGGACCATGTTCGGGACGGGAAGAAAAATTTGAAGGCCGGGAATTCCTCTTGAATTCTGCCGCAAACGGTTAGCGTAAAGGCGCCGATCGTTGAGATTTGTCTAGCTAGAAAATATACCACCAAATTGCTTCTTTACTTAAATTTCTCTTGCACGTAGGCAAAAATGGTATAATTTGATTGCCTTTCAGCAAGCTCGGTTATATCCCAATTTTCGACCGCAATTGTACACGTATCGGGCACTGAGAACATAGTAACCGACGCTCTATTCCATTCAGATGCAATTTCAATGCCTTCTACCGTAAGCAAAATATCTTGCTTAAAATTAATAGTAACCCAGTCAAACTTATCAATGTCTGATGTAATATCACTCAGTCGGAACGCTCGCTCTAGTTGAGCGGATTCTGCTTGTTGAAACTATAAGCATGCAAACGTTGCCAATCGTTTCAATCTGTTATTTATAGATGATATTACTACCAATTGCCAATCGTTTCAATCTGTTATTTATAGATGATATTACCTCCAGAGTAAACTGTACAAATATACTAGTGTATGCCAATGTTGTAAAACGTTTTAAGTCATACGCTTCGACTGATAAAAGGTACTTATAACAAACAGATATTAACAGCTTAGTTGATTGGTGTATAAAGATCTATTCAGCCAGTTTCTTATGCAGTAAACAAATATATCAAATGTACGACTTTGATGATTTGGGAGTTACAATGTTAATCCTCTTATATTTTCCTTTATAAAGCGATGGTCAAACGAATTCAAGGACACATATGCAACTAAAGCTTTTTTAAAACATTAGTAATACCGATACTGGAATTCGGTTCGATAGTTTGGAAGGCGTGTTACCAAGCTCACATAGATCGGCTGGAATCAATTCAAAAACAGATATTACTTTTTGACAAAAGATATTTTATATGGGATTCTCTTTCCATTATATCAATCGCTGAAACACAGGATCTATTGGCAGTACATTTATTATTTCCGAAGTTAAACTTAATGTTCCTTCACTGGTTTCAATACACTTTAAACCTCTTTATTTTTAGTGTAAATAAAACCAATTTCCTTCCCAATGTTTCTATCAAGATTCTAACCGTCTGTTCTGTAGGTGGAGCAGTTTCAGATCTCGGTGCTTAACAAATGTTGAAAGAAAAATGAAAGCTTCTTGGTCTCGATGCGTGGTGTTCAATCCATTTATTAAAAATCTTATTACAATATTGCGCTATGCGCTTATATACACTCAAATTCATTGGAACTTGTCCGTTAGGTTAACATCGGATGATATTGAGTTAAACTTAACAATAGAAATTGGCAAACGCATGTATAGATGTATGTACGAAAAATAAATATGACTCATAAAAGGTAAGTTTCAGAATTAGTATTCGTAGAGAGTTAAAAGTAAGAAAAAATAAGCGTCTAAGCGAAATAAGTATACACATATGTACGTTCCGATGTATATCAGCTTGTGCGCTGATGTGTGCGTAACCATGCAAAGCACTGACTGAAGGGTCGTCGCTAATGTTTTTATTGTATGTATGTTCCCACCATTGAACGTCCTCGTTTCAATCCAACATAGGCAATGGAGCGACCTTGTGTATTGCACGACGCATGTCTCCTTTCACGGTTTTGATGTCGAGCACTCGCACCTTACCATCAGAACTGGGAACCACGTTGACCACTCTTCCAAGGCGCCACTGTTGCGGTGGTATATCCTCCTCATGAACAATGACTATGCGTCCAACTTCAATGTTGGGTTCTGGTTTCAGCCACTTTGATCGCTGCTGCAAGCTCAAGATGTAGTCTCGTGACCACAATTCCCAGAAGCGCTGTTTCAAATATGTTACTCGCTTCCACTGAGTTAAGCATGATGTTCGGTCGACGTCTATGTGGTGGTCCGGCATTGAAAGCAATGATGTTCCGATTAACAAATGCGATGGAGTCAAGGCTTCGCCGTCATTTGGGTCGTTTGACAGTGGTGTAAGTGGACGGGAATTTAAGATTGCTTCCACTTATATGACGACAGTTTGCAATTCCTCCTAAGTAAGATGAGCGTTGGAAACATTCTTCATTAAAATGGTTTTCATCGACTTGACCGCCGCCTCCCATAACCCACCAAAGTGCGGCGCTCGAGGGGGGATGAAACTGAAGTCAAACCCAATGTTATTGCTGTAGTTGATTACGGCTTCGACTGCTGCTTCGTTGAAGAGTTGTTGTTTTAGCGCCTTGAGTTTGTAGTGGGCTCTAACGAAATTCGTTGCGTTGTCACAATATATACGCAGAGGTATTCCACGTCTACCTACGAAACGTTTGACACAAAGAACAAAGTTGTTAGTTGATAAATCTCAAACTAACTCGGCATGGATTGCTTTGGATGCAAAGCAGATAAAAATTGCCAGGTATGTTTTATATGGTGGCTTGCCACGAACACGATATGATGTAGCAAATGGGACACAAAAATCAACCCCACTGATTAGAAAAGAACGCTGACTTCGCAAACGACTGGCTGGAAGATCGCCCATTATTTGCCCCATCAATTTGGGTTTGTAGTGGAAGCAGTGTATGCAGTTCGTACTACTTTCCGTACCAATTCTCTGGCATTTACTACCCACACCTTTTCTCGCAGCAAACTTATAAGAACCTTGGGGCCAGCATGTAAAGTTTCGTAAAGCGATGACACTTAGGTAATAATGGGGGAAATTTTGCATCAAATGCAATTGGCGCCTTTGAAAGACGACCGCCGACACAAAGAATTGAAAATGTGGCTCCATTGAGCTTCATTTCATGTAAAAATGGTGTTAGCTTTTGAATGAAAGATTTTACTGGTTGTTGCTTTCGTAGGCATTGAATTTCTGAAGCGAGCTCCATACGTTGAATTTCTGTAACAATTTTTCAAAAACAAGTCTCCAATTCTGTGTATGGCAAATGCAGCACATCTGAGGGTGAAAGGTTTTTGTTGACAGACGACTTGTTGAACATGCAGAAAACATATGCAGTTGTACGCATCAAACGATGATATGATGAGCTTTGCTCGATTATTGAACATAAAGTGGATCCCTCGTTGCTACTATCGCTACATTGAAGCGCCTTTGTCTTACGAAATTCCAAATTAGCTTCTGTACTTATTTCCTTTTTTCCTACAGGCCATTCGGAACAATGCTGCGAAAGAAACTTAGGCCCTTTAAACCAAATTGTATTTAACAGCTCACCAGCGCTCGATCCACGGGAAACGATATCTGCAGGATTTTCTTTGCTTGGCATATATCTCCATACAATCCCTGTGCAATTCTCCTGAATCTCTGAGACGCGGTTCGCTACAAAGCAGTTTAGTGTTGATGAGTGCATCTTAAGCCAATGTAAAACGATCTCCGAACCTGTCCAAAAATAAATATTAGATACATAATTAGAAACCCTCTCTTTAACTTTTTGCCATGTTCGACTGCGCAGTAAACTTGCACACAATTCCAATCTGGGGAGGGATTGTGCCTTTATAGGTGCCACTTTCGACTTCAAAATGAGTAAACTAGTTTCAAATACGCCTTTTATTTTGCATCTGGTGTAGATGCAGCAACCGTATGCGCGTTGAGATGCATCCGCAAACCCGTGAATTTCACACTTATTAGTCAAAGATGTAAATACGTACCTTGGCACCTCGATTTTATTGATCGAGATGAGATCCGATTTGATTTGCTGCCATTGGGACTGCAGGTCCGAAGGAAGCATTTCATCCCATTCCAATTACCGTATCCAAATTTCCTGAATAAGTATTTTTCCACGAACGGAGATTGGGCTCAACAGACCGATGATATCAAATATTTTGGCAATAGTTGATAGTACAGACCTCTTTGTAACGATTGGGTCTTCTGGTAAATCGTATCGAAAGCAAAATATGTCACTTGCTGGTTTCCACGACATGCCTAAAGCCTTGGTGATATTTTCTTCAGTAAATGTCCATTAAACTTCTTTCGACGTGAAGTCGGAGTTAAACCAGCAGACTGTAAAACGTTAACTATTTCCGATTTGAGCTGCTGTAATTCGTTCTCCGCGCCAGTCAGTAAGACATCTACATAAAAGCTATGACGAATAGCACTTGCTCCCACCGGATAGGTGTTGTTGTTGAGCTCAGCGATGTGAGATAGGCTGCGAATTGCGAGAAAAGGCGCGGCAGCCAAACCATATGTGACGGTGTGAAGCTGGTATAGTTGTAAAGGCTCATCAGTTTCGTTTCTCCACAAGATGAGTTGGTACCGACGATCTCGTTCATCTACAAGAAAATGCCGATACATTTGTTATAGCATACGGATGTAAGCGGAACGAAAGCAAGGTAATGATGAGCTCAGGTTGGATGGTAGCTCCCACCATGAGAATATCATTCAACGATATATTTGTTGAAGTACGCGCAGAAGCATCAAAAACAACACGCAATTTTGTAGTTGTGCTTTGCGGCCGAAGAATACAATGGTGTGGAATTACGTAGTGTGGGCTAGTAAGGTCGACATTATTGATTGGCGCCATATGACCAAGCGACACATACTCATTTAAAAAATTGGAATACATTTGTTTTAATTCTTTATCACGAGTTAAGCGACGTTCTAGAGACAGAAATCTCCTTTTTGCATTTGCAAGCGAATCACCCAATGTGCTAGGCGATGGCTTAAAGGGCAATCGAACCTGTATACGTCCGCCCGGTTGTACTTGCACATTTTCACGAAAGTAGGTCTCACACTGACGTTCTTCTTCGGAGAGAATTGGTGCTGGCTGAGGAAACTCTTCTATTTCCCAAAAACGTTGAAGAATTGAATTTATGTCATCTTCTTTTGTGGCAGCGACTACGCTACACATGAAAGAGCGTGGGATGGTGGAAATTTCACCGCATCCTCCGACTATCCAGCCAATGGAAGTGTTCTGGAGATATGGTAATCCTACGCCTAGAGAAATTTTGCCATCCTGAAAGCATTCGAAAAATACCTCCGTGTTAAGTAAAACATCAATGCGTTGGGGTTTGTAAAACAATGGATCAGCGAGCTGAGTTTCTTTGGGAACGTTCAACCGCTTCATATCTATCGGTTCAAATGGTTGTTGTGTAGATATGCATTTAGTTATTGCAAATTCTGACGTAAGCGAAAAGTTGCCAATACGCGACTTGATGGTTGCATTAACAGAAAAATTTAGATTTGTACGAATATCAGAAATACCTGAAATTCCCCTGGTTGATGAATAGCGTTTAAGCTGCAAAAGTTTGGCTGTTTTCTCCGTAATAAGATTAATTTCGCAGTCGGTATGATTGCTGTTTTACGAGAACGAGCGATGGGTGAAACAGCAGAATTGTTTGTTGACTGTTGAGATGTATTTTGCGAAATATTTGGAGATGATGACGATGCACCTTCTGGTTGTCGAGGTGATGGAGCTGATTTCTGCGAAGAAGCTGAAACACTGTTGAAATGCAAATGTGTATGGTGAGTCTGGTGGCATATTCGACAACGAGATGTAGATGGACATTTTGAGAGTAGATGCCCCTTACGCAAGTAGTTTATGCAGCTTCTGGACTGCTTGACGAACTCAAAACGTTCGGCAATCGGTAGAGCCAAAAACGATGGGCAACTACTAAGGGCATGGCCTATGTGGTTGCAATGTGGGCAGTTCGATTTGAAATTGACCAGCGAAGTGTTTCTCTTACCAGCTGTCTTGTTTTCGCGATGTGCTGGCAATGAGGATTCTCTCTTATGGGTGCTTTCCAGGTACTGACAGTGGCGACTGAGCAACTGGTAGCAATCTTCCCATGAAGGCAAGCGATCATAGTCCAGTTTTTGATCGTAAGCCGCTTTTGAGTTTACTTCTAATTTGGACAAAACAATATGAATTAGTATCGAGTTCATCACATCGCTTTCAGATCCTATTGACAGCTACGGTGTCAATAACGTTCCGAACATTTACAACATCAGCAAATTTCATCGACGATATTTCAAATAACGAGGTAATGTGTTCACGAAAAATTAGCACATTGTTATCATACCTTTCCTTCAACCACTGAAGAGCCCTCGGGTAGTTATCGTCTGTGACCTGGAAGCGTTCTACTACACTTAACGCTAGTCCAGACAAGAAATCTAGAAGATAGTTGAATTTTCCAGTTTAGCATGGTATGGTCCTCGTCGACCATATTCGAAAACGTGCGAATGAACCTCTTATAATCCGCATACTTGCCGTCAAATTTCGGTCATTTCAACTTAGGTAACCGGTGTTGATGAGTGGCTACTCCAAACCTTGTAGCGTTGAACATACTAGATTCCATGGCTGCATTTCGATTCCTAAAAGCAGGTCCGGATTAAGAATGTGGGGGTCCCGGGGCCGAGATACGTGTGGGGCCCCTCTTTTTAGGTCATAATTACATAAAATCTACTAAAAAATTACTCATCAATTTAATTAAACATGCTCGTTGTTTATATAATCAGATGTCTCGTTTCATTAGTAATATTGTATTCAATACTTTGTCGTTTTTACAGAATATAACACTAAAAATATAAAAAAGACACTACTGGAACGACTCTTTACGAGTTTTTTCTGCTGCGAATACTGCAGTTCATGCAGTATACATATCTCTCTTTGAACTTAATATAACTTAGTCAATAAGTCGGTCTTCCTCCATACATGTACGGAGTCGATTTTTTATCAATTTCGTCTTGGAGAAGGATCTCTCGCTTGTGCAATTCGTTACCATCATAGACCGGTATAATCGTAGAATAATTTCTGAATTGACAAACGTAGACTGTAAATTGTTTTCCTTTATTATGCGGTACAAAACCATCTCAGTTGATTCGTTTTCTCCTTTTGTGTAGAGACTTGCAAAATTTTTGAGTTGGTTGAACTCATTCCCTAAGGAGGTTTCTATATCTCTCGGGTACGAGTATGTTTCCCCAATTTTTGTTGCGTTCATGTCGATATCATATGATTTTATTTGTATTAGCTCACCAATGAAATTAAATCGCTCGTAAACCAACTCGTAAGCGGAAATACAAATGTCTTCAAGGGCACTAATCAATTCATCAATGACTGGAAGAAAAGCTTTCGTACGAAATTTTTCCCTCGCTGAAAGTTGCACTGCCGATGCCTTAGAACCAAGAGGTTGAAGGCGAACATTGGTGGGTCTTACTCGGACAGATTCATAGTCGCTGAGCTCGGACAATTCTCTAGCAGGTTTTTCGTACGTCTCGAACTCATCTCTCTTAGATTTCACGAATGATTGCAAAGATAACAGAGAGCTAACAGCATTGCGTAGTGTAGTCGTAGGACTTTGGAGAGATTTGATAGTTGAATCGAACCTTTCAAGAATGCCGTGCCAAAATGTAACATATACCGGTTTCAAGGGAGCCCATTTTCTTTGCCAGTCCTCGAGCTTGACTTTTATCACATCTTTTTGATCACTGTCATCCTGAATTGACATTAGCGCATTTCTGATAGAACGAAAACCAACTTTCACAGTTTTTGTAGCATCGGCACGACACGACCAACGAATACTACTCTATCGCTTGAGACTGTAAGATACTTTTAGTGAGGATAAGTTGGCAGTTAATATCTTATATCGCGTCGTTGAATTCGTCAAAAAAAGAATCTTCCATTACGATATTCCAAAGTGTAAGATTTGCAAAATACCGAAATAACGAATTTTATAAATACGTCACAATTTGACTGTAGTTCTTATCTATAAACAAAATCAAAGACATTTTCACTGCCGACCATATAAAAGATCTCATAGTTCCATTATAAAACAGAAAACCGTCTTATGACTAAAAATACTATTTTGATATGATAATCATAGAACCTGACTATATGGAGTTTTCAGAGGAGTTTCTAGACAAGGGTAGGCCCTAGATAGGCAAACGCTCTAGAAGTTATGAATTTACATGAGAATACATATTTATTATGGAAGTTTGCCGTTCAATTTTGTAGATTGAACAATCCGTATGTTATGCCATGACCGTGTCTGTGCGAAATGGACGATTACGGAGTGCCTGACATTTTATATTCGATAAATGAATATTATGGCATTTCCTAGGGCCTACCCGTGCCTAAGACAAACTGAAAATAATGTATATATTATATAGTCACTGACGCAGCTGCTCGAACACAACTAATTTTTTATCATTCAAACGCTGTGCGCTTTAGATTTTTAAAGTTTGTTAATGTAGGTAAGGTTATAATAGTTATGATTCGATTATTTTTTAATAATCAAACCTGGATTGTATTTTTATGTCAAGGTTAACTCAGTTACAATGCGGGTGCGTAAGGTTATTTTTTACGAATGACATTCAGAAAATAAAATTTAAGTTCTTGAAAAGCTAATTTTACACGTTTGATTTTGGCATATTAAAAATAAATCACATTTCATGAATTATTTTAGCAAAACGTGCAGATATATGTAGCGAATGCGTTGTTTTTAATTTGCGATAATGACACATTTACCTTTCTAGCTGATGTTAATTAATCGAACGGAACAATTCCATATGAACATCAGCAACAAACGGATTAGAGACAATAATATCATTAATGAGATTCATTTTTCAGCAATTAACACAGTAAGACAAGTGATACAAATTTTCCTTTAAGTGTTACCCCGTTATTTCAACTTACTTTTGTTTACTCTCGATTTTCTCGATATGAATCGATAGTTCGACTGCGTTGCTCACACCGAGAGGTGTGGGGAAAATTGAACGAAATATGGCCTAACCAATATCGCGTTTTCTATTTGTAACACGATTTTAACCAAAAATTTTGTTATATCAAGTTAAAATAAAATCATAAGACGAACTGTGTCGAGTAATATAATAAAATTTTACTCAAATAAACTGAGTAACAAAAATGAATTAAAATAAAGCGGAATAAAAATGTCAAAGAAAAAAAATTGTTTGTACTGATGAAAAAAATGATTTTGTTCTATTATTTTGTGGGGGCCCCGGGCCGCGTCCCCGTCGGCCCTTCCCTTAATCCGGCCCTGCCTAAAAGTATTCAAGGGCGAAAGAATTTTTGATTTTACCTCAACGTAGGTTTCTTCAATTTCTGCTCTTAACATGTCGGAGGGGTTTAGTGCCTCAATATTCGCCTGCACTGCACAATTGTTGAAATACGTTTCTACAATATGCAGTCGACATTCGAGGACAGAAGCGTCGGACTCGATGTCTTCAATTCCAGTCCTATCTTCCATGCATAGTAGGTTGCGCTTTACCATGGTTCGTTGTTGAATAAGTAACTGTAGTTGGTTCTGCCGGTCCGACGAAGTGCTCGTTTGAACTGTATTTTGGGGTTTCATTACGCTAATGACTGTAGCAAAAATGTAGCAATAGTAGATAATAGAAGTTTTGTTAAAAGTCGAAAACAGCAAAGTACAAAACAACCAATAGGAGCAATATTTTTCTTTATTAAAACTTGAAGGTTTTGTGTCCAACGATGTCCTGTCACAGTCGCCAATAATGTTGAAAGAAAAATGAAAGCTCCTTGGTCTCGATGCGTGGTGTTCAATCCATTTATTTAAAATCGTATTACAATATTGCGCTATGCGCTTATATACACTCAAATTCATTGTAACTTGTCCGTTAGGTTAACATCGGATGATATTGAGTTAAACTTAACAATAGAAATTGGCAAACGCATGTATAGATGTATGTACGCAAAATAAATATGACTCATAAAAGGTAAGTTTCAAAATTAGTATTCGTAGAGAGTTAAAAGTAAGAAAAAATAAGTATGTAAGCGAAATAAGTATACACATATGTACGTTCCGATGTATATCAGCTTGTGCGCTGATGTGTGCGTAACCATGCAAAGCACTGACTGAAGGGTCGTGGGCGCGATATGGACAAACAACAAACTCTTGCCTTTCGACGACTTGGTACAAAAATAAAAAATCCGTGCGTCATGCGAACTGCGCCCCTCGTGTCGGTAGGGCGGGAGGTGGGTAACCGTGGGGTTTATTATTATTATTATTATTATTACTATTATTATTATTACGATTATTATTATTATTATTATTATTATTATTACTAATTTTATACTTTATAGGCGCTCCTATTCAGTAAATATTAAACCTTGTTTACATTCGTCAACTTCCCACCTTTCAAAATAATTCTTTCCTTAAGTATAGCGGCCTCGGCGATAGACGGAACGAAGGTATGTACATCTTTTCATATATGCAAATATTTTGATTCTTAAACTTTCGTAGTTGCTGTAGCCCCTCGCCGTCCATTATTAGTTCCGAAATAACTTGTTTTGCAACTTATAATGTTACATGCTTAGAAGGAAATTATGGTTTATAATTAATCACACAACACCGCTACTGTGAATACATGTATACTTTACAAGTGGCCTAGTAGACGTCGTAGATCTGATCGAGTTGTCCACATAAATGTGTTTGAAAATTTCTTAACACCCTCAAACTCTCAACTTATTCAGAAAAAATCAATTTGGCGTTTCCATGTCTACAAAACAAACCTTTTTTCTTTTAATTAGCTATTTAATGCCACGGAGGGAAGGGAAGGGATTAGCTATCTCCTGATGGAAAAACACGAAATCAAATTGATGACGTTGTTGTAGATGGCAGGTATGCTTCCAGTGTCTTAAACGTGCTCAACACGGACCTTCATCTTGTCGCAGCCAAGATTCGCACGCACCTCTGTGCAGTAACAAGCGTGCATGCAGTGACACAAGGAAAGCTCGACGTCCAAAAGCTACGGTCACAGATAGCCAACGATTTCGCCACTCGACTTGCACTCCAGCTCTCTGGGAGCAATGTTCAACAACGAGATATCTGCTCGCAATGGAAATTTTACCAGAAGATACAGCGGCTTACAGAAGGTTACAAGACGGGGACAATTTACTGCAAGAATAAGAACGGCAACCTTATGTCCAACGCACACTTTAGTTATGTAGGGAACACTTTGCCGCGCTGCTTGGTAGTGGCGAGGAAAACGTCGAAGATGCTGAACCCGAACATCCTGAATCAATGAAGACGTAGTCGAAGTACCGTTAATAGCGCGGCCGACGGACTGCCAACAGAGCTATTCAAGTGCGGCGGCGAGGCGTTGGTAAAGTGACCTGTATTCGATACCACAAGAAGTTGCCTATTTGCCGCAATGTCTGAATTTGGTATCCCAACGAAATTAATACGACTACGTAACATGCCGTTGAGCAACACCGTTGAGACAAGGTGAGTCTTTTTCGTGCGACTTCTTTAACCTTATATTAGAAAAGATAATTCGAGCTGCAGAATTGAGCTGTTCAGGCACCATGTTTTATAAGAGCGTGCAATATCTGTCGTATGCTGATTTTATTGATATCATCGTCCTCAACAAACGGATGGGTCTGGAGGTAAACGAGGGCAAAACTAAGTACCTCCTGTCGTCAAATAAACAGTCAGCATCCTCGCGCCTGGGCTCCCACATCATTGTTGGCAATTACAATTTCGAAAAAGGGGAGAACTTTGTTTATCTGGGAACAAGCATTAACACCTACCGGCCAGTGAATTTAAATACAACGGCTACGTTGGCTGGAACATGTCGAGCGAATGGACGAAAATGCTCCAGCCCTGGAAGTATTCAACGCGGTACCAGCTGGAATAAATTTATTAAAATAAGAAGAATAAAAATTATTGCGCATATAATAGTTAATTTTATTGATAATGAGAATATTTCGTTAGACGCTAGTGAAGTTACATAAATAAATAATACTAATATACCTCCTAGAAAAATTAAAAATAAAATATAAGAAAATCAGAATCTTTTAGCTATTAATCCCGTTAATAAACAAATTTGTAAAGTTTGTAATAATAAAATTAATCCTATAGCTAAAGGATGATTTATTTGAATAAAAATAAAACTTGAAGTTAATGTTGATGAAAATAATAAAAATTGTATCATATCAGAAGATAGTTTATTTAAAATATTAATTTTGGAGATTAATGATTAAGGTTTTACTTTTCTTTTGAAGTTTTAAAAGAGTATTCTTATTTTTGATTTACAAGACCAATGTTTTTGTTAAACTATTAAAACTAATGTTAATAATTTTATATTGAGGGTTACCTTGTTTATTATTTTTAATAGGTGTTTTTGTTTTTGTATCAAATCGTAAACATTTATTATCAATACTTTTAAGATTAGAATATATTGTATTAAATTTATTTTTTTTATTATTTATTTTTTTGAACTTGATGAATTTTAGAGGATTTTTTAGTATAATATTTTTAGCTTTTAGAGTTTGTGAAGGGGCATTAGGACTTTCTATTTTAGTTTCAATAATTCGAACTCATGGGAATGATTATTTTCAGTCTTTTAATATTTTACAATGTTAAAAATAATTTTTATAATAATTTTTATTATTCCTATTTGTTTTATAAATTATTCATTTTGAATGGTTCAAAATTTGTTATTTGTAATTATATTTTTTTTTATTTTTATAAATTTTTGTACAAATTATTTTGTAAATATTTCATATTTTTTGGGGTATGACATTCTTTCTTATGGGTTAATTTTATTAAGTTGTTGAATTTGTAGTTTAATAATTACTGCAAGTGAATCTATTTATAAATATAATAATTATAAAAGTTTATTTTTATTTAATATTATAATTCTTTTATTATTTTTAATTTTAAGATTTGCTAGAATAAATTTATTTATATTTTATTTATTTTTTGAAAGTAGATTAATCCCTACTTTATTTTTAATTTTAGGATGAGGGTATCAACCTGAGCGGTTGCAGGCTGGAGTTTATTTATTATTTTATACTTTATTAGTTTCTTTACCTATATTGGTAGGAATTTTTTATTTATATAATAATATAATAACTTTAAATTATTTTTTAATAAGTAATTATTTATTTAATTATGAAATATTATATTTATCTTTAATTTTAGCCTTTTTGGTTAAGATACCTATATTTTTAGTTCATTTGTGATTACCGAAAGCTCATGTTGAAGCTCCTGTCTCTGGTTCTATAATTTTAGCTGGAATGATATTAAAATTGGAGGTTACGGTTTATTACGTGTATTTTCTTATTTACAAATTGTTGGAATTAAATTTAATTATCTTTGAATTACTATTAGTTTAGTGGGTGGAGTTTTAATTAGTTTAGTATGTTTACGTCAAACTGATTTAAAGGCTTTAATTGCTTATTCTTCTGTAGCTCATATAGGTATTGTTTTGGGGGGGCTTATAACTTTAACTTATTGAGGGGTTTGTGGATCTTATAGTTTAATAATTGCTCATGGGTTATGCTCTTCTGGTTTATTTTGTTTAGCTAATATTACTTATGAGCGGTTAGGAAGTCTTAGTTTATTAATTAATAAAGGTTTATTAAATTTTATACCTTCAATAACTTTATGATGACTTTCATTAAATTTATTAGGTGAAATTTCTTTGTTAAATAGAGCTATTAGTTGGTCTTGGTTAACTATAATTTCTTTATCTTTATTATCTTTTTTTAGAGCTGCTTATACTTTATATTTATATGCTTACAGACAACATGGTAAAATTTTTTCTGGGAGTTATTCATTTAGAGGTGGTAAAATTCGTGAATATTGGTGAAGAGGTCGGCCTCCTTTGCGTTGGAAAGACGAAGTAAAAAAGGACTTGACTTGGTATTTCCAATTGGCGCCAGTCAGCAGGAAGAAGGAGTGACTGGCGCAATTTGTTGAACTCGGCCAAAATCGCTTAAGTGGTTATAGCGCCAATCAAGTAAGTGAGTAAGATTTTATTTTTAAGTTCATTATTGTATGTAAAATATTAGTGTTTAAATAAAGGAAAAGTTTAATGCAACGAACACATTATGTTGTTTGTTATCCGATATGCTTCGCTGTTTATTAAAGAATTGGTTCCTTCCACGATTTTTGTAGATGAACTGTATTCAAAATGTGAGCAAATGGGAATTATGCGATTTACATCGCCAGGTTTTCTCCCTTCAAGTGGCTAAAATATCGCGCCTAAAATTATACTCTAAGGATTTGAGTTATCACTAGTTAACGGAGACAACTAAAACTGGTTGCAAATCGTAATACAAAAATATAGTTGAGTTGAGTTGTATGTAAATGATGATTTTATTTGGAAATAGATGATTAGTACAGCAAAAGAAATAATATAGACTTCGAAGAATGATCATCTAACCGACTGACTCTGTCGGTGGCAGTTCGGCCTTTCCTGACTCTTCGTCCTCACAGGACGATTCGTCGCCGTCGTCATCCTTATCCAGCTCTGAACTCATCACACACCATGGCTTCAGATGATCCGCTGACATAACGTTGGAATATCGTCACTGAGTGATTGTTATATCCGGTAGGTCCTCGACGATGTACCGGTCATAGTCAAGTACCTTCGATATCATATATGGGCCTTTATATGCCGGATCCAGTTTATGGGATTCGCCTGTTGGTGTTGGGTTATGGTCGACCACCACTAAGTCGCCGACTTCATATTTCTTTGGAGGCTGGTGCTTTTTATCGTATCTCTCTTTCCACTTATTTCGTTCTGTCATGATCCGTGTTGCTGCAACGTCGCGTTTTACATCTATTTCTGAAACATCGGAGACTTTATCATGTACTGCTTGCACCATGCGATTGTACGTTACGTCTCTAGGATTAAAGTAAAAGACTAATTCGTTAGGAGTATAACCTGTCACCTCATTATTTTGTGAATTCAAGCTCCATTGTATCGTAGTAAGAGATGAATCCCAATGCTTATTATCGATGACTGTGCATTTAAGCGCTTGTAACAATGTTTTGTTAACGCGTTCGGCCTGACCGTTGGCTCTAGGTGTTCTGACAGCAGTTTTGACGTGTTGTATGTCTCGCGTTTCGATGAATGATTGAAATTTCGTTGGCGTGAAGGCTGTACCCCGGTCAGACGTGATTTGCATTGGTTGACCAACGATTGACTTCGCTTCTTCTAAAGCTTTGGTGACGGGTTCAGTTTTGGTATTTCTGACTGCTTTTAGGATGACGTATTTGCTAAATCCACATACTATTACGAGCACGTAGACAAACCTTGACCTGCTCCTGGGAAACGGACATGGTCAATATAGACGTGCCTAAACGGAATCGGCAGTACGTCCCTGATGTGCAGTTGACTCTCCTTACGCCCTCACTTAATTCTGTTCAGACAGTACTCCTCGCACGAGTCTATATACGACTTCACGTATCGTCGCATTCGTTGGAACCAAAAATGTTTTGAGATGCGATTGAGTGTTTTCACCACTAATTTGTACTCGTGACCTACTTTATGGAATAGTCGATCGTTGCGTAGTTCATAGTCTGGACTTCACATACCTGACGTAGCTTGGGATCTTGTGTCTGCATTACGTATACCCAATCATCAGACTTCATCACTTGACTCACTTGTAATACTTGTTCAGCTACTGTGTCGGGCTGAGATGGTGGCTCTACCGGTGTCCTGCTTAAGGAATCCACATGCTGCATCTTGCTTTGGGCGCGATGAACACATTCAAAGACGAACTCTTGTAATCGTAGCCATCACCTGGATAATCGTGGACGCAATGATGTAAGAGTCTTTGTCGTAGCTACAGCGTTACAGTCGGTTCGGGCTACGAAATGCCTGCCCAACAGGAACATCCGGAACATCTCAAGGGCCTCGACGATGCTGAGCACCCCAACTCATGGCTTGAATATTGCGCTTCTACAGAAGTACACTGCCGGCTGTAGTACTGGACTGGTTTCCATTCGTCGCCTTCTAGCTGCAACATTAAGCCTGATAACCCAATTGCGCTGGCATCAGTATGCACTTCGTGTTGCTGGGCCACATCGAAAATGACCAATTCTAGTTGCGTTGTAATTGCCTCTTTCAATTTGTTGAAAGACTTATCGTGATTGGGAGTCCATTCGAACTTTGCCCCCTTTCGTAGTAGCGTTGCTAATGGTTTCGCAATTACATCACAGTCCTCTACGAATTTGCAGAAAAATCCCGTGAGCCCCAGAAACTGCCTTACTTCGGTTGGTGTGCGTGGCTGTGGAAACTGCGTATTACATCTCACCTTTTCTTCGCCTGGTCTGATGCCGTGTGCATCGACAGCGTGACCCAAAAACTTTATTGTTGTTGTCAAGAAGTAACACTTTTAAGCTTTAAGAGTAAGTAAGTAAGTTGGTTGCGATTACCACCTCATCTATGTAGCTGACGATATGGTCACGATGTTTCAAAGTTCGAATCAGTCGCACGATCATCTCCTGGAATACCATCGGAGCGTTGCGTAACCCGAACGACATGCCATTGTGTTCGTACAGTCCATCTGGCGTAAGGAAGGCCGTGTACTGCTTACATTCTTCCTTTAATAGTTTTTGATCATACCCAGATCTCATATCGAGTGACGTAAATAGCGTATTACCCACTAGCGATATCTGCTCTTCCACCACAGGCATAGGGAAGTGATTTTTAATAGTGCCCGCATTGAATGCCCGGTAGTCGACACACATTCTTTCTTCGCCGTTAGATTTTTGAACAAGAATAACGGGTGCTGCGTATGACGATGAACTGTATCGTTTAATGCCGTGACTCATTAAACTCTCTACAATCGTTGACAATGTTGCACGTTGCGATAGAGGTACTTGATAACGTTTCCCCACACTCGACCATTTTGGTGACAGGCTTTGGTACACCTCGAACTTCACTTTGCACCTCGGCTACAGTTGGTTTATCGGACTTGCAAGACTTATCCTCGTGACCAATCCTGTTACATTTACTATACCTCGGCGTCCGCTGCGGCTGTGTACATTTAGACGATATATGTCCCAATTCGTTGCAGTTGTAGCATTTTATTGGTTTCTTCTCTGACGGGGCTTTTTTGGATCTGTTCATCACTTTTCTTCTCATATGACGCTCTGGATCTTGTCGAGCTTGATGTGGGCATGGTGGCCATAGCTTCTAGTGATCGGAGAAGGTCATTACATGTCGGGAACTTCATCGCAAGTAACGTGTGTGACAAATATCCATCGTTGAGTCCCGATATTACATACGAATTTATGAATTCTTCATCCATATTACCCCGTCTTCCCATGCTCAGCATTGCATAGTAGTACTCTTCTAACGTTTCTCGTGATTGCCACTTACGTTGTGCCATTTCACGATGCACTAGCGCCGAAATGATCTTCTTCGGAAAATCTCTCACAAATAAGTAGTTGCACAAACTCTGACCAGGAATAGAACACATGCTGTGAATCCAACCAAGTTTTCGCTACACCCTTCAGATTTAATTGCGCTGCTACTAAAATCTCCTTTTCGGACCAACCATATTCATATGCTTTGAAGCTGTACTACTTTCTCGACACACACTTCGGAGCTTATGCTGCCTTTCAAAGGGTCATACGTGGGTAGGAGTACGCTTATTTCGTGTACACTGGCTGGGCGTTGTAGTGATGCCGTTGCTCGATGTGCAGTTGCAAAAACCTCGATTTCCAATGCCGGTGCCGTTACCCGTTGTTGTTCTTCTGCGCTTACCATGTCGGCTTGCCTGACTACATTACACTCCTTGGCAAGTTCACAAACCGTTTTTGTCAATTCCATGAGCGCTTGACGTAGTTCACTCATCTGTTGACGCGTTGAATCTTCGTCGGTGTCTTCCTCCACCTCTTCGGAATCCACTTCGTCGCTTCCATAAATTTCTCACAAATTGTTCACCTTGGCCGCTTTGTTTCCCGTCATGAGCTGCTTGTTGAGTTGCTCAATTTTTAAAGAATTTAATTTTACCAGCACCGTGGCTGTAAAACGTCCGTACGCTTCAAATATCAAACTTCAACCTTTTATTTTCTTCAAAAATCTGTACCAATACTTTCCGCGTCTTAACTTGCGTTTCTAGAAATTTCTCTGTCGCTAAAATCCCGTTTTCCCGTTTCTTATTTACTTTACACCAAAAATCAACAGTTTTAGCGCTCTCTCCGTATGTAAATATGTACATATATACTTCTGACTTCAGTGTCGAAAACTCTCACACTGCCTCGTTGCTGTCGCTGTTAAAGCTTTTAGTGCGTTACCCACTTGTCTGCTTACGATCGCTTTACATACATATGTGCATATATGCCGTATATACTATAACTATATATGCTGCATATAGCTCGAATACATATCGTTTGCTCTTCGACAGCGGCTTATTCAAAGAAGGGTGACATTTGCTTCGTTATTTACTTACTAAAATTGTCGTTATGCGTTGCTTGTTTGTTTGTTTGTAGGCGGAATGTATTTTTCTTCTGAACTGTAAATGATGATTTTATTTGGAAATAGATGATTAGTACAGCAAAGGAAATACTATAGACTTCGAAGAATGCGCGCACTCGTCTCAGCGGTCGAAGATCATCTAACTGACTGATTCTGTCGGTGGCATGCATCATAGACGAACCGTAATAAGGACAATAACTGCCCGATGCATCACATAACGCTAAAGTCCGAGCTTGACCAAGAAGTGGATACACTTCTACCAAACATCAATGACTTTCATATAACCTGCCCCAAAAAGTGAGGAAATCACGCAGAAGCGGGCCTTAGTGAAACAAAATGCTCTTTGAGAAACGATATAAAACAAGGCAACTTTTCAACTGCTCTAGCTGACTATAACAAAGAACTGGGAATATTCAAAATAGCTACTTGGATAGAGTGATAAACTTTCAAGTCCTCCGCAGACAATCCGTCTTCAAAACGCCTTAACTAAAGATCACTCAAATGGCATTTGTACCCTGACAAAGCCAGATAAAACCAGTTGTTGCTGGAAATTCACTTTCGGGGATGCTCTCTCGGATGACCATGTAGTATACATTACAAGCCTTAAACATAATCAACAAATGCTGCATTGGAAAAGAACTTTCGATGAATCCTTCAAAAACTGCCCTGGCGCGAAAAGCAACAACGGCATTCTTTGCCTGTACTAAGCTTTTTGGTAAGACGTGGGGCTTAAGTCCCAAAATGACTTACTGGTCATTCACTACTGGGCAAAGAGAGGCAATTGTTTGCGTTAGTATTACTGGGACAATAAAAACCAGCCCAACTTATGCCTTGTGATTGCTTTTGAACATCCCACCGCTTCCTATCCTAATAGCAAAAGAGTTAAGTATTGCGGACCTGAGGTATTTTCGACCTCAAGATCAGAGATATTAAGGGACAGCTAAAGATTTTAGAAGCCTTAAAACGCAATTTTTCAAAGGAATGACGATATTTGCTCAAAATTATCTCTTTCCAAAAACTTCACCTCTAAACTGGCATATGAGTGCCTAACTCTTTTCAACACACTAAGAGACTTAAACACCTTAACTGAAGGATGGATGCCTGCTCGTGAGCATTAAGGAAATGAAAAACCCGATCACGTGGAAAACTTATGCCAGCATGCTCTTTACTGCGCCTGAGCCATTTTGTGGACTCTCCACGGAAAAAAAATTTTGCTAGCTACTGGTTAAATACCGCTGGGCAACGCCAAGCAAAATAATTCCATGTTCCCTTAAGGGGAATATTGAGAAAGTTTTTTCCCCTAAGAAGAGAGGTTATTTTGCAATGCATTGAATTTGAGATACCATATGAAAAAGTTGGGCCTCTATGATACCGACGCTTGTCAATTCTGTAAAATGGAAATATCAAGTTCAGAACGTGTTACCTGCAATTGTCTTGCACTAGGCAAACAAAGTGCTGAAATAAATTGAAAGCCTAAAGGCTCAAAAGAAAAAGGCCATGCAGAAGATATCAAATCTGGTCGCAGTGCCTTGCAGCCTATAATAATAATAATACAGTGAAAACTACAGATTTATTATTTTATTTGCTTAGAAAAGCAAAAAGAAAAGACTTTCCGAAAATTACCAACGGCAACGCTGCTCGGAGGTATAAAATAAAATGTTACCACCTTGCCGCTGCACTGATTTACTATTGATTATCGTGATGAATTAGCATAAACAAGTTTAGTAAGTTCAGAAAGCTGGGTTTTCGTACCTACAAAGTTAGTAGTTAAATTTTGACAATGTTTTTTTCGGGGTTTAAATCGTTTTAAGACACCAATAAATGCGTCAGTCGTTAAGTTGCTGACTAGTTGTGCATTTGGCACTGCTTTTGTTGCAAATAGCCAAAGAACGCTACATAGGGCTTTGGTGGTTTCTTTCCCCTTATCTTAGGTTGGGTTAGGTTACTGTGGTAGTTCCAGCAATGGGAACTCACTTAGACATAGTAGGAGTCCATTGTGATACCACCAGTTTTATGAACGGTAACGTGAATCAGAAAAGTCAGGAAAGATTAACCTGAGAAACGTTGCGTGCGCCGAATGAAGTCACGCAAATTACCAATCTCCACCCCAGAAAGCTCCTCTGGAGCCCTAAAGAAGTACGAGCCTAGGTACTTCAACCTCAGTCTCGCAAAGGCAGGGCAGCTGTGCAGAAAATGAAAAGATGAATCCATCTCATCCTCCTCCATACAGCTGCGGCAGAAAGGGTCAGAGACTATTTTCAGCTTAACCGCATGAATTCCCAACGGACAATGCCCAGTCGAAACACCTACGAGGGTTGCCGCTTAGTAAGCGATCACAGCTCCTTTGAGCGCCCACGATCCACTCTCGGCCAGAGGGTCCTTACATCTGTCCAGAAGAAGCCCGTAGGCAGTCAAAGGAGCCCCCACCCCCTCCCTGCAAGGAGAAATGACTTCCAAGGTACCCTGCTGAGCGAGCTCATCAGCCATGCAGTTCCCTGCAATGTCGCTATGGCCCGGTACCCAAATTAGTTTAACGTCGAGATACTCTGAGGCGGCTGCGAGGGAAGTCAGGCACTCCCTGACCAGTTTTGATCTCACCATTAGCAATCCTAAGGCCTTAATAGCGGCCTGACTATCCGAATAAATGTTAGCCCGTCTAGAGCGCATTACATTGGTAAGTAGCCAATCGGCTGCCTCCTTGACATCGGCCACTTCTGCTTGAAATACACTACAATAGTCCGGAAGCCTAAATTTACGGCTGAAGGAAAGCTGCTCGCAGAAGACCCCTCCCTCAACCTTACCATCTAGCTTCGAGCCATCCGTGAAAAAGTTCACCGTACTACCCCCCACAAGCCACCCTCCTTCCACTCCTCCCTACGCGGGATGTGAGTGGAGAAGAGCAATCCCGAGCTGGAGCAGGCAGACAGCAATCTCTTTCCGGAGGGACAAGGCTGAAGCTGGCAAGAATCCTAGAATGCGCAAAGGCCGAGCTGAATCTGTATCCATTGCACTCTAGCCGGGCTGTGGCACGGGCTGCTGCAACCCTGCCTGCAATGTCCACAGGTAACACGTTAAGCATAACGATGAGCGTGAGAGTGAGTGTGGTCCTAAGCGCCCCACTGATCCCAATGAGCGCGGACTGCTGCACCCGCTCTAGCTGCTTAACCTTTGATACTCTGTCTAGTGAGTTCCACCAGACCACCACTCCATAAAACATTATAGGCCTTATTATAGTCTCATAAAGCCAATAGCTTACCTTGGGAGAGAGGCCCATCTCTTCCCAATAGCACCCCGGCAACAGTGCACCGCAACCGAAGCCTTTTTCACCCTTTCCTCAATATTTGGCCCCCAGGAGAGCTTCCTATCCAGAATCAGACCAAGATATTTGACCCGGTCAGAAAGCAATAACGGGACACCATCTATTGATGGAGAATGGGTAACCGGTACTTTGTACCTCCTGGTAAATAATACCAGCTCTGTCTTGCTAGGACTTATCGCGAGACCATACCCTGCAGACCATTTCACGATCAAATTAAGGTACCCCTGCATGATATCAAAAAGAGTGTTCAAAAACTTACCCCTGACAATGAGAGCAACATCGTCAGCATAGGCAATAACCGTGCAGCCTTCCCTTTCCAGCTCCTTCAGGACGCCATTGATTGGAACGACCTGCAGGAGTGGTGAGAGAACCTCTCCTTGTGGAGTGCCTCTACTCACCCTTCGCTGGATGGAGGCGCTGCCCCATTCCGCCACGACAGTTCTGTCGCAGAGAAGGTGATTGACGAGCATTACAAGACCCGGCTCAACCCCAAGTTCCGCCACGGAGCCGACTATTCCTGTGGCTGAATATTATTAAAGGCACCTTCAATATCCAGAAAGGGACCAACTGCAAAGTCCTTGTGTTCAAGAGACTCCTCTATGACTTTAACAACCGTATGCAGGGCCGTTTCCACAGACCTGCCATTCGAGTAAGCATGCTGAGCATGCGACAGCCGCTCCCGCGGTATCTCCTCCTTTATATGAAGATCAATCAGCCTCTCCAGGGTCTTCAAAAGAAAAGAAGAGAGGCTGATAGGTCTAAAGTCCTTTGGGGATATATGAGAGCTCTTACCCGCCTTGGGAATAAAAGTAACCCTCACATTCCTCCAAAGTCTTGGAATATAGCCCCTACTTATGCAGCTCGCGTAAATAGGCGCCAACCACCGACACGACACTCGTTCGGACTTCTGCAACTGGGCGGAAAAGATTCCGTCAGGTCCTGGCGACTTGAACGCTTTGAAGGAGCGTATCGCACAAAGTAGGCAACGCTCTTCTAACAGGTCACGAGGAGGGAAATAGATGGCACCTGGTTTCACGCCTGTAATCTCACATGGCTCAGGATTACTGGGGAAATGGGAATCGAGGGTAAGTTTGAGCGACTTCTCACTGCTCATCGCCCAATTTCCCAAGTCGTCCCTGAGACATCCCAAGGGGATGTGAGTCCTCGCGAACAACCGCCTAAGCCTTGAGGACTCGTGGCAGCCTTCAACGTTCTCGCAGAAACTTATCCACGAGTCCCGCTTAGCCTTCCTTATTTCGGACTTATATATTCCCAATCCGAGGGTTTTTTGCTCTTCCTCGCCTGGTTAAAAAGTCTTCTACTCGAAGCCCTGAGCTCCGAAATTTCCAATGTCCACCAATACGACTTAGATTTGCTCAGCGGACACGAAATATTTATCGCTTTATTACAAGCTACGGTGAATTTCTCCACTAAGCTGTCGATAGAACTTTCCGAAAGGAGTAAATTTCCCTGCGGTTCCTCAGGAAGAAACTCCTGCAGCTTCTTACAGTATAGATCCCAATCTGTGTTCCTCAGTTTCCTAAAGAGACGCTTTTGGGGACGCGCATCGTCCAAGGAGAATTGAATATACCTATGATCAGAGAAGGAGGGATCATTAAGAACTCTCCAGTTCTAGATACGGGATAAGAATTCAGACGAAATCAGGGTAAGGTCCAAGACCTCTTCCCTTACCGTAGTTACAAACGTAGCATCGCTTCCCGTATTACAAATAGACAAGTTTTCGCTAAGAATAAAATCAAAGAGAGACTCACCTCTTGCGTTGATATCCGAGCTACCCCAGCAGGAGTTCCTCCAATTGGCATCGCAGCCGGCTTTCTTGCGCCCGGCTTCCGCCTGAGAATTTCTCAGCATCACTGGAGGTGGTTCCACCTCATCATCGTGAGCCATATACGCGGACATGAGCCAAAGTTCTCCCGCCCCGTCCTCGAGTCTCACTGTTACGACGTCTCCATTGCTGAAATTAGGCAGAAAATAAGTATTTATTTCACGCCTGACGAGCATACAAGCTCTAGGTTTACCTGCGTTACTGGACACCAGAAGCTTGTACTTCTTCGTCCCGATGCCAGAAATACCGTTACTGCTCAGCCACGGTTCCTGGATCAGGACTATATCTGCCCCACCTTGCTCAAGACGGATGCGGCGTTAGAGTGGTGGAGATTGATCTGCAGGATAATCATCCTCAGTAATCTCCTCCAGCCCCCCCGCGGCAGCATCCTCGCTATCCGAGGCAAGTAGCCTCTCCTCCTCCGCCGCATCGAACAGCCTGTTTAGACTGAGGACCGACCCCGCGACCGAGGAGACTCCCCCAGCGCTTTCCGCGTCCGACCTGACGGAGTCTACCTCCATGCTCATGAAGGCCTCCATAACTTCCGCTGCTTCCTCCGCATCAGGTCCGCAGACCTCCGGCACCAACTCCGTTTCAACCGGAAGGAGGGCGTCACTGCCTCTGGCATCAGATTGGTAGATCTTAAGGGCTACCTTCTCGAAGCCATAGGATATGACCCCCTGCTGCTCAGCGAGAGGGCCGCGAGACTCCGCGTTAAGCAGAATCAGCGCTTGCCGATATGGTTCCTCGGACCCCTCAAACCGAACCACCTTCCAATTGTGTTCGGGTTACAATAACGGAGCATTTCCTCGATGTCTCCCGGTGCGGAGGGCTCCGCAGGGGGCCAGACACGAGCCCTCGGACGCAAAGGCAAATCCTTCTTATCTACGGCCTCGAGCCTGGCACCCATTCAAACCTCCCTCACCAACCCGCACTCCCGCAACGAGGAGGTGGACCAGGATTATCCTTGATCACCTTCACAAAGACGGCAGGGACTGCTGCCGCCACACGCCTCCATTCCATCCTAGAGATGCCACAGACCTCCTTACTGCGGTCCGCGACACCCAGGATAATGGAGCCCGCCGGTTTCGCGACTTCGCTGAACGTTTTAGGCGCGACCCCAGTCCTGGGCCGTTTGACAGAAGAGGTCTCCCCCTCCTGAGACCGCTGTCTCTTTGAGCCTGAGCTCTTCGAAGGCGCACTCGCGCTCTCCCTCAGCAACCCCTTGCGGATTTTGGGTCTCCCTCGACTGTACCGGTACGCTGCAGGATAGACCCTTGCTGGTACTGGCAATATCGTCCAGACTCTACCCTCCAGATTCCGCGGGCGATTTCTCGTGCGACTCACCTGCGCGCCCAGCCGGAATTACGCCCCCATCTAACCTATAGGCTGCGGAGGTCGGCTTCGACTCTCCCCCCTACAACGCGAGTGGCAGTGACTGTACCCCCCGGTTTAATCACGACTTTGGATGTCGGCTCCGACAATGCTTCACCACCCTTAGTTTTGGCCGCAGCGGCCATCCCCCGTACAGAGCACACGGAGGGAGGCGGTTTCGCCCTCCCCACGTTAGTAGAAGCTGCCACCCGCAGCGATGAGCCAGTTTTAGCGATCGGCTTCGACGCGACTCTACCGCTCGAAACTTTACTCGAGCTGTTAACGTTTTTGGAGTTCATTTTTAATTTTCACTGGGTCCCAACTCAGAGCCGCTATCCAAAACCCGAAAGTGTAGTCGTCCTGAAAAAATTATCCCATGGTTGTCTATGCCGAAGCAGGGAGGCCATGCGAGGGTTGACGCACACCCTTATGAGGTGAACGTTCAGAGCCAGACCAGACGTAAAGACGGGAGTCCTCTCAACCGCACCTACACCACCAACTTAATGACGACGGGAATTAGAACGTACTCTGAGACTTGCCAGATTTTAACGGGACTGAGACGGCGGTGGCATTAGCCTACCAGCCGTTTCTGCTGCGTTTCACCCTAGCATACTTAGGTGATAGAATACCACAACCGCCAGCCCAAAGCAAACAAGAAAAAGTAAAACAAAGAGTAGTCCATGGACAAAACAGTGGTCGTTACCGTTCAGGTTAAGGCCGTCAAGGACGTACGAGCATTTAGCGTTACCCAGGATGCACCACGAGGAGGCGACCATGCATTACATCCCCTTATCGTGAAGTGAACACAAAATGGCTCGCAGAAGGTTTTATAATTTAATTGGTATCACTAAAGAACACGTCCACTTCCTATTAATCTTTTTCAGCATTCCGCATTATTTGTGAATGATTTCCACACCATTTTTGCAGGCAAAAGCCACGCAGTTTTAAGATGTGTATTGGTTGCTGTTGGATTTCCATAGTTGCCATCCGTCATCCGTCATCTATATCAAAATTGTCTTGTTGAATTTGAGCACCAAGAGGATATTGTGCCACATTTTCTTTTGCAATTTTCTGTAAACAATAAAAAATATAGATTTTGCACCACATAGGACGGTGTTTAGCTGATAGTTGCTTGCATACATAACGTCGTTTAAAGACATCTAAGTTGACGATTTTGCTTATGCATCGAATATCACTCGTAGCTTCGCGGTGCGGCTTTCGGGTGTCAATGCAATGGAACGAAAAAAGTACCTGCTAGTACTAAGGCGAGCAAAGTCTTCTTCTAAACTGATGTCGTCATCGGTGCAGATTCAAATATTGCATTTTACCACCAATTTTTCCTGAGATTATCCATCTTAGCACCGAGTTTTGCAGAATGGGTAGGTCATTTGCTAGTTTAATTTGTCCCTCTGATATCAGCTGGTAATAACATTCTGCTGCGAGCCGACTTTGTTAGGAATATTAAATGGAGGTTCGGCTAACGTGATGTTTGTAGAAATTTTTCATTCCTCTATATTGATCTCTTTCGAAGGCTGTAGGGCTATAATTTGAGGCAATACAGTGCTTTATCCGCGCAGTAAAGCTGCTGATTCGAGAATGTAGCGCCCCATTGACTCTACTTGTGCTGAACCTTGGTGTTGCTTTAACCAATACCTCTGACGAAGATCGATGATGGTTTAGCTGTGATACCTAATCGTTTAACCAATCGTTCAGTAACAAAATTAACTTGTGAGCCTGAATAAAGAATTACCCGGTCCGACACTTCTTTTTCGTTTCCCTTGATCTTTATCATGGCCGTACTAAGTAGAGCATACATGTTTGAAGTTGAATGATTTTGGGTTACAAGGGATGCTTCTTTTTTGAAGTTGTTGCCTTCACCGTGGGTGGTGTAGTATTCACTGAGCCGTACTCTTAGGTAGAAGTGTCAAGTGAGGTTGTCATAATAGGCACATCTTGGCCAGCATTGTTTTTAACTTCTTCAAAATGCAACAGAGTGTTGTGTTTTTTGTTGCATCTTAGACAGCTTCTCGATGCATAATTTGTGGACGAATGTCCAGTTGTATGAGTATCAATATTTGTGCCTTTGTATGAGCTGGAAGCGCGCCGAAGGAGATTGTTGCCAAAATTCCTTGTAGGAGAACAATAGAAGTGTTCCCTTCTTGCGCATGCTGCCAGAGTCATTGCTCTGATTCTTGGATGTGACTGACTGAGGTGCAAACGTTTGTATTTGAGTTTGACTTCCCTTTCTATCGTTTGCGCTTATCGTGTCCTTGATAATGACTGCTCGTAACGCAAAGAGTAGTATGATCCAGTCGTTTGAGTAATATGGGAAGGGAAGAATAAATAAAAGTGAACCCCATGTTGATGTGTCTATCTGCAAATTTTCCAGTGCTAATGGGCCTTCTTGTGTCATGTAGACTTTTTATGTTCTCCATGGTTGGACCTCCAAGTGTTGTAATGCGCATTTATAAGATTGGTCACAAGCAAGCGTTTGTAACTATGGGCTCTCGAAGCATAAACCAAGCTGTTTTGAAATTCTCTCCTCTCGAGGCGAAATGTTTAATTAGACTGCTTTCCCCACCAGTTCAGTTTTTTAATACCATACTTTTTAATTTTTTGAAAGTGGTTGTTTTATTATTAGTTGATTAAATAAGTCGTGAAATTCTTGCTGCTTTATGTAGCTGCTATCGAATTTAGATGGGTTGTCAACCATCTCATGTATCCTGACGTGAATGCCTTCGATAATTGCCTGTAGTTTGTGGATTGCTATGTAAGGTGCTGTGGGTGATGCAACACTTTTAGCATTGGGTTTACCAATGACAAGCTTCAGGATAGTTCGGGGCTGCAAGCAGACAATACGGGACACTGGCCGATTGGCTAACATGCGGCCAAGATATGCATCTCATATAGCACTTGAGGATAGTACACAAACAGTTATTTACAATCTCTGTGAGTGTCTAGCCGTGGCACGAAATATACAGCTGACACTAGGATTCTTCTTCGCGAGCCACCTGAAGAGCCAGAGTCCTGCTCAATGAACAACATTAATAGATAGGTTTGAAAGTTAAGAATCACAACAGCAGGAAGAACAGATTTCCGGAGAATCAGCGTATCTAAATGGCGCTACTGGGTCTTAGGTTTCTAGGCAACGCTTCAACCAAACCCTCGGAAAGTAGTAAATAGTACTTTAGTTGATTGTTTTGAGAAGATTTGCCCGCTCAGAAGAAGAAGACAAGGCGAAATGGTGCCATGGTGGAACACTGAGCTTATTAAATGGTCCGCAAATTTTCAAACATAATTTAATATCGTTCACAATGCAAGCGGACATAGGTAACATGAAAGACCCGGCATGGCTGTGCAAGGTACTTGAAAAAAGACAGACAATCTGGCTAGACTCGCTTGAAAGGTCTGAAGAATATTATTCCACTCCGCTCATCCTAGACATATCTAGTTCTAATTGGTGAAGTAAATTATTTGAAAGACTCGGCATGGCAGTGCAAGGTACTTGAAAAAGACAGACAATCTGGCTAGACTCGCTTGAAAGGTCTGAAGAATGTTATTTCGCTCCGCTCATCCTAGACATATCTGGTTCTAATTGGTGAAGTAAAGTATTTGCATGTAAGTCATCAATGAAATACGGCCCTTTGGTTCAGGGAATCAATATCTCATTAGTATATTTAAATTTGGCTGGAATGATTGGGTATAATGTTAATGTGTCACTGTCAATCATTATTTTCCACCATCTTATCTCTTATCAAGTTTTATAGGCTTTTAAGTGCCCCTCTTTTATGTGCTTCTGGAAGTGTCAGCTCGTAAGCATGGTTGTAATTTTTGAGGTAGAGTTCTAAATCAGTATATTTTGTAAATATTACTCTTTTCTTTATTGAAATATTAATTACTAAATGCTTATACATTAGTTTGCAAAAATAATCATTTTTAATTACAAAATAAATAAAATAAAATTTGAAGATTTTCGATCGTTAAAAATATTTTTAAATAGGAAAATTTTTGCCAAACATGGAATGTATGTGCCGAAAAAATCGACTGAGTAAATATAAAAAAAAACAATATAATTGCACTTGTCATTTCGAAATATGAGTTCTAGGGCAACAATGGTTTGTGTCGAACCGTACTGTAACACACCTGCGCAAGCTTTTATTTGTGAAGGCTGGAGAAAATATTGGTTCAGATGTCTATGAAGAATGCCAATCAGCAAATTGAATTGAATGTTTTCACAGTCTGTCAGAATCTTTCTTGGTTATGTCACAACCATCTGATAAACTAACGCTCTCCCCTCCAGCATTCATATATATGGTGATTTCCGAGTGGAATGTTATTGAATTATTGAAGAATGATGAGATGACTGTTGTTTGTGTTTTAATTAGATGTTCCAGATAATTTTCGTTGCCTAGAATCGCCTTTCGTCTAGTTCTTTTTCCTGTTGCTTGCGATCCTTTGCATCCATAGTTCCAAATAGAATATGTTGCATAGACTAGAGATGGGCTCAGAACTTAACATTCAGCCCCAATCGTGTCCATCATGACATTCAATATTTTAACCCCGTCCATCCCACTTGCAGTATACCAACTTTGTCTAGAAATTGATAAAGCATAAGATGTTTATATTTTATTTTCAGATTTTTCCCCTCCTTCCATTATTCTCTAACTGATGCTGTCAGTTCGGCTAAGGATAAGCTTTTTTTCAATGAAATAATGTAATTTAATTTTAATAGCATGTTCATAAAATTGCCTAACGCAAATGACCAATTTACGATGGACTTTTCTGGATGCTCCATTGAAGGAATATTTGAACAAAACCTGAAACAAGAAAAAGATTTGATATGAGACAAGTGGATATCAGTGGTTATTACCGTTTCCACATTTTCATGATCAATTTCAACTCTTTAATGAATTCAGGAACGCAATTCGGCCAAATTTCCCTAAAGATATTTACGGGTTTGTCAAACTCTTATTCATCTAGTTCTGTACATTTTGTTTGGGAATACGTTTGGTATCTTTGACAGTAGTGCTCTGTGTTCCAGAAATCTTAAATTAAGCCCTCCAAAATTACTTATGCAAAAATGGCATGAAAATTGATATATAAATAATATATTTATTATATTAAATATATTGTAACTCAAATACATTTGCACCAGTCTTAGTATTATCAGGGTATTATGTGGACTGAGATTTCCACTCTCCACGCCAAACAAAGAACCATCGCTGCCTACCGGCAATTTCATGTATAAATGTCCATCATTTCGGAGTGCAAGTCCTTGCCTGCAACAGAATAAGACCGCTCGAATGATGGGAACAAGTTTCTGCCTGTTATCTATTAGCAGTCGATTGCGGCTCTGGCCAATCTCACTTCTGGTGATAATTTCGCTTATTTTCATTTATTTCAGTTACTGGAAAAACAAAAGAAATTCTTAGTGTCTATACGTTCACCAGAAGTTCGTACATTTCCGCATCCTCCAATTTTTGCTGCAGAAACGTTATCATTATTTCGCTCTTGAAATTTCTGCTAAAAATACTTACTTTTATCCATATTTTCTGCAGATGAGCAATAGAAAATACTTACTCTCGGTTTCAAATCATTTGTTTCGTCTTGCCTTGACTTCTCCGCTCATGGCAATTCGTCAGGTTGTTCCATCAGTTGTTCAGAATTCGGTGTTTTGGTTGAAGTATGGAGTTATTTTTGTAGGCACTATTTCCTAACGCCATGGTTTCAATCTTAAAATATGATGAAATGTGTTATTTACTACCAGAACATTAATCAAAAACTAATTAGATTAGATTAACTTTCTAAGGCCTGTTTTGATTAAAAATTCTGCAACTTTGTCGATATTTTCCTGAGAGGAGTCCTTTAGCATTTCCGAAATAACTTCGGCGCCGAACATTCTGTTTCTGGATGCACTGAGGTTTGCGCATTCGTCAAGAAGCTGTTTAACTGTTACTGGTGTGGCGGTGCGTAACAATGGCGTGACCTATTCGAAGTCGTACGAAGGCATTAATGTTGTTGGTCCGACAAGTAGACGAAAAGTGCGTCTGCATTGAGCTCCATGAAGCTTTCCTTTGGACGTTAATGTGGTTGCTGATTAGTGAGAAGATATCTTTACCACCAAAAAATCGAAGGTAAGCAATGGTTCGCTTGCGACAGCATTCCTATTCGCTAGCTCGTTACCTTTAATTTCAGCGTGGCCGGGGTCCACATGATTTTGATTTTGCCGTAATTTTCTATTAGATTGTTCCGTATTGCAGATGTTAGGGGTGACTGATTAGCGATATTCAAAGTAGCATATCTTGTCAGTGTAGATTATCGTTTCATCATTTGTGTCTAAGGCTGATATTATTGCCTAGTATATATGTAGCAACAGCTTCCGCAGTATACACAGAGCTGTAGTTTGACAGGTGCCCTGCAATCACTGATTTATCATCGGTTTTAATTACCGCAAAAGACTGGTATTCAATCAGGCTTGAAGTTGACTTTGCGTAGTTTGATAGTAAGTGGACAAATGAAGAGTTACCAGGGTGACGAACTGATGGAGGGTAGGAGATAGGGTTGCGAGATTGTTTCCAAATTTTTAGCATGTTCCAGCACTCTTAATACCATTGGTTTACGACTTGGTTTTTTATTAGCGGCCAACATGTTGCGGTAGTGTCTTGTAAAATACTAGTTTTGCAAAGAAAAATCTTTGGGTTAGTGTCATGGTGGTGCTTTTTATGCTTTCCTGTATGGCAGGCATCCCAGTTTCCGATAGAAAACATTGGATCGGGGATGTTGGGAAAGCCCGAATGCATTTACGAACGGCAGCGTGATATGGAGCTAGCATCAGTTTTATATTACTATTTGCACAGTATCCTTATATTGAAAACCCGTAGTTAACCTCCGACAGAATTAAAGCCCTGGTAATATTTATTTAGGTGTTTCGACGGATTAGACAATTTAGAAGATAAATACTTAATAATATTCAATCTGGCAGCTAGGCTTTTTTTTACTTACACTGCCTATGTTCCTGTGTGTTCCTGTGTTCCTTATGTGAGGGTCGCTTGTCGAAAATAGTTCGTAAGTTTGGAACATTTACAATGTTGATATTATTATGAACTAAACGAAGATTATTACAATTATGTTTACTGCATATATGGAAATATTTGCACTTATTAAGTGATAGATTTTCTTCAGAGCAAATTGACCAATTAGTATTATCAGTTAATATGTATATCTAAGAATTTATTTTTAACAACTTTGAAGTTATTTAATCTCGAAAAAAATAACACGTCATCTACATAGATATTATGCGAAATATTTTTTTATTTGTAGATTATATGGCATAGGACAGCGTCGTAAGTTACTCGCACTTCCTTGAAGACAAAATGAAGTGAGCTTATTGAGGGTTTTTGGAGATGTGCTACATGATACGTTTTGATATTTTTTTCTAGCTTACTCTTACATAAAATAAGGGACATAGGTCTGTAATCTAATTATAGAACCTCTGGAGCTGACCTCGTAGAATTTGGGATAGGCGTTTTTCCAGTTTTGGGGATATATCCCCGCAGTTAATATATTATTGTATAGATTAATAAATCAGATTTTAAGTTGTGAAGGTAAGTTTTTTAACATATCATAAGGAATTTTATCTACGCCAGGCATTTTTTCAGTCAGTGAAGAAGTTGCACTCTCATATTCCGAGTAAGTAATCTCCGTTTCTGTTATATTCGCTGGGGAATTCGGCTGATTATAGTTGCGGTTAAGCGTTTAATTCTTATTTTTTATTAAGGAACGACTAAAGTTTGCGTCGTTTGCATACATTGACCAGGGGGAAGACAAAGTGTTCAGCTATCGCTTTGAGATCCAACACTGGGCCAGTTGAACTGATTTATTGTTGCAGTAAGTTTTTGAAGCATATTCATTTTGCTTCCTTTGATTTTGTTTAAAATCAGGTTAGGCTCTGTTCTAGATCTTTTATTTTGTCTCCAGTTACACAATGACAATTGGGTAATGGTTACTACCGCATGAACGGTCAAGAGTTCGACTATTAGCTTTTGAAGCGATACTGGATATAGAGAAAAAAGAAAGGCCGACGTGCGTCTAGGAGTAATGGGTCGAAAAATGGGCTGCCGGGCCATCATTCAAAACCGTTAGATTCTCTGAAAGTATTGAGTTTTCTAAGACAACGCTGCTTTTATTTGGAGCCCTATTAAGATTGCCATGAATTTAGATCTCCTACTAGAATTACGGGGTTTGGGGCGGAGTTCAAAATATGTACTAATTCAGCAACCGTAAAGCTTTGTTGGGGTGGAATATACACACAAGTAGTAGCAAATTTAAATCCTATGGAATATTTGACTGAATTTGCAGGAATTTGTGTGGGATGTATTTTCTTACGATGTCCTGTTTGTTTGTTGTATTTTGTGGCAGATTTGGGAAATAGTCCGCATATTTATTTGGTATGAAAGCATCTTACTCTACAGCGAGGAGAGTTTCTTGTAATGCAATGAAATGCAGGGAGATATCTTTGATGAGAATTTTGAGTTCAGTGTAGTTTTTTTAAAGCAGATTTATATTCTACTGTAGTATATTAAATATTATGTGGAAGTAAAATTAGAAGGGCAAATTACAATGCGTTAAAATTCTTCATCCTCCGAAGTTGGCATAACATGTTCATGATGGAGTTGGCTGGATTGTTGTGTTGTTATTGAGTTGTTTTGTGAATTGTTTAGATAAGTGTTTGTAGTGTCGTGAGAATCAGATTGAAGTTCGCTGATGAATTAGTGAGAGGTGTTTATTACTTCAGGTATGGGGTTATTAGCAAAGATGCTAAGTATATTGTTTAGAGTAATATCGAGAGATCCGAAAGAGAGAGATGGAGTGTGGAGATTGTTTTGATTGTTGTTGTGTGAAAAGTTGCTGGATTGGGTTGAAGAAGAGGTTGTTGGAGGCTCTGAGAATTGCTGGAGTTTAGTTTGGCATATGTTTTACACTGGCTGATCGCCATGGGACCTCAACTTTTTCATGTAATTTATACAAGCCGAAAGTGAGAATTTAGCTCTGGTATGCACTAGAATACTAGCTTTTTTAAATTTATATACTCCCACTACACCTTGATCTTTTATATTTTCAATAATTTCCATTCAACCAATTTAGAGATTTAAATTTTTGTGGAATAAGTTTTGGTTAGTGTTTACGACGGCAGCGTAAATATTTTCTAACCGCCCTAATACACGTGTATGTACGCATACATATGCAACTGCGAATTATTCCGTATTTCCCGTAGGATATTTCCTTTTGCTAACATTTCCATTTACTTGCTTTCCAATAAAACTGCGGTTGACGGCAACCATACGTTTTTTCATAACTGGCACTCTATCTCAGGATTTCAGGAGCCACGCAGGTCAACTACCGATTCACACCACAGGTAAAGCAACATTCTTGTATATCTACATATGTATATACGGTTGAATAAAATTTCATTACAAATTAAAACTAAACCAAATCTTTTAATTTTCTTTTCAAATTTCCAACTGTGCGTCAGGACATTTGTACATGGTCGTTTTACTAAACTAAACCAAATCTTTTAATATTCTTTTCAAATTTCCAACTGTGCGTCTGGACATTTGTACGTGGTCGTTTTACTTCCCTAATTTCAAAATAAGCAAAAAATTCCACACTCACTCGCGGCTGAAATTCACGTGTAAATAATTTTTGTAACACATTAAGTTACCGGCTGGCCCTGTGGTCAGCAAATTAAGCACAGTGGCATACAAACTGTTTGTGGGTGGTAGGCCAGATTGCTGGATGCCAGATTGCTGACCTACCTCACCACCATTAAATAACTAATGTACAAAGACCAAACAAAAAACAGACTGTTTAGCCATTTCATGGTGGGGGGCACTTTCCGCGATTGCAAAAATACAGGAATAGGTAGTTCACATCAGTTTTTATGTGTTTTAAATTTCTTGTATACATCCTATGCAGTAAGGTTTCAGGCCACTGCACTGACCAGCCCATCAGGTGTTTTTAAGATATATGCAAATATATCGTAATGCCATATACGTTCGCAACTGTGGAACATAGCCAAGTCCACTACCTTTAAGTTAGGCACCATTTACCGATGGGGGGCGCAAGTGTACCGATACGATCACACCCAAAAATCATTTTTACAGTAGGTGATGAAAGTTTATGGACACTTGACGCATAAATACACCACATACATATATATACATAAATACATAAAATTTACAATAAAATACATACATATATGCATACAATTTTTGTCATGCCATAATTTCATAAAATAAAATGATTTTTTTTTTGGTTATTTTTTTCTATATCACTTGCCACCCAATATTACGACCACTTTCAACGGGTGGCGGCTCGGAAACCTGTAATTTCCGACTTGTCACTGCAGCATGAAAGGCAAAGGCGCGGCTCGGAAACCATTCCTTTCCGACGGCCCAGGCAGCGCGGCTTTGCATCCCGTCCATTCAGACCGTCTGCCCAGAAAAAAGAAACGACGAACGACTGGCGTGGGAACTCGTCCTTCCCGACCAGCTCAACATCAGCGAACGGATGGCTCGGGAACACGTTCTTTCCGACCATCTGATAACCAGAAGAATTGGCGGCGAGTTGACTCGGAAACACGTCCTTCCCGATCACTACGATAATTTTTTTAATCAAATATGTGATGTGGTGTGAACTGGTAGTTGGATGCTGTTGACGCTCAGGATTTTTGCTTACCGCAAGGGGGCCGGCATGTTTACGACGGCAGGGTAAATATTTTCTAACCGCCCTAATATACGTGTATGTGCGCATACATATGCAACTGCGATTTATTCCGTATTTCCCGCAGGATAATTCCTTTTGCTAACATTTCCATTTACTTGCTTTCCAATAAAACTGCGGTTGACGGCAACCGTACGTTTTGTCATAACTGGCACTCTATCTCAGGATTTCAGGAGCGACGCAGGTCAACTACCGATTCACACCACAGGTAAAGCAACATTCTTGTATATCTACATATATACAGTTGAATAAAATTTCATTACAAATTAAAACTAAACCAAATCTTTTAATTTTCTTTTCAAATTTCCAACTGTGCGTCTGGACATTTGTACAGTTAGTAATAGCAAATTATTATCGCGTAGCTCAGAAATGGAAATCAATTCATTGCTTAGAGCTTCTATTGGGTTATAGACGGCAAAGCAGGGGTACTTTGATAGTGGTTAGTTGAATCGACTGTTGACATAGTGATGAATTTGGGGTTATTATATTTGGCTTTTGGTAGTTTGGGAAATACCAAAGGTTTAAATGCTGGTTTTTTACGTTTGGCTTTTGGACTTTCGGCTAGCACAGCGAACCTATTGCCCCCCAAGTTTGGTGGCCCGGAGCGCCCCTATGACAGGGTGATATCCTGCCGGGCAGTAGGTTACAGGGGGTGTATAAGTTAACACATGACTCCCACGCCAACTGACCTTCCACTCTAAACATTCCTACGCTAATGATAACTTGCAACATCAGCAGTTTTGGACGATTCCCATGCCAACTGCACTTCCACTCTAAATATCACTACGCTAAATCTGCTCTTATGATGAATGAAAGAAGACTATGATCAAAATAAACAATAACAACAATAGCACAGCTGCAGCTGTAACTGATCACAGCTTTATTTAAGTTCCTAGCATTAAGCCGATACGTTTAGGCAAATTTGTATTTAAATTTTATTCTTAAAATTAATTTACCTAATTGTAAAGGCTGGAGTAAGAAATAAATTTTAATAAAGTTCAGGAAGATTCTAGCAGCCAATAAGTTCTGTGTAATTAATTCTCGTGCAGACTATTTTACGAGTTCAGTTAATTTTCGTCTTGGACCGTTTCACATCTGAGGATAAAAAATCAACCGGAACCAAAAGGCAAAGGACTTACTCAACTTATATACTTAATATAATTTGCCTACCCGCTGTTATTAATATTTAACAAATCGCTCGAATGTGATGTTGTCATTGACGCTTGAAAGGTTACTTCTATTACAACCTTATTCAAAGGTAATATTGCTAACTTCCGGTCAATCTCTGAACTATACACAGTTTCTCAGTTGTTTGAATTTATAGTCAAACAAAATATTTATTTTGCGATTAAGAGCTTAACATCAATAAATCAGCATGGCTTTGTGTCTGGTCGATCAACCGTCATTATCATTGCGATTTCCACGGAGTTTTGTCTGCCTGCTTTTAATAATCGTCTGCAGGTAGATACTGTTTACACCGATTTCTCTAAGGTTTTCGATAAAGCCAATCCCTCGATTTTGGTGCCAAAACTAGCTAATCTAGGATTTCATTCCATTTTTCTATCCTGGGTGAAATCATATCTTTCTTCGCAACGCTGTGTAGTGGTAGGAGATAATGTTTCCTCGAGTCCTTTTATTGCCTCATCTGGCGTTCCATAGGAGAGCATCTTAGGTCCATTGTTATATGTCATCTTCATCATTGACATATCTTATTGTTTCAAGTGTTCACAATTCTTGCTTTATGTCGATGCAGGTACAATCTAAACCGTCTACAACTAAATATAAATAAATGTTTTCGTATTTAATTTTTCAAGTTTTGGTTCTTAATTTTTACTTGTTATCATATCGGCGTTTATCGAATAAGCACTTTAGAAAAAATATTTGATTTAGGAGTAATTTTTGATACTAGATTCTTGTCTCATAACCATGTCAACTATGTAGTTGCAAAATCCCACTCTTTGCTAGCTGTTATCTGCCGCTTTGGTTCAGAGTTCGTAGACCCCTATACTTTGAATTTATTATTTACAGCTCTGGTACGCTCCAAGCTTGAATACGCTGTATTTGTATTACTATAAATGTCATAAGACTCGAACTGAGCGCATACAAAAAACCTTTGTACGGTTCGCGCTTCGTTCTTTGCATTTCACCGACCTGATACTCTCCTATCTGCCAGGTGTGTATTAATAACCGGATGTCTGTAAACGACAGAAGAATTATGTTTTCGCTGACATTGGTTTTCGATATAATACTAATACGAGGCGCAATTGTTATAACTATACTATGCCTCTTATTCTCCAATTTCTTGTGCGTTGAAAAAGTATAATTTGCTTCAAAAACCTATAGATATAGATTTTTCCTTGCCTAAAACTAAGTTGAAGTTATTACTGTCTGAATTGTTTAATTAATAATTTATATTTTTCTTTGTTAATTCCAAGTAGTCTGTAAGAAAAATGCTATACGTTCTAGATTATAAATAAATGAAATGAAATAAAGTTCGAGCTCGGGATACCCATTGCAATTAAGCAAAGCGGATGAGGTTTGGGAGATATGCGGAGTACCAGTGTTGCTGAGTGCTCCTTAGAGCCGTGGATGACCTTTGGTTGTTTGGTTGCCTGAGTCCTGAGTAGACCTTAAGATGGCTCCATCCCTCACGCATGTTACACCTTACCGGGATGGAGTTTGGATGGAGCCACAGTATAAATAGGTTTCTGGACCATGGTTGGATTCGACTGCAGCCCTGAGCAGAAGCATGTGAAGCAACCCTGCTGCAAAACATTGCTTCAGAGACATTATATGACTTATCGTGTGGCCGATTTAAGTAGGGTTAGTGTTGTTTTTGCCAATCCCTCGAACACCTCACGGAATTTTGTGGTTAAAGAGCCTTGTTCATTACAGCTATATGGCGTAGTTATCGCCCCTTACCGTTAACAATTACTGCGTTGCTGCTGTCATATGACCCGTCTCCGGATACTCCTGCATGTATTGTTTGTAACCGTTAACGAGATCTAGGTTCTCCGTGCTAAGCAATCATGGCACAGTCTCCGATACCACTTTTTCTTTATATGAAACTGCCACTACAAATCGGGTTTCTATTTAATCACGCATCATCGTCTTCTTATAATCTCCTATCATTTGGGGTATTCTAAAGTAATCCCGTCTTCTCCTTTTTCCTTCCCAGAATTGCTCTAAGATATACTGATTTATTGCAGTAGTTGCTGCAAGTTCTTTTTGTAATTCTGGATAAAATCCAAACAAGTTTGGTTGATTGTCCGAGTATACTATTTTTTGGTGCATATTTAATACTTAGATACAAATCGTCGTCAATGACAATGTTAATGCGTCTAGGTTTTTTGAAATAGGGACCGGCCAGTTTGCACACTATGATGGGTAATGACTTATGCAACTTAGGCACTATCAACACGTCTGCTTCTGGCATGAGATCGTTATTGAATCTGGGCCTAATCTCCAGGTGAATTTTATGCCACGACTCGTCCATCTAATTTGGTGAAACACCGCTATTATCAGTGGTCATCTTCGTCTTTGGTAATCCCAATATTTGGGCAGCTTCTTCCGAAATTAATGTCATTGTCCACGAACGCTCTTACCTCCTTCTCTCCGCTGGAGATTGAAATTTCACTACTCCTGTTGCCAAAAATGTTTCGCTAGAGTTCGACTCCTGTATCAATAATACATATTTGTAAATAATTCAGATCCTTTAGGTCGCTGATATCATCCCTTTCGTGGACGAGCTCTTGAAGTTTTGCTAAATCCAAAAAGGTCTTATCATAGGCAACTCCTATACCTCACATGCTTTCTTTGGCTCTTTTCTCAGCCTTCGTTGCATCTCGTTAAGCGATGAATGCGCATACAAATCTTAAAATTCTTCATCTTCTTCAACTGGTCTGACGGTGCTACCCCAAAGCAGGTCTGCTTTTGTTGTCCTAGTGGCTTGGTTTTGCTTTACTTTACGTTTAAATCTTCGATGGCCAAATAGTAGCTTTAAATGTTGTCAATGTGAGTCTGCAAACTCAAGTCTGCTCGTTTCTCTCTGCTCATAAGAAAATTAAACAACGAAATTTCCACGGAGTAAAAATAAAAAAAATATTATAAATTTGCCGAGGTCAAATATTCGAACACAACCCATCTTGTCAAAACCAATAAAGTTCGTCAAATAGAAAATACGCATTTTTATCTGTCTTTCCCTGGCATCCTGCCGTAATTTCCTTTATGTATTTACATTTAAACTACTTTCAACACAACATACAAAACTACTCGCGATAAGACATTTCATCAGCATATCTGTAGCTAGATAATTTAAATAGCAAAAATATCATAAGGGAGAACTAAATAACTTACTATCCACTTCTTATTTTCACAACTCAAAAATATTCATTAAACAAAAATAAGAAAAAACAATGTTGTTGTGTACACAATCATCGGGCGATAAAGTGCGGGGCTTCAAAGAGGGTGTTCAAGATTCAAGTATACCCTATTACAACCCTGTAAATCAAAGCCGCTGAATGATAAATACACCCATATATGTAATTGAATTTTATTTACCAGTTTGTCAATAAGATTATTTCACACCTAGTTGTTTCCTTCTAGCATAGCCAATGTTAGTATGAACTAATGAACTACATATATATATATATATATGTATAAACGTATATACAGTTATAGCTGTATGGTGTGATCATTGTAAAATTTATTAAAATCTCTATTAAAAAATACCAGGTGGCTAATTGAGATCACACCGTGCTCCCTCTCTATCGTAAACGATCGTTCCAAGCGAAAATATACACCAAACATGTAAATTTATCATCAACTGTAATGTTTATATTTTTATTTGGTTGAATATTAAAAAAAAAGTCATAACATCGTATCAAGATATCTGAGGTGCGCTAGTATAAATCAGGGAGATATCACACAAACATCACCTCAAGCAAAAACGTTATCCTGCTTCCTAACGAAGGAAAGGAACTAAATGTAACCGAGATGCAATCACGCCGGGGCCGTTGGGAGTGAGGTCTATAGGGGGCCGTATTTGCAGGTAGCAAGCAGTGGTTGGGGAATTCGCGACCTCTTCCCTAAGATATCTGTCATTACAATTTTAAGACAGGGGCCCTATTTAGATATCGCAAAAAAAAATTGTTGTTACTGTTGTTAGTCTAAAGTAAAAAGACTGGTTAAAAACCAAACCTAACCAAAGACAACAATAACGGTGTTCAGCAGAACGCAGATATAAAATACCCTAATCATTTCTTCTAAAAATGAGGTATAATAGTTAATAGGACAATTGCAACACTTATTTTTAAATTTTCAAATAGAAAGAAAAATTCAACTCATAATTATATCTGTATCATTTATGGAAACTTTATATATTACAATTTTGGCAAAATCTAATATATTAATTACTAATATTAATTTTGGGAGTAGCTTAAACTAATTCCTAACCTAACACAACATTGCCCCTTATGTGATATATGTGATCATTGACCTGCAGTCAGATACTTTATATATAAGAACACAAATTTATATGCATATGTGGGTAAAACAAAACGTAGCAAAGTGAGAGAAAAAGAAATATAAGATGGATACACATGTAGTTATAACGGATCACTCAAGAGAGCGTCAAATTAAGAAAAACCAATATGATTATGTTGACATGGCGTATGCATACTTATACATATGTATACGCATATACATATATACATAACTACATATATATATACATATATATATATTTGGTACAACGTGCAAAATTGTAGAAACATTAACTACAGTAGATAGAAATAAAATAAGTCACTTACATTAGATATCGAAAAAGCGTAGAAGGCCTTCCGTGCTTGTCGTCGTTGATACATTGAGGTGCAAAGTTTATTATTGTTAAAATGATATCATTTTTTTCCAATTATACAAAAAAACTCAAGAAACTGAAATTTCGTTCGTTCAAAGTTATTAAATATGCCCTTGACATTGCAATTACAGAATTTAGAATGTATGTATGTACATATTTGAAAGAGAGAGAAGAGAAGAACAAATGAACCAACTAGGGAGCTAATGTGGAGTAGGTCAGTTTGGGACCATGTGCATGTATCAGCTGATTCCCAAAATAACTAATTAATGTATATGTGAGTTTTCTTTGTAAATTTAATTAATAAATGTTAAGTTAAAAACTTAAAAAGGGCGGCCCGCACGCTTGGAGAATATCTGCTTGTATAACTGCCGCTCATTTGCAAGTAATTTCACCGCCGCACGCTGGGAAGAGCCACATAACCACATTTTTCGCGGCGCCTAAATTGGCATACGTTTCTGGATTCGCTTAACCCATACTTTCGCTGTATACGATTGCACACACCGTGGCTTTGAACGACAGCATGGCAGTTGGCAACAGCGGTGAGGAATTGCACACTAAAAATTATAGCGCAGTACCACGAATTCCACCACCTTAAATGAGTAAGAGAACATAGAAGCATATTTCTACGCCTTAGAATTCTCGTTTCAGGTCTCGCACATATATTCTGACACCAGAAAGTTCCATATCGTACTGGCGAGTCCTCCACCAATCAAGCTTAGGCCGATCATCGAGCCAGCGCCTTCAAACGATGAGTTCAGATATATTCAGCAGAAGGTCACTGATCACTTAATAGATATCCAGCAAGCGTGCTTGCAATAGCTGCTCAAAGACATGCCACTTGGTGACCGCAAACCAAGTGAGCTTTGTGGTGAGATGAGGCGTATTGACGGCACCACACTCAACGGCAGCTTATTACACGTTTTGTGGGTAACGTGTCTCCCACCGTATGTACAAGCCGCTGTTATTGCAGCCTTCGTTCAAGGTCACCTTCACGAGCAAAGAGGGTAAGACACATAGACCAACATGCTTCTTCGGAGAATTTTTGTTGGTACCACCGAACATTTGCTTTTGCCCAAAAGCCATTATGTCAATAGGGGGGCTCACCCCCTTTGACTTATCCACCCCGTTCCCAATACCAGACATCACAGTAACAAAGACCTTGCTAAAACGGTTTGACATCCCTATACATGTAACGACTGACTTGGGTAGGCAGTTCTCAGGCAAAGGGTATGGTTGAGAGGTGGCACCGTACACTGAAATCAGCTATACTGTGTCACAAGCACGAACGTTAGACGGCATATTTGCCCCTAATCTTGCTAGGATTACGGTCAGCTTTTAAAAGCGACTCATTGGCGCAGTGTGCAGAAGCATTTAGACTTGAAGGATTGGCGCCTTCGTCCAAAGTCACCTTCACGAACAAAGAGGGTACGACACATAGACCAACATGCCGACAAAGCAACAAATGTGCTTTTGCCCAAAACCCATTATCTCAATAGGGTGGCTCACCCCCTTTGACTTATCCACCCCGTTCCCAATGCTAGCCCCGCTGAGCTTGTATATAGAACCACGCTTAGGCTATCTTCAGAATTTTGGGTGGACAGCAAACCAGCAAACAGCGAACACGAGATGCTTTCCGAACTTTGGCGGGTCATGCAAGATGTGAAACCAGTTGACGCTGCATGGCATTCAACACCCAAAGTTTTCGTCCATCCGTCACTGAAATCATGCGTGGAAGTATTTATTAGAGATGATTTCATTTGGCCATCGCTTTCACCACCTTAAAAAGCCCCTATAAAGTTCTGCATCGGACGCCGAAGTACTACTCAATTGAAATAGGCAGCAAGCACATCAAAACCACCATCGATAGGCTCAAGCCCTCTTTCGTTGCTACTGTACCTAGCTTCTAAGAGGGGAGTAATGTGGCGCACCCTTAGAATAACATTAAACTTACTACTTTTGCACGCTACACAACACTTAATCATTCCATTACTGTCATTTGACATTCTTTATTCTTACATTCATCCTGATATTCGTCCCTTTTCATACCCGACAGCGGCCCGAAACACACGTGCATATTTATTATTAGCTATAATTTGAGTTTTTTATGTAAATTGAATTAATAAAAGTTAAGTTAAAAATCGAAATATATATAAATTAATGTTGGTTTTACACCTGTAACAAGGTGATGCGTAAGTATAGAAATTAGTTTCTATAAGTTTTTACTTTAATATTAGAAAAACAGCTAGTTAACAAATTAATTATTTAAGGCAAAGGAATTTAGCATCTTAATCAAAATTTTTCCATGATTATTTGGGTTAATATTAAACAAAAGTTACAAAATGTTATACAAGAAGGTTGAAAGCTAAGTTAAAGGTAACTATGGGTTGTAAGAATGTAATTATCGATCACAAGTCTTACAATCTCGTAACCTTTTTGAAAATAGTGATTTTCGCTAAAGCATTTTAAAAGAAATACGCATTGACGACTTATAACTTTGTTAGACTCCGAGCTTTTGGTTTCAGTATTGAGGGTGGATTTTTACTTCAAAGAAGTTAGATGATATGTGTACATACTAGAGGCTTACGCCGAGTGCTTTCGCTCCGGCGGCGGCGAGCAGGCTTTCTTTAGGTTTTATTTTACTACAACCGAATGATCAACAGAAAATATGAAAAATACATGTGCACCAAAACCAAGATCAGCTGACAAATCATTTCAACCGATATTCATAATTTGCTTTTTATCATGGAAATAATTTTAGATTGTACCAAACGTTATGGTACGCCGAACCACGCCGCCGCCGCCGCCGCCGCGCCATTTTCTTGTTAACTCGGCGGCGGCGTAGCTCGGCGGCGTAAATGTCTAGTACATACGTATGTACATATGTATGTGCAGGTGGTTGTTTGAGGTAGTCGTCGAATATTTTCCTCGAATATTTTCTTTAATTTATATTATTGTATCTTAATAAACATTTGCAATTACACTTATACTTTACTTTTCACCGTACTCTTAAAGAACACACTTTCTTTGCTCGCTGGTGTATCGGATGCTGTACGAAGATTTGACACGCCGAGTTAAGTGTTATGACAATGTCGTAAAAGTGTGTAGTCGATTTTATTAAACTGCATATCCAGATTTTATTGAAATGTTCAAAAAAAAAATAAATGTGAGATTTCGTGTAAAAAAAGATTTACAACGAAAAATTAAAAAAACTGGAATACTTCAAAAACGTCCATTACAACACACACACACACACATTGTAACACAAAATTTTGCTATCTGAAATTCGGAAGTTGTACTTATTCTCGTATTTGCAAAAGTTGGTCCATGCAGTCGGTGTACATAAGTGCAGTGAATTCCCAAGCGCAGCAATGATCCTTCTGCGCTGAAAGAAAGGAACTTGTGGAAGAAAACAAACCGAAAAAGAAAAAGAAATTTCAACAAAATTCCTTAAGCTACACAAAAAAAAAACTAAACAACTTTTGGAACAATGAAAACAAAAAAATTACACAAACTTTTTTTTTTGTGAAAAGAAAGGAAAAGGAGAATGGAAGTTTCCAAAAAAAAGAAAACAGTGGCAAAACAGAAGAAAAAAGGATGTTAATCATACAAAATTTGCAAAATTACATAGTGTACTAATATAAAACACACAAAAAATCTCGGGCGCGAAACATAAAAATAAATTTATTATAAACAGGTGAAAATCAAACGTGAATAAGGAGTATATGGAGAAAGAGGACGCACGCATATAGAGGGACGAACGAGGGAGTAAACAGAGATACACAAGAGGACCTGGACTGATGAACATTTTAACAACAAAAACAAAAACCCTAAAGCCCTTGCACACATCACAGTGAGTTGTATCGTTCCATTTATTTGAGCTATGCAAGTTATATCACCATTTATTCCAAGCTTTACATAGGAAAAATTCCAAGATTGCATTTATCAAAACATTCGTAAGTTTTATTGTTGTTTCCCACTGTGCACCTTTGCGCGTTTGGAAATAATGCTGACGCTATGTCTAAGACTTGCCGAAATGCAACGGTCACGTTGCATTGAAATGTGTTGATTTCCCATTCCTCGTTATTTGCCAACACTTTGTAAGTTTAGTTCTAAGCCTGCTTTCATTGTATAAAGTTGAGCGAAGGCTCATAAAACAAATAAAACATTTTTTTTCTTTTGCCGCCAGGCAAAATACTTAATTGGCGCCCAACGTGGGGCAACGCAACTGTGTTATAGTTATCCTGAAAACTCCAAGTAAGGATTCGGTCGCGAGTGCCACAAAAATAAACATAAAAGTATCCAAAAAAAGGTGAAAACCAGAAAAAAAAACCGAAACAAAAAACCATTCATTTTAGAAGATATTTATGCAAGTATTTAATATTGTGAATAAAAATTTTCCATTATTAGATGAGAAAGTGAACTGAACAGAAAGCAAGTAAAAAATATTAACAAATACAACAAAATTTCTAATGAAAATTTTACAGTAAATGAAAACAAGAACTTTTTAATAAAATTTTGAACTTGAACCTGAATTAAAGCAGCAAATACATGCAAGCAAGTAAAATCGTATGATAAAAGTCAGCAATCAACTACGACAGTCAGCGTCAACAGCCAGTCCTAGCAACCACTAAAACAATTAATCATCTTGTGGACTAAATCAACTACAACAGTCAGCAAAGCAACCACTACGGCAGTGGTAAGTTTATTACGTTATCATTGAAATAATATCCTAAAGGCAATTATTAATAAATCGGCTTGTACGGACAATAACATAAAAGAAAATTTCATTATAACTCAGATAAATTCTGCGAATCCCTCAAAGGAGAGTAATCCATATAATAATATTTTTGTAAAAACACATAAAAAAGTGAAAATTGTACTACTTTAAAGTTAAATAATAAATTATATTTTAAAATATCAAAGAAAACACAAGATTCTATAATTTAATTTAATCCAGTCTTATAAAAACAAAGCAGGAAAAAAACACATCCTGGACGATTTAGTAGATTGCCAGAAGTACAGCCGCGCTTCAGGTTGAATTAAATACACTAGCCAGAAAATTAGAAGCACTTACCACTAATACGGCAGTGATCGAATATGAACCACAAGCCATAGTTAACGGAGTGATTTGTGATGAAACCTTGGACGTTGTAAAGTCAATGCCAACTTTCGTAGGTAAGGAAGATTCATATATGAGTTGGCGCGAAGCAGCGCACAATTCAATGAGTCATTATGTGAGAGGCAGTCGAAAATATTTCGCTGCGTTAACCATACTAAGAAACAAAATAATAGGGGACGCTAACAATATCCTATCCAGTCATGGAACAGTCCTCAATTTTGATGCCATTATAAGTAGACTCGACTTCGCATATGCGGATGAGCGACCAGTTCACATAGTGGAACAAGAGTTAGGAATTAAGAGGCAGGGTAGTAAGCCAATAACACAGTGTTACAAAATGGAAAAAATTGAATGAACTTTTAAAGTGACATAGTGGAAATTGTTCACCTGGTCGAATATAACTCAAAACGGTTTTTGAAAAATTTGTAACACCCTCAAAATCTTGCTTTACCGTTAAAAACCCGTTCTTCGGAAGTGTACGCGCTAATCTTTTCATTACTTGGCCATTTCTTTACCGATTTTCAATATGAAATATGTTTTGGAAAGGTAAGGATTATACCTTTAAATTGAGATAGAAAGATCTATTTTTTGAGCTAGCGTGTTGTAAGTTTTCATCGGGTAAACTTGGAAAATTTGTTTTTTCTTCAAATTTTTCTACTTTGACAGCATTTTATTGCAGTATTTTACTCAAAACATATCAAGTATGAGGAATTATTTTGAAAGTACATTCATGTCCAAAAATTTTGAGTGCTCATCTAATAAATTTAATAGAAATCTCCAACATTGAAAAACGGTTTACAGGAAAGAACCAAGTTAGGATGATAGCTAATTACTGCTGGTCACTCAAACGTGAAACAGATGACTCGTCTTATAAACGCAGAAGATCAAGCAAACATTTTTAGCTATAAAGTTATTTAGCATTTTAATGATTAATTTTTTTTTATTTTCAGTCACAATAAAAATTTGAAGTTGAAAGATAATCAAAATGTATGAATTTTTAAAAATGGTCATCATCTAAAATAATTTAAATAGTAATAACTCTGTCAATTTCCAACCGATTTTCGATTGAAAACGCAGTACTAAATTCACTTTAATAATATTGTCTTTGATAGGTACCTTTCTGAATTAAGACTATCGTAAAATCGTAGTCAAAGTTTCAAAATTAATTTTTTCTTATTAAGTTACGATTTTTCTCTGTAGCTTCGTCAGTTCTAGTTTGATTTTGATGAGTTATACGCCATTAAAAATAGTGATTTGTCACCTTTCAAAATATATAAACAACTTTTGAATCGGATGAAAATTCGCAAAGATATTGATGATTGACTAGCGAATGACCTCAAAAACAGTTTTTTGGCCCTAAAATGAGATTTTGGGGGTGTTTCGCAAATTTCAAGTATACAGTTTTTCTTAGTTTTATAAGGCCTAACGCCTAGGCTAGGTCTCTTTCAAAGTTCATTTTCAGTGTTACGCAGTGTAATAGATTATTACAATGATATAAACCACAAACTAACGCTATTAATAAATAAGACCATAATGACCCATCGCAATAATACCGAAATGACAAAGGAAATTAATAAAAAGAACAGGCAGCATGCCCTCAGAGTTTTTATAACAGGCTTAAGAAGCCCATTAAATGATATTTTATTTTCCCTATCACCCGAAGATCTTCCAAATGCCTTAGCCAAAGCACAAGAAATAGAAGCAAATCGTATGAGAACGAATTTTGCTGAACAATTCTATAGGACAGAAAAAGGTAGTTCGTCAACACAGAAACCGTTTAACTATTCGAGGAACAATCTTAGGTTCCCGCAATGGGATAATGTGGATAATGTGAATAGTGGAAACTATCGGCTCCGTCATCAACCCCAACCAATGGAGGTGGATCCTTCATTGTCAATGCTTAAACAGAATAACTATCCCAGGCAAAACCAAAATCCTGGAAACTTTAATCGATATAAAAATAACTAAGGAAACTTCTCCAATAACTATGTTCATCCAAGTTATTCAGATCGCCCCAATTTTAAGCAACCACCGCCCAAAAGACAAGCTAATAATAGCCAATTTAGTAACCAACCGAACTATAAGGCACAAAGGATTAATAATTTGAATGAGAAAACTTTTTTAGGCGACGATCAGGGAAAGGAACAGAACTGCCCCACATATTCAGAACAGTCAGAAGTACTAGAAGAACAGTAAAAATCTTATTGAATACAGGAGCAACGTGTTCCTACTGCGAACCCAACACTTTACCTAATAGGAAAAAGTTAGAAATAGCTAAAAGAGTAAAAACTATTAACGGATATACGATTATAACACATTTTTCAGAAGCTATAATATTCGGTATAAAAACCCGATTATACGTGATCGTGAATTTAGAAACAGATGCCTTGATAGGAATGAGTTTGCTTTTCAAAGCAAAAGCCAGAATTGATTTAGATAAACTGACCCTTGAAACAGAAAAACTAAAGGAACAAATATATATTTCGAGTCACCCGAAGGAGCTGATACCCAAACCCTACGATTATATTTGCAATTTAAGGTTAATTGAGTGTAACCAAGAAAGTCCTTTAAGGAAAAGGATGCCGGAGAATGTTGATAACCTCAAGAATGTAATTGAGCGTAAAATTAAATTAATGCATTCAAACATAGATTTGAGTTTACCCATTAGAACGGATGTGCAAGCAGAAATCCGCACAACTGTTGAAGCGCCTACATATATGGAGCAAACAATACCCCTACCCCTTAGGAGTTAATTCATTCATAAATGTTAGCAAAAGGAATAATACAACCAAGCAAAAGCCCATATAACTCACCGGTATGGGTAGTACCCAAGAAGGGTGTAAATGAAGATGGAACACCAAAATTAAGGATGGTGATTGATTACAAAAAGATAAATGAACACACAATTTCAGATACAGCAGGAAGGAAAACCAATTACCTTCATTTCAAAAAACCTTAAACAGTACAGAGTCAAATTATGCCACAAATGAAAAGGAGCTTTTTGCTATCGTCTGGGCATTAAAGACATTGAGAAACTATTTGTATGGAGTATCTGACTTAGAAATTCATACTGACCACCAACCACTTACCTTTGCAATTTCAACAAGAAATCCAAACTCAAAGATTAAAAGATGGAATTCATTTATAGAAGAATTTTCCCCTAAAATGGTATATAAACCAGGAACCACAAACGCCGTTGGGGACGCATTCTGCAGACAATTTTTAAATAACCTTTCCGAATCTACATCAACCGACGACACCCAATGAATGAATTTAAACAACAAGTTTTATTAGGAAAAAATTCAAAATTCACAATTCACGAATCTGTAAGGAATTTTGATAGAATAAGGCATATAATAGAATATGACACAGTAGACAATTTAATAGGAATTTTTAAAGACTTTTTACAACCCAATTTAGTAACAGGAATCCATTGCACACCAGAAGTTTTATACGAAATCCAACAGTCAATAAAGGACAACTTTATAAACAAATTCGTCTTCATTAGGAAGTTTCCTATAGATATAATCAATACAGATGACCAAAAGATCATAATTGAGTAAACCCATACAAGAGCTCATAGGAGCTATATCGAAAATCACAAACAAATCTGCGATATTAAACAAATTGAGGGCAAACTTAAACTTGATGAAAAAATCTTGGAAGTGCTCATAAACTTCCCAGAAGCAAAAAAGATCACTTTAGATAACGAGCCAGGATTCACCACGCAGCAATTTTAAAAGTTTAATGCAAAGGTTGGGAATCGAACTATATTTCTGTAGTTCTCGACACAGTGCCACAAATGGGCAGGTCGAGAGAGTCCATTCAACTCTACTCGTGATGTCCAGATGCATGAAAGAAGAATTCCATTTAATTAGCAATTTTGAAGCAATTTGCAGAACTGTTCAACAATACCATAAATGTATAATAAAAATAGACATGAAAATATAGAAATCCTCCTGAAAAAAGCTCAGGAGAAAGTGCTAGAAACAACCCCAATGGCACAAAAAATTATAAAGGAAATGATATAGTGTATGAAAGATTAATAGGTCAAAGAAACAAGATGAGCCCAAGGTATAGGAAACAAAAGATTAAGGAAGATTTAGGTAATAAGGTTAAGATACAAAATAGAGATAGGATAATTCATAATGAAAATACATATTGAATACTTTTCAGAAAATGCTACTTTTCATCATATTTACGTTCTTTGCAACCACATCAACCGAACTAACAGATTATACAAGAGAAGATTACGTGTTGATTCAAAACAGAGACGCTATAATCTATGAAAAATATGGGGATATCTTTCACCTTACCAACCTCACCTTCTTCTCTAATTTAATAATTGAAACTAGGGAATTAATGAATAGAAAACGAAATCATTTTAACACTGAGGAAAATTCACTGCAGTCGCAATACAAGGAAATGAACTTAGAGCTGGAACTAATTGAACCTCTACTCGGGCAATTGACCAAGACAAATTTCAGGAACAAAAGAGGTATTAACGAGATAGGAACCGTATGGAAATGGATATCTGACACCCTAGACCACGACGATATGGTAAACATCAATACGAAACTAAACGAACTTGTAGAGAACATCAATAGGCAAATGACAACTAATTCCGAAATATTTAAAGATAGTACAGACTTGACACATTCACTAAAAGAAATGAGAACCAACGTGCAAATTACGTTAGCAACCAGATACAGAAACAGGCTAATAACCACAGAATTGCAAAATATTATTCAGACAATAACTTTATCGAAGATAGGCATTCTAAATCCGGCTACATTCAATTTAAAAGAGGTACATGAAATTACCAAACATGAACATGAACAGATAACACTGACCGACTTAATAGATGTAAACTTTATGAAACCAGATCAATATCTCAAATGGATGGAAGACTTTTAATTGAAAAAGAAATTGTTAAATGATTCCATAATGTTGAAACTGGTAAACACATTTGAACATTTGAAAAACCAATAAAGTTTTCCAATATCTTGAAAGCTCAGAAGAAGAACTTAAGTTTTATAAATTCATTTAGACAAGAAAATAAAAGGCAGCGAATAGTCTATTCCGCTCTATTCCTTCTTACCGTTGCTGTTACTATATATATATTTTATGTAATAACCAAAAAATTAAAGGACACCTTTGAAGTAAGAAAATTGGAAATGAAAGAAAAATTGTATGACGATATGTTAAGTACGATTAAAAAATTATCTGAGGAAATGGAAAGAAACGGGACGTTTCAGATTTAAGAAAGAGGGGAGTTATATCACCATTTATTCCAAGCTTTACATAGGAAAAATTCCAAGATTGCATTTATCAAAACATTCGTAAGTTTTGTTGTTGTTTCCCACGGTGCACCTTTGCGCGTTTGAAAATAATGCTGACGCTATGTCTACTACTTGCCGAAATGCAACGATCACGTTGCATTGAAATGTGTTGATTTCCCTTTCCTCGTTATTTGCCAACACTTTGTAAGTTTAGTTCGAAGCCTGCTTTCATTATATAAAGTTGAGCGAAGGCTCATAGAACAAATAAAACATTTTTTTCGTTTGCCGCCAGGCAAAATACTTAATTTGCATACACACCAATTCCCCTTACATAATTTCACAAAGCCCACTTCAATAACTGATACCTCAGATTGGTTACAAACAAAAGGGCACAAATTTAAATATATGTATGTATTAGGGCGGGTCGATTTAAAAATCGCTCATTGCTCTGTGAAAATCGTATTCTAGGGATCAAAATAAGAAACTTTGCCGAAGGAACCATACCTCTAAAACGAATTCTGATGTCCCCCAATTTGGGTCGAACTTTTGGGTAGGGGCAAATTTTTAAAAATCCCACTTTGACCCATTTAGAGTGATCCAATCGAGTCCAAATGTATGACCGACCCCCACTAACTTTGGACGGCCGATCCACCCGTGCCAGTGGCACACCCCCTGGAACTCCCCTGGGGGGTTCCCCATACAATCATTTCAAAAAATCACCATTTTTGGCCTTTACATGAAAAAATCAGCTAAATGGCTATGTTTTTTCTTTATTTTTATTTATTTATTTATAATAATATCTATTTTTTCTCTTAAGAAATTTAGTTAGTCAGAACATATGTAAATGAAAAAATTAATTTAAGTGATTTATAGAAAAGAAACTAAAAAAAATTATTGTTTGAAGTCTTTTTTACTTTCAAGTCTGGGCAATTTCGCACGGCTCTCTAATGTCGTCGCCATAACAGCCTCTACATTTTCCGGTATAACCCGTTTGGAAACGCTGGCTAGCAATTGAACATGTCGTTCCGTTCCTTGTATGTGTGATGGAATTTTTGGATCATTAAACGGTGGATCATCTTGATTTAAATATTCTTTCAATGTATCGTACGGAACGCTTCGCGTGAATGGTGGTTCAAATACGATATTTATATCATTCAAATTGATCATTTCCGTATAACTTGTGCAATTAAAGTTTATATCTGTTTTTTTATAAACTGTAAGTTCCATTGGCTCGTCAACATCGGTTCGATAGCGTAGAATTTTATTGATGGCACAGTCGCACTTTTCTTTCCTACCATCAAACAACATTGATAACAAGATATTTTCCGAATGCGCATAATATGAATTATCTTTAATTACTTGATTGACAATTTTGCGTAAACGAGGTTCTAGAAATCGTGACCAACCAATGAACTTGAATAATAATGCACTGCCGTACACGACAGAGCTGTAATACTTGATATTGAAGTACATTGGCACATAACATTTAATTATAAATTCAACCAGAATTCTTAAATTTGCATCTGGATTTTCCGTTGTCACATATAATTGCAATAATCTAGCGGCCTTGGTGAGCTACCGAGAATGTACAATTTTCCCTGGTTTGATGTTAGGCAGATCCACCAGAACCACGCCGCTAGAAATTGCATGGGCCATGTCGTATAAGTACTTCGAATCGGTGGAAAATTCAATTTTTCCTGGAACAGGGGGCATATTTTGCAACTCAATTTTCTGGAAGCCGTCCACCACCTAAAAATATATAATAATAAAATAATTAAAAATGGTTGACAATTATAATAAATGAGTGATAGCAATAACTTACCGGAAGAGTTTCACAAGTTTCGATTTGACGGCTCAGTTTTCCGGTTGCCGATCTTGGTCCAGTGCTGGTTGATTTATCCAAAGCTTCAAACAAATGCCGAAACGGAAGTTCGTTGAAGTGTAGAAGGCAAACAAACCAATGCAATGGTCTTTTTAACAGCAATTCGAATCGTCGTATAATTCCACCGTGTGGGCCAGTGTTTGTTGGCTCACCGTCAGGGCATATTCCAATTAATGCATCCAGTGATATATTTTTATCGTTGAAAAAACCATTTAATTTGGTTGTTTTATATTCAGCGGTTTCATGTTCCAGTCTTACGTAACCAATCAATTCAGAATTGGGTTCTCTCAAAATAACAAGATGAGGTTCTTTTACCATCCTAGTATGATACTTCTCATCAATTTTATCTATCGTTAAAGTATCATCTTTTCTGCCATCGAATGAAAACGCTAACAAATTGGTATCATCTAACCGTTTGCGAAGCACTTCTTGTCTGCATTTCTCTTTTTCTCTGCGAACTTTCGATTTATCCATAATGAGAGGTTTCCCATGCTTATCTTTAATTTTAAAATCTTGCAAAAGAGCGGTTCCCAATGCTGATGCTACTCTGTCAGGCACACCAAATCTGTCACATACCAAGGCAAAGTTAAAATAATCGTATCTCTCTGTGTATTGTGAACTTGTGCTTCTATCCATATCTTCTTGAACCGGTGGCGGTGCGTATGTTGAATCATCGGGATCTTGGTATGTTGGCATTGATGACATAGACGTTGCTCCTTGCTCTTCAGTTTCCATCATAAATGCATCCATTGTTAGTCTTCTCTGATTATGTTGATCGTGCATGAACTCTTTGAGGCGTTCGGGAACCCAGCCGCATGCACATGGAGCTGCCTTCAAATCGCATTTACATGTTCCAATGTAAAAAATTGTTTCCAGAGATTTTACATACTCTGTAAATTGTTGGGTGTTGTTTCTTCTCTTGATTTGCTCTTGATACTTGTCAAGCAATTTATTCAATATATTACATACACTTTTTTCCAGCATTATTTCCATACCAAGTTTTTCCCAAATTCCAATCAACTTATCTTATACTTGAATAGTGAATGATTTATGGGAAAACTTTTTTTGTTCTGTTTTAGCACGTTCGCTTAAGTAAAAATAATATCTCAAGATATCCAGATGGGTTGGTAAATTAAGATCAGTCAAATCAGTAGACACACCAAAAACAGTAACATCCTGCTTGGGTATATGACTCATTGGGGTTTCGATAGTTGTTGATCTAGTTGCTTCATCTTGCGGTGTAGAGGATGGTGGATTCATTGTAAACTTTTTGATTTGGAATGGTCACTTCACTTATTATTTTTTTTGAAATACCATAGTGGTTATTGCTTTAGTTCTCCTCACTTTCAGAGGTAATAAGAATGAAATGGTAATTTCAATTCTATTTCAAAATGCTTGCAGACAGCGGTGATGATCAGACGTGTTTTTTTTATGACTCTCGGTTGTAACGACATACATACATGTTTTCGGCCTATGTGTATTTGCAAAGTGAATTTAAATATAATTTATCAAGTAATCTGGACAATACTAGTGAGATAGTGACTCTAAATTTATATTTCTATTTTATATCTAACTGTGTCTATTTGCGCGAAAGTGACTTGTCTGTGCGGTCTGGAAGTGAAGCGATCGCATCCCAAAATTCAATGCGCAAAGTGCAATGAACTTTTTCATTTGAAGTGCGTTAACATCTTGCCATCGGACGTTGAGTTCTTATTGAAATCTGACAAGCCTTTTCTCTGCAAAGTATGCACCAATGCTCGCCGAAATTCTATTCGCTCTCCGCCCCCATCCATTGTTCTTGATGAGAGTGAAATCTCCGCGAATGCGGGTAACGGAAGCGATATGCAGTGTAATGATAATATGCTACAACGGCAAAAATATCAGAAAACTAGTTTACCAACGCTACAAATCGCCGAGTTAAGTGAATGCATCGAAGACTCTAATGACGCAAACCTACAAGCATTATTAAATACTGCTATAAACGAAATTTCTGCTCTTAGAGCAGAGAACGCCCATGTTATTGCATTGGTTAATGCACTCCACTAAGACAAAAAGTGCTTAATTAGTAAAACTGAATACTTACAGTCTGAACTGCACTCTTTAAAGAGCATACTTCGCTCTGATGAGCTTACATATGCTATTTCTATGCTCTCAGCAGAAGTAAAAGATATTCGGCTCGACCTTCGCTCTTCTACACACAGCATTAGAGCTGTCTGCAAGACGTCTCTGCCTGACACTTATAACGCTGTGACTGTTGATATCAGTGCATCTGATTGCTCAACTGCTTCGTACAGATATACTCCTCTCACATATTCTGCTGCCGTTACTGCTAGCGCTAATGACGTGAATTGCTCACCGGCTATGGATGCTGGCATACGAGTACATGCTGCGTCTGTGACATCTGCTAATGGTTGTTCTCCCGATGTTGTTGCGCCTATTACTGTTGCTACAATTTCTGCCGCTACGGGCTCTGCTGTTAACGCTGCTGCTGTGGCTGCTGATAATCCTAGCGCTCAGCCGCCCTTGCAGGTACAATGGACAACTATTGGTAATAAAAGGCACAAAAAGCAAAAGAAGGCTCGTGCTGTGGTCGTTGGGTCTAACACCAGTAACGAGTTGGACGTAATTGCCTCTAAGAAATGGATTCACATTTCCTCATTTAAACCTACTGTAACTGTGGATAATATCGTAGCCTATGTTGCAAAAAACTCAAGCATTGACCATAGTCAAATTGCTTGTTTTAAGCTAATCAAAAAGGATGCGGAAATGGATTCTTTAAAAAAGATAAATTTTAAGGTGGGCGTTCCGGAATCGTTATTTGATATGGTTTTGAACCCTACGCTTTGGCCTGCTGACGTTAAAGTACGCCCCTTTCAATTTTTTCGAAAAGACGATCAGCAGACCCAGAAAACATAGCTTCTAGTAGCGATCTGACTAATACCGTACCCGATAAAATTATTAGTACATATATATTTTCAAAACACCTCTGGAATGCGAACCAAAGCTGCTGACGTGCATTTGTTGAGCTCCCAGGCAAGCTATGATGTCTTCGTTCTTATCGAAACATGGCTCAATATAAATTTCTATGATTCTGAATATTTCGACTCAAACCAATATGATGTATTCCGGAAGGATAGAGATGCTGATAAAACCGGATGTAAGCGTGGTTGCGGTGTTTTAATTGCTGCTAAGCGTGAACTTCGAGCTGCCGAAATATGCCTCGATAACAAAGACTCTACACCGGACCAAATATGTGTGCGAATTCATGGAACTTCCGCAAATTTATTCATTTGTGCCTCATACATCCCCCCTCTCAGTCCATTGTCGCTGTACAATGCACATGTCGGTAACGTAATCTCGATACACTCTCAAACTGGGAGCCAACAACTTTGTGTCCTTGGGGATTTTAACCTGAGCAACACTTCTTGGTCTTATTTGAACGATGCAAGCTCCCTTACGCCTTGTAATGTCAACACTCCTTCTGAGACATATTTAATTGATAATTTTTTAAGTATTGGATTACTCCAAGTAAACAGTTTTATTAATAAGTGTGATCGAATATTAGATCTTATTTTCTTATCAAACAACTTAAATTATCAGCTTTTAGAATGTAGCTCGCCGATTTCTTCGGCCTGTATTCACCATATTCCACTAGTTCTAGATTTAGAGTTCTATAAGTATTTCAATATCTCTCCAGCTAAGCAGATCATAAAATTTAATTTTAGCAAGTGTAATTTTGAGTTCGTAAGTAATTTATTCCGGGAGCCCGACTGGGATCTTACATTTGCTGACTTGGACTTAATTGATTGCTTTGGGGTTTTTAAAGCAAAACTGAATAGCGTGTGTCTGGAGCATATTCCTGTTTTTCCGGCCAAAAAATACAAAATACCCTGGTATAACAAGGAGCTCAAGCATTTAAAAAACCGTTGTAATAAGCTATATAAAAAATTCAAAGCTTCAAATAGTCCGGATATTTATAATGTTTATAAATGCAAGCTGGCAGAATTTAGGAAGCTCGACAAAACCTTGCATAATAAGTACATTCTGAATTTTGAACAGAGCATAAATAAGAACCCGAAAGCATTCTGGACTTTTTTAAAATCGAAAAGATCGACTTCAAGTGTACCATCCTCCATGTTTTACAGAGAAAAATATGCCAAATCCCTCGAAGATGCATCAAACCTTTTTTCTGAATTTTTAGTGCTAATTTTGTATGCGATATGGATTGTGATACAAACTATTCTGATTTCTCTGAAGCCCTCATTCCTAACAGATACTGATGGTCTATCACCTGTTCTCTTCAAAAATTGCCCCTCGCTCATTAAGCCATTAACGTTCATTTTTAATAAGTCACTTTCAGAGGGACTATTTCTACAGGACTGGAAAAAATCTTATACAACTCCAATCTTCAAAAGTGGGAATAAAAACGACGTCACAAATTATAGACCTATTACGAAACTGACTACAATTTCGAAAATATCTGAGGACTGTCTGGACAGCTTTAAGGCCAGCTATCAAGTAGATGCCATCTATACGGACTTTTCGAAGGCCTTTCATAGGGTCTCACATAAAATATTGCTACGTAAATTAGCTCATTTAGGATTTCACTCCACTTTCCTAAACTGGATAGTTTCATATTTATCGGGTAGGGTTTCCGCTGTTGTGCTTGACAACGCTACTTCCCGGCCTTTTCAGGTTTTGTCAGGTGTTCCTCAAGGCAGTATTCTTGGGCCACTACTCTTCATAATTTTTATCAATGATATAAGTTCATGCTTTCTCTTCTCGAAATTTCTCCTCTACGCTGATGACCTAAAAATTTATTCCGCCATATCCAATATTGAGGCCTCAGTTTTATTGCAATCGGATATAGACAGGGTTTGTTCCTGGTGCGAGAAAAATCGTTTATATTTGAACACTGACAAATGCTTTCAAGTAGTTTTTTCCAGAAAAGTTAACACCATACACTATTCCTATCATATTTCCGGGTCGGAACTGAAATCTGTAGACCAAATCAAAGACTTAGGGGTATTTTTCGACTCTAGACTCACTTTCAGAAACCATATTGATCATTTAATTCCAAAGGCGTACGCTATGTTAGCCATTGTACGGCGTAATAGTGCTAATTTTTCAGACCTTTACACTCTCAAAAAGTTGTATGTAGCATTTGTTAGGGCCGGGTTGGAATATGCCTCTTTTATCTGGCGGCCTTTTCAAGCCACTCACACGAATAGAATTGAGCGCATACAAAAGGTTTTTATTAAACTTGCTTTGCGGCCACTGAATTTTTCAGAGCCCTTGCCATCATATGACTCCCGATGTCAACTCTTGAATCTAACTTCACTACACAGTAGAAGAATAATTTTATCGTGTTCCTTTGTGTTAAATGTGCTGAAAAATGAGATAGATTGTACTGATATCTTGAGAAGATTACCTCTCAATATACCTGTCAGAAACTTGCGCCATTTTTATTTGTTTTATGTGGAATTGAACAAAGTCAATTATGCAGTCAATGCTCCAATTGCGCGAACCTTGAGAGAGCTCAATAGTATTGAGGATATCGACCTCTCATTTCCTGGAGTGGTATTGAAAAACTTGGTAGTAAGTCATTTTCAAACTCGAAGATGTTAATTTTAAGTGAATAGCTAGTAAGAATTTAAATGTATTCCATGGCTAATTAAATAAATAAATAAATAAATTTGCCCCTACCCAAAAGTTCGACCCAAATTGGGGGACATCAGAATTCGTTTTAGAGGTATGGTTCCTTCGGCAAAGTTTCTTATTTTGATCCCTAGAATATGATTTTCATAGAGCAATGGGCGATTTTTTTGCCTCCCTACAAATCGACCCGGCCTAGTATGTATGTATGTATAAGTACATACACAAATATGCATGTACAAAAATTGCAAATAGTTCGCTTAGGAAACATACAAATGAAAATAATTTTTACTAAACCTGCTGTATCTGTGGCTTTATTTCAACGATAGCTAGTTTGATTCGGCGATCGCGAGTATGGTGATACCTCATTAAACTGGTCGAACCCTATTACAATCAATTCTGTAGACATTAGACCAGTTTTAATCTGCACATTAACGACGATCATATTCGCAAACATACTTGCACTTTTGGTGCATATTCGTCCTTTGTGGTGTGCGAACATTACACTGGAAACAAAACAAAAACTGTGTTGATGCTAATCTATGCATGTTGCTTCATCAGGCATATATAGCAGATGGCGAAACGAATACGGCATTATCAAGCAAATAAATAGCACAACTCCTCATTTACACATCCTGTTTCTGTGCTTAGCTTAATATATGTACATACAGACATTCCGGCTTAATATTTGGGGGCCGGTTATACATATGTGTACAATGTGTAGTGCAAAGGGGTATGGTCGATCTTCATGCTATGCAGTTACAGTTAAGAAATTGTAATACCATTATGAATTTCAAGAGATCAGTACTTGATCACAGTCGAACACTACCTATAAGATAGAAAGGATCGGCGTGAAAACTTGTTTTTCCCACCCCACCATACAAGGCCACTCTGGATCTAGTCCCGCTAGATAGCCTGCTGATCACCCCAATTCTGTCCGAACGGAAGCAGCAATACGAGAAACGAAGCCACGACTTGGAAGCTAGTGCTTTCCAACCGTCGTTCTATTATATCAAGCAGGACTGCTCTAAACCAAGTCCGTTCAGACGTCTGATGAACATAGCAAATGAAGACCGAACTGAACCAGCAATAAGAGAAGCGAAGTGCGTACCTGGAAATCGTACTTTCAGGTTTCCTGCCCAGTATGAGAGCCAGAGTCCAGTCTGTTGGGAATTCCATCCATTCCGACAGTGCAGCAACATTTTGGTGTATTGTGTAAGATGTAATATAATATAAATAGTATAAAAATTAAAACAATATATATATATATATATTTGTACTTTTATGTCGTAAGACTGTAAGAAATAAACAAATAAATAAATAAAAACAAATTATCGATTCGGATCATTATCTTGTCCAAGCCAAGATGCGCAAACGCATACAACAACATACCAACAACAATTTCAACGTCTAAATCCTATGAAGAACCTCTCTTGCTAGCAAGTGCTACTTTTGGCTGAATAGTCAAATGAGCAGTAAAGCCCTCTCTCGTCCCTCATCATGCCCGCGCTATTGTATGACGCAGAAGCAAGGACGCTGTTAACATCAGATGAGATGGTCCTGGGAGTGTTCGAGAGAAAGATTCTCCGGAAGATTTTTGGACTTTCCCGTCTTTGCAATGGCGAATGCTGCAGACGATGGAATGATAACTTGTATGAACTTTATAACGACAGTGACAAAGTACAGCGAATTAAGATACAGCGTCTACGTTAGCTAGGTCATGCTGTACATATGTTGTATTGTACAAATTATCCAGTCCGGAAAGTATTTAACGCGGTGCGGTACCCGCTGGTGTTGGCAGAGGAAGGGGAAGGCCTTCTCTACGTTGGAAAGACCAAGAGGGGAAGGACTTGGCTTCACTTGATGAATCTAGCTGGCGCCAGGTACCAAAGCAGATGAGCAACTGGCGCGCAATGTTTAAATCGGTCAAAATCGCATAGGCGGTTATAGCGCCAATTAAGAGAAGAAGGTACATAAGTGTACATATTCACTACCGTTCTGTGTACCCAAAAATAATATAAACGGAACATACATAGATACGTACATACACACGGACTGGCAGCAAGCAAACTGCAGCGCTCCTATCATTTGCATGCACCTACATATTCACATACATACATACGCAATTAGTTATACCCCTTACCGCACGCGCTGATATACCATTCAATATAATAATATTAATATAAAATAAAACATGGCGGTTTTGTTTTTTAATACAAATAAATTGAATTGTTGACAAATATTTACATTAATCAAAGAAATAAAAAGCACAGTTGAATGCTATTTTTCGGATGATTACCAACGAAAGCTGACAATCCGATTATTTTTCTCTTCTTCTTCCAATTTGGCAGTAACAATAGACTGTGAAATGTCAAAACAAGTAAACAAAAATTAAAAAAATAACTGAATAGAAGAACAGAACCAAGTTATTTGCTTTATCTTAGCTCAAGCGAAAGGGAAACTGATGAAAAAGTTGTGCGGAAACAGTTGCGGGACAAAATCAATCCGCTTGCTTTACCAAATATTACGTAAATACTATTATGGCAAATTCGATAGTCATCTAAATTTATTATTTTTTCTATTTAGATTCTTCAACGATTTCGGCAAAATAAGGAGACAATATGTCTTAAAAAATATATATGTATTTTAATAGGCATGCGAACAAATCTGTCCCACCAGTCCTGCAATTAGCTGCAAGTCTTTCTCTTCTTGCTAGTGGCAGCTACCAATAAAGGATTGGAAGTGATTTTTTAATAGGAGTTTTACAGAGTACAGTGTACAAATTAAATCCCCACGTTTTCCTGGAAATGGAGAACAAACTATGCTGTAAATAGTGGTTTATGGAAAAATATAGAATACCCAGAGGTAACCAAAAAGCAATTAACATGTACATACATACATACATACATAGGAATGCTTTCCGTTTCTGTAACATCATAGTTATCGGATGTACATATAGATGTGACGCACATAGGACTGCAGAAGCCAACCCAGAATGGGCATATGCACTACAATAGGAGCGCTTCCATAGTCTAAACGCTATGATAGTAAGTTTTTAACATTTAATATTAATAATGAAGTATTAATATTAATGTTAACATTGGGAGCCAACTCACCAGAATAGGTCATACTATACGAGATCAAATTAAGTGTTCACTCTTAAGCAGAAACTAAAACATTTTGGTTTTAATTCATTTCATGAGATCAGTATCCATCGGACTTACAAGTAATAAAATGTAAAATTTAGTTGCTAAGTTAATACCAAATAAACTAAAATATTTATTAAGTTAAATTTTCTAAATTAAAAGGGTATTTCATTATCACATTTAAAAACAATTATCTTCGTATATTATTTTGCAATGTTTGTAGCTCCAAACATTTTATATCATAGTCTATTTCTCTTGCGCCATCCGTCAATGTAAGAACCTTTGTCGAAACTTAAAGGATCACCGAAAAACAATTTACACAATTTATAAAGGAAATCTCACCTGAAATCATTAAAAAATATGAACCCAAGGCAATAATTGGCAGTTTATTCCCCAAATCTCACTACATATCGGTGGACTATGGTAATTAGCAGTGAAAAACTTTAAGTCACATTTCAGAAAACCGTTGACAATTGGAAATTTACTTATGAAGAATTCACTATATTATTAGCTCGAATTGAAGCCGTTTTCACGCATACGCATTCCATGGAAAAATTTCTAAAAATTTTGATTAAAATTTGTCGACTTTCTATACATTTTTTATTAAGACGGAAACGTTAATTTACCGGGTTTTTTTATAGATTGAACTATATTCGTATATAAAATTAACATAAATTATTATCATGAAAACCCTTGTTAATATTGTAAAACAGATCACCATTTGACCGGGTTTGCTCGCCACCGTATGTTTGTTTGTTTGTATTTTCTCAATGTGACCCAAATTCGTCTTAGACTGGCTTTGACAACTGTCACACTAAAAAAAAACATGTAAGTTTTGTGAATGAATTCGCTGTTTGCCACCATACGCTTTAGCAATAACAATCAAATATTATTCAAATTATATGTATTTTGTTTTTAACTTTATCGTATGTGCTTTTAAAAGCCGTAAAACCAAAACAAAATGCAAAATAAATTTTGACAACTTTTAAGTAAAAGTAAACAGAAATTACGTGGAAATTTTATAGTCCTGTAGTGCGATTCACTAACTTATTTTAACGATATTCGTATGGTTAACTCATCTTAACGAAAAGTTTAACGATGCTGCTATTAAGCAGCAATTTTTTAACGATTTTCGCATTCGTCAAATCAGCTGTTGTCATTAGCTAGTCGATTACCGAAAACGAAACGACAACAATTTGATGTTGTTAACTCAATCGAGAAAAGAAAAAATGCCGATTTCAACTTAAATAAGAGATGCATTTAAAATTCTGTGATTTGTGTTCTTGAAATTAAAAAAGGAACATTACATAATGTAGCTTGAATATTTGGCATATGATTTATTACGAGATGACAAAGAAGTATGCGCTCCAACCGTGGATCGTTGTTTACATCGAGATGTGGACAATCCCTTTCATTTGAATGCAACAGCATTTCAAAAGCTGTATCGGTTAACTCCAGACTTGGCTGAATACCTAAATTCTCAACGTGACAACCAAAGAAGAGGCTCCAGAATAACAGCAAAATCGACTGAGAAACAAGTGGCTCGTGTAATCTTTAAGCCTGTATGCAATTTTAAATTTTACTTTTACATTGGTAGGTTCTAGCGGCTGTGAGATTCTTCGCGGTTGCTATCAACGACCCGTAGGTGAGCTATGGGGAATATCCATGAGCCAGTCATCCGTAAGCCTTCATTGTTTCACCAGAAAGTGAGGTTTCTTTTGGCCCAAGTGGAACGCCAAGCTGCTAAAGAAATGTTTGCTTCAGCGTCGTCTCCCTTTGTGGGATGCACTATTGGGGCCGTCGATGGCATACCAAAGAATCATGAGAAGGCTTATACCAACCACCATATCTACCATTCAATTAGTGTGCAAATGGTAAAAGCAATCCTTTTTTAAGGATCCAAGTACAAAAACAGAAATATAGTTTAGTTTTAATATATAGATAAATGATTTTAATTTACAAAATTTAAATATATATACTATGTAAGTCCTAAGTACGCTGTAGCACAACGCAATTTTTGAAAACGAAAACCATAGCATATTTACAGGTGATTCCGGATATTCCTTGGAATCGAGTTGATGACTATTCCACCAAACCACTCAGAGGAGGGTCCGAAATTCTGCTACAATGGAACATTGCAATATATAAAAAGAATTATAAACGTTTGTAATTTGAAATAAACTAGTATCTTATTTCACTTAAATGAAATATAATAAAAACGCTCAAATTTATATTTGACACGCATACTTTGTTTTTTCTCTATTCCTCTTTGTGCTTTTCGCTTATTTTGACAATTAGTTTGACAGAGGTCCCACTCTTTATCACTTTGAAAAAAAAAACTATACAGCTGTTAAGTGTCGCTAAGAATAAGTTAGTGAATCGCACAATCGTTAGTGCAAACGACAAATATTGTCGTCAAAAATTGCGATTGTCGCACCGTTTAAAAGAATCGCACTACTGGTCACTTAACCCTGCAACGTTACAGTCATGAGTGTCAATTAATAGGCCACCCAAAGCTTTATATTACAATCACTCTGTTAGGAGCCCAGGGATAAAGTTTTTAGTATACATGCCACTTTTTAGCACTTTCTATCGATTGACTGCTTACAAATATAGCACATATGAAAAATACGCTTGTGTTAGTATTTTCATAAAGTTGTATTTGAGATACGGGTAGTGATATTTGTATCATTTAGGGTCGCTTTTTTGGTGGTGGTGTTTAATCGATGATATCGAGAATTAACAATTTATTTTTCATCAAGGTCTGATTAGTTTACCTCCAATTAGGTCGATCATTGTAAATAATTTAGGAAAGAGTTCACACAAGTTCCATTGCTCATAGCCAATTACGAAGCTGATTTTTGTTATGTTGTGGTCAAGGCGAATACATATAAGGTGATGTTAACCAAGCAGCTGATTGTATTCGCTTGGTGAACTAAATGTCAAAACTGTGTATTGTGTTGTGTTTCTTACAGTAAATGCTCTTATAATGTGTTGGTGTACATTTCTGTTTTTTACGCTTAACCCTTTCGCGGACACGTCGGCATAATCCGACACAACGAATGGCTTAAATTGGACACGTCGGTATATGCCGACATAGAAAAAAAATCGTATATAAACACGTCGGACATAGGCGACGTCTACTGCATTGGTTTTATATGTAGTAGCTTATTGTGTGCCACTGCAGAAGCAATCAGATTTAAGTTAGTGTCCCAATTCGATTTGTTTTGTTTTTTTTTTTGTTAACTATAACGGAAATTTTCGTGAGTGGGACAAAAACATCACGTCGGTTATAGCCGACGTACTTATTTGTATTTTTGCACAGTTGCAAAAAAAGTGTCATTGCGTGAGGACGTAATATTTTTGGTAAGTTTTATTTTTTTACTTTCTTTTTCCCTGTGTTATTTTTGCTTTGACACTGAAAAAAATTAACTTATAGAAATGGATCACGAAAAACAACAAGAACATTTCCAAAAAAGGTTTGATGAGTGCTGTACCGACGATTCGTCAGAAGAGGACCCGTATCAAACTGACGGCGATGGCGATTCGGACTACGTCATGGAAAATTCATCATCAAGTGACGACGACGTTGATAGTGATGAGGAAAGTGCATGCATTGGCAGCGATGGTGAAGCCAATGACTCCGGATCGGACGATGTAGAAGCAGATGAAAATATTGATTCCGAAACGGACGATGTAGAAGCGGATGAAAATGACAAGGATTGGCATGACACGGTTAGCGATATACCAAATTTTAATTTCGATTCTACTTCGTCTGGTATAAAAATCGAAATAAGTGACACATCGTCTCCAATTGATGTCTTCAATAAAGTATTTAATAACAACATCATGGAGCTACTTATTAGCTGTACAAATGAATACGGACTTAAATTAAGTAACCAGCAGAGAGGTAGCAGATTCAAAAGGATGATGAAATTTTCACCCGTTGATCGTACTGAAATGTTAAAATTTTTAGGTTTGTGTCTACTTCAAGGGCAAATTAAAGTACCAAAGATTCGTCAGTTATTTTCGAAATCTGCACTATACTATCACCCGGCATTCTCTGCGATAATGTCCGGCAGAAGGTTCGAACAAATCTTGAGATGTCTTACTGCTAATCATGTGCGAGGCGAGTCACATATGGCAAAAATATCTAATTTCGTAAAATTGATAAATCAGAGTTTTCAAGCTGCTTTCTGGCCGTCTGAGCAAATTGTGCTAGATGAATCGTTGTTACTCCATAAAGGTAGACTTGTTTTTCGTCAATACATTAAATCGAAAAGGGCACGATTTGGAATAAAATTCTTTCAACTATGCGACTCATCCAGCTATGTTTTAAATATTGAAACTTATAAAGGTAAACAACCAGATCCAACGAAAGGTTCAAAAATCGACGCAATTGTTAATCGACTTGTTACTCCATACTTTGGGAAGGGTCATCACCTATTTTTGGACAACTATTATAACAGTATAAATTTATCTCATGATTTATTGCTGCTCAAAACTCACACTACTGGAACGTTAAGAAGTAATCGAAAAGGTAATCCGATTGAAGTGACAAATAAGAAATTAAAAACTGGTCAGTATATTTGGAAAAGACAAGGAAAGGTGTATGTATCAAAATGGTACGACAAAAGAGATATCCTATGTATCACCACCGGCTACAGTCCACAGATGGTTATAACAAAGAACCGATTTGGGGTAGAAAAGTCAAAACCACTTGAAATTGTGAGATATAATGAATTTATGGGTGGCGTTGATCGCACTGATCAAATGAATTCTTATTATTCAAGTCCTCGTAAGACGATTCGGTGGTATAAAAAGGTTATATTCCGAATGCTAGATTTGGCAGTACACAATTCATTTTTGTTGTACAAAAAAAGATTTCCGGCAAAATCAAAAATGGGATTTTTAACTTTTAGAGAAGAATTGATATATGCTATGATAGATTTGCCGAAATCAAAATTTCATCCAGAAAAACCTAGTCGCAAACGTAGATTTACAGTTCCAATTCAAATTGATAATTTTTTGTAAAACATACCCCTTAAAGGTACAAAAAAACAATATATTCGATGTCGCCAATGTTCTAAGAATGGCGTTCGTAAGGAAACCAGTGTTCGATGTGCTGGCTGTGAAGTTAACCCTGGACTATGTGTTGGCAATTGTTTTACTGATTGGCACCAACAACAATCGTCAAATCTAGAATAACTTTTTTAGGTTCCCTTTTTTTTATTCTTATATATTAGTTTTTAGTTTAAAAGTATTTGGAGGTATATAACCTGCTTATTTTATAAACATAAATTTTATATACATATGTACACAAAAACCAAATGAATTGACTGTGAAATCGATTTTTTTTTTAATTTTTATTTTTTGCTTATTTTAAAAACATTAATTTTAGTTATGTACACAAAAACCAAATGAATGGACTGTGAATCGAATTTTTTTATTTTTTTTAAATAAATGAACATTTATTCTATGAAACTGAATATTCTTTCATATTATTTGTTGTATTTTAGCCTAATTACACAAAAAGAAAAATACACTTTTATTGTCAGATAATGACGACGTGTCCCACAGTAACATCATATTGCATGAAATAGGACATGCCGGCTCTGTCCGACGTCGAGCATATCCGACGTGTCCCTATAACAAATCAAAATCCCTAACTAGGACACGTCGGTGTATGTCGACATACTATAATTTTTTTGTTTTGAGTAAAAATTAAGTATTCAATAAACCACAAACCCAAAACTGAAATCGGAATTCAATTATCGGCTTTATAATATAAATGCATGTGTCATTCTGATAACATTTACTAAATTTCGTGTGTCCGCGAAAGGGTTAATACCCCTGGTATGAATTCACCTTGGTTGAGGTATTTGATCGCTTTATTTCAAAATATTATGTTGCCGCTGAGAGGGATTTTTTCATATATTTCAGAGAAGTTTGCTCTTGGTCCGCATGCTCGAGATAAAATTGGGAAGGATAGAAAACCTTATACGTTCCATAATATAAAAATGTACGAATAAATTAAAATAAATAAGGTTTTGATATGTTTCACCTAATCGGTGGGCAATATTCTGGTAAACTTAATCGTTTGTTAAAGAACGGATTTGTACTAACCGTTGATTCAAAAAATACTATTCCACCTAAATTCCGATTAACTTCCCTTTAAGCGCTAATCAGTCGTTAAGGTACGGCCCCTATGTACTTATATACAAAAAATTTAACCATTTGAATAGAACCGAACCGCGGATCAGAGATAATTATGGACATCTTGTACCGGCTCAAGTATTTTCTAAATGGCTCGAACCAATGAACCGAACTGCATCGATTTTTGGAGCGGATTGCAACCCTGGTTTAAAAACCTGGCATAGTACACATATGTTTGCTTTGACTGTATTACCGCATTGTAGGGGTGCAGCGGGAAAAAAGTTTAAAAGTGAATATTATTAAAAACAAATTCAGATTGAAAAAATTGTAGTTTTAAAGTTTGGACGAACTCTAATTAACACAAGGAAAGATATTTATGTGCCACCTGAAAACTTACTCATTTTTTAACACAATATAAATTTATTTCTGGAAAGTTTGTAATGAATACAACATATTTAAAGACAAAATGTGATGAATTGAGAAATCACGTAATATAAATTTTACATATAATCCCGTGTTATATTTATTTTTTGTTTTTCAATAATTTGAAATTTTTTATGAAAATTAAAAATGCAAATCTACTACGACAATTTGGGGCTTGCTCCAACTCCTGTAATAATTTACTCCGGAATCGAACTTCAGTGGTCCGTAACCTGGATCGAAGGGCTAACAAATGTCGTCATTACGTTTGTTTGTTTAGTATTTAAGACTAGCTAAAAAATTATTTTGCATATAACATTGAAATATAATCTATGTAGTGTCGTAGTTATCATACGCCTTATCCCTTCATGACGTAAGAATTCGAGATTAATGCGATATCATCAGCTTTGATTTTTAGTAAAAAATTTATTAGCTCCTACTATGGAAAGTGCTGACAGAGTTCGTTAGCATACAAGTTTAAATGTGTATTCTGAACTGGTAATAAAGTCAATAAAAGTTACCTTTCAACATGCAGGGAAATGTACTCTCTTCATGGAATTAAGCTCGCATCGTTGTTTTCCTGTAATAGCTACATATGTATGTAAATATACATACATATGTATGCATAAGTATATTCATTTGTGTATACTTGGTATATTATTTTATGTGATCATATCAGCTCTTATATTTCAATGTAAGCTGTATGAAATTAAAGAAGTACTTAATAATTCGATCTAGTACGTATGGATGTATGTACATACATACATGGATATAGATATGTATATTTTTGCTTTTTGTTTGTACAACACGTCGTTTTACGAAAGTTGAGGTTTTGAGCAATTGAATGTGATTTGTGTAAAAATTGCCACTATGGAAATTATTCAATATGTTTCGGTAATCTTCGGTACTTGTTTTGAAAAAATTTTAGCAAGAAGTATGTTTGCTTCGTTGTTTTATACATAAGATATTTTAAAAAACGGAAAGTTAAGAAAAATCAAATCTTAATTTTACTTAAGATATTTTGTCAAAATGAATACTTCAGTTGGTAAATACTTAAGTTGACATAAGAGCTTTTGCTAAAACTGAAGCAAGTAACTCATTGGATATAAGATTTTTGTATTTGTTTATTTTTAAAACAAAAAATTTATTCATAACAAAAATATACAGCTTCATGTATTGTTTCTTAAATCATATTAATAAGTTCAACACATAGTACAAAAAATCTGGTTTCAAAGCAAATTAAAGCATTAATTATTCATTAGTTTCGTCAGCTTCTGTAAGATCTGGATGACAATCTAACTGCTCTTCTGTTGCTAAGTTTATATAAAATGGCTTATAAACTTCATCCACAAGAGGCAACATATCTAAAAGATCTTGTTTCTTTTTTGTGCCAATTTTTATTGGTGCGTCGTAGCATATTTTTAAATCTGTCATATTCTCGTTTAGATATGTTTATCAATTAAAAAGGTTCTTCTTCATTTAAGGATTTTTTAAAATAAACATTTCCATTTTCTTTGGTATATCGACCCCTTTGCGCGAAATTATCGTATATGCCATTTTTTCGAAATTGAGTTTTTGATGCAATCTTGTTCTACAAAAAATTGATTGAATACTTTATCGTATGTTACACTCCATTTTTTCTTCTGAGCGATTTTATCGTATCTGCACACCAAAGAAGAGGCTCCCGAATAATAGCAAAATCGACTGAGAAACAAGTGGCTCGTGTAATCTTTAAGCCTGTATGCAATTTTAAATTTTACTTTTACATTGGTAGGTTCTAGCGGCTGTGAGATTCTTCGCGGTTGCTATCAACGACCCGTAGGTGAGCTATGGGGAATATCCATGAGCCAGTCATCCGTAAGCCTTCATTGTTTCACCAGAAAGTGAGGTTTCTTTTGGCCCAAGTGGAACGCCAAGCTGCTAAAGAAATGTTTGCTTCAGCGTCGTCTCCCTTTGTGGGATGCACTATTGGGGCCGTCGATTGCATACCAAAGAATCATGAGAAGGCTTATACCAACCACCATATCTACCATTCAATTAGTGTGCAAATGGTAAAAGCAATCTTTTTTTAACCCTCTCATGCCCGAATTAAAATGGGCGTGGCCAAATTTCTTTTGAGTAGACATATAAGCTAGAGTTGACCTCAATATCAACTGACAAAAATTTCAATGTCCTAGGTGTCCTGGTTCAAGAGCTACAGGATGTTGCGTATATGCAACGTTGGGCAATGGTGTTATATATTTAAAGTCAAGTTGATTTTTTTTCAAATACCGTTTATTTATATTTATGTATGATAGGACACTAAACAATTTTTTTGGGGATTGGAGCACAAGTGCACATTACATTTGCTGCCTTTACAGCCTGGAAACCCAGTGCGCATACTCTACATCTTCCTCTTGTTCCCCATTCCGGCCAATGACTATAACCATCAAGTCGTAGTGATTTTGCTGGATCTGCAACATAAGCTCTTTTATAGGGGTTTGATTCAGAGCCCGTAGAAGGAGCTGGTGGTGATGGAGCTGGTGATGATGGGGATGAGTTCATTGTCAAAGGGAGTGACGATGGACGACCTCTCTTGTTGGCGACAACTGTAGTTTGACTTGCGTTCAAAAGCTCGGAAGCAACATCCAATTGGAAATTTATGAGCGGCATATGCTTCAATTCGCCGTCTGTATGCGTGATGTCTCTGCGGTACAACAACCTGGACGAGGTATAGATATAAACTTCTTCTCCTGCATAATTTGAAACTAATTGTACGCTCTTATTATCATACCAACGACAAGCAATCAAGTTGTGCGTTGCTTCATATTTGAAATCGCTTGATCCTCGTCCTGGTTTTTGAAGGTCTTTCTCACTGATTATAGCACAATTTTTCAATCGGTTGCTTCTAATTGTACCAACGGCCAATATTCCTTTTTCTTTCAGAGCAATCATCAAGGTTATTGACGAAAACCAATTGGCAAGAAACAGTTGGAAACTTTGGTTTACTGGCAAATTGGATGATAAAAATAGCACGATATCTGATGAAATTCCCAAGCCATAAGTCTTGCACGTCCCTTCTCCAATGTACAGATTAAAATCATATATAATCCCAGATACACCAGCTCTCGTAAACATTTTGAAACCCCACAAAGTTTCTTCAGCCGAATCATCCCAATCAAAGTTGGCAAATTTTTCAATCTCAGCTTGAGTCAGATCTTTGGGGCGCATCTTAGAATGTGCATACAAAAAAGTTTTATTTTTCGAAAATTACCACAATAGACCAATGTTGCATATACGCAACACGACATTTACAAAATTATTACAGGCAAACTAAATAATATTTTCATGCGGGGTTTTTTTTTAAATACTCACTTACCTTTCTTTATTTAGTTGTTGAACTTGGTTTTAGGATGAAGTTATTATTTTATTGTTTTTTTAACACTTTTTTAAAACCACGTTTTTTTGCACAATGAATTTGTCAACTACGTTCTCGGGAGAATAGCTACTAACTGAACGCGTGTGCAGCTGACTACCGAACAATTAGATGTAAGCTCACTCAACACATGCAGCTATATTTCTGCGAAACGTTCAAAACAAAAAATTTAAAATAACGGTAGTTAGAGGCTCATAAATACAATGTTGCGTATATGCAACATCGGGCATGAGAGGGTTAAGAATCCAAGTACAAAAACAGAAATATAGTTTAGTTTTAATATATGGATAAATGATTTTAATTTACAAAATTTAAATATATAAGTTAACTCTCATTAAAGGAGAGTTGAAAAAAAAATTTACTTAAAAGGTAAGTTCTTAGCCTAGTAGCCCCAACGATAATTTCCATGGCTCCAACTTGCTGATGTAGTACTTCCCACACTTTTGGTATGGCGCGCCTGTCCACGACTCCAACTTGCTGATGTAGCGGTTCCCACAATTTGGTATGGCGCGCCGGATGCGCGTGTGTCATGTCAGCGAAAGTTCTGCCCGTGTGAATGCAAGTTGCGTAACCGAGTAGCGGTCACCTGCATGGCAACGTGAGCAAGTGTACGAACCGTGGAATACCGTAGTGATAACTCCTCCCCCTTTAAAGATCTGCGACCCGCAGATCAGCGATTGAGCGGCACGGGGGGTTAGTGGCCCTTATGGAGTAAACACAACTTCCTGGCGGCGATGTATCTTGGTTTCTCCTGAATTTGGCTCCTGGCAGGTCAATTTCTAATCTGTAAAGTTCTGGTGAGGACTCCCCCTTACTGATCTTGCTGCTGCTGGGGGTTTTCGTCCACTGGGTAGGGATTTGGACAGGTGGTAGGTCGAGTTTTTTCGTGTAGCATCTCCACAGCAAAACCGCAATAAGGATTATTGCGCATATTGAAAATGCCTCTGTAACGATAGAGAAATTTATTTTTTCATTAACGTACCCTAGGTATTTGACGTTCGCCATAGTGATATCGTGGACGTATTCCAGGTTGACTCTCATCGTGCTGTTCCTTACATTCGATAATGCCGCTGGTAAAGCTTGCGCTGAAGTAGCTTCTCTACTATAGAAAACCTGATCCCCAATCGTGATGGTCTCGTTGTTGAATTGGATTACATAGGTACCATTGATGGCATATGTGGCGTTACTACTCTTAACTTCGCCTTGGAAGTTTGAAACAAAAACTGTGCTCTCATTTATTAGTTCGATTAATGTGCTATTCCGCCTGTTGAATTGGCAAGTGGCTTCCCCACCTTTTAACAGTCGCGGCAGGCAACTATTCTCTTCTAGCTTATTTATAGACTGCGATCCACATATTGTAGATGAACCTAATACTAGGCAGTCCTTTGTGAGCCCATAAGTTTCCTCCTGGTTCACTAGCATCCTGCTGAATGGTAGGTCTAGTTCTTTCCCGTCGTAGATACCAGCGCGAGTCGTCAATAAGTTAAATTTATCAGTTCTCACCTTCGGCATGGATAGAATGTAGAGAAGCAGTGTCCCATTGGTGTATACCGATGGCGTGCCGTATTCTATTGCCTCAATTATATTCTGGTATGGGAGTGTTTCCATTTCTGACAGGATTTGATTGACTTCGTCGGTGTCGAGTAGATTGGTGTTAATTATTCCGCGCTTTGCCAGTTGGCATGCCCGGACCACTTCGTTTATCTCTTCACGAAGAAGGACAATGTTGTGAAGTGCGCTTCTCTCAAAGGTTTCTGCTTCAGCTTCCTTCGCCACAGAGTTCACGCGGTCCACTACCTCGTTGATTTTCTTCAAAACCTCTTGAGTCTCGGTGAATAATTTATCATTAACCTCGTATTGGTGATTATTGTTTTCGATGATCTGGTCTTGGCTGTGGAGAATGTTATTCCAGTCAGTTGCGTCTGGAGATCCTGCCAGCCATTTCCATGCTGACCCTATCCAGTCGATAGAACGGGTATTTCTAGCTTTGTCTCTACCTCCCATAAGCTCTTCGAGGCGCTCCATCATCTGGTTACTATAGAGCTCTGCCAGGAGTCTGTCATCAGATTATTTGACCAAGCGGCTCGCCAAATCTCTCATTTGCATCATAGTCGTGGCGTATTTTTGAAGGTCGATGATGTGGATTAATTTAAATGTGCCGCTGATAATCCAGCCGCTTCCATTCTGGATCGTTACCATCGGTGCCTTATAGTGGAAGATATGAAGACCGCTGATGGCTGACGCCAGCAGTGGCAGTCTGTAATGCAAAATGTTATCTCTAAATCTACAGTTGTTAGTTGGTTAGTAATTAAGGTTTTTCTATAGTAACATTATTGGTTATAATTAAACTAGTAATTGATTTTAATGTTGCTAGTGGGATTGTGGCAAAGCTTCTTCGATGCTAACTTTATTGGTTACTATTACATTAGTAATTGAATTTAGTGTACATTTCTCACGAAAATTGGCTAAAAAATACAAAATTTCTATTTGTACAATTAATTTTCCATAGCTAAATGTATATACTTGCTACTGACTGTTAGTGGGTTAGTAGTTCTTAAACTTTTTTTTCCTAATTCTATTGGATATGCTTAAATTAGTAATTGAATTTTATATGCTTCTTTACGAAAGTTAGGCCAAAAAATAAAAAAAAATCAATTTTTACACTTTGTAATTTAATTTTCATTAATCCTTAACAACTTTTCTCTACTAATTCTATTAGATATAAATAATTTTGCGGCTGGATTTTCTACAAAATTTTCTAAGGAAATAACGTCAAAAAAAAGAAAATCCTCAGTTTTTAATAGTTAATATGTGTTAATATTAGAATTTTAATATGTTCTGTTTAGTAATTAAATAAATTCCAAAACTGTTTCGCACAGAAAATGAAGCGTTCGCTAAAACTACTACTAGAAGCTTGTAATTGTTTCTTTTATTCTTGTAAAAAAATAAAAATTCTTATCTTCTTACATTGCTTTGCGGTTTAAGCGCAGCTATTTAAATGAAAAGATAAAAATCCCTTTTTTTTGTATTTAAAAAAAAATAATTTTCCTTTTTTTTATATTATCTTGCGGATTAGGCACAAATATCATTTATTCTGTTTGCTTTGCGGATTAGGCGCAAAGATCTTTTATTTATATTTGCCTTGCGGATTAGGCGCAAGGATCTTTTATTTCTTGTTTGTTTTGCGGATTAGGCGCAAAAATCTTTTATTCTGTTTGCTTTTGCGGATTAGGCGCAAAAAGCTTTTATTCTGTTTGCTTTGCGGATTAGGCGCAAAGATCTTTTATTTATATTTGCCTTGCGGATTAGGCGCAAGGATCTTTTATTTCTTTTGCTTTTGCGGATTAGGCGCAAAAAGTTCTTTAAATATCTTCTTTATATTGGATCAGGAATGCTAACATTTCTCGAACTAGCCATGGGGGATCGTGGTGTCCGTTTTGGGAGCCACGTAGCCATTTGTCAAATTCGATGGCGTCGCAACCTACTAAGGCACGATTTGTCCCACTTACAGGCCCGCTCTTGTAGTTAAGCATCCTTTAGGTATTTGTATTGTTTTGTCGTATAATTTCTTTAGCGCTTCACATTTTTTATGTGCAACTTGTGAATTTTTTTACCACTAAGTGTGGTGACTGTAACCTTATTATCTTTAGCAACAATTTCTTTTTTGTAAGGCGGTCGCTGTTTCCCTTTTATTTGCTTATCCTTCACGTATATGACATCGTTCCTGTCATAACGCTCCGGTAAGGTTTTGTTCCTATTGTGATTTCTGATTTGCGACATTTGTTTCTGTTCTAATATCATTTTCAAATATCTATTAATTTTTCGACTTTTTTCAAGAAGTTCTTGATAATTAGAAGCTTTTGAGCGATTGAAAAAAATATCAGTCGGTTTTCTGTCTATAACCGAGTGAACTGAATTGTTATAGCGATCTACTGCAATATTTACGAGCTCTTTTGTCCTGAGATCAGGGGTTTCCGTTTTTAGGCATCTAAATATTTCGATTAAGGTGGAATGAAATCGTTCGACTTGACCATTCACCTCGCTTTTTTGCGATGGTGTGCGGTAAAGTCGAATTCCCAGTGATTCTAACAGATTCCTAATTAGCGGGCTAATCAACCCGCGCTCATTATCAGTTACTAGGATCTTTGGGATCGTAAAATAGTGCAGTAGTTTGATCACTTTGTCTTTAAGGTGCAAACTTGATTTGTTTCTGATGTGAAAGAGTTTTGCAAATTTTGAGAATTTATCTATGCAGCTTAAAAATTTTTGTCCCTGGATTTCAAAAATATCTACGTGAATTATCTCACATGGTCGTGAAGGGATGGGTGTACTCTGAAGTTCTGGCCTGTTTGGGTGTCTGTCGTATTTATTAGATTTGCATGTTTCGCATGCCAGTACATACTTCCTAATCTGGCTGCTCATTCTCGGAAAGTAGTAATGCTCTAAAATCTGCTGCCTATTCTCTTTATCATTGCGGTGTGCCCTTTTATGTTCCTTCATTATCACCTGGCACACCACGTCGGGATTTCGCAAATCCTGCACGAGCGTTTGAACTACGCGAATCTTATAATTGGAGAAATGTTCTAAGTATACTTTTTGAAGTAAGCCCAAATGGCTTTCTGGCATTTTTACTCCGTTAATAACGCTGGGTCTTATTTTTTCCTTAAGTATGCTAACAAGTTCGCTTTCGCCCATACCCTCTATTCCTACATAGTGCCTTGAATATCCTGGGTGAGGTTCCTCGAGGATGTGAAGCCTACCGCCGAATACAATTTGGTTTCTGAAAACATTCAACGGCACCTCGACGGATGGAATCAGGTCGGAGTTATCCTGTTCCGCGCTGTGAACTTTATCACATTCACTCGCGGTGTCTGTCGTTGATCCTGCGGTTGCTCTTTGGCTGGATACCTCTGAAGCCGAAACGGTTGAGTCCGTTAGTTGATTTACCTGAGTTTTTAGGCGGGATAGGGCATCGGCTGCGACGTTGGACTTACCAGGTTTGTAGATAAGTTCGTAGTTATACTCCTCTATTCTAGATTTCCAGCGTTTGAGCTTGGCGTTGTAGTTACGATTGCTGAGTGAAAAAGTTAGCGGTTGGTGATCTGTAAATATACGTATCTTCCTTGCGCCATACAAATAATTTCGGAGATTATCTAGCGCCCAAACGATCGCTAGCATCTCCTTTTCATTGGTCGCATACCCTTCTTCTGTGGATGTTAAACTTCTTGATATGAATGCTATTGGTTTGTCCTTACCGTCATAGTCCTGAGACAATACGGCACCAATGGCGAAGTCGGAAGCGTCCGTCGTTAAAATGAAGGCTTTTTCGAAATTGGGAAAAGTCAGGACCTCCGAAGTTGTCAAAACCTCTTTAAGGTCCTCAAATGTCTTAAGGGCTTCTTTATTTAGGGTAATTGCCACTTTCTTAGATTGAGTTGCCTTTATTTGAGCGTGCTCCCGTCTTGTAAGGTTGGTAAGTGGCTTGGCGATTTTAGCATAATCGCGAATAAACTTCCTGTAATAGGAGGTTAGTCCCAAGAAGCTTTTGAGCTCCTTTAAATTCGATGGTGGTAGCATATTTCTTATTGAGTTTACTTTTTTTGGATCTGGCAGAATTCCCTCGGAAGTCACCACATAGCCAAGGAATTCAACGCTTTGTTTTAAAAACTGCGTTTTTTGCAGATTAACTTTAAGACCTGTGGCCGATAGTCTACAAAGGATCGTCTCAATATCCCGTAAATGGGTGGGCTCGTCTTTACTAAAAATAATTATGTCGTCAATGTAGACGAAACATATCCGCCCTATGAATTCCTTGAGGACATCGTCTATCATGCGCTGGAAGATAGAAGGTGCATTTTTTAGGCCGAAAGGAAGCCGCAAAAATTCATATTTGCCATTCATGGTAGAAAAAGCTGTTTTTGGAATGTCGCACTGTTTCATAGGGATTTGGTGGAATCCCGAAGTCAAGTCAAGCGTGGTAAAATATTTTGCGTTTCCGAGGCTGGCAATAGTTCCATTTATATCTGGAATGGGGTATGTATCTGGGATGGTTACGGCGTTTAGCCTTTTAAAATCAATTACCATTCGATACTTTTTTTCTTCGTCCGGCTGGGATTTTTTTGGGACAATCCAAATGGGAGAATTGTATGGACTTTTTGAAGGACGAATAATGCCTTCTGAAAGGAGTTCCTGAATCTGTCTATCGACTTCCACACGCATGTTAACAGGATAAGGGTAGCTTTTTGTATAAATAGGATCATCGGTTGTTGTCTTAATTTCCGCCTGAACGTTGGTGTCAATTTCTGTGCTTCGGTCGACTGGGCCAAAAAGCTGTTCATGTCTGTCCAGTATTCTGTGAAGTTTCTCCTTTGTATGCTGCGCAATGCAAGGATCAAGACGAAGGTCTGCGGTGATGCTATTGACTTGTTGTGCGTTTCTCCGTTTAAGGGGTAACACAATATCTGGTTTTAAAATAAGAAGATTCAATTCCCTATCTAGTACTGCTTTGATTTCTGTAAGTGTATCATCGCCTAGGATGCCATCAAAGGACTTAAGTCCTGGAAGAACAAAAAATGTAGTGGAGATGTTTCTTCCGACGAACTTAAAAAAATGTCCACAAACTTTCTTCTCTATTTTAATTTTACCCCCTGCGGAGGTTACCTGAAATGGTTTTTCCACTGGCATGGTTGTCTGTGCCACGCGCTCGCTGATATAGTTTTTGTTGGCCCCCGTATCCACCAAAAAATCTAGAGTGCCTTGATTTGGCGTATCATATTCTAAATATGGTACGCCGGACACGAGGCGCCTATTTTAAAATTTATCTCAGCACCATCATTTTGTTCCTGATTGGATACAGGCACTGTTCGCGTCATCCGTTCCGTTTACCTGTAATAAATGAAAAAGTTTCTGCTGCTTGTTTGGATTTGTTTGCCCGGAAAATTTTCCGGAGTTTGGGCCCCTCTTCAGACTCTCATACCTCCGAAATTGGCCAGAATTATTAAATTGCCGAGTTCGGCCGGAAGGATCGACATCCATTTTACTTACTCCTGAAGGATTATAGTTACTGCGCCAACTTCGCATGGTTTGATCAGTGTTTCTTGTTTGATTTGAGCTGGGGTAGTCCCAGTTTCCCCCGGCTTGGCTTTGGACCTTACTTGGAAAACTTGGATTTAGTCCTTGTTGGCCTTGGCCTGAGTAAGGTTTGCTTTTGCCTGAATAACTGTTGTTAGGATATCGAGAAGTGGAAGCTACGAAATTGTTATTGAAAAACCTGTCATGTGGGTTTGCTGCGCGTGGCGGGCGGTATATGGCGTTTCTTCGGTCTACGTTCATGAACGCCAAACACGCCGAGTAAGCCTCGGGCAGAGATTTGGGTTTTTGAACCAAAAGCAGGGTCGGAAGATCCCCGTTCAACCCCCTTATGAACACGTCTAGTGCCCTTCTCCGATGTGTCTCCGCTAATGCCATGACTGTTTCCGCATGGTCGTATTTCTCGCTATTTATTGTGTTAATCATGAGTGATAACTGCCTATTTATTTGTGCATAAAAATCGGACACTTTTTGGCGTCCCTGAGTCATCTGAATTAATTGTTGTTCTAAAGTTTCCACATCCCTGATGGCTGCGTAATGCAGAGAAAGGATTTCTTTTATCTGGTGCCAATCGCCATCTAGAATATTATGCGCAACTAATGCGGCGTCTGCCGCCCCCCGGATCTTGTGCCTTATATGGCGTAAGATGGCCCTAAATATAGGCTTATGCCTTACTATCTTGTAATCCTTAACTATTTCTTCCGCACTGTGCATCCAGGACGAATATTGTTCCTGATTTCCCTCAAAAACTTGTAGCTCCTTTACACAATCTGGTAACCTAGCAATTTCGTTTAGTTCTGCCTCCGTCTGAGGACTGATAAGAGGCTCATATGCCTCCTGCGGATCAGTATCTGGGGATTGCCTACGCACCTCATCTAGCCTATCCTCTAAACTTTTTAAGTTAGCACTGAGTCCTTGTAAGGACTGTGAACTGTCTCTGGCCTCTACGGATTGTAGACGGGCTTCTACAACTTTTAACTGCTGTAGAACGGCATTTACGGCGCCGTTCATTTCAAATATAGACGGAAAAAAATTTTTTGTTTCTCTTATTAACTTACATAACCCAGAACTTCATTCGGGTTTTAGCGCTTTTTGCTCTTCGAGTCGAGTCACTTTTCTATATGTAAAGTAAACAAATTACTTTAACTACTTTTACTTGAAACAAGTCACTTTAAATATTTCTTTTTTGTCTTCACTTTAAATACTTTTACTTGAAACAAGTCACTTTAAATATTTCTTTTTTGTCTTCACTTTAAATACTTTTACTTGAAACAAGTCACTTTAAATACTTTTCTTTCAAAGAAGTCACTTTAAATACTTTTACTTGAAACAAGTCACTTTAAATACTTTCACTTGAAACAAATCAATTTTACAACCCGCTCGGGCGCCAGTTAACTCTCATTAAAGGAGAGTTGAAAAAAAATTAGATTGCGGCGAACCAACTCGTTCGCCGACTTTTGAAATTAAACACAAGTTTAAGAAAACGTTACAATTTTAATTCCGTGCGCCTTGCGCACTCCAACAGAACTAACTTTACAATCCTAATTTACTTAAAATGTAAGTTCTTAGCCTAGTAGCCCCAACGATAACTTCCATGGCTCCAACTTGCTGATGTAGCACTTCCCACACTTTTGGTATGGCGCGCCTGTCCACGACTCCAACTTGCTGATGTAGCGGTTCCCACAATTTGGTATGGCGCGCCGGATGCTCGTGTGCCATGTCAGCGAAAGTTCTGCCCGTGTGAATGCAAGTTGCGTAACCGAGTAGCGGCCACCTGCATGGCAACGTGAGCAAGTGTACGAACCGTGGGATACCGTAGTGATAACTTATATATGTAAGTCCTAAGTACGCTGTAGCACAACGCAATCTTTGAAAACGAAAACCATGGCATATTTACAGGTGATTCCGGATATTCCTTGGAATCGAGTTGATGACTATTCCACCAAACCACTCAGAGGAGGGTCCGAAATTCTGCTACAATGGAACATTGCAATATATAAAAAGAATTATAAACGTTTGTAATTTGAAATAAACTAGTATCTTATTTCACTTAAATGAAATATAATAAAAACGCTCAAATTTATATTTGACACGCATACTTTGTTTTTTCTCTATTCCTCTTTGTGCTTTTCGCTTATTTTGACAATTAGTTTGACAGAGGTCCCACTCTTTATCACTTTGAAAAAAAAAACACTATACAGCTGTTAAGTGTCGCTAAGAATAAGTTAGTGAATCGCACAATCGTTAGTGCAAACGACAAATATTGTCGTCAAAAATTGCGATTGTCGCACCGTTTAAAAGAATCGCACTACTGGTCACTTAACCCTGCAACGTTACAGTCATGAGTGTCAATTAATAGGCCACCCAAAGCTTTATATTACAATCACTCTGTTAGGAGCCCAGGGATAAAGTTTTTAGTATACATGCCACTTTTTAGCACTTTCTATCGATTGACTGCTTACAAATATAGCACATATGAAAAATACGCTTGTGTTAGTATTTTCATAAAGTTGTATTTGAGATACGGGTAGTGATATTTGTATCATTTAGGGTCGCTTTTTTGGTGGTGGTGTTTAATCGATGATATCGAGAATTAACAATTTATTTTTCATCAAGGTCTGATTAGTTTACCTCCAATTAGGTCGATCATTGTAAATAATTTAGGAAAGAGTTCACACAAGTTCCATTGCTCATAGCCAATTACGAAGCTGATTTTTGTTATGTTGTGGTCAAGGCGAATACATATAAGGTGATGTTAACCAAGCAGCTGATTGGATTCGCTTGGTGAACTAAATGTCAAAACTGTGTATTGTGTTGTGTTTCTTACTGTCAATGCGCTTATAATGTGTTGGTGTACATTTCTGTTTTTTACGCTTAATACCCCTGGTATGAATTCACCTTGGTTGAGGTATTTGATCGCTTTATTTCAAAATATTATGTTTGCCGCTGAGAGGGATTTTTTCATATATTTCAGAGAAGTTTGCTCTTGGTCCGCATGCTCGAGATAAAATTGGGAAGAATAGAAAACCTTATACGTTCCATAATATAAAAATGTACGAATAAATTAAAATAAATAAGGTTTTGATATGTTTCACCTAATCGGTGGGCAATATTCTGGTAAACTTAATCGTTTGTTAAAGAACGGATTTGTACTAACCGTTGATTCAAAAAATACTATTCCACATAAATTCAGATTAACTTCCCTTTAAGCGCTAATCAGTCGTTAAGGCACGGCCCCTATGTACTTATATACAAAAAATTTAACCATTTGAATAGAACCGAACCGCGGATCAGAGATAATTATGGACATCTTGTACCGGCTCAAGTATTTTCTAAATGGCTCGAACCAATGAACCGAACTGCATCGATTTTTGGAGCGGATTGCAACCCTGGTTTAAAAACCTGGCATAGTACACATATGTTTGCTTTGACTGTATTACCGCATTGTAGGGGTGCAGCGGGAAAAATGTTTAAAAGTGAATATTATTAAAAACAAATTCAGATTGAAAAAATTGTAGTTTTAAAGTTTGCACGAACTCTAATTAACACAAGGAAAGATATTTATGTGCCACCTGAAAACTTACTCATTTTTTAACACAATATAAATTTATTTCTGGAAAGTTTGTAATGAATACAACATATTTAAAGACAAAATGTGATGAATTGAGAAATCACGTAATATAAATTTTACATATAATCCCGTGTTATATTTATTTTTTGTTTTTCAATAATTTGAAATTTTTTATGAAAATTTAAAATGCAAATCTACTATGACAATTTGGGGCTTGCTCCAACTCCTGTAATAATTTACTCCGGAATCGAACTTCAGTGGTCCGTAACCTGGATCGAAGGGCTAACAAATGTCGTCATTACGTTTGTTTGTTTAGTATTTAAGACTAGCTAAAAAATTATTTTGCATATAACATTGAAATATAATCTATGTAGTGTCGTAGTTATCATACGCCTTATCCCTTCATGACGTAAGAATTCGAGAATAATGCGATATCATCAGCTTTGATTTTTAGTAAAAAATTTATTAGCTCTTACTATGGAAAGTGCTGACAGAGTTCGTTAGCATACAAGTTTAAATGTGTATTCTGAACTGGTAATAAAGTCAATAAAAGTTACCTTTCAACATGCAGGGAAATGTACTCTCTTCATGGAATTAAGCTCGCATCGTTATTTTCCTGTAATAGCTACATATGTATGTAAATATACATACATATGTATGCATAAGTATATTCATTTGTGTATACTTGGTATATTATTTTATGTGATCATATCAGCTCTTATATTTCAATGTAAGCTGTATGAAATTAAAGAAGTACTTAATAATTCGATCTAGTACGTATGGATGTATGTACATACATACATGGATATAGATATGTATATTTTTGCTTTTTGTTTGTACAACACGTCGTTTTACGAAAGTTGAGGTTTTGAGCAATTGAATGTGATTTGTGTAAAAATTGCCACTATGGAAATTATTCAATATGTTTCGGTAATCTTCGGTACTTTTCTTTTTTTTGGCTTCAACATATTTTACATTCCTGTAGAGTCGTGTAACGAAGTAGTATGTGCTTCAATTGTCTCTAAATGCATGATAACGCAAAGCTGTCGATGTGAATTAAAAAATTGTTCTTGTTGTAAAGAGTGTCTCAAATGCTTGGGGAAAAAGTATTATGAAGAATGTTGCAGTTGCGTTGGTGAGTTTAAAATCTTTGATGTATGAAGCATTTTTTATTTTAAGAATTTCATCTGAGCGTACTTGTCATATGTAAACACGCATATACATATCTGTGGCGTTTTACCATAACATCTTAAGTCTTAAAATTGGGTTTTGAGATATTGGCGATTTTCTCTAAAATCTATTGTGTTGAAATTTAATGAGTTATTTTTAATCAAGGAAAAAGTAAAACTAAGTATTTCTTAAGACATTATAGGCAGATTTTGAAAAAATTTTAGTAAGAAGTATGTTTGCTGCGTTGTTTCATACATAAGAAATTTTAAAAAACGGAAAGTTAAGAAAAATCAAATCTTAATTTTACTTAAGATATTTTGTCAAAATGAATACTTCAGTTGGTAAATACTTAAGTTGACATAAGAGCTTTTGCTAAAACTGAAGCAAGTAACTCATTGGATATAAGATTTTTGTATTGGTTTATTTTTAAAACAAAAAATTTATTCATAACAAAAATATACAGCTTCATGTATTGTTTTTTAAATCATATTAATAAGTTCAACACATAGTACAAAAAATCTGGTTTCAAAGCAAATTAAAGCATTAATTATTCATTAGTTTCGTCAGCTTCTGTAAGATCTGGATGACAACCTAACTGCTCTTCTGTTGCTAAGTTAATATAAAATGGCTTATAAACTTCATCCACAAGAGGCAACATATCTAAAAGATCTTGTTTCTTTTTTGTGCCAATTTTTATTGGTGCCATTGGTCCATTTTCTTTGGTATATCGACCCCTTTGCGCGAAATTATCGTATATGCCATTTTTTCGAAATTGAGTTTTTGATGCAATCTTGTTCTACAAAAAATTGATTGAATACTTTATCGTATGTTACACTCCATTTTTTCTTCTGAGCGATTTTATCGTGTCTGCCAATGAAGAATATTTTGCATATTGTAGTTGTAACAATATTTACTACATATTTCTTTCTAAGTTAGAATTACAAGGTAAAGGGAATTGCTCGCTTTATTTAGTTTTTTGCCTCTATTCATTTTACCGTTAATTTTACAGAAAAAGCCATATTAAAGTTGAAGAGAAGCATTTAGCATGCATTCTTTTTCGGATCATGTGTTTGAGGTAATCAGTTATTGTGAACCACTCCAAGTAAAACATTGTGTACAGAGAAATGAATAAATAGTGCCTTAATAAAGCTATCTGTTTCCAAAACCGTAAGTTAATAATATAACTTAAAAGTGATTTCATGTGGTTCTTGTTAATGTGTAATTATGGTTATGTGGTGATGTTTTGGTTGTTTGGTGTCTATTAAATTTTGTGTTTTATTTAATAAAAAAATTTTAATAAACAGGTTTCTCAAGTGTTGTTGATAGTGAGAGTGCTTATTTGAAAATGAAAACTGTGTCGGAAAACGGGGCTACAGAAAACCTCTGGCTGTTAAATCAAAGAAAGACATTAAAAAAATAGTTTTACCGAATCCCTGCCTTAATAAGATGTGTCACAATGAATGTTGTCGTCTCTCCGAGACATCTCGTGAACATTTAAACGAACATTATTGGGGAATGCCAAAAGCAAATGGAAGAATGTGGCTGCTTTCTTGTATAAAAAATAAACAAATTCAACGAAGGAGAGCTGCGGTCAAAGGAAGAGATTGTACGTAATTTTAAAACTGTATTGAAATAGGGCACTCTGGGTTTGAAAACTGGAAGTCCTTTGCAAATCTGTTACTATCAAACAAAGTTGAACTAAACAAATAAAGTTCGCATAGCTTTATTAGACAGAAAAATAAAATCAATTGAACTCATTTACAGATATTCCGCCAATTCGACTAAAAAAACTATAAATAACTTTAATTTTACCTTTAAGTTACAAAAGTTGCACAATTTACCTTTGTGCATGATTTGAAAAGTCTTTGCTTAAAAAATAGCATACCGTCAAAATACCACAATGAGTATTTAAATATAAAACATTCTGTGCGCGAAAAAGACGTGTTAAATGAAAGCGACGAAGAAGATTAACTCACTTATTATTATTATTATTGGGGTTTTTAAATTTTTTTAATGAATTCATGCTTCTGTTAAATATTGCTTACATTTTTTATTACTTTGTACCATTCTAAGTTAAAAAATAATGAACAAATACATAAAACCACAAATAAATCTTTGTTTCAATTTATTTCTTACACTGGCAAATGATATCGTAAGTGCCATTTTCTACACCCGCATGTTGTGAATGAAATTATCGTATGTGCCAAAAATACGTTTTTGTCGGAAAACTTGAAATTTTCCACCGGAATACTTTTAGGTGTAGTTATATTAGTTAATTATCTAAGCAAATGTATATTTTCATTTGGATATTGCTAGCGAAAGCAGAGAAAAGTAGAAAAATGGCTGTCCTGTAAAATTAGGTTTTTGTAACATACGATAATTTCGCTCAAAGGGGTCGATATCTTAGCCATTTAATGTCGATCCAGCTATACTTTTCACCACTGTCATCTACTTTTCTCCATGTAAATAAATTCTTTGATGCATGTGCAAAGTCATATATGTTCGACTGCGCCATTTCATTTACAACAAATTTTTTTGTTACACCAATTGTTCTGATAAACTGGTACCAATCACGGGGATGGTGAATTTTGGTTGAAGTTAGTTTTTTTCTTTTTTCTATCAAAGCATGGTCGTTAGTTTTTTTCTTTTTTCTATCAAAGCATGGTCGCTATCACACTCCATATGAGTATGACCAGGGACCAAGAATTTATGATCTATAATGTCTACATTATTTTTAAATTGCAAACATAGTTGCAATGAATGAATTTTTATTTTGTCCTGGACAGCAATCACTGTATAAAACAACGTGCTTTACATTGGTATTTAACCCTAGAACACACACCCAGAAAATACCACGTAAACACACACCCGGGATACGTTTGTACCCGGGACCTTATTTTGCGGTTTTTTTAATGCTTATTCAACCGATTTCTATGATTTTTTTTTTGAAATGTATATTTTAATGTTAATAAATGATCAAACACGCACGATGCTATTTCATTACCCCCTCTTTTAGCTATTGCTTCATGCCACATGTAGCATGAGGCCTGATTACTTGCACAATCATGCATAGTAACATTAAAAGTACACAAAGGCCTTTTGTAAAAAGAAAGTGAGGTTCTTAATAATGGTGTAGGAAGACACTGCTGTAGGTCAAAACACAACAATTTAAGTGTAGCATCAGCTAAAGCTCTCTACTTATCTTTTTTTTTTAGCATCCATAAGCTTTTTCTGCTAAATTTACATGTTTAGATTGCTCTAGTTTTAGAGAGTCCAATTCTTCGGATTTAGCAACTTGTATTGTGCATTGGAGCAGATCACACTTATGACAAGTGTCAATTTTAGGTTTTTTAAATTTCAAGTCGAGTGTGCTAAACAATTGCGAAAATTTTGAAATTGAAACAGAATAAGCGTATTTTTCACAATAGAGACGATGCATTTCATTCACAGATAAATCACTTGGCAAATAACGTTTTGATGTGTCCCTTCGAGTATAATGCGACTCATACGATGGGAAGCTTTTAATAAAATCTAAAATTTCATTCTCTTTTGCGATAGAAAGTTTTTTAGCGCATTTATGTTTTCCACGTCCATCGCCGATTAGACGCCCATCAAGTTTTGCACTCACAACCGTTTTTATAGATTGCTCTGTCTCGGATAATGTGAATGTAAAACATTTTTTGCATACTGCGATTTTATTACTACCAACTTCCAAAAAATAATTGTTTGTATAAGGTCTTATCCTTGGTTTTATGTCATGTTTAGCCTTTTTTACTGTTTTTGTTTCTTCAACTTCAATTAAGCCACAAAGAAATGCTTTGCGTAAATTGTATGAACCTAGTTCCCATCAGTAAAGACAATTTTATAACAAAAACCATGAAAGTCAAAACTTTACACTTTCTAAAAGATTATAAAAATTCAACAATTTAAAAAAAAATGTCAAAACTTTTAACCCGCATTTTTAGAAAATTTTCGAGAATGCGATTTAATTTTACGATTTTTTATTTTATGAACAAAATTAACTTTTTTATGGGGCCAAGATTTGGCCGTTTTGAAATTATGTTTCGTGTCGTTATAATTTTTCATATAAGCGGCCGTTTTTTTTGTTAAATGGGGTCATAGTTTCGTATTTTTTTGGTCCTATCAATTGCCATCAGTTCCTCTTGAAGAAGATTAGTCAGAGGGGAAAAGTGTTTGCCTGAGATTGCTATTACAATATCAGCAGCGTATGCAATCAAAACCTTCAAGTTCTTGGAGGAAGTCTATTGCTTTCTGCCATAAAAACGGTGACATGACTACCTCAGAGGCGTACTCCTGACCGGAAACTTTTTCATGGTTGATTCACCTAATACTTATTTCCCGACGATTAGCATTCAATCGAAAAAAAGGTTAGTGACCTTATACCCAATTTTACCCACGGTAAGGCTATCGCCACAGGACTGTTATTTCAACTGATCTCCACTTATTGTAGGAATGCTGGACGATGCAAAATTGTCCGCCGACCTTGTCTCTAATACTCCAGTCTAGCAATCGCTTAAGGGAAAGGATAGAATACTATTCGGCCTGAGGTCTTTTGAGATTTCCTCTTTTAAGAATGACAACTACTCTCACTTCCTTCCTTATCCTTACGGGGTATATAATTGAATCGTAAGGCTGCCTCAAATATATGTACGAGTTTGGATGCAATCATTTATGCAGTAGACGCCGAGACTTATATGGTTGGGAGCAGCTAATATCATTTTGTATGTCAAACTCGGGAATAATATCCGCTGGTATGTCATGAATATTGCCTGAGAGTCTAGTGCTGGGCATTTTGCAGCGGAGGCAACCAGAAAAGTGCGTTTGTATTAGAAGCTAGTGCGTTCGCTGATTACATAGCTGCAGGGACTCATTGATAATATTTTACGGTTTGCTGGCCCCCAAAGTACTTCTATCTTTTATGTCCCTCTATCTATTGGGGGAGAAGTCGGAGAAATCTACCGCCATTTCTTCTAGAGAGACAGTTCTATGAGCAGTTCTATGAGCTCCAAAACTTCTGCTGAGTCGATGTGGAAGTCTGAGACCTTGTGAGCATCCCGCATATGCACAGCTAAGAGGTGGTTCCTTAGAACTTATCTATCTGTATATGCTCCAGAGTTTACAGTTGCACAGGTCCCAGTTTTGTGTTGAGATTACCTTCTTAATAAAATTTTTATTCGCCATCTGCGTGAAGGATCTTCTCTGCTGCTCATTTGCTGTAGTAGCGAACACCTTTGTCCTCTTGAGCTCAGATCATTTCCTTGAGCGCTTGACCTTTCCCTGCTCGAATTCGAATTATATTTGTATTTGTCGCTTTCTTTTTAAATTTCTCCTCCTCTTCGTTATACATTCCTTCTCAACCGTCTAACGAAATGAGTTTTACAAATGTTACTCCCAATTTTCGATTTGCCGCGTAAGAAGTTTAATTTTAAAATTCTATAAGCGAAATTCCATTTCTCTCGCGCGACTTACTGTAGCCGAACATACTCATACGCAGAGATTTAGAATTTTGAGGCTCTTTAGAAAATAGTTGCTGTGGCCCTCACTATTTTTAAATTCTTCAAATCGTGGATGAAGGATTCATATAATTATTGTTTTAATACGTTCATTAGAAATTTATAATTCTACTTACTTACAAGTACATTACATGTCCTAACTTAGCGACAGTTTACGCAATTTCTTTTTTAATAACAATATTTATAAGAATATCGAAATTTCTCTAACGAAGGATATCACTTTCCAACTCTCAGATTAAATTTGGTGTCATTCTTATTCGCAATCTTTTTGTTTAATGATTTTTGGTTTTGGAAAATATATTTTCACGACGAATTGCCACCATCATCGAAAATATTTATATGTGAACAGCTATTTCCGCATTACTAAATATGAACTGACCATTATTTTCTAATATAAACCGATATATTTCATTGATTTGCCTTCGTTTTTTCATATGGTTCTGAAAGTCAAAAGATGTACCAATTCGTTATATAAATCAATTTCTAAAACTAGAGGATGTAATTCGTCAAGTTTCGTGAATTTCAGTTCTAATTGTGAAAGTTTCATCCTTCGTATACAGATATTCATTTAGACAATACGTGCATTCCAGTTCAATGGTTTGAAAAGCGATACAATTTACTTTTTGAGAAAATGTTTATATGTGAACAGCTATTTCCGCATTACTAAATATGAACTGACCATTATTTTCTAATATAAACCGATATATTTCATTGATTTGCCTTCGTTTTTACATATGGTTCTGAAAGTCAAAAGATGTACCAATTCGTTATATAAATCAATTTCTAAAACTAGAGGATATAATTCGTCAAGTTTCGTGAATTTCAGTTCTAATTGTGAAAGTTTCATCCTTCGTATACAGATAATCATTAAGACAATACGTGCATTCCAGTTCAATGGTTTGAAAAGCGATACAATTTACTTTTTGAGAAAATGTTGCGAGGAGCAGGGAAAATGATTGAAATATGTACGTTATTTTTGTAAGATTTTGTATAATGAAAAACAATATACAGGTAAACCTCCTATAACGCGGTTTCCTATAACGCGGTTTCGCTACACCGCGGTTCACAAAATGCGAACATTTTCTTACAACGCTACTCTTACAACGCGATTTTTACGAAAATTTTTTCCAATATTTACTATTTTAATTTGAAAAAGGTTTTCTTGCTCAAATAAAATTCTTTGCATTTTGTCCATACTTTGATACCTATTTGATGATACGTGAACATGTGTTTACAAAGTGACAAACAAATACATACGTAATTGTGTAGTCAACGAAAAAATTAAAAAAAGGGGTTTTCCCGCGGTTCTAATATCACACAACGATTTATGCTACTTTCATTTGATGTAATAATTTTTTTGTTAGTTTGTTGTCGGCATTGCAAATAAAAGCATCAATCTAAAGCGTGTAAAAAATTGCGAAAAAATATTCAGTCTAATTCCAGTTATTATTAAAATTATTTTAAGATGAATAAGTAAGTTTCTTTTAAACCTTATTTATATGTACATATGTAACTTTATTTAAATGCAAATAAATTTTTAAATTTAGCCACAAAAATGCCGAATGAAAAAAAAACGCCGTTAAAACGAAAATTTGTATTCATTGAATTAAAAATACAAATTTTGGATCGACTTCAAAATCAAGAGAGGATAAGTGATACTGCCAGACATTTTAACTTAAATGAGTCAACAATAAGAACTATCAAACAAAACGAAGAAAAAATTAGAAGTTCGGTACCATCTGGATCCTCTGTAGTCGCGAAAGTAACTGCTCGTCCTAGACCGCAGATAATGGAGAAAATGGAGCAATCGCTTATGGTGTGGATAGAAGACATGACAAAAAAACGAATGCCCTTAGATGGGAATGTAATTAAGCATAAAGCACTAAAAATATTTATTTATTTAAAGGAAACAGGACAATCGTCAATCGATGAAGACAATCATCAATTCGTAGCTAGTAATGGATGGTTTGGAAAATTCAAAAAAAGACATGCACTTCACAATTTAAAAATACAGGGAGAAAGTGCAGCCGCAGACGCAGATGCAGCAGAAAAATATCCAGCAGAGTTCGAAAAAATTATTAAAGAAAATGGTTATTTACCTGAACAAGTGTTCAACGCAGATGAGATAGGCTTGTGGTGGAAAAAAATGCCTTCAAGAACTTTTATTTCGAAAAACGAAAAAAGAGCTGGCTTTAAAGTTTCGAAAGATCAAATAACATTATTGCTGTGCAGTAATGCGTCTGGTGATTTTATGACCAAGCCAATGTTTATTAACCCATCATTAAATCCAAGATGTATGAAACAATGCAACAAAAACAACCTTCCAGTGAATTGGAGAGCCAACAAAAAATGATGGATGACTGCCAGTTTATTTAGTGATTGGTTTTATCATTGCTTTGTTCCTGACGTAGAAAATTATCTAAAGAAAAATAACTTAGCATTTAAAGTTTTACTACTTTTAGATAATGCGCCATCCCATTCGACTGATTTAAGTCATCCTAATGTTCAAGTCGAATTTTTACCGCCCAACACCACATCGCTATTACAGCCTTTAGATCAGGGGGGGAATCGTCACAGTCGTGAACGAGCAACTCGTCACGTAAAATTGTGAATATCGGATTATGACAGTCGTGAACGCAGCCGTTTATCGAAAATCGGCATGATTACAAACGTCAACGAGTAAGTGAACGTACTCGTTCATTCGAACTGTCATGCGATCACAAACCGCCAATCGTAAGCGCGCCGATTTGAAGCAACTTTTTAAACATGTAAGTATATTTAATGTATTTCTATATTTATTCAATATTTTAATTATTTTTGTTAATATAGGGCAAACTATAACAAACTGAACTCCACTCAAAAGGATGTAATGGCGCAATTTATGAGCGAGCATCCCGATTCGGCCAAAAATTTGCTACCAAACTGCGCGCAGGGGAGAATTACAGCCAACCGACTTTGGGAGGAGCTTCCTAAGCGATTAAACGCTGTAGGACCACCAATCAAAGACGCAAAATTGTGGAAAAAGGTGTGTTTATGGTGTATTTAATCGAAATTTATGTTAAAAAGTTGTTTTTTTAGGCTTATGCAGATCAAAAATACAACGCCAAAAAGAAACTTTGCTTTAATAAAGCCTCAAAGCGGCAAACAGGTGGAGGACCTTTTCAAGAAAAAACACTCACCCTCGCGGAGGAACTTTTAGTCGAGGCAGCAGGGTTAGAAGCATGCGTTGAAGGGAATAAAACGGTTCCGACATTTGGGAACGTTGCATCACCTTTGCCATCTTCAAAAGCAAGCAGTGCCGAGACAATGTCGAGCATAGACAATGTTGCGAGTACCTCTGCTTCTATTCGTACTCCAGCCCGTAGAAAAGCAAACAGTCGGACACCAAAAAGTAAACAAAAAGGTGACTCGGAAACTGCTACTGGAGGAGAATATTAAGATGACAGCAGATCACCAACATAGCGTGCGTGCCAAGTTAGACAAACTGCTTGATTTGAATGAAAGGCAAATAGAAATATCTCAGAGGGAGTTGGAAATTTCTGAGAGGCAGCTAGAATTAAATGAACGTGCGCTTCAACTCAAAGAGCAGAAGCATAAAATTCAGACGGCATCCAGGGAGGTTGATTACCAAATCAAATGCTTAGAGCTCGAATCTCTTAAGAAAAATGCTCATTAATGGTATATAACTAAAAAGTGATACGAAAGTGACCTTAATTTTTTAACTATCAAGTGAATTATAAGTTTTTATTTTTTTATATGTATATAGTTACTAAGAAGACGATTTTGCCTTATCATATGTGCCTGAAAAATAAATGATCTCATTTAATGAATTAATAGAAAAAAAACAAATATTAAAAAAAAATATATGTGATTTCATTTTTTTCATATTATGTTTATTTAGCAAATAGCTTCTATATACTAATCGGTTTAACTAATTACATTTAATGAAAAGCCTGCTCTTAAATCCTAAAAGTGTTTGATTACTAATTTAAAAGCGAGTGTTTAATTTGGTCTCTAATGGTTTGACCGATTCTGGTGAGTTGGCCTTCTCCAACATCTATGTCAGGCTCACTTTCTGCTTCAAAATTTGTGGGATTAAAATTAACTTTGAATTTTATACATATATTATGTAATGCTGCGCATACATTACAGAATCTTGCCACTTTAATACGATCGTATCTCCCTTTCCTGTCGTAATACAAAATTCTCCAACGACCTTTCAGGATACCTATTGTTCGCTCAATTATGCATCTTGCTTTGGAATGAATTGCGTTGAATCTTCTTTCACTGGATCCATCCTGTGCATTCCTGTACGGTGTTATGCACCACGGCTCAAGCGGGTAACCAGAATCCCCTGTTAAAGACCAAATAAATACTTGCTACAAATAAATTCAACTTAGAGTAATTATAAATTATAAACATACCAAGGAGCCACGAATTATCGTTTCTATTGTTGGTAAAACGATCTTCCATAACACGCCGCTGATGTGAATTCTTCCACACAAAGGAATCATGGGCCGCACCTCCGTATTGGCAATTGATAGCTAAAATTTTGTAGTTCTGATCACATATCTGACAAATTATAACACATAAGTAAACAAATATTGAATTTGATTGAATGCAACTTACTATCATTGCATTTAGACTATGGAATCCTTTTCTATTGTAGTACATGTGCTCATCTTTGGTCGGCTTCTGCAATCTAATATGCGTACCATCTATACATCCGATAACTGAAAATAACAAAATATGATTTCTTAGCACCTCATACACACATGAATATATATTAAGTTTAATTTACCTCCAGGAATTCTGTATTTTTCTGCAAACCACTCTTTACAACTTTGCGAATCATCTGGGTTGAAACATATGAACTCCGGGCGCAATTTGCTTTCCATTTCCACGAGTATCCCAGACGTCAATTTGGATACTGTGCTCTGGCACATTCCAATCAAGTAATCGCTGCCAATGGTATGTTGATATCCGCCACTCGCAAGGAGCGAAAGAGTTGTAGCTAATTGTAAAACTGCAGGAACAGCTTTGGTGTCCTGACACTTGAACTTAATTTTCGTGAGGACATAATTGAACGCCTCCTTGTTCATCCGAAATCGTTTCATGAATCTGCAAAATTTGAAATGTAGACAGATGTTGATTATGTACATACATGCATACATGGGACTTACGCATTACTTGACAATGCCAGTGGATTACTTCTATCTCGTAATTGTTTCCGCACAATTTTCTCATCATTTTCACTATCACTTGAGCTTAAATAAAACAAAAAACTAGGATCCATAGTCGCTTTTCAATTTATTTTTATTTTTGCTATCCTTATTTTGACATTTAAAAGTCTATTGTAACTTCCAAAAATGGAGAAGAAGAGGAGAATAATCGATAACAAAACTGACAATTACGATTCGTCAACTTTCGAATGTAACAATACGATATTGTTCATTCGATGGTCGAATAACGTAATTTTTGATCGAACGATTGTCGACTCGTTTACGACTGTCACGATTCGACCCCAGGGCATAATAGCAGCATTCAAAGCTTACTACATTCGGAAATCCTTTGAGGTAATATTAGAGAAGATGGAGTCAGCAAATATTACGGTTAAAGAAGTCTGGAAATAATTTACAATTTTAAATTCTGCTGAAATTGTTGATGCGTCACTTAAAGAAATTCGTCCTTCAACACTAAAAGCTTGCTGGAAAGCACTAATACCGGAAATAGACGTTCAGGGCACTGTTTCTACACCAATAGAAGATGAATATAGGAACATAGTGAGATTGGCGCATGCAGTAGAAGGTGATGGATTTGATGAAATAACAATGGCTGATATTCAATAATTAATTGCGGACGACGAAGCAAACGAAGCAGATTTAGTGGCAATGACAAATGAAGAATCAGTTGCAGATAGCTCTGACGATCTTTCCGATGTTGAAAATAAAAACTTTTCACTAAAAATATCGAGAAAGTTTTAAATATGGGAAAGCAGTTGGAAGAATACATTTTGGAGAACGACCATTTAAGTGACAGAGCAGAAATATTTAAGCGAAATCTTCAAAACAATTTAGCTCCCTATCAAGAAATTTATAAAGATTTGCGAAATAAGAGCAAACAAACTTCAATGCACGATTTTTTCAAACCAATAATCGTCGAAAGGATGCCCGAATCTGATAGTGGATCAAGCTCAGATTTTGAACTAGTATGTACGAACAAAACGTTCGAAACAAATCATACTAAGTGATGAGGAGGAGTAGAAAGTTATCGTTCTATTTTGGCTTTAGTTTATTAAATCTTTCAACTTGACGTAGAATTGAAATTTTATTTTATTTTATTTTGTTTTGTTTTTGTTTAAATAAATGGAGTGTTATTAAATTACATAATATGTATGTTCTTCTGAGTCAACAAATAAATACACAAAAGTATATTAAGCACATATTTTTACTATACAAATTCCAATATTTTATTGAAAATTTTTTTACTTTGGAACCAAACTCTGATTTTTGTATGGAGTTAGAGTCTCCTACAACGCGATTTCCTACAACGCGTAGTTTTTCAGGAACCTATTCACCGCGTTGTAGGAGGTTTACCTGTATCCTAATATAACGTATCTATGTAGTCCTATACAACCATATAATAACTGGTGGGTGCCCCAAATCGTGGAAGGTCTGAAACATGACCCAGCTGGCCCTAGAGCAAATTCGGCTCTGCGGGTACTTATGTACATACATATGTATCCAACATCATCAGCTGTCATCCTTATCGGCAGTTAACATTTCTCTATCGGAATTTTAATTTAAAACAGTTTTCAGGAAAGATAAAAATCCATAAAATGAGAAGTGTTAGAACACTATCAGCATGGATTAGCTTATAGTAATCTCGGGTTACCGAAAAATATAAAATATGGAATTGAGAGAAGTAAAAACTTGTTGATTACAAAATTTGATTAGGCGAACGGCCGTTCAGTAAAACACAACTATGGCGACAACGAAATTAGCTGATAATAGCTAAATTAACAACTTTCATCAAAAATTAATATATAATTTTTCCATTTCGATCCAAAATCATGAGTATATTAAACATTTGGCCACAGTGGATTGTATTTTGGCGATGTCGCCTGCGACGACAACAAAAATAAATCTATCGCAAAGATACGAAAAATTCGACGTTCGCCGGTATTGTATTTCAAGCAAAACTTATCTTAATTTCTATATAATATGGCGTAGATTTGAATTACAAATAAATAAACTCACTCAGTGGGACTGAGTAAGATTCTATTATTAACTAATTTTTACAAATCAAGATAAAAAACATTTAGTAGGGAATAAGCTGCGAGTTTGCCCATTTTAAGCTGGCAATAATAAATATTTTAGAAACGTTTATATGAAAATATGTAACTTCCGATAGGGTCAATAAAAGAAACATACCAGCCATTGATTGTACTGCAAACCTGACCTTTAAAACAATTGTATATTTCCGAAAAGCTAAGTTTGTTAATACAAGCAAAGCAAATGTATATAGGTGTATCCCGGGGTCCCTAAACCGTATAAATATATAAAGTATAAGGGCAAGTTCTTCGGTGCAAGCTTAAACCCAGTTTAGAATCGGAATACTTAAGACCGGTTAAAATTTAAGCGGTAAAAGTTTAACTTACGGGGCTGTTTTATAGTGATCTTCTATTTTGTTGTCCCTTTGTTTTTCTAACTGGCTTCAACTGGACATACCAAGTAAAGACAAGTTTTTCTCCACCTGATCTTTCCATGCGCTGGACTATGTCAAAGTCGTTATAAAACTCATACAGCTTATCGTTCTGCGGTATTCGCCGTCGCAAAGATGTAAAGGTCTACAAATTTTTCGGATAAGTGTTCTTTCGAACAGTCCATGCACCATATATTGACGCGGGCATGATGAGGGACTTATAGAGCGTAGTTTTCGTTCATCGCGAGAGGGCTTTACTGCTAATTTGCCTACTCAGCACAACGTACCACTTGTTGACAAGAGATATTCTTCGTTGGCTTTCTTGGCGGGCATAGTTGTTGTCGTTAATATTCCAATCGGCGGGCATGCATTCATCTCTCTCTTCGCCACAATTCTTGAATAGCTCAGCTGAAAATCCATCAGCGCCTGCGGCTTTCTTATTTGTAGGCGCGCTATTGCTATACAAACTTCGCCGAGGTCGGGTGGCAAAATGTTAATATCGTTTGGGGTTCGGGGTCTTCATATTCTCTGGCGACGCTTTCACTGTCACCATTTAGCAAAGTGTAGAAGTGTTCCCTCCACAATTTAAGTGGCTTTGGACATGAGCAACCAGGTCGAAGTTCTTGTCATTACAGGAGTTTGTCCCAATCTCAAAACCTTCAGTAGGTCGCCGCACATTCTGGTATAATTTTCGTGCACTTTTCTTGTCGGCTAGCATCTTAAGCTCTTCCCACTCGCGCATTTCGGCCTCTCTTTTGGTTCTTCGAATAATACATCTCTCTTCCTTCCTCAACTCTAGCACTCCAAGACACATCGCGTTGCACCCGATCGTAGCGTCGCCCTGTAGACAGTGTTTTTCATTTCTGCGAAGGAGTGACTTACCTTATCGTACCAGTTGTTCTTTCGTGCTCTCTGGAATCCAAGAAATTCCTCATAGTCTGTACGTTGAGAACGCGAAATGTGGTCCCAATGCTTGCGAATTCGGGTTTGCTGAGAAATACTCTTAGCGAGCATGTGTGACGAGCGAGTGGTGAAGCTAGTAGCTGTCTTTTGCGATTGCAGCTTCCCGACGTCGAGCTTTCCTTGTCTATTTAGATGTATGTTCTTTGATGCACAGAGGCGAATGTACAACTTGGATGCGACTGGATAATGGCCCAAGTCTATGTTCGGCCCTCGCAGTGTAAGTACGTCTAATATACTGGAAGCATGCCTTCCGTCAATCATGATATTATCGATTTAGTTTTGCGTTTGTCGATCTGGAGACGTGGCTTGGTTGATATTGTTGCGCTGAAACCTAGTGCTAAAGACTAAGGTGTTTCCGGCAAAGTCGGTAAGTCTCAGTCAGTTATTGAAGGTTTTGTCATGGTGACTGATTGAACAAAGAGCCCTTCCTTACTCAGCCTGGCCTGGAAGTCGCCAATCGTGCTAGGCGCTCGTAAAATTGATCTTCCGCCCTTCTCTTCTGTCGGGGTGTGGGAGATGTTAAAGAATCTCGCTTTAATGCGATCACAAATCCAACACCGAACTTGCGCATGATAGCGCATGGCAGCTGCATGATTTGCAATGTCATCAATCAGCCGGGCACTGGCACGCTCGCCATTAAGGATTCGGATATTCGAGGTGCATGCCTTAAACTCATTGTCATTAATAAAATCTCCTCCGAGGCATACTAGAAGTTTTCATTGGTTATAATTTTTTACGAGGCTGGTCCCAAGCCTAGTGCCCAGCCGGTTACTAGGGCGTTTATTTTGTTTTAAGGACATATCTATATAGCGAGCCGCATGCTCTAAACCACACCTATTGGTGGCATCGGACTGGCCCCACCAGGTTCGCCTTCTCACTTTGGCTCACTCCTAAACGGATGTTCGGAATCACGCGGAAGTCATGAGCTGCTTGTACCGCATACAGTTAAATCGTTTTGACCCTCCCAGGTGAATGGCAATCAACCGCAAATTTTATTCTTGGATAGATTGCGAAGAAGCTTTGCCGCCGTCGAATGGTATGTGTTAACTGAGTGTTACTGTCACAATTCTACTGTGGCGATTCCAACTAAGTTTACACTAGGTTTTAGCTTGACTGAAAAACGGCAAACACAGAAAAACTGGCCACAACGGGATTACTGTTTTAACCCGTTTCAGAAAAAATGCCAATAAGAAAATGAAGGGGAAAAAGTTAAACAAAAGCCATCGCTGCCTATCCGCGAAAAATTGCTGGCTATATCGAAAATAAATTATCGATTGTACATACATACCCACATTCCTGCAAACGATGAGAAAACGTCATACTGTTACATCTATGCTTGAGCAAAGTTACAAATGTCACGTAAAGCCAAAGCTTTTTATCTGCGATGCGCTTTAATGCTTCTGCACTTATGTACGTATACACCAAAGAAAATTTTAGTTTAATGTTAGCTGTGAAACACAACGGAGTCACCACTATTTGAGTTAATTTTACTGGTAATGTAACCGATAGTTATGGGTCAGGTTTTTTTGCTGGGATGTATGCGTGGATTGCTCGGCAACAGGAAATTGTGTTTGATAAATTTTTAACTCCCTCAAAATTTTGATTTATGTCCCAAAAACTGTTTTTTCGTGTTTTAGGTCATTTGAAAATTTCTAACTCGGTAATTTCTTCACCAATTTTAGATTTACAAACGGGGTTTGGTTTTTGAACGTATACATGATTTCGCCCCTCCAATAAGAGAAAAATTAAATTTTTTCGCCTAAATCTGAAACCTTTTAATTTTTTCTGCATTTTTGCACATTCAACGCAATTTTGCATCAAAAATTTAGAAACATAAAATATTTTCGTTAATACAGTCTTAAAGTACATTTGATTATCATCAAAACAAGCGTTCATTTATCAAAATCGACCAAAAATTATGGAAGATATGAGTTTTTTCCCAAAAAAAATTGTTCGTTCTTTTTTGTCAATTTTAACTATTATATCACATTACGTGTATTCTTTGTTCATATACATTCCGCATACAGTTAAAATGCATCATTATTTTACTAGTCTCATTCAAGGTGTCTACATGAAAATATTTACATAAATCAATGTTTACATGTAAACATGTGTGACTTCATTTAACATTTCATGTGAAAGCGAAAAATTAGAAGTACATATTCAAATACAACTACAAAATTCCTATGTATTTTGTTTTTGCTTCTGCGTAAGAGTTGTCAAAATTAACATACATTTTGTTTTTGCTTTTACGGCTTTTGAAAGCTCATACGCAAAAGCAAACACAAAATAAATGTAGCTGAATAAAATAAAATCAAACCGGCTGCTTAGTAACTACACCTTATATGAATTCGCCTTGATTCAGACATTAAAGTAAATCGCAGTAAAATAAGAAAAAGCAATGCCTCTGTATTTTGGCATATTTTGAAAGTTGTAGTATTTCTGATAGTTTTTTAGATATATTATTTACAGCGTAAATTTTTGACATACGAAGAATTTCTTTAAACAAGTTTAAAATTCGCGCTCTTCTTAGCTTTTATCTCTAGTAACTTGTTTATTTTAATTTGGCAAGTAAGAGTGAATCTTGTTTACTTAAACTCGATATAGAATAAAACAATGCAAAAGATTCAAATTAATGAGCGGCACGCGAAACTGCGAAAAAAATTTAGTGTTCAAATAAACGCAAGTTAAAATTGACATGTTTCTAGTGTAATAGCTAAATTACATTTATACGCAATTTAATGCTTCGATAATCATTTACAAGTATTTTTGTCGGGCCTCAAATTCGAAAGCTCATGATTAATGAAAATTTTACTAAAAAATTAAAATGACATGAAAAAAGAGCATGGCTGGGCTTTATTTCATTGTGCAAGAACTTTTTAGGGAACAAAAAGAGTGCTAATTACGTCGAGGTAGTACATGAATTTCTATAGGCTTATGGAGAAATGGGATGCAACATGTCTATAAAAATTCACTTTTTGCATTCTCATCCGGAATTTTTCCCAGAAAATCTTGGTGAGCTCAGCGACGAACGGGGCGAAAGATTTCATCAAGAAATATCAACGATCGAAAAGCGTTTCGAAGGAAAGAGACAAGTCAGAATGCTGGCTAATTACTGTTGTTCGCTCCAACGTGAAACTGACGACCTCTCTTACAAACGTAAAAGGTCAAGAAAACATTTTTAACGAAAATTGAAATTGTAATATAAAAGTGAATTGAATCAAATAAAAAACCAATTTTATGGAAAAATTTCTTTAGAATTTTGGATTTCTTTCTGTTTCCGCCAGTTAGTCGATTTTCAATGCTCGATTTTTCAGAAAGTAATTGAGAAATCAAAATATTTCTCACTTCGAAAAATGGCGTGAAAATGAAAAATTGTCATTGATTATCTTGAAAAAACACTTCAATACAATATCGATAGTACTTCAAGGATATTTTCATCAGTCTATGTTTATCTGTCGCTGATTGTAGCAAATATTGCTGGAAAATGAATTCAATATTAAATATCAAAATCATATGGTTGTGTCACATTTCTCTAAATATAAAGTTTTTCTAAAACATTATTTTTCGGCACCCGAAAAGATTTTAGTAAGGACTTCGATTTTTTTCTATATAACTGACTCATAAATTTGCATCTTTGCATTTTCTTACGTATGAATAAATTTAAAATCCAATTTCAGATGGTCTGCAACCAAGTAAGTGGATTAGTATGTAAATACACGTTTACCTGTGAACTTGTTTACGTTGTTTACAACTTTATATTCTCATTTTGATGCAGGCAGACAATTTTAATGAGATTAATGCAATAATAATTTATTCACTCTATATATGGCATACATGTGATCAAAGAAAATGGTTGCTACACTAAATGTGATGTAATAGTTAAAATGGACAAAATTAATGTTGGATTTTGATGATTGATAACTCATTTTAAAGGTAATCTAATTTTCTTTAAACACATGTTAACAAAGATTTGTTGCATTTGCAATTTATCAGTACAAAATTGCATTAAAATTGCAAAATTGCAAAAAGATGGAAAAAAGGCACAAAAATCTAATTCTACTTATGTTGAATTTGCTAAATAAATTAAATGTTCGGTGAGCACTGACATTTCGCATTTAAAATCTGTTTGAAAATCTAAAATCGGTTAAAAAATAAATTAAAGCGACTGAGTACGTAAACAAAATCGTGCGTTTGGCTCTAGTGATTCTAATGGATTTGATATTGCAGTGCGCTTTAGATGGTTGCATTTATCGTCATTTTTAACATCAGTCTCACCGCAAAACATTATTTTGCAAAGCACACTGGTATAAACAAGCACCAAATGGTGTGGTACAAACTTCTAAAAAGGAGTCAAATATGGATTCCGCAAAATGTATAAATTTTAAGCTGGGAGTGTCGAATATATCCACGATAAATTGATGAAGTCTGAGGTTTGGCCAGCTAATGTGACCATACGCCCGTTCCGTTTTTTTTTTCCATTCAAAAACAACATGAATAGTTGTTCCTTCTAATACGCTCCCTTCTATGAGCATTAGGTTTATTTTTCAAAATACATCAGGACTTCGAAGCAACTCTGACCATGCATATGTTTAGCTCGATGTTGGAGTATGACATATTTGTTAAAATCGAAACTTGGCTCAACTCGAGTTTCTTCGATGCTTAGTTCTTTGATCTAAGGCTATATTCAGCCATATTCGCCCTAGGCTAAAAAAATCCTTACTTTTACCGAACATTTGTAATATTTTATTAATATGTAAACTGTACAAAATTTTTATTTTAGTATATTTGTCGCTGAAAAAAAATAAGTCTTTCGGATTTATATGATAGCGGTATAATTTGATGAAAATCTGCTGCCATGAAATTCTGAAATTTGTTATCACTTTTTGAAACCCATATTTTCTGTGGAAAAAATTGCTTTAAAATATCTGTGTGCTCCTCTGAGTCGTGTTACTAGTGGGCAATTATTCAGAGCTGCAGGTCAGGTCAGCCTTGTCCCGTTATACGGAATCGGTAGCAAGTGGAAATATCAATTGGCTTTTATTTTTATATTTCAATATAAAAGTAGTAAATTTCAAACATAAAAAATAAGTTATTTGCCCAGCAAGCCGTAGTTGCGAGTTCACAGACCGGTGGCGTCATGAAAGAAATCTGATGAGGAGATGTAGTGGTCTTCGCCAAAAACTATAATTTCTACCGATCTGACTGTTGCTGTCTTTTTTCCAAATATTTTCTTTAAACAGACCTTGTGCTCAAAAATTAATATTGTTGATATATGTACGTAATGAATGAACACACAAGCCATACGAAAATTGTAATATTAATAAAATAGTGTGTAAATTGAACTGTAGGTGCGGCTTGGATCCAGTACATTCCAACCACCGAGACTACGCGGCTTTGAAACTAGTTATGTCGAACGTTTGCCCAACAGGAGATCTGTCGATCTGTTTTTTTTTTTTTGTTGATGCAAAAGTGGGAGAATTGCGAAGGTACAAGGGAAGAAGCTAAGAGAACCCACTCTCCCACTTAAATACTTTCGGTAATTAGAACTCACCTCAGCAGTGAGCGGCTCCTTTAAAAATTGTATCCAATCGTGCATTCCGACACACACCTATAGTAAAGACCAAATAAAGTATATTACTAAGCAGTTTAACTTTTGCTATTTGATATTAGAACCTGATTTGATCCAATTGGTTGGTGAAATTAAACGAAAATTTTTGCCACTGGAAACGTAATGCCATGTAACTTCTTTGTAATCTTCGTTCTTTGGTAAAATCAAACTATCTGTCGTTTCTCGTGTCATATACTTACATATGAACGCAGTTACCAATATTCGAAATAAATGGTATTCACAAACACGGTTTGTAAGTTAAATTCATTTATAATGATTTTATTCACATTCAATGTGGATATATATAAAGTATTTTTAATAGAATGAAAGCTTTAGAAAATGTTCTCGCATACACGGTCGGCTTCACTCGAAAACTGTTGAGCTGCTATGTTAGCTCCGACAGAGTTGTAATTAGGAGGAGGAGAGGGTTGCCAAGTGAGGTGACACTCGTTAATCTCACCACACTGCTTTGACCAAGCACAGCTTAGCCATTTCTCCGGGTACATACGGAAATACATTTGTGTAGCTTACACATATTCCGCATACAATATGCAAATATGTGCTAACAAGGAATATTCTATCAGAGCTAAGAAGTGAGTCTAACTCCGCGTTTCCAATTGTGATCAGCCACCGCATAATCGCATGAAATTTTATTTCAAACAAGTTATCGAATGTATCACATTTTGTTTTCTCTTGCAAATTCGAACAAGGATAACTTTGAAGAATATGTCGATTTCTCTTCGCAATGATATTGCCACCGCAAATCTTTCGTTGAAGTGAAAATATAGCTGTCAAAGCAGAAAAGTGACAGTTCATTACATATCATGGGAACAGTTATCGCAGATAAAAAATTTTACGTGCGCATTTCACCGCATAAGAACTTCAAACAACTTTTCGAACGTAACACAATTTACTTTCTCTTGCAAATATTTAAAATTTGAACAAGGGTAACTTTGAAGAATAGTCGATTTCTCTTCGTTTAATAATGGAATAGTTCTCATGCGATGAGCTTTGAGATTTATTTTATGAGATGATTCGTATGAGCTCGGCATTCGCATGTGGAGACACTGGGAAAATATTTTGACAGATGCAACAGAGTAGAGAAAACTTCCTGATTGCATAATTAACCAATACCTTTTCAGTATTTACATATTATATATTAATATCACGTTAAATATATATATATATAAATATAAATATATATGTAAGTTTTGACCATGTAACAGTGAAAAATCTTTGTGATATTTTATATCTTGATAGAATGTTTAAATCCATATTCCCCGGTTTTAACTTAGACGATCCGCTTCCACATTTACACTGTTTGGAGTTTCCTCGTAATATGCAAGAAGATGAAAACACAACACCACCACAAAATCTTATCCGATTATTTCTGATTTTCTGTTCAAAAAACTTTTTTTTAATACGAGTAGTATACGGGTTGTTGTTGTTGTTGTAGCGGCTAGTCGCGCCCCGTAAAGAGCGGATTCACCCATGGTCGTTGTCGTCAAACTCATCTAGGGGGAGGCCCAGGAAACGTGCAGTTTCGACAGGGTTGGACCAGAGGGAGAGGGGGGTTAGATGAGTGGGTTTGAGAGGGCATGTGAATAGGTGGTTGGTGTCGTGCGGAGAATCTCCACATGCCGGACATGTGTTGGGTATGTCGGGGTTGATTCTGGATAAGTAGGAGTTGAGCCTGCTACAGTATCCAGATCGTAGTTGTGCCAGAGTGACGCGGGACTTGCGGGGCAGCAGGGACTCCTCATCTGCTACAGGTGGTGGTTGGGCTCCGATGACTGCATTTGCCTGGCGGGAGTCAATGATGTTCGTGACTGTGTCTCTGTGGATGTTGCTTAGGACCCGCCGGTACGCCTCCAGATCCAGCGGTTGTGTGATGAGTGGCTGGATCTCGTCCTTTAGTTCTAGTAGATGTCTTCTAATGTGCCTGGGGGGCAGTTCCACTGCAAGCAGGTGCCCGTTTGGATGCCCCGAGCGGTGACATCCAGCAAGGAACTGCTTGCTGAGCATGAGGTTGTGCTCCTTAACTCGGAGCACATTGACCTCTTGGTGGAGATGCTCCTCAGGCGACATCAGAAGACATCCCGTCACCGTGCGGAGTGCGGCGTTCTGGCAGGTCTGCAGCTTCGTCCATTGTGTCCTGCTGGTTCCCGGCGACCAAACTGGCGCAGCATAGTTTATTACCGGCCGGCCAATCGCCTTGTATGTTGCCAACAACGTTTCTTTGTCTTTGCCCCAAGAGCTGCCGGCGAGCGACTTGAGGACATTGTTGCGGCTCTGCACTCTATTGGCGATTGCGGTAGTGTGCGCGGAGAAGGAGAGCAGGCTGTCGAAAGTCACCCCCAGAATCTTCGGGTGGTTAACCGTCGGAATGGGGGTGCCATCGATGTGGATGTTAAGATCCAGCCTGACCTCCTTCGTCCAGGTGGTAAAAAGGGTCGCCGAGGACTTGGCAGGGGACAGCGCCAGGTTTCTGCTAGTGAAAAAGTGGGCAAGATCCGAGAGATATCCGTTCACTTTCAAACACAGATCATCAATTGCATTGCCGGTTGCCATTATCGAGCAATCATCAGCATAGGAGACAATCGTGACTCCCTCTGGCGGTTGAGGGAGCTTGGAGATGTAGTGATTAAACAGTAATGGGGACAGGACGCCACCCTGCGGTACCCCTTGTTTAATCCTCCTTGGTTTCGATGTTGTGTCTCTAAACCATACCGATGATTGACGACCACACAGGTAATTCGCGGTCCACCGTTTCAGTCCCTGCGGGAGAGTTGATGATTCCACGTCAGCTAGTAGCGTGGAGTGGCTAACTGTGTCGAAAGCTTTCGACGGATCCAACGCTACTAGGACGGTTCTCTCGCAGGGGCGGTTTTGGTTAAGACCACGGTTCACCTGTGGGTTTATGGCATTAAGTGCTGTTGTTGTGCTGTGCACTTTCCGGAAGCCATGTTGATGCTTAGCTGACCCAAGGTGGTATGTATAGTACGGGAGGAGTAGGGCCTCAAGTGTCCTTACCACAGGTGAAAGCAGGGAAATCGGCCGATAGGAATCACCCTCGTCGGCCGGTTTCCCTGGTTTCAGTAGTGGGACCACCCTCCCAACCTTCCAGATGTCTGGAATGATGAGGGTGGCCATAGACAAATTGAGGATCCCGGTGAGGAACTCAACTCCCGCGGGGCCTAAATTTTTCAGCATCAACACGCTTAGCCCGTCAGGGCCAATGGCCTTGGAGGCTTTCGCCTTCCCGATGACCTCCTTTACCTCGCCACAAGTGAAGGTAAGAGGCGCGCTGTTGTTCGGTAATTTGCGCAGTCTCCTGGTCACCTTCCGCTTGGTCCTATCCCCCGAAGGATGCAGTATAAACTGTCGGCTAAAATAGCTCGCGCATCTCTTCGGGTCCGACGAGGCACGATCCCCGAATGAAATTTCCACTCGGTCGTCGTGCTTCGTCGGGTTGGATAAGGACTTCACGGTAGACCAAAGCTTACCAACACCCGTGACCAGATTACAGGACTTCAGATGCTCCTCCCACTTGTTCCGCTTGTGTTGGTCCACCAGCCTCCGAATCGCCACGTTTAAATCCTGAATGTTAGGATTACGGGGATCGGAGCGGCGAAGGTGGTCGCGTTCGTTCGCTAGAGCGGCCGCTTCAGCCGGGAAGTTGGGACGGATCTCAGGGATCCTCCCTGCCGGAATGAAGCGGGCCGCAGCTGACGCAACCACCTTGCGGAACTTATGTTCGCCTTTTCGAACGTCGGTGGGAGCGGGAAGAGACCTGAAGGCATTTTCGGTGAACTCCGCGAACCTGACCCAGTCAGCCTTTTTAAAGTTGATATAGATCCGATGGTCCGCGGAGACAAAGTCAGCAGGTCTGTCAATCGAGATGATTATAGGTAGGTGGTCTGATGCAAGCGATAGCATAGGTCGCCACGTTATGCTATTTATCAGACCTGCGCTAGCTATCGTTAGGTCAGGCGAGCTGCTGCAACTACCCATAATCCTGGTGGGGGCATCATCATTCATCGTGCAGAATGTCGAATCGTCTATCTGCTCTGCCAAATCATTTCCCCTACGATCAGCTGGTAGGCTTGAATGCCAGAGATCGTGGTGCGCATTAAAGTCACCTACTACCAATCGGTTTTCACCTCTGAGGAGCGCACCTATGTCAGGGTGATATCCTGCCGGGCAGCAGGTGACAGGGGGTATATAAATATTAAATATTTCGAGCTCGACATCGCCTGACCGGACAGCTATTCCTTGACATTCTAAGGTAGTGTCCCTGCGGTCGATGTCTTCTTCAATAAGACGATACTGCACTGTGTGATGGGTGATGAATGCTAAGCCACCACCATTACCTCGCTCGCGATCCTTACGATGCACATTGTAGCCGTTGCAACTCAACAGAGTTGAGTTGCTGTGCAGTTTCGTTTCTTGGATCGCAGCTATTGACAGATTATGCCGACTCATAAAGTCGGTTATCTCCTCAATCTTGCCCTGCAGCCCATTGCAGTTCAGCTGAAGGAGTCTCGTTTGCCTCGGTAGAGTCGTCGCGGAGAGGGGTGTGAGGGAAGGGTGATGTTGCCCACCTGGACCCTGCTGCACATGCATTGGCACGTTGGGCTGCCTTATGGTGTTGTTTGGCAGCGCCGCCACTGGCGCGTGCGGTTGCAAGGCTCTACAACAGGGAGCCAGGTAGTCACCCGACCATTCACGTGTGGTGCGCAGGCCAGAACACACTCGAAAGTGACACCAGCCTTGGCACGAATTGCACCTGACTGATGCCGCATTCCGGTATATCCTAGCCTGACACACGGAACAGACTGTGTGGAAGTGCAGAGGAAACTAAACTGAAAATTAAAGGAGCGCGGTATAGCTAAAAAAAGATGGAGCGCCTGCTGAAATAGCAATAAAATAAGTGTGAAAAAGGCACAAAAAAAAACTATTCCGAATGACAATGCTAAAAGTACTACGAAATCTTAAACTTATGTTTTATAAGAATAATCCTTCAACAAACGAAATTAGAGTGGTGATATTAATTTAATTTTACTTATGGAAATTTAGGTTTTACACTTCAAAAGTCAAAATATGATCCTATGAACTCAAAAGAAAAATAATAAATCCAAAAGCAAAAACTAAAAACCATAGTTTAATATAAAGTGTGCCAGAAGGCAATGACGTTATATACGCAGACTTGGCATATATGTTGCCAGTTTTTTTTTCATTCTACTTTATTCGTCAGTAATAACTAATTTAAAAAGAAAACTTGCCGGGAAGCAAATGTTCTTTTTGCAAATATAACAATAACTTTTGGCCCACTTGCGAGAAATCCAGAGTTAAATTTGTAAATAAAAAGATAAGTAACTCAGAGTTAAATTTGTAATTTCATAACCCAGCCATTGTCTAGCTACAGTAACCCAGGTTATGTACTTTTCTTTTTTTATATTTTCCTTTAATTTGATGAATTTATTGAAATTTAAAATCAAAATAATTTTTGCAGGTTCTATTACAACGACGAAGTGATATTTTCGCTTTGCCAAACCTCTGTTAAAGGAGTTGGAACCAACGTATTCGACAGCTTCCTCTTCATTGGCGTAAAAATCGATTCGTTTAATTGTTTTATGGAAAACAATTGTTTGACAAATTTATTTTTTCTTTAGTTATGACAAAATGACACAAACTTATCAACTAAACGTATAATGATCGCTAGGCTAAATTTGAATGTTTTTTTAACTCTGAGTTGAGTTGCCTAACCCACTGCTGTGCAAGGAAATTTATCAATTTAACCAGTAAACTCTGAGTTAAATAGATAACCTGCGTTCTCGCAAGTGTGCCTTAGTGTGTGTGAACTGCAGCCCTGCAAAAACTGCGAGTACTCCCTGTATGCATGTAAAGAGTACTCCTTTAGGGCCACAGAGTACTCCAAAACTAACCGCATTGCATATAAAAAATGTGGTCCAATTAACATTGCGATGTCCTAGGGCAGGACCATATACTCCAGCTCTGCATGACATCAGAGTAGCACAAAACTACTCCAAGAGGTTACTCCAAGGAGTAAGTACGGGAGAGTACTTGCGAAACTACTCTGAGATAATTACTCCAAGGAGTACCTACGGGCAAGTACTTTCGAAACTACTCTGAGGTAATTACTCCAAGGAGTACCTACGGAAGATTACTTTCGAAACTACTCTGAGGTAATTAATCCATGGAGCATCTACAGAGGAACAGTCTCGATACTACCTATTTTGCCGCTTAAGGAAAACTAATTTTAAATATAAAATTTATATTGAAAACTCAATTTCCTTTATTCATACTAATACAAATGTTGACATACTTATATGCACGTATATTGGAAACATAAACCAAAATTTTAATACTTTTAATTTACACCCCTATTGCGGGTGTCGATTGTCGATTATTGACAATTTTTTGATAGTCGATTTCTCAGTCAGTTAGCGACCGTGAATAATTCTTACTCTACCACCCTTCCACAGCTACGATTATAAACATTTTAAGCTATTAAAACAAAGTCACGGCAGAAAATTCAAAGAGAAATCGGCACTTTAAAAACTGTCGATGTTCGACAATAGAAATTCGCAATAGGGGTGCTAATTTGATAACTATATTGAAGGCAAATTTGACATGATAGAATTTTCACATACAAACGTTATACATATTTCTCTTTTAGCTGACTATAATAGTAAACTTTTAGCAAAGAAAAGAATCGCAATTTCACCGATCCATTTCAAAAAATTTCAGACAGTTAAAATTAAACTTAGGAAAATTTTCTTATCAAATTGCGCTATCTTAAATTTTAGCAGTCTTAATAACTATATTTTATTTGTTAAATATATACTTAAAAATCTTATTGTTAAAATCAAAGCATATCACATGATTACTATAAACGAAAAAAATTAAAAATTCTTCATTATAAAAAATCAGTAAGATAACTTAAAAATAGCTTTTCGTTTAACTTACTAATTATGCATTCAAAGATTTTGAGTTAAAAAAAAATTCATCACAATATCTACATATTAAAAAAAAAAATAAAATAATTTCAACTACTTATAACTACATTTCCGTGCATATATGTATAAACTGTACATAGCTTAAACTTAATTGACTTCTTTCTTTTTTTGGCTGGATACTTGACGAAAGTGCCGTTTTTTCACAGCTTGAAGTGCCATTCTTAATTCTTTTTCTGAATTTGGAGTAGTGTGACTTAGTGCAGCTGAAATAAATATATGTATATTTTATTGGTTTTTACAATTACCAAAAATATTCCCACTTCACTTCTCCTAATTACCCTCGTTTAAGTACCACTCTGACTTAAGCCAACCGATTCAACATTTTCGAATCCTGCTGCTTCATCGGTGCATTCAATTTGCGCAGTTACTTTATTTGCGTTTTGCAATCTTAATGCAAAATATTGCCTTTCCAATTTTATAACTCGTCTTCTGTGACGCGCACTGCACTGCATATTGTTTTTTATTTAATAATTTATAATAATTATTTAAATTTAATTTATTAACCAATAAAACTCACTCTGGCCTTCTTTGCAACTCAATTTCACTTTCAAAAATTCTGTATACTTAAAACCAGTTGCGCAGTTGTATCATGCAAGGGTTGCCATAAAAGATACCATCTGTATGTTGCAAGATGTTACGAGTTTACGCATACGGAACTGACACTTTATATAGATGCAACTGAAGTATAAATAACCAAAATTTATCTTCGATCATTTTACTAGTTCTCAAAAATATATATTCGGCTACAAGTTCTCTTTGATTGTCAATTTATTTATTTTTAGTACTTAATTAAATCTTCATTGTTCACTCTTGGCAACACAGCCCAATCAAGATCGTGTAGAGATAACGATCGTTAAAACACGAGCAGTGATCGGGTAACAATAAGCTGGTGTAGAGACATGAATTGGTCCGCTACTGCATAACGGAGGAGCATATTTGTAAGTACTCCAATACAGCACAAATGGACCACATGGTCCAACGATTTTTGCAGGGAGCGAAGCACCACTAATGGGTTAAAATCCAATAGGAAACTTACATACATATATAAATAAATCCAATATTGCCGTTTTAGTATAATCCTACCGAAACTGTAGAATGATAGATTTTCGTTTTGGTAGGTTTTAAATGGCTTATTCCATATTTTTGGTTCAAAAAAGTTTTTTAAAGCAGAAAAAATTTCCCGAGGCTTAAAATACAACCGTAATTTATTCATAATTGAGAAATGGTATGGTAAATTCAACTAATTTATATCTATTCTCACATAACATCGAGTAAGACCACGCACAATGGGACGACAGCCGCCAAAAATAAGAAATAATTTGCATACAAAGACACATAATTAACTCAGCTGTCAGTCGAATGCTTCGCCGGAACGTCCACAACGTTCACTATTATTACTATTAAATGAATATTTGTGCTGACTCTTAAAAAATAAGAAACCCATAACTTTAGACTTCCAGGCTAGCATGTAAGCTCTTTGGATAGTGTCGTACAGTCTATTTTTTATTTGGTATATATTTATAAGAATTATTTAATATTTGGTACCACTGTGCTCTGGCTACTTGCATACGTAGATAGATACATATGTATGTCTATTCTACTGTAAGTAGGTAAGCGTATAGTTACCCATCGAATTAGTCGCAGATCTACAAACATAAGTATTGCCAAATTATGTCCATATGTATATACATATGCACATACACGCTTCACTTCTGTTTTCTCTCGTATTCGTATAAAGAGTTACATATTAACGTATTCCATAACACAGTATAATAGCACATACAATGTAAATTGTACACTCCCCAAATTCTTCTATTTCCTACTAGTATAAAATTTATTGCTTAAGCCGGAAGATTTTCTACTTTTCAAATGTATATGCCATTTAAGCGCGTTTTTACTTATATTAACTATTAATATTTTCTATATATGTATGTGCCAACAGATATATTAGTTAAACATTTTATAAGATATTGCAATACGAATATCCAAAAAAGATTGTTCAAATTATTTGTGCTGGTAATTTATCTAAAGATTTTAGCAACGAGGAACAAATATAAGCGAACAACAGGCATCATCTAGTATATAAATTAGAAATACTAAGCTGTTAAAATATTAAATATTATATAACTTTTTAATTTTATAAATAGTTTTGTTATTATTCTACTGCACATATTTACAGAACTCTGTCCAAAACCGAATGACACTAGAAACTCCCTATCAAGAAAATCAAATATAGAAGACTTCGATGGAGTACCCGAACTTTTCAACGTGTTAGTTGCTGCTCAGCCGGAAGAATATGAGTGGGAAATATTTACATTCCAAGTAGATTTCGATGCCGTGTTATCTGGACCCAAACTTGAGAAGGATATCAAATACTATCTAAGTATGTAGGTGTATTCAATAAGTTGTACATAAGTATATATGTGTGCGTCCAATTTGACTATTTGCAGGCATGCAAACAAAATTGGCATATTCTTTCTTATCTAAAAACTCTAGTATGAATATATTTCATGATGTGAATGGGTAAAATTTATTGTGGAGGGGCAACTATGCTGCGAAAATTAATGCTGGCAGATTTACAAGATTGGATGAAATTTTTAAACCAAAACTAAAAAAGGATGAAATTAATAATTATCACAATTATAAGATCGTTTGTTAACGCGTTGGCTGATATTTGTGCTTTATTTTTATCAACTAAGTGAAGTGATAATCTCTTATATTTAAATATATTTGTAAAAAATCAGTGCCAACACTATGGTCTATCGAATTTAAACATTAATATTTGGTTTAATTTAATATTCTTTTAATCAATTTCATTTAATAACTTTCAAATAATTGCCGAGTCATATTTTGCAATTCTTATTGAGTATGTTGTTAATTGCCTTTGTATTTATTCTTGCAGTTGTTTTTGTGCGTGGATATTTGATTTGCTTTGTACTTCTCTCATCTCTTGCTTTCTGCTTTTTGTCATAGCTATTCGCGTGTTTATTAAGTGTCAACACAAATTGCCAAATTAAAAGTGAGTCCGAACGATATGTATCGTGCTGGCTGTGTACTCACTGAACAATTTATTTATTGCGAGAATTTATTCAAGTCATTTAAGCATTTAAAAGACTCAGTCCAAGGCGAATTCATATCATAACAAAATATACGCACAATGACAGAATGATTTACAACAAATACAGCATTTTGACTTAACGTTCAATATGAATTCGCCTTGACTCAATCCAAGGCGTACTCGTATTCAATAAGTTGGTGGCAATAGCATTTTGTTTTCGGTTTTTGGTCCGGCAATTGTCAAAGCCAGTCTAAGGCGAATTTGTTAGGCGAATTGAGGAAATCGAAAACAAACCAACATACAGTGAGCAAAATGGTCGAATAGTTTTGGTTTTGTTAATTGTATATATGAATATAATTCATACCATAATAAAAACCCTGCAAATTAATGATTAAAACTTAATCAAAAACTTATGAAAACTCAACAAATTTTCATCCAAATTAAAAAAAATATTAAATGAGAAAATTTTCGAGTATGCAATTTTACGGCTTACTTAATTTAAAAGACAATTTTAAAAAAATAAACGGAAGTTTCTAGCCACTTCAAGCTTTCACTAAAACTAAATTGGCTAAGCAATTGCGTACCCAAAAAAATGTCTAAACATTCTTTTCAAAAATTTTAAAATGTTGATGATAATTTGTTGAGTTTTTATAAATTGTCTATAAAGTTTGAAACATTAATTTATATGGTTTTTTATAGTATGAACTATAATTTTATATAAAATTAAGAAAACAAATGTATTATGAAAAACCTTGTTAATATTGTAAAACAGTCACCATTTGACCGATTTTGCCCGCCAGTGTAAAAAATTTGTTAATACAAAATTGAAAGTTTTTTTTGTGTATTGTATTAAGTTATAGTAATTAAAGTTAGTTAACGCCAGTGAAGAATATGCGGGGAGTCGAGAGGCAATACAAACCGGTTCAGCACTATTGGAATTACTTGATTATATGGAGTTTTACCTTCCGTAGCTAAAAAAAAAGGTCACCACTAACCACATCCCGTTTTCGAGAATCCGTTCAACACGCCACAGTGCACGTCGATGAAAATCCTCTGGGGGTTGGAAAAATGGTCCCTTTTCCGCGTTCCACTTTTGTACAGCATAAGCCGCACTTCACCACCTTTTTTCACAAAACTTGCATATTATTAAACACAAACAATCACTCAAATTCAGTTTTTCAGCTTTTAAAAACTTTGAAAAAGTCATCAATCGAAGCGTAAATAAATATTAATTTTGACAATCCCTACACAAATGGCGAATTTAAATGAAAAAAATCAAATACGAGTAGCTGTTCTTTTGACACCACCTTCTATTAATTCGCCTTGACTCAATTGGGAAAATAAACGAAGACAGTCCAGTGGAGTCCGTCTGATTCAGTGATCTAAAATCATACGCCAAGTCTGTAGATAGTTGAGCCATGTACATCCAAAACCTCTTCAACAAAGTCAAGTTTAAATGACCAAAATGTTGTTCAAATTTTCATTAAAACACTGAGCCAAAAACTGATTATTACGTTTGATTTAAGTACTTAAGTATGAATATATATTATCAAAACATAAGTGGTCTGACCACTAAATTAACTGACTTGAACTTCAGTGTAATTATAATATTATTTCATTTACCGAAAATATTTTATTTCATTTCCTCAGTCTGATTTATCTGTATATACCCAACATATTTCTTTACTTAAATCGTTACTTCTATGATTAAATCTTCTGATTCAATGATTGCCTTGGGTGACATTATCCCACAAATATCCCGGAAAGTTATGTTCTATGATATTGTGCAAGTTTCTTCGCGATTGGGTAGCAACTTGGAGTTCAAGTCGATCGTTTGCCGAGAGCAGACGTGCATTGGAGCGAATCGCAAGTCAATTACAGTGAAAATTACATGCGCATACACAAAAAAAAATAATATATACAAAAATAAAAACTTCAAAAAACTAAAAAAAAATATAATTAAACTATTATGAGTGAAAAAGATAATAGTAATAATCCCTTTGATGTCTTAGGAAAGCACCTAAACCAAGATGGGACAAGTCAAAACTTTGATAGTGTCAAAATATCAGCAGTGCAAAATGTTGCTAGACAAATGCATATGCAAAAAAGTGAATCCCAAGGTTACACCGAATGGGAAGTAATAAAAAACAATAAATGTGAACAAATAAATGAGAACACTAAACCACAAAAGAGTGCAAAAATATTAAATGTAAAGAAACGTAAACAATACGATATCAATCCGACAACATGGAGAGTGTTGACGGAATAGAGAACAGCCGATCAATGGCAGCCTTGCTGCAGTCATTTACTGCGCAAATAAATGAACTAAAGTCTATTATAACACAGCTTAACTTAGAAAAGGTAACTCTTCAAGAAGAGAATACCCGACTTACAAAAAATATATCTCAATTAAATACTAACACAACACATGTATTGCCCAATGACTCGGAAATGGAACAAAATAACACAGAAGAAACGAACTTTCATTCGCTGCCTAATGTTTCTAGAGAAACTTACTCAACTAGCATCTGTGCTCAGACAACCACAAAGCAGTTCAGCTACACTCAACCCGCTCGAGGAAAAAGTAAAGTAAAAGATAACCCACCTACACTTACAGTGGCTCACAGCTTATTTCGTGTAAGCAACATTTTTGATAATACTGATATGAAATTAATATTTTTTGCTCTGAACTAAATTAACGAATGATGCAATTATGTATATTGATAATTTAGTTTTAAATACAAAACATGTAAACAAATTTACAAAAGTATTCAAATTCAATATTTTATTAAACAAAAACCAAAAACACTCATAATTCATGGGTCACAGCTTATTTCGTGTGTTGATTTTCGTTCATGTGATACATGCAAATAACGGATGCAGAAAGCTAACGGTAAATCAAAGAGTGAACTATGAATACTTAAGAAGCAGTTTATGTTCTAAAAACAATGCATATCAGTTGCAATTACGCGGTATATCAACATAGGTCCACGCACTTCAATCGAAAAACGCGAATTAGTTATTAAACATTTTCAAAGTGGAAAAACGCAAAAACAAATTGCTGAAATGGTTGATTTAAGTTCATCTACAGTTCAATATATAATTCAGCGCTTTGTTCGTGAAAATCGCGTGCATAACAAGGGTCGAAAGGCTCCTAATAAAATTTTTAATGAAACGGATGAGAGGTGGATTTTAAAAAATATTAAAAAAGAACCAATGTTAAGTGCTCCAGCGGTGACCAAAGATGTTGAAATGTTTCTCGGCAAAAAATGTCATCCAGAAACTGTGCGCAGAATATTAAGGGATTCCAATTTTCATGGGCGAACAGCACGGAATAAGCCTTTTATAAATGAGAAAAATAAAAAAGCCCGTTTACAGTTCGCAAAAGACCATTTAAACAAGGACAATGCTTTTTGGAATACGGTTATTTTCGCCGATGAGAGCAAGTTTAATCTTTTTGCGTCAGATGGTAAAGCATACGTATGGCGGCAACCAAATACTGAGCTCCAAACACAAAATTTACGCGCAACAGTAAAACATGGTGGCGGTCATGTAATGGTTTGGGGGTGTATGTCATCTGCAGGCGTTGGTCGATTGGAGTTTATAGACTCCACTATGAATAAAGAAGTGTACCTAGACTTACTGAAGCAAAATTTGCTTCAAAGTGCAGAAGACCTGGGTATACGTGACACTTTTCGCTTCTACCAGGACAACGACCCTAAACATAAATCTGGTATTGTACAAACTTGGCTCATTTGGAATTGTCCACACCTCGTCCAAACACCTGCACAGTCACCAGATTTGAACGTTATTGAAAATGTATGGCACATTCTGGAAATTAATATTAGAAAACACCACATTTCTAGCGTCCAAACTCTAAAAGCGGCTTTGAAGGAAGAGTGGGGTAAAATATCGCCAGATTATACAAAAAAATTGGTGGAATCAATGCAAAACCGCATGAAAGCTGTAATCGAGCAAAAAGGCTTTTCCACAAAATATTGAAATTTTATTTTTGTTTACTTTTTATAACTTTTTAGTAAGAATTTTTATACCACACGAAATAAGCTGTGACCCATGAATTATGAGTGTTTTTGGTTTTTGTTTAATAAAATATTGAATTTGAATACTTTTGTAAATTTGTTTACATGTTTTGTATTTAAAACTAAATTATTAATATAATTGCATCATTCGTTCATTTAGTTCAGAGCAAAAAATATTAATTTCATATCAGTATTATCAAAAATGTTGCTAACACGAAATAAGCTGTGAGCCACTGTATATATTATAACATAAATCAAAAAGAGATAGCTAATAAGTTAAAGTTGCTACTCAGTCACAAAAATTTCGCATTTCATATTGTCAACAAAAATGTAACTCACATAAATACATGTATTATAGATGACTACAGTAAAGTAAGAATTTCTTGATAAAAGAGAAGTGTAAGTTCTACACATTCACTCCTAATGGAGAAAAATCACACTCCATTGTAATAAAAAAATTATCTAATGTATACGAGCATGATGAAATTATAGTTATTTAGAAGAACTTAACTTAGATATTAAGATTATAAAACTTTCAAAATTTAAAAATGAAAACTGGTTGATTCAATTGACTCACAACTCGAACTTATCAGAGTTTTATAATATAAGATATATACTTAATTGTAAGGTAGGTAGGTAGGTAGGTTGGAGTGGCAGCCGCCTACAGCGGCTCACTTAGGCCAATATTAGGAGGCCCATTGTGTTACCACAAGGAAAAATTTGTACCATCCAAAAGGAAAAATTACCCCTCACCAAACCATTTTGCCTCGCTGATGAACTTCAACAGACAATTTACCTCGGCGCTTGAAACCTCACTAAGGTCATCAAAAAACGGTGATCCCAGATATCGCATTCTGCTTCTACACAGTGCAGGACACTTACACAGTAAATGCAAGATCGTTTCCTCCTCCTCGTCGTTCTTGCAGCTCCTACAGCATCTTCGGAAGGGTACTCCCAACCTTTCAGCATGTTTCCCTATCAGACAGTGCCCTGTTAGAGCCCCGATGACGTTGGAAATGTTTTCCCTACTTAGAGAGAGAACGCTGCGCGACCGTTTCCGGTCCCATTTAGGCCACATCTGCCTTGAGGTTCGACAGGTCGTATTTTGCCTCCATCTATTGTCAGCTTGCTTATATGTTCAATCTCTGAGTAGCAGTTTGCAAGTGGCAAACGGCATACCAATGCGTTCTTTATCGTGAAGAATCTGCTTGGTCGTACCTTGTCTTGCAAGTTCGTCTGCCATGCAGTTTCCCTCTATGTCCCGGTGACCAGGGACCCAAATGAGGTACAGTCTGTTCTGCTTGGCCATCTCCTGCAGAGATAGGCGGCAGTCCAGCGCGATGTTAGAGTTAAAAGTGAAAGAGCTCAGAGCTCTGACTGCAGCCTGGCTGTCACTAAGAATGAAGATGTCTCTTCCTGTAATCCCGGTCCCAATCTTCTCTACCGCCTCCCTGATAGCTGAGACCTCAGCCTGGAAGACGCTGCAGTGATCTGGTAACCTGAAGGAAATTTGCAGGAGAGGGTTTCGTGAGAAAACGCCTCCTCCTACCTTATTATCGAGTTTCGAGCCATCTGTATAGATGACAATGCTATCAGGTGGAGTATGAAACTCAAGTTTCCACTCCTCCCTGCTTGGAATACGTGTAGTAAAATTACTTTCAGAAACCGATGTCAAGGCGCACCGATCCGTGCTGCTCGGAATAGAGCAGAACTTATTCAAAATACAAGAGTGCCCTTGGCTTTCAGGGTGCCACTGGGATGTCTCTCTTAGTCGCAAAGCAGTCATCGCTGCCATTTGTTGTCCAACCAAATCTAAAGGAATAAGGTCTAAAATGACGTTCAAGGCCTCATTTGGAGTAGTTCTGAGCGCCCCACTTATGCAGATCATACTAGATCTTTGCACCTTGGTGAGTAGTCTAAGGTTACCCTCTTTTTCTAATGCAGGCCACCACACGATCACCCCATATAGGAGTATTGGTCTGACGACCGCTGTGAAAATCCATCGACAGATCCGGGGATTTAGCCACCATTTCTTGCCAATGGCTCTCTTACATGTGTAGAGGGCTACAGAAGCCTTCTCATGACGTTGAACTAGATTCTCCTTCCAGCTCAACTTCCTATCTAAAATAACGCCTAGAAATTTGGCACTTGTAGAAAGACTTAACCGGGTACCGTTTAGTACCGGTGGAGTCACAGAAGGCACTTTATACTTTCTCGTGAAAAGTACAAGTTCCACTTTACTTGAGCTGACCCTGAGCCCGCAATGGGTGGACCACTCGGATACCTCCCGAAGCGCTCGTTGCATCAGCTCGCATAATGTCTGCGGAAACTTTCCCCTGATTGCAATCGCGACGTCATCGGCGTACGCGACGACTTTTGCGCCACCCCATGCCGTATCTCGCAGTAGCGTGTTTACGGTGAGGTTCGATAGGAGTGGGGATAGGACGCCTCCTTGTGGCGTCCCCCTCGACACGTGCCGTGACAATTCGCTCGCACCTAGCTTAGCCCTTACTACTCTGCAACAGAGTAGCTGGCCGATAAAGTCAACCAGTGAGTGTTCAACCCCTAGATCCCTAACGGCGCCAGTTATAGCTTCTGGAAATACGTTATTAAAGGCGCCTTCAATGTCCAGGAAGGCTACAAGACAGAATTCCTTAACGATGAGAGACTTCTCAATATAGCCGACCAAGCTATGGAGTGCAGTCTCAGTAGATTTGCCTTTGCGGTAGGCATGTTGGTCATTAGACAGTAGTCTACTGTCGATGGTATCGGACAGGTAGCTACTAATAATCCTTTAAAGTGCCTTAAGAGCAAAGGATGATAGACTGATAGGCCTAAGATCCTTTGGATTAGTGTGTGAGGCCGTACCGGCTTTAGGAATAAAGACAGCCGTGACATTTCTCCATGCCAACGGTATGTGATTTAGTTTGAAACAGGCCCTGAAAATAGTACAGAGCCATTTTGCAGACAGCTCCAGTGTCTCAATTAGCTGGGCAGGTATTATCCCATCCGGCCCAGCAGATTTGTATGGTTTAAAGCTTTGGATAGCCCATTTAACCTTTTCTTCCGAAACCGGTATGTTAACGGGGTTGGAGGAGATGAGCGGAGGAGTTCCTTCCTCCGCAATTGTACTACCAGGGAAATGGGTATCTAATAACAATTCAAGGGTTTCCTTTCCCGTTGAGGTCCAGGAACCGTCTTGCTTTTGCAAGAAACCTATCGGGTTAGGGGATCCTGAGAGAATCTTCCTTAGCCTGGCTGTCTCGGAAGCACCCTCGATGCCGCCGCAGAAGTTTCTCCACGAAGATCTCTTTGCCTCCCTTAAAGCTTTTTTATAGGTCTGAAGAGACTTTTTGTACTCTAGCCATACCAGCTCGAGACTAAGTCTCTTGGCTTTGTTGAAGTTTTTCCTACAAGATTTTCGTAGTGAGTCCAACTCGCGTGACCACCAATGGGGTTTACGTTTGCCCCATTGTTTTGGTTCAGGGCAAGCCCGATTTAGGGCATTTGAGCAGGTCAGCGTAAAAACGTCCACCATGTTCTCTAGATCCCCGATACAATTAGGTTCAATAAGAGGTTCGCTGTTTAGCCTATCCTCAAATAACATTTTGTAAGAGCACCAATCTGTGTTTTTTAGGTTTTTTTCGCACCTTTGGGCTGGTAATAGAAAAGTTCAATACGATTTCAATATAACGATGATCAGAGAAGGTGTGTTCATCTAGAACCCTCCAACTCTCGATCAATTCAGATAGACTATCACTGCATAGAGTTATATCTAAAACTTCTTTAGTAATGACGGTGGGATCCCTACCTTTGTTGCATATAAGTAGGTTAGTAGTTAGAAGGTAGTTGAAGAGTAACTCACCTCGATCATTGATGTCCGTGCTCCCCCAGTTGACATGGTGAGCATTTGCGTCGCTGCCGACCAACATGTGTCCGCTCTCAAATTTGGACACTAAGTTCCGCACTATAGAGCGAGGGGGGTACTCGGCTTCGTACGGCATGTAAGCCGATGCCAGCACCAGTGACATTCCCCCTATCTCCGCAAGAATTGCCGTGACGTCGCCATCACTGTAATTAGGTAAAAGAAAGATATTTAAATCTGCTTTAGCCAGGATGCAGGCTCTAATTTTACCTTTAACGCGCTCCACGAAAAGCTTAAAGCCGGTGGCACTCAACCCACATACCCTTGAGTTACAAACCCAGGGTTCCTGAATGAGTACCACCGTAACGTCGCCTTTGCTCAGGCGACCTTGGAGAGCAGCTGAGGCTGCTTTAGATCGATGGAGGTTTATCTGCAGAATTCTCATGCGAGAAAACCGCTGCCTCCCCTCCAGCCACGACGGTGACATCAGCCTCGCTCTCTCCGTCGCTGAGCAGCAGCTCCTCCTCCGCAAACATCCTGTGCATTGTTGGTGCAAAGTTTGTCTGAGAGGAGACGCTGCCTTCAGCGTCGGAGAGTTCCGGTTCCGGCTCCGGTTCGGGTGCCTCAATGTCCACGTCCATTGCTGCACCCGCACCAGAGGCACGCTGAGCGTCCCCGCGGTACACCTTAATGATGACCTCATCGAGGCCATAGCAGACGCGGCCTTGCCTCTTCTCAAGGAGTCCGATGGACTCCTTGTTTAGGGACAAGACCACTTGTCTCGAAGGGCCTTCCGCGTCCTCGACCCGGACGACCCTCCAATCACTTGTTGGGAGGGCCGGGTTCATCACCTGAAGCATCTTTAGGATGCTTTCCGGTGCCGATGGTGTCACCGGAACCCATGCCCTCGCCCGGGGTCTGACTGGAATGTCCTTCCAGTCTACCACCTCCAACTTAGCCCCTGGGTAGACAGGGCCCACCTTTGCAACGGCGGCCTTATACAGCGCCACCGATCTCAGGTCCTCACAGGCGACCACCTTAATGTGGCCCTGGTACCAACCAGCGTCCTTACAGGCAGGGGGGGTTCCAGGGTTCTCCAGCAGAACGTCAAAAATGACGTTCGCCAGAGCTGCCTTCACCCACCTCCACTGGTCCTTTGGTATGGACCCGAGCTCGTTGCCTCGGTCCAGGACCCCAATAAGGATCCTGTCCTTCGCAACCTCGGCAAAGCTAGGCCTGCCCACCCACGAGTGCGGCCGGATTCTTTTAGAGGCCGGAGTTTGTTCCTCCGCCCCAGTGACCCGGAAGTTAGGCAGCAGGGCTTTCGCCCTTTCCACCGCTTCCTTCGCGCTCTGGGACAACGTTTCCAACGGGACCCCGTCGTATCTTTTTAACGTCTTCGCGGCCTTACGCTTGTCAGCGAATTTGAACCGCTCCGACTCCAACATCAGAGGGGCGTGGCTCGTAGTTCCCATCGCTGCCACGCCCTCTATACTATCTTGTGCGGCTACTTGTCGCCTTAGTCCACTCGGGCCAGGCCGTGAGACCGTTGCCTTCGCGAGACTAGGCTTCGCAGCCGCGCCGGTGTTTGACGGGCCCCTAGTGCCTAGTTCCACGGAGGGATCTGCCGTTTCCAGCACAATCCCCGCAGCTTTGCTGGTGCTAGGCCCCGCCATAACACCCGAAGTCACGGGCTGGCGTGCAACACTCACATCCAGCCCGGAAGAGCTCCTATCGGAGCGAAGCGGCGCGTTAGGCGCTTGCGCCTGCGCATTCTTACCCCGAGATGGGGAAGAAGAATATTTCATGCTTGTCTTACCCCGAGATGGGGAAGACAATTTTTTTGTGTTTTTTGTTGTTGTTGTTGCTTTATTTTTATTTGTATTCATCTTGGTCGTACGACCACCTGCTCGACGAGGCAAGCGCAGCGGTCTAGAAATATTGAGGGGGGAAATGGGTGGTACACCACGACAGCGCCCCTTGCCGCGGTAAGGCCAAACTTACTCCCTGAGGTGGCCCGGTGTCAGGGAGGCGCCGTTAAAATACAGCCGGAATTTAAACCCCCTGGCTGCAAACCGACCAATGGGCACGGTAACGCTTGACACCCTGGGTTAGGGGGGGGGCGGGGGGGGGGGGGGATTAGCTAGAGAGGAAGGAGAGCTGGGAGATACTAGGAGGGATACAGGGTACGCGGACCAGAGAGATGTTGGTACGGTAATCTCCACATAAGAATCAGTGCAAGAACGAATCCTACACTGATTCTTATATGGAGCCTCCCTCTTAGTTCGTGGTGGCATGGAAGACCTCGAAAGGAACAGCCGTGCCAACACTTAAGCCTCATCCCTACGCCAAGGAGACCAACGATGATGAGGTAATTGTAAGGTAGTTTTTGAGAAATTGAAACCGATGTTACCATCGCAGTGTAAAAACTGCCAACGATACACGCATGTGGCAAGCAATTGTCATATGCCATATCGCTGCGTCAAATGTGTTGCGGAACACGGCCCGGGTGAATGCAAAATTCCTTCGAGGGAAAATAATAACAAAGAACACGTACATATATACTGACCCTGAAACAGGCCAGCTAGTTAAAAATGTAGGTATCGCAGTTAGTTGTATCAACTGTAAAAGCGAAGGTCACACTGCAAATTATACAAAATGCCCCAAGAGACTTGAATTAGTTAAACGCATTAATGAGCGCAATGGCTTAGAAAATACAGTTAAATCCTCAATAAATAAAGATACTTTTACAAAAACACCTGTTCCAGGTGGGTCGTCTCCCTCTTATGCCGCAATTATAAGTGCCAGTGCAAACAAATCCTCTAAACTACAAAACACAAAACAGAAAACTACTAAAATATACACAAAGTCTAAACTCTCCAAAAAAGTACTTGACATACATAATCTTAATAGCAGAACATCGTCTTAGTCAAAAACACATTATTAATTTTGCCGGCTACAACTTCATTAGACAAGTTAACAAAGCAAAAGATGTCAGTGGCAACCTTCGCACTTCTAGCACAGCAAGAGCTATCTGTATACGTGAGAACTACAAATATAAACTTATTCATATAGGAGACACTATTCATTTAGAAAAAGTTGCCCTTAAAATCTCCACTACAAATGGTGACGAAATTTCGTTCGTCTCCGTGTACAATCGTCCAACAGATTTACTGAAAGCTAGTGACCTTAATTTGATATTAAACTCCCTCAACACAAGCAAGATAATTATCGGTGGAGACCTAAATGCTAGACATCCCAGTTGGGGGATGCATATACTAATCCTAATGGCAAGGTTTTGAATAATTGGCTTCAACAATGTCCTACACTGAAATTAATACCAACTAAGTTTCCTACTAGGGTATCTAAATGTACAGCGTCTTTTTTAGATATATTTTTAGTAACTCCATTCGTTGGTATTGATTTCGACATTTCGAACGGATATAACAATTGTCTGAGAACACACTCATTTGAATCAGATCATAGCGCAGTAGAATTAAAAATCAGATCACAATGTCCTCAATTGTCAGTTAACTGAACGGTTTAATTACGATAAAATTGATGCCCGAAAATTTAATGATGTGCTCTCAAACAAACTTAGCGAGAATTAGCTGCCAATAAGCCGTAATGTCACAGAAAAAGAAATTGATAATTGTATCTTAAGCTTAAACTCTGCCATGAACGCAGCTATGAACTCAGGAGCCATACCAAAGGTAACAGTTCGTAACCGCGGTCTCATAAATTTGCCTCAGAATATGCTTGATCTAATATCGGAAAAGAAGCGTTTACGTCGAGCGATTTATCGATGCGTTAATCCACAACGCGAAAACGCACTCAATGCTATATTGCGTAACTTAACTAAAATTACTCAGGAGCGTATTCAACTACACGAAAACAACTATTGGTCGAATTACTTTGCAAAAATAAGGATGAATAACAAAGCCTATAAAAAAATTAAAGGGTTATGTGGATTGAATACCAAGCCACAAATACCAGATTTAGCAATTAATTGTGATAGCGATATCGACTTTGACATTCCTAGAGTTGCAAACGGTAACACTATTCAAATACACGAAAATTTTCATAAAATCAATACTTTAGCTTATGTATTTGAGAAAATACACTAACAAAATCTTAACTCGGGTGATGCAGAGTTTTCTTCCCACATCAAAAACTCAATACACGAACTATTAGATAGTAATTATGCAATCGTAGCATTTGACAATAATTCACCTGCCAATAGTGAGCTTGACTCTAACGATGCAATGCTAGAAGTAGGCGAATACCACAATATATTCACAAAAGCGGAGGAAATCGGTTATTTCCATCGCTTTAAAAATAATAAAAAAAAAGCGCGGGCGAGGATGGCGTTTCAAATTTTCTCCTAAAGAAAACCTACCCATTTTTTGGAGGTTTATCGCGATTCTTATCAACCATTCCTATAATATAGGCTATTTTCCAAAAGAATGGAAAACAGCAAAGGTAATATGCATACCAAAGCCAAAGTCTGACCCTAAGTCTCCATATAGCTACCGCCCGATATCACTTTTATCAAATATCAGCAAACTCCTGGTAGAATTCTTGCTAGAGAAAATTAAATCACATGTTGATGAACACAAAGTTTTAAAAGATTACCAGTTCGGCTTTCGCCCTGCTCATTCAACAGACCATGCTTTGACAATACTATCTGATTTTGTATGTACTAACTTAAACCGACCCAAGCAAATATTGTCGTAAGTCTGGATCTCGAAAAAGCCTTTCATACTGCTTGGATAGAAGGAATCATATATAAAATGTATCGGAAATTCAAATTCAATAAAAATCTATGTAAAATGCTTTACAGTTATCTAAAAGGTCGATCATTTTATGTCGCGAATGGTGACGATAACTCCATGATCAGAAACGTAAGTACAGGCGTCCCACAAGGTTCCTTGCTCGGACCTATGTTGTACAACATTTTCCTAGCAGATTTTCCATATCCACCTGCACAGACTAACCCAACTTCTTGTGATATACAAGTTCTTATATACGCAGATGATATTTTAGTGTTAGGATCTCAGGCACGCATAGCTAAAGCTAATGAGAAAATTAACACATATCTAAATGACTTAAATGAATACTTTCATAAATGGAAATTAAAAGTCAATACCCGTAAAAGCGAATGCACTATTATTAAAGGTGTGGGGAAAAATTTCTTCCCAAATGCTTGAAAATTTTCGCCTCAAATTAAAATAAATGGGGAAATTGTAAATGTTAAAGATCAACTGAAATACTTGGGAGTAGTTTTGGATGATAGATTTACTTTTAAAAAGCATTTAGACTATACCCTAGCAAAAGCAAAAAAAAATGTTTTTTAGTTATGCAAACTTGGTAAGAAGACCGGCGGGTTTAAAAACCAAAATCAAACTTAACATATATAAACAAATAATTAGACCTACTATATCTTACGCTCATCCCATTTGGTTCAACATCTCCCCAAGCCAAATGGAGAGGCTACGCATATTCGAGAGGCATATGCTTAGATTATGTAGTGGAATTAATCGAAAACCTTACTCCGGAGGTACTTTCAGGAAAAGATTTTCGAATCAATATTTGTACCAAGAATGCAAAATCTCACGATAAGCTTATAAAAAATTACTTATCGAAGCAAAATGAAGTAATACTACCACTCACAGAAAAGTATCTATCCCCTTTGTATATAAAAATATTAATGGTAAATGATCTTGTATACCACAACAACAAACTAGTGTACTATCATAGACGCTACAATACTTATGTATAATACTAATCAACAAAACCTTGTATACAACACTGAACAATTTGTGGACAACACAAAAAAATAACAAAAATAAGCACACACTAAAATATAGGAAGATACATGTGTACATAATATACATTTATTTTTAAGACCAGATTAGAATATTTCTTTTTAGCCCTTTTTTGGAAAACATTAATTTTAAATTTCGCATAAAGCTACTGTGTTAAGGATTAACATATTGTATTGTATACAAATCTGATATATACAAATTGTAAACTCCTAGATAAATACTAAAGTATGTTAGGATAACACTATTAACCTTAAATTTAATAAAACTTTGTAAAACTTATGTGATTCTGGACAAATAAAAGTAGCTGTAACTTTTTGGATGAGATGGCTGAACTTTTCCTGAATCAGATTAATGTTCCTCCATACAAGTTTGGGAAGGTTTTGAATTTCTTTACGTGAATGATATTTCTAAATCTTCTTTAAATCTTTAAAATTGTCTGCAATTGTAAAGCTATTTGAAGCATGCGATCTCTAGTTCTCAAGCTAGTCTTTTCAGGCGTTGTGTTTTTCGAAGTTGTTCAGGTTTTGCAGGCGTTAAAGCGATGCCACATAAAAATCAAACACGCAGGAGGGATCGCACAATAAATCCTTTGACAACTCTCACTTATTTATTGTAAGAAGTTAAAAAACAATAACACAAATAATTTGTTTTGGCTAAATTCAAAATTTAGTTTGTATTTGTGTAGAAAGGGTCTTTGAGCAAGCCGTGCATAAAGATGAGAGATTGCGGTCTTTCAGCTTCACTTTGGTGTGGGTGTTGGTTATGTGGCAAACTTCTTATAATTGCATGTTCACCTTAGTTGTCAAAGCGTTATAGTAATAGTTTCGTAAGGTGAAACCAGCTTTCTATCTAACATAGTATTTAGAAGTTGACAACTCCATACGATAATTAACAGAGAGTAAATTTAGAAAATATGGAATTTTCTCCACCGAATGGACGATTTTATTCATTTTTGAAAGATATAGATAAATTGCACCCTTTTTCGTTCATTAGGGCTTTTGCACTATACTGCACCATTCAATACTTTTAGGGCATTCATCGAACAGGCCTAAAAATGTTCACAAAAGTGTAGAAACAAAAATTTCAGCCAAGTAATTTATCGATTAAAAACATGCCAGTGCGATGAGAAGAAATCTTCTTATTGCAAACATTTTTAATTAGTTTATTCTCGCTTGGCGTGCAATATCGCGTATGTGCAAAATGCAATACCGCGTATATGATGCAACCCAAACCTTATAGGAGGAAAGAAAACCTGCCAGCTGAACTATTGGATCTTTGTGTCACTGAACTAATAAATTATTAGATTTTTTTGTTTATAACTTTAATTTTTAATTGAATATTCCCCGTATGAGATTAACAATAAATTTTAAAGTCTTAATCTAATATTAAAAAACAATTTTTATTTAAATTCATCAAAGTGTAACTTATGTCAATTAGTTGGTAAAACATTCTTTAGCTGTTGCAACTGTTCAAATTTATTTATTCGAATCTACTTAAAGGATTTAAAGTGCCTCACTTAGTCCTATATAGTAAAAATTGCTAACTTTTATTTAAGTTAAAATAGGGACCGGAAATAACTGTTTCGGGTAAAAAATAGTTTGGAAAAATCAACATGAAGGAGTGGTCGGAAATATTTGATTAATTATGTGATAATAGTGTTTTTATAGTATATATAATAGTGTTCTAGAGATATACAAAGGAACAATGTATCAACACTGCGTGTGTTTCCAATTATATTTAACCACTTAACGGTTATATAAGTATAAGTTAAGGGATCTAAAATCCTACACTTTGAAAAAATAGATTTTACGCGCTAACTTGCCCCAGAAAAACACAAGATATTAACGTTATAATCATTTTATTTAAATTAAATGTAACAAAACAACCTATTCCTTTGTAGTCCCAACAGGAACTCGCCAACACAGGTAACATATTTCAGTGGAATGTGCAATGAATATATTTCACAACCGTGTGAAATGCAATTATGCTGACGCTGCAACACGTACGTGTACCTATTAGCCGTGGGACTGGCGGTGGTTCAAGGCATGGTAAAAAATTTGCTGCTTCACACGCAGCCAATGCATATCTGTAATCATCTTTCGTATGGGTGCATCGCACCGTTTATTCAAAATATGTGTCGCTTGCCATGAAATTTGCAATCATTCTTAAATTTCGTAAGATATAATGCACTTTACTTACGGTGGAGTTTACATGATCGTCACAAGTAATACTAGAATTGATGATAAAACCAAGATTTGTGACCTTAGGGACAAATTTAAGACTCTTTTTATCAATGTATAGGGGCGGAATATCAGAGAAATCGATACGACTTTTAGATATGCGAAGGACATACGACTTATATTAAGACAGATACCGTTTTTAGACGCCCATAGTGAGATGGATAACAAATCAACCTTTAACATAGAACATAGACTATAAGTTTGCTCAATAGTACCCGACATATAGAGTTGTATATCATCCGCATAAGCATGCATATGTGCATGCTGACAAGCATTAAAAGTATCGTTTATAAATAAGCTAAATAGTAACAGTCCCAAGATAAAACCCATTAGCTGTGGTTTAAGACTAGCGAGTTGTCCACCATTTTTCACACGCTGAGTCCTACCTACCAAATAGCTTCTCATGAGACGCACTGCATAGTCCCCAAACCCAAAATAGTTTTTTTAATTTTGAGCAAAGTATGTTACGGTCCATTGAGTCAAAATCCTTAGAAAAGTCAAGTAGGCATAGTAACGTCAGTTAGTTTTTGTCGAAAGGTATTCTTATGTCATCCAAAATTTTAATAACAGCCGTGGAACAACTATGATTAACTCTAAAGCCAGACTGAGACGGTGATAGTAAACCAAATTTGTTTACATGACCATAAATTTGTTCAGCCATTAGGGATTCAATGACTTTAGAGAGTGTAGGTAAAATGCTTAAAGGACAAAAATTACAGGGATTGCATGCATGCTTACCTTTAGCAATCGGTAGCACAGTTGCAACCTTCCACATTTCGGGGAAACATGACGTGGTAATACTGTGATTGATCACATGGTTTGGTAAAATTATTTGAACAAATTTAATAGGTATGCTGTCCTCACCGATTGCATTTGACCGTATGAACTCAAATACCTCACCGACAGAAACTGAAGAAGAAGGCATGCCTGTGGAGTGGGAGGAAACACTGGGAGGGGTGACACGATTGACAAAGGCATCATTGAGGTCTTCAGGGTTCAACATTTTACTATAGTAGATTCTTTTTTTGGGCTGAGTAGGCAATCGCGCAGTAAAGCCCTCTCTCGACGAACCAAAACCACACTCTACAAGTCTCTCATCATGCCCGTACTATTGCATGGCGCTGAAGCATGGGGACTGTCAGCATCGGATGAGACAGCCCTTGGAGTGTTCGAGAGAAAGATTATCCGACAGATTTTTGGATACCGCAGACGATGGAACGATGAGCTGTATGAGCTTTACCGCGACATAGACATAGTCCAGCGAATTAAAATACAGCGACTTCGTTGGCTAGAACATGTTGTGCGGATGGACGAAAATGCTCCTGCCCTGAAAGTTTTCAACGCGGTACCAGCTGGTCGTAGTAGAGGAAGAGGACGGCCTCCTCTGCGTTGGAAGACCAAGTGGAAAAGGACTTGACGTCACTTGGTATTTCCAATTGGCGCCAGTTAGCAAGAAGAGGAGTGACTGGCGCAATTTGCTAAACTCGGCCAAAATCTCGTAAGAGGTTATAGCGCCAATTAAGTAAGTAAGTAAGATTCTTTTTACACGCTTTATAGCTGCAGTATGCACGCCAATTTATATCCGTTCGATTTTTCCCCATATAGAATACTGCTTACAACGTTTTATAATCAGTGTACGTATTGTGTTATTAAACCAAGGGCACGACGGGGAAATATTTGGAAAGGTACGAACATGGGTCCTAAAAAGTCTTAAGATAATCTCATTCAAGAAATTAAGTTTATCATGGTCAGAGCTTATTCTTCAACAGTTTGGCCAGTTAATGCAGGACAAGTCATTTAACAAGTCATTCGAATTTAAAAAGCGATAGTCACGATAGTGGGATGGACTAACTACTATAATATGATGTTCAAGATTAATATTAAATGCACATAAAATTAAATCATGGTCAGATATAAACGAAATTTGGTCAAATTTTAATACAATAGACGTATCAGAGACAATGAAATGATCAAGGAGACTCGGTACGGACACATTCACCAAAGACAAGCCAGCACTAGAAACGTTATCACAAGTCACAGCATAACAAATTTACATTAAAATCCCCACATACAAGGATTTCATCGTAGTCAGCAGCCACGGAAGACAACATAGTAAAATATTCATCGACATTGTCACATTTGTGGGGGTTTTAAACGCAAGACAAAAGGATTTTGGTCGCATTGTTGGACACTTCGACTGAAAAAAACTCGGTAGTACTACCGAGATCATGAGAAACCAAACGAGCTTTTAAATGGGTTTTGCAATATATGGCGACCTCGCCACCCATCTTAGCAATTTTATCATGATATTTTCATGAAGGCAATTTTTTGTACAATTCTATTAACTCTATATTCAATATGCGCATCGAATTTATGTAAGTTTATTATTAATGTATACACCTAAGTACTTAATTCTTTTTACTTCCTCAATATTTCCATCTCTGATTTTTAAACTGTAATTGACCAAGTTAACATTAACCGTCTTTGACAAGATCATGAACTGCCGATTTTCACATTCAATTTAAGTTTGTTAGTTCTGCTATATAAAGAGTCAAGATATTCTTGTATTTTAGCTATGGTTTAGCAATGTTTCAGCTCCGTATTTATGTCATTAATGTAAATGTTAAAAAGTATTGGAGGTAAGACCGATCCTTGAGGTAAACCAATATTGACTTTTCTCACATACATAGTTGACTCGATCACTGTTCGTTGTTTACGATCTGAAAGATAGCTTTGAAACCATTCTAGCTCAGTTTTTCTTTACCAATATCTTCAAGTTTTTTCAACATTATTGTCTCTTTTGAGGTCAATAAATACTGCAAGGACATTACTCTCGGAGTTTCCATTTCCAGATTGTAGACCCTTATTTATTAATATCGCGTAGAAGTGGCCCATATATTCAACCAAGTCTTTAATTATACGCTCATAGAGTAAGTTATTTCCACCAATTTTTCTATTAAATTTCTTAAAAGTTTGTCTGACATCTTCAAATCGAGTCATATTTAATGTCTTCTACTTATTTATTATTATTAATTTCAAGAATACTACCCACAAAAAAGTGATTACAATTTTCGGCAATTTCACTACTGCTATTGTATATCCTACCATTTATTAACACTTCTATAATTTTCCCTATGTTAGATGCATTGTTTACTAAATTTTTAAAGTATTTCCATAATTTGAACTTTATTTTATTATTTTCTATAAACTGTTTATTATCGATTTATTTCTTATTTTGATGTGAATTTGTTTTCTATACGTTAAATGATTCATTATCAACATCTTATTTTGGTTAATATTTGTGGTGGTTGTCCACGAATTGCTGTTTTTTTAACTAGTCGCTGCTCTAATTCTTTGTATACAGGGCATCGCCTATAAAGTGGCTGGCCCCATAGTGGGGCTCTTCAAGGTAACTCTGCGGTGTAATAGGTACTGAAAGTTGTACATGGGGTGAACAGAACTCTTACCAAAGTTTTTTTCAAGCTCTAGATCAACTTTGAACATACTTTTGGAGTTTTAGGGCATTTAGGATTTCTGCAGGTTCTACAGTGGACTGGATCCCTTTAATGCCGCTTTTTAGCTGTTATGCATAAAATTTTATTTTTATTATGTTCTTCCTTGTATACATGCAGCTTTGTCTCTTGAATTTGGTTCACGGATACAAATAGACAGAGCTCTGGCCTTACTGGCCGTGGGAATGACTTTTGCTGTGTTTCTGTGTTTTTCTGTAACTATATCGCTAAGCAATGCAAATCTATTATTGCATATTAGAAATTTTTTCTCTCCTTTGCTTTCCTCTCGAATTGATTTAGGTTTTTTCCTGTACTTGAATTTTTGGGGATGAGCTTTCTTTTTATTTGGATATATAAATCCATACCTGTGCATTACAGACCTAGTTCTTGGCGGTGCTAATGTTCTTGGTGTTGTGTTCGTTATTTGCCATAATCGTTGGCTGAGAAATGGTTACCGCTGAAGTCGTTGTGCAGCCAGTGTATGTAAGGGCATTCAGCGTTGGTGTTGTAGCCCCAGGCCCGCACGCAGGATCTGTTCCTGGGGTTGTTTTTCATTTTATTTTATAAAATGGAAGAAGTTCTTCAAACAAAACCACTATTCCATGGATGGGATTAAAATTGTATCTACATAATTCATAAATAGGAATACGTTAAAGATTTAAAAGATCTAAAGAATATTTCATTTAGCAAATTAATGCGCCAGGGCAAAGAAAAAAAGTCGTCCAATACTGCGTTTTCATCAACTTTTACGTTTTGATGAATGTTAAGTGCAACCAGTCCATTTAGTCGCTTTTCACTCATTGGCGCAGTGTACTAGAAACGTTATCACAAGTCACAGCATAACAAATTTACATTAAAATCCCCACATACAATGATTTCATCGTAGTTAGCAGCCACGGAAGACAACATAGTAAAATGTGTTCGTTCGTCGATGTCGTTACTGGTAGAGCAGTTATTATAAGTAAGATTTGATAAACATTAAGGAAACCATTTTCGTTGCGGACATCAAATCCTTACATATAATTGTGTAATTTTTTACCCAAAATTCATCTTCGCCAAGTTTTACTTCGTCGATAAATACTACAGCACAATCGCCATGCGAAATCGATGAGTATTTTTCAGGCTTCTTCATCTAGAGTTAGAGTTATCGATGGAGAAATACATAACAAGAAAGTATTTTACGGTGCTTTAAACCCCGGTCTTCAAGATGAGTTACAAATAAATCCGATAATACCCTTCAATGTCGCTAGTCTCCACATTGCACCGATGAATCTAACGAGAAGTTATCTAGGTTTATTCACTTCGGTATCAATAAATCCGAACAAATATTCAGAGTAAAACTTAAAAAGTCTTCACAAATCACATGTGTGCCATTTTTTAAATCAATGAACCGGATACAAGTTGTAATTTGTTCGACTCCTGAAATGTCTGCCAACTCATTTGTCAACATCGTGAAAACTTTGGAATTGTTGATTCTATCGTTGAGCTGTTTTAATATCAAGTCATAGCAAATGATTATAAGTTCATTCTGAACATGATTGCTGATGAACATCGCGTTATTGGGGGAATTCTTTAAATTACTTCTTAGCTCGATTTCTTAGTAGCGCTCAAAAATTTCCATTGTTGTGATTGGGTTCTTCTATAGTAATTCTTCCAGTATCACTACTTCTGCGAAATGCTAAGCCTTGCCGATCGCAAAGAATTATTGTTTGGACTATGCTGTGGCTGACAAATATTTTGGTGGGGCTTTAACGCAAAATAAATTTTAAAAAATAACTTAATTTCAAAATTGTACTACAGTTTAAATTTTTGGTGGGAGTTGAACCCCCAATGAGACTATCACTTCCATATGCCTTCTGCTCTTATTTCAAAACTTCTTTGCTCCGATAACTATGCGATAAGAAACAGTATTTTCTGAAGAAACAGTAATTCCTGATTGCAAAACTGTTACAGATTTAAGTGAATGTAAAGACAAGGAGGGAGTTTTTGATTGCGAAACTGTCACAGGTTCAACTAAAATGCAACTGTTAATTAATATACAATAACCAAATAAATAATTTTGAAGTGAAGATGATATTAGAAATAAATTGATACAATAAACCAGAGAAAAGTTCAAAAGTGAAAGCTTTAGAATGCTTGATATTTGTAAGTTAAATATAAATGCTAAGTTAACCTATGAGATTATAATTATAAGTCGGTATAGACTTACTGCTCGTGCGCGAGACGAGGACGTTTACTTAAAAATTTACAAATGCCCATTTTTAATGAGTTCGACTAAGCAAAATTTGTATTTCAGTTTGATACTCACTGAATATTATTACTATAGATCTTTACACCGTAAACCAAATTTTCTTATAGTTTTTCACATTTTCCTGATCGTGAACGTATACACTCTACATTTTCTGTTCTATTCACGATAAGATGAAAAAAAAATCCAGATCTTTCGCCTTCGAGACCAATAGGTAGAAAAAATTGCGCTGTTGTGGGGTTGAATAGGGGTGACACAAAACACCAAGCGCTTCCAGACATCTATATCTTACTTACTTAATTACCGCTATAACCTCTTAAGAGGTTTTGAACGAGTTTAACAAATTGCGGCATACACTCCTTCTTCCTGCTAACTGGCGCCAATTGGAAATACCAAGTGACGTCAAGTCCTTTTTCACTTGTTCTTTTCAACGCAGAGGAGGCCGCTCTCTTCATCTGCCACTACCATGTGGTACCGCGTTCAATACTTTCAGGGTTGAAACATTTTCGTCCATTCGCACGCATGTCGCAGCCAATATAGCCACTGTAATTTAATTCGCTGGACTATGTCTATGTCGCGGTAAAGCTCATACAGCTCATCGTTTCATCGTCTGCGGTATTCACCGTCGCAAAGACGTAGGGGTTCATAAATCTTTCAGATAATCTTTCTCTCAGGCTGACATTATTGTAGGTGTCAATGCTGGTTCCCACATAAACAAAGTTCTCCAAGACGTGAGTGCGCTGACTGTTTATTTCTCGTTCGACCCGTTCACCTCCAGACCAATACGTTTCGCTTCTTTATCGATGATATCGATATCGACATGATACTCAATAAATAGGTAGCTTTTGCTCGTGCTATCGAAAGCGGATTTGAAGTCGACTAAAAGATGGTGTGTATCTATTTTTCTTTCTCGGGTATTTTCCAAGACTTGGCGTATCGTGGTCGATGGTCGATGATAGATTTGTCAAGCCTAAAGCCACACAGATAAGGTCCAATCAGTTCATTCGCGGTGGGCTTCGGTCGTTTACACAATACGTTCGACAGAATCTTATATGCTATGCTAAGAATACTGATCCTGCGGTTGTTGGCTCATATTGCAGAATTGCCCTTTTTTTGGATTGTGCAGAGTACACTTAAATTCGTGTTCGTCCGTCCATATTTTGCAAATGAGGTGGTGCATGTACTTTACCAACCCCTTGCCGCCACACTTGAATAGCTCTGCTGGCAGTCCGTCAGCACCAACGGTAAAAGTAATTTTTTTAGCCGCGCGATTGCCGTTCTAGTTTCGTCCAGGTCGGGTAATGGTACTTCGCACCGTCTTCATTGATTGGAGGTTCGGTGTTCAGTTCGAGTGTCATCAGGTCACTGGTCTTGAAACCTTCTGATAAAATTTTCGCACGTTTTTGCTATCGGCTAGCGTCTCAAGCTCCTCGCAGTCGCGCATCTCGCCCTTTTTCGGAAAATGCGCCTTCCTTACTTCTTCAACTCCTGATATCTCTTCCGTACGGTTCGCCTCATCGCAGCGGGCTCTATAGGCGACATCTTTCTTTTCCATGGCGGCGTGGCGTTCCCCATCGTACCAGTCGTTTTTTCTCGCTAGCTGAAACCAATGACCTCTTCAGTGGCGGTACGTAATGAGCGAGAAATGTGCGCAGACGCGCGTGCGAATCATGGCTGCGACAAGATGATGATCCGAGCCGATGTTAGCTCCTTGAATAGTGCGCAAGTCTAAGACACTGGAAGCATGCCTTCTCTCCACCACAACATGATCAATTTGATTTTGTGTTTTTCCATCGGGAGATAGTCACGTGGCTTGATGTATCTTTATCTGTAGATAAGTTATATCCATATATATATATATGTATATATATACATTCAGTAAGGATTTTCCCCCAGCATGGCGGCGTGACGTTCCCCATCGTACCAGTCGTTTTTTTGGGCTCGCTGAAAACCAAGGACCTCTTCAGTGGCGGCACGTAATGAGCGAGAAATGTGCGCAGACGCGCGTGCGAATTATGGCTGCGACAAGATGATAATCCGAGCCGATGTTAGCTCCTTGAATAGTGCGCAAGTCTAAGACACTGCCTTCTCTCCACCACAACATGATCAATTTGATTTCGCCTTTTTCCATCGGGAGATAGTCACGTAGCTTGATGTATCTTTATCTGTAGATAAGTTATATATATATATATATACATTCATTAAGGATTTACCCCCAGCTGTCTTAGACCTACCCTGGCTTTTAGGTAGCTCACACCCAGATAAAAAATGATGTGCAATCAATCGAATTACAGGTTGTACCAACAGATTTCACAGTTAAACCACGTCCAAAGAATAAGTCTATTAAATTAACAAATGCTGTTCTGCTGATTAGAAGTTTAACAGTTTACTGTTAAATTTACAGATCATCTGTCTAATTAACTTTTTACTAATTAGTTAATACAACAAAATTTATGTTATTAACAGATATATATATATATATATATATTAACAGATATATATATGTACATATGTATATGTTATATTTCTGTTCATTATTAACAAACGCCACGGTTGTTTGCCACATATTTCTGGCCAACTGTTCCTTGATTTTGACTGCATCTAGAAGCTGTATTTCATGATCGTAAATTAAAAAAAGGATATTATCATAATAAAAATTGTATATTTTAAAAATGTACCCAATCTTTCACAGTGAAAGGGTTCCAGTGTTATTTTTTGCAGAATTGGGAACATTACATGTTAATTTTCTTTTAATTTTTATTAAAATTTAGATAGCTGTATAACAGTAAACATATAAATCAATGTCTCAAACTCTATGCAAAATTTATGAAAATTCAACAAATGTTCATCAAATTTTTGAATAATAGTTTTTAAAAAATTAATAGGTAGGCAGTTTTGTAGTCCATTCAATTTCAGTAAAACAAAGTGAAAGTTTTATTGGTTTAAAATATCTGTCGACAAACCTGCATACCCGAAATATTTTCTAAAAATTTTATAAACAAAATTAAAAATTATAACGTAATTTTTTTTTCAAATATGCTACAGTTTCGTAAAATTTTACAAAGCTTAATATTTAAATTTTTGTAGTTTGCATATGGTATCGAATGAACTATATTTTTATAATAAATTAATAAAAAAAAAGGTAACATGGGACGTTATCAATATTATAAAACAACACCATTTTCACCAGGAGCCACGTTATATACATACATACATGCATAAGAGGGCTAGTGAAAAATTCAACTTTATTAAAATATTTTACATATAAAATTTTCATTTTACTTTTGCGTTATATTAAATAAAATTTAAGTATTCCCAACATTTTATTTGTTAGATATACTGTTCAGTTATACATATATGTATGTACATGCGTAGCATGACTAGTGAAGAATTCAATTCCATTTAAACACATTTCCTTGGTATTTGTTCCAACAACAAAAGATTCGTAATGTTCATCATACTTTTCCAAAAAGATTTTGAAAGAAACAAGAATAAACAATTAGTTTTGCTTATCAATTGGAAGTCTATCGATTTTATACAAGTGTAAATTTTCTGATAATCTGAGAGATGAAATTTTTTTATAAACCTTCCTTTGAATGTCACTGAGTTAGCTAAAGTAAAGATTTCTATTTTTATGTTATATGACTGAAAGAAACATTCATTTGTACCTGCATCGTGCTCGTTACCTTGTGTTTTATTTGTGGTATGAATTATGCATGATGCTGACTCATTATAATTTAAAATAAAATTAGAGAACTGATAAGAAGTTTTAACTACCAATGAATAAGAAATATTTTTGTTATTGTATATATTCCAAAGGCCCAGAAGCCTTTGTCACCGTGCCGTAGTAGACGAAGAAATGATGTTTTGGCTTAAGGAATCCAAATATTTAATTTGCGATGACGAGATATCGTATCTAAGAAGTTCAATGTCATTTTCATAGGCAAATATCAATGGTTTTAATTAATAACTTGATAAGATTCCACACTTTATCATTTCGTGGTACTTTGTTTCCTATAATTAGTGGTAGAAAATGTATGAAAGTTCGAGTTTTAGTTGCAGTCTTTTTGAATTTGACTTAAGGAGACAGTGCATTTTTAATGAGCCTGAAAAATTACCTATTTCGGTCTCCCCATTCATACAATTTTGTTTGCGTGTATATAAAATCCTAAGGAAAAGTGTTTTTTTTATACAGTACAAGAGTTATTATATCATTTAATAGAGTTTTCAAAAAAGTCATGCAAATATTATCAATAACATGAAAAGTGATAATATCATTAATTATACATACTGTTTTATACTATTCCTGTTACACTGTAATTGCTCAAATTGAGAACTTCTGAATAATTTTCTTTTTGTAAATATACTTTGCTTCTTCTGGAAAAACGACATAATTTTTCTGATCGAAATGATTTACAAAAACCAAGTATTGTTTTCATACCTAAGTTATCACAGAACAAGTCCTAATATAAAAAAAAACATGATGACTATTCCCATCAACTCAATTACTTCCAAAGTCTTTCAATTAACATGTTTTGACAAGTGCGTCAGCAAATATAAATTCCAAACTAGGTAGTAAATATTGCGCTATTGTCTTACTTACTTAATTGACGTTATAACCGCTTACGCGATTTCCGAACTTCTCCTATAATTTGTGGAGAGCGCCTTGATGTTGTAACACGAATTGAGGGACCTACAGTTTTACACCGACTACGAACGGTGTTTTTTTTTTTTGTAAGAATTTTTTTATGGCAGAAATACACTCGGAGGTTTGCCATTGGCCGTCGAGGGCGACCGCTATTAGAAAAAACTTTCTATAATTTTTGATGTTTGCTCCCCGGCCAGGATTTGATCTCTGGACCCACCGAATGAAGCGCGCACACACTACACACTCGGCGACCGCCGCGGTACTGTCGGAAAAGAATAATAGAAACCGCATGGATTCTTTCGTTGTATGTGTTCCTAAAGGGTTGTTCGTTTGGAAATCATCAGAGTAAAGAATGGTTATTCTTTCCTTTACCAATTTTTTGCTCTTTTCACTTGAAAATATGTTTCTCGAAATATTGATCTTAATTTGAAATTTTTTTTTTTTAAATGAAAGTGTAATGCCATAACATAAGCTTTTGCACTGAGTTCAAATCCAAAGATGGATCTTCCAATCAGATACATAGCTTATTAGTTAACAGAATATCAATTTCATTCTCAAGTGTGTACAAATATGGTTTTCAGGTTTAGTACAGTTTGATGATCGGTCAGTGATGTTGGAACTTCCACAATTGGATTTTACGATATTTAAACTCAAGTTATCATCCAGATATCTTTCGTGTCTATTAAGGTGTATTGCCGTAATTTGCATTTACTGAAAAAATACTGAAAACAGTTTTATATATAGCAAAATTTTTCAATTTATGTTCACTATTGAAATAATATACTAACTTTTCAATTGTATCAGTTCTGTTTATTTTTTATTTAATAACGAATTCAAATGCGATATCAATCCACTAACTAAATAAAAAGCCAAACGCCTTTACAGTATAAGCGTACATCAAAAACTTAAGAAACTTTAAAACACAAATGCAATGCTGACAAAAATGATGAGAACTTGAACTTGGTTCCATCTAGATGCACAAAAAAATTATCTAAAGGTTTAATACTAGCACTAGATATTACATGGGATGCAGAGTATTATTTTTCTGCTAAAAACGTTCTCCTATGTTGGCCGGTGTTTCCTCTAAATTGGATGGCGAGTTTATATGGACTAAAAAACTATATATTCCTTCCTGGATGCTTACTTACTTACTTGATTGGCGCTATAACCGCTTAAGCGATTTTGGCCGAACTTCTCCAACAATTTGTGGTGTGTGTCTTGACGTTGTAAGACAAATTGAGGGATCTACTATTTTATGCCGACTCTGACCGGCAAATGATTTTGGTGAGAAGTTTTTTCATGGCAGAAATACACTCCGAGATTCGCCATTGCCTGCGGCGGGCGACCGACTGAAGTGTGCACACGTTACACACTCGGCTACGGTGGCCGCCTTCCTGGATAGTAACCCTTTTAGTCGACGACATTTAGCAGTATCGAAATTATATAATGTAGTATTTGAAAATATAAACGTTTGTATGTTCATATATTGCAGAGGTGTTAAGTATTGCAATCATCGTGACTGAAAATTGTTGCAGTCACAGTTATTGATTAGCAATTTTTAACTGCAGCCTTCAGTCACTTTTTTGACTTTTGACTGCACAAATGAAGTCACTAGTCTTTTTTGTTATTAATGACTGGTCAGTCATTTTGCAGTCATCGGTGAATAATGATATTTTAAAGCAGTCATTTTGTAATAAAAAACAAAAATGTTGACACAAATAAATTGTAACTCAATTATTAAGCAGCATTAGTTTTATATTCATTCATATTTTCCAAAACTCTTACAAAATAACAAATATAAATATGTACAAACATATACATATATATATATACAAACAACCAAAAAATTAAATATGTTACAAAATATAGCTCCTGCAAGCTGAGAAAACTCACAAATACATATAATCCAAAAATTTGTTTATAATTAGCAACAATAGTAGAAATTTCTATCGGAAAAATTAACGAGTTACATATAAACATAAAATGCTGTAATTTTCAGTATTCTTTAAGTCCTTTCTGATTTTCTTCAAAGTTGAACTTTATTTATTTTCTTACAAATTAAAGATATAATAAAGTAGTCAAGGACTAACACACACTCCTTGATTTACTTTGACCAACAACAACGACGAGGAGTATTTAACATTGAAGCAAACGAAAAAAGACGCTCCACTGCAGCTGAAGATGGCAAGGCTGCATTATACTTAATATACGCTTTTTTAATGCTGGGATATCGGTTCAGCATGAAATTCGATGTAGATTTGTCTACCATATACGACAGAAATTCTTCCTCAACTGACGTCGAAGTATTCACACTCTGATTCACTGGATCATCTTCAAAGTAAATTTGAAATTTGTTTACGGGTATAAAAAATGTGCCTGTTAACTCGTTTTACCATTGAAAGAGAAGTCGAAAAAATCATTACAGCCCGCCTCGCATGGTGCTGTGCTTTGAGTAGAGCAATTATTTTCATCGAACTCTTCTGATAAAAGAGTTTTTACAAAGTCGTTAATTGCCTTTACTTTGTCTGTATCAAAAATCGGATTTAAACATTTTACCCACTTCAATTTTATATCTGGACAAACTACCGCCGCCACAATTGCTTCGTCTACATTTTTCAAATCGTAATAGTTTTTAAATCTCTTTTGCAAAGATTGCTCCAATGAATAAACTATGTTGGTAAAGTGCTTTAATGTGCTGTTTGCTTGCATTTTGCAATATTTGGTTATTATAGTCGCTAATGTGGGAAGAAGGAATCCGTAGATCATCCCAGTATCTTGTTGCAAAAATCTACTGCTTTTGAAATGGGCTGCAACAAGTGTAGATACTCCTCTAAAAACATAAAATCATTTTCGTGAAACTTTTCCACTTCAAGCTTATCACAAAGCACATTTATATTCTTTTTATGTGACAATAAGCATTGTACAGAATCAAATAGCCAATTCCCCTTGGTCACAACGGGGTATTTAAGCTGTGACCCCAATATAGCCATTATATTTTCAGAAGATTTTGGTCGGTTGACCTTACACCACAAATCAGAACACTTTTTCATAACCTATACATAGAAAAAATAAGAAAAGCATTATCATTAGTTATCCTATTTATAGTTTATATCGAAAAAGTAAAGGTATCGTTATTTAGAGGACGTATATTTTCTGAGGGTACTTACTTTTTTGTGCTTCTCATATATATGCGAATCAGTTTTTATCAAGCGAAGTAAATCTGTCGTGGCTACGAGATTAAGGGTGCGGGTAGCACACCGTATGTGCTTTGGCAAGGAGCTATCAATGAAATTACTTGAAAATTCAACGGAATCCATTTCGACCAAATTTTCAACTTCCTCTACTTCATCATCACTGTTGCGTACTACTAAAGGAGTATTTAAACCGAATTCCTTAAATGCTTTTACAAAATTGGAACCATTATCAGTTACAGTGGCGGATACATTATAAGTATTAAGATCAAACTCCATGTGAATTTTTAAAATAATATCGTGTATACGGTCAAAAGTATGAGAACCATTAAATCTTTGGCATGCTAAAGCTAAAGATTTTCTCTGGAATGACTCACCTATCCAATGGCAAGTGTAACCAAAGAAACTTCTATGTTTAGTTGACCATATGTCAGCAGTAGTGCAAACATATTTGCATTGCTTTAAAATATTTTTCATATTGGTAATCATTGCAATGTATAAATGGTCCACTCTGTTTGCTACGGTTTGTCTGCTTATCAATTTAAGTTCAGTATTGGCATGTGCAACCAGAGACTTAAACGAGTTTGTATCGACAATCGATATGGGTAACATATTTTGGGTAATGAAGTTCACAACTAAATCGTTAAATGTATCCTGGCTAAGAGGCTTCACTCCACATCTAGTTGCTTTAATGGCTTGGTATTCTCTAAACTCGCTTATATGACGAATTTTTAAATGTCGTACAAAATTCGATGAAATTTGTATTGAGCCTTGCAACTTCGCTTTACACATACAGCACTGCACTAAAACACCGTGTCGCTTTCTTTGAAATTCGGTTGTGTTCAGCTTCAAGTAGAAATAGAAGATATTATAAGAACATTTGCTTACATAAGCACAGAGCTTTGGACGAAAGATCTTAATGCTTAAACTGTATAATTACATATGTATGTATGCATACCCCTTTTAATATTTTAAAATATTTATCGTACAGAACTGAATTGGTATTCCCTTTATATTTTGGAATTACATTCACATTCTCCTCAGTCATTGATGACCCTCCTTCATCACATCTCGCCCTCTTGCTGGTAGAAGGATTGTCATCTGAATATCTAAACTTACGTCTTCTGCTTAGATTTAAAGTGAAGGTTGGATCCCCGACAGAATCGTCGGATGAAAAGTCAACCACTGGTTCTGACATTTTTTATGTCTATAATTATATCACTTTTTAATTTAATATTTCAGATACTTCACTCCTCAATGTACAACGTTATATCCAATTTTAGACAATTACGTTTGCAGAAAAGAGCTACCAAGGACTTGGTCATACATGAATACCCCATACAAATTGTTGTTTATCATACTGACTATAATTTTTTTCATAACGCCTACTTTTAAGCATCGTGCGATTTTTTCTCGAAATGCCACTTTTTTAATAAAAAATAGTACAATAAAATGGTATTGTAGTTTTCAATATATAAAATTTTGTTTACAAAAGCAATATACCATGCATGCGGGATGTAGGGTGTTCGAAAGGAACAGTATTTCGCACACGTTCTCTGAATGGTGTAATATGAACTGGGAAAAATAGGGCCAATTACTAAGAAAATGTGCATCAGGTTTACGAAAATGTGTCACAATAAGTGAAAATGCAACAGCTCGAAATTTCCTATTGTCTAGAGACGATGAAATGCTAAAAATTCGCGTGGGTGGAAAATACTATATATTTTCCTGATAACTGCCTCAGGAACTATATGTAATAAATAAAACATCTCATTGAAGACATAGCTGAAAAGAATACACTTGTTGCAGCAGCATGTTAAATTTTTAGTTAATCCATTTTGTACATTGAAGCGTTTTAGACTAACGCTATTGAAGAACATGTGAAAGTGTGTACATGTGTTAAGTGTTCATTTTTTATTGTTTTTTTTTTGGTTGTCTTGCTTATTTCTGTTTTTCGCTTTCTGAGTACGAGTAACGTAACATTTATTGTGCTCTAATTTGCTTCAGTTTACTAATTAGAAAGATATTATGATTTTGGCTAAGATTCTAAATTAGTGTTCAGATTTTCACAACAAACATATTAAAAAGACTGCAAAAGACTTTGTATTGCAATCATTTTCTGATTGCAGTCAAATGATTGCATTCAAGTAATAAAAGAATGCCGACGACTTTGTAGTCATGACTAACAAAATGAATAAGTACTAACTTTCTGGAGTCCCAGTCATGACCCCCATGACCCCCAATCAAATGAATGCAAAAGTCAAAAAGTATTGCAATACTTAACTCCTCTGATATATTGTATGCTCATGCAATAAATCAGTTATTTGTTTACCTGTATTGTAAAATAAACAGGACCATTCTAACTTTCAGTCACGGTAACCGACCAAATTTTACCAGCTGTGGGCCAAGAGCGCAATATTTGTACAAGGACCAATCGATTATAAATGTGGATATCATTTTCCCTCTTTCCAATGAATTCTTGAGATTAAGTTTTCTATAAAGTTGTGTTGTTTTCCACTTGTTCTCAATTTCTTCTGTTGGGATGTCATTATATTTCCACCATACTTGAAGTTTTTTGACAAAATTTCATCTGCTTCAGGGTTTTTGGTCAGTTGTTTGATTCGTCACTTTGGTTGGTGTGTTTGAAATAGTAAAATTTTTTCCTTTCCGATTATTAAAATAACGATTATATAATGTACCATAAGGTCGTTTGGAATATCCACGACGAAAAAGTTGACTACATGGTAAATAATCGAATAATTTTGAAAAAGCAAATAACTATGCACTTCAGTGGTCACATATTTAAGGGGGATTTCAAAAAGTCGTACGCAGTTTTTAGCCCATTAAATTTTGTATTATAGTATACAATTTTTAAGTCGCTAAAGGTTACCACTGATTTTCAAGAATTTTTTTCAAGGTTATAGTGCATTTTACTTTTATAAAATTCGATTTTGTTCCATTGATTTTGTTTAAATACATATGTGACCACTAGAGTATGTATGAACTTTCTAACAGCATAAGAGCTAAATGAATGAATCGTATTTTTAAATAGTATAATTGAAATTGAAATTTTAGCGCTTTTAACTACGAGAGGCTGTACCGACTTAGGATTGAAGCTTTAGCTCTGCACAACGGAATCTAAAAAATAGACAGAACCAAAATATAAGCGATATTGCAGCCAAACTTTATTTTAGATTTTATACGCGGTATTGCATTTCACTGTTATTTTGAGTTGTTTTGGTAGAAATGCCAGAGTTTTAACATAAACATATTAAGGCCTATGCCCCCTATTCAGGGTCACCAAATCTCAATTTTGAACCTTTTGGTATATACACGGTATTATATTTTGCTTATACGCAGTATTGCAAGCCAAATGACGTTTTTAAATGGTAGACCTATTTCAAGGGCTCATTAGCATATTGTCAACAGTTTTAGTCCATTTTATTGTCTAAATTGTATGCAAAATGTTATATTCACTGACTTCAGTAAAGCTTTGATCGATCTGTTTGGCTTTCCTACGTTGGATTTCATAATACCTTCAAACCCGATTTTGTAAAGACAAATCAACTATTATCAATTTACTGGGATTCAGAACTCATGTTTCAAATGGTTTAGAGAAACTATTCCAACAGATGTTATATACATTGACTTCAAAAAATTTTTTATCGATCTGCTTGGCTTTCCTCTGTTAGATTTCTTAGTATCTACCTAGATTTTAAATAGTGGTGTCCAAAAATGATTTTTCCAATGTCATTAATGCTTATAACAAACAGATATTAACAGCTTAGTTGATTGGTGCACGAAACAAATATATCAAGTGTATAATTTTGTTGATTTTGGAGTTATAATGTTAATACTCTTATATTTGCCTTTATAAAGCGATAGTCAAACGAATTCAAGGGTCCATATGTAACTAAAGCCTTTTTATAACATTAGTAAAATCGATACTAGAATTCGGGTTGATAGTTTGGAAGGCGTTTTTGACAAAAGATATTTTATATGGGATTCCCTTTACATTATATCAATCGTTGAAACTAATAAATCTTCCTACTCTTTACAGCTGTAGATAAATGCTAGGCATAATATTTATGGCTAAACTGCCCCCAGGATCTATTGGCAGTACATTTATTATTGCCGAAGTTAAGCTTAATGCTCCATCTCAGGTTTCAATATAACTACTTTAAACCTCTTTAGTTTTAGTGTAAAAAAACCAATTTCCTTCCCAATGTTTCTATTAAGATTTTAACTGTCCTTCCAGCACTTTTTAATTTCGGACTGACGAAAAAACTGTTTTGTCCTTTCTAAATAAATGATCAATGACTTGCATTTTATATAATCTATAAAATTTTGTTTGTAGGTGAACAGTTTCAGACCTGGGTGCTTAATAAACACGACGACTCGGTACAAAAACAAACGATCCGAGCGTCATGCGGACTGCGTCCCTCGTGTCGGTAGGGCGGGAAGAGGGTAACTGTGGGGTTTATTATTATTATTATTATTATTATTATTATTATTATTATTATTATTATTATTACTATTATTTTTACTATTATTATTTTTATTATTATTATTATTATTATTATTATTATTATTATTATTATTCTTATTATTATTATTATTATTATTATTATTATTATTATTATTATTATTATTATTATTACTGTTATTATTATTATTATTATTATTATTATTTTTCTTTATTTATTAAATCTCCATTAAGGGTTATATTACATAATATTTTGGGGACCTTAATCCTATACAAAATATATAGTATATAAATTAGCATTACTTAGCTAAAACTTAAATGTGCTTCATATCATATGGCATGTATCCAAGATTACCGACTTCTGCATTAGGTCAATCGTCCATGGAGGAATCCCAATTAGCTTTACGTCATTCTTGAGATTTTTATTTACTGCACCCTCTGCGCTGATTATGATTGGAATAATTTCGACTTCCGATAGGTTCCACATATGTTTCACCTCAAATGCTAGTTCCAAGTATTTTTCGTTGTTTGTTCGGCCGATGTTATTTGTAGCGGGCACTACTATGTCTTTTATGTATCTGTGTAAGCCCGGCACTACTATGTCAATCAGAGCTCCCTTTTTAGACCGTTTGTCGACTATCGTAATATCAGGTATTTTATGTATCTGTGTAAGCCCGGCACTACTGTGCCAATCAGAGCTCTCTTTTTAGACCGTTTGTCGACTATAGTAATATCAGGTCTTTTATGTATCTGTGTAAGCCCCGTATAGATTGTTCGTAATATCTTTTACAAATTCATTTTCTATTACTTGGCATGGGGCATATTTGTAATAAAGCACCTTTTCGTGTTCCACATTGTGCTTTTCATGGATTTTTTGATGCATAATTTGTCCAACGTTATTATGCCGTTTGTGTCTGTGGATGCCGTACTACTACAAGCTGACAAAATATGACCTAGAGTTTCCGGTTGAACCCCGCACCTCCTGCAGCTATCATTTTTCATACCCTCTTCTTTGATTACATGCTTCCTGTAATTTTTAGTTAGGATCATCCTGTCTTGGATGGCAATAATAAATGCCTCGATTTCCACATATAATTCGCCATTTGTATGATATTTCTTTGCCAACATCATTGTTGTTCATGACTCTGCAGTTTTTTTCATGCAAGGGGTTAAAATCCAATTGTGAATTTGTATGGCACAGTATTCGGCTTGTCCTTCAAACGTGCCGGCCAGGCATCGATTTCTGCAATAGTGTGTATAAGGGTTGAATCTTCTCGTTTTCCGTGGAAGTACGATCTCAACAACTCGACTTGATTATCGTGTAGCGCCTGCAAGTATATAAGGCCTCTGCCGCCTTGTTTTCGCGGCAGTACCAGTCTCTCATATTTTATATTTTGTTAGTTTGGTTCGTATTGTCCGTTGTAATGACTGTAGATCAGTTTTTGTTCATGCAATTATTCTAAAGATGTATGTCAGTACCAGTATCACAAACGTGTTGATTGCCTTAATCAGGTGTTTTTCATTTATGATTGTTTTCTCGACCTTGTGCAGCCAGCCTTTGACTTCTCTCTAGAGTGTCTTTGACAGAGCTTTTATCAATTTGTTTATTTTGGGTCATGCCCAGGTATTTATACCGTTTTGTTTCATCCATACCTTTTATATTATTTGTATTTATGATAGTATCTTTCGATATTTGGGCTTTATATATTGATATCGTCGTACATTTGTTCAATCCAAAACTCATGCTTATGTCCTTGCTGAACAAAGTTACCTCATCAATAAGCTGACTAAGTTAGCGTTTTCTCGATGCATATAATTTTAAGTCATCCATATATAAAATATGGGATAATAACTTGTTGTTAGAGCAACCTTTTAACGTGAAACCATATTTAGTGTAATTAATTAAGTTACTTGAGAGGTTAAGCGCCATACAAAACCACAAGGGAGAAAGGCAATCACCTTGAACGATGCCATATTTGATTTTAATAGTGTTTGTTTTATAATGAGTCATTACATCATTTACGCGTATATTTGTTTTCCCGTGTGACATCATAATTTTCAAGAAAGTAAAAATTTTTGGATGTATTTTATAATATGAGTGCTTTTAACAGCCAGCTATGAGGCACACTATCAAACGCCTTTTGATAGTCGATATAGCAGACGTACAGATGTCTTTGCCTAGTCCTTGTTTGTTCTAATGCTATTTGATCAATTGTCAATTGGTCCTTGCATCCTTTAGCCATTTTAGAACATCCTTTTTGATCTTCGTACAATATACTATTTTCTGTAACGTGGTTATATATTAGGTGATTAATGCACGCAGTTACAATTTTGTACATCATTGTTGGACGTCCATTCGCAGGTTGCTTTTGGAAGCCTTTTCCTTTCGGTAACAGGTAGGTGACTCCATTCAAGAATACACTTGGGAGCTTCTCTGGGCTTTGGATACACTCATTAATGAGTTGGTTAATTTACCATGAATGGCCGTAAATCGCTTAAACCAGAAATTTTGCACCCTATCTAATCCTGGCGATTTTCGGTTATTAGTTCTTGCAATAACTGCTTGTTGCTGCTCAAGTGTTATTTGGTCCTCGTGCATTTGTTCGAGGTGCTCATATCTAGAATATTCTTGTGTTAACCAGCCCCCTATTTCGTTGTGTTTTCTTCCCTGGACCATACTGATGACCAATATTTTTCTCTTTCTTCTGCTATTCTCCCTATTAATTTCGTATCTGGATTGTTTGTTGTGCGCTTTAACAAATTTCTTTTTGAGGAAGTGGTACTCTTGAATCTATTAAGTCGCTCCAGGTCACTCCTTAGTCGTTCTATTTTTTTTAATTTTCTTGTAATTACCACATTTTCTCTGGGCTTTCTTGATGCATTTATTGGGTATTTGATTTTGAACTCCATCTTAGTTACAGTTGCTGCTGCAGCCACGTAAGCCTCCGTGTGCAAGTCTTTTAGATTTGAGACTTTAAGAATTTCCTCTTCTAATATATTCTGGATTACGTAATTTCTGACTTGTGTTGATTTTTGGTATAGGTGGTCTCATTAGAGTTTCAATATTAGAGTGTATGTATGTAAAACTGTTCTCGGTATATTTCCTATAGATCTACCAAATCAATATAGTCAGACTGTTCTTCTTGTCTGTTGCCCGTGGAGTCATCTATTTGGCTAGCAGCATGGCTAGATTCAAGAGGATGACTAGATTGCGATTGGCTTATATGTATTGGACTAAATTGCATTTGACTAGGAAGAGCTTGTCTAGATTGAATTATCACATTAGCTGCATTATCATTCGCTGTTTGCGTGTTGTTTCCATCACTATTGTCTAAGTTATCATGAATAAGTCCCCACCTAATATTATTGTCAACAGCACATCCGGTTGACTTAACCTTCACGCAGTTCATCCACTTCAAATATTCCACACGAGCCGCAACGTCAGCAGAATCGCGTTCCCACAGTTGACGGCGACGAATATTCCACACGAGCCGCAACGTCAGCAGAATTGCGTTCCCACAGTTGACGGCGACGAATATTCCACACGAGCCGCAACGTCAGCAGAATTGCACTCACACGGTTGGCACGCAAGCAGAACAACAGCAGCGCAGCGCGACGCCGTGGGTTAGGTGTAGGCTAAAGAACTTTGTAATAGTCAGTTAGAAAACTCGTTCCAAATCAACCGCAACAGATGCGGAATAAAACAAGCAATTTTATAAAACATAAAATAATCGTTTAATTGGCGCCCAACGTGGGGCGGCGCGAAAGTTATTACAATTATTAATTTAAAGTTTAAATGTCGCAGAGATTGTAATCGACATTAAAGGAAGACACAAATTACTTCCTACTGTGAAATCATCTGAAAGGTCCTTAACGGAAAGCGGATTTAGTCACTAGGGAACGAATTTCCCTGGGCAGCGTAGACGACATTCACCAGCAAAACAGTGCAACGGAAGCAAAGCCATCAAGGAAGATTTTCCCTGGACATCATAGCCTACATTCACCAACGAGAGCCTGAGGACGGGCCAACAATACAGCAAATAACAATAGTTAAACTTATTATTTAGACAATAATGGAAAGGTGAGTGAAGTGCTCAATTTAAAATAAAGTGATTATAAAATAGAAAATGTTTGTGAAAATAAATGAGTTAAGTGTTGGAAGATGGTAAGATAGGAAAATTTGCTCAATTTAAAATAAAGTGATTATAAAATAGAAACTGTTTGTGAAAATAAATGAGTTAAGAGTTGGAAGATAGTGAGATAGGAAAATTGTTGCAAAAAAATAAATGAGTGAAGTGCTGGAGGACCTCTTTAAAAATTTGAGATTAGGTTTATCCGACAGCAACATGAATGCAGAACAGGTGAGCGAACTGGTCAAAGCAGAAGTAAGAACTGCATTAGCAGCACAGAAATTGGAGTTCGATAGGAAACTGGTGGCAATCCAAAATCAAGTTACTATTGCCAAGCCCAAAGTAGAAAAATATAGTAAAGTAACAATAAACCCATTGGTAGGATGCGACATTACATTGGACGCAATAAAAACACTACCTGAGTTTCAGGGACACCCAGGCACATATGTGTCATCGCGGGAGGCGGCGCACAATGCCTATGAGTTGTTCAAAAGATACGATGGCAGCGAACGCCATTACCAGGCCGTAATTATTTTAAGGAATAAGATAAGAGGGGCTGCCGATGCAGTACTCTCATCATTTAACACCGTGCTTAATTTTAATGCCATTGTCGCAAGATTAGACTTTACGTATGCGGACAAGCGTCCACTTTACCTCATAGAACAAGAGTTGTCCACTCATAGGCAGGGTTCCTTGTCGTGCTTGGAATTTTATGACGAAGTTGAAAAAAAGCTAACATTATTAGCGAACAAAAGCATAATGTCTTACGAGTGTAGCGTAGCAGACGCCATTAACGAGAAATACAGGGCAGATGCCTTGAGGGTGTTCATATCTGGCTTAAGGAAGCCCCTGTGCGACATCCTTTTCGCTTCGAGGCCTTCAGACCTCCCATCTGCTCTTGCCCTGGCGCAAGAGGTAGACGCAAATCACGAACGCTACACATTCGCAGCTAATTTTGCAACAAGGCATAGCGAAAACAATTATAATAAAAAAACTAACAGTAGCGCGAATTCGGGTACAAACGGTCAGAGGTTTAACAATTATGAGTCCCACACAGGAAACAAGAATCCGCACTATTCAGGTAATAAACAGTACAGACCCGGGCAGCATTTGACTGAAAATCAAAAGCTAAATAACGGACGGGACAATGATAATCAAAAACGTGTAGAACCAATGGAGGTAGATCCATCCATCTCACAATTCAGACGTCAGCCATATAACAGGGATCACAATCCGAACCAAGAAGGGCAGTATAGAACCCAGCAGGGTAATCAGCAAAAGCGTTCAGCGAATTCCGGACGCTATACAGGACCAAAAGTTCAGCGCGTAAACCACTTAAAAGATGAAAGTGATTCACGTAGCGAGTTGACATATGAAGAAGAGGCCGAACAGACGGCAGACGACATTAAATTTGACCAACTAAATTTTTTAGGGGAAGGTCCCTCCTACCTTGGATCTCCAAATCTATAGGAGGGATAGAAATTAAACTCCTCATTGATACAGGGGCGTCGAAAAGCTATATGAAACCGTTACCGGCGCTTAAAGGAGTACAGACTGTTAGGAACATATTTTCAGTAAAATCTATTCACGGGGTTACCCTCATCAAAGAAAAATGCTACATAAAAATATTCGGAGTAATTGCGGAATTCTTCATCCTGCCAGACCTGACATCATTCGACGGCGTAATTGGGCTCGATGTACTAAATAAGGTGCATGCGAACATCGATTTGAAATCAAACGTAATAACCCATGACTACGGGAAAGAAGAAATCTTCTTCATCACCAGCCAAGATGTTAGCCATCTTAGGCTTCAGGCTGATGCGGTACCGGCTGACGTTAGCGACAGCTTCTTTAAGATGATTAGACGAATCAACGGTGTTTTCGCCGACCCCAACGAAGCTCTACCGTATAATACAAAGGTAGTAGCAACGATCCGCACAGAAGATGAGGACCCAGTGTACTCTAGGTTATACCCATATCCATTGGGTGTAGCGGATTTTGTTAACAGGGAAATCCAGGAACTGTTAGCTAATGGTATTATCCGACCATCTAGGTCGCCGTTCAATAACCCCATATGGGTAGTTAAAAAAAAGGGTGTAGATGAAGCTGGACAAGCAAAACAAAGGTTAGTTATCGATTTTCGTAAACTCAACGAAAAAACTGTAGGTGACAAATATCCGATACCTGACATTACAGGGATTCTGGCTAATTTGGGAGGAAGCAAATATTTTACAACTCTGGACTTAAAATCTGGCTTTCACCAGATTAACTTATCAGAGCGAGATAGGGAAAAAACTGCTTTCTCTATCAAAAACGGGAAATACGAATTTTGCCGGTTGCCTTTCGGGTTAAAAAATGCCCCAAGTATCTTCCAAAGGGCGATAGATGATGTGCTAAGAGAGCACATAGGAAAAAGCTGTTTTGTTTACGTAGACGACGTAATAATTTTTTCACAAGACAAACAACAACATTTGAAGGACGTAGAAGGAATACTTACAAACTTATTCAATGCCAATATGAGGGTATCAGCTGAAAAGTCAAAATTTTTTAGAACAGAAGTTGAGTATCTAGGATTCCTGGTGTCACAGGGAGGAATAAAAACCTGTCCGGACAAAGTCGACACTATTCGGCAATTTCCTGAGCCTACCACCCTGAGGGGGCTTAGATCGTTTTTAGGCTTAACAGGGTATTACAGGTGTTTTATAAAGGACTTTGCTAAAATAGCCAAACCACTATCAATCATAATGAGGGGAGAATTCGGTCGAGTGACTGCGTCACAGTCCAAAAAAATCGAAATTGATTTGACTGATGAACATAAAAAGACCTTCGCTACCCTAAAAGAAATACTGGCGTCCGAGGACGTAACATTAACCTATCCAAATTTCAACAAAACATTCGACTTAACTACTGATGCGTCTTCACACGCTATAGGTGCTGTCCTCTCACAAGAGGGCAAGCCTATTACCATGATTTCTCGCACCCTATCTGGTAGCGAGGAGCATTATGCCACAAACGAAAGGGAGCTGCTGGCTATCGTTTGGGCATTAAAAACGCTAAGAAATTACCTTTACGGCGTAACAAAATTAAATGTATTCACGGACCACCAACCCCTAACGTTTGCGGTCTCGGACAGAAACCCGAACTCGAAGATTAAGAGGTGGAAGGCCTTCATTGACGAGTGCAATGCTAAGCTCATCTACAAACCAGGTAAAGAAAATGTGGTTGCGGACGCATTATCGAGGCAGCATATAAACGCCTTAGATAACATGAGTGTTGAAACGATTCACAGCGAAGAATCTTCAACTAATACAATTGAAAGAACCGATAAGCCGGTAAACTGCTTTCGCAATCAAATACTTATAGATGAAGGTGCAGAACCGCATAAAAGAACCTTCATTATTTTTGGAAAAAAAACAAGACACCTAATTACATACAAATCTTCTGAAGATCTGATGAAACTCCTACAGGAATCTGTGAAAATCGACGTAGTTAACGCAATATACTGCGATCTACACACATTAGCACAGGTTCAGCATAAATTAGTAGAAATATTTCCAAAGGTAAAGTTTAGGTATACGGAGAAGTTTGTAAACGATATTTCGGACCCAAACGAGCAGCAAGAAATAATTGCGGCTGAACATATCCGCGCACATCGCGCAGCACAAGAAAATGCAAAACAAATACTAGAAGATTATTTTTTTCCAAAATTAGAAAAAAAAGGCCAAGCAATTTGCGGCCAATTGTCGCGTATGCTCACAGGCAAAGTACGACCGCCACCCAAGAAAGCAACTTATTGCTCAAACACCCATACCAACATATTGCGGAGAAGTTCTACACATTGACATATTCTCTACTGGATCAAAATACTTTTTGACTTGCATCGACAAATTTTCAAAGTTTGCGATAGTACAGTCGATAAGGTCTAGGACGATAGTGGATGTAAAACCACAGCTACTGCAACTGCTCAACATGTTTTCCGGTACAAAAACCATCTATTGCGACAACGAAAAGTCTCTAAACTCATTTAGTGTCAAAGCGACGCTAAAAAATCATTTTAACATCGAAATCGCGAACGCCCCACCCCTTCATAGTACGTCAAACGGCCAGGTAGAGCGATTCCACAGCACGCTGATGGAAATATCGCGATGCCTTAAACTTGACAAAAAACTAGAAGATATCGAAGAAATAATCCTTTTGGCCACAATCAAATATAACCACTCTATCCATACAGTGTCTGGAATGAAGCCCATTACGGTCTTTCGCTCAATAAAAAACGACGAACAGATAGCGGCTCGCATAAAAAACGCTCAAGATAAAGAGTTAACAATGCACAATAAGAGTAGAAGGGATAGAGAATTCGCAGTAGGGGACAAGGTACTAGTGAAAAATAATAGGAGACTAGGTAATAAATTGACTCCTCTATATACCGAAGAAAGTGTTGAAAAAGATCTGGGCACAACAGTGCTTATAAGAGGGAGGAGGGTCCATAAGGACAACCTACGCTGAAATCAAAACTAAGAGTTATTAAAATTAGCCATCTGTAGTTAGTAATTAGTTTTAACTTTTTATGCTTTTAGGGTTATCTTAGAATTGGTCATTGCGATGCTAGTATCGGGGACGTTGGGAAGAATAATAGACTACTCTAATGCAAAGTACATTCCGGTAGCTGACGGCGACCTCGTCATTTGGAAAAACTTCGGACATATCAAGCACGTTACTAACTTGACTTTATACGAATTATTAAGAGACGAGACAATTAACGCCACAGACAACTTCCCTCAAACGCATATGAGGAAGTTGTTGGACGCGGGCATACAACAGATAAGCAGACTAATACAGACGCTAAGTACTCACCACAGGCAGACCAGAAGCCTAAACGCACTAGGGACAGTACTGAAATACATTACTGGAACTCCGGATCACGACGACTTTGACAGGCTGACGAACACAGCAGAACAACTGATCGATTCACAGGATAGACAATTTACCATTAACACCGAGGTCCAAAAAGAAATCAATAGCCTTACGATTACAGTAAATAAGATGTTGAAGGCAGCTAAGCAAAGGGAATTAGATACAGGCCACCTTTACGATATACTCACGGCTAGAAACAGAACAATAATAACAGAATTGGATAACATAATTACCTCCATCACTTTCGCGAAAATTGGAACCTTGAACCCTATCCTTTTAGACAGTAATGAAATAAATTCCATTATAAAAAATGAGCACTTCACAAACCTAACGGTAACCGATATTATGACTTTAGCTAAGATTAAGATCCTACAATATAATAACGTAATATATTTCTTAATAAGATATCCTATTCCTAAGTCTAGATGTAAGAAAGTTATTATTTTGCCTGTAGCCCACGGCCACGAAATCCTACACCTACAAGAGTCCACCTTAGCCACGTGCCAAAACCACACACTTGCGGTGAGGAACTGCAGCGACACGATGCCAATGTTTTGTCTAGCATCATCGGACACGTCATGCGCTTTACAACTTATGACACGCAACACTGCCAACTGTGGTACAACATTTAACAACCTCGCACCCATTAGACAGGTCAGTGATGGTTTGGTAATCATTAACGACCAACTGGTTGACATAGAGGAGAAGGACGAGGCGCCGATCACGGTCAACGGCACTTATCTGGTCGTCTTCACAGACCGTGTTAGAGTAAATGGTACAATATTTTACAACGAAAATGCAACAACGCCTCTGAAACCTGAAGCACCATGGGCCTCCGCAATCAACCTAACGCAACACACGGAGATACTGAGTGCCCCTTACCTACACCATGTAAACCAACAGAACTTCAAACACATCGAACATCTGCAACGACGTGTTAGGCAAGGTCACGTCGCAAGTCTGACTGCTATTGTTGCATTATTCATTGTGGGACTAGTCGTCTACGCAATCCGATGCATAGCTGTCACCAGGAAAAGAATTTCTATAGCCAGATCAGTAGAAGCGGCAATAAAAACTGCAGCTACGAGGTCCGGGGACGTACCTGTCTTAGAGGGGGAGGAGTTATCATGAATAAGTCCCCACCTAATATTATTGTCAACAGCACATCCGGTTGACTTAACCTTCACGCAGTTCATCCACTTCAAATATTCCACACGAGCCGCAACGTCAGCAGAATCGCGTTCCCACAGTTGACGGCGACGAATATTCCACACGAGCCGCAACGTCAGCAGAATTGCGTTCCCACAGTTGACGGCGACGAATATTCCACACGAGCCGCAACGTCAGCAGAATTGCACTCACACGGTTGGCACGCAAGCAGAACAACAGCAGCGCAGCGCGACGCCGTGGGTTAGGTGTAGGCTAAAGAACTTTGTAATAGTCAGTTAGAAAACTCGTTCCAAATCAACCGCAACAGATGCGGAATAAAACAAGCAATTTTATAAAACATAAAATAATCGTTTAATTTCTATAGTTGTTTCCTTTATAACATCTCTTCTTTCAGCCGGTGTTAGATTATTTCGGTGAATTACTCTTATTTGATCTGACAGTCGTTATTCTGTAACTTTTAATTGTGATAGTTTAAGAAGTTCCTGATGCAAACGGTTTCTGTAGCAGGTCATTTGTGTTTCTTGTTTTGTTGCCATGTAATATATGCGTAGTAAGTCTTCGTTCATTGTGTTTGTCCATTTTATTCGTTGCCTTATTTTTCCTGCCTGCGTGAGGACTACATCGGTGTGTGCTTGTCGGTCATTTACAGGCGGTGGTGTTGTATTGTTTGTTGCACTATTGTTGTTTGAAGAGGTGCCTCTAGAATGGAAATGGGGCCGCTCTGATCAGATGCACAATTAGTGCTATTATTATCCGACGCTAATGTTCGTTGGTTCATATCATTTGGTAATATGGTTTCTTTACCGTCTGTCAGCCCAAACAGACTACTTCAGATGCTCTTGCTCATGTTGTAGCCACCCTATTCCCTGGGACACGAGTTATTACTATTATTATTGTTACTAGTATTATTATTTTTATTATTATTATTATTATTATTATTATTATTATTATTATTATTATTATTATTATTATTATTATTATTATTATTATAATTTTTATTATTATTATTATTATATTATGCAAAAGATATATGCTTTTAGTTACATATATCTTTTGCAATAATGTCTCTATGCGCTAATTGTGTGCGCCATTGTGAGCTCAAAGATAAGATCTTGAATGCGATCTCGGACTCGAACAAAATCAAAAGTGTTTTAATTTCATTTATTGATCCTGCAATAAACATTAACTCTGTTTTGCCGGCACCGGCCTTAAGTGATAGCATTCGCATGACGCGCTCAAAGGCTAAAGCTATTGATAGTGTTGTTGCTCATCCAACAAAAGTGCATAAAAACAATCAAGTGCCCGCTTTGTTGATGCCGTCTAATGACGCTTGCATTGCTGCAATTCCCATTGCGGGAAAAGCTACGAACTGTAATTATCCCTCTGCTGCGCCTGATAGTAATACCGGTTTTGCTACTTGAGGCAATTCAAACGCTTTTGCTGCTGTTGCTTCCCCCGCTGTTTCGCCAACTATGCCTGCTATTACGGCTGCTATTAATACTGGTTTGTCTGCTGTTGATGTGAATGTGTTAAATTCTGCTGTAAACACTGAGAATGCATGCTCACCATCAGCTGGTGCTGCTACCGCTGTTTCTACGTATGCTGGTGCGGTTGGCGATAACGATAATGCACATGCAAGTACTTCACAGTGGTCTACTGTGGCTAAAAAACGTACACATAAAAAACATCGATTTTCTGTGGTTGGTTCAAATGAGAATTCGGATCTCGGAGTTGTAGTACATTGCAAAGGTGATTTTATGCTATAAACTGGTTAAGAAAGATGCGGATTTGAAAGCTATCAAGCGCATAACTTTCAAACTAGGAGTTCCAGATTGTCACTTCGATAAACTTATGTCTTCGGATATTTGGCCCTCAAATGTTATTGTCCGGCCTTTTGATTTTTTTCGAAAAGAGGCCCAGCCTCAGGTCAAAAAGTAAGTCGTGCTACTCCAGGTGGCCGAACTGTGAGTATTTACTACGAAAACTCCTCTGGACTCCGAACCAAGGCTGAAGCTGTTTTTTTATTAAGCTCACAAATGGAGTTTGATTGTTTTGTTCTAACGGAAACTTGGCTGAATGCTAACTTTTTTGATGCTGAGTTTTTCGCAAAGACAGAGATTCCATTAAAACAGGTGTTACTAGGGGTGGTGGTGTGCTCATTGCTGCACGAAAATCCCTCAGAGCTTCTTTTTGTCCGCTTCAAGATGCCAACTCATTGTTGGATCAGCTCTGCGTAAAATTAAATGGCGGATGCGGCTTGCTGTATATTTGCGTGTCCTACATTCCGCCTGGTACTTCTGATGTCATCTATAAAGCACATGTTAATAACATACTGGCACTGCATGAGAGAATTGGTGACTGCATTCCAAATGTTCCGCTTAAATCAATTTGTGAGCTTAAAGACTTGGGGGTTTATTTTGATTCCAAGCTAAATTTCAAAACTCACATAAATTTTATTGTTTCTAAATCATTCGCGATGTTGGCTTTTATTCGTCGTAATTGTTCTTCTTTCTCCGATCCCTACACACTCAAATTGTTGTACTCGTCCTTGGTACGCTCTAGGCTGGAATATGCGGTATTTATCTGGCGCCCTTACCATGCAGTTTATGTTAAAAGGCTTGAGTCTGTCCAAAGGGCTTTTACGCGTTTTGCTCTACGATCGTTGAGATTTGAGGATCCTATCCCGTGTTACCGTTCGCGCTGTTTATTAATTAATCTAATGTCATTAGAGTCCAGACACACTCTGTTATCGATGTGCTTCGTTTTTGATATCATTGCAGGCGGTATTGATTGCCCACATCTTCTAATGAAAATTCCGTTCAATGTTCCGTCCCGTATTCTTCGCTGTAATGATTTGTTTTTTGTAGGTATTGCTAAAACTGTTTATGGGATGAATGCTCCCATACGGAGGACTCTTTCTCAGTTTAATGCTTATTCTTCTGCCTTAGACATTGAGTTTGCATTTTCTAAATTAGCTTTTAAGAATAAACTCAGAAGTTACTTGCCTTAGCGGGTCCTCTTATCATTATTACTACTATTTTTATTATATTAATGTATATTCATACTTATATCACATAGTCTATAAGCAAATTCTTTGTTGTTGATTAATAAATAAATAAATAAATAAATAAATAAATAAATAATAATAATATTATTATTATTATTATTATTATGAACAAATCTACCAGGCCCCGTAGAGCAGAAAAGCACTAGGAAGTGGGTGTCTTCCAAGTTAAACTCAGGAAAATTAATCTATGAACTTGGTAAAAATAGTATACCGGAGCAAGAAGATATTGACGCGAGAACCCTAGTAGAAAAAAACCATGAAAAAAGTTATTAAAGCCTGTAATGCATCCATGCCAAAGGTCAAAATATATAGAAAGAAAGCGGTGTACTGGTGGACGGAGGAAATAGCTGCCCTTAGACGCATCTGTCTTCAGAAAAGAAGAAGGCTTACTAGAGAAAGACTTAGAGGTGGGACATCTATACCAACAGAAGAGTACAAAGCAGCTAAAAGGAACCTAAAGAAGGATATACACGGCGGGAAAACTCTATGAACATCTTATAAAACCACGACTATCAGCCGCAGTTCAAGAAGCAGGAGGTCTGTCCCCCAGACAATACGGATTTAGATCAGGAACATCCACTTTGGGAGCCATCCAAGACGTCATAGAGAGCGTTCGAAATGGGACGACCACTACTCGCGGAAAATAGTCCTGCTGGCAACACTAGATGTGAGAAACGCCTTTCGTAGTGTTAGATGGACTGACATAATCGAAACTCTGGAGGCCCACTTTCAAGTATATAGCCAGCTGATGAAAGTGATACGAAGTTACCTCAGAGACCGTACGCTTATATACGATACAAGTGATGGAACCATGGAAAAAGTTCATAACATCAGGTACAGCTCAAGGCTCTATACTGGGTACAGACCTTTGGAATACTAATTACGACGGAATCTTAAAAATAGATATGCCAGAGGAAACACATTTAGTCGCTTTCGCCGATGAAATCGCAGCAGTACTCACGGCCAATGTATGAAAAAGCACATTTCTTTTGCACATCTCATTTTCAAACGAATATTGTGACAGTCAAAGAAAAAACCCGTTAATAATAAATACCAAAAACACTTAAAGAAAATCATAGCATTAGGGCTTACCATAAGTAAGCCCTTTTGACAAATATTGCCGCAACTACGAATGGTTGCATAGCTCAAGTTTAATTTTTAAATAAAGAAGGAGAATTAATTTGACCGTTTGGAAGATAAGTCGTGTCTCTTTTTGATTGCTGAACTGAAATTCGACTAGGACTTCAATTAATTTTATTGAACCGAAGTTCAAAATACTTTAAAAATTCTTCGCTCACTTTGTTTTAGTCCAAGTTACTCAACCTTTAGAGTAATTGTGTAGGTCTTTTAATACCCAGATCGATTTCCGAAAACAATTATTTTTATTTCCTCGCTAGAAACGCTCAATATTGCACTATTTCAAATTTTCGTATTTCCTAACTTCGGGTGGATTTAAGATGGCATCCGAGAACTGGCTGAGCACGTTGGACTGTTACCACCGTGTTGAAACGAGAGTTGTCATTTCTGATCGATGAATTTCCGAAATGCGCTTCCACATGATTGAATCATATTTCAGGTCGTTCTGACCAAAAAAGAGGCACCTTTACCATGACGCGTTGTATTGCATTTGTTGTCTCATGTTTATTCGCTGTAACGATCGTTGTACCGTAGTTTTGGGATGTTGATGCTCCATTAGACAACATCCGTGCCACGTTTGCTTTGAAATATATTTACGTATTTACAAATGCGCGTACTTAATTCTCTGGGTCACCACTGGTGTCTTCGTTTTGGATACTAGTAAAACACCGGCCTAATAATATTTATAATATAATATTTTTATGTTATTTAATAGGCAGTAGCTTAAATAAAATATCCCTTGATGCTTTGAGCTAGCTTTTTAAGCTCGCCGTTGAATTTGCTTCCACCCAAGTTGTATGCGTATGATAAATTGTTGACAGTAAATTGCCGGCTTGCCTGAATTTCAAATTGTGCTGTTAGGTACTCCGGTTATTGATAAAATACTGAACGAGCCGAAAAAATTACATAAGGACTACATATGTAACGAGATAAATAGGATAACATTTCTTTTTCATTGGCAGAGAACCCATGTTTTCTCTTTCATGAAACATGCGACTTGTTTGGTGGCATTTTAGAGCTGAAATTTTTTGGTTGATTTGGTTATATATGTATTTAAAAATAATATATCAATAAAAACGGATTTGTTGAACTGAAATTTCCTAGGGTTCTTTTCGAAAATTAGCTACAATTTAAAAACAAAAATCATCGTATTAAGAAAGGGTACGAATAACTTTTGTGGGTCTTCAATGATTTCAATTTTGCTGATTTTAATAAAATTAAGCTTACGATGTATAGAGGAAAATTGCCAATCAATTGGACTTTATTCTTATTGTTTACAGAAACGAATGATCAACATTTGAAAGATACTCTGAAGGAAAGGGATAATACAATAACTATGAACTGTACAGTGATTTACCTAGATCAATGCACATCGTGGAATAAATGCCGACAAAGTTGTCAAACAACTGGTGCGAGCAGTTACAGGTTTGTACTATAGTTTTAGTAATATTTCCATTGTAAAGTTTTGAAGCCTAAAAGGTTTGTTCTGAGTATAGTTTTAGTGATGAAAATGCATTGGTATGGCGAATCTTTACTAAAATGACTTTAAATTGCTATGACTTTTTCAGTAAAGATTCGTAAAGACGAACTTCTAATGAGTGGAAACCTCGTAGTTAATTTCTCGTGATGTCAGATTATTAAGGATAAGAAAGAAATGTAAACTCGGTATTTTCACTAGTTTTCGCTATTTACATGAATTAGGCGTTTAAGCAAATTGCAGGTTTTCAGTTCATTAAATTTTAGTACAATGAAGTTCAAGTTTGAAGAGGTTAAACATTCGCAACAGATACTGGATTTCGAGCACAACTTTGAAAATAATGGAGAGTTGGCTTGGTATATTTTAAAGGTGGAAAGTGGAAAATATGCCACTCTTATAGTTCATGCATTAATAGTTTTATTACTTCTTTTATTTACATAGAAACGTTGGAACCCTTAATGAGAACACTAGTTGTTATAGGAAATAGTTCTCAGGAAGCCTTACCAAATTAATAGCTTATAAGCATGTATGATATAACTATATATGTACTAAGCTCAAGTTTCATAAATTGCATAAATTTATATTTCAAATATATCAACAAAAACTTGGGGTAGTTTTGCGCGAGACGTTGACAGTAGGTAAATGACAATGAAACTCCTATACATACACATTGATCCATGCCCTATTCTCTCTCTTCGTTTTGGCAGCTATCGCCGATTTGTGCCATCACAGATTTTTCTTCTTCCACTTGCTGTACCCATGAAAGCGCGACGACGTTCATTCATCTTCTTCTTCTGTGTTGGAGCTTGGACCATTACGCAATGTGTGGCGTGATTTTTCACATCGCTTGCATCTAACAACGCACTCGCTTAAGGCTTGATAATCAATACCTATTTCGGCAAAACAAAATATAAAGATGGTTTTGACAGGAGCTATTTTTATTTTGGCTAGGACCAAATGAGCTTCAACATTTGAAAGTGCGTCCTGCACACAAATATAAAAAGCAGCTCCATAAGCCTTTTCTGAGGCGTCACAAAACCCGTGAAACTGGATTTGACAGTTCGGACTATATTTAACCCATGTGGGGATTTTTATAGAAATAGTGTGAGGATAGTTCTCCAAGAACATTTTTCACTGATGTAGCTACTTTGGATTCAACTTTGGTTTGTCCAGCCAAATTTGCTGCGGGATAGACCAGTTTGGCAATTGTGAACGGAACTGGCCGTTAGTACGTGAAAACCTGCCGAGTTTAAGGCTTCAATAAGTTGGTCTCGTGATTTAACTGTTTTGGATACGAGGTCCAGCGTCCTACAGTTTTACGCCGACTTTTTTTATGGTAGAAATACACTCGAAGGTTTGGCATTGTCTCCCGAGGGTCGACCGCAATTAGAAAAAACCTTTCTATAATTTTTGATGTTACTTGCCCCGGGCAGGATTTGAACCCGGGACCCACTGAAAGAAGCGCGCACACGCGCAGCTACCACATATCATATGTGCTTGATTTACGTGCTAGGGGGTACTTTAACTTGGAGTCCTTGGTCAGATGTAGCAAAGCGCGAATTTCCAAATATGGTGCACAATTTAGACCGGATATGACACTTTCTAACATTTTAACTGAAAGTCCTTGATCTCCCCACCCAAAGAATCCTCTCAAAATATTTTTTGGTATGAGGTATGCTTGGGGTTGACGATTATTTGTCGGTAGACTTTCTCAATGTCCGCATTGAACACATATTTGAATAATTGCCACAATAAGCATTGTTATATCAGTTTGAAGAGGTTGGCCAGTGTACAAAATTTCATTAAAATTGACTCCATATCAAGTGGGACAAGATCCGTTGAATACCTCTTTTAATTTTGATGTCGTACTGCCCGGTTTATGGAAGCCAGGTAATAGCTTTTGGAAGGGTCCTCGCATTTTTTATATAAAACTTCGTGCATGTGACCCAAATCCACTTATTATTGGAGTACCTTAGTATATTCCTCTTTTATTACGAGTTTTTTGTTCAGTGACATTTCACTTCTGAGAAATTTTCTCATCGCGATATGACGAGAAGCGCCCATATTTGCACTTAGAGGAGTAAGTTTGAACGGTTGCGAAATTACATTCCGACCCTCGTGATTGCAGAAGGGTGTATCTATGTCGCAGTGTTCTTCTTTGACTGTAAGAAACTTAGTCTTTGGTACTTTTAACTCCCAATAGTTAGTGATTTGTTGATCTAGTGAGACCTCACTAAAGAGTGAAAGATGCGAGATCTTCAGAATTCCACTTAGTCCTAACGACACCAATGTATTTTCAGAAAAGTTGAAAATTTTATTTAAAAGGCAAACTATTTTTTAAAGAACTCTAATAAAGGGCGATATATAATCGTACGAATGAAATAAATCGATTAGCGATTGATTATTTATATAAATTTAATAAAACGGATCGGTAACGATCGATCCCTACAACAAAAATTGAGAACAATTATAAAATTATCAAAAATATTTAAAAATGTAATAATTTTCGCAATTTCGATAACTGGTCGAGCGAAAAAAAATTAAAAGACGAATATTGATCAAAGTGTGGCAGTCGACTTTCTTATCCGCAATGGCCTTGAGCTCATAAAAATTATTGTTTGATTTTAATATGTAAATATGCCGAAAAATTAATATATTTATTTCAAGTGTGAATATTTAGCGAAATATTCGCAAAGATTAAAGCACAATGAACGACGCTAAAATCAGTTTCGAAATTCTGAACGGAATAATGTATAGACCGATAAACGAGCGATAAATTGAAGCTTTAATTTAAAAATAACTTCGAATTTCGCAACAACAATGTATGCTGCGCTGCTTTCTTGCTAGCGTTTGCGTTTACTTTTTTTGTTTCTTTGTAAAATGCACTCGCGCAAATACAGCACTTACAATTGTATTGCTGTTTTTGTGTTCGCTAATCGCATCGAAAATATATTTATAAATATCCATATTATCTATATGCTAATAATTCGATTAATGTTCCAGTAATATCTTCTGAAGATGTATCCCCCTTATAAATATCCATATTATCTATATGCTAATAATTCGATTAATGTTCCCGTAATATCTTCTGAAGATGTATTATTTTATCTGAAAACTTTAAAAGAATTGTTTGGTCAGATACATGACACTGTGCAAAATCTGATGACCATGACCGTGAAATTGGTCATTCACCTTTATTCACTCACCAAAATGCATATGCATGCACATACTTACCTACATATGGATCCACAGTAACTTGTACATTTTTACATTTAAACATACAGAGATGTCACCGTTTTCCTATCATTTAGAATTACATATTTATGTATGTAGCCTATTGTTAATGCATTTTCTCATTTCGCTTAGCCTTTGCTATTGTATATAGACATCAACATATATACGCATACCTAAGATTAGCATACCTAAGCATGTACATACGTACGCTCGCATAAACATATACACGAAAAGTTAAGTACATAGCTGGTAGAAGAGTTCCTATGTAAAGCAATAGACAAAAAATGTATAAAAGGGGCATTAGTTAAGCATAAGAATTATTATTGGAACAAGGGTAATTAAGAGTGGAAGCAGGCGGATTTAAATAAACGTGTCAATTTTTATTCTTAAACTAAACTCATCGACTTTTTCTTTTGCTGGAACATAATGGCGACCGTGACAGGACATATCACTAATTGTTCTGATTGAATCAAAGAAAGCTAAAAGAATAAAGTTAATTTTTCGTTTAAACTTAAAAACAAAGAAAAATTCACGTTGGTTAAATCCTGGTAAGATCTGGCTCTGCGTTTGTCGAGGCAGACAAGCTCTCGGAGCAACAGCTGGACTTCAAGAAACATCTTCTAAAGCGTGAATCATCTGCAAACGTGGATAGCACTTCTTGCCACATTCCATCTCAATTGCCGCTGCAATCAAATTTCATCATCTAAGTAAGTTACTGACAGTTGGTCAACTCATCGCAGTCTCAGCGCATGCACAAAGGACTCCAACAAAACATATTCGTTGCATTTCTGATCTGCTTTGCTACACTTCCAACAAAATCAGCATATTCTTCATTGAACAGGTATTCTTAGCCTTTTTATGCTGTCAAAATGCCTAAGCATAGGGAAGCTAACGTACCTGATATATCTGATGAGGAGCAAACGCGTTTGTCCTCGCTGATAAAACAACGTTCTACCATTCTTCGTAACCTCCTAAGTATGAAGCAACGAATTAGCTGTGAAGAAATTGACACTGACACGCATGTTCTCGAGTGCCGATTGCAGATTGTTGAGTCCCACTTTCAACACATATCCGACGTTCAGAACAACATCGAAAATCTTGCTCCGACAGACAACTCGAGAGCAGAGATTGAAGAAACGTACATTTCAACAAAATCAAAAATTCTTTCGTTGATCAACTCCAGAAACCGCGCTTCTGAGTTGAACTCTAGCGTTTTTAACACCACTGCATTTGGGAATTCTAGCTATCACAATCGATTACCTTCACTAAAGCTGCCTAAATTTGACGGAAAGTATGCAGAATACAAACGCTTTTTCCGCAATTTTTGTAACATGGTGCACGATGACCCAACAATACCAAAAGTTGATAAATTTTATTATCTTTTGAATTGCCTTTCAGGACAAGCCCTTAGCGTAATCGAACCCTTCCAGGTAACCGAGGAAAATTACCCGAAGGCTATACAGCGCCTCAAGGAACGATACGACAATAACGTACTGATTTTTCAAGATTACATCACATCGCTTTTCAACATTCCGGTGATGAAAAGGTCTGACGCAGCAAGTCTACGTAATATCATCGACACCGTTGCAGCGCTGCGAGGTTCTTTGCTATCTTTGGGCTCTGAAAGCGACATAATGAATTCAATGCTAGTTCACATCGTCTCTACCAAAATCGATTCAGACTCAAAAGCAGCTTACAACCAAAAGCAAGAATTTGATAACTTACCGTATTTAGAAACCGTTTCAAAAGCGGAAAACCCAAAGGTAACACAACGTGATGGTAAGCTACCCGGTAAGAAAACTGCAAATTCCTTCGTTAACGCAATATCAAATTGCATACATTGCAATAGTGCAGAGCACAGCCTCAACCATTGTTCTTCATTTCTAGCGTTGCCTACCAAGATGCGTTTCGATTTCGTGAAGCGAGCAGGTGCTTGTATCAATTGCATGCGCACAGGACACACAGTGTCAAAATGTCCATCGAAATCTCGTTGCCGAGTATGCCACCAATCGCACCACTCTCACCTTCATTTCGCTTCCATTGCAACTACAACTTCATCATCTGCTCAAACGCGAGAACCAGAAAGGAAAACATCAGAAACACCTGTGCCGTCTAGCTCATCGAATCCATTGCATAATTTTTCAACCAATCCACCCGTTTCATTCATCGCACGCACGCAGAAAAGAGCAATACTACCAACAGCCCTAATTTACATACAGGATAAATCTGGAGTAATGCAGCCAGTCCGCGCTCTATTGGATTCCTGCTCTGAGTTAAATTTCATCACTGAGGAGACAGCGAAGCGATTGCAGCTTAAACAATTTATCTCACATCAGGAAATCTCAGGTATTTCAGATATTCGTTCTAACTCAAAGTATGCAGTAAACGCAACAATCAAATCTCGTATTGGGAATTTCACTTATATGTCGCAATTCGCTATAACTAAGCGTATTTCAACACATATACCTTGCGAGTTTATTGATACCTCTAAATGGAATATTCCTGAAGAAATTCAGCTTGCGGATCCATATTTCTATAAACCGCAACGCATAGATTTATTGCTCAATGCAGAACTATTTTTTGAGACCCTTCAAGATGGCACCATTTCGCTTGGTCAAGGTTTACCATGCCTTCATAACAGCAAATTGGGTTGGATTGTAGGTGGTAGTTCTGACGCGCTTTCAAACTCACGTCCATCCATTTGTAATGTCACACTTAGCTCAAATCTATCCGATATCGACTCGACACTTCAAAGATTTTGGGAAATCGAAAATTTCACTGAACTGTCATTTACATTGTCCGAAGAGGAACGTTTATGTGAACAGCATTTTATTCAAAATGTTCAAGTAACAGATAACGGACGGATTAAAGTCCGTTTGCCGTTTAAGGTGTCGCCTACAATTCTAGGCAATTCATTCAGCAATGCCAGGAGAAGATTTCTTGCTCTTGAACGGCGTCTAAACCACAACAAATTACTAAAAGACATGTATTCAGACTTCATAAAAGAATATATTGCACTTGGACACATGTCTGTTATAAACAATGTCGATTTTAATAGTTCGCACTATGTAATTCCGCATCATTGCATACTCCGGCCACAAAGTACCACGACCAAGCTTCGGGTCGTATTCGACTCTTCTGCTCGAACTACTTCAGATCGTTCACTAAACGATATCCTTATGGTTGGAGCGACAATTCAACCAGATCTAATCCTCACCTTACTATCATTTCGCTTGCATCCTTACGTACTTACCGCGGATGTATCAAAGATGTATCGACAATTTTTAGTTGACGAACAAGATCAGCGCTATCAACTTATTTTGTGGAGAAACGAAACCAATGAACCATTACAGCTGTTCCAACTAAAAACTGTAACTTACGGTTTGGCTTCCGCACCATTTTTGGCCATCCGCAGTTTGGTTCACATTGCTGACGTCAACCAAGAAGCCTATCCCCTCGCTGCGTCTATTATCCGTGAAAACTTTTATGTTGACGATTTGTTAACCGGTGCAGAAAGCATTGAAAGTTTGCAAAAAATAAAACTTGAAATAGTAGAAGTTCTTCATTTTCATGGTCTTTCGCTCACTAAATGGCACTCAAATTCTGCGCAATTATCAGATGCATCGTCTAAAGAAATCCCAATTAAAACAAATGAAGAAAATATTACCAAAGCTTTGGGTATGTCTTGGAAACCATCAGCTGACACCTTTTGTTACCGCTACGACTTGCCAGATATGCAGTATGTTACTAAGCGATCTGTTTTATCTATCATCTCCAAGATTTTTGACGTCCTCGGTATATTAAGCCCCGTAATTATACGTGGCAAGATATTAATGCAAGAAATTTGGATTCGTCGAATAGATTGGGACGAAACTCTACCACCCGATCTACATCGCACTTGGTTGCAGATCAAATCAGATTTGAGCTTTATTAATAAAATAGAGTTGCCCCGTTACGTACACACAAAATCAAATTCTGACTGTGAATTTCATGGCTTTGCAGATGCTTCAACGCGAGCATATGGGTGCTGCATTTACGTTCGTTCCATTATAAATGGCGCCTACAAAACAAACTTGCTTATTGCAAAATCAAAGGTAGCACCTATCAAAGCCCAATCGCTTCCACGTTTGGAACTATGCGCAGCACTATTATTGAGTAGAACATGGGAAAAAATTCAGAAAAAATTATTGCAATTTAGCAACAAAATATTTTTTTGGAGTGACTCAGAGATAGTCCTACAGTGGCTCAACACTCATTCGTCCACATTGAATTGCTTTGTTGCAAACAGAGTCTCCGAAATTCAGCAAACTTCCGCGGCCATTACCTGGAAACACGTACCCAGCAAGGATAATCCCGCTGACATCGTCTCTCGTGGTTCCAGCGCTCAAAATCTCGTAGGTACGATTTGGCTCACGGGACCAGACTTTCTTTTAAAAGAAGCTTCTGAATGGCCCGTAAACAAGAAGGAAGCCAGCATTATGAACACAGACTTGGAGCGTCGAAAGGCAATCAATCTCAAGTGTAGCAAGATCAGCAACGAGGGAAACATCATTGATTCCATTATCAATCGCTGTTCATCATACTACCGACTACTTCGCATAGCAGCATACATTTTTCGTATTTTCAACAAAGTTGCCGTCAACAATCAACTTACTCCAGCAATGATACTTCATCTCCCGTTAACTGAACTTGAGCAGTCTTTCTGGAGAATTGTCGCAATCATTCAACAGATTGAATTCGCGGAAGAATTTGAAAACCTTCGAAAACATCAGGAGATCAAGGCGTCCATGCAGAAGCTAACTCCTTTTCTACATGAAATGAATCTTGGTGGAGTGACAGTTTCAATACTCAGAGTCGGTGGTCGGTTGTCAAAAGCACCAATTCCCTTCGATGCGAAATTTCCTGCACTTCTTCCGAAAGATCATCGATTCACCATATTGTTCGTAGAGCATCTACACCGCAAGCACTTACATGCTGGCCCAATGGCTTTAATAAGTTTGTTGCGTGAACGAGTATGGGTTATAAACGCACGCGAAGTCGTAAGGAAAGTTGTTCAAAAATGCGTTCATTGCTTTTGGTATAAGCCCAGATTAATGGAACAAATTATGGGAAACCTTCCCGCCAATCGCTTGCAGATGCAGCGGCCATTTCTAGTTAGTGGTGTTGACTTTTGCGGCCCTTTCGCTACGACCTATCGCATTCGTGGCAGAGCTCCATACAAAACGTATATTGCGATATTCATATGTTTCGCATCTAAAGCTATACATGCAGAATTAGTTTCTGATTTGTCTACTAATAATTTTATGCTTTGTTTAAAACGTTTTATAGGCAGACGGGGCATACCTCAACGCATTTACTGTGACAACGCCACAAATTTCGTCGGCGCTCAAGCAAAGATGAAAGACCTGTACCAGACATTTTTCCATAAAGCGGCCACTGATGATATTACAAGCTACAGCACCAAAACTGGTTTCGAGTTCTGTTTCATTCCGCCTCGCGCTCCACATTTTGGTGGCCTATGGGAGGCAGCGGTGAAATCAATGAAGTCCATTTTGCTTAAAAACATGTCAAACGCCCACCTCACTTTTGAAGAGTTGCAGACCGTCGTGATTGAAGTAGAGGCCATCTTAAACTCTCGTCCACTGACACCGCTTTCAAGTGACCCTAATGATGGCGAAGCATTAACCCCGGCTCATTTATTAATTGGAACCTCATTGTTGTCGATGCCCGACAATTACATCGATGTCAACACTGCATCTTCTTTAACGTAATGGCAGAAGGTGACATATTTGAAGCAGCGTTTTTGGGACATCTGGGCGCGCGACTACATTCTCAGCCTGCAACAACGCTCCAAATGGTTGAAGCCGGCAGCGAACATCGAAATTGGGCAAATGGTTATCATCCATGAATCCAACTTGCCCCCACAGCATTGGTCACTTGGCAGAATTAGCGACATAGCTCCCGGCTCAGACGGCAAAGTGAGGGTTGTGGATATCAAAACTACAAAGGGCATTGTGCGGAGACCAATTCATAAAATTGCACCATTACCGATTTCGGATTAAAATGCAAGCATTTCAATGGGGGGAGCATGTTTGGTCAGATACATGACACTGTGCAAAATCTGATGACCATGACCGTGAAATTGGTCATTCACCTTTATTCACTCACCAAAATGCATATGCATGCACATACTTACCTACATATGGATCCACAGTAACTTGTACATTTTTACATTTAAACATACAGAGATGTCACCGTTTTCCTATGGTTTAGAATTACATATTTATGTAGCCTATTGTTAATGCATTTTCTCATTTCGCTTAGCCTTTGCTATGGTATATAGACATCAACATATATACGCATACCTAAGATTAGCATACCTAAGCATGTACATACGTACGCTCGCATAAACATATACACGAAAAGTTAAGTACATAGCTGGTAGAAGAGTTCCTATGTAAAGCAATAGACAAAAAATTTATAAAAGGGGCATCAGTTAAGCATAAGAATTATTATTGGAACAAGGGTAATTAAGAGTGGAAGCAGGCGGATTTAAATAAACGTGTCATTTTTTATTCTTAAACTAAACTCATCGACTTTTTCTTTTGCTGGAACAAGAATCATTCAGGTACGGTCCTGATATGATTCCGACATGTATTCTTAAACAGTTTGCTGATTATCTATATCTGCCTTTATCAAGCTTGTTTAACTTGTCGCTAAAACAAGGTAATTTCCCGTCTGTTTGGAAAGTCTTTTATAATCCCTCTTTGTCAGCAAAACCATGCCACAGAAATGCAACTCTGCGCTGAATATCCATATTTTTGAGTTTGTCGAAGAGTAAGCACCAAATTTGTAACGCGCACTAGCATGCGTCTACAAGTATTAATTTAATAGTAAAATAAAGTTTAAAGTTTTGCCGGAAAGGCTTTTAATCGATTTTTATTATTATTCAATATTCGTCGATATTTAAGTTACAAATTTGCTTACAATTTTTTCACGAATCAACCGCCGCAGAGAGATTCGAAGAAAAGAAGCCGCATTCATCGATCAGTTCGATAAGCCAGCCAGTCACCAGCACTCGTCTTGTGCCAGTCAAAGCAGTTTGCAAATTATTTGAAGTTGCGTGCTACGTAAAATAAATTCCAAGCGTCAGCTATTGAAGCGTTCGTATAGTACCATACGACTGCGCAGCCGTCGTCATCAATATCGTTCAACATTCAATCAGTCAGCGTTGTCTAGCTGAAATCGTCAAATCAACCCCTAAATTATTAGCCGTCACGTACCATAGAGTGAACGTCTCAGTCAACGTCGTCATCAACGTCGCTCAGTCCAAGTCAGAAGCAGGCTTTGCATTCTGTTCGTCACCCGAAGTTTGTAGTTCTCGAAACTTCATCGTTTTTTTTTTAATTCGTATAAGTATACATATTATTTAAAGTATATTTGTCTCACTCACTTTCATTTAAGTCAGTTGCTGAAAATTATGCTGACAAGAAAGCAGGCAAAGGAAACGAAAATAAAGTCGTGCAAAACGTAGCTAAAGAAACAGAAGAAATGTCAGATAACTTCGACAGCTTAGACAATACATTTGTGGAAGCAAATGTAATGGAAAATTCGCCGAATTGTGTCATAACGCAAGATCAATTTGCCGCTTTATTGGCAAGCATTAATTCGTTAAAGGTTTCCGTAAGCGAACTAAGTCGCGAAACGCAGCAAATTAAAAGCGAAGTCAAAACGTATGATAAAAGCATTGGCGCTGCTCATATGCCAAATGAGACGTCGCCAGCGACAGCTTCCACTACTAGGGAGCATTGCAATAATATTTTGCCACATAGTTTAGTTAGTCACAACATGTTGCCGTCGTCTACAGCAATTGGCAGGGGTAATTTACCTTGCTATCCACAGTCGCAAGCTGAACATTCGCAGCTATCAGATTTTCCAAGCCACCATTACATTATCACCAGACAGATTCGAATGCCGTACCGCAGTCGCAATTTACACAATCGCCGGGCACAACGTTACAACAAAGGGGCATGGTATCATTTGTTGATAATGCAGCAGCTAAATTGTATCCTTTGCCAAATTTCGATGGCAACCCCGAAGACTGGCCTTTGTTTAGAGCTAGTTACGTGGATACCACTGCCGAGTTTGGATACAATAATAGACAAAATTTAATGCGACTTCATAAAGCATTACTTGACCATACAGCTTCACGTATATTAGATCTCCAAACTGAAGTGTTGAAAGTCATACCCGATGTAAATATAAGCAATCTTGTTTTGATAGGCAAGTGGGAATTCGATGGTAGCTCCGGATACAGTGAATATAAACAACGTGTTAGTAACAATACTCTACAAGACAATAGTTTATTTGTAACATCCTATGTGCCCCTTAAATTAGTTACTAAATCTTCGACACTACAAGATACTAAAGTTATATGGAAAAATCCTCGACCGTCGTCCACTCGATACTGCAGACCAATACGATTTAGTTTCAAAAAAGAGACAACAGAAGTTTGCATTGAAGAGAGGAATTATTTCACGAAGAAAATTGATATGTTAAAGTGCACAGAATATTTAAGATCTGGACAGAAAATAAACGTCGAACACAAATTGCAACTGACTATGGTTGATGGAAAAGTATGCAATGCACTAAGTCAAACATCATCTGCTAAGTGTTACATATGCCAAGCCAAACCAAAAGAGATGAACGATATAGATAAATGTCTACAAAAAGCCGTCCACAAAGAACATTATGAGTTTGGTTTATCACCTTTACATTCATATATTCGATTTTTTGAATATTTCATTCATGTATCGTATAGACTAGATATCAAAAAATGGCAAATTAGGTCGGCAGAAGATAAAACTCAATTCATGGAAAAAAAATTCAGGTTAGAAATAAGTTTAGATCAGAAATGGGTTTAATAGTGGACATGCCAAAAACAGGAGGTAGTGGGACGTCAAACGATGGTAACACGGCTAGACGCTTTTTTAATAATGCTGGTTTGGCTTCTCAAATAACGGGCGTTGACGAAGAGCTCATACTAAGATGTGCAGCATTACTGCAAGCTATGTCATCAGGATATAAAATAAACGCGGACAAATTTAAGCAATTCGCACTTGAAACTGCTAAAGGGCTTGTAGAGAAGTACCCTTGGTTCTATCTTCCACCTTCAGTTCACAAGATCCTAGTGCATGGTTCCGAAGTCATCGAAAGTGCAATAATATCCATTGGAGAACTATCAGAGGAAGCTGCGGAAGCCAAAAACAAGGATATTAAGAGGTATAGGCTTCAACATACGAGGAAAACTTCTCGAATTGCAACAAATACGGATTTACTTAATATGTTATTGTTGAGCTCAGATCCATTTATTACAGGTCAACGAAAATTGCCATGCAAAAAGAAAAGCGCATTATTAAAATCTACAATAGAATTGTTGGAAGACTAATTACGTAAAGGAATTTTTTATTGAGGTTTACAACGTCCTTATTTTTCTTCCAAATTAATAAAATTTTTATTTGAACTGTAAAAAATAAATTGTTTAATTTTATAAAATTAAATGGCACATCTGTTTTCCTTTCTATTTATTAATAATAAATCCGGGAATTGGAACAAAATTTATCACATGCTCAGGTATTTTAACGTTAGAATTATATATGTAGAACATGAAAAGTGGGCGTTATACAATTGCGATTTTTTCAGAATATCGTACTTGCATGAACAGAAATATGCTGTGTATATTGCAGGTCAGTATCTCTATTCTAACTATTTTTGTCGCTATCCTCCATACAAATGGAACCACTGTGATACGCTTCGATTGAAGAAAGAAATTTATTACAAATAGATATTAACAGCTTAGTTGATTGGTGCAACATAAATTATATGCCACTTAACCTTAAAAAATGTAAATTTATGAGTTTTTCACGAAGAACTATTCAGCCAGCTTCTTACATAATAAATAACTATACTCTGGATCATGTGTTTGACTTTGTTGACTTGGGAGTTACAATGGATTCCAAACTTAATTTCAATAGTCATGTTAATGCTATAACTATGTGCGGAGACCAATTCATAAAATTGCACCATTACCGATTTCGGATTAAAATGCAAGCATTTCAATGGGGGGAGCATGTTTGGTCAGATACATGACACTGTGCAAAATCTGATGACCATGACCGTGAAATTGGTCATTCACCTTTATTCACTCACCAAAATGCATATGCATGCACATACTTACCTACATATGGATCCACAGTAACTTGTACATTTTTACATTTAAACATACAGAGATGTCACCGTTTTCCTATGATTTAGAATTACATATTTATGTAGCCTATTGTTAATGCATTTTCTCATTTCGCTTAGCCTTTGCTATGGTATATAGACATCAACATATATACGCATACCTAAGATTAGCATACCTAAGCATGTACATACGTACGCTCGCATAAACATATACACGAAAAGTTAAGTACATAGCTGGTAGAAGAGTTCCTATGTAAAGCAATAGACAAAAAATTTATAAAAGGGGCATCAGTTAAGCATAAGAATTATTATTGGAACAAGGGTAATTAAGAGTGGAAGCAGGCGGATTTAAATAAACGTGTCATTTTTTATTCTTAAACTAAACTCATCGACTTTTTCTTTTGCTGGAACAAGAATCATTCAGGTACGGTCCTGATATGATTCCGACATGTATTCTTAAACAGTTTGCTGATTATCTATATCTGCCTTTATCAAGCTTGTTTAACTTGTCGCTAAAACAAGGTAATTTCCCGTCTGTTTGGAAAGTCTTTTATAATCCCTCTTTGTCAGCAAAACCATGCCACAGAAATGCAACTCTGCGCTGAATATCCATATTTTTGAGTTTGTCGAAGAGTAAGCACCAAATTTGTAACGCGCACTAGCATGCGTCTATAAGTATTAATTTAATAGTAAAATAAAGTTTAAAGTTTTGCCGGAAAGGCTTTTAATCGATTTTTATTATTATTCAATATTCGTCGATATTTAAGTTACAAATTTGCTTACAATTTTTTCACGAATCAACCGCCGCAGAGAGATTCGAAGAAAAGAAGCCGCATTCATCGATCAGTTCGATAAGCCAGCCAGTCACCAGCACTCGTCTTGTGCCAGTCAAAGCAGTTTGCAAATTATTTGAAGTTGCGAGCTACGTAAAATAAATTCCAAGCGTCAGCTATTGAAGCGTTCGTATAGTACCATACGACTGCGCAGCCGTCGTCAGCAGCATCGTGCAACGTTGGATTTCGCAGCCGTCGTCATTAGCATCCTGCAACATTGAATTTCGCAGCCGTCGTCATCAATATCGTTCAACATTCAATCAGTCAGCGTTGTCTAGCTGAAATCGTCAAATCAACCCCTAAATTATTAGCCGTCACGTACCATAGAGTGAACGTCTCAGTCAACGTCGTCATCAACGTCGCTCAGTCCAAGTCAGAAGCAGGCTTTGCATTCTGTTCGTCACCCGAAGTTTGTAGTTCTCGAAACTTCATCGTTTTTTTTTTAATTCGTATAAGTATACATATTATTTAAAGTATATTTGTCTCACTCACTTTCATTTAAGTCAGTTGCTGAAAATTATGCTGACAAGAAAGCAGGCAAAGGAAAACGAAAATAAAGTCGTGCAAAACGTAGCTAAAGAAACAGAAGAAATGTCAGATAACTCCGACAGCTAAGACAATACATTTGTGGAAGCAAATGTAATGGAAAATTCGCCGAATTGTGTCATAACGCAAGATCAATTTGCCGCTTTATTGGCAAGCATTAATTCGTTAAAGGTTTCCGTAAGCGAACTAAGTCGCGAAACGCAGCAAATTAAAAGCGAAGTCAAAACGTATGATAAAAGCATTGGCGCTGCTCATATGCCAAATGAGACGTCGCCAGCGACAGCTTCCACTACTAGGGAGCATTGCAATAATATTTTGCCACATAGTTTAGTTAGTCACAACATGTTGCCGTCGTCTACAGCAATTGGCAGGGGTAATTTACCTTGCTATCCACAGTCGCAAGCTGAACATTCGCAGCTATCAGATTTTCCAAGCCACCATTACATTATCACCAGACAGATTCGAATGCCGTACCGCAGTCGCAATTTACACAATCGCCGGGCACAACGTTACAACAAAGGGGCATGGTATCATTTGTTGATAATGCAGCAGCTAAATTGTATCCTTTGCCAAATTTCGATGGCAACCCCGAAGACTGGCCTTTGTTTAGAGCTAGTTACGTGGATACCACTGCCGAGTTTGGATACAATAATAGACAAAATTTAATGCGACTTCATAAAGCATTACTTGACCATACAGCTTCACGTATATTAGATCTCCAAACTGAAGTGTTGAAAGTCATACCCGATGTAAATATAAGCAATCTTGTTTTGATAGGCAAGTGGGAATTCGATGGTAGCTCCGGATACAGTGAATATAAACAACGTGTTAGTAACAATACTCTACAAGACAATAGTTTATTTGTAACATCCTATGTGCCCCTTAAATTAGTTACTAAATCTTCGACACTACAAGATACTAAAGTTATATGGAAAAATCCTCGACCGTCGTCCACTCGATACTGCAGACCAATACGATTTAGTTTCAAAAAAGAGACAACAGAAGTTTGCATTGAAGAGAGGAATTATTTCACGAAGAAAATTGATATGTTAAAGTGCACAGAATATTTAAGATCTGGACAGAAAATAAACGTCGAACACAAATTGCAACTGACTATGGTTGATGGAAAAGTATGCAATGCACTAAGTCAAACATCATCTGCTAAGTGTTACATATGCCAAGCCAAACCAAAAGAGATGAACGATATAGATAAATGTCTACAAAAAGCCGTCCACAAAGAACATTATGAGTTTGCTTTATCACCTTTACGTTCATATATTCGATTTTTTGAATATTTCATTCATGTATCGTATAGACTAGATATCAAAAAATGGCAAATTAGGTCGGCAGAAGATAAAACTCAATTCATGGAAAAAAAATTCAGGTTAGAAATAAGTTTAGATCAGAAATGGGTTTAATAGTGGACATGCCAAAAACAGGAGGTAGTGGGACGTCAAACGATGGTAACACGGCTAGACGCTTTTTTAATAATGCTGGTTTGGCTTCTCAAATAACGGGCGTTGACGAAGAGCTCATACTAAGATGTGCAGCATTACTGCAAGCTATGTCATCAGGATATAAAATAAACGCGGACAAATTTAAGCAATTCGCACTTGAAACTGCTAAAGGGCTTGTAGAGAAGTACCCTTGGTTCTATCTTCCACCTTCAGTTCACAAGATCCTAGTGCATGGTTCCGAAGTCATCGAAAGTGCAATAATATCCATTGGAGAACTATCAGAGGAAGCTGCGGAAGCCAAAAACAAGGATATTAAGAGGTATAGGCTTCAACATACGAGGAAAACTTCTCGAATTGCAACAAATACGGATTTACTTAATATGTTATTGTTGAGCTCAGATCCATTTATTACAGGTCAACGAAAATTGCCATGCAAAAAGAAAAGCGCATTATTAAAATCTACAATAGAATTGTTGGAAGACTAATTACGTAAAGGAATTTTTTATTGAGGTTTACAACGTCCTTATTTTTCTTCCAAATTAATAAAATTTTTATTTGAACTGTAAAAAATAAATTGTTTAATTTTATAAAATTAAATGGCACATCTGTTTTCCTTTCTATTTATTAATAATAAATCCGGAAATTGGAACAAAATTTATCACATGCTCAGGTATTTTAACGTTAGAATTATATATGTAGAACATGAAAAGTGGGCGTTATACAATTGCGATTTTTTCAGAATATCGTACTTGCATGAACAGAAATATGCTGTGTATATTGCAGGTCAGTATCTCTATTCTAACTATTTTTGTCGCTATCCTCCATACAAATGGAACCACTGTGATACGCTTCGATTGAAGAAAGAAATTTATTACAAATAGATATTAACAGCTTAGTTGATTGGTGCAACATAAATTATATGCCACTTAACCTTAAAAAATGTAAATTTATGAGTTTTTCACGAAGAACTATTCAGCCAGCTTCTTACATAATAAATAACTATACTCTGGATCATGTGTTTGACTTTGTTGACTTGGGAGTTACAATGGATTCCAAACTTAATTTCAATAGTCATGTTAATGCTATAACTAATAAGGCTAAAGGGATGTTTGCCTTTATAAAACGATGGTCAAAAGAATTCAAGGACCCATATGTAACAAAGGCTCTTTTTACAACTTTAGTAAGACCTATGCTAGAATACGGTTCGATAGTTTGCAACCCACGTTATCAAGTTCACATTAATCGGCTGGAATCAATTCAAAAACAGTTCTTACTTTTTGCCCTAAGAGACTTTAGATGGGATTCTCGGCTTAATCTTCCTCATTATACTGATCGTTTGAAGCTAATAAATCTTCCTACTCTTTCCAGCCGTAGATAAATGCTGGGCATAATATTCATTACTCAACTACTCACAGGGTCTATCGCCAGCACATTTCTTATTGCCGAAGTTAAATTTAATGTTCCTTCTCGGATTTCAAGACACTTTAAACCTCTTTATTTAAAACAGTGTAAAACCAATTATGAATTAAATGAACCTTTCCGATGTTTATGTCAAGATGTCAACTGTCTTTCCAGCACTTTTGATATTTCGGACTCACTTTTCACCATAAAAAGAACTGTACTGTCCTTTCTCAATAAATGATTAACGGCGGTATAATATATATTTGATTCAGCTGATGAAGTTTTTTTCTGTAGCTGAGCCGTTTTGGATCTCGACGCTTAACAAACTTTTTCCTTTTAACAACTCGGCACAAAAAAAAAATTATAAAAAAAAAAGATCCGTACGTCATGCGGACTGTGCCCCTCGTGTCGGTTGGGCGGGAAAGAGGGTAACCGTTGGGCTTATTATTATTATTATTATTATTATTATTATAAATATAGCGTTCCAGTGCGTAGGCTGAGTTGCGAATATAGCGCAAAATATAGGACGTGTGATAATTTTACAGCGAGTTACGAGTGTCGGATCGGCAATTTTCTAAGTTTTGGTAATGTAAAAAGACAAATTCTCTTGCCTTTTCTCTTAGCTTCATTTCATAGTTATCGCTTGTGGTCTCTTTGATTTTGTACATACGTATGTATGTAAATTATACTGCAGCACTTTAAGGGAGAGTGTTTATTTGCAGTTTTAGTATACAAGAAATAATAATTTAGATGCTCTGTGAGCTATATATGTATATGTATGTATGTATGCCAGTATATTGATTTCACTGCAGCACTCTAAAAGAGAGTGTTAATTTGCAGTTGTTTTCTTTTTTGTTTTGTAAATCAAACAAAAGATAAAATCAAAGATGAGACGTTTTAGTTTTTTTTTTTTGGTTTTATACACGAGTATAAGTAATATAAATTTAGGTAAACTAAATAGGTATATTGGAAGGAGCGGTTTTATGGATTGCACTCATCGAAGTACAATAACAAAAATTGTCTTTCTTCTCTTTGATATGTTTTAATGACCATATTACATGGAACTTAATTTACCCCGACAATCTGTTGAAGGGATCGCCAAAGAATAGGAGGAGTCAGCGGCTCCTTAAACTTCAGAGAGGCCGCAGTATTTGACAGAGCTTTTTGACGAAAGTAGTAAGCTAGGCTTGCCAATTGGCGAACGGAGTGAACAATTAATATTAAAAAAGTTAAATTATTTCCTTTTTATTTCAAAATATATGAAATAAACTCAAGGTTTTAAAAGGATAAAATTTATATTTTTTTCAAAGTAGCCTCGCAGGCGAATTAAAAAAAAAATTAGGTTAATAAATAATGCATCGATACTAACTAGCGATTTAAGTTTTTGTTGTGGAACTTGTCCTAGTTTCTATTGTCCAGTAGTGATAATCATGCGTTCCAAGACGCAAGGCGAGGCGAATTCATAACGCACACACACAATTTCAAATTTAGGAATGGCGAAATAAAAGAGAATTGCAGCCATTAATTTTCGTTTTTAGTATGCCATTTGGGAAAAATACAAATTTTATTGAAGAAGAAATCAGCTACTTTAATAATATCACCTTATACATATGAATTCACCTTGATGCGTTCTTTAATACGGTTTGTGTCAGCACAGAAATTCAACCCGAGTGAACAGGTTTGTTTTTTCAAATTGTTTATTTTCATGTTGTCAAATAAGCGTACATCAAATATTTATTCCACTTTGATAAATGAATTTTGCTACTTATTAGTATGCTTCGTTACCGGTCTCAGTAATAAATTTCGTTTACAGGTGGTTTCACGATGGATGTTGTGAATGTGTCGGTTCAACTTGTATAAATTATGGAGTAAATGAAAGTCGTTGTCGAAACTGCCCCGATTCTAAGGATATTAAAGACGACTTGGACGAGGATATTGATGAAGATATACATGATTATGGCGATAATATGGGCCCATTCGATGGATCTTTAAATAGCAATAATTAAGTTTTTGTCAGTTAATTTGATATTTCTATTCTCGTATTTAGGAAACAAATTGAGCAAATTAAATTCAAGATAATCGTCATGTAAACATTGGTTAACTTGAAAATAAAGAAACTTATGCAGAAACTTCCCTACATTATTTATTGTTTGGTCGTTGTACGTGTTAGACGTTTTCAAATTTACAGATTCGATACTTATAACTAAAATATACATATGTTCTTCAAGAATGTTTCTAAAAGTTTTATGAACAATAAATAAAAAGTAAACAAATAGTTTTAAAATAAGAAGAGAATAGTCGTAAGATCGGGTGAAACTGATTTTTAAATACCCAGCGCAAGTTTTTATATCAAATAAATAATAACTCCAATTAATATAATACACTTTATTTCAAAAACTTAAACGATTATTATTTATTAAACGTTAACGATTATTGTAATTTTTATTGAGCCATTTTTAAAAAAAAGTGAAATATCAGTGTCACTATTTGATTACTTTGATTAAATTGCCGGCGGGTTCGTCCAAAAGTGCACTCATATCATAATTCGGCTTTGCGGAATGAACGTAAAATAAGTCAGAACGCTGAAATTTCTTAGAGTAATATCAAGCAAAATGGGGCTATCAACAACATTAAAAATAACATTGAAGATAAAAAACTAGGATAGAAATTTCCTCCTATCCACAAGCAATTCCAGATTTAGAAAAAAGCAACGTGACTTATAGGATGGCATAGGTTCCGTAAAGTTAAGGTATCTTAGTGCAGATTTGATAAAAGTTTTCTACAAACGCTCAATTCTGTTTAGATACGTCGAATAAAAAGGTATCCAAATAATTTAGGGAAATTCAAATCGAGACATAACGAAAACAATATAAAGTTTTTTAAGAGTGTATGGATCAGAAGCATTGGAACTATTACGACGAACACATGCGAGCATGGTGTAGGCGTTAGGAACAACGAAATTAATATGGACAGTAAATGCATCGGATGCGACAGCCCTTGGAGTGTTCGAGAAAAAGATCCTCTGTAAGATTTATAGACCTTTACGTGTTTGCGATGGCGAATACCGCAGACTAAGGAACGATGAGCTGTTTAAGCTTTTCCGTGGCATAGACATAGTTCCGCGAATTAAAATACAGCGGCTACGTTGGCTGCGCCATGTCGTGTGAATGGACGAAAATGCTCCAGCCCTGGAAGTATTCAACGCGGTACCACCTGGTAGTAGTAGAGGAAGAGGACGGCCTCCTCTGCGTTGGAAGGACCAAGTGAAAAAGGACTTGACGTCACTTGGCATTTCCAATTGGCGCCAGTTAGCAGGAAGAAGGAGTGACTGGCGCAATTTGTTGAACTCAGCCAAAATATCTTAAGCGGTTATAGCGCCAATTAAGTAAGTAAGTAAATAAATGTGAGCTTAGAGTCAAAATACAGTCCTAACTAGATCTTTAACCTGATCTACCAATTTCAAATTAGTACCAGCAATGGAATAAGTTGAGTTTAATTTATTCAACTTTCCAGAAAAAATCATATGAAAATATTTACCAATATTTAAGAAAATGCGATTTCTTTCACACACTATCTAAATCAGATTGAAGCGACACATAATCCTCGTTGCTCTTTAAAATCGAATAAACTTTGATATCATCAGCAAACAAAAGAAATTCCGAAAATAAGAACCACGAGCTTATGTCATTTATAAAGATTATAAATGAAATAGGTCCAAGTACGCTACCCTGAGTAGCTCCTGAGCTTGCATGAATTAATAAATTTATACTGGCATTTGACAAGATGTTAATCTCAATATATAAAATGTGCTTATCTTTTTCTTGTATCTAAATTAATGTCGTTATATATGTGCATACATAAATACATACATATGTGTACAGAAATATTTGTTGTTTAATTACTTGGATTGTAACCAGTTTTTAGTAGGGAATATGATGAACATAAGATAATGATAATGGTACGCACTTTTGGCTCTGTTTGTTTTTATTAGGCATACGGTTGCCATAAATTATAATATTTTATATGTACATAAATATAATTATTTAATTTAAATTAAAAATCGGTTTACCTATTTATTTTATACATTTGTCAAGCATTGTTTGTGTTTCTCTAAAAGACGACGCATGCGTAAGAGAAAAGTAAATAAAGTAGATCGCTGGGAATATACATATATCTACCTATGGATAAATTATATGTATATGTAGTGCGCATAAATACACTTACATATAAGTACATCATCCTTGGCTTTAAAAATGCATCTCGTCAATAAAATGCGATAATTTTGATAATTTCCGACGGGAATTAACAAGGCAGGAATGCATAAAATATTATGCTTAGAATTAATGAAATCGTGATTAATAAATTGTTGATTCCGATTAAATAATATTTTGTTCAAGATTAGTTGGTATAAATGACCAGAACTCTCACATAAAACTACTATGTATGAAAATTAAGTTAAAGTCGGGGTAGAATTGTGATTCAAAATCAAGCTTTGCTGGAATCGTTCCGACTACGAGTCTGTGTACAATATTGCAAGAAATTTAAAGAAATACGCGATTTCATAACTTACCACCATTTTGAAGTGGGTTGTCTTTAACTCCAACAGCAAAAGAAAAAATCCATTTTACTCGAACATATGAAGTTAACGGTGTTATCGGCCGAGTATTTAGTAGGGCTCTCTTGAATCCCACTGAGTTATATGAAAGTGTGCACATTACATCAATTAAATCGCCGCCTAATAGGTTGGTAGTGCAATCCGGTTGTTTTTAACTCAAAAGTTGGCTAACTGTAGTCCGGTAACTTGAACGCAACGGTGATTTATGTGATACCACTCACTAAAATTCTATCGTAGCACAATTTCGATAAATCTGACTGCAATTAATAGAATCTTTTTAGAGCTCGCAATTGCTATTATTACATAGCACTGTTTGGTTAAATTTGATTATATTATGGAAAAGTTTATTTGATTAAATATAATTCGGTTTGATTCATAAAAACTGAACAGATAACATTTTAAAACTATTTAATCAGGATGGTTTAGAAACTTTTCGAGTATGCTGTTTGGAAGCCAATCCAATTTCAGTACAAGTTTAAGCGGCTGTCAAGTTATCTTGTTTAGCAATCTTTTTTTTCTAACTGCCCTGCGCTTGTTCCTTCACATAAATATAAATTTTCTTCATGCTTTGTTGATTGCTGAAGCTATGAAAAAGATTCATTTTAGCGTTTCATATTAAGCCCAGCACTTTGGTTACAGTTGCAGCCGAACGGCAACGCTCCTCGTAGCATCACTACAGCAATTGTCCCACTATTTAGTCAAGCGAGAAACCATAGCACAGCCTCCTTTTCGCTTTGCTATCTCCTGGTCACTGAAAGCCGCTTGGCTGCTCCTTTCCCATAATAATACACATGCAAAGGAGACAGCACTGCCGCTGTTATAGCGTAATCTGCATCTGGCGACAGCATTACGACACTTTTAAATCTCTACCTTTGCTAAGCTAGATTACTACAGTTAGATTGTTACAGAAACACATTTCAAAATAAGAGCAGAAGATGCGAGAAGTTTATCTCAATATTTTATCTCTTGAATATGGAGGTATGGACGACTTCGACTTCATGATGCAAAACATCGCGACAGAGAAATGGGCTTGTCAGAGCTTGGCGCTGATCTGAAACCTTTGGAAAAATAACGTCAATGTAATGTGGCTAGCATTATACTGTGAAAGGAAGAAACTCCTCTGTATACTCGGTGCGATGCCAGTTAACCGTGCTTGAGAAGAAGTCCTAGAAACTGGAAATACTCTAATGGAAGAATTAGTGTGGAACTGTCTCGAGTCTAATGATATGAGGTCAAATGCGGAAATTTCAGGGTTGGCAGAAAATATCAGAAATACGTAGAACAGTTCAATAGCTCACTAGTCTATGTCTAGCATCTCGCTGTCCTAGAAGCAAAATATGTAATTCAGCTGGCCAACACGAATCGGGGAGTGGTTAGAATATAGGTATGTTTTATAATGGTAGGATAACAAATGCGTGTAAAGGAACAACACTAACTCGAAAAAATATGCAAGTTCAGCCAACTCTGTAAAATAATATCCAACCCGAGATGTAGTGTTGGAAAAGCGAAAAAACTGCAGCACACCAATTTTCCATTTTTAAATAGCAATAAACAAATCTCTTATTTCATGAAAGATGCTTACAGGGATGCTTTTGCAACTAAAGAAATTTTATCCGAGCTGGAGCGTTCTTTTTTCAACACGAGTACAATAAAATGGACCCAATAGTGAAGTTACGGTCGCAAAGCGTGCGAGCTTCTGTGATTTCTGCGAAAATATAAAGCAAGTTACAGAGACTTCAAACCCCTACACGGTTATGTCTAAAATACGGTGAAAGCCAAACTAGGCACTCACTTCCCATCATCTATTCCATTGCCAGTGGCAGAACCGGTTGAACAACTTCAGAAAATAAGTAGAAACAGCAAAAGAGATATGCTCAGAACCCAGATTTAATTGGGTGGTGTGTACCTTTAAACAGCAGAAATTTACCAGCACTTAGGGCGTGTCATGCTAAAAGAAGGCATTGATATTACACAGTGTGACACTCAAAAATACCTGGGAAGTGATGTTATTTTCCTTGTATGTAGGTCTTATCGAGTAGAACGAGAATCCAATTTTGGAATTTGTCAAACACCCCCAAAATCTCGACTTAACCTTAAAAAACCGATTTTTCTTGCTTTTGCACACTTTTTAGCCCATATCTTAGCTAATTAACAAGCGATTTTCATTCTAAGAATGGTTTAAGAAAGAAGAAACTTAGACCTTTTGAAAGATATATAGACTTAATAAAGCTGAAGAAAGTTGCTTGTTTTTGCACAACAAACTTAAATTTTGCTACCCTTTTTCTTCTTTTTTTGACTTTGGCGATATTTTCACACACTATTTTATAAAAATACAAAATAAGTTTTGACTAGATTCAAAGAGTACGTTTAATACCGAGTTCAACGAATGTTCCCTTAAAAAAATCGGCCAAAAAGTGACGGAGTTATTTTACTTTTTATAAAAACGAAATTTTTGCAAAAACTTGCTTCTGTTGTTCCCAAGGAAATTATCACTTAATTTTTGAGTTTTTACTCAATTTTGAAGTCTTTATAAATTTCTGTTATACTGAAGTGCACGTGTTGTTTATGGTTTGTTGTGTTTGCTGTTAAATTGGATAAAAATCGTGGTAAAGTAAAACTAAAATGTGCGACAAGCGTAATAAGTTTTGCTACATTTGTGGCTTATTTACGGATACAAGTCATCGGCGTGATTTTAAAAATAATATTGGTGTTGTAAAAATATATAACAAGTTTTTCGAAAGGTTTTATAGCGCGAGTCGCTGGTACGAGCCAGAATTTATTTGTGAATATTGCTGCACACCATTAAAAAAATTTAAAGTTCAACAATCAATTACTTTGCCCTTTTCTGTGCCTATGACTTGGTATCATCAGGCATATCATAAACAAGACGATTGCTAATTTTGCAAAACAAACGTCTCAGGTCACAATTTTAAATCGCGGAAAAACGTAAAGTATGCGAATGTTGTTACGGTTACAAAACCAAAATACTTAAATGCCGAAGGGCCTACAAAAAGTGAGTCCATTGATGCTGGTGAAACATATTTAGTAGAGGAAGAATTCCTTCCTTGTAAATCAAAATCAACGGGAAGGCATTTGGTTTCAAATTCTGATTTCGCCGATCTCGTGCGTGATTTGCATTTATCGAAACGAGAATCTGAAGTCCTCGGTTCACGACTAAAGCAGTGGAATTTAGTGGAAAAATATTTTAAAATAACATCGGGTAGAAAAAGCGACTGCACTTTGATACTTAGAGAAAGTTTTAAAACTGATGGCAATGACTGTGATCTAGTACATTGTGTAAATGTACCCAAATTATTTTCGGCTTTAAATTATAATTATAATGCAGATGAATGGCGACTTTTCATTGATGGATCGTGTAAAAGTATGTACCCTAAACAAAAAAAAAAAAATACATTCGTGCTCCCTTAATGAAGTCTGTAATGTCACCCTTAGGTTCAAAAGCTGTGTTATTACACACTGAAAATCTCTTACCATCAGTTCCAATCGCGTATGGGGTTAACAAGAAAGAAACGTATGAAATGATGGAAAAAATTTTACGGTTGATCGACTATGCCACGCATAAATGGAAAGTCATCGCTGACTTAAAAGTGTTGACAATTTTATTTGGCATGCAAGGTGGCTACACAAAATATCCTCGGTACCTTTGTGAATGGGATAGTCGGGCATCCAATCGCTATGATCGCAAAGCATGGCCATCTCGAGAGTCACATCATTTTGCTACTTATAAGTATGCTTCGTTAGCGGTCTCAGTAATAAATTTCGTTTACAGGTGGTTTCACGATTATGGAGTAAATGAAAGTCGTTGTCGACACTGCCCCGATTCTAAGGATATTAAAGACGACTTGGACGAGGATATTGATGAAGATATACATGATTATGGCGATAATATGGGCCCATTCGATGGATCTTTAAATAGCAATAATTAAGTTTTTTTCAGTTAATTTGATATTTTTATTCTCGTATTTAGGAAACAAATTGAGCAAATTAAATTCAAGATAATCGTCATGTAAACATTGGTTAACTTGAAAATAAAGAAACTTATGCAGAAACTTCCCTACATTATTTATTGTTTGGTCGTTGTACGTGTTAGACGTTTTCAAATTTACAGATTCGATACTTATAACTAAAATATACATATGTTCTTCAAGAATGTTTCTAAAAGTTTTATGAACAATCTCACACACCCGTTTAGGCTCAACGTTTTAATAAGATATACGCACATTCTTTATAATCTGACACACAATCATGATACAATAAACAAATATATGTACTCGTAGTTTCACTTTTGCAAATAAATAAAAAGTAAACAAATAGTTTTAAAATAAGAAGAGAATAGTCGTAAGATCGGGTGAAACTGATTTTTAAATACCCAGCGCAAGTTTTTATATCAAATAAATAATAACTCCAATTAATATAATAGACTTTATTTCAAAAGCTTAAACGATTATTATTTATTAAACGTTAACGATTATTGTAATTTTTATTGAGCCATTTTTAAAAAAAAGTGAAATATCAGTGTCACTATTTGATTACTTTGATTAAATTGCCGGCGGGTTCGTCCAAAAGTGCACTCATATCATAATTCGGCTTTGCGGAATGAACGTAAAATAAGTCAGAACGCTGAAATTTCTTAGAGTAATATTAAGCAAAATGGGGCTATCAACAACATTAAAAATAACATTGAAGATAAAAAACTAGGATAGAAATTTCCTCCTATCCACAAGCAATTCCAGATTTAGAAAAAAGCAACGTGACTTATAGGATGGCATAGGTTCCGTAAAGTTAAGATATCTTAGTGCAGATTTGATAAAAGTTTTCTACAATCGCTCAATTCTGTTTAGATACGTCGAATAAAAAGGTATCCAAATAATTTAGGGAAATTCAAATCGAGACATAACGAAAACAATATAAAGTTTTTTAAGAGTGTATGGATCAGAAGCATTGGAACTATTACGACGAACACATGCGAGCATGGTGTAGGCGTTAGGAACAGCGAAATTAATATGGACAGTAAATGCATCGGATGCGACGGCCCTTGGAGTGTTCGAGAAAAAGATTCTCTGTAAGATTTATAGACCTTTACGTGTTTGCGATGGCGAATACCGCAGACTAAGGAACGATGAGCTGTTTAAGCTTTTCCGTGGCATAGACATAGTCCCGCGAATTAAAATACAGCGGCTACGTTGGCTGCGCCATGTCGTGTGAATGGACGAAAATGCTCCAGCCCTGGAAGTATTCAACGCGGTACCACCTGATAGTAGTAGAGGAAGAGGACGGCCTCCTCTGCGTTGGAAGGACCAAGTGAAAAAGGACTTGACGTCACTTGGTATTTCCAATTGGCGCCAGTTAGCAGGAAGAAGGAGTGACTGGCGCAATTTGTTGAACTCAGCCAAAATATCTTAAGCGGTTATAGCGCCAATTAAGTAAGTAAGTAAATAAATGTGAGTTTAGAGTCAAAATACAGTCCTAACTAGATCTTTAACCTGATCTACCAATTTCAAATTAGTACCAGCAAGGGAATAAGTTGAGTTTAATTTATTAAACTTTCCAGAAAAAATCATATGAAAATATTTACCAATATTTAAGAAAATGCGATTTCTTTCACACACTATCTAAATCAGATTGAAGCGACACATAATCCTCGTTGCTCTTTAAAATCGAATAAACTTTGATATCATCAGCAAACAAAAGAAATTCCGAAAATAAGAAGCACGCGCTTATGTCATTTATAAAGATTATAAATGAAATAGGTCCAAGTACGCTACCCTGAGTAGCTCCTGAGCTTGCATGAATTAATAAATTTATACTGGCATTTGACAAGATGTTAATCTCAATATATAAAATGTGCTTATCTTTTTCTTGTATCTAAATTAATGTCGTTATATATGTGCATACATAAATACATACATATGTGTACAGAAATATTTGTTGTTTAATTACTTGGATTGTAACCAGTTTTAAGTAGGGAATATGATGAACATAAGATAATGATAATGGTACGCACTTTTGGCTCTGTTTGTTTTTATTAGGCATACGGTTGCCATAAATTATAATATTTTATATGTACATAAATATAATTATTTAATTTAAATTAAAAATCGGTTTACCTATTTATTTTATACATTTGTCAAGCATTGTTTGTGTTTTTCTAAAAGACGACGCATGCGTAAGAGAAAAGTAAATAAAGTAGATCGCTGGGAATATATGTACATATATCTACCTATGGATAAATTATATGTATATGTAGTGCGCATAAATACACTTACATATAAGTACATCATCCTTGGCTTTAAAAATGCATCTCGTCAATAAAATGCGATAATTTTGATAATTTCCGACGGGAATTAACAAGACAGGAATGCATAAAATATTATGCTTAGAATTAATGAAATCGTGATTAATAAATTGTTGATTCCGATTAAATAATATTTTGTTCAAGATTAGTTGGTATAAATGACCAGAACTCTCACATAAAAATACTATGTATGAAAATTAAGTTAAAGTCGGGGTAGAATTGTGATTCAAAATCAAGCTTTGCTGGAATCGTTCCGACTACGAGTCTGTGTACAATATTGCAACAAATTTAAAGAAATACGCGATTTCATAACTTACCACCATTTTGAAGTGGGTTGTCTTTAACTCCAACAGCAAAAGAAAAAATCCATTTTACTCGAACATATGAAGTTAACGGTGTGTTATAACTCCTGAAACTCTTTTAGAGGGGTAGCACACTGCAGACTTTATCGGCCGAGTATTTAGTAGGGCTCTCTTGAATCCCACTGAGTTATATGAAAGTGTGCACATTACATCAATTAAATCGCCGCCTAATAGGTTGGTAGTGCAATCCGGTTGTTTTTAACTCAAAAGTTGGCTAACTGTAGTCCGGTAACTTGAACGCAACGGTGATTTATGTGATACCACTCACTAAAATTCTATCGTAGCACAATTTCGACAAATCTGACTGCAATTAATAGAATCTTTTTAGAGCTCGCAATTGCTATTATTACATAGCACTGTTTGGTTAAAATTGATTATATTATGGAAAAGTTTATTTGATTAAATATAATTCGGTTTGATTCATAAAAACTGAACAGATAACATTTTAAAACTATTTAATCAGGATGGTTTAGAAACTTTTCGAGTATGCTGTTTGGAAGCCAATCCAATTTCAATACAAGTTTAAGCGGCTGTCAAGTTATCTTGTTTAGCAATCTTTTTTTTTCTAACTGCCCTGCGCTTGTTCCTTCACATAAATATAAATTTTCTTCATGCTTTGTTGATTGCTGAAGCTATGGAAAAGATTCATTTTAGCTTTTCATATTAAGTCCAGCACTTTGGTTACAGTTGCAGCCGAACGGCAACGCTCCTCGTAGCATCACTACAGCAATTGTCCCACTATTTAGTCAAGCGAGAAACCATCGCACAGTCTCCTTTTTCGCTTTGCTATCTCCTGGTCACTGAAAGCCGCTTGGCTGCTCCTTTCCCATAATAATACACATGCAAAGGAGACAGCACTGCCGCTGTTATTGCGTAATCTGCATCTGGCGACAGCATTACGACACTTTTAAATCTCTACCTTTGCTAAGTTAGATTGCTACAGTTAGATTGTTCCAGAAACACATTTCAAAATAAGAGCAGAAGATGCGAGAAGTTTATCTCAATATTTTATCTCTTGAATATGGAGGTATGGACGACTTCGACTTCATGATGCAAAACATCGCGACAGAGAAATGGGCTTGTCAGAGCTTGGCGCTGATCTGAAAACTTTGGAAAAATAACGTCAATGTAATGTGGCTAGCATTATACTGTGAAAGGAAGAAACTCCTCTGTATACTCGGTGCGATGCCAGTTAACCGTGCTTGAGAAGAAGTCCTAGAAACTGGAAATACTCTAATGGAAGAATTAGTGTGGAACTGTCTCGAGTCTAATGATATGAGGTCAAATGCAGAAATTTCAGGGTTGGCAGAAAATATCAGAAATACCTAGAACAGTTCAATAGCTCACTAGTCTATGTCTAGCATCTCGCTGTCCTAGAAGCAAAATATGTAATTCAGCTGGCCAACACGAATCGGGGAGTGGTTAGAATATAGGTATGTCTTATAATGGTAGGATAACAAATGCGTGTAAAGGAACAACACTAACTCGAAAAAATATGCAAGTTCAGCCAACTCTGTAAAATAATATCCAACCCGAGATGTAGTGTTGGAAAAGCGAAAAAACTGCAGCACACCAATTTTCCATTTTTAAATAGCAATAAACAAATCTCTTATTTCATGAAAGATGCTTACAGGGATGCTTTTGCAACTAAAGAAATTTTATCCGAGCTGGAGCGTTCTTTTTTCAACACGAGTACAATAAAATGGACCCAATAGTGAAGTTACGGTCGCAAAGCGTGCGAGCTTCAGTGATTTCTGCGAAAATATAAAGCAAGTTACAGAGACTTCAAACCCCTACACGGTTATGTCTAAAATACGGTGAAAGCCAAACTAGGCACTCACTTCCCATCATCTATTCCATTGCCAGTGGCAGAACCAGTTGAACAACTTCAGAAAATAAGTAGAAACAGCAAAAGAGATATGCTCAGAACCCAGATTTAATTCGGTGGTGTGTACCTTTAAACAGCAGAAATTTACCAGCACTTAGGGCGTGTCATGCTAAAAGAAGGCATTGATATTACACAGTGTGACACTCAAAAATACCTGGGAAGTGATGTTATTTTCCTTGTATGTAGGTCTTATCGAGTAGAACGAGAATCCCATTTTGGAATTTGTCAAACACCCCCAAAATCTCGACTTAACCTTAAAAAACCGATTTTTCTTGCTTTTGCACACTTTTTAGCCCATATCTTACGGTTTAAGAAAGAAGAAACTTAGACCTTTTGAAAGATATATAGACTTAATAAAGCTGAAGAAAGTTGCTTGTTTTTGCACAACAAACTTAAATTTTGCTACCCTTTTTCTTCTTTTTTTGACTTTGGCGATATTTTCACACACTATTTTATAAAAATACAAAATGAGTTTTGACTAGATTCAAAGAGTACGTTTAATACCGAGTTCAACGAATGTTCCCTTAAAAAAATCGGCCAAAAAGTGACGGAGTTATTTTACTTTTTATAAAAACGAAATTTTTGCAAAAACTTGCTTCTGTTGTTCCCAAGGAAATTATCACTTAATTTTTGAGTTTTTACTCAATTTTGAAGTCTTTATAAATTTCTGTTATACTGAAGTGCACGTGTTGTTTATGGTTTGTTGTGTTTGCTGTTAAATTGGATAAAAATCGTGGTAAAGTAAAACTAAAATGTGCGAAAAGCGTAATAAGTTTTGCTACATTTGTGGCTTATTTACGGATACAAGTCATCGGCGTGATTTTAAAAATAATATTGGTGTTGTAAAAATATATAACAAGTTTTTCGAAAGGTTTTATAGCGCGAGTCGCTGGTACGAGCCAGAATTTATTTGTGAATATTGCTGCACACCATTAAAAAAATTTAAAGTTCAACAATCAATTACTTTGCCCTTTTCTGTGCCTATGACTTGGTATCATCAGGCATATCATAAACAAGACGATTGCTAATTTTGCAAAACAAACGTCTCAGGTCACAATTTTAAATCGCGGAAAAACGTAAAGTATGCGAATGTTGTTACGGTTACAAAACCAAAATACTTAAATGCCGAAGGGCCTACAAAAAGTGAGTCCATTGATGCTGGTGAAACATATTTAGTAGAGGAAGAATTCCTTCCTTGTAAATCAAAATCAACGGGAAGGCATTTGGTTTCAAATTCTGATTTCGCCGATCTCGTGCGTGATTTGCATTTATCGAAACGAGAATCTGAAGTCCTCGGTTCACGACTAAAGCAGTGGAATTTAGTGGAAAAATATTTTAAAATAACATCGGGTAGAAAAAGCGACTGCACTTTGATACTTAGAGAAAGTTTTAAAACTGATGGCAATGACTGTGATCTAGTACATTGTGTAAATGTACCCAAATTATTTTCGGCTTTAAATTATAATTATAATGCAGATGAATGGCGACTTTTCATTGATGGATCGTGTAAAAGTATGTACCCTAAACAAAAAAAAAAATACATTCGTGCTCCCTTAATGAAGTCTGTAATGTCACCCTTAGGTTTAAAAGCTGTGTTATTACACACTGAAAATCTCTTACCATCAGTTCCAATCGCGTATGGGGTTAACAAGAAAGAAACGTATGAAATGATGGAAAAAATTTTACGGTTGATCGACTATGCCACGCATAAATGGAAAGTCATCGCTGACTTAAAAGTGTTGACAATTTTATTTGGCATGCAAGGTGGCTACACAAAATATCCTCGGTACCTTTGTGAATGGGATAGTCGGGCATCCAATCGCTATGATCGCAAAGCATGGCCATCTCGAGAGTCACATCATTTTGCTACTTATAAGTATGCTTCGTTAGCGGTCTCAGTAATAAATTTCGTTTACAGGTGGTTTCACGATTATGGAGTAAATGAAAGTCGTTGTCGACACTGCCCCGATTCTAAGGATATTAAAGACGACTTGGACGAGGATATTGATGAAGATATACATGATTATGGCGATAATATGGGACCATTCGATGGATCTTTAAATAGCAATAATTAAGTTTTTTTCAGTTAATTTGATATTTTTATTCTCGTATTTAGGAAACAAATTGAGCAAATTAAATTCAAGATAATCGTCATGTAAACATTGGTTAACTTGAAAATAAAGAAACTTATGCAGAAACTTCCCTACATTATTTATTGTTTGGTCGTTGTACGTGTTAGACGTTTTCAAATTTACAGATTCGATACTTATAACTAAAATATACATATGTTCTTCAAGAATGTTTCTAAAAGTTTTATGAACAATCTCACACACCCGTTTAGGCTCAACGTTTTAATAAGATATACGCACATTCTTTATAATCTGACACACAATCATGATACAATAAACAAATATATGTACTCGTAGTTTCACTTTTGCAAATAAATAAAAAGTAAACAAATAGTTTTAAAATAAGAAGAGAATAGTCGTAAGATCGGGTGAAACTGATTTTTAAATACCCAGCGCAAGTTTTTATATCAAATAAATAATAACTCCAATTAATATAATAGACTTTATTTCAAAAGCTTAAACGATTATTATTTATTAAACGTTAACGATTATTGTAATTTTTATTGAGCCATTTTTAAAAAAAAGTGAAATATCAGTGTCACTATTTGATTACTTTGATTAAATTGCCGGCGGGTTCGTCCAAAAGTGCACTCATATCATAATTCGGCTTTGCGGAATGAACGTAAAATAAGTCAGAACGCTGAAATTTCTTAGAGTAATATTAAGCAAAATGGGGCTATCAACAACATTAAAAATAACATTGAAGATAAAAAACTAGGATAGAAATTTCCTCCTATCCACAAGCAATTCCAGATTTAGAAAAAAGCAACGTGACTTATAGGATGGCATAGGTTCCGTAAAGTTAAGATATCTTAGTGCAGATTTGATAAAAGTTTTCTACAATCGCTCAATTCTGTTTAGATACGTCGAATAAAAAGGTATCCAAATAATTTAGGGAAATTCAAATCGAGACATAACGAAAACAATATAAAGTTTTTTAAGAGTGTATGGATCAGAAGCATTGGAACTATTACGACGAACACATGCGAGCATGGTGTAGGCGTTAGGAACAGCGAAATTAATATGGACAGTAAATGCATCGGATGCGACGGCCCTTGGAGTGTTCGAGAAAAAGATTCTCTGTAAGATTTATAGACCTTTACGTGTTTGCGATGGCGAATACCGCAGACTAAGGAACGATGAGCTGTTTAAGCTTTTCCGTGGCATAGACATAGTCCCGCGAATTAAAATACAGCGGCTACGTTGGCTGCGCCATGTCGTGTGAATGGACGAAAATGCTCCAGCCCTGGAAGTATTCAACGCGGTACCACCTGATAGTAGTAGAGGAAGAGGACGGCCTCCTCTGCGTTGGAAGGACCAAGTGAAAAAGGACTTGACGTCACTTGGTATTTCCAATTGGCGCCAGTTAGCAGGAAGAAGGAGTGACTGGCGCAATTTGTTGAACTCAGCCAAAATATCTTAAGCGGTTATAGCGCCAATTAAGTAAGTAAGTAAATAAATGTGTGTTTAGAGTCAAAATACAGTCCTAACTAGATCTTTAACCTGATCTACCAATTTCAAATTAGTACCAGCAAGGGAATGAGTTGAGTTTAATTTATTCAACTTTCCAGAAAAAATCATATGAAAATATTTACCAATATTTAAGAAAATGCGATTTCTTTCACACACTATCTAAATCAGATTGAAGCGACACATAATCCTCGTTGCTCTTTAAAATCGAATAAACTTTGATATCATCAGCAAACAAAAGAAATTCCGAAAATAAGAAGCACGCGCTTATGTCATTTATAAAGATTATAAATGAAATAGGTCCAAGTACGCTACCCTGAGTAGCTCCTGAGCTTGCATGAATTAATAAATTTATACTGGCATTTGACAAGATGTTAATCTCAATATATAAAATGTGCTTATCTTTTTCTTGTATCTAAATTAATGTCGTTATATATGTGCATACATAAATACATACATATATGTACAGAAATATTTGTTGTTTAATTACTTGGATTGTAACCAGTTTTTAGTAGGGAATATGATGAACATAAGATAATGATAATGGTACGCACTTTTGGCTCTGTTTGTTTTTATTAGGCATACGGTTGCCATAAATTATAATATTTTATATGTACATAAATATAATTATTTAATTTAAATTAAAAATCGGTTTACCTATTTATTTTATACATTTGTCAAGCATTGTTTGTGTTTTTCTAAAAGACGACGCATGCGTAAGAGAAAAGTAAATAAAGTAGATCGCTGGGAATATACATATATCTACCTATGGATAAATTATATGTATATGTAGTGCGCATAAATACACTTACATATAAGTACATCATCCTTGGCTTTAAAAATGCATCTCGTCAATAAAATGCGATAATTTTGATAATTTCCGACGGGAATTAACAAGACAGGAATGCATAAAATATTATGCTTAGAATTAATGAAATCGTGATTAATAAATTGTTGATTCCGATTAAATAATATTTTGTTCAAGATTAGTTGGTATAAATGACCAGAACTCTCACATAAAAATACTATGTATGAAAATTAAGTTAAAGTCGGGGTAGAATTGTGATTCAAAATCAAGCTTTGCTGGAATCGTTCCGACTACGAGTCTGTGTACAATATTGCAACAAATTTAAAGAAATACGCGATTTCATAACTTACCACCATTTTGAAGTGGGTTGTCTTTAACTCCAACAGCAAAAGAAAAAATCCATTTTACTCGAACATATGAAGTTAACGGTGTGTTATAACTCCTGAAATTCTTTTAGAGGGGTAGCACACTGCAGACTTTATCGGCCGAGTATTTAGTAGGGCTCTCTTGAATCCCACTGAGTTATATGAAAGTGTGCACATTACATCAATTAAATCGCCGCCTAATAGGTTGGTAGTGCAATCCGGTTGTTTTTAACCCAAAAGTTGGCTAACTGTAGTCCGGTAACTTGAACGCAATGGTGATTTATGTGATACCACTCACTAAAATTCTGTCGTAGCACAATTTCGACAAATCTGACTGCAATTAATAGAATCTTTTTAGAGCTCGCAATTGCTATTATTACATAGCACTGTTTGGTTAAATTTGATTATATTATGGAAAAGTTTATTTGATTAAATATAATTCGGTTTGATTCATAAAAACTGAACAGATAACATTTTAAAACTATTTAATCAGGATGGTTTAGAAACTTTTCGAGTATGCTGTTTGGAAGCCAATCCAATTTCAGTACAAGTTTAAGCGGCTGTCAAGTTATCTTGTTTAGCAATCTTTTTTTTCTAACTGCCCTGCGCTTGTTCCTTCACATAAATATAAATTTTCTTCATGCTTTGTTGATTGCTGAAGCTATGAAAAAGATTCATTTTAGCGTTTCATATTAAGTCCAGCACTTTGGTTACAGTTGCAGCCGAACGGCAACGCTCCTCGTAGCATCACTACAGCAATTGTCCCACTATTTAGTCAAGCGAGAAACCATCGCACAGTCTCCTTTTTCGCTTTGCTATCTCCTGGTCACTGAAAGCCGCTTGGCTGCTCCTTTCCCATAATAATACACATGCAAAGGAGACAGCACTGCCGCTGTTATTGCGTAATCTGCATCTGGCGACAGCATTACGACACTTTTAAATCTCTACCTTTGCTAAGTTAGATTGCAACAGTTAGATTATTCCAGAAACACATTTCAAAATAAGAGCAGAAGATGCGAGAAGTTTATCTCAATATTTTATCTCTTGAATATGGAGGTATGGACGACTTCGACTTCATGATGCAAAACATCGCGACAGAGAAATGGGCTTGTCAGAGCTTGGCGCTGATTTGAAAACTTTGGAAAAATAACGTCAATGTAATGTGGCTAGCATTATACTGTTAAAGGAAGAAACTCCTCTGTATACTCGGTGCGATGCCAGTTAACCGTGCTTGAGAAGAAGTCCTAGAAACTGGAAATACTCTAATGGAAGAATTAGTGTGGAACTCTCTCGAGTCTAATGATATGAGGTCAAATGCAGAAATTTCAGGGTTGGCAGAAAATATCAGAAATACCTAGAACAGTTCAATAGCTCACTAGTCTATGTCTAGCATCTCGCTGTCCTAGAAGCAAAATATGTAATTCAGCTGGCCAACACGAATCGGGGAGTGGTTAGAATATAGGTATGTCTTATAATGGTAGGATAACAAATGCGTGTAAAGGAACAACACTAACTCGAAAAAATATGCAAGTTCAGCCAACTCTGTAAAATAATATCCAACCCGAGATGTAGTGTTGGAAAAGCGAAAAAACTGCAGCACACCAATTTCCCATTTTTAAATAGCAATAAACAAATCTCTTATTTCATGAAAGATGCTTACAGGGATGCTTTTGCAACTAAAGAAATTTTATCCGAGCTGGAGCGTTCTTTTTTCAACACGAGTACAATAAAATGGACCCAATAGTGAAGTTACGGTCGCAAAGCGTGCGAGCTTCAGTGATTTCTGCGAAAATATAAAGCAAGTTACAGAGACTTCAAACCCCTACACGGTTATGTCTAAAATACGGAGAAAGCCAAACTAGGCACTCACTTCCCATCATCTATTCCATTGCCAGTGGCAGAACCGGTTGAACAACTTCAGAAAATAAGTAGAAACAGCAAAAGAGATATGCTCAGAACCCAGATTTAATTGGGTGGTGTGTACCTTTAAACAGCAGAAATTTACCAGCACTTAGGGCGTGTCATGCTAAAAGAAGGCATTGATATTACACAGTGTGACACTCAAAAATACCTGGGAAGTGATGTTATTTTCCTTGTATGTAGGTCTTATCGAGTAGAACGAGAATCCAATTTTGGAATTTGTCAAACACCCCCAAAATCTCGACTTAACCTTAAAAAACCGATTTTTCTTGCTTTTGCACACTTTTTAGCCCATATCTTAGCTAATTAACAAGCGCTTTTCATTCTAAGAACGGTTTGAGAAAGAAAAAACTTAGACCTTTTGAAAGATATATAGACTTAATAAAGCTGAAGAAAGTTGCTTGTTTTTGCACAACAAACTTAAATTTTGCTACCCTTTTTCTTCTTTTTTTGACTTTGGCGATATTTTCACACACTATTTTATAAAAATACAAAATGAGTTTTGACTAGATTCAAAGAGTACGTTTAATACCGAGTTCAACGAATGTTCCCTTAAAAAAATCGGCCAAAAAGTGACGGAGTTATTTTACTTTTTATAAAAACGAAATTTTTGCAAAAACTTGCTTCTGTTGTTCCCAAGGAAATTATCACTTAATTTTTGAGTTTTTACTCAATTTTGAAGTCTTTATAAATTTCCGTTATACTGAAGTGCACGTGTTGTTTATCTTTTGTTGTGTTTGCTGTTAAATTGGATAAAAATCGTGGTAAAGTAAAACTAAAATGTGCGACAAGCGTAATAAGTTTTGCTACATTTGTGGCTTATTTACGGGTACAAGTCATCGGCGTGATTTTAAAAATAATATTGGTGTTGTAAAAATATATAACAAGTTTTTCGAAAGGTTTTATAGCGCGAGTCGCTGGTACGAGCCAGAATTTATTTGTGAATATTGCTGCACACCATTAAAAAAATTTAAAGTTCAACAATCAATTATTTTGCCCTTTTCTGTGCCTATGACTTGGTATCATCAGGCATATCATAAACAAGACGATTGCTAATTTTGCAAAACAAACGTCTCAGGTCACAATTTTAAATCGCAGAAAAACGTAAAGTATGCGAATGTTGTTACGGTTACAAAACCAAAATACTTAAATGCCGAAGGGCCTACAAAAAGTGAGTCCATTGATGCTGGTGAAACATATTTAGTAGAGGAAGAATTCCTTCCTTGTAAATCAAAATCAACGGGAAGGCATTTGGTTTCAAATTCTGATTTCGCCGATCTCGTGCGTGATTTGCATTTATCGAAACGAGAATCTGAAGTCCTCGGTTTACGAAAAATATTTTAAAATAACATCGGGTAGAAAAAGCGACTGCACTTTGATACTTAGAGAAAGTTTTAAAACTGATGGCAATGACTGTGATCTAGTACATTGTGTAAATGTACCCAAATTATTTTCGGCTTTAAATTATAATTATAATGCAGATGAATGGCGACTTTTCATTGATGGATCGTGTAAAAGTATGTACCCTAAACAAAAAAAAAAATACATTCGTGCTCCCTTAATGAAGTCTGTAATGTCACCCTTAGGTTTAAAAGCTGTGTTATTACACACTGAAAATCTCTTACCATCAGTTTCAATCGCGTATGGGGTTAACAAGAAAGAAACGTATGAAATGATGGAAAAAATTTTACGGTTGATCGACTATGCCACGCATAAATGGAAAGTCATCGCTGACTTAAAAGTGTTGACAATTTTATTTGGCATGCAAGGTGGCTACACAAAATATCCTCGGTACCTTTGTGAATGGGATAGTCGGGCATCCAATCGCTATGATCGCAAAGCATGGCCATCTCGAGAGTCACATCATTTTGCTACTTATAAGTATGCTTCGTTAGCGGTCTCAGTAATAAATTTCGTTTACAGGTGGTTTCACGATGGATGTTGTGAACGTGTCGGTCAACTTGTATAAATTATGGAGTAAATGAAAGTCGTTGTCGACACTGCCCCGATTCTAAGGATATTAAAGACGACTTGGACGAGGATATTGATGAAGATATACATGATTATGGCGATAATATGGGCCCATTCGATGGATCTTTAAATAGCAATAATTAAGTTTTTTTCAGTTAATTTGATATTTTTATTCTCGTATTTAGGAAACAAATTGAGCAAATTAAATTCAAGATAATCGTCATGTAAACATTGGTTAACTTGAAAATAAAGAAACTTATGCAGAAACTTCCCTACATTATTTATTGTTTGGTCGTTGTACGTGTTAGACGTTTTCAAATTTACAGATTCGATACTTATAACTAAAATATACATATGTTCTTCAAGAATGTTTCTAAAAGTTTTATGAACAATCTCACACACCCGTTTAGGCTCCACGTTTTAATAAGATATACGCACATTCTTTATAATCTGACACACAATCATGATACAATAAACAAATATATGTATGTACTCGTAGTTTCACTTTTGCAAATAAATAAAAAGTAAACAAATAGTTTTAAAATAAGAAGAGAATAGTCGTAAGATCGGGTGAAACTGATTTTTAAATACCCAGCGCAAGTTTTTATATCAAATAAATAATAACTCCAATTAATATAATAGACTTTATTTCAAAAACTTAAACGATTATTATTTATTAAACGTTAACGATTATTGTAATTTTTATTGAGCCATTTTTAAAAAAAAGTGAAATATCAGTGTCACTATTTGATTACTTTGATTAAATTGCCGGCGGGTTCGTCCAAAAGTGCATTCATATCATAATTCGGCTTTGCGGAATGAACGTAAAATAAGTCAGAACGCTGAAATTTCTTAGAGTAATATTAAGCAAAATGGGGCTATCAACAACATTAAAAATAACATTGAAGATAAAAAACTAGGATAGAAATTTCCTCCTATCCACAAGCAATTCCAGATTTAGAAAAAAGCAACGTGACTTATAGGATGGCATAGGTTCCGTAAAGTTAAGATATCTTAGTGCAGATTTGATAAAAGTTTTCTACAAACGCTCAATTCTGTTTAGATACGTCGAATAAAAAGGTATCCAAATAATTTAGGGAAATTCAAATCGAGACATAACGAAAACAATATAAAGTTTTTTAAGAGTGTATGGATCAGAAGCATTGGAACTATTACGACGAACACATGCGAGCATGGTGTAGGCGTTAGGAACAACGAAATTAATATGGACAGTAAATGCATCGGATGCGACGGCCCTTGGAGTGTTCGAGAAAAAGATTCTCTGTAAGATTTATAGACCTTTACGTGTTTGCGATGGCGAATACCGCAGACTAAGGAACGATGAGCTGTTTAAGCTTTTCCGTGGCATAGACATAGTCCCGCGAATTAAAATACAGCGGCTACGTTGGCTGCGCCATGTCGTGTGAATGGACGAAAATGCTCCAGCCCGGGAAGTATTCAACGCGGTACCACCTAATAGTAGTAGAGGAAGAGGACGGCCTCCTCTGCGTTGGAAGGACCAAGAGAAAAAGGACTTGACGTCACTTGGTATTTCCAATTGGCGCCAGTTAGCAGGAAGAAGGAGTGACTGGCGCAATTTGTTGAACTCAGCCAAAATATCTTAAGCGGTTATAGCGCCAATTAAGTAAGTAAGTAAATAAATGTGAGTTTAGAATCAAAACACAGTCCTAGCTAGATCTTTAACCTGATCTACCAATTTCAAATTAGTACCAGCAATGGAATAAGTTGAGTTTAATTTATTCAACTTTCCAGAAAAAATCATATGAAAATATTTACCAATATTTAAGAAAATGCGATTTCTTTCACACACTATCTAAATCAGATTGAAGCGACACATAATCCTCGTTGCTCTTTAAAATCGAATAAACTTTGATATCATCAGCAAACAAAAGAAATTTCGAAAATAAGAAGCACGAGCTTATGTCATTTATAAAGATTATAAATGAAATAGGTCCAAGTACGCTACCCTGAGTAGCTCCTGAGCTTGCATGAATTAATAACTTTATACTGGCATTTGACAAGATGTTAATCTCAATATATAAAATATGCTTATCTTTTTCTTGTATCTAAATTAATGTCGTTATATATGTGCATACATAAATACATATGTATGTGTACAGAAATATTTGTTGTTTAATTACTTGGATTGTAACCAGTTTTTAGTAGGGAATATGATGAACATAAGATAATGATAATGGTACGCACTTTTGGCTCTGTTTGTTTTTATTAGGCATACGGTTGCCATAAATTATAATATTTTATATGTACATAAATATACTTATTTAATTTAAATTAAAAATCGGTTTACCTATTTATTTTATACATTTGTCAAGCATTGTTTGTGTTTTTCTAAAAGACGACGCATGCGTAAGAGAAAAGTAAATAAAGTAGATCGCTGGGAATATACATATATCTACCTATGGATAAATTATATGTATATGTAGTGCGCATAAATACACTTACATATAAGTACATCATCCTTGGCTTTAAAAATGCATCTCGTCAATAAAATGCGATAATTTTGATAATTTCCGACGGGAATTAACAAGACAGGAATGCATAAAATATTATGCTTAGAATTAATGAAATCGTGATTAATAAATTGTTGATTCCGATTAAATAATATTTTGTTCAAGATTAGTTGGTATAAATCACCAGAACTCTCACATAAAACTACTATGTATGAAAATTAAGTTAAAGTCGGGGTAGAATTGTGATTCAAAATCAAGCTTTGCTGGAATCGTTCCGACTACGAGTCTGTGTACAATATTGCAACAAATTTAAAGAAATACGCGATTTCATAACTTACCACCATTTTGAAGTGGGTTGTCTTTAACTCCAACAGCAAAAAAAAAATCCATTTTACTCGAACATATGAAGTTAACGGTGTGTTATAACTCCTGAAATTCTTTTAGAGGGGTAGCACACTGCAGACTTTATTGGACGAGTATTTAGTAGGGCTCTCTTGAATCCCACTGAGTTATATGAAAGTGTGCACATTACATCAATTAAATCGCCGCCTAATAGGTTGGTAGTGCAATCCGGTTGTTTTTAACTCAAAAGTTGGCTAACTGTAGTCCGGTAACTTGAACGCAACGGTGATTTATGTGATACCACTCACTAAAATTCTATCGTAGCACAATTTCGACAAATCTGACTGCAATTAATAGAATCTTTTTAGAGCTCGCAATTGCTATTATTACATAGCACTGTTTGGTTAAATTTGAAAAAGTTGGAAAAGTTTATTTGATTAAATATAATTCGGTTTGATTCATAAAAACTGAACAGATAACATTTTAAAGCTATTTAATCAGGATGGTTTAGAAACTTTTCGAGTATGCTGTTTGGAAGCCAATCCAATTTCAGTACAAGTTTAAGCGGCTGTCAAGTTATCTTGTTTAGCAATCTTTTTTTTCTAACTGCCCTGCGCTTGTTCCTTCACATAAATATAAATTTTCTTCATGCTTTGTTGATTGCTGAAGCTATGAAAAAGATTCATTTTAGCTTTTCATATTAAGTCCAGCACTTTGGTTACAGTTGCAGCCGAACGGCAACGCTCCTCGTAGCATCACTACAGCAATTGCCCCACTATTTAGTCAAGCGAGAAACCATCGCACAGTCTCCTTTTTCGCTTTGCTATCTCCTGGTCACTGAAAGCCGCTTGGCTGCTCCTTTCCCATAATAATACACATGCAAAGGAGACAGCACTGCCGCTGTTATAGCGTAATCTGCATCTGGCGACAGCATTACGACACTTTTAAATCTCTACCTTTGCTAAGTTAGATTACTACAGTTAGATTGTTACAGAAACACATTTCAAAATAAGAGCAGAAGATGCGAGAAGTTTATCTCAATATTTTATCTCTTGAATATGGAGGTATGGACGACTTCGACTTCATGATGCAAAACATCGCGACAGAGAAATGGACTTGTCAGAGCTTGGCGCTGATCTGAAAACTTTGGAAAAATAACGTCAATGTAATGTGGCTAGCATTATACTGTGAAAGGAAGAAACTCCTCTGTATACTGGGTGCGATGCCAGTTAACCGTGCTTGAGAAGAAGTCCTAGAAACTGGAAATACTCTAATGGAAGAATTAGTGTGGAACTGTCTCGAGTCTAATGATATGAGGTCAAATGCAGAAATTTCAGGGTTGGCAGAAAATATCAGAAATACGTAGAACAGTTCAATAGCTCACTAGTCTATGTCTAGCATCTCGCTGTCCTAGAAGCAAAATATGTAATTCAGCTGGCCAACACGAATCGGGGAGTGGTTAGAATATAGGTATGTCTTATAATGGTAGGATAACAAATGCGTGTAAAGGAACAACACTAACTCGAAAAAATATGCAAGTTCAGCCAACTCTGTAAAATAATATCCAACCCGAGATGTAGTGTTGGAAAGCGAAAAAACTGCAGCACACCAAATTTCCATTTTTAAATAGCAATAAACAAATCTCTTATTTCATGAAAGATGCTTACAGGGATGCTTTTGCAACTAAAGAAATTTTATCCGAGCTGGAGCGTTCTTTTTTCAACACGAGTACAATATAATGGACCCAATAGTGAAGTTACGGTCGCAAAGCGTGCGAGCTTCAGTGATTTCTGCGAAAATATAAAGCAAGTTACAGAGACTTCAAACCCCTACACGGTTATGTCTAAAATACGGTGAAAGCCAAACTAGGCACTCACTTCCCATCATCTATTCCATTGCCAGTGGCAGAACCGGTTGAACAACTTCAGAAAATAAGTAGAAACAGCAAAAGAGATATGCTCAGAACCCAGATTTAATTGGGTGGTGTGTACCTTTAAACAGCAGAAATTTACCAGCACTTAGGGCGTGTCATGCTAAAAGAAGGCATTGATATTACACAGTGTGACACTCAAAAATACCTGGGAAGTGATGTTATTTTCCTTGTATGTAGGTCTTATCGAGTAGAACGAGAATCCAATTTTGGAATTTGTCAAACACCCCCAAAATCTCGACTTAACCTTAAAAAACCGATTTTTCTTGCTTTTGCACACTTTTTAGCCCATATCTTAGCTAATTAACAAGCGATTTTCATTCTAAGAACGGCTTAAGAAAGAAGAAACTTAGACCTTTTGAAAGATATATAGACTTAATAAAGCTGAAGAAAGTTACTTGTTTTTGCACAACAAACTTAAATTTTGCTACCCTTTTTCTTCTTTTTTTGACTTTGGCGATATTTTCACACACTATTTTATAAAAATACAAAATGAGTTTTGACTAGATTCAAAGAGTACGTTGAATACCGAGTTCAACGAATGTTCCCTTAAAAAAATCGGCCAAAAAGTGACGGAGTTATTTTACTTTTTATAAAAACGAAATTTTTGCAAAAACTTGCTTCTGTTGTTCCCAAGGAAATTATCACTTAATTTTTGAGTTTTCACTCAATTTTGAAGTCTTTATAAATTTCTGTTATACTGAAGTGCACGTGTTGTTTATGGTTTGTTGTGTTTGCTGTTAAATTGGATAAAAATCGTGGTAAAGTAAAACTAAAATGTGCGACAAGCGTAATAAGTTTTGCTACATTTGTGGCTTATTTACGGATACAAGTCATCGGCGTGATTTTAAAAATAATATTGGTGTTGTAAAAATATATAACAAGTTTTTAGAAAGGTTTTATAGCGCGAGTCGCTGGTACGAGCCAGAATTTATTTGTGAATATTGCTGCACACCATTAAAAAAATTTAAAGTTCAACAATCAATTACTTTGCCCTTTTCTGTGCCTATGACTTGGTATCATCAGGCATATCATAAACAAGACGATTGCTAATTTTGCAAAACAAACGTCTCAGGTCACAATTTTAAATCGCGGAAAAACGTAAAGTATGCGAATATTGTTACGGTTACAAAACCAAAATACTTAAATGCCGAAGGGCCTACAAAAAGTGAGTCCATTGATGCTGGTGAAACATATTTAGTAGAGGAAGAATTCCTTCCTTGTAAATCAAAATCAACGGAAAGGCATTTTATTTCAAATTCTGATTTCGCCGATCTCGTGCGTGATTTGCATTTATCGAAACGAGAATCTGAAGTCCTCGGTTCACGACTAAAGCAGTGGAATTTAGTGGAAAAATATTTTAAAATAACATCGGGTAGAAAAAGCGACTGCACTTTGATACTTAGAGAAAGTTTTAAAACTGATGGCAATGACTGTGATCTAGTACATTGTGTAAATGTACCCAAATTATTTTCGGCTTTAAATTATAATTATAATGCAGATGAATGGCGACTTTTCATTGATGGATCGTGTAAAAGTATGTACCCTAAACAAAAAAAAAAAAATACATTCGTGCTCCCTTAATGAAGTCTGTAATGTCACCCTTAGGTTTAAAAGCTGTGTTATTACACACTGAAAATCTCTTACCATCAGTTCCAATCGCGTATGGGGTTAACAAGAAAGAAACGTATGAAATGATGGAAAAAATTTTACGGTTGATCGACTATGCCACGCATAAATGGAAAGTCATCGCTGACTTAAAAGTGTTGACAATTTTATTTGGCATGCAAGGTGGCTACACAAAATATCCTCGGTACCTTTGTGAATGGGATAGTCGGGCATCCAATCGCTATGATCGCAAAGCATGGCCAGCGGTCTCAGTAATAAATTTCGTTTACAGGTGGCTTCACGATTATGGAGTAAATGAAAGTCGTTGTCGACACTGCCCCGATTCTAAGGATATTAAAGACGACTTGGACGAGGATATTGATGAAGATATACATGATTATGGCGATAATATGGGCCCATTCGATGGATCTTTAAATAGCAATAATTAAGTTTTTTCAGTTAATTTGATATTTTTATTCTCGTATTTAGGAAACAAATTGAGCAAATTAAATTCAAGATAATCGTCATGTAAACATTGGTTAACTTGAAAATAAAGAAACTTATGCAGAAACTTCCCTACATTATTTATTGTTTGGTCGTTGTACGTGTTAGACGTTTTCAAATTTACAGATTCGATACTTATAACTAAAATATACATATGTATGTTCTTCAAGAATGTTTCTAAAAGTTTTATGAACAATCTCACACACCCGTTTAGGCTCAACGTTTTAATAAGATATACGCACATTCTTTATAATCTGACACACAATCATGATACAATAAACAAATATATGTACTCGTAGTTTCACTTTTGCAAATAAATAAAAAGTAAACAAATAGTTTTAAAATAAGAAGAGAATAGTCGTAAGATCGGGTGAAACTGATTTTTAAATACCCAGCGCAAGTTTTTATATCAAATAAATAATAACTCCAATTAATATAATAGACTTTATTTCAAAAGCTTAAACGATTATTATTTATTAAACGTTAACGATTATTGTAATTTTTATTGAGCCATTTTTAAAAAAAAGTGAAATATCAGTGTCACTATTTGATTACTTTGATTAAATTGCCGGCGGGTTCGTCCAAAAGTGCACTCATATCATAATTCGGCTTTGCGGAATGAACGTAAAATAAGTCAGAACGCTGAAATTTCTTAGAGTAATATTAAGCAAAATGGGGCTATCAACAACATTAAAAATAACATTGAAGATAAAAAACTAGGATAGAAATTTCCTCCTATCCACAAGCAATTCCAGATTTAGAAAAAAGCAACGTGACTTATAGGATGGCATAGGTTCCGTAAAGTTAAGATATCTTAGTGCAGATTTGATAAAAGTTTTCTACAATCGCTCAATTCTGTTTAGATACGTCGAATAAAAAGGTATCCAAATAATTTAGGGAAATTCAAATCGAGACATAACGAAAACAATATAAAGTTTTTTAAGAGTGTATGGATCAGAAGCATTGGAACTATTACGACGAACACATGCGAGCATGGTGTAGGCGTTAGGAACAACGAAATTAATATGGACAGTAAATGCATCGGATGCGACGGCCCTTGGAGTGTTCGAGAAAAAGATTATCTGTAAGATTTATAGACCTTTACGTGTTTGCGATGGCGAATACCACAGACTAAGGAACGATGAGCTGTTTAAGCTTTTCCGTGGCATAGACATAGTCCCGCGAATTAAAATACAGCGGCTACGTTGGCTGCGCCATGTCGTGTGAATGGACGAAAATGCTCCAGCCCTGGAAGTATTCAACGCGGTACCACCTGATAGTAGTAGAGGAAGAGGACGGCCTCCTCTGCGTTGGAAGGACCAAGTGAAAAAGGACTTGACGTCACTTGGTATTTCCAATTGGCGCCAGTTAGCAGGAAGAAGGAGTGACTGGCGCAATTTGTTGAACTCAGCCAAAATATCTTAAGCGGTTATAGCGCCAATTAAGTAAGTAAGTAAATAAATGTGAGTTTAGAGTCAAAATACAGTCCTAACTAGATCTTTAACCTCATCTACCAATTTCAAATTAGTACCAGCAAGGGAATCAGTTGAGTTTAATTTATTCCACTTTCCAAAAAAAATCATATGAAAATATTTACCAATATTTAAGAAAATGCGATTTCTTTCACACACTATCTAAATCAGATTGAAGCGACACATAATCCTCGTTGCTCTTTAAAATCGAATAAACTTTGATATCATCAGCAAACAAAAGAAATTCCGAAAATAAGAAGCACGCGCTTATGCCATTTATAAAGATTATAAATGAAATAGGTCCAAGTACGCTACCCTGAGTAGCTCCTGAGCTTGCATGAATTAATAAATTTATACTGGCATTTGACAAGATGTTAATCTCAATATATAAAATGTGCTTATCTTTTTCTTGTATCTAAATTAATGTCGTTATATATGCGCATACATAAATACATACATATGTGTACAGAAATATTTGTTGTTTAATTACTTGGATTGTAACCAGTTTTTAGTAGGGAATATGATGAACATAAGATAATGATAATGGTACGCACTTTTGGCTCTGTTTGTTTTTATTAGGCATACGGTTGCCATAAATTATAATATTTTATATGTACATAAATATAATTATTTAATTTAAATTAAAAATCGGTTTACCTATTTATTTTATACATTTGTCAAGCATTGTTTGTGTTTTTCTAAAAGACGACGCATGCGTAAGAGAAAAGTAAATAAAGTAGATCGCTGGGAATATACATATATCTACCTATGGATAAATTATATGTATATGTAGTGCGCATAAATACACTTACATATAAGTACATCATCCTTGGCTTTAAAAATGCATCTCGTCAATAAAATGCGATAATTTTGATAATTTCCGATTTTGATTTCTAACTGCCCTGCGCTTGTTCCTTCACATAAATATAAATTTTCTTCATGCTTTGTTGATTGCTGAAGCTATGAAAAAGATTCATTTTAGCTTTTCATATTAAGTCCAGCACTTTGGTTACAGTTGCAGCCGAACGGCAACGCTCCTCGTAGCATCACTACAGCAATTGTCCCACTATTTAGTCAAGCGAGAAACCATCGCACAGTCTCCTTTTTCGCTTTGCTATCTCCTGGTCACTGAAAGCCGCTTGGCTGCTCCTTCCCCATAATAATACACATGCAAAGGAGACAGCACTGCCGCTGTTATTGCGTAATCTGCATCTGGCGACAGCATTACGACACTTTTAAATCTCTACCTTTGCTAAGTTAGATTGCTACAGTTAGATTGTTCCAGAAACACATTTCAAAATAAGAGCAGAAGATGCGAGAAGTTTATCTCAATATTTTATCTCTTGAAAATGGAGGTATGGACGACTTCGACTTCATGATGCAAAACATCGTGACAGAGAAATGGGCTTGTCAGAGCTTGGCGCTGATCTGAAAACTTTGGAAAAATAACGTCAATGTAATGTGGCTAGCATTATACTGTGAAAGGAAGAAACTCCTCTGTATACTCGGTGCGATGCCAGTTAACCGTGCTTGAGAAGAAGTCCTAGAAACTGGAAATACTCTAATGGAAGAATTAGTGTGGAACTGTCTCGAGTCTAATGATATGAGGTCAAATGCAGAAATTTCAGGGTTGGCAGAAAATATCAGAAATACCTAGAACAGTTCAATAGCTCACTAGTCTATGTCTAGCATCTCGCTGTCCTAGAAGCAAAATATGTAATTCAGCTGGCCAACACGAATCGGGGAGTGGTTAGAATATAGGTATGTCTTATAATGGTAGGATAACAAATGCGTGTAAAGGAACAACACTAACTCGAAAAAATATGCAAGTTCAGCCAACTCTGTAAAATAATATCCAACCCGAGATGTAGTGTTGGAAAAGCGAAAAAACTGCAGCACACCAATTTTCCATTTTTAAATAGCAATAAACAAATCTCTTATTTCATGAAAGATGCTTACAGGGATGCTTTTGCAACTAAAGAAATTTTATCCGAGCTGGAGCGTTCTTTTTTCAACACGAGTACAATAAAATGGACCCAATAGTGAAGTTACGGTCGCAAAGCGTGCGAGCTCAGAGAACTTACAAGTATGAGAAGCTGCAAATTTGTGGACTGCAAAAAATGTTGTCTGAAACGTTTCCAAACTGGGTTTCCCCACAGCTATTTAACATTTCCACATAATGTGTTGGCCCTAATGGTTATATATGGTCCTCGTCTTTGTAAAGGCAGCGAGGATTCTGCCAATCACTAGGCATCTGACTAGTTGCCAAAAGTAAGCAGCTAGAGAGTTGCCGAAAAGTAGAGAAAGAAATAAAACAGTGTGAGTTCTGCTTGATTTGATTCCGATTTATTTCACAAAACTTAAGCCTATTTATACTAAAATATTACCGAAAGTCATTTCCATAGCTCCACCTCTTTTTCCAATGATTATTGGTTTTCCGCTTTCCAATAATAGCGTAACCAATTAAAGAGTGCATGCAGTTGGTAGCGCATGCTGAGTTGCCGAAATATTCTGCTTACGCAGGGCCGGCGTCTCAGTAATGCAGCGAGCAATGCACTATGCTGCTTTTGTTTAGTCAGCAAGGGTGGAATGTGTGTCAGTCGGTAATGCTTATGTTGCGTTTTGTTGTGACTCACTACACCCTTACCCTCAAGTGAAAAATTATTTCTGTGGAACAGTGAAATAATTTTGAAGATAGTGGAAATATGCAAATGCTTTACGTGTGTATGTGTATGATAATATTTTGCTTATTAGTATATTCTTATTGTATATAGCTATAATTATTTGTTTTTTTCTTATCTTATTTCTGAGTACTTTTTTAATAAGTTGTTGTGTAATTCTTTATGTTTACCATTAATTTCTATAGTGGAGTTTACTCCGCTTGTGTTTACAATTTCATAAGGGCCGTGGTATGGGCTTTGGTTTTTCTTTCTATTTTCTGCTCTTACATAAACTAAATCTCCTATTTCAAAATTACTTATGTTTACATTATTGTCGTATTTTGTTTTTCGTTTACTTTTTACGATGTTTATTATATTTCTGGCATTTTTTATTGAGGTTTGGAGTCTCATTTTTAACTCATTAGCATAATTGTCAAGGTCATAAATTTTGTTTTCTTTGTTTATATTGTCGCTTGGTAGAGTTGGTAATTCATATGGTGAATACAAAGTGTCTACGTGTGGGGTAGTGTTGTATGCAAAAGTGTAATATGATATCCACTTGTCCCATTCGTAATCGTCGGCAAAGGAAAGTAAATATTCGTTAAGTGTTCTGTGGTTTTTCTCAAGTGCGCCTATTGTCTGATGGTGATATGGTGTGGAAAATATTTGTTTAGTGTTAAGTAAATTGCATACGTTTCTCATGAGTTCATTTACAAATTCTGTTCCTCTGTCAGATTTTAGTGTTTTAATGAAACCATATTTTAAAATGAGCTGTTCAACTAAAGTAGTTGCTATTGTCTTTGCGTCTTTATTTTCGATTGGGTGTGCTATTACAAATTTTGATAAATCACATTGCATTGTTAATATATATCTGTAGCCGTTTGATATGCGTAGTGGGCCTACAGTGTCAATTGTTATGGTGTCGAAAGTTGTCAGTGGTGTGTCTGTCACTACAAGTGGTTCTTTTGTATGTCTTACTATTTTATTTTGTGTGCATTTTTTGCAGTTGTTTATAAATTCTTTTACCATCTGTCTCATATTTTTCCAAATATATCTCTGTTTGAGTTTTAAAATAGTTTTTCGAATTCCTAAGTGGCCTGCAATGTTAGAGCAGTGAAATTCGTCTATATATTAGTATTTTTATTGGCGCGCGTTTATTCATTTCTAACTCATTATATTTCTTTTTGAATGCATTCATATCAATATTTTTGAATATAAAATCTTTTTCACAAAGGGCTAGCTCCTTTATATGTGAATTTTTAAGTAAACTATGTAGTTTCTCCAACATTGAATCTTGATTCAAAGGGTCATCGCTACAAGTTACGTGCACTTCATTATCAATTGCTTTCATTGTAGTACTACTATCTTTTTCAATATAAAATTTCAATTTCTTCATTTTCTTTACGTCATTAAAAGATGTACATTCCCAAATGTGAAGTTGATCAGGCTTCTTGAGAGTTGTGTTTTCTTTGTTAATGCGTGTACCGGTATTAATATTTCCTTGCGCTAATTCATTTTCTTTAGTATTCTTTAATTTTGCGGCCTTGCTCCTTGTTATAATGTTAATGTTTTTATTATCTTCTTTTTCATTTTTATTTGTTGGTATCATTGATTTAAGTATGTCACTGTCAATCTTGATGCGTGATAATGCATCTGCATTGGTGTTTATCTTGCCTTGTTTGTAGATGATTTCAAAGTCATATTCTGATAAATCTATTCTAATTCTTGTCATTTTTGATGATGGGTTTCTGTGTGAAAATAGTGATACTAGTGGTCTGTGGTCAGTGACCACGATGAATTTTCTGCCGTATAGGTATGTTCTAAAGTAATTAATTCCCCAGTGGATTGCTAATAATTCTTTCTCTATAATCGGTTTATTGATATCGTGTTTTTGTAACGATTTGCTTGCGTAGGATATTGGCAAATCATGACCTATTTCTCCTTGTGATAAAATAGCTCCTAAAGCAAAGTCAGATGCGTCCGTTGTAAGAATAAATGGTTTGTCAAAGTCTGGATATTGTAATATCGGTGGGCTAATTAACTTCTGTTTGAGATTATTGAATGCTTTTTCGCATTGTTCTGACCAAATGAAAGGTTTTCCTTTTTTTAATAATGAATTTAAACATTTGACGGTTTGAGCGAATTCTGGTATGAAACGTCTATAGTAATTACAAAATGCTACAAATCGTCTTGTTTCGTCTGGATTTGTTGGTTTTGGGTAATTGCGTATTACTTCGCATTTAGCTGGGTCGGTTTTGATACCTTTGTCTGTTATTAAATGTCCTAAATAAATTACTTCTGATTTGAGGAATTGACATTTGCTTGCATTTAATTTAAGGTTGTAGTATTTTAGTCTTTCAAAGACTTTTAAAAGGCTCTTATTGTGGTGTTTTAAAGAGCATCCAAACACGATAATATCGTCTACGTAAAGGAATGCTTCTGATTTTAGACCGCTAAGTGCAATTGTTAACATTCTTTGAAAACTGTTTGAGGAAATTTTTAATCCAAATGGTAGTCGTTTAAATTGATAGTGTCCGTCTTGTGTGGAAAAAGCTGTTGGTGGTCTTGAATCGTTTAGCAAGGGTATTTGGTGAAAAGAACTTGTCATATCTAAAGTTGTGAAGTATTTAGCTCTTCCTAAAACGTCTAATACATCCTCTAATCTTGTTAACGGAAATTTATCATTTACTATTTTGTCGTTTAATTTTCTGTAGTCAACTACTAAACGCCATTTCTTGTTATCGTTTTCACTTTTCTTAGGTACTAGCAGTAGTGGAGAATTGTATGGACTAATAGAAGGTTCAATGATGTCGTTGTCAATCATACCCTGTACCTGTCTTTGTATTTCTTCTTGTTGTGTTTGTGGTAGTCTGTAGTTTTTTATGTATACTGGTGAGTTGTCAGTTAAATTGAGTTTTTGTTTATAGAAATTATTTACTGAAAGGGTTTCTCCTTCCAAATGAAAAATTGATTGATATTTGTGAAAGATTTCTGTTAATTCTGTTTCTGTATTTCTATCTAGATTTTTCAAATTTAATTCTTTCATTAAGCTATTAAAGCGTTCATTGCTGTATGTGTTTGTTTGTTTGTGTGTATTTAGTATATTGTAATTAGTTAATTTTTCCGTTAGGGGTTTTATTTCTTCTATATTGACTATGTGATTATTGACGTTGATTAGTTTCACGTGACAAATTCCTTTGGCTGGTGCGATGGAATTTGCTAAAAATACTCCCTCTTTTATCTCTTGGTTAAAAATTACGCTATCTTCTTGTATATTTAATTTAATTGGTAGGATAATTTCTGTTCTGGGTGGTATTTCTATGTATTTGTTTATGGGTAACTTTGTGTTTATTGGTAAAATATAATCTTTATTTTTATGATTTATTATTATTGTAAATGTTTCATAATCAATTTTACAAAGGTAATTTATTAAAAAGTCTCTACCTAGGATTCCATCTGTTGCTATTGGGAAATCGCTATTTACAAGCTGAAAATCGATACTTGCTTTGTCTTTTTCTATAAGAAAATTAAGCTTTGATGTGCCTAGAGAATAAATTTCTTCTTTTGTTATTCCTGTTAACTTACATTTTGTGTTGGTGTCAAAATCGAATTCGTTATTAAATGGGTTTTTGCAAATTGAAATGTCTGCTCCTGTGTCTATTAAGAATGTCATTTGTTTATTAAATTCTAAATTGTGTATTGTTATGTAATTTGTTAAATTTTTCGTAATTACGTAAATATTTTTAAAATTATTGTGATTTACGAGTCCCTGTCCCCCGGAGGAGTGGAATTGTAGTCCTCCGGGTCGCCTACGTTTCCCTGAGAATGGATAACGTTCATTTGGCGACCATTTCTGTCTTGATAATTATTTTGCTGATTTCTTGGCAGGGATCTTTGATTGTTATTATTTTGGTGGTTTGTCTGTCTTTCATTCGAATAGTTTCTCTGATTATTGCTATAGTTGTTGGTTCTTGAATTGTTTGAGTTTCTATTTGTGTTATAATTTTGGTGGTTATTGTTTTGTCTTTGGTCAGGACTGTTTCTTGTATTGTTGTTAGATGGTCTGGTATTGTTATAATTATTCTTATTATAATTATTCTTATTATAATTATTGTACCTGTTGCCATTGTTATTCGTATATTGTCTGTGTGGGTTGTTGCGATAGTTCGCATTGAAGTTGTTCCTATTATTGTTTCTGATAAACATAACATTTCTACCATTGTGTTCATTTCCTTGTTCTATTTCTAGAGCAAGTTGAACAGCGGTATCAAAAGATTTAGGTAGTGCAGCAAATACCGTTTGCTTTAGTTGGTCATTTAGTCCGTTTTTAAATATTGTCAGACTGTATTGTTCATTGAGCTGAGTGATCAACGATTTTTGTTCAGTTGTTGCGTCTATTCCTAACTGTCCTATTTGCAGTATATTTAGTTCTGATATCAATTGTAAAATTTTATTTTTGAAATTCGTTATGCTTAAGTTTCTTTGGGTGAGGTTGGCAAGTTGGTTTTGTATGTGGGGTATAGTAGTTGTGCATTTGTATTTATTTGTCAATGAATTTTTTAGTTCTTGTAATGTCTTGGGTATTTGTATTGCAGTCACGTTTGTCTTCACCGTTTGACTCAGTTTCACGTAAACCACAAAATCTATTAGTGCTATTTTGCCTGTTTCCGATAGGCTGTTATAAATTATTTCGATAATTTTTAGAAACGATTCCAAATCTTTGTGATTTCCGGAAAAGCTCGGAATAGCTTTCATAGTTGTTTGTAAACAAAACTCAGACATTGTAATTATTTGTTGGCTGGACTCAATGCTAAAAATTTCAGTTGGGATTCTTATTTGTGTATTGATTGTATGTGGTATGTTTATATCTAAATTGTAGTTTGCTAGGATTTTTATTAATTTGTCCCTATGTGACCAGAATAGTTCTAGTCCGATTTCTTTATGTTCTTTGGTTAACCTATTTATGTAAACGTTTAGTATGCTTATTTTATTTACTATTGAAAAATAATTATTATTTTTTTTTTTTTAATCCTATTTTTCCTATTTAAATACATATATGCATTGCATTTATTTTAAATTTTTTATTTTCTGTAAAATATTAGCTTTCTTATTTCTATTACTTTCTAAATTGAATTCCTTGAAGAGTATCGCCTTCTGTTTCCGTTGGTTAAATTGCTTGCCGCCTCTTTTCCTTTTTGGGGGTTTGGCTACCTTTTTGGTGTTCTGGCTTTTCTGCTGTCTCTGTTTGTACTCTTCAATCGTTATTTTGCGTGGGCCTGCTGTGACGGGTGTAGGTTTGTAGGTTGGTGGGTTCCTAATTGTTTGTCCCTCTGGTAAATAGGGTTCTACTATGAGTCGTAAATATTTGTCGAATATCCTATCAAACTCAGCTTTGCTGGCTGTTTGATCTGAGTCGGACATTTGAAATTGCTAAAGATCTTCGGTTTGTAATTGGAATTTGTTGACTTATTTGTCTTTTGCTTTAAATAATTGTTGGCCCGTTATGGGTTTGGAATGAAATGGTCCTAGTGGTAAAATAATTGTTGGCCCGTTATGGGTTTGGTATGAAATGGTCCTAGTGGTTAGGCAGGATCGCCATGTGTTGGCCCTAATGGTTATATATGGTCCTCGTCTTTGTAAAGGCAGCGAGGATTCTGCCAATCACTAGGCATCTGACTAGTTGCCAAAAGTAAGCAGCTAGAGAGTTGCCGAAAAGTAGAGAAAGAAATAAAACAGTGCGAGTTCTGCTTGATTTGATTCTGATTTATTTCACAAAACTTAAGTCTATTTATACTAAAATATCACCGAAAGTCATTTCCATAGCTCCACCTCTTTTTCCAATGATTATTGGTTTTCCGCTTTCCAATAATAGCGTAACCAATTAAAGAGTGCATGCAGTTGGTAGCGCATGCTGAGTTGCCGAAATATTCTGCTTACGCAGGGCCGGCGTCTCAGTAATGCAGCGAGCAATGCACTATGCTGCTTTTGTTTAGTCAGCAAGGGTGGAATGTGTGTCAGTCGGTAATGCTTATGTTGCGTTTTGTTGTGACTCACTACAATAACATTCTAACATAGAGGTCAGTAAGAAAATGTCGTGAACATATATTTATTATGTTAAGATGTGACAATTACCAGCGTGCCTACCAATATTATTATTATAATTTTGCTTCGTTTTACTTTTTTATAACTGATGTTGTAAAATTTTTGAAATTTCATTTCGGAAATTTTTTTTCTTACTTAGTTTTAGAGTTTTTACAGCATCATATTCATTTGTGCCTAAATATAATCAGATCAGAACTTTTGTGAAGTGATGCAACTGTTTTCAGGGATCGCTGTAACTACAAAAAATGTACGGATAGTTAATATTTTATTTTATATCCTATTTAATAAATAAAATATGTAATGTGCTTGCATTTCGCATTTCAGACTATTCCAAAAAATTCGACATATGAAAACTTTTACACGATTTTGTATATTCATTTGTAGTGAAATAAAATCAGAGCAGAAATTTGAATGAAAAAAAATTTCCATAAAATGAAGGATAAGTTATATGATACTTTATTTTTATTGAATTAAAAAAAAAACAAAAATTAGAAATGTCACTAAAAATCGGGGATTCGAACTATGGGGCAAAAGCTAAAACATGCAATATGATAATGTGGCAGGCGACTATACGCGCTAAGCCACAGCAGACATTTTATGGAGTTCGCTTATACGGCTATTTATGCAAATCATAGCAATATGTACGCAAAGAAAAAGAAAAATTTACGAATCCAACTAAAAATGAAACAAAGAAGAAAAAGTAGTAACCCGAGAAAAAATCTGTTTTTTGCTTGCCAGCGGGGCAAGTTGAGACGGAAGAGGAGTTATGCAACAATTGTGGATAAGAGAAGGGTTGAAAGGGAAAGGGAACGGTAAGCAAAAGAATATTCTTTTCTGTTTTTCGGCAATTTTTGCGTCGATTCGCCAATTGCGCGTGCACGTGTACGCAAATGAATTGATGCGCATTTGGTCAGAAGTTCTAGAATGTTCTAGAATGTTCTAGAACATTCTAGAATGCCAGCAATTTGTCAGACTACGTTGGCAAATTGCATTATTGTCTGACATTGCGGTGTTGAAATTTTCAATGACCGTCGATGGTTTGTAAAATTGAAGATTTTAGCATTTTTGTGTTCGTCGCGAAAAAGATCGTTGAGGGGAACGTTTGCGTGCGCGGGGAGATGAAATGCTTGCGCTTATGAATGAACGGCATTTGTTTTTAGGAATACGCGCACGCGTTTATGAATGAATTTTTTGTTGTTGTATGTAGTTTCAGATATTTTAGAATATTTGGCGCCGGCGCAGGCACAAATGCAGCTGCGGTTGTGATTGCGCTGTGATTTGATTTTGATTTAGCGTAGATCAAGGTTGAATTTTTTCACATGCGCTTACATATGTAAGTACATAGATATGTACATATGTGTGTATGTATGTACATGGATGCATATGAATTTATGTATTTAGATATGTATATGTACATATGTAAATATATAGATATGAATACATATATATACATACATAGATGTGTGCATATATGATTGTATACTTGATGATATTTTAGTTTTTTGTGACTGTACATTCAAATGTAGTTATGTACTTATGTAGTATTCTCTGGTAGTATATATCAACTTACATATGTACATATGTATATACATATGTACATACATATGCTAGTGCAAGAATTTGCAAACAAGTAAAAATCTGAATAAACACCCTTCCCCCCCAAACCCCCTCCCCCCAAGAAAATAGATCAAATATTAAATTGGAACCAAACTTATAAGTTATAGTTATAATAGTATAAATAATATAACAAATATGAACATTGAATTATATGGAATTTTCATATTATATACATACGTACATATGTATGTACATACATACATATGTACATATAATAATCCTTTACAATTACAAAAAAGTTGCCTTGAGCTCAAAAATTATTGCTGATATTTAGAATTTTCTAAAAATTTGTTAATATTATTGGCAAACCAATAGAAGAATTGTTTCAGATTGAAGGATGTTGAATTAAACATTTAATGTTAGAAATATAAAATACTTTAAAATGTAGTGTAAGAAGTTCACGATTAAGTAGTGATTTAGACGCCCGAAAATAGTGTGTGATGTGGCGCTGCTGGTATAGGCGCTTCTTTATCATTCATTTCACAACTTTTTTCTAGGTTCAAATCACAGTTGGGCAAAAGTATAGATATATTTTTGCCAGTTTTTTATAATTTCATATTTTATTTTTAATATTACTCTTGATTCAGAATCAGTCTTGCGCTTTAAGTTTTAAGTACAAAATATTTATTTTCTTAGCCTGCATATATTCATACTACATACATACATATGTATTGGCGAACATTTTTCCTGTATATGTATCTAAGTTAACACAGTAGCATAAGTATATTTCCATGTGAACATGCTGACGCTGCACTACCCCGTACACGCGCAAAGCCATTGCAGGTGATCGAACTGCGAATCGTGGGAAGCGCAGCGTCAGCAAATAACTAACGCCCAAACCAAGCCGTCTAGCCAGTAAGTCTTAGTTTTAAGAATTGCATTGTATTCATTCCAATTTGGCAGTATAAGACAGCAGACGTATTTTTGGTAATATACAAAATAACCTCCTAATCGAACTTGTGTGTTTTCATTTATTTTACAGGATGGAGAGGGGCCTGTTGCCGGCCCCCAACTCTAATTTTTTCGAGTGCACATCCGTGCTCTCGTTAACTGGCGCCCGAGCAGGGACCCACTTTTAATGTGGGTCGCCGTGAAAGGACCTCCTTAAATGTGGGGCCTTATGAAAGGGAGCCACTTAATTGTGGGAGTCCTTTTCAAGTGATTGTGTAATAAGTGACAAATAGTGATTGTGACTAAGTGAAGTGTTAAAGGCAACATGCGAAAGCGAAAGTGAAATAAATATAAATATAAATTTACGGCTTGTACATCCACATAACAAAATACCTTGAAACCGTTGACTAGCTTTGGGTGTCCTTCGGTTTATAACATTAGCTTAACTCTGCGATCTCCAACTCCAGGAGCACTCCAGGGTGTAAAAGCTCCTCTTCCTAGAAGAGGTCAAATTATCCAAATAAAATAAAAAAGTGAACTAAAATCTTGGGGCGGAGGTGCCCACTATTAATTTAATCTAATTCTGCTAATGCCTGTGACCCCGTAGACCCTCTGGCTTACGCTATAAATTACTACGTCAATGCCCTCTGAGTCCTTAGTGATTCTGAAGGGAATAACAAAATTAAAAGTTGTCCTGTGACCCCGTAGACCCTCAGGTACACGAGTTAAAACAATACGAATAAAGAAAAAATTAAAGCCTAAAACACTCCACTATCGTAACGCTGGACGTCCTTACACAATTACATTGGCTGGGTGAATCCGTGTCCCTAAACTCCTAGGCTGGAATTCATTCCCCAAAAAAAGCCAATTGGTTAACGTATTTTGAGACCATGCAATCGCCGCCAATTTTTGTATGCCCTTATCGGGTGCTTGTTGCGATTCACATCAGAATGCGGCAACTATTCCTTGTCTTCGGGGGTACTTCCAGCGTACACATCAGAACACACTGGAAATTGCAAATTGGTTCAAAATCACGTTGTGAAGTGAGTTGTGCCTTAGTAGGTTGCCTTCAATCTGATTGTTGACTACTAAAACGGATAACACAGCCTTCCTGACCAAAATCTTTTATTTAAAGACTAATGTGCCGTGAAACGCCAACCGGGTACATGTCGCCGTTAACATCAGAACACGGTAAAAGTTTCACTAACCTATTTATGGTTCCTTTCTTGTTCTTTTACAGTTTCCTGTCCAAGCGCAAGGAAGGAGCGGTACCTATAATCAACGGTACAAATACTAGTGCGTATCCCGTGTCTTGATTTTTAAAGAAAATTATTAAGTAAATCAAACAATTATAACTTTTATTGAAATGGAGGCCTTGACGACGAAAGTAAATGAGCTTAATGGGGGTATAAACGCTCTCCTCGAGCAGATCAGGAGGCTAGAGGTTCGCCTAAGTGGTATTGAGAGTAACGGAGTAACTCTAGAGTCCAGGTTAAGTAGGATAGAAATTAGTAGCACGATTCTAGACCAAAATCTGGGTAGAATTGATGGACGGTTAAATAGTGTTGAACAGGTAAACATGGGTACACAACCGCGGAGCCCACCGGCAGTAGTGAGAACTCCATTATCGGAACAGGACCTTAGGGAAATAGGTAGACTCCCCGACTGCGTAAAGGAGTTACAAGTTTTCGAGGGTAGCCCTTCTCAATACATCTCGTGGGTTCACAATGTCGAAGGGATTTTGTCCGATTACGAGGTGGTCAAGGAAAAGCCCTTGTATCGAGCTATCCTGCAGCATGTCAGGCAAACAATTCGGGGCGGTGCTGATGCGGCTCTGGTTGCGTACAACGTCTTTGAAAGCGATTGGATGGAAATCAAAAGAGTCCTATCTCTTCATTATGCCGATAAGAGGGACATTCGAACGCTCGAACATCAGCTGAACCAACTGACGCAAAGGACTTCCAAGCTTGACGAATTTTATGCGACAGTCAACCATCAATTGTCGTTAATTGTGAACAAAATAAAATGTGATGATTACTCACAAGAAACGGTTTCAGTTCTCGTAGAGACGTACCGAAACAGGGCACTAGATGTGTTTATTCGCGGTTTAAGTCCAGAGTTGTCTCGCATGCTGATTGTGCAAAAACCTAAAACATTACCGGAAGCTTACTCAGCATGCTTAGATATCCAAAACTTGACGTTGCGGAACACAATTGTGCATACGAACTCTGCAAATAGGGTAATGGTTCCGACGAATAATTTAACGCAAGGACCGCAGAGGCCAATACCACCGCCACGTGCACGCATGAATTATAACTGGGTGAACAGGAATTCAACTTCAGAATACCAAAGAACCTCTTACGATAGGCCCCAGTTCAGCCAGGGTGCGAACTCCTCGCCGCCAGGCAGACCTACTGCCCCCAAACCCGTGGAAAAAATGGAAGTCGACGGTAGTGTCCAAACTAGGCAGGTGAATTATATGAACCGACCCTCTAGCACAAACGCCTTTAAAAGGGGGCCTACATCGTCAAGAGGGGCCTTTCCAAAGCATCAAAAATTTGTAAAATAGAAACCAATAGTCCTGAAGACAGGCATGACCCATCGAATCATTGTGAACCTACAGTAAACGAAACGGATCAAGTAAATTTTTTGACGGACGGCCAACCAGCCTATTTCATATGAAAAGTAGCTCGCCATCTTCTAGCATACCTTATCTGACGTGTCTAACTAACAATAATATTGCTTTAAGATTTTTAATAGATACAGGAGCAAACAAAAACTTCGTAAAACCCACTCTAGCTACTCACTCAATACCAGTTCTTCCACCTTTCTCGGTACAAACAGCGGCAGGACCAATTGTTATAAATAGGAAAATTTGCGGGAAGCTATTTCGCAATGTAGGGAACGACACCAAAACAACCTTTTACGCATTACCAGGACTTCATTCTTTTGACGGCATTATAGGAGATGATACGCTAAAAGAACTCGGTGCGGTAATAGATCGAAAGAATCACGTTCTCACAATCGAGCCAAACATTCGAATTCCACTAAAAAACAAAGCAGTAGGCAGCATACATTTTTTTGAAGCACCAGCCATCCCTGAGACGGCACTGCCTAGCTTAAAGTCTCTCGTAGAAAGATACTCTCATTTATTTGAACCACTAAATATAAAAACAAGCATCAAAACCTCTGTTCGGGCAGAGATAAAAACCACGACAGAAGAGCCCATATACACAAAAAGTTACCCGTACCCCGCAAACATGAGGGAAGAGGTGGAGAAACAAATTACCGAATTGCGTGATGAAGGAATCATAAGACCATCTAAAAGCCCGTATAATTCACCCATTTGGATAGTTCCAAAAAAACCTAAACCTTCCGGTGAAAAACAGTATAGAATGGTTGTGGACTTTAAACGCTTGAATGCAGTTACCGTTTCCGATGCTTATCCTATTCCGGATATAAATGCAACACTAGCCAGTCTAGGTAACGCAATGTACTTCACAACCATTGATCTCACCTCAGGCTTTCATCAGATTGCGATGAAGGAGTCGGACATACCTAAAACAGCGTTTTCAACCATGAATGGCAAGTACGAATTTGTAAGACTACCATTTGGGTTGAAAAACGCACCGGCTATATTTCAACGAATGATTGATGATGTCCTGAAGGAATACATTGGGAGGATATGCTATGTGTATATCGATGATATTATCGTCTTTGGGAAGAATGCTGAAGATCACTTAAAAAACGTGGAAATAGTATTTGAAAGACTCGCAGATGCTAATTTGAGAGTGAATCTGGAAAAAACCAAATTCATGAGGACGGACGTAGAATTTCTAGGTTATGTAATTACATCTGATGGGATAAAGCCGGATCTCTCGAAGGTCCAAGCTATAGAGAACCTTTCGCCACCGCAAACACTTAAAGAGCTCAAAAGCTTTTTGGGAATGACGTCATACTACCGAAAGTTCATTCGAGATTACGCGAAGGTTGCAAAGCCTCTAACTAATCTCACCAGGGGCGAAAACGCACAAATTAAGGCCAACCAATCGAGAAGGGTCCGCGTTGATCTGAATTCCGACGCTCTTCAAGCTTTCGATAATTTGAAAAAAACTACTCGTATCCTCAGACATTCTTTCTTTCCCTGACTTCGGAAACCCATTTAACCTAACTACCGACGCTTCAAACTATGCCATTGGTGGTGTGTTATCTCAGGGAGAACCAGGAAAAGATCGACCAATCGCCTACATATCACGGTCTCTTAGTAGAACAGAGAAAAACTATGCCACAAATGAGAAAGAAATGTTGGCAATAGTTTGGGCGCTGGATAATTTGCGATCTTACCTTTATGGAGCAAAAAAAATTAGGATTTTTACAGACCACCAGCCTCTCACGTTCGCGTTGGGAAGTAGGAATTACAACGCAAAGTTGAAGAGGTGGAAGGCTAGAATAGAAGAGTACAACCACGAATTGGTTTATACTCCTGGTAAATCAAATGTTGTGGCAGATGCTCTTTCAAGAATCCCATGTCAGGTAAACCATTTAACAGCGCCTCTAGAACTCAACGAAACACCTGCAGAAACTGCAAGTGAGGTAGGAACCGTTCACAGTGCAGATCAGGACACATCAGACCTTATTCCACATGTACAAAGTCCGTTAAACGTTTTCCGAAACCAAATAATATTCACGGAGGGCAACATCATGGCGTGTGTGGAAAATCCACATCCAGGTTTCACTCGCCATTATATCAGGCTAGATAACATCGAAAAGGCCAATCTAACTATGGTATTAAAAGAACGTTTGATTCCGTCACTTATAAATGGAGTGAAAATTCCAGAAAACCATATACAGCTTTTACAGGAGGTATATCTGGAACACTTTATTTTTTACAAAATCAGGATAACGCAGAGAGTGGTCGAAGATGTTGCGAATGAAGATAGAATTTACAAAATAATAGAGGACGAGCATAAGAGGGCCCATAGGAATTCTAGGGAAAACAAGGAACAAATTCTGGAAAAATACTATTTTCCCAAAATGGCGAGTAGGATAAGGAAATTCGCTGCTATTTGTGAAACCTGCCTCGCGAATAAGTACGATAGACACCCTCCAGTGCCCCCAATGAAGGACACTCCGATCCCAAAATATCCATGCGAAATAGTGCATGTAGACATTTTCGAAATCCAAGGAGAAAAATTTTTATCCTGCTTAGATAAATTTTCCAAATTTGCAAAACTTTTCCATATAAAAAACCGAGCATCCGTCACCCTTCGCTCTAAGCTGGCGAAACTTATCCATTATTTCACTACCCCTAAAATGATAGTAACGGACAATGAGAGGGGATTCATGACTCCCTTGGTATGCAACTACATAAGAGGTCTGGGCATTGCACTTTATCAGACCCCAATCCAAAGGAGTGAGGTAAATGGTCAGGTTGAAAAATTCCACTCGACCATTATCGAGATTTATCGATGCCTCCAAAAAGAAATTAGTAACAATAGGCCAAAGGAATTAGTGTATATCGCAGTCGATCGTTACAACACAACAATCCATTCCGTAACAAAAAGAAAACCTAGCGACATTTTTTTCAACAGGACCGAACGAATTAACTACCAAGGATTAACTGACTTCAGAAGCAGAGTTCACAAAGAAATAAGACAACAGATAATAAAAAATCAGGAACTGAGAAATCTACGTTTGAATAGGAAACGGAAACAACCCAAGAAATTTAAGCCAGGCGATGAGATTTATGTTAGGGATAAGCAGATAAAAGGGAAACAGAAGGCACTGTATAAAAAAGAAATTGTTGGGAAGGATAATAGAGTGACTTTGGTAACGGACACTGGTAGGAAAATTCATAAGGCTCAAATTAAAACTACTTCCAAGTAACGAAAACATATAATAAAATAAAAAATAAAACAAGAAGAAGAAAAAAACACAAAAAAAAACCAAAAAAGAAACAAGAAAACAGAAAGAAATCAATCAAGCACACCACGGGAATGGCAACAAAAAGAATCCTCTAAATATAAGAGGACAAAAGAAAAACTGTCCTAGCACAGACGAACAAAAAAGCAGTAAATGCTAAACGAAAGAGGCAAAATCTGCCCCCACAAATCGCTTCAAAATCAAAGCAAGAAATAATAGCGTAACGCTTTCCAAATAGGCAAATGTTGCCCAACAAAAAAAACTACAATTAAAAAACATAACAAAAATTCTGAGGGATAAAAGCAGAAATGCTTAAAAGAGGCAAAAAGCCCAAAAATTTTAAAATTAAAGAACCTCATGCTTAGGAAAACAAAAAAAAAAAAAACAAATCTTTAATTTACAAGATAAGTAAAAACATTCTAATAATAGATATCAATCCCCAGGGCATGAGCCAACCCCCAATTGAAAATTGGAATCTTTCAAAAAAAAAAAGAGAAAAGGAAAACAAAAAAAAACAAAGTCGCTGAGAAAACTATTTTCCTCAGAACAGTAAAAGCAATTAAGAATAAAATCCCTTTTTAGCTCTTATATCCTGTGGATTCCGCATAAGAAAAAACATAGAGACGGCAATTGACGAAAAATATGACGACAAAGTTATTGTACCCACTTGACTAATCACTATCCAATAAGCAAACTGTTTACTAATTAAATTAGGCCAAGTAAAGAACAAGGAAAAAACATTTTAAAATTGTCGCACTTCCGTTTTATTGTGTATATGTTATGTAAACAAAATATTTACTAGTAGCAAAATAATAAACTAATTAAAATATTTCAATAAGTATCTATATAATGAAAATAATGTAACAAGATTAATGTATTGCAGACCGTCATATTGTCCGTCCCTGAAGATAAACAAAGACAAATATAAGACTTGCGGAATAAATATCGAAATTAGCCAACACTAGTTCTACTAAATATGCGATATTTGTTAATAACTATTGTAAACAGTTTTCTGTTCATATACGGCGTTTGTGGCTTCAACATATACAGTTATAACTCCCCTCTGGTGACTATCGAACACGGGCATGGCTGGATCTTGAATGGACACTTTAGTCTTGTCCATGTGATCGACCTTAACTATTTTAACGTGGCGTTAGAAAAACTAAGCGAGTCAACGATGCACGAGATAGAAAACGAAGCTGTGCGGACAGTGTTGCAATTCCACCTAGACCAAACTAAATTACGCCTTGAAGAACTGCAGACGACAAAGCCAAGAAAGACACGCTCTGTTGACTGGATCGGTTCAGCATGGAAGTGGATTGCTGGTTCCCCAGATGCTGCCGACTGGGACTACATTCTACGAAGCTTCAACGAGGTGGTGGTCAACAATAATCACCAATATCGCGTCAACGAAAAGCTGTTCAATGGAACTCGTGAAGCGATTGAAAAGGCAAACAAAATGATGATTCACATAAATGCGATAAACAAAAATATTAGCGAGGAAAATTTTGAACTCCCAGACCTGAGCAAAGTCCTCATCCTTAAGGAACAAGTCTCGGAGGTTGTACAGGCATGCCAAATGGCAAAAAGCGGCATCATAAATACAAATTTACTTGATCGAGAAGAAGTCCAAAGGCTTATACTTGAAGAAGACTCCTTGCCATACCAAAACATAATAGAAGCTATCGAATACGGAACGGCATCTGTATACTCGAACGGAACACTCCCTTTGTATGTCCTCTCAATGCCTAAAGTGAAACCAGACAGTTACCGGCTGCTAATAACACGAGCTGCTATTATAAAGGGACAACACGTGGTACTGGACCATGAAAAAATGCTAGTAAACCAAGAAGAAACGTTCGGCCTAAGTAAGGATTGCCCTTCCATCGGCAACTATTCAATTTGTTCACCCAAATCCCTGATTAAACTACGCGAGGACGGATGTATAGCAAGACTAATAAAAGGCGGAGATGCTAAATGCCATTTCGAACCAGCTAGCAGCAGTATCGTCGAAATGATTGATGAAACGTCGCTATTTTTAACAAACTTCCATGGGAAAATTCGGGGAACAACATATTCAAATGTTCTAAATGGTACATACGTCATCTTACTTAACAACGAGACCATCCAGGTGGGAAACCAAACGTTTACCAGCACATCAACAAGCATGGTACAAGCACTGCCACCCGCACTAACAAACGTTACTAGCGAAGGACTAAAGTTAAATTTGGACTACATCCACGAGCTCAGCATAACAAATATCCACCACCTGCAGCAACTCGGCAAAAACTTCCACTTCTCCTTGGTAGTCGACGCTGTCGCATTGACGATCCTGGCGGGCGCATGCTACGCAATTTGGAAAAAGCTTACTACAACTATCAGTTTTCCCAGACTCAACCACCCCATAGACCAAGACCAGTCAGCCCACCACTCTAAGGATCTAAAACAAGAACCTTTTCATCTGCGGGACGCAGATGCTTAAAGGGGGGGCAGTTAACACAGTAGCATAAGTATATTTCCATGTGAACATGCTGACGCTGCACTACCCCGTACACGCGCAAAGCCATTGCAGGTGATCGAACTGCGAATCGTGGGAAGCGCAGCGTCAGCAAATAACTAACGCCCAAACCAAGCCGTCTAGCCAGTAAGTCTTAGTTTTAAGAATTGCATTGTATTCATTCCAATTTGGCAGTATAAGACAGCAGACGTATTTTTGGTAATATACAAAATAACCTCCTAATCGAACTTGTGTGTTTTCATTTATTTTACAGGATGGAGAGGGGCCTGTTGCCGGCCCCCAACTCTAATTTTTTCGAGTGCACATCCGTGCTCTCGTTAACTTCTATGTACATATGTGCACACTCTCATTTATAAAAATTAAATAGCTAAAAACATTAATTTGATAAATATGTACATTAAACTCTCTATTTTGTTCTGAATATCAGCACAATCTTACTTTCTTAAGTTTTTCTATTTATTCTCATCTTCATTCGTTTGCATATTTGTTAACATCAAAATTTATATTTTTCCCTGCTAACATTAAATTTAACATTTTTGGTGGCTTAAAAATGCTAATTTAACAGTGTGGTGCAGACCCAGTTTGGAAACGTATCAGCCCTGTTAACGACCATCGCCGAATAGTTTCCACTTTCAATTTGCAGCTTCTCATACTTCCAGAGAACTTACAAGTATGAGAAGCTGCAAATTTGTGGACTGCAAAAAATGTTGTCTGAAACGTTTCCAAACTGGGTTTCCCCACAGCTATTTAACATTTCCACATAACATTCTAACATAGAGGTCAGTAAGAAAATGTCGTGAACATATATTTATTATGTTAAGATGTGACAATTACCAGCGTGCCTACCAATATTATTATTATAATTTTGCTTCGTTTTACTTTTTTATAACTGATGTTGTAAAATTTTTGAAATTTCATTTCGGAAATTTTTTTTCTTACTTAGTTTTAGAGTTTTTACAGCATCATATTCATTTGTGCCCAAATATAATCAGATCAGAACTTTTGTGAAGTGATGCAACTGTTTTCAGGGATCGCTGTAACTACAAAAAATGTACGGATAGTTAATATTTTATTTTATATCCTATTTAATAAATAAAATATGTAATGTGCTTGCATTTCGCATTTCAGACTATTCCAAAAAATTCGACATATGAAAACTTTTACACGATTTTGTATATTCATTTGTAGTGAAATAAAATCAGAGCAGAAATTTGAATGAAAAAAGATTTCCATAAAATGAAGGATAAGTTATATGATACTTTATTTTTATTGAATTAAAAAAAAACAAAAATTAGAAATGTCACTAAAAATCGGGGATTCGAACTATGGGGCAAAAGCTAAAACATGCAATATGATAATGTGGCAGGCGACTATACGCGCTAAGCCACAGCAGACATTTTATGGAGTTCGCTTATACGGCTATTTATGCAAATCATAGCAATGTGTAAGTTATCATGAATAAGTCCCCACCTAATATTATTGTCAACAGCACATCCGGTTGACTTAACCTTCACGCAGTTCATCCACTTCAAATATTCCACACGAGCCGCAACGTCAGCAGAATCGCGTTCCCACAGTTGACGGCGACGAATATTCCACACGAGCCGCAACGTCAGCAGAATTGCGTTCCCACAGTTGACGGCGACGAATATTCCACACGAGCCGCAACGTCAGCAGAATTGCACTCACACGGTTGGCACGCAAGCAGAACAACAGCAGCGCAGCGCGACGCCGTGGGTTAGGTGTAGGCTAAAGAACTTTGTAATAGTCAGTTAGAAAACTCGTTCCAAATCAACCGCAACAGATGCGGAATAAAACAAGCAATTTTATAAAACATAAAATAATCGTTTAATTGGCGCCCAACGTGGGGCGGCGCGAAAGTTATTACAATTATTAATTTAAAGTTTAAATGTCGCAGAGATTGTAATCGACATTAAAGGAAGACACAAATTACTTCCTACTGTGAAATCATCTGAAAGGTCCTTAACGGAAAGCGGATTTAGTCACTAGGGAACGAATTTCCCTGGGCAGCGTAGACGACATTCACCAGCAAAACAGTGCAACGGAAGCAAAGCCATCAAGGAAGATTTTCCCTGGACATCATAGCCTACATTCACCAACGAGAGCCTGAGGACGGGCCAACAATACAGCAAATACCAATAGTTAAACTTATTATTTAGACAATAATGGAAAGGTGAGTGAAGTGCTCAATTTAAAATAAAGTGATTATAAAATAGAAAATGTTTGTGAAAATAAATGAGTTAAGAGTTGGAAGATAGTGAGATAGGAAAATTGTTGCAAAAAAATAAATGAGTGAAGTGCTGGAGGACCTCTTTAAAAATTTGAGATTAGGTTTATCCGACAGCAACATGAATGCAGAACAGGTGAGCGAACTGGTCAAAGCAGAAGTAAGAACTGCATTAGCAGCACAGAAATTGGAGTTCGATAGGAAACTGGTGGCAATCCAAAATCAAGTTACTATTGCCAAGCCCAAAGTAGAAAAATATAGTAAAGTAACAATAAACCCATTGGTAGGATGCGACATTACATTGGACGCAATAAAAACACTACCTGAGTTTCAGGGACACCCAGGCACATATGTGTCATGGCGGGAGGCGGCGCACAATGCCTATGAGTTGTTCAAAAGATACGATGGCAGCGAACGCCATTACCATGCCGTAATTATTTTAAGGAATAAGATAAGAGGGGCTGCCGATGCAGTACTCTCATCATTTAACACCGTGCTTAATTTTAATGCCATTGTCGCAAGATTAGACTTTACGTATGCGGACAAGCGTCCACTTTACCTCATAGAACAAGAGTTGTCCACTCATAGGCAGGGTTCCTTGTCGTGCTTGGAATTTTATGACGAAGTTGAAAAAAAGCTAACATTATTAGCGAACAAAAGCATAATGTCTTACGAGTGTAGCGTAGCAGACGCCATTAACGAGAAATACAGGGCAGATGCCTTGAGGGTGTTCATATCTGGCTTAAGGAAGCCCCTGTGCGACATCCTTTTCGCTTCGAGGCCTTCAGACCTCCCATCTGCTCTTGCCCTGGCGCAAGAGGTAGACGCAACTCACGAACGCTACACATTCGCAGCTAATTTTGCAACAAGGCATAGCGAAAACAATTATAATAAAAAAACTAACAGTAGCGCGAATTCGGGTACAAACGGTCAGAGGTTTAACAATTATGAGTCCCACACAGGATACAAGAATCCGCACTATTCAGGTAATAAACAGTACAGACCCGGGCAGCATTTGACTGAAAATCAAAAGCTAAATAACGGACGGGAGAATGATAATCAAAAACGTGTAGAACCAATGGAGGTAGATCCATCCATCTCACAATTCAGACGTCAGCCATATAACAGAGATCACAATCCGAACCAAGAAGGGCAGTATAGAACCCAGCAGGGTAATCAGCAAAAGCGTTCAGCGAATTCCGGACGCTATACAGGACCAAAAGTTCAGCGCGTAAACCACTTAAAAGATGAAAGTGATTCACGTAGCGAGTTGACATATGAAGAAGAGGCCGAACAGACGGCAGACGACATTAAATTTGACCAACTAAATTTTTTAGGGGAAGGTCCCTCCTACCTTGGATCTCCAAATCTATAGGAGGGATAGAAATTAAACTCCTCATTGATACAGGGGCGTCGAAAAGCTATATGAAACCGTTACCGGCGCTTAAAGGAGTACAGACTGTTAGGAACATATTTTCAGTAAAATCTATTCACGGGGTTACCCTCATCAAAGAAAAATGCTACATAAAAATATTCGGAGTAATTGCGGAATTCTTCATCCTGCCAGACCTGACATCATTCGACGGCGTAATTGGGCTCGATGTACTAAATAAGGTGCATGCGAACATCGATTTGAAATCAAACGTAATAACCCATGACTACGGGAAAGAAGAAATCTTCTTCATCACCAGCCAAGATGTTAGCCATCTTAGGCTTCAGGCTGATGCGGTACCGGCTGACGTTAGCGACAGCTTCTTTAAGATGATTAGACGAATCAACGGTGTTTTCGCCGACCCCAACGAAGCTCTACCGTATAATACAAAGGTAGTAGCAACGATCCGCACAGAAGATGAGGACCCAGTGTACTCTAGGTTATACCCATATCCATTGGGTGTAGCGGATTTTGTTAACAGGGAAATCCAGGAACTGTTAGCTAATGGCATTATCCGACCATCTAGGTCGCCGTTCAATAACCCCATATGGGTAGTTAAAAAAAAGGGTGTAGATGAAGCTGGACAAGCAAAACAAAGGTTAGTTATCGATTTTCGTAAACTCAACGAAAAAACTGTAGGTGACAAATATCCGATACCTGACATTACAGGGATTCTGGCTAATTTGGGAGGAAGCAAATATTTTACAACTCTGGACTTAAAATCTGGCTTTCACCAGATTAACTTATCAGAGCGAGATAGGGAAAAAACTGCTTTCTCTATCAAAAACGGGAAATACGAATTTTGCCGGTTGCCTTTCGGGTTAAAAAATGCCCCAAGTATCTTCCAAAGGGCGATAGATGATGTGCTAAGAGAGCACATAGGAAAAAGCTGTTTTGTTTACGTAGACGACGTAATAATTTTTTCACAAGACAAACAACAACATTTGAAGGACGTAGAAGGAATACTTACAAACTTATTCAATGCCAATATGAGGGTATCAGCTGAAAAGTCAAAATTTTTTAGAACAGAAGTTGAGTATCTAGGATTCCTGGTGTCACAGGGAGGAATAAAAACCTGTCCGGACAAAGTCGACACTATTCGGCAATTTCCTGAGCCTACCACCCTGAGGGGGCTTAGATCGTTTTTAGGCTTAGCAGGGTATTACAGGTGTTTTATAAAGGACTTTGCTAAAATAGCCAAACCACTATCAATCATAATGAGGGGAGAATTCGGTCGAGTGACTGCGTCACAGTCCAAAAAAATCGAAATTGATTTGACTGATGAACTGAAAAAGACCTTCGCTACCCTAAAAGAAATACTGGCGTCCGAGGACGTAACATTAACCTATCCAAATTTCAACAAAACATTCGACTTAACTACTGATGCGTCTTCACACGCTATAGGTGCTGTCCTCTCACAAGAGGGCAAGCCTATTACCATGATTTCTCGCACCCTATCTGGTAGCGAGGAGCATTATGCCACAAACGAAAGGGAGCTGCTGGCTATCGTTTGAGCATTAAAAACGCTAAGAAATTACCTTTACGGCGTAACAAAATTAAATGTATTCACGGACCACCAACCCCTAACGTTTGCGGTCTCGGACAGAAACCCGAACTCGAAGATTAAGAGGTGGAAGGCCTTCATTGACGAGTGCAATGCTAAGCTCATCTACAAACCAGGTAAAGAAAATGTGGTTGCGGACGTATTATCGAGGCAGCATATAAACGCCTTAGATAACATGAGTGTTGAAACGATTCACAGCGAAGAATCTTCAACTAATACAATTGAAAGAACCGATAAGCCGGTAAACTGCTTTCGCAATCAAATACTTATAGATGAAGGTGCAGAACCGCATAAAAGAACCTTCATTATTTTTGGAAAAAAAACAAGACACCTAATTACATACAAATCTTCTGAAGATCTGATGAAACTCCTACAGGAATCTGTGAAAATCGACGTAGTTAACGCAATATACTGCGATCTACACACATTAGCACAGGTTCAGCATAAATTAGTAGAAATATTTCCAAAGGTAAAGTTTAGGTATACGGAGAAGTTTGTAAACGATATTTCGGACCCAAACGAGCAGCAAGAAATAATTGCGGCTGAACATATCCGCGCACATCGCGCAGCACAAGAAAATGCAAAACAAATACTAGAAGATTATTTTTTCCCAAAATTAGAAAAAAAGGCCAAGCAATTTGCGGCCAATTGTAGCGTATGCTCACAGGCAAAGTACGACCGCCACCCAAGAAAGCAACTTATTGCTCAAACACCCATACCAACATATTGCGGAGAAGTTCTACACATTGACATATTCTCTACTGGATCAAAATACTTTTTGACTTGCATCGACAAATTTTCAAAGTTTGCGATAGTACAGTCGATAAGGTCTAGGACGATAGTGGATGTAAAACCACAGCTACTGCAACTGCTCAACATGTTTTCCGGTACAAAAACCATCTATTGCGACAACGAAAAGTCTCTAAACTCATTTAGTGTCAAAGTGACGCTAAAAAATCATTTTAACATCGAAATCGCGAACGCCCCACCCCTTCATAGTACGTCAAACGGCCAGGTAGAGCGATTCCACAGCACGCTGATGGAAATATCGCGATGCCTTAAACTTGACAAAAAACTAGAAGATATCGAAGAAATAATCCTTTTGGCCACAATCAAATATAACCACTCTATCCATACAGTGTCTGGAATGAAGCCCATTACGGTCTTTCGCTCAATAAAAAACGACGAACAGATAGCGGCTCGCATAAAAAACGCTCAAGATAAAGAGTTAACAATGCACAATAAGAGTAGAAGGGATAGAGAATTCGCAGTAGGGGACAAGGTACTAGTGAAAAATAATAGGAGACTATGTAATAAATTGACTCCTCTATATACCGAAGAAAGTGTTGAAAAAGATCTGGGCACAACAGTGCTTATAAGAGGGAGGAGGGTCCATAAGGACAACCTTCGCTGAAATCAAAACTAAGAGTTATTAAAATTAGCCATCTGTAGTTGGTAATTAGTTTTAACTTTTTATTCTTTTAGGGTTATCTTAGAATTGGTCATTGCGATGCTAGTATCGGGGACGTCGGGAAGAATAATAGACTACTCTAATGCAAAGTACATTCCGGTAGCTGACGGCGACCTCGTCATTTGGAAAAACTTCGGACATATCAAGCACGTTACTAACTTGACTTTATACGAATTATTAAGAGACGAGACAATTAACGCCACAGACAACTTCCCTCAAACGCATATGAGGAAGTTGTTGGACGCGGACATACAACAGATAAACAGACTAATACAGACGCTAAGTACTCACCACAGGCAGACCAGAAGCCTAAACGCACTAGGGACAGTACTGAAATACATTACTGGAACTCCAGATCACGACGACTTTGACAGGCTGACGAACACAGCAGAACAACTGATCGATTCGCAGGATAGACAATTTACCATTAACACCGAGGTCCAAAAAGAAATCAATAGCCTTACGATTACAGTAAATAAGATGTTGAAGGCAGCTAAGCAAAGGGAATTAGATACAGGCCACCTTTACGATATACTCACGGCTAGAAACAGAGCAATAATAACAGAATTGGATAACATAATTACCTCCATCACTTTCGCGAAAATTTGAACCTTGAACCCTATCCTTTTAGACAGTAATGAAATAAATTCCATTATAAAAAATGAGCACTTCACAAACCTAACGGTAACCGATATTATGACTTTAGCTAAGATTAAGATCCTACAATATAATAACGTAATATATTTCTTAATAAGATATCCTATTCCTAAGTCTAGATGTAAGAAAGTTATTATTTTGCCTGTAGCCCACGGCCACGAAATCCTACACCTACAAGAGTCCACCTTAGCCACGTGCCAAAACCACACACTTGCGGTGAGGAACTGCAGCGACACGATGCCAATGTTTTGTCTAGCATCATCGGACACGTCATGCGCTTTACAACTTATGACACGCAACACTGCCAACTGTGGTACAACATTTAACAACCTCGCACCCATTAGACAGGTCAGTGATGGTTTGGTAATCATTAACGAACAACTGGTTGACATAGAGGAGAAGGACGAGGCGCCGATCACGGTCAACGGCACTTATCTGGTCGTCTTCACAGACCGTGTTAGAGTAAATGGTACAATATTTTACAACGAAAATGCAACAACGCCTCTGAAACCTGAAGCACCATGGGCCCCCGCAATCAACCTAACGCAACACACGGAGATACTGAGTGCCCCTTACCTACACCATGTAAACCAACAGAACTTCAAACACATCGAACATCTGCAACGACGTGTTAGGCAAGGTCACGTCGCAAGTCTGACTGCTATTGTTGCATTATTCATTGTGGGACTAGTCGTCTACGCAATCCGATGCATAGCTGTCACCAGGAAAAGAATTTCTATAGCCAGATCAGTAGAAGCGGCAATAAAAACTGCAGCTACGAGGTCCGGGGATGTACCTGTCTTAGAGGGGGAGGAGTTATCATGAATAAGTCCCCACCTAATATTATTGTCAACAGCACATCCAGTTGACTTAACCTTCACGCAGTTCATCCACTTCAAATATTCCACACGAGCCGCAACGTCAGCAGAATCGCGTTCCCACAGTTGACGGCGACGAATATTCCACACGAGCCGCAACGTCAGCAGAATTGCGTTCCCACAGTTGACGGCGACGAATATTCCACACGAGCCGCAACGTCAGCAGAATTGCACTCACACGGTTGGCACGCAAGCAGAACAACAGCAGCGCAGCGCGACGCCGTGGGTTAGGTGTAGGCTAAAGAACTTTGTAATAGTCAGTTAGAAAACTCGTTCCAAATCAACCGCAACAGATGCGGAATAAAACAAGCAATTTTATAAAACATAAAATAATCGTTTAATTTGTACGCAAAGAAAAAGAAAAATTTACGAATCCAACTAAAAATGAAACAAAGAAGAAAAAGTAGTAACCCGAGAAAAAATCTGTTTTTTGCTTGCCAGCGGGGCAAGTTGAGACGGAAGAGGAGTTATGCAACAATTGTGGATAAGAGAAGGGTTGAAAGGGAAAGGGAACGGTAAGCAAAAGAATATTCTTTTCTGTTTTTCGGCAATTTTTGCGTCGATTCGCCAATTGCGCGTGCACGTGTACGCAAATGAATTGATGCGCATTTGGTCAGAAGTTCTAGAATGTTCTAGAATGTTCTAGAACATTCTAGAATGCCAGCAATTTGTCAGACTACGTTGGCAAATTGCATTATTGTCTGACATTGCGGTGTTGAAATTTTCAATGACCGTCGATGGTTTGTAAAATTGAAGATTTTAGCATTTTTGTGTTCGTCGCGAAAAAGATCATTGAGGGGAACGTTTGCGTGCGCGGGGAGATGAAATGCTTGCGCTTATGAATGAACGGCATTTGTTTTTAGGAATACACGCACGCGTTTATGAATGAATTTTTTGTTGTTGTATGTAGTTTCAGATATTTTAGAATATTTGGCGCCGGCGCAGGCACAAATGCAGCTGCGGTTGTGATTGCGCTGTGATTTGATTTTAATTTAGCGTAGGTCAAGGTTGAATTTTTTCACATGCGCTTACATATGTAAGTACATAGATATGTACATATGTGTGTATGTATGTACATGGATGCATATGAATTTATGTATTTAGATATGGATATGTACATATGTACATACATAGATATAAATAGATATATATACATACATAGATGTGTGCATATATGATTGTATACTTGATGATATTTTAGTTTTTTGTGACTGTACATTCAAATGTAGTTATGTACTTATGTAGTATTCTCTGGTAGTATATATCAACTTACATATGTACATATGTATATACATATGTACATACATATGCTAGTGCAAGAATTTGCAAACAAGTAAAAATCTGAATAAACACCCTTCCCCCCCAAACCCCCTCCCCCCAAGAAAATAGATCAAATATTAAATTGGAACCAAACTTATAAGTTATAGTTATAATAGTATAAATAATATAACAAATATGAACATTGAATTATATGGAATTTTCATATTATATACAAGTTAACATATTTGCCAGCACCTAAAACACACAGTTCCCACAGTCAACCAATACACGTGCCGCTGTGTCAGCAGAATTGCATTTCACCATACACTGCAATTGGGCAATACAACACCTATGGGAAACCAAGGCCACGGTCGTTACCGCCGGCCCTACTTACGCAATCGAAACATTTCGCAACGCAGCGAAATATGCCCGTGGGAAACCAAGGCCACAGTCGGCACCATGGCAAACCATTACGCAAGGGTTGCGTCGCTGCCGACACACCGAGGGCTGGTGTTTGGGTTGGTGGCAGCTATGAAGTCAGTTGCATAGGAGTGCTAGTATTCTTAAGACTAAATTGTATAGTTCTAATTGAATAAATATTTTTATAACGTTCTAATTAGTGTTTTTCCTTGGGCAAGTTGGCCCTTAAATTCTATTTTTTTAAGTGTAGGATCAAAGATCCTTTAACTGGCGCCCGAGCAGGGACCAGTAGTGTGTTCAGTGGAAAAAATATCCTTAATAAAGTGCAAGTGGAAAAACCACAAGTGTGTTAAAATAATTAGAGAAATATTCCTTGAACGGAATTAATAAAAATTATATAGAGAAATAAAGTGCAAGGAAAAAACCACAAGTGTGCTAAAACAACCAAACGACAGTGAAGTGCTTGTGTACATTATAGGACGAAAGATCTCGAATGATACCTATATTTTTGTAAGTTAAATAGTCGATTTCTGTTTCTTTTTTTTATTTTTCACAGATGGAGTCCTTACAAACCACCGTGACAAACCTGACGGGTGCTGTCAATGCGCTCCTTGAGCAAATGAACAGCATGGAGAGGCGAGTATCCTCCTTAGACTCGCTTCGAACACGGCTCGTCCTCCTGGAGGCTGGGAGAACAGAAAATGATGCACAAGAACAAGAGGCCCCCCCAAGAGCTCCTTGCACGGAAGCCGATTTGAGAGACATTAGCAGACTCCCTGACTCGGTAAAGGAGTTGCAGGTTTTCGACGGGAACCCCGTACAGTACGTATCGTGGGTCCACTCTGTTGAGAGCATCCTCTCAGACTTCAAGGTTGTGAAAGGTAAACCAATTTATAGGGCAATCCTGCAACACATTCGCCAAAAGGTACGGGGAGTAGCCGATGCTGCTCTGATATCCTACAATATTTACGACACGAACTGGGTCGCCATTAAGGAGTGCTTATCACTCCATTATGCGGACAAACGCGATATCCGTACATTGGAGTATCAGCTCCACCAGTTATCACAAAAGGATTCACGGCTCGATGAATTTTATGCGGCCGTGAATCATCAGTTTTCATTAATTATCAATAAAATTAAAACGGAGTCGTACTCCGAGGAAACTATAAAAGTGCTTGTCGACACGTACAGGAGTCGTGCCCTTGATGTATTTGTACGTGGCTTGAATGGGGAGCTTGCCAAAATGCTCCTTATCCAGCGACCTAAAACTCTGCCGGAAGCATATTCTGCGTGTTTAGAGATTCAAAACACGAACTTCCGAAACTATACAATTCACACTGCGCGCTCCAATAACCGTATAGTAACACCAATAAATACGATTCCGGGTCATATGCATGGCTTTAATACCGAGAGGGCACCTCCTATCCCACCAAGGACAGCCTGGCGTCCTCAAGAACGTCGAATCCCCTTTGAGAAACGTGATCGCCAGGTTGTTCCACGACAAAATCAACCAACCACCTCACAGCCGCCCGTGGAGAGGATGGACGTTGATCAGTCCATTCAGAGTAGACGCGTTAACTACATGAATCGCCCGAACCCATTTAAAAGAGGTGCAAAATCTGAAAATCTTCCGCGTAAACACCAGAAACTATATCATGTCACGACAGATGCCATAGAGCAGCAGCATAACTATCCCAATGCTTCGGAAGATGAGGATTTTCTATCCAACGGCCATCTAGCGTACCATACATAGAGTACAGGCTCTTAGATGGTCGCACATTAGATTTTTTGGTAGACACCGGTGCGAACAAAAATTTTATAAAGGCTGCGGTAGTTAAACGAGGTAAACCAGTCAGCAAGTCCTTTAGTGTGCGATCAGCGGGTGGTCACGTGGGTATAAAAGAGAAAGTAAATTTGAAATTTTTTAAAGATATCGACATTCCTTCCGATTTAACATTTTTTGTCCTACCCGGACTACAAACGTTTGATGGCATTATTGGGGACGATACCCTTAAGGATATCGGCGCCATTGTAGATCGGAAAAATAATGTTCTTAAAATCAATGAATATAAAATACCGCTTAAGGAGCGGATATCTAATGAGGTAAACTATTCTATATCGGGGGATCTTTCACGCGAAATAGAAGAGAGGGTTGACAAAATTGTGAGAAAATATAAGGATTTATTCTTACCAATTGATGGGAAAGAATTGATAGACACCAGTGTGCGCGCAGAAATAAGGACATCAACATCCGACCCGATTTATAGCAAGAGCTATCCCTATCCCTCTTGCATGCGAGAAGAAGTGGATAGGCAGATCAATGAACTGCTTGAGGAGGGAGTCATCCGTCCGTCCAAGAGCCCGTATAACTCTCCGATTTGGGTGGTCCCAAAGAAGCCTAAACCCGACGGTGAGAAGCAATATCGAATGGTCATTGACTACAAAAGGTTGAACGCCGTCACCATTGCCGATACCTACCCAATTCCCGACATAAACGCAACCTTATGTAGCCTTGGTCAATCCCGATACTATACAACCATTGACTTGACCTCTGGCTTCCACCAAATACCCATGAAGGAAGCTGACATTACTAAAACGGCATTCTCGACAATGAATGGGAAGTATGAATTCCTGAGGCTGCCCTTTGGGTTGAAAAATGCTCCAGCAATCTTCCAGAGAATGATCGACGATGTACTCAAGCAATATATTGGTAAAATTTGCTATGTGTACATCGACGATATCATTGTATTCGGAAAGGATACAGAAGATCATTTACAAAATATAGAAAAGGTATTTTCAAGATTGCTGGAAGCTAACTTAAAGGTTAACTTGGAGAAGACATGCTTCCTTGAAACTGAAGTCGAGTTCCTAGGTTATATTATTACTCCCAACGGCGTGCGTCCTGACCCGAAGAAGGTTGATGCGATGAAATTAATTTTGCCTCCACAGAATCTAAAAGATCTCAAAAGCTTTCTGGGTATGACATCCTACTACCGGAAGTTTATTCGCGACTACGCAAAGGTAGCAAAGCCCTTGACAAACCTCACGCGGGGAGAAAACGCTCAGATTAAGGCTAGAGTGTCAAAGAAAGTAGAAATAAAACTAGGTAGGGAAGCGCTACAAGCCTTTGCCGATTTAAAGCGATTGCTCACTTCCGCTGACGTCCTTGCTTTTCCTGACTTTGGGAAGCCTTTTAATTTGACTACTGACGCTTCGAACTATGCAATTGGAGCAGTGCTATCGCAGGGGGACATAGGAAAAGACAAACCGATAGCGTATATTTCTCGGTCGCTGAACAAGACTGAGGAAAATTACGCTACAAACGAGAAGGAGATGCTTGCCATAGTTTGGGCACTAGACAACCTGAGGTCCTATTTATATGGTGCAAAGAAAATTAAAATATACACCGATCATCAACCACTAACCTTTTCGTTAAGCTGCCGCAATTACAATGCAAAACTAAAGCGCTGGAAGGCGCGAATAGAGGAGTACAATTGCGAAATAATTTACAAACCAGGAAAAGCTAATGTGGTTGCTGATGCACTCTCCCGTCTTAAAACTGAAGTCAACGCTTTATCTGATTCTGTATTAGCTCAACCTGCCGGTAGTGAATTGGGAAATCCTGGTGAAGAAGCCCCTTCAGAAGTCACGATGCACTCTGCTGAAGAGGATAGTTCTGATCTTATACCCCATGTGGAGGCGCCTATAAATGTCTTCCGCAATCAATTAATATTTAGGGTAGGTCAAGAGTCTCGATGCCATGAACAACCGCATCATGGCTACCGCAGATATTTCGTATCCTTACCTAGTTTTGACAGTTTAACCCTCATTCCCATACTTAAGGAATGCCTCAATCCCAACGTAATAAATGGTATAAAAATTCCTGAAGAATTCCTCCATTTATTACAAAATATTTATGTTAGTAATTTTTGCAGATATAAGATCAGAATAACACAGCGAGTAGTAGAGGACGTGACAATAACTGACAGAGTTTTTAATATAATTGAACAAGAGCATCGCCGTGCCCACAGGAACCCTAGGGAAAATAGAGAGCAAATTCTCGAAAAATACTATTTCCCAGGTATGTCCAAGCAAATCAGAGACTACGTTGCTCAGTGCGATGTTTGCAAATTGAACAAATATGACAGACACCCTGCAAAACCACATATTCAGCCAACACCAATCCCCAATTATCCTTGTGAGATTTTGCATATTGACATCTTTGAAATAGAAAAGCAGAAATTTTTAAGCTGCATAGACAAATTTTCGAAATTTGCTAAATTATTTCCCGTTAAAAATAAATCGTCCATCTATCTTCGAAGAAAACTAACAGATGTCCTGCACTACTTTTCCGTGCCGAAGATGCTCGTCATGGACAACGAGCGAGGATTCCTGACCCCACTCGTACTTAATTATATTAGATCTCTAGGAATAGAAATCTACCAAACTCCAACTCAACGAAGTGAGGCAAATGGGCAAGTAGAGCGACTTCATTCGACCTTAATCGAAATTTACCGCTGCATAACAGGCGACTTTGCAAGGTTATCCCCTAAAGAGCGAGTGTCTATAGCTGTAGATAGATACAATAATACCATACATTCGATTACAAAACAGAAACCTGTGGATATATTCTTAAATAGGACATCTCGAATAAACTACCAAAATTTGACAGACTTTAGGGATCAGACCCACGAAAATATAAAGGCCTTGCTATTGCATGAGCAAGAACGCCGGAATGCAAGAATAAATGAGAAACGATCGCCACCACGAGAATTTAATAATGGCGATACACTGTTCATAGTTAACAGGCAGATAAAGCCTAAACAGAAACCCCTTTTTAAAAAAGAAACCGTCGCAGAAAACAGAAATGCGACCATATTAACCGAGAGTGGAAAGAAATTCCACAAATCGGATATAAAAAATGTGTAAAAAACACATGATAACATTGGTCAAAAGGTAAAAATAGCTACGATTCTTTAGACCCGGCGGTCCGGGATACAAATGTTTGTTTGTATTCGATGAAGCCAGAGTGGTTCAATTCCACATAGCTCAACGGTCTGAGCTGGCCTAATCGAAGTGGTTCAACTCCTCCATGAAGATCTTGTGCTTATTTGCGTGAAGTCACTTGTGCCATGAGTCGGTCATTTGCAATCATAAACGCTTATGGCTAAAAGGGATTAACACAGGCCTTCCATAGTCAATAATACCTATAGGCCAATGCAAATCTTAAAATTCAATAAATGAATACAAACAATTTGCTAAACGCAAATCGTGCACAGAAGCACAACAGAATTGAATGCATAAAAATGCAGTAAATAAATGAAAAAGTGCTTAAAAATGCACACCAGCATGAAAAGCGTAGAAACGCCACAAGCACAATAAAATATGAAATGAAACATGAAAATTAAACATATAAAAGAACTTAACAACTCAAACTTGAAGGTCAAAAATTTTAAGTTCAATTTAAATAACTGGAAAAATTAAATTGGAAAAAAAACAAACTTTACGAATAAAGAACAAATAAAAAAAGCTCCAAAAACATTGAAAAATAAAATACTTTTAATTCTTCACATAATTTAAAGTTCAAAAATTTAGAGTTTTTTTAGTTTAAAAAATACAAAAATTTTTTTTTCTTCCTAACAAACTAACAGCTATTACTAACAAAAGCACTAACCACAAAACTAATTAATTAACATCTAGTTGTTTCCTATCACAACCATGAATAATTATCCTTTACACTGTCTCACTACTGGGTTCCCAAACCCTAATTAAAAAATAAACAGAAACAAAATTGTATCTATTCCTACTAAATTTTTCCAACCCTATGCAACTCAAACTTAGGATAAGACAATATAAAATTATTTAGTACTGAATAAGAGCAAGTAACTTTAATTTGACAAATAATTCAAAAATATTTAAGAACACAGTTAAAAATTACAATTTTATGGTAGTATATAAGTAAATATTATAATTTTACACTTACTATGATAATTAAGAATATAATTAAAAATTAAAATTTCTCATGCACTAGAATAATTAAAACTCAACCTAAAATTAAGAATTAGGTTTAGGGTTATTTTCATTTTAATATTATTTTAAGCCATTATATTTTATTTTACTATAAGCAAATGGGCGTATATGGGATATAAATTAATTGAAAATCTAATTCATAGCATCAGCCTATGCGCAGTTGCGCACTCCTATGACCTGTTCAAAATAGATTCGCCACTAGTTACCATACGAGATGGGTATGGATGGATCATCGATGGACATTTTAAACTTATCCACGCAGTTAACCTAGACCGCTACGAAAAGGCTACGAATCGAATTGAGCATGCACTCACTAGCCTAAACGAAACAACAACAGTCACCGAAGTACTATTATTCCAGTTAAACAGAATCCGCACACATTTAGATGAACTGAGAGGCCATAAGTCAGCTAGATCAAAGCGATCCATAAATTGGATTGGGTCAGCTTGGAAATGGATTGCTGGCTCACCCGACGCCACCGACTGGGATGAAATCCTGCGAAATGAGAACGCTCTTAATCAAAATAGCGACCAACAATACAAGGTAAATAATGCAATTTTCAAAAAAACTGACGAACTATTGCAGAGAATGAATGCCATTGTGGTCGCCACCAACGACGTTATAAGCCGAAGGAACCTGGAAAGAATTTCGCAGGAGACCCAACACAAAATAGCTCTCCTGAGGGAAGATGTGAACGAACTGATCCGCGCCTGTCAGATGGCTAAGGCTGGTGTCGTTAACACCAACCTCCTGAGTAAAGAAGAAGTCAACCAGCTTGTCAGTGAGATCGACGTTCTTCCTTACAGCAACGCTATAGAAGCCATTGAGTATAGCAAGCCATCGATATACACTAACGGCACGCTTCTTCTGTACGTGCTCTCCTTACCCAAAGTGACTGAAGCAAGGTTTAACCATCTAATTGCACGAGCTAACATTCAAGACGGTCACCGAGTGGAATTGGCATACGGAACAATTTTAACCAACAAACATGAGACGTACGGCATCAAACAACTTTGTCTACAGCTAAGCTCCGCGTTGGTCTGTGATCGAAAATCCTTGGATTTGCTACCAGAAACTGGATGCATAGCCCGCTTACTCAAAGGAGGCCATGCTAGTTGCAGTTACTTGACCTACAACGAGTCTACCGTTGAAATCATCAAAGAGGATACCATTTTCCTCGACAACTTCAGCGGCAACGTAGGGTCAGGTAAATCTTTTTATAATCTAAATGGTTCTTATATTCTTCAGATGGACAATGAGACCATAATAATCAACAACCAAAGCTACTCGAGCACCAGCATTTCAGGAGCACAAGTACTTCCGCCAGTATTAACTAGCATAACAAATCGGAGCGTGGCCCTGAACCTTAATCTCGTACACAAGATGACAACAGGCAACATCATGGCTACCTCAAAGAAAGGACTAATTGGTTCGCAATTACGGAAACTCTAGGGCTGGTCATACTAGTGCTGACGATTTGTGGTATCTGGCGAAAAATCACTGCGAAGGTCAATCTTCCCGAGCTGAAGATATCCGTTCCGCTTGGTCGTAATAGTGCCCAACATATCGAGGACTCTCCTTCGCCACGTGATCTGCGGGACGCAGATTTTTAAAGGGGGAGGAGTTAACATATTTGCCAGCACCTAAAACACACAGTTCCCACAGTCAACCAATACACGTGCCGCTGTGTCAGCAGAATTGCATTTCACCATACACTGCAATTGGGCAATACAACACCTATGGGAAACCAAGGCCACGGTCGTTACCGCCGGCCCTACTTACGCAATCGAAACATTTCGCAACGCAGCGAAATATGCCCGTGGGAAACCAAGGCCACAGTCGGCACCATGGCAAACCATTACGCAAGGGTTGCGTCGCTGCCGACACACCGAGGGCTGGTGTTTGGGTTGGTGGCAGCTATGAAGTCAGTTGCATAGGAGTGCTAGTATTCTTAAGACTAAATTGTATAGTTCTAATTGAATAAATATTTTTATAACGTTCTAATTAGTGTTTTTCCTTGGGCAAGTTGGCCCTTAAATTCTATTTTTTTAAGTGTAGGATCAAAGATCCTTTAACTTACATACGTACATATGTATGTACATACATACATATGTACATATAATAATCCTTTACAATTACAAAAAAGTTGCCTTGAGCTCAAAAATTATTGCTGATATTTAGAATTTTCTAAAAATTTGTTAATATTATTGGCAAACCAATAGAAGAATTGTTTCAGATTGAAGGATGTTGAATTAAACATTTAATGTTAGAAATATAAAATACTTTAAAATGTAGTGTAAGAAGTTCACGATTAAGTAGTGATTTAGACGCCCGAAAATAGTGTGTGATGTGGCGCTGCTGGTATAGGCGCTTCTTTATCATTCATTTCACAACTTTTTTCTAGGTTCAAATCACAGTTGGGCAAAAGTATAGATATATTTTTGCCAGTTTTTTTTAATTTCATATTTTATTTTTAATATTACTCTTGATTCAGAATCAGTCTTGCGCTTTAAGTTTTAAGTACAAAATACTTATTTTCTTAGCCTGCATATATTCATACTACATATGTACATACATATGTATTGGCGAACATTTTTCCTGTATATGTATCTATGTACATATGTATGTGCACACTCTCATTTATAAAAATTAAATAGCTAAAAACATTAATTTGATAAATATGTACATTAAACTCTTTAGTTTGTTCTGAATATCAGCACAATCTTACTTTCTTAAGGTTTTCTATTTATTCTCATCTTCATTCGTTTGCATATTTGTTAACATCAAAATTTATATTTTTCCCTGCTAACATTAAATTTAACATTTTTGGTGGCTTAAAAATGCTAATTTAACAGTGTGGTGCAGACCCAGTTTGGAAAAGTATCAGCCCTGTTAACGACCATCGCCGAATAGTTTCCACTTTCAATTTGCAGCTTCTCATACTTCTAAGTTCTCTGGCGAGCTTCTGTGATTTCTGCGAAAATATAAAGCAAGTTACAGAGACTTCAAACCCCTACACGGTTATGTCTAAAATACGGTGAAAGCCAAACTAGGCACTCACTTCCCATCATCTATTCCATTGCCAGTGGCAGAACCGGTTGAACAACTTCAGAAAATAAGTAGAAACAGCAAAAGAGATATGCTCAGAACCCAGATTTAATTGGGTGGTGTGTACCTTTAAACAGCAGAAATTTACCAGCACTTAGGGCGTGTCATGCTAAAAGAAGGCATTGATATTACACAGTGTGACACTCAAAAATACCTGGGAAGTGATGTTATTTTCCTTGTATGTTGGTCTTATCGAGTAGAACGAGAATCCAATTTTGGAATTTGTCAAACACCCCCAAAATCTCGACTTAACCTTAAAAAACCGATTTTTCTTGCTTTTGCACACTTTTTAGCCCATATCTTAGCTAATTAACAAGCGATTTTCATTCTAAGAACGGTTTAAGAAAGAAAAAACTTAGACCTTTTGAAAGATATATAGACTTAATAAAGCTGAAGAAAGTTGCTTGTTTTTGCACAACAAACTTAAATTTTGCTACCCTTTTTCTTCTTTTTTTGACTTTGGCGATATTTTCACACACTATTTTATAAAAATACAAAATGAGTTTTGACTAGATTCAAAGAGTACGTTTAATACCGAGTTCAACGAATGTTCCCTTAAAAAAATCGGCCAAAAAGTGACGGAGTTATTTTACTTTTTATAAAAACGAAATTTTTGCAAAAACTTGCTTCTGTTGTTCCCAAGGAAATTATCACTTAATTTTTGAGTTTTTACTCAATTTTGAAGTCTTTATAAATTTCTGTTATACTGAAGTGCACGTGTTGTTTATCTTTTGTTGTGTTTGCTGTTAAATTGGATAAAAATCGTGGTAAAGTAAAACTAAAATGTGCGACAAGCGTAATAAGTTTTGCTACATTTGTGGCTTATTTACGGATACAAGTCATCGGCGTGATTTTAAAAATAATATTGGTGTTGTAAAAATATATATAACAAGTTTTTCGAAAGGTTTTATAGCGCGAGTCGCTGGTACGAGCCAGAATTTATTTGTGAATATTGCTGCACACCATTAAAAAAATTTAAAGTTCAACAATCAATTACTTTGCCCTTTTCTGTGCCTATGACTTGGTATCATCAGGCATATCATAAACAAGACGATTGCTAATTTTGCAAAACAAACGTCTCAGGTCACAATTTTAAATCGCGGAAAAACGTAAAGCATGCGAATGTTGTTACGGTTACAAAACCAAAATACTTAAATGCCGAAGGGCCTACAAAAAGTGAGTCCATTGATGCTGGTGAAACATATTTAGTAGAGGAAGAATTCCTTCCTTGTAAATCAAAATCAACGGAAAGGCATTTTATTTCAAATTCTGATTTCGCCGATCTCGTGCGTGATTTGCATTTATCGAAACGAGAATCTGAAGTCCTCGGTTCACGACTAAAGCAGTGGAATTTAGTGGAAAAATATTTTAAAATAACATCGGGTAGAAAAAGCGACTGCACTTTGATACTTAGAGAAAGTTTTAAAACTGATGGCAATGACTGTGATCTAGTACATTGTGTAAATGTACCCAAATTATTTTCGGCTTTAAATTATAATTATAATGCAGATGAATGGCGACTTTTCATTGATGGATCGTGTAAAAGTATGTACCCTAAACAAAAAAAAAAAAAAATACATTCGTGCTCCCTTAATGAAGTCTGTAATGTCACCCTTAGGTTTAAAAGCTGTGTTATTACACACTGAAAATCTCTTACCATCAGTTCCAATCGCGTATGGGGTTAACAAGAAAGAAACGTATGAAATGATGGAAAAAATTTTACGGTTGATCGACTATGCCACGCATAAATGGAAAGTCATCGCTGACTTAAAAGTGTTGACAATTTTATTTGGCATGCAAGGTGGCTACACAAAATATCCTCGGTACCTTTGTGAATGGGATAGTCGGGCATCCAATCGCTATGATCGCAAAGCATGGCCAGCGGTCTCAGTAATAAATTTCGTTTACAGGTGGCTTCACGATTATGGAGTAAATGAAAGTCGTTGTCGACACTGCCCCGATTCTAAGGATATTAAAGACGACTTGGACGAGGATATTGATGAAGATATACATGATTATGGCGATAATATGGGCCCATTCGATGGATCTTTAAATAGCAATAATTAAGTTTCTTTCAGTTAATTTGATATTTTTATTCTCGTATTTAGGAAACAAATTGAGCAAATTAAATTCAAGATAATCGTCATGTAAACATTGGTTAACTTAAAAATAAAGAAACTTATGCAGAAACTTCCCTACATTATTTATTGTTTGGTCGTTGTACGTGTTAGACGTTTTCAAATTTACAGATTCGATACTTATAACTAAAATATACATATGTTCTTCAAGAATGTTTCTAAAAGTTTTATGAACAATCTCACACACCCGTTTAGGCTCAACGTTTTAATAAGATATACGCACATTCTTTATAATCTGACACACAATCATGATACAATAAACAAATATATGTACTCGTAGTTTCACTTTTGCAAATAAATAAAAAGTAAACAAATAGTTTTAAAATAAGAAGAGAATAGTCGTAAGATCGGGTGAAACTGATTTTTAAATACCCAGCGCAAGTTTTTATATCAAATAAATAATAACTCCAATTAATATAATAGACTTTATTTCAAAAACTTAAACGATTATTATTTATTAAACGTTAACGATTATTGTAATTTTTATTGAGCCATTTTTAAAAAAAAGTGAAATATCAGTGTCACTATTTGATTACTTTGATTAAATTGCCGGCGGGTTCGTCCAAAAGTGCATTCATATCATAATTCGGCTTTGCGGAATGAACGTAAAATAAGTCAGAACGCTGAAATTTCTTAGAGTAATATTAAGCAAAATGGGGCTATCAACAACATTAAAAATAACATTGAAGATAAAAAACTAGGATAGAAATTTCCTCCTATCCACAAGCAATTCCAGATTTAGAAAAAAGCAACGTGACTTATAGGATGGCATAGGTTCCGTAAAGTTAAGATATCTTAGTGCAGATTTGATAAAAGTTTTCTACAAACGCTCAATTCTGTTTAGATACGTCGAATAAAAAGGTATCCAAATAATTTAGGGAAATTCAAATCGAGACATAACGAAAACAATATAAAGTTTTTTAAGAGTGTATGGATCAGAAGCATTGGAACTATTACGACGAACACATGCGAGCATGGTGTAGGCGTTAGGAACAACGAAATTAATATGGACAGTAAATGCATCGGATGCGACGGCCCTTGGAGTGTTCGAGAAAAAGATTCTCTGTAAGATTTATAGACCTTTACGTGTTTGCGATGGCGAATACCGCAGACTAAGGAACGATGAGCTGTTTAAGCTTTTCCGTGGCATAGACATAGTCCCGCGAATTAAAATACAGCGGCTACGTTGGCTGCGCCATGTCGTGTGAATGGACGAAAATGCTCCAGCCCTGGAAGTATTCAACGCGGTACCACCTGATAGTAGTAGAGGAAGAATACGGCCTCCTCTGCGTTGGAAGGACCAAGAGAAAAAGGACTTGACGTCACTTGGTATTTCCAATTGGCGCCAGTTAGCAGGAAGAAGGAGTGACTGGCGCAATTTGTTGAACTCAGCCAAAATATCTTAAGCGGTTATAGCGCCAATTAAGTAAGTAAGTAAATAAATGTGAGTTTAGAATCAAAATACAGTCCTAGCTAGATCTTTAACCTGATCTACCAATTTCAAATTAGTACCAGCAATGGAATAAGTTGAGTTTAATTTATTCAACTTTCCAGGAAAAATCATATGAAAATATTTACCAATATTTAAGAAAATGCGATTTCTTTCACACACTATCTAAATCAGATTGAAGCGACACATAATCCTCGTTGCTCTTTAAAATCGAATAAACTTTGATATCATCAGCAAACAAAAGAAATTTCGAAAATAAGAAGCACGAGCTTATGTCATTTATAAAGATTATAAATGAAATAGGTCCAAGTACGCTACCCTGAGTAGCTCCTGAGCTTGCATGAATTAATAACTTTATACTGGCATTTGACAAGATGTTAATCTCAATATATAAAATATGCTTATCTTTTTCTTGTATCTAAATTAATGTCGTTATATATGTGCATACATAAACACATATGTATGTGTACAGAAATATTTGTTGTTTAATTACTTGGATTGTAACCAGTTTTTAGTAGGGAATATGATGAACATAAGATAATGATAATGGTACGCACTTTTGGCTCTGTTTGTTTTTATTAGGCATACGGTTGCCATAAATTATAATATTTTATATGTACATAAATATACTTATTTAATTTAAATTAAAAATCGGTTTACCTATTTATTTTATACATTTGTCAAGCATTGTTTGTGTTTTTCTAAAAGACGACGCATGCGTAAGAGAAAAGTAAATAAAGTAGATCGCTGGGAATATACATATATCTACCTATGGATAAATTATATGTATATGTAGTTCGCATAAATACACTTACATATAAGTACATCATCCTTGGCTTTAAAAATGCATCTCGTCAATAAAATGCGATAATTTTGATAATTTCCGACGGGAATTAACAAGACAGGAATGCATAAAATATTATGCTTAGAATTAATGAAATCGTGATTAATAAATTGTTGATTCCGATTAAATAATATTTTGTTCAAGATTAGTTGGTATAAATCACCAGAACTCTCACATAAAACTACTATGTATGAAAATTAAGTTAAAGTCGGGGTAGAATTGTGATTCAAAATCAAGCTTTGCTGGAATCGTTCCGACTACGAGTCTGTGTACAATATTGCAACAAATTTAAAGAAATACGCGATTTCATAACTTACCACCATTTTGAAGTGGGTTGTCTTTAACTCCAACAGCAAAAGAAAAAATCCATTTTACTCGAACATATGAAGTTAACGGTGTGTTATAACTCCTGAAATTCTTTTAGAGGGGTAGCACACTGCAGACTTTATTGGCCGAGTATTTAGTAGGGCTCTCTTGAATCCCACTGAGTTATATGAAAGTGTGCACATTACATCAATTAAATCGCCGCCTAATAGGTTGGTAGTGCAATCCGGTTGTTTTTAACTCAAAAGTTGGCTAACTGTAGTCCGGTAACTTGAACGCAACGGTGATTTATGTGATACCACTCACTAAAATTCTATCGTAGCACAATTTCGATAAATCTGACTGCAATTAATAGAATCTTTTTAGAGCTCGCAATTGCTATTATTACATAGCACTGTTTGGTTAAATTTGATTATATTATGGAAAAGTTTATTTGATTAAATATAATTCGGTTTGATTCATAAAAACTGAACAGATAACATTTTAAAACTATTTAATCAGGATGGTTTAGAAACTTTTCGAGTATGCTGTTTGGAAGCCAATCCAATTTCAGTACAAGTTTAAGCGGCTGTCAAGTTATCTTGTTTAGCAATCTTTTTTTTCTAACTGCCCTGCGCTTGTTCCTTCACATAAATATAAATTTTCTTCATGCTTTGTTGATTGCTGAAGCTATGAAAAAGATTCATTTTAGCGTTTCATATTAAGTCCAGCACTTTGGTTACAGTTGCAGCCGAACGGCAACGCTCCTCGTAGCATCACTACAGCAATTGTCCCACTATTTAGTCAAGCGAGAAACCATAGCACAGCCTCCTTTTCGCTTTGCTATCTCCTGGTCACTGAAAGCCGCTTGGCTGCTCCTTTCCCATAATAATACACATGCAAAGGAGACAGCACTGCCGCTGTTATAGCGTAATCTGCATCTGGCGACAGCATTACGACACTTTTAAATCTCTACCTTTGCTAAGCTAGATTACTACAGTTAGATTGTTACAGAAACACATTTCAAAATAAGAGCAGAAGATGCGAGAAGTTTATCTCAATATTTTATCTCTTGAATATGGAGGTATGGACGACTTCGACTTTATGATGCAAAACATCGCGACAGAGAAATGGGCTTGTCAGAGCTTGGCGCTGATCTGAAAACTTTGGAAAAATAACGTCAATGTAATGTGGCTAGCATTATACTGTGAAAGGAAGAAACTCCTCTGTATACTGGGTGCGATGCCAGTTAACCGTGCTTGAGAAGAAGTCCTAGAAACTGGAAATACTCTAATGGAAGAATTAGTGTGGAACTGTCTCGAGTCTAATGATATGAGGTCAAATGCAGAAATTTCAGGGTTGGCAGAAAATATCAGAAATACGTAGAACAGTTCAATAGCTCACTAGTCTATGTCTAGCATCTCGCAAAATATGTAATTCAGCTGGCCAACACGAATCGGGGAGTGGTTAGAATATAGGTATGTCTTATAATGGTAGGATAACAAATGCGTGTAAAGGAACAACACTAACTCGAAAAAATATGCAAGTTCAGCCAACTCTGTAAAATAATATCCAACCCGAGATGTAGTGTTGGAAAGCGAAAAAACTGCAGCACACCAAATTTCCATTTTTAAATAGCAATAAACAAATCTCTTATTTCATGAAAGATGCTTACAGGGATGCTTTTGCAACTAAAGAAATTTTATCCGAGCTGGAGCGTTCTTTTTTCAACACGAGTACAATATAATGGACCCAATAGTGAAGTTACGGTCGCAAAGCGTGCGAGCTTCAGTGATTTCTGCGAAAATATAAAGCAAGTTACAGAGACTTCAAACCCCTACACGGTTATGTCTAAAATACGGTGAAAGCCGAACTAGGCACTCACTTCCCATCATCTATTCCATTGCCAGTGGCAGAACCGGTTGAACAACTTCAGAAAATAAGTAGAAACAGCAAAAGAGATATGCTCAGAACCCAGATTTAATTGGGTGGTGTGTACCTTTAAACAGCAGAAATTTACCAGCACTTAGGGCGTGTCATGCTAAAAGAAGTCATTGATATTACACAGTGTGACACTCAAAAATACCTGGGAAGTGATGTTATTTTCCTTGTATGTAGGTCTTATCGAGTAGAACGAGAATCCAATTTTGGAATTTGTCAAACACCCCCAAAATCTCGACTTAACCTTAAAAAACCGATTTTTCTTGCTTTTGCACACTTTTTAGCCCATATCTTAGCTAATTAACAAGCGATTTTCATTCTAAGAACGGTTTAAGAAAGAAGAAACTTAGACCTTTTGAAAGATATATAGACTTAATAAAGCTGAAGAAAGTTACTTGTTTTTGCACAACAAACTTAAATTTTGCTACCCTTTTTCTTCTTTTTTTGACTTTGGCGATATTTTCACACACTATTTTATAAAAATACAAAATGAGTTTTGACTAGATTCAAAGAGTACGTTGAATACCGAGTTCAACGAATGTTCCCTTAAAAAAATCGGCCAAAAAGTGACGGAGTTATTTTACTTTTTATAAAAACGAAATTTTTGCAAAAACTTGCTTCTGTTGTTCCCAAGGAAATTATCACTTAATTTTTGAGTTTTTACTCAATTTTGAAGTCTTTATAAATTTCTGTTATACTGAAGTGCACGTGTTGTTTATGTTTTGTTGTGTTTGCTGTTAAATTGGATAAAAATCGTGGTAAAGTAAAACTAAAATGTGCGACAAGCGTAATAAGTTTTGCTACATTTGTGGCTTATTTACGGATACAAGTCATCGGCGTGATTTTAAAAATAATATTGGTGTTGTAAAAATATATAACAAGTTTTTCGAAAGGTTTTATAGCGCGAGTCGCTGGTACGAGCCAGAATTTATTTGTGAATATTGCTGCACACCATTAAAAAAATTTAAAGTTCAACAATCAATTACTTGGCCCTTTTCTGTGCCTATGACTTGGTATCATCAGGCATATCATAAACAAGACGATTGCTAATTTTGCAAAACAAACGTCTCAGGTCACAATTTTAAATCGCGGAAAAACGTAAAGTATGCGAATATTGTTACGGTTACAAAACCAAAATACTTAAATGCCGAAGGGCCTACAAAAAGTGAGTCCATTGATGCTGGTGAAACATATTTAGTAGAGGAAGAATTCCTTCCTTGTAAATCAAAATCAACGGAAAGGCATTTTATTTCAAATTCTGATTTCGCCGATCTCGTGCGTGATTTGCATTTATCGAAACGAGAATCTGAAGTCCTCGGTTCACGACTAAAGCAGTGGAATTTAGTGGAAAAATATTTTAAAATAACATCGGGTAGAAAAAGCGACTGCACTTTGATACTTAGAGAAAGTTTTAAAACTGATGGCAATGACTGTGATCTAGTACATTGTGTAAATGTACCCAAATTATTTTCGGCTTTAAATTATAATTATAATGCAAATGAATGGAGACTTTTCATTGATGGATCGTGTAAAAGTATGTACCCTAAACAAAAAAAAAAAAAATACATTCGTGCTCCCTTAATGAAGTCTGTAATGTCACCCTTAGGTTTAAAAGCTGTGTTATTACACACTGAAAATCTCTTACCATCAGTTCCAATCGCGTATGGGGTTAACAAGAAAGAAACGTATGAAATGATGGAAAAAATTTTACGGTTGATCGACTATGCCACGCATAAATGGAAAGTCATCGCTGACTTAAAAGTGTTGACAATTTTATTTGGCATGCAAGGTGGCTACACAAAATATCCTCGGTACCTTTGTGAATGGGATAGTCGGGCATCCAATCGCTATGATCGCAAAGCATGGCCAGCGGTCTCAGTAATAAATTTCGTTTACAGGTGGTTTCACGATTATGGAGTAAATGAAAGTCGTTGTCGACACTGCCCCGATTCTAAGGATATTAAAGACGACTTGGACGAGGATATTGATGAAGATATACATGATTATGGCGATAATATGGGCCCATTCGATGGATCTTTAAATAGCAATAATTAAGTTTTTTTCAGTTAATTTGATATTTTTATTCTCGTATTTAGGAAACAAATTGAGCAAATTAAATTCAAGATAATCGTCATGTAAACATTGGTTAACTTGAAAATAAAGAAACTTATGCAGAAACTTCCCTACATTATTTATTGTTTGGTCGTTGTACGTGTTAGACGTTTTCAAATTTACAGATTCGATACTTATAACTAAAATATACATATGTTCTTCAAGAATGTTTCTAAAAGTTTTATGAACAATCTCACACACCCGTTTAGGCTCCACGTTTTAATAAGATATACGCACATTCTTTATAATCTGACACACAATCATGATACAATAAACAAATATATGTATGTACTCGTAGTTTCACTTTTGCAAATAAATAAAAAGTAAACAAATAGTTTTAAAATAAGTAGAGAATAGTCGTAAGATCGGGTGAAACTGATTTTTAAATACCCAGCGCAAGTTTTTATATCAAATAAATAATAACTCCAATTAATATAATAGACTTTATTTCAAAAACTTAAACGATTATTATTTATTAAACGTTAACGATTATTGTAATTTTTATTGAGCCATTTTTAAAAAAAAGTGAAATATCAGTGTCACTATTTGATTACTTTGATTAAATTGCCGGCGGGTTCGTCCAAAAGTGCATTCATATCATAATTCGGCTTTGCGGAATGAACGTAAAATAAGTCAGAACGCTGAAATTTCTTAGAGTAATATTAAGCAAAATGGGGCTATCAACAACATTAAAAATAACATTGAAGATAAAAAACTAGGATAGAAATTTCCTCCTATCCACAAGCAATTCCAGATTTAGAAAAAAGCAACGTGACTTATAGGATGGCATAGGTTCCGTAAAGTTAAGATATCTTAGTGCAGATTTGATAAAAGTTTTCTACAAACGCTCAATTCTGTTTAGATACGTCGAATAAAAAGGTATCCAAATAATTTAGGGAATTTCAAATCGAGACATAACGAAAACAATATAAAGTTTTTTAAGAGTGTATGGATCAGAAGCATTGGAACTATTACGACGAACACATGCGAGCATGGTGTAGGCGTTAGGAACAACGAAATTAATATGGACAGTAAATGCATCGGATGCGACGGCCCTTGGAGTGTTCGAGAAAAAGATTCTCTGTAAGATTTATAGACCTTTACGTGTTTGCGATGGCGAATACCGCAGACTAAGGAACGATGAGCTGTTTAAGCTTTTCCGTGGCATAGACATAGTCCCGCGAATTAAAATACAGCGGCTACGTTGGCTGCGCCATGTAGTGAGAATGGATGAAAATGCTCCAGCCCTGGAAGTATACAACGCGGTACCACCTGATAGTAGTAGAGGAAGAGGACGGCCTCCTCTGCGTTGGAAGAAGGAGTGACTGGCGCAATTTGTTGAACTCAGCCAAAATATCTTAAGCGGTTATAGCGCCAATTAAGTAAGTAAGTAAATAAATGTGAGTTTAGAATCAAAATACAGTCCTAACTAGATCTTTAACCTGATCTACCAATTTCAAATTAGTACCAGCAATGGAATAAGTTGAGTTTAATTTATTCAACTTTCCAGAAAAAATCATATGAAAATATTTACCAATATTTAAGAAAATGCGATTTCTTTCACACACTATCTAAATCAGATTGAAGCGACACATAATCCTCGTTGCTCTTTAAAATCGAATAAACTTTGATATAATCAGCAAACAAAAGAAATTTCGAAAATAAGAAGCACGAGCTTATGTCATTTATAAAGATTATAAATGAAATAGGTCCAAGTACGCTACCCTGAGTAGCTCCTGAGCTTGCATGAATTAATAACTTTATACTGGCATTTGACAAGATGTTAATCTCAATATATAAAATATGCTTATCTTTTTCTTGTATCTAAATTAATGTCGTTATATATGTGCATACATAAATACATATGTATGTGTACAGAAATATTTGTTGTTTAATTACTTGGATTGTAACCAGTTTTTAGTAGGGAATATGATGAACATAAGATAATGATAATGGTACGCACTTTTGGCTCTGTTTGTTTTTATTAGGCATACGGTTGCCATAAATTATAATATTTTATATGTACATAAATATACTTATTTAATTTAAATTAAAAATCGGTTTACCTATTTATTTTATACATTTGTCAAGCATTGTTTGTGTTTTTCTAAAAGACGACGCATGCGTAAGAGAAAAGTAAATAAAGTAGATCGCTGGGAATATACATATATCTACCTATGGATAAATTATATGTATATGTAGTGCGCATAAATACACTTACATATAAGTACATCATCCTTGGCTTTAAAAATGCATCTCGTCAATAAAATGCGATAATTTTGATAATTTCCGACGGGAATTAACAAGACAGGAATGCATAAAATATTATGCTTAGAATTAATGAAATCGTGATTAATAAATTGTTGATTCCGATTAAATAATATTTTGTTCAAGATTAGTTGGTATAAATCACCAGAACTCTCACATAAAACTACTATGTATGAAAATTAAGTTAAAGTCGGGGTAGAATTGTGATTCAAAATCAAGCTTTGCTGGAATCGTTCCGACTACGAGTCTGTGTACAATATTGCAACAAATTTAAAGAAATACGCGATTTCATAACTTACCACCATTTTGAAGTGGGTTGTCTTTAACTCCAACAGCAAAAAAAAAAATCCATTTTACTCGAACATATGAAGTTAACGGTGTGTTATAACTCCTGAAATTCTTTTAGAGGGGTAGCACACTGCAGACTTTATTGGCCGAGTATTTAGTAGGGCTCTCTTGAATCCCACTGAGTTATATGAAAGTGTGCACATTACATCAATTAAATCGCCGCCTAATAGGTTGGTAGTGCAATCCGGTTGTTTTTAACTCAAAAGTTGGCTAACTGTAGTCCGGTAACTTGAACGCAACGGTGATTTATGTGATACCACTCACTAAAATTCTATCGTAGCACAATTTCGACAAATCTGACTGCAATTAATAGAATCTTTTTAGAGCTCGCAATTGCTATTATTACATAGCACTGTTTGGTTAAATTTGATTATATTATGGAAAAGTTTATTTGATTAAATATAATTCGGTTTGATTCATAAAAACTGAACAGATAACATTTTAAAACTATTTAATCAGGATGGTTTAGAAACTTTTCGAGTATGCTGTTTGGAAGCCAATCCAATTTCAGTACAAGTTTAAGCGGCTGTCAAGTTATCTTGTTTAGCAATCTTTTTTTTTTCTAACTGCCCTGCGCTTGTTCCTTCACATAAATATAAATTTTCTTCATGCTTTGTTGATTGCTGAAGCTATGAAAAAGATTCATTTTAGCGTTTCATATTAAGTCCAGCACTTTGGTTACAGTTGCAGCCGAACGGCAACGCTCCTCGTAGCATCACTACAGCAATTGTCCCACTATTTAGTCAAGCGAGGAACCATAGCACAGTCTCCTTTTCGCTTTGCTATCTCCTGGTCACTGAAAGCCGCTTGGCTGCTCCTTTCCCATAATAATACACATGCAAAGGAGACAGCACTGCCGCTGTTATAGCGTAATCTGCATCTGGCGACAGCATTACGACACTTTTAAATCTCTACCTTTGCTAAGTTAGATTACTACAGTTAGATTGTTACAGAAACACATTTCAAAATAAGAGCAGAAGATGCGAGAAGTTTATCTCAATATTTTATCTCTTGAATATGGAGGTATGGACGACTTCGACTTCATGATGCAAAACATCGCGACAGAGAAATGGACTTGTCAGAGCTTGGCGCTGATCTGAAAACTTTGGAAAAATAACGTCAATGTAATGTGGCTAGCATTATACTGTGAAAGGAAGAAACTCCTCTGTATACTGGGTGCGATGCCAGTTAACCGTGCTTGAGAAGAAGTCCTAGAAACTGGAAATACTCTAATGGAAGAATTAGTGTGGAACTGTCTCGAGTCTAATGATATGAGGTCAAATGCAGAAATTTCAGGGTTGGCAGAAAATATCAGAAATACGTAGAACAGTTCAATAGCTCACTAGTCTATGTCTAGCATCTCGCTGTCCTAGAAGCAAAATATGTAATTCAGCTGGCCAACACGAATCGGGGAGTGGTTAGAATATAGGTATGTCTTATAATGGTAGGATAACAAATGCGTGTAAAGGAACAACACTAACTCGAAAAAATATGCAAGTTCAGCCAACTCTGTAAAATAATATCCAACCCGAGATGTAGTGTTGGAAAGCGAAAAAACTGCAGCACACCAAATTTCCATTTTTAAATAGCAATAAACAAATCTCTTATTTCATGAAAGATGCTTACAGGGATGCTTTTGCAACTAAAGAAATTTTATCCGAGCTGGAGCGTTCTTTTTTCAACACGAGTACAATATAATGGACCCAATAGTGAAGTTACGGTCGCAAAGCGTGCGAGCTTCAGTGATTTCTGCGAAAATATAAAGCAAGTTACAGAGACTTCAAACCCCTACACGGTTATGTCTAAAATACGGTGAAAGCCAAACTAGGCACTCACTTCCCATCATCTATTCCATTGCCAGTGGCAGAACCGGTTGAACAACTTCAGAAAATAAGTAGAAACAGCAAAAGAGATATGCTCAGAACCCAGATTTAATTGGGTGGTGTGTACCTTTAAACAGCAGAAATTTACCAGCACTTAGGGCGTGTCATGCTAAAAGAAGGCATTGATATTACACAGTGTGACACTCAAAAATACCTGGGAAGTGATGTTATTTTCCTTGTATGTAGGTCTTATCGAGTAGAACGAGAATCCAATTTTGGAATTTGTCAAACACCCCCAAAATCTCGACTTAACCTTAAAAAACCGATTTTTCTTGCTTTTGCACACTTTTTAGCCCATATCTTAGCTAATTAACAAGCGATTTTCATTCTAAGAACGGTTTAAGAAAGAAGAAACTTAGACCTTTTGAAAGATATATAGACTTAATAAAGCTGAAGAAAGTTACTTGTTTTTGCACAACAAACTTAAATTTTGCTACCCTTTTTCTTCTTTTTTTGACTTTGGCGATATTTTCACACACTATTTTATAAAAATACAAAATGAGTTTTGACTAGATTCAAAGAGTACGTTGAATACCGAGTTCAACGAATGTTCCCTTAAAAAAATCGGCCAAAAAGTGACGGAGTTATTTTACTTTTTATAAAAACGAAATTTTTGCAAAAACTTGCTTCTGTTGTTCCCAAGGAAATTATCACTTAATTTTTGAGTTTTCACTCAATTTTGAAGTCTTTATAAATTTCTGTTATACTGAAGTGCACGTGTTGTTTATGGTTTGTTGTGTTTGCTGTTAAATTGGATAAAAATCGTGGTAAAGTAAAACTAAAATGTGCGACAAGCGTAATAAGTTTTGCTACATTTGTGGCTTATTTACGGATACAAGTCATCGGCGTGATTTTAAAAATAATATTGGTGTTGTAAAAATATATAACAAGTTTTTAGAAAGGTTTTATAGCGCGAGTCGCTGGTACGAGCCAGAATTTATTTGTGAATATTGCTGCACACCATTAAAAAAATTTAAAGTTCAACAATCAATTACTTTGCCCTTTTCTGTGCCTATGACTTGGTATCATCAGGCATATCATAAACAAGACGATTGCTAATTTTGCAAAACAAACGTCTCAGGTCACAATTTTAAATCGCGGAAAAACGTAAAGTATGCGAATATTGTTACGGTTACAAAACCAAAATACTTAAATGCCGAAGGGCCTACAAAAAGTGAGTCCATTGATGCTGGTGAAACATATTTAGTAGAGGAAGAATTCCTTCCTTGTAAATCAAAATCAACGGAAAGGCATTTTATTTCAAATTCTGATTTCGCCGATCTCGTGCGTGATTTGCATTTATCGAAACGAGAATCTGAAGTCCTCGGTTCACGACTAAAGCAGTGGAATTTAGTGGAAAAATATTTTAAAATAACATCGGGTAGAAAAAGCGACTGCACTTTGATACTTAGAGAAAGTTTTAAAACTGATGGCAATGACTGTGATCTAGTACATTGTGTAAATGTACCCAAATTATTTTCGGCTTTAAATTATAATTATAATGCAGATGAATGGCGACTTTTCATTGATGGATCGTGTAAAAGTATGTACCCTAAACAAAAAAAAAAAAAAATACATTCGTGCTCCCTTAATGAAGTCTGTAATGTCACCCTTAGGTTTAAAAGCTGTGTTATTACACACTGAAAATCTCTTACCATCAGTTCCAATCGCGTATGGGGTTAACAAGAAAGAAACGTATGAAATGATGGAAAAAATTTTACGGTTGATCGACTATGCCACGCATAAATGGAAAGTCATCGCTGACTTAAAAGTGTTGACAATTTTATTTGGCATGCAAGGTGGCTACACAAAATATCCTCGGTACCTTTGTGAATGGGATAGTCGGGCATCCAATCGCTATGATCGCAAAGCATGGCCAGCGGTCTCAGTAATAAATTTCGTTTACAGGTGGTTTCACGATTATGGAGTAAATGAAAGTCGTTGTCGACACTGCCCCGATTCTAAGGATATTAAAGACGACTTGGACGAGGATATTGATGAAGATATACATGATTATGGCGATAATATGGGCCCATTCGATGGATCTTTAAATAGCAATAATTAAGTTTTTTCAGTTAATTTGATATTTTTATTCTCGTATTTAGGAAACAAATTGAGCAAATTAAATTCAAGATAATCGTCATGTAAACATTGGTTAACTTGAAAATAAAGAAACTTATGCAGAAACTTCCCTACATTATTTATTGTTTGGTCGTTGTACGTGTTAGACGTTTTCAAATTTACAGATTCGATACTTATAACTAAAATATACATATGTTCTTCAAGAATGCTTCTAAAAGTTTTATGAACAATCTCACACACCCGTTTAGGCTCCACGTTTTAATAAGATATACGCACATTCTTTATAATCTGACACACAATCATGATACAATAAACAAATATATGTATGTACTCGTAGTTTCACTTTTGCAAATAAATAAAAAGTAAACAAATAGTTTTAAAATAAGTAGAGAATAGTCGTAAGATCGGGTGAAACTGATTTTTAAATACCCAGCGCAAGTTTTTATATCAAATAAATAATAACTCCAATTAATATAATAGACTTTATTTCAAAAACTTAAACGATTATTATTTATTAAACGTTAACGATTATTGTAATTTTTATTGAGCCATTTTTAAAAAAAAGTGAAATATCAGTGTCACTATTTGATTACTTTGATTAAATTGCCGGCGGGTTCGTCCAAAAGTGCATTCATATCATAATTCGGCTTTGCGGAATGAACGTAAAATAAGTCAGAACGCTGAAATTTCTTAGAGTAATATTAAGCAAAGTGGGGCTATCAACAACATTAAAAATAACATTGAAGATAAAAAACTAGGATAGAAATTTCCTCCTATCCACAAGCAATTCCAGATTTAGAAAAAAGCAACGTGACTTATAGGATGGCATAGGTTCCGTAAAGTTAAGATATCTTAGTGCAGATTTGATAAAAGTTTTCTACAAACGCTCAATTCTGTTTAGATACGTCGAATAAAAAGGTATCCAAATAATTTAGGGAAATTCAAATCGAGACATAACGAAAACAATATAAAGTTTTTTAAGAGTGTATGGATCAGAAGCATTGGAACTATTACGACGAACACATGCGAGCATGGTGTAGGCGTTAGGAACAACGAAATTAATATGGACAGTAAATGCATCGGATGCGACGGCCCTTGGAGTGTTCGAGAAAAAGATTCTCTGTAAGATTTATAGACCTTTACGTGTTTGCGATGGCGAATACCGCAGACTAAGGAACGATGAGCTGTTTAAGCTTTTCCGTGGCATAGACATAGTCCCGCGAATTAAAATACAGCGGCTACGTTGGCTGCGCCATGTCGTGTGAATGGACGAAAATGCTCCAGCCCTGGAAGTATTCAACGCGGACCACCTGATAGTAGTAGAGGAAGAGGACGGCCTCCTCTGCGTTGGAAGGACCAAGAGAAAAAGGACTTGACGTCACTTGGTATTTCCAATTGGCGCCAGTTAGCAGGAAGAAGGAGTGACTGGCGCAATTTGTTGAACTCAGCCAAAATATCTTAAGCGGTTATAGCGCCAATTAAGTAAGTAAGTAAATAAATGTGAGTTTAGAATCAAAATACAGTCCTAGCTAGATCTTTAACCTGATCTACCAATTTCAAATTAGTACCAGCAATGGAATAAGTTGAGTTTAATTTATTCAACTTTCCAGAAAAAATCATATGAAAATATTTACCAATATTTAAGAAAATGCGATTTCTTTCACACACTATCTAAATCAGATTGAAGCGACACATAATCCTCGTTGCTCTTTAAAATCGAATAAACTTTGATATCATCAGCAAACAAAAGAAATTTCGAAAATAAGAAGCACGAGCTTATGTCATTTATAAAGATTATAAATGAAATAGGTCCAAGTACGCTACCCTGAGTAGCTCCTGAGCTTGCATGAATTAATAACTTTATACTGGCATTTGACAAGATGTTAATCTCAATATATAAAATATGCTTATCTTTTTCTTGTATCTAAATTAATGTCGTTATATATGTGCATACATAAATACATATGTATGTGTACAGAAATATTTGTTGTTTAATTACTTGGATTGTAACCAGTTTTTAGTAGGGAATATGATGAACATAAGATAATGATAATGGTACGCACTTTTGGCTCTGTTTGTTTTTATTAGGCATACGGTTGCCATAAATTATAATATTTTATATGTACATAAATATACTTATTTAATTTAAATTAAAAATCGGTTTACCTATTTATTTTATACATTTGTCAAGCATTGTTTGTGTTTTTCTAAAAGACGACGCATGCGTAAGAGAAAAGTAAATAAAGTAGATCGCTGGGAATATACATATATCTACCTATGGATAAATTATATGTATATGTAGTGCGCATAAATACACTTACATATAAGTACATCATCCTTGGCTTTAAAAATGCATCTCGTCAATAAAATGCGATAATTTTGATAATTTCCGACGGGAATTAACAAGACAGGAATGCATAAAATATTATGCTTAGAATTAATGAAATCGTGATTAATAAATTGTTGATTCCGATTAAATAATATTTTGTTCAAGATTAGTTGGTATAAATCACCAGAACTCTCACATAAAACTACTATGTATGAAAATTAAGTTAAAGTCGGGGTAGAATTGTGATTCAAAATCAAGCTTTGCTGGAATCGTTCCGACTACGAGTCTGTGTACAATATTGCAACAAATTTAAAGAAATACGCGATTTCATAACTTACCACCATTTTGAAGTGGGTTGTCTTTAACTCCAACAGCAAAAAAAAAATCCATTTTACTCGAACATATGAAGTTAACGGTGTGTTATAACTCCTGAAATTCTTTTAGAGGGGTAGCACACTGCAGACTTTATTGGACGAGTATTTAGTAGGGCTCTCTTGAATCCCACTGAGTTATATGAAAGTGTGCACATTACATCAATTAAATCGCCGCCTAATAGGTTGGTAGTGCAATCCGGTTGTTTTTAACTCAAAAGTTGGCTAACTGTAGTCCGGTAACTTGAACGCAACGGTGATTTATGTGATACCACTCACTAAAATTCTATCGTAGCACAATTTCGACAAATCTGACTGCAATTAATAGAATCTTTTTAGAGCTCGCAATTGCTATTATTACATAGCACTGTTTGGTTAAATTTGATTATATTATGGAAAAGTTTATTTGATTAAATATAATTCGGTTTGATTCATAAAAACTGAACAGATAACATTTTAAAACTATTTAATCAGGATGGTTTAGAAACTTTTCGAGTATGCTGTTTGGAAGCCAATCCAATTTCAGTACAAGTTTAAGCGGCTGTCAAGTTATCTTGTTTAGCAATCTTTTTTTTCTAACTGCCCTGCGCTTGTTCCTTCACATAAATATAAATTTTCTTCATGCTTTGTTGATTGCTGAAGCTATGAAAAAGATTCATTTTAGCGTTTCATATTAAGTCCAGCACTTTGGTTACAGTTGCAGCCGAACGGCAACGCTCCTCGTAGCATCACTACAGCAATTGTCCCACTATTTAGTCAAGCGAGGAACCATAGCACAGTCTCCTTTTCGCTTTGCTATCTCCTGGTCAGTGAAAGCCGCTTGGCTGCTCCTTTCCCATAATAATACACATGCAAAGGAGACAGCACTGCCGCTGTTATAGCGTAATCTGCATCTGGCGACAGCATTACGACACTTTTAAATCTCTACCTTTGCTAAGTTAGATTACTACAGTTAGATTGTTACAGAAACACATTTCAAAATAAGAGCAGAAGATGCGAGAAGTTTATCTCAATATTTTATCTCTTGAATATGGAGGTATGGACGACTTCGACTTCATGATGCAAAACATCGCGACAGAGAAATGGACTTGTCAGAGCTTGGCGCTGATCTGAAAACTTTGGAAAAATAACGTCAATGTAATGTGGCTAGCATTATACTGTGAAAGGAAGAAACTCCTCTGTATACTGGGTGCGATGCCAGTTAACCGTGCTTGAGAAGAAGTCCTAGAAACTGGAAATACTCTAATGGAAGAATTAGTGTGGAACTGTCTCGAGTCTAATGATATGAGGTCAAATGCAGAAATTTCAGGGTTGGCAGAAAATATCAGAAATACGTAGAACAGTTCAATAGCTCACTAGTCTATGTCTAGCATCTCGCTGTCCTAGAAGCAAAATATGTAATTCAGCTGGCCAACACGAATCGGGGAGTGGTTAGAATATAGGTATGTCTTATAATGGTAGGATAACAAATGCGTGTAAAGGAACAACACTAACTCGAAAAAATATGCAAGTTCAGCCAACTCTGTAAAATAATATCCAACCCGAGATGTAGTGTTGGAAAGCGAAAAAACTGCAGCACACCAAATTTCCATTTTTAAATAGCAATAAACAAATCTCTTATTTCATGAAAGATGCTTACAGGGATGCTTTTGCAACTAAAGAAATTTTATCCGAGCTGGAGCGTTCTTTTTTCAACACGAGTACAATATAATGGACCCAATAGTGAAGTTACGGTCGCAAAGCGTGCGAGCTTCAGTGATTTCTGCGAAAATATAAAGCAAGTTACAGAGACTTCAAACCCCTACACGGTTATGTCTAAAATACGGTGAAAGCCAAACTAGGCACTCACTTCCCATCATCTATTCCATTGCCAGTGGCAGAACCGGTTGAACAACTTCAGAAAATAAGTAGAAACAGCAAAAGAGATATGCTCAGAACCCAGATTTAATTGGGTGGTGTGTACCTTTAAACAGCAGAAATTTACCAGCACTTAGGGCGTGTCATGCTAAAAGAAGGCATTGATATTACACAGTGTGACACTCAAAAATACCTGGGAAGTGATGTTATTTTCCTTGTATGTAGGTCTTATCGAGTAGAACGAGAATCCAATTTTGGAATTTGTCAAACACCCCCAAAATCTCGACTTAACCTTAAAAAACCGATTTTTCGTGCGTTTGCACACTTTTTAGCCCATATCTTAGCTAATTAACAAGCGATTTTCATTCTAAGAACGGTTTAAGAAAGAAGAAACTTAGACCTTTTGAAAGATATATAGACTTAATAAAGCTGAAGAAAGTTACTTGTTTTTGCACAACAAATTTAAATTTTGCTACCCTTTTTCTTCTTTTTTTGACTTTGGCGATATTTTCACACACTATTTTATAAAAATACAAAATGAGTTTTGACTAGATTCAAAGAGTACGTTGAATACCGAGTTCAACGAATGTTCCCTTAAAAAAATCGGCCAAAAAGTGACGGAGTTATTTTACTTTTTATAAAAACGAAATTTTTGCAAAAACTTGCTTCCGTTGTTCCCAAGGAAATTATCACTTAACTTTTTGAGTTTTTACTCAATTTTGAAGTCTTTATAAATTTCTGTTAGGTATACTGAAGTGCACGTGTTGTTTATGTTTTGTTGTGTTTGCTGTTAAATTGGATAAAAATCGTGGTAAAGTAAAACTAAAATGTGCGACAAGCGTAATAAGTTTTGCTACATTTGTGGCTTATTTACGGATACAAGTCATCGGCGTGATTTTAAAAATAATATTGGTGTTGTAAAAATATATAACAAGTTTTTCGAAAGGTTTTATAGCGCGAGTCGCTGGTACGAGCCAGAATTTATTTGTGAATATTGCTGCACACCATTAAAAAAATTTAAAGTTCAACAATCAATTACTTTGCCCTTTTCTGTGCCTATGACTTGGTATCATCAGGCATATCATAAACAAGACGATTGCTAATTTTGCAAAACAAACGTCTCAGGTCACAATTTTAAATCGCGGAAAAACGTAAAGTATGCGAATATTGTTACGGTTACAAAACCAAAATACTTAAATGCCGAAGGGCCTACAAAAAGTGAGTCCATTGATGCTGGTGAAACATATTTAGTAGAGGAAGAATTCCTTCCTTGTAAATCAAAATCAACGGAAAGGCATTTTATTTCAAATTCTGATTTCGCCGATCTCGTGCGTGATTTGCATTTATCGAAACGAGAATCTGAAGTCCTCGGTTCACGACTAAAGCAGTGGAATTTAGTGGAAAAATATTTTAAAATAACATCGGGTAGAAAAAGCGACTGCACTTTGATACTTAGAGAAAGTTTTAAAACTGATGGCAATGACTGTGATCTAGTACATTGTGTAAATGTACCCAAATTATTTTCGGCTTTAAATTATAATTATAATGCAGATGAATGGCGACTTTTCATTGATGGATCGTGTAAAAGTATGTACCCTAAACAAAAAAAAAAAAAAATACATTCGTGCTCCCTTAATGAAGTCTGTAATGTCACCCTTAGGTTTAAAAGCTGTGTTATCACACACTGAAAATCTCTTACCATCAGTTCCAATCGCGTATGGGGTTAACAAGAAAGACACGTATGAAATGATGGAAAAAATTTTACGGTTGATCGACTATGCCACGCATAAATGGAAAGTCATCGCTGACTTAAAAGTGTTGACAATTTTATTTGGCATGCAAGGTGGCTACACAAAATATCCTCGGTACCTTTGTGAATGGGATAGTCGGGCATCCAATCGCTATGGTCGCAAAGCATGGCCAGCGGTCTCAGTAATAAATTTCGTTTACAGGTGGTTTCACGATTATGGAGTAAATGAAAGTCGTTGTCGACACTGCCCCGATTCTAAGGATATTAAAGACGACTTGGACGAGGATATTGATGAAGATATACATGATTATGGCGATAATATGGGCCCATTCGATGGATCTTTAAATAGAAATAATTAAGTTTTTTTCAGTTAATTTGATATTTTTATTCTCGTATTTAGGAAACAAATTGAGCAAATTAAATTCAAGATAATCGTCATGTAAACATTGGTTAACTTGAAAATAAAGAAACTTATGCAGAAACTTCCCTACATTATTTATTGTTTGGTCGTTGTACGTGTTAGACGTTTTCAAATTTACAGATTCGATACTTATAACTAAAATATACATATGTTCTTCAAGAATGTTTCTAAAAGTTTTATGAACAATCTCACACACCCGTTTAGGCTCAACGTTTTAATAAGATATACGCACATTCTTTATAATCTGACACACAATCATGATACAATAAACAAATATATGTATGTACTCGTAGTTTCACTTTTGCAAATAAATAAAAAGTAAACAAATAGTTTTAAAATAAGAAGAGAATAGTCGTAAGATCGGGTGAAACTGATTTTTAAATACCCAGCGCAAGTTTTTATATCAAATAAATAATAACTCCAATTAATATAATAGACTTTATTTCAAAAACTTAAACGATTATTATTTATTAAACGTTAACGATTATTGTAATTTTTATTGAGCCATTTTTAAAAAAAGTGAAATATCAGTGTCACTATTTGATTACTTTGATTAAATTGCCGGCGGGTTCGTCCAAAAGTGCATTCATATCATAATTCGGCTTTGCGGAATGAACGTAAAATAAGTCAGAACGCTTAAATTTCTTAGAGTAATATTAAGCAAAATGGGGCTATCAACAACATTAAAAATAACATTGAAGATAAAAAACTAGGATAGAAATTTCCTCCTATCCACAAGCAATTCCAGATTTAGAAAAAAGCAACGTGACTTATAGGATGGCATAGGTTCCGTAAAGTTAAGATATCTTAGTGCAGATTTGATAAAAGTTTTCTACAAACGCTCAATTCTGTTTAGATACGTCGAATAAAAAGGTATCCAAATAATTTAGGGAAATTCAAATCGAGACATAACGAAAACAATATAAAGTTTTTTAAGAGTGTATGGATCAGAAGCATTGGAACTATTACGACGAACACATGCGAGCATGGTGTAGGCGTTAGGAACAACGAAATTAATATGGACAGTAAATGCATCGGATGCGACGGCCCTTGGAGTGTTCGAGAAAAAGATTCTCTGTAAGATTTATAGACCTTTACGTGTTTGCGATGGCGAATACCGCAGACTAAGGAACGATGAGCTGTTTAAGCTTTTCCGTGGCATAGACATAGTCCCGCGAATTAAAATACAGCGGCTACGTTGGCTGCGCCATGTAGTGAGAATGGATGAAAATGCTCCAGCCCTGGAAGTATACAACGCGGTACCACCTGATAGTAGTAGAGGAAGAGGACGGCCTCCTCTGCGTTGGAAGAAGGAGTGACTGGCGCAATTTGTTGAACTCAGCCAAAATATCTTAAGCGGTTATAGCGCCAATTAAGTAAGTAAGTAAATAAATGTGAGTTTAGAATCAAAATACAGTCCTAACTAGATCTTTAACCTGATCTACCAATTTCAAATTAGTACCAGCAATGGAATAAGTTGAGTTTAATTTATTCAACTTTCCAGAAAAAATCATATGAAAATATTTACCAATATTTAAGAAAATGCGATTTCTTTCACACACTATCTAAATCAGATTGAAGCGACACATAATCCTCGTTGCTCTTTAAAATCGAATAAACTTTGATATAATCAGCAAACAAAAGAAATTTCGAAAATAAGAAGCACGAGCTTATGTCATTTATAAAGATTATAAATGAAATAGGTCCAAGTACGCTACCCTGAGTAGCTCCTGAGGTTGCATGAATTAAAAACTTTATACTGGCATTTGACAAGAGGTTAATCTCAATATATAAAATGTGCTTATCTTTTTCTTGTATCTAAATTAATGTCGTTATATATGTGCATACATACATAAATACATATGTGTACAGAAATATTTGTTGTTTAATTACTTGGATTGTAACCAGTTTTTAGTAGGGAATATGATGAACATAAGATAATGATAATGGTACGCACTTTTGGCTCTGTTTGTTTTTATTAGGCATACGGTTGCCATAAATTATAATATTTTATATGTACATAAATATACTTATTTAATTTAAATTAAAAATCGGTTTACCTATTTATTTTATACATTTGTCAAGCATTGTTTGTGTTTTTCTAAAAGACGACGTATGCGTAAGAGAAAAGTAAATAAAGTAGATCGCTGGGAATATACATATATCTACCTATGGATAAATTATATGTATATGTAGTGCGCATAAATACACTTACATATAAGTACATCATCCTTGGCTTTAAAAATGCATCTCGTCAATAAAATGCGATAATTTTGATAATTTCCGACGGGAATTAACAAGACAGGAATGCATAAAATATTATGCTTAGAATTAATGAAATCGTGATTAATAAATTGTTGATTCCGATTAAATAATATTTTGTTCAAGATTAGTTGGTATAAATGACCAGAACTCTCACATAAAACTACTATGTATGAAAATTAAGTTAAAGTCGGGGTAGAATTGTGATTCAAAATCAAGCTTTGCTGGAATCGTTCCGACTACGAGTCTGTGTACAATATTGCAACAAATTTAAAGAAATACGCGATTTCATAACTTACCACCATTTTGAAGTGGGTTGTCTTTAACTCCAACAGCAAAAGAAAAAATCCATTTTACTCGAACATATGAAGTTAACGGTGTGTTATAACTCCTGAAATTCTTTTAGAGGGGTAGCACACTGCAGACTTTATCGGCCGAGTATTTAGTAGGGCTCTCTTGAATCCCACTGAGTTATATGAAAGTGTGCACATTACATCAATTAAATCGCCGCCTAATAGGTTGGTAGTGCAATCCGGTTGTTTTTAACTCAAAAGTTGGCTAACTGTAGTCCGGTAACTTGAACGCAACGGTGATTTATGTGATACCACTCACTAAAATTCTATCGTAGCACAATTTCGACAAATCTGACTGCAATTAATAGAATCTTTTTAGAGCTCGCAATTGCTATTATTACATAGCACTGTTTGGTTAAATTTGATTATATTATGGAAAAGTTTATTTGATTAAATATAATTCGGTTTGATTCATAAAAACTGAACAGATAACATTTTAAAACTATTTAATCCGGATGGTTTAGAAACTTTTCGAGTATGCTGTTTGGAAGCCAATCCAATTTCAGTACAAGTTCAAGCGGCTGTCAAGTTATCTTGTTTAGCAATCTTTTTTTTTCTAACTGCCCTGCGCTTGTTCCTTCACATAAATATAAATTTTCTTCATGCTTTGTTGATTGCTGAAGCTATGAAAAAGATTCATTTTAGCTTTTCATATTAAGTCCAGCACTTTGGTTACAGTTGCAGCCGAACGGCAACGCTCCTCGTAGCATCACTACAGCAATTGTCCCACTATTTAGTCAAGCGAGAAACCATCGCACAGTCTCCTTTTTCGCTTTGCTATCTCCTGGTCACTGAAAGCCGCTTGGCTGCTCCTTTCCCATAATAATACACATGCAAAGGAGACAGCACTGCCGCTTTTATTGCGTAATCTGCATCTGGCGACAGCATTACGACACTTTTAAATCTCTACCTTTGCTAAGTTAGATTGCTACAGTTAGATTGTTACAGAAACACATTTCAAAATAAGAGCAGAAGATGCGAGAAGTTTATCTCAATATTTTATCTCTTGAATATGGAGGTATGGACGACTTCGACTTCATGATGCAAAACATCGCGACAGAGAAATGGGCTTGTCAGAGCTTGGCGCTGATCTGAAACCTTTGGAAAAATAACGTCAATGTAATGTGGCTAGCATTATACTGTGAAAGGAAGAAACTCCTCTGTATACTCGGTGCGATGCCAGTTAACCGTGCTTGAGAAGAAGTCCTAGAAACTGGAAATACTCTAATGGAAGAATTAGTGTGGAACTGTCTCGAGTCTAATGATATGAGGTCAAATGCAGAAATTTCAGGGTTGGCAGAAAATATGAGAAATACGTAGAACAGTTCAATAGCTCACTAGTCTATGTCTAGCATCTCGCAAAATATGTAATTCAGCTGGCCAACACGAATCGGGGAGTGGTTAGAATATAGGTATGTCTTATAATGGTAGGATAACAAATGCGTGTAAAGGAACAACACTAACTCGAAAAAATATGCAAGTTCAGCCAACTCTGTAAAATAATATCCAACCCGAGATGTAGTGTTGGAAAGCGAAAAAACTGCAGCACACCAAATTTCCATTTTTAAATAGCAATAAACAAATCTCTTATTTCATGAAAGATGCTTACAGGGATGCTTTTGCAACTAAAGAAATTTTATCCGAGCTGGAGCGTTCTTTTTTCAACACGAGTACAATAAAATGGACCCAATAGTGAAGTTACGGTCGCAAAGCGTGCGAGCTTCAGTGATTTCTGCGGAAATATAAAGCAAGTTACAGAGACTTCAAACCCCTACACGGTTATGTCTAAAATACGGTGAAAGCCAAACTAGGCACTCACTTCCCATCATCTATTCCATTGCCAGTGGCAGAACCGGTTGAACAACTTCAGAAAATAAGTAGAAACAGCAAAAGAGATATGCTCAGAACCCAGATTTAATTGGGTGGTGTGTACCTTTAAACAGCAGAAATTTACCAGCACTTAGGGCGTGTCATGCTAAAAGAAGGCATTGATATTACACAGTGTGACACTCAAAAATACCTGGGAAGTGATGTTATTTTCCTTGTATGTAGGTCTTATCGAGTAGAACGAGAATCCAATTTTTGAATTTGTCAAACACCCCCAAAATCTCGACTTAACCTTAAAAAACCGATTTTTCGTGCGTTTGCACACTTTTTAGCCCATATCTTAGCTAATTAACAAGCGATTTTCATTCTAAGAACGGTTTAAGAAAGAAGAAACTTAGACCTTTTGAAAGATATATAGACTTAATAAAGCTGAAGAAAGTTACTTGTTTTTGCACAACAAACTTAAATTTTGCTACCCTTTTTCTTCTTTTTTTGACTTTGGCGATATTTTCACACATTTTATAAAAATACAAAATGAGTTTTGACTAGATTCAAAGAGTACGTTGAATACCGAGTTCAACGAATGTTCCCTTAAAAAAATCGGCCAAAAAGTGACGGAGTTATTTTACTTTTTATAAAAACGAAATTTTTGCAAAAACTTGCTTCTGTTGTTCCCAAGGTAATTATCACTTAATTTTTGAGTTTTTACTCAATTTTGAAGTCTTTATAAATTTCTGTTATACTGAAGTGCACGTGTTGTTTATCTTTTGTTGTGTTTGCTGTTAAATTGGATAAAAATCGTGGTAAAGTAAAACTAAAATGTGCGACAAGCGTAATAAGTTTTGCTACATTTGTGGCTTATTTACGGATACAAGTCATCGGCGTGATTTTAAAAATAATATTGGTGTTGTAAAAATATATAACAAGTTTTTCGAAAGGTTTTATAGCGCGAGTCGCTGGTACGAGCCAGAATTTATTTGTGAATATTGCTGCACACCATTAAAAAAATTTAAAGTTCAACAATCAATTACTTTGCCCTTTTCTGTGCCTATGACTTGGTATCATCAGGCATATCATAAACAAGACGATTGCTAATTTTGCAAAACAAACGTCTCAGGTCACAATTTTAAATCGCGGAAAAACGTAAAGTATGCGAATATTGTTACGGTTACAAAACCAAAATACTTAAATGCCGAAGGGCCTACAAAAAGTGAGTCCATTGATGCTGGTGAAACATATTTAGTAGAGGAAGAATTCCTTCCTTGTGTAGTAGTATGTAAGGCTTAAGTGGAGTGTTGCCAATTAAATAGAGTAGCCGATAAGTGATACTTTGTAAGCACTGATTTGTAGAGTTATGTCTAAGAACACCATCTTGTAAAAAGAAGAAAAAGAAATAAAGTCATTCTTTGAAAGCTACACGAAGCGGCCGGTCGAGTTTGAGTTTTTGTTCGCACATAACAGTAATACCCCATAACCGCATATTACATCAGAAGTGGTCTTCGAAGCCACCATCCTACATTTCAAAGAAAACGCAACCGAAAGTGAAAAGATGAACAAAGACGCGATAAACGCTGAAAAGTATTCGCTGTTACAGCTCAAAGCGTGGTGTACGGCCGTAGGGCTTAACGCCAGCGGGGCGAAAGCATCGTTGGCGGCAAGGCTCAGCGATTTGTCCGCTGAAGCACGCGGTTTGTGCCCAGGTGCACGAGCAAAAAGCACCCGGTCAAACGAAGACGACGACGAGGGCAACGACAGCGTTGCGAACTTAGACAGCGACGGCAGCAGCGCAAACGATGGCATCGGCGCAAACGACGGCAGCGGCGCAAACGACAACGACGGTAACTGCGCAAACAGCGCACATAATGACCACGAGTTAAATCGCAACGACATTGGCAACGACAACGGCATGCACGGCAACGACAATGGCATGCGCAGCAACGACATGCACGGCAACGACATGCGCGGCAGCGGCGTGCACGGCAACTGCGACGTGCGCGCCAACAGTGACGGCGACGCCGCCTTCGCAAACAACGGCAACGAAAACGGTAACACCGTACGTGCACATAACGGGCGTGTAGTCCCGGTCGAGGCCGAGGTACAGCACGTACAAAGTATTGATTGCGGTTCTTCAATACAGGCGAGCGAAACAGAAACGCTGAAGTTGAAGATACTAGAGAAGGAAATCGAGCTTCTCAAGCTACAGCTGAGCCTGGAAAAGCAGAAAGCGTCAGTGGCAGTGGCAGCTACAACACACAACGCAGTATCTGAGGTACCTATCGAAACACTAAAGGAGCTGATAGGTGATTACGACGGCGGCGAGGGTTTCCATATGTGGCGTTCGCAACTTCTTCACTTCCAGTCGGCTCTAAAGGTGAGCGATGAAGTTTTAAGCGTCGTCCTCCGGCTGAAATTAAAGGGGGCGGCACTGACGTGGTACAACTCAAACAAAATGTTTGCAAAGAAGTTGGCCGAGATACTGGACGAAATGTCAGCAGTGTTTGCCGTCAGGGAAAGCACATTGGATATCAGACGCAAGTTCGAGAAGAGATTGTGGAGAGTCGGAGAAACGTTCGGAAATTACGTGAACGAGAAACGGTTACTGAGCAACGCCCTTACCATCAGCGACCTGGAGTTGGTAGAGTACATAGTCGACGGTATTCCAGACTGGCAGCTGCAGGTGCAGGCCAAAATACAAAGCTGCAAAACGGCCAATGATCTAGTGGCAGCGTTCCACGCGGTCGAACTACGCCCACCAAAAGTGACGGGCGAGAGCTCGACAAAATGTTTCAACTGCAACTGTTTCGGTCACTTGTCCAAGGAGTGCAGAAAACCGAGGCGCGATCTGGGAACGTGCTTCACGTGCGGAGAACGAGGCCATTTTGCTGCAGCGTGCAAAGTCTACAAGAAGCCGTCAAATAATAATTTCGTAAGTTACTTTAGTATAGATATCTTAGCAAAACCTAACATTAATGTTGTTGTAGAATGCCTAATCGATTCGGGGAGCCCAGTGAGTTTAGTAAGAAGGAGTATCATCCCTTCAAATGTTCAGAAACAAGAAGTAAACGAAGTATATTTTGGTTTAAATAAATCTGTTTTAAAGACTATCGGAAAAATAAAGTGTTATGTTAAAATCGTTAATAAAAGTATATTAACCGAACTTATTGTTGTTCCTGACGAGTCGATTAGCTATCCAGCCATACTAGGCAGGAACTTTATAAATGCTAGTGAAGCTAAACTTACGATAAGAGGTATTGAGTTCTCCGACATAAATACGGTTGAAGGGGTTGAAAGCCACTCATCGAAGGTTAGCAATGAAAACATAGACAAAATATTTAGCAAAGATTCCGCGCATGAAGAATTGTGTGAGGCCGTTGAGGAAATTTTGGCGATAGATACACAGGATGTGAGCGAGGCTGAGTGTATGGTAGGTGAAGATGTTAACTTCAAAGATAAGAAGTACTTTCAGGAATTATTCCACAGTGAATACTTATGTGCTAGCAGGCCAGATGAACCCGATGTCAGAAAAGAAATCCGGTTAATCTTAGAAAACGGTAAACCTTTCAGTTGCTCTCCCAGGAGACTCTCGTATAACGAGAAGGCGGAGTTACAAAAAATTATAGACGAATACTTAAAGAAAGGCTATATACGTCCTAGCGAATCAGAGTTTGTGTCACCTATAGTTTTAGTAAAGAAAAAGACGGGAGAGCTTCGAATGTGCGTCGACTATAGGAAATTGAACAAAATTACTGCTAAAGATAACTACCCTATACCTTTAATAGACGATTTGTTGGACAGGTTAGTAAATAAAAAGTTATTCACGAAATTAGACCTAAAGAACGGGTTTTTCCATGTCTTCGTAGAAAAGAACTCGGTTAAGTATACGTCGTTTACGACGCCGTTGGGTCAGTTCGAATTCTTGAGGATGCCTTTTGGGTTAAGAAACGCACCAGCGACTTTTCAAAAATTTATAAACAAAATTTTCTCAGAAATGATACGTGCCGGTGAAGTAATTATTTATCTCGACGACCTTATGATAGCGACGGAAACCGTAGACCAACATTTGCATATACTACAAAAAGTTTTTCGGTGCCTAGTTCAAAACAAGTTAGAGTTGCGTTTGGACAAGTGTGAGTTCTTGCGGTCGGAAATCTCATATTTAGGGTATGCTATTACGGGTGATGGTATACGGGCCGACAAAAAAGGGTTGAAGGCTGTTGAGAGTTTTCCAGTACCGACTAAGGCGCAACAAGTACAAAGTTTCCTAGGACTTTGCTCGTATTTTCGAAGATTCATACAAGATTTCTCAACAATGTCCAAGCCACTCTATGACCTATTAAGAAAAGAAGAAAAATTCCGGTTTGGTCGGGTTGAAATGGAAACTTTTGAAGCCCTGAAAGGAAAACTGATTGCAGCCCCGATACTTGCGATATATGACCCAAACGATTCGACAGAGCTCCATTGTGACGCAAGCTCTCTAGGTTTCGGAGCGATACTTTTGCAAAAGAAAATAGACAACAAATTACACCCGGTTTTCTATTTTTCCAAGAGAACAACGGAGGTAGAATCCAGATACCATAGCTTCGAACTAGAAACCCTTGCTATAGTATACCCTTGCTAAAATATTTTAAAATAACATCGGGTAGAAAAAGCGACTGCACTTTGATACTTAGAGAAAGTTTTAAAACTGATGGCAATGACTTTGATCTAGTACATTGTGTAAATGTACCCAAATTATTTTCGGCTTTAAATTATAATTATAATGCAGATGAATGGCGACTTTTCATTGATGGATCGTGTAAAAGTATGTACCCAAACAAAAAAAAAATACATTCGTGCTCCCTTAATGAAGTCTGTAATGTCACCCTTAGGTTTAAAAGCTGTGTTATTACACACTGAAAATCTCTTACCATCAGTTCCAATCGCGTATGTGGTTAACAAGAAAGACACGTATGAAATGATGGAAAAAATTTTACGGTTGATCGACTATGCCACGCATAAATGGAAAGTCATCGCTGACTTAAAAGTGTTGACAATTTTATTTGGCATGCAAGGTGGCTACACAAAATATCCTCGGTACCTTTGTGAATGGGATAGTCGGGCATCCAATCGCTATGATCGCAAAGCATGGCCATCTCGAGAGTCTCATCAGATAGGCAGGAAAAACATTTTAAGCCTCCCATTGGTAAAATCTGAGGATGCTATCTTACCACCACTACACTTAAAGCTGGGATACATGAAACAATTTGTAAAGAAATTGGATGTTAATAGCGAAGCTTTCTTCATCTTAAAACTGTCTTCCCAAAATTAAGTGAAGCTAAAATAAAAGGCAGTATTTATTAATTTGTTTTCATACCTACTTGTTTTTTATTTTTTTTATAATATGTTTATATAGGTATTTTCATTGGACCTCAAATTCGCAAAATTATGAGCGACGTTACCTTTATGAACAAGTTAAGCTGTGATGAGAAACGTGCATGGAAGAGTTTTGTAGCGCTATGTGATAATTTCCTTGGGAACAACAGAAGCGACGACTACATCACGGTTGTAAACGAATTTTTAAGTGCATATGGTGAATGTTGTTACGCAGCAACGACATGCACGGCAACGACATGCGCGGCAGCGGCGTGCACGGCAACTGCGACGTGCGCGCCAACAGTGACGGCGACGCCGCCTTCGCAAACAACGGCAACGAAAACGGTAACACCGTACGTGCACATAACGGGCGTGTAGTCCCGGTCGAGGCCGAGGTACAGCACGTACAAAGTATTGATTGCGGTTCTTCAATACAGGCGAGCGAAACAGAAACGCTGAAGTTGAAGATACTAGAGAAGGAAATCGAGCTTCTCAAGCTACAGCTGAGCCTGGAAAAGCAGAAAGCGTCAGTGGCAGTGGCAGCTACAACACACAACGCAGTATCTGAGGTACCTATCGAAACACTAAAGGAGCTGATAGGTGATTACGACGGCAGCGAGGGTTTCCATATGTGGCGTTCGCAACTTCTTCACTTCCAGTCGGCTCTAAAGGTGAGCGATGAAGTTTTAAGCGTCGTCCTCCGGCTGAAATTAAAGGGGGCGGCACTGACGTGGTACAACTCAAACAAAATGTTTGCAAAGAAGTTGGCCGAGATACTGGACGAAATGTCAGCAGTGTTTGCCGTCAGGGAAAGCACATTGGATATCAGACGCAAGTTCGAGAAGAGATTGTGGAGAGTCGGAGAAACGTTCGGAAATTACGTGAACGAGAAACGGTTACTGAGCAACGCCCTTACCATCAGCGACCTGGAGTTGGTAGAGTACATAGTCGACGGTATTCCAGACTGGCAGCTGCAGGTGCAGGCCAAAATACAAAGCTGCAAAACGGCCAATGATCTAGTGGCAGCGTTCCACGCGGTCGAACTACGCCCACCAAAAGTGACGGGCGAGAGCTCGACAAAATGTTTCAACTGCAACTGTTTCGGTCACTTGTCCAAGGAGTGCAGAAAACCGAGGCGCGATCTGGGAACGTGCTTCACGTGCGGAGAACGAGGCCATTTTGCTGCAGCGTGCAAAGTCTACAAGAAGCCGTCAAATAATAATTTCGTAAGTTACTTTAGTATAGATATCTTAGCAAAACCTAACATTAATGTTGTTGTAGAATGCCTAATCGATTCGGGGAGCCCAGTGAGTTTAGTAAGAAGGAGTATCATCCCTTCAAATGTTCAGAAACAAGAAGTAAACGAAGTATATTTTGGTTTAAATAAATCTGTTTTAAAGACTATCGGAAAAATAAAGTGTTATGTTAAAATCGTTAATAAAAGTATATTAACCGAACTTATTGTTGTTCCTGACGAGTCGATTAGCTATCCAGCCATACTAGGCAGGAACTTTATAAATGCTAGTGAAGCTAAACTTACGATAAGAGGTATTGAGTTCTCCGACATAAATACGGTTGAAGGGGTTGAAAGCCACTCATCGAAGGTTAGCAATGAAAACATAGACAAAATATTTAGCAAAGATTCCGCGCATGAAGAATTGTGTGAGGCCGTTGAGGAAATTTTGGCGATAGATACACAGGATGTGAGCGAGGCTGAGTGTATGGTAGGTGAAGATGTTAACTTCAAAGATAAGAAGTACTTTCAGGAATTATTCCACAGTGAATACTTATGTGCTAGCAGGCCAGATGAACCCGATGTCAGAAAAGAAATCCGGTTAATCTTAGAAAACGGTAAACCTTTCAGTTGCTCTCCCAGGAGACTCTCGTATAACGAGAAGGCGGAGTTACAAAAAATTATAGACGAATACTTAAAGAAAGGCTATATACGTCCTAGCGAATCAGAGTTTGTGTCACCTATAGTTTTAGTAAAGAAAAAGACGGGAGAGCTTCGAATGTGCGTCGACTATAGGAAATTGAACAAAATTACTGCTAAAGATAGCTACCCTATACCTTTAATAGACGATTTGTTGGACAGGTTAGTAAATAAAAAGTTATTCACGAAATTAGACCTAAAGAACGGGTTTTTCCATGTCTTCGTAGAAAAGAACTCGGTTAAGTATACGTCGTTTACGACGCCGTTGGGTCAGTTCGAATTCTTGAGGATGCCTTTTGGGTTAAGAAACGCACCAGCGACTTTTCAAAAATTTATAAACAAAATTTTCTCAGAAATGATACGTGCCGGTGAAGTAATTATTTATCTCGACGACCTTATGATAGCGACGGAAACCGTAGACCAACATTTGCATATACTACAAAAAGTTTTTCGGTGCCTAGTTCAAAACAAGTTAGAGTTGCGTTTGGACAAGTGTGAGTTCTTGCGGTCGGAAATCTCATATTTAGGGTATGCTATTACGGGTGATGGTATACGGGCCGACAAAAAAGGGTTGAAGGCTGTTGAGAGTTTTCCAGTACCGACTAAGGCGCAACAAGTACAAAGTTTCCTAGGACTTTGCTCGTATTTTCGAAGATTCATACAAGATTTCTCAACAATGTCCAAGCCACTCTATGACCTATTAAGAAAAGAAGAAAAATTCCGGTTTGGTCGGGTTGAAATGGAAACTTTTGAAGCCCTGAAAGGAAAACTGATTGCAGCCCCGATACTTGCGATATATGACCCAAACGATTCGACAGAGCTCCATTGTGACGCAAGCTCTCTAGGTTTCGGAGCGATACTTTTGCAAAAGAAAATAGACAACAAATTACACCCGGTTTTCTATTTTTCCAAGAGAACAACGGAGGTAGAATCCAGATACCATAGCTTCGAACTAGAAACCCTTGCTATAGTATACGCGCTGAGGAGATTTCGAGTCTACCTACAAGGCATAAAGTTCAAGATCGTTACTGACTGCAACTCGCTGACACTGACCTTGAACAAAAAGGATATGAACCCGAGAATAGCGAGGTGGGCCCTAGATTTGCAAAACTATGATTACAGTCTGGAGCATAGAGAGGGTAAGAGAATGCAGCACGTAGACGCACTTAGTAGAGCTAATAGTATCTTAGTACTTCACACCAATACCTTCGAAGAAAACTTAATAATATGCCAAAACAGAGACGAACACATAGGACAGATAAAAAAAGAACTAGAGACCAGGGAAAACAGTTCTTACGAAATGCGAAACGGAATAGTTTTCAAGAAAAAAGACAAAAGTTTGTTATTCTACGTACCCGAGTCCATGGAACAACACGTCCTGTATAAATATCACGACGAAATGGGCCATTTGGGTATAGATAAAGTAACTGAAACGGTTAGTAAAAGCTATTGGTTCCCAAACATTAGGAGAAAAGCGACTGTTCATATAGGAAATTGTTTAAAATGCATAGCGTTTTCACACAAAAGCGGTAAAAAAGAAGGGTTGGTTAATATGATACCCAAAGGCACTCGACCGTTTGAGATGGTTCACGTAGATCATTATGGTCCGATTCACAGTGAATGCACAAAACTAAAACACATATTGGTCATAATAGACGCATTTTCTAAGTTTGTTCGCCTTTACTCGGCAAAAACGACTGCTTCCAAGGAAGCTATCGCAGCCCTAAAGGATTATTTCCGAGCGTATAGTAGGCCCAAAGTCATAATCTCAGATCGAGGCACCTGCTTCACTTCTAAGGAATTTGAAGATTTTCTAGAAAATAATAATGTAAGACACATAAAAGTAGCGACGTGTTCACCGCAAGCGAATGGACAAGTAGAGATTGTGAACAAAAGTTTAGGGCCGATGATAGCCAAAATGACGGACGCCGGTAGAGGCACAGGTTGGGAAAAGGTGTTGGAATCGGTAGAACAAGCGATGAACAACATGGTACATAAGGCGACAAGGGAGTGTCCTAGTGTGCTGTTGTTCGGAATAATGCAAAGGGGAAGGGTCATAGACACGGTTAAAGAAAATGTTTTGGAAGGGGTACAGCCGTCGGAGTACAGGGACATGGAAAACGTTAGAGAAAAGGCACAGGTAGCTCAGAATAAGGCTCAGGTCTACAATAAGGACTATGCAGATTCTTGTCGTCAGAAGCCACGTAAATTTAACCCAGGCGACTATGTAGTAATTTCCAATGTAAGCTCGCAAGCAGGAGCATCTAGCAAACTCATACCTAGATTCAAGGGACCGTATAAAATATCAAAAGTTTTGGAAAACGACCGCTATGAGGTAGAGGATGTAGAAGGATTTCAACAAACTCAAATTCCTTATAAAGGAGTTTGGGCTATAACAAACCTGAAACCATGGCTCGATTATAAAAACACGAAGAAATTGTAATATATCATAAGTGCATGTATTTAATTTATGTTTATAAGAATTTAATGTACTCGTACTAATATGTTAACAAGTATATGTACTTTATTTGTTATTCACTCGGCGTAGAATCAGGGGATTCTATGTTATCAGGATGGCCGAGTTGTAGTAGTATGTAAGGCTTAAGTGGAGTGTTGCCAATTAAATAGAGTAGCCGATAAGTGATACTTTGTAAGCACTGATTTGTAGAGTTATGTCTAAGAACACCATCTTGTAAAAAGAAGAAAAAGAAATAAAGTCATTCTTTGAAAGCTACACGAAGCGGCCGGTCGAGTTTGAGTTTTTGTTCGCACATAACAGTAATACCCCATAACCGCATATTACACTTGTAAATCAAAATAAACGGAAAGGCATTTGGTTTCAAATTCTGATTTCGCCGATCTCGTGCGTGATTTGCATTTATCGAAACGAGAATCTGAAGTCCTCGGTTCACGACTAAAGCAGTGGAATTTAGTGGAAAAATATTTTAAAATAACATCGGGTAGAAAAAGCGACTGCACTTTGATACTTAGAGAAAGTTTTAAAACTGATGGCAATGACTTTGATCTAGTACATTGTGTGAATGTACCCAAATTATTTTCGGCTTTAAATTATAATTATAATGCAGATGAATGGCGACTTTTCATTGATGGATCGTGTAAAAGTATGTACCCAAACAAAAAAAAAAATACATTCGTGCTCCCTTAATGAAGTCTGTAATGTCACCCTTAGGTTTAAAAGCTGTGTTATTACACACTGAAAATCTCTTACCATCAGTTCCAATCGCGTATGTGGTTAACAAGAAAGACACGTATGAAATGATGGAAAAAATTTTACGGTTGATCGACTATGCCACGCATAAATGGAAAGTCATCGCTGACTTAAAAGTGTTGACAATTTTATTTGGCATGCAAGGTGGCTACACAAAATATCCTCGGTACCTTTGTGAATGGGATAGTCGGGCATCCAATCGCTATGATCGCAAAGCATGGCCATCTCGAGAGTCTCATCAGATAGGCAGGAAAAACATTTTAAGCCTCCCATTGGTAAAATCTGAGGATGCTATCTTACCACCACTACACTTAAAGCTGGGATACATGAAACAATTTGTAAAGAAATTGGATGTTAATAGCGAAGCTTTTCTTCATCTTAAAACTGTCTTCCCAAAATTAAGTGAAGCTAAAATAAAAGGCAGTATTTATTAATTTGTTTTCATACCTACTTGTTTTTTATTTTTTTTATAATATGTTTATATAGGTATTTTCATTGGACCTCAAATTCGCAAAATTATGAGCGACGTTACCTTTATGAACAAGTTAAGCTGTGATGAGAAACGTGCATGGAAGAGTTTTGTAGCGCTATGTGATAATTTCCTTGGGAACAACAGAAGCGACGACTACATCACGGTTGTAAACGAATTTTTAAGTGCATATGGTGAAATGGGTTGCAACATGTCGATAAAAATTCATTTCTTGCATTCGCATTTGGACTTCATCCCACATAATCTGGGCCAGTTCAGTGATGAACAAGGCGAACACTTCCACCAAGAAATGGCTACGATCGAAAAACGTTTCGAAGGAAAAAACAAAATAAATATGATGGCGGAATATTGCTAGTCAGTACAACGCGAAACTGACGATACTGACAATGCTGGCCTAAGGAAAAAACGGTCAAAAAAGCACTTTTGATCTATATATTTTCATTTAATAATATTTATTAGTAAATTAAGTTCGTTGCAAATTTTTGCAAAAATTTAGTTCTTATAAAAAGTAAAATAACTCACTCACTCAACTTTGGCCGATTTTTTAAAGGAAACATTCGTTGAACTCGGTATTAAACGTACTCTTTAAATCTAATCAAATCTCATTTTATGTTTTTATAAAATAGTGTGTGAAAATATGGCCAAAGTCAAAAAAAGAAGAAAAGGGGTAGCAAAATTTAAGTTTGTTGTTCAAAAACAAGTAAAATTCTTCAGTTTTATTAAGACTTCTATATATCTTTCGAAGAATGAAAATCGGTTGTTAATTAGCTAAGATATGGGCTAAGAAGTGCGCAAAAGCACAAAAAATCGGGTTTTAAGGTTAAGTCGAGATTTTGGCGATGTTTGACAAATTCCAAAATTGGATTCTTGTTCTTCTCGATAAGACCTACAAGGAAAATAACATCACTTCCCAGGTATTTCGACTTCATTCTTTTTTGTAGCACTGTGTTATCGTTGCGCCATTTTTACAAATGTTCAGAGCATCATTGCATTAGGCAATATTAGTAAAGTCTTGGAGAATACCGAAGGTTATGTTCATTTCGAAGGCAGATCTGCCTAACGTCATTCGTATTAAAATCACTGGAGAATGTTGCAGACAACTATTTAATCCTCATCGGTCCCCGCAAAAAGTTCTCAAATGGGTTCTTGTGTATGCGATCATAAACAAAGATTTAGTACTCTATTTTAAATGTTTCTAAGTGGAAAAATATTGATGTTCCTTTTGTAAATTGTTGTTTGGAATTTTTATTTTTATTATAAGCCGAATTTGTGAACATTCAGTGAAAAGGTTTAGGAACTCATATTTTTCTCAATTTTATTCACAGTTTGGCACATTTGAAGCAAATATCAAAGTGATGTTCAGCGCAAACACATTCGGTCTTACACAAACTACAACTCTGTGTTTTGTTTACAAAGTGTTTTGAGAAAAGCCGAGCCGACATTTAGATCCCTGTTGACAAATAATATATATATAAAAATACACATTCAGGTAGCATGAACTCTATAGCAATGCGACTTTTGCGTGAGGAAAGATACAATGCAGATCAAGTTACAACGAGACACTTGAGAGACAGTTCCAATCCCTTGGAGCTACTTGAAGCTTTGTAAGTGTAATTAAATTTATTTGTGCATTTCTGTAAACAATTGACTACTCGCATATTTCAATGACATTATAGACTTAACGAAGAAGCGTTTGCATATTCATTGGACATGCTTACCAATGCATTACCTAACTAAAGACAGAAATTTGGTATTACACCAATTCTTAAGCTTAACGCTTCTTGGTGTTTTTTTGCGGAGGGTGGCTGGTAAAGACTGCGAAGTTGGTCTTGCGCAATCATCCTGCAGTCGGGTTCTCTCTGAAGTTTTGGACATTTTTGAGACCATATTATGCTCCCAGTGTAGTGGCCGCCACTAGAGTAATAGCGAAAAATTGCTCAGGATTTTTCGTATCGTAGGGTGTAAATATGGGTCGCATATCAAGATTCTTTTTCCTCCGACAAACAAACATTTATATTATATTAGGAAAGAAGCATGTCGTATCAATGCTTTTCTTATAAGCTTTTTCAATTACATGTTATATTTATACTACTAAAACTGTGTTTATTTATTCTCCAGGGTTGTGATAGCAAATTGAAGATACTTTTCATAGATGCTACGCACCCGGGAGCTTGTCATAACTCTTTTATATGCAAAATGAGTACCTTACGACCGAAAATGGAACAAGATTACTTGCAGAGTCTCACCAAAATTTGATTACCAGGTAAATACATGTTCATATGTATACACAAAAATGGGTATCCTTTAGGGCTGTGGCTCATAACATTGTTCAGAACACCAGAGATAGGGCCAAATAGAGGCACATATAGTGAAGTCCATTCCCAATGCCGTAATATTATTAAAAGAACAAACAGTGTTCTTAAGAATCGGTGAAGATGTTTGCTATTGGCCCGAGAATTACATATAATACGCTCCTGCAACAGCGATACAAATTATCGATGTGTTTCCGGAGTTATAAATATAATATTTGAATTCACTGTACAAGTGACTTTGATTCTTCAAATTAAGAAGCAACTGTAACAAACTTGGTAGTAATGCAATCGATGAAACGCAAACTACCGAAGGAAACTCTAGCTACTTGGCAGCAGATCAGCGCATTCGCTCAGATACATATGTATGTATGTATGTATGTAACTCTCTATAAAAAATTTTATGTTCCCTACAAAAATAAGAAAACATATGTATGTGTTATTCAACATAAAGTTTCTTTTATTAAATATTTAGTTTTAATTCGGAAATTAAATACAGTTCATAATAAATCACATATTTCAGATTTTAAAATTCATTTAACATCTTAAAATTCATAGCCTCAGGGTTCTAAGCCATACAAGTATTCACATACTTAAAATTAATAAACTAAGAATAATTGATATTATTAAACTAAGAATAATTGATATAAAAATTAAAATACAGTATTCACATAAAAAATTACATACTTCATTGTCTTAAATTCATTTAAAAGCTTTAAATTAACAGATTAAAGTTCTATGACACACAAATATTTACATGTGTACATAAAATAAGAAACTAAAAATAATTCATAGCAAAAAATAAATATTGTATTTTTATAAAAATAAATTCAAAAAATCACATTCTATTTTCGTGCCCCATTTTGAGGCAACAGTCTTATTTCCTCCTCCTTGAGTTGCAGTAACCGGCGTTTTATTGCCAACTCTTCTTCATTATTTTCCCTCTTTAATTTCTCTATTTGCAAGTTATAATGCTTCATTTATTATACTCAAATATTTGTGTCGGTTGAGCCGTTGGAAGGATCGATGTAATTTTCTCAAATTGTCTGGGTTTGTTCCGCAACTCTTCTTGTATCTCAAGCTCTTTCAAAACGACTTCCTATGTGCTGTCTTTGGTATATTTTTTGCCATTTGTTGCAGCTCTTATGTGAAGTACGTTTTGTGGTCGGGTGGCACCTCGTCATACGCAACGGCGTTGCTGCATCCTTCGTTCTTTTCAAATTGTGTCTCGACTAGAGTTCTTTGGCAATTTTCTGAAGAAGGCAATCTGAAAGATTGGTCTGTTTGGGCACCATCCACAAGTCCATAAGTTCTATATTGCCTCCACGGAAAAGCCGACGGCGAATATTCATGTTGGTTTTGCCAGCAATCCAGTCAGGTAATATTCCAACAAACTAAATAAAATCATTAAACGCACTCAAATTAAGCATATTACAAAATGATGGCATCGGTTTTTTTAAGTTTGAATGTATAAGTAGCTACCATTTTATCAATTGTAACATAAAATATATCGTGCTATTTTCGGAAATAAAATTACGATTTGAAGTTCGATTCACTTTTTGTCGACAATATTTTGCTTAACAGCTGTATCGTTGTATTTATTCATCTTACATACTTATACATATGTGATTAGTAATATTTTTACTTTGAGCAGATATGATCGGACTCATGGCGTATTGATATAAGGTGAAGTCACTTACATAACCTCATTTTTTCTGCATGCCGACTGTGCATGGCCGCAGTGAAAAGGCAGTAGAAGAAAGGGGAAAAATTAGTAGTATTTTTTATTACTTTTTGGTACTATTTCCAATATACATAAATAAAAAGTTTACTCCATCGAAGGGGTTTCCTATAAAAATATCTCTGTTTAACTGTACCCATTTAATTTATAGGCGTGAATACGTTAAACAATATGAATTTCCATCACTTTGAATATTTATTCAAATATTAAATACGGAAATGCATTCTACATTAAAAAAAAGTTGTTTTACAATTTGCGGCAAAAGGGAACCCATTGAGGCGTTAAGCATTTCTTGCATATAGTTTTAACCGCAATAAATTTCAGATCCATTCATTTTTATAAAAATTCCTTCCTCTATGTTGAAGGCATCTTCAGCTACGATGGAGACACAGCTGAACTTTTGGATGCTCAGAGAATATTATGATTTTTGATAACGAATTCTTTTGACATGGTGTAAGCAAAGTTGACACTAATGATAAACATTGATTGTAAAAAGCAGCAAACGAATTCTTTTGACATGGTGTATGCAAAATTGACACTAAAGATAAACATTGATTGTAAAAAGCATTCGTTATCGACAAGTCTTGCTTTGTGAATTGAATTTATGGCATTTGCCAATAAAAATTGAAATAGTAACGGGAAGCAAATAATACTTTTAATAGTGAAAAATTGCATATTTATTAACTGTAGAGTCAAAAGAAAAATAGCAAAAAATACCATAGTTATAGGCTATCAGTCAACAAACGGACTCTTCGAGGTACCGAAAAAATTCATCCTAAGCCTCTTGCGCATTAATCTCGACATCCCGATGTATATTCAGGGAAGCTAAGCCGTTCAGCCGATCTTCAGTCATAGTTGATCGAAGATACGTCTTCATACGACGTAACGATGAGAAGGAGCGTTCATTCGTCGCCGTAGTTACGGGCAAAACAGCCATTATTCGCAGAATTTGATGAACATTTGGAAAAGCCTCTGCGTTGCAAATGTCAAGTGATTCAAAGCAATTATTGATTTCCTCACTAGCAATGCGTCGTCGCCAAAGTTGAACTTCAGCAATCCATATTTCACTGGAATTGTCATGCAGAATCTCAGAGTATTATGATTTGAATAATTCAACACATGACTTTTCATCAAAAATTTTCATCTTGTTTGGAAATAGGCAGGGGAAATTCGATAAAATATTCCGATGATTCAAAAATCGATCTTGTAAATGAGTGATAAAAGTATCGTGGTAATGTATGTGAATGGAGATTCGATTCGGGGTTTGAAGGTTTAAACAATGAGACCCTGATAAAATCGATTCAAAATTTATGGAACCTATTGCTAAACAAAATTCCTTAGCAGCTGAGCACAACGAATATTTTCGAGATAATTTTTCGACCATGAAGAGAATCGCTCATACCAAAAATCAAATAAAAGCTCGAATGCTACAGATCGAAGAAGAAAAGTGGGAAGTGATGAAGTGAAATAGAATTGAACAAAATTTTACTGAATTTAAACAAAACAAATTAACTAAATAACAGATTTTAACCAAATTTGGACAGTATATTCCTTCGACTCGTGGCAGTAACAAAGGCAATATTCTTGGTGGCGCGAAAGTCAAGATATTCTGCAAGTCTGTTTTGACGTAAATGTTTCATCAGATAATTCTTATATTTTAACGACTGTAAAGTATTTATTTATTTACTTTAGCAATCAGTACAGTGAGTTCTAATATACTAAACAGACGTGCTTAGAGATTACTAACGGAAAAACTAAAAAATAAAGAATTTAAAGAGAAATAAAAATCAAAGAATTTTAATAGAAATTTTTCTAACATGAGAAATCTCTCTGGGTAAATTAAGAAATACTATTGAGCTCAAGCAAAATGAGCGTTTCGAGCATAGAGATTTTTACATTCCAATAAGAAAAGCTCAGAATAGCGAAGGGCCCTGATCGGGAAATCCTCACCAGGAGAATGGCACGGTCAACTGATAATTAAGCAAATCGAAAACGATAGACAAAGATTCTTCAGTTATGTAGTGTTTCTAATTTAATCAGTCAGTAGACACCGCGATTCATAGGATGGGAAAGGATCTGATCCTACTGGTTCCCGGCGACGGCACTGGCGCAGCATAGTACCTTGGAGATTAACCGTCGGAATGGGGATGCCATCGACATGGACGTTAAGAACCAGACTGACCTCCTTCGTTCAGGGGGTTATTGTTGTTGTAACAGCATAAAACATTCCTCACAAAATTTTGGGGAATGCTGCTGAAGTGACAGTCCTTGGCCGTTCACTTTCGAACACACATCATCAATTACATTCCCGGTGGCCATTATCGGGCAATCATCGGCATATGAGACTACGTTGGCACCCTCTAGCGGTTGATGGAGATTGGAGATATAATGATTAAACAAGAATGGAGACAGGATGCAACCCTGCGGTACTCCTTGTTTAATTCTCTTCAGTTTAGATGTTGAACCTCTAAATATTACCGATGATTGACGGCCACACAGATAATTCGCGATCCACCGTTTGTCCCTGCGGGAAAGTTGATGCCTCCACGTCGTAGCTTGGCTTACCGTGTCAAATCTTTAAATCTTATTTTTTAAGAAGTTTACCTTCAATCACGTGTGCGGTGTTTCACTCGACTTTTATCTGAAATAAGCTTAAATCAATATCTTCTTCAGAGAAAAAGAGTCTTCACGACCATCCCAAACAACCGGAACTCAAATACCGTCATTGTTTCTTCCCTAGTGCTATAGTTTTATCTCAAGAATGATAAAATACAAACGATTGCGCCTTCCACGAAAAGCTAGTTTTCTTTTTATCGTTTTGAGAGCATCCACCCATTCGTTGACCCAATGAAGTATTTTGCTTTTATATTACACAGACAATGCTAATAAAACTTACAATGGTCATATGGGTTGTCCGGTCTTATTTATAATTTTTCGGTTGCTGTCTCATTCTTTACTTCTAACACGCCACTTCCGGTTGTACTCAGCGCGAAAGGCCCGATCTTGTTTTCTCTCGTTCTTGGCTTTTTCTGAAGCGACAGTACCATTCCAGATTGTTTATTTTTAAATTAAAGTTACATGACATACTAAGCCTATCAAAAAAACTATTTACGCTCTTTCAGTTTCGACAGTTTTATAGATGTGAATTAAAATGTTTAGTTAAAACTTTAAATATGATAATTTACATATGTATGTATTTACAATATATGTATTGAGTTTCTTAGTTCGAGCCTCGCAATTATAACCTTCAAGTTAACCCTCGTTTTCACTGAGATTTTTTAAAGACTTCTCAAATTGAACTGGCTCCATTCTCCTGTTTGCAACTTCGTAAGCAGGCGGTCCGATCAAAACTACAACATCATCATAAGATAGTGTTTCCTTCTCAAGCAAGGCTTCAGCCATCTAAAATACAAATATGGGTACATAAAACTAATACAAAATTGTAGAGCATACCTTTTCGAGTTTATCCATATTATTTCTCAAAACATCTTCAGTTTTACTATAAGCGCGCTGTATAAGATTCCGGGATTCATTGTCAATTATCTTATGTAAGTTTTTCGAAAATGGATGACTATAAGTTCCTTTCTCATTAGAATCTGTTATATACATAGGTCCCACATTATCATTCATTCCAAATTTTGTGATCTATGCAAAAATTTAAATATTACAAATTCAGATAGGCAAAATGTTATATTATTTACCTGCGCATAAGCAATTTTACTGACTTTCTCCAAGTCATTTTGAGCTCCAGTTGTAATTTTGTTGAATACTAAATTTTCAGCCGCCCTACCACCGAGTGCGACGCACATCTTGTCGAAAAGCTCTTCTTTGGTATATAACTTCTGTTCGCTCGGTGTATACTGCGCAAACCCCAAAGCAAGACTTGTTCTAGGCACAATTGTTACTTTTAATAATATGTCAGAATTGGGTAGAAGCCAACCAACAAGAGCATGCCCCGATTCGTGATAAGCAACTATTTTTCTCTCCATTGATGAAAGAGCATGTGAGCGTTTTTCAGTTCCACCTGAAATATACAAAACATATTTTTGTCAGGGTTATCTTGTTTATTATAACTGTTATATCGTGCACGCTTACTAAGCGTGAATGATAAATATAGTTAGTTTCAGTCACGGTGCAACTTCAAATTAATGATTAAAATCACCATAAACTCAATTTTAAGAATAATATGTGCCATTAGATGTACTTACAAAGTTCGGCATCTGAATAGCAATTTCAAAATCCTTTTGCTATTATTCTTCATTAACACTGCAGTAGTGTATGAATGTATATGTATATACATATAGATTGTTTTGAAATTAAAAAAAAAAAGATTATTTACTTTATAGTCCAACATATAGTAAGTATATATGTACATACTGAAACGAACCCTGCACAGGTTTATAGATCGGGTATAACTCACCGATTGGTTAGCTTATATGTTTAAATTTAAACACTTTGCTCCGATTTCATAATACTTCCTTCATTTCGTTTTGAAATAGGGGAAGTGTTCACTACCCACTATTCACTTTTCGTATTCATGTTTCGTCGAGCGTTTAACACGACTCGACGGTATACCTAGCCGACTTAAGAAATTGAAGTTTGCCGTGCAAGTTGCTACCTTAGTACGACCATTCCACGAAAAATGGTAAATTTGCAGGATCTTCATACCTCGGATTCGGCGAAATTTATACCCGGAATACATAAAGTTCACGAAATTTGAAAAATTAATGGACGTGAAGTTATATACAAATCATGCTCCCGATAAACAACATTTTTCTATTAATGTGATGCAAATAAAAATTTAATGCCGTACAAACAATTTCATTACATTTCTCTAAATTTTTGTTATTTTACTATGCCCAGATTTATCATACAAAATTAAATCTCGAAAGGCGATAGAGTAAAGTTAAATCTTCACTAAATTCTCAATAATATTGATCAATAAATACAATATGTTGAGAATAGCAACACTGTCATGTCAAAAATTAAATATGTTATTTACATTTTCTTTCTCACAACACATACAAAAAATATACACAAATACACAGTGGACGGGTTTGCTACATTTTCAAAAAAAAAAAAATTAAATTAATGTTTTTTCATTTTTGTTTTTTTCATTTTAAATCATTTTCCATTATAAAGGGAAGCAATACTTTTTTCGGAGATGGTCTTTTCGACAACTGTTACTTGATTTATACTCAGTTTGGTTTACCATATCATAATGAAAACTGATTATCAAAATAATGGTTCGGTTCGCGCAACGCATCACAAAAAAAGCTCACTTTTGGTTGAATGGGTATGTTAGTAAATAAAATTGTCGCATTTGGATTGTTGTTAATCCGCAAGCCATTGTTGAGACGCCGTTACACCCTCAAAAAGTCACTGTTGGTGTGCTCTATGGGCAGAGGGAATCACTTTATTCATATTTCTTCAAAAATCAAGGCGACCATATTGCCCAGTCAATGGGGAACGCTACAGAGCCATGATTAATAACTTTTTCGTCCCTGAATTGGAGGATGCTGATGTGGATGACCTTTGATTCCAACCAGACTAAGAAGAAGATAAATTTATTGAAGGAAACTTTTGGTGGGCACATTATCTCGCGTCGTTGGCCTCCACGATCGTGCCATTTAACACCGCTGGACTATTTTTTGTGGGGTTATATGAAGTCGCCTTGGAAGAGAATATTCGACGCATTATTGCTGGCATACGGCCCCAATTGCTACAAAAAGTGGCCGAAAATTGTGATTCCCCGCTGGAATTTATTTTTGGGCATAACATTAAATTTTATGCTTTTTTTTTTTTGTTTTTTTTTTGAAAAGCGCTTGTCTAAAAAACATTACGTTTATATCCACTAAAAATCGGTTTCTAAAAACGGGTATACTTCATTTAATAAAAGAGGAACAATAATATCCAAATTCATCCAAAATACCAATCTCATTCTCTCATCACATTGATTCATATAGACCTTAGCATTTGCAGCCCTCTTTTAAACATTTCTTCTACTTGGGAAGTAGCAAAGAAACCACACGGCAGTGAACACTTGCTCATTACAATAAAATTATTTAAACATTTTAGCCAACCAAACCCAATGGAACTTCTCAAATACAAACTGGATCGAGTCAACTGGAATAACTATGAAACAGACTTAAAAATTCTAACATTTTACAGCTTCAAACAAAACCTCACCAAAAGAAAATTCATTGACTCTCAACATTTCAAAACGATCTAATTTCATAAAGTTTATCAAGGAAATTAGTTATAGAACACCTACAAAAATCCCCTGGAACAAAGGAACGCTATGGTCGACAATCACCAAACCCTGTCCACGTTAACCAAAATCCCGATGGATATGCAATTTCAACATCGATTGATATTCCAAATTATTTTGCTAAAACCTAGTTTGACTACGCCAAGAATACAAATTTCTTCAGAGATTTTACACAAAAAAAGTATCACTGTATGAGTACTTTGCATACAAACTATGCACTCGGCAACTAAGCAATATCCAAATAGAAACACGATTCCCTCACTTGCGCTCCAGTCATGCCTCTCAGCGCTTAAAGGGAAAACTCACGGAATTGATACCCAATCCTTTTGCAAAAAATGTATCACCACTTGATAAATTAAGGTTGTGTGAACTTTATAACTCCATTTTTTACTGCCTCTGAATTCCCAAACAATGGAAAACTACCCTCGTCATCCCAATCCCAAAACACAATAAACCGAAAGATTTCCTGCGTTTCAAAAGTCATGGAGAAATTTAGAGCCAATAGATTAATGTGGTTTCTAAGATATAAGATATAAGATATAAGAGGAGCTTTCAATAATCAAATAGCAAATGCAATTTCCTCTAGAATCCCCATTACCTACGTTAAACATTACATTTCTAATAGAAAAATCCATGTCAAAGTAAATAGAGTCATGTATATCCAATCAAAGATCTTTAGAAAATGGAATCCCTCAAGGCTCACCATTATCAGGGGCTTTTTCTGATTTCTTATAATCGACTCAACACACTTACTTCAGAAAATAAATTCCTTAATCATGCAGTACTAAACGCAGATGAAAACAATCAACCCAATGTGGTAAGGCCGATCTTTCCAATCGACATACCCAAACCGACATACCAAATGTAGTTTACACAAGTCTCCGATTGGGGCATACCAAAATCACACCCCAACACCTGTTTGATAGATCGCAAGCACCTACATGCCAAACTACAAATCACATCTTAAGCACCTGTCCGCCATTGGAAGATCTTCTACAAAAGATTAGTGAACCACTATTAAAAGTTGTAACTTAGGAAAATATAAAACAAATTATAAAATTCTTTAGGAAATTAAATATATACCTGATGGCCTTTGTTGCTCGTGCTTAATTGTATATTGATTTCAATTGTATTGTTTTTAATTAAATAAGTAATATAATAATAATACCATTTTTGGTAAGCATTTTATATGATGTAACAATTATACGCGAACCGAACTGCTGTTCAAAAATGACGTTCAGCAGAATTTGGCAGCCACCTGATTTGAACCAACTTCGTCATTAAACATATGATTTCAAAGTAGTCGCAACATTGTTATCATTAGTCTTGGTACAAGGTAACGACAAACGGTGACGCCATATAACTAACTTCATCACACTCACAGTGGGCCGGATTACAACATTTTCAAAATAAACAAAAAATTAATTACGTTACTAGCTTTTTATATTTGCGTTTTGGTTTAAAATCATTTTCCATTATATCTCTATTAAAAGATCTAATTTCTAAAACAGGTTTCCAATCTGCAAAGTATTTTTTGATGCATTCTTTTTGTGTTTTATTCAATGACTTGAAAGTTGAGTTGATCAAACTCAGGAGTGAATTTTTCCTTGATATTGAAGAACACACCTTTTTTTAATGATATTCTAAAGTACATTTTAATGTATGTATGTACATACAGGTGCTTATTTCGGAACTACATGCTTACAAAAAAAAATAAAAAATAAAAGTGATCACGTCGAGTGCAGACGTGTTTTTACACAGCTCCATTGCCCCTTTGATTTTTTTGACGTGCGCGATGTCCATTTATGATAAGTGTGGCTCGCAGTGTGCCGCAAGTGACTCTATTTCCTGTGGACTTTGTTCCCTTTGACTGCATCTAAAGTGTGCCTAGTTAGGCTCAAGTTATCTTAAACTTATCAATTCATGCAAGAATGTGATATTTAGATGTGACGCGTGTATTCACGTATCGATACCATCTTGTGTGGCGAAACTTGAAAGTGCATTGTGTTGGTTAAGAGAACTGCAAACTGCTTTAGATGGGCATAAATTGTTTAAAAATTATAATTCTAAATGCTTATTAAAAGACAGTCACATCAATTACTTTTCTGTCTGTTATAATTTCTTTTACATAAATAACTTTTTTTGTCAAAAAATGTTCACTTTTATGCACCGCCTTATGTATGCGCAATAAACATCTGCGCAATTTGACACAGTTATCAGTAAGCAGTTTTTTCATTTAATTGCAATCGGCATAAACAGCTTCATATCTACTGCTCTAATGTAGCAGTCTTTTTATCTTCCATCAGCAATAACGTCCATCCCAGTAGTTCTTTATGTCTATAATGCAGTATATTGTGTCCCAAATGCAATAATAAGCATCCATTGCATTGGTGAAATTTTAAGATTTCTCAGTTAGCTTCTTCAACACAATGAGTTCCCCTATTGCGGATAGCAACTCAATTGATGATTTAGTTGTAATTGCTAAATTCGTATTAAGGTTGACAACTCAACTCTACGTTCAATCAGAAGTTCACATAGTTGTGGGTAACAAACATTATGATTCACAACTAAACTAACCTTGGTTGTGTGAGGCAGTCAAAATTAAACAACTGCTTTTGATCGGTTTGCTTTTGAGTTTTAAAATGTGTGTAAGCAAATGAATCAAATGTCCAATGATAATTTATACTGAAATTTATTACAGAAAAATTTACCGCTTGGTGTATTTGATGGAAAATAAACATTGAAAATATTAAAAAAAAGTGAAACAAAGGAAATATCTAAATTAAAAAAAAAACAGAAACGTGTATATAACCAATTTTTATTAAGAAGCTATTGCCATTTTTGATATTAAATCAGATTTTTTCTAGTTAGTGTGAATATTTTGGATTATTCCAGTGACTATTTTCAGAATTAAAGCTTTTTTTAATATGTATGAATGTATAATGCCGGCCGCCGTAGACGAGTGTGCTTCTTCGGTAATATCAAAAATTATAGAACAAGTTTTTTCTATGTGCTTTCGCCCAAGAATGATAGAATACAAGATTGCGCCTTCCCGCGGTGAAATGACAGATCTCGCCTTTAGTAAACAAATTGAACAACTTCCACTATTTCATTGAAAAACGTGTTCTAATTGTTCTAAAGTGTAAAAGTATGAATTTATAGGCAGACATTTAATAAATAAATTCGCAAAATACTAAAAAAAGTGTCTCTTTTTCTTAATTTGTGAAAAAAGCTTTGTCTAGTTGAAGTTGAGAATTGTCAAACCCGGCAAAACCAAAGTAGCGGTACTTCTAAAGGCGTCACCTTCAGTATTCAGTACACCGTGGCTTTCGCCCATGAACAAACTTCTCACAAAAATGATTTGCCGCACACCACAAACATGTATATATTTGGTGTAAACGCCAACTTATTATTACACAGTACGACAGTGGTTGGTACACATGAGAAATGTTAACAGAATATGAAAATAGACTTAAAATAAAGAAATACGTGTATCGGCGTTTTGCTGTAGCACGTCAGAATTTTGAGAAAATCTATTTTTAAGCTTCAAAAGACCGTGGAGGTTCACTTCTAATGTAATACTTTTATTTTATTAATATTTCATTTTTTAATTTTTATTTTATTTTTTTTCATTAGAAGTGAACGTGACGTGCTACAGCAAAACGCCGAGACACGTATTTCTTTATTTTAAGCCTATTTTCAAATTCTGTTACCATTTAAGATGTGTACCAAAATATTTGATTTTGTCGTACTGTGTTATAAACGTTATTATTATTATGAACTACCAATTTTTCGTTATCACTTTTTAAGAGCAATGCTTTTAATTTTAAATTAATTTATTGTAAGCAGAATATATGTGATTAAATAAATGCAAATTTTATTGCAACGAATGCATTAGTTGCTCATTATCCCCTCTTGCGATGTCATGTGCCGAGATAGCAAATATCCTATAGGCTATCCCAAGTCATGGTCTAGCTGTGTACAAAATTTAATATAAATCCATCCAGTACTTTTTGCACGATTGTCCGTCGAACATCCAAACACACTCACTTTCGCATTTATAGTATTAGTAAGATTAAATGACATCACTTGCGTCTTTACTATTTTAAACTATAACATTTCGATTGTACCAGTATCGATTGTACCAGCATTTTTTCATATGTAATAGTAGTATTTGTTACATTTGTTAATTAATGTTTGCATAACGAAGTACTCGCTAATCGGGAGATCTGAGCAAATGAATATAATATTTCACAAAAATTTACCAATTTTTCCAAAAAAAAAATATACATATTGAAATATGTATGTAGTGAAATATGTAGGTAGCTTAACTCAAAAAATACGTCCGGCATTCTCGCTATCAAAAATCGAATGACTTCTTTATTTTAAAACTGCCGTTTTACTTTTTTAACGAGTTGTCTTAATCGCTAGTTACAATCGAGTCTTATTCGCTAGTTACAATCGAGTCTTATTCGCTAGGGTTACCAACTAGTATTACGAGCTAGAGTTGCCAACTATTATTTGCTAGAACTATGAGATATTTACTTAAACTATTTCTTAAAACTAAAAACGTAACTACAAGCACACGTCTACTTAACCCTTACAACTCGGCCGTCCTGACACATAGAATCTCCTGATTCTACGACGTTAAAATGCACATCGTGCCATAGTTGTATGTTATAAGCCTATAAACGACTTAGTTTTTTGTTTTCTTCATCACTTCTCTTATGTTCGCACCACGGTTTCAAATTTGTAATCGACCAGGTGCCTTTGTAGGGTATTTGTGTTTGTTGAAATCCCTCAACATCTTCTACTACATAACGATCGTTTTTTAGAACTTCCGATACTCTATACGGTCCCTTGAATTTAGGTATAAGTTTGCTAGACGCTCCTACTTGTGAGCTAACATTGAGTACTACGACATAATCGCCTACATTAAACTTACGTGGTTCTCGCCGTTTAGCATCAGAATGTTCTTTATTGTAACTTTGCACTTTGCTTTGTGCTGCCTGCGCTTGCTCTCTAAGACTTTCTAACGCCACCGGGTTGGAAACTTGTATCGATTCTAAAACATTTTCTCTAATAGCGTTTTCTTTTCTCGAAAAAAATGTTGCCCGATTGTATGGCAACATGATGGAATTGTTCCCCTATGCACTGCGAAAAGGTTGCATTTTCTCAATTAGAAAAGAACAAAAAAATACCGCTCTGTCACAGATCAGCTCAAACCTGTTTTTGTTGAGTAGAGATACACACAATTCGCTGGGCAACGCTCGCCCTTTCGATTTGGCACGGGTAGAAAATGTCGCACTTTTGTCGGGCGAGAGGGCAGCATGTTGAGAAAAGAACAAACAACCCACAAAAAATGCTGAGAAAAGAACACGAAAATTTGACAGCCCTGGCACAGGGCAGAATAAATGCAACATTATTGCGAGAAAAGAAAACACTATAAGGCTATCTATGACTTTTCCTTTTTGTCTTACTCCGAACAATAATACACTAGGTTGTTCTTTTGTTGCTTTGTGTACCGTATTGTTCATTGCATGTTCTACTGATTCTAATACTTTTTCCCATCCTATGTCTTTTTCAGAATCTACCATTTTTGCAATCATTGGGCCTAAGCTTTTATTAACGATTTCAGCCTGACCATTCGCTTGAGGAGAACTTGTCGCTACTTTTATGTGCTGAACGTTGTTACACTCTAAAAATTCTTCAAACTCGTTTGATGTAAAGCATGTTCCTCGGTCTGACACTATAAACTTTGGTCTGCTATACGCCCTAAAGTACTCTTTTAATGCTACAATCGCTTCTTTCGATGCCGTCGTTTTTGCAGGGTATAGGCGTACAAACTTTGTGAATGCATCTACAATTACTAACACGTGTTTGTACTTTGTGGACTTGCTGTGAATCGGTCCGTTGTGGTCAATGTGTACCATTTCGAATGGTATATTTCCCTTCGGTATCATGTGTAGAAGTCCCTCTTTTTTGCCACTTTTATTTGAAAAGGCTATACACTTTAGGCAATTCTCGACATGGACGGCTGCTTTTGCTCTGATTCCCGGGAACCAGTAGCTTTTCCCTACAGTTTCCACAACTTTATCTACACCTAGATGCCCCATTTCGTCATGGTATTTATATAACACATGCCTTTCCATGGATTCTGGTACGTAAAAAAATATGTCTTTGCCCTTTTTTTTATAAACTATGCCGTTTCTCATCTCATAGTGGGTGCTTTCTCTAAGTTCTAAATCTTTTTTTATTTTTCCTATCTGCTCATCTCTACTTTGACAAATAACCAAATTTTCTTCGAACATATTTGCATGGACTACCAACACATTGTTTACTCTACTTAACGCGTCTACATGCTGCATTCTTTTGCCTGCTCTATGTTCGAGTTCGTAATCGTAGTTTTGTAGTTCCAACGCCCACCTTGCTATTCTTGGGTTCATATCTTTTTTATTGAGAGTCAAGGTCAATGAGTTGCAATCAGTAACGATTTTAAATTTTATGCCTTGTAGATATATTCTAAATCTTTTTAACGCATAAACTATCGCTAATGTTCCCAGTTCGAAGCTGTGGTATTTAGACTCGGCGTCTGTTGTGCGCTTTGAAAAATAAAATACTGGGTGTAGCCTCTCATCTTTTTTTCTTTGCAACAATATTGCTCCAAACCCTAAGGCACTTGCATCGCAGTGTAACTCCGTTGCATCGTTCGGGTCATAGATCGCTAACAACGGGGACATAACAAGTTTTTCTTTAAGGCTATTAAAAGATTCTGACTCTGCTTCTCCGAACTGAAATTTTTTATCTTTTCTTGTAAGGTCATGGAGGGGCTTGGCTATAGTTGACAAATCTTTAATGAACCTTCGGAAATACGAGCAAAGGCCTAGGAAGCTTTGAACTTCTTGGACCTTAGTCGGCACTGAAAATTTTTCTATTGATCTAAGCCCCTTCTCATCAGCTTGAATACCTTCGCCAGTGATAACGTATCCTAGGTATGGCACTCTTGATTGTAAAAATTCGCACTTGTCCAGACGAAGCTCTAAGTTATTTTGTACAACTCTCAAAAGTACCTTTTTCAGTATTTCTAAATGTTATTTTACGCTTTGAGTCGCTATCATGATATCGTCGAGGTAAACTATAACTTCTCCACTTCGAATCATGTCCGCAAAAATTTTATTTATAAACTTCTGAAAAGTTGCTGGCGCATTCTTCAGCCCGAACGGCATCCTCAAAAATTCATACTGTCCCAAAGGTGTAGTGAAAGAAGTGTACTTAACTGAATCTTTGCTTACGAAAACGTGAAAAAATCCGTTTTTTAGGTCTAACTTAGTGAACACCTCTTTATTTGCTAACCTGTCCAGTAGATCGTCTATAAGTGGCATATGATAACTGTCTTTGAGCGTAACCTTGTTTAACTTCCTATAATCGACACACATCCTGAGTTCACCCGTTTTCTTCTTGACTAACACTATTGATGACACAAACTCTGACTCACTTGGTCTTATGTATCCTTTTTCCAGGTATTCGTCGATTATCTTCTGTAGTTCTACCTTCTCACTGTACGACAATCTCCTCGGAGCGCAAGCGAATGGCCTATCATTTTCTAACACAAGTTGCATTTCTTTTCTTACGAGGGGTTCATCAAACTTTGTTGAATTCACATACACTTTTCTAAACATATCTTGGAAAATCTTTCTATCATTGCAGCTTAACTGTTCACCTAATTTTAGCTCTAAATTCGTATCTTCACATGTATCTATTGCCAAAATTTCCATTGAAAATTCATTAACGTTGCCCCTGTCGTTTGTCTTATTCTCACTCATATCTTTGACATTGTTCACCTGTACATCAGTGTCTTCGCATGTTGTATCTACCATATCATTTACCCCAACTTCGTACACTTTCTCAACTTTGCTCTCAACTTTGTTCTCACCATTTTCATTTTCCACTTGTTCTGTCCCATCTAAAAACTCGACATTTCCAATTTTTAATTTTGCGTCACTCGCCATAATAAAATCCCTACCTAGAATTACTGAATAGCCAATGCACCCACTAGGAACAACTAGAAGTTCAACTGAAATGTATTTATTCAAAACTTTTATAATACATTTAATTTTACCAAAAACTTTCAAAATTGATTTGGTCACCCCGTGGTACGTTTCTTTTACTTCTTCTAAATTCACACCTGCTGGCACCGAAATATTTTCTATCAAACTTACTGGACTTCCTGAATCGACTAAACATTCTATAAACATATCAGTATTAACGTGTGCTAATATATATAGTATAAAATAACTTACAAAAGTAGTATTACGCTTCTTGTACTTCTTACAGTCCGTCGCGTAATGACCTTGTTCACCTCAAGCGTAACAGGAACCAGCTTCCCGCTTTGGTTTTCTGCAATCTTTGGCGTAGTGACCGGTGCAGTTGCAGTTATAGCATCTCATCCTCTCGTCTGTCCTAGGCTTTGTATTTGGACGTTCTGGCAAGGTAATTGAACGAAATGCTCTAACCACCTCATTTGCGGATATAAATTTGTGAAGTCTGGCCTGGTTGCGAAGCTGCCTGTCAGGTATGCCCTCGATAAGATAGTCAGCTAGTTCTTTGTCGTCCAATTTGAGATCGCCAGCAAGTGTACATTTTTCATTGAAGTAGTTGGCGAAACTCTCCTCAGGCACCCACATTCGCTTTTCGAACTTGCGACGGCGTTCTGACTTGCTTTCGCCTGATGCAAACACAGTCTTCATCTCGTGTAGCAGTTCATTTACATTTTCCGGGAACACAGACTTTGCGTTATACCAGCAAAGAGCTGCGCCCTTCAGCTTTGCGTGTATTGCTACGCCTAACATCGCGTCGCTCACTTTGAACACGCTTTTGTAATGCACCAATTGGTTATGCCAAACGTTGAAGCCATCGCCGCCGTCGTATGTGGGTATGATATCCTTTAACGTTTCGAAAGAAACTTCGTTGTTCACCTTTTCAACACTTGCTGTCACTGTGCTATCTTTTTCCATTAGGGCCTTTTGCAATTTTAGAAGTTCGACTTCTTTGCGCAATAACTGGATTTTAAGTTGCTCCGCTTCGAAACTACCGTTGTTGCGGTCAGACATCGCACTGTTACTCGCTCCATCGTCGCTTCCGTTATGTCTCGGTAAACGGACGCCAAAAGTACCGTCGTATACGCACGTTATGTTGTTCTGCACGCGTGTCTCACCATCGTTTCCAACCTCAATTGAACCACCGTTGTCTTTTCTTTGAGGCGCAACATTTTCGTTGTCCGTATCCTTTGTTCTGCCGTCGTTCGCTCCATTGTCTGTATCATTTGTTCTGCCGTCGTTCGCTCCATTGTTCGCAACGTTTGTTCTGCCACCAGTCGCTTCATTGTCCGCACCATTCATTAGCGTCGTCGTTTGTACCAGGACAAATGCCGCGTGCCTCCGCTGACAATTCGCTCAACCTAGCGGCAAGTGACGCTTTGGCGCCACTTGCGTTAGCGCCCACGGCGGCACACCAGTTCTTTAGCTGCATTAAAGAGTACCTCTCTGCATTAACTCGTTCGGAATCCATTTTACGTAGGGGGTGGATTTGACGACCACTTCTGATGAAATATGTATGTAATGAAATATGTAGGTAGCTTAACTCAAAAAATACGTCCGGCATTCTCGCTATCAAAAATCGAATGACTTCTTTATTTTAAAACTGCCGTTTTACTTTTTTAACGAGTTGTCTTAATCGCTAGTTACAATCGAGTCTTATTCGCTAGGGTTACCAACTAGTATTACGAGCTAGAGTTGCCAACTATTATTTGCTAGAACTATGAGATATTTACTTAAACTATTTCTTAAAACTAAAAACGTAACTACAAGCACACGTCTACTTAACCCTTACAATATATAGTTTTTTATCTACTTGTGCTCTTTTTTTTACACCCTTTTCACAAAATGGTTTACGAAGACACTAAAAAGTTTATCGCACAACAAAAGGACAAAATAATAATAACGAACGCAGAGATGAACAAGGTGGAATACAGACAAAAAATGAAGGATCTTCTAGTGACAAAACTACATATAAAACCATCCGTATTGACCCAACACAAAAGCTACAGAGAAAAAACAACGCCATAGTTAATGACATCTACAAACAAAATAAAATTGACGCAAAACTTAAATACTGCTTGACATGCAATGCAGCTGCAGCACCAAGACTATATGGCCTTCCGAAAATACATAAGGAAAACTCCCCTCTCAGACCAATTTGCTCTTCAATTGGTGTACCGTGCTACAATATTTCGAAACATATAGGAAAAACACTGAGACAGATGATTTCGAAGGACTACAATATTAACAATTCTTTCCAACTCAAAGAAAGATTACAACATATAGCGATCGAAGAGGATGAAATTCTTATTTCATTTGACGTGGTTTACCTATTCACGAATATACCGATACAACTAGCAATACACACGATTATGCAACATTGGACCATCCTCGAAGAACATACCACTCTCACTAAGAAACAATTTTTGACAATACTACAATTCTGCCTACGGGAAAATAACTATTTCACCTATGACGACACCCACTATTAACAGATACAAGGAATGCCAATGGGCAACCCACTATCACCCACCGTAGCTGACATTGTATGAGACAAAATACTGGACGACAGCATCGCTGAACTTAAACTAAAGGACATATACATATATGAAATACATTAACAAATATGTAGATGATATATTCGCTATTATTAAGATCAAGGACGTGGAAGACATACTAAAAACACTAAACGCACAACATACTAAAACAAATTTCACTACGGAAACAGAACACGGGAAAAAGTTAGCCTTCCTAGACATGGAAATACACCGAATTGACAATAAAATCACAACGAACTGGTATGCAAAATCGATAGCATCGTCAAGGATGATTAATTATCATTCAAACCACCCGTGGCTGCAAAAAAGAAACACAGCTATCAGTTTAATAAATACGATTTAAGTGACCAAGATTTCAAAAAGGAGAACACCAAGAAAATTAAAAATATATTGTACAAAAATGGATACCCTAATGCAACAATAGAGAGTCTGTTAGCAACTGCAAACAACAAAAGGGCATTGGCGCACACAAATATTGTAACCACAAACAAAAACGAAAACAAAAAATACACAGGTATCACATACATACCAGGACTAACGGACAAAAAAACACTAAGCAGAAGTATACAGACAGACAAAATATGCTTTGCAGAATCAGCAAGGAACAACAACACAACGTAGTATATGAAATCAAGTGCAATGGTAAATTGGGTGAAAATTGCGATAAAGCATACATAGGCACTACAAAGCGATCACTCGGAATTCGAATTACCGAACATAAAACGGACGCGAAGAACAAAAAGACAACAACAGCATTGGCACCACATTTAACGAATAGCGGACACTCAGCCGATTTCGAAAATACAAAAATATTAGACGTGGAGAAAAAAGAGAGGACAAGATTAACATTAGAAGGGCTGAGAATACAATAATAATAATAAAATAAAATATTTTCTATTATTTATAATTTCTTCTATGTTTTCGATAAAGTTGGAGAAGTAATAGTCATTGATTTTAATTGAACAATTATTATGTCTTATTAAATAATTTCCATTTATAGTTGGTTGCTCCTCTTTACTTGTATTAGTAATATACAGATTAACTACATTTTTAATTATAATAGTTTTCACATCTATTGGTATTATTTCCATTTCTTTATTTTTTGTGAGTTGACACTTGACTTTTATTACACAATGTTAGTGAGCATGATAATTCTCAAAAAATTTTATTACTTTCGAATTTATATGATTTATTTTCGTAACTGAAAATTTCCTCTATGTTTGACTCTATTTCATTATATTCTTTATTTAGTATTGGAATTACATTTTGAAAAGTTTTAGTTATTTTAATACCAAATATCAGGTAAGTGCTATTAAAAATTGCTGTGCCTAACTGCAAATATCTAAGTCACTTGTTAATATATTGGGGTGTATTATTCCATATTTTATCGACAAAACATTGTCGAGTAAATGTTCTATTTTGCTTTTCAATAATTGAATTTTCGGCAATTGTTCTAAATACAAATTTTGATAATGCTCTTCGTTAATAAATTTACTTATAGAATTTAATTATTTTTCGATTTTGCTTGTGTCACTTTTTATGATTTCTTTAAATTGTTCAATTGCAGAGTTAAAATAAGTATTAATTTGAATTTGCTGGTCGAGTGATTCGTTTGTTTGTAAGAGATGTCTTTATATGCTTTGTCGGAATTAGTGTTAACAACTTATTTCTAGCGTCTAACAATTTATTTTTATTAAAATAGAATACGCAGCTCCCCGTTCGACAGTGTGGACATGTAAATCATTTGCCCTGAAGACGGTTACCGCAGTGTAACCGAAATATATTGGTGAGCAAGTAAATTATTTGTTTTTACTAACACCCAACATTCCCTTGACCTCGAGCCGAAAAAACACAAATTAGAATTGGAAAGGTCGCTAAAAATCATTATCATTAAAAATTATATTATCCGTCATTTCATTTATAATGTTATCAATTTGTTTGATGTCTATTATATGCACATTACATCGGTTTCTTTAACTACTTCTTGGTTTTTTAGTTGTAAATCCTTATCAATAAATCTTGTTTGATCGGTTAATTCTGTTATGGTCAACCTTCAGTTAACTAATCGAGTCCATGTCAATATCCATAGCAGTGACATCTGTAAATTTAGAAGGTCTTTTTATATTACATAGATGTATACATGCCAAATTCGCATTTCTAAATTTGGGTTGGTCCTTGTGCCTAACCGCCTATAGTTTTTAATGAAGCCTACCTTTCTATTTTCTCGATATTCCTCTCTTTTTTCGTTTAATTTATCTATTGATCTTTTCTTATTTTCTTCTATATTGCATTTAATTTTAGCTATATCGGCACTACCATTTTGTACATCTAATAGTGTAAATTTAGAATGATATCTGTTGCTATAACTTCTAATTGTTTTTTGAATAATTTGTTTTATTGGAAAACCCTTATTTAATTTGTATATCATCCGAAATTTCTCTGTAATTGTGTTGTGGAATCTTTCGATGTCCGCATTGCCTGTGTGTGTATTTGGTTTAGTTAAGTTTAGTTCTACGTTTTCATTGCTTAAAACCCGTTTTTCTTATTGCCTTGAGCTCGTTATCCGCAACTATTTTTGTTTGGTTTTCCTCTCTTAGCAGTGTTCCTCTAGTTGTTCTATTATTGTAACATGGTTTCTGTCATTTAATATTTGTGTCATTATAAAACATTACGATGAGTTTTTGTTGCACTATATTATGTTTGTGATCTGATAATTCTGAAAAAATGCCTGTTATTCAGCAATAAATACTATACGTTTTCCATGTATAGTCTTAAACTTTTCTGTCTTGTTATTGGTTATTATTATTTGGGATTTATATTTGTTAACGATTCCCCCTTTTATAAAAAAAATGGTAATTTAAATTTTCTTCGGCGGAATGTATGGTAGCCATTGTTATATTATCTACACAATTATCTGCTATATTTATTTCTAGACCAACGTCTTCGTCTTGATTTGAAAGTAGTTTTAGTAGTCATCTCTGAATATTATTGGGCGTTTCAATTCAATTCGCGGAAAGTGATTTATTTCGCTACAAGTTAGGCTAAAGCTAGCTCCTGTATCAATTAAAGCAATGTAGTTTTTATTATTAATAACTAGTTCCATTTTTGGTAGCCATTCCGAGGCGGCTTCGTAAAAAAACGGTGTGATTAATTTCTTCCCCATTACTTATTTCCGGCCCTTCTGACCTTTTCCTTTTAACGTTTAAGCGATTTTGGCTAAACTGCTGGCTTAGACTTCCTGTCCTTTGAGGATTATCTGAATATCTTTCAATGTTATCAATTTTCATAGGGTTTCCTGGCGTCGGATCTCTACCATTTTGAAGATACTTCCTATGATTGTAAAAATTGTTTCTTACGTGGTCTGAATTAAAAGCTATTCTAAATTAACAGGAGTTGTTAGGATGATTTTGATGGGCGGTAGTTATTCCGGTTATTGTGATTTCATTGACGATATTCACTAAATCTTTTACCAGTATCCTGATTTGTATAATTCCATGGCTTTTCAAGTGACTTTTCTTCTTTTCTATACTTTTTAAACTCTGGTCATATACTACTATCATCGTATCTCATTCTTGTCAACAGTTCTAGAATTTTGACTAAATGCTGTTCGTCATAAATTTTATCTAAAAGTGTCCCTTGGGTCATCTCTTTTAATACATTAACCAACAACTTATCGGTATTATGAAACGTATACAACTACTTCCTTCATAATAAACGATTAATTCAAAACTTTTGTATTTTATATTTTGGATGGCTACAGCTAATTCACTTACGGTATTTGCTCGCAAATTTGATATTCTTCGGTAGATGTGATGTGGTTTTGCATCCGGCCGATAATGCAGTTTTAACGTTTATTTAATCTACCGCCAATTGTTCGTTTCTGGAATTTTTATCACTGCATTTTCCGCTTGACCCTGTATGTTGGTATAATATATGGCACGAAATGCTTCCTTTCTTGTCTACTCGTCCTGTGTTGTTGACAGTAAATATTCCATCTCTTTGAAAAATGAATTTACTGGAATTTCTCCGGCTCCTGGAAAGGTAGGCATATGTCTGATGTTTCGTATGATATTTTATGGTTGTTGCTATACTTGTTGTTGCAGGTGTAAATACGCATTTCTCAACTGCTTTAGCTGCTACTCTCTCCTTGCCAGTTGCTCTTCTCTCCTTGTCAATTGCTCCTCTATATCTACTGGGGCAGGGTCTGCTTGAGTTTGTTCCATTCTTCTGGCGTTAAATACTCGTCAAATATTTGCCTCCGGCGTCTAATGATTGTATCCTTGTTTTAATTTTGTGGCTAAAGCGTTTCGCTTTACAAACACACTTTGTGTCTACGATTGCCGTGTTTTACCAGTGACTAATTTAGTGCTTACTTATTTATAGTTCGCAATGTAGTTTAGTTACTTAGTAATACTTCACAGTGTTCTTTTATTCTTTATTATATTATATCTTGGATGCTCCGATCAACGTCTTATCGTTAGCTACGGAATCGCGTACCGTTCGTATCACTGAATCCTTACATATTATTTTGAAAGAATCCTATCGACGGCGTCAATTATAGAATGCTGTTCGGCAAAAGCGTTTAAAAGCGTTGGTGGAGGTATACTGACACCATCCAGGGCAGAAAACAAACTGTTCTTTATTGATTATTAACTTAAAACGAAGCTTATTGCTAAATTACAAAATTGCTTATTTTATCATTTTACTTTAACATATCAATCATGTATATAATTTTGATGTATTTCTTTTGGCCCAAGTTATTGCCAAACTGCCGGAAGTGGTATTTTGGTTTGTTGGTTGTTTTATTTTATTTATAAACTTATCATATTTGTCGAGTACATTGTCTGGTGCACTTGCATATGTAACGGGAGTTTCCGTTACGAAAAAAAACGGAGCTAACACTTTAAATTTTTATGAGGATATTCTTAATGACTTTCAAGTTGAAGATAAACTTTCTAGCGGTGTGGTAATGACTGGCAATGGCGCTAATGCTGTAGGTGCCTTTAGAAATTATAAGAGGCTTTCCCGGGCTTGCCACAATCTGAATTAATTTTTGGAAAAACGAGATATCGAATTAAAATAATTGATAGGCACTTCAAAAGAGCTAGTAATTTATTTTAAACATTCTGAGTTTAATAACAAGATATCGAAATCTTTAAAGCAGCCACCGTAGCTGACATTGTATTAGACAAAATACTGGACGACAGCATCGCTGAACTTAAACTAAAGGACATATACATATATCAAATACATTAACAAATATGTAGATGATATATTCGCTATTATTAAGATCAAGGACGTGGAAGACATACTAAAAACACTAAACGCACAACATACTAAAACAAATTTCACTACGGAAACAGAACACGGGAAAAAGTTAGCCTTCCTAGACATGGAAATACACCGAATTGACAATAAAATCACAACGAACTGGTATGCAAAATCGATAGCATCGTCAAGGATGATTAATTATCATTCAAACCACCCGTGGCTGCAAAAAAGAAACACAGCTATCAGTTTAATAAATACGATTTAAGTGACCAAGATTTCAAAAAGGAGAACACCAAGAAAATTAAAAATATATTGTACAAAAATGGATACCCTAATGCAACAATAGAGAGTCTGTTAGCAACTGCAAACAACAAAAGGGCATTGGCGCACACAAATATTGTAACCACAAACAAAAACGAAAACAAAAAATACACAGGTATCACATACATACCAGGACTAACGGACAAAAAAACACTAAGCAGAAGTATACAGACAGACAAAATATGCTTTGCAGAATCAGCAAGGAACAACAACACAACGTAGTATATGAAATCAAGTGCAATGGTAAATTGGGTGAAAATTGCGATAAAGCATACATAGGCACTACAAAGCGATCACTCGGAATTCGAATTACCGAACATAAAACGGACGCGAAGAACAAAAAGACAACAACAGCATTGGCACCACATTTAACGAATAGCGGACACTCAGCCGATTTCGAAAATACAAAAATATTAGACGTGGAGAAAAAAGAGAGGACAAGATTAACATTAGAAGGGCTGAGAATACAATAATAATAATAAAATAAAATATTTTCTATTATTTATAATTTCTTCTATGTTTTCGATAAAGTTGGAGAAGTAATAGTCATTGATTTTAATTGAACAATTATTATGTCTTATTAAATAATTTCCATTTATAGTTGGTTGCTCCTCTTTACTTGTATTATTAATATACAGATTAACTACATTTTTAATTATAATAGTTTTCACATCTATTGGTATTATTTCCATTTCTTTATTTTTTGTGAGTTGACACTTGACTTTTATTACACAATGTTAGTGAGCATGATAATTCTCAAAAAATTTTATTACTTTCGAATTTATATGATTTATTTTCGTAACTGAAAATTTCCTCTATGTTTGACTCTATTTCATTATATTCTTTATTTAGTATTGGAATTACATTTTGAAAAGTTTTAGTTATTTTAATACCAAATATCAGGTAAGTGCTATTAAAAATTGCTGTGCCTAACTGCAAATATCTAAGTCACTTGTTAATATATTGGGGTGTATTATTCCATATTTTATCGACAAAACATTGTCGAGTAAATGTTCTATTTTGCTTTTCAATAATTGAATTTTCGGCAATTGTTCTAAATACAAATTTTGATAATGCTCTTCGTTAATAAATTTACTTATAGAATTTAATTATTTTTCGATTTTGCTTGTGTCACTTTTTATGATTTCTTTAAATTGTTCAATTGCAGAGTTAAAATAAGTATTAATTTGAATTTGCTGGTCGAGTGATTCGTTTGTTTGTAAGAGATGTCTTTATATGCTTTGTCGGAATTAGTGTTAACAACTTATTTCTAGCGTCTAACAATTTATTTTTATTAAAATAGAATACGCAGCTCCCCGTTCGACAGTGTGGACATGTAAATCATTTGCCCTGAAGACGGTTACCGCAGTGTAACCGAAATATATTGGTGAGCAAGTAAATTATTTGTTTTTACTAACACCCAACATTCCCTTGACCTCGAGCCGAAAAAACACAAATTAGAATTGGAAAGGTCGCTAAAAATCATTATCATTAAAAATTATATTATCCGTCATTTCATTTATAATGTTATCAATTTGTTTGATGTCTATTATATGCACATTACATCGGTTTCTTTAACTACTTCTTGGTTTTTTAGTTGTAAATCCTTATCAATAAATCTTGTTTGATCGGTTAATTCTGTTATGGTCAACCTTCAGTTAACTAATCGAGTCCATGTCAATATCCATAGCAGTGACATCTGTAAATTTAGAAGGTCTTTTTATATTACATAGATGTATACATGCCAAATTCGCATTTCTAAATTTGGGTTGGTCCTTGTGCCTAACCGCCTATAGTTTTTAATGAAGCCTACCTTTCTATTTTCTCGATATTCCTCTCTTTTTTCGTTTAATTTATCTATTGATCTTTTCTTATTTTCTTCTATATTGCATTTAATTTTAGCTATATCGGCACTACCATTTTGTACATCTAATAGTGTAAATTTAGAATGATATCTGTTGCTATAACTTCTAATTGTTTTTTGAATAATTTGTTTTATTGGAAAACCCTTATTTAATTTGTATATCATCCGAAATTTCTCTGTAATTGTGTTGTGGAATCTTTCGATGTCCGCATTGCCTGTGTGTGTATTTGGTTTAGTTAAGTTTAGTTCTACGTTTTCATTGCTTAAAACCCGTTTTTCTTATTGCCTTGAGCTCGTTATCCGCAACTATTTTTGTTTGGTTTTCCTCTCTTAGCAGTGTTCCTCTAGTTGTTCTATTATTGTAACATGGTTTCTGTCATTTAATATTTGTGTCATTATAAAACATTACGATGAGTTTTTGTTGCACTATATTATGTTTGTGATCTGATAATTCTGAAAAAATGCCTGTTATTCAGCAATAAATACTATACGTTTTCCATGTATAGTCTTAAACTTTTCTGTCTTGTTATTGGTTATTATTATTTGGGATTTATATTTGTTAACGATTCCCCCTTTTATAAAAAAAATGGTAATTTAAATTTTCTTCGGCGGAATGTATGGTAGCCATTGTTATATTATCTACACAATTATCTGCTATATTTATTTCTAGACCAACGTCTTCGTCTTGATTTGAAAGTAGTTTTAGTAGTCATCTCTGAATATTATTGGGCGTTTCAATTCAATTCGCGGAAAGTGATTTATTTCGCTACAAGTTAGGCTAAAGCTAGCTCCTGTATCAATTAAAGCAATGTAGTTTTTATTATTAATAACTAGTTCCATTTTTGGTAGCCATTCCGAGGCGGCTTCGTAAAAAAACGGTGTGATTAATTTCTTCCCCATTACTTATTTCCGGCCCTTCTGACCTTTTCCTTTTAACGTTTAAGCGATTTTGGCTAAACTGCTGGCTTAGACTTCCTGTCCTTTGAGGATTATCTGAATATCTTTCAATGTTATCAATTTTCATAGGGTTTCCTGGCGTCGGATCTCTACCATTTTGAAGATACTTCCTATGATTGTAAAAATTGTTTCTTACGTGGTCTGAATTAAAAGCTATTCTAAATTAACAGGAGTTGTTAGGATGATTTTGATGGGCGGTAGTTATTCCGGTTATTGTGATTTCATTGACGATATTCACTAAATCTTTTACCAGTATCCTGATTTGTATAATTCCATGGCTTTTCAAGTGACTTTTCTTCTTTTCTATACTTTTTAAACTCTGGTCATATACTACTATCATCGTATCTCATTCTTGTCAACAGTTCTAGAATTTTGACTAAATGCTGTTCGTCATAAATTTTATCTATAAGTGTCCCTTGGGTCATCTCTTTTATTACATTAACCAACAACTTATCGGTATTATGAAACGTATACAACTACTTCCTTCATAATAAACGATTAATTCAAAACTTTTGTATTTTATATTTTGGATGGCTACAGCTAATTCACTTACGGTATTTGCTCGCAAATTTGATATTCTTCGGTAGATGTGATGCGGTTTTGCATCCGGCCGATAATGCAGTTTTAACGTTTATTTAATCTACCGCCAATTGTTCGTTTCTGGAATTTTTATCACTGCATTTTTCGCTTGACCCTGTATGTTGGTATAATATATGGCACGAAATGCTTCCTTTCTTGTCTACTCGTCCTGTGTTGTTGACAGTAAATATTCCATCTCTTTGAAAAATGAATTTACTGGAATTTCTCCGGCTCCTGGAAAGGTAGGCATATGTCTGATGTTTCGTATGATATTTTATGGTTGTTGCTATACTTGTTGTTGCAGGTGTAAATACGCATTTCTCAACTGCTTTAGCTGCTACTCTCTCCTTGCCAGTTGCTCTTCTCTCCTTGTCAATTGCTCCTCTATATCTACTGGGGCAGGGTCTGCTTGAGTTTGTTCCATTCTTCTGGCGTTAAATACTCGTCAAATATTTGCCTCCGGCGTCTAATGATTGTATCCTTGTTTTAATTTTGTGGCTAAAGCGTTTCGCTTTACAAACACACTTTGTGTCTACGATTGCCGTGTTTTACCAGTGACTAATTTAGTGCTTACTTATTTATAGTTCGCAATGTAGTTTAGTTACTTAGTAATACTTCACAGTGTTCTTTTATTCTTTATTATATTATATCTTGGATGCTCCGATCAACGTCTTATCGTTAGCTACGGAATCGCGTACCGTTCGTATCACTGAATCCTTACATATTATTTTGAAAGAATCCTATCGACGGCGTCAATTATAGAATGCTGTTCGGCAAAAGCGTTTAAAAGCGTTGGTGGAGGTATACTGACACCATCCAGGGCAGAAAACAAACTGTTCTTTATTGATTATTAACTTAAAACGAAGCTTATTGCTAAATTACAAAATTGCTTATTTTATCATTTTACTTTAACATATCAATCATGTATTTAATTTTGATGTATTTCTTTTGGCCCAAGTTATTGCCAAACTGCCGGAAGTGGTATTTTGGTTTGTTGGTTGTTTTATTTTATTTACAAACTTATCATATTTGTCGAGTACATTGTCTGGTGCACTTGCATATGTAACGGGAGTTTCCGTTACGAAAAAAACGGAGCTAACACTTTAAATTTTTATGAGGATATTCTTAATGACTTTCAAGTTGAAGATAAACTTTCTAGCGGTGTGGTAATGACTGGCAATGGCGCTAATGCTGTAGGTGCCTTTAGAAATTATAAGAGGCTTTCCCGGGCTTGCCACAATCTGAATTTAATTTTGGAAAAACGAGATATCGAATTAAAATAATTGATAGGCACTTCAAAAGAGCTAGTAATTTATTTTAAACATTCTGAGTTTAATAACAAGATATCGAAATCTTTAAAGCAGCATGCGAAAAGGAAGTGACACTCATTGTTTATAATGCGGTCGCGCATTAATGAAATGTGGTAAGAAGGTAAGCAGCTTTTAATTGAAAAGAATGAGCTTACCCCTAATATATGAGTTCCTTTTGTGGTAGAAAAAAATACAAAGGCAATGCGAAACGAATGTGTCTGATCCGGAAGTTTCATCGGATTTAAAGGCAACTACAGTTGCACTTTTAAATTAAAGCTTCCAGCTAACTTCAATATATTTTGTGGCTTTGCGTTTTTCTTTTTTTTTTTTGCATATAAAAGATTATAAAGATGCAAGGAAGAGTATAAGTTTGAGTTTACGAACCGCAATTCTAAAAACTGATCTGAGTTTAGAATAAAATTACGCAAGTTCTGGTATCAAAAACGTTCTTATAGATTCTTATAGTTTTTCTAGCTGTTAGAGTTAGTTTTATTTCAAAAACTGTCTACAAAATCTAAAAAATGGCATAGTTTTTCGAGACATTTGTGGCCGTAATATTTAGAAGTCAGTATCTCAAAAAGTACTAATCCGATTTTCACCATAGATATATCAGCGTAGAGACTGGCTATTTTCTTAGGTTTATGTGCTTTTCTGGAATTGTTTGGCAATAACTGCAAAATAACCTCGCAAACAGGGTTTTTGTCTATATCTCGAAAACGATTCTATGAAACACATTTTCGTGTTCACCGACCTAAAATTGGAATAGAAAACACTTTTTTATGGGAGTGCTTTTTTCGTGAAACCTGGAAAAGCCTTGCCTCATCGGATATTTGTATAATGGGGTATAATTTTCAATCATATATTCCACATTATTTACAAAATGAAGGGTTTTCATTTATGTTGATTAAAAAAGCATATAAGACAAAAAACTATCAATGAGAATGATTTGTTTTTTAAAATTAATTAGAATATTTTTCCAACAACCTTTAAAAAGATTTAAATAGGGGAGTTTAAGAAATAAAATATTTTTGCTGGCTTTTCTCAATGTTTTATATTTTAGGATTCGAAACAATAGTGATTTTATTGAGCTCGAGGCCAAATTTAATTAGGGAATAATATGAGAAAGCAACGGTTTTTCAAAATGCTGGAAATCCTAGCTGCTATTTCGGGGTCCACCTTATCTCCTCATCAGACTTCTTTCCTTCTACACTATACCAAGGTGTGAAACATGGTAAACGGAGTTGTTAGGCGAGCATTCAACGACTCAGCCACTCTAACCGTGTGAAAATAGCTTGCTTTCTCACTATCCCTATCTCCAACCATACTGCTAGTAAGTGCTAGCCCAATGTTTCACACACTACACTTGTTTCTAACAAAGGCCAGAAATAATATAATGAATGCAATAAGGACGAGCACGCCTAAAAGCAAACTGTAACTAGAACACAAAAACGTATAGATTTGTTAAAAACATTAACGGATATAAGAATAAGGATAATGAGAAAGCAAGCGATTTCCACACGGTTAGTGTGACTGAGAGGTTGAATTTTCGCCTGGCAACTCCGTTTAATATGGTTTACACCTTGGCAAAGTCTAGAAAGAAAGCAGTCTGATGAAGAGATGTGGTGATTCCCGAAATAGCAGCTATCACTTCTACCACTTTGAAGAATTGTTTTCTCATACTATTCCCTAATAACAACTGGTCTCGAGCTCAATAAAATTACACTTGTTTCTAATCTTAAAATATAAAATATTCAGAAAAGCCAGCAAAAATATTTTATTTCTTAAACTACGCTGTTAACATGTTTTCGGCTATCTTTTTAAAGGTTTTAGGAAAAATATTTTAATTAATTTTATAAACAAATCATTTTCATTGATAGACTTCTGCTTTATTGGTTCTTTAATCAATATAAGTGAAACCCTCCATTTCGTAGATAACGTCCAATATATGATTGAAAATTGCACTCTTCTACAAATATCCGGTGAGACAAGGCTTGACAGTTTAGTTTTATTTTTTTCCAAAGAATCGTTTTTGAGATATAGGCAAACCCTCTGTTTTCGAGGTAATTTTGCAGTTATTGCCAAAAAACTTCAGAAAAGCAAACAAACATAAGTTTCAATGGGTATATTTTTAAGGGCACATTCAGCATCTTTACGTTCATATATCTATTGTGTAGATCGGAATAGTGGTTTCTAAGTAACTGGCATATAAATTCGAAAAAGAGATATTTTCGAGCTTTTTCCAACATTATAAATTTAGTGGTAAGGCCCAAATTTTGTCTAAAAGTCAGAACATATATTTATTTTTGTTCGTGTAGATTCTCCACTATTTTGTTACCGCTAACAAAAGTTTTTTTACCGGCGTAGAATATTCGTTACGGATGTAGAAACAAAAATTCGCTCACAATCGTTAAGCAAGAAACATACAAAGAGGTGATACTTCGAGAGCATCAGTAATGATCTTATTATATTTCATCTGGCAATTACTTACCAACTAGTCGTTCGACAGCATACTCCAAGTTTGATGCAGATACTTTTTCTTGGCAATTTCGAGCTGCATGCAGTGCAGCTTCGTTACACACGTTAGCTATATCAGCTCCCGAAAATCCAGGAGTTAAACGAGCAAGTTTTTCTGAAAACTTCTGCGGCTCCGAGTCTAGTTTAACACTTGATAAATGTTTTTCAAAAACTTCTTTACGCTCATATAGAGTGGGTAAGTCAATCAATATATGACGGTCGAATCTTCCAGGGCGAAGTAATGCCTACCAAAAGTGCACATACAGTGATGGACAAAAGTCTAAATACAATCCCTATTTTCGTTGTTTTGAAAGTCCTAAAACTTTATTGGAAAATATGTTGATACAGTTTTATTTGAAACCATTCTATAATCACAATAAACTAAAAAAAAAAACATATTAACCTAAAATACCAAAGTTATGGCCAAAAAAACAAAAACATACAGTACAAAAATAATTGTTATTTGGTATTATTTTTTTATTATTTAGTTGGTCCACAGTTAGCATAAATTACCGCTTGAAGCCGTCTTGGCAACTCTGCAGTTGATATACTGTTCCAAGCTTCTGTTATGCGCTCTTTGTGTATGGCAACGTTAGAAACCCTTTTTTTTTTTTTTGCTAATTTTCGCGTTCCAAAATTTCCCGGGCATTTTCACTATTTAAATCGGGGATTTGCGGTAATATCTTTAATTGCCTTGGAGCATGGTAAAGCAGTCAATCCTAACCAATGTGTGCTGCGTGTTTTGAATCGAAACCTTGAAAGATCCAACCTGCATCAAGCTCCAAGTTATCCACAGAAGCGTTCAAGTTATGTTCCAGTAAAAATTTTTATTGATAACGATCCATTTTACTCAACACCAACGCTAACCTTCCTACTCCAGATGCCGCAACAGTTCCCCAAACCATAAGGTTGCTGGCACCAAGCTTGACAGTTGAAACTAAATTATTACGATTACGATTTTTTTCCTACAAACCTTTGCCCTTTTCTTTTTTTCGTTTGGGAAACTCCAAGCGAAGTTTACGGTTTTTTCAGATATCAGAAGCCTTTTCCGCTGTGTACTACTCTTGTTCAGAGCTCTCCGAATTGCTCTAGAAGGTACACAGTTTTTTGATGTGCTTGCTACATGTTCGGCTAATTCTGGAGCAGTAACTTTTGGATTCCTTCCACTTCATTGAGAATCAAGCTGGTGTCCCAGCGAAATAGTTTCCTCGGGCGATAGTTTTCGCGGAGCCATTTTTGTTACATTAGTGTCCAAACCACAACCGAATTCAGTATTAACAAAGCTGCAAACATAATAAAAGGAAATAAAAAACGAAACGGTATTTTACCGTTATCACAACACAGTATATCAGTATATACTGTATATAGACTGTATGTTGCGGCCTTTCGCCATAACTTTGTTATTTTATGTTGAAGAATAGTTTTTTTTAGTTTATTGTGTTTAATAAAAGGTTTCGAATAAAAGTGTCAGCACATACTTCAATAAAACGTTTGGACTTTCAAACCAACAGAAATAGGCAGTGTAAGTAGACTTTTGTCCACCACTCTAAGTATTTGGTTTACCCAAATTAGTTTTAAATCAACTGTAACTATTTCCATATGTGTTTTACTTACCTTATCCAATATATCCGCGCGATTAGTACTTGCAAGCATAAGAACTCCTTCTTTAGAAGCCATACCATCCATTTCTACTAGAAGTTGATTCAGGGTTTGTTCTAGTTCACCAGAACCTCCTTGGCCTATGTTTTCAGTTCCCGATCTTTGGCGTCCGATTGCGTCGATTTCGTCAATATATATTATACAAGGAGCTCGTTTGTTACCTTCTTGAAAAAGATCCCGTACTCTTGCTGCCCCGAGACCTCCAATCATTTCTATAAACTCAGATCCATTCATACTTAAAAATGGTACTTGGGCCTCAGTAGCAACAGCTTTTGCTAACAAGGTTTTTCCGCAACCAGGTGGTCCCAAAAGCAAAGCCCCTTTAGGTACTTTTGCCCCTAATCGTTGGTATTTTTCGGGCTCTTTCAAATAGTCCACGAATTCTTTAACTTCTTGCTTGGCCTCCTGCAACCCTGCCACATCTTTAAAAAGTACTCCTTTTCCGCCATCAAAGGGGTCTACTAGAGTGAATTTCGCCCTTCCCATTTGAGACTGCTCATAAATAGATTAATTTCAATTTGCTCATGTTTAATTTAAGAAACTTACGAAGGAATCCATACTTATAGGACTTCTGGCACCTTTCATTCTCGATGCAATCGACATAAGTAACGCAAAGAATAAAAGTAACACCAAAACACGGCCAGTAATGTCACTTTGTCTATCGTATGTTACAGCCACGCCTGGAAAGAGAAATTCCATTACAACTAGATTTGCTTACATATGAAAACTTTCAGCAGCAGAGTTGCTGATGAGAAATAACAAGTAAGCATTACGGCCTCAAGACTATTATTTATTTCGAATACCAAAATCTCAAACCCCAACCGGACGATTGAGCTTAACTTTATTGAATATGTTTGTCTTTACTGACTAATTTTGTTTATATTTGGAATATAAATTACTTACGGCAGAATAGCTGATATCATTAAAAACTTACTTGATAAGTAGTACATCTAAAAGTAGTATTCACTACACTGGTTGGTTCATATTTATTTTTGTTTTAATTACAGGGTATTTTATTTGGACTGGTACTTGTATTTGAAATTTACAATACTGAGGTCTCGTGTCAGCGACGATGGAATTATCTGTTCGTTTTGAGGAAAGTGTCGCGGTAGAAAGTTAGAGGAAATCGAAAACTTGTTGAGCGGGCTTTGTAGGGGAACAACGAGGAACTTGTGAGAAAATTATAGCACAAATGTGCATAAAAGTATGCTCCGCATTGACCGTTTGGAGGAGGCAGCCAATGACAATGAAGAAGTGGAGAATTTGTACGAACGGGCACAAATTATTTAAAAATTTTGATTTCTTCTCCCTGGTGCAATTATTAGGTAGGCAGGTATGTACTTATATACAGTTAAGTCGATACTAGTGATTTGCAACTATCCACTTGTACAAAAATAAACATAATTTTATTATCGAAAATTGAAAAGCTTTAAATACAATGACGTTGAACTACATAACCAACCAACGCGTTATTTCTTGGTTACCATAACCACGTGTTATAAAAAGGAAATGCTTTAAACAATAAATATGATGAAGAATTTAATATTTTTGCTACAGAAAATGCACTAAGTACATAATAAATAAATCTTCTAAATTATCACAGTAAAAACATTTTATATATTTAGTTTTTATAATGAAATAATGCCGCTATAGTGTAGAATTCAAATATAATTTAAATTAGTTTTAACGAGGTAGAATAATTCTTGAGAAAGTAGTATTCAGAGTTTTACTAATTTCCGTCATATGTACATATATATGTAAGCTTTTACTATTTACAAAAAAAAATTGTTTAAAAACGTAATTTGACTTGAATGACTTTTTGTAAGACCACACATGATGATTTCTTCTTTTAGCTTTATCAAAAAAACAATGTTATAAAAATTATATATAAAATTTCATAAAATAAATTAATTTTTCAGATGCGTGTTGATACTTCTGGTGAAGCTTCAAAATGTATTGTATCTCATGCCGATTCCTGTGCAACAGGTACAGAGGGTGAAGAAAGTGAAATCAAATCATTTATTAAGTAGAAAAATCGTCACATTATAAACTTAAGTATCGCATAATTTACAGAATATGGTACATAGACCTTAATTCTACAAAATTTTTTCTTTTTGCTATCACAGATTTACGTTATTTACGTTATTTTATGAAAGGTATTTCAGAGGAAAATACTACTATTTAAAAACCTTTGCTATGAATCTTACAAGCTAATTTGTGTTGCCCATTTAATATCAAGGCAAAAAGTATATTATTGGTTATTAATGTAGATTAGAGACTAATGTATTGTCAGACATAGCGCAACGAATTCTGAATCTGTCAGTCAATAACTGAATTTGTTCTGATATCAATTTAGTGTTTGAAAGATTATGAAGTCGTATGGTAGAGTTATCCCAGGGAAGACCAAGCATCATTTTAAGAATCTTATTTTGACATATTTGTAGTTTATTTAAATGCGATTTGGCAGCGGTGCCCCATGCAGGGCAAGCACATAAAATTATGGATTGGAAAACTGTTTTGTAGATTAGGTTAAGTTGGAGTGGCAGCCGCCTACAGCGGCTCACTTAGGCCAATATTAGGCCCATTGTGTTACCACAAAGAAAAGTTTTGTACCATCCCAAAAAAAAAAATTACCCCTTACTAAACCAGTTTGCCTCATTGATAAACTTCAACAGACAATTTACCTCGGTGCTAGAAACCTTACTAAGATCATCCAGAAACGGTGATCCCAGATGTCGCATCCTGCTTTTACACAGTGCAGGGCACTTACACAGTAGATGCAAGATCGTTTCCTCCTCCTCGTCATTCTTTCAGCTCCTACAGCATCTTCGGAAGGGCACTCCCAACCTTTCAGCATGTATACCTATCAGACAGTGCCCTGTTTGAGACCCGATCACATTCGAAATGTTTTCCCTTCTTAGAGAGAGAACGCTGCGCGACCGTTTCCGATCCCATTTAGGCCACGTCTGCCTTGAGGTTCGACAGGCCGTATTTCGCCTCCATCTATTGTCAGCTTGTTTATATGTAAAATCTCTGAGTAGCATTTTGCAAGTGGCAAACGGCATACCAATGCGTTCTTTGTCCTGAAGAATCTGCTTGGTCGTACCTTGTCTTGCAAGTTCATCTGCCATGCAGTTTCCCTCTATGTCCCGGTGACCAGCGCGATATTCGAGTTAAACGTGAGAGAGCTCAGAGCTTTGATTGCAGCCTGGCTGTCACTAAAAATGAAGATGTCTCTTCCTATAATCCCGGGCCCTATCTTCTTCACCGCTTCCATGATAGCTGAGACCTCAGCCTGGAAGACGCTGCAGAGATCTGGTAACCTAAAGGAAATTTGCAGGAGAGGGTTTCGTGAGAAAACGCCCCCTCCTACCTGATTATCGAGTTTCGAGCCATCTGTATAGATGACAATGCGCTCAGGTGGAGTGTGAAACTCAGGTTTCCACTCTTCCCTGCTTGGAATTCGTGTAGTAAAGTTACTTTCATTTACCGATGTCCAAGCACACCGGTGCGTGCTGCTCGGAATAGAGCAGAACTTGTTCAAAATACTAGAGTGCCCTTGGCATTCAGGGTGCCACTGGGATGTCTCTCTTAGTCTCAAAGCAGTCATCGCTGCCGTCTGTTGTCCGACCAAATCTAAAGGAAGGAGGTCTAAAATGGCGTTCAAAGCCTCATTTGGCGTGGTTCTGAGCGCCCCACTTATGCAGATCATACTAGATCTTTGCACCTTGGTGAGTAACCTGAGGTTAACCTCTTTGTCTAAAGCAGGCCTTCATACGATCACCCCATACAGGAGAATCGGTCTGACGACCGCTGTGAAAATCCACCGACAGATCTGGGGATTAAGACCCCATTTCCTGCCTATGGCTCTCTTACAAGTGTAGAGGGCTATGGAAGCCTTTTCATGACGTTGAACCAGGTTCTCTTTCCAGTTCAGCTTCCTATCTAAAACAACGCCTAAAAATTTGGCACTTGTAGAAATACTTAACCGGGTACCATTAAGTACCGGTGGGGTCACCGAAGGCACTTTATACCTTCTCGTGAAGAGTACGAGTTCCACTTTACTTGAGCTGACCCTGAGCCCGCAGTGGGTGGACCACTTGGATACCTCCCGAAGCGCTCGTTGCATCAGCTCGCATAGTGTCTGCGGAAACTTTCCCCTGAGTGCGATCGCGACGTCATCAGCGTACGCGACAACTTTTGCGCCACCCCATACCGTATCTCGCAGTAGCGTATTAACGGTGAGGTTCCACAGAAGTGGGGATAGGGCACCTCCTTGTGGCGTCCCCCTCGACACGTGCCGCGACAATTCGCTCGCACCCAGCTTAGCCCTTACTACTCTGCAACTGAGTAGGTGGCCTATAAACTCAACCAGTGAGCATTAAGCTCCTAGATCCCTAACAGCGCCAGTTATGGCTTCTGGAAGCACATTATTGAAGGCGCCTTCAATGTCCAGGAAGGCTACAAGACAGAACTCCTTGGCACTGAGAGACTTCTCAATATAGCCGACCAAGCTATGGAGTGCAGTCTCAGTAGATTTGCCTTTGCGGTAGGCATGCTGGTATTAGACAGTAGATTACTAATTTGTTTTCTTTGCTCATACTAGCCTTCCTGTTAATCGGTGGGAACAACATTTTAATAGCAATGTTAACTTTCTCTTGTATGTGTTTTATATGCTCACAATACGTAATTTTTTTTATCAAAAACTACTCCGAGGTATTTGACAGAGTGGGCCCACTGCAATTCATTATTTTCTAGTTTTAGACTAGAGCTTGGTAAATAACAAGGACTTCTTTTTCTAGTGAAAAAGATGGCTTGTGTCATACTAGCATTAAGTTTTACCTTCCATCTTGTCATATAGTTTGAAATGCTGCACAGTGCGCCCTGTAATTTTGTTACAATGTCATTGCCGAACTCATGCGAATAAAAAATTGCAGTATCGGCGGCAGACATAGCGTATTGGCAATTCTCAAATGTAGGAAAATCGGAACAGTACAGTGTATATAACAAGGGGCCAAGCACTGATCCTTGCGGAACTCCAGCCGGAAGTTGGATCATGTTGGAGTAGTCATTATTTAAACACACACAAAAGTAGCGATTGCTCAAGAAACTTTGGATTAATTTTACAAGGTGCAGTGGAAAGTGAAAATCAATTAATTTATGTTAGAGACCATTGTCCCAGACTGAATCAAATGCTTTTTCATCGTCCAGAAGTATTAGACCAGTTGACTTTTTTTTCTCAAAACTTGATTTCACATGATTTGCGATGCATTTAATCTGATGTGATGTATTGTGGAACTGCCCGAATCCAAACTGTTCATTTGGTAATCTTTGATTAAGGTTTGTAAATAGAGATATTTTTTGTCGAATTACTTTTTCAAATATTTTGCTTAGACTGCTTAGAAGACTAATTGGTCGATAACTACCTGCAATGTTGATTGGTTTACCAGGCTTGTGGATTGGTATGATTTTTGCTGTTTTCCAGATGGTAGGAAAGTATTCCAATTTAAGACAAGAGTTTATTATAAACGTGAAATGCAGTACTGCCTCTGTGGACAGATATCTTATCATAATATTTTTAATGTCATCAGGCCCTGCTGACTTTCTTAGTGGGGCTTCACGAATTAGATCTTCGACATATTTCGTATCTACGAACTCAGACTCAGGAGTGGCTAACGAAAGCGAATTAAGTTGGGTTAATGTTGTAGTAACAAGATTTTCCTGCATAGGTGTGCCTTTTCGTCATTGTTAACAATGGTCTTATTATGATCATGCAGAGGTGGGATTTGTGTGTGTTTTTTACGAAGTATTTTACAAATATTCTGATGATTATAACATTGTCTGTATCTACACCATTGCCTACGGTGGTAGCTTCTTACTTTTATTAGGTTTAATATGAGAGTAGGTAGTTTTAAGAAATTGTTCTGGGCACCCCTTAGCGGAACAGAACTTTGAATTGCGGTCTTTATGTTATCATAAAAGGTTTCTATATTTTTATCGATATTCTCAGGGTGGTTAATTTGTTCGAGGTTTGTTGGTAAACTAAGCATAGCATTTTTTATGGAGCGACGATAGAATTTCCAATTCGTTTTACTGTAGTCCATTTCAAGATTTTCAAACTGTGTGAAGTTTAAATTCAGAACAAATTTAACTGGTAGGTGATCTGAACTAAATTCATTAAGCGCTAATGGTTGAGTTAAATGTCTGGGAATGTTTGAAAGAACTAAATCTATATTCGAAGGTGCAAAACTGCTGGATGATGGTATATACATATGTAGGGTGGTTTGAATATGATACTACTATTGGAAAGAATGTGGTGAAGAAAGTCATTCTGATGACATGGCTGAGATTTCTACAAATTTAGACGAGGTATTAAATATTGTTTTTTATTTGAAATGTTTTGTTTTAGCATGAATTTTCATCTTCGGCCTTTTTACGTGTTAAAAATAATTCTATTATACAAATTTGTATGATACTTTCGGTTTTCTGCCCCAGATCTGTTATTTTATTTCATTTGTAAATAAAATTGATTAAAATACAACGCGACAAATTAAAAAAAACTGGGTTTTTTCTGATAAAACTTTTGAATACATTCAAAAGTGCTGAAAAATTTTGCAAAGAAAATAAATATAAAAAAAAACTGTCGAAATTTGTTTTTTGCTTTTCGATTTGTTTTTCTTTTAATCAAATATAAAAAAATATGTTTCCCCTTAATTTTTCTACAATAATAAGTAAGGTTTACATTAAGAATAATACATAAATTGAAATGTAGAATTTGCAGGGACTGAAGAAGCAGTACAAAAAATTAAAGATATGGCGGACAAATCAAACTGTTGCTTATCATCAGTCCTGTTAAGCAACCTATCAATCAAAAGAGAAGCGATGTGATTTTATTTTAAACGAAATCATAAGTAATAATAAGGTTGTGTACTTTCAGCAGTTATTCTCGATGACATTCAAGATTACCGTCCCGAAACTTTACAAAACAATTATGACGAAAATTTGGCGACCTTATTATAATAGAAGCGTCTACTGGTCCTCGTTGTTAAAAAATAGTGTACTCGTAGCAAGCAGACATAGAAGTTTCAGTAGTGGCTACCAACATGAAATTGTTGGAGACAAGAAATTTAAAAAAAATTTTAAGATATAGCATATCATTTGAAAAATGCGTCAAGGATATTAATCTTGATCGCCTCCATAGTCATTTAACTGCTGACAGTATCATTATTTCATGCAAAATCTTATTCTAGGGCAGAACGTTTCCGAGCAAAATTCGAACTGACTTAAATGTCTAAATATTATCAATATGTGGGGACATAATTTATGCAGTCACCAGAGGTAGATGTAAACCAGCCAAAACTTTAATGCTTGGAGTTGCAGTGAAGTCTTTAACAAATTATCGGCAAGAGACAGAAATGGTGTATAAGTCGGTCGAAGATTATAATGTAATACCAATTAGCAGATTTCGGTTTTTAAAAATCGACAACCGGGAATAAGCACAATTTTTTCGCAGTCAACCTTATATCATTATGTTCGCAATAAAATTATCTTTATTTTGGTATAAGGTTTATCGCGTAAGCTTGAGCAGTTGAGCTCAAATTTCAAATTTGTAGATTTCCAGGATCATTTAATGGCCAATAAAGTAACATTTTTGAATTTTTGTTTTTAGAATAAGAAACACTGTAGACAATTGGTTAAACGAGTATGTTTTAGTGCTTTTAATGATTGAACCACTCAAAAATGTTGAAAATTAGCGAAGGAATCCATGTTGCAGTGGAGCGTATTGCAGTTTTATTTGCAAAAAAAAAAATTATAAAAATTATAGTGCTAAATACGTACGCAAAGAAGTTAAAAGTTTACAAAAAACTATATAAAAACAAGTAAGGAAGACTCTAAGATCGGTTGGAATCGAACTTTAAGTACCCGGCGCAAGGTTTTATTTCAAATAAACCGTTGTTGTATGCAATAAAACCCGTGAATGTAATAATCTTTATTTTGAAAAACTAAATGACTCTTTATTTGAATAAAAACTGAAATAAATTGGTATGCTGTTAATGCATGTGTTTACGTACAGTTATATGCTTAAGAAAGTACAGTTCCATTCGCTATTTTAAAATATTACATTTAAAATATTTTTTTAAATTGTTTTTTTTAGTCTATAGTCTATAAAAAATTTATAGAAAAATATAAAGTGGATGCAACTTGGGATCTGGTGCGGTGGAAAGTGCGTCACTTGAAGTCCCAGTTCGCAAAAGCAAACGACTGGCTTTCTTCAACGGGTGCAGGTGTGATGGAAGCAGACGGCGGAAGTATCGATGGTAAGAGGAATTATAAACTTATATATTGATAATAATAATATAACCTAATTAAATTATTTCAGCGAAAGTACTAAAGCTCTGCCCGCATTACAACCGGTTGCGGGAAATTTTTGGCAAACGGGCAGGTGCAACCATTGAGCCTGTGGTAATATGCACAGATTTGGTGCCGGATATTTCGCCTTGCTCTCCATCCCCTGCATCACAAGATGAAGTACTGCTGGAAATTGAAGTAAATCCCACAATTTCGGCAACGCTACCTCCCGAGGTACCTACTTCATCAAGTACTCCAAGAAGTATTCGGGTGGCACCGCAAAAGTCAGCCATCGGGCAGCTAACAATTTTGCAGCGGGAACGAATAGAGATTGAAGAAAGGAAAGTGAAGCTGGAGGAAAGAAAATTTGAATTCGAAATACTTAAGTATGAAAATGAGGAAAAGAGGAAAAGAGAAGAATTAGATTTAAAAAGATTAGAGTTGGAGATGAAGGAAAGAATAGCAAAGTATGAAATTGACAAAAAATATAAATAAAATAAAAATAATTAAAAATGTAAAGAAATAAATAAACATAAATAAATATAATCCTTTTTATGTAGTATGTACATATATTTAAAATATGATTTTATTATTTTATTTAGGAAAATTGTTTACATCGGTATGTATGTATATAAATATAATGTTTTTTTGTTTTTCAGCATTAGTCAAACATCAGGTCATACAATGCTAGGCGTTTTAACTCCGCCTGTCTTATTCTTTCATTATTTTCATGGTGGGTAATTTCATCTACTTCTTCTCCGTTATAAAGCAAATCGCTAACATATTCAAAATTTTCAGAGGTCGTTTGTAGTATGTTGTGCATTACACAACACACAAGAAACCATTTTGAACAAAAGTTATGGCTTGCGTTATTGTAAATAGAAGTCCGTAATTCTTTAAGGCTACCAAACCGTTCCTTGAGGAAGCCAAAACAATTTTCAATCCTCACACGGAATTTACTATGCCGTAAATTAAAAGCTTTACGTTTAGCAGATGTAAGTTGTTGGGAATTTATTCTAAATGGAGTAATGAGATTAGTTAGCAATGGATATGCAGAATCTCTTGCAAGCCATTCATCTCCAGAAAAAAAATTAGATTTTTGAGTAAATAGCGCACTGGTACGAAACATACGCGCATCATGAACGCTTCCATAGTGACCTACTACAACGTGGCGTATTCGCATTCGGTAGTCACATACGACTTGCGCCTTTACTGAATATATACGACTTTTTGAAAAAAATACTGAATGCTTAAGTACAGGCGCTTCGGCTAGTTTTAATTCAGTGCCATCGATATAACCTATACAATGCGGTAGCTCGTGATATGTATTTCCAACTATCTCCTGTCTTTCAGATGAATCAGGCCACGTTATATATTTGGATTGTAGTTCCAAAAAAGAACGAAATACTCTTTTGGTGATTTTGTAAATGGTTTCTCCATCACCAACTCCAAATATTGTAGCCACTTTTCGAATTGCCGCATTTTCACCGGATGAGCCCAGACGATATAAAACTATGGCTAGCTGAAGATCAACCTGGTATTGTCTGATGGAATGCCAATTATTAAATTCTTTACTGTCACTGATACATGACAATAACAATCCGAACTGGTTTCGGTTCACTCGCAGCATTTGTCGAAAACGACCTTCATCGAACTCTTGAAGAACAGTCGATCTCCATTCCAAAGATTTGGGGACGTTCTGGTAACTGCCGCGATAACAGCAAAGAGTCACCAGAAGATCTTCATTTAGTTCATCCATTATGGGCCAAAAGTTTGAATAATCTGAAAATTTAAAGTTTTTAATTGTTTGTTGTTTTCTGAATAACTATATTACCTTGAATAATGTTATCAGCAGCACTTTCGATCAAATAGTTAACAATTTTTTGATTTTCGCTAGTCCGTGGCATTTTTTCAAAATTTAATAGAATGTAAACAAATGCTTCTTCTTGCAGCTGAAAGTATTCACAATAGTCACATTTCCTTTTTGTACATTTCCTACAATTAAACAATAGGAGGCGTTCTCGTGGTATTGCATATTTGGGTATAGGAAATTTTTACTTCTTGCAATCTTGCCACCGTGCTACATATAGAGAATCCCCCTATAATGTTTATATGTATATAAATCAATACCAAGCATTTATGTAAATATGTAGTTAGGATTTTTATTTTAATTTTAATTATTCTGTCACTAAATAGAGTGTCACTTAATGAAGTAACACTAAATTTATTTTATTTTCTATTAAAACTGTTTAGTCTTCCTTACTTCGGACATCACTGCCGCTAGAGCTTCTTGAGTTTGCGGCAAAATATGTTTTTTGTAGTTAATCTGTTTGTGTACTATAGGAAAGCGGTCGCGTTTATACTTTTCTAAAACCCAAAATTGTCCTCGCAATAAGTGCCATTGGTTTTAGGATGATTCCAAATATCTTTATTGAAATTAAAGATTTTCTATTGCTAAAGAGTTGACGCACTACTTGGATGAAAGCGTGGTTCAGAGGAATGCATAATAATACATATTTTTCTAAAATACTTAAATTAATAAAAATTAATTAACTCACAATTCTAGTCGATTTTATTTTCTTCACGAAGAGCGTTTCTTCCAGGTTAGGATAACGAGTTTAAAATGCTTCATCAATTAGTTTAGTAACGACAATATTTTTTTTATAATTTTTTATCTTCTCTAATTAAAAGCCGATATCAAATCAATTTTTTGGAGATAATCAAAGGATGCGCCAAAAAAACAACAATTTAAATAAGATGTACTTGAAATTCAGCGCTTTTAACTATGAGTCACTATACCGACTTAGGATTGAAGCTTTAGCTCTGCACAACGCAGTGTAAATAATAAACATAATCAAAATATAAGCGGTATTGCTTTGTTTTAGAATTTTATACGTGGTGTTGCATTTCACTGTTATTTTGGGTTTTTTTTTGGTACAAATTACAAAGTTTTAGCCTAAACACATTAACCTTTAACTGATGACGTGGTAGTAAACACTCTCTATTTGTTTCTTCTCATAACGTGTCTCTTTTTCACTCTCATGAGTGTATATTCTCAGTACCCTCTTATTTTATTGCAATTCTATTATCAGTATAGTTTCACTAGTGGCGCGGATTGGCAACGCGCATAAATTAGAGCGTTGGTGTAAAATTTACCCCACGTCATTATTAGTGGAAATTTTGCATAGAAAATATTTTACTACCACGTCTGGGTTAACGTAAGTAATTCATAGAAAAAAATACTACACCTCTACGTTAATAACTTTTAACATTTTGGAATATTTTTTGGAAGTTAATATTATTTACGATTACTTTCAATTAAAGTTAAAAATGGCACATTCAAAAAATTTGAGCATGCAAGATATTATCGGAATATTGGAAGGATGATGAGTTTTACGATGACGAAATTTATGATGGTACAAGCGACTTTGATGACGAAATCGTCGATCCAAATTTTTGCACTGAATTTTGCAGTGACAGTAACTCAGAAACATTCGAAGTGGATAACGGAGAAGAAATTAACGTATTAGAAGAGCAAACTGTTGAAGACATTGAAGCAAATGAGATTGAATTTAATAATAACAATGTTTCTAAAAGTACGTATTACTACGGAAGAAATCGTTTTAAATGGTCAGCACAAGAACCACAAAGATTTAGTAGAACTCCCTTGCATAATATTATACGATTACCAACCTCAGTGAGTTCTACACAGAATCAAGCCGGAAACGATGAAGTTTCAATATTGGTCACGGTTTTTTGATGAAGATGTTGAGGATATGATTATTGAACACACCAACAGGAAATTAGCAACAAAATTTGAGTCTACAAATAAAGTTGAAGCAAAACCTTTAGATAAAATGGAATTACGAGCATTTTTGGGCCTATTACTATATTCTTCAGTTTTTAAATCTAATCGCGAATCTGCAGATCTTTTGTATGCAACTGATGGAACCGCCAGAGACATATTTAGAGCTACCATGTCTCGATTTCGATTTCTGAACATACTATCGTGCTTACGGTTTGACGATTCCTCCGATCGGAAAGAAAGATTGTCAAACGACCCCGTAGCAGCAATTTCAGAACTTTTTAATAAAATAATTGAGAATTGTAAAAAGAGTTACTCGATATGCACTCACGCTTGTATTGACGAAATGTTAGTACCATTTCGGGGCAGATGTAAGTTTAAAGTTTATATGCAACAGAACCCAGCGAAATACGGTATAAAAATAATGGCTATAACAGATGCAAGAACACACTATCTATTAAATGCCTATATTTATTGTGAAAAGGGCTCAGACGGAATTAACCTTACAAATGTAGAAGAAAAACTTGCAGTGCCAACACAATCTGTATTGAGATTATGCAGTATTATAAAAGGGAGCAACAGAAACATTACTGCAGATAATTGGTTCTCATCAATTCAGTTAGTGGAAGTACTAAAAGAGCGTCAACTTACATATTTAGGTATTCTCAGGAAAAAAAGGAAATTCCTTTAGAATTTTTACCAAATAAAAATAGGCCAATTGAAAGTTGTATTTATGGGTTTACAAAAGATATTACGCTTTTAATGTATGTGCCCAGGAAAAATCGTTCAGTTATTTTAATTTCTTCGATGCATCATCATAAAGCAAATGATACAATAACAAATAAACCAGAAATGATTGCTGATTATAACAACACCAAAGGAGGAGTCGATGAACTCGACAAAAAGTGTTCAATCTACTCATGTAGTCGCCGTACACGACGTTGGCCTTTAGCTATATTTTACAGATTGGTTGATATAAGTGCAGTTAATGCATATATTTTGAATCAATCTGGACGTAACTACTATGAAATTTCGAGAGCCAACTTTTTAAAAATACTTGCTAGAAATTTAGTTGTACCACATTTACAAAGAAGAGAATACAACAAAAGATTAGCTCGTTCTTTACGGGACATTATTCACATGATATTAGGCAAGGATTCTCTTCCAGACCCTGTTAACGAAACACTAGATAGGTCCACATCAAGCAAGTTATGTTACATTTGTCCTAATAAATTAAAGAGAAAAACAACTCATACTTGCTTAGAATGTCAAAAACCAATGTGTATGGCTTGTGTATTAACTGTGTGAATAATGAATATGATGAGTAATATTTAAATTTACCCAAATGAATGATTGTTATTTTCTAAAATATAAGATACTCAAGAATGCTCCTTCTTTATAATAATTTATATGTATTAGGCTGTGAAGAAATGCCATTTAATTTACTGTTAAGTTTTTTTTTCTTTTTTTAAGTACAGGTTAAGGATACCTTTATTTTATGTTTGTATAAAAATGCTATTGAAATAAACTACCTATTTTTCGCAAATTTACAAAAGCTTTTATTTTTTCCAAATACTGTAAGTGGAATTATTTTAGATGTCTTTATTTGAATACAAAATCATTATAACATGAAAACGTATTTTTAATTAAAAGGTAGAAAATGGTGTCAAATTTACTACCACCTCTACATATACGCTCAAAAAGTTCACCTCATCAGTTAAAGGTTAAGGCCTATGTCCTCTATTCGGTATTACCAAGTTTTAATTTTGGATCCTTTGATCTACACGCGGTATTGCGCGCCAAACGAAGAAATAATATCGTGGTAACTGTGAACTGTTTCACTTAAAATGCAATATGTGTACCAAATTTGGTAAATTGTGGTCAACGCCAAATGATCGTGCGGCCTTAACGGCCTAATCTGAACGGTAACAACCCTTGTTTTGTCCACGGACTATTCTTTAGATTACGTTTTGATTCTGTTTGATTTTTGGTTTGGCGGCTGTGGTCTTCTACCACCTGAGTATGCTGGGGTGAGACTCAGCAGAAATGCCTGGTAAGTTAATGCCACCGCCGTCTCCGTCCCGCTAAAATTTAGCAAGTCTCAGACTACGTTCAATTCCCGTCGCCATTAGGTTGGTTGTGTAGGTGCGGTCCACCTCATAAGAGTGTGCGTCAACCCTCGCATAACCTCCCTTCTTCGGCATAGACAACCATGAGACCATTTTTTAGGACGACTACACTTTCGAGTTTTAGGTAGCGGCTCTGAGTTAGGACCCTTTTGACTAAGGAATTCCAAAACCAGCAAAGCTCTATCCCGTAGTGTGCCGGGACAGTCGAGGACGACCCTAAATTCGACCTCCGACAGGCCTAAACGGTGGGTTGGCACTGAACGGAGGATCCACTTTGATCGTCGCACGGCCTCCAAGATTTTGGAGCGCTATGGCAGCCAGGCGGCATCCCATATATCTGAGAAACATGCTAGGTCGCTTGAGTGGGCCAATGGGGTGCTGAGTGGGACCACGAGTGCGCCTTCGAAAAGCTCAGCCTCAAAGAGACAGCGGTCTCAGGAGGCCTCTTCCATCAAATGGCCCAGGACTGGGGTCACGCCCGAAGTCGCTACGCAGGCGGGCTCCATTATCTTGGGTGTCGTGGACCGCAGCAAGGAGGACGGCGCCATCTCTGGGGGAGAATGGAAGCGTGTGGCGTCAGCGATCTCGGCCGTCTTCATGAAGGTGATCAGGAGCAATCCTGACCCACCTCCTCGCTGCAAGAGTGCGGGCTGGCACTCTGGTCTTTTCAAAAGGATATCGTGCCCCGACGATCTTTATAAGGCGGCGGTTGCCTTGGTGGGCAGGTCTGGAAGGGTGACAGGCTTGAGGCCGTGGTCTTTGCGTCCGCGAGCTCGTGACTGGCATCCTGCGGAGCCCTCCGCACCAGAGGAAAACGAGGAAATCCTCTGCTATTGCAACCCAAACCTTCCTACGCACAATTGGTAGGTCGTTCGGTTTGAGGAGTCCGATGAACCTTATCAGCAAGCGCTGATTTTGCTTAACGCAGAGTCCCTCGGCCCTCTCGCTGAGCTGCAGGGGGTCATATCCTATGGCTTCCAGAAGGTTGCCCTTAAGGTCTACCGATCGGATACCAGAGGCGGTGACGTCCTCATTCCATTTCGACCGAATGTGGTGCCGGAGGTTTTCGGACCTGAGGCGGAGGAAGCTGAGGCACTTATTAGGCCGCCATTAGTATTTAGGTCCGTCAAGTCAGACACTGAAGGTACTGGTGGCGTCTCCTCGGTTGCGGGGTCCCTCTTCAGTATAAATAGGCTGGTCGACGGGGCGTAGGAGGAGAGGCTTCTTGTCTCGGATATCGAGGGCGCCGTCGCAGGTGAGCTGGAGGGGATCACTGAGGATGATTATCCTGCAGATCAATCCCCAGCACTCTAAGGCGGCGTCCGCCAATTTAAGGCTTCACCTTGAACAAGGTGGGACAGATGTAGTCCTGATCCAGGACTCGTGGGTGAGCAATAACAGTATTTCTGGCATCGAGACGAAGAAGTCAAGCTTCTAGTGTCCAGCATAGCAGGTAAACCTAGAGGCCTGTGATGTGTTGGAAGAGCGTCGCCTGCTCTGGGCGATACGCTCCTTCAAGGCGTTCAAGTCGTCGGGCCCTGACGGCATCTTTCCCGCTCAGTTGCAAAAGGCCAGTAATTTTCCAATCGTTGAAATGACATACTTAGTGGAGCGCAGTCTCAGCTGATTTGCCTTTGGAAACTGCATGCTGGTTACCGTGTTTTATATTCCGCCGAATATATTCATCTAAGAGCCTCTATAGAGTTTTAAGAAGAAACGAAGTACCTAGGGCTTATGGGCCTAAAATCCTTCGGTTTCACATGAGCAGACTTGCCTCCTTTTAGTAGGAAAGACATTAGTTACGATAAGACAAGCTGTAAAAAATTGTGAGAGCGGTAGACACATATGTTCTTACCTGTCTGGAGATTTATAGAGTTGGAAAGAAATTAAAGCCTATTCCACCCTGGCGTAACTTACAATATCCGTTACAGAGTTTCCTAGGGAAGAGTAGGTTTTATGGTCTGTCTGAGTATTAGAGACGTCATCCGAGCACTCCGGGTGCTCATGAGGATCTCCCGGATTTCGGTACAAGATGATGTTTAGTCACCGTAACGCTTCTGGATAGAACTCATATTTGAGACCTTTTTCGAAAGCAGTTTTCGCAGCCTTTTAGCCTCAGAGTATTCTTCAATATTGTTGCAGAAGTTTTTCCGAGATTCGCACTGAGTCTTCTTTATGGCTTCTTAAAATTTTTGAGTGCATCCTTGTAAGGTTGCCAGAAACCTGTTCTTTTAGATTGGTACAAGAACTTATCAGAAAGCTCACTGCTTCATCAAAACAACCATTAGGTGAACAAAGTTAAAATACCCTGGGTACCACCAGTGCGCTCGGATATACTTTAAATACACAATTTACGGAAAGCTGTAAAATTAAAAGTAAAAAATCTGAAAAAAAGAAGATATAACCAGAACTAAAAAAAGAAAGCAGCAACACAGGCAATAGCAACCAAGTCTAAAAGGCGGTACATCAGCGAATAGGATTCCCTCGCAACAGTAACTTCGACCACCCAGCAACACTACTTACTTACTTAATTTTCGCTATAACCTCTTAAGAGATTTTGGCCGAGTTTAACAAATCGCGCCAATTGGAAATACCAAGTGACGTCAAGTCCTTTTCCACTGGTTTTCCAAAGCAGAGGAGGGCGTCCTCTTCATCTACCACCACCAACTAGTACCGCGTTGAATACTTTGAGAGCTGGAGCATTTTCGTTCATTCGCACGACATGTCACCGCCAACGTATCAGCTGCATTATAATTTGCTGAACTATGTCTGTGTCGCGGTTAACCTCATACAGCCTATCGTCTGCGGTATTCACCGTCGCAAAAACGCAGAGGCCCATAAATCTTTCGGAGAATCTTTCTCTCGAACTCTCTAAGGGCCGTCTCATCCGATGCTGACAGTGTCCATGCTTCACCGCCATACAATAGCACGGGCATGATGGCAGACTTATAGGGTGTTGTTTAGGTTCGTCGAGTGAGGGCTTTACGGCTCATTTGCATACTCAGCCCAAAGTAGCACTTGTTGGCAAAAGAGTATTCTATGTCGGACTTCCAGGCTGACATTATTGTAGGCGTTAATGTTGGTTCCCAGATAAACAAAGTCGTCCACCTTTTCGAAATTGTAATTGTCAACAGTGATGCGAGAGCCAAGACGCGAGTGCGCTGACTGTTTATTTGATGACAGGAGGTACTTAGTTTTTCTTTCTCGAGTCTTTTCCATGATTTCGCATATCATGAATATTTGATCGATTTGCCAGGTCTAAGGACACACTGATAAGGTTCAATCAGTTCGTTCACGGTGGGCTTCAGTCGTGATGTTTTACTAGATGATGTTATCCATCACTGTCTTATGTTAATATAGTTTAACCCTTGATCTTGATCGATCTTTAATATTTTGGTGGACCCATTGCATTAAACATTTTTTTAAAGCTCTTTTCGCCTCTAGCCAATTCAATGCCTTGACATGTTCTACCCTACAAATTTTGAATAAACGTCAGTATTTGTAAAATAGTAATCTTTTCCCCATTTCCAAAAATCGAATACAAATTTTTCGCGAATCTCATAAAAAGGCGATGCTAATTTGAAAGGTAATTTAGGAGTAGCATGTTCATTTTTGCAATTGTTGCATAATTCATATTTGTTAATAATTTTGGAGATTAACTTAACATAATTAGGATAATAAAATATTTCCATAAAATCATTAACAACATTTTCAATGCCCTGATGTAACCCCTCAAAATGAGCCCCTATAACTTTTGTTTTAAACCTCGGAGATTCTAAAATGTTTTATAAGATTCCAGTTGCTCTCAGAACTCTATTATTTTTCGATCTAACTAATGTTCTATAAAAATTCTGGAAAATAAGAAAATCATTATCATCGGGCATAAAAATGGTAGTGTTATTATTTAAAACATAGGTTTTTATTAAATCTTTTATGAAATCTACATTCAATATTTATTCTGCCCTAACATGATTGTCAATACTTTTTATTAATTTGACTTGATTTTTAAAAACATTCAACGGCCTTTCCGAAATAAAAATAGACTCTGAGGATTCTTCTTCCCTGAATGAATAGTAGCACCATTTGAAAAACTATCTTCTGCAATATGATTATACAAACCTGGCGGCTTTTAGTTCCATTACACTCTTCAATTGTAACTCTGGATAGTGCATCTGCAACTTTGTTTTCCTTATCGGTTATGTATTTAATGTCAAAATCGAACTGATTTAACTTAATTTTCCAACATTGTATTTTAAATTATGGTACTGTACTTTATATTCATTTAATTTTATTCGCATTCGGTTAGATTCCCACTGACATAAAAACAGGAATTCGGTTTCTCTTTCCATAAATTCACATTTATCAATTTGGATTTTTAAGTTAGCATTAGATAACTTTGCTAAAACTTTGTTGAGCGATTCAATATGTTCTTGAAGTGAGGTTCTACATAATATTATATCATCCATATATACCATTCAATACTTTCCTATAAGATCTTCCAAGACTGTGTTCATCAATCGCTGGAATGTTGCAGCGTTGTTGGATCATTTTTCAACCCAAACGGCAATCTTAAAAATTCGTAATGGACGTTCTGTGCTGAAAAGGCAGTTTTGCTTCCATCACTAGGGTCCACTTCGATCTAGATTAGGAATTGGGTATACATATATCATCTACATCTACTAAAACCAAAGAACGTGGATTACTAAGAATTTCCATACTTTCGCCGGATATGCCAAGAGAATATTTTAAGTTACTCCACCATACGAGAACAAATTTGACGTTCACTGATTGATATTAGAATCTGATGGGATCTAATTGGTTTGCGGTGTGGTGAAATAAGCTAACATTTCTTACCACAGGATAATTTCACTGTGCAACTTCCTTGTAATCTATGTTCTTTGCTACATTTCTCGACTTTTGTTTACCTGAACCATCTAACTTGTTAGGCACCTTCAAATTGGTGCTGAATAAGGAAAATTGCTATGGATAATAATATGTTGGTCTAACATATCTTTTATTTGTCGATTTACCTCTTCCCTGAATTTCGGGATATCTATATGATTTTGGATAAATTGGCTCTTCATTAACTGTTTTAAGTTTATGTTTAACTTTCCTAGTAAAAGACAGCATATTTTGTTTCTAAATTAATTTTGTTATTTGTTCTAATTATTCCGTATTCAAATGACTAATCCTAAAATCATTTTCATGTATATTATTTGCGAGTCTATTATCTGATGTTTTATAGAAATTATTGCAGGCTCCATCACTATAAAAAAAATCGTAAATATGAGCATTTAATACTATTAATTTTTCCTTGATGTTAATTTTAGCATCAAGTTGATTAAAGATATTATAGCCTAGTAATATATTATATATGTTTTTTTGGTTATTGGTTATTTTCCCATATTTCCTAATTTTAAAACTACTATGGATAAATTTCCGTGGCCCTTTTGGTTGCACTTGTTCCATATGTCCAAATCGTCTGATTCTATCTACATTCGAATTTTGTATACTAGAGTTACGAAGTTGACAACTATTGCCAAGCTTTTTGAGACTGTTGTTAAGGTTAAGGTAGATTTTGCTATTTCGAGTCTAATTTGCCCATCCCAACACGGTTTTCTGAAAGGGCGGTCTACAGTATCTAACCTTGCCATTTTTACCGAGGATTGTCTCGCAAGTTTTGAGGCTGGATTCCAAGTGGATACCATTTACACAGATTTCGCGAAGGCGTTTGATAGGGTTTCGCATAAAATCTTACTTAACAAAGTAGCAGCTTTTGGATTTCATTCCACTTTTCTCAAATGGATTGAATCGTATATATCTAGTAGGAGTTGCACAGTTGTTCTAGATAACATCACCTCTCAGCCATTTCGTGTAACGTCAGGAGTTCCCCAAGGTAGTGTCTTGGGACCGCTTCTTTTCGTTATTTTTATTAATGACATTAATACTTGCTTTTTACATTCCAAATTCTTGCTCTATGCAGATGATCTCAAAATCTACTCTGTCATATCGAAGCCTGAGGATTCAGTATTACTACAATCTGATATTGACAGGGTGCTCTCCTGGTGTAGGAATAATCGGCTATATTTGAACGTTGAAAAATGCTACCAAATAGTTTTTGCAAAAAAGTGTAACACCATAAACTCGTCTTACTATATTTCTGGTTCTAAACTAAAGTCGGTTACTCAGATTAAGGATTTAGGAGTTTTTTTTTTGATAATAAGTTCCTTTTTACAGTACATATAAATTATATAGTTGCAAATGGGTATGCTATGCTTGCTTTTGTGCGTCGAAACAGTACCTACTTTTCTGATCCTTATACACTTAAGAGGCTTTATATAGCTTTTGATAGGTCTCGTCTGGAATATGCCTCCTTCATATGGCGGCCCTTCCAAATCACTTATATTAATAGAATTGAGCGTATACAAAAAGTTGTTATTAAGTCTGCGTTGAGGTCGCTAAATTTCAATGAGCCTCTTCCATCATATAACTCTCGCTGCCTTCTTATCAATTTAGATTTACTCCATTGTAGAAAAAAATTTTTGTCTTATTCGTTTGTCATTAATATTTTAACAGGTGCTATTGACTGCGCAGAGATTTTAGAAAGAATAATGTTCAATATTCCACCTCGAAGTCTCAGAAATTTTAACATGTTTTATGTGCAAAATTATAGGCCTAATTATGCTTATAATTCTCCTATTGCTCGGGCGTTGAGAGAGCTTAATGAATTTAAAGATATAGATCTCTCACTACCTGGTGAGGTATTAAGAAAAATAATAAAATCCAGTCTTAGCCAATAATCTTAATTTTAAGGCATAGTTAGTAAGAATATATGATGTATTCCATAGCTGAATAAATAAATAAATAAAAATAAAAAAATAATTGTTGATTTAAATTTGCATAATAGAAATTTTTATAGCTAGCAGATGGGAATTGATAATTATTGATATTTGGATATGAAGTGTGATTACAATAATTGGGTAGAAATGCAATTTGAGGTGAAGTATTTTGATTATATTTTGGTTTATAACTATTGTTATTCAAAAGTGTATTTCTTATAATTCTTAGTCTTAAAAAATTGTACAAATGGAAAATAAAAGAGTACCGACCCAAAAGCTCCTAAGGGCTCCCAATTGGAAAATGATTAGGCTGGAAAATAATATTTAATGGATTTTTATAAGAAGGAAAGTATCTTTGTTCTTGAGATGATCGATTTCATTATCAATGACATTATTTCCTCTAAGAATTTTCATTGCACCTTTAAGATCGTTAACTAAATTTGCATTAATTAATGCAGTAGGTTTCTTTAATATTTTTAAACTAGTCCTATTAAGATCTGCATGCAGAGATAATTTTGTCGCTTCATTTTCGCTGCTTTACTTTATACAATCCTTGACCCTGCAAACTTGTACTTTTATTTCCTCACACAATAACTTAATACTATTCTTAAACCAAATATTATTAATTTCTAAAAAAAGTTTTGAAGAAGACGTATGCGCACCAAATTCTTCGATCAAGAGATCAAGCAAACATCCCCAATCATTTGGTTGCTTTCGCCTTACAACATTATTTCCTTAAAATATTTGTTTATTTGGCAGATTAAATTAAATTCATTTATAGGTTCTCAAGGATCTTTTGCAAGGATCCTAGACTGCGCCAATAAAATACAAATTATTTTATTTCCTTCAAATTTATTTGTAGCTTAAACAATTTACCCAATTTAAAATAAATTTTTGCAGTTTCCAGAACGCATAGAAAAAATTAAATTTACAATCTTATTGAAATGAGCAGGAAAGCTTTCTAGAAAAGAAGAAATCTCAACACAGTAGAAATACGATATAGTGCATTACATAGATATATCGGCCCTTGCAATAGGAACGCACAAAAGTTTTTTTAAATAAAACAAAAACGGTTTGGGATATGAATTAAATTCTTTATTCCTGTGAAAGTACATTCGATGCCATTATGTATGGAACTCGATTTCTTTTGCATGGGCACCACGGGCACGCTTGCAGAAGTCCAGACGCTGAACTCAATTTTCGACGGTTTTCAAGCATAAATCGGCCGATACTGCTGCAATTTCACGTTCGATATTCGTACGAAGTTCATCAATCGTCGCTGGTTTGTTGGCATAGACCATAGTCTTGACGTAGCCCCACAGGAAACAGTCTAACGGCGTCAAATCAAACTTGGTTTTCAATAAATCGATTGTGACATTCGCTGTGTGGCTTGTGGTGCCGTCCTGTTGGAACCACATATTGTCCAAGTTCATATCATCCAATTCGGGCCAAAAATATTCTATTTTGATTGAGCGGTAGCGATTCCCATTCACAGTAACTTGCCGGTCTTGATCATCACGGAAAAAGTACGACCCAATGACGCCGCCGGCCCATAAACCGCACCAAACCGTAATTTTTTCGGGATGCAATGTTGACTCATGGAGTACGTGTGGATTGCTGCCTGTCCAATAACGCATATTTTGCTTATTGACGAAGCCATTCAGCCAGAAATGACGACGACCATAAATTGGACGTAGCGCTCTTAAAGTTGAGGCCATTGACTCCGAATTTCGGCAGGAAATTTTAATAATTTCGACCCGTTGTTGCATCGTATATCTTTCCATGATGAAATGGCAAACCTTACTGAAGAGAAATGTCAAAAGAGCGGTGAAAAATATGGCGTCGTTTGCTGTCACTATCGGTCTACTTTTGTAGCGTCCCTATTTAAAAACCCTTTATATTGTTGTGTTGTTCCTGGGATTGTTCCGTTTCCCAATCGTTCACTACTAGATTTGGCAAACACGGTCGTATACAAATATACATTCAGGCACACAAGCTTTTCGGTACTTTTGCTTTTTTCGCTCGCGTGCAAGCTTACTACTAATATACGCTCTTTGAGCATAAGTTTTTAGCGACACACACACACACTTAGGTTTTTATATCAATTATCTCAACTCAACGGGGGATTAAACACAAAATTGGCTCTGTCACTCTAAAGGCAAAAACAAACGCTGGTCCCGGACTTAGCTGCGCTGAGGTGATACAGTGTTACCTGATAATAAACGGACAACTCAATTCAAAAAGAGTTCGAATACAATTGACAAAAATAAATAGTACGACAAAAAAAAAAAACATTCATTAATTGCTCGATTCAAACCCTTAAAAGTAATTTATTTTAAAATCAAGGAGAAATTCATATTTTAATTTCTCTCCAACTCTAGTTTTTCTCACTACTCAACAATTTCAAATAAATTAATCAATAGAAATGGCTGAAGACTGACAAGATAAACCCTTATCCCTCCATCCACAAGACCCCAAGACACGGTCAAAATCTAATTCCGACGAAGACGATTTGAAATATATAAAACAAATCCTCTTCGAACTAGCTAAAGTCGAAACTATAACCGACCTCAAAGCTATCTCAAGGCACTATATTGTATCTTTTATAAGACATCCTGAAAATGCAAAATACTCTCTTACGTGCCGTGTCGTTGATTTGGGCGGACTGATTTGAATGCAGCCGTTCGCCATTTCAGAGACTTACGAGAACACGGATTACGGTTAAGTGCATCCCAAACCAAGAAGAATTGAAAGAAACAAAAACGCAACTCATAAAGAACGCTCAATATAAATATTATGAAGGCCCGATATCCGCACTAAAGGGCTCAATACCTATTAATAAAAAGAGTTCTCTACTCTTCCTCAACACAAAGATTGATAAGGAGCGTGTGATGCGACTGAACGGCCGCCTCAAATGTGCCGCACTCAGTTATAATAAACGTCATGCCCCATTATAATTCCGAACAATTCTAAGTTCTCCGCTCTTTTCATAGATTTTCTCCACTCCACGCTACTCCACCCCACCAGGACTCAAGCAGAAAGTCAAAAATGCATCTTCAACTGCAAAATCTGCACGCTCTATAAGCAAAGGGCAAGGTCCACAGCAGTCGTCGATTACGCAGGACCGTTTCAAGTAAAAACATCCCCACTTAGACGAGCCTCGTATACCAAAGCAAGTTTGCGTATTGGTATCCTTCTTTGCAAAGGCAGTTGTTGTCGACAATCCGGCGATACTCCAAAATAAACACTTATTTTAAAAGCCTATAATTTATTTAATTGACATAAGCATAGTAGGCGCTACCGAATTGGTGCTTTCTCCCCGCACAACTGACATTTTTTAAATTGTTACGGCAGGCTAACACAGAGTAGCATTATGTAGGGTTTATATTTACATGTACTCTTCACTAGTCTAGTCCACATTCCACCTCCCGGTGAATCCACTGTGGGATTCACAAACTTCAAGGCGGCTACCTTTAAGGATGGACGTCTGATAATTCCTCTACCTGTTCAGACGGTTGCGATTCGAGCTTATCCATCTTTGGCGGTGATCACATCGATTATGCGACCTGTCTGTCACTGGCTTCTTGGGAGCTGGGGTCGGATACAATTACCAGTTGGTCCGGCTTGACTCGTTTCACTGCTTCTTGGCATTTCGGCCGCGTCAAAAATTGTGGCAAACACTCGTGTATCCAAAGCTTCCGAAAACGGTCCTTTAGATTCTGTGAGATCTTCCACTGCTTGCGCAAACAAATGTTCGATTCGGGCTCACACGGCGTCTGCGTTGAGTGCACACATCCCAATAAAAAATGATTGGGAGTTAGCGGTTTCTCACTAGCTGCTGACAACGGAATATCAGTCAAAGGACGACTGTTGATAATATTTTCTGTCTCTATTATAACGCTACGAAAAGTTTCGAAACGAGGTGTGTTGGAGAATGGACGCACGTAGGGTGTCACACGATCAGGTGGTAGCTGTCCCATGAGAGGCACGGCCGGCTTCGCATTGAGGCGGATCCACACTAGGCACTTCTTTACGGAAGCCAATAACGAATGAGCTCGAGGTATCCAGAATCGTTGACGCATTTCATTGATGGTAAGTCTGGTGTTCTGATGATGATTTCGTCGGTAAAATGATCCATCATCAATAAAGTTAAATAATGGTAACGTGGTATAATTATTTGGTGGCAGGCGGAATCAGGACGACAATACGCGGCATCAATTCTTCCATTGATATGCAGTACTTCATAAACAACGAATATTTACGAACATCTATCAAGGGAGCATGGTTAATTACAAGCAAGGTCGGTCTCTTAAATTCTACCTCATGGTCACGATGTAACCATTATCATATAGAATCGCTGGACTTGTTATCCATCGCGAATTCGAAGAACATGTTAATGTTGACTTTACCTTTTTTGTATGTAGCTCATCTGCGGTTGAGTACATAGAAGAATAACATCTTGGCACTGAAAGGTGCCTAATATTACGAAACGCTTTCCACCATGTAGGCCATTGATTTTCCAAGTTTATCGGCAAACCTTCATCGCACTCAATCTGCAGTTCCCAGGTATCTTGCAAAATTAGCTTGGCTACAACAATGATATTAGCCAGCAGACCGAAGGGGTCATAGATGACCATTGCAAGTCCCAACAACTCACGTTTCGTTGGTGATCGCTGACACTCCAAGACCTCACGTGGAATTTTGTGGAAGCTGAAATGAAACTCCAAAACATTTTCCTTAGAGTTCCAGTACATACCTAGAATTTGATCGGTTTTCGGCGGATGCTCCATGCTAACTACTTCTGTCGGCGTTTCAGTACCATGACTTAGTTGATTCTGCAATTTCTTGCAGTTGGACATGAAGTTCCGCAAACGGAAACCTTTGGCGGTATTAATGATGATGGTTTCATTAACGGCTTCATTAGTTTCTTGAGCGTTATCGAAGGTAACAATGGGGTCATCCAAGTAAGTGTTTTCAAAGACGGCGTTACACCTCGTGACATCTTATCTCGAAAACGATTAGCGTTTAAATTCTTTATGAATTCGACACAACATGGTAAACAGGCGGCACCGAATATGATAGATGTCATAACCTGTATCGGATTTGATGGGTTTCCTTGTTTCCACAAGAAGTGTTGCGATTGTCTGTCTTCCGGGCGAATCTTAACTTGAGAAGATATCTCTTGTATGTCACCTCGTAACGCTGACCATTACTTTTGGCTGAATCCTCGAGTATCCTTTTTGCCCGGAAGTTTTCTACAGACTCAAGAGGCGTAGCAGGATTCGTCACACCAAAACTATCCAAACTAAAATATTTATCCACTAACTGGTGTAACAGCTGAATATTAAACGGTTTGCGAGTGTGTAAAATACTGCATACATGCTCTAACGAAGTTTTTGTGGGCCCGTAAACTGCCCAACCTAACTTGGTTGCAAGGATCCGTTAATTTGGTCCAGAGCTCACCATCTTTTTCGAGGCACTTAAATGACTGTTGTCAAGTCCAATCAGTAAAGATGGCTTACCGGCTGAATAATTGGCAATTGGCAATTTATCAAGATGGCTATTATGACTGCGATTAAATGTTTGCATCGGTAAATCGAGTTGTTTGATTGTGTATACATTCTTTAACTGAAACGATGGCTTATGACGCGCCTCACTTATTTGTAAATTGAGTATACGAGAGTGCTCGGTAGTTTTGTCTCTTGTTGTACTACTGTAACGTGAGCGGCGTGATGTGACCCTTGTTCCCAAGATCATCAGCAATAACTTCTTCGACAAGCGTTATGGATGAACCATCACCGAACATGGCATAAACCGTGACACTTGTTTGATCTTTTATTTTATCTTTGATTGTTATTGCAACTATTTAATAAATGTTCATTGTTATGGTTCGATGACTTGATATCTGGCTGACTGACAGATAGCGGCGAAGTTGTATCAGAGGGTGATTGATGTAGGAGGGGATGATGCATACGTTTGCACTCATCAACTCTACACTCACGTCTTGAACGACGTTCACCTAACCCATGCCCTCGTTGCCAACAACTAAAGCACAAACGATTTGACTTAACGAGCTTCCACTTAGTATTTAAATTAAGTGCTAGGAATTCAGGACATGAGTTTAGTTTGTGGCACTGCTTACATTTCACGCAAGAAACTTTTTGTTGTTTTTATTGGCTTGAATCAGCTTCATGGTTATGAACTCTTCGTGGTAAATTTGAAGGTTGTTGACTTGATGACGATTGCGCAATTGGATGCACAGTGGCACCGGATGGAGATCGCACCCCTTGTAGCGACGATGAGAACATTTGCGGTATTAAGCTGACTACCTTGGCAATATTATTTAACCAATCAGCAAACATCTGAAAGGTTGGATGCGGCGATACCTCAGCTGCACGACGACTACACTTGAATTGTTTCGAAGCTGGCGGATTTCAAAAAAGCGACGATGTTTCGAACTTGGTTTGAAAAGTTAACAATTTCTTCAATACGAACTGCAATTCTTCCATCACTTTATGCACGCTATCAGGAAATATTAATAGTGATGAAACGACGCGTTTAGCATTACCATGTAAAGCTTTATGCAGCCCCATAAGGTTCTGACGATTATTATATCGAAACTCTTTAGTGGTGTCACAGAAACTCGCTTTAAACAGAGGCCAATCCTCTGTTGTCAGTATACGAAACTATATCCGTATTTGAACTATTCGGCGCTTATTGAATAGCATATGGTGACGATGTAGTCCTTGGTGGCTGCGACTGCGGTATATTAAAATTTTCCATAAGAAACGGCGTATAATTATTAGATGGCGATATACATATGTTGTTCGAATTTGTGTGATAAACTGACAGGCATTGGGAAATTTTTCGGCTGTTCTACTGCAGTGGCGGCGACGTTGTTTCTGTGGAATTGTTCTGCTGACATATGTACGGTGGTGTTCTTGATATCGCACATTCTTACCTCGCTGGGAATATCTCGATTTTCTCGCCGAAGCGCATTGGTCGGTTCTTTAAACGAATTTATACTTGCCAATAGTGCAGCAAGTGGATTCTGCAAAAAAAAAAAATACAACAATTTCCAGAATTTTCCGTATTTGTTTCCATCGCATTCCATCAATATTATTCAAGCTTTCCTCTTGATCTGACATTTCTTCTATTTCTTCTGGTACACTTTTTTCTGTTTTCCTCTTGCTTTTATTTTGCTTACTTCTTGTAAGCATCTGTTCATTGATTGAAATACAAAGCTGTAAGGGAGACGACTATACTGTTTGTAACAGTGGCTATGTGCTTGATGAAAGTGAGCACGGTTGAAATTTAAAATTCACGACGGTTAGCGATTTCCCCTGAATCTTATGACGCCGACCAACTGCATATAAAGCCTACCTGTTGACTGCAGCTAACCCGACTGATTGGCCAGCCCACTGCTGGAGACTTAAGGACTGAATGTACAGCTTATCTGGTGACTGCAGTTGACGACGGAATTCGACTGCGACGAGCTCCTACTGAAGCAGTTGGTGGCTGCTACTAAAGAAGCAGTTTGTAAGTTGGGTTTCACGTCCTCCGAAAAACTTACGATGCATAAAATTACTGGAATATGAAAACCGGTGATACTCCAAAATAATTACTTATTTTAAAAGCCTTCGTGGTCATATGCGATTTATCAAAGTAAGTTAAGTTACAAACAATAATGTATTTAATAGACAAAAGCGTAAACTAGTACGCGCTACCGAATTGGTGCTTTCTCTCCGCACAACTGAAAATTATATTGGTTTCAGCAGAGGAACAGAGTTGCATTATGTATGGTAGATATTTACATGTATTCTTAAAGTCTAGTTCCCAGCAGTCCCCTTGAAATGTGGTCGAACCTGAGAACAGAAGCTTTTAGAGCTAAGTTTGCCAGGTTCACTAGCCGTACGGGATCAACGAGAGATCTCAGAGAAATATGTGTCGCATGGGCTTGAATCACAACTAGTTCCCCCTGATGCTGCGCATATGGGAAGCTGCGCTCAAAAGCTTTCCAACGCACTTTGACAAGGTAGCAGGAAACCAAAGATTTACTTTCGATAAATTCACCACTCTCTACATAAGAATCGTAGGTGGACCCCACCGCTCTTCTCGCCTTAACTCCGGGTCGTTTTTTACGCGGATCCCTACTTCTCGCTTTTCCAGAACAAATTACTTGAAATCTCTTCCTCTTAAATAAATGGCAAAAGCTCAAAGTTCTCCACCACTAATTAAGTACGCGATTGAAAAACGAGTACATGAAAGAACTACACAAACGGAATAAATGGAAAAGCCAGCAAGCCAATCTCAACGAAGGGATATATTCGTTGCCTCGACAGTCGGTTCTACGATACCAGAACGACCCAGATTTAAATCCGGCCAAGAACTGTCACTTCAGCATCATTCCCAATAACTTATGGGGATGTTACAACAACAACAAGGAGGGGACCTAGTAGTCTGAAACTGCATCCCGGTAATGATCAGAATGCTCGCGGAGTAAACGTCCGGGCTCAAACCTGCACTATGTCTCGTAATATTGCGAAACTTTGTTTATTACCCTCTATGTACTTTGTTTCCCTAGGTTTCATCCACTCATAGACTAATATATCTCAACATCTCACATACCCGATTCACGCACTTCAAGTCGCCTACCCCACCCATAATTCCAATTCACTTTACTATCTTTCTCTAAAGATCACTCGAGTTGCGAACAAATGTTGCACCCACTCCTTGCGGTATTCTCACGCATTCAAGGTCATGGCTCCGGACGAGCGATACGAATCGGCACGTGCCAGCTGCTATCGCTGTAGGAGGGTCCACTGTATAATGTGCAACGCACAAAACCCCCATCGACAGGGCGTAATACCAGTCGTCGAGTTATCCGGAAGCAGAAGGAAAGGGCACCTACGCGGACCTCCACCCAGGAACGCGTACGGGAGCTTTTTAAAAGAGCTATGGTTATCATCCAGACGTTGCAACAACGACCACGTATTCCAGCGCTGCAGGGCGGCCGCCCTGTTAATGACACGAATTCGAGTCTCATTGACTTATAAATATTCATACATTTACATTTCATTTTTCTTATGTAAATTTGTTTAATATCATAAAATTATGGAAAAACGTTAAGCCTGAACACTCTTATAAATTAACTATTGTAATCAAATATTTTGGTCTTAAATTTAACTAATAGATAGTTTTATATATTTTGTTTTTTTTCGACGAAGAATCCGACAACCCCGTGCCTGTAACAAAAACAGTCCGGACTGTTCTGTAACCATGCAATCGTGGCAGTAGCATTAATATAGTAACCTCAAACATTTCATACATCTACAGTTTACTCATCAGCTGTTGCTCAAACCAAAAAAAAAACAATTCAACTAACATTGATTATTGAAGGAAAATAAGATTTGTTTCTATGCTTGAAAGCGAATCTGTGTTTGTTGAAATCGTGGCATAAGCATCAAAAGGAATGGGTAAGTTCATAGTTTGCTTTATTTAAGAAGCCTTACAATGTCTTTAAACACTTCACTGAGGGGCGCTTATCACTTTTTAAACTTTTTTCAAATATAAGTACATGTGTGTTTATACAACTGGCAGATGGTAATGATTGGTGTAGAGTGTGCGGTGTGCACTGGGCCATCTATCTGCGTGTGTTGAGGGTGTGTGGAGAAGCGGAAGTGGGACTTCGGCCATGCCGAAGCTGTTCATCATAATAGTCACTGACGCAGTAGTAGCCTCTCCACAACGTTGCCGAACGCTATGCCGCGGCCTTGACGATGGTCCCGCCGGTTTCGTGTTACAAGTCACTTCTGAGCCATTCGTTCTTATTTGCAATTTGGTGGTGGAGTTTAATGGTGGAAAAGGGTGTGACGTTTTTGAGAAACGTGACACAGGCTGCGGGAGGTACCATATGTTGCTGATGGTGCTGCTGCGCCTCGAGCTGCCGCGGGGAGTGGTATTGCAGGTCGTGGTGCTGCAATTGGTGGTACAAGGTACTGTCGGGGCATACCACACCGTCGACGTAGTTTTCGAGCGGGGGTTGTTAGGCATTACTAGTGAATCAAAATTAAGTGGTTTTAGTGTTCTGTGGGAGTGAATGCGTGCATGTGTACGCTCGATTGTTGAGAGTGGCAAGCTTTGTAGGGGCGATAATTTCTTTATCAATTTTTATGTCGTTCGATTAAAACGTGATAGGGATTGTAGAGGTTCGGGAGCGACCCAAAGTGAGTGTGTCTGGGAGTTCTGGCTTTGATGGCAAATGTACAACGTTTAGATTTTGTTGTTGTTGTAGTTCTGTAATAGCTCTCGCAAGCTTTCTTTTCTATTTGTTTACGGGGAGTTTTTCTAACTCAACTTGAGTTGTGAGCTGGAAATTTTTCCTGATACTTGGCAAATTCAAATCCATCCGAAAATGGTATTTTAGGCTAATAGGGTGTTTCGTCATTTAATGCGAATTGTTGAGCTATAGCACCTGCTTGACATTTTGTGTTGTATCTAAGGTGATACATGTCCCAGAAGGACGGCCCTTCTTCATAACCTTCATGAAATACTTCTGTGTGATACACTGCTGCACTGGCACTTTTAGATATATGCCTGAACTTGCTTCTTGTGTTTGTATTTGGGGCAGCTCTGCTCTCGGGGGTGCAGTAGGTGCAATAATAGGCTTTAGAAATTTTAGTTGATCGGAAATCCTAGCCTTTGTTTCTTCATATTGATCTAAGCAATTTTTATATTTGGCTTATTTAAAATCATCTGGCAAATCTGAATCATAAGTTTCAATAATTGTGTCTTATGCCGTTTGGAGACGTGCGCAGGAATTATAAAGACTTGTTGTTTTTACTTCTAGAACTGATTCGGAGTTGTCTTGTATTGGGGCTGAGGCAAACCTAGTGCAGTATCTTATTATACTGTCACTTAGTGAGACAAATCTTGCGGCTGAGTTGTCTTTAGTCTTTTTTGGTTTGGCACCCTGTTTTGATCGTGTAGAATCTGCAGGTGTGCACTGTCGAGTTAGATCTTCGCCAACCATTGTTAAAATAATCGTGGTTCTACCTTCCTGTTCTCTTATTGGAGTTGCATCAAAGGGCATTTAAAAGTATATGTACATTTTCTTTTGTCTTGTTTTTTTTCTCTGTGTATTTCTACTGAATGAGGATTATCTATATATAGCTATCCGTGCAACCAATCGGATAGTAATTTATCTGGCCTAGGAATTTAAATATTTTTTTATAACTCCTTCTCTTAGGTAGTTAAATGTCCAGTGCGTTTGCTGATGACCGTACAGTATGTTTAGTCACGTTAATGATGATTGGAGCCAAGAAAATAATTATTTGATTTTTCTGAATACTATGGGATATTTTACCCTATTAGTGGCGGTATTAAAAGGTTACATATGTATATACATACATAAATATGCAAGGAGGCGAGTGCTATTTCTTTTGTTCTTTAAAACATAATTTATATTTCGAAATTTGCACGCGATATTTTTTTCTTATCGCGGTGTGTTTTTTTTTCTTCTGCTTCTGCTTGGAGGAGTATAGCCAGATATTTTTGCAAGTATATACTTGAATTTATAATGTTTTTTGGGCTTTGAAAATTAGAAATATTATCATAAGTATAAATATAATATTTGCTTGCCTATGCAGGTAAGTGTGAGGCTATTATGTATGTGAGTCACGTTTTGTTATTATTTTTTGGTTGTTTTTGTATTTTGTAGTTAAATCTCAATAAATTAGATTTGATACAATTCACTCTGATTATAAAGGGGGAATATGGGTAAAATTTATGAACTTAGTTCCTGTTCTTTGCTTTGTGATCCTGTTCCTTTTTCTATCTGTTGAAAGTTGAATCTTCCTCCACTTGCGTTTCATTCTCTTGTTGTCGTATTTGTTTCAAACTATACATGCAAGTATGTATGATTTTTCTTGTAAGGTACTGATATTTTTTTAATTTTTTTTTGTTTCTACAGTTTAATTTTGCTTTTTTCGTTATGTTAGTGGACTGTAATTGTTTTTTTTTTTCGCGAAAGGACCGTTCGCTGAGGCGATGGAGGACCATAAACACTTCACTAAGGGGCGCTTACCACTTTTTAAACTTTTTTCAAGTAAAACACAACGCACGCAATGTTTATTAAGAAAACTCAAGCGAGGTTGCAGGATGCGTCCGAACGAAAAATTGTAATTATATGTATAAGTATATGTGTGTGCGTACAAGTGACAGATGGTAATGTGGGGTTTACTAGGCCATCTATCGGCGTGTGTTGGTAGTGTGTGGAACTGGGACTTCGGCCATGCCGAAGCTGCTCATTTAGCCAGTCTTGGTGTTTTTATAAGGTATTAATTTTCTCGTGTTATCCCACTGCAAGCCTCTAAGCGCGAACAACAAAAATGTTTCTGAACCGATTCAAGCTTATCTATATATATTTATTATTTACTTATCATTGGTTAACTTAAAGATAATAAATTTCATACAAGCTAACCTTAAGAAAGCTACAGCAACTAGGCCTTAAGCTTGAGAATAAGTTCATACAATCTTTTTATATTTAGTTATGTGTATATAGGTGCATAGTTGTATATTCTGTGGATGGGTTGAAGAGGTACAGTAGGGGGTTGAAGTTACCAAAAATTTGTACTGATAAATTTATGCACTCTTGTAAAATGTGTTGAACTGTAAATGGATATGTGACATTGCAGGAACAATTGTTTGTGGAGATTTTGAATTTTGGTGTGACCGAGTCGGCGTCGTTCGAATTTCATTATGCCAAGCCGGGTTATTTTATGTTTCTTATTATATTTTTCTTATATTTTAAACTTTTTAATTTCTCTATATCCGTTGTTGGTTGAATTCCATTCTTCTTTAAGCTTTTTGCTGATGTGCGCTTATTATAATATCGGCATGTTCTGGTACCCAAAATATGATGAATTTTGGATATTGTTTTGTGAGCTTATTTCTTACCAGGGTTATATTTAAATATTTTTATTGCATCTATATCTGTTGAATAGAACGAGCTATAATTGGGCGGAGTCAGCGACTCTTACGATTTTATCGTGCTTCATTATACTGTAAGCTGAGTTCCCGTCTTTTAAATACGATTATAATTTTTATATCTGTTGTGTATTGTTTCTCGAATTGCAGACTGATATTATAAAGCGGTTTTTGGTAAGTATATGTAGGGAGCAGTCGACCGATTTCAAGTTGACCATCCATGGCGGGCGGAAAGTTTGGTTGAGAGGCCTAGTTCTGTAGAATGGTGGTGGTGGCTTGATTTCCAGTACGGTTTCCCTTCTTTTATGATATTGGCTAATGTTGCAAGTGAGTTGTCGTGGTTTGATAGCAGTATTTTAAGGAGTTTTGTTGTGTTTGAGTCCGTTAAATTTTATAGGATGGGAATAGTCAATTCGTAAACCATATTTTTGATTGCGGTTCTAGCATTCTAAGCTCATTACATTGCGATAGGTGAACTTGGTTTGATAACACTATGCACTGGCAGTTCACTTTTCGACATATATGTGTGTATTTGTATTTTGTTGAAGACAGGATTGCGCCGGATTGACTACACCAAGATTAAATGTCACGGAAGAGGGGTTCATGTCTATTATCAGCTTTTTGTCCTTTTTTAATTTTAGGATGATGTGAAGTGCTATGATTGTGAATAGGCTATTGATGTCATTATCGATGGGATGAAAATCAGAAAAATGGTTATTTACCTGCATCGAGAATTTACGGTTAGTCATAAAGTAAATAATATACTGAATAATTTTGGAGCAAAATTTCCATTCTAACAGTTGATTAATTATTGTGTTAATACCTATTTTGTCATATGCCTTCTCTAGGGATATAATATTTAGGTGAATTTTTGAGGAAAGTTTAGATACACCCAGGTAATCTAAGAAGAGTAGGGCACCTGTTGTGGATTTCCCCCTTTTAAATCCCATTATTTTGTCAAGTAGTTTTGAAAGACAAAGGTTTAGAGAAAATGGTCCATATGATTTTGACAACATTTTAACTGCGTTCGGTTTTAGAATTGGACTAATTGTACTTTGCTCAAAATCTTGTGGAATGTTGTTTTGAAAAAATGGCATTGTATAGCTTTAAAAGTAATGTTTCGAAAGCCTCGGAGGAGTTCCGGATTGACTTCCTTTGCGTTTACATTCACACTAGGTGCATTTTCTTGAGATCAGTGGCCAATTGGCAAGGTCGGTTTTGAATCGTGGTTTGGAAGGTGTGTAAGAATAATTGTTGCTCGGAAAAAGGGAGAAGACTATTGGGAAATGGTCGTTTCCATTTAGGTTGTTGTGTGTCTTCCATTCTGCATTGACCCCAATATAAGGAGAACAAAAGGTCAAATCTAAGTGGGTAAAGGTGGCATGCGTTGATAGATGAGAAGGGGATTTGTCATTTAATAGTATGAAATTTTATTGGTTTATAAATGTTGCAGTATTGCAAGAGTTATTACGTTTTCCAGGTTGCGGGAATGAAAGTTGTAAGATAGTGGCTTATAAGCTGGCATAATTTTATAGTTTTTTGAAAACTGCATTTGTAATAAGCAAAAGCAAAGCGAACGTGTTACTGTGCGGACGTGTTTCTGATTGCTCGTCATTGCTATTCTAATTTGCTAATATTCCAAAAAAGAGAATAAACATTAAGTTATTGGTGTTAGTATGGTGCTTATACGCAGACAGTGGCTCCTCACTAAGTGACTTACATATTTCAACATAAATATTCTGCAAAACAATTCTACAAATATATTCCGCTAAAAACAAATATCTTTAATTTAATATGCCTTGCCTGTGCGGGCTAAAAGTTGATCGGATGCAACGTAAAGTGCAGTGTGCTAAATGCACGGAGTTTTTTCATTTAAACTGTGTTGGTGTTTTACCGGCTGATCTTGACTTTCTGCTTGAATCCGATAAGCCGTTCTTCTGTAAAGTTTGCATGGCTAATAGCCCTGCCACTTAGAGTACGTTGCGTGCATTCCGACGAAACATTCGACTGACAGCTGAGTAAATTATGTGTATCTGTATGCAGATCGCCACATTCGCAACGCATGCAATACCGCAACGTACGACAGTCGCTCTACTCTCTACTTTTGGCGCATTCAAATCCGTCGCTAAAGACAGCTGATTGTTTTATTTTGTTTGTGGCAACATTGTCTTTGGTGGCGACAACGCGTCAGTGGTAAACATATTTAATTATTAATAAATAAATAAATTAACAAAATACGATTACTTTGTACAGAAAGAAAAATTTCCCACCAATACAAAACAGCTGATTTGTTTGCTTGCGAAAACGTTTCATTGTGGCTTGCCTTTACGCTGCGTACGCCCTGCCAGTCGCATGCTTCGCCGGAATGCACGCAACGTACTCTAAGTGGCAGGGCTATAAGCGCCGCAAATCAGTTTGCTCGCCCCCCCCATCAGCAGTATCGACGGAGAAAGTTGATGTTAATTCAGCCTCCTCCGACTCTCAAAATTGCAATACATTCGACATTTCAAACGAAAATAGTGACAAACAGCAAATTACTTTGCTTACCGTCGTAAAGGAAATTGCCGCTCTCAGAAGCGAAAATGTGCGTGTGTTATCTTTGCTCAATGATTTGCATGCCGATAAGAAACAACTAATGCTAAAGTTCGATGCCCTGCATGCAGAAACTCTCTATGCAGACTAAACTCAACAACAAAGATGCTAGCATATCGTTACTAACCTCGGAACTTAAAAATCTTCGTGATATTCTAGTTTGCTCGTCTAACGTTGGTACGAGCTCTCTTACTGTGGCTGCTAATAATACATCGCAACGTCCTGCTAAAATTAATGCAGCGAATAAGTCGACGTCGCTGTTTTCTACTACTGCTTCTCCCTCTTCGCGCAGTGTTGCTGCTGTATTGGCCAGTGCTAACACAATAACTGCGAAAACAACATCTTCTGCTAATGCTGCGCTCATGCCAGTCTCGTTGCCTATGCCGGTTGTTATCTGTAATGATGTTTCGTCGCCGGCTGCTGCTTCTAGTGCTGTTGGTGTGACGCCGAGTTCTGCTGCTGCGCCTGTGCTACCTGTGCCAGCTTCGTCACTGTGTTCTCAGGCTGTTATACATGCTAGCGCTGCTCTCCCTAGTGCAGTAACTACTCAATCATTTTCTTATGCTAATGTTGCTGCGTTCATACCGCCTCCTGAGTCGTCCGCTCAAAATGCTGTAACTGTTGCTAATACTCGTATGCATAGTGTTGACAAAAGCCCCAACTGGAAAAATTCAACCAAGAATAGTTGCCGTAAGTTAAAACAACCCTTAGTTATTGGCTCTAGCGTCAATAACGAATTAAGCGTCGTATCGAAAATGAAGTGGTTACATATTTCCTCCTTCTCGCCCAGTGTGACTACTGATGATATCTTGGCATATGTCTCGAAGCATGCAGCTATCGACAAAAAGCTACTGGTTTGCTTTACGCTTATTAAGAAAGATACTAGGGTTGACGATCTTTTAAGAGTCAACTTTAAGCTAGGCGTATCTGAATGGTGCTATGATAAGTTGTTGAATGCAGATATTTGGCCTGCGAATGTTTAGATCCGACCGTTCCAGTTTTTTCCCAGAAACGGTGCCCCTCTGCAAGAATCATAAATGCGTCCTCTCATCCTGAAATTCGTTCCAAAAATCTTAATATTTATTTTCATAACGCCTCCGGTATAAGGACAAAGTCTAAGTTGTTATATGATCTGAGTGCACAATTGGAATATGACATCTTTGTGATTATCGAGACCTGGCTAAATATGGACTTCTGCGACAGCGAATTCTTTGACTCTAAGCTGTATAACGTGTACCGAAAAGACCGCAATTCTTCTAAAACAGGGCTTCTTAGAGGCGGTGGTATTCTCATCGCTGTTCAGCGGAAATTTCGGTCATCAGTTCTGCCGCTGGAAAATCGTGACTCGCTTCTGGACCAACTCTGCGTATCTGTAAATGGCACTTCTAAACTTTTTATTTGTGCTTCTTATATCTCTCCATCTAGTGTGGATACTCTTTACATATCGCACGTCGACAATATTGTTAACTTGATATCTGAGCGGCCAAATGGTAATATTTGTATTCTAGGCGATTTTAACTTAGGTAATATTGCCTGGACTAATATGCATGATAGTTCTGCCTTGATTCCAATAAATATCAATTGCTGTTCTGAATCTTATTTAGTTGATAATTTTTTAAGTCTTAATCTTATGCAGATAAATAACTTTGTAAACAAACTAAGTAAAATCCTAGATCTTATTTTTATTAGCGACAATATGAACTTTTCATTGCGTGAATGCCTGGATCCTCTGTCGGACCACTGCATGCACCATGTACCACTTGTTCTGCAGTTGGAATTTTCGGATTTTAACGCGATTTATCCGGATAGCGAATCCACCAATTTTTGTTTTAAAAATTGTAACTTTGGTACCGTGAATGCTGAAATTTCCTTGATTCATTGGGATTCGATATTTTCTGGGGTCGAAGTAGCTGAATGTTTCAATGCCTTCAAAACCATAATAAAGGACATTTGCTTGAATTTTATTCCGCTAGTTAAAAGGAGTTGCTACAAAATTCCTTGGTATACCGAAGAGCTAAAAAGACTCAAGAATTTAAGAAATAAATTTTTCAAAAAATTCAAACAGACCAGTTCCGAAATTCAAAGGAATGAATACCTGCGTTATTCGAGCGAGTTTAAAGTACTCAGTAAAACTCTCCTTAGAAACTTTGTTCGTAAGTTTGAATCAGACATCAAGTCCAATCCAAAGGCTTTTTGGCGCTATGTTAGTTCTATGAAACTAAGCTCAAGCATTCCTTCGGAAGTTTTTTATAATGAAGCTACTGCTAACTCTTCTTTGGAGGCGGCTAATCTTTTCGCAGATTTCTTTAGCTCAAACTTTGAACAGGATTCGGATCAAGCTAATAAGTTTATACCAGATGTCAGTACCGACTCCCGTATTAATTTTGGGGCTCTTTCCTTAACGCTCGAAGACGTGATTGATGGAATTCTGCACATTAAATCCTCATCGCAAACGGATGTTGATGGGCTATCCTCCTTTCTATTAAAGAATTGTTCTGCACTTGCGTATCCAATTTTATTAATTTTCAATAAATCTCTTAATTGTGGGGTGTTCATTGATGATTGGAAAGTTTCTTCTATATCGCCAATCTTCAAGAGTGGTAACAAGAATAATGTTTCCAATTATCGATCAATCTCTAAACTGTCGACGGTTTCCAAATTGTTTGAGTTTATTGTCAAGCAGAAGTTATATTTCGTGACTAAGCGTCTAATTTCGACTGAACAACATGGCTTTATGTTGGGTAGGTCTACCGTAACAAATCTCTCAGTTTTCTCCGAATTTTGCCTGCCCGCTTTTAATAATCGAGTTCAAGTTGATGCAGTTTATACCGACTTTTCCAAAGCCTTCGATAAGATCAGCCATTCAATTTTAGTTTCAAAATTAGCAAGCCTGGGCTTTCACTCAATTTTTCTTTCTTGGACTAAATCATATCTCTCGTCCCGCAGATGTACCGTCGTGGTAGATAATGCGCCTTCCCGTCCATTCATTGCGTCCTCTGGTATTCCCCAGGGGAGCATCTTAGGCCCCCTTCTATTCATTATCTTTATTAATGATATATCTAGCTGTTTTAAGCATTCTCAATTTTTACTATATGCTGATGACTTGAAAATATTCAGGACTATTTCAAGTAATTCAGATTTTCTTAAGATCCAGTCGGATCTTGATAATGTTGCTTTTTGGTGTAGAAAGAACCAATTACATTTAAATATAAAAAAATGTTTTCATGTTTCATTCGCCAAATCTCGCTCCCTTATTGCTACTTCATATTACATCAGTGGCTCACAGCTATGCGCAGTGGGCGAAATTTGCGATCTCGGTGTGGTCTTCGATTCTAAATTCTTATTTCATAGCCACTAAACTCCACTATTGCCAAGTCATATTGTATGCTTGCTTTCATTCGCCGATTCAGTTCAGGTTTTAGTGATCCTTACACCTTGAAACTATTATTTACCTCACTTGTACACTCTAAATTAGAATACGCAGTCTTCATCTGGAGGCCATACTTTGAACGCCACATATTGAGACTCGAAAGAATTCAGAAAACGTTTATCAGGTTTGCCCTACGCTCTTTACATTTTAGTGACCCGCTTCCTTCTTATAGCGCTAGGTGTCAGCTATTTAATTCAAAATCTCTAAACTCTAGAAGGACTATACTTTCTCTCACTTTTGTCTTTGATATCATTCGAGGTGCGATTGACTGTCCATTCTTACTAGAACGTATTCACTTTAACATCCCTTCAAGGAACCTTCGTAATCATGATACTTTTTTCCTAGAACGAGCAAGAACGCTATATGCAACTAATTCTCCTATTTTAAGGACTCTAAATGAATATAATAAAATCATGAATTCCACTGCACTTGATTTCTATTTACCAAAAACTAAATTTAAGCTTTTGTTAAATGAATTGGTTAAGTAATTGTTAACTGTGTCTTTCTTTATCACAATAATCTGTAAGAAACTTTTATATTTTTTAGATTATATATATTGAATAAATAAATAAATAAATAAAATAATGTTACGTCAAAGTCTATTTCGGTTGATATTACTTTGTGTCGTATGAATGAGTAAAGCTGCTACGTCATATGGTAGATTTGAATTGAAAGAATACAGAAGCAACTTATTTGGAGTTGGGATATTTTAGATTTGGGAAGGAATGTGGCTTTCTTGTATAGATACAATTTTAGGGTTGTAACTATTTATAAGCATTAATAATTCGTTATAATTGTTGATATAGTCATTCATATTCCACTGGATTATTGTTAGAGACATAGTTATTGTACCGTGGGTATGATATATATGTACACTTGCGGTCAATAAAAACGCACCATCAAATATAATTGAAATAATATCACATGAGCAATTTGTTTATAAAGTTAGAATATTAGGGTAATTTTTATTTGTTTGTTAAAAAATTGTGAAAATTAGTTATCCATAAAAATTTTTCTCGGAAATGGTTTTTATAAGGAATAGACAATTAATTTTAAAAAATTAACAAAAATGTACATTCGATGATATTCATGATTAATTAAAAGAAAACAATGTGAATGTGAACGGTAGAAATAAAGGCTTCACAATAGGCTTTCCGAGTCTTTCCTCCTTTAGCCTCAATAACTGCCTTAATTATTGAAGGCTCGGGATTCTCAATTGATTTCCTTATAACATGACCATACCAAACCAGTTCTAAAATCTTTATCAATTGACTTTTATTTGTTGACTTCTGTTTAGCAACTTCACACTTCATTATGTGCCATAAGTGCTCAATAGGGTTTAAATTGTTCACCACAGTCGCATATTTTAGTGCATTCATTATTCCACCAACAAGGTGTAGAAGCCCCAAAACATGGTATGAAAAGCAGCCCCAAATCATTTGACTTTGAGGAAACTTAACTTTGTTTAGTACACACATATTTTGTGAAATTGGCAAATTAAATTTGCTTTCGTCAGAGCACATAATCTGTTGCCAATCATTTTGATCCCAATTTTAGTACATTTTAGCCCAAGAAATTCGTGCAGCCTTAATTTTTTGTGTTAATAGTGGCTTTTTGGCAGGGCGTCTTCCATATAAACCCACATCTCTAAGCCGTCGGCGTATGATTTCGACAGTTAAATCCACTTGGTAAAAAATTTTACATATCCGCCCTTATAGAAAGTGCACTTTTAAAGCAGTCGCTTAAACTTATCCGCCGCAATATGTTGTCTGTTCTCTCACTTGACTTTCGAGGACGACCTGATCCCTTTTTACGCTCCAACACATCACTATTGTTTTTTTTTAAACTTTGCACAACTTTTCAAATACACAACCAAAATATGACTATAACTGTAGTAGATTTTTTCAAATTTACAGTTATATAGCTGAAAATAGTCTACCAAAGTGGTGGTGCGTTTTTATTGACCGCAAGTGTATGTACATATATGTGTGCTTTTTTAAATAATTTCTAAGTTTGTATACATTGACTCCGATGAGTCAGAATCGATAGCCTCTGTAGTGAGCGAGAGTGCAATGCTTATACATAGATTCTGATTTACTATTTACTTGTAGATTCGTTTTAGCATGGCTCTTGTTCTGTTGGAGATGTAGCTTGGTAAGATTAAGATTTTCGTTTTGTTATCTTTTGTGATTGCTTTCAAATTATTATTTGCTGAATTTGTAGCATTATATGTGACGTCAGAATAGTTTATTTGCACTCTCAGCTTGATACCTGATGAGTGTGGTATATCAGAATATTGTAGCAGATTGATTGCTTATATTTTGAGCTGTTGTTACGAGAGGTGGATTGGCTATCTATTGCGATAGTTTTGATGTACCTGGTGAGAGTGTTGCAGAGTGTGGTGAATATGTGCACTTGCCGGTGTAAATTGCTATGCGGATGTTGATGGCTTGTGAGTGTTGCCGACTGTGGTCAGTCTGCGCACTTCTTATCAACGTAATTTGCACCTTGATTGTTGGTAGCTTGTGGTGTTGTTCTTTCTATCTTTGATGAGTAGTTGCTGTATTGAGCGGGTGACGTTCTCTGTATATGCTATCGGTCCTCTTCTACGAGTACCAACTTGTTCTACTGTAACTAAAGCTTGTACTTCTTTTTCTTTTATGAATATATTGGTGCAGTTAGAACAGATAGATGGGCCAGTGCACTTTTCATTGCATTCAATGTTGGAATGGGCAGATTTCGCTAAATTTGAACATATTTTAGTCTTATTGCAGATTTTTGCTGAGTGGCCGTAGTTGAGGCTGTTCACGATTATTTGTGGGAGATTGATGTATGGTCTTGTTTTGACTTTTTCATATCCAACCACAATATTGGCTTTTGAGTTTATTTACGACTATTTCTTCTTCTATACCTATTAAATCGCGTGAGAAGATGACACCTTTGGAGTGATTTATCGTATTATGTTCAGACACTTTAACTTTGATAGATGGTTTAACACCAGTGTTATGGGGTTGCTTGCTTGTAAAAATGTTGTTGTTTTCATTAGAATGATTGCATTTCTAAGCTTTTTGCCTGACTCAACTTCACCACCGCACACTGAGTCGATTACTTTTCTTTATGAGGAATGGAGATACTCTTGAGAGGTTTTCTGAGTTTTCTATTCATGTCTGTAGTAAATATTTTGGCGATATAGAGTTACTGGTTAGTAATATGTTTTTAGTAGTCTGAAGTGAAAGCTGTTCTATAGCTTTGTCGCGATCCGGTGGATCAGACATATTTATGTTATTCATTATTTTCAGTTTTTAAGGGTTTTTTTATTTTAATTATTTGGCTGTGATTTTCACAGAGGTCACTAAATTCGCACGATGAGAGAACGAACTGTACCGCACGATGGTCGAAAGCAAACTGGTATCTATATATCAAGGACTCCAAAACAGTGAATCATACTCCAGAATTGGTCTGACTAAGGCTGTAAGTAACTAGAGTTTTAGTAATATACGGTTTAGTGAACTATCTTTCATCGGTTGAAGTATAAGTATGAAAAAATTTAACCTCATCGGCGTACATCAAAATCTTTCAATATTTTACTACTTTTGATAGATCATTGATGAAAACTAAACACTGAATCGGACCTGATAACTACCTTAAGACGCACCTGAACTTTTAAATACTACATTTTGTTTTATATCGGACAAATAGGAAGATATTCAATACGTTAAGCTTTGCAGAAACCCAATTTTGTCACCCAATTTTGTCACGCTTACACAGAAGTAGGGAACCGCATTTAATGCCTTTCTATTCTTTCTATTCTATTAGAAATAGTAGGTTTATCCACACTTATATTAATATATTTCAAGTAATTGTATAAACTGACGACAAATAATAGAAATACGTTTAGCGGGGTTTGATGGACACAAGTCCAAAATATGTTGGATTGTAAGCTGGCCATTACAGACCCGACACACTGAGGAGGAATTCCCGAGGAGTTACTGATCATGGAATAGTTTTGTGTGCCAAATCGATTTATAGTACGTTCAAATTGACACTATTTATTTAATTAAATGGAGAACTGGTACTAGTTCAAATTGCAGTTTTCGTGTTCAAGCTAACAGAGTGATCTATATGAACTGAAAAGATTACCATGCTGTAACAGAGTGATCCATTTGAAATGAACAAGTTAAGTCAGTACCAAGAAATATAAGTATTATAATAAATTCGACCTGTCCCAAGCTGGTTTTTATTTACGTATTTGGAGACGGAAAATGAAAGCCAAAAAGTATACAGCGGAACGCGTACAGTGATATGTCGAACTGGTTTTCAAACCTGTGAAATGGTTGAACTTGTTAAATTTCCATTTGTATGTGATTTAACTTGTTTACGAACTGACTTTGCCATTTAACCAGTAAAATTCCATATTTAAAAGCGTCAATTTGAATGCGGTATTAGATAATGTAAGTACCTGGTGTAAGAATAATCGTTTGTCCCTGAACAAAAACACGTACACGGCACCTACTATCATATATCTAACTCACCCTTATCGCAAATGAACGAAATTAAAGATTTAGGAGTAATATTTGTTTATAAGCTTACTTTTGTAAGCCACATAAATTTTATTATTCTGAAATCTTAATCCAAGCTTGCTTTTTTCCGCTCCTTATATGCAAAAGCTTTTGTATACTGCTGTTAGGGTGGCATTTTATGACATGTGTAAGGTAAGGGCGCATGTTGAGAAGAACATACATATATAAAGAATTTCGGGTAAATACCGGTGTTTGCAAGTATTGACTGGAAAACATCGTCTGCACATTTAAAACAAAAACTGGACAAAATATTATGTGTACGAGTGTTATAATGCTCGTAGCAAAATAAAATCTGACAAAATATACGATATTCTCATCTTTGGCTTTAACCTAAGTGCCTTGCACCGGCAGAACCTCTACGGTTCACAGGAGCACACAATAACATGGTCGCTCCCCTCCCCCACCACCCCCCTCGTGTGGGGAGTAGCCAGCAGCTCCTGGTGCCCCACACAGTCTGTTCCGTGTGTCAGGTCAGGATATACCGGAATGCGACATCTGCCAGGTGCAACTCGTACCAAGGCCTGGTGTCCCTCCCGTGTATGTTCTGGCCTGCGCACCACACGTGAATGGTCGGGTGACTACCTTGCTCTCTGCTGTAGAGCCTTGCAACCGCACACGCCGGTGGCGGCGCTGCCAAACAACACCTTAAGGCAGCCCAATGTGCCAGTGCATGAGCAGCAGGGGCCAGGTGGGCAACATCACCCTTCCCTCACACCTCTCTCCGCGACGACTTTCCCGAGGCAAACGAGACTCCTTCAACTGAACTGCAATGGGCTGCAGGGCAATATTGAGGAGATAACCGACTTTATGAGTCGGCATAATCTATCAATAGCTGCGATCCAGGAAACGAAACCATATATCATTAATAGACTAGAAACCATTCAGAAGAAGTTTCTGCGTTTTGCTCTTAGATCATTATTCTTCTCTGATCCGATTCCATCGTATAGTTCAAGATGTGCATTGATAAACTTAAAATCTTTAGAAAGTAGGAGCAGTATACTTTCAATCTGCTTTGTTTTTGATGTTGTAAGTGGAGTAATCGACTCTCCAGCTCTTCTAGAGCGTATTTACTTCCATATTCCTCGAAGAAACTTGAGGAGTAATGATTTGTTCTTCTTGGAGTGTGCCAGGACTGTTTATGCTTCTTATGCACCTTTTCTTAGAACTTTGAAAGAATTTAATCAAGTCTCAAATTCTCTCGCTCTTGATTTTTCGTTAACTAAGCAAAATTTTAAGCTATTATTAAATGAATTAATTAGATAAACCTTATTTTGCAAAACTATTTATATTCCCGTAGTCTTGTATAGTCTGTAAGAAATCCTGTATTTTTTAGACTGAATAAATAAATAAATAAATAAATAAATAAATAAATAAATAAATAAATAAATAATCACTATATCTCCAAGCTCCCTCAACCGCCAGAGGGAGTCACAATTGTCTCCTATGCTGATGACTGTTCGATAATGGCAACCGGCAATGTAATTGACGACCTGTGTTTGATGGTGAACGGATATCTCTCCGACCTTGCCCACTTCTTTACTAGCAGAAACATGGCGCTGTCCCCTGCTAAGTCCTCGGCGACCCTCTGGGGCCACCTGGGCGAAGGAGGTCAGGCTGGATCTCAACATCCATATTGATGACACCCCCATTCCGACGGTTAATCACCCGAAGATCCTGGGGGTGACTTTCGACAGCCTGCTCTCCTTCTCCGCGCTCACTACCACAATCCCCAATAGAGTACAGAGCCGCAACATTGTCCTCAAGTCGCTCGCCGGCAGGTCTTGGGGCAAAGACAAAGAAACGTTGTTGGCAACATACAAGGCGATTGGCCGGCCGGTAATTAACTATGCTGCGCCAGTGTAGTCGCCGGGAACCAGTAGGACACAGTGGATGAAACTGCGGACCTGCCAAAACGGCGCACTACGCACGGTGACGGGATGCATGCTGATGGCGCCTGAGGAACATCTCCACCAAGAGGTCAATGTGCTCCGCGTTAAGGTGCGCAACCTCATGCTCAGCAAGCAGTTCCTTGCTGGGTGGCACCGTTTGGGACATCCAAATAGGCAGCTGCTTGCAGTGGAGCTACCCCCCAGGCACATCAGAAGACATCTCCTAGAACTAAAGGACGAGATCCAGCCACTCATCACGCAACCGCTGGATCCGGAGGCGTACCGGCGGGTCCTAAGCAACATCCACAGAGACACAGTCACTACCACCATTGACTCTCGCCAGGCAAATGCAGTTATCGGAGCCCAACCACCACCTGTAACAGATGAGGAGTCCCTGCTGCCCCGCGAGTTCCGTCTCACTCTGGCACAATTACGATCTGGATACTGTAGCAGGCTCAACTCCTACCTATCCAGAATCAACCCCTACATACCCAACACATGTCCGGCATGTGGAGATTCTCCGCACTACACCAACCACCTATTCACATGCCCCCTCAAACCCACTCATCTAACCCCCCCTCTCCCCCTGGTCCCACCCTGTCGAAACTGCACGTTTCCTGGGCCTCCCCCTAGATGAGTTCGACGACAACGACCATGGGTGAATCCGCTCTTTACGGGGCGCGACTAGCCGCTACAACAACAACAACAACCACCGTAAGAATCCGTAAGAATCTCCACAGTTCAGTCGGTGCTTGTAAGCAACAGATTGCCTCTCTAACAAATCTAGAAATTACCGTCACCTGGGTTCCCGGGCATAAGGGAATCGAAGGGAACGAAAAGGCCGATGAGCTAGCACGGTGCGGCTCGGCAGAGGATGAGGTAACAACTAGTATCGAGATAGGTATACCCCTAGCCGTAGTGAAGGGAAATATACGAAATTTCTATCTCAACAAGGCTCAACAAAGATGGAAAGATACCCTTACATGTAGGATAGCAAGAACTACCTGGCCGGACTACAATAGGAAGAGGACCAGAGGTCTTCTTTGTAGGCCCAGGGCTGTCACCCACAAACTTATCGCAGTATACACGGGCCACTGGACTTTGGACACGCATGCGGAAAAAATGGGCATTCCGCATAACCAATACTGCAGAAGCTGCAAAGATGGGGCTGAAAAGGAAACGGTCGAGCATCTCCTGTGCAAATGCCCGGCCCTGGCCCGCATTCGGCTAACATACTTAGGAAGTCCCTTCCTTGACAACCTAGGGCAGGTATCTAGGATCGAGACCTCCAACATAGTATATTTCATTAACAACTCTGGTTGGTTGTAATGCACATCCTTCCATTACCAAGTAGGTTTTTCGAGTTTATGGCATCAAAACGGCAGTATTTTTTGCTACTTGGGCGGCATGGGTCGCAGCCATTTTACCTACCTACCTACCTCCACAGTTCAAAGAATCCCACAACAACAACATAGTCGCTGGACAATCTGACACCACTCTCTGCGTCGACTCGTATCGAGGCAGACGAAACTCCTAGAGTTGAACTGTAACGGGCTTCATAGCAAGATCGAGGAGATAACCGAATAAATGAGTCGGCATAACCTGCGATATCTGCGATCCAAGAAACGAAGCTATCTAACAACAGCTACAATGCGCATTATAAATATCGTGAGCGAGGTAATGATAGTTGCTTAGCGTCCATCACCCATGCAAAATATGAAACTGTCTAGCAACGGCTACAATGCGCATCACAAATTCAACGTTTATATACCCCCTGACACCTGCGTCCCGGCAGGATACCACTTTGACATATGTAGGTGCGCTCCTTAGAGGTGAAAACCGGTTGCCGCACCTAGTAAACCGGTGCCTACGACCACTGTAAGAATCTCCACAGTTCAAAGAATCCCACAGCAACAACATAGTCGCTGGACAACCTCACAACACTCTCTGCGTCGACTCGTATCGAGGCAAACGAGACTCCTACAGTTGAACTGTAACGGGCTTCAGAGCAAGATCGAGGAGATAACCGACTAAATGAGTAGGCATAACCTGTGATATCTGCGATCCAAGATACGAAGCTATCTAACAGCTACAATGCGTATTATAAATATCGCGAGCGAGATAATGATAGTTGCTTAGCGTTCATCACTCATGCAAAATACGAAACTGTCTAACAACGGCTACAATGCGCATCATAAATTCAACGTTTATATATCCACTGACACCTGCGTCCCGGCAGGATACCACTCTGACATAGGTGCGCTCTTCAGAGGTGAAAACTGGTTGGTAGTAGGTGACTTCAATGCACATCACGATCTCTGGTATTCAAGCCTACCCGCAGATCATAGGGGAAACGAAATGGAAGGGCAGATAGACGATTCGACATCCTCAACGATGCTGATGAGGCTCCCACCAGGTGTATTGGTAGTTGCACCAGCTCGCGTAAAGACCTATGCTATCGCTTGCTTCAGACAACCTGGTACACCCTGAGGTCTTTATCCAATTCGACGAAACATGATAACAGAATTGAAATTTCATTCGGAGATCATGCTCCCGATTTTCAGTTTTGTAATGTGTACGCCCAAAGCCTTGTGCACTATTGTAAAGTTTCCTCAAAGCTAAGGACTTACGACTTGAGTTGGCTTAATGGATCATAGAGACTCTTAAAAACACTCCAAAAGTGAAAATGGGTTCGGGTGAACGTATATCAACGTATTTTTTATCACTACGATTTGTTACTCTAGAATGACTTTCATGACTTCCAGTTTTTAGATATGGCCAATTTTAATTAATATGAACGGGCGGCTGATGTAAGAGTAATAGGAAGTTATTGGAGGGAAACCAAACCAGCGAGTGTTATCGATTTTTTTTTATGAGATTATCAGGAGAAAAGTATATTCATGAGGATTTTACAAACTTTAATGAGCCCTTTCTAAAGCTTTCTTTTATCAGCTCTAGTAATGAACTTGTACTCCTTTTTGAACTCAGGCTTTCTTCAGCTAAACGATTACGTGATTATGCTTTTCAATTGTGACAAATAATTTTCAAACTTATAGGTACTAAAAGTTTCCAGATACCAAAATTCGTTTAACATTCGACTTGCACTGTTATTGTATTTAACACAGTAATCTTTACTTAAAAGTATTCTAACGCTTAATTTATTTCCATTTCATTTATTAGATACATTATTAGCATAAAATCAAAAGATAGATATTTGATATTCATGATTAACATGTCTGTATTACAGAAATTTACAAGAGACAAAGCAGAAGACAAACCAAAGACATACGCGAAGAAATGAGCTTCTGTTAAAGAATCCTTTCGATGATTTGGAGCAATTTCAAAATTTCGAAAAAAAAAGGTGCAGAAGCATGCCAGCAAAGAGCCAAACTCAAGAAAGATTACGAAATCAACGCGTCGAAAGCCAATATTTAAAATATATGTACATGTATAATATATTTATGAATATGAATTCGAAAATAGTAAAGCAATGTATAATTTCAGAAAGATGAACTATCCACCGTAACATCTAATACGGTGTTGCACAGCATTTATGTTAGAAGGGGACGAAGGAGAAGCCGGCTGTTAGAGCACTAAGCGTGACGACAGCTTTAAAAAATAAAATGCATACGTCGAATTTCGCTCATACTTTATTTTAAATTTTAGTTGCATTTATATCATATGTATCAATATTACTTATCCTGAAAAAAGATATATCATTTGCATACATATATTTTTTAACGTTTTTTTAACATTTTATGTCTTAAATATACTAAGTATGCATTTCTTTACTTTAGAAATTTTTTCAAAATGTACTTTGCAATATATGTACACTCAAAAAAAAAGTATCACTATTAATTTAATACGAGTTGTGTTAAAATAAAGCTTTTTTCGGTATCAATATAACCATATATAATATCAAAAGTGTATTGAAGAATATTAGATTTGTATTTTGGTTATTAATTTGATGAGGAAAAACATACATTTTACCCTTAACAATATCAAATTGAGACCTGTTCATTTTTCCTGGTTTCAATATAGCAACGAAAAATATTAAATTTCTATTAAGCATATTTATTTGAAAACTAAATTTATCAATTCTATCCTCAAAAATATCAAACTAATATACATGAAATTAATTTCATAAGCGACAGTATCAAATTGAAACTGTAAACGTATCATTATTCAAGAATGTATATTCGAAAATTCGAAGAGGGCTGCTCGTGCGTAAGACGATAGCTATTGGTGTTTAATTATTTGTCGTTTTGTGCCGCGATCAGTTCGTATTTAACAACACGAGAATGGTTTTCCCAATACATATGAGAATACAGAAGACAGTATTTTGTAATATAGAAACTTCAGATTTTGCATATGCACTGTCCAATTTAAATGAAAACTTTCAAAATATTATAATAGAAAAATTAATTTACAATGGATTGATTTATAAAAAAGATTACTTTTTGACTCTTAGAACAAGTGTTTTAACTTTACACAAAATCAAACATATTCTCGTAAGCCATCGCAATGAATTCTATATTTTAAGTAAGTGCAATAATATAAAATCTTTTAATGAGCACTACCAATGCTATGAAGTTGACGTCAAAGAAAACATCTTACAAATTAACAATGTAATTAATTTCGAAGGACCGCCTATTCACATGTACCATAATGTAAAAGGATTTTGCCTTATACGAATAAAAAAATTTTAGAATTGAGTATTTAACGCCTTATTTTTTGGGAGAGGGGTGAAACTTTTGTGGATAAATATCAAATTGATACTAAAAACTGGTGTCAATTTTATAATAGCGAGTATCAAATTAATATTCAAAATAATATCAATTTGAAATGAAATTAAATATCAAATTGATACTGAAAATTGTTTATTATCGAGTATCAATTTGATAAAAATTAGTATCAAAAAGATACCAAGTTTTGATAGTAATAAGTATCCGTTCGATAAGAGAGAGCATCAAATTGATAACACAAAAAAACTAAATTGATATGAGCCAGTATCAAACTGAAAACTTCGAAAATATCACTTTGACAATTTCGAAAATATCATTTATATAAGATGATTAATGAGGAAAAATAGACACTCCAAAGTTTCATATTGATGGCTAAATAGCATCGTTTTGAAGAGAACTTTTTTTTGAGTGTACATACATACATACCTTATGTTTACACTTTGTAAGCTTTACTTTAAATAATTTTTTTAAGCTTTTACCGATAAGATATATGGAGCATATTTATTTTATTTTTTATTAAAAACAAAAAGGAATTCAAAAAAACTTTATGTGCTATGAAATAATACGTATTTAATTAAGCAAAACTCTAATTATTTGCAACATATTTAAGTAAAGGATACGTTGTAGAATTTGTGATAAAACGTGGAATTTATGTATATATTTATATTCTCAATAACTGGGAGTATCCATATTATATATGTAAGCTTATAACACATGAAATATATTTGAAATAATAAAACTGCGGAAAGCATAATTAACTTACATCGCAGATAAATTTAAAATCCACATTAGAAACCGATTAGAATTCAACGTTCGAATACGATAAATTAGCTTACGATTTTTTAGAGGATACTGTAGTTCTCGACAGTTTCTCTAATCGTATTCTATTTTATTATTAGAATTCGACTCGTTTTGTAATTGTTCTCTAACCTAAATATTTCTTGGGTATAGGCTATCGTCCCATTAGGTCTGTAGATAGCGCCTATAAGAATATTTAGTTTTGCAAAAGATTTCGAGAAAAGGATATTTAATTAAGTTAGTCTAAGTATTTATTAACTTAACTAGGTTAGCTTAGGTTGCGATGGCTGAAAGCACTTAGGCCATTAAAAGGCTCGTTGTGTTGCCATATGCAAACTACGTTCCCCTACGTTGTTGCGCCTTTCACGGGATCGAACCATTTCGCTAACGTAATAAACTTTGAAACTGCTCGTAATTTGATTGCTGCTATTTCTGCAAGAGCTTGCATGGTTTTCCGAACGTTTCCATTCGTAGCCTGCTACTAAGTGACGGCCAGTGGCAGATGAGGAGCTCTACACTCTCCTCTTCTTCTTCGCATTTTCAGCTGGGGCAGTAGTCCGGAGCGCTCACTCCCACTCTCAGAGCATGCACGCCGATTATAAAGTGAGGATATGTAAGGACTCTTGTGAGTATAGAAACCTCGTTCAGTTTTAACCTCAGAATTGTGGACGGGCGCCTTGTGTCATAACAAAGCCACGTGAGCCTAACTGTTTCCCACATGGGAAGGTTTCTCCAGCGTTCGTTTGTCACTTTCATGGTGCGGTTCCTAGCAAGTAATTTAAATGTGGTCCTAGGTACACCTACTCTGTTCTTCCCCGGAAGGATTGGGGCGGTCGTACCTTTAGGGCCGCTAGACTGTCTCAGAAGATAAATATTTCTGTTTTCTCCTTGGGTCTTTTGACTAGGTGTCGATTGACCTCGTGGATAGCCAGCACCTCCGCCTGAAACATACTACAGTGGTCAGGAAGCCGGAACTATGTCTCTAGTTCCAGCTCATGGGAGAAAACTCCTCCTCCGACCTTTCCGTTGAGATTGGACCCATCACGGTGGGACCTCATGTCCCAATCTTGCTGTGTTGATATCGTAATTTTATAGTTCCTAATAAAAGTATTTGATGGTATGCAATAGTCTGTGCTAGTAGGTACAGAAAGGGGTGCCATTGCCCCTAAAATTTTCGAGTGGCCAGATGTACCATGAATCCAGGAGCCCTCTGCTCTCTTAAAGCTGCGATAACAGCTCTACTTATACATAGTTCCGCGCTCCTTTATTGTTGATTTACTAAGTGTTGGCCACCAGACTAGGGCTCCGTAGAGCTGGATCGGACGAACGATGGCCGTGTAGATCCAGTGGACTATCTTGGGCAAACTTCCCATGACACCAAATCGCCTTTTTGCATGTGAATAGCGCTGTTGTGGCATTCTTAATACGATCTGTTGCCTTGTCATTCCAGAGAACTTTAAAGTCGAGAATTACTCCAAGATACTTAGTCGTGCGTTTGAACTGCAGGCTTGCACCATCAAGTTAAGGAGGTGTAAGGGTCGGTACTTTGTACCTTCTGGTAAAAAAAAGACTAGTTTAGTTTTGGCTGGGTTTTTTTGGTACACGCAATCAAAGAGGTGAGAGAAGCCTCCATAAGATCGCAAAAGATTTGACGATATTTCCCCGTATTGATACTGCAACATCATCGGCATATGCAACAACATCGCACCCATCCACTTCCATGCTCCGCAACAGTTTGTTAACCGTAACTACTAATAGGAGTGGAGAGAGAACTTCTCCCTGCAAAGTGCCCTCCCGAGTTGTCCGCAACCTTGCTCAGAGCTCACCTCCCTGCTGGTGAACAATTAGTGGATGAGCGCGCCCAGAGTTTTGCCCACCCGCATTTCCACCAAGGCCGAGATGATCACACTTGGAAGGGCATTGATGAAGACCCCTGCTATGTCCAGGAGTGCAACTACCGCAAATTCCTTTGATCTTAAGGGCCGTTCAATTTCCAAGACTAAGGAATGGCGAGCTGTCTCTGTGGATTTGCATTAGCTGTAAGAATGCTGCGCATTAGATAAATGAACTGGGCTAATCGATTGTCTCCTATATATATATATTTCTAGAAGTCTTTCCAGAGTTTTTAATAGAAAAGAGGGGGCTTATATGTAGGTCTAAAATCGCTAGGTTTTGAGTGGAAGGCTCTCCCCGCCTTCGGTACGAATAGTACCTTGACTTCCGGTAGCTTTATAAAGCACCCAGGATTATTCTGTGGCGTCTTGCTTAGCAGTATTGAACGTTTGGTTTGGTTAGTGCTGCCAGGCAGCTTCAAACCAATATGCTGATTAAATTATCAAGTTCTTCTCGCGTTTCCGATGTGTTAGGTCAGTCAGAAAGCAGATTTTTTAGGACAAGTTTTCTGTAATACCCCCAGTTAGTTTTCCTGATATTCTGTATCTGCTTAGGGATGAGGGGGTTGTTGTTGGTTAACACAAAATCTATTTATTAATTACTGTAAGAATTTATTATGTTTGGTGGGATAATCCATTACAAAATCTAATGTATGTACATATATTTGTAATGGATGACCAACAACAATAACCACACATTCACTGTAATAGCGGCAGACTGTCGTACTTGTAGTATATAAGGGAAGTTGTAAAAGTAAACAGTAGCGCAAAAGCCGGCTGTGGTCTAGCATACCGGTGGAGTCATGACAGAAATCTGATGAGATGTGGTGATCTCCGAAATAGCTATAATTTCTACCACTCCTGGCTGTTGTTGTCTTTTTTCCAAAAATACTTTCCTTATACTGGCTTTGAGCTCAAAAATTAATGTTGCCAAAAATACTCAATATAATTGTTTAAACTGAAGGTATTTACATTTACAAAGGAAACAGTTCCTGATCGTATACAATTTTTTGGATGTTGTTTATTTGAGATACACACACCACGTCGACATTAGAAGATTGAAATATATATCTGGATTTGTCAATTTTCATTTCATCCTTTTGTTTACCTAAAATGCGAATCAAATTGAATTGTGTTTGGAAAGGCATCAATCATCAAATTTCAGACATTGGCTTTGTGAACTGTTATTATTAACCCATTTTCGCCGTTTTTGCTAAACAAATTTTTATTGGAGTAAAATCATTGTAGACGCTATCAGTTAGCTCTAAAATACTTATTTGAATTAATTCATATTTTTTCGGCATCTAGCAATACCGTGACGTCATGTTGCGTGTACGCAACACAGATTCGAGACTCATCCAGAACACGCATAATACCACCCAGATATTTCGCAAAACCAATTATAATTTTTCTTTGCCTTAATGTGAACGGATTTCCATGTCAACCAAAAAAAGAATTAACATTCGACAATTTTTAGTGTGCGATGTGAAATTTGTCTGAAAAACATGTGTCTACATATGCAAGGGTGCGTGTCAGTGTGTGTTGCGTAGGTGGTTGAGATTGAAGGGGAAGAAAGCCTAAGGATATATCTTTCGAACAAAAAAAAATTATTTTAATATCTCACACACACTTCACATACGAATTTTTCGAAAGTAACGTTGCGTATACGCAACAGAAGAAGGAAATGGGTTAAATAAATAATTATCACTAGTATTTACTGGAAAGCGTTTCTTAGCCCAAAAAACTAGCAGAAAAGAGAGAAAAAAGAGCGTAAGGGCTGCTAGTGTATCCAGGTAAAAATTCTTCCAGCAGAAAAGTACAAAAACAAACCAATTAGTTCTGAAAGAGCGGGCATTACCTCTCAAGGGAAATGCCAAGGAAAGTGAAAAATAGTAATGATGAAGGCAGATTTTCTGTCATATATGTAAAAAGAACCTGTAGAAGGAAAACGGAAGATATAGAGACAATATAAAATACTTAATATAATGGTGAAATCATGATAGCGACGTTTGTTGTGGTTTTAAAAAAAATCGGCAGTTCTGGTGGCATTCCTAATCCTTTGCAAAACAAAAGCAAAATAGTCCAAGAAATACTCTACACACTTCCTTGGAAATATCTTTTTCTCGTTTATCTGTTATGATATGTTGAAAAATAATTAATTTTAAGTGAAGTTTGGAAGGTTCTGAGTTATATTAGAGTTCCATATGAGGATTTTTAAGAACATAAGTATGAGACATCGACTATTTATACATTTTTGTTCTAGTTTTATTAATCGTGCATTTGAGTCTGTAATTTTCAGGTAAGAGTATCACGACTTCCAATATTAAATACTTAGAAAGTAAGTACTTTTGTTTGCAGATTTTACACCAAATAACCGCGTATCATTTTTGTCCAATAAGGGCTTGTGCTAATTCATAGAAAAGTTCTATGGTGAGAAAATTTGTGCTGTGAAAATTCATAATTTTTTACCGCTGGAAGTTGTTGACAGTTGCTTTGATGCAAACGAAGACCAATAATAAAATGCAACAATTTTATAGAAAATATTTGTCTTTGGTGATTTCAATTGGAACTGAAGCAATTAATTTATTAAACGTTTTAGCAATATCAGAACACAAATATGTATAGGCTTTTCAACTCATTATCATAGGACTAATGCCTTTATATAAAAGAGAGTAAAAAATTGCTCCGAAATGTTCCCTTTTTCTATTACTTAAAAATTCAAAACCGGTACAGAACTGCCGAAAAAATTGGATGAATTTACTGATCACACTTTGAAATTGAGAATACAGACATTATTTGTGTCTGTACTTTTATTTACATAGCAGACAGCACTATGCCACTTCTGAAGCTCTCATGAATGACCACTCATCCGCCAGAGTTGTGTCCAATGTCGGGCAGCAGTATCGGCCTATGCGCGGATTTGAAAAAGAACGCAGAGGCGCAAAATAACAAACAACGGGCGTATCGAAATTTTCGTTCGTGCTGGGCAGGTGAAAAACAGCGCACACTGGCGTCTGCAACTGAAAAAAAGTCTCATTTAGGTTTTCGTTATGTCGCCCGAATATTATGTAAGAGGATGATCCTTTGCTTCGTGCTTACTACATTTCCTGTAAGTGTCGATGCCGGTGATTCCTATTTTTTAATTGCTCGAAAGTCAGACCAATGGCGCTTTTTGCGATCCCATTTGTCACTTTGTTTCCTTCCACTCCCTTATAGCCATGAACCATATAAACATATATATTAAATCTATATTTAATTTCTGGGCTTTGAAGAATCAATAAAACCTAATTTTTTAACGCCACGAAATTTTTGTTGGACTTTTTTATTTAATTTTCCTACAGAGAAATTTTAACTAATTTTTAATATCCTAGTACTTTCCTCTGGGGTACTTTTATCGGTACAGCTTTCATATTCTAAAATAAAACAAGTGCAATATACAACCCTGTTTTAACCTAGAAGTTAATTTTTGCATAGTACGTATGTATCTGCTGGTATCGATTCGAATTTAAAAAAAAAATTTGTCAATAAAAGGTTTACACACTCCAGCAGATTGAATAAGTAATTTTCTGGAAGCCTCAAAATCTACAGTTTAAATTTCATTGTAACTTTTAAATTCTGCAACAAACAATGCAACTTCGAATATGATTGGCATGTGTGTTTCAATTATAGTAGCAAAAAATTTTTTGTTTTTTTTTAATTTTAAGCAAGAATAAAATTAATGTACTTGCCTTCAGTAACGCCAAGCCTCGATTCTATTTCACGCAACTTTTCCTCGAATTTGTAAGCGTCGGCTATAGCCATATGAAATATTGTAGATGTAACCCTTTTACTCTTTATTATAGCACCCTCATGTAAAATAATAGTCACCATCTCCATGTCTGGACGAATAATAAGTTCCTTTACTTCCCCGGTGGCTAACATGTGATGCACAAATTCATTCCAAGAAACATACCTCGTTGATCCCTAAAAAGTCAATCATATAACATAATTCAGTTTAAAAAACATATAAATGGTAGGATAGTCAATTTAACCCATTCATTTTTTCTCCAACTACATTGAATATTTAAAGTTTTGAATTTATAAATGTAAAAAAATTTTGAATTTATAAATATAAAAAAATAAAATAACAATATAATGGACGATTTCCATCATCCCTGGTCAAGTTTGGTTTGGAGACAACCCGATTTTGAGGTTGTGCCATATTCAGTGTCATTCACGGTCTGCTCAGTTAACGTCTACTGTTTAGTATTTATACGATGTTGTTATTAGCATGTATCGGGTGTTTTTTTAGAGTGATAGAACTTTCGATAGGGATAGCTGCCACTTGACAGCTGGTAAATGACATTTCGTTTTGACATTTCTGTTCAGTAAGCATTGACAAATCATCATGGAAAGAATGACGCCGCAACAACGTTTACAAATTGTATAAATTTACTTTAAAAATCAGTGTTCTGTTCGCCAAACTTAGCACTTCGTGAATTTTATGGTCCAGATAATCCAGCATCAGAGCAGCTTATTCATCGAACTGTTGATAAATTTCGAACAACATTTCCTTTACTCGATGAAAAACCAAGAAAAAGACAAAGAACTGTACGTACAGAAGAAAATATTGGTGCTGTAAGTGATAGTCTTGGAGAAGATCCGAATTTGTCTATTCGCCGCCGTGCTCAACAAGTTGGACTTTGTCCATCCACAACAAGTGGTTCAAAATTGGGCTGATCGCATCCGATTCACCAAAGCTGGTCGTGGCGGGCATATGCCAGAAATCGTTTTTAAATATTAAAAGTTATAAAATTATCTTTCAAATAAAAAAAAAAAGTCATCATAATTAATTTTTTATGTGTTTTATTTCAATTTAAAGTTCTATCAGTCTAACAAAAAACCCCTTTAGTAAGGGTATACAGAATATATGTACCTAAACTACTGTATGGGCGCGTGTGCATTATACAAATTTTGGGATATTTCGTGGTAGGGTCTTTGGTGTGATTAGGCACGTAGAAGTCAGTAATTTGGCCTTGTGGGATATTTTATGTTGGTTCAGTATGTTGATAACAGTTGCTCTACCTAAATTCATGATTTGTCTTTTGTAAACAAGTTTTAAGGGTTCAAATAAGATAAGATGTTGACGGATTTTTGTTGTCTACTAAAAAGAGAACAAAAACCGAGCAAACTATATATATGCTGGGGCAAAATCTTTGGGTGATGTGCAATTTCTGACCCCGTATTTGTTTTTCGCACACCAAAAAACGTAGGATGAGATGCTGATTTACAATTTTTATGGAGCTAAAATATTTTTTCCCATTTTTGGGGGTATGAGGTGCTGGTGCGAAATCTGAGGGTGATGGACCAATTTTGACTACAGATTCGGTTTTAGCGTACCAAAAAAACATATCTCGCGTCCTAACTACAGGATATTTTTTGTAGGCCTTTGTTATTCTTCCATCAAATGTTTTCTGTTTGTAATTTCCATATTTTCAAGCAGCGTCCTTTCTGTTGCTGGTGAACATTTATTGTTGCACATATACATACATACATAGTTTGCAAAGTTAGACTCAGGTATTGCAGTGCGATTCTGTATCTTTTTGTTATGGTCCCGTATGTGTTCGCGGACCCTTGTTCTAATTTAAGGTCACGTCTGTCCTATTCAACTGTATTGAGATTCGCAAATCAGTTTGTAAACGACTTGCCTGTTTATTGGGTCCTCTGTAATCGTGCCGGTCTTTGGAATTTTCCCTAAGTTATTTACTAATTTAAATGCTGTATGAATGTTGTAGTTTTGAGAAAGTTTGCTAACTTGTATGTCGCCTTTCCTGTTCATGTTATTACTGTCCAAGTCTTTACGTCTTTCTCTTTGCTGCTTCTTTTTAGCGATCCGTGATTCCGTCAAATTTTATCCACCGGGATCTTTTTATATTTACTGTTTTTAGCTGTATTATAAATTGTATGCAATTCTTTTTTATTATTCTTATTTTATTATTTCCTAGGTTCTTGTCTATCAGATCAGATTCAGGTTGTTTCTTCTTCACTCGTTTCTTCTTTCCATTGTAAACTTTATGTTTCTATTCAGTTTGTTGAGGCAGATGTCGTCAACTTGTCGCGTAGAATTGACGTAATTTCGTTTTACCTTAGTATTATATTGCCCTTCTATGGTTTGCATCAAAACCTCCACGAGGATGGCCGAGGTGGGTTTCCCATCCACAGTCCGTTCGCTTACTTCCAAATCTGATTATTAAATTTAAAGTAGTATTGGCGTACCGTTGTTTTTAGAATACTTGTGATCTGTGCAGCCTTAACTGTATTTTTTGTGTGTAGGAATCATGCAGCGATAAAAAGAAGAAACAAAGAGAAAGACGGGAAGACTTGGAGTATACCGATCTAAACAGAAGGCACTTCATTAAACTAAAGGACGAGACCCACACGCAGAAACCTGGCGTTGTCCCCTACTAAGTCCTTGGCGATCCTCTTTACCACCTGGACGTAGGAGGTCAGGCTGGATCTCAATATCCATATTGATGGTACCCCCATTCCGACGGTTAATCACCCGAGGATTCTGAGGGTTACAATTGACAGCCTGCTCTCTTTCTCCCCGCACACTACCGCAATCGCCAATAAAGTACAGAGCCGCCACAATGTCCCCAAATCGCTCACCGGCAGCACTTGTGGCAAAGACTAAGCAACGTTGTTGGCAACATACAAGGCGATTGGCCGGCCGGTAATTAGCTATGCTGCGCCAGTGTAGTCGCCGGGAACCAGTAGGACACAGTGGATGAAACTGCAGACCTGCCAAAACGCCACACTACGCACGGTGACGGGATGCATGCTGAAGGCGCCTGAGGAACATCTCCATCGATAGGACAATATGTTCCGCGTTAAGGAGCACAATCTCATGCTCAGCCAGCAGTTCCTTGCTGGGTGTCACCGCTCGGGCACCCAAATAGGCATCTGCTTGCAGTTGAACCACCCCCCAGGCACATCAGAAGGCATATCCTAAAACTGAAGGACGAGATCTAGAAATATATAACGCAACCGAGGGATCCGGAGGCGTACCGGCGGATCCTAAGCAACATCCACAGAGAGACAGTCACCACCACCATGGACTCTCGCCAGGCAAATACCGTAATAGGAGCCCCACCACCAATAGCAGATGAGGAGTCCCTGCTGCCTCGCGAGTCCCGCGTCACTCTGGCCCAATAGATGAGTTTGACGACAACGACTATAGGTGAATCCGCTCTTCATAGGACGTGACTAGCCGCTACAACAACAACAACAACGAGATCCAGCCCACATAACCCAACCGCTGGATTCGACAAATCCCGGCAGGCCCTAAGCAACATCCAGAAAGAGACAGTCACTTCCACCATCGACTCTCGGTTTGTTAATGCCGTAATACAAGCCCAACCACCAGACGATTCCAGAATCAACCCGAACATAGCAAACACATGCCTGGCATATAGAGATTGTCCACACGATACCAAACACCTATTCACATCCCCTCTCAAACCAACTCATCTAACATCCCTCTCCCTGGGTCTCCTCCTAGATGAGGTTGACGACAGCGACCATGGGTGAATCCGTTATTTAAAGGGCGTAGCTGATTGCTACAATAACAACGAAAAGACTTGAACGGTAATAACATATACAGAAAAGGCGATATGGCACAACGCCGAAACCGGTTTGTCGGCAACCGAAACTTGACAAGGATTGACGGACAATCGGTCCAAGATACATCATCTTTTCACCCTGTCAGAATAACAGAACATAAAGAAGAGGAAAATAAAAAAGTCAGTGCGGCATTGTGCGAGGCCTACGGCCACGCACGGGCTGTCGTGTTATTTCGAGGTATCGTAACGTTGAACGTTGAATGACGACTATTGTATTGGTCGTCGCTGAGAATAAGTGAGTAGCAAACATTGAGCAACCAGCTGACATGATACATACATACATAGCTACCACTGGCGTTAATGAATGTGGTCACTGAGCGCTCTGTCAGTATGTATGTATGCATTAAAGCAACTAGTGCAAATTTTATTCTCTACAAGCAAGAGAATAGAAAAGTTCGCTCACAAGCACGACCACTATTATATTGGTCGTCGCTGAGAATAAGTGAGTAGCAAACATTGAGCAAACAGCTGCCCCAGAAATGCCCCCCACCTCACTACACTTCTTCTTACTTCAGCATACCCGCATCTATCTCTTTACCCTCACTTTTTTTTACAAATTTCTCTCTGGTTTCAATTTTGCCTGAAACCCCTACCGTATAGCGTCATTCAACGCTAAAATTAACTTCATTTTGATTCCCTAACTTAACCTAGATAGTACTCTATTTATGTAGCGCATCACGAAACGAAGCAACGCCGCCAATATGACATGTAAAATGCAGGCCCCTCATTCCTAGCAGTTTCCTGTGTTGGAACATAAAAAGGTTATGTGATCATGTTAGTGATAGATCAGCGTTTCACTCAACCACGATATCCTACCCAACATTGTCTAGGGATGTTATTTTCTCTGACTATACGTTTGAGTTTTGTTCTGTGAATGAATTTTAAAAAAAATGGAATTGATGTTGAAAAAAGAATTTAGAAAATACGGTCCAATGCAGTCGATGTGCATATAATAAACCATAGTTTCACAAAGTATTGTTTCCTCAAAAAATGGAAAGTTGCGACTGTGGTTTCTGTAGCCAAAAACAGAACTGCTTCTAGCCCGTGACTTCCGCCCCATCAATGTATTGCTTGCTCTGTCGCTATAACTCTGATGCATTAACAAATCTTCAACCACTTTAGTGAATCCAATTTCTTGTCCCTTTTTGGTGTTAAAGATACTTGACGATACAATAGATGTTGACAAAAACTACGTAACACTTCTCTGCTTGCTAGATTTTTCAAAGGCAGTTGGAACTAGGTATGTAGACTTACTCCCCAGTAAAAAAAATATCCAGTAACTTTACAATAACCAAATTTCTGACATTTATTCTTAGTGAGAGAAATATGCAAACTTTTGTTGCAGCTGATTTTGGTTTCGCAATTCTGAAAATGCAGAGATAAAATACAGAAATAACCCTACAATTCACAATTTGCTTCTTAAAATTGGTAATTGCAGCCACTCTCCCGAAGATGACTTAATTTTGTTTAATTCATTTATTTAATAATTTTAGTCAATGAAACAATTTCTTACAGACTAAAGCAGATAAAAAGCATTAAAATCACCAATAAAATAAACATTAAAAAATAGTGTTTAAAATATTTATAAAAGATTGCTTCGATAACGCGAAGTCGATTGCTACATTTCCAGACAATTCATTAAGTTCACGCATAGATTTGGCTAAAGGTGCATTTATAGCAAACTGAGTTTTAACATTTGCCCAATGTACGATGGCACTGGGCTTGTAAAGTTCAGGGATTTTAGAGCAAATCTGTTTGAAAATTGTGTACTATTACGACGCACAAAACCAAGAAGTGAGTAGGATTTCGCTACAATATAGTTGATATGACTACTAAAAGATAGTTTAGGGTCAAATACAACTCCTAGGTCTTTAACTTCACTAACATTCAGCAGAGTATAGTTCGAGATGTTATACGACGTAATGCGCGCGCTAAAGATTTTAGCAAGTCATTGTAAGCATTTTTTTATATCCAGATAGAGGCGGGACTTTAGGCACCAAGAGTGGAGAGCATTAATGTCTCGTTGCAGTTTAGTTTCATCGGAGGAATCTTTAAACAGCTAAGAATGGGTCAGAAAGCTCATTATCTACTGTAACAAAGCAGCGTCTATTGGACAGGTAGGAAGTGATCCAGTCCAAAAAACAGGAATGAAAGCCCAGACAAAATAGTTTGTTTATTAAAATTGTATGCGACACAGTGTCAAAAGCTTTACAAAAGTCCGTATATACACAGTCCACCTGCAAAACAGCTGAGAAAGAAGATATGCAAAACTCAGTAAAAACAGCCAAATTCGACACCGTGGACCTCGAGGATATAAACCCATGTTGATTAAGACAGATATAAAACTTTACAGCAAAGTAGCGACGCACAGTGGTCTAGAGTTTCGATTTAGCGCGAAAAAAGTATTTGCATTGAAGAAAGTGATAGAAAAAAGTCAAATATATTGAATTATTATGTTAACAGAGTAATTAAAGTAATTTAGAGTTGTGAATAACTTGTTATAGTAAACACCGTAGAAGTAAATATACGTTTATTTAAGTAGAACAAAGATATCAACATGAATGAAATTCACTATTTATAAAATATGAGATACACTAGCTAAACTACGGTTATGCTACTATTTATTATGTCATTATTCACAGTCTGAACTGGAATCAGCTTTGGAACTTGCACTTGTTTTGAAAATATGTGGGCATTTTAAGAGAAATTTGAGAGATCATTGGGTCTGAAGATAGGAGAAGATAGTTCAACAAATCCTCATTGGTATGACATGCTGAATCTTTTCTAGTTCTGTGTTCTCGGACAAACTTAAAATCCTTATTTTTTGCTTCCTGAGCCTCTTCACCGAGCTGACCGATAGGCAAAATAGCATGACTGATAATATCCGCACCATGAATTAATATTTTATGTAGGCTTATCGGCATATAGTACCATGAATATAGCTCAACATATTTCTCCGCTGTTTCCATAGTGAATTTTTTGAATTTTTCGTAACCACTCGATATTGTTTGAAGAATAATATGAAATCGCTGTATAAATAGTTTTGTCGACTCCGGTTATATCGGCTGCCTTATCAGCATTGCGGAAAAAAACTCTCGCAGTGTTACCTGTATTTGTTGTCCCATATCCAGGCTTAGGTAGGTCAACTAAAATACCTAGCTCTTTTCTGCAACGATCGATAATAAGTTTCTTTCTTTCTTCGATTTTACTTTTATTCTCTTTTCTTGCCTGCCAACACTTAATTTCTATTCTATAACCTATGTGAAGACAACACTCGAAGAAACGTATCCAAGAATGTAGACTAGATAACCCAAAATCGAGATTATCTATTATAGGTGTTTTCATATTCACATTTTGTAGGTTATTCATTTCTTTCGGGGTGGCCTTACATATGTAGCAGCTCATCGTTGATTTTGTTCCTGATAAGACATTACAAATTTTTCCATCCAACATACTCAAAACAAGTTTAAATGCTATACTTTCCCCATTGTATGAAAAATCATGTAAATCAATAATTTGCTGTTTTATATCATCTGTTTCGGTTAATGTTGTTTCAGGAGTTTCTTTGCAAAATTTAAATTTTATTGGCCTGCAAAACTTAGTCGATGATGGGACGGGATTTTGCCATAAAACTTTTGTTTCGTCATTCACGTCCCTTAATTGGATCGGGACAAGTGAACATATTAGTACAGATGAATCATCTATGCAATTTTTAACCAATTGCCTGTAATTACTTTGTCCGGAGCTTCCATCTATTCCCCATTTACAAAACAAAACCAGTTTGTCGCTAGAATACTGTTCAATGACTTCCGCTTGTAGTTCACAAATTCTCCTTATCGTAAGATCCAGCAGATTTTGTAATTTAATCTCGGCTGCTACTTCATTCACTTTAATAGCATTTTTATCTGGATAACAAGCCTGTTTTGCAGACAAAATTTGATTCCAAGCGGGATAAATGTCTGCTTTACATTGTTTAGCCGCTGCTCTATACGCTAAGTACGTAGATTTACTTGATTTTGTGGCGATAATCAAACTTAATGCTTCTTCAGGTGTCAATGGCAGCAGTTCTTGATCGCCAGATTGTGCTGAGCTGTAGGCACGTTTATAAGACGTAGCGCGTTTAGGAAACTTTCGTTGAGTAACATCTTTAACCACATCAGCTGCTGTTCGTTTTCCACTTTTCCTCAAACTTACTTGAGTTGCAAATGAAAGTTCTTCGGTGCTCGTTGTTGATACCAAATCCTTGACTTTCATTTGTTGGCTTCTCTTACAATATTCTTCAAACGCTTTGTGTGGTCTTCCTTGCATGGACGGTCCCGTAGAAGTAGCATTGTCTTCTCGTCGTTCTAATTTTATAGATAGCTTCAACCAATCTTCATTTTTTAACAAAAACTTCCCTCGGTCTCTGTGACAAGGTTTCCAGCGTAGTTCGAGTTTTTTAATAAATTTGTCCAAACTTGGTTTGAGAACTTGAACAGGGATTTCATATTTCTCCAATATATACGAAGTTAACTCATTGCAAGCCATCTCTCTTGCTAGATGCTTACATGAAAGCCATTTCTCGAATAACTCTAAATGAGTCAATACTGAAAAAAATTATAAATAAATAGTCGGCGCAAGTAAGGGCACTTTTTTTCTTTTCTTATATGGACATCATAAATTAAGCTACCCAATAAAGGCAATTTAAAAACCTGCAAATATCTGCACAATTTTTAAATCGTTTTATCTCGAGAAGTACTTGCAATATTTTTAATATTGCCCGTTATGATATTTTTCCACCATAATAATGCACAAACTTACCATCATTGGTATCAGACATGACAAGGATGAACTACTGAACACAATATACACAAAACACAAATTAATATTGGTGCAAACAAAAAAAAAAAAACGTGAAAGTAATGAACTATATTTTAACACAAAATATCAAGCACTTGATGTGAGTCAACTTTAACCGATTGGCGCGACTAAATAATAACATATTTGCTTACAGTTTCATACAATTTCGATGACACACGTCATAATAATCATGACATACTTTTGCATCGTTGAAAAATATCACCTTCATTTTCTTACTTTTTTCGCGCTAAATTGTGTTTCTAGACTATAGTGCGACGGTTGAAAGCTTAGCAATAGGCCTATAGTTGCGCACATCATTTTTCTTACCGCTTTTCAGAATCGGAGTTATGAAAGTTATTTTCCAATCGTCAATAAACTTTCAGGGGCAGAACCAGAGCAGAACAGTTTTTTAACAACACAGCAGAAAACCCATCGATGTCAGTGTGCCAGGATGGCTTAAGTGCAGTTAATCCCTTTGCAACATCTTCAGAAGATAATGTAAGAGGGCCAAATTTGGTAAGGGTTCATTGCCATCTGAAACAAAATTCGACTTGAAAAAGTCAGCAAACAAATTAGCCACGTCAAGCGAAGACTCAGCCACTTTATCATCCAAAAAAACTGAGGTTGGTATATTCGAGCCGGACCGTTTCGACTTGATATACTTCCAAAAATATTTAGGATTAGATTTAATGTTTGACTCTGCATTTCGAATGTAGTTATTATAAAGAAATTTATCCAATTGATTTGATTCCCTTACATAATATTGATACTTGACAAAAAAGTTGTAATCTTTAGTTAACTTAAACTTTTTATAAAATTTATTCCTTAAGTTTTTTAGCTTTTTAAGGTCGCTAGTGTGCCACGGTATTTTATAACGCAGAACATATAGCCAACAATTTTGATTTAAAACCGGAATAACACTCAGAAGTATTAGCACCACACAGCAACCAAACGTCAACCAAAGAGTTGTTTAACTGGGAAAAATCGCATTGTGCGTAATTAAAGACAGGTTTATTGTCAATCTTTCTAGAGGCGAAATCGTAAAACTCCACCGTTAGCACCAACGGAACGTGATGTTCGTCTGACGGCGAGAATGGCGAATAACATTGCGGGATAACTGAATTTATGTTATCACTAACAAATACAAGATCTAGGATTCTATTGAGCTGATTTCTAAAACAGTTAATTTGAAGCAAACTAAGACTTAAGATGTTGTCTATTGCGTAAGATTCAACCACAGTAGTTACATTGGTTGGTATAAGATAAAATTTCGAAAAGTTATTAGACCAATTAATATTCGGAAGATTAAAATCGCCAAAGACACATATATGATTACTATCTGATTGATTATGAGCCAAGAATACAATATTATCTATATGCGCTTTGTACAAATCATAGCTACTGCTAGGCGGGATATACGACACCATTAAATGAGCCATATCCTTGAGAGCCTTTTATGCGAACACACAGTTGATCTAGCACAGTGTCGTCATTGTTTAGTGAGACTGGGTGTGCATGTTAGTTATGCAGTACCGCAACAAGAACACCGCCACCCATCGTACAGCCCATACCTTTTGCATCACGATCCTTACGAAATACATGGAACAAATTCATATCAAAATAATCATTGTCATAGAAATTGTCATTCAGCCATGTCTCCACAAAAATTATTACGTCAAAATCTGTATTTCCACTCCTCATGAGAATGATTTCAGACTTCGTTCTAATGCCACCCATATTTTGAAAGTAGATCTTAAAATTTTTTGTTTGTGCAGTTGACTCATTGACTGAGGCTATTGTTGATTGTTGGGAGGAAGTCTCCGTTGAAAAAATTGAAAGGAGCCAACTTTAACATTAGTTGGCCAGAGTGCTGGATCCAAAACTATATCAAGTAATGAAGGAGAAACACCCAGTTTAAAATTAATGCTCTTTAAAGAAGAAGAATCCGTATCTTTTTTAACAAGCTTAAAACATGCCAAATGTTTCCTATCAATATTTGCATTATTCACAACGAAAGATAAAATATCCTCTTCATCCACGCTTGGCTTAAATGACGAAATATGGATCCATTTCTTTATAGAAACAACATCCAGTACAATGCTCGTATTGGTGCCCATCACCAGGTCACGGGGCATATTTCGCATTTTGCCCTTCTTATTTTGCGCAGTTACCCACTGTGGCTTGGGATGAGAGCGAGCAGCAGCAGCAGGCGGTGGAATTGTGTTAGAAGAGGAGGAAGCAACAATAGGCATAAGCAGAGTAAGAGAGCTATCACTTGCATTTGGTACATCAACACTGCGTTAACCAGCATTCACATTGAGCAAGCCTTTAGCAATGCTAGCGTTAGCAGCGGCAGCAGCAGCAGCACCAACATACGTGCGAGAGACATCAGATGAATATGAAGATTTACGATTGTGAGGCGTAGTAGCAGAAGGCATTACCGGCGAAGCAGCAGGCGAACAATTTACCAAGTTGATGGTGCGAGGAGACAATCCGGAGATTCTATCACTGTTGTTGTTCATGCAACTTTTAACACGAAGTTCTTTAATATCAGCAGAGAACAGAGAAATCGCTGGAATTAACTCATCAGTGCGGAAACTGTTCCGCAGCGAGTGAAGCTCAGATTTAAGCGACTCAGTTTCGGTTATTAGACGTTCGTTATCCACATGAAGTGCATTAACAATGCGAAGATTCTCTGTTCTAAGGGCAATCACCTCAGTTAGCACGGACTACAGAGCTAGTTGTTGATTGATATCAATTGAATTCTCCATGCTTACACTGTCTTTGTCAATATCGATGGATGCAGGAACTGATATCGGCAGTTTTACATGTTGATGGTTGTTGGTAATATGTTCATGAGTGATTTCAGCACTAATTGCAGGCGGAGTAGCAGCAATACTATCACTGAAGACGACGGTAGGCGGCGGCGAACGGATAGAGTTGCGCCGAACCACAGTACACACCTCGCAAAGAAATGCAACATCAGAGTTTAGGAAAAATTCAGCACCATTTGGCATGATATTAACACAGGCAAGGTGAAAGAAGTTATTGCATTTAGCACATTTAATTTTTCCACCGTAACGATCCACTTTCTGGCCACAAACACAAGGCATTTTAATTCGAAATAAAGCACAAGCACAATAAGTACAAATAGAACGCAGAGTAAACAAAAACACGTCCAGTCGACTTGAGCTCCAATAATCGACTGCCCCACTATCCTCGGGCAAATGCAGATCTGGGCTTCTTACTAAAATGTGTACACACACTTCATAAAATTGTTGCATATTTTAGTCATTTTTCCAATATTCGCCTTTTTTAATAAAAACTGTTAACAGTTTTAATAATTTTTTCTATTTGTGATTAACTGAATCTATTCAATTAGCTCACAAATTGTTACGAGTAAAAATTTATTCAATAAAAACCTGCAACTTTCCCCCAAAACAACTGTCATTTTCGCTCTTTCTTATTTTTTGCGTACCAACTGACACCCTCAAATGTGCTCTCTATAGACCGGATCGGTCTTGACATGAGAGAAAAAACACCAAAAGTAAAACTTCTGTGCCAATTCTACAAAGAGATAGAACTCAAAATGAAGCAGGTAGTGGTAGTATTCATTACTAATAAGTAGTGGTAGTAGTAATTAGTAGTTGTACCAGAGAACTTGTAAGAAATGAGAAGGCGCAAATGTTAAAAGAGCTTTTTCATCAACAAAATTTGCGGGTGCAACCGAGAGAATTCACCTCCGAAAAGTACTGAATTTAATTCTACCATACCAATAAAAACCATTTTCACCATATTTTGCTATATTTACAGCAGAGGGGCTCTATTGCGGAGGCGAGCGGCTGCATGTGTACAAAAAGAAGATAAGTAATAAATCAAAACAAAAACGATAGAAGAAAAATAAGTAAACAAAAAAAACCTGTTTCTGATCGCGAGACGCAACTTGAGCTGGCAGATGAGTTCTGCAACAAGTGTGCATAAGAGAAGGGTTGAAAGGGAAAGGGGGAATCGTCAAAAGAATATTCTTTCGAGTTTTCGGCAATTTTTGTGTCAATCGCCATCAGCGCGTGCACATGTACGCAAATGAATTGATAAGCGAGTTATATTGGCTCCCCACACCACCAACATCAACGACGAACACAGACAACAACAACAACCATAACCGCAAAGCAAACCGCACAGCAAAATAGCTGCATGCTTAATCAACATAATTGTTTTAATTTTACCTTTGAGTTCGATTAAGTTTATTCCTAAGAATTACGAATTTGTTAATTATGCACTTTCAATACTTTGAGTTCAATTAAGTTTATTCCTAAGAATCAACCAATTTCAAAATGTTATTTTATGCATTTCTTGCACTTTTATTATTATAAATACCACAAAATCATGTAAAGAAGGCTCAGAAATAAAGTTGTAATCAAAACGAGCAGTTGGCTCTAAATAAATATTTTTTTTATTTTAAAAAACCTATCCAGGGATATTTGTGGCGCAGTCGTTCGGGCCTGTGAGCAGTGGTAGTTGTGTGTTAAAAAAGTGATATATCCTCATATTAGTAAAAATACACTTAAGTGAAAAACAAAAATACTGATGGAATATCAGTAATAATTTAAGTGACATTAGTGAAGGAATATTACTAAAACAAGAAAATACTGATGGAATATCAGTAATAATTTAAGTGACATTAGTGAAGGAATATCACTAAAACAAGAAAATACTGATGGAATATCAGTTATAATTTAAGTGACATTAGTGAAGGAATATCACTAAAACAGAAAAATACTGACGGAATATCAGTAAAAAAAACAAAAAACTCATTTAAGTGGAAACTAGTGAAGGAATATCGACTACAAACACAACTAACTGTAAGGATCTCAATCCCGTATCACAAGGACGCATTTCGTGGATGCACGCCGGGAACGTTCAACAATACCAATATGCGGATCTGTGTGTTGGGATGCCTGTAAGTGTCAAAGATAATTGGCTATTTTAAATAAAATCAAAATTATTATCATTATTAAAAACTTTTACCTTAGAAAATATATACATATCGAAAATCATTTTGTTAAGCAATTAAAGCTATACTCTTACTGTAAAGAATCAAAGATTAAGAAAGAAATAGAATTTATAAGAAAAATTAAGACAGAAGCAAAAAAAAAACAATACAAATTAAATAAACTTAATAATAAAAACATAAACCTGCCCATACGATTGTAAATTACACACTGTTACATGTTTAGAAGAGCTAAGAAAATTGCAAATCATCCATACCCAAGATTTTTTAAAAGCTTAGACTCAATACCCGAAATAGTTAACCAAGAATTGTCAAACATAAAGATGCCTAACTTAGAAGACGCAAACCAAAGTAGTAGTGCAGACATTAACCGCGGCACTTCTGCTGTACCAGACCCAATAGATATCTTTAATACCTTAAGAATCCCAGATGCCATCAAGGATTTACCACGTTTTGACGGTAACCCCAGGACCTTACACGAGTTTATCAATAATGTTGAAGAAATATTACTATACATAAGAGGAACAGACAAGACACCCTAAGGACTAATTCTATTGCGATCCATCCGAACAAGATAGAAGGACAAGCAAACGAAATATTAAACATGTATGGCACACCCCTTAATTGGGATGCTATAAAAAATAACCTAATTATTTCTTATTCCGACAAGCGCACAGAGACATCTCTAATTAGAGACCTTCACAACTTGAAACACACAACCCATTCTGTCGAAAATTTCTACAGCCAAATTGTAGAGATAGAATGAACATTAATTAATAATATTCTTATTCACGAAAATGACCAAGGGGTCATAGGGGCAAAAAAGGAACTATTTTCAGAAATGTGTCTCAATACATTCCTCACAGGATTAAAAGAACCGCTAGGTTCTAGCGTTAGAGCAATGAGGCCAGATTCAATGCCAACAGCTCTCGCATACTGTATTAAAGAGCAAAACATTTTTTATCAAAAAAAAGAATATCGCTATAAATTTTACCCTAAGAATCAATACACACCTTATAATCATCAGTTTAACCCCAGGTACTCCAAACCATACTACAACCAAACTAAACCGTATACACCCCAACCCTTCCAACACAATTTCCCAAACAAAACACCCTTTAACCAATACGTACCAATTCAAAATACTTTCCCTCAAAATAATTCTTATCGAAATTTTTCCAATAACCAAACTCCTTTTTATCAGGATAATTCTAATCGAAACATTTCCAATTACCAAACCCTCCTTACCAAAACAACAGCAATATAAAATTTCAGCACCAAAATCCGTTTAATCAAGATAATTATATTCGAAATATTTCCAATTACCAAAATCGTCTTTACCAAAACAATAGCAATCAAAATTTTCAGAGCCAAAATCCTTTTAATCAAAATACAAACACTTTCAATCATAATTTACCTAAACCTGAATCCATGGATACACTTTCCGCTCACATTAATTTCAAAAATTTAACTATGAGAAACAATAACACCAATCAAAGCTTTCGCTCTCGATTATCACGGGTATCAAATCTAAACAACGCGGAATTAAATAATGTGAATTACCAAAGCAATAATTTTCAAGGTATTATACCCAACACACAAAAAAATGATACAATTGAGACAGAAGACATGTTTAACATAGAAGATTCACAAAATTTTCGTATACATGCCTCGACGAACCAACCGGATATGTAGACGTAAACACTCACGGACACACTCTACCATACGTAAGTATTGCTTCCCCATTCGGTCGATCACTAAGGTTCCTCGTTGATACAGGAGCATCAAAATCTTTTATTAACCCAGAGTTTATAAAATCGTAAGATCAAATTAACTGCAAACCTATAACCATCAAAACTATACTAGATAAATATGAAATAAAAACCAAAGTTGTTTTACCCACATTTACTGAATTTAAACAACCAGGACACTCAACCTTCCTTATATTCAAATTTCATAACTATTTTGACGGACTACTCGGAATTGACTTATTAACCCTATTAGGTGCCAAAATCGATTTGACAAATCAAAAATTAATTACAAAAAATTCAACCTTGCCACTTAAACTAAAACCTAACATTACATCGGGAAAACACCATATTCCTGCACTCTCTAAATTAATACAGCCCGATTCTAAATATTCCCGGCGAGTTCTATTCTCGCGGATTTTATTTTTCTCGAGAAAAAAATCCTCCAATTCTAAACTCCCGGGGAATAGATTTTCCCTCAAAAATTCGGGAGTAGGAAATTCGAACTTCGAAACAGCTGTTTTATACATTTTTGACAGTTCTCCCGACCGCAAATTACACTACTCGACAAAAAAAATCTCCAAGAATAAAATAGGCCTTTCCTAAAGTGAAATTTTCTCCTGATTCCGAATATGACTTTCATTTTCTTGTGGCAGATCTAGTTTCCGAGATATCGGCGAAAATATGAAAATTCCCATTTTTGCAGAACACTACTTCATATAGGTACGGCAAAAATTTGTATATTTCATTTTTTCGTTTTAAACTGTTGAATTATGCATTATACTAATTCCCATAAAAATGTCTTGCCTTCACCTCCCTCAAGTATCTTCAGTAGTTTGGCCACTATGCCAAAAAACGTTCAAAAAATGTTGAAAAAAAAAACGAAATTTTTTACACAATTTCAGATTTAACCACTTTAAAATCGGAAAAATTCTATTGACGAAAAAAAGTTAGCCCTCCTATGTTGTAGGTAATTTAACTACGAAAATTTTAAGCATACCAGCACAACAATCGGACGTGCCATTGAAACTATAGCCCCGTTAACTTGCAAGCGTCTATCCTACAATTTTTTTATAGAGAAAATTTTTATTCAAACTAGGTTTTTATTTTTTTATAACGTTTTATTATAGACATATGTTTGCACGTTAAACTGTATTCTATTGAGTAATATGAGTATAAATCAGCAATTCAGTAAAAAACAACAACGACAACAACATTAAATACATACATATCTACATCTAAAAAAGTCAAATTGAGCGATTTTACCGTGGTGGTCAATAGTGAGGGACGTGGGTACTTCTAACTACCCGTTTATAATTTTCTGGGTTTGTCTCCCGTATTATTGTCCAGCAATAATCTCCCATCATTTCTTCATTCCAAAAACCTTGGTAACGCTTTTCAAAAATCATGAGGTCTTGGTGAAACCTTTCACCCTGTTCATCACTTTCAACACCTAGGTTTGCGGGAAAATTATCCAAATGTGAATGCAAAAAATGCATTTTGAGGGACATGTTGCATTTCATAGCACTGTAGTTTTTCAACAAGGCTTTGACCATCTCTCTATAGTTGGGATCTTTGTTGTTGCCAAGAAACCCACTAACGACTTGCTTAAAGCTGTCCCAAGCCGCTGCTTCTACTGATGATAAATGATTCGCAAAATTTTCGTCTTTCAGCAACTTTCTAATTTGCGGACCAACAAATATACCTTCTTTTAATTTGGCTTGAGTTATTTTAGGGAAAAATTTCGTTAGGTACTGGAAGGATGGCGCGTCCTTATTTAAAGCCTTTACAAAATTTTTCATTAATCCTAATTTGATGTGAAGTGCTGGCAAAATAACTCGTTCGGGATTTACTAAAGGCGGGTTTGCGATATTGAAGGCACCTGGCTCGTACTCAGCTCTTGGTGGCCAGTTTTCCTGAATATAATGGGTTTCTCTAGCACGGCTGTCCCAAAGACAGAGAAAACAGCAATATTTAGTGAAACCTCCTTGAAGTCCGAGAACTATAGCTACAACCTAGGATGTATTTCATATACTATTTATTTTAAACTGTACCACCGAAACTGCTTACCTTTAAGTCCGCACAAATTTTCCAATTAAATTGTTTATATTGAATGAGCTCAAGTAAATTTGATATGCTTAAATAAGTTTCTTTAGTATTCTCAGAATGTGCCACTGGTATTGACGGTAACGAATTTCCTTTATGGAGTAATGCTGCTTTTAAACTATGCTTTGAACTGTCTATAAACAAGCGCCAATCATCCACTTTATTTTCTAATTTTAGTGCTTCAAATAAACCTTGAACATCATTGCAGTAGCAAATATTTTCACTTTTAGTAAAAAAAGAAGAGAAAGTCTTGTGTCTATTTCGAAATTTGGAAGTACTTGTCGAAGGGCCCAGGCTGCCCCATTGCTGCAAACGAGATCCTAGAACTTCGCTATCAAATTTCGATAATTTCAAATCTCTGACCAAGTTATTAAGTTCGGCTTGTGAGACTCGATGTGGGATCTCTCCTTCTTGTCCACTTTCTGAATTATCTGCTTCGGAGTCACTTTCGCTTGAGGCTTCAAAACTTATAGGCGGTCTAGGTATGGGTAAGGTATGGTCATGTAGTTTTGGTTTCTTAGCTGATGCCACATTTGGATAACTTATTAATTTCCTCTTTTTGCTCGTTTTACCTTTAAGGTCTATCACGCAAAAATAGCACTGGTCGTGGTTAAAGGGTTCAGTCCACATCATTGGAACACCAAACTTCATGTTATGACCTTTACCCGATACCCATCTCATTAAAGTTAATCTACAGGAGGCGCAAATAAAATTAGGCGTCCAAGATTTATCGAGATTTTTTACACGGAAACCGAAATAATGAAAGTATGCATCTCTGACAGAATTAGTTATTTTCCGAGCTGAGTTTCCGAAAATATAATGTCCGCAAATAAAGCAAAAATCATCCGGATTATTTTTACATTTAAAATCTTTTTTGCAACAAGCCATTTCGTAAACACATCTACCGATATAGTATGTATAAATTTGCACTACAATTTGCAAAACAAAATTTACAACAAACAGTAGTGACAATTAAATACTTGATGTCTTTTTAAATTTATTAGACCCTAAGGTAGAGTGACCAAATGAAATGTCTCGCCAATTTTATCACAGTAATACTAAAATTGTAGGATAGACGCTTGCAAGTTAACGGGGCTATAATTTCAATGGCACGTCCGATTGTTGTACTGGTATGCTTAAAATTTTCGTAGTTAAATTACCTACAACATAGGAGGGCTAACTTTTTTTCGTCAATAGAATTTTTCCGATTTTAAAGTGGTTAAATCTGAAATTGTGTAAAAAATTTCGTTTTTTTTTCAACATTTTTTGAACGTTTTTTGGCATAGTGGCCAAACTACTGAAGATACTTGAGGGCGAAGAAGGCAAGAAATTTTTATGGGAATTAGTATAATGCATAATACAACAGTTAAAAACGAAAAAATGAAAAATGCAAATTTTTGCCGTACCTATATGAAGTAGTGTTCTGCAAAAATGGGAATTTTCATATTTTCGCCGATATCTCGGAAACTAGATCTGCCACAAGAAAATGGAAGTCATATTCGGAATCAGGAGAAAATTTCACTTTAGGAAAGGACTATTTTATTCTTGGAGACTAAAGTTGATCAAAATTTGTCGAGTAGTGTTATTTGAATATATTTGTTCACTTTCAGTAAAAGTTTTAAGATTAGTGAAAACCGTAATAAAAAATAAAAGATGCACAGTATAGCTTTCCGAATGGTTGCAGAGGAAGTAGAAGCTGAATCAGAGGAACAGATTCAGGCACAAAAAGCTGTAAGGAGGCATTTGCGTGATAAGACAAACTCGCTTGAGTTGCCGCAATCCTTGTGAGTACAATAACGTTTTTTCATGGTATTTTTATTATTTTTTTAATTTTTATAGGTTTGAGAAGTACTATAGAGTAAATAAAGTTACTTTCCAATATTTGCTAGACGTCTTGGTGTCGCACACGCCAGCAAGGTAAAAGGAATTTGGTGTTTCGGCTATTATAAAACTTAGCGCATCTTTACGCTTCTTTGCTGAAGGTGGATACCAAACAGGAATTGGGAAAGATGTAGACGTTTCTCTGGCTCAATCTACCTTCAGTAAAGTTCTCCAAGAAGTAGTGGAAGTTTTCGAAACACATTTATGTCCAAAGTGGATCAAGGTGTGTAAATCTGAAGAAAGACGGCAAATATCGCGAAAATTTTTCCAGAAGCACGGTATTCCGAGTGTTGTGGGATGTATTGACGGGACCCATGTGCGTATCATTGCTCCTTCTCAAAATCAGCATTTATACTATAACAGGAAGGGGTACTATAGTTTAAATGTTATGCTTGTAGGTTACTTTATTATGATTATAAAATTGCATTTAACTACACTAAACGTATCTATAGATGTGTGATCACGAGCTTCGGATACAATATGTTGATGCCTCGCATCCTGGTGCTTCTCACGACTCCTTTGTGTGGAACAACAGTGCATTAAGAATGCACTTCAAACAGGAGTACTCGCGGAATATAGGTCACTTTTGGCTTCTGGGCAAATTTTTATAAATTTAGTTCATGTGAAATTAGACGGCAAGCTATTTCATCAAATTTCTTCATCTAGGAGATGCGGGGTATCCATTGGAACCATGGCTTTTGACGCCCCATAGATCTCCAGAAGAAAATTCCCCTGAAATGAAGTTCAACGAAACTCACTCGAAATGTCGCAATGTTATTGAACGAACTAACGGAGTATTAAAAAATCGTTGGAGATGTATTCTACGAGCAAGAGAGTTACATTACACTCCAAAAAATGCAGCGAAAATTGTAAATGTGTGTTGTGCGTTACACAACATATGTATACATTTTAAAGCATCGCCAATCCTAATCGAAGAAGAGCCAACAGAAGTTCCGACACAACATAATGAGAATACTGAAGTCATATCTCTGGTATCCCGCCAGTACTTAGAAGCAGCTCAAATCATTAGAAATAGAATTGGAAGCAATCTATAAAAAAACATAGTTATAGCTTACAACAAAAATATACAAATGCAAATCACATTTCATGTATTAAAACTTTAAAGAAAAACTTTTTACAGGTAACGTATTTAAAAAAAAAAAATATCGTTATAATTGCATATCACATTTAATCGATATCTACTGCTATTTAGTTTTTGAATAGCCCCTTTAATTCCCCTATTTCCCGCAGCAATATATTTTCTTCCAGTTTCGACTCGATTTCCCTGAGTCTAAGCCTCTCCATAGCTAAATTGTGGCGTTTAGTTTCTTCTAGCTCAGAAAATTTCATTTGCTCCATCGTTTGGAAATGTTTTTTTGTAGAACATACAAGCTGTCAAGCGTCCGACATAAGTTATTCATGCCTTGCTCTTGCTCAACTACACCGCGTTTTATTGCATCGCAAATTTCGTGCTGAATAATGAGTTCTTCAGCTAACACATCAGAAGCAGAGGTTTTTTTCTTTGGCACCTCCTTTCGCACAGGTGTAGGTTTACAAAATTTCGGTGATTCTACATTGTCTTCGTGTTCGCTATTAAAATAGGTTCGATTTGCTCATCTATCTCCTCAAGTGCTTCATGTCCTATAGCTAGTGTTTCTTCTTGTTGAGGTACTGCTTCTTCTCTTTGGCTCGTCTCAACTCCGTCAAACAACGTCAATCCAAAGGATTTTGCAACACCTATGACCGATTCTTTCATCTCGATCAAATCGAATATCGCACTCTCGGAGGCAGAGAACTTGTGTTCAATATTGGGACCACCACCTGTGCTTTTTTTTTGCCTGTTGTTATTAGCTGCTTTATGCCGAACGTATTTCTTCTGATCTGCCCAAACCTTAGGTATTGCAAATTTACATAGGTATTTGAACAAATTATAATTAGTATAACTACCTTTTTCCACTCTGCGACACTTTTAGTTGGTGGTCCAACCGAATTCAATTCATCTTCAGCCCTGCGCCAAAACCTAGCTACTTCCTCTTTACTGCCCTTGGGAGGAATAGGAAAAGAGAAAAAATTCCCCGGGAATTTGTATTTATGATAAGAGAGAAGGGAAAAGTGAGAAAACTCCCGGGGAGTTTCTATTCAGAATCGGGCTGATAATCAAGCTTCCGGTAGATGTTCAAAACGGAGACATCTACATTCAAGGAAAAAAACTTTCTTAGAACAACCATTAAAAGTTGAGCCATATCTTAACACAGAATATATCGAATTAAATAACTGGAACCTGGAAGGCCCACAAATGGCATCTTTTAATAGTATATCGGATCTGATCCGCACCGACCATCTCAACTCCGAAGAAAAGAAAGAAATTATAAAACTGTGTAAGAATTTTGAGACATTTACAAACGAAGTTAAACACAAAATAAAAACAACTGACGATACCCCAATTCATACAAGATCATACAGATATCCAAGGCGAATTTATAGAAGGTGGTGGCATAAGAGCAGCTGATTTGATTTTTTTTATTCACCTACATGTATTTTGTTTGTGCTTTTGCGTATGAGATTTCAAAAGCCGTAAAAGCAAAAACAAAATGTATTTAAATTTTGACAACTCTTACGCAGAAACAAAAACAAAATACATAGGAATTTTGTAGTTGTATTTATAACACCACCTTGTATGGATTCGCCTTGCAGATATCCATTTATTCACAAAGACGAAGTTGGCAAACAAATTTCAGACATGCTTAGACAAGGGGTAATCAAACTGAGCTATCCACCCTGGAGCTCTCCTGTATGGATAGTACCAAAAAAAAAAGGACGCCAGCGGTAAACAAAAATGGAGATTAGTCATTGACTATCGAAATTTAAATGAAAACCCCATCTCGGACCGTTACCCTCTCCCAAACATAACGGAAATTCTAGACAAACTTGGTAAAGTATGTACTTTACAACCCTTGACTTAGCTAGTGGGTTTCACCAGATCGATTGCGGAAGATGGTGGACACTACGAGTATGTCAGAATGCCCTTCGGCCTTAAAAATTACCCAGCTACTTTTCAACGCGTTATGGACAATGTCCTTAAAGACCTTATAGGAAAAAACTGCCGATGCTAGACGATATTATAATTTTCTCAACTTCATTACAGGAACATATTTCAAATCTTAAGGAAGTATTTTATAAATTACATACATCAAACCTTAAAGTCCAACTTGACAAATCGGAATTCTTGAGGAAAGAAATAAATTTTTTAGGACACGTTGTAACAACAACTTCAATATCCACATTATTCTACGCCTTTCATTTTGACCACGGACGCAAGCAATGTAGCAATCGGAGCAAGGTCGAATTGGAAGCGACAAACCAATTTGTTACGCCAGTCGAACCCTTTCAGATTCAGAATCAAACTACTTCACAATAGAAAAAGAACTACTAGCCATTGTTTGGGTAACCAAATATTTCAGACCGTATTTATTTGGAAAATAATTTCAAATAGTAACAGACCATAGACCACTCACCTGGCTCATGAGTCTTAAAGAACCTAATTCAAAACTGATCAGATGGAGGCTAAAATTAGAGGAATTCGATTATGAAATAATCTTTAAAAAAGGCAAATTAAACACAAATGCCGACGCCTTAAGCAGAATTATAATTGAAAACCCTAATGAACACAAAATCTCCGACATAAACATAAATGACATAACATCAAACCAAGCCACCAATGGCACTACCATCCACTCTGCAGATGAGAACCTAGATGACGGTATATATATTTCAGAAAGGCCATTAAACGAATTTAATCTTCAAATAATACTCGAAAAAACGGATCGAGGTTCACCAATGACACTAGAAACTGTATTCAAAAACAAACAAAGACGAACCATCAGACGACCAAACTTTGATGAACAAACTATTATAGACATTTTTAAAAAGTTTTTAGCATCAAAAAAGCAGAACGCCATATTTACCGATAACGAAATCTTCCGTGTGGTACAATCCACATATTCAAAATACTTTTCCCACAGTAACATTTTTAAACTTACTCGATGTACAAAAAAACTCACTGATATTACACAGACTGACGAACAAGAACAACTTATACGAAAATATCATGAAAACAATAACCATAGAGGAATATCACAGACAATTTCTCATCTCAAAAGAGATTATTACTTCCCATTTAAGAAAAACAAAATATTACAAACTATAAGCAACTGTGAGAAGTGTCAATCACTTAAATACGACAGACATCCCCCTAAACCAAAATTTCAAAAGCCAGAAACACCTTTAAACCCACTAGATATACTTCATATCGATATATATACGATAAATAATAACCAAATGTTAACACTTACCGCTAAATTTTCAAAATTTAGGTTAAAATTAGATCATGAAGAAATCATATTTGAAACCGTCATAACATATAATAATGCAATACATTCTGCAACAAAACTTACTCCGTACGAACTATTTCATGGTAGAACTTATAAATTCATTGAAAATACGAAATATAATAATGAACACGAATATCTACAAAAATTTAATGAATTCCAAGAAATTTTATATCCAAAAGTAAAAGAAAAATTAGAAACTTCCGTTTCTAATCGGATAGATAAACTAAACACATTAAGAGTTGACCTTGTGAATTTTGAAGAAAACAAGCCCATATATAGAAAATAATGCTGAAGAAACAAACTAACCCCTAGGTTTTCAAAACAAATGGTTAGCAGAAATAATAAAATTACACTTATTACAACAAAACAACAAAAAATACATAAAGCCAGAATCAAAAATAAACATAAATCTTAATTTATTCTATCTATTCTCAGGATACCATTGACGCTTTCCCAAATCATAGAAATACAGCGTATAAAAAATGATCAACCCATAATACAGTTGGACCTCGGACCTGCAAAAATTATAATAGCTTCTCAAACCTCCTTCATATTGTGGACTTAAACGACTACTTAAGAAAATTTCTGACACTCTTCAAGCATTCTTGACAAATTAACCGACACCATTAACATAACTAAACTAAACTAAAACTTAATGAATACTAATGAACTAAAAAATAAACTATCCTCACTAACACCAATCAAACGAAACAAACGAGGACTGATAGATGGTTTAGGATCTGCCATTAAATTTATAACAGGAAATATGGACGCAAGTGATGCTCATAAGCTCAACTATCAAATAGAACAATTAAAAACTGAAAAAATTAACACTCAAATAAGTTTAGCTAAACAACATAATCTCAACAGTCAGATGATAGAAAGATTAAAAAATATTACTTCACACATAAACAGAGAACATACAAAATTAGAAACATTTATAAAACACATGTCACAAGAAACAACAAATAAAATCCATAAAGAACAAAATATACTAGAGGAAATTCAATACTTGAATCAGATCAACTACAATATAGATATCCTAAGTAACCACATCACAAACCTAGCTGAATCAATTGTACTAGCCAAACTAAATGTTATATCTAAACTTATTTTAAGTCAAGACGAGCTACAACTAATTCATAACCATATATCTAACCAATCCGTTAAAATCATTTCAAACGAACACATTTATGAACTACTCGGCTTACAAGCATATTATAATAACTCTAATATTGTGTTTAATATAAGGATACCAAATTTTTCAATGGAAGAATATAATTTTTATCATATAATACCACTTCCAATAAACAATACAAAAGAAATTGTAGTAAAGCCATATATAACATATAACGAAAATAAAGTCCATTACTTTGACCAGGCATGCCCAAAAATCGAACACACCTATTACTGCACATCATCACCACATCAAGAATCAACTTCAAATTCAAAATGCATAGGCAACCTCATCAACAACAAAACTCCCCAATGCGTCTTAAAGGACATGGGAAAACTCCAAACCATATGGCAACCTGAACAAAACTGTATTCTATTTATAAACGTTCCGAAAGTTTTAATAAATTCTACTTGCAGTAAGAAACTTCACGAAGTTGAAGGAACTGCTCTACTTCATTTTAGTAACTGCTACGTTTCCGTCAAGGAAATCATCTACGAGGACGATCCAACAACTTTCTGGGACGAAATACACATCGCACCACCCACCTATACAAAAATTGAACCGAAATCCGTCATCGAAGTCCTGAACCTAGAAAAAGTCCAGCAGCATCAATTCTACAACAAACAAGCCGTCATTACACTGCAAGAAACAACAAAGAAGAATCCGTCATATACTTCCATCGCTATGGGACTACTTGGAATAACAGTCCTGGCCATAATATTTGCACTAAAGTTTAAAATGGTCATACAATATCAACCGCAGCCTGCACCAGTCATCGTATCGGCCACCTCGCAATCTTTGTGGCCATCGCTCTACTCCAAGGGGGCAGGAGTTATGTTGGCTCCCCACACCACCGAGCACAGACAACAACAACAACCATAACCGCAAAGCAAACCGCACAGCAACAACAAAAATAGCTGCATGCTTAATCAACATAATTGTTTTAATTTTACCTTTGAGTTCGATTATGTTTATTCCTAAGAATTACCAATTTGTTAATTGAGCACTTTCAATACTTTGAGTTCAATTAAGTTTATTCCTAAGAATCAACCAATTTCAAAATGTTATTTTATGCACATCTTGCACTTTTATTATTATAAATAGCACAAAATCATGTCAAGAAGGCTCAGAAATAAAGTTGTAATCAAAACGAGCAGTTGGCTCTAAATAAATACTTTTTTTATTTTAAAAAACCTATCCAGGGATATTTGTCGCGCATGAATTGCTTAATAAATGCATGCATGTATGTATGTACGTATGTATGTAGTTTCAGATATTTTAAAATATTTAGCGCAGGTGCAGGCACAAGTGCAGCTGCGGTTGCGATGTGCTGTGATGAGATTAAGATTTAGCGTAGGTCAAGGTTGAATTTATACACATGCACATTGTATATACATATTTACATACATACATATGTACATGCACCTATCAACTAATCTTTATTTACTAATTTTCTAAGTCAAAAATAAGTTTAATAAGAACATGAGAAAATTATATATTTTAATGAAAAATCTACTATGGTTCATTATAAATATGCACTTAAGAAAAATCAAGAAAAGATTCATTCAAACATGCGCAATTTTTCAGCGCAAGTGCACAGCGAAACATTGTATATACATATGTACATACATGCATATCTACATATTTACATATGTGCATGCCTACAACAACAAAAAATTCATTCATAAACGCTCGCGTGTATTTCTGAAAACAAAAGCTGTTCATTCATAAGCGTAAGCATTTCATCTCCCCGCGCACGCAAATATTCCCCGCAACAATCTTTTTCGCGACGAACACAAAAATTCTAAAATCTAAAATTTTACAAACCATCGACGGTCATTGAAAAGTGGTAACATCAAAATATCAGACAATAATGCATTTTGGCAACGTAGTATTCTAGAACTTTTGTCCAAATGCGCATCAATTCATTTGCGTACACGTGCACGCGCAATTGGCGAATCGGCACAAAAATTGCCGAAAAACAGAAAAGAATATTCTTTTGGTTACCGTTCCCTTTCCCTTTTCCTTTCCCTTTCAACCCTTCTCTTATGCACACTTGTTGCATAACTCATCTGCCGTCTCAAGTTGCGTCTCGCGATCCAGAAACAGGTTTTTTTGTTTACTTATTTTTCTTCTATTGTTTTTGTTTTGATTTATTACTTATCTTCTTTTTGTACACATGCAGCCGCTCGCCTCCGCAATAGAGCCCCTCTGCTGTAAATATAGCAAAATATGGTGAAAATGGTTTTTATTGGTATGGTAGAATTAAATTCAGTACTTTTCGGAGGTGAATTCTCTCAGTTGCACCTGCAAATTTTATTGATGAAAAAGCTCTTTTAACATTTGCGCCTTCTCATGTCTTGCAAGTTCTCTGGTTGTAATATTAGTAGTTCGTAGTAGTAGTTGTAGTAGTAGTGGTAGTAGTAGTAATTTGTTGTACCATTAGTAAAAACACTGTTAGTGATTAATAAAAGCATTAGTAAAAGTAGTAGTAGTATTAATTAGTAGAAGCATTAATAAAAATAGTAAGAGTTATGAGTAATCGTAGTATTAGCAGTAGTAGTCGTAGTGATGGTAGTAATAGCAGTAGTAGTAGTTAGAAGTAGTAGTAGAAGTATGTTGCAGATAACCATTGAAAATTATGTCAAAAAGCTAGAACTCACTTTAAATACAAGCTTAATTACGACTATGACTATGCCCCATAATATGAATGGGTTATCTACCAAATTAAATTGCAACTAACTTTAAAGTCGTTTTTTTTTGTTTACTATGACTATGCACGATTGAATTGAATTTTGGTTCTAATATGTTCAGATGTATTTAGTGTGATGATTTTTAATAGTTGAACGGGACATGTGTTTTCCCTTTATGCTTTTGTGAAACTATCTCCTGATACGATGACTCCGAATACTACATTGATTTTCCATCATCAACTGTGTATGAAGGTTTTGATGGATAGAGATGTGTGTTTATATATACATATGTAGAGGTTTGCACTATGACCATTGTGCCCTTTGCTTCTTACAGTACCCCGTCTAACCCAAACTCCTTTAGGAAAGGTAATATGATGGTTTGTGTGTGCGAGCGTAAAAGTTCCTTCCTGGGCTATGCGAGCCTAGATACTAACAGAACTGATTCGACCATATTCCGAGGTTGTGCAGATGACTTCACAGCCTGTCAGCATCCTCAAACTGCCCTTTAACACTTTTCAATTATACCACGCTTATTCCACTTTTTTCTTTGTTTTGTTCACTTGAGATAATTAATTTCAATGCCTTTCGATTCAATTTATAATACAAAGTTGGTGAATCTTTAAAATAAAAACAGTTGGTAGTGAAGAAAACGCGGGTTGTATTCAGATTACAAATGAATCTGCTAAAATGGGAAAGATATCTGTCTCGTTGGATTGCTAACAAATCTTTGAAAGGGATAAACATTTAAATTTTCGCGGAAAGTTTTTAAAAATATAGAGTAATTTGCAATATTCTAGCAAAAACAGAAATTCGCTCATTACAAAATTGTTAGGAATTAAGGTCCAGTACAGATCAATTAATAAAACATTTATAATTACCTAGCCGAAGTGCATTCTCGGTGTAATATTGCTAATTTTATTACTTGCATTTTCTTTTGTGCGAGCGTAAATCGATTTGTCTATTGATTTCAATATTGCTTTGCTTGAGCACTTATTTAAAACTATGCCTTGTTTGAGCGTTTAAAAACTATACCACGGTCAAGCAAAACCTCATTGTGCCGAATGCAATAACATTCTCCATTTAGATTGTGTATGTAAATCTTCTGCCTGCGGATGCAAACAATCAAATTATGAGTAAACAATATCGTCATCTAATGGATCGCCAATTTGTTTCGCTACCCAGTCACATACTGCTGTATAAGCGACCTCTTAGAGTGACGAGTGTGAAAAGCAAGAGGTCAGATCAGAGAATACCTATATGCTTTCTTTGATATACTCAAGTGAGAAAGAAGCTATTAGCAAAAGAGTTTAGCATCTGCATTCGGAACTGCAAGCCGCTCGTCGTGAACTTGATGCTTACACTAGCTCGGCTACAATATCCGATATAGCAAGCCATGTCATAAATAAGCGCAAGGAAATGGAAAAACTAATAACAACTACAATGAAAACGCCAATACCAAGCCGGAAAATGACATCCATGTGCAAAAATCCACTCTGAGCTTACCATCATCGCTGTCAACATTATCTACCTATCACTCGCCTAGTCCATATTCCTCTGCTGTTGCAGATGCACCTGCTGCTGCTTCCCAACACTTGGTTGTTCTAATACCTCTCTTGCGTCGCCCAATACTCGTAACAATACCATTATGAATGTACCGATGCCCAATACCCAGTCGGTTCAGCCGGCTATACTACCGTAGTAAAAAGAATAAAAAAATGTAATTTCACAAACCAAGTGTATACATTTGTCATCGTTTAGCCATGTGACGAAATCATAATTGATTATGTCTACACTTATGCGAATATTGACAAGAGTAACCTCCTTTACTTTAAATTGGTCAAAAAAGATGCTGAAATCAAAAAAAATTAAGAGAATATCTTTCAAGTTAGATGTAGCTGAGCAATGCTTTGAAAATGTTTACGATCTTTCTTTTTGGCAAGAGAAATTTCCAAAAAAGATATGTGAACCCACCGCAAACATAGCGAGTGAATAGACTACTTGCAGTTCAATGTTGCCGAATTTATGCTGTATTGCCAGACCGCTGTCGGTATCAGATCTAAAATGCTAGCACTGCTACTTTTCTCTTCGTCGTGTCTATATGATGATATAATTTTAAGTGAAACCTGAATCTAATCATGCCATAAGACTCCAGAATTGTTCGATTGTTTATTTCGTAAAGGTGACGGCTTAGTTGTTGCCGTTCGCACATTTTTGTCTGGCACACAGATCGAACTGCCCTTTAAAGTTAGCTCGGAGCAGAGAAATTACAACGCAGATCAAGTTATTGTTAAAATTGTAACTAATAAATTGCATGACACTTTCGCAGAGTTTAACCTCGACCAAATCAACAATGTTTGTTACGAAAATAATCGGTTACTATACTGCAATGTGATGCCAAGACTTTCTCCTCACCCCCTCTACTCTAGCTTTTATCCACATTCATATATTCATATTTGCAATAACGAAGTGCAGTGGTCCACCAATATTAAATATCTCGGGATTGTACTTGAATTCTTTTCAGAGATCACATTCACCACATAATCATCAAGTTCACTATATCCGCTAATAAACAGGAAATCTAAACTTAGTAATGACAATAAAATTACAATTGCAATAGTTATATTTCAATCCATAATTTTGTACGCAAGTCCGGTCTGGAAAAATTGTGCTAAAACTCATATTATGAAATTGCAGATTCGGCAAAATAAATTATTAAAAATGATGGCACTTTTCAACCGCAGAGTTCCATGATAATATGACTCGTCTCTCGGATCGTATTGTCAAAATTACCAATAAATTTATGCGTCTCTGTGATATATCGACAAATCCATTAATTAGTAGTTTAAATGAACCATAATTTTTTCTACTAATGCATATATCAACTTTACTTATGCAGCCACATTAGTTATACATATTCTACCTTGTTAGCTATAAGCTTACTCTTTCTTTCACCTTGAAATGTGCTTCTGAAAAAGGTTTTTTTTTATTTTATTTATTTTTTTTTTTTCTCTCACTTAACCTCATTTATAACATTCATCACCAAATTTCTCTTTTACACAATATATAATAGATTGATTGATTGATTGAACTTTCTTTACTACACAATTATCCTGGAACCTCTCACCACCTGAACGGCGCACGTAAAGCAAATTTTGAGAGCTTAGCAAATTAAATTTGCTTTCGTCAGAGCACATAATCTGTTGCCAATCATTTTGATCCCAATTTTTGTACTTTTTAGCCCAAGAAATTCGTGCAGCCTTCATTTTTTGCGTTATAGTGGCATCTTGGCAGGGCGTCTTCCATATAAACCCACATCTCTAAGCCGCCGGCGTATGGTTTCGACACTTAAATCCACTTGGTGAAAATTATGTATATCCGCCCATATAGAGAGTGCACTTTTAAAGCGGTCGCTTAAACTTATCCGCCGCAGTATGTCGTCTGTTCTCTCAGTTGACTTTCGGGGATCTCTTTTTACGCTCCAACACATCACAATTCTCTTCTTTTTGTAAAAGACGAACAATAGTTGAATGGCTACAACCAATTCTAGCTGCTATTTGCCAGTATGCGAATTTTTAAATTTCTTCCGATTATTTGGCATTTTGCACAACTTTTCAAATACACAACCAAAACACGACTATAACTAAACAGTGTGCAACCCAATTTCATAAAAAATAATTTATTTCTCAGTGCATACTAGATATAGTAGAATTTTTTTTTCAAATTTACTGTTATATAGCTGAAGATATTCTTCCAAAGTGGTGGTGCGTTTTTATTGAACCCCAGTGTACCTCATGGCAGTAGCGACTTCTCTCGAATATGCGAAATAATTGAGAATTAAAAGAACCTTTGCGTAAATGCTTTGTATTAAAGCACTGATAAAAAACCAGCTAATTTTTTATCTTTTCCTTTTATTTTTTAATTTCAAACAAAAGAAAAAACATAAAAATATCGGCGCGAAATGTCATAATCTGTTTACATGTCAGGTAGTAATATGGCGCCCAAAAAGTGGAATTACCTTCTTTATTGTTTCATGCTACATAGCAATGCCGAATATACGTCATCATCCCTTATACACCCACCGAAAAAAAAGTTTCCAGATGAAAATGCAACGCCGAATATATGTACGTAATCATCCCTTATACACCCAAAGAAAAAAATTCCGTTGGGTAATTATAAAATATGTATGTTCTACAACGGGTCGGCTTTCCAATAAGGAACCATCGCCTGTTTTACCCAAGATAACAGGGAATTTTTCAATGAAATTCGTGGAGGTTGTTGGGGAGGTGCTACCTGGCCGATATTTATAACACTTTGGGCACAAATATTAACACTTAAAGTTATTTGCTGTTAAAATTTTTTCACTAACTTCACAAAGTTTTCATAAAGACACTGCACTAATCACTTTTATTTTTGATTAATATATGGGGAAAGTTGAACAATAACTACTTGCTTTTTGTATTATTGAAATGTGTTGTTATTTTCGAATAATCGTAAACACACCACTAGAGCAAGAGGGCCGTTATCAGAGAACGCAAATTAAAACATAATATTTATGGCCGAATTTCGGTGTGAATTGTCAAAAGCTTTAAGGCCTTCGCAAACAGATGTGGTACGGTACTCGTACAGAGCGGTATAATCACGTACGATGGTATCACTAAAACAGACGCGGTATTGGAAGCGCGGAACACCACAGTAAAAAAAATACCTCGGCGCGCACAATTGACCGCGCGGTACAAGCACATACTTATATCGTAAGCAGGGTTGTAATTTTGAGTCATAAACATTAATTAGAAAATGCTTACACATTAGTTTACAAAAATAAGCATTTTTTTATTACAAAATAAATCAAATGAAATTTGAAGTTTTTTGCTCGTTAAAATTTTTTTTAAACACGAAAATTGTTGCCAAAAATGTAGTGGATGTGCCCATCGTAACAATCGACTGAAAAAATATATAGAAAACAAGATAATTGCACTTGGAACTGGTAATGATGCCGATGTAATATCTAAAAATGGGTTCCATGCCAACAATGTTTTGTGTTGTACCGCACTGTATCGCGCAGCGCCTGTTTGAGTGCCTTTGCGTATATCGTACGGGATTATACCGCTCTGTACCTTACTGCGTCTGTTTGCGCAGGCCTTTAAAGTCTTCAATAGACCCAACCAGAGAACTACACTACATTTGTAGAGGGGGAAAATTGTCAGGGGCAAGTTAACAAAGCTGAGCAGAGACAGTATTTTTTAACAGAGAATAAGTTCTAATAAATTTGTATAAAAAAGATTAAATTGAATTAATGTCTAGCAAACGCAAGAATATTGTAGTGCATTAAATTAAATTTTTTGGGACATTTAGGAATATGTATGTATGTATTTAGAAATGCATACGAAAATACGCATCTTTGCGTACATATGTATTGCGGCATGTTCAACAAATTTTGTCAAGGTTGGCACAGCGCAGTCGATTCGGCATCTCCATGTTTCTGAAGACCAACCGACTGGATGATGTAGCACAACCAATCATAGGTGCAGATTTTTTACGAAATTTCGATATTGTAGCGGACGTAAAAAACAAAGTTGTGGTGAATAAAGAAAGAAATAAGAAACTAAATTTCAAACAGTGTGTCAAATTTCAAAACTCCCACAAAATACGGTGCCGATAAATGGAGCGGATAGGTTTCACGAACTGCTGATGCGATAAGTGAATTTGACACATGATTAGAGAAGGTTAGTTAAGCAAGCAAAATCGCCTGAGCATTGCATAGAAAATAAAGGCACACCTGTAGCACAAAAGATTCGACGCCTCTCTCGAGGTAGCAAAGAAAGAGCTGGATTATCTTCTAGAACCGGGAATATATCAGCGGTCTCAGGGGCAATGAGTAGCCGCCGTAGCCGAGCGCGCCCTTCATTCGGTAGGTCCCAGGTTCAAATCCCGCCCGGGCAAGTAACATACAAAATTATAGAAAAAGTTTTTCTAATAGCGGTCGCCCCTCGGCAGGCAATGGCAAACCTCCGAGTGTATTTCTGCTATGAAAAAATGTCTGTTAAGAAATCGAATGGATCTTGGCGCCCGTCCGGCGACTACGGGCGTCTGAATGCAAAGACCATCGCTGATAGCTACCCTACTCGCACATCCAGGATTTCGTTTGTGAGTTGTGAGAAAAATGGATTTTCTCCGTAATAGATTGTAAAAAGGTCAGGCGTCTTTCCTTATTTAAACGACATGCTGGTAGCTTCTGCGTCAGCAGAGCATATGTTACAGAGAGCGAGGTATAGTGATAAACATCGAGGAGTGCCAAATTGCACAGTCGGAGGTGGAGTGAAGAAACGGCATAACACCGCTACCGCGAAAACTCAAAGGTATTATCGACTACAAACAATCGAGAAAAGTGCAAAACTCCGTAGTTGTCTAGGAGCTGCTTTTGCAAAAGGATAAAACTAAGTTAAAATGTACTACAGTGGATACAGTTAAATCTTTTGAGGCGCACATAAGGATAAGTAGTTTTGCTGGCCCGAAATTCATTACTTCTGACGCTGTTGATGTTGTTGTCGGGCTAGCTACACCCTGCTAGATCAGCTTACAATGGTCGTTAACTTCAAACTCATCTAAGGGTAGGCCCAGGAAATATGCCGTTTCGATAGGGTGGCATCGTAGATGAATGGGTTTGATGGGACATGCGAATAGGTGGTTGGTATTGTGCGGGGATTCTCCACGAGGCAGACATTCATTTACGATGTCAGCTGAAGCTCTTTTTCTACTATGGGTGGTGGTTTGACTCCAATGACAGCATTCACAGGGCGAGAGTTCATAAAGGTGGTAATTGACGCCAGCGGATCCAGTGGTTGACTGGTGAACGACTGGATTCCGTCCTTGAGGCTCAGCCATTTGCAAGTTCCTGTTTGAGCAGGATGTTATGCTCCTTATCTAGGAGCATACGTGTTTCCTGATGGAAGTGTGCGTCAGGCGACATCAGAAGACATCCCGTTACAGTGCGGAGTGCGGCGTGTGGACAGCTTCGTTCACTGTGTCCTACTGGTCCCCTGCGTCCAGATTGGAGCAGCATTTTGCCATTGTCTGCCGAAGGGCAACCGCTATTAAAAACACTTTTTCTATACTTTTTGATGCTACTTGCCCCGTCAGTGCTCCAGTAAAAATTCCAGTGCGGAATGGAGTGAAAGTGTTAACTTTTTGCATCATTTTCATGGAAAAGAAAAAGAGATAGAAAATTAAACACAAAGCGGCAAGGTGCAAAGTGAAACCTGCCTACTTTATAAACGTTGAATTACCTAACAATCAACAAAAAACGCTGGAGCTAAAGCGATACAAAATTGTGTAAGTAATATGTGTGCAAACAAAAAACGCTCGAACTAAACCGATAAAAATCTGTGTAAGAAATATTTGTGCAAACAAAAAACTGCACCACCCAGCCGTGGAAGATTATTCTGATCCCGGTTGCCAGGACATTGATTGCAATCGCTAGGACGATGCAGAGAGCTCTCTTGAAACTAAAATTTTTAATAGACACCGGTGAGGGACTACCTGACATCACCAAAATAATTGCAACCATTCGGGCTAAGGATAATAAATCCGTATTCTCTAAAGCTTACCCTTGCCCTATGTCAGCAGCCGAGTTTGTCAATAAGGAATTAAAGGGAAAAAAGTACGGATGATGAGGATAACCGTAAAATGCGCATGGTAGTCGACTTCAGGAACAAAAAAAATGTGAACGATAAGTACCTGATTCCGGACAATACGGTTATCTTAACGAACCTTGGTGGCTCTTCCTACTTCATCACACTCGACTTGAAATCGTTATTCCATCAAATCAAATTAGCCGAACACGACAGTGAAAAAACAGCCTTTTCGGTTAATAATGGGAAATGGAAATTTTGCCACTCTCATTTGAGCTGAAAAACGCCCCAAGTATCTTCCAAAGGACAATCGATGATAAACTTAGGGATGAGATTGGACATAGACAATGTTCTAATCTTTACAGAAACAAGCCAAAAGCACCATCAGGACATCAGCAGAATTTTCGACAAACTTTGCGAGGCAAATATGCGCGTTTCTCTAGAGAAGTCCACATTTTTAGAGATGAAATCGAATTTTTGGGGTTCTCTGTGTTAGGCAGCTCAATATCTTCACCGATCGTCAGCCGTTAACTTTCGCGATTTCTAACAAAACCCCAAATGCGAAGGTGAAGAGGTGGAAATCTTTTATTGAACGCAATAATGATTAAGAAAATGGAAGTAATTAATCCCGCCTTACTCGATAGTAGCGAAGTCGAAAGTATCACAAAAAAAAGAAGATCACCATAACCAATATTACTATAGATTCAAAATTAAAGAATTTACAAGATAAAGATAGTATATATTTTGTAATTAAGTATCCAAGAATACAATATGTTTGTAACAAATCAATGATTCACCCAGTTATACACAATGCTAAAATAATAGTACCTAATAGACACAGATATAGTAGCAAATTGTAATAATGAAAAAGAGTTGGCAGGGAACTCTAAGAAAGAATCGGCATCAACGTTCTGCGAAAAACTCAAGAGTCCACTCAGCTCGTGCTTGCATCAACTAATGAACAACTGTCAGTTGCCAAACAACGTCCGCGTAGGGCATACCATCGGTTGAAATCATAGATAAAGGTATGATTTTCGTCAACGATAGTCCCTCGGAGATCCAGGAGGATGTTAAGCCACCTGTCCTTATAACCGGCATTTGATCACATTCGAGGACAAAGTTAGCATAAATGGCACTAAATATGTCAACTGAAAAGGTAAAAGCAGCTTCTTCCCAGCGGTACCTAGAGCACAGGTGGTGAATTTCACGGATCACGTAGCAACGCTGTGAGGATTTTAAAATCATTATCAGACATTCCAAAGATAAGATTATGTTCTGAGCAAGAAATATTTTTAGTGAGGAAATGTGAAAGTGTTATTTTAGGGCCATATTTGCATTGATGGCAAAATGCAATAGGTGCCTCAATTATTATTTTGCAAAATGTGCAACGAAAATATGGTTTTGGTCAGCAGTATGATACACACGACTAACGGCACTCTTGAGTTTTGGAAAAAATGCTAATATTCCTACGATGCCAGAAAAAAATTATATTAAGAAACTTAAAAATCTTTACGAGAAATGGAGAAATTTTCAACAACATTACAAGGGTCTATACGAAAAGTTTCGTAAAAATGAACGAGAATTTCAATAAAAAATTTAAAACTTCATAACGGGTGTTTTTTTAGACTGATAGAACTTTCGATAGGGATAGCTGTTCCTTGAGAGCTGGTAAATGACATTTCGTTTTGGCATTTCTGTTCAGTAAGCATTGTTCAGTGTTCTGTTCGCCAAACTTAGCACTCGTGAATTTTATGGTCCACATAATCGAGCATCATAGCAGCTTATCCGTCGAACGGTTGATAAATTTCGAGCAACATTTACTTTACTCGATGAAAACCCAACAACAATACAACGAATTGTACGTGCAGACAACAACATGGAAATTTTGCAGTGGTTCAAAATTGGACTCATCGCATCCGATTCACCAAAGCTAGTCGTGGTAGACATATGCCAGAAATCGTTTTTAAACATTAAATGTCATGAAAATATATTTCAAATAAAAAAAAAATTGGCATCATACTTCATTTTTTATGTGCTTTATTTCAATTTACAGTTCTATCAGTCTAAAAAAACACCCTTTATTTGCCTCGGATGCCCTAGATACATATAATGCAAATAGAGGAGGATAGAGATTTTCTTTTACTTCAAAGAAATAGAGTGCGTCTAGGTAGTATATATGGTGTTGATATTATACTGGCGATGAAAGCAAAACCCAAAAAGCAACGAATGGAGGAAAGGGCACTTGGAAAAATAGTAACCCTAAATCCTACATGAGTCGAATATCGAAGAAGTTCGGAAAGTCTGGACAATAGCTGAAATAGACATTATTAAGAAATTGTGTTTAACTGCATTAAATGGTCACCAAGTTCTAGCCGATTGTAAGGAATTATTAGAATTATCGTTGCTTGATTATAAAATCCCTTCATACAGTGAGCCACACTCAAAATTGGGCACTTCATGTGCATGATTTTTCGAAAATGCGTCAAACAATTGAAAAACCGGAAACTATTATAAAAAACTACAAAAAGTTCATTCGCGAAATCAGTGGCAAAAAAGTCTACAGTACATAATATGATTAAAGTGTATAAAGAAAGAGGAAATGTGAGTGATAAGAAGTTATCTGCTGTAGACTTCCAAAAACAATTGAAAGAGGAAAAAATAAAGAAGCATGTGCGGAATTGATTCGCCGACTCCTTAAAAACAAAACTAATTTGAAGCCAGAGTGCCTCGTCGATAACCACTTAATTCGAAAAAAAAATCAAAATGCTAGGTTAGAGTTTGCCAAAAATATGAGAACGTGGAGTTTTGGTCCAAGGTATTAATTAAAAAAAAAACTATATAGAATTCGAAGTCTCAGCATAATTTACTATATGCACTCTAGGTTTTATTTGATGAAACCAAAATAAATATTTTTGGATCAGACGGCAGGCGTTTTGTGTGGAGAATGCCTGAAAAAGACTTGGAGGTCACACATATTAAAAAGACGGTGAATTACGGTGGCGGCTCATTAATGATAATGATATGGGGTTGCATGTCGGGCGCTGGCGTTGGGAAAGCACACATTATCGATGGCATTTCGGATGGGAAACGGTACATTGACATTTTAAAACAAAATGTTCACAGTAGTGCATAAATGCTTGGTAATCGTGGTAACTTTATGTTTTACCAAGACAATGACCATAAGCAAACGTCGTGGAATGCTCGGAATAGGTTACTATAACAACTGCGAAAAAGTTTTGGCTACACCTACTCAATTTCCCGACATGAACCCCATTGAACATTTATGGAAAGAACTCAAACGAAGACTTGCTAAAAGACACGTGAGCAGTAAGTCAGAGTTAAAACAAGCAGTATTGGAGGAATGGGGAAAAAATTGAAAATACGCCACGCAAATAAAGAATAAAGCGAAACCGACAAAATATTAGTTTTTATTTATTTGTTACTTTTGTGAATTATAAACTGTCCCATTTGAGTGTGAGCAGCATATATGGCATTCATTGCATTTTAGTTGGAATTTTTGTCATTGCTTTTGTTTAAATGAAATAAATTCATATAGTTGTACTTTTAGTGTACCTGTGTACATAAATAATAATTATAAAAAATGGTAAGAAAGAAAATATTAAATATAATGTAAGGAAGAAAAGCGAATCTTTCATAATTTGACTGTTGTAGTCGTTGTGGGCTAGATCAGCTTACCCATAGTCGTTATCTTCAAACTCATCCAAGGGGAGGACCAGGAAACGTTTCTTTCTATAGGGTTGGACTATAGGATGGGGGTTGGTTGAGGCATGTGAATAGGTGGTTGTAAGTAAGTAAGTATGGAAAGTATGGAATGTAAAAATTAATAGTACATATTAACAGTACGGATAATATTATCAAAATATTATTATTATTTTTTGAGATTTCGCCTATCTATACTTTTCTTATTGTTAATAGTTGGACGAGCAAATCATTGCGTTTCCGATGAATCCGAAATAATGAAAAATATGCGAAAGCAGGGCAAAATTTACAAAATTATTAAAGAAACTTTGGGATGCTCTGACTAAACGATCGGTCACGCCGTATCGTACAAAAAAACCTTGAAACTAGAGGTCGTAAGCGTAAAACCACCAGTTTAGCTCAGAGTAGTATTACAAGATGCAGCAAATTTGATCCTTTAGCGTCAGCTGGACAAATAAAACAAGAGGTGAACCTTGCTGTAAGTGAAATAACCGTTCGTAAGCATTTGCGACAATCGAAATTGAATGCCAGATGTTCACGAAAAGTTACTTTGCTTTCTAAGAAGCATGTAGCAGCGCGACTCAAGTTTGCTCATGAATACGTTAACTGGCCAGCTTCGAAATGGCGCAACGTATTTTGGACGGACGAAAGCAAAATTGTACTATATGGTGGAACGGGGTCCCGAATATTTATGCGTCGTCCCCCGTACAAAAAATATAAGCGCAAATACACGATTGAAACTATTAAACAAGGCGGTATTAAACTAATGGTATGGGGTAGTTATTCTCATAATGAAAATGGCTCAATTCACCATATATAACAAACGATGCATCAGAGGATTTATGTGGATAGATTGGACAAAATAATTTTGCCTCATGCCGAGTGGAATATGCCTTTGTATTGGGCCTTCCAACAAGATACGAAACACGCCATCAAATTGGCAAAGAAGTGGTTTCGGGTAAATGGAGTTGAGGTCATGTCGTGGCCAGCTCAGTCGCCTGACCTTAACCCCATAGAAAATCTATCGGCACACGTCAAGAATGGTGTTTCGGAACAAAGGCAAACAAATGCGAAGGATTTGTTGGACGTAATCCAAGAAACATGGCGCCGAGTCTCTTTGAAACGTTGCCAGGATCTCATCGATTCCATGCGCAGAAGATGTGCTGCAGTATAAAATATACCACCAAATATTAAAAGAAAATATTAACAGTCCGGTCAAATTAGACCAAATAAGAGGAGTGAAGTTACCTAAATTCCCAACAAGCTGAAAGTGCGTTCACTTGTTCAAAACATAGTTAAAAATAATATTTAGAAGTTCCGAGTCATTCCGGTACCTGGAAAAAATTTTATTTAAGGTCAAAGGTCGAAAATCCCGAAAAAAATTGGTTTTTCGCGATTTTCAGGAAAACCGTAAGTTTTATCGCAAAAATTGTAGCTTATGAAATTCTCTACAAAAAATGTTTTTATACTTTTTTTTCTTAGAGTAACCGTTTCTGAGATATAGCGCGTTGAAAAATTGTAAGCGTCATAATATGCATATGTAAGTACGCTACGTACATATGTACATATATACATCTGTGACGCTGTAATATAAATAAAAATATTTCACAATCGGTATACATAAGTATAACCAAAGATCCTTATACTCTTGGAGTATGACTACAAAAATATCAGGTATAGAAACTGAAACATACACTAGTGTAACCTTGAGACAACATCTGTCTTTCTGTTTAATTGGGTGCGTACTGATCATTAAAACAGCTATAGAGCAATTTAATTTGATAACTAAAACTATTGTTGTTGGTGAAGATGTAGATTTACTCGTACTACTCACTGCTCGAACTCCAATTGACAAAACTATTTTCTATCTAAAACCCGGAAAAGCTCAAAATCAAACGGAAATATATTCATCCAATAGTTTATCTAAATTTCCCAAAAGTCAAAATCACGTACTATTTTTACACGCTATTACTGGTTGTGATACAACATCTGCATTTTACCGGAGGGGTAAAACAACTGTGTTCAAAATGTTTGAAAAGCAAGATTTAGTTCAATGTGCTGAAGTTTTCAAAAATAATAATTCAACCCAACAAGACATTATCACCAACGGGATTCGTTTTCTTCTTTCTATGTACGGGGCTCCAAAAAAAATCAATTGTTTAGATAAGTATCGTTATGCGTGTTTCGTGAAAAATACTCGGAATAAAAAACAGGTGCAATTAGCTTGTCTTCCTCCAACCTCAGTTGCTGCTCATCAACATGTTTTCCGGGTATATTACCAAGTTCAAGTGTGGCTTGGTTGCCAGCTAGACCCAAAAGACTGGGGTTGGAAGTTGGTCGACAACATATTAGAACCAATTCAAACTTTACTTCCACCTGCGCCGGAAAAACTGCTGAACACAATTTTTTGCAACTGTAAAAAGGGATGCAGTGCCAAATGTGGTTGTAAAAAAGTTGGACTGTTTTGTTCTTTGGCATGTACAAACTGTCAAGGTCAGTCATGTTCCAATGTTGAATCACCAATGGTAGAATATGAGGATGCGACAGGCTTTCTCACAGGATACTACATGCTACGAAGTCATCTGCACAGGCTAGAAATATAGTCGAATGAGTCCTGTCGCTTTTGCGAGTCGGCCACGGAAACCCCGTAACAAAAGTCCACTAAAAATTAGCCAGTAAAATAATTCAGAGAATAATTCGTCTTACTCTCTCAAACACAGACACTTACTGAGTTTTTCGCGAACAGGATTTAGCAAACTTATCAAGGAAACCCCGCACATATACGTTTAGATTTATGTTTTTGGATCATTTGACTTATACAATTGGTTTTTTTAGTTTAAGCTTGTTCGTTAATGAATCGGCAGCCGCCGTAGCCGAGTGTGTAGCGTGTACGCGCTTTATTCGATGGGTCCGGGGTTCAAATCCTGGCCGGGGAAAGTATATCAAAAAATTATAGAAAAGTTTTTTCTAATAGCGGTCGCCTCTCGGCAGGCATTGGCAACTCCCCGAGTGTATTTCTGCCATGAAAAAAATTCTCACAAAAAAAAACATTTCCCGTTCGGAGTCGGCATAAAACTGTAGGTCCCTCAATTTGTGTTACAACATTAAAACGCACAACACAAATTGTATGAAAAGTTGGGACAAAATCACATAAGCGGTCATAGCGCCAATTAAGTAAATAAGTAATTATTTCTTTAATAACTCACTCAAATTTGTGCTTTTGCAAATAACGGGTGTTTTTTTAGACTGATAGAACCTTCGATAGGGATAGCTGTCCCTCGACAGCTAGTAAAAGAAATTTCGTTTTGACATTTCTGTTGGGTAAGCATTGACAAATCATCATGGAAAGAATAGCGCCGCAACAACGTTTACAAATTGTGGAAATTTACTTTAAAAATCAGTATTCCGTTCGCCACTTAGCACTTAGCACTTCGTGAATTTTATGGTCCACATAATCGAGGATCAGAGCAGCTTATTCGTCGAACTGTTGATAAATTTCGAGTAACATTTACTCTACTCGATGAAAACCCAACAACAAGACAAAGAATTGTACTTACAGAAGAAAATATTGGTGCTGTAAGTGGTTCAAAATTGGACGGATCGCATCCGAATCACCAAAGCTAGTCGTGGCGGGTATATGCCAGAAATCGTTTTTAAATATTAAATGTCACGAAAATATCTTTCAAATAAAAAAAAAATTGGCATCTTACTCCATTTTTTATGTGTTTTATTTCAATTTAAAGTTCTATCAGTCTAAAAAAAAACACCCTTTATATAATTTGAAATATTTTATTGGCTGAAATGCAACCGTATGTCACAATCAGCTGTTTTCTTGGGGCAAATTTTCCCGGCACGAATTAGCAACTTCGCCTTTAAATGAAATGTCAAAATTGCGGTCCCTGCTTGCAAATTGTGCAGG